>CM061544.1:267273535-269858535 GCA_030864215.1 Capsicum pubescens | reverse complement strand
TTATGAGTTCTTGATCATATCCTTCGGGTCGACCAATGCCCCAGGTGCATTTATGGAGTTGATAAACTGGGTGTTTTGACTATATCTCGACTTATTTATTATTGTATTTATAGATGATATCTTGGTTTATTCTAAGAGTGAGGTCGATCATAAGGAGCATTTAAGGATTCTGCTTCAGAGACTGGGATGAGCAGTTGTATGCTAAGTTCTCCAAGTATGATTTTTGGTTGGAGTCTGTTTCTATGTTAGGTCACATAATGACTAAGGAGGGTGTTATGGTTGATCCAGCCAAGGTTTCAGCAGTTTGTGATTAGGCTAGACCTACCTCGCCCGTTGAGATTCAGAGTTTTATTGGCTTGGCAGGGTATGATCGGCATTTTGTAGAGGATTTTTCATCTATTGTAGCTCCTTTGACCAAGTTGACTCAGAAGAAGATTTCTTTTCAGTGGTCTAATATTTGTGAGGCAGGCATTCAAAATATCAGGATTTGTTGACTTCAGCCCCTACTTGACTTTGCCCAAGAAGGGCATGGTTTTCACCGTATTTTGTGATACTTTAGATATTGGATTAGGCGTCGTGTTGATGTAGGAGGATAAGTCGATTGAGTATGCATCTCATCAGGTGAAGCCTTATGAGAGGAATTGCCTTTCCCATGATTTGGAGTTGTATGCGGTTGTTTTTGCTTTGAAGTTGTGGAGGCACTACTTGTATGGAGTTCGTTGTGAGTTTTTCTCAGATCATCGTAGCCTTCAGTACTTCTTCACCCAGTGAGATCTTAATATGAGGCAGCATTGTTGGCTTGGGTTGCTTAAGGATTATGACTTGAGTATTTTCAATCATCTGGGCAAGGCTAATATCGTTGCGTATGTCCTGAGATGGAAGTTGACTAGCATGGGTAGCCCAGTCTATATTTTGACCCAGGAGAGGCCTTTGGACTTAGAGGTTAGTCTTTAACTAACCAGATGGTTAGGCTTGATATTTTGACACCTGGGTATGTTTTAGCATTTATAGAAACTAGGAATTTATTGATGGATCAGATTTGAGCTCATCAGTTTGATGATGAGGGATTGAGGTTAATTTGAGATAAGGTGTTGAGTGGTGATACTAAGGAAGCCTCACTTTATTCAGATGGAGTTTTGAGGACTGAGGGCTGAGTTTGTGTTCCTAGAGTGGGTGATTGGATCAGATTGATTTAGGAGGAGGCCATTGTTCCAGGAGTTCTATGCATCGAGGAGTGACTATCATGTATCGTGATTTGAGGTAGCATTACTGGTGGGTTGGTATGAACAAGGATGTAGCAAATTTTGTAGCTTGTTGCCTTTATTTTCAGCAGCTAAAGGTCGAGCATTTGAGACCTGGTGGATTGCTTTCAGAAGTTACCCATTCCCGAGTAGAGATGGTAGTGGATTACTATGGATTTCATGACCGGAATACCTCGCACTTCCCATGGATATGATAGTATATGAGTCATCGTAGATCGATTGACCAAGTCTGTGCATTTTCTTTCGGTGCAGGTTTTCTTTAGTGATGAGAGGTTAGTTTGTATTTATATTTACAAGATTGTGTGACTTCAAGGTGTGTTGGTGTATTTCATTTTGTATCAAGGGTCTGTGTTTACTTTGCACTTTTGGAAGACTTTTCAGGCTGAGTTAAGTACTCGAGTCGACCTTAGTACTGCATTTTACCCCAGACTGATGGTCAGTCAAAGCGAACTAACTAGGTTTTAGAAGATATGCTCCGAGCATATGTGATGGATTTTGGTGGACAATGGGCGCAGTATTTGGCTTTAGCAGAGTATTTCTATAATAACAGCTATTATTCCAATATCGATATGGCTCCTTTTGAGACTTTGTATGGTAGGCATTATCGCTCTCCAGTTGGTTGGTTCAATGTTTCTAAGGTGAGACCTCGTGGTACAGACTTGCTTCGTGAGTCCTTGGATAAAGTCTGAATCATTCAGGATAACTTTTGTGCAGCTTAGAGTAGGCAAAAGTGTTATGTGGATCGTAGACTTCATGCCATGAGATTTGATATGGGTAATCATATTTTTCTTCGAGTTTAACCCATGAAGGGTGTGATGAGGTTTGGAAATAGGGGCAAGCTCAGCCCCAGTTATATTGGTCCATTTGAGATTCTTCAGACCGTTGGTGATGTCGCTTATGAGTTATCTTTGCCTCTAGATTTATCAGTTGTTCATCTAGTTTGTCATGTTTCTATGCTTTATTGTTACATCTAAATGAGTATCATGTCCTTCATTGGGAGTCAATTCAGTTAGATGAGTGATTGTCTTTTGTGAGGAGTTGATCTCTATTTTGGCTAGGGATGTTAGGCGGTTGCGCTCTAGAGTTATCCATGTGGCTAAGGTTCAGTGGCGACAGCGATCTGTAGATGAGGCTACTTGGGAGGTCAAGTCTGATATGCGTAGTTCTTATCCCCAGCTCTTTGATAATTCAGGTATTTCTTTCCCTTAGTTTGAAGATGAAATAGATTTTTAGTGATAGATGATGTAACGACCCAAATTTTGATAAAATATGTGAAATATGTGTTTTTTATGATTTAACTATTTTACCCATCCCCGTAGTTGCATTATGGTATTTCTGGGGTGGGGGGTTGATTGGTATGGTTCTCAATGCATTCTGATACCATTTGTGCGATATTGTGATTTTGGGAGACTTCGAGAGTCTTATTATGGACTTATGTGGTTATCTTTTGATCTATGTGAAGGATTGTTGAATGCATTGCGCCAGAAAATCTGGAACATCAATTTTAGGATGGTAACATATTTGGTCTGGTAATGTGGCATTTAAATCGCATTTTGACGCTCGATTTAGAAACTTGTAATTTTGGGTTTCAGAGATCAACTCTGTGAAAATGATGTCTTTTCAAAAATCTGATATCGCCATTAAGTCTATAGCATTGAATTTAGTGTAATTACATAGTTCATTTGTGTGTATCGAATTTTGAATGAATCTCGAGGCCTTGACGAAAACTTCAGCTGGGTTTTGGTGCCTCTGCGATCGCACCACCTGGGTAGCAATTGCACATGTGTGTGCAAAGTAAGTAGTGCAATCACACCTGAGGGTGTGGCGATCTACATATCTACTACTGAGGCCAGGTTGTATGATTGTACACCTGGGTGCGTGATTGCAGCAGCTGAAAACCTGAAAGAGTTATAAATAGACCCTTTAGGTCACGAATTAGCTTATTATTTCTCTTTCTTCTTGAGAACTAAACCTTAAAATAGTGTGAGAGCTTATAAGTGAAGCTTGTGGGTGCTTGGGGATCTAGATTAACATCCATTCCTTAATTCTCTTACAATTTTAAGTTGATTTTGAAATCGTTCGTGAGAAGTAAGGTCGTGGGTTGAAGTGTTGCGGACCAATTTTCAATCTTGAGGTAGATTATGGGATGTTGTGGACCTATTTTCGATCTTGAGGTAGGTTAAGGCTTAACTCTTTCAGACTGGATGGGATAGTTAATTTGTATACAAAATACATGCTAAGGGTGCGGGAACTAATCATGAAAAATAACTATCTTATGTATTGTGCCCGTGTAGGAGCTATATGTGATATTATGCGATGGTTTTGGAATATAAAATGTTGTGTATGACCATATGCGGATCTTTTTTTATATTGATAGCCTTGTA
Source organism: Capsicum pubescens (assembly GCA_030864215.1). Lineage (NCBI taxonomy): Eukaryota > Viridiplantae > Streptophyta > Magnoliopsida > Solanales > Solanaceae > Capsicum > Capsicum pubescens. The sequence goes on along the minus strand of CM061544.1, from coordinate 269,854,889 downwards.
AGCATGATGATAATTGTATTTTGGTTGATGAAGAAGCATGTTGAGGTACCATTGTGTGTTATTATATATTCATACTCTATTGACATATGAATCATGTGGGAATTTATGAATGATTAAAACTAAAAAGGGGATAATTGACTCACGTAATTGGTATATTGGTTGGTTGTTGAAATACACATTGTGATTGGTTGTGAACATTGCATCATCATTCTCATGGCATCCCAAGCATAATTTAACTTTTTTGTTGTATTCTTTATATATATATACTTTTTGTTGTTGTATACTAGAAAAAGTATATATATATACTAGAAACACTAGAAATACTAGAGATTTTAGAAACACTGGGAACATCAAATTTTATAGACCTTCTTCGATGGAGGTGTTGGAGAGGAGTCATGGATATTGGTATCGGATATTGAATCTTATAGAACTTCTCCGAAGATTATGCCAGAGAAGAGTCATGGATATTGATTTTATACTGGTTGACGAACCCCCCCCCTTTTCATGGGTTCTACATCAAGAGGCTTGCCTCCGTGGGTGTATACGGGGTAGTATACAGGTTGACGAACCCTCCATGGGTCCTACGTCGAGAGTCTTGGCTCTGTAGGTATATACGAAGGTTGTGCGACAACCTCATGCTTTACCCTCATATCATTATCATCATCATCATCATCATCATTATCATCATCATCATCATCATCATCATCATCGTCATCATCATCATCATCATCATCATCATCATCATCATCATTCTTATTGTATTTACTTCATTATGTTGTGATGTGATTTATATGTTGTTTTGACTTGTTATCTATCTATCTTTCTATCTTGTCTTACTTGTATGTAATTTCTTGTATATATTTTTCTCCTTTTCTTTGCTTATATGTGGTGTAGATATATGATCGTAGCCTTGTTTGGTTCTTTGTTTTACTATTTGTGGATATTATAGGACTGTTAGTGCAAGTGGTGTGGGCTATCATTATTGGATATTTTCTGATTGCAGCTAACATGCCCTTTATGTGTATTTTGTATGTTTTATTATCTACTTTGCTCAGTCGGCCTATGATACCTACTGAGTACAAGTGGATCGTACTCACGCTTACTTCATCCTTACGGTGCAGGTCCTAGTTCGACTGTGGCCCAGCTTGATTGATTCGGGTGATATTTGGTACTTTCAAGGTAGTGGTTGACTTTCAAGCGTCCGGATGTCTTCCACTACCTTTCTTATAGACTATGTTTTTACTTTCATTTCAGAGACAGAGTTTCTCTTGTATTTGGATATCTTATGTATTTCATTTGGGTTTGAGTTGTAATAGATACGTTTTTATACTATTGTCGTCAGGTTTTGGGGAGTTATGGATGCATTGTTGGTTCTATTCTTTTCGCATTTACTATACTTATATGGTTCGACTTCATTCTAGAAGCCCTACCTTGGGGGTATTTCCGTCTTGTTCTCCTTTTTGTATCAATTTGTGTGATAGGCTTACTTGTCAAGGTACGCCGCGGCAAGTGCCATCATAACCTTTATTTTTGGATGGTGACATTTTTACTCAAGTTTTTCCAGATGTAGGAGTCATTTGATTTATGGGTAATGACGTTGTTTATAAATCTATTTTTGTACCTATTTTGTAAGATTTTACCTAAAGGTAAGATTATTTTTCATGAGCCGCTAGTTAAGGCTAGAGATTAAAGCTGAATTTTTTTTCTATCTGATTTGTGTTTGCCTAATTCTTTCCGACTCTTAGAAAGTGTGACTATGTCTCAGTTAACTAGGTGAATTTTTCTTTTTTCATCTGATAAACCCCAAAGGAAATTTCTTTGGATACGATCCATATGATTAATAATATTCTTTGGTAATTATTTGGACTTAGGTTGATTTGCATAGCATATGTAGGTATTTAGTTAAATACTGATTTGACAAAGATGGTTCTTCCAGCAAGTGAAAGAAACTTTGCTTTTCATCCGTTCAATTTGTTATTCATTTTATCAATTATAAATTGATAATCTTTTCTTTTAAGGTTTAAGTTAGTCATTGATAACCCTGGATATTTTTCAAATTCTAGAGTGAGTTGTATTTGTAATAATGAAGTTGGAATTTGAAGTGTTATGGTTCTGTTATAAATATATTTACATCATAGTGAATGTCTATCAAGATCTATCAAGATCTACTTTGATATCTATTAGGATTTGAAGCATCCGTCTTTTACTCAGACTAGGAGTAAATTTTTCCTATAAATAGAGGGGGTTTGTTCACTGTATTTACAATCATACTATCTCTCATCCCTCAAGAGAAGAAATAACAATTACTCTCTCTATTCTCTCTACTCTTCTTCTTGTTCTTTCCTGTTTTATAACACGTTATCAGTTTGAAGGCTAAGGCTAAGATATGGATAATTTTCAAAGTAAGCTGTCAAATTTTGAAGATATATGTTTGATTGATTCTGGCACTACACATACGATATTCAAAGATGAGAAATATTTCTCTCATCTAAACATGGGTAAGATTAATGTTACTACAATTTCTGGTAGTGCTAATTTGATTGAAGGCTTCGGAAAAGCCATTATAATCTTGCCCAAGGGAACTAAACTCATCATAAATAATGCCATGTTCTCTCCCAAGTCTCGGAGAAACTTGATGAGTTTTAAAGATATCCGTGAAAATGGTTATCATATCAAGACATTTGATGAGATGAATCTTGAATATCTTGGTATCACCAAGAATGTCTCTGGGCAGACATGTGTTGTTCAAAAGTTTCCTGCTTTATCTTCTGACCTGTATTGGATAAAGATTTGTGCAATTGAGGCACATTCCATAGTAAACCAGAAGTTTACTGATTCCAATACTTTCGTACTTTGGCATGATCGTCTGGGACATCCAGGATCAATAATGATGAGACGAATAATAGAAAATTCAAATGGGCATCCATTAAAGAACTTGAAGGTTCTTTCGAATGGTGAATTTTCATGTAATGCTTGTTATCAAGGAAAGTTGATTGTGAGACCATCGCCAACAAAAGTTAGGATTGAGTCCCCGCGTTCTTGGAACGCATACATAGGGACATTTGTGGACCAATTCACCCACCAAGTGGGTCGTTTAGATACTTCATGGTCCTAATAGATGCTTCTTCTAGATGGTCTCATATGTGCCTTTTGTCATCTCGCAACTTGGCATTTGCAAAATTATTGGTACAAATAATACGATTACGGGCTCAATTTCCTGATAATCAAATTAAGTCTATTCGCCTTGATAATGCTGCAGAATTTTCATCCCAAGCATTTAATGACTATTGCTTATCGATTGGGATAAGAGTGGAACATCCTATACCCCATGTTCACACTCAAAATGGCCTTGCTGAGTCATTAATTAAACGTCTGCAGTTGATAGCAAACTAATCTCGTGCTAAAAATTAAATAGGACATGACAGTCAAGTGAAATATAGAACTTGTTGCAAGATGCAAAAAACTACAATAGACTCCTTTCTAGGGGAACTCAACAACATCATTGAACACTTGTTGCTTGTGGACCTTCCTAGTTACAACTAATTAAAGCTTCTAGCATAGTAGAGATACTATAACATACTATTAAGTTACAGACAGATATTTGTCGGAGAACCAGAAACCAGGTATCATCACGGGTACAATTTGGTTTCTAGTAACTGCCTTGGTTTAATCATAGCTGGCAGGAAGAACCCTGACGGAGAGGACGAGCTCTACTCCTGGTATTTATGACAAATAACACTCTATCAGCATTGGCTAAATGCTTCTTTACCAGGTCACAGAATTCAAAAGAAACCTAAGCATATCTATGCTAAACATATTACGGAAATTTCAAGGAGGAAGCTAAGAGCTCTCCAAGAAAGGAGATACTCGTAAATCTTCTTTAATTGATCTTGTAATGGAATAAGAATGACCATTTCCTTCATTATTGATCTTCTTTAACAACATGTACTTCATAAAAAAGTCATCAACTCTTCCAATTTATTGAATGCCAAAGACAGCAAAGAAAAGAAGCAGAATCCCCGGCTCACATGTACTGGGCGTTACCTCTTTGAACACGAAAATGGCAACGACTGTTGTTTGAAGCTGGATGCATCAAAAAGCTCCATAAACCTCTGATCTGACACTCTTGCTTTGGCAGCAGCAAAGCGTTGGTACTCGTCAAACACAGATGTTAGGCACCACTTCTGCAATTTTCTCAAGCATCCAACAAGGCACCCAGTTCGGTGCTGGAAAATGGACACACAGAAAAGGCATAACTTAAATAAGGTACTTGTACTTTGGAATGTGAGGCTACAACATAAGAAAATAAAAATTACACACCTTCCCGCGTTTGCAGTGAATCAACACCGGGTGATTTCTAACATCTGTGAGCAACAGATTAAAACATTAGCACATGAAGATAGCAGTATTAACTCACTTTGACTAGAAGTTTGTAAAAGGATATTCTCTTCTGAAAGAGCATACCGATTAGAACCCCCAAAGCTTCGCGAATTTTCTCTTCTGGAATATTAACAAAAGGTTCCTGAGAGCATAATTGTAAAAATCAATCGCCAATAATTATTTTTCATACAAGAATAAAACAAAATACTCTTCTGGGGCAACAATAGATTTGATCAATTCTTTAGCATCAGTAAAGTCCAATGACACCACACCACGCTGAAAATTTTCTACAGTATCTCAACTAAGCAATGAACCCAGGGGGAGGCACCGAAAAACAGAAGAGTAAGATTACTTGAGCCCTTATCAATATTTCCAGCATGAGTTTAATTACCGTTCTTGAGTAACTTCTATTTTTTTCCTTTTCTTAAAAGCAAATTTAAAACTACCAATCAATTTTGTTTAATCTCAAGATAAACTCATGGACCATGTCTCGACATTGATTGCTACATTAAGCAAATCTCAAGCTAGAAATAAAGTGTGGCTCACGAACATCTCCAGGAACCTTTGTTGGTATTGATGAGCTAATAAGACAAACTAAAAGGTATAGAATCAGGTTCTTTTTTAAAGTGTAATTTCTTTTACCGCATATGCGGAAATATAGGGAGTAGTCTGTCACCGATAACTGAGATAGACATTTAAAAGTTAAGTTGGGACAAGAGAGGACTGAAGCCAACAACCTACCACACATAGCATCTGCCTGGTTAATCATATAAACCATAGAGAGATCAAAAAGATGAAATGGAGAAAATTTCCGCTAACTTCAGCAGTTAGATGTTAAGATAAAAAGACAACGGTAAGGTAACACATCATTTGATCTTTCCTTGAAGATCCAAAAGAAAAAAATGAAACTTTACCAGTCAGTTAAATGAATGAAATGAAGTCTACAGCTAAATTTTAACTTTTAAGTGAATGCCAATGTGCCTTGTGTTTCCGCACCTAACTTTTCCATTGCCATGCTCTTTCACTTCACGGAGAGGAGGACTATCCTGTTTAGTTAGTTCTAATAAAATAGCTACACGAGAGTTGGATCCGAACTTAACCATAATTCAAGTTTATACATGAATCGACCTTCTCAACGTGGGGAAAAATTAATGGCACTACGATGGTAACTATGATACATGCATAACCAACAGCATCCCATACCAAAGGCGGAGCCGGGAGCCATCCCATAATATAATTTTTCGTTGAAGGGGGTTCGGACAAACCCCCTATTACTAGGCTGGCTCTGGCTCTGTCCCATACTCAAGAACAAAATCTTTTCAATACAAAAACAAAATTAAAAAATAAAAAATAAATGAAAAAAATAAATAAATAAATAAATAAATAAATAAATAAATAAATAAACAAACTAAGTTCTTACAAGGTAGAGCTAAGCATGCAATAATCTGAGATTTCCAGTTAGTACATATCTTATGTTTTCTGAAAAGTTTCAACGGATACAAAACACATAAACGTTGAGGTGTACAAGTAGGACATAGAATCTTGAAGGTTGATCAGGATTCAGGATAAAGAATAATGATCTTAAAGCCAGTTTCTTCTGAAGACACTCCAAGTGTGCATAACTAATAGAGGTAACTGTGGCGCCAACTAGGTGTTGATTTAAGCAAGGAAATAACTGTAAAGACAATTTTTTAATTTTTAGGCGTAGATTCTAGCATATCAAAACAACAATCAAAAAAAGAAGAAGAATAAACATAGCCAGACATTTACTGATTCGTCTCTTTAAAGTACTACTTGTGGTTATCCTTAGATCAATATTTCTATCACAAGAAAGTAATATTAATAATTAAATTTCTAAACCCTACGTGGACCACAGCCTTTGAGATCAGCAATGGCCAAATTTTAGACCTATCATCTTGTGGCATTCTCTAAAATGCATTAAATTATTGTGCAACCTTCCAGGTTGCCATCCTCACTCATCACAATACGAACCCCTTACAAATTAATTTTCCTCAAACTTCTAAGAACCAAAAATTGAAATGGCCAGTTAATTCAATCCTTCCACATGACTTAAGCAGAAGATCATATGATGCAGACAGAAAATGAATTAACGGATATAAATGTGTATATTATGCACATATAGAAATAAACAAGCATCATTTTATGATGTACATGGAAACAGATATAAATATGTATTCATCAGACGTAGTGAAAATTTTATATTCAAGTCGTAGAAACCGCCACCAGCAAAAATGCAAGATAAAGCTGTGTCCAATAGCCTTGTGGTCTAAGCCTTCCCCGGACCTCACATACAGCAGGAGCTTTAGTGTGTAGGACTATCCTTTCTAGCCGGAATTTAACGTTAGAAAAAACTATTCCATGGTTCTCTTTTCAATGGACTGTACTCCTATAAACGCCCAAATTAACTTATACTACTCTCTCCGTTCGATTTTACTTGACATATTTTGATTTGACACATCTATTAAGAAAAATAATTAATAGCATGACTATTTTACCATAGAAGCCGCAATAAATGATGTTTACATTGTGTTTTGAAATGATTTTGAAGGGAAAAAATTGTGTTTTCTTGATATGTCAAAAAATGACAAGTAAAGTAAAATTTAATTAAGAAATTAGTAATAACAAGTGAAGACGAACGCAGGACTACTATTTCCGAAATCTTCTACGGCCCACTAGGCGTGCTTTCAATTATTTTAGTGCCTCTCTCTCTCTTCTCTTCAATCTAAATCATCTCATTTCTAACTTCCAAAAATTGACATTCTCCTACACCATATTTAGCTGAAGAGAAAGTAAATGTAATTAATTCACTTACACAAATAAAAGCAACGAATCAACGGAAAGAAGCAACATTTATCAGCAAATCATCATACAGAAATGAGAAACATACTTTGCAATTTTTAATTCCGAACTGAAACAGGCGAATATCATTTGCTTTGAGAAACTCCATGTTTGATTCCGGATATGGTTCTGGACACAGATATCTGTCAACAACCAAAAAAAATAATAATAATAATAATTCATCAATTCTATTATCACTCTACATCAAATAAACACAAAGAGAGCGCCACAACATCCGTCTCATCCAAAAACTTGAGCTAAATAATTACTCCTGTTCCAAAATACTTGTCATAATTTCCTTTTTGCGAGTAAAATGATATGAACTGTAAGATATATTTTTTCGTCATATTGATTGATATGAGAAAAATTGCATTTATAATACTTTGGTTATAATTTTTGAATATCTAAATTTTAATTTTAAAATATGAAATTAATCTAATCTAACTTAGTTAGCTTTAAAATTTAGTGAAACCGACTCTCGAGAAATAATAATGACAAATATTTTGGAAGAGAGGGAGTAGTACTAGCAAAATAGTAGTAACAAGTAGCCTACATGATGGAACGAAGGCCAAGTGTTTGAAGAAAGGAGAAGTTATCAACGTCAGGGAAACCGGACCGGAAAATGCCCTTATCGACCATAGAGAAGTTGAGAGGAGGAATGAAGAACTCTTCACCGCTATTTTCATCATCGGGGGAAGTAAGGTTATAGGGATTATTATCGTCGGCGGTGGGGATCGGCGAAAGCTTGATGGCTTGTGGAGGAGAACGGTGGTGGTGCCGCTCGACGACGGCGACTTCAATGGTTTTACACGTGTCAGTTGGAGAAGCAACGGTTGCGTGTTGTTTCATAGTGACTGAAGAGAGAGTGGAAAAGAAGGAGAGAGAGAGAGAGTAAGTAGTTTTGAATTGAGTGGAATTGGAGATTCTGATACACTACGGGAGAACTTTCTCGTTTTGGAACTTGGAATTTATAGGCACAAATATTACTCAATCTATGTGGTGTTCGATTTTATTTTAGGAAAAATGAAAAAAAAAATAATATACTTAAAATTATAGTTACAATAAATAGCAAAATTATAATTTATAGCAAGAGTGATATTATTTTACTTATTAATTAGACAAGTACATGTTTTACTCTCACTACTTACACTTTACTATTTTCACTCCACTATTTCTTCAAATATAGTTATTTTTTAATCTTATTTTTTTATTCTTTTATTTTATTTACATTTTTTTATTTTCACTTTATTTTCTTTTTTCTATTTCTCTTCTTTTTTTCCTTTTTCTTTTTTTTGTTTTCTTTTTTTTCTCTTTTTCATATTTGAAAATAATTATCTGCATAATTTTCAAGATTTCAATATAAAACATCATTACTGTATTTCACTTTCTTATATCTCTACTTTTTTTTTCTTGTCAGTTTTTTTTATTTTATTTTTTATTTTGAGTTATTTTTCTTTTACTTTATTTTCTCTCTTTTATTTCGCTTTTTTTTCTTTATCGTTTTCTTTTTTTTTCTTTCTCATATTCTTTTTTTCTTTTTCTATTTTCGTTTTGTTCTTCTTTTTTTTATTTGATTTTGTTTTTTTTTCTTTTATTTTTACACTTCTATTTCTCTTTCTTCCTTCTTCTTTTTTTCACTTCTCTTTTTTTCTTTTTTTATTTTTATTTTTTTTCTCTTCTATCTCTAACTTTTATTTTGAAAGACAAATATGTATATTACATACACATATTCAAAAAAACATACAAAATACATAGTCATACAGATTTGGATATGTATTTCAGTACAAAACATACATATGTATTTACGAAATATATATCATATTCATATTAAACAGTAACAAACATAACTATACTGTATATCTTCATATGTATTTGCGAAATACAAAGGTAACTCATATAAAATAAGAATATACATATGGATCAGGTATGTATTCTGTTAATACATATGCAGAGCTATATGTATTTTATGCGGTGTTGGATTTATCTTTGAACTGTACATACTATGTCATTTTAGAGGGTAACATATGTACTTATTTGTTTTCTTTTACTGTTTAAGATATGTATCATATATTTTCTTATTACCTATATGTATATGTATATATAATTGTCAGTTTTGTAATAGATATTTTGTGTCTTATATGTTTATATATACATGTGAGTCAGATATGTATTTTTGTAAATACATATGCAGATATGTATGTATGTTTTTTACCGTAAATACATATGCAGATCTGTATGTATATTTTTTGAATATGTATATACTATATAAATATTTGTCTTTTAAAATTAAAAGATAGAGATTGAAGAGTAAAAAAAAAGAAAAAAAAAAGAAAAAAGAAAAATTCAAATAAAAAGTGAAAAGGGAAAAAAAAAAGAGAAATAGAAACTAGAAATAGAAGTGTAAAAACAAAAGCGAAAAAAAAATAAAAACAAAAAGAAGAAGAAACCGTAAAAAAATATGAGAAAATAAAAAAAGATTAAAAAATGAAAAAAAACTAACAAGAAAAAATAGTTACAGTTATAAAAGAATGATATTTTGAAATTTTGAAGATCATGTAAATAATAATCTTCATATTTGAGTTTAATTTAGAAAAGGAATCTACTAATTTAAATAAGAGTAATTTATGGAAATTTAATTAGATGAGATAATTATTCTTTGTTTAACTCAACTAATTTGAGTAAAACAAGGACAGCAAATCTTATTGTATATGTATTTGTATAGCAATACTTTACTTAAATACAAAATACAATTTGTTATTTTTCGTAATTATGAAACCGTTGTTATAAAAGTGACAATTAAGACTCTATAATTGTTATTTCTAAAATTTTCCCATTTTTTTATCACTAATTTTTAATTAAATTTTTATTTTTATTTATTATTTGTTTTGATATATTAAGAGAAGATAATTTTTTTATTTTTTTATTAAGAATATATTAAGAGAAGATAATTTTTTTATTTTATTCTTGATATAGTAATAATTATTATTTTTTAAATTAACTTTCAGATATCATATAAGTATAATTTAATTGAGGTACTACATAAATAGTTATGTTATTAATTATTTTTCTTAATAAATATGTCAACTCAACAAGTGATAAATTAAATTGACCGAAAAAAGTATTATTTATTCGCCTAACATGTCTTGAATTATTTAATAATTTTTATAATTTTATCCTTAACTTTTTTCTTCATTAATCTTAATAGAAGATAAATTTGTGTACAATCCGTTCTAAATTTTATTTGTAAAATTTTATTAAATATATTATTATTATTATTATATTAATTTTAGTATTAATGAATATACATGAATATAGATTATATTAAAATAAGTTAAAAAAAAAAATTACATAATTTTATTTTATAATTTTTTTGAAAAATAATTCTTAGATTTAAAGTCACGTGACAATAACTTTAATAATCACTTAGAACGCCTTCCATCTATATTGACAAGTAGTTAATATGAGAAGGAAATGGCGACTTTTTGGACGAGGAACAGTTAGTTCTCAGGGGCTGGGGTCAAGTGATGCTTTAGCTAAAATGCGCCTCTGCAAGGTGGCTGTTCAATTTCGACGCTCAATAGTCAATACTCGTGGATACGTACGTTTGAAAAGAATAATCATCTAAATAGAAAAAATTATACTAATTCGATCATTAAAGAAGTAACAGTTTATATCAGTACTAATAATTAAGAGACCTCAATTATCTCACAAGCTTACGCATCAAGTGTTTAAGTTTTTACTCATATATGCAATATGTGTGTAAATTGTAGATATCTAACAGCTAATTATTACTATTAACTAAAAAATCTTTAATTTTATTAAATTACTTAATTATATATTTATATGATTTGATGTAAACCTGATGCGACTAAATATTTATCATCAATCCATTTACAGGCCTCTCTTTTATCTTTGGCATGCATGTAAAAACTTTATGCACATGGTGTTTAGACGAAAAACAATTTTTGATTTTACATGTTATTCTTTCTTATAGGACTATTACTGAGGTGATTCAATCGTGCTTTGTAAGTGCTTAATTAGACGTAAGATTCGTTTGAGGGAAAACGAGAATTTAAATTAACACACTGCACACATAGAGACAAGTGACAATTGTGTAGGGTAGTATTCATTTATGATGATAATTTTAATTCTTCAAAAGCATGAAGAAATGTTACCCCCCTTGCTTCATTTTTTCTTGTATGCTATATTAAAATAAGATGTCTAATATTATTTATTCAGTTTGAAAAATGAATGGATAACTTATTATTTTTATTTATTTTAATTCTGTTATTAAATATTATTTATTATTTAATGCATTTTTTAGAGAATAATCAAAAAGTGGTATTATAAAATTATCTGTTATTTATTGTTTCTTAATATTTGTGTCAAGTTAATATGATCAAGTAAATATGTGACATTTCGAAGCACCAAATCATTTTAAGAAAATGCTACTGGCTCGTGGCAGATTAGGGGGAGTTTAATGGATGAGCGGGTTTGCCACAATTTCGAGTGAATCATCAGAATTTTAGTAGATATTGTTATAATTTTGAAATAAATTGTACAAAAATTATGGCGGATCACCAAGAGTTTTGAAAACTTGTACCGTAACATTAGACAATATTACCAAAAGTTTATGAGAAACTTGTTTCGAAATTTATTTAAGCCGATTCAAATCAACTTCAAATTTAAAATCTAACAGCGTTTTAATACCAATCCCGATTGATTTTGACGTTAAATTCAACTCAGATAAATTTTTTAAAAAAATATATATATCAACAGATCATATCTTCTTCAACAATCAACTCGACAAAATCCTAATGGTACTTTTCAAGTTTCTTCAATTTAATTGATCACAAATAAACAATTGGTGGTCAATCTTTTAAATCACAATATATTTGATCAACCCAATAAATTTCAAGTATCAAATAACTTGAAGAAGAAAAGAACGGAGACGAAAAAAAATTGAGGAAATTATATCTGCATTAGAAAGGGGTAATGTTAGCACAATAAATGTGGTAATTGTCACACTAACCTTCTCCCTCTCTACACGTTTTACCTCGCAAGAAATATTTTTCTCTAATCATAGAGAGAAGAAATATTTATAGGTACCTAATTAATTAGGATTCGTTTCGTAATTGGCTTAGAAGTGAGTTATGTAGGAAATAGGAATTGAGTTATTTGTGTTGAAATTTTAAATGTATAAATCAAATCAATAAAATTTAGATTTTTCAATCTCAGTATTTTTTTTTTATTTTCTCGAATTGGTCGAGCTGGTATGGCATGGACGGAAAAGCCATTTTTCAAGTCAAACGAGTGAAACGGTAGAAATTATGAATTTTTTGCGAGTTTCAGTGGGTGTTAGCTCACGGTTCAGGGAGTGGGTTTAGGCTTTAGAAAAAAATTATGAGTGAAACTTTTCTAGTGGTCTCCCGCCGGCCTATTAAATGGATCAGGTTGCTTTAATGGGACTGAAAAAAAGTCATTTTCCAAGTCAAACGGACGAAACAACAGAAATTACAATTTTTTTTCCAGATGAAATCTTTATATAAAAATATCATTGAGTTTTGCTTCAAATATTTCTTAGTCCTTGTGAGATACTACCATCTTTAGGTGTTTCTTATAAAAACACACAAATATAAAATGAATGATTGCAATAAAACACTCAACAACACTAATGATAAAATTATATAAAACAAATATTTCAAGTTATGAATGATTGCAATAAAACACTCAACAACACTAATGATAAAATTATATAAAACAAATATTTCAAGTTAATAAGTTATAGTAAAAATAATTATAATTTAAAAATATTAACTCATGCTAAAATAAGTCTATTAAGTATTAATTACATGACTGAATATCAAATAGAAAAATAAATTTAGATTATATATTTATGCAAAGTTAAAGAATACATATCCAATATTAGTGCATTCATAGTGTTTAATAGAATACTAGTGAATTTGACCGCGCTTTGTGCGGATAGTCTATGAAAAAATATCAATGAATTTATGTTATAATTTTTTTAGCTAATTTTGTTTGAAAGATAAAAGAAGAACCATGTGAATTATTACTATCAACTATAAAAATACCGTCTATTGCCCTTCATATTACTATATATCCATACCAACACCAATATTATATATGAAATTAAAGATACAAAGAAAGTGAAATTTTGCCTAAATGATATATGTCTACATATAAAAGCATATTTTAACAAAGAAATTCATTTAAAGAAACATAGATTATATAAATATAGGGAAGAAACATCGTTTTCACCTTAAATTATACCCAAAAAGTCAAAGTCACACCTAAACTATATTAGTGATCTATTACACACCTAAACTATAAAAAGGTGAAACTATTTACACCCTAGATCTGACGCGAAAATAAAATTAAATTAAAAAGGAAAAAAAGGTGCGTCTAAAGCCAAAATTATTGTTTAAAACCCCCACCCCAGCACCCAGCCCCACACAGATTCTCTCTCCTTCAACCCCATTTTTTATTTTTTACTATTTCTCTCTCAATCTTCTTTCTTCTTCATTTTTTTCAATTCACAACCACTGCTCCTTGTGGTTGACGAAAATAATTTTTTCATAGTAGTTTTTGTAGAGAAAAAGAGAAGCTGAATCATTGAATCGGCGTGTTGAAGTGAGAAGAAAGTTCACCGGACGCAGTTGAACTATTGTTTTCTAAATTCAATTCATCTTGTTGATGTACTTTCAAATTAATCTGTTCATGGGAGAAGAAGTTCAATTCAATTTGGTGATACTTGTACTTTCAAAATTCTTTACTCATCTTGTTGAAAATCATTGAAATTAAAAAAAAAATTTGATCAATTTATTTTTTTTATGAGACTTGTAAAGATTGGAGAAAACTTATTTGAGAAAAAGAAGAAGAATATGACATTGAATTTGAATGAAGTTGTTGCTTGGGTGTATTGATTTTATATCAACAATGGAAGAAGAAGATGGCATTATGGTCATTGGAAAATTGAAGAAAAAGAAGAAGATGGTTTAGGACATTGAAGAAATTGAAGAAAAAGAAGAAGAAGATGACATTGAATTTGAATGAAGTTGTTGCTTGAGTGTATTGATTTTATATCATCTTCCTGTAAAGAATATGATCCCGTTAATTTTTTTTATTTTTTTTGGTAATTGAAGAAAAATAAGAAGATGGTTTTGAACATTGAAGAATTTATTGAAGAAAGAGAAGAAGAAGAAAATTTTGGACATTGAAGAATACCTGCACTTCCATGGTTTTGGACATTGAAGGAAAAAACATAATTATTTAAATAAAAGAAATTATGAAGAAGAAAGAAAGAAAGAAAGAAAGAAAGAAAGAAAGAAAGAAAGAAAGAAAGAAAGAAAAAGGATTTAAATTAAAAATAAGAAAGAAAAAAGAAGAATTTATGAAAATAATAAATTTGTTATTTTTTCGGATGATGCTGACGTGGTGCTGATGTGGCACTGACGTGGCAGCGCGTGTAAAACACCACACCATATGCAAGTGGTGTAATGCCTGACAGGGTGTAAAAAGTATCACGTTTTTATAGTTAAGGTGTGTAATAGGTCACTAGTATAGTTTAGGTGTGGCTTAGACTTTTCGGGTATAGTTTGGGGTGGAAACGATGCTTTTTCCCTATGAATATATTTTAAAAATTCTACCAAATGCTTAATAAATTTCATGATAATATTTTTGTGGAGTGCATACAAAAGTAAATTTTTATCAAAGCAATTGATAGAATTTTTAAAGCCGATTTGTAATTCTTTTCCAAAAAAAAAAAAGGATTAACTAAATTAAAATAAGAATGGAATTGAAACATTATCAACAAATGATACAAAAGCAAGTGTCGATCTAATGTATGGTATTCGACTTCATCTGGAACATAATACTTTTGATAAAGCATAAATTTGTGTGAAAATCTATTAAAATTACAACAAATAATATATATGAACTCATAACTTTGAAAGTACAACAAATTTAATCTAATAACCTTGGATATTAAATCCAAAAAAATAATAATTTTTATGCATGCATTAACACTTACAAGCTTTAGAAAGGTACAATATATGTAAAAAAAAAATTACATATATACACATACTTGTAATCTAATTCTCAAAAATTAAGGCCACAACTTTGTTGATGCAATCATCGCCAGATCGCAAATATTAGATGTGCGCTGATTCACATCTACAATAATAAAAGAATTTCATGGTAATTATTTTCTATTTAAAAGTTATTGTGAAGGTGTTAACATTTTGAAGAAATGTCATAGTTATATTTTATTGTATCAATTGTTAATGGTGAGATTAGCTTCTCCACCACCTAATACAAATATATGTAAATCTTGATATAGATTACATAAGATCTTTGGTTCAAAAGTTTTTCACATGTTCACGTAAGTAGAAAAAAAAGTTACTTCATGATTTTCCTCTTCTCAGCAACTTGTAGGAATGACAAATTTGAAAACAAAATAATTTTCCTGAAAATGAAGTAGACATGCATATACATTAAATTTTAAATGATGAATACATATAAACATGATTTTTTTAATCAGAAGCTCAAAATAAAATGAATAGCTCTATGAAAGAACGAACATAGCTCGCCTTAATAATCTGGTTAAAGCCAATATATGAAAAATCTAAAATTGAATAAACTTGCTTTTAGTTAAAAAAATTCATAACCCTTCAGGCTCTGCACACACACAGACACATATATATAGAGAGAGAAATTTGTCAACTTCTAGGTTAGAAGATGAAAATCTATATGCATAAGTATCATTAAAGAATATAAGTCATAACTAAAATGTTAATGATTTAGAATAACGAAGGTGAAAGAGTAACTAAAATGTTACAAAATGGAAGAGGTGCAGAAGATGAGTAATAGAAGAGGTGTAACTGATACTTATTAATACTCATTAATAATTGATTTTTAATTGTTTAATATGACACATTAAGAAGAAAAATAAGGTCAAAACTTTAAAAATATGAGAAGAAAGGAAAAATGACCATTTTGATTGATAAGAGGCGCTACCTCAAATTTCTTTCTTTTTTTATTTTTAGTTTTACTATATTTATAGATTTTTAGAATTTGCTAAAAAATAATAAATACATTTTACAAAATTTTAGTACATCATATTGAAAAATATAACCAAGAGTAACCCAACTATATGAACCTGTTTTAGATTGGCTTACTTGAGAAAATTGAAGAAAATGTATCTTTTAAGTCTTGAATGAAGGGATTGGTGACATTGACCAACTTAAAGGGTCAAACATAATTAGGAAACTTGATTAAGTTAATTGTGGACTTAATTAATATTTTTAAAACTTTCTAATCTTTTCAAAAATACAAATTAACCCAACTCACACCCCTTTTCAATCCAAATTAATCAGTCTCTCTCCTTTCTCTCTTTCGACAGTTTCTCTCAACTCTCTCCCAACCAACAGTTCTGCAAATTTCTGTCTTCAATCCCCAGTGATAAATAATCGGGTGAGTTCCTTTTCGACTTTCAACCGTCAATCGACATGAAGACTTTTCCGGCGACAACAACTTTGAGTTCTTTGTCGTCTCATTTCTTCTTTCACGAGTAAAAAGTTATGTCTTTTTAGTTATGAAGAAACAAAGGAACTTGAGTCAACTTCTCTTTTAGTATTGGTTAACAATTTTAATATTTCTTGCTTAAATTTTAAATGTGGACTAAATAAAATCTTAATTTCTGGCATTTCTTCTTCTTGTTGTCATTCTGTTGATTCAATTTGGTGGTGATTTTTTATCACCATTGATGTTATTAGTGTGTGTGTGTGTGTTGTGTTGGTGTTGCTAGTTGATTTGTTATTTTTCTTGGTAAAAATGGTGTTGAAACAGATGAACCATCTGATGCAACAGATGCAAATCTGATGCAATAATAAAAATCTGATATAACAGATTATTCATCTGTTGTGACAGACGACTCTACCGTTTGAAAAAAATCTAACAGATAACTCATTTTACAACAGATGACTGATCTATTTTTATTGTTTTCAATGGATTACTCATCTGTTGCAACAGATTGTTTATAGGATGCAATAGATAACCTACCTGGTGTAACAGATGTGTGGCCTATTTTTATTGTTTCCAATAAATTACTCATCCGCTACAACAGGTTGGTTATATGCTGCAACAGATATCCTACCTGGTGCAATAGATGAGTGATCTATTTTTATTGTTTCCAACGGATTACTCATCCATTGCAATAGGTTGGTTATATGTTGCAACAGATAACCTTTCTGTTGCAACAGATAACCTTTCTGGCACAACAGATCAGTGATCTATTTTTACTGTATCCAACGGATTACTCATCCGTTACAACACGTTGGTTATATGTTGCAACAAATAACTTTCCTGGTGCAACAGATGAGTGATTTGTTTCTACTGTTTCCAACGAATTACTCATCCGTTGCAACGGGTTGGTTATATGTTGCAACAGATAAACTACCCAATGCAACAAATTAGTGAACTATTTTTATTATTTTCAACGGTTTACTCATCCATTGCAATAGGTAGGTTATATATTGCAAGAGATAACATACCTGGTACAACAAATGTGTGGTCTATTGGAACTGTTATTTTACTGTTGTGCATGTTAGATTTACTGTTATCCCTTTTTAATGATACATTAATCAATTATAATCTATTTTATGTTCCTGTTAATTTAAGATAATATGGATCCCAAAAGAAAAGAAACTGAATCAAGTCCAAGTAAAGGAACAAGTAAAACAGCTAGGCTATATCCACCACTCTATGATCTTACTTTACAAGTGTTCTCTCAATCAGGAGCAGAAGATAATGAACACGGAGAGAAAGAATGTTTCAAAAGAGATGATTCAAATGCTAATAGCCTTTCCGCTGAAGAGTTGGTCAAAACCTTCAGCATTGATTGTTATCCTGTGAGAATGCAGTGTGATGGTGCCACAGATTTAATGGGTTATTTCGTGGTTAAGTCAGCCATGGAAAAATCTTTCGACGCCTTCAAAAAAATACTTCGAGAACAAAAATTGGATTCTTATTTTAGGAAAAGATGCTTTGGGCAATATCTTGATTTGCCGGAGGATAACAACGCTCGTTTCCAAATGAAAATGATATATGATTTTCTCAAGCGTAGTTTTTTGTATGAGAACAAAGATAAGATGGATGAGGTGTGGATAAATTACTGTGTCATGCCTGTTTATTTTGGTTGGAAGGAGTTTGTCATAATTACCGTACTAAAATGTTATCCACCTTCTCCTTCTCAAACTATACCTACTCTGACACCCTGCACACCCAAAAAAGGCAAAGGCAACTCGAGTGATTGTGATAACGTGGTGTCCATTGTTGGTTCAAGATTCAGAAACAAAAATTTGATAGAAGCGTTGAAAGGTAAAGGACTTTCAAAGAAGCACAAGCAATCATTGTTCTTGGTTTGGTTTGTACATAATATTCTTTGGGCGAGAGACGTTAACAACAACATAAGCCTCAGTTTAATAAATCTCTCTGAGGATCTTGAGGCATTTAACAGCTAACCTTGGGGTTATGAAAGCTTCAAAATGACTGTCAAATATTTGTTGACTCCGTTAACATCAAAGACAGTCAACTTATATAGCTTTTCATGGGATTTCATGGTAAATATTTCTTTGATTATGATATGATTCATTTTTTTTATTTAATAATGCTTTTGATTTATTGGCGTTATGTTATAGGCTTGGGCATTTGAAGCCATTCCTTATTTGAGACAACAAGTGAACTACCAGGAAGAAGTTTCCTGTCCAAGAATCCTGAGATGGTTGTCGGCCAAAACAGATAAAAATACAAAATTTCTTGATCTTTTTAATACCCCGAAGGAAGCAATAAGTCTAATTCTAATCAAGTTTTTGTTTTAATTAATAATTATTTAAAATAATTTCATCATCATTCTAATATATGTACTGATTTATTTTAGATTGTCCATCCGTGGCTTGTTCCGACCAATCGAGAGTTGAAGATGCCATTTTTTCTTACTTTATGGTCTGTGCAAACTTTATTGGACCCTAAGATCGTTGATAGAATAAAAATGGAATTGTTTGAAGCAACAACCATCACAAGAAAAATAATTTTGGAGGGCGGGCTTGTTATTATTGATGATGGTAGTGGTAGTGGTAGTGATAATGGTAGTGGTAGTAGTGCTTCTGTTGGGGATAATGATGCTCTTCTTACAGTTTTTGAAACAACAAACTATTATGATTATGATCATACTGGTTATACAGATTTTTCTTCAGATTTTTTCACATCTAGCGAATGTTCTGCATGCAAATATCAAGACTGCAAGATGAAACATGATGGAGTGATTAATGTTATTAATGCACTAACTGTTTCTGTAAAAAAATAACATCTAAGAGGGGTGTCATTCCATCAAAGAGGACTTCATATCCATATACTCTACTAGAGATCAAGGTGGCGAAGAGGAGGAAAAAAGATATTTCCAAGGCATCATCAAGCATCGAAAAAAGCAAAATTGTAATGTCTTTGTCTTTGTCTTGCATCGTTGTTCAATGTACAAGGGCCACAAAAGAGCCTCATGAGGTGAAGAAGGTGAATGTATATCATCTGGTCCAACAAACAAACAGACACATATCTATTTTAACAGATGATACATCTGCTGAAAATTATAAAACAGATATATACATCTGTTGCAACTGTTGTCTAACCTGTTGCATCAGATGCGTTATCTATTGCAACATATGTCCGTCTGTTTGAGAAAATCAAATAGGTTTTTATACTATTTTAATTTTCCAACAGATGAGTCTTATGTTGCAACAGATGGGTCACCTGTTCGAATTTGTCCCAACAGATGATTCATCTGTTGCAACAGATGGATAATCTATTGTATATCTGTAATTAGCATTGGCAATTCTGGCTTTCTAGGTGGATGTCACAGTAGAAGCTGCTGCTGAAGAATATAGTGTCACAGTTGATAATCCATCAACTGCTTCCAAAGAAGAAGAAAAGTAGAGCCTGTTAGCTCGGGAGAACGGGAGAATTACCCATTTGAAGGGTTCAACATCTCGGATGAGGCTAAAAAAAAATTAACAAAGTTGATCAACGACTATTCAGAATAGATTGCCGATGGACTGTTAAAGCATCACACTGGCAGGTACATAAATCAATTTTAAAGATATTGATTTATACAATTCTTGTTGTAAGAATATGACATTAACACATATAAATCATCATGTAGAAAATAGAATGACGAACACTAAAAGTGAACAAATCAAGTCTTGATTTTGATATGTTCGACTTTGTTGTTGCACATCCCGAAATGAAGAATTGGTTCTTTTTAACGTCACAGCCTCAAACTTGTTGGAATGATGAGGTTTAAATGTCATACATATTACAATTAATTAATACTTTATTTAATTGCATCTGTTTATTAATTTTTTCATCACGTAATCCAAAATATTTGATAATATATGCAGCACATCATGTTATTTTTTACTACCTCAGAAAGAAGGCCAAGTAGCAAATACAAGAACAATACAGATACACGACAGATAATTATTTGTACAAATTTTACATCAATAATGCCTACGATAGGTATTGTCAACAACAGTCGGAAGTTTCCCAAAATGAAGAATGCTTAATCAACATCATCAAAGGTTTTAATAGTCCAGCTAGCTTACCGTGGCATTTGGTCGACGAAGTGTACATCCCAATCAATTGTGGTGATGAATTCCATTGGGTATTGGCTGTTGTCGTTCTAATAATGAAACGCATCCGAGTTTATGACTCGATGTCGCGAAGAAGATATTTCAGGATGTCGTCTAAGATACAAAAGTTGGTCAAAATATTACCTACTTACCTTGATATAAGTGGCTTTTTGGACCAAAAGGTCCATACTGATTGGTCGACGATTGAAGCAAGATAAAATGGATAATCCATTTGATGTACAATATGTTGAAGGAATTGCTCAACAAACCATTGGTATCCTGTAAGTATAAGTGTCATGATTTAGTTTCACTTCATAAATTTCACAACGCTTACATGAACTACAAAATATGGATTATCTATTTTTTAAAAATGCAAGGATTGCAATCTTTTTGTTGTCGCTTACGCCGAGTATCTGAGCGATGGATTACAAGTACCAAATGATGGACTTGATGTCGGATTACTCTGTAAAATATATGTTGCTCTTTTATAAAAATTATGGAGAAGCGAAAGCTAAGAAGCCGTACGCAAGCGACATTAAAGATCCATGACGACCAAAATTAAATTTCGTAGCACCAGATGAAGAACAAGTTGTCCAAATTGAGTAGATCTTTATAGCTTAAGTCTATCAATGTAATAACCTATCCTCCTTGGTTTAACTTGTTGATTTATTTGTAGAGTAGATCATTTATATCCATAATGATTTTTTTACATTTCCTTTATTTGTTGAGTTATTTCATGTAATTTTTGAAGGCTTCGATTTATTTTATGTTGTCGATGAATATAGTTTAATCCTTAGTTTTGAACATGTCAATTGAAATGGAATACTAGATTCAAATATCGCAACAGATAATATATTTGGTGCAACAGACGACATATATTATCAAACAGATTTAGACATATGTTGCAACATGTAGATCATCTACTAGAAATTATATAATAGGTCATCCTACTTTTTTTTATTTGTTCCAACAGATTACCTATCAGTTGCAACAGATAGATTATATGTTGAACAGATTATATATCTGTTGCAACAGAAAGACTGGGAAACATTTGCATAATGCAACAGATGACCAACCTATTCCAACAGATAATCAATCTGTCACAACAAGTATTATATCTGTTACAACAAATAGATAATTTGTAGCATTATAAAAATTCAATTTTCGTCAGACATAAAAATTATTGCCACCTCATGTAAAGTGAAGTGGCTTGAAATAAAAATTTATTATCATGTTCGTCTCTATCTTTGTACATATTCTTCTTTATACACGGGCTCCAACCATTTATTTAGGTCATCTGCTGGAAATTATATAACAAGTCTTTCTACTTTTTTTATTTGTTCCAACAGATTATCTATCAGTTGCAATAGATAGATTATATGTTGCAACAGGTTGTATATCTGTTGCGATAGACAGATAAGGAAACATCTGTATAATGCAACAGATGATCAACCTATTCCAACAGATAATCAATCTGTCACAACAGGAATTATATCTGTTACAACAGATAGACAATCTGTTGTATTATAAAAATTCAACTTTCGCCAGACATAAAAATTATTGCCACTACATGTAAAGTGAAGTGGATTGAAATAAAAAATTATTATCGTGTTCGTATCTGTATTTGTACGTATTCTTCTTTATACATGGTCTCCAACCATTTAGTTAGTACCCCATAATCCCAGACCTCTTGCATCTTTCCCACAACGGCATCGCACATACCGATCGTTTCTTTGTAGATCAACAAACACTCGATGTATGCAAATGAGTACGGCCCACACGCTGCACCGGTTTTATTTTTTTGGAGGTAGATGTTCTTATTTCGACCTTAAAAATCCCATGATTACTCCATCAAGACTTTCACCGGGAAATGATCTATCAGTTTACTCTGCGTTAACAATTTGGGGAACAACTTCAAGAGTGGCTGCACGTGGGTTAAAAATGTGTCCTCGTTGGAGACAGGTAAGTTGCAGTCATAAATCATAATCTTTCCCTTATCGAGTAGTATCTCAACAGCGAGAAAATATTTGACTTTCGCATTCATGACTGCAAGGATTTTCTTTGCATTGGTCCAGCTCTTGTCGTGTGGATATGGCCTCTTCCCTCTAGCATAGTTAATCATATCTTCATCCCATTTGAACATAGAAACTAACTTATCAAATCTCTAGCCACCGGGACTACCCTTTCTACGGAGATCATCGTACTTATCCTTGAAATTATTGTAGAAGTTGAGGTCCATTATCCTATCGACAGCATCATAAGCATCCGGGTATGCTAATTGCCTACCCTTTATGAGGCTGAGAATTTCATCAACATGCTGTGGTATAAGAAGACAATATTTAAATAGGTTAGTAATTGTAAAAAAGAAAAACGGGGTGGAATAATTCTTCTGCAGAGAGTTCTCTGGATCAGTTCACAAATTAACCAGCTAACACAACTTATGCAACAATTGTGTATTATGTTACAACAGAATACCCAGTTGTTGCAACAGATTACACATCTGTTGCGTAGCTTCTTCTTCATGAAGTAGATTGGAAGGCTAGGTTAGCAAAAGTGAATTTACATTGTCCACGTACCACTCATGCATATTGGTCATACTCATGAAGTCTTAGGCATCAAATAAATGCATGGTGTATTCTTGTGGAGGTTTCGTCTTGTCATTTATGACTTTTTCCAGATCCTTCATCTCCTCGTCTCCAAGTGTCGCATATATGTAGACCTTCTTCAGCGGCCCCTGAACTCCAACAACTCTTAGAGTGGGAGAAGTTGCAATTTTTTTGGATTTTCGATTGGAGAGTACTTGGCTAATTGCTCTTTTCTTTCTCCTAACCGCCATTGTAGGAGTGTATGACTCTAGACACCCCTCTTGGATTTCAACTCCTTGGCAGTTTTAGCAATAGCCTCTAGTTTTTCAAGGAGTTTATCCTCTCTGTCCTTGTACACTTTGCATTTGCAATGAGAACATGGGAGTTAAGAGGGGTGAGAGGGACCACTGTAAGGGTGGGAGGGATCGGTGTAGGGGTGAGAGGGACCTGTGCAAGAGGTGTTTTCAAATATATTTATTTTTTTCCTGAGCACCAACATGCTCATAATCGCGACTGGCGGCAGTAGCAGCATCAGGATGGCTACCACCATCATCAACAACTTCACCAGTAACACCCCCAGAAGAAGCACTCGGATCTGTTACAGTAGGTTGGTCATGAAGAGTTTCAACATTAGGCTGACCTTGCCTAACTGCTCTTTTTATGGATGTTGATCCAGCCAATTCCTTCTTTATTAACTCCACCATTGGGTTTGCTTTTGTATCAACAAGGCCTAGAGTAATCAAAGAAGTCTTCCCCAACTCCTGCTCAGTAGGCACGATCCAAGGATGCACAACCTATAAAAAAATATAGGAGGCATTTAAATCATATAATAATAATTTGCATTTAGTTGGGTTACATGTTAACACAATAAACTTATGTAACAGATGATCTAGATGCCGCAATAGCTGATTTGTATGTCGCAACAGATTGATAATAAGTTGCATCAGATTACCCATCTGTTGCATAATTTGCAGTAGATGGGTAATATGCTAAGTCAAGTTCAGAGAACCAGAGCATCAGATAGTTAACCTGTTACAAAATATGGATCGTTTGTCACAACAAATTACCCATCTGTTGCACCAATTATAGTTGACGGGTAATCTATTACAACAGATGACCCATCTGTCGCAACAGATGGCACATCTATTTTAATATCTTTCTTTGAGGCAAATTATTTAAGTTGAAAGAATACGTACGACATCATTCAGAGGGTTAAAGAGATCATCCTCCTTAATATTTTTTTCGCAGCCAACCACCTAAGGATCCTTGGATAAGAAACCTCATTCGGCTAATCCTTGAACTGCTTTCGGAGGAGAGGAATGGCTTCACATGCCCAAACCTAAAAAATGTAAACAAGAAGCAAACAAAAAAAGTCATAATAACTATATTCAATATAAATTAATGGATGAGTAAAAATAGTGATCAATTTTATCATGAAAGCTCAAGGACAGCCATATAATGTGATCGTACCTGTGGATAGCTTTGTCAGTAAATATTGGACAGTCAAGTAGTAGTTGTCATATCCCTAGGGATAATCGTTGAATTTCTCAAAATCATCAGCAAGCTCCAACAAATCACCATCTATGACTTTCCTGACGTCTTTTGCATATAAAACGGAATGGATAAACCTAACTAAGCATAATTTCTCCCTGTAGTACTTTGGTATGTTTTTATCCTCGAGATATGCAATCAAATCCTCTGCTTTGTAGCTACGTCCAACAATTTCCAACAACCCATCTTTTTTTCCCCTGTGTTTGTTGGACCCTTTGTGGGGTGTTTCCTTGATGAGAGGTTCTTCTAGACGATCGTATCTCAAACTTGTCACTATGGCAAACTTTTTCAATCCAAAATAAACTGGCATGCCATAGTAGTTAATTCAGATTTCATCCATTTTTTTCACCCTCCTTCGAATCTTTATCATCCCCCACGTACTTGATCCTGTGCTTGAGAAGACCATATACCATGCTCATTGATAAATGAAGAGTATGATCCTCAAGCAGCTTAAGAAAGTATGCAAAGCAGCTCCTGTTAAAAAGTTCGTCTATGTTTTCATTCTTCATAATACTCCTAAGTTTATCAAAATGTTTCCCCAACTGACATTTAAGTACAAGATCACTAGTTACTTTTTTAGGTCTATCCATCGGCATCACAACTCGAAACCTGTTGATACTAATGGTTTTGACAGGATCATGTTGGGATTTCGATATTAATTCATGCCCCATTGGTGAAAAGGAGTTATCATTTTCCTACGCTTCATTTTGCCCTGACTGAGATTGTTCAGAAAGTTCCTCCAAATCTATCTGTACTTTAGCCTTTTTTGTTGGATGGTCAGAAGTTGATCCACTTTTAGTTTCTTTTCTTTTGAGAGACATCTTTTAACAACAAATAATAGAAAAACAAAAAATACATTGCATTTGATGTCTGTATAACTTTTTTAAAAAAGAAAAGACAAAATTCAATAAATTATTCTATGCCACATTACAAAAAAAAACTCCAACGGATAACCCATCAGTTGGAAGAGATGGGGAATCTGTTTGAAGACCTATTTAATATCTCCCAATAGATCTTTCATCTGTTGCAATAGATGGACCGCCAAGACCACCACCAACACCACAACCAATGCCACCACCAATGCCACCAAGACCAGCACCAATGCCACCAATACCAACACTAAGACCACCGACACCACCACCAAAACCACAAATACCGACACCACCAACAACAGCCACCACAAACACCATCCAACAATACCACGATAGTCAATAAAATATTGAGATAAAAAATAGGGTTTTATCGGGTGCTTCCTACCTTTTTAGCATTAAAACTCAAAATTGTTAATCCATTCTCGAAGATAATACTACTAAAAGTCTTTTTTTTCATCATTAACTAAAAATCCCTAATTTTTTGAATAAAGAATAAATGTATAACTCTTCTCAAACTCTATTACCTGTGAAGACAGAGAAAATAACGGATACAGCGAGAATGAAGTCAAAAATAACAATTATGTGGTAAAAAATGGGAAGAAAATCGATCTGTTTTGAAGGGTTGAGCAATATCTTGAATAGTTATTGTCTGTATTATTGAGAGAGAGAGAGAGAAGAGCGAGAACTTCAGATTTAAAATGAGGAAAAGTTTTTCACGTAAATGGATGATTTGTAATTTTGGAGAAGAATGATAAGTTTTGAAATTATTAATTTGGTACGAATAGATCTTAATTAATTTTTAAAATTTTAAAATATATAATTTTTAAAATATTAATTTAATGAGAATCTTTTCAACTCAGAGTGATCGATCGACTACTCGGGTCGGGATGAATGCATTACCAACACCATGTAATTGGAAAGACTCAATTGATGTTGTTGTTGACCCTATGAACTCATTCATACCTAGTTGAACCTAAATCAATTAAGGTACTAGCTTAACATTAAGTTAATGAGAATCTTTTCAACTCAGAGTGATCGATCGACGACTCGAGTCGGGATGAACGCAATACCAACACCATGCAATTGCAAAGACCCAATTGAAGTTGTAGTTGACCCTATGAACTCATTCATTCATCCCTAGATCTACCTAAATCAATTTAGGTACTAGCTTTACATTAAGTTAATGAGAATCTTTTCAACTCAAAGTGTTCGATCGACGACTCGGGTCTGGATGAATGTATTACCAACACCATGCAATTGGAAAGACTCAATTGAAGTTGTTGTTGACCCTACGAACTGATTCATCCCTAGTTGAACCTAAATTAATTAAGGTACTAGCTTAACATTAAGTTAATGAGAATCTTTTCAACTCAGAGTGATCGATCGACGACTCGAGTTGGGATGAATGCAATACCAATACCATGCAATTGCAAAGACTCAATTGAAGTTATAATTGACCCTACGAACTCATTCATCCCTAGTTCCACCTAAATTAATTTTGGTACTAGCTTAACATTAAGTTACTGAGAATCATTTTAGCTCAGAATGATCAATCGACAACTCGAGTCGGGATGAACGTAATACCAACACCATGCAATTACAAAGACTCAAGTGAAGTTGTAGTTGACCCTATGAACTCATTCATCCCTAGTTCCACCTAAATCAATTAGGTACTAGCTTAACATTAAGTTAATGAAAACTTATTCATCCCTAGTTCCACCTAAATAAATTTAGGTAACATTAAGTTAATGAGAATCTTTTCAACTCTGAGTGATCGATCGATGACTCGGGTCGAGATGAACGTAATACCAACTCATATAATTGCAAAGATTCAATTGAAGTTGTAGTTGACCATATGAACTCATTCATTCATCTTTAGTTCCATCTAAATCAATTGCATGTTAAGACGATTCGTTTTAATTATTCTTTTGTTCAGATGATCGATATGGAATAATAAATATTATCTTATAAGATTCGTTTTTTCCCTAATGGTCGAGTGACTTCTTACCTCTCTAACTAAACCGATACAGGTGAACAAGTGGAGTATACTAGGGCACTTGAGAGAACCATATTTAAGGAACTTGGAAAAATGACCCCGTAACTTCGGGAGAAGGGGTGCTAAGAAATTAGGATACATTCTGGGAAAATCAAACTTCCATCGAAGAGAAGCAAATGAAAGGCTTTCATCAAAATTCTCGTAGAATCGAGAATGAAGTTTTTTGACCCAGTCCAACCAAAATTCCTTTATTTATCATTTTTTATCATCTGTTCTTTTTTTCTCTCTAATCTATCTAGTTCTTTCTTGTACAATCATCTGATGAAGTCTCATCAAACAGCTCAGCCTAAAAATTTGATTTTTGAGCGAAGATTCATAGCCTACATTATGAGTCACGGGACAAGGCTCTGACAGGACCTAGAGGTCGGATGAATCTTCCGATGAGGAAGGGTTGGAAGGGCAACATCCAAACATCTGATTGGGGAACGGGGCAACGCCCATGAAGCTCCAGCGGAAAGGAAAGTCCTGCCAGGCCGTACTCTCTTGTTCTAGTAGGTGGAACCGATGAAACACGCGAGCTGGTTTGATGCATGGGGATGAAATTTGTTGCAACAAACGATTGAACTGTTGGAAATTTTCAAACAGATATTCATATTTGTTGCAACAGATGATATATCTGATTTAATTATCAAATAGACATTAGCATTTATTGTGATAGATGACTGAGTTGTTGGAAATTTTCAAACAGATATTGATATTTGTTAAAACAGATGATATATCTAATTTAATTATCAAATGGACATTTGTATCTGTTGTTACAGATGACTAAGCTGTTGGGATTTTTCAAATAGATATTGCTATTTGTTGCAACAGATGGCATATCTGTTTGAAAATCTTTTATTTCTTTTAATTTTAAAGCAAGCTTCTGTCCGAGTAGATAAAGTAGTACTACTAAAGGCGGTAAAAAATATTTCTTGGATAACTCAAAAATGAGTTCATTGAGTAGTCTTATCTTGTCTTTTCAATGTCACATATCTTCCTCGTGCCCCTCAAATTATTAATGAATATTGAAACTCACGTCTTACATCTAGAATTATCTCATCTCTCCTTCAGCTTCAATCCTAAATTTATTTTATTCATCTCTCATCTTTTTCTTTCTCTCCTCTTTAGGATTATCACAGTCTTTTTTCTCTCTTTTCTCTTCTCTTTCTCATAAAGATTCTTTCAGATCTAAACCGATTCATATCTTTCCTCGACCGAAATTGTTGTTTTAATCCCCTTTAGACATTAAGGTATGGTTCACTATTGCTCTTTCATTCTCGTCTTCTTCTTTGCAAGTTATTTACATCTATTTTTTTATTTAATTACCATTTACCCATATCATATTTATTTAAAAAATTTAAAGAAACTTTTAAGTGTTGAATAAACGAACTGAGAATTTTTATTACAATATGCGAAAAAAGTCATCAATTAGGAAAAGTTTAAAGGTCCTGTTGGCAGTATCATTTTTTGTATGAATTTTATTTATTTATTTATTGTTGATATTGCTATTGATGTTGGTGGTGGGGTTGGAATTGTTGGAACTTGTGGTGTGGTGTTGTTGATAGTATTAAAACAAAGGATGTTGCTTCTTTGTTGTTGATGATGTTGTTGATGGTGTTGGAATAAATAATATTGTTTCTTTGTTGTTGATATTTTTTATTTGTTGTTTCTTTATAGTTTATGTTGTTGTTGATGTTACAATAGACGGAGCAACTGTTGAAACAAATCAAACCACCAGCAAGGTTGGTTTGATATATTCCAACAGACTCTACATCTGTTGTAACAGACTCCACATCTGATGCAACAGACTCCACATTTGTTGCAACAGACTCTACATCTGATACAACAGATGGATAATGTTCTTTCTGTGACATCAATTTTTTCCTCTTATTTTTAGATATAAGGGATTGAAAGTTGATCAAATTTTACCCGACCAACATAAGAGGCTGCAGTAAAGATGGGCTCGGAGGAATAAGCTGCATGCAGATGAAACCACTTCATATGTGAGAGGTATGTATTATTGATAATATTATCGTGGAAACACACATAGAGTACACTAATTTTGTGAATTTTGTTTTTACTGATTAGTCAAACAAAATATCTACAATTTTACAGTTAAGTTTGGTAGGTCTGAACTGATAAGGCTGAGGGACCATGAATATAGTTCTGATACCCTGTTAAGATTTAATGTCAGTTGTTGCTCATGTTTATGTGTCAAGCATTGTGATAATATCTAGTTTTGGTGGCATTGTAAAGAAATTCAATAACGACTGAACTAACTTTCAGGGTGAATTGGACCCTTAGAGGGCCTTCGAAGCCTCCCACTGCTTCAACCAAGAATGAAATCAATATAGTTATTACCCTAGCCTAAATTTATATGGTTTGGTTGCTCGGGGTGATAATTATACGTCAGAAGGTGTGGTAGGAGAATGTATTCGAGGGAAAATGGGTGGTTGATGAAAGACTATATCATCTAAGAGATAATTAAAGAGGATACATATGGTAGAAAGTAACTTCTAGCAAATCTGACTGATGAAACTATCTTAGAATATGAGAAATCTGTATCAAGTGCAAATATGATATTGTATTCAGTAATGAAAAATTTGTCTGTTGTTTCTCTAAAATAAAAATAGTGCAGATAGTCTCTTTGTTAGGGAGTTGCGTCTAGGTAGTATGGTCGGGATTATCACCTAGATAGGAAATATTAGAAGACCAAGAAAGCAGTCTTACGGTCATCGAGGGTTGAAATGATGTACAATAAGTCTAAAAAACTTACATCAACAACAATTACAGTTAAAATAAGGAATCTAAGCGAAGGCGGCAATTTTTAAATTTTAAATTGCATCCCATGCCTTCTTGTTTGTGGTTTCGATTAGGTGCATTGTTGTTGACCTGATCGGAACCACAAACAGGATTGAAAGACAGTTTGAGTGTTATTACTTTCTTAGTAATA
Organism: Capsicum pubescens; assembly: GCA_030864215.1. Taxonomy (NCBI): domain Eukaryota; kingdom Viridiplantae; phylum Streptophyta; class Magnoliopsida; order Solanales; family Solanaceae; genus Capsicum; species Capsicum pubescens. The sequence continues at coordinate 269,823,951 of CM061544.1, read as the reverse complement.
TGTTTATAATTGATTGTGTTTTCTAGACTTAGCATGTTTATAACATATCTTGGAGAAGATTGGAGGCTTACTGTAGTATGTGAATTTCGATAATTTTCAAGCTTACCTCCTGATTTTTGATTTGGTATTCAAGCTTGTCATTGCCGTCTTTGAAGTTGGTATAGAGTTCCTGATCTTTTGTGAGCTCGATCAGGAACACAATCTTCAAAGTTGTGGCATTCTAGAAGCCCTTCAAAATACTTTCTTCAGAAGCCTTAAAGGATACATATAAGGTCGCAGTGTATGTTTTTAGGTCAAAATGTGTTGATGCACAGTCAAGATATGGTCCCAACAGTTGAATTACTCACTTTTATCGAGTGTTGCTCAATGTAGCTTGCTCAACCAACCTTCAAGGGATTGAATAAATTAATAAGCAAGGAGTTACGTAATATTTGATCTAAACTGACTCTACCAAGCCTACAAATGTTACGTAACTCTCGAATCATTATCCTATCAAAAAAACTTTGCCCGAGTTAGTGCACAAATCAAGCGAGCTCAATCTCTCAACCTTTCTGTTGATCGTTTTTCTCCCATATAGAGGACAAGATATTCGTTATGCAAAAGTCTACACCGTCGACAGAAATTCTTATCAGGGTGTAAGTCTTCAGAAGGCATCAATAGTAATCTCTTAATATCAAATGATATTGAGAGATTACTAGTCATTCCTTCTAAAGACTTTTGCTCTGGCAAGAATTTATGTTGATAACAAGATATCCGCAATTGAGAGATTACTAATAATGTCTTTTAAAGACTTTCGCTCTGGCAAGAATTTCTGCTGACGGTGTAGACTTTTGCATGGCGGATATATTGTCATCAGCAGAAATGCTTGACAGAGCGAAAGTCTTTAGAAAGCATGACCAGTAATCTCTCAATATCACTTAATATTGAGAGACTACGATTGATGCCTTCTAAAGACTTGCGCCCTGATAAGAATTTCTGGTAATGGTGTAGACTTTTACATGGCAGATATCTTGTCATCTTTATTGGAGAAGAGCGATCAATAGAAAGGCTAGAAGAAGAGTGATTAATAGAAAGGTTGAGAGATTTAGCTCATTTGATTTGTCCACTAACTCGAGGAAAGTTTTTTGATAGGGTAATGAGCCTGGAGTTATGTAACATTTGATAGGCTTGGTAGAGTCAATTTAGATCAAACGTTATGTAACTTCTTGCTTATTAATTTATCAAATCCCTTGAAGGTTGGTTGAGCAAGCTACATTGAATAATGCTCGATAAAAGTGAGTTATTCAACTGTTGGGACCACATCTTGACTGTCTGTCAACACATTTTGACCTAAAACAAATATAGCGACCCTCCATGTATCCTTTAAGGCTTCTAAAGAAAGTGTTTCGAAGGCCTTCTACAATGCCACAACTTCGAAGATAGTGTTCTTGATTGAGCTCACAAGAGACCAGGAACTCTATACCAACTTCAAAGATGGCAACGACTAGCTTAGATACCAAATCGGCAAGTTGGAGGCAAGCTTGAAAATTATCGGGATTCATATACTACAACAAACCTCTGATCTTCTCCAAGAAATATTGAAAGCATGCTAAGACAAGAAAACACAATCAATTAATCCATATTGCTAAGGAAGTAATGACACTCAGTCTGTCTTCCAATCTTATTTGTGGTTCCGATCAGGTCAACAACGGTGGGCCTAATTGGAATCACAAACAACAAGGCATGGGATATAATTTAAAATTTAAAAATTGTCGTCTTCGCTTAGATTCCTTATTTTAACTGCAGTTGCTGTTGGCGCAAGTTTTCTAGACTTACTGTACATCATTTCAACCTTCAATGCCCGTAAGGATGCTTTCTTGGTCTTCTGCTATTTTCTATCTTGGTGATAATCCCGACCACACTACCTAGTCACAACTTCCTAGAAAAGTATCCATCTGCATTATTTTCCTTTAGGGAAATATCAAACGAATTTACTTTACCAGATACACTTTCATATTTGCACTCGATTCAGATTTCTCATGTTTTAAGATAATTTCATCGGCCAGATTCACTAGAAATTCCTTATTACACTATGTCTCTTCTTCAATTAGCTTTCAAATGATATAGTCTATCATCAACTCCCCTTTCTCTCGCATACATTCTCCTTCAGCTCCTTCTGGCTTATAATCATCTTCTCGAACAACTCTTCCATATAAATTTGGGCTAGGGAAATTTCTATTAATTTTTCATTCTTGTTTGATGTAGTGCGAGGTTTTGAAGGCCTTCTCAGAGTCCAATGCACACTTAAAGTTAAGTCAAATTGCTATTGGATCTCTACAATGACACCAAATATTGATCCCTTCTCAAAACTTGACACGCATAAACATGAGCAATAACCGTCAATAATTCATAACAAGGTCTCTGCACCATCTTCCTGGGGCCCTCAGCCTTATCAATTCGAACCCATCAAACTTAACTATACAATGCAGGATCTTGTTTGAATTATCAGTGCCTAATCGATTAAAAACTGCATTCACAAAAATATTATACTTTGTATGTGTTGTCCAGATGACCTTATCAGTACTACTTAACTCCTACACATGACACTGGATCCATCTATTTGCACGCACCTTATTCTTCTCAGCCCATCTATGGCTGAAATTGAATAAACAGATGACTAACAAGTTGCAACAGATGCCACATCTGTTTAAATTGTCAAACAATTGCAGACATTTTTTACGACAGATGATCAATCTGTTGCAATATATGACATATCTGTTGGAAAAATCAAACAGATATATCCATTTGTTGCAACAGATAATCAATATGTGTAAGTTATCTAACAGATAAAATATATTTTGCAACAGATAACCCATCTATTAGATTTATTTTAAAGCAATTTTCTTTTCTTTTTGAAATACAATAAAGGATAAAATGTTGTATTTAGATCCCTTTTTTTAATTTACATATTCGAAAAGTCACCAGTTTTATTTATTTAAGGGATGAACGATCGTGGCTTTTTGACTAACCCCTTCGAATTCAATCATTTATAAATAGGTCCCTCCTTACTCATTCATTCTACTACACTTACAAATATGGCTGATCCAGATTCGTATAAGAAGATTTATATCGAGCCCTTGCGGAAATTTCAAAGACAGTTTGATGAACTCCAGAGGGATTTGGCCGACTTCAGAGAAAAGTTGAGGAGGGCCCTGTTGCTGCAGGATGAAAATTGTCCAGTTGACAATAATAGTAATAATAATAATGATAATAATAATAGTAGTAATAATAATTAGGTTATGCTTTTTTCTTTTAGCGTATGTATTTTCCTCCTTTTATATATCGGATCTACTCAAGGGATTCAAAAATCTATGTTTGGTGGTCGACCTTGAATTTTTAATTCTTATTTAATATTTAATTATCATTCTGTTTATTTCTTATTCTCAACATGTCAACGGTTGGTGGTAGGGATTGAGAATTTGTGGCAACAGAGGTTAATCTAATGCGACAGATGGATCATGTGTTACAACATGCGGTTATTAATAAAAAGGGGTTATTGTTGTTATTGAGAGGGTGAAAAGACATGACTTTTCGATTATTTAATATGAAAAATGGTTCATAAATAAATAATAAGGAAATAAATGATAAACACAATTTATAACCGTAAAAGAATAGTTATTTAATTTTAATAACTGATCGTGACTTTTCACCATTTTTGTTTTAAATTTTTTTAAAAAAAATTATTTATTTATTATATAATAAAAAAAGTCACAATATTGGATTAATTAACTTTTATGATGATTGTTAAGAAAAAGGTGAACAGTCGTATCTTTTTGTCTAAAACACATTCAGCAATGTTGTTGATACATCAAATTCCCCATCTGTTGCAACTGATGTATCAGCCGTTAGAAGAAATCAAAAAAGCTATTAAAACAGATGGTAGATTTATTGCAACAAATGGTATATTTGTTGCAACAGATATACAATCTGTTGTCAGAACTCAATAAAAATGGTTAGTATTTTATTAAAGAAGCGGTTATTGAAAATGTGTCTTCAATTTTTAAATTGAGAAAAAGATTATTTAATAATAAGAAAATAAATGATAAACACAATTTATAACCGTAAAAAATGGTTATTTAATTTGAATAATTGACGTTAATATTAAATAGGCTCCATTTCTTTTCACAAAAATATTTTTATTTTAAAATTTATTTTTTATTTATATAATAAAAAAGTCAGCAAATTTGGATCAATGATATAATGATAATTTTTTTAAAAAAAAGATAGATTATATGTTGCAACAGATAGATTTTCTATTTGTTGCAACAAATGATATATCTGTTGTCACAGATGAGTTATCTGATGCAATAAATATAGAATTTGTTGTCACAACTCAATAAAAATGATTCTTGAAAAGAACTAATTAATAATAATAATCTGAAAAGTCATGACTAATCACAATATTTCTTAATTTAATTAAATCATAAATTTTCATAGTAATCAAAAATGTAATTAATAAATGGAGATAAACAGTTAGATTATATGTTGCAACAGAAAGATTATCTGATGCAAGAGGTTTTCTATTTGTTGCAACAGATGATATATTTGTTGTCACAGATGAGTTATCTGATGTAACAGATATAGAATCTGTTGGCACAACTCAATAAAAACGATTCTTGAAAAGAACTAACTAATAATAATAATCTGAAAAGTCATGACTTATGATAATATTTCTTAATTTAATTAAGTCATAACTTTTCACAGTAATCAAAAATATAATTAATAAATGGAGGTGAACAGTCGCGTTTTTTTGCCACTCATTCAAATTCAATCCTCTATAAATAGGTCCCTCCTTACCTAATCGTTCATTCAACTACACTCTATTTATTTATTGCATCTTCTCTTTCATATTACATCTTCCACCACTTTCTCTTCCCTAACTCAGGTAAGTTTTTTTCTTGCCAATTTGTAGTACATGTTGTATTACATTTGAATATTCTTTTTTTTACTTTTTTTTTATATATTTTATGTCAATTCATATGTGTTCTAGATATGGTTGATCCAGTGTGGGACGTTGCTTTTCTGCAAGACGCCGTGAATGAACTTCGGATGCAGGTTCATGACCTGCAATGGGAACTGGGAGCAGTTAGAGCAAGGATGCTCCGTGAGATCCGCAGGCTGAGGAGGGCGTTGCTGCTATCGGTTAAAGATTGGTTGGCTGGCAATAATAATAATAATAATAATAATTAGATTATTTTTTTCTTTTCGTCTATGTATATATATTTTTATTTGTTTTTGTTTAATAAAAAAATTATGTTTGATCAACTTTGACGTTTTAATTCATATTTAATTTTTATTCTGTCTATTATCTTCTCAACAAACATGTGATGATTGGACGTAAGGAATAATTTTGAATCCAGTAGCAATAGCAAGAGTTTAAACATATTGGTTATCTGTTGGGTTTGTGGCAGGGACTGATTTGTGTTGTTCCAAACAAATTACTCATATGTTGCAACAGATAAGCAGTCTAATGCAACAGATAATCAGTTTGATGCAACAGATAACTAGTCTATTTCAACAGATAACTAGTCTGTTGCACGATTTTGATGTTTTCGTTCATACTCCCTCCATCTCAAATTATCCGTCCCAAATTGAGATGAAACATTGATTAAGAAAAATAATTAATAACATTCCTAGTTTATCATAATACCCCTATTAAATGATGTTTACATTTTAATTTGAAGAAAAAGTAATTAATGCAAAGGATAAAACATGAAATTTTTTTTATCTTTTCTTGATTAATGAAAAAAATACAAGTAAACTGAGAAATCAAATTAAAAAATTTGAGACGGATAATTTGAGACGGAGGGAGTATTTAGTTTTCATTCTGTCTATTATATTCTCAATAAACATGTCGACGATTGGACGTAAGGAATAATTTTGAATCCAGTAGCAATAGCAAGAGTTGAAACATATTGGTTATCTGTTGGGTTTGTGGTAGGGCTAATTTGTGTTGTTCCAAACAGATTAATCATCTGTTACAACAGATTACTCATATATTGCAACAGATAAACAGTCTGATGCAACAGATAATCAGTCTGATGCAACAGATAATTAATTTGATGCAACAGATGACTAGTCTGTTGCAACAGATAACTAGTATGTTGTAACAGATAACTAGTCTGTTGCAACAGATAAATGTTTTATTGCAACAGATTACTCATATGTTCGATTCATGTTACGGGCACTATGGAAGCATAAACATGAATCCAACATATAAGTCTTCCATAGCCACAGATTACTCATCTGATGCACCAGATGAATGATCTGTTTAAATTGTGGCCACTTATGTTGGATACATGATCGGGTTCTATCCATTGTTGGAAAAAACAACAGTAACGGTGTACCCAAATGACAAATTCGAATAAAAATTATAATTTTACTTACCAAAGTCACCTATGAAGTAATGCCTAAGAGAAAATTGATGTAGGAAACAAAATTTGATCAAAGAAATTGGTCAGATAGCAGCAGTAGCGGTAACAACAACAACAATGGTCGACAAGAAGAAGATGAAGATGAAGATGATGATAGTGAAGCAGAAGAAGATGAATAAAACAACAGCAACAATGAACAACAATAATCTTGAAGAGAGGAAAAACAACAACGGATGAGAAGAAAGAGAAACGTATTTTTTTCCTCCGTCTCCTATTATATTAACTAACATTTGGATCAAAGTGTAAATTAAAAAACTTGTGAGTTATTTTCAAACTTCCCCAACTTCCTTAATCCATAATTAAGTAATTGTCACCTTCACTCAATTATTAATATTTGTGTCACCTACACATCATTTTAAAACTCTTTTGTCACCTACAGCCCAAAGCCCCGGCTTACTTTATGTATGTTTAAGTCAAAATAACTTTTATGCATTTTAGAGTATTTGGGTGAACTAAAGATATTTTTAAGCATTTTTTATAATTAAAAAGATAAAAATAAATCAAAAGTCATAAATTAGAAAATTTCTAACTTATGAATAAAAGTCCATCCAAGCATGCTCTATATATTCATCCTTCATTCAAATTGTTAGTCGAGAAATTAATTACGTCTTACATATTCATATGTATGTATTTAGCGGGCGAAATTTTACTAAAAATTTCACAAAATTAACAAAATAGATAGTTTTATATGTATGAACAAATGCACACTTGTGCAGACAATTTTATGAAAAAAGCAAGAATTAATATAGTAGATACCTACATATTTTGAATCTTTGTAGACGTATCACCTTCTCTCTTTCTTTTTTCACAAGCTTCAAATAAAATATTTCAAATATAACACATTCACACACCAATCTGCAAAAACAACAAATCTAAAGTCAATAAATATGAAATATAACTGGAAAAAAAAAGCCTCATACAAAGAGCAATAATATAACATCTTCAACTGAATATGATAAAAATAGAGAGGCAAGGACATAAAAAAGTGATAACATTGATATCTAATGATACATATATAAAACATTAAATCTATCAAAAACTAATTAAGTAAGCACAAAAGAAGAAAATAGCATATTAAGAAACCATGAGATTTGAAAGAAACAAAAGAAATAGAAGGAAAAGAAAAGAAATTGCAGATTAAGAAGAATTTTGATTTGGAAGGAAACAAAAGAAATAGAAAGAAGAGAGGGGTTGAAGGAAAAGAAATGAATTCTTGTATTGCAATTAAAGGTGAAGTTCATCCTAGTCACTTCATGACTATAGCTTATAGGTAACGTTTATGCTACTTATTGCTCTTCATTATTTCACTTACATTAAATATAATTTAAAAAATTAAATGAATGAGTTTTGAGGTGAATTTTTAATCTTTTAAAATTTAAAAACGGTCAAAAAAGTCACAAAAAAGATAAATGGCATTGGAAACCTCTAAGACATGCCATATAGGATGGACTAATAGTCTTCTTTATATATATATATATTGATTTTTATTTGCATTAGTATTGATTTAGCTTTATTTGGGTTACTAAAATCTATAAGCTATAAAGCTTATTTGATCATTCAAAATTTTAATTTTAAACTTGAAATAATATATTGAAGGATAAAAAAAAATAAAAAAAATTAAGAAAAATTTATAAGTTACATCACGTTAAATATTTCTATGTATTAAATATTTTATATAATGGTATGAATATAATATCGGGTTGATTTGTTTTAGTTTGATTATTTTTTTTTAGTTAAAGTCAAACCAAATCAAATATAGTCGAATTTTTTTTCAATACCAAATCAAGTCAAACCAAATCATTAATCGATCTTTTTTGGGGCTGACTCAATTTGTGATTTGGTTCAAGTTTGTTCACCCCTAATGATGCAGGTATTAGTTATTCTGTCTTTTATCCCACATAGGATAGTATATCAATTATCTCATAAATTATACCATACACACTCTATCCAATAATATTTTTTCAGTATACTAAAAATAGATGTCAAACAATATTTGTTCAGTTTGAAAAAAAAAAAATCAATGGATAATTTACCTTTTTTTACCCATTTTACTCTTACTATTAAATACTATTTCACACAATTCATTTTTCAAGACATTAAGTAGCCGTTTGGCCATGAAAACTAAATTTTTCCGGAGTTGGAGTTGGAGTTGAAGTTGGAGTTGAAATTGGAGTTGAAGTTGTGTTTGGCCATATTTTTTTTGAATTATTTTTTTTTTACTATTGAAAAAACTTTTTAAAATATGATTTTATGCCCCAACTTTTACGAACTATCAAAATCACCCAACTAAAATTTACCTACTAATGGGAAAAGAACACAATTAGCCACTTTTATAAAAATAATTACATATACATGGCTATATTTAATGAATTTCTATTATGACATATATAATATTTACATTAATAGCCGTTTTCTCATATTTGAAAATTTTAAATATGGATGTTATATTAACAGATCACTGCTTCCTATTTTTTAGGTAACAAATATTATCTTTCAAACAAATTTATTTTTTTAGGAATTTATTTAATTTATTTCCTTTATTTTTCGTTCCTAAAAAATAGAAAATGATGAGTTGTTATTAAATTTTAGGTTGCCACTAATTTATTTCTTTAATTTTCTTATACGTGAAAGATTTTACTGTGTGTGAATAAATTATTTCTATGTAAAACATACTTTGCATATTTATGGTATATTATATCATATACCATAAATATATAAATATGCTTAGTATATTTCTTTATACTTTGTATATTTATATATGTGTGTATATGGTATATACATGGTATAAACTTCATATATAACATACTTTGTATATTTATGTTATAAATATGCTTAGTATGTTTCTTAGTACTTTGTATATTTATATATGTGTGTATATGGTATATACATGGTATAAACTTTATATATAACATACTTTGTATATTTCTGTTATAAATATATTATTTGATATATTTATGGGTATAAATATAATACTTTGTGTAAAGATATCAAGTATTATAGTATATAAAGGTAGCAGTTACAGTTTAACGTATAAATTTGTTAAATTGGACATATTTTTTTATGAAAAATATGTATCACCGATTTATATTTTTAGCATATACATGGTATAAACTATTTATATTTGAATAGTATAATAAAGATGTACACAATATAATATCTATAATCAAATTAAAAATGAGAATAATTTGTGGCAGTGGTAAACTAATCTGCTACAACTTTATTAATTACATAAATATAAAAAACGATTATCCATTATTAATTACACGTCCGTATCACAACAGAAAAATTATTATTATTATATTATAGTAATTAGGATCATTAGCAGTAAAATAATCTTAAACAAGGGAGAAAAATAATGATGAGAGAGAAAAAAAGATATATATTAATTAGGATAACATTAAGTTTGAAATTATAATTATCTTATTTTTTAAAACTGCTATATACGTAATATTGAAAAAGTAATGTTATAAGGAGAGTTATATGTAAAAATTTAAAAGATTGAGGTTATATGTAATAAAAATAAAAGTTGGAATTAGAGTTGGAAAATTGTGAAACCACCAAAAACCTGTTTTCCCTTTTCAGAAAATTTTCCAGAATTATTTTCCGAATTTTCATGGCCAAACACCATAATTTTCAACTCCAGAAAAAATTTCCGAAAAAAGAGGAAAAAATTGGCCAAACGGGCCCTAAATTTATTATATTCAAAAGATAATATAGTAAAATTATCCTCTTTTACGTAACAAGTATTGTTGAACAGAAGAAATATTAATTATGCGGTTTCTAAATTGCAAAACAGAACATCATATTAATTTTGTATATAAATAACTTACTTTCTAATTAGCTACCAAACATTGTACTCTCTTCGTTTAGATTTACTTGTCACTATTTTTTTAATTTTATTTTATTTTTTCTTGTCATTTTTGACAAATTAAGAAAAATATTTTTTGTTCATGTCTTACCCTTAGAATTAATTACTCATTCTTCAAATTATTTTCCAATACTAAAGATCAATTAATAAGGGTAATATGATAAAGTCAGATCATTATTTTCTTAATAAGTATGTCAAGTCAAAATGTGACAAATAAATTCGAACATAGATAGTATAACATATACAAAAATTAGTACATAAATAAATTGCCTTTTATTAGCTATACAATCCCTTAAAATCTGTCTAGAATAATATATAGATCCCAATAACTTATTTTTTGTATTATTAATACTTACATAACTTTAATCAATTAATAAATAAACCTTTTATGCTAACAGATTAGATGAAATAATTGTCACATCGAAGATGATTGTAGCAAATACAATTAAATTAATATTGGTACCTGTAATTTGTTTGAAGGGCAGGATTGCTGCTTCTTTTATTTTTTTTGTGAACCGGCTATTGTTATGTAAATGTTTTTTTCTCGTTTGGCGTTTGATATTCATATTAAAAGTTGATTAATTGAAATTAATGTTACGTAGAACTTTTTCGGGAAAGTATTCTTTATCAAAGATTTTTTTATACTCAAACTTGAAAATTCTAAAATTAAAGAAAAAGCAATTTAATTTCATCCACGACACCATATTCTTTGATGATGTCGTATAAATATTAGTATCTATATATTAATCAGTTGATAATAAGAATCACATATCTCAGTTATTGTTGCAGAGAAATGACTTTTCCAATGACATATTCCTTTCTTAACATTGGTTATACCAAGGGCTGCTTTTCTTCATTTATTTTTTTCCTTTTTTTTTCTTTTTTGCCATGAGCCAAAAAGGGAACAGCATGTCATTTTGAAAATTGCTCAATATTCCAGCTATGGGGAAGTGTAGACCAGAAGAACAGAAAAGCAAGTCAAGAAGAGAACTGATTCTTCAGATATAAAGGTCACACTATTGAATAAGCAATTTGGACCCAGGAAATTAAGTCTAGTGTCTTTCAAAATGGTCCATCTTGAATTTTTTTGTCTTCAAAATATTCGATTTTGAATTTTTGTCTTTTAAAGTGTGTGGTCTTAAATTTTTATTCCTGTTAAATAAGTTTTAATGTTTGCCTACAAGGCAGAACTTCTCGTCAATTGTGTAAGTCCATTATCTTCAAATGTCATTAACGTTTGTCATGCGGGCAGCATATCTAAGTTTCAGTGTCAATAATTATGCAGGTTCATTGTCTTGAAATGCTATGAACTTCTACCTTATGGGCAAAATTTAGCAAACGGGACAAAAAAATCAACCACTCATATGAAGGTCATTTTTGCTAGAATTTTTTAACGCCGGATAAAATAACGAGATCAATCATTTTAGGGCTAGTTTTAAGCTTGACAATTCAATTTGTATAATCTTATCAAATAAGCAAATCATAGTTCATAATGAAAAAAGATTCGATCAAATACAATTCTATCAAATAATATCCAATGAACTTATAGATCCATGCCATGTGTATCATAAAAGAATTTTTGGTTGAGATCTATTTCAATTCATAGATACTCGTAAAAAAATTAAAAATAATATATGGTACTTGAGAATGAACCAAACAACTCTTATACTCGACAAAGAAAACTAAAAGGGAGGCAATATTTTTCTCAAACTTTTGTAACCTGCCAAATCTCTCTCTTTTTTTTTTGGTAAAGATTACCTATCACTAATAATCTATATTTATATATAAGGCAAAATTACCTTCTGAACCCTTATACTATGTCGGTTTTGTAAGTTGAACACTTCTACTTACATGTTTGTCATCTGGACCTTTGAACCCATTTAAAAACAACATTTTGCACCATTTGACCGTTGATCTTGCATATGCAGCATTGAAATGGTGATTAGGACAAAGAAAGTGTAGCTACTCACCGGGAGTGCGAGTGGAGGTCAATTTTTGACCAATTTTATACTAAAAAAAAAAAAATTAAAAAGGATCCTTTTTAATTTAAAAATATTTTTAAAATTTTTAAAATAATTTTAATTTTTTTTTAAAAATTTAAAAATAATTTAAAAATATTTTTAAAAATTTTAAAAAAAAATCCCTCCCCACCCCACCCCAGCCTGTCCCCACACCCCACCCTGCCCTGTTCCACCCCACCCCCAGCCCCTCACCCAACCCCAACACCCGTTCAGCCCTTCCCCACCCCCCACCCCAGCTCGTCCCCACCCCCCACACCCTACCGGCCCCATCCCACCCCATCCCCAGCCCCTCCACCCCACCCCATCCCCAGCCCCTCACACCTCACTAGCCCCGTCCAACCCCTCTCCACCCCAGCCCCGTCCCAACTCCCTCACACCTCACCAGCCCCGTCCAGCCCCTCCCCACCCCAGCCTCCACACTCCTCCCAATCTCGTCCTCACCTCCAGTCCCTTCCAGCCTCCCCACCCCAACACTCTTCCAGCCCCCACCCCTTCCCCCCCACACCTTCACTTTTTAATTTTTATTTTAATTTTCCCTCAATTCAATTCTTTTCTTTTCTTTTGAATAAAAATTTAAATTTAAATTGAAATCTTTTTTGGGGGGGATTAAAATTTAAATTTGAATTGAAAGTGAGTGATAGTGAATATTGCAAAAAATTAGAGAATTTCGCTTGAAAAAAATTAAACTTTTTGTGAATTTTTTAAAGATATTCAAATTTAAAAATAAAAAATTTATTATGTTTGTATATACGAATTTATAGTTAAAAATTTAAATTAGTTGGAGAAGAATTTTAATTATTTGGAATGAATTTGATGTTTAATTTGCGAACAAAAATAAAAACATGATTATTCAAAATTTTCTATAATTATAAATTTTTCTTATTTAATTAAATTAATTTTAATATTTAATTTGTTATTTAGCATTTTAAAAATGACTTAGGATTTAATGTAATACTATTTTTTAGATGACGTGGCAGCTGACGTGGGGAGAGTTTGTTACACTCACCAAAAAAGGGTTTAAAATATTACTTTTTAGTGGGTTCAGGGGTCCAGATGACAAACATGTAAGTAGAAGTATCCAACTTAAAAAATTGACATAGTACAAGGGTCCAGAAGGTCATTTTGACTATATATAATAAAGCAAAGAAGTTTGCATAAAAATTATGCCAAGTGGCATATTGAGAACTAGACACTTGGTATTTTGGCAACAAAAATCTATTTTCTAAGCAACAAAATTTATTTTACTGATTAATTATTTATTTTATATGTATATTTTAAAATTTTCACATCTATTTTCATATTTATCTATCTATATATATAATAAAGCAAAGAAGTTTGCATAAAATTATGCCAAGTGGCATATTGAGAACTAGCCACTTGGTATTTTGGCAACAAAAATCTATTTTTTAGGCAACAAAATTTATTTTACTGATTAATTATTTATTTTATATATAGATTTTTAAATTTTCACATCTATTTTCATATCTATATATATAATAAAGCAAAGAAGTTTGCATTAAATTATGCCAAGTGGCATATTGAGAACTAGCCACTTGGTAAAAATAATTATAATTGACTCCTATGAATGAACACTATTATAATTATTTATATATTTCAACTCTATATATATAATAAATAAAAATGTTTGATGAATACTTTTTTATTATTATTTCATATTGTGATAAAAAATAATTAGAATTAACTCTTATTAATGAACACTAGTATAATTATTTATATTTCACATCTATCTATCTATATATATAATAAAGCAAAGAAGTTTGCATAAAATTATGTCAAGTGGCATATTGAGAACTAGCCACTACGTATTTTGGCAACAAAAATCTATTTTCTAGGCAACAAAATTTATTTTACTGATTAATTATTTATTTATTTTATATATAAATTTTTAAATTTTCATATCTATCTATATATATTTATATATAATAAAGAAAAGAAGTTTGCATAAAATTATGCCAAGTGGCATATTGAGAACTAGTCACTTAGTATTTTGCCAATAAAAATCTATTTTCTAGGCAACAAAATTTATGTTACTGATTAATTATTTATTTTATATATAAATTTTTTAATTTTCACATCTATTTTCATATATATATATATAATAAAGCAAAGAAGTTTGCATAAAATTATGTCAAGTGACATATTGAGAACTAGCCACTTGAAATTTTGGTAACAATAATCTATTTTCTTGGCAACAAAATTTATTTTACTGATTAATTTTTTATTTTATATATATATTTTTAAATTTTCATATTATTGTAAGAAATATTGAATGAACACTATTATTTATTTTAATTCTATTATTTCATATTTTCATATTGTGATAAAAATAATTATAATTGACTCCTATCAATGACCACTATTATAATTATTTATATATTTCAACTCAATATATACAATAAAGAAAAATGTTTGATGAATAGTTTTATTTATTATTTCATATTGTGATAAGAAATAATTAGAATTAACTCTTATTAATGAACACTATTATAATTATTTATATTTCATATCTATCTCTATATATAATAAAGCAGAGAAGTTTGCATAAAATAATGTCAAGTGGCATATTGAGAACTAGTCACTTGGTATTTTGGCAACAAAAATCTATTTTCTAGGCAACAAAATTTATTTTACTGATTAATTATTTATTTTATATATAAATTTTTAAATTTTCACATCTATTTTCATATCTATCTATATATATAATAAAGCAAAGAAGTTTGCATAAAATTATGCCAAGTGGCATATTGAGAACTAGCCACTTGGTATTTTGGCAACAAAAATCTATTTTCTAGGCAACAAAATTTATTTTACTGATTAATTATTTATTTATTTTATATAGAGATTTTTAAATTTTCACATCTATTTTCATATCTATCTATATATATAATAAAACAAAGAAGTTTGCATAAAATTATGCCAAGTGGCATATTGAGAACTAGCCACTTGGTATTTTGGCAACAAAAATCTATTTTCTAGGCAACAAAATTTATTTTACTGATAAATTATTTATTTTATATATAGATTTTTAAATTTTCACATATATTTTCATATCTATATATATAGTAAAGCAAAGAAGTTTGCATAAAATTATGCCAAGTGGCATATTGAAAACTAGCCACTTGGTATTTTGGTAACAAAAATCTATTTTCTTGGCAACAAAATTTATTTTACTGATTATTTTATAACAAAAAGCTATTTTATTGATTATTTAAATATTTAATATTATTTTTTATTTCATATCTATATATATAATAAAACAAAGAATTTGCATAAAATTATGCCAAGTGGCATATTGAGAACTAGCCACTTGATATTTTGGTAACAAAAATCTATTTTCTTGGCAACAAAATTTATTTAATTGATTATTTTATAAAAAAAAACTATTTTATTGATTATTTAAATATTTAATATTATTTTTTATTTTATATTTTGGTAAAAAATAACTAATATTTATTTCTATTGGGTGGAAGCTATTATGATTTCATACTATTTCATTTAATATTATTTCATATTATGGTTAAAAAAAATATATATAATAAAGTAAAGAAGTTTGCATAAAATTATGCCATGTGGCATATTGAGAATTAAGCATTTGGTATTTTGGTAACAAAAATCTATTTTGTTGGCAACAAAATTTATTTTACTGATTATTCTATAACAAAAAGCTATTTTATTGATTATTTAAATATTTAATATTATTTTTTAATTCATATTTTGGTAAAAAAATAACTAATATTATTTCTATTGGGTGGAAGCTATTATGATTTCATACTATTTCATTTAATATTATTTCATATTGTGGTTAAAAAAAATTAAATTTCATTTCTGTCAGATGAAAACCATTACGATTGTTCAATTAGTTTATATTAAGATTAGTAGTTAATTATGTCATATTATTCTATGTTTTTATTGATTGTTTATTTATTTAATATTATCTCACATTTCATATTGTGGTAAAAATAAATAATTGTTCAATTATTTCATATTAAGATTAGTAGTTAATTAATTTATGTTTTGTCAATTATTTATTTATTTTATAGCCTTCGTATGTTTAAAAAAAGTATGTAATATTAGTTGTGCAATTACTTGACATATATGAAAAGACATATTGAGTAACTCAATATGACAGGGTAATCAATTACAATCAAAAGACATAATTGGAAAAGAAATATTTTAATTGAGATGAGAAACTTTTAGTATTAATGGAAGGATGTAAAATTTTGAATTCAAATAAAACAAAAATACGAATTTAATTGAAAGATAGTTAAAATTAGATATTACTACTATATTGAGACTAATCCAACTAATTAAACAATCTTTGTATGAATTTCACTAATTACATTTTTGTATAATAGAAACTAGTTAATTGCCAATCTTGAAACAAATATTATCAAATGGGGAATATGATAATATAGATGTCACCAATATGGGTTGTGGTGCAGTGGATGGGGCTGCTCCACCCTTAACCAGAGGTCGAGGGTTTGACCATAGGTATGGAGAAAACTCTGTTGGGAACGTTGCCACCTTAATGGGCTCTGCAACGCGCAATTCGGATTAGTTAGGGCTCCAATGAGGGCAGATCCGGATTAGTTAGGGCTCCAATGAGGGCACCGGACACCAGATGAAAAAACAAAATAAAAATATAGATGTCATCCCTCAAAATATGCAAACAATATAAATAATGATATTATATTAAAAAAATTATGATTTCATTACAACTGAGTAAATCAAGAAAGTATTACAAGAAAAAATTGTGAATTAATAATCAATTAGCAATCAAATAACTTATATGGAAAAAGTTTAATTGACATTTTTTTTAAAAATATTTCAACTTTAATCGCAAATAAGTTTGACCTATTTTTGTAAAACAATAAATGAATTAATATAAGAAAATCTGTAATTAGGAAATAAAATAGTTGTTATCTTATTTGAGTGATTAGAAAATTCTAAAGATAATTTAATAATCAATTGAATATAGTCAAATTATAATTTTATAAGAAATTTTTGAGAAATAAATCAGTGATTGAGAAAAAAAAATAATTGTTACCTTTTTAAAATTCTTCCCCAAATTATAAAGGTAACTATTATCAAATTAATATAATCAAACCATAAAAATATGAGAAATTTATGGGATTGAATTTCCGAAATCATAAAGGTAACTAATATCAATTGTTTCCGTTTTTGAGTCCTTTATGTAATTGTACATTAATTAAATATAATCAAGATACAAAATTATGACAGATTTATGGTAAGTAGATATTTATAATATTAATAATAATTTTATTTTCATCAAATTAATTAGATTAAATTGATGTAAAAATCATTTAATATTGAGAATTATTTTAACAGAAAATATATGCAAAGTTACGTAATTTATATACATATATTGGTTAAAAATAAAAACGAACATTGACTACTACTTTAGCCATAAATATATTTTGAAATTTAAAACATTAAATTTAAGGAACTTGAGTTTATATATTATGATTATAAAATTGATTCTTAGTAATTAAAATTAATTAGTTGATTGTGTAGTCGTATTACAATTATGTCGTACATTATTTATTTAATGGAAATACATATAATTAATTAAATTATTTTGTGCAAACTACTATGAACTTATTAATTCAAATTAAATAATTTTTAAATGGTAAGTTTGGACTATAAAAGAAAGGAGATTATTTTGTTGAAATTTTAAATTAATATGCATTAATCTATTTTAGTGGGGTATTAGTCTTCAACAAGATCTCCACATTTAAATGGAGTAATTGTATGACTCTAGCATCTCTTATGTATTAAAAAAATAGAGACAAAAAAATATAATGCCACAATATTTTTGAATTATTTAATTCATTTATCACGTTTTTAAAATATTGTTTATATCAATTCAGTGATGTTTATATGGAAAAGTTAAATTTTGAAAAAATAAATATCTTAAGTTTTATAATTTAAGTTAATTTGTGTACTAATTTGAAAAAGTTAATTTATAATTTACATTCTATTTTTATTATATGGAAAATTTGACCTTTTATGGCTATATATACTAATTCAATAACACAAAAATATTGTCACACTTTTCTTCTCTCTCTCTCTCTCTCTGTTATTGTTATTGATCATTAACCTTATTGGTATTTATCAAGTTTTTCATTATGAATATGTAGAAATAAGAATTGTCAATAATTTGCTAGATATTAATTCAAAAAAAAAATTCATAAATTTTAGGTTTTAAATATAAAGGTTTCGACATAATAAGATCACACATATTGATGAAATGTTATTAATATTTTAGAATGAGAGTTCAGCAGAAGAATATACATATGAGAAGGTTGAACATGTAATCACAATGTAACATAGGTTTGAAACAAGAAAATCATTTGTTGAAAATGATTTGAATTATTCGTAGTGATTCTTCTTTCTCGAGAAAATTAAGTTTGTTAATTTTTTAATCTCTTTATACAAATATAAATTTATACTATGAATAATATAATTTCTTGATTGTATATTATTTTGAAGTTTTGAATAATTATGATATAAAAATGATTGATTTTTTTTTATTTTATTAATCGTTATTCAATATCATATTTTGGTATAGTAAAAGATCCGCATATTAAAGGAGTTCACTAATTAATAATGAGATTTCAAGTAGAAGAAACCTATGAGAAGGTCACTATATATTCAAACAATATAGGTTTGAAACAAGAAAATTATTTGTTAAAAATGATTTTAATTATTCATAGTGTTTTTCTTTCTTGAGAAAAATAAGTTTGTTACCTTAGTGATTTCTTTATCCAAATACAATTTTTTGTAATATAGTCTCACTAAATAATGAATCTATTAATAATATTTAAAAAAATATCAATTTTTTTTATGCGAATGAAAAAAAATAAAATTTAAGATCCTGGTTGAGATTATTATGATTTATTCGTTTAAAATTTTAAAATTTTTAGAGATGAATTTTATCTCTTTTTTATATGTAGTATTTTATGATCCTATTTTGACTTAAATGTGAATGTTCTAAATGGTATAACTAGAACGATAATATTTTTTCTTTATACTTGGTCTCCTTTCAATATTCGTATATAGGTAAATATTTTTAACAAATTCAAATTGATTTTATCTACTTTTTTTTTTTTTTCATTTTGAAGTAATTTATTAGGAATTATTTGTTATGAACTATTCACGAAACTATAATCGATTGGAGATTTTGACTTACATTTCATTAGTTTATGTTGGCTTATCTATTGGTCAATGGGATTTTTTTTATGCTTTACTATTTGATAAATTTGTAAATCTAAATTATTTTTTTAATCTATCTTTGTTTAATGATTACTTTTACTTAAATATTATCCGCACATTGTGCGGGTACTAATACTAGTATATATATAAAAGCAAGAAAAGAAGCCACGTGGCAATATTTAGGACAAAACTTAATAGTTTTGTAATAAAATTTTGAATTAAAAAGTATTAAATATTTGAATTTGAAAATGCATTATCCTTTTAAAAAGAAAACAAAATCATAAGCTTAAAAATAAAACTTATGATTGAAGAGTCCTAAATAAAATATATTTGAATATATGTTATTTAATAACAATAATAATAAATAGTAGTACGTAGTGATAATGCTTACTCAAAATGTGTATAACAATAGTAATAGTATGGTTATATTATTATTATTATTATTATTATAATAATAATAATAATAATAATAATAATAATAGTAATAGTAATAGTAATAGTAATAGTAATAGTAATAGTAATAGTAGTAGTAGTACTTCATTCAGTTCTAAATAAATGATTTTAGCCTTTTCATTTTGTCCCTACATAAATGGTATTTTGAATTTATATAAAGATAAATGATAGATATTATGTTGGAAATAATATTTTGAATCATAACTCAAATATTGAATTGATAAATAAAAGTTTGAATTTAAAATGAAATATATAACTTTTTGAATTAAAAAAGGATAAAGATCATATTCAAAACTGAATTTGAAAATACTTTTTCAGTATGCAGATTTTATGATTGAAGAATCCTAAATAAACTCTTACTATTTCATAAATTTCTTCCTTTATATATAATAAAATATATTTGAATATATTTGATTTAATAACAATAATAATAAATAGTAGTACGTAGTGATAATGCTTACTCAAAATGTGTGTAACAATAGTAATAGTATGGTTATATAATAATAATAATAATAATAATAATAATAATAATAATAATAATAATAATAATTTTATAAAATAGTAACAATAGTAGTAGTACTTCATTCATTTCTAAATAAATGATTTTAGCCTTTTCATTTTATCCCTCCATAAATGGTATTTTGAATTTATATAAAGATAAATGATAGATATTATGTTGGAAATACTATTTTGAACCATAACTCAAATATTGAATCGATAAATAAAAGTTTGAATTTAAAATGAAATATATAACTTTTTGAATTAAAAAAAGATAAAGATCATATTCAAAACTGAATTTGAAAATACTTTTTTCAGTATGCAGATTTTATTTAGCTATTTAATAACTTTTTAAACTTTTCAATTTAAATTAAAAAGATATAAAAAATATTATTAAAAAAATAAGCTTTGAAATATAAAAAGATAACTTTATTAATTTATTAAAAATAGAGATAATAACTAAGAAACGAGAAACATGTGGTATAGTTTATTTAGAACTCTTTTGGAGTTACGCTGAGCTTATCCTACCAGATATTGTAATTTATACAATCTCTTATTTTAAAATTTTGATGAACTCTTATTATTTCATAAACTTATCTCTTTTAGATATTATAAAATATTTAAAAACCATTTAATTTAAATATTAAGTGAAAAATAATAATATTAATAAATAGATGTAGTAGTGGCCGTAATAATATATTTGACTTATTTGAATTTTAAATAAAAATTTAAAATATTAATTATAATAATACCAATAATAATAATTAACAGAAAAATAGTAATAGTAGCAGTAGTATTACATTGTACGGATAAAGTAATCGTGGCACTAATAATATAATATTTATAACAATTAATTCAACTTAATAGATTATAGAATAAATATGAATTTTATTTGAAAATCCTAAAGATAAGAAAAGAATAATTAATTGATTTTAAAAAAGAAGAACTATCATTAACTAAAAATTAAAAACTTAAGATTGAAGAGTTCTAAATGAACTCTTACCATTCCACAAATTTATTTCTTTTAAATGTTACATCAAATTTATTTGAATACATACGATTTAATAAATAAAATTAGCAATAGCAATTAAGATTTTTAGCCTATCCTAATTTTAATTATACAATTATGATTAAAAGAAAAAGGTAACACCTAAATAATTTAAAAATTAAAAATCACCTTAATCAATCTAAAATATTATTAGCATTTGAAGTTAGGACTCTAATTAATTAATAATAATCTATAGACAAATAATAGTTAAAGTAATAATAGTAGTACATGGTGTTAGTAGAGATAGTAAAATAATAATAATAATAATAATAATAATAATAATAATAATAATAATAATAATAATAATAATAATAATAATAATAATAAGTAGCACGGCAGTATGTAGTAGTAGCATCGTAGTAATAGTGATCGAAGTAACATTGTAGCATCGTTGTTGTGTTGTGAAATTTGAATTCGAATGAACTTTGAGTTGGAATATATTTCTAACTTCTTAACCTTTCTATAAATACTGCTACAATGCTATATAATATCAAGCCTTCATTTTCCTTCTTTGTTATTGATTATTAATTTTATTTATGATTTTATTTTTAGAAATTTAACATTTTTATATGCAGATGATTGATAGTGCTATTACAGATTAATTTGTTTCACTATATCCAAGTTTTAACACAAGTAAGTAATATTTTTCTGTTCGTTTGATTTCTGAAGAAAATAAATTCAATTACGTAAATGAAAAATAAAATCATTTTTAATTGAGAAGTTAAGTTGATTTTTTTTAAATGATAACTTTTGTTATTATTTTGATATAATTTATTAAAAAAAAAAAATGCTCATATTAATTTATGTGCTTCTATTTTTTTTTAATGAAGAATTAATTATTTAATATGATGTTATGAGAAGTTATAGAGAATTATAAAATTTAATTATTATGAGTTGAAGTTTGAAATTCACATCAATTATTCAATATTAGATAAAATTTAAGTTGTGATTGTTTATCTATTTCTATTTGAATTTGAGATGAGAATATTTTGATGATAAAAAAAGTAATCTTATAGATAATATTATATTTTTATTTAATTTTTTAATAGATAAAGTAAAAAAAAAGATCGTGATGACTAAAACACAAACAACAACTTAAATTTTATAATGATAGTTTCTTTTGTTGGTAGTGTTTTAATTAAAAAACATAAAATGTTAAATCATCATAAATTTTTAATGTTGTAGCCTATAATTTAATTAAATATTATGTTCACAGTTACACATTAATATTATTTTTCGCATAAAAATTTATGATTTTACTTTTTCATGTAAAATTCATTTTCAAGAATAATATTCAGGAATATTACATGCATTCTGGAAATTCTTTTGATTCTTAGGATGAGTTAATAATTTTTTTTAATCTGAGTAAATAAAATAAAATAAAATATATTATAAAATTATAGTTTAATAGATGTAAAAGTATTTAACTTGAATTTTGAATTATAACCACATAGAACATATTGGATTATTTCAGAATCTTCTTTTAATTTATATTTTATTTATTTGATATAATAAAGCTTATTTATTCTAATTTCTATATAATGAAGTAATTAGATAATACACATATTACCATTCATAAATTTTAAATGAAAAAAATAGGGAGAGTGTGGAGATGAAAGTGGAGGTAAGGGTGGGAGTCGTGGAGATGGAGATGGAGATGGAGATGGAGATGGAGGGGGAGAGGTCTCTCTAGAGAGAGAGAGAAGCTCCATGAAAGGAAAATTAATGATTCATATAAATCGCTTAGTGAAAAATGTCTCGAAGAAATTCAACGAGTAACTAATAATCCTGTTATACAACAAAACTGAAAAAGTAACTATTATGCCCTTTTCTGACGAATCGTATAGCTTTACGATTTCATTGAATAAAAAGATTATTAAATGAATTGTAATTACAATTGAAATGATCAAAAAGGAAATGAGAGTTAATACATGCTGGTTGAAAATATCATAAAAATCTTAAAAAAGAAGAGTCCCTTAATTACATAATTATAAAATAAAAATCTAAAATTGAATTCAATATAAGATCTATTTATCCTTTTTAGAAGACGACATGTATGTATGTATGTATGTATGTATGTATGTATGTATATATATATAGGCCAAACCCATCGATAGGACCTCAAACTTGTCCCAAAAATTCACTTAGGCCCCTAAACTAAGGCTTGTACCTATCAAACCCCTAAACACCCCAATTTTGTTCCTATTGGACATTTTTTGCCCACATGGCACTGCGCATGCTGTCTACTCTCCGAAGGCGCGTGAGTAGTATTTTTTTTACTAAATTTTGAATAAAAAGGTGCCACATGGCACTGAGGGCCCCAAAAATTATTAATAAAATAAAACTTTAACAAAACACTCAACCATATATATCCCCCCCTCCCCCCGCCCCTCCGGCACACACACACCCCATACCCCCTCTTTATCTTCTTCCTCTTTTTTTTTTTTTCTTTTTTCTGAAACTTAATTTTGTTCATCAGTTGGAAAACCAACAGTAAACTTGAGGAGGAATTGGATCGATTTCTTAATCAATTTCAACTTTAAGTTAATTCCCTTTTCAAAAATCAATTTCTTGATTCCACTGTGATCTTGTATACTTTACTCGTAATTTCAATGTGTTTTCAATTTCAAATGATGCAATTTTACCCAAATTGAATGAATTGGATACCCAAATTGTTCGAGAATCTGAAAAGGTGGAAGATTGAACACCCAAATTGCAAAATATGGACACCCAAAGTGCCCAAAAAGTGAAAAATGGACACCCAAATTGTTCAAGAAGATGAAAAGGTGAAAAATTTGGAATCCCAAATTGTCCAAATTGTCCAAAAAGTGGATAAAATGGACAACAAAATTGTTCAAGAAGTTGAATTGGTGTTGGTGGCGGTGAAATTTATCATCTCCATCTACTTCTCCATTGAAGAAAATCTACTGTTTTTCTTTCACGTTCATGGTGTGTGTGCGTTTTCCCTGGGTGTGTTGTGTGCGTTATTGTGTAGAAGAAGAAAAATGAAGATGATGATGTGGGTTTGTGCGTATGTTCTCTGTGTGTGAAGAGTAAACTGGGGGGGCGGGTGCGGGTGCGGGGGGGGAGGTTGTATATGTGGAGAAGAAGGTTCAACATTTAAAAAAAAAAAGGAATATGTTTAATCCACGTGGAAAATACTGAATGGATTAATTATCCACGTAAGCATGCTTAGTAACACGCGCTGATAATATGATGAAACATGGGAAAAAAATGCTCAATTGAATCAAAATTCGGGAGTTTAGGGCCTGATAGGTACAAGCCTTAGTTTAGGGATCTAAGTGAATTTTAGGTACAAGTTTAGGGTCCTATCGATGGGTTTGATCAATAGATTTCAATTATAAATTATTTATGATACACGTGACATAGATCTACAAATCCATTGGATATTATTTGACATAACATAATTGTACTTGATCGAATCTTTTTCCATAAACAATGTATCAAACTATCCTAATTAAAGTGTTGCATCAACAAATTGTTAGAATTTTGTAAACTTTCTTCTTTCTTAGATGAAGAGTTTTGTATCTCTATAAATAGAAGATTTCTCTTATCTAGTCATAATACAATAGCATCTACAATGTAGTTCTTTAGGAGTTTTGTTTAGGGGTAAATTTCTCCCAATAGATTTTAAGCATTTTGATTTAGTTTTCAATATGTAGGCTTCTTGATCAATCATATCAAATAATGTGTTTTTATTATAGTTTTTTCTTTATCACCTAATTTATCATCTTTATAGTTTGCAAACTTTAAGATTCTGCATGACGTTCTCTCGATTTCGAACCCAACACAAATTACATATTTTCATGTTTTTCCTTACAATATGTGAGATTATATGTTTTTACAAACTTTCAAATGTACATAATTCATAATTGTAGGAAGATCTAACATTTCAATAAATCAATAATAATAGTAACTGAATATTTTTAGATATAAATCTCATGCATACTCTAAACAATTTCTTTACATTGAGTATGACTCTATCTTTTTTTTTTATATATAAATTTCGAATCATGAATTTATTTTTACAAAATGTAAACTTATAGGTCAAATAATTTTAAACTTCTGTAACAAAAGTGAAATTACAAAAATTTCAAATTGAAACCCTAAGTTTAGCCCGCTCAATTTCATTCTTAACCCGGCCATTTGAACACCTCTACTAAAGTTTGATACCTTTTGGACTTTTATAGTATTTTTTTTTAATTTTTTGAGAATTCATCAAACTTCAAACTATGAATCCGCAAACAAACCAAGATTTATCCATATACATTGCAAGTAGCTTTTTTGGGACTATTGTTAATTAATATTATAAAAACTAACGGTCAACATTTAATTTAAGAAGAGAAAAAATGATAGAAAAGAGTAATTATAATGAGGTGATTCATCATGGATGACGAGGCAAGCACAATGAGGGGCGTTAAGCGATGGAGACTGGGAGGCAGGCTGCAGGTCCTCCTTTCCCCTCTCAAGTTGCAAACAAAAGGGGCCAATGTCCATGTCCTTGTGCTCACTGCTGCCTCTTCACCAGCATTCTTGACACCCCCTACCCCCAACTTCCAACTTCAACCCTACCTCAACCATACTTCAATTTATCCTACCAACATCAGCTTAAGATGTTTAATGTTACTAACTAATTACGTAATTTTATTAGTATAAATAATATGTAACATGATATTGTGAAGAGTTCCTTATCGGTATTTGGAAGTGTTTGCAACATAATTTAATTAATTAAAATACACTTTAAACATAAATAAAATATAAAGAAATAAGAATTTTATTGATTAAAGATATGGGTACAATTCTGTTCCTCTATTTATTCTTCTTTCTTGATTTTTTTTTGTAATTTAAGGGCCGTTAGTAGCGTATTTTTCGAAATAGAAAGATTTGGATTTAATATGGATTTTCTCCTTAATTCGAGGGTTGTTAGTAGCGTATTTCTCAAACATAGGAAGAATATGACTTGGACAATTCTTCCTTGAATGAAGCTCAAGGTTCATTTCTTTACATGGTATAGAGCATGACACATTTCATTTCTCATTTTCGATGTTAGGCCCCCGTGTTAAATTATTCACACGTCGGATGCACACTTCTAAGTATGAGGAGTGTGGACATAAGAGTTTACATTAGCCCTTTAAGGAATAAGTGGTCTCTTTAATATGACTTAAAAAGTCTTCACATCTTCATGCTAAGAGTTGAATATACTCAAGATCTATTTTTTTTATACCGTTATAATAGGTTAAAAATAGATTGATAAAGATAAAAAGTTCTTAATGAAATATTATTTGTAAATCATACTATTTATGTCATTTTAAGTATTAACCTAAAATAAAGAGTTTAAAGTTGAAAATTTGACTTAAAAACATTTCAAGTGAAATAATAGTATTCACTATATTTTCAACGTTCAGAATTCATATTTTTTAACTTCAAAAGAATAATGTCCGAACATGGGGTCGATCATTCTCCTTTGGTTCATATATCAGCAATTTCAATTAATTTATTCCTTTTTTTAAAAAGTTGACGTTTTTAAAAATGAGATAAAAAATAATTTAGACAATTTTTTTTTATGATTAAAATACAGTATATTTCTTAACTAAGGAATATATAAAATTAAGATCGGAAAAGGATAAAAAATATCCCTGAACTATTCGAAATGGATTGAAAATATCCTCCATTTATTTTTAAACTCAAAAATACCCTCCTGTTTATATTTTTGGCTCAAAATACCCCTCGATTATTTTTTTGGCTTCAAAATATCCTTCTCTGACAGAATGCCACCAGCCACGCCACGTGGATAAAAATTTCACTTAACTAGTCTATGTCAGCATACACGTAGAAAATCACTCCTTTTAATTCATCGAACCATCAACCCATTTTATTCTATTTAAAAATTTAACCCGACTCATATTAAAAAAAATTGAACCAAGAGAGAAAATTCAGTTCTTCAAATTTTTTTTCCGAATCATCCCTTTCACTGCCTTCCATTCCATTATTAACATTTTCAAAGTTACGAGACTCACTTCATCAACTTGTGGTTGTCCTACTTTGCCACTTAACTTTCTCTCTCCAAATTTCAATTTCGTCTATGAATTACCATTCCTCTCACTACAATTAGGTTACTCATTAGACAAATTCAGATAGGACATCCCGTAGCAATCCGAACTCTTAAAAATTGAGTCTACTATTTGAGGATCCAATTATTTAGGGTCGACTCGACTAAAACCCGATTCTTTCGGGTCAACAATTTGGGGACCTGATTTCTTCCTCATCTTTTACCCTGATTGATCGGGAATATCTGAACTCATCACATGAAAAATAAGCAATCAAATTTTTCAATTTTTTTCCTCTTGGGTCGAATTTTTTAAATATGGGTGGGGTTGGATTTTTTAAATAAATAAAAATGGGTTGATGATTAAATGGATTAAATGAAGTGATTTTTCATTTGTGTATATTGGCGTGGACTGACCAAGTAGGGCTGGGCATATTTTGATTTAAACCGAAAAAATTAAAAAATCGAACCAAAATTTAATTTTGATTTGTTTTTTTTGGATTGGTTTCGGTTTCAAATTTTAGAAATTCGGTTAAAAGGTTTTTTTTTTTTTTTTTTTTTAAATTGGATAAACCGAAAAATCAAAATTATATAAATAATATATTATAATATATATATATATATATATATATATATTATATGTAAATATACTACAAATATAATATAATCTGATTTAACATGTAAGTATATAAATTATAATCATTTAGTAACCCAAAATACTAATATACTGCTTTGCTTTCGACCCTAACAGGCTGCAGAGGCGCTTAGCCATCCTCAGTTCGTCAGTTCATTTGAAATTTCAACATCACCAAAGACAGTCGGCAGTCGTTTGCTCAGTTCATCACTTTCTTCCGTAGTCGTTGCCGAGTGCGGCCACTACCGTCACTCCAACGACGACGACTCAGCGAGGTCGATATTTATGGTTATTTCGTATTGAATTAATTATATTTGGGAATGAAAAATAGGTTTGAAAAAAAGATATTTTTCTATAAAAATCACCAATTTTAAATGCTCACTACTTTAATCTTTAAAACTGAAATAAAAATCCGAAATAACCGAATCAAATTTGTAAAAACCGAACCAAACCAAAATAATTTTGGTTTCGTTATGGTTATCATTTTCGTCAATTTGGAAATCAAAAAATCAAATCAATATTGAACAATCAAACCGATCAAATCGAACAAACCGAATGTCCACCCCCATGGCCAAGTGACCTTTTTTATTCACTTGGCGTGTTTGGTGACATTTCGTTAGAGAGAATGTATTTTTTAGCAAAAAAATTAATGGAGGAGTATTTTTGAGCCCAAAAAAACAAACAAAAAGGTATTTCTAAGCTAAATGAATGAATGATATTTTTAATTCATTTAGAATAATTTAGAGGTATTTTTAAACTTTTTTTATTAAAAATATAGATAATATGGTCGACCACAGATAGTTGTTTCCTTTTGGTGATTTAACAACGTAAAATAATCAAAACGTAAGAAACTTTACCACTCAATATACTTTTGTCACACGCCTTTACTTTTAACCAATGCGTTTCTTAAGAAAAAAAAAGTTCTTTTTTGACACCAAAATAATTTACAACCATTAAATCATCTTTTGAGTGATAGCTCCTTAGTCTTTATTAAATTCATTTTAGGTGTTAGAATTTAGACTAGCTGGTGTTGAGTACTTTTCCACAATTTGCGTCTTGTAATGCATTAAGATTTGAAACTTAAAAGATAACTAAAACTTTGAATATTTTATGATAAAATACTAGCACTTTTTGCTTTGTTATTTTAGTAATTACTATATGCAACTTGTTGACTGTCATAATCGTGACCACAAGAGGAAATAAAGTTTCAAAAGGGACATAACAATAGATTGACTAATTACGATCAACAATTAATTGCTCTTTAATTTCAAGACGGAAAAGGGATAACTATATCTCCGAACTTTGATAAATGGTACGTATATATCCCCCGTCATATTTTGGGTACATATTGCTCCTATCGTTAATAAAATGATATGTATAAGCCTCTCACACAAATGATAGAGGCATATGTTTACCCTAAAGTATGACAGAGGGTATATAAGTACCATTCATCGTAGTTCGGGTGTATATTTGTCTCTTTTCTATTTTAATTTTTTTATCTCAAATAATTATTTTTTATCTCAAATAATTAACTCAAACCCACTACCCGACACAATAAAACTGATTGTTGCTACTAGTTGTTGTTTACTGGTTGGAGGAACTGGAGATTAGGTCGGAGGTGGCTGGAGCTAGTGGTGCAACGATGATTCGTCGGTGGGGTATTTTTGGTTCGATAAAGCTGATAGCTATGTGGTGTTGACCGATGGTGGGTGGTGTTTTTCTGACAAAATTTTGTTGAAAATTGAAACATGAAAGGTTCAATTTATTTGGTTTTGTTTTGGGGTGTTATGGGTTAATAACTTTTTCAGAAAAATTGATAGCAATAAGTATTACTGTATTATGTGTGCATATTGTTATAGGGATGAGAAAAATGCATCTGCCAGATTGTCATCTCTTGGACTTTAATTGGGATTGGGTCGGGTAATGGATTTATTGAGTAGGTAAAAGGTTTGGATTAATAATTGGAATAAAGAAAATTAAAATGAAAAAGGGACAAAATATTCTCGAATTATGATAAATAGTACGTATATATCTTCTGTCATACTTTGGGTACACATATGCCCCTACCATTAGTATGAGGGGTATATACATACCATTTCATTAACGATAGGGGCATTTGTGTACCCAAAGTATGACGGAGGATATATACGCACTATTTATTATAGTTCAAGGATATATTTTTCCATTTTCTGATTTCAAGATGAGTTCTTATTTCGATTCTTTTGCATATATGGAGAGAAGATAGGAATAATACTTATTCCTAACAATTATATTTTATTAATTCACAAATATTATGACATATTTACAATCTTGAAAGTATTTTATAATCATACAAATACTAATATATGTTGGTTGAAAATTATTTTCAACCCAACTTTGCTTTAGAACAAACTCTCTCCTCAACTTTAAACATTAATCAACCCTCCCTTCCCCTCCCAATAAAATCTTTAAATTATCTATTGTACCTATCATTATCAATTTTTTCTTCTTCTTTAAAAATCATAATATATTTATTTTTTGAAAAATTTATGCAATAAATTTTTCATACAGAAATATAAACATTATCTTTTGAGCAGAAAAAGTGAGAAATACTAATTAAGTATATAAGTGTCACAATTCGAACCGAGGCCCTGACTGTGACAGGAATTCCGAACCGTAAAGGCCCGAGAGACCCCTTAGCATGCAATCAATAGCATAACTCATATTTAAAATAAAAGGTGAAAGATAAACTGAAAACCAAAAAATCCCATAATAAAACTTAATGCTTCAGGATAACAATCCATGACAAGCCAAACAGAGTCTACATCCATCTACGAAGCCTCTAATAAACTGAAAACACTAGTCTGACTAGGCCGGGACAAGGCCCCCGACTGGACCATAAAACTGAACGAAACTAACGTTTGGATAGAAGGTCTTCCAAAGTAAGGGAGGTTCACGAACTCTAAACGTCTGAGGAAAATCAACTGGTTTGCGGGACCACGAAACTTTGCCTCGAAACCTGAAATATAGGGGGTCAATACTCAAAAGTATTGGTATGTATAACAATTCAAAAATAGCACATACTTTATGTAAAATAAGTGAGAGCATTATGAAAATAACTTATCATAGTATATATATATATATATATATATATATATATATATATATATATATATATAGAGAGAGAGAGAGAGAGAGAGAGAGAGAGAGAGAGAGAGAGAAAGACATGGGCATAATCAATGAGCTTCAAAACATTCCTGTAAGTCATGACTCAACTCTTTTTTTTACTTCTGAGATAGATAGTACACCCTACAAGTTTAGTGCCAATGGTCTATATGGGTTCGCCATTAACTCATCGGCCAAGCCCCCAAATTCAAGTTTGTCGCAAGGATAGGGGTCCTACATACTAGTCTAGTATACCAGTGCCCAAAGAAAAGTATACATTGGCCATTTATGTGATCGGAATGCCAATCATATCTCCCGAGTTGGCAAAACTCAATTTTCAGCAATGGGCCCTTTTACTCAAATGCTTTCTTCGGGTAACTATCAAACTCTCTTTAAGCCCAATTTTACTTTTACAAGCATGCATCTTACTGAAAATATGATCTGAAATATGAAAATTCTATAGTCTGTTCTTTTCTGATTCTGTCATGGCATTTATTTGATTTGGTATCGTCATACCAAGACTTGCAAGTCATATAAGCCATATTATATCATGTCTTAATCTTTTCATTCAAAACATGTTATTTGACCACCAAAACATTTAAACACTTCAAGAGAGTTCTTATTTCAAAACATATGAAACTCATGCAAAATACTCTTTTTTTAATATTTTGACAAAGTGTGGTCATCTTTTTCATCAACCACATGCAATTTATCTTTTAGGACACAAGAACATTTATAAATTAATAAAATACCCTCTCATAGAATCATAAAGCAAGGCAAATCCACAATTTATAACGAAACATTTAAACTCAGTCTTTTAACTATTCGTATAAACAACCACAACACATTAAGACAATGAATTTAATAACAAGAGAGGAAATTTTTGTAAACCGTGCTCTCATACAGATTCTCAAAACTCATAACATTTATACACATGAATATAATTTAAGTTTAGAAAAAAAAAAACATAGTTCAAACAAGATTTCATCATAAAATGGGATCCCCAATGCATGTTCTTTAATAATTTCAATACCCATTGCGTATACATAAATATATATTCTTAAAACTTGCAAAACGATAAAATCATGCCCATGAGATTTAGGATAGTCCCACATACCTCAACAGTGAAGAAAGCGTAGAGAAATTTGACCCTCTAACTATTGGAATTCTTAAGCCTTAGGTGTTTTCTTTGTTCTGTCCTATGGAATAAAACTTAGGGATTTCGCAGAGGTAATAATATGCTTGGGATTGTTTTAAATTGTGTGTAATACACCGTACTTTTTCTTGTTCAGTTCAGCTCCTAGTGTGTGAAGTGTTTAGTAGGTGAAGAATGTTCCTAGAAATCAGTTAGAGCCAAGTTGAGCTAACAACCTTAGATTTGTCCAATGTTTGGTGTTCGATTCTACAAGGGTCAACCTTGAAACTGTATAACTATTGATGTATGTAGAATTTTCCAGCTCAAGATCCACCAAATTATAGATAATTGAGTCAGTTTTTCAATGATATCAATTTCTCCTTAATTCGATACCTAGGTGAGAAGTTATGACATTTTACCTGTGAGGTAGTAACTTACCGCGATTATACCGCGTAGCGGTGAACCCCTAAATCACAATCATCCTTTCCAGTAGATCACTGCAATTGGCCCGTGTCGCGCTAAAAATTATGGTAGAACAGGTAACGCGTCGCGGCGAAGTACAAATTTGCACTCATCCATTTCCAGTGACGTAACGCGATAGTACCGCATCGCGGTGAAGTGAAAATTCGGACTCGTCCATTTCCTGTAACGCAACGCGATAGCACCGCATCGTGTCGAGGTACAAAATTGTACTCCAAACACAATTTTAAATTTTAGAAGGGCATTTAAGTCAATTACTCACACCCTAATTCGTGAAAACAGATGATTTAACCTTATTCTAAGAATATTACGCTCTTTATTCATCAAATTTCTCTCCAAGAAAACCCTAAAGCTTTAACCTTGAGTCCAAGAAATCCAAAGTTTGACCATTCCTTTTTCAAGATAACCAAGAATTCAAGTTTTTGGGTTCAAGAACTTCAAGAAGAAGCTTCAAGAACATCATTAGGAATTCATAGTTCAAGCTTTTGCATTCAATCAAATAAGGTGTGTGGGGTTATGAACAAGGATACTTCTTTCATCCTTGTGCTCAAAACTAGTTTTAGAGTTGAATTTTACATGAAATTATATGAATTTCAGTTTAGGGTTCATACCCAATTACCATTGTTCAAAGATGTTGATGTTACAAGTGATTTAAATGTTGAGTTGCATGTTTTCTTTCACATCTTTATGCGTGTGGCATCATTTTATGGATTGAGAATTGAATTTCATTATGTTGACTAGATATATTAAAGAATTTCAAGATTTTATTATTGAGCATGAACTTTGTGATTATTTAATATGAGTTTAAAGCAAGGGTTTTAAGCCCTAAGTATAAGTGTTGATATTTAAATAAGATTATGCTTTTAAGCATCCTAAGACTAATTTATATTCGAATTTTGAACAATATTTGATCTTTTGATCCTCAACTAAGATATGGAATCCACAAAGTTAGTTTTATTACAATTTAAAGTAAATAGATGCATAATTATTTTTCATTATAAACCCTTATATTAGTCTTAAAGTGTATTCCCTACAGAATAAGCATATAAATTTAAGGGAGTAGTATTTAGCACTGAGTCGGGTATGTGTCCTAGTTCACATGCCCCAGAACTACGAGCCAACGTAGGTACAAAGTCATATCATTCCCATGTATATGGATGACAGACACAGATTGTGATCACTAAGCTCGGGTTATGCTCCTTGGCAAGAGTATGACACCTCTCCCCAACGTGAGGTTTTCCCTTATGGGAACTAGACGTTGGACACTATGATAGCTCATATAGTGTATGTCAGTTAGAAGAACCTCCCTAAATTTAAGTCTTAAAAACAGAATAGCTTTTAGAAAACTAAGTGCAAAGGCTCACCAATTTACTCAGATATGGTCTTACTTAAGACATTACTTACAGAACTTCAGCTTTTAGTTTTCATATGATAAAAGTGTTTCCTTCCTACACTTAGCATGAATGATTTGAAAACAAATTTCAAATACAGATTTAGAACTAAGTGTGGTGGCTCACAGTATTCATATAGTATATTTTATCATTCGTGATTTATGATTTCAGCTTTCAATTACTCAAGCCAAGGTGAGCCATTTATACTTAGCATGCATTATTAATGAGAAAGATATACATTCCATCACTGTTTTACTTATGCATTTATCCCCATATGCTCAGTACATTCCAAAAGTACTGATCCACATATATGTCTATGTGTTACATTGTTTAATAATGTAGGTTCAGGTGCTCAGTTCCAACAGCGTGATTGAACGCAAGCATCTCTATCTACACCCCGACAGTTGGTGAGTCCTCATAGTTCGGGGACCCAGTTAATCAGATTTTTATCTTTTTAGATTAGTTTATTTAGATATTTTCAGTCAGTTCGAGCCAGCTGGGGGTCTCTCCCGGCGACTTTCTAGTTAGTAGTGCTAGAGGCTTGTCCGAATATTAGATACATTTCAGACTTACAGTGTCAGTTATTCAGATTTCCTAGTTAAACACTTTCAGACATTATGTTCAGTTAATTCTAGTTTAGTTTAGACAATATTTAGTAGTTCAGTGCTGTTTTGCATGCTTAGATTCCTATATTATGAGTTACAACTTTAGTAGAAGGCTTACAGGGTTAGCTTGAGACTACTCGTAGTCTTGAGCACCGTGTCACGTCCCGAGACCCATTTTCGGGGCGTTACATCATGGGAAATAGTTTAAAGGGGAAAAGACAAAAAGTCTCTCTATAATATTTGAAACTAACCACAGGAAACACAACCTCTACGATGCGGGGGCAATCGTGGGACCAGCTCCATGGCACGGTGTCCATCGCAGGGGACCAGCCTTCGTGGCATGGTGTCCATAGCGGGGACCAACCTCTACAGCGCGGGGCTATCGCGGAGGGTTACGGCCTTTGTGTCCCAAAAATGCCTTGAACCTCGCTAGAAAATTTTAAAATTCCTCTGAGTTACCCTTTTAACAACTCCAAACATGCTTTAAGTCAATTTTATATTTCGAGCACGAGAAGGCTAAAAATATAGCCGAAACTTGAGGGTATTACATTATCCCCCTTGGAATCATTCATCCTCGAATAATAGTTTGAAAACACACTAAGCACAATTTTAAAGAATTATGCAAACCAAAAAGTGTAAGATAAGATCAATACCTTCCATATTATTGACACCTAATTTTTGGCCCCCACAACTAAGTTTAGTCTCGATTTTCTTTGATTTTCAAATAAAATTATATTATTTATTTTATCCGAATAAAAAGCTTTTCAAAACATTTATCTGAGTAATTTTACCATTTTAAGTAGCGATTATATATCATCGTATTTAATTATAGAAATAATATAATTTTGTTACTTAAATATTTATTTTATGAAATATCGGATTTTAATCAAAGCTTATCTTGAAAATTAATTCAAATGGGTAAAATCATGATTTAAATATGATTTGTTCTCAAAAATAATTATTTGGAGAAATATTTATTTGATTTTATCTAATCAAGAAGCCGAGATTAAATGAAGTATTAATTCGTATCGAATTTCTATTTAATTTAGCTAATATATTAGATTTGATCATAATTGAAATCAAATTATCCATAATTGCAATGCAATACGCCAATTGATTTTCAATTTGGTCAAAATTAAATAAATTTGGCTAAATTTTAAATTCCAATTAGATTATTCAAGGAGCGGAATTAAGTAACGAAGAATGGTTTCACGTTCGCTATGAACAACTTATGTTGATTGATGAGAAAAGAATGATTATCGTGTTTCATGGTTAGTCGTATCAACACAGGATGATCTGTGCCTTCAACAATAAAGTAAGAACTCGAACATTTGAAGTCGGGCAATTGGTTATCAAACGCATATTTCCTCACCAAGAAGAGTACAAAAGCAAGTTCGCTCTGAATTGGAGTTCGCAAGGTAATATCCAGAGGAGCTCTGATTCTATCTGAGATGGATAGTCAAGAGTGGACTAAACCAATCAATTTCAATGTGGTAAAGAGATACTATGTTTGAAGGATGTTTTAGTATTTGTTTCCTTGATTTATTTGCAATCGCCTTTATGATAGTATTTGTTTTATGATATGTAATTACCTAGAATCCCTTTTCTTTTATGTATGAACTATGTTTGACCTGAATTCTCAAGAAAGGGATACGTAGGCGGTCTATGTCGGCTTCAGTTAACCCCTTAGGAGAATTTATCCTTTTCTTTTATGTATGAACTATTTGAAGACCTGGATTTTCAAGAATAAGATACGTAGGCAGCCTATGTCGGTTTCGGTCAATCCATTAGAATTTTTCTATATATCCCTAGTGTACCCTGAACTGTGTTTGACTTGATTCCTGCTTCAACGATATACGTAGGTGCCCCAATGGCTCGGTCATATAATCTCAAAAATTGAAAATTGGGGCAGAATTTTCGAGAAGAAATCTCGAAAATTCACAAGAGGAAGATCATCATCCCAAAAAGAAGATGAAGACCAACGAAGACTGCAGATTCTCTCAAGCCAAGATCATCTCAAATAGTATTAAATTGGGGCACACCAGAGGTCAAAGTCAAGCTTTAGAAATCACAGAATGTGACAAAGTCTAGATAGACTAAATCTCCAGCTATGACAAATCTTCTAATAGAAAGCCTCAACGACGATGAATCCCTGGCAATCCTCCGCCAAACGTCAAATATAGTCAGAACCAAGAGGAAGACGTTCGTTGAGCTAGTACATGACATGACTGGCAGAGATTTTCTAAAGCTTTTACAGAAATTTTTGAAATTAGTTTCTAAAAATTAAGACTACTTTTGAAAATCTATACAAATCTTTTTACTTAGTGATTGCATAGCATCTATTAGAACGGAGAGTCAGGGTGGATATCCCAACATAATGGAGCACCTGAAAGATGGAGAGGAGCAAACCAGGGATCGAAGGAGTTCAACACGGAGTAGTTTTACCTAAAAATAATCATTTTTATGTGGATACAGGGATCAATACACAAAAATAAAAATCTTTTTCAAAAATCCCCAAATGAGTTGGGAGCTATACCAAAGCATATAATGCTCAAGAATGGTATTTTCAGGTAATCCCATAGACGAGTTTAATATCCATTTATCGAGGATCTTTTGAATTTTCTATCTCATTTCTTGAGATCATGAAGGACAAACAAAAACGCCTTGTCTTCTTTACAAATATTGTATATGGAATTTTTCCAAAAAATAGTCACTAGCAAAAACGACTTTGTGTCTACTAAATATTTACCTTGAGTGCAGGTACGATCAAAGGAGACGACCCTATAAGGCCACAATCAAAAGATTGCTCAAGACAAGGAATAAAAAAAGTGATCCTCAAATTCGCCATGAGGCGACACAACGGTACATGTAGAAAGCAAAAATACAGACAAATGAACTCAGGTGAAACTGTTTTCATCTCCAGGAAGGACATTTCATATTATTTCATTTCCAAGAGGGCCATTTCATATCATTCCATTGCCAAGAGGGCCATTTCATTTCATTGCCAAGAGGGTCATTGCATCTCATTTCATTGCCAAGAGGGATATTTCATATTATTTAATTACTGAGAGGGTCATTTTATTTTATTTCATTGCCAAGAGGGCCATTTCATTTCATTTTATTTCATTGCCAAGGGGCTATAGTATTTCATTTTATTGCCAAGAGGGTCATTCTTTCTCATTGCCAAGAGGGTTATTTCATATTATTGCCAAGAGGGCCTTTTCATATCACTCAATTGCCAAAAGGGACATTTCATATCATCTCTGCCAAGAGAGTCATTTCATATCATTTCATTACCTAGAGGGCCATTTCATATCATTCCATTGCCGAGAGGGCCATTTCATATCATTCCATTGCCAAGAAGGCTATTTCATTTTATTATCTAGAGGGACATTGCATATTATTTCATTTCCAAAACGGTCATTTCATTGCCAAGATGGCCATTGCATATCATTTCATTGCCAAGAAGGCCATTTTATTTTATTTTATTGTCAAGAGGGACATTGCATTCATTTCATTGCCAAGAGGGCTATTTCATCTCATTGCCAAGAGGGACATTTCATATTATTTCTAAGAGGGCTATTTTATATCATTCAATTTCCAAAAGGGTCATTTTATATCATCTCATTGCCAAGAGGTCCATTTCATTGACAAGAGGGTCATTTCATATTATTTCATTGCCAAGAGGGATATTTTATATCATTCCATGGTCGAGAAGGCTGTTTTATTTCATTGCCAAGAGGGCCATTGCATATCATTTCATTGACAAGAGGGTTATTTCATTTTATTTCATTACCAAGAGGGTCATTGCATCTCATTTCATTGCCAAGTGGGCCATTGCATATTATTTCATTGCTAAGAGAGACATCTAATTTCATTTCATTGTCAAGAGGGCCATTGGATTTAATTTCATTTGATTGTCAAGAGGGCCATTGCATTTAATTTCATTGTCAAGAGGGTCATTTCATCTCATTGCCAAGAGGGTCATTTTATTTTATTTGCCAAGAAGGCCATTTCATATCAATGTCAAGAGGGCTATTTCATATCATTGCCAAGAGGGGTATTTCATTTTATTTCATTTGTCAAGAGGGCCATTCCATCTCATTTCATTGCCAAGAGGTCCATTGCATTTCATTTCATTGCCAAGAGGGTCATTTCATATTATTTCATTGCCAAGAAGGCTACATTTAATATCCGTTGACATACCTAGATAGAATACTCTGGCGTCGAGGATATCTCAGCATTTAATATTTGTTGACACACGAAGATAGAATACTCTGGCGTCGAGGATATCTTAGCATTTAATATCTGTTGATTGATAACGCTCAATCTACAGCTCTCGTTTGAGTGTAAAGCGGTCGTTAGCAAATATAGAACCCAACCTGGGTTGGGTGTCGATCCCACAGGGAATAGCTTGGCCAACAAGTAAGTAAAATTACTAAACTTTTGGTGCAAGTCTCGTAAGAAGGGGGGATTCTTGTGTTGCAAGTAATGTAAACAAAAGCTGAAAATAATAAAGTAAAAAGAGAGAGATTATTACGTTGGTTGTAAACAATGAGAATTGAAGCATTGGGGTTATGTCCACCTTCTGAGGTATACGTCTCTATTGGCTATGAGTGTGTAGAATTCTGACATGCAATTGCTTATAGAGGATTGTAGTCGATGGTAAATCCAAGCGTCTCTCAACCTAAACAAGGACTATTTCACTTTAACTCTCTCGAGCTTAAAGCGTGTCTAACGGTACGAATTCTCCAAGAGGTTAGTCCAGTTACGGCACTAGCTTTTTAATAGGAAAGGGTGTCCTACTACCTTGACATTATCTCTTTTCCAGACAAATAACTTTTCTCTCGAACAAGTTAAATGTTAGATTGGCGTATTCTTGCGTTTGCAACCGCAAAGAATATAGATTAAGATGAAGAGAATAATGATATAAACAATATACGTGTCTCGAACTCACAAACTCACAGCAATAGATAGTAACTCATTCGGCTTCCATAACCCCAACAGAGAAGTTTAGTTACCCATGAATGCGAAGGAAATCACGATTGACATTGTTATTATATCACGATATTGAGTAATGGCGTGTAGATCAAATGATAGGCGTGAGGCGTGATTCCTTAGCAAGTAACGATTCTCTTGTTGTGGAGTTTAAGAATAGAAGAGTAGATTAGAAGTGTTTGTAGTGGAAGATGAAAGGGATGGAAGAAAATTAATTGTTGAATGATGAATGTCGGATTAGAAGTTATAAGAAGATCCTAAGTTATAAGAAGATTCTCTAAAATCTCTAGCATGATAGGGTATTTATAATACCCATATCCTACTCCTACTAAGCTAATGAAATAACTAACCAAATCCTACTAGACTAATGAAATCCTTAACCCAAATGTACTAGGTTAAGGTAACATTATCATAATCCACATAAAATAATGAAATACATAACCTAATTGTACTAGGTTAATGTATCATTGTCAAAATCCAGCTTTGTGTTTGTAAGTCCCCAAAGTCTTCAGAATTGCTGTTTTAGCCCGGGATAGATTTTCCATGCAACAGTTTTGGTCCTTTAGGCGTCCAAACTCCCTTTCCTTCCTTCGTGAGCTTTCTTTAGCGTCAAGTAAGCCATAAAATGCTGAATTATGCATCATTTATACCTGAAACTTTACTAATCATGTTCGTTAGCTCATTTACAGGAAAAAGGACTAAAAGTGCATGAAATATATAATTTGTTCTCAAAACTAGGCTAAAATATGGGCAAAATATATTGATATAGGCGCGTAAATTCGCCTATCATCAACACCCCACACTTAGAGCTTTGTTCGTCCTCGAACAAACTATCATGTCCTTCTAAACATCAACTTAGGGTTTTACAGCAACAATACAAAATATTCGTCAAGACAAGCACAACAATTATCAACCAAGAGTAGCTTTCCGATTATAAGTAGAAACAATTTAACCTCAAGTATAGACTCGTGATGGTGATCAACTCGCATGCAAACGTTAAGGTGCATGGAATCATATACAACTATCCAAAACTCATCAACCATATGTGTCTCACAATATAGTACCCATAATCACTCACAAATATAGCATATTTTTCAAACATGGGTATCAAAATGTCCTTGCTCTCACTCTCACAAAGAGTTCATATGTAGCAACTGATGACCATAGGCTTGCCCTTAATGTAGTACTCCACTAAATGTCGGAATGTTAAGATTAGGATCAAGTAGGTCTTTTGATGGTTGTAATG
The DNA here is from genome assembly GCA_030864215.1 of Capsicum pubescens. Taxonomy (NCBI): domain Eukaryota; kingdom Viridiplantae; phylum Streptophyta; class Magnoliopsida; order Solanales; family Solanaceae; genus Capsicum; species Capsicum pubescens. The sequence goes on along the minus strand of CM061544.1, from coordinate 269,782,633 downwards.
TAGGCTAAGGGACGGGTAGGACTATTTTGGTCAAGAATAGTGACTATGTTCCTAAGCGCTTTAATACATCACATTGTATCATTGACACTTTTTTCTTTCAACCTTTCTTCTTTCTTTTGTTCTACCACCCTTTTTCTCCTCTTTTTAATTTTAAGCACAACTCACTTTTCAGCTTTCTTTTATTTTTTCTTTTCACAACATACCTCTTATGATAGCATTTTTTTTTTTTCATAACACATTCAAGAACCCTTACAATTTAAAGCATCATACTTACGCATTTTCCTCTTATGTTGTCACATGACTTTTTCACTTTAAAGCACTTAGGGATTTTGGGATCAAATTACGGTCTTGAAAGAAATGGATTAGGCTTACATACAAGGTTGTCAAAGAAATAGGCTAAAGGCTCAAAAGGGTTAACTAGGATGATGTCCATGGGTAGGTAAAACTGAAGGGAAACATGTATAGGTTGCCAAAGAAATGCCTAAATCATATCCTAAACTTACACTCCTTATTTTCGCTTTGCATACATACCAGGCAAGTTCTAGCATCAGCCACATACATAGAATATACTATTATCTCACACACACAAGGTACATGGTCGACTTAATTGGAAGTAATATAGACTCTCGACCCAACAAGTGAAGGAATTGAATCACACAATATCACATATTGAGTCACAACTAGAGCCTAAACGTCTCAATAGTCACAATTGTAGCACATACTCTTGTTATAATCTCATGCTGCCTATCAAAATAATTTCATGCGAAGCTAAAAAAAAAAATTAACTACTAAAAAAACAAAACGAAACAAAAATGAAACAAAAGCAAACAAACATAGATGCGAATAGAGAAGTATAACATGCAATACCACCACCCCACACTTAGTTGGGACACTGTCCTCAGTGGAAAATAAATACGAGGAACCTGGTTAGTCGGACTCTTCCTCAATGTCGGGGGTCATACCCCCTTCTTCGGAATCATCATAAGAGTCGTCGTCAGAGTTCTCCTCCTCGTCAGAGTCTGGCAAGCGTCGATCGTCATCAGTCGACACATCATCATCTAGAGGTTCCTCAAAGTATGTACCTACTCCACACATCTCCCGTGCATAAATATTCATTGGATAGTCATGGTCCAGCTGTTGGAGCTCTGCAGCAGTGGGAACACGACCTCCGCTCATCATTGTAAACCTCATCATGCCGTACATATGGCGGGAGAAACTCTCATCCCGAGCATGTCTCTCTGCCGTAGTAAGGTTGATGCCATGTGTTGATTCAGCATCTTTGACCTTTGTGAGGTCAACCTTCTTCGGATTGTGTGGGAGTTTATGATCAGCTGGTTCCTCTTCGATATCCTCCTTCCGCAAGATTGCTGTCAACAAATTGCCAAATGTGAAATGGGACCTTTTGTGGAGTCTGGCCTTCCTCATGGTAGATCGAATGATTGCCCCAAAGTTGATAGGGACATTCGTCATCAAAGCATAGACCAAACACACTCTATCTCTCGATATCTTGGTGTATTGAGTCCCAGGAATAAGACATGAGTTGACAATGCGCATCCAGATTCTTGCTTCCCTATTTAGTGGAGCATAGGGGAAGGTGTTGTGTCAGCCGGTTTCTTTATGTCTGCCCCACCTTGCCATCGATCTGCTTCCACAAATTGTGTGTCGTATTGCTCTATAAGGAGGCCTGTTGTACAACTCTTTGAATGGTGCTGTGTCGATCGAAGGTAAGCCAAGAAAAGAGTTGATCCAGTCCGCGGTGAGCTGTAACACTTGGCCCCGAATTTTGACTTCATTGCCTGTTGTGTTCGGTGACCAGTTGGCATAAAACTTTCTTGTTAGATCAAGATTACACTTTCCCATGTCGTGGAAGATGAAATCCAACTTCAAAGCCATTATTTTTACCAACATACGCGGCTCCTTCTTTGCTAAGGTATCCTTGTTGATCAAGTCGACGTGCACATATTTTCTTTCTTTGTTGCTGCTGTACCATGCTTTGGCTTCTTCCTCAAGAACCCATTTTATTCCGAACATTCTGCGTGGTAGTTATGCTGAGGATGATTCTCTTTGGTCTTTCCGACTTCTCTTCTTGCCCTTTTGGGAAGTGGTCGCCTTCTCCTTGCCTTGCCTCGCTTTAAGTGCCATTGTACCTGAGACTAGAAATAGTGTTAGTTGCAGCACAGTCTCACTTGATACAATCTATTAGCAAGCATTAGGGGTACCACCCCACACTTAGTTTTGTTAACACAAATCAGTGAGGTGAAAGTAGTCGATTTACTCAGATTTCGTCGAGATACGTTTTAGGATTGTATTCCGACAAGAAAATCAGCAATGCATCACTTACTTGCAGCCATTGGACTACTTTCATGGTAGATATAGAAACACTACTACATAGGGGTTACCACATGGAATCGTTATTCTTAAAACAATCACAACCTCCTAAGTTGGTAGGCACTATAAGTCTTATCCCGATGGCCGGGATAGTCTAACATGTAAGTATCCAAACAACAATCTTAAGAAATATTCATAGCCATAGCAATTCCACAAATATCATAACAATGCTATTGAAACCAAATTCAAGTCGGAAACAAGTCAAGATGATTCTAACGTATATGTTCACTCACATGATTTTGCAACAACAATCCAAACACATGAACATCACCAACAATCTTATATAATTTAGCAATTCATAATAGCCATAGCAACGTAGTACTTACGAGAAATAAATGAAGAATAAGAGAGTACTTACTTGCTTGAAACTTGTGGAGATGGTTTTGTGAATTGGAAGAGCAAAAGAAGAAAATTTTGAGAAAATTTGGAAGAGTATGCGGCGCTTTTAGGGTATTTTCTATTGTGGTTGTGTTATAAAACTAAGTCCCCTTTATATAGGAAGAGTATGGGTCGGGTTATGACCCATTTACAATCGGTTTTGGAGACAAAAATCTCACATATGCGACGCATAATACTCGGCATATCAATGACATATGCGGCGTATTGTCTATGGCATAATGGGACATATGCGCCGCATAGTCTATGGCATTTGTAGACATATGCGCCGCATAGTCTATGGCATATGAGATACTGAGACCAAATGCCATAGCATAGGCGGCGCATAGTCAAAAGCATACCTAGGAATAGGCGGCGCATAGTGTATAGCACACTAGATTCCGAGACCTTAGGCTATAAGATAGGTTGTGCATCGTTCGTGGCCTAGTTTTACCAAGGCCTAGCCTTCCTCGAAGCCTATTTTGGTATGAGAAAGGCTCAATCCATAGCCTTATGCATCACCATTCCTAACTTACCAACTTTACCATACAATGCGTCCAAATCGTCAATTGAAATCAATCTCCTCGTTGCATTCCTCTTGCACCTATATTTGCTCAAAACCAAATGAAAACGATTAGTACGATGGGTTGCCTCCCACCAAGCGCCTTAGTTTTGGTCGTGGCACGACTCTTATTTTTGGATTTTCATTTATCAAGAACAAAACAAGTACTAGAACGAAAGAAAAAACAATAAAATGATAAAACGATAAAATGATAAAACGATGGGTTGCCTCCCATCTAGCGCCTTATTTATTGTCGTGGATCGACATAGTTACCTCGAGTACTCAGACTTCGTCGAGGTAAATGGTGGATCGTTTTCTGAAAGGATTTAGACAACAGTGAGGCTTACCTGTGGGCATGCGATCTTTTTCGAGATGGCTCATACATTTCCCCGGAGAGTCACCAATTATATCATCAATAGTCCAACCCATAGCTCTCTTGTATCTCTTCAGAGCAGAGATGAAAGCTTCTACGTGCTGTTCACTTAAATCATTTGCACTCTCCGAAAGTATATTTCTACTTTCCAAGAACACATACCTTAGATAATCGGGGAGCTCTTTCGATTCTAGAATTGATGGCTCTTCAAGGGAAGTCTTCGCTGTAGGTGAAGGTTGATTCTTAAGATCACAGTACGGTTGCTTAGGAGTATGGGAATTGGACTCTATTTCTTTTAGATCACCCATAAGTTCTTCATAATCTTCATCGTCCTCATGCTCAACCTTCAGCAGCGCAGCAGACAATGGCTCAACAATAAGCTGTTTCTCTACAGATAATGCTTTCTTATCTTCATAATGAACATCATCTACAGAGAACACATCCATATCTTTTGGCTGCTTCATCGCTTTACACAAATCAAAACGAATCACTTCGTCATTCATTCGAAATAAAAGCTCATTATCTCTCATGTCAATAAGCACACTTCCTGTTGCAAGGAAAGGACGTCCCAAGATTATGGGAACTTCAGAATCCACCTCGCAATCCAAAATCACAAAGTCTGCAGGAAAAATGAAGGTAGAAACCTTCACTAACACATCATTCAAGATACCCACAGATCATTTTACCGACCTATCAGCCATCACGAGCCTCATATTGGTTGGTGTCGGATCGCCTATCCCCAACTTCTTGTAAACGGATAGTGGCATCAAATTGATGCTAGCACCCATATCGCACAATGCCTTAGCAAAATTCATAGATCCAACTGTGCAAGGAATAGTGAAAGCACCAGGGTCTGCCTTCTTCTGTACTAAGGACCTTGTGGCAATTGCACTGCAATGATGAATATTATCTGCCGGCTCATAGCTTACTGCCCGTTGTTTTTTCAACAGGTCCTTCATGAATTTAGCGTACCCATGCATCTTTTCTAGCGCCTCTACCAACGGAACATTAATGGTCAGCTGCTTCAACATGGTCATGAATTTGCTGAACTTTGTATCATCCGCCACCTTCTTCAATCTTTGAGGAAAAGGTGGTGGTGGGTATGGAATTGTTCTCTCCATGGATTTCTTCTCCTCTTGCTTCTGTTTTTCAGCTTTTCCAGGCTGCACGTTGTGAGGAGTGATGTTAAGGACGTTAGGATTGGTTGCTGCGGCATCTTCCCCTTTCGCCTTATCATAAATTTCCGCTTCTTCGTCAACCACTTGCTTGCCTTTTTCTGAAGTTTCCAGCACCTTACCACTTCGGGTAGTGATGGCCATGCATGACCCATCATTCCTTGGGTTTTGCATAGTATCGCTAGGTAAAGTGCCAACCTTTCTTTGATTGAGTGCTGCTGAAAGTTGGCTCAATTGCTGCTCTATTTGCTTGATTGAAGTGGAATGAGAATCAACTAATTGCTTCATAGAGGACAAATCATTTATTACCTCAGTAACTCCCGCGCTTGTTGCTTCCACTCCTTTCAATAATTTAGCCATCATGTCTTCCATTCTTCCAGAATTAGATGTGGTGGTATCACGTCTACCAGGGGGAACGTACAAACCAGTTTTTTCATTGTTTTTCTTCCAACTACCTTGGTCTTTGCTTCCAGATTTATCATAATAGTTCCGACCTTGGTTTCCTTGGGTATTCCCACGGAAACCCCCCTGATTGTTCAAGTAGTTGGCCTCCTCTTCCGAATCAGATTCGTCTCTTCCTTTTAGCACCACAGCTTTCACTTTTTCGGTCTTCCCTGATAATAAATGCTTTGTCAGAAGATCCACTTGCATTTTCATGTGCGCTAAATCTTGATCACGTTCTTCTTGTCTTCTTCTTTGGTCTGCAGTCATGCCAATAGATAAAGTGGGGCTTGCTACCTCAGAATCCCTGGTATGCCAAGCTCTACTTTGCTTCGTCATACGATCTAGCATATTGCTTGCCTGACCAAAGGTGAGATCCATAAAAGATCCTCCGACCGCATTATCCACCACTGATTTAGTTATTGAATTCAAGGCTCTATATAGTATCTCCATTAGGTGAATATTAGTCATGTGATGGTTTGGGAACCTCGCTAGCTTTGTCTTGAACCTCTCCCATGTTTCATGAAGAGCTTCAGTGGGAAGCTGATGAAAGTTGCTGATTTCATCTCTCAATTGTGCTCTTTTGGATGGCGGAAAGAATCTTTCGAGGAAAGCGTCTCTCAATTGCCTCCAATTTGTAATAGAATCAGGAGTCAGCCCATTCAACCATAGAGTTGCCTCCCCAGATAGAGACAATGGAAATAAGCGTAACCGAATTGCATTCTGACCAACGCCAGGATTGTCAAATGACTTACATGTAGAAATAAAGTTGATGAGATGCATATTCGGATCATCGCCTGCTAATCCACCAAATAATCCCTTGAGTTTCAATAACTGAATCATGGTGCTCGTGATGTTGAACTTGGCTCCGGGGGCTAATGGCGGAAGAATAATGGCTCCTGTGGCACCAGCTCCATCAAGATCATCATCATCGAATGGTATTTGCACAGCTCGGCGTTCAGGCCTAAACCTAGCTTGACGATCTCTTCTCTACATGGGTGCCTCCATATCAGCAGTATGCCGTGGGTTTAGTAGCTCCTCATCGCCAAGGTCCTCATCATCAAGATTTGTTGCACGCCCTGGGTTATCAATATTCTGCTGATGCGCTTGAGCAGCCATCCTTTCAATTTCACGTTGTGCATCCATTGATGCACTGAACAAACCTGAATAAAACAAAAACAACAACTAAAAGTAAAAGTACGAGAATCTTTGACCAAAGGGTCTAGTAATTATTACGAACTTAATTGACACTTGTATTCCCCGGCAACGGCGCCAATTATTGATAACGCTCAATCTACAGCTCTCGTTTGAGTGTAAAGCGGTCGTTAGCAAATATAGAACCCAACCTGGGTTGGGTGTCGATCCCACAGGGAATAGCTTGGCCAACAAGTAAGTATAATTACTAAACTTTTGGTGCAAGTCTCGTAAGAAGGGGGGATTCTTGTGTTGCAAGTAATGTAAACAAAAGCTGAAAATAATAAAGTAAAAAGAGAGAGATTGTTACGTTGGTTGTAAACAATGAGAATTGAAGTGTTGGGGTTATGTCCACCTTCTGAGGTATACGTCTCTATTGGCTATGAGTGTGTAGAATTCTGACATGCAATTGCTTATAGAGGATTGTAGTCGATGGTAAATCCAAGCGTCTCTCGACCTAAACAAGGACTATTTCAATTTAACTCTCTCGAGCTTAAAGCGTGTCTAACGGTACGAATTCTCCAAGAGGTTAGTCCAGTTACGACACTAGTTTTTTAATAGAAAAGGGTGTCCTACTACCTTGACATTATCTCTTTTCTAGACAAATAACTTTTCTCTCGAACAAGTTAAATGTTAGACTGGCGTATTCTTGCGTTTGCAACCGCAAAGAATGTAGATTAAGATGAAGAGAATAATGATATAAACAATATACGTGTCTCGAACTCACAAACTCACAGCAATAGATAGTAACTCATTCGGCTTCCATAACCCCAACAGAGAAGTTTAGTTACCCATGAATGCGAAGGAAATCACGATTGACATTGTTATTATATCACGATATTGAGTAATAGCGTGTAGATCAAATGATAGGCGTGAGGCGTGATTCCTTAGCAAGTAACGATTCTCTTGTTGTGGAGTTTAAGAATAGAATAGTAGATTAGAAGTGTTTGTAGTGAAAGATGAGAGGGATGGAAGAAAATTAATTGTTGAATGATGAATGTCGGATTAGAAGTTATAAGAAGATCCTAAGTTATAAGAAGATTCTCTAACCCAAATGAAATAAATAACCAAATCCTACTAGACTAATGAAATTCTTAACCCAAATGTACTAGGTTAAGGTAACATTATCATAATCCACATAAAATAATGAAATACATAACCTAATTGTACTAGGTTAATGTATCATTGTCAAAATCCAGCTTTGTGTCTGTAAGTCCTCAAAGTCTTCAGAATTGCTGTTTTAGCCCAGGACAGATTTTCCATGCAACAGTTTTGGTCCTTTAGGCGTCCAAACTCCCTTTCCTTCCTTCGTGAGCTTTCTTTAGCGTCAAGTAAGCCATAAAATACTGAATTATGCATCATTTATACCTGAAACTTTACTAATCATGTTCGTTAGCTCATTTACAGGAAAAAGGACTAAAAGTGCATGAAATATATAATTTGTTCTCAAAACTAGGCTAAAATATGGGCAAAATATATTGATATAGGCGTGTAAATTCGCCTATCATCATTGACACGCAAGATAGAATACTCTGGCATTAAGGATATCTCAGCATTTAATATCTGTTGACATGCGAAGATAGAATACTCTGGCATCGAAGATATCTCATCATTTTATGAATCAAAATCTGAATGCATCAGAAGTACGTGATTTGAAGGAATGTCTTTAAGTCGCTATCGGAAGACGGATATATATTTCTTCAACACATAAATATGCTTTTTCTTTAATTGACTCGTGGTCAATAGATGCATGATAGGTTTTCTAATGGGCCCAATAACTCCTCGGGTATTGGGTTATCCTAGACTCATACCTAAAATAGAATTTCAGTTTCACTCTATCCTAGGTCTCTAGAGTGGGTTTGAACTAGGTTCCAAAGCGGCCAACTTGGGTTTGGAAATAAGAATCGCCATCGGATGCCTCACGTGCTGATAAATCATCGTATTCCCAACACTTTATTTGGAATTGAACAATAGGGGTCAGGACATCCACGAAACCCCAAATAATTTATATATTTCAAATGAGAAGCATGCTATGAAATACAACAATTTAATTTTGCAGAATTTAAACACATAAGCATATAAATAGTTTAAACATTGCAATAGTTAGTCAATGGAGATAATTCAAATATTTGATTAAAACCTAGTAAAAATCCCCAACAAATTCATTGTTGACACCCAATTTTTACTCTCCGTACTTAAAATTAACACCTTCAGACTTCCTGATCGTTAAAGGGCACATAACACAATTTTCACATATTTTTTTTATTTATTTACATTTCTTAATCATCCTTACTTTAGGATTTTTTGCAATATTTTTATATTTTAGAATTTATTAATAATTCTCTGTATATTAATATTTTTTATCAATTCATTATCATTTTAACATTCTACAATCATTTTGCATACGTACACGACATGACATCACATTTTCATAATATTTTTAAAATAATTATATTTTATAATGTTTTTAATATTCTTTAAATTTTCTGTAATTACATATCAATACCTACATTTTGTACATGTATTACAACCCGCAAAAGCTGAGTCGAATCAGTTATTTCAATACACAGTATAATAATAATAATAATTTAATATCTTATCACATCTAACAACGATCACACAATAATTTCTTGTCACATCCGACAACGATCACACAATAATATCTTGTTACATTTGACAATGACAACTCAATAACACTACCCTTTGGATAATAACTTTATCCGTTGGTCAAAAGGATAAAAATCCTTTGGTCAATATTCCAAGGATAAAAGAGTGTGCTATTACAAAAAAAGTAGGGACACCCTTTTATCCTTTGGATAATAAAAGGGTGTCAATATTTATTATAAATAGGTGGTGGGTGAAAGATATAAAGACATTCCTTTTTTTCTCATTCTTTTTCCTCTCACAAGCACAAAAAAATACACACACATTTTTATTCTTGTTTTCCACTTTCTCAAATACATAAACACACACACACACACTTTTCTTTCTATATTAAAAACCCACAAAATATAGAATACACACACACGATTTATACACACACCCATCCTCTCCTATTTTTCCTTCACTACCGCCTCCATTTTCGGAGCTCCAGCGAATGGGCTTCGGCCACCACCACCATCCCTCCTTTTTATGGATGCCTCGCCGGAGTTGACCACCAGCGGGCGAGCCTCCAACTGGAGTTGTCTCCCTTCCCCTCTTCCTCGTCGCTACCTCATCGGAGGTAATGACCGGGGAGTTCGAATTCAAGTTGATACCACCAGTCAGACGACTCAAAAGCGCCGCCACTTCTCCCTTTTTCTGCCGCGCCACACCGGAGTTGATCACCGGCAAGCGAGCTCTGAAGGTACAACTGTCGTTCCTCTAACAAACCAGATCTGGTCGGTGCTTGTATGGATCTGACATCTCTCCGGCATCCGACATTGAAGCAACACCATCACTGTTTAGAAATTTTTCTTCATCTTCGATTATTATAATTGGTTTATTATTGTTGTTTTACTCACTGTTATTTCATCATTGTGCTATGATTTTATTCTTTATTTTTGCCATTGTTATCATTGATATGTTGCTTCTATATTTTGTTATCGTTTTGTTAATCTTGGGTCAATTTACACTCAAAAAATTTATTGTACAGGTGGATTTGCTTTCCTATGCTTTGACTGAATTTAGGACTATTTTGGACATTTTGTCTCTTCCTTACTTTGTAATTTACTACAGTGATAACAAATAAATTCATATGTCAATGACATTATCTCTCCATCGAATACTTGAGGCCACTCCGTAACAGAAGACAAAATTTTATTTCTCAAGTTTGCATACTTTATATCAAAATAAATACATGGCCGAAGAAAAAATTCTCCGTCAATTTTTTAGGACTCCGCAAAATAAAAGACGGACATTACGTATATAAATACGTAACAAAAATAATAAACTCGGGCGATGATGAAATCTTTACAATATCACTGCAACATAAAGGGTTTGACGATTCGCGTCTTAGCAAGACGACTTTGGATGGCTGACTAGTCAAGCAACCACTTCGTAGTCATGGCGTATCTAAAACTTAATTCGAGCCCACTTTGTAATAAATTTTTATTTTTTATACATGTACATGTACATGCGTGTGCACATAATTTCACTTACTTTAATGATTATTTGTTTATTTTATTACCTTACCAAGCACTTATACAATTTTTTCGAGCTTTATGTTTGTAGTTTATTTCTCGTTTGTACAATTGTACATAAAGATAAAAGATAGTCGAAACTTTACTTATTGGGTGTCGAATGGAAACATTCTTTACTCACGTTACGCACGATTAGGCAAAATTTAGGCCTTTAATATTTACACAAGTAAATTAAATTAATCAATTAATACACACGTTTATATCATAAACATTGTATAATCTTTCTTTTCAAGTAAACTATTTATTTTTCTCTCCGTAATTATTTGTAAAAATACTTTCCCTTTTTTATAGTACATAAAAGACACTTTCTTCTCATATATTACAAAATACTTTTTCACATGTAATTTGTACATTTTATACATATCTTTTACATGTTTTTTCAACCATATGTTTTATACTTACTATACATATACCTTTACATAGTTTTAAATATTTATATTTTCAAAAGAATTATTTTATATTTAATACACCTTTTACATTATTTTAAATATACTTCCTCCCACTTTGATAAATTTAGTCTAGTCGGGTACCACATTTGAGGATCCTGAAGGGTGTCTAACCCCTTCCCTTCGGAATAACTTGAACACTTACCTAGAATCTCAATTGTTTTTTTCGCTGACTAAAATATCAATCATACGTGTTAACAAATAAATAGATTTCCTTATTTTCCTTAAAAAATAGGTGGCAACTCTGTACAATTTTTAATTCTTTTTAGAATCCATAAGTCATGTTTTGTTTAACCTTGATGAAAAATAGGGTATGACAGTCGCCATTTCTGTTTTGTGGAGAAATGACATTCGAGTTTTTCACAAGTTTAAATACTTTCGAAAAAGTTTTAAACTTGAGAATAAAGTCGCCACGTAATTTATTTAGTAAAATTAATAAAACCTTTAAAATTTCTAAACGATCCAAAACAGAAAAAGAATTTAAGTTTGAAGATTTTGAGTAAGCGGTTCCTATTAATACTCTTGGAAGGTTGTTAAGGCACCACGAGTATTCACTAACTTGCAGTTATCTGGACTATTTGAAAATGATTCTTTGACTAACTTGGAGAAAAGATGTTGGTTTTTGAAAAGAAATTGATTAAGAAAACATTTGCGCAAAATCAATTTTTGGGCAACTTAGTGGGAAATTTAACTAGTTCTAAGAAAGCTAATATCAAATAACACGAAAAGAAAAAGGGGAGAATTATAAGACTTAGGATCGTAAGCCCAAATCCCTGTCCAAATCTAATTGGGCTTTTGGCCCACCTGCACCTGTTCTAAACTATTCATTTGGGCTTTTAGCACATCTCACCTTTCCTAATCTAGATCTTTGGGCTTTTGGCCCACAACCGGCTTCACTTGTATTAATTTACAACTTTGGCTTCGAGGTCATCCCTTTTAGGAGGACTCCATACTTAGGATTCTTAAGATGTATCTATGCCGTGGAAGCCACGAAATTTATAAAGGAAGTATACGCCGGCATCTGCAGGCCCCAAATGAATGAGTTTGCCCTTGCTAAAAATATCCTAAGAACTGGTTACTTTTGGATGACTTTGGAAAATGATTGTAGTAAGTATGTGCAGAAGTGCCCAAAATTCCAAATACACGGAGATTTAATTCGAATTCCTCCACACGAGCTTTATATGATGAGTTCACCTTGGCCTTTTGTATTTTGGGGTATGGATGTTATCCGACCAGTAGAGCCATCGGCGTCAAATGGGCATAGATTCATTTTAGTTGCTATTGATTAATTTACTAAGCGGGTTGAAGCTACTTCATATAGAGCCGTCACCAAGAAGGTGGTTGCAAATTTTTTCATGAATAAAATGATTTGTCGATTTAGAGTGCAAGAACCAATCATTACTGATAATGTAGACTAGCGAAGACTGCAGATCCTCTCAAGCCAAGATTATCTCAAATAGTATTAAACTGGATCAAAAATTTTGAGGAGGTCCTCAAAATTTTCACTAATATATTGGAATATATTTCAAATCCCCCAACACTAAAGGTCAAAGTCGAGCTTTAGAAATCACTAGATACGATAAAGTCTAGGTAGACTAAATCTCCGGCTATAATGGAACTTCTAATAGAAAGCCTAAACGAAGATAAATCCCTAGAAATCCTTCGTCAAATGTCAGATATAGTCAGAACCAAGAGGAAGATGTTTGTTGAGCTAGTACATGACATGACTGACAGAGATTTTCTAAAGCTTTTACAGAAATTTTTGAAATTAGTTTCTTAAAATTAAGAATGCTTTTGAAAATCTAAAAAAATCTTTTTACTTAGTGATTGCTTAGGTATCTATTGGAACGGGGAGTCAGGGTGGATGGCCCAATATGACGGAGCACCCGAAAGATGGCTAGGAGCAAACCAGGGATCGAAGGAGGTCAACACAGAGTTGTTTCACTCAAAACAAATCATTTTTATGTGGATGCAGGGATCAATACAGAAAAATAAAAATCTTTTTCGAAAATCCCCAAGCGAGTTGGGAACCACACCAAAGCATATAAGGATCACGAACGGTATTTTCGGCTAGTCCCAAAGACGGGTTTAATACCCATTTATCAAGGATCTTTTGAATTGTTTATCTTATTTCTTGAGACCTTCAGGACAAACAAAAGTGTCTTATCTTCTTTACAAATATTGTATTTTGAATTTTTGCAAAAAATTATCGCTATAAAAAGCGACTTTGTGTCTAATAAATATTTACCTTGAGCGCAGGTACGGTCAAAGGAGATGACCCATAAGGCCACCATAAAAATATTGCTCAAGAGAAGAAAGAGCAAAAAAGCCATCCTCAAATTCGCCATGAGGAAACACAAATGGTACATAAAGAAAGCAAAAACACAAACAAATGGACTCAGATGAAACTGTTTTCATTGCCAAGAGGGACATTTCATATCATTCAATTGCCAAGAGGGCCATTTCATCACCCACAAATTCAAAGAGTGGTGGATATCTTGAAGGTATATCATTCTTCGACTCTCAAGTAGCTTCCTCCATTTTCTGATTCTTTCATAGCACTTTAACTGCAACTATCTCTTTACTCCTCAACCTCTGAACTTATTGATCTAATATAGCCATGGGTTCTTCCTCATACGATAATAAATCCTTCACACCAATCTTCTCGACAGGAAATACATGGGAATGATCTCCAATAAATTTCTTAAGCATTAACACATGAAATACAGGATAGATAGAAGCTAGACTTGCAATTAAATCTAACTCATAAGCAACTTCACCTATCCTCTTCGTAATCTAGTAGGGGCCTTTATAGCGAGGACTGAGTTTCTCTTTCTTCCCGAATATCATGACTCCCTTCAAAGGGGAGACCATTAGAAACACCTAATCATCAAACTCAAACTCTAACTCCCTTCTTCTAACATTGGCGTAGGACTTTTGGCAATTTTGGGCTGTCTTGAGTCGCTCTCTAATGACTTTCACTTTCTCCATCGCCTGATGGACAAGTTCAGACCCAAACAAATGGGTTTCATCCGCTTCATACCAACCAATCGGTGACCTATATCTCCTTGTATAAAGAGCCTCAAAAGGATCCATCTGGATGCTATAGTGGTAGATATTATTATAGACTAGTTCTATCAATGGCAAGTGATCCACCCAAAAAAATTTAAAGTCAATTACGAAAGCCCTCAACATATCTTTCAAGGTTTGAATGGTTCGCTCTGCTTGCCCATTCGTTTGAGGGTGAAAGACAGTGTTAAGGTTCACTTGGTTTCCTAAAACCCTTTGAAAAGACCGCCAAAACTGAGAAGAGAATTGTGTACCTCTATAGGATATGATGGATACTTGTAATGCCCCAAAAATCTGTCCCAAGATGTCACCCGGTGCTTAGGACCACAAGTGATCCCAAGCTAACCCTTCTACTGGAATAACTCATAAGAAACTGAATAATATGTATAAAATAACTGAGTTTACTGTGCGAAAACATAAAAATGATGGAATCTATAAAATACAATACTGATACAACTTTTACATTCTGATAAAGTATGATAAGAAGGACTAAAAGTTACACAACTGACTCTAACTGTCATCTGTGAAGCCTCTACTATACTGAGTATAGATAGCTAGGACACGACCCCAACTACCACTAATCAATACATATGAGTGAGGAAGTAATGAACATGAATAAATCTAACTGAAGTCCCCGAAGTAGGAGGACTCATCATCTCGCTAGCTGGAATCTATTACTGTCTGAGTCTGAATGTGCATACTAAAACTTGTACCTGCATTATGAGACAATGTAGCACATAGACATATATGTGGATCAGTACTTTGAGGATGTACTGAGTATATGGAGGTGAAATGCATAAGTAAAATATTATGATCACAATTTATGAAATCATGCATGCTAAATGTAAATAACTCACGTAGGCTTGAGTAATCTGAAATCTGAAAATGAATATCATGAATCTTAAAGCATATATTCTAAATCTTGTGAGCCATTACACTTAGTTCTGAAATCTGTATTCTGTTCTCATTCTCAAATCATGTAGGCTAAGTAAAATCTGAAACTTATTCTGTATAGTAAACACTTTATCTCAAGGCTTATATCAGTAAGCTATTTTGAGAGTGGGGAACATCTTTTGGAAGGTTCTTCTAACCGACATGTACACCATGTGAGCATCCATGGTGTCCCACGACTAGATCCCGTAAGGTTAGGGTTGTTCTACCCTTGCCATCGGAATAGAACAATCTCATCTTAGTGATCACAATCTCAGTCATCCATGTAGAAGTGAGAATAATCTAAATCCTACGTTGGCACGTAGTTCTAGGAGATGAAACCGTAGTAACATACCAATCTCGGTACTAAATACTACTCCTAATCTCATGCTCAAAATCTCAAGAAAAATCTATTTTAAAAGTAATCTAATGGTTTATAATGAAAACCAATTATAAATCTGTAAAGTGGATTTCAAATCTATTCTGAAACCAAAAGGTCAAATCTTTCTCAATAATCTGAAAGCATTCTAATCATGGGGTGCTTATAGCACAACAATTCTTTGAATAACAATCTTTAAATAGGCCTTAATGGCCCGTGTATCAATATAATGATAAAACATCTCAAAATTCATACTTGATAATATAAATGTTCATAATTCATCATAAAATCTAAAAATTTCAGCAATAAGCATAATAATATGAACATACCCATGTAATTCAACTTCTAAAACATTGGAAATATCATGAGCTTGTATATAACAATAATGGGTATAACCTCTAGCTTCAAATTCAAGGGAAAACACAGAAAATCATGTAACTTTAATAATAAAGTAGGTTTTGGGGCACAAGGATGAAAGATTTTTCCTTGTTCAAACCCCACATACCTTAATTATTCTTGAATTGTGAAGAAATCTTGAATCTTGGAAATTAAATGCTGAACTTGTGAAAGAAACTTTATTTTTTGATATCTCTTGAAGAATTATTGAACTTGTAAGATTGAACTCTTAGATTTCTTGGAGGAATCTTGAAATTGATGCTTGAATTCTTATGTTCTTGAGAGAAAAAGCTTGAAACCCATTCATGGGGGAAAGGGGAGGATTTACATGAATTTTGATGATGAAAAGTGGGCAAATAATGCCCTTTGGGGTGTTATAAATCGTATTTAGACGGTTGGGGATGGGAGAAAAGGACTATACTACACCTTGGCCTCTCTCTTTCGTGTAACTGACCATCATGGAGTGACCCCCTGATACGGAAATAAATCTCGCGTCGCGCCTCCTAGAAACGGGAATGAAACTCGCGTCGCGAGCTTATCACGAGAGCTCACTGCCTCACACGAAAAATGATATAACTTTTCACTCGGGTATTGGATTTTAGCGAAATTGGTATAGTTGGAAAGCTAATTCAATTATCTACAATTTAGTGGGTCTTACGATGAAAAATTCCACGTATATAAAAAGTTATACACATTTAAAGTAGATCCTTATAGAATCGAATACCAAACTCTGGGCGAATCAAAGGATCTTAGCTCAACTTGGCTCTAAATGATTTCTATGAACATTTTTAACCTCATGAGCATTTCACACAAAAGTATAAAGATCATAAAACTTGTGTCCACATGGGGATCATTTATATTAGAGCTTATACGTATAGGAACGACGGTTTATAGACTAGCCCAAAAATATGGGGTGTTACAATACTGGAGCCCCATGCATACAAACTATGTCCTGAATGTACAACTTTGCATAATCGTCACCTGAGAAATTAGTCCTCACAGGAAGGAAGTGAGATGACTTGGCCATCCTGTCTACAATCACCCAAATTGAGTCATATTGGTTTCGAAATGTCGAAAGTCCTATAGTAAAGTCCATGTTGATCATCTCCCATTTTCATAAAGGCAAAGTTATATCTTGGAAAGTGCCACCTGGCCTCAAATGCTCTACCTTAACTTATTGACAGTTCAAACACTTAGCCACAAAGTTAGCAACATCTCTTTTCATGTTATTCCACCAGTAAACCTCCTTGAGATCATGATACATTTTGGTGGAACTAGGGTGAACAAAATACCGGGAAGTATGAGCTTAATCAAGAATCCTCTCTGGCATCTCGTCCATATTTTGCACACATAACCAACCTTGGTATCTCAAAATACCATCCCCTTTAATTTCCAAGGCCATTACTTTATGCTGACCAAAATCCTCCTTGATCTGCATCAAAATAGGGTCTTTGGTCTTCTTTTCCTTAACTTCTGCACATAGGGAAGATTTAGCTACCTCTTTTACGAGCATCCCTCCATCCTTGGAATCTAGGAGTCAAACTCCCAAATTATCAAACCGATGAATATCCCTCACCATATTTCTCTTTTCTTCATCGTGGATAACCTGTTGAGGACGTCAGCCGCCACATTATCCTTACCTAGATGATAGTGCTGGATCATGTAATAATCCTTCAATAACTCCACCCACTACCTTTGCCTGAGATTTAGCTCTTTCTACATGAAGACATAATGTAAACTTTTATGATCAGTAAAGATATCAACATGCACTCTATAAATACAATGACGCCATATTTATAGTGCAAATACCACAGCTGCCAACTCCAAATCATGGGTGGGATACTTTTTCTCATGAATCTTTAACTGTCTAGAGACATAAGCCACTACCTTCCCATGCTGCATCAACACACACCTAAGTCCCGCCCGGGACGTATCACAGTAAACCACAAAACTCTTTGTACCCTCAGAAAGGGTTGAAATCGGTACAATAGTCAACTTTTCTTTCAGTTTCTCAAAACTATTCTCACAAGAGACAAACGATAAGAATTTCACCTTCTTCTGAGTTAATCTAGTAAGTGGAGCAGATATGGATGAAAAACTCTCTACAAATCTCCTGTAATAAGCTGCCTAACCCAAGAAGCTTCGTATGTCGGTTGGAGTCGTGGGTTTGGGCTATTTTCTTACTACCTCAACCTTTTAGGGATCAACCTTAATTCCCTCACTAGAAACAATATGCCCCAGAAAAGCAATAGCACTAAGCCAGAATTCATACTTGGAAAACTTCGCATTCAACTTATGGTCCTTAAGAGTCTGAAAGACGATTCAGAGGTGATTGGCATATTCCTCTTCACTCTTAGAGTAAATCAAGATGTCATTAATAAAGACTATAATGGATAGGTCTAGAAACTGACGAAACACCCTATTTATGAGGTCTCTAAACGCTGCGGTGGCATTAGTCAGTTCGAAGGATATTACCTATAATTCATAGTGACCATATCGGGTTTTGAAAGCTGTTTTGGGAATGTCAACCTCCCTTACCTTCAACTAATGGTATCCAGAACAAAGGTTTATTTTAGAGAAATATTTAGCACCCTGGAGTTATTCAAAGAGGTCATCAATTCTGGAAAGAGGGTACTTATTTCTAACAATGACTTTGTTCAACTGGCGGTAATCTATGCGCATACAGAAAAAGCCATCTTTATTATATACGAAGAGCACTGGAGCACCCAGGGAGAGACACTAGGATAAATAAAGCCTTTGTTAAGAAGTTTTTTTAACTGCTCTTTTAACTCTTTCAATTCGGCGGGAGCCATTCTATATGGAGAAATAGAAATAGGCTAGGGTCTGGTAATAGGTTAATGCCAAAATCTATCTCCTTGTTCGAGGGTATTCTAGAGAGATCATCCGAAATGACTTTTGGGAATTCATTAACTATAGGAATAGACCAGAGGGAAGGACTTTCAGTGTTGGAATCTTTGACCCAAATAAGATAATACAAACAACCTTGGATATAAGCTTGCGGGCTCTAAGATGAGAAATGAACTTCCCTTTAGGTGCAAGAGAATATCCCTCCCACCCTATTACTGGCTTATTAGGAAAAGAGAAGGTGACCTTTCTGGTCCTACAATCTAATGTAGCATAACATGAATAGAGCCAATCCATTTCCAGAATAGCATCAAAGTCAATCATGTCAAGTTCTACAAGATCAGCCCCAGTATCACAATGAAAAATATACACCATACAATTTCTATAAACTCTCTTAACCATAATAGAGTCACCAACAGGGGTGGAAATGAAAAAATATTCAAAAATATTTTTGGCTTCAAAACCAAAGCTGACTTCCATATAAGGGGTCACATAAGACAAGGTAGATCTGGGATCAAGTAAAACATACACATCAGGGGAGAAAATCTGTAACATACCCATAACTACATCTAATAAGGCCTCTGAGTCCTGGCAAGTAGATAACGCTTATAAATAGTTACGACCCCCACATTTACTAGATGCCACACCCTTAGCTAGAGGGGATAGGGTAGTAGTTTGGGCTTTAGTGGCCCCATAAGATCCCTTGCGGGAGGGACAATCCCTCTTAAAGTGACTGACCTTCCCACAACCATAACACACCAGAGTACCATACTGATATTTTCCTGGGTGATTCTTCCCACAAGCACCACAAAGAGGGTATTTTCTGAATGGCTGAGTCATACTTTCCTGGGCCTGACTACCTTGTATTTCGGCCCACTGCTCGGCTGGGAATTTTAGAACCGCTGATAGGCTGAAGGTCTACGCGCTGAGGACTGGCATTGCTCCAAAATTTTCTCTTAGACCATTTCTTATCCCACTTGTCGCTCTGCTGCTGACTGACATTCCAATTTGCAAACCTAGTCCTTTTAGCCTATTTTTTTTTCCTTCACCTCTGCCTTCCTCTTCTTGTCCTCTTTTACCTGTTGCATATACACTGTTATCCTAGAGATATCCATGTCTTTGTTTAATATCGCCCTCTTATTGACACGACCCAAAATCGGGCCTTGTCATGTGGACGTCTCAAGCCCAACTAGGACCGAAGATTATCCCGTTAACCCAACCTAACCATTACATCAATCCACAAACGTCGGATGAACTCCAAATATATAATAAGATAGCGAAAACATAACTTAAGAATGTTTAGTCATTCCATTTATATCCACATACAACATCCAACCTACCCAGGTCCACGGTCATCTACAAGCCTTTACCAATCTGATGTCTTAAATATATCGGGACATACCCCCGACAATAGCCAAAAACCAAGTATAATGCGAGTTTATGACATGAGATAGAAAGACTATGAAATATATGCCTTCCAGAGTATAAAAGCTCACCACTTCAAAGTCAACACACGATCTTACCGAACACCTGGTCACTGCACAGAAAGAGAATAAGAAGCTTCGGCCCCTGTCTCGTGTGAGGACATGGAATTCAGAGACAGTTAGCGATTGAAACGCTAGCATGTAACTCAGGGATTAGGATAAAATAATGCGAACAGTTTAAGACCATTCAATCAATACATATAGCCAACCCAATACATAAATACACATACCATGCTGTGATAGGGAATAAGATTAGCATGAACTTTGAAATCATTAATCTGGAATGTGTAACCTTGCCGTTTAGAATTTCACCCATGGGCTATATGGGGTTAGCGCCACCTGTTGAAAAGGCCCCGACGCGTGTTTGTCGTAGGAGCCGGAGAGAATATGAGATGACTAGTACATATCCAAGGATATAATAAGTGTTACATCATGCACATGATAATCATGACCAAACCTCACACCGAAAAATCTTGAGTTCCATCTTTGGTCCCCCCGGGACCTCCACCTTTCAAGGATTGGCTAAACATCCCACTTTAAAAAACAAATTAAATCATTTACACACAACCAACCATTTAGTCATTTTCTTACCAAAGGCACTTCGTTGGTATCGTCATACCAATACTACTTGTAAATATACACATGCCATTACCTCTATCAATCAACCATTCATAGACTTTTGGGGACCTAGCCCATCGTCCAATAATGACACTCATTAACATCAGGTTTAGGGACTCGAATCCATTTAAATCAATTGAACCACCAAAGTTTCCATTTAAACCATTTCATAGCCAACAAAGCCTTTACAAATTTTGTAAACCATTCATACTCATTAGGTCATTGCCTTAGTTCAAAAGATTATTAACATGTGACTAGTGATTTCCTTTAGAAATTTTCACAAATACCTTGTGGGAACCCATGACCCATGCATTAAACCACAATCAATAAGCACCCGCATATGCAAACCATCATCAAAACATGTGAAAACATTATTTAAATCAAGAGTAAATAATACTCAGCAATATGCATCAAAACCCTCAACATTAAATTTCAAAACCACTATTTAAGAATCAAAATCAATGTTCAAACACATGATATTTTCGAACTAACAATGAGGAAAGAGATACATGCCTTATACAAGATAATTCACGGAAGGATTCTTGTTCTTCAAGCTTCTAAAAGGGCACCTCTTGAAAACTTAGCTTCAATCTTGAGAGAGAAGTTTTTGGAGAGTATTTGGGATGTTTTTTATCTTGTTTTTGTAAAGAATGAAGGGCCAAAAAATGTTGTATGTCGAGGTTTTTAAGGGTTTAGGGGTGGGGAAATGCCTAAAAACTCCTCAGCTAAAAGCTGTAAAAGTTAAACCCAAGAGGGTACAACCACTCTAAATGAGCCGTACCCTAGGGTATGAGTGGTACCATAACTCGTACCATAGACCCCAACAAGTACCCCTAATCTGAACAACATAAGACTCTCCATGCATAACTCGTACCCTAAGGTATGAGTGGTACCCAACAACCCGTACCCAAGTCAGAATGTTTTGGCTAAGACTTCAAGCATCATACAACTAGGTATCCCACGTCTCGTACCCTAAGGTACTACTAGTAAGGTGTCAAATCATACCTTGCACAGAATGTAACCAACAAACACTAATCAATATACAAGAGAGAGAGAGTCTTAGGTCATATCCTAGGGTACGACTAGTACCTATGAGTGGTACCCTGCCTAGAAACTTTAACTTAGGGTATTTTCTAGGGGTTTAAGGCCAAGGTATTTCAATTACATTCTAACACAAACTCATTCGAGAGACCGAATGCGAACTTTCTCATACAATCCCTCATGTTGCACACCAACTACAGAGCATAGTGGGACAGTTGGGTGAATTTCAATGCATATTCCTTGACACTCATTTTCCCTTACTTCAAGTTAAAAAATTCCTCGGACTTGGCCTCCCTTAATTCCTAAGGAAAGAAGTGATCCAGGAAAGATTCAGAAAACTCATCCTACACAGCAGGTGCAACGCCTTCACCCATCGACACTTCCCATTCCTCATACCACTGATTGGCTATGTCCTTCAACTGATAGGCCGCCAATTCTACCCCCTCAGTAACACTAGCATGCATGACTCTAAATATTTTTTACATTTTTTCTATGAACTCTTGGGGGTCCTTCTCAACTATAGTACCCATAAAGGTAGGTGGGTTTAGCCTCATGAACTAGCCAACCCGAGTGATTTCAGAAGAACCAAGTATAGAATTCATATCTCCAGATCTACGGGACTGAGAAGCCACAAGGTAACCAATCATATGGATGAACTGATAGAACTCAACATTCGAGACTTCTCTCTAGGGAGACTGAGTACGGCCAACACCAGACCGAGGAGCTCGAGAAGGGCTAATTTAGATTGGAGAAATCCCTGGTGTAGTAGCGAACTCTGGGGTACAAGATCTATAATGGGTCCGCATCCTATGTGTAGGGAGGACATCATCAGCATTGGTCCCAACGAGGACAGAGGCCCTGGCGAAGGCGTTCTGCTCATTAGATCTACGGAAAGGCAAGATCTGAAATATAAACAACTAGGAATTAGGAGATATTTAGACTTTATAACACGAACTAAAACATGAAGACAAAATAAAATTTTCTAAATGCCTCGTAGCTTCCTTCTTATAAGTGTGGCACGCCACACACCCATAAAAAAGACTCTACTCATTACAGCTTCGTAGACACCTTGGGATCCTGAACCGTGCTCTGATACCAAGCTTGTCACGACCCAAATTGAGGCGCTGGCCGTGAAGGACATCCCAAACTATGAAGGCCCGAGAGACCCCTTAGCATGCAATCAATAGCATAATTCATACTTAAAATAAAACTTGAAAGATAAACTGAAAACCAAAAAATCCCATAACAAAACTTAATTCTTCAAGATACCAATCCATGACAAACCAAACCCAGTCTACATCCATCTATGGACAAGTCCCCCGGTCGGACCATAAAACTGAATGAAACTAGTATTTGGATAGAAGGCCTTCCAAAGTAAGAGAGACTCACCAACTCTGAACGTCTGAGGAAAATCTACTATTTTATGGGACCATGGGACTGTGCCTTAGAACCTGAAATATAGGGGTCAATACCCGAAAGTACTGGTATGTAGAACAATTTTAAAATAACACATACTTGATGTAAAATTAGTGAGAGCATTATGAAAACAACTTATCATAGTATATATAAAAGCACATGGGCATAATCAAGGAGCTTCAATACATTCTTGTAAGTCATGACTCAACTCTTTGTTTTACTTCTGAGCTAGATGGTACACCCTACAAGCCTAGTACCCACGGGTTATATGGGTTCTCCATTAACTCGTTGGACAGGCCCCTAAATCCATGTTTGCCGCAAGAATTGAGGTCCTACATACTAGTCTAGTATACCAGTGCCCAGAGGCAAGTATACATTGGTCATTCACGTGATCGAAATGCCAATCATGTCTCCCAAGTCGGCAAAACATGGTTTTCAGCAATGAGACCTTTCACTCAAATATTTTCTTCAGGTAATCATTCAACTCTCTTTAAGCCCAATTTTAGTCTTTTATAAGTATACATCTTACTGAAATCTGAAAAGTCTGTAGTATATTCTGTTCTGAGTCTGTCATGATATTTATCTGATTTGGTATCGTCATCCAAGACTTGCAAGTCATATAAGCCATATTATATCATGTCTTAGTCCTTTCATTCAAAACATGTTATTTGACCACCAAAACATTTAAACACTTCAAGAGAGTTCTTATTTATGAAACTCATGCAAAATACTCTCTTTTCAATACTTAGACAAGGTGTGGCCTTTTCTTTTATCAATCACATGCAATTTATCTTTAGGACACAAGAGCATTATAAATTAATAAAACACTCTCTCATAGGATTATAACGCAAGGCAAATCGATAATTGATAATGAAACATTTAAACTCAGGCTTTTAACCATTCGTATAAACAATCACAACATATTAAGACAATGAATTTCATAACAAGAGAGGAAATTTCGTAAATCGTGCTCTCATGTAGATTCTCAAAACTCATAATATTTATACACATGCCTATAATTCAAGTTTAGGGGAAAATCTCATAGTTCAAACAAGATTTCATTATAAAATAGGGTCCCCAATGCATGCTCTTTAATAATTTCAATGCCCATTGCGTATACATAAATATATATTCTTAAAGCTTGTAAAATGATAAAATCATGCCCATGAGATTTAGGATAGTCCCACATACCTCAATAGTGACGAAAACGTAAAAAAATTTGACCCTCTGACTGTTGGAATTATCAAGCCCTAAGTGTTTTCTTTGTTCTGCCCTATGAAATGAAACTTAGGGATTTCACAGAGGTAATAATACGCTTTGAGAATATTTTAAATCGTGGGGTATGGTTTAAAGGGGAAAAGACTAAAAAGTCCCTCTAAGATATTTGAAACTGATCGCGGAAAACACAGCTTCTGCGACGTGGGGCTATCACGAGGACCAGCCTCTGAGGCGCAGTATCCATTCCATGGGACTAGCCTCCGCGGCGCAGTGTCTATAGCGGGGACCAGTATCCGCGGCACGAGGCTATCGTGGAGGCTTTACTGCCTCAGTGTCCCAAAAATACTTCGAACCTCGCCCGAAAATTTTGAAATTCCTCCGAGTTCCCCTTTTAACAACCCCAAACATGTTTTAAGTCAAAATTTTATATTTCGAGCATGAGAAGGCCAAAAATAAACTAGCCAAAACTTGAGGGTGTTACAATAAAATAATGATGTTCTATAATAAAGTACATTAGCATAATGAGAAAGTTAATTTTATTAATCATAATATTTAAAAGTCTAATATTTATTTATACAAGTAAAAATAGCAGATAATAATAATTATACAAATATGTATGATGCATGAAACAAAAAAAATTAATTAAATTAAGGTCAATTTTTAAAATTGTAGTTATTTAGATTTTAAATTATTTTAAACTCTAATTTATGTAACATTTCATTAATGACCATCAAAACTTGTTTATTTATATAGACAATAGACAATATCCTGATCGTTTTATATTAATTAACTCTTATACTAAACATAGTTGTATTTAACTACTTCTTCAATTTATGAAATCAAGAAAAAAAAATTAATATTTTTTGTTTGTTTTAAATAACTGCATAGAATAGTAATAGTCAAATTTAAAATTTTAAAATATTTTTAATTAGGTTAGTTTAGTAAAATGCAATCTAATTAAATTTTTTTAAGGAATGTGTCATAAGAAGAAGAAGGGTCAAATAATATAAAACGCATGGAATAAGAGAATGGGGAAAAACAAAAATATACGCACATACATGTGCACATACTTAATGCATATAAAATAAAAATAATAATTATTAAAATAATATTAAATTTTGTGAAAGATTCATAAAAGCATTATTTTACTTATAATGTTAATGAACTCAACTAAAAAGTTATAAATACATAGATTAAAAATTAAATTATATATAGTACAAAGAAGTATTGCATAAATATATTTAATATAACAAGGCTAAAATAGACATTATACAGGATAAAAGGGGAGTTTGATTATTATTCAAAGTTGAGAGTAGAAATTTGATTTTTAAAACAAATTTGGAGAATGAAAATAATTTTCACCCATATATGCTCTAAAATTTTAAAAAATTATTTTCAAAAGTTTTTGGTTTTCAATCAACTATAACAAATAAATCGAATAGATGAGTAATAAAACAACATTATTTTCCGTATAGTCTCGTATGTGAGGTTTGGGGTGGATGATGTATACAACCTCTTTCTTTCACATTGTGAAGATAGAAAGATAGTTTTCGATAAATTTTTTGTACAAATAAATAGAGAATAAAAGAGGAAAAAAATTAAACAATACTTAATGACCTACTAATCTTTTACTTAATCTTCAGTCTCAATATTCTCCAATCTAGAATAATATAATACTTTTGGAGCAAAACAGTACTTAGGACCCGCTGCGACATGCAACAGTTTCATATAAACCAAAAAACCAGAACTGCATGATTCTTGATTTTAATACTATAGTCCAGACATTATGCCAGCCAGCAAAAGAGATTATTATATTAGAAAAGAAAAAAGGGAATTATGTAGTCCACAACATAAAATTGAAGAAAGAGAAGATCCCAAGGAATATGCTGTTTGCATTATGTAGATGTGTAGTTGGGGAATACGAGTCCAATTCGCCACAGCCGATTCCTCTTGTCCGTACGTTCACCCCACTAAACACCCCTTATCGACTTTAAAAAGTGCCTTTTCCCTTCCCTTTTTCGTCCTTTTCCTTTTTAAGATTCGAATATTCACCCTTCTTTATCTTTAAAAAAAAAAAAAGGGTATATATTTTTAGGAAAGTGCTTTTCCCCTCCTTTTTAGTCCCACCATTTTCTTAACAATGGTGGGATGTTGACTTAATTTTTTTTAAAAATAAATAAATTAAATTTGACTCCTTTTTAACATCTATAATTTCTAATTTATATTTATAATCTATATTTATAATATATTAAAAGTGTGAAAATCTTTAGAAAAGTTATTTGAACTTTGACTCTTCTTTAGACAAAACTGTCTTTTCGTTATTTTCTTTAATTTACTATTTAATTACTTTTATTATATTAACTATACTACTAAAATATATGGAACTCCTAAATATATGGAGGGAGAATCAATTAATATTTTTCTTTATACTAATTAATTAGAAAAATACTCCTAAAATAGGATAGAAAAATACTCCTAAAATAGGACTCTATTAAGAAAATACTTCTATAAATATTGAGATGCACGTTAAACTAAAGAAGAAATTGGTTTACTTATTATAAAAATATGATTGATGCTCATCTAACTTGATTCGGTTGCGTGTCTAGATTTATGAGATGCTCAATTTTCTAACCCTCAACTTCTTCACAATGTTTGTCAACATAATAAAATTCAACGTGTGTGTGTATATATATCTTCTTTGTTTTCATTCAACTCATTCTTTAGTGTCAAAATTGTCTCTCAGACAAGAATTTTTTTAATCAAAACTGGAAGCTTTGTGATTACTATTGTATTATTTTGTTGTAGTTTACAAGTCGTAGATGAATTTACAGGTGGTAGATGAATGTCAGTCGGCTTTGAGAATTTTTTTGAGTAAATGTTAGGTTTAATTGTATTGTTTTTATATCTCTATTTTGGGAATTTTTTTGTGTAAAGGTAAAGTTTAGTTGTATTATTTTGATTCTCTATTATCATATTATTTTATTATAGTTTACAGGTGGTAGATGAGTGTCAGACAACTTTAAAAAAATTTGTATGTAAAGGTTAGATTTAGTTATATCGTTTTGATGTCTCTATCATCGTATTGTTTTGTTGCAGTTTACATGTGGTAGATGAATGTCGATCGACTTTGAAAATTTTTTTTGGTAAAGATTAGGTTTAATTAAATAAATTCTTCAAAAGATGTTAAATTTAATTATTATATTCATTTTTTTTATTTAAACAAATATACTATTTGGTGTAATGTTACTCATACACCTAAACTAATTTTTTTTAAAAGGAGTAGTTTGGGTAAGCTTATAAACCACTTTTATTTGTATGTCTGGTAAATATCAAAGTGAGTATAAATTCAAAGAAGTCAAAAGTCTTTAAGTTGGTTATTTCTAATTTATTAGTTTTTCGATTATACTCTTTTCTTTTATTTTTACTTGTCACAATTTTTTTAATTTTGTTGTACTTTAACTTATTATTTTTGACATATAAAAAAAAATAACTTTTTTTTTCTATTTTATCCTTAATATTAATTATTTTTTCTCCAAGTTAATTTCTACACAGAATATAACATCATTTAAAAGAGATATTATGATAAAATAATTATGTTATTAATTATTTAAACATTATTTAATAAGGATACTATGGTAAAATAATCATGTTATTAATTATTTTTCTTAATTGATGTGTCAAATTAAATTGCGACAAGTAAAACCGATCGAAAAGAGTAGTAAATACTTTACAAAATATCTTACTATTTTATCTTCAAGTTTTCTTAATTCACAGAGTATATTTTGCAAAATAAAATCCTAACTTCCTCTTCAATTTACATTCGTCGTTCCTTACTTTCTTTACACGAAAATCATTAGACGTATAATTGTTTACCAAAAAAATAAATAAAAATAAAAGTACTTTAGTCATTTTAATAAAAGAACAACTTATTATGAGCATCTTTTTTTATCAAATACGCCAACACCTTAACATTTTTTTATCAAGGACTGATTTCACCCTATCGAACTTCTAAAGAACTTATAAGTTATAACAATCAAAATTAACCTTTTATATTTCTAAACATTCATTATATATGTGGTAAAATTAGTGGATTATTAATTCCATAATAAGAATACGCATAAGTTATTAAAGATTCACTAAGATTATAAAAGGAGCAAATTTTCACGTAAATCTTACACCGTTGGCAGGAGCTATTCAGCAACTGCAAGAAAATGATAATTATCATCAAAATTAAGACGTGGTTTCTTCTTTCGGCTGAGATTTAGCTAAATACAATCAATAATTTAATATTTTATTGTTTTTAGGAAGAAATTGCAAAAACAAGTATCTGATAACTTGGGCGTATCTTTTTATGTTGCGTTTGGTTATAGGTCTTATAGCTTTTGTTAGGGTTATTCAAATGTGAACCATAATCGATAAGTCAACTGAAAAATTAGTTTATTGGCCTGATAATATTGGATTATCGTTTTAATGGTTGAAACACGAATTAAAATTTTAAAGTTAATGACTTATCGATGCGGGGATGGATTACTCAGTTTTTTATTGGGTAAATCGTTAACCCGTTAAGAATTATTACACTTATAATTTCCAACTAAGTATAGAAATACATTAGTAACCCTAAAGCCCCATTTAATATTCTAGCGGTTCTTAAAATTAATGAAATCAAAACACCGCTCCTTAAATAGATTAAAACAAAGCAAGTCTTCTTGTTCTCGATTTTGGGCTTTTGATTATGACAAAAGAGCTTCATGTTTGATTAGCTAGCTCACATGCATTTACCCTGAATACATATTTATGTGTTGCATTTCTTACTTCTTGTACCCAAAAGTTTATATTTCAAATACATTTTAGTTATATTTGTTAAATAAATACTTCTATATATGTGTTCATCCTGAAAGTCTAATCTTTCATGATTTCTTATCGTGACTAACTACAAAATTATAAGCATAAGTAATTGAGTTTGTTTGATGGAGATCAATGTATTTGGTGAATGAAACTGTGAAAGTGAAAGAATAGAGCATAAAGTGCTTGAGCCAATACATCGCTTGATAACTATCCGATAATTACTAATCCAATATTGAACCAACCGATATCTTATTGGTTAGCTAGTGAATAAGTCAAACCGTTAAGCATATTTACCCATCCGATACTCAGTCCTAGCTTTTGTAAAGGATATTTGGAATAATTTTCATACTTGAACTTACTTAAATATAATTTTAAACGTGAAAAATGAGTTGGGAAACAAAAAATTATTTATTTATTTCAAATTTAAAATACAACTTCAAGTTGAATTTGAAATTTTCAGTGCCAAACATTGTTTTTTAAATTAAGTGAAAAATTGTTTTGAGGAAAAAATTAGCTTTTGTGATCAACCGAATCCTTAAATTAATTTATAATATTTTTAAGCAGCCTCATCCTCCCTATTCCCATTTCCCCAGTGATATCCATTTTATTTTTTCGGGGTTTCTCATTTAATGTCGGAGATTGCTTGGAGTTTAATTAATTCAGATCTACATTAGGATTCCCTCTTTGAAGATAAAATGTTATATATCTCGAGATAGATTCAGGATTTAATAAAGATTACGTGACGATGAAAATTGAACTAACGACCCTATCGAAAGCGACTCCAACAAATACCTATCACATCCACTTGTAGAATACGTTACTTTTTTTTTTTCTTGTGGCAATATAATGACAACATACTCCTATCCTAATCTTTGAACTTTCTCTCCCTGCTAAATAAAGGTTGGTTCACATAATCAAACTCGTAATACTACCCAAAGACTTATTGATATATAATTGAATTTTACCTTTGTAGTTGGATGACATTTTAACAAACTGTGTATTTGATACAACACTTGCAATTGCAGCTACACAAAATGCTCCTTCTTTCTTTTCTTTTTTATAAATTATCTTAAAGCAACTACGCATAATTGTGTTGTTAATCCCTTTAAACTCGTAAGTGTTGTCATGAAAATAATAAGACATCAATTATTGGTCAATTTTAGAGCTATTTAATCGATCAATGATGCATATACTATATAGTATATACTACTAAGGGTGGCTTTAATTAAATATCTCCCAACCTCTCCCAAAAAAAGCATTTGATAGTGATGCTATATGAGCAGATAATTGCCGTTTTCCAATTACACACCTACTCCCTCCGTCCCATTTTACTCGTCTCAGTTTAACATTGTACATTTATTAAGAAAAATAATTAATAACATTGCTACTTTACCATAGCACCCCTATTAAATGATGTTTATATTTTAATTTGGAGAAAAAACAATTGTACTAAGGTAAAAAAGGAAAAAAAAAAATTGTCTTGTCTTGATTATTGAAAAATGACAAGTAAAATGAGAAATCCAATTAGAAAATTTGAGACGATTAAAATGGAATGAAGGGAGCAATTAAAATAATACATTATGTTGTATTCTTGTTAGTTGTTTGAGTGAATCATTCTTCAATATCCCAATTGCTTACTGCATTGGCAATGGTCCCCTTTCTCTATGTGGTTCTTAGTGCCAAAAAAAGAAAAAGTAGTAGGAGAAAACTAATGTTGACAGATGAATGGAATTTGGATCCTGCTCCACACATTTCTTAGATAATTAGATTCCCAAAGCTGCCCTGTATATTTATATCATCAACAATATATGTGTAATGCATGCCCATCATATAATGAAAATTGAAAATACTGAAAGAATTCATGCATTTAATAATTGGCCTTCAATAAATAGTAATAATTCTGGATTAGTTAGAACTCAATTACATCACTTGTGGTCTTATTATGCATATAAGTTGTTTTGTCATAATGATTTTTTTGAAATTTTGCTCTTACAAAATCGTTTCCATCAGCAAGTAGTAGCTTCATCCAAAATCTATATGTCTAATTTGTCAGAATTGCTTTGAATTCATCAAATCAAAGTTTGCCTCATACGCTGATAAGATCATGGGCTTTAGGTCTAGCCCTAAAGTTGGATAGGATATATAGACCAAATTACACATCCCATACTAATGTGGGACGTACTCAATATCCCCCTATCTCTCAACACTGGATATATGATTATATGAATCATAAACAATTAATATAATGAGGGGTTGCTATCGAATAAATCAAAAATTGTAATAAACGTAATGAGAAAATGAATCTTGAGGCTATAATGGAAGGTAGGTCTTATAGTGAGGATTATCTGAGACCATATAAATAGATCAAATTACACTTGATCTCATATTGATGTGGGATTCGACAACCTCGCTCACGTCTAGAACTGATCGAACATTTAAAGCATAGATATGCACGCACAATATAAATTACGATTCAACTTCGAATAAATCAAGAATTGAGATAGATCAAGCTTTAATTAAAAAGAAAAAATGGACCGAACCCTCAACCAACCTTAAAAGCTATATATTCATGTGATAAGAACTGCCTCAATGGTATCAATAGACCTAATTACACCTCCCACGCTGATATGAAACTCTAACACAAATTCATTTTAGTGCTATCCGCGCTGATATATGAGCAACAGACGCATTGGAGGAACGTCAAGTGATCATTTATATTATTCCTTCTGGCCGATAACAATTTTTTGTTTCCTAGGCCGAATTTATTAAGTTTGATCAATCATTAACGAGTAATTTTTCTGTAGGTGAATTAGGTCAGGAGATGCAGAAACAGTATTGGGAAAAGACATTGTTTCCACCCTAAACTATATCCGAAAAGTCTAAGCCACACCTAAACTATACTAGTGACCTATTACACATCTTAACTATAAAAAATGATATTATTACCTTCCCGCAACCCCCATTCTAAGGCGCGTGTGTTACACTTATTTTAGGCGCGTCCAGCCTATTAAATAACAAAAGTAAACGGCTAAAAACATTAAGGGAAAAGTCATCGTTTCCACCCCAAACTATAGTCGAAAAGTCGAATCCACACCTAAACTATATAAGTGACCTATTACACACCTTAACTATAAAAAAATGATACTTTTTACTGACGTGGTGCTGACGTGGCAGCGCGTGTAAAACACTACACCACATGCAAGTGGTGGTAGCCTGACAGGGTGTAAATAGTTTCACTTTTTTATAGTTTAGGTGTGTAATAGGTCACTAGTAGAGTTTAAGTGTGACTTCGACTTTTTGGGTATAGTTTGGGATGAAAACGATGCCTTTTCCCAACAGTATTTCAAGCTAAGATCATTCACGCATCCTTATGTTCTTATTGACATCTATTATTTTGGCACAAATTTTGAAGTACTATTTCTTCATCTCTGTAACCAATTCCACCTACATTAGAATTACTCGTTAATGGTTGATCAAATTTGATAAATTCACCTAAGAAGTTTTGGTCCTGGCCGAGGTAAAATATCAAGAACACTTCAAGTCCCTCCAACACACTGTTGAGATTATCTCATGTCCTCCATTTTCTTCGTTTCAATTCTTGTATAATCCATGCCACTTCTACTTCTATTGAAAACATAAGAATTCTCTTTTTGTTGAAAAAAGCCTGATAGGCAAAACCCATCGTCGGGCCCCTTAAGTACACGTCGTCTTTCACTTAGGTACCTTAAGTGGACGTCGCTCACTTTTGGCACCTCAAGTAGCCATAAAGTGTGTCATTTTGGCACCTTTTGCTGAATCGGCAAAATAATACTACGTGCGTGTGTTACACGCGCCAATGAGCTGGAAAATGACGAATAAAATGTGGACATGTGTCATTTTTATCCAAATAATTTATAAATAATTATTTTAAATAAAAAAATACCCCCTCCCCCCAACCTACCCACCCCACTAGTCTTCTTCTTCAAATAACCCACCCACCCGCCACCCCCACCCCACCCACCCTACCATTCTTCTTCTTCTTCAAACACCCCTCCCCCCACCCGACACCCCTCCCCCACCCCACCCCCACCCCACCCCCACCCCTCCAGTTTTTTCGTCAAATAGCCCACCCCCCGCCACCCCCACCCCACCAGTCTTCTTCCCCTTTTTATCTTCTTCAAAGATCCCGCACCCCCTCCCTACCCCCGCACCCCAGTCATCTTTAATTTTTTTCATCGATTTTGATTCGATTTTTAATTTTTCTTCATTGATTTTACTTGGTTTTTAGACTTTCTTCATGAATTTAGATTCATTTTTTCAGATTTGCTTCACCTATTTTGCTTCATTTTTTAATTTTTTTCATCGATTTTGCTTTGATTTTTAATTTTTCTTCACTGATTTCGCTTGATTTTTGGATTTTCTTCATGAATTTAGCTTCATTTTTCTTATTTGCTTCATCAGTTTTCCTTCGATTTTTAATTTTGTTATTGATTTTGTTTTATTTCAATTTTTCTTCATGGATTTAGCTTTATTTTTCAATTTTTTTCATCGATTTTGCTTCGATTTTTATTTTTTCTTCACTGATTGTTCTTGTTTTTTTTGCTTTGATTTTAAATTGTTTTTATTGATTTTGTTTTATTTCAATTTTTCTTCACTAATTTAGCTTTATTTTTTAATTTTTCTTCATCGATTTTGTTTGATTTTTAGTTTTTCTTTGTTGATGTTGCTTATTTTTTATTTTTCTTCATCAATTTTGCCCTTAATGATTAAAAAAAAGGTGTTTATTGTTTAATCTTCACGATCCTTTAAATGCGTATATAAATTTCTCTCAATAATTCTTACCGTTAAATAAATTAAGATTGACAAAAATAACGGATAAAAATGTGAAAGAAGTATAAATTAATAGGCGTTGAGTTAGTATATTGTTTTTGGCAAGTCGAACTCCTAAATGTGTATCTAATTTTTAAATCTCTCCCAATAATTTTCACCATTAAATAAGCTTAAGATTGACAAAAATAATGGATAAAAATGAGGAAAAAGGTATAAATTAATGAAAATGAGTTAAGATATTATTGGTGGGCCAAATTGGGCGTCACATCAGCCAAAAAAGGGCTTTCACGCGCCTTCATGGAGGTGTAATACACGCACCTTGCCAACTCAGCAAAAGGTGTCAAAATGACACACTTTATGGCTACTTGAGGTGCCAAAAGTGAGCGACGTCCACTTGAGGTGCCTAAGTGAAAGATGACGCGTACTTAAGGGGCCTGGCGATGGATTTTGCCTTCATCATAAGTGTCAAACTACTATACTATTTACTAGAATTTATTATTTATACATGAGGGGAGGCTTTATTTTAAATAGAAGTTTGGATGTTGCTTAAGACAAAAAAAAACTGGCCGAGGATTTTATCTACTTAATTAACTCTTTATGCGTCGGACTTCCCATGTTTTTATGGCAGGAAATAAAAAGAAAAAAGAGTTGACATAGCGTATATGTATGGAAAATCCTAATTTGTGCTAGAAGCCTAGACTATGTAAAATAAAATGCAAAAATCAATGAATGCAAGATGCATGCATGATTCATCGAGAATGGGTCAAATGATTGGAGTAAGCAAGAAGAAAACGTACAAGAAACTACGAGCAAACAAAGTCATACACCTTATCTATAGTATTATTGTACGTACCAAGAAGATAGTGACTATTATGCACAAGGAAACTAGTATAACTTCTTTAATTTGTTTCTTACGTTGTTGTAGAATCATTATTCATTACTATGTGAACTCAAAAGTGGTTTGTCAAACTATGTAACAACAACAACAACAAGACTTTAGTTGCCAAAAAAAATAGACTTTTTAATATCTCTTGAAAAAACAAAAACAAAATGTCAAAACTATACAAGTTCAATATGAACACACGATTTTAATGTTTAAATTCCTAGTCTTTTATTTGTTTAATTACGTAAGCTTATAATTTTCCTCTCACACAATTTGGATATTTTTTTCGTATGCATATGCAATAATGCTTTTTCTTCTTCCTTTTGCCCAGAGTATATGTGACTTTGTGAGTCGAACCAAAGAAACTTCCATAAGTGACATATGAAGTCATGTAATCAGTGGCGGAGTCACCTTATTGTTAGGGTTCATTCGAACCTTCCTTCGATGGAAAATTATGCTATTTATATGTTCTTAAAATTATTTTTTATGTATATATAGTTGATGTTGAACCCCCTTAGATTAGTTCGTTTGCTTACTTTTTTCGATTTTGAAACCCCTTACCACTGCATGTAATCGTCTTATTTAAAGTTAAAAACGGTCACAATATATCTTTTATTTAATTTTATTTTTAACTTATAAAAGATCAATCAATTAAGGAAAACAACTTCCGTACTTTCTCTAATACTTGGGCGGAAAACACATGTTTAAGCGTAAGGATTAATTAGCTTTGTCATTATGATCCAAATTGTTCGACTATATACACGATTATAATAATTATATGCAAATCCTTCTTCGCATTCTTATTTTTCTATGGTTTAAGAAAGTACAACCCTCCTATACAATTTCGAAATCTTTACGTGTGAAATAGTACTGACTATTATTATCATTTGGTCAAGCAATCAGCAATGTCTGGAACTATCATTTTCCTTGATATCCAGAATGGGGAAAGAGAAAATTTGACGCATTAGTTTCGTCATAATATCATATGTATTATAGTCCCCTAAGTTTTCTTGACTTCACTGCAATTGATGTTTTGATTTGCTGGGTTGGGCTTATTGCTGGTGCCCCAATTTAAGTTTTTTTTCAAAATTTCAGTGTGTGTCTTATTTTGATTAATTTAAATTTCCTCAGCAAATTTTGTTTTGGTTGCACATATTCGGTATTAGATAACTTTCATGTAAAAGTACATACTTCTTTTTGCTTCTTATGTTTCTGGTTCTGGGTTTATAACCACATGACTGAAACTTCAGTCAATCTTCAACATGTATTTCAGTTATATATGATTGAGCGCAAACATACATAAAAAAAAAATAAAAAAATTAAGTGTTGAATGGGGTTGTAGATTTTTTGTTATCTTGACAAACATGGACGAAATTTTCAAGAACAAATTTGAGCCGGCGAATTAAATTTCCCACTTTCTAGACAATTTGCTAGCTCCCTCCTCCTATCTGCAATTTTTTTCTTTTTTCAAAATTTAGCTACTCTTTTGTTTTTTCCACTTTTTCTTTTTAGCTTTTTTTACTAAAAAAAAATAATCTATTTTTAAAATACTATTTTTTTTTAACAATTAAATACAATTTTTTAACATTAAAATTGTTGCTCTCTTTTTATGGGGTCAAAATTATTTTTCCTCCCCAACGTTGTCTTAAAAATCAAACTCCCCCCTCAACTTTAAATAATAACCATACTCCCCCCTTTATCCTAATTGACTTTTTAAAAATCCTATTTTACCCTTTATCATCTATATTTTTTTTTTATTTTTTTAACTTCTTTAAAATCATCATATTTTCATTTAAAAAAAAAAATCATATAACAAAATTTTCATAAAAACATAAACATTATCTTTTAGAAAAAAAAAAGTAAGAAATACTAATTAAGTATATAAGCTAATGATGATCTTTATGAAGTAAATTAGCATGATAAGAAAATTAATTTTATTAATATAACCAAAACTATAATATTTATTTTACAAGTGAAAATAATAAGTAACACTAATTTTATAAACATATTTCAATGCAGAAAATACAAACAATAAATGAAAGCGATAAGCCTCTAGTACCACCCCGAACTATGGTCAAAGTTGTTACGACACACTCCAACTTCACAAGGGTCCTATATGCCCTGAACTAAAATTTAGCGTATTTTTGTCATTTTTTGTGCTAATGTGGTACCTTTATTACATAAAATGGAGTCCACATTAAAGGTGTCACGCCATCTAAAATGATTGACAAAAGGTATTACGTTAGCTAAAAAGATCGACAAAAATACGCTAAAATTTAGTTTAAGGGGTAATAGGACCCCGTGAAGTTGACGTGTGTCGTAACAAATTTGGTCATAGTTCGGGGGTACTAGATGTTTTTCTCGAATAAAAATAAGGTTAAATTTTAAAGATTATATTTTTTATGTAAATTATAAAATATGTAATACTCTATTAATGTCAATCATAACTTATTTACTGATATAGACAATAGATAATATCGTTTCTTATCACTTGATTCTCATACTAAAAATAGATGTTTTAATTTATCTGCTCAATTTGTGAAATCAAGAGAATTGTATTATGTTTTTTTCTACCCTTTAGTGTTAAATACTGTATAAAGTAACAGTATAGATAAATTTAAAGTTTTAAATTATCATTAATAAGGTTAATTTAGCAAAATATACCTCTAAGTAAAATTTTCTTAAGGATTCTGTTATATCAACAAAAAGTTAAGTAATACGAAACGAATTTTGTAAGAGAGTGATAAAACACAAAAATATACGCACATGCATGTACATACATATGTATATATACACACTTAGGGGTGGGTTGTTTGGAAATAAGTTATTCCGAAATTAGTTATCACAAAATAAGTTGTAATAACATGTATGTGTGATAACTTATCTCATCACTGTGGTATAAATGGTGCGACAAATATTTTGAGACTACCTAATACATCTAATTAAACGCAAGATAAATAATCATGAACTTTATCTCTGAATTATTATAATTATACCTCACACCAAACGACTCTTTAATACATATAATACTAAAATAACAATCTTAAAAAATAACATTGAATTTTGTGATAAATTTTTTAAAAAAATATTAATTTACTTGTAAAGTTAATAAACTTAAATAAAATGCTATAAATATCCATGTTAAAAAAATATTCATTACATATAATATAAAAAGATATTACATAAATATAGGATTAAAATTACAAGGACAAAATGAACATTGAATGGGATAAAGGGGGAGGAGGGGGGGGGGGTTATGATTATTGTTCAATGTTGAGGGGGGAGTTTGATTTTTTAATCAAAGTTGGGGGGTGAAAATGATTTTCATCCCTTTTTATGGATATACTTTAACAGGGGCGGATCTAGGGGTCCTGTTAGGGATTTTCGGGAACCCAGTAACTTTCGTACTGATCTATTATTTATATAGAGAACTATAGTAAATATATAAAGATTATAAGTTGGGAACCCATAATCAAAGTGTATTGTTGGTCTAGTGGAGTAGAGGGGCTTGTAAATATTATATTAACCTTATGGTTGTGGGTTCAAATCTCATTACTTACTATTTGTTTTTATTTGTATCTAATATGGGGAACCCACAAACTTTAAATACTTTATACAACAATTATATAATCTCCGTACACATTCTAGATATATACATATTCTACACAATAATGATACAATTTCTATACACATCTTATACATATACATATTTCATACAATAATGACATAGTTTCTATACACATCATATACATATACATATTCTATAATAATGATATGTTTTCTATACACATCACATAAATATACATATTCTATACAATATCTACACACTTTCTATACACATCATATACAACATTTAGCTACAATAATTATTTAGCTACCCGTTTTGTACAAAAATTATTCAATCTCTATACATGTCCCATACAAAAATTATACAATAACTATACCATTTATATACACATTCTATATAATTTTTATATATTTTTAAGAGAAAAGACACTGTTTCCACCCTGAACTATACATGAAATTATTGAAACACACCTGAACTTTAGAAGGGTCCTATTATTCCCTTGGATCAATTAAAATCTTATTTTTGGCAACCTTAGTGCCTACGTGGCACATACGTGGACCTTCAGTGTGTTGATTCGCTGATAGTTAATGGTGAAAACAGAGCCTTTTCCCTATTTTTAATACAGATATGTATTCTATACAATATTTATATAGTTTCTATACAATTGTATTTAATTTTTTTTATTTTCTTTTTTTTTAAAAAGAGACAAGCAGCTCTTTTATAGCCCAAAACAAAGAAGAAAAAGAAATTTGGAGCCATAAAAAAGGAAAAACAGCAACACTAATATTTTTAAAAAAGGCCAAAGTAGCCCAAAATTGAAATGGTTATTTATGGAAATTATTCTCAATGACCAATTGCCCAAACTTGAAGCAGCATTTATTTTGAGATGGATCATGCAACGTCCTTTTCCCTTTAATATATTAGTATATGTCTTATATATGCCGTATATACAATACGTATATGTATACACGTATGACATGACATATATACGAAATACAATCATTCCACCTGGACTAGCTAGACCACCACTTATTCACTACTGGTCATACACTCGACATACATTGTATATCATTATATGTTGTATACATGTCACATATATGTCGTGTATGTAATAATAATACGTGACATACATTGAACAAACGATAACACACACGAAATATCATTCCACCGTCGTTGGACCGCCACAATAGCATCGCGCATTCCTCCATTAGAATGTAAAAATCATTTTCATAGAAAAAAAAAAGAAAAAGTGATAGATCGAAAAAGTTTCAGAAAATTCCTATTGTTAGTCATTATCCAGCTGCTAAACATCAAAATCTTATGAAAAATATTTGACTAGTACTTCAATTTGAGAAACTTATTTTTTACTTGAATCCAACCATCATTTCTCTAGCTTGCCATTTGAGAAACAAATTTAAGAAAAAATGTGGCATGATCCATTGAAAGTTTTGAAGCTCAAAAATTAAAATCGAGATCAGAAAAAAAAAAAAAAAGTGACCTTAAATTTCTTAAAGTTCAAGTATTAAAATTCATATTTGAAAATTATTGTTCTATTATCGTTTGAGGATACTAAAAAATATAAAGTACATTGCATTTTTCTCGCGTGCAACCAACTCTTCTTATAAAACTAGATATCGATGGCTTGTGCTAGCACGGACCCAATATATGTTATTTTTTATCTCAATTTAAATTATTAAAATAATTTAAATATTTAATGATTGCGATTTATACTTTTTTTTTCTGTTCCAATTTAAGTGATGCTGATATAATTTCGAGAGTCAGCCAATATTTTATATCTTTTAAATTTTTTTAAGTTGTTAATTATGTGATTTACAATGCTTTTTACATAATTTTTCAATAATATATGAATATTCTCTCTGTTTCAATTTATGTGACACAGATAAAATTTCGACAGTCAATCATTTTTTTAATATTTTTTTATATATATACTTTTATCTTGATTTATAATACTTTTTATATCACTTTTTATGTCATTTTCAAATAATATATGTTACTTTATGTCTTCCTCTGTCCCATCCCAATTTATGTGCACTAATATAATTTCGATAGTCAACCAAAGTTTTTATGCTGACATATCATTTCGTGTCAAATTTTACCTTTTTTACGAAATATTATTAATTTTTCAATGTTTAGATGACCATAATAATTAATTAGAGGTAATATAGTAAAATCACGATGAAAGAAACGAAGCACACATGGCTTAAATGACTTGTAATAATTAATCAGAAGCGACATAACAAACATAACAAAATTACTATAAGAAATACTTGTATAATAATTAATTAATGATGACACGATAAAATTACGATTGAAGCAGTTGAAGTAGACACGTCATAAATGTCTATTTTACCTTTTTTCTAATTAGATATTATTAATTTTGTAATATGTAAATGACTTATAATATTTAATTAGGAATATAATAATTAATTAGGGGTGATATAGTAAAATTACGGTTGAAGCAGCTTAAGCAGACATGTCATAAATGTCTATTTTAATTTTTTATTAAATATTATTAATTTTATTATACATAAATGACTTATAATAACTAATTAAGGGTGATATAGTAAAATTACAATTGAAGCAACTGAAGCAGGCATGTCGACCTCCTGCCTGCTTTAGCTAATTAGAAGCGACATAGCAAAATAACTATAAAAAAAATACTTGTATAATAATTAATTAACGGTGACACAGTAAAATTACAGTTGAAGCAGACATGTCATAAATGTCTATTTTACCTTTTTAAAAAAAAAAATATTATTAATTTTGTAATATGTAAATGACTTATAATATTTAATTAGGGATAAAATAATTAATTATGGGTGATATAGTAAAATTATGGTTGAAGTAGACATGTCATAAATGTCTATTTTAATTTTTTATTAAATATCATTAATTTTCTAAGACATAAACAACTTATAATAATTAATTAGGGGTGATGTAGACATGTCATAAATATTTTTATTTAATAATTAATTAGGGGTGATGTAGACATGTCATAAATTTTTATTTTAATTTTTTATGAAATATTTTTAATCTTCTAATACATAAATGACTTATAATAATTAATTAGGGGTGAAATAGTAAAATTACAGTTGAAACAGCTGAAGCAGGCATGTCGACCTTCTACCTGCTTCAGCTGCTAAACTGCCTCTTATTATATATACTACATGTCAAAGGCCAGTGCCAGCATGGACCCAATATATGTTATTTTTTAGTATCAATTTATGTGACACAAATAAAATTTAGAGAATTATTGTGATTTATAGAATTTTTTTTTGTAATTTTTTGAAATATATAAAATAAATTAAAAAATAAGACAAACAAACTAAAGTGGATGAAAAAATGAAGGCATGGGAAATGACCAATGAAGTTGTGCCAAATCAGACAGACTGACCTTTAAATTTTTTAAGTTGTTAATTATTGTGATGTATAGTTTTTTTTTTACATTTTTTTTAAATATATAACATATTAATCTTTTTTGATATTTTTAGTTGTTAATTATTTAATTTATAATGCCTTTTACGTAATTTTTAAATAATATATATTATGCTTCCTATCCAAAATTTCTTGGCATTGATAATCAATTATACTTTTGAAATAATTTAATATTTTAATTATTATGATTTATAATACTTTTTCTTCTAGTTCAATTTAGCTGGCATAATGTTTAGATGGTCATAATAATTAATTAAGGCAATATAGTAAAATCAAGATTGAAGCAGCAATCCAGAGATGTTTATAATGACTTGTAATAACTAATTAGAAGTGATATAACAAAATTATCATAAAAAAATACTTGCGGGAAAAAATTAAGTGAACCTAGTATAAGACGTCAAGTTAATTTAGCACTAAATATTATTAATTTTTTAATACTTAGATGACTTTATAATAATTTTTTAATATTAATTTTTTAATACTTAGATGACTCATAATAATTAATTAGGGGCGATACAATAAAATTACGGTTGAAGAAGCTAAAGTAGACAAGTCATAAATATCTATTTTAATTTTTTTATTAAATATTTTTAGTACTTAGATGACTGGTAATAATTAATTAGTGGAGATACAGTAAAATTACAATTGAAACAATTGAAACAGACATGTCATAAATATTTTATTTTCTTATTAAATATTATTAATTTTTAATACATAAATGACATATAACAAAGTTAGTTATGAGCAATACAGTAAAAGTAATGTTGAAGCAGCTAAAACAGACATGTTATAAATGTATATTTTACTTTTTTTATTAATTTTTTAATATTTAGATGACTTTATAATATTTTTTTAATTACTTATAATAATTAATTAGGGGTGATACAGTAAAATTACGGTTGAGGCAGCTGAAGCAGACATGTCATAAATGTCTATTTTTTTATTATTAAATATTTTTAATATTAATTTTTTAACAGTTAGATGACTTATAATAATAATTAATTAAGGGCGATACAATAAAATTATGGTTGAAGCAGCAGAAGAAGACATGTCATTAATTTCTATTTTAATTTATTTATTAAATATTATTAATTTTTAATACATAAATGACATATAATAAAATTAATTAGGGGCGATACAGTAGAATTACGATTGAAACAGCTGAAACAGACATGTCATAAGTCTCTATTTTAATTTTTTTATTAAATATTATTATTTTTTAATATACAAATGACATATAATAAAATTAATTAGGGGGAATACAATACAATTACGGTTGAAGCAGACATGTTATAAATGTCTATTTTATTTTTTTATTAAATATTATTAATTTTTTAATACATAAATGACATATAATAATTATTTAGGGGTGATATAGTAAAATCATGAAGCAAACAGCTTCCGGTCGACAAGCAGGACGACAGGAAGCTGCTGACAGCTGCTTCAACTGCCGATACAGTAAAATTAAGGTTGAAACAGCTCAAGCAGAAATGTTATAAATTTCTATTTTACTTTTTTTTTTATTAAATATTATTAATTTTTTAATATTTAGATGACTTTATAATAATTTTTTAATTACTTATAATAATTAATTAGGGGCGATACAGTAAAATTACGGCTGAAGCAGCTAAAACAGACATGCCATAAATGTTTATTTTTTTATAATTAAATATTTTTAATATCAAATTTTTAACACTTAGATGACTTATAATAATTAATTAAGGGCGATACAGTAAAATTATGGTTGAAGCAGTTCAAGAAGACATGTCATAAATTTTTATTTTAATTTTTTTATTAAATATTATTAATTTTTTAATACATAAATGACATATGATAAAATTAATTAGGGGCGATACAGTAAAATTACGGTTGAAGCAGCTGAAGCAGACATGTCATAAGTCTCTATTTTAATTTTTTTATTAAATATTATTATTTTTTTAATACACAAATGACATATAATAAAATTAATTAGGGGCAATACAGTAAAATTACGGTTGAAGCAGCTGAATCAGACATGTTATAAATATTTCTTTTATTTCTTTTATTAAATATTATTAATTTTTTAATACATAAATGATATATAATAATTATTTAAGGGTGAGTAAAAT
Organism: Capsicum pubescens; assembly: GCA_030864215.1. Classification (NCBI taxonomy): domain Eukaryota; kingdom Viridiplantae; phylum Streptophyta; class Magnoliopsida; order Solanales; family Solanaceae; genus Capsicum; species Capsicum pubescens. Next base: position 269,738,413 of record CM061544.1, on the reverse strand, counting down.
CACGGAGTAAGTAGCTTCCAGTCGGCAAGCAAGACGACGGGAAGCAGCTGGCAGCTGCTTCAACTGCCTCTTATTATATAAGAGTACTAGATATGCACGACCCGTGCTAGCACAGGCCCAATATATATATTTTTTATTTTAATTTATGTGACGTAAATAGAATTTAGATAATTAATCATTAAATAATTTAAGTTTTTAATTATTGTGGTTTATAATACTTTTTCTTCTATTTCAATTTAAGTGACAATGATATAATTTTGAGAGCCAGCCAAATATTTTATATTTCTAAATTTTTAAAATTGTTAATTATGTGATTTATAATATTCTTTACAAAATTTTTCAGTAAGACATGAATACTCTCTTCGTCCCAATTTAAGCGGCATAGACCAAATTTTGACAATCAATCAATTTTTAATTTTTTTTGTTAATTATTGTTATTTACAGTACTTTTTATTTCATTTTCAAATAATATATGTTGCTTTATATCTTCCTCTGCTCTGTCCCAATTTATATGGCACTAATATAATTTTGATAGTCAATCAAATTTTTTATGTTGACATATCATTTTATTATTCTTAATTTTCTAATACATAAATGACTTATAATAAGGGGTGGTATAATAAAATCATCATTTGAAAGAAGACGATTTAATTTAAAACATCAAGAATATCTTCCCATTTTATGTCTATTTTATCTTTCTATTAAATATTATTAATTTTTTTAATATTTAGATGACTCATAATAATTAATTAAGAGCGATTGATTATACTACTCCTATAAAAATTAACATAGTTTTATCATATCCAATAGTAATCATCGATAACTTACCGGAGTAGTATACTAAATAAATATGGGATGCTACGTTTTGCATATACAAAATATGATATTATTAAACATTATTGGATAGTGCATTATGTTTATCTCTCACAGTAAATTTTTTTTATTATATATTTTTCTTTATTTCTATTTTACTTGATACATATTGACCCAACACAAATCTTAAGAAAATATTCATTAGGAATTGATTTTATTAAATTAAATTTATTAATTTGTACTTTAAAAATTTAAAGTTAAGTTTAAATATTAGTATTTCTATATAAGAAAAAAATAATTTTAAAATTTAAATTTACTAAAATAAATAAGTAAAAAAAATTAAGTTTGAATATAAAAGTCAATTAAAATAATAAAATTAATTTACTTTAAATATTTAGTTATAATTAATTAAGATAAAATTATTATAATTATTATATTATTAGATTACTTAAATTTAAGATGCTATATTTTTTATATACAAAATATGATATTATTAAACATTATTGGATAGTGCATTATGTTTATCTCTCACAATAATAAAATTTTGTTGTATATTTTTCTTTATTTCTTTTTTTACTTAATATATATTGACCCAACATAAATCTTAAGAAAATATTCATTAGGAATTTATTTTATTAAATTAAATTTAATAATTCTGTACTTTAAAAATTTAAAGTTAAGTCTAAATATTAGTAATTATATAAGAAAAAAATTAAAATTAAAATTTACTAAAATAAATAAGTAAAAAAATTAATTTTGAATATAAAAGTCAATTAAAATAATAAAATTAATTTATTCTAAATATTTAGTTTTAGTTAATTGAGATAAAATTATTATATTATTAAATTACTTAAATAAATTATTTAAATTAAATCTATGCAAAGTTGAAAAGTACTGTGGGATCCACCATCATTACATATAAGCATATGTAATGTAGCTTGGAGGGCAATCTTGTAAATAAATAAAATAAGGTAGACTTTTTTTAAGGACTGGTATGTAATTACATAAAAATTTGTTGGCGTTTTTTAAAGTTATTTGTAAGATACAACTAACATGGCACAAAAGATAATTTCTTTTAGCAGATTTTTCTTGGCAAAAGACTAAAATGCTCTCAACTTTTCATTAACTTCCAAGAAGCTAACATGTTGAAGTTGACTCTTCTTATCTATAAAGTAAAGTAATAAAACAGAATTTAATGCTTGCAACTTAATATTTTATGGTTTGCAAGTTTAACTTTATTGTAATGTTGAAATTTGGTTGTAATATCTATTTATTAAACATAGAATCTATATAAAGAGAGAAAGAAATTGAGAAGGGTTTGTTTTACTAGATTTAGAGCCTAAAATCAAGGGCTATATAATCTTTTAAGTTGCTCTATCTTAGTAAAGTTTTGTTACATTGGGCAATTAATCAAAAGTATTTATATATATGGTAATTAATAATCTTATTTCATAATATGATGTAAAATTCTTTTTCCTTAACAAATCACCTTGCATTTTCTGTTCAATTCTCAAAGTAGACAACTGCTTCAAATCTATGTGTTTTGCTATTGTTATAAAATAAAATAATGGATTAAAATAAATAAAAATCAGATACTAGTTTGCAACATTGTCACCATTTCAATCAATAAAAAATATTGATCATCCTTCGTAGTAGCAGGGTCCGGGGAAAGAATAGGGAAGGTTATTTCACTATATTTTTTACCAGGGACAGGGCCTACCACAAGAATATTTTTTTTATTGGGGCGATAGCTCTGAAAAGACAAATTGCCAATCCTTTCTTTCATCTCGGGAGAAATACGATCGGGAGAAGCTAATTCAAACCCCTCCGGTAAAATAAGAACAACCCCCACGTTCAACCCCCCCTTTTTACCATTAGCAAGAACCTGTTTCAGTTGCATATCATAAGGAATTCGAACAACTGCTTCAAATACAGTATCAGGAAGTACCGCTTGTGGAACCTCAATCTCCACGGGCTTATTAGCTAAATGGCAATTGGCGATTTATGCATTGATAATGCAACATTGGAAAAAAAAAAAAACTTGAAAGTCTTGACATCCACATTTCACTGAATGTTTCTTAATAGCTATAGTTTTATTTGGAATATCGACAAATGTATACAATCCCAAATAATAGAAGTGTTAATATTTTCTCATTTCACACTAATATGTATCTTGTTGAAAAGGTGGATGTCCTAGAATTTTGATGGCCAAAAAAGTCATTTAATTTGTGCCCAAGTATTGACCAACTTGTTGCCCAAGTATGAGAGAGAGCCCCACAACAACGACCCTTTCGCTCTTCATTTGAAGTATATACACAGATGTACAGATATAGTGAAAAGAATAGCATTTCTATTACTACCTCATTCTCTCTTACTCGTCTTTGGTTACTTCATTAACTTATTACAAAGTCGTTATTTTATAATATCTTAAAACTAATAATGTTTCTATTATTTCAAATTCACACAGAAAAACGCAAATTCTATTTTAATTTTTTAAAAAGAAAAATTTCATATATACACAATAAGATAAATAATGAGCAACAAATATAGCCACATTTTTTTACATAAAAAATAGTTCAAAAATGTACTAACGACAGGAAAATTACAATAAATATGGCCGCGTGTGTGTATATATATATAAAATGTATCAATATTGTATAAATTATGTAATATGTATATCATATATCAATATTGTATAAATAGTGTACAAATATGTTTATATAATGCATCACTATGTATCAGAGGTGTATATACATTCATACACATTGTTTATGCAGTGTGTGTGCATATATATATATATATACACACACGATACTTATAGATTATTTATAAATGGGAAAAGGCTCAAATATGCCACTGAACTATCAGAAATGACTCATTTATGCCATCCGTTAAAAGTTGGGCTCATTTATGCCGTCGCCCTTACAAAACTGGCTCATCCATGCCATTACTTTTTAACAGCCGATTTTAAAAACAGCCTTGCCACGTGGCAGCTTATTAGAGGGCCACATCATTTTTTTTTAAAATTTATTTTTCTTTTTAATTTTTTTTTGATCCATTAAAAAGAATCCACCCAATTTTTTGATCCATTAAAAATTAATTTGATCTATACTTTTAAAATTTGATTAATTTTTCATGATCAAACAAATATTTAAAGAATTTTTTTTTTCAAAATCTACTACTAAAATTTATAACCAAACGCTATTCTAATTAAGCATATAGTATGTCTTAGCATACTTGAAATATTTTGTCAGCCGAATATAAGTAATTTTTTATTTTTTTATTTTTTTATTAAGCATAGAATGACATCATCAGCGTCAGGGGCGGCTCAAGCAAATTTATGGCCCAAGGCAAAAATCAAACGGAGGCCTTGCGTTTTATTTTTTTATATAAAATTTTTCTTTTTTCTATAAATAGTATTTAATATATTTCTTAAAATTTGTAATTTATTATTACTAAACAAAAATAGGCCCCTCAAATTTTGGGGTCTTAGGCGGCCACCTTTTCTCCTAAAGGGTTGAGCCGCCCCTGATCAGCATTCAACATTTGTACGTAACACTTTATGCATCATCATTTATCATTGCAAAAACAGAAAGACAACAACATGCCGGCATATATAGTATACGTAGAGTTGGCAAAATGAGAAGCTAACTTTTAATAATATAATAATAATATTTGATGTTTATACATCTCTTCAGTTTCAACTGAAAAATGACAAAAACTTTAGTTAACGTGAATCTTTAAAAAAAATAAAAATAAAGTGATGAAAAGCGTGGAGTGTATACTCTCTCCGTTCCCTTTTAGTTACTCGCCCGTCAATTAAAATAGCTATTTTATTATAATATATTTATTAAATGATGTTTATTATTGTATTTGAAATTAATTTGAAGAAAAAAATCATTAATATTAAAGGTAAAATATGAAAACAATCTTAATATGTCAAAAATGAAAAAAAAACGAATCGAACGAGAATGTTTTAAGAATATATTCATGAAAAATTAATCAAATTTTAAAAGCATAGATCAAACTAATTTTCAATGGATCAAAAAGTTGCGTGGATTCTTTTTAATGGATAAAAAAAAAGACGTGGCCCTCTAATAAGTTGCCACGTGGCAAGGCTGTTTTGAAAAATCATCTGTTAAAAAGTAATGACATGGATGGGTTGGTTTTGTAACAGAGATGGCATGAATGAGTCCAACTTTTAACGGATGGCATAAATGAGCCATTTCTGATAGTTCAGTGACATATTTGAGTCTTTTCCCTTTATAAATTGAGTGATTTTCCCCGTAGCAAAAAGAATTTCTAATTAGATTGGATGGCCTTTTATATCTTGGCGTTTTAGAAGGCGTGAGCATAAGGCGAGGTGTTTTACGTTGCATGGGGTGAGGCGTAAGTCTCAGAAATCTTTAATTTTTAATTTATAATAGAGCAAAAATTGTATAATGACACAATAATTTATAAAAGAACAAAAATAAATGATTTTAAAATTTTAAAACATGATTACAAAAACTCATAGAAAACAAATCTTAACATCATTTTACAAGTAGAAATAATGCAATGATATAAAAATTATTATGAAATGTAAATCAACTATAACATTTTAACTTTCAAACAACAAAAGAATCACAATTTGTTAAAATATATGACTGTTATACTGTGCAATTTACCTCTGTAAAAGAAATAATCAACAAACTATTAAGTATTATAATTAGAATATCACTCCTTCTTGATTAAAAATAAAATAGTTTCAACTAACAAAATAATAAAATACAAGAATTTTAAGATATACAACAAAAAACATAAAGATCAATGACAAGTAATGATGTAAAATTCAGATATGTATTTTGAATCAAAATGTTAAGAGATAATCATCCTCATGACGTTCAAAAATAGTTAATAAGCAACAATATGATTTGTTGTTTAAGTTAATTTTCTTACTTTTATTGATGAAAAACTCCTGGGCATCATTCATTTATTAAAGAATTATAAGGACCAACAAAGTTGACTAAAATATTTGACATAATTTGTGTAAGAACTATTAGGCGAGTCCCGAAAATTGGGTGTTAGGTGTGTTTAAGGCGCACGATCGAACGTTTAGGGTGTAAGTTTCATAGAATTAAGTCCCACATGTGAGCTTCAAGGCGTTTTACCAGTGCCCCGCCCCAAGGCAAATTCCAAAATTGTCTTTTAAAATACTGCTCTATATCCTCCAGTTATTTAAGACCATCTTGAAAAGTAAAATAATTGTCGTCTCCATTGTAGAAAATCAAATTGAATTCACTAAATTGGAGTTTTCCTTTACCGAAAGTTGTGTTTGTGTCAATGATATTCTAGGTTGGAAAATGAGTAGTGGTTGGATTAAAGAAAAGGTGAAAATCATTTTCACCCCCCAACTTTGATTAAAAAATCAAATTCTCCCCTCAACATTGAACAACAATTATACTCTCCACTTTATCCCATGCAATGTCCATTTTGTCCTTGTAATTTTAATCCTATATTTATGTAATATCTTTTTATATTATATGTAATGAATATTTTTTAACATGGATATTTATAGCATTTTATTTAAGTTTATTAACTTTATAAGCAAATTAATGCTTTTTTTTTCTAATTTATCACAAAATTCAATGTTGTTTTTTAAGATTGTTATTTTAGTATTATATGTATAAAGAGTCGTTTGGTGTGAGGTATAATTATAATAACTCAGAGATAAAGTTCATGATTATTTATCCTGTGTTTAATTAGATGTATTAGGTAGTCTCAAAATTTTTTGTCGCACCATTTATACCACAGTGATGAGATAAGTTATCACACATACATGTTAGTACAACTTATTTTGTGATAACTAATTCCGGAATAACTTGTTTCCAAACAACCCACCCCTAAGTGTGTATATATACATATGCATGTACATGCATGTGCGTATATTTTCGTGTTTTATCACTCTATTACTAAATTCGTTTCATATTACTTAACTTTTTGTTGATATAACACAATCCTTAAGAAAATTTTACTTAGAGGTATATTTTGCTAAATTAACCTTATTAATGATAATTTGAAACTTTAAATTTATCTATACTGTTACTTTATATAGTTATTTAACACTAAAGGGTAGAAAAAAATATAATACAATTCTCTTGATTTCACAAATTGAGCAGATAAATTAAAACATCTATTTTTAGTATGAGAATCAAGTGATAAGAAACGATATTATCTATTGTCTATATCAGTAAATAAGTTGTGATTGTCATTAATAGAGTATTACATATTTTATAATTTACATGAGAGAATGGTCAAATACCCCCCAACCTATAGTTGAAATCCCAACTACACACTCAGCCTTTCAATTAGACCTATTACCCCCTGGTCTATTTTTTCCTATATTTATTACCCTCCTAAATGCTGAGCTGGCAAGAAAGGTGAGAGCACCCCCTCTAGGCGCGTTGGTTTAGTCCCAACACGTCCAAAATTAAAAGTTCAGCCTTCCACGTGTATTATACACGTCATTTATTGTTTATTTAATGAAATAAATATGGGAAATTACTCTCTCTCTTCCAACGGTCATCTTCTTCCTCTTTATATGACCCATGTCTTTCTCCACCATTTTCCTTCATGTTCCAATATTTTTTTCTTTTTTTTCTCTTTCTTTAACTTACTTTTTAGCTTTTAATCTCAATTTGTACTTCGATTCTTGAATTTTGTTTTGTAATTTGGTTCAACTATTAATTTAGGATTTTAATTTGATGAACGATTTTGTTGGAATTCATGAAATGACAAATTCGAAATTGAATAAGCTTTGTTTGGATGAATCAGATCCAATGGTCAATGCTATTGTGAGATGCAAACATGGTATTTTGGTTGACTTGAAAACTTCATGGTCGAAAGTCAAATCCGGGAAGAAGATTTTGGTCTTGCCCCTACTATGATGTATGTATTTTGCATTGTATTTTGCTATCAATTTATAGTCAAATTATGATAATGTCCTGATTTCTAAAAAAAATTCAGTCTCAAAATATAATTTTTTTCTATGGAGGGACAAAGAAAGAGTGGATCCAAGATCAAATTTTATCATTCCAAGATTGGTGAACAAAATCAATGAGTTGGAAGAAGACTTATGGCTTAAAGAGGCCCAAACTGATAACTTGATGCGGGAGAAGAAGCTCAATGGAAGATGGAGACGGTGTAGGTTGAATAGGAAGATATTTTTATGTATTTTGATTTGTGTTGCTGCTATGTTCATCAACAACAAATGAACTGAAAGTAGTTGCTAGATATGGTCGACTATGGTGTAAATTTTTTATACCTCTCTAAATATATCAGACTATGTTCTATTATGGTGTCTTTTGCGTAGTCTTACTTCAGATGTTTGTTGTGCTACTGCTATGTTATTGTTTGCACTTGTGCTGCTAGTATGTTAATGTTTGCACATTCAAAATTGTGTTGTGTTCCTTCTTCGTTGTTGTTTACACTTACAAAATTGTGTCGTGTATTGTTGCTATGTTATTGTTTACACTTGCAGTGTCTTGTCTTGTTGCTATGTTATTATTTACAATTGCAAATTTGTGTATTGTTAGGCAAAACCCCGTGCTGCTGCTATGTGTTTACACTGAAATTGTGTAATGACAATGTTGTGTTGCCATTATATCAACTTTACAACCATTTAACACAACAATAATGGGTAATGACAACATTCATAAAAAAATATTCTATTTCTGACAACATCATCATTCATATCAACCATTAGGCACAACATAATCATTCATACCAACCATTAGGCAACATTCATCAACAAAATATATATACAACGCTTTAATTATTTTTCAACACCAAAATAAAATTATTTTCATGTCAACTGATCTAACTTAAAACAATGCTTAAAATAATCAACATCACTACTATTTCCAGGGCATCTTGGACTTTGAAGAAGTATTTTTTTGACTTGGATTATTTGAACTGCTTCCCACATTCTTTTTTATTTTCTTCTCTTTAATCACTTGTAGTTTTTTTGTTGATATTGCTCCTTTGCCATTCCATTTCAGCTTACTGGTAGAAGTTGGTGTATAACCAATGTTACCAGTTATATCAACTGATCTTGTTACCCTTGCTTGACCAGTAGAGCAAATCTTACTGCTAGGCATGCCAAGCTACAGTGAAGGAAAAAATTTATTCAAAGACTCATACATTAAAGACTCATATGTACATAAGATACAACACAGCTAGATACTTACATTTAGGACTTTGAATTCATTTTTAGCTTGGAACACACCCATTCCCATTACTTTTGACCTTTTCCTCCCACTAAAATGTAAGACCCCACCATGGTACCATCTTAGAGTTATCAACGTAAAACCATTCATGTCTTACCTGACGACAATAAAGAATCAAATAAGACATTGTAGCATAGCAAAAATATTTTGGAAAAATAAAAATAAAATTCATGAACATGCTACATAATTCAACACCAAAATAACAAGATATTAACATGGCCGTGCTATTAAACACCATTGATTTTTAAATTTTGTCATGTTAACAACAAATCGGAGAAAATCCCTAATTTCTAATAAACCAACTTAAACAATCAACAAAAATCGTAATTTCGGGGTTTAGCATAAAATCCTAATTAATTTTAACTCAGTTTTGAGAAAAATCACTCAAACTAACAACATATTAACACGCACGTTCTATTAAACACAACTGAAATTTTAAGTTTTCATATTAGGAGAAAAACCCTAATTTCTAATAAACCCACTTAAACACTCAACAAATCATGTACTTATGAACGGATTATGCTATTAATCAAACACTTAGACAACGTCATAACAGAAAGTCAATTAATTTCACTCAATTAATTTATAAAATTAGAGATTACCTAAAAATCCTAATTCAATTTTTTCAGTTTAGGAAAAAAAAAACACCTTGATACAACAACAAGATGATTGTTTGAAAATCCACAACCAAAATGTTTTGATTAGAATAAAAATCACCCAAAAAACTGATGAAATCGCGGTTTAGAAAGTAGAGAATAGAGAAGAGAGGAAGATGAAAGGTTTAGAGAGAAGAGAAAGGAGAGAGGAAAAAAATTGAAAAAATAAAAGAGATATTTTGTTTTGTTTAGGCGCGGGCCAGGTGGGCCAGGCGCGTGAAATGCACGAAAGTCTTTTTACTTGATTTATGTTGCCAGCTCAGCATTTAGGGGGTAATAAATATAGAAAAAAATAGATCAGGGAGGTAATAGGTCTAATTGAAAGGTTGAGTGTGTAGTTGAGATTTCGACTATAGGTTGGGGGGGTATTTGATCATTTTCTCTAATTTACATAAATAAATATAATCTTTAAAATTTAACCTTATTTTTATTCGAGAAAAACATCTAGTACCCCCGAACTATGACCGAATTTGCTACGATACACGTCAACTTCACGGGGGTTCTATTACCCCTTAAACTAAAATTTAGCGTATTTTTATCAATCTTTTTAGCTAACGTAATACCTTTTGTCAATCATTTTAGATGGCGTGACACCTTTGGTGTGGACTCCATTTTATGTAATAATGGTGCCACATTAGCACAAAAAATGACAAAAATACGCTAAATTTGAGTTTAGGGGATAATAGGACCCCTGTGAAGTTGGAGTGTGTCGTAACAACTTTGACCATAGTTCGGGGTGGTACTAGAGGCTTATCGCTTTCATTTATTGTTTGTATTTTCAGCAATGAAATTTGTTTATAAAATTAGTATTACTTATTATTTTCACTTGTAAAATAAATATTATAATTTTAGTTATTATTAATAAAACTAATTTTCTTATCATGCTAATTTACTTCATAAAGATCATCATTAGCTTATATACTTCATTAGTATTTCTTATTTTTTTTCCTAGAAGATAATGTTTATGTTTTTATGAAAATTTTATTATATGATTTTTTTTTTAAAATGAAAATATGATGATTTTAAAGAAGTTAAATAAAAATAAAAATAAATAGATGATAAAAGGTAAAATAGGAATTTTAAAAAGTTAATTAAGATAAAAGGAGGAGTATGACTATTGTTCAAAATTGAGGGAGAATTGAATTTTTAAGACAAAGTTGGGGAGGGAAAATGATTTTGACCCATTAAAGAAATAATTCCCCCTTTTATAAGTTTCAGCTTTCATAAAACTAAGTTTCCATATTCTTGTAGGAAAAGAACAACTGGAGGTGTTCTGAACACTAATAAGCATAAATCTGAAGTTGAGAAAACTGTACATAGGCTTAATTTTATCTCATCGAAGAAAGACGAAAAAAAAGTGTATTTGAAAGTATGTACTAACATATAATCGCAAGTATTTATTTATAACAGAACTTGAAAATATGCAATTTATTAATGTGACACCGTAAGATAATTTGATACATTATTTATGAACTATGGTATGTTGATTTCATAAGATTGTAAGAATTGAAATTCTTTATTGAGAGAGGTTTCATTCATTTTTTCTTTTTGGGAAAAATTTCAGAAATAACAACTATAGAGCCTTAATTGTAACTTTTAGCAACAGTTTCATAATTCCAAAAAATAGCAAATTGTATTTTGTATTTAAGTAAAATGTTGCTATACAAATATATATACAACAAGATTCACTGCACTTGTTTTACTCAAATTAGTTGAGATAAATAAGGAATAATTATCCCATCTAATTAAATTTCCATAAATTAGTCTTATTTAAATTAGTAGATTCTTTTTCCTAATCAAACTCAAATATGAAGATTATTATTTCCATGATCTTCAAAATTTTAAAATATCATTCTCTTATATCTCTAACTATTTTTTCTTGTTATTGTTTTTTCACTTTTTTTATCTTTTTTTTTTAATTTTAATTTTAATTTCTTTTTCTTTTCCATTTTTTTCTTTCCACTTTATTTTCTCTCTTCTAATTCTCTTCTTTTTTTCCCTTTTCATTTATTTATTTATTTCTTTTTTCATTTTCTTTTCTCATTTTTTTTTCGTTTTCTTCTTTTTTTTTTAATTTTTTTTTGCTTTTGTTTTTACACTTGTATTTCTAGTTTCTATTTCTCTTTGTTCTTTTTTTTCCTTTTTCACTTCTTTTTTTTGAATTTTTATTTTTCATTTTATTTTTCTATTTTTTTTCTTTTTTCTTTTTTTTTACTCTTCTATCTCTATCTTTTATTTTTAAAAGACAAATATATATATCATATATACATATTAAAAAAATGTACAAAATAAATAGACATACAGATCTGCATATGTATTTACGGTAAAAAACATACATATATATTTGCATATGTATTTATAGAAATACATATTTGACTCACACACACACACACACACACACATATATATATATATATATATATATATATATATATATATATATATATATATATAAACATATAGGACACAAATTCTTTATAACAAAAATGACAATTATATACATATACATATCGGTGATAAAAAATACATGATACATATCTTAAACAGTAAAAGAAAATAAATAAGTACATATGTTACCCTCTAAAATAACATAGTATGTACAGTTCAAAGACAAATTCAACACCGTATAAAATACATATAGCCCTGCATATGTATTTACAAAATACATACCTGATCCATATGTATATTCTTATTTTGTACGAGTCACCTTTGTATTTCGCAAATACATATGAAGATATATGGTATAGTTATGATTGTTACTGTTTAATATGAATATGATATGTATTTCGTAAATACATATGTATGTTTTGTACTATAAATACGTAGCCAGATCTGTATGACTTTGTATTTTGTATGTTTTTTGAATATGTGTATGTGATATACATATGTCTTTTCAAAATAAAAGTTAGAGATAGAAGAGTAAAAAAAATGAAAAAAAATATAAAAAGAAAAAAATGAAAAAAGAGAAGTGAAAAAGAAAAAAAAAAAGGAAGAAAGAGAAATAGAAGTGTAAAAAAAAAAAGAAACAAAATAAAATAGAAAAAAGAAGAAGAAAACGAAAAAAAGATATGAGAAAGAAAAAAAAAGAAAACAAAAAAGGAAAAAAAGAGAAATAGAAGAGAGGAAATAAAGTGGAAAGAAAAAAATGAAAAAGAAAAAGAAATCAAAATAAAAAAAATAAGATGAAAAAAACTAACAAGAAAAAAAGGTAGAGATATAAGAGAGTGAAAGACAGTAATAATGTTTTATTTTGAAATCTTGAAGATTATGGAGATAATTATCTTCAAATATGAAAAAGAGAAAAAAAAAGTAAACAAAAAAAAAGAGAGAAATAGAAGAGAGAAAATAAAGTAAAAATAAAAAAAAATGAAAATAAAATAAAAAAATGAAAATAAAATAATAAAAAAAATAAGATGAAAAAAGGGGGTAAAAGATATGGCTATATTTGGGGGATGTGAAATAGTGGAGTGAAAATAGAAAAATGTAAAGTAGTGAGAGTAAAATATGCTCTTGCCTAGTTAATGAGTAAAATAATGCAACTCTTACTATAAATTGTAATTTTACAAAAGTGTTGCTATTTATTGTAATTATAATCTTAAGTAAGTTACTTTCTGTAATTTTTCCTTTTTGAAACCTGGATAAGTGGGTCCATTTGTCTACTTCTAAGAAAAAAATATATTTTTACTATTATTATATATATATTTTTAACATATATATAAGTGAAGGTTTTTGGTGACTACGAAGGGCATTTTCGTAAATCACAAAATCTATTGGGTTTGCCCACTTTCACTTGTGAGCACTTTCAGTCATACATCTGTGAGCACTCAGCCACACATTAAAGCTTTTTATGCTTTATCAATTTCCCTTCACTTTTTTAATTTTACTTCTCCCTCTCAAAATATTTGTCCACCAAAAACACAAGCTCTACAATCTCTTGATACTTTGTAAAAAAAGGTATTCAAATTCCCTTATTCCTTATAATTCCTGTATATGTAGATGTAGTAGCTGCCTATATCTTCACAGTTTCTAAAAAAAGATTAAAAAAATCCTTTTATAATCCCTGTTTTGTAAAAAAGGTTAAAAAATCCCCTTATAATTCTTGTTTTGTAAAAATCCCTTTTGTGGTTTCAAATTTTGGGGTATTAATTTTAATTTCTTGCTTCTGCTAAAATTTTTCCTTTCTCTTACTTGTGCTGATTTAATTTCTTGCTATTATTTCTAATTCTGTATGGGGTTTTCATTTTTCGTTCAGTCTTCAATTTTCAGTTGAAAAGATTACATATTGGTCTCTGTGTGTCTGTGTGCGTTTTAGACTTTTTATGAAGTTTTGTCTACTGTAATGCATTCTCTTGACTAACCAGCAAATTCAACTGTACTAAGAAGATGGTAAACAAGTATCTACTGATGTTTTGATTCATCTTTTTATTAATGTTTTCACTTAGACAGTTGAAAACGATCTCTCTTGTAGAGCCATTGCATGATATCCAAATCCTCTAAAGAATTATCAGTACTATTATTTTTGATTAATTATCAGTACTACTATTTTTGATCAATCCATACATGTTGTTATAGATTTAGTACCACTCAGGCTCAGTAATGTTGGTACATCATTGTTACAGAGACAACATTCTGGGAAAGGAAAATCATCAGTAGTACCATGGTACCATATAAAGATGATAAAAAAATAGTGATCGTTCTATGGTTAGCACATGGTCATGCAACCCCATTTTTTGAATTTGCCAAAAAGATCTCCAAACACAACTTCCATATCTATCTTTGTTCTGCTTCTGCTGTCTTTAATTTCCTCAAACAAACCCAAGAAAATTACTGCTTGTCATCAAACAATACAAGTTGTATCGAATTCATAGAACTTCACTTGCCATCGATGCCCGAACTTCCTTCACACCACCATAGCACCAAAGACCTTCCTCACCAGCTTTATCCAATTCTTCTTAACGCCTTTCAAATGTCCGGTGAAAGCATTACCAAAATCGTCGATGATCTCAACCCCAATTTGATCATATATAATTCCAAAATGCTTAAGAACCAAGCTAAAGATATGTTATTTCTTATAGGGTAAGGATAAGCAAAAACCAAATCCTTTACAATGGGGGAGAGGGTGCCTATTATAGGGTACAGAGTTTACCTTCGGCCAATAGGATAATACTCAAACATCAACAAAGACTTGAACTCAAACATCAATAAAGACTTGAATCAAAACATCAAACTACTCAACACTTTGCTCATTCTTCTTCATCAAGCAAAGCTTCCGAAGTTCCTCAACAACTTCTTATTCAATATCTTCTTCTTCTTTTTTTCTTATTTTCTCACTCAATTCTCTAGATTTCACCCTCAATTCTTTTCCCTTCTTCTCCAATATAACATTTCTTATGGCTTTCGCAATCTCTTCTCTTCCCAACCTTACATTTTTTTCTCTCCCAACCTCCAAAGCTATGCCAAGCTCAAGTGGTTCAACACTTCAAATCTTCTTATTTGTTATAGAGGATAAGTACTGCATATATTTAGCCTCAGTTTCCTTCCAATTGTTAAGAAAAAGGATGTTAAAATAATTTTAGAGTGTATTAAAATAGAAAGACATTTCCATAAATGTTATGATGATGCACTTGTAACTCTAAAATTAACAACGACAACATTTCTTGATAACGCGATATCTAGAGCCCACGTCTGAAAGAAATTGTCTATGATCAAATCAGATTTGTAACAGTCTTGTGTGCAATTATGGTAGTATGAGATCTTTGCTTTGTATAAATTATTTGGTAGTATGTGACAACTTTAGGCATCATTTATTTTTGGCAAACTTGACTCTACCTGCTAATTGATCCCTCTCATCCTTTCCTTAATTATATGATAGCACCATGACTTGTTTATTTATGGTAAATTTGAGCTTATTTTATAGTTGATTGATTCAACAATTAATTTAACGAAAACAATTTTCCTGGATTAATCTTGAAAATGTACTCTCTTTCTTTTATCATGTAATTAACTACCACCCCACTAATTAGGAGTCCTCACAATTGAGATTGGACTTGGATACTCTCAAGGAGAGTTTTTATCATTACTTTTCCTTACTTACATAATATTATATTCTCATATTGGGTGCAACTGGAATTTCCTCACCTGTTTGTATCACTTACCAGTCTTTACTAATTGTTCACAAACTCTTATTTGGTGCTGCTCAAAGTTTGATTTTTAGTTTCTCTTATTACTTTTGCTATTAACTACTTAGTTACCTCAATGACACATTCAAATTTTTTGTGGGTTAGTTCTATGAAATTTTAAATCCTGCATTATTTAATATAGTTAGGAAAATCAAATGCCTTAAGCATTTAATGAGAAACATCTAGGTGTGTTCTCTTAAATTATGGATGGTTTCTTTTGATATTATGTTATATGAACTGCTACATATCATATAAATCTGTTGGTTAACCCAATGAAGAAATAGGAATACAAAACTAAATGGATTCTGGAAAATTAGTAGACCAAACATGAACAAGCTATTCTGAGCTCTTCTTGACTGCAACGCAGCTGGGGAGTTGTTTCTGAAAAGCTAAAGAATTTTGAACTAGGAATATCTTGCCAATATGAACATATCCTTGTGAAGGGCTCTATGACAAGGGTTTAATTCAAAAAATGATAAAAACAACTACATCTAACATTGCAGACATGTTGAGGAAGCCATAACAAATATTTACTCCAATTTGAGAGGTCCAGTTCTGAATCTTTATGTCAGGGAATATAGAGAGAGGTTGGGTCAACACTCAGCAGGAAAAGTAAAAGAATCTCTAGACGCATTAGCAAATAAAAGAAGAATTACATCCTCTATGAACATCAATAATTATTATTTCAAAATAAAAAATAATTTGAATTGACAAAAGTTTTTATGTTTTGTTTAAAGTTGATACAAATAAGAGAAACTACAAATGCCTAACTTTCAGTTTGTACCAAATGTTAACTCACTACTGTTCAAATTTTGCCATTTTATTCCAGCTATCAGTTTGTAGCCGTTTGTGCCGTGCAGGTTGTTGTTCTTATATGTGATCGACCATCTCCACTTTGGTAAGTCTCATACTTCTTGGTGCTTTAATCTTTCATTCACTTTGCCATAAATTGTGTCATGTTACACTCATCTTACCACATACGTATTTCACTGGTGCATAACTTTATTGTACTTTATTTTTAATCCTATTGTGTAAGCTAATACTTTCTTTGTAGGAATTAAAAAAAATCCCAAGAAAAACTAAATAACTAAAAGATTGTAGAGTTAAATGTCTAATATAAAAGGAAAAAAGATTGATACCCAAATGGAGAGAAATCTTCAATGTCGTACTACTTATGGAGAAATACCATTTGAACAAAAAACAGCACTTCTCGAACGACGAAGAGTATAATATGCTGCCAAAAAGCAAACTACCTTGGAAAATCTTGCTGCTACGACTTCTAAGGAGTCATCTTCTTCTTTAGAGCCTTGCAACATCATTCTTCCTCAACATACTCTATACATGAGGAATAAACCTATTGCTTCTAGAAATGGTTAGTTAAATCAAGTTTCACTTTTATTTTTTCACTGCCATTTTTACTCAACTCTTACAACTATAAAATGTTGCAGGACACACTATAATGCAAATAGGTTGCTAGAATATTCACCAACTACCCTGCTCTCCTACTCTTCTAAAAAATATTCCAAACTGTAAATTTTGTGCAGTCAAAAGATTTCAATATGAAACTCCAACCTTCTGGTGTAATAACGGTTCTATAAAATTAGCTTTCCATCAATTACCTCCTGTATTAAGACATCTTTATTATGACGACTCTGATGAAGCCAAACATTTTCGGACTTACATTAGAACATACAATAATATGTTTGCCTTTACTTCACTTGGCGTAAAGTATGATAAAGAGTTTGTAAATAGGACTAAAGATATTTACACATTTAAGGTGCAAGGACAACTGTACCATTTCTTACCTAGCTTCATTGCTGCAGATAACAAAGCAAAAAATTTACAACTATATTTCTATGATAATGAGAATGATAGAGTAAATAAAATGGTCTTCACCGAAAAACTAGACAAATTTCTTATTGAAAACTTGATAGATATTTTACGCATTAATCCATACTCACAATTTTTAAAATCTTTAACACATATTTCAGATTTATCTAATTTCTACATTGCACTTAAATGTGATTCTACCTTGGATCAACGAATATATAACTTGCCAATTGTATCACAAGTAACATCTATATGGACTAACAAAGAATTAACCAGTCTTATTTCCACACCACATATTCGTATTCACACCCATACTAACGATAGCCAATTAGTTCACTATTACTATGGTTGTTACGGCTCCTTACAATATCCTCTGTTATTTTTATATGGTGAAAATTAATGGCATTGTGGCATACAAAAGATTTTACAACCAAATAATTCTTCAAGAAATCGTTCTTCCTGTAAACATGAACAACTTCCAAGTGTCACAAACATGAATTCTATTAATGGATTCCTTAATATTGAAGAGGGAATTTTACAAAAATAACGACAAAAAAAGAATACTGTTTCCTGCCATGAATATTATTGTTACAAACTTCAAATTAGAGATAAATAAGAAAATCATACTTTACATTCGGGAAGATTATTCCAACAATATTCAGTAGATCAATATATAAAACTTGAAACACAAAGATTAAATTTCTTTTTATTCAATTAAAAATTGTTTCGAACTGAATTATTAGCCGAGTTTATTGATCTACAAAGACTAGGAGAAAGAGAAGTTTCAAATAATTGCCAAAAAAATATTCTTGCCTGCTAGCTTTACAGGGGGTCCACGAGATATGCGACGTAGATACATGGACTCTATTGCATTAGTACAATATTTTGGAAAATCGAATATATTCTTAACAATGACATGTAATCCTTCATGGCCTGAAATAGAACATCTGTTGCTAACGACTGATGAAATACAACATAGACCCGATTTAATAAGTCGAGTATTTAAATAAAAAGTAGAAGAATTAAAGTCAGATATTGTTAAAACAAAAATATTTGAAAAAGTTGCTGCTTCTATGTACACTATAGAATTTCAAAAAAGCGGTTTTCCACATGCTCCATTTCCTTATTATACTTGAGGATGATTATAAGCTATTAACAACAGAGGCTTATGACAAAATCGTTTGTGCTGAAATACCTGACGTTGACACAAATGAATATTTACACTCTTTGGTTATTAAACATATGATGCATGGTCCTTGCGGAACTTTAAATCCTAACAATTCATGCATGGAAATAAAAGAAACTTGTAAATTTAAATATCCTAAAAATTACACAAATGAAACATTTAAAAGAGAGAATTCATACCCCATTTATAGAAGACGAGACACTGAAAAATTGATAAAAGCTAGAACCCAATATCTTGATAATTCATGGGTCGTACCATACAATCCATATCTATTAAGCAAATTTAACTGCCACATAAATGTTGAAATTTGTGCAGATATTAAAGTCGTTAAATATATCTACAAATACATTTGCACAGGTCATGACAAAATAAGTTTCAACCTCCAAAGTAATGAAGCTAATACAAAAATCGACGAAATAAAAGAATATCGTACAGGTAGATGGGCATCACCGCCAGAGTCTATGTGGCGTATGTTTGCCTTCTCTATTAGTGAAATGCATCCAAATGTGTATCAGCTCCAGCTACATCTTGAAAACCAATAATTCATCTCTTTCAAAACGACTGCAAAATTAAGTTCAATTTTGAACAATCCAGAAAATAAAAGAACAATGATAACAAAATTTTTCACAATGACTCAAATAAATAAATACGCCATTAAAATTAATTTACTATACAAAGAATTTTCACAACACTTTGTCTGGTTAACCAGCGATAAAATATGGACACGCAGGAAACAAGGTTATGCTATTGGATGTATTGTCAGTTGTCATCCAACCGAAGGAGAAAGATACTATCTGCGGTTATTACTAATGAATATACGAAGTCCTAAATCATATAAAGAAATTATACTTGTAAATGGCATATGTTACACGACATTTAGAGAATCTGCAAAAAAAAAGATTGTTAGCTTCGGATAGTAACTTAATTGAATGCCTATCAGAAGCTACTACTTACAAAATGCCATATAGTTTGCGCCGCTTATTTTCCACACTATTAGTATATTGTAATCTTGCTAATCCAAAAGATTTATGGGAAAATTTTGAAAGACCCATGTCCGAAGATTTTATAGCTACAACAAATATACAAACAACTAACATTTGTTATATGGTTATGAATCACATAAACACCATATTACATTCAATAGGATGAAACATAAATGAGTTCAAACTCATATCAGAAAATTTTATACCTTCCACATTTTCTTACAAAATAATGCAAGAGTCTAAAGACATTTATTTAGAAAGAAACATAGTTGTAACTGAAGAAGATTTACTGCTATATAAGAAACTAAATAAAGAACAACATGCTTCTTACAATGCCATTCTTAATAAAATATTCTCAAATAAATCGGGAACTTTTTATATTGATGGACCAGGAGGAACTGGAAAAACTTTTTTATACCGAGCTTTACTAGCTACTGTAAGATCCAAAGGACTTATTGCTTTAGCTACAACAACTTCTAGTGTTACAGCTTTTGTTCTTCCAGGAGGACGAACTGCTCACTCACGCTTTAAAATTCCTATCAACATAGGCGAAAACTACAACTGCAATATAAGTAAACAAAGTTCACTTGCTATTTTGATACCAAGTTAATAGTATGGGATGAAGTATAAATGACAACAAAAAAACTTGTAGAGACTTTTGATTTATTACTAAGAGATCTTATGAGTATAAATATACCTTTTGGTGGAAAAGTCATCATTTTTGGAGGTGATTTTAGACAAACATTATCAGTTATAAAAAGTAGAGTAAAAAAAGATTTCATTCGTGAATGTTTATTGAACTCAAATATCTGTAATTATCTACAAAGGTTTCGGTTGACAGAAAATATGTGTGCACGAGAAGATCCTACATTCTGTGAATATTTACTTAGAATTGGTGATGAAAAAGAACAAGTTGATGACCGTAACAAAATTGAAATTCCAGAATCCTTTCTTATTCCTTTTACAAATGAGAAGGAATCATTAAACAATTTATTCAAAACTATTTACCCCAACTTAAACATGACCATGATTGATACATCTAATATAACATCACGTTTTATCTTAATAACCAAAAATAATTTTGTAAATGAAATTAACCAAATGTTCAAAGATCAATTCCTTGGTACTGCCGTGACATTCGTTGGTATTGATGAAACTATAGAGACAAAAGACCAAAGAGAGTTTGAATATTTCTTATATACTTTAAATCCTATAGGACTACCTCCTTATAAGTTAGTTCTAAAGCAAAATTGCCCAGTTATATTACTACACAATTTAAATCCTTCAGAAGGTTTATGTAATGGTACTCGGTTAATTTGTATTGATTTCAAAACTCATATTATAAGTGCTAAAATTGCAAGTGGAGATTTTAAAAGTAAACATATTTTCATTCCCCGCATACTTTTATTATCACCACAAGACGAAAAAGCACCAATTCAATTCAAGAGAACACAATTTCCCATTCGATTATGTTTTACTATGACTATAAACAAACCTCAAGGTCAAACACTAGATTTTGTTGGAATTTATTTATGTGAACCTGTATTTTCACATGGCCAACTTTATGTTGCTTTATCAAGAGCAAAAAGCTCAAACTGTGTAAAAATAATAATACGACCAGCAATAGCAGATGATCCCGATGATCATTCTACCTACAATACAGTATATAACAAGACATTCTCTTAAAAACACTTTTCACTACCGAAGTAGGGGTAAGATTTGCATACGCTCTACCCTCCCAAACCTCGGTTATGGAACACTTTTGTTGTTATTCTATTAAAATTGTTGCGGCCGTGTTACTATACCATGTACACTAATTCTGATCTAAATACTTTTACAGTTAGTTACATGGAAAAAATTACATTAGATAATTACATAAAGGACTAGGAAATAAAAGAGGAATTACACCGTCTGCGAACTTCAATAATTGTTATTTCAAGATCAAAGATTAGTCCTCTTTTGAATGCTATGCTTTATTTTCCTTGTTACTTTCTATGTTCTCTTCGTTATCCTATCTCTGTTGTATTATTTTCCTAGGCTAACCGGAAATAATAACTTGAACTACAATGTGTATATCTTCTTCAACTTGCCTTAATTTTGGTATTTGTGGTTTCATATTTTATGATTTGGCAATTTTATGTTATTTTCTTGTATTGTTGAACTTTGTTTGATCTTAAGACCTGTAATCAATTAGTAATGATTTATTTATATTTTTTATTTTTTGAAAAGGAGGGGGTATTTAGAAGATAACTTGCACTCTGGGTTGTTAAATAATTGGGTTTCAAATGGAACGACAGTTGTTCGAATTCCAATTCTAGCCTGTTGTTTCACATTAGGTTTATCACACTTAACAGGAAAGTTCAATATAGTTAGATCACTAGAAAAAGATCATATTTTTTCTATAGACAAAGATACTATGCATGACCAATCCATCTAAGGCTGCAGTTTGTACATGGGTTGGTAATTGCTAAAAGTCACCTCTGAAAGTTTCTTGAGCAACTGCGTGTTCAAGTTCATTGATTATTTACAGTCAAATTAGTCTAAAAGTGGGTGTGTTGCGTTGAAATTTAGTTGGGCGGAATAGGAATCGAGTTAAACAAAAAGAGGAGTTATAGTCCAACCTGTTGAAGTTCATGTGTAGTTCAAAAAGATGAGTTATAGTCCAACCTGTTGAAGTTTATGTGTGGTTCAAAAAGATGAGTTATAGTCCAACCCGTTGAAGGTTTATGTGTTGAAGTTTATGTGTGGTTAAACCTTTGAACATTGTGATGTTGATTCTTGACAAACCAGTTCTCAAACTCTTTCCTGGTTCTGCCTTAATGGGCTCTGTTATTTAGTAGTCCCTGATATAACTCTCCAAACTAATATTCATGACAACTGAAATATAAAGAGATAATAGATCCTTGTGAAGTATTAGTTAGAAAAAATGGTCATCTTGATTGTTTACCAGTATTGAATCTCATTTCTCCTTGTAAATTGAGAGGATAAACATTAGTTGAAGAATATCCTTAAGAACCTGAATAGTCTATTCCTATTTCCTGTCGGTCTGAGGATAGAATGTTGTACTATAATCCACCTGAGTACCCAACTCCTCCTGAAAAGCTATCCAAAAGCTAAAAGTGAATACTGAACTCCAGTCTGAAATGATAGAATAGGCACTCCATGCAAAAGGACTATCTTACGTACATAGATACGAACTAACCTTTCCAGACTACTGAATTGTTGGTTGTGTTGCGCATTATCATATAAGGTGTTATATTTGATGTACGACAATAATGAGGTTTTTGATATATATTATGTAGGAACTCCATATAAATATTTTATATATGAAAGGTCAATTGAATAAACTGCAACTTAGAGAAGAAAATCATTCAAAATACCAAATTTGAGATATTGGAATATTGCTCGACTTCTTTCCCCTACATTTCCCCTTTTACTTATTTGTCATTTTTCTTTATCTCTTCTCCAGACTGTTGAATTGTTGGTTGTGTTGTACATCATCTCATAAGGTATTGTTGTTGATGTATGATAATAATGAGTTTTTTGATATATATTATGTAGGAACTCCTTGTAAATAGTTTCTGGAGCATAGAGAACATATATTTACAGTTGCAGTTATCTCTACCAGCCAGCCATTCAAATTTCTCTATTTTTGGTTAGCACTTATTCTAACTATGATATGTAGTTGATACAACCTATCATGTAATTGTACGCTACAAAATTAGTTGTGCATGTCTGCAAGGAAGACCTAGCAAAGAATGTAATCATCTTAGGTTAGTAACCGTTGTAGTTTTATTGATAGATAACTATAATTATTTTCCTTTCTTATGGTAGGTATAAGTGTGTAATCTATTATTTGTATTCCTTTGTAAGATGATTGTGTTGATACTCCCAAGGTCCTATGTGTGAGGGATGTCTCTTGTTTTTTTTCCCCCTTGTTTTCTTTGTTCTTCACTGTCTTCTTGAGTACAATCTGAGCATCCCAATACCAAACAACCTGTATTATTTCATTTGTGATTCATATAGTTAATCTCGACTAGATTGGAAAATGTGGGATAGTTGAATGATTCATTTATATTTTTTATTTTTTGAAAATGAGGGGGTATTTAGAAGATAACTTGCACTCTGTGTTGTTAAATGATTGGGTTTCAAATGGAACGACAGTTGTTCCAATAACAATTCTAGCCTGTTGTTTCTCTTTAGGTTTATCACACTTAATAGGAAAGTTCAATATAGTTAGATCACTAGAAAAAGCTCTTCTTTTTTCTATAGACAAAGATAATATGCATTACCAATCCATCTAAGGCTGCAGTTTGTACCATGGGTTGGTAACTGGTAAAAATCACCTCTGAAAGTTTCTTGAGCAGCTGCCTATTTAAGTTCATTGATTATTTACAGTTAGATTAGGCTAAAAGTGGGCGTGTTATGTTGAAATTTAGCTGGGCGGGATACGAATCGAGTTAAACAAAAAGATAAGTTATAGTCCAATCTGTTGAAGTTTATGTGTGGTTCAAAGGTTGGGTTTAAAATGTATAAAATAATAAATGTGTCAAGTTGTCCAACTCAACTACAATTTACTAATTATATGTCTTGATACATTTTGGTTCATTTATAATGCTACAGAATATAACAACAAATTTCAACCTTTGAACATTGTGATGTTGGTTCTTAACAAACCAGTACTCGAGATCTTTCCTGGTTCTGCCTCAATGGGCTCTTTTATTTAGTAGTCCCTGATATAACTCTCCAAACTAATGTTCATGACAACTGAAAATATAAAGAGATAATAGATCCTTGTGAAGTATTAGTTAGAAAAATCTATCATCTTGATTATTTACCAGCATCGAATCTCATTTCTCCTTGTAAATTTAGAGGATAAACATTAGTTGAATGCAGTGCTGTACTGTCCTTTAAGATGCAAACTGATAGTTTTTTGTCCTTTTCCCTCACAACTTCAAGATACTAAGGCACTTTCCGGAGAGACTGAAGGATCAATGTTGAGATCGATGGGTTACATTCATGAACAACTTTGAATAGATGAAAACTACTTCTCTTGTTATTCTTGTCATAAGAAGTAGAAGCATCAGTTGATTTATTTGAGATATGAAAGGTTAATTGAATAAACTCCAATGGATTGGCCTTTTCTGTATGGTATTTCTCCTAATCAACGCTAACAAGTAAATCAGTTACACCAAAATAAATCTGAACTGATAGTCTTACAAAGAATTTATTTCCATAACTTGACACAAGGAAACAACCTTACCAATTATGTTAAGACACCCCTTCTTAACTTTTGTGCACTAGCAGTATAAAAGAATTACCAAGTTACAATTACATTCAGTGTAAAAATTATTTACATTGTTAGTATATATAAGTAAAGTCATTCGACCAATTCAGTAAAATAACTACTCCTATAAAGTTAATCCACACCCTCAGTAAAAAAGAACCTGTGCCAAGTTTCTCTATGAACATCATCTTCGATGATCTTAGTGTTGAGAAGGCATCTGCCAATATAAGGCTTCTTTGGCCTGAACTTCTTTACTACTACTCCTTTATCCTGTTTCTTCGATACTTTCTCAACCTTTGCAGGTACTTCAGTTGTGACTTGGGCTCTAATGGGAAACACTTGTCCTCCAACTGATGCATTCTTGTTGCAAAAAGGAACCTGTTCAAACAAATATAACTGATGTACCCTTACAGTTTAGCTCTTTTAAAACTTTGAAGTTATTATAACAATAACATATCCAGTGTAGTCTAGGTCTGGAGAGGATAGAGTGTACCTGGACCTTACCCCTACCTTGTCGTAGATATGCTATTTTCACTAGATCATTGGTTCAAAGAAATCAAAATTCACCATTTATGAAGACATAAATAGTAACAATAACAACATAGTAAAAGAAATAGAAACATTTCAACCTATTTGTTTGGTTTTGACTTGAAATGGAGTTTAAAATATAAACATACTTTTGAATCTTGTGGTGATAGATTAAAGATATTTATTATGTTATTTGCAGACTTATATAATTTATCATAATATTTCCTTCATGAGTTAGCATTTTGACTAATTGACATGTGTTGGCATTGGTGTGTAGCTGCCTTTGCACTACACATGGCTCTAAGATCCAGGATCGATCTGATAACAATCGACACTCCTGATTGGATATGTAAAGTACAGATTGTCTACATCAGTCGAGAGACAAAAAGCCCTGAGAAGCAAATCCTATTC
The DNA here is from genome assembly GCA_030864215.1 of Capsicum pubescens. Taxonomy (NCBI): domain Eukaryota; kingdom Viridiplantae; phylum Streptophyta; class Magnoliopsida; order Solanales; family Solanaceae; genus Capsicum; species Capsicum pubescens. The sequence continues at coordinate 269,712,273 of CM061544.1, read as the reverse complement.
CAAAATCTTCTTTTAGAAGATGAAGAGGTACTCCCACCTATATAGTGCTGCTATATACTATCGTATGCATAGTTATTATATGTTTGCCTCTATCTTACCGAAGATTTCAAATATACAGGGCCAACAAATTAGGGTTGTTGTGTATGGAGATGACATTGCATATTATGTGGACAAGTTAGTTCTCATCAACACCTACCTGATCTCGACTGCACGGGTAAAAGATTCGCCAAAATCATATGCTCGTTCAATACATATATATTACTGAATACTTGATAAGGAAATAATAGTTGAACGTATCAACCCCAATGATGAGATTGAGAAGCCCTTGCCACTGCCGACTAAGCTGAATCTTACGCCTTTAGCCAATATTTCTCAGCTGACACCCACTCCCTCTGTAGAAATTGGTATATTACTCTTGCCAAATGTTGTACGACTAAAATTTGCATGCCTGCATAGATAGATGCTAAATATATCCTCCAATTTCTTGCTACTAGATATTCTAGGAGTTTTTATCCATTGTGGCCCTGAGAAATATGCAGGTCGCACTCAAAATAAGTGTCGAGAGATCACCATAGCTGACGATCAGTAAGTATACCTTTTACATGAGATAGTAAAGATTCTACTTTACAGTACTTGCTCTTTTATAATAGATTCCAAAACAAATGGTAATTACTTTTGCTATTTTCAGGAACACTCAGTTTCTACTCACCTTATGGGGTGACTTCAGCAAAATTGAAGAGCCTGAACTGCAGGCTAAAATAAAAAAAAAAGAATACTCGGTCATCCTCGGAAGGAACATAGAAATTTCTTCTTATCAAGGTATAACCACATTAAAATATTCCAAAAAAAGACATATATAAACCACAACATTATGCGATCGTTTTGCATATGCAGGTTTATTATTGCAAACCAAATTCAACACAATAATAAGCATTGATCCTTCCTAACTACAGACATTAGAACTTCTCGGCTGGTATGAAATTCACACATTTCTTCTCAACCTCTACCCTACCCTTAGGGAGTACAAACGCTAACTTATTCGGTCTGCTGATAGGGTCTAATCAAACAAAAGCATCCTTTCAGGTCGGGCACCAACTGCGCTTTCAAACCGTACATCAGGTAGCTTCTCCGCGTCATCCACCCCTCTCATTGTTGCTTCTGACTCTCACAAACTAACCTCTATTACAGAAATAACCTCACAAACTTTTATAAGTTACAAAGTTATCTAGAACTGATTAGTATACTCAAGGACAAGACTAAACATATACAGACTTTTGTTCTCCTTGATAGGTTGAAATTTTCAATGTTGAGGCGGCAATGTCAATATCAGATGAGTTCCAAAAGTTTTACATGCTAGAATTCCCAGGTTGCAATAAAAAAATGTACAAAAGACAGAAATTCATTTGATTGTCCAAAGTGTCGGCAGAAGATGACATTAGTGCCTCGGTATTATATTGTCGACATATACATAAATTGTACTTCTCCAAAGCACAACATATACTCAAGCATTTCAAGTACTAACTCACCATGGTTATAGGTGTATGTTCCAAATTGATCTTACAGATGCGACTGGCTCGACGACAACATTAATTTCTAGTGCACTTAGTTAAAAAATCCTCTCTATGACAGCAGAGGATATATTCGACATAACATGTTTCAAGGTCAGGATTTATTTAGGTCTACCTTCAATTTTATTCAATCAACCTTATCTCTGACACATGCTTCATCTCTTACAATTGAATCCCATTTACAGCTGCAGCTCCTTCGTCTTGACCATATCCATCAAATGCTGTCCAACAAATTATTCAACATTCAACTGAAGAAGTCATCCTGGGTAAGCGCTAATGTTACTCATACAAGCCTGACAATTGTATCGTTCACAGAAAAAAAAATAGATGTTGTCGCTGACTATTGACCAGAGAATTGCTAAGAAGGTCAAGTCACTTGCCATGAGCGAGCAGGAAATGGAACCAACAATAGTTGAATATAGATCTTCAAGTTTAGCAGTAGCACTTGAACCGCTTACGCCAGCAAAAAAAAACTAAGAGGTTAGCGAACTTAAATTTTCAGTAAAATAATTGTATTTATTCCGCTAGAAACTTCAAAATGCAAGACATACATATATTGACTTGACGTAAACACCGAATGTGAATATAAATTATTAAGTGTGACACTTTTTATCAACCAAACTTACAAAATGCTCATCCATTCTATTAGCTTGACATCCCAACCTCTTGACAACTTCTTAATTTATGAAGTTGTGTGCACTCCCAGTGTCTTTTTGCACTTATAAAATCATCTTCTCATGATAACCAGTTACTCCGACGATTTGATATTTAGTGATTCCAATGAAAGCTTGTATGGTGATAAACACTTGTTTATGTTCTTCACAAAAGATATCCGTCATTCTTAATGTCACACCCCTCTTTATTACCTATATGCAGAACTAACTGAGCTAAATAGTTACAGAATTAGAGCTTTCATTTCTATTAGTAATTATTCTACCATATTTTCTAAAATATTTTTTGTATTATGCTGTACCAGCTTATCAAAGTACTGCTTGCAGGCAACTGCAGATAAAGAGCAAGAATAGATTACATAAGTTGGATAAGAATTAGGGTGAAAAACAAGTTGTATTCAGGACATAGAGATCTACATAGCTGTTATAATAATTGTTCCCACACACATTAACAACACACTCACAAGTATCAGCTAACTCAAAAGTAGTATCTAAAATAGTACACAAAGTGCAGAAGAGTAGAGGTATCATCTTTAATCCACTTCTTCAATTTTAGGCCCTGGACTATTATCTACAGATCCTCCTTGACCATAGCCTGCTCCAGTATCAGCTCCCATGGGCACATCTCCACTAGCACCACCTTGGTACATCTTTATAATTATTGGATTGCACAGATGTCAATCTCCTTCCATTGATGTTACCACTGAACAAATTTCTGTTAGGTTGAACATTACTTCTTTTAAATATAGAATCTGGCATTGGTGGTTTAGCATATGAGGGAGTAGGTAATTTAGGCCTCTACAACCTTTCTCCACTTCTCAGACCCCAAGATTTTGCCTGGGCTTCAAACACATCTTCCTGCAATCTTGTCAACTTATACGCTTGCATCAAAGTCCTAGGTGATTGTAATCTCACAACCTTATTCAACTTTGATTTCAATCCTCCCAAGTAATAGCTAATTTCGTTCTCCATTGATAAGTTTATAGAAGTTAATATTCTATCAAACAACTGAAGATAATGCGGACAAGAATATAATTCTTTATATCTGATTATGAACTTAACTTCATTTTGGTATGCTCGCAGGAACTATGGTCCTCTTTTTTGGTAACTTTTGTGTACTAGAAAAGGATGGAATTTATTTTTGGGCTCCAAATCGCTATGTTTTGAATCAATATGAAGCACGTTCAGAAGCTTTAGAAGCCATGACACTCCTACAGATTTATCGAGAATGAAAAGTGTTGCTTCCAGTTAAGTTTCACCACATTACTTTCGAAATCATGATTGTTAAGTTAGAGTTGAGGTTAAGATATCTATTCTAGCAATGTAGCGACTAATTTTCTTGGGAACCAATTCTTTCATAAAATCTGCTACATCTGAAGAAATTTACCATCATCGTGCCTGTTCTCTGTATCTATTGTGTGACTATTCTTTCTCAAATGTAGAATATTCCAAAATGTTTTTTTAATCCTCTGATCTCAAATGTACCATGTGAAAGAAAAGGTGGAAACTTGAAATCAAAAAGTTGGGAGAAAAGGAAGTTGAAATTTGAAACGTACCATGTGGAAACTTCAAAGTTTTTCCTTCCTTACTGTTGAACTTTTTCATCCGTAATTATTCTTAGAAATTATTATTATTCTCGGTAATTGATTTGTGGTAAAAGCATTGTTGGGATGTTAACAACCTTCATGTATTACAGTATAACTTTAGCCCTAAAATTTATTACGATTTGGTATTCATTTTCCTCAGGCTACTAATATTTACTTTTTTACATTTAGGCATGTCATAACTGTTTTTTGGAATGCAAAATCATAGCTGGATTCTTAGCTCTCCCATTCTACCGCTGTACATTTGGAATATGATTGTGTGGTAGCTGAAAATGCAATGACTGTAATCTTTTTGGGTTGTGTTGTAATTACTACTAGAACAATGGTCTGAAGCAATTTGACTAGATGTCACACCTATAGTTATTGTAAATGTTATTTAATATATATATGCGTGTATGTCGCCTTAAATATAGCATTTTTATGCTTCATTACCCATTATTTCATGATGCTCCATAACATGGCGTGACAAGAATACATATTCCCTTTATATATAAGCCAACAACAAAAGACTGACACTTATTAGTAGATAGTACATGTTGGTCCTAACACTACCATTTTATTAAAAGATAAAAGATAAAACAACAACATTGGTGAGAAGAAGTTTACAGTTCTACAATCAACCAACAACGCTTTTTGTAATAACAAATGCTCTTATATAGTATTTTCGTCTGTGCATCGCACGGGCACGGGCATACTAGTAAATTTAATAAGTAAAACTTTATTGCACGACCAAGGGCATTTTTTATTTTACAATTATTTTTATGGGCAATTCGGTACTTAACTACAATCCTTATTTGTCTTCTACAACATGTGTTTCAATGTATAGAGAGAACGGATTTCACCCCCTTTTTTCACCTATTTTCAGTCCACTACCAATGCAAAGTTCAATCCCATTTCTCTAATGTTACTGTTTCTTTCATTCCTATCTATGTAGATTTCACTATACAATTTTCATCAAATTTACATCAAAAGCAAAAAAAATCATTTTCGCCTAAGAGCTTCATTCAGAAACAAAAAATTAACTTTTGCTCTTCCGAGTTCAAATTCTTGTTAGCATTGTGAATTATACAAGTTTTTCACAGAATTTTGTGATCCTTTATAACTTTTTTGTTGCTTGATTTGGATAAAGTGTTGACATCCAATTTTGGCTCGCTCTGTTTTCTTTAATTATTTTTCGGTGCTCCTCGGCCTTAAATAATTTTTCAAATTAAATTTGTATGTTTATCCCTATAAATTTTGAAAAAATAAAAAGGGAAGATTTATTTTTCTATCATATTGTAAAATATTCTAATATAATTAAATATTTTAACATCAAAAATCACAAAAAATATCTTTTTATAGTCCCATTCACATTTTTTCTAATTTTATTTTTCAGACGATACTATGACATATATATGTATATTCTTATTATATAGAATATATATTCTTTATAAGTACGTACATATACATTTTTTATACTAGTCAAATATACGTGTTTTGCATGTGTGCTTCATGTCAAGTCATAGGTGAAGTATTAATATCTTGATCATCTCCTATGATGTGAACTATCACGTCACGGATAATAATAAAAACAACAGATACTAATAGATCAGAAACTACAACAAAATAAATTGATTAAATCTAACCTTTACACAAAAAATTCTTAAAGCCTGACTGAACATTCATCTACCACTATAAACTCAATAAAATAATACTATAATCGAGATATCATAACAATGTGATTAAATCCTAACCTTAAATAAAATTCTCCAAGCTCGATCACACGTTAATCTATCACTTGAAAAAACAACAAATAATAACAGAGCAGAAACTATTGTATTCAAGAATATTACAACAATATCATCAAATATAACCTTAATGCAAAATTTTCAAATTCCGATCAAACATTCATCAACAACATAGACTTGAACATAACAGAAACTACAACAAAATAATACGATAATAGAAAAATTAGAATAATACAATTAAACCTAACCTTTTGTGATTGTAGATGACACCTTTAGAGCTAAAAAAAAAAAAGTTATTAGAATATCACCACCAACAAATTTTACATTGTGGATGTTATTATATTATTGTAGAAAAAAAGAATTCTCTAATACCATTTCCTACAAAAAATAATCATCTAAATATGAAAGTTTTTTATTTTTATGTTGCGAAAAGGAAAAAAATAATTATAGTATCAAATTAAAATATGGAAGATTTTTATTTTTATGTTACGAAATGGGAAAAGTTAATTATGGTGTTAAATTAATGCAAAAAAAATTCTCCAATACCTTTTCCTACCAAAAAGAATTATTTAAATATGAAAGATTTTTTTTTTATGTTGCGAAAAGAAAAAAAATTAATTATGGTATCAAATTAATACTATAACACAACTTTAGGAAATTGAATTTTTTTTCCTCAAAAATCTAATAACGTGTTTTCATTTTTTTTCCTTAAAAAATTAAAACAACTTATTTTCTTTTTTTTTTTAAACTTTAGGGTATTTTTTTGGGTTTGGTGTTTTTTAAGAAAAAAATTTCGAAGGATATTTTTCTTTTACCATATGTTATAGAAATTCTTAATTTAAATTTTATAATATAATGATATAATAAATGAAGAAAAATAGTAAAAAGACGATTTTATCTAAAGTACAGACTTTTACTTTTAATGAAGAGTAAAAAGTTCAAATCATTTTTCTAAGGGTCTTCACACTTTTAATATATATTATATCTATATCTATAATATATATTAAAAGTGCGAAAACACTTAAAAAAGTGATTTGAACTTTTTGCCCTTCATTAAAATACTTTTCTTTAGACAAAATTGTCTTTTCACTATTTTTAATTTATTATTTAATTATTTTTTATTATATTAACTAGACTTCCTAAAATATATGTTAGGAGAATTAATTAATATTTTCCTTTCTACTAGATTTCCTAAAATATATGGGACTCCTACAATATATGGTAAGAGAATTAATTAATATTTTCCTTTCTATTGTTCTACTAGAAAAATACTTCTAAAATAAGAATCTATTAAGAAAATACTTCTATAAATATTGAGTTGTTCGAAACCTTTTCAAAAACATAACTCGCACTTTAAAAAAACATGCATAAATATGGGAAATTTCTTTTTTCCTTTTTTGTTCTTTCAATGGAAATTCCTTTTATTTACACCGTAATTATTTGGAAATTAGTTATTGATTGTAATTTAGGAAACATAACAGAAAGTCAGTTGCAATCAAAGTGTAATTATAGAAAATTATGAGGGTCTATTTGTAAATAAGAAAAGTAATGTCGGTTACAAAAAATTACTTGTCTTTTTTGCTGCAGAAAAGCCATCATTATGTAAAATAATATAATATATATCCACTTATTCAATTAAACTGTCCACTTATTTCTATGGTCTGCCTTCGAAAAATCTCATTCTAGAAATCAACTTTTTCACTGTTTTTGTCAGAATAATAGAATTCAACATGTGTGTATATATATATATCTTCTTTATTATCATTCAAAATCATTCCTTAGGGTCAAAATTTTCGCTCAGACAAGAATTAGTTGGATCAAAATCGAAGCTTCGTGATCTCTATTATATTTTTTTTTATAGTTTACAGGTCATAGATGAATGTCGGTTGGCTTTGAAGAATTTCTTGTGTAAAGATTAGATTTAATTGTATTGTTTTGATATCTTTATTATCTTATTGTTTTATTTTAATTTACAGATGCTAGATGAATGTGGGTCGACTTTGAAATTTTTTTTTAGGTAAGAGTTAGCTTTAATTGTATTATCGTAATATCTCTATTAGTTTGTGATAGTTTATCATTTGTAGATGAATCTCGATCGGCTTTGAGAAATTTTTGTATGTAAAATTTAAATTTAATTGTATTGTTTTGATATCACTTTATCATATTATTTTGTTGCAGTTTACAGGTGGCAAATAAATGTTGATCGGCTTTGCGGAATTTTTTATGTAAATGTTAGGTTTAGTTGTATCATTTTGATATCTCTATTATTATATTATTTTGTTATTGTTTACAGGTGGTAGATGAGTGTCGAACGACTTTGAGAAAATTTGTGTGTGTAAAGATTAAATTTAATTGTATTATTTTGATGTCTCTATCATTGTATTATTTTAATTGTATTATTTTAATTGTAAAGATTAAATTAAAGATTAAATTTAATTGTATTATTTTGTTGCAATTTACAGATGCTAGATGAATGTCGATCCACTTTTAAAAATATTTTTGATAAAATTAGATTTAATAAATAAAATTTTCATCTTTACATACTCAAAAGATATTAAATTTAATTATTATATTCATCTTTGTTATTTAAACAAATATCCTATTTAGTGTAACATTTGAACTCAATAAAGTGAGGTACACGTGCGAGGCGCGTACACCTAAACTAGTATATATATATATATATATATATATAATAAGTTAGAGGTGTTAAATAATAATTTATGTTTGGAATCAAAATAATAACATTAAAAGAAAACGTACATTAGTTTTTTTTTTTTTAAACTTTAGGTGAGATTTTATTTTTCTTTTTTTATTTAAAGTTTTCTACTATTAATTTTTTTTTATTCTCTTTATCATATATTTTAGGATTTTTTTTTTACCATATATTTCAAGACTCTTTTTTTCACATATACAAGGAAACAAAATTTTTTACCAACATTAATTCTCTATATATTTTTCTTTTACCATATAATTTAGGACTCCTTGATTTTAAATATTAAAAATGTAATTAAATAATAAATTAATAAAAATAGTGAAAAGACGATTTTGTCTATTGTATAGTATTTTAATGAAGGACAAAAAGTTCAAATCACTTTTCTAAGGGGCTTCACACTTTTAAGATATAGATTCTTGTTTTTACATATAAATATATATACGTATATTCTTGTGAATATTAAATCGCGAAAGATATTAAATTGGGACGCTTATACAAATTATGTCTGTAATTTATATAAGTACGTACCAAAATAATTTTAGGGTAGTAGGAAGCATCAATAAAATTAATTTCAGTAGAAAAAGAGTATTCGGGCCAACAACAACTCAATTTTAATTTTTATTTATATAAATTACATAAATCCCAACCCTATTAGAATTATTTACGCACTCTCCCACTTCTTTAATTACTTTACTCTCTCTCCCATTTCATATACATAAGACAGCCGACATACACATAGAAACCTTTGTATATGCGAATTTCTTAACGTCTTTAAAATGAAAATAACAGATTCCTCTGCTTTTAAGCGCATAATTAACACAACTAATATAATAACAGGATTATTGCATCCCTTAAATTATGTAACAACTATTGTAATTCAAATTTTTAAAACAACAAATACATAAAAAAAATAAATCAAACGAAAAACATATATCAAAAATAATTTGAGCACTGATTTTTGATCTTTTTGAAGAAAAAAATTTAATTGGAATGCAAGAATATGAATATTGTTATTCTTTTGAGGTACTCTGGTGAATGAAGAACCGAAACAAAATATGTTAATTATAAAAGTGAAGGGATCGTTGTCGCGGAATTAATACATTATTTGAGGTGGATTTCGTGAATTGTTGTCGAATTAGATATTGACGAAGCTAAAAAAACTATTGATGTACGTTATGTTGTCGACAACAATGAATCACCTTTTCATATCCGGAATGATAATGATGTTTGGTTGTATGTCGAGTTGAAGAAATCTCAACCAGCCTTCGTGATATATCTGTTGTGATATCAACGATTGATAAATGTGCAGAGGACATACAACTTGATAGAGAAACAAGAGTTGTTGTTTGTGTGGAGGGTGTTGAATCTAATGCTATGGCTCTTTCTGTTGCCGAAATACAAAATCAATATGCTTTGTATGCGCCAGAGTTTAAAGTTGATAACTTGATCTGTGATAGAAAGAGTATTGATGTGAAGGTGAAACAGATCTATAAGGATAAAAAGACGCTCGTTTCAGTGATGTCGAAGTATGTGGTGACACATGGATTCAATTGCAAAGCAAAATGTTCAGATAAAAAAAGGTATTATGTTATTTGTTCTGTTAATAAATTTATTTACTTAAATTTTATGTGTTTAACTTCTAATTTTACCATATTTGATAACTATATATATGAATTTATAACTGACCTTAATATAATGTTAATTGTTGCGTGAATGTTATTATGATGTTTATATTTGTGTTGCATAGATTGTTTTCATGTTGTGATAACAATGTTATATACAGTTGTATGAAATTTATAGAAATTTAAAGTTTTTATGGATTGAAGTAGTTGCGAAATAAAGTCACAAAAACAGAAAATGTCGTAATCATATGAAGAAACTGATTATAATATAACATATACATTCAATATGTTTTGTATATGTAAATCTATGCTAATGTAAACAGACCCAACAAAATATTATTTCCATTTACAAAAGAAGAAGCGGTTATGTGGTCGCATATACATAATCATTTTTATGTAAATGTTACTCTGACAAACTAAAAATTACGTCACTATTATATACATTAAAAAAGATATTTTCTAATAAGTCACATATACATAGACTATTTTTTTTGTAAATGTGTAATAAGACAATTTTTATTTTGTTGTTTGTTTTGTATAAATTGTTTAACATAAAAAATCATATATGTTTAATTTGTTTAGTAATGTATAGTAGATAAATTATGTTGTATAAGTTTTTTTTCAGAGAAAAGATATCAAAACCCCTCCGAACTTGTCGCCAAAATTTACTTTAGACCATAAACTAATCGGACAATTATTTACCCACCTTAACAACTTTTAAGTGAATTAATTTCACCCTCTGCGGCTGACGTGGCAAAAAAAAAAAGCGAGTGATTTTTTTTTAAAAGGGCCCACTTTATTATATATATATATATGTATGTATATAATTAAAAAAGAATCAAGAACCAACTTCATCTTCTTCTTCTTACCCGCCCCATTCCCATCACCCCCACCCCGCCCCAAATTCTTCTTCATCTTCATCATACCCCCACCCCCACTTCTATTTCTTCATCTTTTTTGTAACCCCCACCCCCACCTCTATTTCTTCATCTTTTTTGTAACCCCCACCCCCACCCACGTCTTCATCTTCTTCGTATCCCACCACCCGTTTCTCCATTACTTCAAATCCTTTGCTTTATCTCCATTACTTCAATGCTTCTCAACTCCATATCATCATTTTTTATTTTCATATTTGTTCAAAAGTCCCAAAAATTGCAGCTATATTGGTTTCCATTAATTGAAAATTCGATTGGTATTTTTCTATCGAACAAGGTCATCGTCAATTGCTTATTAATTTTTCTCAATTCTCACGTCTTGTACTTATTAGAAATTCATCAAATTCGATGAAGAATTCAATTGAAGAATTCTGATGAAGAATTCGATTCCGTATAATTAAAGAATTCAATCTCACCAAATTCGATGAATTTAATTTGACCATCTTGAGTTGGAGAATTCTGTTGTTGAAATGAAGTTGATGCCATTGTTGATTGAGTTTATGCTTATTGAGGCATTTTGTTGAATAGATGTTGGGTTGAATTCGGATTTCGTTGAGGCATTTCATCGAACATGTGGTGGTTCTGAACATTTTGTTCATATTTTACTCCAATGATGGATTATTTCAGGTGTGGGGATTGAAGAAGAAATATGTTGGGGGGTGGGGCGCTGGAAAAGGAGGATGAAGGGGGATGCCTTTGTAGGGTAGAGGGTGGGGGTGATGGCTGGAAGAGGAGAAACGTAATGAGGGGCGGGGTGGGCGGGGTGGGGGTGGGGGTGTGTGAAGAAGAAAGAAAATGGGGGTGGGGTGGGGGTGGGGGTGGGGGTGTCTTTTTTATTTAATATATATAAATATATATATATATATATAATTAGATATATATATATAAATATATATATATATATAATTAGATATATATATATAAATATATATATAATTATATATATATATACAAATATAAATATATATATATATATATATATATATATATATATATATATATATATAAATATATATGTTTATATATATATTTTAAATATATAAAAATAATGTGTGGGGGATTTTTTTTTTTAGAAAAATAGTAATTTCTTATGTGGCAATGACGTGGCTCCGACGTGGCATTGAAGTGGCGCTGATGTGGGAGAGTGTAACACACTCTCCATTGTGATAGTGATATTAAGTTTTAAGGGGTGAAAATAATATACTTTAAAGATGTTAAGGGAGGTAAATAAACAGAAGTTTAGTTTAAGTGCTAAAGTAAATTGAGCGGACAAGTTCAGGGTTTTTTTTATGACTTTTCTCTTTTCTTTATTTAAGTATAACAGATTTCTAACATACAAATCCTAAAAACTTATAAATTGCTACAAATACTAATCATATTAATGCCTTTTTTCTATTTCAGCTATGTCCTCCGATGTTACAATGAGGATTGTAAATAGACGTTGGAAGCATCTAGTTACAAGAAAATAAATATTTTTATCATTTGGAGATTAACCCAGACCATACGTGCCGTTTGAGTGATAGGGTACTGAAGAATACTTTAGCGACTACTGCTTTTATCTGTGAATTCACGGCTCCTAAGTTAGTTAACCATAAGATAAAACACACACCTGGAGATATCATCGAAGAAATAAAAATTGTATATCGTGTTGATATAAATTATATGAAGGCATGACGTGTAAAGGAGCGTGCCATAGTGATACTTAGGGGTGGTTCAACTGATGGTTACAGACAGATGCTGAGATACTTTTATATGCTAAGCAATGTGTATCCTAATTCACACATTGAAATGCACAAGTCATGGAATAATTGGTTCATGTACCTGTTTATAGCGTTGCATCCAATGATAAGGGGTTTTGAGTATTGCAGACCCATTGTAGTTGTTGATGATGCACATTTAAGTGGACCATCTAAAGGAACTTTCCTCTTAGCAAGTACACTGGATGGTGCAGGTATGTTGGTTTTATTTTTATTTTTATTTTTTTGTCACACATTGTATTTCATGTAAAAAATAGTTTAGTGTATAAAAAAATAATTTAAACCAATTTATTTTTCTTAAAGAAAATCTTTATGTTGATTTTTATTAATATAGTTGATACATAACGTAGGATGCATATTACCGCTTGTGTATGGGATTGTGGATGTGTCGAATGACAACTCATGGACATGATTTTTCAATCAGTTCAAAACCTCTTTCAGAGAACGTGACAACATGTGTGTTGTATCTGATAGGATCAAAAGTATTATCAAAGCTGTTAGTGTTGTATATCCCACATCTTGCATGTATTTGGCATCTTTGAAAAAATATTTGTGGTTATTTTCGTAAGAGCAAAGAAAGTATTAGTGATTTGTATTATTCAATGGCTAAGGCTTATAGAAAAAATGATTTTGACTACCTAATGATAACGAATGAAAAATCTGATCTGAAAGTGAAAAAATATCTACAAGAAGTTGTATATGAAAAGTGGAGTAGGTGTCATTCACCGATAAATAGAGGTCGGATGATAACTTCAAATATTGCTGAGTGTATTAATGGGTGTTTGGTGGAAGCCCGAGAATTGCCAATATATGGATTCTTAGAAGAGGTGCGAATGTTATTTGGTTCTTGAAACTATAAAAATAGTGAGATAGCTTCTTATACAAGTACAACTTTGGTTCGTAGATTTGATGAAATTTTAACTCTCAACGGCGTGAAAGCTTTGAGGACGATGGTATGTATAAGTTTTTAGAATTCTTACTATGCATTTAGATGTAGTATTTAATTGACTGTAAAACATTGGATTTAAATATTTTTTGCAGAAAAAGTTGTCTGGTTGAATTTTTTTTGTTTGTTCAGGTGAAGGCTTGCTCAATCTATATATACTTAGTTTATGAATCTGAAAGAAGATACATTGTCGACCTTGAAAGTGGCTCATATAACTGTGGGAGGTTCCAAATAGATAAAATACCTTGTCCTCACGCCATTGCTATCTTGAAGTCTAAACATGTAAAAATTTTGGTTCATACTGTTCAGAATACTACAAGTCAATCACTTTGGTGAAGACTTATAAAGTTCCAATCATTGCACTACCAGATAAGAACGACTAGAATGTTCCTAGTATTGTAGATGAGGAATAAGTACTTTCATAGATGTACAAAAAATTTCTAGGAAGACCTAAGAAAGGGAGGAAGAAGAAATCAAGCGAAACACTTTCATCAAGCACAAATCGTTGTGGACGATGCGAACATGAAGGGCACAATTGGCGTTCATGCAACTCTTTTCCAAAAGAGAACTCACTTATAGTTTTTCTATACTCTTGAAGATTAATCACTCGATTATCGTTATCAATTTTTTAGTAATAACTTCATTGAACTGTTTTAGTTTGGTATTTCTATGTTGAAATAAATATGAGTTTACTTCAGTTTACCATTTATGTTTGATATATTTTTTTCTTATTTGTGTTGTGTATGTGTTTGTTGCATTAATTAGTTGTTTCACTGACGCTTGTATGTGTATTTTTTATTCATTAATGTTTGTAATCATTTGTAGATAAAAGTAGCTTATTTACGATAAATAAAATAATTGTCAACGTAGCTTATAATACTATGTATATGTAAAAATGAAATTACATGTATATGTAAACATTTACACATATACTGACTATATATTTAGTAATTTTAGATGTAAATAAATTTTATGTATATGAGTACATATACACGAATACAATATATAAGAAGTGCATCGAATTCACAAAACAATATGAAAATTTTTAAGAAATTACACAAAAACTTTTTGTCCAGTTGTTATGTATGTATGAATCAATCTATGTCATAAGTTTATGTTTATGAATATATATATATCCTATATTAAACTTACAATAATGTAGGTGTTTTGTAGACAGTAATGTTATGTATATGTAGACATATACACGCATACAAAAAAATGCAGTGTATCAGTTTTCTTATACTCTTGAAAACTAGTCATTTGGTTATCATTATCAACTTGTAAGTAATAACTTTTTTGAACAGTTTTAATTGGATGTTGATACGTTGAAATAAATATGAGTTTTCTTCAGTGTACCATATATGTTTATTATTTTTATTTCTTATTTGTGTTAATTAAGTGTTTGATGCATTAATTAGTTGTTTCACTGACACTTCCACATGCATTTCTTATTCCTTAATGTTTGTAATCAATTATAGATAATCATAACTTAATTAAGACGAATAAAGTAGTTGTTAATGTGCATAGTTATACTATGTATACGTAAAAATTAAATTACATATATATGTGAACATATAAATATTTATTAGTTTAGTAGTTATTAATTTACGATGTATATAAATTCTATGTATATGCGACCATATACATGTTTACAATCTGTAAGAAGTATATGGGATTGACAAATTTTTATTAAAGAACATTTAGAATTGTTGTACAGTTGTTATGCATGTATTGTTCAAGCTATGTCATTATTTTTACAAACATGAATATATGTACATCCTATAGTACACTTATAATAATGTATGTATATGTAGACAGTAATGCTATGTCTATGTAGACATATACACGCATATAAAAAAATTAATAAATTATGTACAAAACACAATAGTAATGCAGAAATATTTTTATCTATAATTCATAAACATAGGTTAAAATGTGTTATAACAGATTTGTGCATACAAACTATCTAAAGTAGTTTAAAATTCAACATTCCTAACAAATCCATAGAAATAAAAAGCCTTCACCATAATCATCTTTAAGACTACTCAATGCTAACTATTTCACTTTCATCAGGTAGTGGTAGAATTTTTATCCTTGGTCTTGGAGAGTCGTCATTGTCACTAACATAACATTTTTTTTTTTTTCTGAAGACCGTAATTTTGAAGGAGTGACACATATCGCATATGATGGTATTCTGCTTCAAAACCAACTGAAGGCATGTCCATTCCTTCACTTAAGTATTCTCTTACCCAACAACAAACACTCCACAGTACCTGACATACATACAAACAAATACGTTATTTCGTCTAACACATTGTCAGTAATAGTTCATAAAAAATATAGAAGATTACTTACAAGCTGTCACATTTTTGTTGCGTAATGTTTAGCATATACTCAACCTCGAGTGGATGTTGATTCACTAACCGTGTCCTTTGAATCATCTTTTCCCTATATGCATTAAGATTTGCCCAATCTGTACATGATGTTTATTTAAAAAATCCGTTGTCAGACAAGTAAGTTGGCAACATCACTGCCAACTTATGAATCTCAGGCGATGATTTCATATTTCTTAGATTGGAGAGTGAGTCACAGACGTGTATGCATCTATCCTTTAGAGCAATATCAACAAATACCCAGTGAGACTTTTCATTGCAGTTGACAGGAACATACACCTCATCAACTAGGTACCATGGTAACCCAGCTGAAATGCAAAATCCTTTGATTATGTTTGTTATTGCCTCTTCATTCTGGGTCACAACAACGATTGGGCATAATCCTGCTGTGTAAAAAGTATCGTATCTGAATCATTGGGATAATATCTACGGTATGTCATCTTAATATAGCTTTTGAAAATGCAGTTTGTTGTTTTGAATCTGTATTCTTGATCAGTCCTTAATTTTGATTTCTTACGTAAGTGATAGAATATCACATCAATATGCTATAAAATTTAAATACAAAGAAGACGCATTATGTCGGTTTATACTGTGAACATATTCATATATTTATACTAAGTAATATGAGTTAAAAAGAGTATACATAACTGTGGAGTTAATATACAAAACATGCAGGAATAAGTATTTATAAATTGGTAGTGCATATACATAACAAGCTTTTATATATATAAGTAGATATTCATTAGCATTTGTACATACATATCGACAAACATGCATATACACAGAATAAGACAGACATATAGCAAATACATACAAATATTGTACTTTGCATTCGGGCATATATATAGATAACTGTCAACAACTGGCATACATAAACTTTTCAATCAGGCAGATATATACATACTAGTAAGGCACATATATAACAAGCAAACATATATATAAATTTAATATGCATACATAAATCACCCTTGTACAACCGACTTTGACAAAAACATAACAAATTTTTGTATATGCAAGCCGAATGATCTTAGGTCTATATATGTAAATATGAAGGCCTTTAAAAAAAGGAAAAGTTTAAATTAAAAATACCTTATCATTCCTGCATGCATTTGTTTGAGACATCAAGTAAAATCAATTTTTTGACCGTGCATGAGCAACAAACAAATTGATTTCTTGAACTCCAAGAGCAAATGCTTTTGCTCTATAGTGGTCATCATTTATTTTTCTATAAAATATTAAATTTTGTTAGTAAGAAAATGTAACGCCCCGAATCTGATACCCGGAATGCTACACGGTGGCCATGACCCCAAAGAACCACAAGCTAACCCATGACTGATATCTATAAACTGAGCACTGAATAATAGTAATAATATCGTAAATGCGGAAATGTAATACCCCGTATATTTCTAGGCTAGAAAATGAATCGTTGTTTCTACACATGAAACCTCCTATCCGAGGATTCATATTTGAGTACATGAATTAGGATGAGTATCCTAGTGATAATAGATCTTATGATGTGTTAAGCATGCTCATAAGAGTCACTTAGAGTAAGCCAAGCTAAGAACTTTTGAATCCACCAAGTTTTCATGTGTGATTTCATATAGCTCATCTTTGAACGAGTATAACTTGGTTTATAGGTGTTATTTTGGAATATTTATACCCTCCAAATTATAGAGAATTGAATAAGCTTTCCGTCGATACCAAATTCGCCTAAAACAAACACCCGATGAAGAAGTTATAGCGATTTAAAGTTTCAGCAGCTTTATTTCAGTCAGTGGCACGTCGCGCCGTAAGCCAAAATGACGTTCATCAATTTTCAGTATCTCTCCGCGATTTCAGAGCGTCGCGGTGAGTTTTCAGGTCACAAAAGGGTGGAAACGCGATGTCTCCGCATCGCGCCAGGGGCCCAAATCGAGTATTTTTCACAGAAATTAAATGACGCATCTAGAGGAGAATTTGGGTCATCTCCCCCCCCTTTATAAGTCCCAAACACGGGATTGATACCCCAAATTAGCTCTTTACATTAATTTTTATCAAAATTCACTCAAGAACAACCAAGAACAAGTCTATGGTTCAATTGGGGGTTTCAAATTCCAAGCTTATTTCACTACTATCTTCACGAATTATTAATCTAATGTATGCGTAGTGTTCATCTATGGATCCAATCCGTTCATAGAGCTCAAGAACCATGTTTTAAATACTATTTTGTGAACTTTTTGTGGTGATATGAGCATGTACATGTTGATGATTTTTGTTTAAGTTTTAAGATGATATCTAAAGGTGTTTTCATGGAATATATATGGTTGTTAGTTGAAAACTATGAACTTTAGGTGGTGTAATTTGGTGCAAGTTATGAAGTACACCTATGCCTTAAAGAATGCATGCTAGGTGTTTGATAAAATGCTTGGGATGTTAGGAATTTATGTTTACATGGTTCCATGATATCTAAATGACAAGTCTGTGTTAGCTATATACTTAAATATGAATTCCATGCTATTGACGTGTTGCTATTGTTGTGGTATGAAGCATGTATGATAATGGATATGTATAATATGTACACGAAATATATCCATGCAATCCCTACAATGTTTAAGATGTTGAATAACTACATGGAGTATAAGATTCCCTACTTATGATATTATGAATTGTGGACTCCAATCTTGTGATCAAGTCATTTCATGTGTGTCAGTTTCCTTCTATTGAGTCCTGGGGGTATTCGTACCCAAAAAATATAGCTGTGTGCCTAGAGCCATGTTATGTTGTCTCGATAATCTCAGTCACTCTATAATCTATAGAACTCAGTCAGTCATGTGACTCAGAAAACCTCAGAAATCTCATAATCTCAGTTAACTCTCAGATAGTAGTACTATTCCGTCAGTCAACGGAAGTCAGTTAATCAGTCCATGTACAGTCAGTTGAATCATGCTCAGTCTCTTCAGATGGGAGTAGAAGTTAGCACTGAGTGAACCCAAGGATGGAAACTCACCTACCAGTTTAGGGTGTGATTCTTAGCAGTCATCATTGCGTTCCAGAACTATGTAGCCAGCATGGGTTGAGACATCTTAACCTATCAGATTAGGGTTGATGAGGTGGCTTAACTTGTCAGTTCAGGGTTCCTACCGCTCTCGTTTCGAGTACCTGCCAGCTAAGGGTCACTCACAACTGTCCTTACCAGTGGTGCGGTATTGACACCCCTCCAGTCGGGGCACAGATTGGACCCCAGCTTAGCCATAATGGAACACATGGGGCATGTCGATTAAACAACTACCTCCCACAGTTTCAGACTCAGTCTCAATAAAAGAATTTAGACAGTTCTTCAGATATCAGTATACCAGGACTGTTAGATACAGTCAAATTCAATTATAGCATGGGACTCAGAAAGTTCCATCAGGTTCAAGACTGTCAGACACAGTCGCCCATGCTATCAGAATTACAATTTCAGCCAAGTCAGTTATCAGTAAACCATGTATTAGCATACAGATTTAGCTATCACATACTCACGATCTCAGTTACTATGTATGTATGTTTGTACTCTTACGTTCATATCAGTCAGTCAGTTAGCATTATTCATGCATGTAATCCCTTTGCATTAGCCTACCTCACTCGTATACTCAGTACTCCAGTTGTACTGACGCATTTGTGCTATGGTACTTTCTTTTCATGTTACACCATAGGTTCAGAGACACGAGTTCCAGACCAGCAGTAGCAGCTGTATTCCAGTATATAGTGTTACAGTGAGTCCTCTTCATTCGAGGATGATACAATATTATTTTATTTTATTTATTATTTCTGCTTAGTTTTCCTAGACGGAGTTAGTTGGAGACATGTTCCTTCAACTCCTTATTCAGACAGTATTTAGAGGCTTTCAGATTTAGTTTAGATTTGATTCAGTTTTCAGTTGTTTTAGGTATCTTTCACCCACACGGATGTTACTATTTTATAGATTTTTTATTCAGTTGAACCTTATTGCCTACTTGTTCATATTTTTTGCATTATTACATTATATATTGAAGTGCACAGGTATAGATATCAGTCATGGGTTAGCTTATGGTACTTTGAGATCATAAACACCGTGTAGCATTTTGGTTCAGAAAATTGGGGTGTTACAGGAAACATAAACTAAAAGGCCATAAGGTTTAATACTAGTACATAATTGAAAATATGGTATAACAATACCAAAACAACTGAGATAATTATCTGAACATACTGTAGTCTGAAAGCCTCTAAACTGTCTGAATCCAACTACTGAAATAAATTGAAAACTAAAATAGTAATGTGATCATCATGTCCTCGAAGGATGAGGACTCACTTCTAACTCTAATCACTGAAATGGGATGCTACTGGTTCTCTGGAGCTCGTGCTTCTAAACCTATGGTATAAGACACCATAGCGCAAATGCGTCAGTACTTTGAATGTACTGGTATGCAAGTGAGGTAGGCTGAATGCAATAGGTTCATATGTATTAACAATACTAACTGACTGACTAACATGAACGTAAGAATACATGCATGCATACGTAACTGTATCTGACATCGTGATAGGGCTGAATATTGCGTTTTGACTACTGAGTTTACTAATAACATAGATTTACTGACATCTGAGTTGACGAATACTGAGATATTGAATAATTGAGGGACTGATACTATGTTACTGATACATGAATAACTGTGTCTGACAGTTATGATTATGAAGAACTGGTCTGGTGGACTCTATCTGACAGTCCGGAAGATGAATACTGATAACATGAGTTTTGATGACTAATATAATCAATGACATGAGTGATTGTATCTGACAGTGCTGAAACTGATAGAACTAGCTGAGTTCTGCACTGTATCTGAGTAACTGAATCTGAGATCAGTCCTATCTAGCGGGTGATCTCTAAATCTGATGATACCGTTACTGATTGACCATAGTTGAGATCAGTCCTATCTAGAGGGTGATCCCGAAGTCTATTTATAATGATAAGGATTGATTGTATCTGACAGTTCTAAATCTATACTACTGAGCTGAATTGACTGTATCTGACAGTCCTGATTCTGTAACTGAAACTGTGGGATGTATTCATCTTACCGACATGCCCCATACTAAGCTAACTGGGGTCCATTCTGTAGCCCTAGCTGGAAGGGTGTTAGTACCGCGCCACTGGTAAAGACAACTACTGTGGAGTCAGTCCTAATCTAGTGGGTGACCCCTGGGATCAGTCCTATACATTTAATTATGCTAACGAGTGATCCCTGAGTATATCAGTCCTATCTAACGGGTGACATCTCATACCTACGTTGACTACGTAGTTCTAGAACTTAGGGATTGCTTCTAGGGATCTCAGTCCTATCTAGCGGGTGAGTCCCCCTCCCTAAGCTCGCTCGGTAATGAATCCTACTCCCATATGAAAGACACTGAACTGATTAACAAAGCTGAACTAATACTAGTGGTATTGTTTAGCAGAGCTAAACTAAACTAAATTTACTGAGTTCCGTTGACTGACAGAATGTTCTGAGTTCTGAGGACTGACTGATAATACTGAAGTTATTGAGATTGACTGGGAATACTGAGGTTATTAAGATTACTGAGTATTGAGATCACTGACATTACTGAACTACTGAGATTACTGAGATTCCTGAGATTTTTGGGTTTTCCTGAGTCACATGACTGACTGAGTTCTATAGATCATAGCTTGACTGAGAGTATCGTGAAAACATGACATGTCTCTAGGCATACAACTAAATTGTCGGGTACAAGTTCCCCCAGGACTCGATGGAAAGAAACTGACATAGCATGACTTACGTGAACACATGACCAACAACACAATTCATAATTCATATATTGAAGCACTTCATCAAACATGTGATATGCATGAACTTGTACAAACATGGGGATTTCATAATATCATGCTAGTTGGGCACTTTTCCTTCATATCGACATTTAATCAAACACATGATAGGCATAATATATGTAGACACCATTATACAACAATTACACATCATGATTCAACATCTAATTTCATCATCCGAGGGTTTAATCATAGGTTCACATGAATATACATCTATACAAATCAATTCCACATAGCATTAATCACCCAACCTGAATTTGAATTCAATTGATCATTCTCAACATAAACGAAATAAACCTAACATGAAGTTCATAAAGAAAATCTAAAATCTTGACTTTAGAAAAGCGATTCTTGGGCTTCATGGACGAAAAGAGTCAATGAATGAACACTATGCATACCTGGGATGTGATTTCTTGAGGATTGACGGTGAAACCTTCTTGAATTTGAATCCCCAATAGAAGACCTACCTTGTTCTTGAGAGAAACTTGAGAGAAACTAGTATATTTTGGGTGAAGAATGACTAAATCACGTGTTATTGGGTATATATATAGGGGTGGAAAATTGACCCTTTTAACACTGGATGCGTCTTTAATTTCTGAGAAAATTTCCCAATTTTCATCCTTGGCGCGACGCGCCACTATCGCGCCAGGTCACTGGAAAGTGACAAATGGGAAATTGCACGGTGGCGCGACGTAGAGCTATCACGTGGCCACCTTGTCTGTGATCGGAAAGTTTGGCACGACACGCCACTATTGCGGAGCAACACTGGAAATTAACAATTGTCATTTGAGCTATCTCTACGATGCGCTGAAGGCTCAGGTGATACACTGTCTCACTAAAAAGGCTCTAACTCTTCACCCGGGTGTCAGATTTGAGCAAATTAGGTATCGATGAAAAGCTTATTCGATTCCCCACATGATAAAAAGTAAAAATCTTGAAAATGCCACGTGTATAAAAGTGGATTCATCTTTCAAATAAAACTTCTAACATTCTTGGGAAACTTTTCAAGCTAGGAAAAGTACGGGGTATTACAAAAAAATATATTAAAAGTATACACATAATGACAAAAAATATTCAGTTTAATAATGCTAAAACTTACTTTTTTGCATGCAACTTCAATAGACCTTCCTCAAACCACTGCTTAGACTTTTTAATTACACCCTTCGGCATATCGTCAAATATTATGAAACCATCAAATACGAATTTCTGTTTCATTTCTGTGGTTTCGTCCTCAATGACTTTTGAACCAAAAACAAATTCTGTCAGGTACGGAGACTCAAAAATTTTAGATTTAGTCCTGATCCTCTTAACAGGGGTTTTCCAGCTTGATATGCCACAATAACTACACCAGGAAAATCAGGAGGAATCTGACTATCAGATATGATATGCTGATTGACGGTTTCTTCTGATGGCTTAACGACTTCCAGAGGAAGATCATCCACTGGTGCTTTCGGACCTTCCATTATGACGTCTAGCTCGGCTTGAGTAGATTCTCGAATTGTACTCGAGTAATCACCCTAATAGTAAATATTATGTGTATAGTGTTAGTTTTGTGTAAACACGTTAGTAAAAGTAGTGTCATGTGTAATATATTTGACATGTATATCTAAAAAAATTGACTTTATATATTAACCGAATGATCTTTATGGATATGCACGATAATAGATGTTCCAACGTTAGCGTAATTTGATTTTTGATTTACCACAGCTTCGACAAGAGCATCTAATGTGGCATTTTAAATATCCACACTACACCCTTCAATATTCTGGTAGAGATAACATAAAACATATACAAAACTAAATTAGTTTATTGTTTTAATTATAAGAGTTAAAATATGAGATATCTAACTTCGGATTATTGTTGTATAGGACTACGGTTCCCATCAAAATAAGCATCCTCCATTATATCATTACCAAACACTATGCCTCAGAATTTATTAGTGTCACCGACAACCTACAAGTTTAAAATAAGCATTTCATGGTTTATGGTAACGTTCTCATTTTGATGTATTACATATGTATATTATAATCATATACATATAACATATCACATATACATTGTAATAACAATCGAACTACCAGGCACATCAGTCATAATCCACCACAAGGTAAGCTAAAAATATATCATAAAATTTAAAAAGTTAAAAAAAAGTTAAGATAAATTCTTATATGAAACAACCTATGTAAAACTATTATTTAGGAAAAATACCTTTTTTCCTTTGTCTTTCAAAGTTGTGATGATGGCGATCTCTTCAACATTATCTTGTGATGGTACATCTCTCATTTTAAAACCTCCCACTTTATGATCCTATTGAAATTAGTATTATATATGTGTGAGAGTAATTTTAATAACATCAATGTAGGATAAGAAAAAGGCATATTTATAAAAAAAGTACCATTTTTTCTTTGTCTTCCACAATTGGGAAGATATCCATCTCATCAACCATCTCTTGTGATGGTTTATCTCCCATTTTTGAACCTTCCACATCATGATCCTGTTGATTTTGTTATAAAATATATGTAAGAATAAATTTGAAAACATCAATTTGAACTAAGAAATAGGCAGAAATAACCTTAAAATGCCTCAACCGTGAACTTACATTGAATGCTCCCTTTTCTGCCCAAATATTTGCTTCTTCACCATCCTAATTTATTAACAAAAATATTGGTTACATCAAAAATAAATTAGATAATATACATATGAAATTTCTTATTTTATTTTATGTATATTATATAATATACATATGGAACAAATATACATAACACAATTATGTGTATTATATAATCTACATAAACAATTATGTATATTATATAATATACATATGATGTGTCATTCCACATAAAACAGTGCTTGTATATTAAAGTAGTATATATATATGTGAGCCATTGTAAATGAAATTATAACGAAAAATACATACAACAATTTGTGATGTATATGAACCTTATACAATAACTTTCCTAAAATAAAATATAAACTAGACAAATGATAAAGACACAAATATAATTCAAATAGAAATAGAAATTCTTTAATTATATAACGTAAATCCAATTTAATTTATCTTTTCATCTGTGTGTTTGTTGTGTGTCAACATGTGCATGAGTTCGGCGTGTTGTTTATCCATTTTTTTATTTGAGTCTTCATATTGTTTAACAATTAGATCATGAAGATCGGTGAATTTTTTGTCAACCTACAGATAAAAAGACAAGAAAACTCTTAGTGTTTTCACAATTTGGTTTATAGTGTTGACCATATGAAAAAACTTACATAAGACTGTAAAAACGACTTTATCTCGTCCCACTTTTCATCAGAAGTGGCCTCATGAACAGACTTTCTGGATGGTGATGGAGTTGTATTTGCTGCATCAACATGCTCTGAAACAGAAATTGGTCTTTTGTATGTTGGCATATTTCTTCTTGAAACAGTGGATGGTGTTTTCTCACGATCTTGCATCTCGACGATTTTGGCATCAAAACGGACTGTCCTCCGCCTCTTCGTAGGCTGTGATGTTGATGCATCAGTACTCAGACCTATTTTTTTTTAGAATTTTTGGAGGTAGGACTGTACTAAAATCCTCAAAACCTTATAGGTCGGAGTCTGAATGTGTATGCATGTCGACAACAGGCCTTTTACCAGTACGATCGACAGAAGTATCATGTGAGAATACAGATTTAGCGCATTTAATTCAATGCCCTCAATCATTGGTAAATCAAACCATTGCACTTCTTCACGAGTTGACCGTAAATTATTATATACAAACTATTAAGCAATAAAAAATAGTAATATTAAGAGTCTATTAAGTCAACACAGTGAAATATAAACATTAACTCAAAATAATGTACTAAATATTACCTTGCTGAACATACCATTCATGAACTTCTCGTACTTGACCTTGATCCCAACAACCTTCCAGTTAAAAATTCGTGGAATTACATTTCCCATCCTCTCAGCTATCGTGTTGTCTACCTCAGAACAACATTCACACATCCAAACATTCACCACATGAGGCATTTCCCAGATCTGGTATAACTGTTTTTCAAAAAAGAAATCCTATCTCCACGTTGCAATAAGCTTTTGAAATGATGTATTTCTCCATGGAAATTGTTCGTACCTTTCATCCTCAACCATCACAAATTCGGATCTGCTAATACTAGCATAACGTATTTGTGAATACACAAAAGTATGAATGAAGTAAAGTATGGACATGTTCAAAGCATCGGTATTGTTGTCAAAGTTTTCCAACTTGAATCATTGTACAAAAATAAAATTTTTGACAGAATTTTTTGCATCTAGAAAATACTTTGTCATTAATACGGACTTAGATGATTCAGTATATAGGTGTTCCTCAATTTCCTTGTACATTTAGGTCCGGATATTATATCAAACTCAATAATAGAAAACTTGAGAATAGTTCCCTGTACGTAAACGTAAATTTCATCCTGGTTATGTAAGACTCCGTGAAAATTCTAGTCCATTTCAGCATTATATTACATGTCATGAGTGTCCAATACTTAGAAAATTTAGCTAAGTGTTAAGAATTAGTCTCATTTTTTGGCCTTGATATTTCAATGGTCTCATTTTCGATCTCTCCGGCCTTAGATTGTCGATTTTTAAATTGATTCATGATCAATGTTATCTATAGGTCATCTCGGGTGAGTTTTATATTTTTTTGGACATCGTTTGAGACATGTTTGAATGACCAAAATAGTGAGCCAACACGATCCGGATGCGTCGCGCCGGCCATCGCATCGTCACCTTCGATGCGGCGCGTCGGCAATTGCGTCGACACCATAGATGCGACGTGTCATCTGCAACGTCGCCAGACATATTTTATGTAATTAATTCCGAGTTCAAAGGGGTATTTGGGTTATTTTCCCACGTTAAATCAGTCAAAAACATTAAATTAAGCATTGGAAAGAGCAAAACACATTCATTCTTCACAAATTCTCTCAAGAGCAAACCCTAGGTTCATCAAAGTTCAAGTCCAAATCTCAAGAATTTACCAACAACTTTCACTAATTTAGAAATCAAGGTATGTTAAATGTTCATCCATGGGCCCTTTTCACCCATGGAGTTCAAGAACCCAATTTCAAATTCAACGTTATGGATTATACAAGTTATTGTGGTTTTAACCATGAATCCCCATGAATCTTGATTTTATACCATGTTTACATGAAATTGTTGTTGTTATTAATCCCCATACATTTGAATGTTGTTGTTCATTGATTTAATCCCTAATTGGTGATTCAGCATCAAAATTATGCTACTACTACAAGTTTTAACACTATTCCCATGCTTAGCTTAAACCATGCATTGCAAGTGTTTGATGAAATGCATAAATGACTACTTATTACATCTTTACAATGAAATTACATGTTTACTATGAATTACCTCCATGAAAATCTTATGAAATCCCAATTTCAAGTTATGATTTCAATTGTTTTCACGTGGAATGCATTATAGTATGCTTTAAGTATGTGGTTTTCATATCATGTTTAGGGGTGTACATAGGTCGGGTTGATTTATTTTTTATTGAAAAAAAAAATCAATTATGTCGGTTTATTAAAACTATAAACCAAATCAAACCAACATAAAATTAGTTTTTTCGGTTTAGGTTTTAGTCGGTTCTTTCGAGTTTTTTGTTTTTTTTGAGTTTTCATAGTTTTTTTTTATAATCTTTATTTTTTACAATTATATTGTGATTGAAGACAAGATCAAGTATATTTTCACTCATGTGCTAATGAAAAACCACACATAATAAAAAATTGAGGAGCGAAAAACTCTCTTGAAACTAAAAAGTAAGATGAAGAGTGAAAAGTTTAGATTTTAAGTTTATATTGGGTTTTGGATCATTTTATTAGCAATTAATGGACAAATATTAAAACTTAAATGCCCGAATATGAATATATATATATATATATATACATATATATCTACTTTATAAATATTGAAAATGAATAAAACTAATTGCAAAAGTATATATATATATTATGTCGGTTTGATTTGGGTTTGATTTGACTTTTTTTGGTTAATACCAAACCAAACCAAGAATGGTCATTTTTTTTCAAACACCAAACCATCCAAACCAAACCATAAGTCGGTTTTTTTCTCGATTTTATTTGGTTCTTCGGTTTGGTTTGACTTGATGATTTGATCGGTACACCCCTTATCATGTTTATGCGAATTCAGAATAAAACCCTCAGTTTATGATTTGGTCAAGTGATCGTGCTATCTTATCAGGTTTAAAAGAACCCCATGTTTAAATCTTGACCCCCATGTATTTGATGAAATGCTTAAGTGAATAATTGTGAACAATGATTTTCCTTCTATGATTTCAAAGCTTTTATGTGTCCCTGTTGTTGTTGTTATCGAGTCCTGGGGGGTTATGAATACCCAAAAAATTAGCTGTTTATAGAATTTCAGTAGTTACAGAATAGTTTAGATAAACCGTGAGTATATTCAACCAGTTAACCATCATGATCAGTTACTTGTACAGTTAAGCTTAGCCCAGTCCCGTAATTAGTGTCAGTTCAGTTAGGAGAAGGATTTAGCACCGAGCGAACCCAGGGATGGGGGCTCACCAGTCAGTAGAGGGTGTGACCCTTAGTAGCAATCCCTAGGTTCCAGAACTACGTAGCCAGCGTAGGTTGAGATATCAACCTGCCAGTTGAGGGTTGATAAAGTGTTTACCTACTAGATGAGGGCAATACATATCTCATTAGGGCACCTGCCATATGAGGGTGACTCTTTCGCTTGTTAGCACCCATGGCAAGGTACTAGCACCCTTCCAACCGGGGTCACAGGTTAGACCCCGATCACCTCAGACTGGGGCATGTCGGTTAGATTATACCTCCCACAGTTTCAGTTTCAGTACTCAGTTGAGAATTCAATTAAGTCTTGCTTGACCATAGCATACAGTTTATCAGTTATTCAGTTATCAAATTTCAGTATTTCAGTTTACAGACTATTTTTAGAATCATGTTATATGCTTGGTCATGCATTCTCAGATTTTACAGTATTCACGCATTCATATCAGTTATTCAGCTATCTCATGATGTTCAGTCAGTCTTCACTTTATGCACACGAACCCATGTATATCAGCGTAACCTCATTTAGCATACCAATACATTCAAAGTACTGATCCCTTCAGCACGCATTCAAAGTTTGCTCCCTTCAAATTTCAAAGGGTTAGAAATGCGAGGTATATACGTTCATCCGCTACTATGTACAAGGTATATATTTTCGATACTACTAATAATTATTTTCATCATCATTATTGTTCATTATTATTACCAAAATTACTATAACTATCATTGTTATTATTTGCACCACAATTATTATTACTATTTTTAATTATTATTATTATTATAATTATTATCACTATGATTTAAACAACTCCTTCACACGCTATTACACTTACTTATTATTTTATATAATTACAACTTATTCATAATCTTTCACATATTTTCCACATACTCTTAAATATACATTTCTTAAATAAATTCTCATGTCATAAAAAATACTTTTATTTGCTCCATAATAATTTTAGATATATACTTAACTCCACATGTTTTTAAATTTTGTTATAAAATTATAAGACTCTGTACTTTCCAACATATGTGTAAATTATATTATCACTCTTTTCACATTTAAAACACATCTATATTTCCGCAATAATTATATTATTTTTTTGTACATGGTAGCGTCATATTTATTATAGCTTAAGTTCTCTTTAAAAAGAATAATAATAATGGAAAATATATAATAAATTTGTTCTTATCTCCATTTTAGCAAATAACGAAATAATAAATATTTTTCAAATATTTTCCTAAACTGAGCTTAAGGACTATCTTCGGATAGGATCTGAGAGTGCCTAAAACCTTCCCCTTGAGTAATCAAAATCCTTCTTAGAATCTCAAAATGTTTTCGATAGACCAAAACAAAGTTTTCTACATAAAAATAGTTTTTTCCTAATTTTTCTAAAAAAATTTAGGTGGCGACTCTAAAAAAATAAATTTCCAAACTCGAGAGTCACGACAAGCCACCACATGTTGTGTGTTGTTTCGACCGATTTAAAATAGGGCGTGACAATATTGCGACTCTGCTGGAGATTTACTGAACTTAGGTTTTTACCTTAACAAGCTTAGTTTAAGATTTCCATACTTTTCTTGTGTTATTTGCTTTACATGTATTTATATCATGCTTTGTGTGAAAGGACGCAAGCCAAATCCAAACTTGCATTCCTTGATTGTCTGAATAACACTACTTGTTACTACTTTATCACTTGCACTTTTCCTATCGAGTCTTGGTCGTACACAATTCATACACTGAACACACGCAGGGTGTATTGCACTCTTCCAAACCTTCTTTGGATTCCTTAGTTTCAGAGTCGGTGCAATTAAGTTAGCGTACCTTCTCCCAGCTGCTCAGTCCTACTCTTAAACATCTAGGGAAAACTTTTACTCTAGAAATAGGACATATTGTATATACCTTAGGCGGGGACGATCCGAGGCATCGTTTGCGCAGTTAGGAAGCCACTCTTTATGTCAACAGGTTCATCATAAACCCAATGACGCTATCTATGTGAAAATGACTAATTGATCCAAATGTTAAGACCGTAACAGATTCAGGACATTAAACTTACCCTCCGTTCTCTTTACACAGATGGATATCAACCAGAATCTGGCAAATATCCAAATGATGGCCAATGTTCCACAGATCCTGAGACATTGGTGAAGGAACATTCAGGTGGCTCACGGGGAAGAAGTGATGGTACATTTGGGATCATTGACCAATTTAATGGAGCTAAGGATGAACGAGTTGTTCATTTGATTGATGGTCGAATTTTGGGATCCAACCATAGTCACTTTCAGATTTACAGACTTTGAGATTATAACAACTTGGGAAGAAATCAGTCAGATTGCTAACTTGCAGTTGGTAGGGCGAGCACCATTGGCCCCATAAAATGCTTTGAGAAGAACTTTTCTTCGCTTGGTAGGATTGAGAGTTGGACCAGGTTTAAGGACGGTCGAAGCAGGTTGGGTAAGCCTGAGATATCTTTTTAAGAGGTACGATTGCAGATAGAGCTACAATTGATTTCAAAATGATTTTTTCTTTTCCAGGATCGACTGGGAAAGTCATAGAGCCTCATCTTCATGGTGGAATTCATGGGCATTATGGTATTTCCAATGACAGGGAACCACATCAATATTAACTTACTTTCAATGGTTATCTTTATGTGTAGGGGATCAGTTAGAGTAACAATCATGCCAATGATTTTGGCAAAAATCTTTTGATCATTATCTGCGTTCTCTAGAGGGTACGACTGCTTTAAGGGATGCAATCTAATGCTTCAAATATGTGCGTTAGAATATTTTTATCGAAGAAATGTGCACAATGGCACCAGGGAGGCAGGATGCAACCAAATTCGTAGCCACACACTCAGTATAACTATGTTGGACATTCCAAATAATGAAGAGCTGTGACGCACCTTCTTGACCCACCTCACTGCAATCTTATCCAATGGAGACTATCGTGGATCAATGCCTGGGCAATACTGAGGAGACATTACAACTACTTTCTTAAATTGAGTGGGTTGGAAGGGATCTAGTCATATGCACCATTAATATTTCTCCGACAGTTCGACATGATCCAAAATATTCCCCTATAGTCAAACATGGCATTGGTGGAAGAAGAATATGGTGGAAGAATCCCATCGAAAGGCTCAGAAATTTGATCAATGGATGGGGGCAAATTTTCACTTCAGGCATGAGGGTCGATCCACACTGCACCCCGAAATACTATACATAGTGTATGTCGAGAGGGATTTTGTCCCGACCAAGCTATGAATCACTCCAAAGAAAGGCAGACATTAACAAGACATATCAGATTCAGGACTAGCTATTGTACGTTATGCCCATATCCACCGCCATGCACCAATAGGTAATCTCAGGATCGGTGAACCATCTTATCCCTGCAGTGGATAATGAATCCAAAGAAGAGATGAAAGAAGATCCAAAAAAAACCCGAAGGGAGACCCGGAGGAAGATCCGATGGATGAAATGAAAGAATAAGAAGGAGAACTGACTAAAGAAATGGAAGAGGATCCAGAGGAAGAAGAGTATGGACTCATTAGATTTGACTATATGGAGGACAGAGATCACCAGGGGTGGAAACCAGATGGGTCCTCGAAATACCACCCTGGGCCTTACTATGGCTTGGATGATGATGCGATGACCCCCCCGCCTGGCCTTAGGATCCGTTTGCCTTCCTTGATTCCCAAAAGTTTTTGCATGACCTACCTTGATGTTTGTATTTCGTCTTTGCTTTCCCTAAAAAGGACTTGCATGACCTATGCCGACTTCTCTAAAGAGATAAGCCTATCATCATGTAATCTTTAGTTCAAGGTTTTTCCCTTTTATAACTTAGGGATTCCCACTCCCTCCCCCAATATTAATGAAGGCATATACATCCTGAATTTGAAAATGATTTAAACTTTGGATCAATCAATCATGTCTGCATTGTAGGCCCACCTATGGCAAAAAGAGGCTCTATATTAGGACAAGTTTTGGATGTCGCCAACTCGGTGTATATATGTGTTACATACTTGTTAAATTTTTGATATTTCCCAAACTAACATGGTTTTTCTTTTCATTTTCTTTGTTTATTTTTGCTTATTAATTTCCCCAACAGAAAGTTGATTTGTGTCAACTAGCAAACTTGTGGAATCCCGATATAATCTTTGGTCCAAAGATAAAATGACTAACAAGGATAAGGCCGCGATGGTACTGGTGGATGATGTTGAAATCTCTCAAAGGCTTTCAAACACCTAGAACAACGAGAAGATGGCTAACATGGCACAAGAAATCGAAGTCTTGAAAAAAGAACTATGTGAAATGCGGGATCTAACCATGCTTACAATGGCTAGCTTTTCCTCTCAATTCCAGGCTGTAAATGTTGAACTACCCTCCGTTGCCCCCGCTAATCGAAAAAATCCACCTTCACATGTTCAAGCCTTACTTGCTCCTCAATCCACAGCCGGGGATGCACCTGATTTTTTATTTTCTACTTAGAACATTACCATTCTAGTAATGCAACACATACCTGAGGCACATGTTACTTGTGAGATACCTGTGCCACCGGTATATGCTATGAAAGCTCCCACTTTCACAACATCTGCAACTGTTAAGGTTCCATATGAGGTTGATCGATATGCAGGATTAGGGAAAAAAACCCAATCAAATGAAGAAGGGTCGATAGTAGCATAGCTCAAAAGTCTAAAAGGGCATTTAGAAACATGCAAGTCACCAGAGAAACTGAAAGCTTAGACTACGATGACTTGTGCATTCATATAGATATTGACATGCCAGTTGGGTACAAACCACCTAAGTTTTATGTGTTTGATGAAAAGGGTGACCCGCATGCACATATAAAGGCCTATTGCGACAAGTTGGTCTGCGTAGGAAGGAATGAAAAGTTAAGGATAAAGCTGTTTATTCAGAGTTTGTCAAGCTCTGACTTGGTACACCTGACAAAACTCTCGTAAGTGGCATGACTGGAGAGAAATAGTTGAAGACTTCATGAGTCACTTCAGGTTTAACACCAAGATTACCCCAGACAGATTCTCATTGGCTAACATATAAAAAAAGCCATCAAAATTATTTCAAGAATATGCATGGTGTTGGAGGACCGAGGTTGCTAAGATCCAACCTTCACTAGATGGAAGTGAGCTCTCTAAGTATTTTATTCGAGCTCAAGAGGGTGTTTATTTAGAAAAGATGATGTCAATAATGGGTGAAAAGTTTGCAGACTTGGTTAAGATTGAGGATTTCATAGAAGAAGGAATCAAATCTGGAAATATACAATCTATGGTTGTACGGCAAGCCACAAGTCAGGCCTTAAAGTCTGGCTCCATTAGTGGTAATAAAAAAAAGATGTCTCAGCCATCACACCATACTACCAACCTGGAAATTTTTCCTATTGTTACCCTAACAACCCCCAAATTATTGCACACGTTCCAGTGTACAATACTCAACCACATTACAATCTATCTCGAGCTCCAGTATACCAGAATTCACCAAGAATATATGCCCCTGTCCAAGATCCTGCTCAGCAAATTAGACCAGTTTATGCGCTAAGACCATGTCCAAATCTTGAAGCCAGAAATACCTACATCGGCACACTATTTGGTGAACCTTTGGACCAACTATTTGAAAGATTAAGGGTAGAAGGATTGTTGCATCCAATCGAAGGAAAAACCCCTGACCCAATGATGTTGGGTGTATTTACACGCCTAAACACCATAATTTACCCATGTTATAGCTAAGTTTTGAGGATAAAATATATAATTCTTGCACTTTTAGTCCATTTACCTGTAAGTGAGCTAACCTACGTGATTAGCATGTTTTCAGGTATTAATGATGAAGATTTCAGCACTTTGTGGACCTTTAGGCAGCAAAGGAAAACTTCACAGAAGAGGGAAGGCATCTTTTGGAAGATTATGGACTGAATGTGACGCATGGAGAAATTGTCCCGGACAAAAGAAGTATTTTTAAATACTTAGGGGTGCAGCAGTAACCTAGTAGGACTAGGACAAGGATGTTATAAAAACCTTATTTGCTGAATTTTTCAGCATTGCTTTTTCAGAATTCAGTCGACACTTTTTATTTATTCAGTTTACAGATTCTGTAAGTTTAGACAGAGAAAAAATGCTACAAGAACGGCTAGAGAGGAAATCACGTCATTCTCATAGTGACGCCAATACATACCCATCGTGAGATTGTTATCGTTTTGGTATGATGATGATGATGTCTTCGTTGTTTCCTTTACAATCATGAGTAGCTAAACTTCTCTGTTAGGGTTATGGAAGCCTTTTGATATACTATCTATTACTATGAGTTTGTGAATTCTTGATGCGTATGCTACTTATATCATTACTCTCTTCATTTAAATTAAATTCTTGTGGTTGCAAACATATAGAATACGCCATTATAGCATTAACTTGTTCGAGAGAAAAGTTACATGTTTCGAAAAGAAAGTGTGACAAGGAAATAGGGCTACCAACCCCTATTTACACGTTAGTGCCGTAACTGGGTTAACCTCTTGGAGAGTTCGTACCGTTAGTTATACGCTTTAAGCTCGAGAGAGTTAAAGTGAAATAATTCTTGATGGTTGAGAAACACTAGGATTTACCATTAGAATACGAATCTCTATAAGTGCATGCATGTCTGAATTCCGCATTACTCATAGTTAATAGATACGTAGAACTCATAAGGTGGACATAACCCTAACTTATTATTCTCTGTGATTAAATCTTACTAAATCAAGCATTCCATTTTTACTTCCATAGTAGTAATTCACGCCAAACTCAAATTTCCCCCTTTCCGTAGAATTTTCGACCAACAGTCTACTAATAGTTACAACACTTAGTGACCAAGTATTCCCTGTGGGATTCGACACCCAACCCAGTTGGGTTCTATATTTGACAGCGACCGCTTACACTCTTACGAGAGTTGTAGTTTGGGCGTTATCAAATTTTGGCGCCGTTGCCGGGGAATACAGTTGTCAACTAAGTTTGTGATAGTTACTAGACCCTTTGGTCAAAAATTCTCAGATTTTACTTTTAGTTGTTGTTTTTGTTTTGTTCAGGTTTGGTAGAGTGCATGCCAAATACACGAAGATCTGGTCAACCATTATTACCCATAAATCCTGAACCACAACTTATTGGCAGAATGGATGCACAACGTGACATTGAAAGAAGGGCTGCTCAATAGGAGCAGGCTAGATTAGCTGCGTTGGCAGCTGCTCAAGTGCATCAATAGAATATTGATAATCCAGATCGAGCAACAAATCCTGATGATGAAGACCAGGGTGATGATGAGTTACTTAATCCACGGCGTGCAGATGAGGTGGCAGCGCCTGTGAACAGGAGAGATCGTCAAGCTAGAATGAGACCTGACCACCGAGCTGTGCAGGCTCCTTTTGATGATGATGATGATGATCTGGATGGGGCTGGTGCCACAGGGGCTATTATTCCTCCGCCCTTGGCACCTGGAGCCAAGTTCAATATCACTAGCACCATGATTCAGCTATTGCAGCTCAAAGGTTTATTTGGTGGACTTGCAGGCGATGATTCGAATATGCATCTGGTCAATTTTATTTCAATATACAAGTCGTTTGACAATCCAGGAGTGGGGCAGAATGTAATTCGGCTATGCTTATTTCCATTGTCTCTGTCTGGGGAGGCAACTCTATGGCTGAATGGGCTAACTCCTGATTCTATTACTAATTGGAGGCAACTGAAAGACACTTTCCTAGAAAGATTCTTTCCGCCATCCAAGAGAGCACAGTTAAGAGATGAGATCAGTAATTTCCAACAGCTTCTAACTGAAGCTCTCCACGAAACATGGGAGAGGTTCAAGAAGAAGCTTATGTGGTGCCCAAATCATTAGATGACCAACATCCACTTGATGGAGATATTATACAGGGCTTTGAACTCATTGACAAAGCCAGTGGTTGATAATGTTGCCGGTGGGTCATTCATGGACCTTACTTTCATTGAGGCAAGTGATATGCTGGACCGTATGACAAAGCAGAGTAGAGCCTGACATACCAGGGATGCTGAGGTAGCAAGCTCTACTTTATCTGTTGGCATGACTGCAGAGCAGAGGTGTAGACAAGAGGAACGTGACCAAGATATGGCTCACATGAAAATGCAGATGAATCTTCTTACCAAGCATTTATTATCAGGAAAGATCGAAAAGGTTAAAGCCGTTGTATCACAGGGAAGATATGATTCCGATTCTGAGGGGGAAGCAAATTACTTGAATAATCAGGGGGGTTTCCGAGGCAATGCCCAAGGAAACCAAGGTCGGAACTATTATGATAAATCTGGATACAAGGACCGCGATCAAGGTGGTTGGAAGAATAAGACTGACATGAGTGGTTTGTATGTTCCTCCTGGAAACTGTGAGGCTGTGGCGTCTGGCTCTGGAAAGATGTCCATGGATGATATGATGGCTAAGCTGTTGAAAAGGGTAGAGTAAACCAATATGGGCGTTACTGAGGTAAAGAATGATTTGTCATCAATAAATCAATTGGTTGATTCGCATTCTACCGCGATAAAACAGCTGGAGCAACAATTGAGTCAACTATCAGCGGCATTCAATTAAAGAAAGGCTGGCACCTTACCTAGCGACACTGTGCAAAACCCAAGGAATGATGGATCATGTATGGCTATTACTACCAGGAGTGGTAAAGCATTGGAAAATCCATCCAAAGGCAAGCAGGTGATTGATGATATAGCAGATAATGTTATTGATGCAGAATGTGAAGATGCCGTAGAAGCTGAAGATAGTATTCCTGACGTTACCCCTAGACGTCTGCAGCCTGAAAAGATCGACAATCGGAAGCAAGATAAAAAGGAAGTGGCGGAGAAAACTATTCCCCTTCCACTACCACCTTTTCCTCAGAGACTGAAGATGAAAGCCGATGACACTAGGTTTAGTAAATTCATGACTATGTTGAAGCAGCTGACTCTTAATGTTCCTTTAGTGGAGGCGCTAGAGCAGATGCCCGGATATGCTAAATTTATGAAGGACATTTTGACAAAGAAGCGGGCAGCAAGCTATGAGCTGGCAGATAATGTTCATCATTGCAGTGCAATCGCTACAAGATCGCTAGTTCAGAAGAAGGCAGATCCTGGTGTTTTCACTATTCCTTGCACGGTTGGATCTTTGGATTTTGCTAAGGCATTGTGCGATTTGGGAGCTAGCATTAATTTGATGCCACTATCTATTTATAGAAAGTTGGGGTTGGGTGATCCTACACCAACCAATATGCGGCTCGTGACGGCAGATAGGTCGGTAAAACGACCTGTTGGTATCTTATATGATGTATTGGTGAAGGTTTCCACCTTCATCTTTCCTGCAGACTTTGTTATTTTGGATTGCGAGGTGGATTCTGAAGTTCCCATAATCTTGGGACGTCCTTTCCTTGCAACAGGAAGTGTGCTTATTGATCTAAGAGCTAATGAGTTTTTATTTTGGATGAATGACGAAGTGGTCCATTTTGATGTATGCAAATCAATGAAGCAGCCCAAAGATATGAATGTGTTCTCTGTAGCTGATGTTTATTATGATGATGAGAAAGAATTATCTGTAGAGAAGCAGCTTATTGTTGATCCATTGGCTACTGTGCTTATGAATTTTGGGCGTGAGGATGTTGAAGAGTATGAAGAAACTATTTGTGCTCTAACAGGAATTGGCTCCTATTCTCATGCTCCTAAGAAGCTGGATCTGGATCTTTAAAATCGCCCTTCACCACCAGCAAAGCCATCCATTGAAGAACCACCAGTGCTAGAATTAAAAGAGCTGCCCAGTCACCTAAAATATGCATTTTTGGGAAGTGGTGATACACTTCCGATTATTGTTGCGGTTGATTTAGGTGAGCAGCAGGTTGCGGCTCTTATTTCTGTTCTGAGGAGATACAAGAGATGGACTATTGCTGATATTATTGGTATCCCTCCTGGGATATGTATGCACAAGATTCAGCTCGAGGAAAATTGTGTGCCTACCATTGAGCATCAACGACGTTTGAATCCACCCATGCAGGAGGTGGTGAAGAAAGAAATTATTAAGTGGTTAGATGCTGGGGAAGTATATCCAATCTCCGACAGTAAGTGGGTAAGTCCGGTACAGTGTGTGCCCAAGAAAGGGGGCATGACGGTAGTTGCGAATGAAAAGAATGAGCTGATTCCACTCAGACCTGTCACAGGGTGGAGAGTGTGTATGGACTACCGGAAGCTGAATTCGTGGACGCTTAAGGATCACTTCCCAATGCCATTCATGGACCAAATGCTTGATCGATTGGCAGGGAAGAGATGGTTTTGTTTCTTAGATGGTTATTCCGGTTATAATCAGATTTGTATTGCTCCTGAGGATCAAGAGAAGAACACTTTTACATGCCCATATGGTATGTTTGCCTTCAAACGTATGCCATTTGGGTTATGTAACGCACCTGCCACTTTTCAGCGTTGTATGATGTCCATTTTTTCTGATATGGTTGAAGACACCTTGGAGGTGTTCATGGATGATTTTTCAGTTGTGGGTGAATCGTTTGAATCGTGCTTGGCGAATCTGAGTATGGCGTTACAGAGATGTGTTGAGTTCAACTTGGTGCTAAACTGGGAGAAGTGTCATTTTATGGTTATGGAAGGCATTTTTCTTGGGCACAAAGTCTCCGAAAGAGGAATTGAGGTTGATCGAGCCAAAATTGAAGTTATCGAGAAACTACCACCTCTAATTTCTGTAAAGGGAGTGCGTAGTTTCCTTGGTCATGCAGGTTTTTATCGAAGGTTTATCAAATACTTCTCCAAGATTGCTATTCCATTATGCAAACTCTTGGAGAAGGATGCAAAGTTCAACTTCGGTGAAGATTGCTTGAAGTCATTTGAATGCCTCAAAGGGAAGCTAGTTGAAGCTCCTATTATTGTAGCACCCGATTGGTCTCTACCGTTTGAAGTGATGTGTGATGCAAGTGGGGTAGCTTTGGGTGCTGTACTTGGTCAGAAAAGAGAAAGGCTATTTCATCCAATATACTATGCGAGCAAGGCCTTGAATGGAGCCCAGAATAACTATACCGTCACGGAACAAGAGCTTCTAGCAGTTGTTTATGCATTTAAAAAGTTTTGTGCTTACTTGTTGGGAACCATAGTGGTGGTTCATACAGATCATGCGGCTCTTAGATATTTAATGGCAAAGAAGGATGCTTAGCCAAGGCTAATTCGGTGGGTGTTATTGCTTCAAGAATTTGATTTCGAGGTAAAGGATAGAAAAGGTTGCGAAAACCAAGTACCTGATCATCTATCTAGACTTGAGAGTGCGCACATAGCGCAACCCGACCTTGAGATTGATGATGCATTTCCCGACGAAGAGATCCTAGCCGCTATGGTGGAAGACTTACCGTGGTATGCAGACTTTGCGAACTACGTGGTAAGTAAAGTGATGCTTGAGAATCTCTCTTTTCATCAAAAGAGAAAGTTCATGCATGATGTGAAACACTACTTCTGGGATGAACCGTATCTTTTTCGATGATGTGCTGATGGTGTTATTAGGCGATGCATCTCTGATGTGGAGGTGCCTAGCATCTTGGAAGCAAGTCATGCTCCCCAAGTTGGAGGTCACCATGCAGGTGATCAGACAGCCAGAAAGGCATTGCAAAGCGACTATTATTGGCCTTCATTATTCAAGGATGCTTACGATTTTGTGAGAAGATGTGATCAGTGTCAGAGGCAAGGCTCTATCTCGAAGCACCATGAGATGCCCATGTCTAAAATTCTTGAAGTGGAGCTATTTGATGTATGGGGTATTGATTTCATGGGCCCATTTGTGAGTTTATTTGGGATGAAATATATCCTAGTTGCTATGGATTATGTATCCAAATGGGTCAAAGCAGTAGCGCTGGCTGATAATGAAGGTAAGCGTGTTGTAGCATTCTTAAAGAGAAATATCTTCTATCATTTTGGGGTACCACGTACCATCATAAGCGATGGAGGATCACACTTTTGTAACAAGCTGTTCAGAGCCGTATTGGTGAAATATGGGGTCAAGCAACATAAGGTAGCTACACCTTACCACCCACAAACTAGTGGGCAGGTAGAGGTTTCTAATCGGGAGATCAAGCTGATCCTTGCTAAGACTGTAAATGCTAGTAGGAAGGATTGGTCCCGAAAGCTGGATGATGCCTTATGGGCTTATAGGACTGCATTCAAGACACCAGTTGGCATGTCCCCGTACCAACTAGTTTATGGGAAGGCTTGTCACTTGCCGATTGAGCTCGAACATAAAGCATTGTGGGCGTTGAAGAGGCTTAACCTAAATTGGGATGATGCTATTAATCTGAGATTGGAACAACTGAATGAGATGGATGAATTCCGTCTACACGCGTATGAAAGGGGAGACCTCTACAAGGAACGGATGAAAAAGTACCATGATCGGCGGATTATCCAAAGAAACTTTCAGAAGGGTGATATGGTACTTCTTTTCAACTCCAGACTGAAGCTATTTCCAGGTAAGTTGAAGTCTAAATGGTCTGGTCCGTTCAGAATTAGCCAAGTCTATTCGTCTGGAGTAGTAGAGTTAGAAGACAAAAATGGTGGTGTCTTCAAGGTGAATGGCCAACGTGTGAAGCCATATATCGGTCCTCTTGACTCGATAAAATGCATGGCCACCATCTATCTCAACGAAGTCTAAGTAATCGAGGTAACTATGTCGTGCCGCGACAATAAATCAAGTGCTACATGGGAGGCAACCCATCGTTTTTAGTCGTTTTGTTTTCCTAGGAGTTTGTTTTGTTAAATAAAAATCCAAAAAGAAGAGTCGATCCACGACCAAAACTAAGGCTCTTGGTGGGAGGCAACCCATCTTTCTAACCGTTTTTGTTGTTTTTGATTAAGTGTAGGGGAAGACGTATAAAGGAGGAGCTTGGTCTCAAATTTTGATTTGAAAGTGAGCAATGTTAAAGGTGGTAAGTGAGTAATGAAGGAGCAAAAGGCTTTCGGTTAGGTATTGCCTATACAAATCTAGGCAATGGACAAGGCAAGGCCTATGTAAATCTAGGCAACGGATAAGGCAAGGCCTGTGCTATTGCCTTTGCTCTCTGAATCGACAATGCTATAGCATAGGCGCCGCCTATACTCAACTAGGCAAAGCTAAAGGCGCCGCCTATGCCATTGCCTTTGCTCTCTGAATCTACAATGCCATAGCATAGGCGACGCCTATGCTAAGCATAGGCAAAGCATTAGGCGCCGCCTACTTATGCTTTTTGGTCTCCTAACCCGATTTTTCATGGGTCAAACCCGACCCAAGCCTTGGTCTATAAATAGAACTTCAACCTTGAGACAAAATCACATTATTTGCTCAACCTAGGCGCCGCCTAACCTTCCCAAATCTCTCAAAACTTTTCTTTTTGCTCATCTAACCTTGCAAGATCATCTTCCAAGTTCATCACCAAGTAAAATGGCACCAAAAGGTCGACCAGGAAAAGAAAAAGCGTCCACCTCACAGAAAGGTCAGAAAAGGGGAAGAAAAGAGCAAGCTGAATCCTCCTCGCTGCAAATACCTCGCCGCATGTTCGGGATAAAATAGGTCCTAGAGGAGGAAGGAAAGTAGTGGTACAAGAACAACAAAGTGAAAAAATATGTTCACATGGAGTTGATACAAAAGGAGAGTCTAGCGAAGAGAGAACCTCGCATTTTGGCTAAAATCATGGCGCTACATCTTGATTTCATTTTCCAAGATATGGGAGAATGCAATCTTGATCTAACGCGAGAATTCTATGCCAATTGGTCCCTAAAGACTACCGGAAGTGAAGTGAAGATTCAGGGCCAAGTCTTGCACCTAAATGCGGAGTTCTTCAACTCTTTTCAGGGTCTTCCATCTGTGGATCCATCACCGCTCAAGGAGCTTTATCACAGACGTCCATACAGGTCAATCAGACACACACTATATGGAACAAGATCAATGGCACGTTGGAGTCGTCACAAGGATACCGGTCGGCACAATACCTTTCTGTATGCTTCCTTGAACAGAGAAGCTCAGATATGGTTGTGGATAGTCAACTCTTGCCTGATTCTAGGGACACAGTA
This sequence comes from Capsicum pubescens, assembly GCA_030864215.1. Classification (NCBI taxonomy): domain Eukaryota; kingdom Viridiplantae; phylum Streptophyta; class Magnoliopsida; order Solanales; family Solanaceae; genus Capsicum; species Capsicum pubescens. The sequence goes on along the minus strand of CM061544.1, from coordinate 269,669,866 downwards.
CACAAAGATCACACGTGATAGAGTATTCTTGGTGTACGCTCTGATGACTAATATTCCCATCCATATTGGTGCGGTTATACAGTCGTCAATGCGTAAGGCTAGGCTGCACAAGAGGTCCCACTTCATCTTTGGCAATTTGTTGACCGCAATATTGAGGAAGGAGGACATTGAAGAGGAACCTGCAGATCATAAGCTTCCACACAACCCGAAGAAGGTTGATCTTACGAAGGTTAAAGATCCTGAAACTATGCATGGCATCAACCTGACCACTGCAGAAAGACATGCTCGCGACGAAAGCTTCTTCCGCCATTTATGGCATGACGAGGTTTACCATGATGAGTGGGGGACGTGTTCCAACTGATGCAGAGCTTCAGCAGTTGGATTATGACTACCCGATGAATGAGCATGCGCGGGCTATGTGTGGAGTAGGTGTAAATTTTGAGGAACCTCTCGATGATGACGTACCGACTGACGATGATCACCGACAGCCAGACTCAGACGCGGAGGATAACTCTGATGACGACGACTCTGATGATGATTCTGATGCAGGGGGCATGACCCCAGACATAGAGGAAGAGTCCGACTAATCAGGTTTTCCTTATTTATTTTCCACTGAGGACAGTGTGTCCCGTCTAAGTGTGGGGTGCTGGTATTTGTATGCTTCTTGTACTTCTTTGCCTACATTTATTCTAGTTCTTATTTGTTTTAATTAGTCGTAATTAGTTAGTTTAATTTTAGATTTTTTTAAGATTTTGCATGAAATTGTTCTGATAGGCGGCATGGTATTATGACAAGAGTTTGTGCCAAAATCATTACTATTGAGACGTTTAGGCTCTAAGTGTGACTCACTGTGTGATAAGTGTGTGGTTTAATCCATTCATCTGTTGGGTCAAGAATCTATACTGCTCCCAATAAAGTTGATCATGTGCCTTGTGTGTGTGAGGTTATAGTATATTCTTTGTTGTGACTGATGCTGGAACTTGCCTGGTGTGTGTGTAAAGCGAAATAAAGAGTGTGAGTTTAGGAGATGATTTAGGCATTTCTTTGGCAGCCTATGATTGTTTACCTTCTTTTTACCTACCCTTGGACATTATCCTAGTTAACCCCCTTTGAGCCTTTAGCTATTTTCTTTGACAGCCTTATATGTAGCCTAATCCATTTTTTCAAGACCATAATTTGATCCAAATTCCTAAGCGCTTTAAATTGTAGAGTCATGTGACAAAATAAGAGGAAAGTGTGTGAGAGTGATGCCTCAGAGTGAATTGGTACTTGAAATTGTTGTGAATAAGAGTGGCTATCATAGAGGTGTTTTATAAAAAAAAAAGAAAAAAAAAGATAAAAAAAATAAGTTGTATATTCTCATCTGTGTGTTTATAATTGAATAACAAAATAGGTGAAAAAGGGTGTTAGATGAAAAGAAAGGTAGAAGGGTTGTTTAAAAGAGAGTGTTAATGGCATAATGTGATGTATTAAAGTGCTTAGGGAACATAGTCACTATTTCTGGCCAAAATAGTCCTACCTGTCCCTTAGCCTTCATTACAACCTGTAAAGACCTATTTGATCCTAAGCTTAGCATTCTGATATTAGTAGAGCATTACACTAAGGGCAAGCCTATGGTCATCAGTTGCAACATATGAATTCTTTGTGAGGGTGAGAGCAAGGAGAATCCTATACCCATGTTCCGAAAAATGCAAAACTTGTGAGTAATTATGGGTGATATCTTGTGTGAGACACACATGGTTGATGAGTTTTGGGTAGTTTTGTATGATTCTTGGTGCCTTAACTTGTGGATACGAATTAGCCATCATCACGAGTCTATGTTGGAGGTTGAATGGTTTCTAGTAGTGATCCAGAAAACTACTCTTTGTTAATAATTGTCGTGCATGTCTTGATGAATATTTTGTGTTACTTCTCTAAAGTCCGAGTTAGATGTTTGCATGGACGTAATATTTTGTTCGAGGACGAACAAAGCTTTAAGTGTGGGGTGTATTTACACGCCTAAACACCATAATTTACCCATGTTATAGCTAAGTTTTGAGGATAAAATATATAATTCCTGCACTTTTAGTCCATTTTCCTATAAGTGAGCTAACCTACGTGATTAGCATGTTTTTAGGTATTAATGATGAAGATTTCAGCACTTTGTGGACCTTTGGGTAGCAAAGGAAAACTTCACAGAAGAGGGAAGGCAGCTTTTGGAAGCTTATGGACTGAATGTGACTCATGAAGAAATTATCCCGGGCAAAAGCAGTATTTTTAAATACTTAGGGGTGCAGCAGTAACCTAGTAGGACTAGGACAAGGATGTTATAAAAACCTTATTTGCTGAATTTTTCAGCATTGTTTTTTCAGAATTCAGTCGACACTTTTTATTTATTCAGTTTACAGATTCTGTAAGTTTAGACAGAGAAAAAACGCTACAAGAACGGCTAGAGAGGAAATCACGTCATTCTCATAGTGACGCCAATACATACCCATCGTGAGATTGTTATCGTTTTGGTATGATGATGATGATGTCTTCGTTGTTTTCCTTTACAATCATGAGTAGCTAAACTTCTCTGTTAGGGTTATGGAAACCTTTTGATATACTATCTATTACTATGAGTTTGTGAATTCTTGATGCGTATGCTACTTATATCATTACTCTCTTCGTTTAAATTAAATTCTTGTGGTTGCAAACATATAGAATACGCCATTATAGCATTAACTTGTTTGAGAGAAAAGTTACATGTTTGGAAAAGAGAGTGTGACAAGGAAATAGGGCTACCAACCCCTATTTACACGTTAGTGCCGTAACTGGGTTAACCTCTTGGAGAGTTCGTACCGTTAGTTATACGCTTTAAGCTCGAGAGAGTTAAAGTGAAATAATCCTTGATGGTTGAGAAACACTAGGATTTACCATTAGAATACGAATCTCTATAAGTGCATGCATGTCTGACTTCCGCATTACTTATAGTTAATAGATACGTAGAACTCATAAGGTGGACATAACCCTAACTTATTATTCTCTGTGATTAAATCTTACTAAATCAAGCATTCCGTTTTTACTTCCATAGTAGTAATTCACGCCAAACTCAAATTTCCCCCTTTCCGTAGAATTTTTGACCAACAGTCTACTAATAGTTACAACACTTAGTGACCAAGTATTCCCTGTGGGATTCGACACCCAACCCAGTTGGGTTCTATATTTGACAGCGACCGCTTACACTCTTACGAGAGCTGTAGTTTGGGCGTTATCACCCAACCTTTCAAAACTTCAATTGCAATAAGCGATGTGCTTATCACTCAGGAGTTCAGGGGTATGCCACAGAAAAATGTTATTATTTGATGAATCAGATTGAGTCTCTAATAAGGAAGGGAATAATCAAATGTACTGCCGCAGCTCCAAATGTGAACAATAACCCCTTGCCAAATCATGGAAATGGTGAAGTCAACATGATTACTCAGAAGGAAGAATATAACTTGGAAAAAGCTATTATGCCCTCATGGAATGCAAAAGAAGTCGCCACTACATCCCAGTATAACCTTTTATCATAGTTTAGTTGAGAGAGCCTATAACTGTTCAGACTTACCTGCCAAGAGTTGTGGTGACAACTATAGCCACTGAAAGGCCCGATTATGACACTAAAGCAGTCCCATGGGATTATTGAGCTGAAGCCAAGGGGAAAATGATAGAGTTGCTGTGGCACAGGGAATGACCAGGTCGAGAAGGTGTTACGCTCTAGAAAATCTTAATTGAGGAGTTCTCGGGAAAAAGCACAACCCAAAGAGGAATATTACTAATGCTCAAGCCACAGAATTTTATAAGAAGATGCAACCCAAGGACTATTCAGTTGAAGAACAGCTAATGAAGACACCGGACCACAGATCCATTATGTCCTTGCTTATGAGTTCTGAAGCCCATAAAAATGCTTTGATGGAAGTGTTATGTGGGGTTAGCTTATCGAAGGAGACAAGAGATACTTTGGCTATACCAATAGGACGAACGGTAGAAGTGAATAAGGTCTTTTTCCATGATGATGAGCTACCATCAGAAGGGATCGCGCATAACAAAGCACTTTATAGTACAGTCAGATATCCTGGCTAGATCATGAATAGGGTTTTGATTGATGGTGGTTCGGGTTGTAGAAATTTTCCATTCTCCACTCTAAGGGATTTGGGTGTAAACATAGAATATATAAGAGAGAGTCGGGTGAAGGTCAGAGCCTTTGATGGATCGCAAAGGAGTGTCATCGAAGAAATCTACTTGACATTGCAGATAGGACCAGCTGAATTTCTTATCTTAGTTCAAGTGATGGATGTGTCATCTAGTTATAACCTATTTTTGGGAAGGCCATGGGTCCACATGGAAAGAGTAATTCCTTTACTCTCCATCAGTGTGAAGTTTGAGTGGGATCACACAGAAGTTACTATCTATTGGGAGCTCAGTCATCCCATTTATTCTGTTAATTTAGTTCCAGTCAGTGAGGAGTTAGATGAAGCCATTTTCCATACCTTAGAGATTATGTAAGTATCAAAGACCGATGAAAAGATAGAGCCAGTTGAAGTAAAAATGTCGAGTGCTACAAAGATGGTTGCGTCAAAGATGCTAAAATATAGGTATCAACCCAAGATAGGACTAGGACCAAAAGTCGATTGTATAATTGAGTTAATCCAGCTGAAGCATCAAAGAGGTACTAAAGGGCTAGGATATAAGCCCGCTTCTAGAGGAATGTGCAATGAAGGATCAGGAGTGACAGTATTCGTGCCAGACCAAGTCTAGTTTCAGAGCGAGTAGTTGATGAAGACATCATAGAGGGAATACGAAACCTATTTATGGTTGTGATCGAAGGAGAGACAGAGATGGATTTTAAGAATCTTACCATCCGTGATGTTGAACCTGGAGAAGTCTTGAAGAATTGGACCATTAGACCATCCTTATTCCGACAGGAGTCTTGGTAGTGTGGAGTTGTAGTCGCTTTTAAAATTATTTTATTTTCATGATCAATTGAGGCTTGAATCATGTCGAAGCTCTTTTTGCTACTCGCCTCTTACCAAAACCCAGTGCTTTTCTATTAATAAAAGTCCTTCTTTTCAAAACTTATCTTTCTATCTATCTACTTTACTCTCTTTTTATACTTTTCAGCGCAAATATTAATAAAAATCCTCATTCCATGATTATGACATGTAACGAACTCGTTGATCAAAATATAAGAAATCAGAAAGATTATGAGGAGTACGATGAAAGCATTATGCCTGAAAACCTACCACAGGAGATCGAGCAACTTGAGAGTCAAAAGAAGCCTAATAAGGATAAAACCGAAGTCATCAATTTGGGTGATGCAGGAGTGGTAAAGGAAACGCAAGTCAGCATACACCTGGAGGTTGGAGTTTGAAAGAAAGAAAGAATTAATAAGCCTGATCAAGAAATACATTGATGTATTTTCTTGGTCTTATGATGATATGCCTGGTTTGAGAGCTGATATCGTTTTACATTGACTGCCAATTAACCCCGCGTGTCTGCCTGTGAAATAAAAGACGAGGAAATTCAAACCCAATTTAAGTTTGAGAATCAAGGAGGAGGTGACCAAGAAGATAAAAGCTAACATCGTGAGGGTCACAACTTATCCGACCTATCTAGACAACATCGTACCAGTACTGAAGAAGTATGGGAAGATAAGGATACACGTAGATTATCGGGATCTCAATAAGGCTAGTCCAAAAAATATTTTTCCTCTTCCAAACATTCACATTCTCATTGATAATTACGCAAAACATGAGTTGCAGTCATTTGTCAATTGCTTTGCAGGATATCATCAAATCCTGATTGATGAGAATGATGCAGAGAAGACAGTCTTTATCACTCCGTGGGGAGTATACTGCTACAGGGTAATGCAATTTGGACTCAAGAATGCCGGTACAACTTACATGAGGGCGATGACTATTCTTTTTCACGATATGATTCACAAAGATATCGAGGTGTATTTGGATGATGTCGTTATTAAGTCTAAAATGAGTTCGGACTACCTGGATGATTTACAGAAGTTCTTTGAAAGGCTGTGAAGGTACGACCTAAGTTGAATCCGTCCAAATGCGCTTTTGGAGTTCCCACAAAAAAGTTATTGGGATTCATTGTTAGTAGGCGAGGTATAGAGTTGGATCCGTCCAAGATAAAGGAAATCCAAGAGTCACCACTTCCTAAGACCAAAAAGGACGTAATGAGTTTCTTGGGAAGACTCAATTACATCTGTCGATTCATAGCCTAGTCCACGTCATTTGTGAACCCATATTCAAGTTATTGAAGAAAGATATCGCATGTGGATGGACTGAAGAATGCCAAAAGGCTTTTGGTAAAATCAAGAAGTACTTGTCTAACCCACCAGCATTAGTTCCACTAGAGCTCGAGAAGCCATTTTTGTTATATTTATCCATTATGGAAAATGCATTTGGATATGTGTTAGGGCAGCATGATGATTTAGTAAGGAAGGAATAATCCATTTACTACCTGAGTAAGAACTTCACACAATATGAAGCAAGGTATACATTGTTGGAGAGGGATTAATGTTCACTGACTTGGGTTGCACAAAAGTTGAGGCACTATCTATCCGTCTATACCACGTACTTGGTTTCAAGAATAGATTCAAGTACATCTTTCAGAAATCAATACCTACTGGAAAATTGGCAATATTACAAATTTTCTTGAGCGAGTTTGATAACGTGTATGTGATACAGAAAGTCATTAAAGGACAAGATTTAGCTGATCACCTTGCAGAAAATCTAGTGGATCAAGATTACAAGCATCTCAATACTTACTTTCTTGATGAAGAGGTGTTGTTTGCAGGAGAAGATATCTCAGAGCCATGATGGATGGAGAATGTTCTTTGAAGGAGCATCAAACTTTAAACCAGTCAGAATTGGAGCAGTTCTAGTTTCAGAAATAGGTTAACATCATCCGATCTCGGCGAAGATTAGGTTTCCTTGCATGAATAATATGGAAGAATATGAGGCTTGCATTCTCGGACTTAAGATGACGGTGGACATGAACATCGAAGAGCTCTTAGTGATAGGATATTCAGATTTGTTGATTCATCAAGTACAAGAAGAATGTACTACTAAGAATGTCAAAATCCTTTCTTATGTGCAATTTGTCAAGGAGCTGAGTAAGAGGTTCATGAATATTGAATTCAAACATGTTCCTCAAATTAAAAATGAGTTTGTCGATGCCCAAGCGACAATATCTTCAATGATTCAGCCTCAAAATAAGAATTACAACCATCCCATCAAGTTGGAGATACTCGATCAACATGCATACTGTTTCCATGTAGAGGAAGAACCAGATAGGAAGCCGTGGTACTATGAAATCAGAAGGTTACTCAAAGCCGGAGAATATTCAGAAAGCTCTACTGACAAGTAGAAGAGGACTTTAAGAAGGATGACCAATCACTTTTTTCTTAACAAAGAAATCCTGTATAGGAGGACTCTAGACTTGGGATTGTTATGATGCATCAATGCCTCGAAATCCACAAGATTGTTTGAGGAGATACATGCAGCAACTTGCAAACCCCACATGAATTTTTTTATGCTTGCGAGGAAGATTTTGAGATTGGATACTTTTGGATGACCATGGAGAGGGATAGCATTCGATACGTGCAGAAATTTCACCAATGTCAAGTCCATGGGGATTTTATATGGGTTTCGCCAAATGAACTCAATGTGATGGGTTCCCCTTGGCCGTTTGCTTCTTAGGGCATGGATGTTATTGGGCCTATAGAGCCTCCGACATCCAATGAACATCATTTCATCTTGGTTGCTATAGACTTTCACAAAATAGGTTGAAGTTTCAACATATAAGGTAGTGACTAAGAAAGTTGTAGCAGATTTCATCTGGAATAATTTTGTTTGTCGATTTGGAATTCCAGAGTCAATCATAACAGATAATGGGGCCAATCTCAATAGCGAACTGATGAGAGAGATTTGTGAAAGGTTTAAGATCTCTCATCAAAACCCCACAACATATCGACCACAAATGAATGAAGCAGTTGAGGCTGCGAATAAGAATATTAAGAGGATTTTGGGGAAGATAGTGGACGGTAACAGGGAATGGCATGAGAAGCTTCTATATGATTTGCTCGGCTATCGTACCACGATCAGAAAATCCACTAGGGAAACTCCTTACGTGTTGGTTTACGGTTCAGAAGCAGTAGTACCTGTAGAAGTAGAGATACCTTCATTAAGAATCATCTAGGAGGTTGGTCTAGATGACGCTGAATAGATTCATAGCAGGATCGAGCAGTTGATGCTTATTGATGAAAAGAGATTAGACGCAGTTTATCATGGTCAACTCTATCAAAATAAAATGATCAAGGTGTTCAACAAGAAAGTCAAGCCTAGTCGATTCACACAAGGACAATTGGTAGTGAAAAAGATATTTTCTCACCAATATGAAGCCAAAGGGAAATTTGTGCCAAATTGTCAAGGTCCTTACATAGGTTATCGAGTACTTTTAGGAGGAGCAGTAATACTTGTAGAAATAGATGGCATAGTAAGTACGAAGCCGATCAACTCAGACGTCATTAAGAAGTACTACATTTAAAGAAGTACTACAGTAAGTACGGCTGGATACGTAGGCAGCCCACATAGGGTTCGATTTTCCTTAGAAAAACCCAAAAACATCATCCTTTCATGTATTCAGAACTACTTTCGACTGACTTTCCACGGAAGGATACGTAGGCAATCCTCATCGAATTCGGTACCTACATATTTTACTCTTTTATTATACTAAACTACTGCCTGACCTGATTCCTCTTAGATACATTGACAACCTAAGTCAGGCTCGATCACTACGTTCCATATTGTCACTTTTTCCATTGTATTTGAACTACGTCATGACCTGATTCTACTTGGATACGTAGGAAGTATGAGTCAGACTCAATCATTGCATTTCATATTTCTTTCTCTATCCTCGAACTACGTACAGACTTGATTCCTATTTCAAGGATACGTAGGCAACCTGAAAGGTTCGGTATTATTACATTTAGGAAAATTCCCTTTTGCTCATAGTATATCCCCAACAATATAAGTGATCTCGCCGCCAGAATCAACATAGCAGCGATAAAGTCAGAGGAACTTCACCCGAAGGTTAAAGTTACGTGAGTCACAATCAACAAATGGAGGCTTGGCGAATTTCCAAACGTGTCATAATCTAAAAACGATAGAGGATTACTATATATACTTAATATACGTAATATATTTGTGAAGATATATATGTATATATGTATTTTTTCAAAATACTTTCCTACTCTCCCACCTGCTAAGACTCCAAATTTGGGAATAATCGCGTAATCGAGGAAGTATTGGAGGATTTCATAGACAAAGTCAGGATCCCTAAGTCGACACAAATCAACACCCTTTCCCAACTAAGAATTTTTCTTTGAGCGTAAGAAAATAGAAATTGAAAAGGACAACATCAAGTCATGCTTTGGAACGGGATCAGAGACATCATACGGCTCATCACTATAACATGATCCAAAATACTCCAAAATACTCCAAAATACTCTTCCCCTGCTTTATTTTTCACATACCTTTATCCTCACAGGCTCTAAGAATTTCGTTTGAATCTTTTGCAGGTACATTGAAGACTTGAGTCAGAGACAACAAAGAAATGGGCCCTTCATAGGAAGACTAGGCTATTTACTTCTCCTAATAAACTCCGCCGATTGAAGCCAACAACCTGACTGCGTCGAATAACTTCGCCAATCAAAGAATCATTGTCTAACTGCGTTGAATAACTCCATCAATCGGAGAGTGCTGTCTGACTTCATCAAAGTCAAGATTTTGCATTCCGAGGACTGTGAATAAGCAAACAAAGTCAAGCTTCCATATCTGGAGGACTGTACATAAGAAAACAAAGTCGAATTCTGTATTTTGAAGATTGTACATAAGCAAACAAAGTGACCCTCTACCATATCGGAGGATGCAAATGAGCAACACGACTCTCCGCCATATTGGAAGCATGCACCAGCAAGGGGGACGCCCCGCCATAAATCAAAGAATGTACACAAGCAAAGAAACGCTCTGCCATATCGTAGAATCAAGTTTCAGCAAATGGATCACTGTCTGCCAATCAGAGACTCGCACCATAAAAAACAGCAAGAAAACCGCTATGACAGTAGTATCAAATCCCAACAACAATGCCATCATTTAGTTCAGGTCGTAGGTCGCCTTGACAGGACAAGACGGGGTTACCTTTTGGAAATTGCCCGCCGTACGAGGCTTTACTTTTCAAACACTACTCGCCAGTCGGATGGCGCTTACTTCTCAAGAACTATCCATCAGTCGGATGGACTTCATTTTTCAACAACTACACGCCAGTCGGATGGCTTATTCTCCAATTGCTCGCCAGTCGAATGCCTTATTCTTTAACTACTAGTCAGTTGGATGTCTTTTATTTTACAACAACTGCTCAACCGATGGAGGATCTTTACATTTCAGCCATTGCCCCGCCAGTTGGAGGCCTCCACAAACGGAGATCACAATACTAGTTTGAATATCTAAACTGCACTCTTTACATTACAATTTCAATTTACTATTTTTGAACAACAGGTAGTTTTCACCCTTTTTACCTGTTTTGCAGGATTATGTAGTACAACGTGGAACTACCCTTTTAGTAGCAAACCGAGGCAAGCTAGCGGAATGCCAAGCATTCCTATCTACGTCAAGGATTCCGGCGAAGAACTCAACTCAACTCGACTCGACTCGACTCAATCTTCCATTTCCATAACTCTTAGTGTCATCGCCCAATGTCATCGCGATCCAACACTGGAACAATTTTTGAAAGTCCGCGATCCCCTTTTTTCTCTCAGAATCTTCAGCAGATATTGCTATCCAACATCTCCTCACTCCCAGCTGTCCTAAACGACCATTTCAGGGATAAGCGCACCCATATCCATTCCATTCGTGCTAAAATCTTTGTAATCACCTTCGAAGGAACCCAATGTCACCATAATTCTACACTGGGAAAATTTTTGAATTTGATTAAAATTTTCTACAAGTCGAACTACAAATGGTCTAATTTCTAATGAAACTTGAGATAAGTAGGTAACTCAGGAATCAGAGCTCGACCATAATCTTTCAAAATTTCTTTTTGCTCGAGACAAAATTGGTTACGTCAACGTGATTACCCAAAGATTTTCACACTAATCTTAGGTCAATCAGGGACTACTGTTAACACCCAATTTTGACTCGCTCTGTTTCCTTTAATTATTTTTCGGTGCTCTTCGACCTTAAATAATTTTTCTAAAAAAATTCGTATTTTTATTCCTATAAATTTTGAAAAGAATGAAAGGGGAAGATTTATTTTCCTATCATATTGTAAAATATACTAATATAATTAAATATTTTAACATCAAAAATTACAAAAAATATCTTTTGATAGTCGCATTCACATTTTTTCTAATTTTATTTTTCAGACGATACTGTAACCATATATATGTATATTCTTATTATGTGAAATATATATTCTTTATAAGTATGCACATATATTTTTTTTTATATTCTTATTTTTACATATAAATGTATCTATATATATTCTTGTTAATATTAAATCACAAAAGATATTAAATTAGGACGTTTATACAAATTATGTCTGTAATTTATATACATACGTCTCAAAGTAATATTAGGGTATTAGGAAGCATCGATAAAATTAATTTCAGTAGAAAAAGAGTACTCGGGCCAACAACTCAATTTCAATTTTTATTTTTATCCAAACACAATTCTTATTTATAAATGTGAGCCAAGAGACTCAAAATTGGGTCAAAACTTAGTCCAATATTCATGTCCACTTCATCAATCCATTCTGCAATATCAACCAATCACGCGCTGCTTCATTAGCGAAAAACAAAATTGATCCAACGAACATAAACTAATCAGATCCGTTGCTAACTTTCTAATACAAGGATTCCGAAATTTTCCGTTATCTCTACGTACACACATATATATATAGTTTATTTTATTCACTTATTTATTTATGTATTTATTTTCTCCCTCCTTTTTCTTTTATCCTTAAATTAAATTCGAACCATTCGATTGAGGATCAGACGGATAAAAAATAGTCACTTTTCAATCAAATTTTTATATTTTTTCATATATATATATATATGTATACACACAATTTTTATTATTTTAGAGTATTTGTTTTAGTTGTCCGATCAAAATAAAGGACGGACCAGATTTGGTCGAATTTTTCAAAGCACAATACGCGGTTTTCTCTTCCCCACAAGTGAAGTGAAGATTTGGTATCTGAGGCTATAAAATTCATATTGTGCCTTCAAGTAATTAGCTTTTATCTCTATATGTAGTTGTATTCCCCCAAGTTCGAGTAAAAATAAAAGATAATGTAATGTTTTAACCTTGAACTTTGCTAGGAAAATCTGACTTAACCTCAATTCCATTCTCATGGTTGTTCCGCGTTAAAGCATGTGAATATGTGACCAATTTCAGCTTTGGTTCAGTCATGGTGTTGTTTTTATTTAATTCATGGATTTGGTTTTCAATTTAATCCTAATTTTCTTTCAAAACATGGTGGTTCTGTGTTCAAAATAATCGATGTATTTTGTCCTCCGTTAATTCAAAACATAGAATTAGTGAAGTTGGTGACGAGTTCCTTGCTTAACGCTAGTCTTTCAAAGGTTAAGTACATTTGTTCGAGTTCCATATTAGTTGGACCACATTTCGGGACATTTTGAAATTTAAATGTTTACTTTCTCATAATTTCATTGGCTCATTTTTTAACTATCAAATTCCTAATCTTTATCGTTTTTTATTTCATGAACAATTGGAGAATTGGAGTTTCGGCCGAAACTCGTCTTGACCCAACTATCGGGTCAACCACAACTAGGATTGCAAGAGCCTCGGAGCCGCGAGAAATAGAAATTTGAACTCCTTTAGGAATTTAGTATCTCTTAGCCTTACTCTCTTACTTTATTATTATTGTCATGTCCCTTAGGAACTCTAATTAGTATTATTATTGTCGCACTTGGTTTACATTAGTTGTTTATCATATTTATATTGCTTTATCGTTTGTGAATATGCTTAAGACGGATTAATACTCTCACTCTTTCGCAAATAAAATACAATTGATTAACTCATAAAAATATGAATTTTGCTCTAAATTAAAAAGACTTTATCACTGAGTTTTCTTTTGTTGTTGTTGTTTACCTCAAACAAAAAGTGTTTTTGTGACATTAACGTGGAAATTTCCATATCCCTCTAAAACAGCAAAGGAAATTTCAGAAACTAACTTAATAGGAAAGTGTTGCAGCCTTTAAAAGTGTTGTGGCTTAATAATTTTTTTCTGTGAGGAGTTCCATGTGAAGATAACATTTCAATATATCAGGTAAAACAAAGAACATTACCTTAACAATTGTCAGCAACATTGTCAAACAACTATAAAAAAATATGAGTAATGGTCATGACCAAGATAAAGTTACGCATCTACCATGTAGGCCTTTATGTGATACAACAGGTTCATGATAATGAATATATTTGACTCCGACTATTAACACAACTTCAAAATAAATTTTAAAAGATAGGTGATAAGCAATCAAAGGCAATAAACTAAAAAAAACTTATTTTATTACTGAATAATGAGTTGCAGACTAACATGTATATTTTATGGTAACAGAAATAAAACTGATATAAGATATTGGAATAATGGTCTTATATGCCGCATGAAAGATCGAATACCTCTCCGCATGTATTTGATTGAAGGTATTTATTGTTATTTTATGGTGTTTTCGGGCATAAGAATTTGTATTGAGGCACAACAACTTCAACATTAGTTCAAGTTTTAAAACAAGAACACTATGAAGTACAAAAACACCATCAACACAAGATCATAGTGATCTTTCTAAGAAGTGTTTTTTTTTTCCAGAAATTAAGATGAAACAAAAATATAAAGTCAAGTCCCCCGACTTCACGGAGTGTCCTTAAGGAATAATTTCCCTCACTGTACCCGAAGTTTTGGAATCTTCCTCCCAGGATAAAATGACTTTCAATCCAACTATAGTGGTACCTCAAATAATTGGATTCGTCGAACTCACTCAACGATTTGATTGATCACAAATAATGTTTTGAAGACAAGAAGAGTTTTTATTTCAGAAAATTTTTCATTCATTTCTAAACCTGTGGATGAAAGCAGGTTTATATAGCCATCAGATGCCACTTCTGAAAGGTGGGAATGGTTTACTTAAAAGGTGTATCCTTTGGAAGAGTCATGTCTGTTCATTCGAAACATTGTGTCTTTTTCTGAACAGACACAACTATCTGAACAGTCACACCTTTTCTAAAACAATATGTCTTTTGCTCAAAGGTTGTGTCCCTCAATTTTCCATTCTCACCAATTAAACCCAACAATCCCCCACATGAATGGGGAGTGACTATTCTTTGTAAAACTTTACGGACAAGTATGTGATTATCAAGCAAAGACTGATTGTATCTGGATAAGTGGGTTTCCCTTTGAACTGTCCGTAGTGAACATGCATCGGATGCACTCGGTCAATCGGTAGATTTGATATCTTTGAACCGTCGAACTTTAATGTACACCTAGACAACACATGTCACACAAACAACCTTTTACCGTTTATGGTTCTCACGTTTTTGTTCTTTTCAGCCATGAACACGTTCCGGTTTCATGAGAGCTTAGAGAATAGGCCTTTACTAACATTCTCCTTGAAGCGGCTTCCACTTTGCCCTCACTTAGGTGATTTCTAAACGTTTAATCCTATAGATTAAACTATTTGGTCAAATCTGCCAAACTTAGATAATCATTAAAAGACTTTTCACTTTAAGTCTTATCCTTGTTTACTAAATATTGTCTATATCATGAGAATGGGTTGGGTAATTGACAATGTTGAACCTGTCAGACACAACTTTGTTTGATCTCCTTGAACCTAGCTCTTGGGATCTCCAGTCTGCTAGGTAAAGTTACTGTCATGCTGACTTGTCCTAGGCCTTAAACCCATTTCCTTGGATGTCCTTTCTACTCCTTCTCTAGATAGGCCTTTTGTAAGTGGATTCGACACATTATCCTTTGACTTAACATAGTCAACTGTGATAATTCCACTAGAGAGAAGTTCTCTAACGGTATTATGTCTCCGTCTTATGTAACGAGATTTACCATTGTACATCATGCTCCCTGCCCTACCTATTGCCGCTTGGCTATCACAGTGTATACATACTGGTGCCACTGGTTTGGACCAATAATAAATATCTTTCAAGAAATTTTGGAGCCATTCTGCTTCTTCACTGGCTTTATCCAATGCGATAAATTCAGATTCTACTGTAGAGCGAGCAATACAAGTCTGTTTGGATGATACCAAGAGACTGGTCTTCCATCGATAGTAAATACATATCCACTTGTGGATTTTACTTCGTTCGATCTGGTGATCCAATTTGCATCACTATATCCTTCAAGTACCACAGGATATTTATTATAATGCAAGGTATAGTCTTGAGTGTATTTTAGATACCCAAAAACTCTTTTCATTGCCATCTAATGAGTTTTGTTGGGATTACTTGTGTACCAACTCAACTTACTAATAGCGCATGCTATGTCTGGTCGTGTACAATTCATTATATACATTAAACATCCCAATACTCTTGCGTAGTCCAATTGTGAGTCACTTTCACCTTCATTCTTTCGAAGTGCAAAGTTCACATCCAATGGAGTCTCGGCAATACCGAATTCCATATACTTGAATTTGTCAAGTACATTTTTGATATAATGAGACTGTGACAATGCCAACCCTTGTGGAGTTCTATGAATTCTTATACCTAAGATCACATCCGCAACTCCGAGGTCTTTCATATCAAACTTGCTCTCGAGCATTCGTTTCGTTGCATTTATGTCAGAAATGTCTCTACTGATGATCAACCTATCATCTACATATAAACACACAATGACTTGGTGATTTGGAGCGTCTTTAATATAAACACATTTATCACATTCATTTATTTTGAACCCGTTTGACAACATGGTTTGGTCAAACTTCGCATGCCATTGTTTAGGTGTTTGCTTTAGTCCATACAATGAGTTAATAAGTTTACACACCTTATTCTCCTTTCCTGGAACCACAAAACCCTCAGGTTGTTCCATGTAAATTTCTTCCTCCAATTCTCCATTTAAGAATGCGGTTTTCACATCTATTTGATGGATTTCAAGATCATATACCGCAACCAAGGCAATTAACATTCGAATCGATGTTATCCTTGTTACTGGAGAGTATGTATCAAAGTAATCAAGGCTTTTTTTTTTCTTGAAGCCTTTTACTACAAGTCTTGCCTTGTATTTGTCAATAGTACTATCTACTTTCATTTTTCTTTTGAAGATCCATTTAGAACCTAAAGGTTTATTTCCTGGAGAAAGATCAACCAATTCCCACGTATGGTTGCTTAAGATTGAATCAATCTCAATATTGACTGCCTCTTTCCAAAAGGATGAGTCCGAAGATGACATCATTTCTTTAAATGTTTGAGGCTCATTTTCTAAGAGAAATGTTACAAAATCTGATCCAAACGTAGTAGAAGTTCTTTGACGTATACTACGTCTTGGATTCTCTTCATTATGTACATTCTCACTTGGTTCATCTCGAGGTCGTTTAGATCCTCCACTAGACCGTTCATGTCTAATTTTATACGGGTAAATGTTTTCAAAGAATTCAGCATTATCTGATTCAATTACCGTATTTTCATTTATATCCTTATGTTCGGATTTATGAACCAAAAATCGACATGCTTTACTGTTTTTAGCATATCTTATGAACACACAATCCACAGTCATAGGTCCTATCTTAACCCTTTTAGGCATAGAAACTTGGACCTTCGCTAGATACCCACACACTTTGAAATATTTCAAGTTGGGTTTTCTTTCTTTCCATTTCTCATAAGGAATTGATTGTTTCTTACTATGGGGAACTCTATTGAGTATACAATTGGCTGTAAGGATAGCCTCTCCCCACAAATTTTGCGGTAAATCGGAACTTATAAGTAAGACATTCATCATTTTCTTCAAAGTTCGGTTTTTCCTTTCTACAATTCCATTAGATTGAGGTGAATAAGGGGCCGTAGTTTGATGGACAATTCCATTCTCTACACATACTTCGGTGAAAGAAGATTCATATTCTCCGCCTCTATCACTTCTTATCATTTTTATCTTTTTCTCTAACTGATTTTCTACTTTAGTTTTGTATTGCCTAAACACATCTATTGCTTTATCCTAACTATTTAGCAAGTAGACATAACAATATCTAGTGCAATCATCAATAAAAGTTATGAAATACTTTTCCCACCATATGATGGTATTGACTTCATATCACAAATGTCAGTGTGTACTAAGTCTAAAGGATTGGAATTCCTTTCAACGGACTTATAAGGATGCTTTACATACTTTGATTCCATAGACGTTTGACACTTTGATTTATTGCACTCAAAGTTTAGCAAAACCTCTAAGTTAATAAGTTTTCGTAACGTTTTGTAATTAACATGGCCTAAACGTTCATACCACAAATTATAAGACTCAAGAAAGTAAGAAGATTTGAACTTTTATTGATTTTAACATTCATCTTATAAAGGCCCTTAGTGAGATAGTCTTTTCCTACATACATTTCTCCTTTGCTAATTATAATTTTTTCAGAAACGGTTACACATTTGAATCCGTTCTTGTCTATAAGTGAAACAAAAATCAAGTTTCTACGTAACTCCGGAATGTACAAGACATTGTTAAGTGTCAAGACCTTTCCTGAAGTCATTTTCAAGCCCATTTTTCCTGTTCCTTCTACCTTAGCCGTAGCGGAGTTAGCCATGTAGATCATTTCTTCTACTTGAGCCGGAGTGAATGATGAAAACAACTCTTTGTTGGCACATATATGGCGGGTGGCACCAGAATCTATCCACCATTCGCGAGGATTCCCCACCAAGTTGCCTTCTGAGAACATAGCACACAGATCATCACATTTTTGTTGGACTCAACCATATTAGCTTGGTCCTTTTTCTTGCCTTTCTTAGGGGCACGCCAATCCGTGGACTTATGGCCAATTTTGCCACAGTTGAAGCACTTTCCCTTGAATTTCTTCTTGGGTTGATTGCTTCCTTGTTCAACTTTCTTCCTTTTCTTAGAATTATTTTGGTCATCTTCTACAATATGAGCTCCATTAATTGTAGAATTCCCTTTTGACCTTCTCTCGGCAGCCTTATTATCCTCTTCAATACGCAGTCGAACAATAAGATCTTCGATAGTCATCTCCTTGCGTTTGTGCTTCAAGTAGTTTTTGAAGTCTTTCCACATAGGTGGTAGCTTCTCAATGATCGCTGCTACTTGAAATGCATCATTCACAATCAAACCTATAAAACAGTTTATGTGAGTACTAAGAACATTTTTAATTTGTTCAACTAAGGTATTTTTCAAAGATATACCTTCTGCTAAGAGATCATGGATGATTACTTGCAATTCCTGAACTTGAGAGACAACCGATTTACTATCTATCATTTTAAGTCTAGAAACCTTGCAACAAAGAATTTCTTAATTTCCGTATCCTCTGTCTTATGTTTTCATTCTAGTGCCCCCCACAATTCCTTCGATGACTTAGTTCCACTGTAAATATTGTAGAGGTCGTCTTGGAGACCACTCAAGATATAATCCCTGTAAAGGAAGTTTGAGTGCTTCCAAGCCGCTACAATCATGAAATGCTCTTTGTTCGAGGTTCCCTCAGGCACCTCAGGAGCATCCTCACTAGTGAACTTTTGAAGGCATAGAGTGGTGAGGTAAAAGAACATCTTTTGCTGCCATCTCTTAAAGTCAATGCCTGCAAATTTTTCGAGCTTCTCCGCAGGTGCCATTAGTTGCGGAGCATTTGCTCGACTTGTTGAGGCAATACTAGTTGCCCCCACAGTCATAGCCGTATCTTGTATTTGACTTCTGTTAGGCATTTTTCCTGTCACCACAAGACAATAAAATTTAGTATTTTCAGAATACTATTTACAAAGTTAAACAACTTTAAACTCTTCTTCTTGTTTCTAGTTAACGATGAAGCTTTTATGACTTCCAATCGTCAACCGAATGATCTTTAACTTGTGATGAAGATTTTATGTCTTCGAATCACTAGATAAGTTCAAATGGAGTAGAAAGCTTAAAGCTTTAATCTCCAAAAACAAGCAATACAAATTCTGCAGAAGACTATTCCTTAAAATTGTTATTTTATGGTGTTTTCGGGTACAAGAATCTGTATTTAGGCACAACAACTTCAACACTAGTTCAAGTTTTAAAACAAGAATACTATGAAGTACAAAAATACCCTCAACACAAGATCAAAGTGATCTTTCTAAGAAGTGTTTTTTTTTCAGAAATTAAGATGAAACAGAAATATAAAGCCAAGTCACCCGACTTCACGGAGTGTCCTTAAGGAATAATTTCCCTCACTGTACCCGAGGTTTTTGAATCTTCCTCCTAGGATAAAATGGTTTTCAATCCAACTATAGTAGTACCTCAAATAATTGGATTCATCGAACTCACTCAACGATTTGATTGATCACAAATAATGTTTTGAAGACAAGAAGAGTTTTTATTTCAATTTTTTTTTAATTCATTTCTAAACCTGTGGATGAAAGCAGGTTTATATAACCACCAGATGCCTCTTCTGAAAAGAGGCAATGGTTCACTTAAAAGGTGTATCCTTTGGAAGAGTCATGTTTGTTCATTCAAAATATTGTGTCTTTTTCTGAACAGAAACAACTATCTGAACAGTCACACCTTTTCCAAAATAATATGTCTTTTGCTCAAAGGTTGTGTCCCTCAATTTTCCATTCACACCAATTAAACCCAACATTTATACTCCTCTATGAAGGATTTATAATATTAAAAAATATATTGATGCAATTTTATATTCAGTAAAAAAAATGATGCGTGTATAAGATTAAGATGTATTTGATGTGTCAGAGCTTGCTTCATCAATGTATTAGAAATGATATCTCTCTACCTTTAAGGTAGGGGTAAAGTTTGCATTCACACTATCCTCTTCAAACAACACTTTTTGAGAATGGTTATATTGTTGTTGTTTGATATACTGTTATCTAAGAGTGACTGAAAGCTAGAAAAATATTGCATCTTTGTAGACTATAAATCTGCAAGGGAATCAAGGCTTTTGACGCTAAGGTCACAAGACAAGGACTAAAAAGTATAGAAAAGAATGAGATAAATATGAATAGCTTTGAGGGAAAGAGTCATTGATATTTAGCTACTGTTTGAGTCTCTATAGGTTCCTTGTAGTGGAGGTAGACAAAAGAAACTGTTGGTGGTCGAAAAATGTTATCAATTGTTAGATTTGACTTTCCTATTTGTCGGTTTGGTTGAAAGGTACCTCGCTTCATCAATATTTGCTACATTCAAGTTTTAAGTGGCATAGTATTTTTTGTAATTGAACAACACCATAGTGCACTTGCCCAGTTTAGTTGTTATTTAATCATCATGGATAAAGAAGATTCATATTTCATTCATTAATTTGTGTATCTTAATATAATTTCTTAGTTTCATTATGAGATGTCCTACTTGAGTACATGTGATGTTCAGGCTATTGCACATTTTACTAACAGGAGAATGTAATTTTTGGTTCAAGCTAATTGAACATGTACCAAAGTTGGACATGCTTTAAGGTACACTAAGGGCACATCACCGGCTATCAGAAAATGTCCCACAACTGTAGGCCACACCGCTTGCACTAACAGTTCTAATATATCTCACATATATTGCAACATCACACCAAGATAGAACAAAAGTACGTATTATGTCACATATAAGAAGAACAAAGGGAGCATGCATATACAAGATCATCAAATACAAGTAAAAGAAGATATGACAAATACATAGATGACAAGTCAATATGTCAATACAACACAACATAACATAATAAAGTAAGTGCAATGTATATGATAATGATGATGATGATGTACGAGGTTGTCGCACAACCTCCAGGATCATCGCAAACCTCCGGGATCATCGTACAATCCCCTTATATACCTACAGAGCTAAATCTTCCCGATGTAGGACCCGTGGGGGGTTCGTCAACCCGTATACAATCCACATATATCATATCTTCTTTTTGGTACATTCCTCGAAAAAGTGTTATTAGGTGTTGCCAGTGTTTCTCAAATGTTGCCACAGTGGTACCAATATTTCATGAATGAGTATGATGTGAAGATGTAATGCTCACAACCAATCACAATGAGTATTTACACAACCAACCACAAGATATATCTCCATAACCAACCACAATGATACATTTCCACAAACACATGAGCCAATATCCACTCATTATTTTCGTTTCATCCATGAATTTCCATGTCTCATATGCCAATAAAGTATGAATATAATCACAATAAACCAATGGTACCACATTAAGAATTTTAACAACACAATATAATTATTCACATGTATTCAAGGCTATCAATATCACACAGGGCTCCACACGGTCACACATATCACATAATAACTCAATTTCGATAATTACATCACATATAGGTCCCCACACGTACACAACACATAAATAGTTATTTTTCATGATTAGTTTCCACCCTTAATGCATTTTGTATCATCATTTACTACCCAACCTAGTCTGAAAGAGTTAAGCCATAACCTACCTCAAAAGCCGAAACCGGTCCGCTACACTTCGAACCTATGACCTTATTTTTTATGAATAATTTCGAAATCCACTAAAAACATCAAATATGAAATCTACGTGTCAAAACAAAACCAGCGACACCCATGTTGACTGCTTTTGATTTGGGGTCAAATCGACCCCAAAATGGGTTTCCAAAAAATAAGGGAAAAATCAGAACTTTACTTCAAAAATATGTTTTCCATATTTTTAGAAACCTACTGCTGGAAACCTAAGTTAAATCGAATAAAAAATGAGGTTCAAATCGAAGAAAAACCATTTTTAAGCTTTACCGGGTAAAATCTTAGAAATCCAGGTTAAAATCAAGAATTGGAGTTGTTTTGAAAGTTAAATTGATGAAAAACTAGTAATTATAAGATAAAAACATTATTCAAGTGAAAAGAGTAAAATTGGAGTTTAAAAATCAAGCTCTGATATTTTTGGGGTTTTGAAAAATTAATTAAGAAATTACTAAGAAAAGGGTGAATTCTTACCTTAAATCCGAAAATAAACCAAGAAATATATGTTAATATAACTTACCAAACTCCCATAAACTTCACTTTTAAATTCCCACACTATTTTAGGGTTAACTCCTAAGAGGCAAGATGAAAAATGAGCAAAATAAGCCCAAAACTGCTATATATATTGTAGAAAATCTGAACAAAAAGAGTTGAAAAAATGTTTTTTTTAAGTCAATCGGGAATTCGTCAAGGTGGCCAGGATTCGTTCAGAGTCCGATATATGCAAAAGAACTATGAAACTACACTAAATTCGACGTTCCGGACGCGATAGAGATATTAGATTTTTTTTAAAAAAACATCGTTTTCACAAAATTGACTTCCGAAACATCGAAATGAGATTTAAAAGCTGTAAAATCATACCAAACATGCTAATATCCTAAAGTCAACATTCTGGATCTACTGGCGAAGTCGGATTTTTCATCTGAGGTTATTTCAATCAAATGTGGGTCCCACACCCATATTTCTAGTTTTCCAACTTTCTGATCAATAGGCCAAAATGAGTTCGGGTGCACCGGGACCCGAACCAAAGGTCTACCTAGCCTAAAATCAATATTCCAGAGTTGCTGGTGCAGTCCGTTCGTCTATCCGTCACACGAATCAAAACATATCTACATAAGTTCAAAATAAGGCTCTCGAAGTCATCAAAAATCACAATATTGCATAAATGATTCCAAAGTGCATCGAAAATTATGCCAATCACTCCCACACCCCAAAAATACCATAATGTAACTACGGAGAGGGGTAAAACAATCAAAACACACAAAATGACAAATTTCATCAAATTTTGAGGAGGTTACATCATCCACCACTAAAATCGAGTTCGTCCTCGAACTAAGGCAAAAGAAATACGTGAATCAACAAAGAGCTGGGGATAAGAACTACACATATCAGTATCGACCTCCCAAGTAGCTTCATCTACAAATCGATGTCACCACTGAACCTTAACCATAGGAATAACTCTAGAGTGCAACCACCTAACATCTCTAGCAAAAAAAAATGAAGACTGGCTCCTCAACAAAAGACAATCACTCATCTAACTGAACTGACTCCCAATAAATGACATGAGACTCATCTGGAATATAACGACAAAGCATAAAACATGAAAAACTGGATGAACAACTGATAGATCAAGGGGCAAAGCCAACTCATAAGCCACATCACCAACAGTCCAAAGAATCTCAAAAGGGCCAATATACCTGGGGCTAAGCTTGCCTCTCTTCCCAAACATCATCACATCCTTCATGGGTGAAACTCGAAGGAAAACACGATCACCAACACCAAATCTCAAGGCACAAAGTCTACGATCAGCATAACACTTCTGCCTACTCTGAGCCGATCTAAGTTAATTCTGAATGACCCAAACTCTATCCAACAACTCACAAAGAAAGTTCGTACCTCAAGGTCTCACCTCTAAAACATCGAACCAACCTACTGGAGAGCGACAACACATACCATAAAATACCTCAAAAGGATCCATATCAATACTGGAATGGTAACTATTATTATATGCAAACTCTGCTAAAGCCAAATACTGCTCCGACTGGCCACTAAAATCCATCGCGCATGCGCGACGCATATCCTTCAAAACCTGGATAGTCTACTCTGACTGGCCATCAGTCTGGGGTGAAATGCTATGCTAAGATCAACCCCAGTACCCAACTCATCCTGAAAAGTCTTCCAAAGAGAGATGTGAACACAAAACCTCAATCTGAAATAATGGACACCGACGCACCATGCAGAGGCATAATCTCACGAATGAAGATATGGGCTAACCTCTCAGCACTGAATAAGACCTGAACCGGAATAAAATGAGCTAACTTGGTCAATCGATCCACGATAACCCAAACACTGTCAGAACTATGAGATGTACGAGGAAAACCAGTCACAAAGTCCATAGTGATCCATTCCCACTTCCACTCGAAAATGGACAACCTCTGAAGCAACCCACCAGGTCTCATATGCTCGAACTCCACCTGCAGGAAATAAAGGCAATGAGCTATAAAATTCTCTATATCTCGTCTCATACCACCCCACCAGTAGTGTTGTCTCAAATCACGATACATCTTAGTCACACCTTGATGGATAGAATAGC
Organism: Capsicum pubescens; assembly: GCA_030864215.1. Taxonomy (NCBI): domain Eukaryota; kingdom Viridiplantae; phylum Streptophyta; class Magnoliopsida; order Solanales; family Solanaceae; genus Capsicum; species Capsicum pubescens. The sequence goes on along the minus strand of CM061544.1, from coordinate 269,645,571 downwards.
TGGAACAATGGGCCTCCTCCAAGATCAACCTAATCCAATCACCACTCTCGGCACACACAAACTCAGCCCCTAATCCTCAAAACTCTATCTGAATCAAGTGAGGCTTCCTTAGCCTCCCCAGTCAACATCTTATCGCGAATCAACCTCAATCCAATATCGTTAAAGTAATGCACTCGAATCTACTCTATCAAAGAAGATCTAGCCTCCACAAATGCCAAAACAAGCCCCAGTCTCAAAACATCAAGTCTAACCATCTGGTTAGCTAAAAACTGAATCTCTAAGGCCAAAAGCCTCTCCTTGGTCATAAGATACGCCAAGCTACCCATGCTAGTCGAATTCTCGCCCGAATGATAGAGAATAGTCAAGTCATAATCCTTAAGCAACCCAAGTCAACGGCGCTGCCTCATATTAAGATCTCGCTGGGTAAAGAAGTACTGAAGGCTATGATGATCTGAGAAGATCTCATAACGGACTCCATACAAGTAGTGCCTCCATAAATTTAAAGCAAACACAACTGCGCACAACTGCAAATCATGGGTAGGATAATTTCTCTCATGAGGCTTCAACTGACGAGACGTATAAGAAATTACCTTGACCTTCCACATTAACACAATACCTAACCCAACACCTGAAGCATCACAAAAGACGGTAAAACCCACGTCGTCCTTGGGTAAAGTCAAGATAGGAGCTGAAATCAACAAATCTTTAAGCTTTTGAAAGCTCGTCTTACAAGCATCGGACCACTGAAAATAAATCTTCTTCTGGGTCAACTTGGTCAATAGAGCTACAATGGATGAAAAACCTCAACAAAACGCCGATAATAACCTGCCAAGCCAATAAAACTCTGAATCTCGGTGGGCGAAGTAGGTCTATCCCAATCACAAACCGCTGCAACTTTGGCTGAATCAACTATAATACCTTCCTTAGTCACTACATGATCTAAGAAAGAAACAGACTCCAACCCAAACTCACACTTTGAGAACTTTGCATACAACTTCTCATCCCTCAATCTCTGAAGCACAATCTGCAAATGCTCCAAATAAACCAAGATATCATCTATAAACACAAAAACAAAGGAGTCAAGATACGGTCGAAACACCTGGTTCATTAACTCCATGAACGCGGCAAGGGCATTGGTCAACCCAAAAGACATGACTAAGAACTCATAATGACCATATCTAATCCAAAAAGCTATTTTTGGAATATTTGAAACTCTAATCCTCACCTGGTGATAATCGAACCTCAAATCAATCTTCAAAAACATCCCAACACCCTAAAGCTGATCAAATAAATCATCAATGAGAGGGAGAGGATACTTAGTCTTAACCATCACCTTATTCAACTGTTGATAATCAATACACATCCGCATAGACCCATCATTTTTCTTCACAAACAAGACAGGCGCACTCCATGATGAAATACTAAGTCGGATAAATTCCTTATCCAATAACTCCTGCAACTGATCCTTCATTTCCTTCAACTCTGTTGGGGCCATTTTATAAGTAAGAATAAAAATGGTCTTAGTGCCTGGTTCAACATTAATACTGCAATCAATATCTCGATACAGAGGCATACCAGGCAAGTCCATAGGGAATACATCCATAAACTTACGGAAAACCGTACAAAATCCAAGAAAGGAGGCGAAACAACATTGGTGTCATGAATATGAGTTAAGAATGATAAACATCCCCTCTCAATCAATTTGCGAGCCTGAACATAAGATATGTCTCTCTTAGGACCCAAATGAAGTGTACCCTTTTAAGTTATCCTTGGCATACCCGACGAAGCTAATGCCATGGTCTTAGCTAAACAATCTAAGATAGCATGATAAGGATCTAACCAATCCATGCCTAAAATAACGTCAAAATCGACCATATCTAATATAAGAAAATCTACCAAAATCTCATACCCGGCAAAAGTCACAGAACAAGATCGGTACGCCTGATCCACCACTAAAGAATCACCTATTGGGGTAGATACATAAATTGTCATGGCAAGAGGCTCACTAACAGAATCAAAACCCAAAGCAAAATACACAAACACATAGGAGAAAGTCGATCCGAGATCAAATAATATAGATGCAAGTATGAAAAAAATGAGGAAGATACCTGTAATCACAACATCAGAAGCCTGTACCTTAGGTTTGGCTGGTATAAGATAACACTATCCACGACTACCAACTGCTGAGTAGCCCCACGACCACTAACACGAGCTCTACTATCTCTACTTCTTGCATCTTTGGTAGAACTCCTACCTCTCATAGCTGAAATAAGAGTAGCTCTAAACACACAGCGAGAACAGTCCTTGACCACATGGCCAATCCTATCACACACATAGCAACCTCTACGACTAGCCTCAACTGGAGAAGGAACAACTGAGCCTGAATGACCACCCTGAACTGCTGAACTAGAAGATCCATCACCTAAAATCTATAAAGTCACCTACACTAGCCTACCATGGTATCTATGAGAACCTCTAAAATCTCTGCCTCGAGAGGTCTGACTACTGAAATTACCAAAATAGCGCACCCTCTTGGCGCCTTCCTGAGATGCACTAATAATACCCTTTGTCATCTTAGCATAATCCACAATACTCTAAAGAGGAGCTCCAAGCACAACCATCTGAGATGTAGCCAACTGGATGGAGACAACCAAACCCTTCACAGACTTTTGAATCTTCTCAAAATTGGATGAAATGATATCTTAGATATTTCTGGACAGGGTATGGAAATGTGCATCATACTCAGCAATTGTCATGGAGCCCTGCTCCAAATGATCAAACTCATCCCATATGTGATCTCTCAAACTGAAAGGAATAAATCTCTCCAGAAAGGCATCAACAAACTGATCCCATGACAACTCAGGAGCATCAACAAGCTTACAACTGAAAAATGTTATCCACTAATTTCTCACAGCATCTCTCAACTGATATGTAGTATAAGCCACACCATCTGCCCAGAAAGAGTGAAACACAACTTAGAACACAAGATATGAAACAATTTGCACTATAAGGAATCAAATGAGAGAGGTTTCCTAAAGACATCTTAAAACCTCTCGAAGATAGATACGGACGTCTATGTATTAATCTGTGAGACTCTATTAGACATCCCGTTCTTACATCGTGTGACCAATGAAACCTGGCTACTCTGATACCAATTTGTCATGACCCAAAAATGAGGGTCATGATGACACTTGTTGCGACGCACCTTAACAAGTAAGTCTATCACCCAAACTGATACGAAAAGAGGAAAATATTGAAATATCCCAAGATAAGTTTTCTAGAACGAAGCCAAACCATATAAGTAATCATAAAAATGCGGAAAGAACTTATCCAAAATACCAATCACGCCCAAAACCAGGTGTCAAAAGTATAAGAACTACTAATACAATCCAAGAGTCAAATACATCTGAAAAATAACCACAAAGGAATAATAACTGTCTCTGAATACTAATAAAGACATAACTACTATAAAAAGATAGAGGTGAACTTTGGACGCATGAATGTCCAACCCCTACCTTGGAAGATCCAATAATCGCCCGAGTCAATCAAGATGAGGCATACTCGAGCTAGGACCTATACCAAAAGGGTGCAGTAGGCATGAGTACAGTCCACTTGTACTCAATAAGTACCATAAGCCAACCAAGCAAAGTAGTAAATAAAGCATAAAAAATATACACTATGGGCACGTCACCTGCAATCAGAAAATGTCCCACAACGATAGCCCACATCGCTTGCACTAATAGTTCTAATATATCTCACATATATTGCAACATCACATCAAGATAGAACAAAAGTACGTATTATATCACATATAAGAAAACAAGGAGAAACATGCATATATAAGATCATCAAATACAAGTAAAAGAAAATACGATAAATACATAGATAACAAGTCAATATGTCAATACAACACAATATAATGCAATAAAGTAAGTGCAATGTCTATGATGATGATGATGATGACGCACAAGGTCGTCGCACAACCTCTGGGATCATCGCACAATCCTCGTATACACCTACAGAGCTAAAGCTTCCTGATGTAGGACCCATGGGGGGTTCGTCAACCCGTATACAATCCACGTATATCATATCTTCTTTTTGGCACATCCCCCGGAAAGGTGTTATCAGGTGTTGCCAGTGTTTCTTATATGTTGCTACGGTGGTACCAATATTTCATGAATAAGTATGATATGAATATGTAATGCTCACAACCAATCACAATGAGTATTTCCACAACCAACCACATGATACATCTCCACAACCAACCACAATGATACATTTCCACAACCACATGAGTCAATATCCACTCATTATTTTTGTTTCAATCATGAATTTCCACATGTCTCATATGTAAATAAAGTATAAATATAATCACAATACATCAATGGTACCATATTAAGTATTTTAACAACACAATACAATTATTCACATGTATTTAAGGCTATCAATATCACATAGGACTCCACACGGTCACACATATCACATAATAACTTAATTTCGATAATTACATCACATATAGGCTCCCAAAGGCACAACACATAAATAGTCATATTTCATGATTAGTTCCCACCATTAACATGCATTTTGTAACATCATTTACTACCTAACCCATTCTGAAAGAGTTAAGCCATAAGGTACCTCAAAAGCCAAAATTGGTCCGCTACACTTTGAACCCACGATCTTATTTTTTACGAATAAACTCAAACTCCACTAAAAATATTAAATATGGAATCTACGCATCAAAAAAAATCAATGATACCCATAGTGACTACTTTTGATTTGGGGTTAAAACCGACCTCCGACATGAGTTTCCAAAAAAAAGGGTTAAAATCAGAACTTTACTTCAAAAATATATTTCCCATATTTTTAGGAACCTACATCTGAAAACCAAAGTTAAATCGAGTAAAAACGAGGTTTAAATCGAAGAAAAACCATTTTTAAGCTTTATCGTGTAAAATCTTAGAAATTCGGGTTAAAGTCAAGAATCAGAGTTATTTTAAAGGTTAAATTAATAAAAAACTAGTAATTATAAGATAACAACATTATTTAAGTAAAATTGGGATTTAAAAATCAAGCCCTGAGATTTTGGGGATTTTGAGAAATTTATTAAGAAATTACTAAGAAAAGGGTGAATTCTTACCTTAAATCCGTAAATAAACCAAGAAATATATGTTAATCTAACTTCTCAAGCTCCCACAAAGTTCACTTTTAAGCTCCCACACTATTTTAGAGTTTAAATCTCAAGAGGCAAGATAAAAATGAGCAAAATGGGCTCAAAACTGCTATATAAATTGCAGAAAATCTGAACAAAAAGAGTTGAAAAATGGGAGGGGGGGGGTCTTTTTAAGTCAATTCGAAATTCGTCGAGGTGACCGAGATTCGTTCGGAGTCTAATATATGCAAACGAACTATGCAACCACACTATATTCGACGTTCCAAATGCGTTCATATTTTCAAAAAAATATTATTTTCACCAAATTGACCCCCGAAATCCGAAATCACAATTTTTCAAACTGAGAATCAAAATGAGATTTAAAAGCTGTAAAATCATACCAAATATTCTAACACCCTGCAATTAATATTCTGGATCTGCTGACCAAGTCAAAATTTCCATCCGAGATTATTTCGATCAAATGTGTGTCCCACACCCATATTTCCAGTTTTCCAACTTTCCGACCAATAGGTCGAAATGAGCTCGGGTGCACCGGGACCCGAACCAAAGGTCTACCTAGCCTAAAATTGATATTCTGGATCTGCTGGCACAGTCCGTTTGTCCATTCATCGCACCGATCAAAATACATCCACATAAGTCCAAAATAGGGCTTTCAAAGCCATCAAAAATTACAATATTGCATAAATGATACAAAAATGCATCAAAAATCATGTCAATCACTCCAACACCTCAGAAATAGCATAATGCAACTATGGAGATGGGTAAAATAATCAAAATACACAAAATCATAAATTTCACGTATTTCATCAAATTTTTAGGTCGTTACATAAAGCCTCCGCTATGCACGGGTTTCGAGAAAAGGCCCCACCACAAGGATATATTGTACGTAACTTTGCCTTGCATTTCTTCTCGAGGCTGTTTATAAGGGTTGAACCTGTTGCCTCCTTGTCACATGGTAGCAACTTTATCAGTTAATCTAAGGCTCCCCTTCAAAGGATAGTTCGGTGCACTAAAACTCCCACTATGCGCAGGGAGGAACATTTCTGCTGCAATGTAATAATAGCAAAAATATTCTTAACTTCATTTTCTTTGCTTAGATTATAGTTAAATTTTTCCAAAGGGTATATTAATCTGTTGTTTAGAATATTAAAAAACATTAAAAACTTCTCTTGATTTATAATTTGAACAAGTAATTAAACACAACTATTTTTAATATTAGGTCAAGTAATATGAAATGACGCGGGGCGGGTGGGAGGGAATATTGTCTATTATCTATATAAACTAGATGGTGAAGCCCGCGCTAGCGCGGGTCTAATAATAATGATGTAGCTATTGTTTGATCGTGCCTAGATAGAACGATTTTGAATTGAGAATGCCAAAAACACCTCTTTTTGCAAAAGAATATGGTATGATTGTGACCATCTTCAAACAACAATGACATAGAATATTAGACTAGGAAAGTATGTAAGATCACAGGCCCAATAATAATCTGAACGATAAGCGCGAACTATTTACATAAGATTCCATCACTTTTAGAAGGTAGTTACATACAAAAAGTATCAACATAAAATATCAACATGCAGCTCTGCCACGGTAAACAGTGGATGTACATTGAGATGTCGATTGTCATTTACATCAAAAGACAAAAAGTTTGTTCAAATATCCCGCTATGTGATGTTGGTATAGGCAAGAAAAATACACTTGTACATGCTATACCATATGATGAAGTTGATAGAGGTAATTAAAATCTAAAAGTTGAGTAGTGTCCACCTGCGACAGAAATGTAACAGTATTTAGAAGGTTCAATAAAGAGGAGTATGATCATTTTATTTACCGAATTATGTTGAATAGACAGAGTATATTTCACTGTAAGTTTAGACCTGCTTATTTCTTAGTAGTAATGTTGAAATGTTGAGATAATGAATTCACAGTATTTTGTCATGTCTACGTAAATGGTTGAATAATTGTTAGAGCTCAGGTATAGGGGAAATAGAGTATGGTCGTAGAGGAAATATGAAAATATTGTTATCTTCAATCCTTTTTCGCTGTTGTATATTGTAATACCCCGCAAAGTCCTCTTTCAGTTCTAGCCTTAAAGCATATTCAGTAAAGCAAAAATTCGAGTCTAAAAGTTTCAAAAATACTTTCTCAAGTATGAAATACTTTAAATCTTGTGGAATTTCCCTAATTTCTACCTTTTATCATGTAGAGAATTGAATAAGATTTCCATCGATACTAAATTTTCCCAAATCCAATACTCGGGTGAGGAGTTAGAGCCATTTTAGTGAGATGGTGTGTCATCTGGAACTCTGGCGCGTCGCGGAGCCAGCCAAAATAGCGATTTTCAAATTCCAGTGCAACAACGTGATTCCTCCATGTCGTGGTGAAATTCCAGATCGCAATGAGTTGGCAAAATAATATTCACCGCGTCGCGCCACTATGCAATTTCCCAATTGTCAAAATCCAGTGAAGGTTCGCGATTGTGGCGCGTCGCGCCAGGACCAAAAATTGGGCTCCAGCCTAGAATTTTCTCAAGGGTATTTTGGTATTTTCCACTCATTCCCAACCTCAATAAATACCCACTTAAGGGATTTGAGCCTCATTTTCTCTCCTTTCACCCAAGAAAACTAGGGTTTCCAAAAAACAAATCCCCCTCTCTTCTTCAACCAAAAATCAAGGGAAATCAAGAATTATTCCAAGAGCCTTCAAGAAAAGAGTTTCCCCAAGGTATGTAGATGTTGATTCTTGGGTCCTTTTCATCCAAGAAGCTCAAGTACCCTTTTCTAAATCTTAAAGATTTATGTTTATGAATTTTTAATGATTCTTATGAGTTGAAATTGATGTTCTTGCTATGATTGAGTTGTTATTTATGTTTGTTTACAAGATTATCAAGCCTTGTCCTTGGTATGTGGTATTTGTGTGGTAAATGGGTTATGTACTTATTAATGATGTTGATTAATCTCCAAGATGGAATATTTATGTGGGTTGTATGAATCTATGATGATACATGAGTTGGAAACAAGTAAATGTGGTTGTTCATGATGAGTAGTTGGGTTATTATACCTATGCCTAAGTTGTGCGTATAGGGTGTTTGATAAAATGTCTGAGAGACTAGAAATCTTGTATTGTAGTTAAATTGTGACGTAAATGATACATACATGCTATACCCTTATGAAAATAATGACTTCTATGATATTGTTATGCGTTATGGTTGTTGATGAAATGTTCATGAAGATAGGTCGGTGGACGTATAGTATGTCTTCTCTAGGCTAGTATATGATGGTGAACCGATGTTGATGATCCTTAAATGTTTGGAGTGATCCTTTGGTGATTGTGATGATGAATAGAGGTCTATGTTTCTTAAATGCTTGAGGTGATATTTTTAAGGATTGTGGAGAGGTGCTTGAATGGTTGTGATGATGCACGAATACTTGTGATGATGAATGAATGATTATACTTTACTTTTATGTTATCGAGTCCTGGGGGTATTTATACCCGACAATTTAGCTGTTGTCTAGAGCCCGTGTCAGTTTCATGATAATTCTAATCGAGCCATGATTCTCAGAACTCAGTGAACTATAGAACTTTGTATCCTCAGACAATTGCAGAACTTAAGAAAGCTTAGTAATCTAAGTTATCTTTGTAATCTCCATATCATTAGTAATCTAGCCTCAGTCCCGTAATCAACTCAGATCCAATAGTATACAAGTGTTCAATTCTAATCTCAGAAGTGGCCGAATAATCTATTCAAGCTCTGTATCATTAGTCAGATACCGTGATTCAATACCATTTCCGTCAGATACGAAACTAAGTAATCTCAGTGTAACTCAGTCAGATCTTTTGAGAAACATGATCAATATCAGATTTAGTTTAGTTGTGTTCAGTTAAGAATCCAGTCAGAGTCATTCAGTTGGGAGTAGAAACTAGCACTGAGTGAGGGAAGAAATGTCAGCTCTTCCCTTCAGTGAGAGAGGCCGGAGTCGTTAGTAGCAATCCCTGACCTCCAAAACTTTGTAGCCAGCGCAGGATACAAGAGTCACCATCAGAAAAGGCTGTCACCTCCAGAGAAAGAGTATTTGACTATTATATTGCCTTAGGTTAACTTCCTGCTGAAGGTCATCCGTCAGAGAGGATTGACCAGAGAGAAGAGATAATGTCTTTACCCATGGCACGATATAGGTACCCTTCCAACCGGGGGTAGAGGTTGGACCCCACCTGTGGTAGGTCGAGGCATGTCGGTTAAGTGACTACTTTCCACAGTTGCAGTTTCAGAATCAATCTTCAGAAATTAGGACTGTCAGATACAGTCATCTATCATTATGTGGAACTCAGATAGTTCCATTGATTCATGGACCATCCCATCAGATAGGCTTGGTCTCATATACAGTTATTTGATATCATATTTAGAGATATGCCGCTAGATAGGCTTGATTCACAGTCTCAAATTCTATTGAGTATCCTTGTTGTCAGATTCAGATATATTCATATTTCTTATCATTGATAATATATTTCAGAATCATCTGTTGGAGAGGTTGATCTCAAATCCTGTTATTCGAAAGCAGTAAAGCTCAGAATTCAGTCCTTGATGTAAGTACATCCAGATCATCAGTTATCAATATCAGATGAATCAGTGATTCAGTATCTTAGTGTCAGTAGTGAGTTCAGTCTGTGGTAAAGTGGTATCTGAGTTTTAGTATCTAGATTTGTGATGATTGTGATTATGGTCTGTGCATTCATGTATGTATTCTCATGCGACATTTTCACGATTATTCAGTTTAGATATTGTGCACGCATGAGCCTTTGCATTTAGCCTTACCTTGTCTACATACTCAATACATTCCTGTACTGACGCATTTGTGCTATGGTATTTTATTTGGAACCATAGGTTCAGAGGCACAGGATCCAGGGTATCCTCAGTAGTACAGTCACAGTTAGCAGCACTAGCAGTGTGTAATACCCCGGGAATTTTTTCATTGAAATTTTGTGCGTAAACGTGTTGGGTTCTATCTTCTAGAATAAATTATAAATTTTCCGTGCTGAATTTATTAGATTATGATCCACCATTGCGTAGAGTATCGAATCAGATTTCCAATGATATGTGGATCATCCAAAATAGACACCCGAGCGACGAGTTATGAACATTTCGATCGAATCGTGAATAGTAGTGAACAGTAAAACGTGCAGGAAAAAAAGTACTGAGGCCTGGCGTATTTTTGCTCCAACTTTAAATGATCATAACTCCTTATACATAATGATCTGGGTGATCTACTATATATCAACGGAAATATCTACGAGTCCTCTTTCCGATGAAATTGGTTTCATCCAATTTTTCTATCGAAGCAAAAAGTTATGGTCGATCTACTTCAGCCTATCAAAAGAGAATTTTTGGGTCAACTTCAAACGATCATAACTCCTCGTACACAATGATCTAGGTGAGATACTATATATCAATGGAAAGATATGAGAGTCCTCTTTCTAATGAAATTGGCTTCATCTAAGTTGGATATCGGAGTAAAACGTTATGGTTGATCTACTTCAGACTATCAAAACAGTCCACCAAAGGACAGATGCAAGAATTATTTGATTTTTAGGAGCGTTTTGGTCATTCTCCCTCACCCAAAATCCATCCAAACCCTATATTAAAGCCTATTAGAAGCATTATATATTATATTTCATCAAATTCCCTCAAAAAGAAAACCTTAAGCTCCTACATCCAACTTCAAGAACCTCCAAAGTTCACCATTAATTCTGCAAATTTATTCAAGACTCCAAGTTCCTAGTTCAAGAACTCCAAGAACCATCATTCAAAGGCACGATTAACATCTCAAAAATGAGTATCGATCTAAAGTTCATCATTCAAGGTATGTGGGGGTTTTCAACAAGAACTCTCTTTCGTTCTTGTGCCCAAAAGTAATTTTCCTTACAAAGGCATGATTTTTATTTGATTTTTTTATGAATTTGAAGCATGAACCCATATCTTATGATGATTATTATGAAATCTTGATGTTTATGATTTTGAAAGATGAATTTACATGTATGGTGATATAAAGCATGAATCTTGAATGATATTTATCATAATTTTGATATTTGGGTCGCGAACTCCATTTGAAATTGTGTTTTTGAGAAAATGTGTGTTATAAGCATGTTGATGTTGAATATTTGAGATGTTTTGAATGATTTGACCTTTTGGTCGTGAATGAGTTATTTTGAACTCGACTGTGAAAGAAATCCACGTTTTTATTGATTATGATAAAGGGGTAGTAAATTGGCTCCCGATGAAAATTGTTGAAGTGTTTATTGTGGATTTTCTTTAATGTGAGCCTGAGGCTGAGTTAAATTTTTGAGCTAAGTCTGAGAGTAATCTTTAGCATCGAGTGGGAGGTATAAAGTGACCTTACTTCCCTAGAACTACGTGCCCCCATAGGATGCGAGCCTGAGGCTGATTTATGTAGTGATCACTAGTGTTTTTGGATTGATATTGGAAGTCCTACTCCGATGGAAAGGATAGGACGGCTCTCCCCAATGTGGGTTGTATGTTGGACTCTATGTATCTCACATGATTTATGTCGGTTATAGGATCTCCCAAAGTGTGTGTGTGTTTCCTTGTGTCTATGGTGAACGGTGAAGTGATTTGAAAGTGGAATTGTGAAAGTTATTCTTTCGAAAGATTTAAATGATATTTACATTATGATAATTGATATTCTTGATGAACTGAAAGTGATTGACAAATTATATGATGACTCACATGTGTTATTATACTTATTTCATCCTCTCATGATTATGATGATTTTCTTCGGGCTATGTGAGTCTTTCATACATCCTGCATATTTCTTATAAATATTTATGATGATGATGTTTATACAACTGCATACACCCCAATATGCTCGGTATTTTTCCATGGTACTGACCCACATATTCGTATGTGGGCTACATTTTCTCGGAATGTAGGTACACGGTATAGTTGCACCTTCGGATCCAGTCAGTTCGTGGTATCCATTCAGCAGGTGATGAGTCCTTTTGATTCAAGGGCTTGGGTTAGTTATGCAGAGTTTATAGTGTTGTATTTTCTTTATTCAGTCGTATTGAGTTGGGGTAGTCGAGAGTCATGACCCGGCTACCTACAGTCAGTACTAGTAGAGGCTTCATAGACAGTCAATAGAAGTTGATGTATTTTGTTTCTATTCTGGTTGTAAAGGAAGAATTGTAATCCGGTAAAATTCCATTTTTGTATTGATCAAATTCAGAAAAGAGTTAATTTCTGTTGATTTGTATGGATTTGTATTTTTATTCAGTTGCTTATGAGTTATGCCAGTAGAAGGGTTAGCTTGGGGTCACTTGTGACCCTAAGCACCGTGTGACGTCTCAGGACCCGATTTCTGGGCGTTACACAGTGAGTCCTCTCCTTTCGAGGACAAATCTCAGTTTACTATTACTGCATCAGATTTTGTTTATTCTCAGTTGACAGAGTTAGTTGGTGATATGTCCCATCAACTCCACAGTTTAGACAGTTTAGAGGTTTTTTAGACAGATGACAGATATATTAGTATTCAGTTTTCAGTTTTTGAGTATGTATAGATGTGTTGAACCTTATGGCCAGTTTCCGTATTTATTTTAGATATTATGCAGTGTATAGGTACAGATATCAGTAAAGAATTAACTTGTGGTCCTTCGGGATCATAAGCACCGTGTGACATCTCGAGATGGGATCTCGAGGCATTACAAACTTGGTATCAGAGCCTAAGGTTCAAGAGTGTCTTAGGGAGTCTGAAAATCCGCATCTAGTAGAGTCTTGTGCATGAGTTTGTAGTGCGCCACATTTATGTACAAGAGACTACAAGATGTTCTTAGGAGAAGTCTCCCTTCTTTCAGTAATCACGTCGTGTGAGTGAGCATGGGATCAAGTTGATTCTCAGTCTAATCCATTCTTTCTCCCATTTACAGAGTATGCCTCCTCACAGAGATTATGTCCATGGGGTTGATGACCATCCCCCTCAACCATTAGGTCCTGAGAATGAGAGTGTGTCACATGCAGAGTTTCAGGCAGCTTTCTAGGCGCTAGCCCAAGCCGTGACTAATGTTCAGAGTAATCGTCAGGCTACAGTCCCACCTTAGCAAGATGGGAATTTTTCCGCAGCCAGGGTTAGAGATTTCATAAAAATGAACCCACCAGAATTCTTTAGGTCCATGGTAGGTGAGGACCCGCAGCTTTATTTAGAAGAGATGAAGAATATCACCCAGATTATGCATGTTTTTTAGGGGGGAGTGTTGAGTTAGCATCTTATAGGTTGAAGAATGTTGCTCATGATTGGGTAGTGATATGGGAGAAGAGTAGAGGGAAAAATGCAGCTCCTGTGACTTGGTCAGAGTTTTAGAGTACCTTTCTAGATAGATTCTTTCTGCTAGAGATGAGAGATGCTAATGTAGAAGATTTTATGAACCTAAGGCAAGGTTCCATGACTGTGAAAGAGTATTGTCTTAAGTTTAACCAATTAGCTAAGTATGCTCCCGACCTGGTAGCTGACCCTAAAGCGAGTATGAGTATGTTTTTGTCTGGGGTATCGAGTTATGTGTTGAAAGAGTGCAGAGCTACTATGCTCAATAGAGACATGGTTCTTTCTAGGCTAATGATGTATGCGCAACAGATTGAGGTAGATAAGATGAAGGAGGGGGAGAGAGTGAGCAAAAGAACTAAGATCGGTAGTCGTGGTTTCTCGCAGTCAGGGTCCCAGGGTGGTAGTAGTTCTCAACATGGTCAAAGATTTTTAGTTCCAGCTCTATCTTTAGCTAGTGTAACCGCACCTGTTTTTGGGGGTGTCAGATCTGAGGGAGTGCCAAGCTCCAAAGCCCAGAGTAGTGCTAGTGGTGTTCGTGTCCATCCGCTTTGTGGACAGTTTGACAGGTGCCACCAAGGTATGTGTAGAGCCGGTAGAGATGTGTGCTTTGGGTGTGGTGAACCAGGCCATAGAATGCAAGAATGTAGAGTGCTGACTCAAAGGGGTAGACTCCATGCGCTTCAGGTTTGCCTTGATCTGGAGAGACTCCCTGAAATAGACCCGGGTATGTTATAAGCCCTTCATCCTTATGATATTCATTGTTAAATCATTTGCTTCCACTTCGAGTTTAAATGTTAGCATGAGTCATGCATGAGTTTTAGATCTCCGTCGATCAATCATGACCCAATCTGTAGGTGCCCCGCGCACCGCCCCAGTATTTTAGCGAAGTGTGTTTAGAGGGACATAGAGTCCCAAGGGGGAGATACCCCATAATATTTTGATGTTGCATGTCCCTAGATTCATTCAGATGCATGTCCAGATTCTTCTTATGAAGTTGGCATCAGTTGTTATTTCATTGTCCATCGTACCTTTGAAAGTCAGTTCAGTCAGACATTCATGCATTTGACATGCACAGTCAGTAGAAAGAGTTCAGCTTGTCAGCGTGTGTTCAGTTTTGCATCCATGAGAATTCAGTTATGAGTATCTTCAGTCGAGTATTCCATGCATCAGATATGCATATCCAGTATGAGAACTTTGTATGTCAGTCGTTTCAGTTAAGTAGTCTTGTTTTGAGATGTTTCTGTTTCTTGAGTAAGTTCGGTTGATCTGTACTTTTAGTCTGTATAGCGATATTCGAGGACGAATGTTCCCAAGAGGGAGATAATGTAATACCCTGCAAAGTCCTCTTTCAGTTTGAGCCTTAGAGCGTATTCAGTGAAGCAAAAATTCGAGTCTAAAAGTTTTAGAAATACTTTCTCAAGTATTAAATACTTTGAATCATGTGGAATTTCCCTAATTTCTAACTTTTATCATGTAGATTATTGAACAAGCTTTCTATCGATACCAAATTCGCCCAAATCCGACACTCGGGTGAGGAGTTAGAGCCATTTTAGTGAGACAGTGTGCCATCTGGCACTCTGGCGCGTCGCGGAGCCAGCCAAAATAGCGATTGTCAAATTCCAGTGCAACAACGTGATTCCTCCATGTCGTGGTGAAATTCCAGATCGCAATGAGTTGGCAAAATAATATTCACCACGTCGCGCCACTATGCAATTTCCCAATTGTCAAAATCCAGTGAAGGTTCGCGATTGTGGCGCGTCGCGCCAGGACCAAAAATTGGGCTCCAGCCTAGAATTTTCTCAAGGGTATTTTGGTATTTTCCACTCATTCCCAACCTCAATAAATACCCACTTAAGGGATTTGAGCCTCATTTTCTCTCCTTTCACCCAAGAAAACTAGGGTTTCCAAAAAACAAATCCCCCTCTCTTCTTCAACCAAAAATCAAGGGAAATCAAGAATTATTCCAAGAGCCTTCAAGAAAAGAGTTTCCCCAAGGTATGTAGATGTTGATTCTTGGGTCCTTTTCATCCAAGAAGCTCAAGTACCCTTTTCTAAATCTTAAAGATTTATGTTTATGAATTTTTAATAATTCTTGTGAGTTGAAATTGATGTTCTTGCTATGATTGAGTTGTGATTTATGTTTGTGTACAAGATTATGAAGCCTTAGCCTTAGTATATGGTATTTGTGTGATAAATGGATTATGTACTTGTTGATGATGTTGATTAATCTCCAAGATGGAATATTTATGTGGGTTGTATGAATATTTGATGATACATGGGTTGGAAACAAGTAAATGTGGTTGTTCATGATGAGTAATTAGGTTATTATACCTATGCCTAAGTTGCGCATGTAGGGTGTCTGATAAAATGTCTGAGAGACGCGAAATCATGTATTGTAGTTAAATTGTGACCTAAATGACACATGCATGCTACACCCTTATAAAAATAATGACTTCTATGAATTGTTATGTGTTATGGTTGTTGATGAAATATTCATGAAGCTAGGTCGGTGGATGTATAACATGTATTCTCTAGGCTAGTATATGATGGTGAACCGATGTTGATGATCCTTAAATGTTTGGAGTGATCCTTTGGTAATTGTGATGATGAATAGAGGTCTATGTTTCTTAAATGCTTGAGGTGGTGTTTTTAAGGATTATGGAGAGGTGCTTGAATGATTGTGATGATGCACGAATGCTTGTGATGATGAATGAATGATTATGCTTTACTTTTATGTTATCGAGTCCTGGGGGTATTTATACTCGACAATTTAGCTGCTGTCTAGAGCCCGTGTCAGTTTCACGATAATTCCAATCGAGCCACGATTCTCAGAACTCAGTGAACTATAGAACTCTATATCCTCAGACAATTGCAGAACTTAAGAAAGCTCAGTAATCTAAGTTATCTTTGTAATCTCCATATCACTAGTAATCTAGCCGCAGTCCTATAATCAGCTCAGATCCAATAGTATACAAGTGTTCAATTCTAATCTTAGAAGTGACCGAATAATCTATTCAAGCTCTGTATCGTTAGTCAGATACCGTGATTTAATACCATTTCCGTCAGATACGAAACTAAGTAATCTTAGTGTAACTCAGTCATATCTTTTAGAAACATGATCAGTATCAGATTTAGTTTAGTTGTGTTCAGTTATGAATCCAGTCAGAGTCATTCAGTTGGGAGTAGAAACTAGCACCGAGTGAGGGAAGGAATGGCGGCTCTTTCCTTCAGCGAGAGAGGTCGGAGTCGTTAGTAGCAATCCCTGACCTCCAGAACTGCATAGCTAGTGCAGGATACAGGAGCCACCATCAGAAAAGGTTGTCACCTCCAGAGAGAGAGTATTTGACTATTATATTGCCTTAGGTCGACTTTCCGCTAAGAGTCATCTATCAGAGAGGATTGATAGAGAGAAGAAATAATGTCTTTACCCGTGGCACATTATTGTCACCCTCCCAACTGGGGGTAGAGGTTGGACCCCACCTGTGGTAGGTCGGGGCATATTGGTTAAGTGACTACTTCCCACAGTTGCAGTTTTAGAATCAATCTTCAGAAATTAGGACTGTCAGATACAGTCATCTATCATTATGAGGAACTCAGATAGTTCCATTGATTCATGGACCAGCCCATCAGATAGGCTTGGTCTCATATACAGTTATTTGATATCATATTCAGAGATATGCCGCCAGATAGGCTTGATTCACAGTCTCAGATTCTATTGAGTATCCTTGTTGTCAGATTCAGATATATTCATATTTCTTATCATTGATAATATATTTCAGAATCATCTGTTGGAGAGGTTGATCTTAAATCCTGTCAGTCGAAAGCCGTAAAGCTCAAAATTCAGTCCTTAATGTAAGTACATCCAGATCCTCAGTTATTAGTATCAGATGAATCAGTGATTCAGTATCTCAGTGTCAGTAGTGAGTTCAGTCTGCGGTAAAGTGGTATCCGAGTTTCAGTATCTAGAGTTGTGATGATTGTGATTGTGGTCTGTGCATTCATGTATGTGTTCTCGTGCGACATTTTTACGATTATTCAGTTTAGATATTGTGCACGCATGAGCCTTTGCATTTAGCCTTACCTTACCTACATACTCAGTACATTCTTGTACTGACGCATTTGCTCAATGGTGTTTTATTTGGCACCATAGGTTCAGAGGCACAGGATCCAGGGTATCTTCAGCAGTACAGTCCCAGTTAGCAGCAGTAGTAGTGAGTCCTCTCCTTTTGAGGATGAATCTCAATTTACTATTACTGCATCAGATTTTGTTTATTCTTAGTTGACAGAGTTAGTTGGGGACATGTCCCATCAACTCCACAGTTCAGACAGTTTAGAGGTTTTTCAGACAGATGATAGATGTATTAGTATTCAGTTTTTAGTTTTTGAGTATGTATAGATGTTTTGAACCTTATGGCCAGTTTCCGCATTTATTTCAGATATTATGCAGTATACAGGTACAGATATCAGTAAATGGTTAGCTTGTGGTCCTTCAGGATCATAAGGACCGTATGACGTCTCGAGATGGGATCTCGAGGCGTTACATAGATGGTTTAATTTTCTGCCTCTTACCTGTCTGTTCTGTTTCAGTGAATGACGTAACAGCTAGCACACCTGGTTTTGGGTCTGGAAATCTGAACACTGACTTCTGTAGTTGGAGCTTAAATAGTTTATGAGCAAGTTGGGGATTTACACCTGCAATAGACAACGGTTGTTGCTAAGTAAAAAGGTAAAAAAAATAGTACATTAAATAGGAGTTACTAATAGAACAAAATTCTAAGAGGAGGAGTTTCGCCATAGGCAATAGTATGTATTTTTGTACCTGGGCAGCAACTCCGTCATATATTTGGTCGGCTGTTAGGGACAATATTCTTTATGCTAACGTTGTTGAGACTGTTGCTGTAATTGTACCACTAGCATTCGTGATGTCAATGTTGAAGTGGCACCTGTAATTAAGATAAAAGCACAGTAAAATATATAGCTAATTTTTAAAATGGAAAGGCACAAAGTAGCAACATCAAAATTTTAGATGTGGAGGTGCATTTACAGAGTGAATTTATTTCACTATGCAATAATAGCATGTCAACTTTTAAAGAACGGAACAACAACATGCAAACAGGTTTTCTTGTACCATTAGTTACTCAGCAAAAGCTGTAAATTACATATCATATACACTATTTCCATTCACCAGAGATATCCAAACTCCATCATGGGTACATCAATTCATGCATATCCCTAATTTTAATCATTTAAAACTATCTTTTATTTGTCTACGTAGTTACCCAGAAGTAGAAATAAGTATCATATAGTATATCACAATGTTTATTTATTTATTTTAATTTCAAGAAACAAAGGACACAATGATTTGGGTGACAGTGTCCATAACAGCTTTAGACAATAATGTACTTTTGGTTGTTATGGGAGCACAACTCATGCACAATGAGAAAAGCTAAAAGACATCAAGGGGATACCTCTTCTTGTCTTATATATTTTCTTTTTTTTGCACTGTAAGGTAAGATTTAGTTGGCTCTAGCTCTAAACCTTTAACTAAACGTGTATAACCAATGAAGGTAAGTTGAGGTTTGTTATACAATCCAATATAGATGGTACCAGAATAGATTTGACTAATATAAAGAGATATTGTAAAAGAAAATGGTCAATACAATAACTGGTTTGAGGGATAAAAAAAAACAAGTGCCTAGGGTCGATCTATAAAACTCATTCTCTCAAGTTGGAACACATAATGTTAGATTTGAACAAAGTAATGTAAAAGTGGTATCAAAGCTATAATATGGAGTTGGGATTTGGAAGAAATTCGTCCTTGATTCATCTGTTCTAGCTTGCCATATTTTACATTTTGTATACACTTCTCATTTAGTATTGTTTTGGCTCAAAGGTATAGAAGATCCAAGAGGGAGATATTTATTTGTTTACTAAACTTTGTATTCTGTGTTGAACTTATGAATGGTATACATGTATGTAGATTTTCTTTTTCAAGTTGTAGGCCTGAGATTCATAACTTAATAGTTTGGCCTCCTGTAGATAAGTAATTCAGTATTTTCAATGATGTGTTATGCATGAATAGTTGTTCTGCTTCACCTCATGGTTTTTGTCTTCTTCTGAAAGCTACAAAGATAACATATATAAAAAAAGTAGAACAACAAATATTTTTCTTTGATGGATTTTTGCATTTTCTGTTTCACTTCCCTAAAGAGTTTTTGATTTTTGAAACACAGTTTTTCTAATATATGTTAAATAGCCTAAAACCCCATTTAAACTCCAATTTCTCTCATTCATTTATCAAATTCACAGATACTTTCAGCTCCAAAATTCAATATCATTTCAAACAATTCCCTAAATTCATCAATTTTTCGATAGTGAATAAAGCCAATTTTAAAAAACTGAATTGCAATAACAGCAACGCATTTTAGGGAATTGATAGAAACAGTTCATTAAATGCAAGAAGCCCACAAGGAAGAAAGAAGTTTCTAGTTACCTGGGGACTAATGGACGGTGTAGCTTACAACTGAAGCAGTGGACCAATTTTTTTTGTTTTGGGGCGTACATAGTGATTGCAGTTAGAGCAATCGAGCAAGTAAAATAATTGAGAATGGTCGGGAAGAGATATTTTTCCTTCCATGGGGAAAGTTTGTACCTGCAACATAGGTGTACAATAACATTAAAAACTTGTTGAAAGTATCTGTGGTAAAACCTTAGATTACAATTCTGAAGTGTCTTTTTGTTCAGATATATAATCTTTTAAGGTGGTAAAAAATAAGTAAAAATTCACCTTTCTGTACGAATCTAATTAACGTAAACCACTCAATTAGCATATTCCGTGGAATATGCATTTCTCACTTCTCCCTGTAGGAAAGGATTCTTTTTTCATCCAGCAAAATTGATCATCAAAATCTACTATGCTCAAATCTAAGTTGAATAAAGCTTCTTAGGTTGCACTGTTGAGCAATAATGTGTACACTATGACGGATATAGAATTTTGACTGTGCTTGTGTTGTATAACTAAGGTTGGCCATTCCTTTTTGGATATGAAAATAATTAGTATATACATATACATATTGTGGAACAAACTAACCGTAGATAACGACTCTGGAATGGTGGATACAGATAGTACTTGATCTTCAATAGGTGCAAGATTCAGTGAAGAGTTTGATGACGATGATCTTCTGAGAGTATAAGACAACAACATTTGTTTGTTTTGCTTCACCCTGGAAAATGTTAAATTTAAACAGGGAAAATATTTATGTACATCTCTATTAAGGGGAACAAGCTAATGTATACCAGTTCATTAGTGTAATAGCCTACACATATTGAGGATTTGTTAAGATTGTTGTTTGATATCTTGTTGCTAATCTCAGAGCTGCGCATGTGAAAAATAGAAAGCTTTTTTAGTCGAATACACAAAAAGAAAGAGGTAAAAAGAAATAGTTGTAGAGAATGGCATAAAGAATATACCACTGTGAAATTCAGTGACGCCTATACGCATAGCAAGAATGACGGGATACTCATGCTAGTGATGTAATAATGTAGCTCCTTCATTGTCAGCCAGGTCATCCCATATAGTAAATAGAAAAGGCTTCTTGCTGGTCGGTATACCAAGTGCAAAAATTATTACAGTGCAAGCATATTTTACCAAGTAAACAGAAGGTTTGGTGAACTTCATGCAAGGGGAGACTAACTCACCTCTGGTCCATCACACTCGCTTCCCAAAAGTGTTTGATCTAATCAGCTACATATTGTATGGTGCTGCAGTTACTAGTAAGTTTGGTGTAATGGTAAACAACATGTTGGGTAATAGTTCGATTAGTAAGGCCTATTTATTTGATGGCGAAAAACGGCGAAGATGTAAACAGGGAGCTTACCAAATTCAACACCTGGGTGTTGATGTTCAATAGTTGAGAAAGGAAGTGCGTTCAACTATTTTGGAGCAGGCAGTGGTGTTTCCAATCCATTGTTATTGGTAATAGGCTCAACAATTGTGTACCTGTCAACTACCATTCATACGTACCGACTCGTATTGAGTAAGCACAAAAATCCCAAACTTTCGCACAAGAAACTAGATATGTGTGAAAAAGGAGAAACAACTTCTCGTATTTGGGAATGTCATCACCGTATAGTACTATGGAAACCTGTTGTTCCTGTGGTTAAGTAAAAGAGAAAGAGTTTTAAATATGTTATTATAATTGATAAAGAAAGTTGTGAAAATTTTCAATTCTTCTTTATGAGGTGTAAATTCACTTTTTTGTAACAACTATTTTGCAGTTTATAAGGTGTTATTGTAGATAACATCTAGGGTATCAACTTTGGTATTTAGGGAATAGGTGTAGAGAAAAACTTACGCTTTCATCCTGCATAAGTATTGCGTGAAAATGGACAGATGAGTCTTTGCTCTCGCGAGGCCGAAACTTGTCAACAACCTGAACCTTGCAGGTCCAGTCTGTAATTTCTTTTCTGATGGCGTCCACAAGAAGACTTTGATCCATTATAATGTCTGTTGTTGCATTATTAAAATAGAAGGTGAATTAGGTATCAAGATACATAACAAAAGGGAAAAGAACTGATAAAATTTTGCCATTACAGAATGGAGGATGGAAGTATTACAGGTGCCTGAAAAATCTACTCTACTGATTTCTTTGTCATGAAATGTATCAAGTGGTACCAGTACTTTAGATATCTGTACATATAACATTAATTTGAATAAGAAAAGCATATGTTGAAGGAAATTCAAAGCTTTGGAACCAACCTAGTCAATCCATACAAAGAACTTCAGTACTTTATATATCTATACATATAACGTCAATTTGAATAAGAAAAGCATATGTCGAACGAAAATTCAGAGTTTTAGAACCAACCTAGCCGATCCATACAAAGAACTTTCTTTGAACTATGTAGTTAAACGAAGTAAAAGTTCACATGTCGTAAATTTGTTGTCCATCCAAAATCAAACAAACAAATTGGAGCGGACGGATTAATGAAGATTCCAACAAATCGATCAAAAAACAAAAAGAAAGAAAACACCAAAAAAGTGATTGACCAGTTATTGAAAGGGTAAATAGGAGAGCAACAGTCAGTACCTCGCCACAAATTTAATTTCCAAATTATGGACTCACTCCACTAGATGAATTTATCAGGAATAACAAGAGTTAAAACAAATAATCAACAAACAATAATTGATAAATCTAGATATTTTTGAACACGTAGCGTAGAAGCCTTCATCCTATAGTTTGTCTATTCTCTAATTGATTCAGGACATGTATGTAGTTAGAAAATTTTCAATATAGAGCCAGAGATTTTACACCAGTAATCATATAAAGAAATAAAGTTCACTTTCGAATCTACGAAAATTGAAGTACAGACACCGTGAGACATTGAGGAAATAGAATTGAAGCTTGGCAATTCAACTTTTTGGTGGGAATATGTAACACAAATATGACAACATTTCAATTTTTTGTAGAGGAAAAACACATGGCAAACCGACAAATTTCACAAAACCATAAGATAACCATTTAAATTTTTTGCGCAGGAAAAAAATACGACAAAGATACAAATTTCACAGTATGTATACCAGATCAACAAAACGACTAAAATAATGGATAATCTAATGGGTAAATTAGTTAGAAGAATCCAATAGCAAACAATCAAACACAAAATGATGAAATGTATTTATTACTACATGGGAATTGACATTATTATAACATAAACAATAAACAATATGGTAGTCGGCGAACATCCAAGACTCTTTCTTTACTGCTAAACCACTACTCTTCCTTTACTTTTTTACTATATATTTAGCCCGTTTTTTGTATATGTGTAACACCTCGTACTTAATTACGTGCATTAGCCATGGTTATATGTGTTGGGGTATATGTATTGATCATAAGTTAGGTATATATGAGTTTAAGTATGAGTATTGATTATTTTGAGATGGTTTCAAGTGTATAGTTTGATTATATGTGTATAGGAATCGACTTTATTTATACCGGAATTTGATCGTCGAAGTTTCTATGCGAAGTTTATCGAGTTAGCTTTCCAACGATATAAAGATTTCTGAAAACAGATGAGTATCGTATATAAGCGAGCATGTTCGAAACTTGAAAACGGTGGACGCAATGAATAGTAAATGTGCAGAAATTTTTTGCACACAAAAGTACTGCAGCCAAACAGATTTTTGGGTCGACTTTAAACGATCATAACTCCTTGTACAAAATGAACTGTGTGAGCTGCTATATATCGATGAGAAGCCCCGAGAGTATTATTTCTAATGCAATTGGTTTCACCCAAATCCATTATTAGAGCAAAGAGATATGGTCGATTTACTTTAGCCTATCAAAACAGTCCACCATGGACAGATTCGGATTTACTTAAATTTTAAGGGCAATATGGTCATTTTCCATCACCTCATGGACGAAAATTGGTCATTATATACATATAATTATCCTCATATCCATCATTTATCATCCAAATTATTGAAGAAGAAGAAACCCTAGCCTAATTTCAACTCCAATTATCTTGTGATTCAACCGTAGAAAATCCAAATTGATTCCGTAGTTGTGTTCACCGTCTCGAGGGCTTTGAGAAGCACCCCTTATTTGTGCCAACAGGACTTCGAAATCAAAAGGGCCATTTTATGGTAAGGATGTAAATTATGCTGGTGTTATTTATATGGATATGTATATATATGCATGTGAGCATAAGAAGTATGTTATTTGATTGCTGTTGAAAGATGATTCTAATGATGTTGGATTATTCTTGTGCATGGTTGGATTATGTTGAATTGTGAAGGGATTTGGTGTGATGATGTGGTATTGAAATGATGATTATATATATATATATATACACATAAACCTATTGTTCAAGTTGGTTTTTGGAATGCTTTGCAAATATTGGTTGTATGGAATTATGGAAGAGAATTGTGGTGTTGGGTTGCTAATACTAGATGCCAAACATTTCATTGTAGATAAGTGATTTGTAAAGGCGGGAAGTTGTGTTGAATTGGTATCCGAATCTACAACGAGGTATGTAAAGCATACTCTAACGATGTTCTTTGGCATGAAAACACCAATGTTCCATCAAGTAAGATTCCGAGGTTGTCCAAAAAAACATGTATTGTTCTACGTTACCAACGAAGTTGTTTCCATTCTATAAAGTGTCAAAATGTTTCATTGATATACCAAAAGGCTCCTATTTCATTGTTGTGATATTGATGATTCTGAAACACATTGTTGATATACCAATGAGTCTTTATTACATCGTTATTGTATAGAAGGTCTATTACTTGGTTCCTATTGATGTATCATTGTTCCAAAGGTACTATATTGGCATGAACACTAATGTAATAATCTCAAAAGATTTTGAACGTAGTTATTGGAAAGATCTCTTATGTGTGTTACTTGATATACGTGTGGGTGGTAGCTCAGGGGCTTAAGTCTAGCATGGGCCGATCCCAATACTTGATATGATTACAGTTGATATGTACTGGGGGCAGCCTAATGGTCATAGTACGGTACAGTATTGATTATTGTTAGGTGGTTGGAGGTTCGGGAGAAGGAGGTAATGGCGAATGATAATTGTAAAGAATGAAATGAACGAAGGTATACCGTTCCACAAATGTGTTTGAATTGAATAACCCAATTCAGATTAATGATAATGCACATGATCCTAAAAGTGTTTATGAAGTGTGGTTCACTTCTATTATGATTTATTCACTTGTGTCTGATTTTCTTGATCCCCCATATCACATATGATTATTTACAGCTTTACATACTCAGTACATATTTCGTATTGACGTCCCTCACGGGGGACCTGCATTTCATGCTGCAGGCACAGGTGCTTCAGCTCATACACAGCATAGATAGGAGCCAGGTCATACAGCTATTGTTGGTGAGCTCCAGTTTGCTTTGGAGCTTTCCGAGTCGGTTCCTTATGTTTTGTTATTGTACAGGAGTCATGATAGGGCGGGAGGTTTGTCCTGACCCTAGTTATGTCATGTATATCCTAGAGGCTTTGTAGACATAAGGAAGGGTAAAGTCATGGAAGTTTATATAGTGATGTTATATTTGTATATGTGGTGGCCCCGACGGCCAAGTATTATATATATATATATATATATATTTGTGCGTGTTGTGCTGATACAGGTAATTAGACCCTTCTATATGCAACGAAGTGCTGTCCAAATTTTTGGTGACATGTAAGTGAAAGTACAGGTATTTGAATGGGTTCTCCCGGTCCTTCTCGGCTTCGGGTGCCAGTCCGGCCCGATGGGATTTTGGGGCGTGATAGTATGTATCTACAATTCATTCACATACCCACAATCCCCCAATACTATGCTTCACTTGTAAAAGTTGTCAGATTTATTCTTGGAGTCTAGCTTACTAAAAGGTACTACTACTACATGGGATCTTTTCATTTTTAAAGATCTTTTATCTTGTGCACTGATCTTGAACTAGCAAGGCAAGATTCTCTGAAATCATATATTTATCAAATATTTGTTTTGACAGATTTGGCTCAGTTGTTGTACATTTCCTTCTTTTTTAGATTTGATGAATTCGAACCACTTTTACTGTGAAAGATTGTTGTTCTGCATCCTTTTAAATGACTAAAGTTTACTATTGAAACTATAAGATCTCAAAGCACATATACCAGATCAACAAAATGACTGGAAGAACGGATAACGAGTGTGAAAATTAATCATAAAAATCCAGCAACAATAATTAAATACACAAATAAAAACTCACACAAATGATAAAACTAGAATTCCAAGTACAAAACTGTTGTAGCAAAAGTTTTGAGATATGGACATGCGAAGATGCCAACAGATATATGGAGATGTAAATATTGTCCCATCCAATTGACATATTAAACTTCGGTGAAAGAGGTGATAGCCACGTGTGTGATTAGTCAGATATAAGCAATTAAAAAGACCAATTTAACCCTCCGTTGAAATGACAATAATAGCCCTGTAAGGAAGCTAGCAGGGCAACTTCCACCAGCTTCCCACGGATCTTCTATATATTAGGAATAAACAAGTTTTAATTGTCATTAATGGAGTATTAATAAATTATAGTTTAAAATAATTTTATTTAAATAAATACAATCTTTAAAAATTTGACCTTAGTTTAATTTATTTTTTTGTTTCCTACATCAAAATATATTTGTATAGTTATTATTTTCACTTGTATAAATTAATATTTAAATTTTGATTATTATTAATAAAATTAATTTTCTCATTATACTAATTTACTTCATTATAAACATCATTAGTTTATATACTTAGTGTTTCTTTATTTTTCGTCCTAAAGATAATGCTTATGTTTTTTATGATAAATTTGTTACATGATTATAGAAAAATTTAAAATATCATAATTTTTAAAGAAGAAAAACGGATTTGGAACTCAAAAAGGGCAGAAAGAAGAGGGATGTAAAGGACTGTCCTAGGATTAAGTGGGATAACTTGAATTTGACCAGTGCTTTAGAGATTGGGGAGAAGTTGACAACAATGGTGGCTTGGGAGAGTAGAAGAGATGTGTATAGTATGTGGTAGACGACTGTCAGCTGCATCACGGAGATAGCTAGAGGTATTTGATATTTCAAGAGGCCGATCTAGCAAGCACCAAAGTGACTGGTGGTGGAACGAAGAGATTAAAAAGAAGGTGGAGACTAAGAAGATGGCTTATGCAAAGTTGGTTGAGAGTATGGATGATGAGAAGAAGTAGACTAATAGAGAGGAGTATAAGTTAGCGAGGATACAGGCTAAGTTAGTGATTACGGCGGCTAAGACAATATCTTTTGAGAGCTTGTATGCGGCATTAGTGGAGAAAGGCAAAGATAAAAAGTTGTATAGGCTTTCCAAGTCAAGGGAGAGGCAGAACCATGACCTTGACCAAGTGAAGTGCATTAAGAGGGAGAATGAAAAAATGTTGGTGGAGGATGCCCACATTAGGAGGCGTTAACAGTCCTATTTCCATAAAATTTTGAATGATGAAGGGAATAGAGGTTTAGTGCTAGGAGACTTGGAGAACTCAGAGAGGTTTCATGATTACGGATATTGTAGGCGTATCACGACTGAGGAGGTCAGAGGTGCTATTCATAAAATATGGAGGGGTCAGGCAATTGGGCCGAAGATTTTAGTAGATTTTTTTAAGAACACTGGCGGGGCAGGTATGAAGTGGCTGACAAGGTTATTTAACATCATTTTTAAGGTGACAAAAATGCCCGAAGCTTGGAGATAGAGTACAATTATTCCATTATATAAGAATAAATAAGGATATTCAGAGTTGCAACAATTATAGGATATCAAGTTGTTGAGTCATACCATGAAGTTTTGGGAAAGGGTAGTGGAGTTGAGGCTTAGGAGAATCGTGGATATTTTTGGGATCAATTCAATTTTATGCCAAGTCACTCGACTACTGAGTCCATTTACTTCGTGAGGAGGGTAGTAGAAAAATTTAGGGAGAAGAGAAAAGACTTGTACATGATGTTCATCGATCTATAGAAGGCGTACGATAAAGTTTTCGGGGAGATTCTATGAAGGTGATTGGAGGCTAGAAGTGTGCCCGTGGCATACACCAGGTCGATTCAGGATATGTACAATGGAGTGAATACTCGTGTGAGGACGGTAGGAGGAGATTCAGAGCACTTTCTTATTTTGACAGTGTTGCACTAACGATCGTCTCTTAGCTCTTTTTTTATTTGCCTAGGTGAGAATGCATTGATGCAATGTATTGAAGGGGAGGTGCCTTGGTGTAATTATTTGCTGACGATGTTGTACTAATTAAAGAGACTCAATGAAGAGTTAATGATAAGTTGGAGGTTTGGAAATAGATCATAGAGTCTAAAGGGTTTAGGTTGAGCAGGACTAAGACAGAGTACTTAGAATATAAGTTCAGTGATTTGACGCGTGAGACTGACATAGTAGTGAAATTGGATCCTCAGGCCATTCGAAAGAGGGATAGTTTAAAGTATCTTAGGTTTATGATTCAGGGGAATAAAGAGATTGACAAGGACGTCAAGAACCATATTGGCATAGAGTGGTTAAATTGGAGGCTCGCATTGGGAGTCTTATTCACTTTAAGCTTAAAGGTAAGTTTTACAGAATGGCAGTCCAATCGGCTATGTTATATAGATTGGAGTGTTGGCCAGTTAAGAACTATCACATCCAAAAGTTGAAGGTGATAGATATGAGGATGCTGAGATAAATGTGTAGACTTACCAGGAGATTAGATTTAGAAATGAGGTTACTCGAGAGAAGGTGGGAATGGATTCGGTGGGAAACAAGATGCGGAAAGTGAGTTTGTGATGGTTCAAGCATGTGATGAGGAGGTGCACGGATGCTTCAGTATGGAGGTATGAGAGGATGTATATGAATGGTTTTAAGTGGGGTAGAGGTAAGCCAAATAAATATTGGAGAGAAGTAATTAGGCATGACATAGAGAGGTTACAACTTACGGAGGACATGCCCCTTGATAGGAAAATATGGAGAAAGGGAATTAGGGCAGAGGATTAATGGGTAGGAGTGCACCCATAATAGTAGGGAGGATTTCTTTATTTGTATTTATGTCTGTAATTTCTTGTTCGTAGTGTTCTGATGATGTTTGTGATCTCGAATAGATAGTTTATAGTATTACTTCATCGGTATCTTGTTTCTTTTATTATATAGCGGCATGTTATCCCATTTTCTTGTTTATTTTTATGTCTTTTTGTCATACTGTTATCTTTTATGAGCCGGGGGTCTATTGAAAACAACCTCTCTACTTCATCTGAGGTAGTGGTATGGACTTCGTACACTTTATCCTCCCCAGGACCCCACTTTGTGAAAATACACTGGATATGTTGTTGTAAAAAAAGAAGAAGTTGATAATGAAAGAGTACAATATATTGTAAATATATTTACATTATAGTAAATGTCTATCAAAATAAAGTGAATATCTATCAAAATATATTAGGTATCTATCAAGATATAGTGAATATCTATAAGACCCCGCAAAGTTCCCTCGTAGTCTGAGCCTTAGAGCATGTCAACCGAAGTGAAATTCTGGCCCTAAATGATTGAGAAGTGACTTCCTAAGTGATTGGTGTTTCAACTATATAGAATTTTCTTAAATTTGAATTTTTTCATATAGAGAATTAAATTAAAATTCCAACGATACCAATTTCGTCCAAATCCAGTATCGGGGTGAGAAGTTATGATAGTTTTACTGAGAGTTGTCGGAACCGCCCGGGTACAACGGACGATCCGACAGAACGTTGAGTCTGCGACGGATCTTCGCACGGCCCATCGCAACAAAGGCAGTAACTCCCTTTTCTAGCCCAAGTGCGACGGCCAAAATGACGGACCGTCAAGGCTGCGATGGACCATCGCGCTCAGGCAGTGTGGCCTCATCCTGGACAATGTGCGATGGACAATTCGACGGACCGTAAGGCTGAGCGACGGACCGTCACTTTGATCGTCACACTGAGGCAGTATGTTCTTTTTCTTACCAACATACGACGGACGACCCTACGGACCGTCAGGCTAGCGACGGACCATCACTTTGACCGTCGTAGCCCTCATTCAATATTATTAAGTCCTTTTTAAAAGGGTCTTTTGGGTCTTTTCCCTTTTAACCCTCAGATATATTCCAAACAAACTTGATAGCCTCATTATCTCCCAAAACATCCAAAGGCTAGGGTTTCTCCCTCAAGAGCAAATCTAAAACCCTTCTCTAAGAACTCACCATGGATTCTACAAATTGAGTTGAGATTTGAGTTCCCTAAGTTCAAAGGTTGTAAGAACTCTCTCTCAAGAGTAAGAAAAAGAGTTTAGAGCAAGCTCGTTCATCCAATTTCAAAATCTAAGGTATATGGGGTTTTGAACAAAGGTAATCCTTTCATCCTTTTGCTCAAAGGCTTATTTAAACTATGATTTTCTGCAATCTATGAGATTTTATATGAATTTGAATTAGGAATTTTCACCCATTTTTATTGATTGCAATATTTTGATGTTCCCCATGAAGTGAGAGTCTAATGGCATAATTTTCACATGTTTTCTTGAGAAATTGCAGCTAGGTCTATACCCCATGATTTTAATCCTTGAGAAATTAATAGTTGAAATGTTTGAGATATTGAAGTCTATGAGTATGTTAAGATTTTGAGATAAATTGCTGAAATTTCCTGATTTCTACATGAGTTATAAATCTATATGCTATCTATTATGCTTTTGATGAGTTCCAACTTGAGATTGAATTATGGGTTATTAAGCCCTACTTGAGACTTGAGATTTTATGAACTATTATGCTATAAGCACCCATGATTTGAGTATTCTGAGATTATTGAGGAATGTTTTGACCTAATAGTCATAGAGATTTGAAATCCACTCTACTACATGAGATTACAGATTTGATTATTGGGTTCTTATTAAGCCATGAGATTATTCTAAAGTGGATTTTCATGAGATGAGAGAGGTAAACTAAAGAGAGTAGTATTTAGCACCGAGTTGGGTAAGTTACCATGGTTTCTTACCCCAGAACTATGTGCCACCGTAGGTTGGGCCTAAGGCCAAGATGATTGTTGGGCTTAAGGCCGAGATATTGGGACCGAGGCCAAGATAAGTGATCACTGAGTTGAGGTTATACTCCTTGGCAAGATTATGACGCCTCTCCCCAACGTGAGGTCTCTTTCTTAGGAGGACAAAATGTTGGACTCCATGTAGCTCGCAGGGTTTATGTCGGTTAAGAGAACCTCCCTTGATACAAGTTACTTTTCCTAATAGTAAAGTAGCGGATTTGTTCCCTAAGACCAAAGTATTTTCCCTTGATATAAGTATTTTCTCTAAAACTATGAGATATGTTATTTCCCTAAACTAGAGTATCTTTCCATTAAGATAGAATGATTTCCCTAAAGCTTGAAACGAGATATTTTCCTAAGGTGAATGAAATACCTTCAAGTATGTTTCAAAGTTATATGATTCTGAATTCTAAGTACTTGAGTTCAAAAGAGTTATGAGTTCTTGAGCATTAAAGAAGTTTTACTCTCCATGAGACATATGAATGAGTTGAAAGTATTGTTTAAAGTTTCCTTTAGCCTATGGGTAATCATAATAAGAGAAAATTACCGATTTCAAAGTTAAACTATGATGACTCACGAGATTTGTGTTACATGCTCCATTCTACATGATTCATGAGCTTTACATTTTATAATTGTTCAAGCCATGTGAGTCATTACTTATTGCATGCATGATTTGATTAAAGAGTATTGATGTTGTTTTATATAAATGCATGCACACCCACATACTATGTACATTCCCAAGTGTTGATCCACATATACGTCTATGTGCTACATTGTCTTATAATGTTGGTTTAGGTGCTCAGTCCCAGCCTCGTTAGTGACTTCCGAGTACCTCTATCTACATCTCTTACAGTGGTGAGTCCTCATGGTTCGAGGACCTATCGTTAGACATTTTAGCATTTGAGAGACTATGTTATTACTTTCAGTTCATTTCGAGTCAGTTGGGGACCTGTCCCAATGGCTCTCTAGTTAATGGATTAGTATAGGCTTTGTCACACTAGTTATTAGATTGTGGTTGTGTTGAGGTTTTTCGGTATTGCTTGGTCATTTGGATCGAGCATTTTCTCTGTATTTTCTTTCATATGACATGACTATGCTAGTGTTTGAATTATTTCATCTTGAAATGAGTGTTATTAGTAGAAATGGGCTCAAAGGGTTAGCTTGGGGCTACTTATAGCCTTAAGCATCGTGTGATGTCCCGGGAGGCAATTTTGTATCGTTACAAACTTGGTATCAAAGCCTAAGGTTTCAAGGAGTCCTAGAGAGTCTGACAAGCCGCGTTAAGTAGAGTCTTGATCATCAGTGTGTAGCGCGGCACATCTATGGGCAAGAGGCTGCGAGATGTTTTAGGAAAAAAAGTTGTTTCTTCTTTTAAATCTATCGTGCCTACAGTTGTCCCTCTTATCTAATAATCCTTCTTCTTTTATTTCAAAAAATGCCTCTTCAAAGAGCGAATGCCTGTGGGAACGATGATGAGCAACCCCCACCTGTTGATTCTTTAATGATATGTGTCTCATGCCGACTTTCGGGCGGCCTTTCAGGCGTTAGCCCAAGTACTCACCACCAATGTTCGAGCCAATAACCAGGCCACAGTTGCTAATCAGAAGGGACGGGATGTACCTACGACTAGGATTCGTGATTTTATGCCGATGAATTTGCCAGAGTTTTATGGGTCCAAGGCAGGTGAGGGCCCACAGTTGTACCTTAAGGAGGTGAGAAAGATCATGTGGGTGATGCATATTTCTGAGGAATAAAGTGTTGAGTTAGCGTCTTACAGGCTGAAGGACATTGCTTATGACTGGGTTGTATCATGGAGGGATGGTAGAGGTGATAATGCTGCTCCTATGACTTAGCAGGTGTTCCAACATCCATTCTTGGACAAGTTCTTTACACTTGAGATGAGGGAGGCAAATATTGAGGAGTTTATGAACTTGAGGTAGGGCTCCATGACTGTTAAGGAGTACTGCTTGAAATTCAACCAGTTGGCTAAGTATGCCCCAGATTTGATTTCTGACACCCGAGCTAATATGAGCAAGTTCGTGATCGGTGATTCTGGGTTGGTACTAAAAAAGTGTAGAACTGTGATGCTGCATAGGGATATGGATCTGGCTAGGTTGATGACTCATACCCAGCAGATAGAGGCGGATAAGATTAGAAAGAGAGATCGAGTGAGGGGTAAAAAGAGGGCTAGATCTGAGCAGCATGAGTATAGCCAGCCTAGGTTCCATGCAGGGAACCGCCCTCAGTTTCAGAAGTGTCCGTCTATACCAGCGCCTTTATCATCTAGTGCTCCCGCGCCTAGAAGCAAGCAAGAGCAAGGGGGCAGATCCTTTATGTCTAGGTCGTAGAACAGTGTTGGTAACAAGCACCGTTATCCTCCTTGTGCTAAGTGTGGTAAGGATCATCCCGGTGAGTATTTCGTAGATTTGAGAGGCTGTTTTGGTTGTGGCAAGTAGGGCCACAGACTTAGAGATTGTCCTCATGCTAGACAGGGGAACAGAGATGCCCAACCTCAGGCACAGGCTACTAGTGCACCAGCTCCTATAATCCGTCTCACCTCTGCTCAGAGCGCTTCATCTAGCACTGCCGGCGGTCAGCACCAGAATAGATTCTATGCCTTACCATCCCATTAGGAACAGGAGGACTCTCCCGATGTAGTTACTGGAATGCTCCACGTCTTTTATTTTGATATTTATGTGTTATTGGACCCCGAGTCAAGTCTTTCTTATGTGACCTCACTTGTAGCTGTGAATTTTAAAATGAGTCTCGAAAAGATTTTTGAGCCCTTTCTTGTTTCTACACCAGTAGGGGAGTCAGTTGTTTCTAAACAAGTGTATACAGATTGTCCTATTACTGTTCTTCATAGAGTCATACTTGCGGATTTGATAGAGTTAGACATAGTGGATTTTGACCTTATTCTGGGTATAGATTGGATTCATTTTTGTTATGCGTCTATAGACTGTCGTACCTGTGTGGTCAAGTTTCAGTTTCCTGATGAACCAGTTTTTGAGTGGTCCGGGAGTTCGGTATCTCCCAAGAGTCATTTTATCTCCTATCTCAAAGCCAGAAATCTAATATCCAAGGGTTGCATCTATCACCTAGTTAGAGTCAAAGACACTAAGTCCAAGGCTCCAACTATTCAGTCAGTCAAAATTGTTAATGAGTTTCCAGATGTTTTTTTGGAAGATCTCCCAGGGGTACCTCCCGATAGAGAGATAGAATTTGGGATTGACCTTCTTCCCGACGCTTGTCCCATTTCTATTTCGCCATACCGTATGGCACCTGCAAAGCTTAAAGAGATTAAAGAGCAACTCAAATATCTTTTAGACCAAGGTTTCATTAGGCCCAGTATTTCTCCTTGGGGTGCACCTATCTTATTCGTGCGAAAGAAAGACGGTTTTTTGCGTATGTGCATTGACTATCGTCATCTTAACAAGGTCACAGTAAAAAATAAGTATTCTCTTCCAAGAATTAATGACCTATTTGATCAGTTGCAAGGTGCAAGTTATTTCTCCAAGATAGACCTTAGATTCGTCTATCATCAACTTAAAGTGAGGAAATGTGATATTCCAAAGACAGCCTTTCGATCCCTCTATGGTCACTTTGAGTTTTTAGTCATGTCTTTCTGGCTAACCAATGTCCCAGCAGCTTTTATGGACCTCATGAATCGAGTGTTCAAGCAATATCTCGATATGTTTGTCATAGTGTTCATAGATGACATCCTTGTGTACTCCTGTAATGAGAGTGAGCATGTGAATCTCCTTAAAATTGTCTTGCAAACTCTTAGAGATCACCAGTTGTTCACCAAATTTAGTAAGTGTGAATTTTGGCTAAGGTCTGTAGCCTTTCTGGGTCATGTTGTTTCAGCCGAAGGTATTAGAGTTGATCCCCAAAAGACAAAAGTTGTAAGAAATTGGGGTAGGCCTATCTCCCCATCTGACATTAGAAGTTTCTTGGGTCTAGTGGGCTACTACCATCGTTTTGTTAAAGGTTTCTCTTCTATTGCGTCTCCCATGGCCCTGTTGACTCAAAAGAAAGTTAAGTTCCAGTGGTCAGATTCCTGTGAGAAGAGTTTTCAGGAGTTGAAGACTCGACTTACTTCATCCCCTGTGTTGACTTTTCCTGATGGTACAGATGGTTTTGTGGTGTATTGTGATGCCTCTAGAATTGGTTTGGGTTGTGTGTTGATGCAAAGAGGTAAGGTTATAGCCTATGCCTCTAGACAGTTAAAGCCGCATGAGAAGAATTACCCAACCCATGATCTTGAGTTAGCTGTTGTGGTCTTTGCTTTGAAAAGCTGGAGACACTATCTTTATGGTGTTCATGTTGATGTGTTTACTGATCATAAGAGTCTGCAGTATGTGTTTACTCAGAGAGAGTTGAATCTTAGGCAGAGGAGGTAGTTGGAGTTGTTAAAAGACTATGATATGAGTGTGTTGTATCTCCCGGGCAAGGACAACGTAGTAGCGGATGCCCTTAGCAGATTATCTATGGGTAGTGTTGCTCATGTAGAGGAAGGTGAGAAAGAGTTAACTCGTGATGTGCATTGTCTGGATAGATTGGGTGTTAGGTTGCTTGATTCAGCCGAGGGGAGTACATTGGTGCAGAGTAGTTCCGAATCTTAATTAGTTTCAAAAGTGAAGGAGAAGCAAGATAGGGATCCTAGTTTGGTCAGACTGAAGGAGTCAGTTAAGGTCCAAAAGGTAGAGGTTTTCTCCCAAGGGGGAGATGGCGTGTTGAGATTGCAAGGTAGATTATGTGTTCCGTGTGTTGATGATCTAAGGTAGAGGATTATGGCTGAAGCGCATGGTGCGCGGTATTCTATTCATCCCGACACTACCAAAATGTACCGCAACTTGCAGGAAATCTATTGGTGGAATGGTACGAAGAAGGATATAGCCGAGTTCGTAGCAAAGTGTGCAACATGCCAACAGGTTAGGTAGAGCACCAAAGACCTGGTGGTGTGATGCAAGAGTTTGGTATACCCACTTGGAAGTGGGAGGTGGTGAATATGGACTTCGTAATCGGGCTGCCTCTTTCGCGTCGTCATCATGATTCTATTTGTGTTGTTGTAGACAGGCTGACTAAGTCTGCGCATTTCTTGCCCATGCATATGTCTTATGCAACTGAGTATTATGCTAGATTGTATATCCGGGAGTTAGTTAGGCTGCACGGAGTTCACTCGTCTATCATTTCGGATAGGGGCATTCAATTTACTTCTCAGTTTTGGAGGGTATTCCAACAGGGTCTTGGTACCCAAGTCCTTTTGAGTTTCGCTTTTCATCCGCAGACAGATGGTCAGGTTGAGAGGACCATTCAGACCCTGGAAGATATGTAGAGGACATGTGCTTTTGATTTCAAAGGTAGTTGGGATGAGCATTTGACATTGATAGAGTTTGCCTATAACAATAGTTACCATATTAGCAGCGGGATGACACCATTTG
The DNA here is from genome assembly GCA_030864215.1 of Capsicum pubescens. Classification (NCBI taxonomy): domain Eukaryota; kingdom Viridiplantae; phylum Streptophyta; class Magnoliopsida; order Solanales; family Solanaceae; genus Capsicum; species Capsicum pubescens. The sequence continues at coordinate 269,609,065 of CM061544.1, read as the reverse complement.
AGGTCTTGTATAGTTGGAGATGTAGATCACCCATAGGTTGGTTTGAAGTGGGTGAAGCTGCCATGACTAGTCCTAATGCAATGTTTGAAGCTATGGAGAAAGTTAAGTTAATTAGAGAGAGGTTGAAGACCGCCTAGAGTCGTCAAAAGTCTTATGCCGATGTGAGGAGAAGAGATCTTGAGTTTGAAGTGGGTGATTTGGTATACTTGAAGATTTCACCCATGAAAAGGGTAAAAAGGTTTCGTAAAAAAGGGAAGTTTAGTCTCCGTTATGTTGTCCTCTATAGAGTCTTGAGCCGTGTTGGTAAAGTAGCCTATGAAGTTGAGTTGCTCGCAGAGTTGTCAACCATTTATCCTATCTTTCATGTCTCCATGCTCAAGAAGCACATTGGTGATTTCGTTATGGTAGATCCTTCAGAGAGTGCTGATATTCAGAACAGTCTTTCATTCGATAAGATTCCTGCTGAGATTCTAGACTTTTAGATCCGTAGACTGGGGAACAAAGAGGTTTCTTTGGTCAAAGTTTTGTGGCGGAACCAGTCAATTGAGGGCGCTACTTGGGAGGCAGAAGCAGACATGCGAGTCAAGTACCCAAACCTCTTTTTCGCGAGTTCAGATCAATCTCAAGGTATTATTCTTCCTTAATTCAGCCCTTCTAATCCAAAGCTCAGCTATATGTATCTGTTCTTGCAATTTCTGAGGCATTCGAGAGTTTAGAGAGATTTTGAACCCGTTTTAGCAACTTGCTTCAGCTATGTGTACTCTGTTTTCCTGTTTTCCTAGTCTAACTAGCAACATTTGAGGACGAATCTTTCCAAGGGAGAGATATTGTAGGACCTCACAAAGTTTCCTCGTAGTCTGAGCCTTAGAGCGTGTCAAGCGAAGTGTAATTCCAACCCTAAAAGATTGAGAAGTGACATCCCAAGTGATTGGTGTTTCAACCATATATAATTTTCTTAAATTTGACTTTTTTCATGTAGAGAATTGAATTAGCTTTCCAACGATACCAATTTCATCCAAATCCGGTATCGGGGTGAAAAGTTATGATCATTTTACTGAGAGTTGTCAGAATCGCCCGGGTGCGACGGACAATCCGAAGGACCGTCGAGTCTGCGATGGACCATCGCTCGGCCCGTCACAACCAAGGCAATAACTCCCTTTTCTAGCCCAAGTGTGACGGCCACAATGACGGACCGTCAAGGCTGCGACGGACCGTCGCGCTCAACCAGTGTGGCCTCATCCTTGCCAATGTGTGACGGACGATCCGATGGACCATCAGGATGAGCGACGGACCGTCGCTTCGACCGTCACACCGAGGCAGTATGTTTTTTTTCTGACCAACGTGGGACGGATGACCCAACGGACCGTCAGGATAGCGACAGACCGTCAGGCTAGCAACGGACCGTCGCTTCGATCGTCGCAGCCCCCGTTCAATATTTTTAAGTCCTTTTTAAAAGAGGCCTTTGGATCTTTTCCCTTTTAACCCTCAGATATATTCCAAACGAACTTGATAACCTCATTATCTCCCAAAACATCCAAAGGCTAGAGTTTCTCCCTCAAGAGCAACTCTAAAACCCTTCTCCAAGAACTCACCATGGATTCTACAAATTGAGTTGAAGTTTGAGTTCCCTAAGTTCAAAGGTTACAAGAACACTCTCTCAAGAGTAAGAAGAAGAGTTTAGAGCAAGCTCGTTCATCCAATTTCAAAATCTAAGGTATGTGGGGTTTTGAACAAGGGTAATCCTTTCATCCTTGTGCTCAAAAACTTATTTAAACTATGATTTTCTGCAATCTATGAGATTTTACATGAATTTGAATTAGGGATTTTCACCCATTTTTATTGATTGTAATATTTTGATGTTTCCCATGAATTGAGAGTCTAATGACATGATTTTCACATATTTTCTTGAGAGATTGCAGCTGGGTCTATACCCCATGATTTTAATCCTTGAGAAATTAATAGTTGAAATGTTTGAGATATTGAAGTATATGAGTATGTTGAGATTTTGAGACAAATTGCTGAAATTTCCTGATTTCTACATGAGTTATAAATCTATATTCTATCTATTATGCTTTTGATGAGTTCTAACTTGAGATTGAATTATGGGTTACTAAGCCCTACTTGAGATTTGAGATTTTATGAACTATTGTGCTATAAGCACCTACGATTTGAGTATTCTGAGATTATTGAGGAATGTTTTGACCTAATGGTCATAGAGATTTGAAATCCACTCTACTACATGAGATTACAGATTTGATTATTGGGTTCTTATTGAGCCATGAGATTATTCGAAAGTGGATTTTCATGAGATGAGCGAGATAAACTAAAGGGAGTAGTATTTAGCACCGAGTTGGGTAAGTTACCACGGTTTCTTACCCCAGAACTGCGTGTCACCGTAGGTTGGGCCTAAGGACGAGATGATTGTTGGGCTTAAGGCCGAGATATTGGGCCCGAGACCGAGATAAGTGATCACTGAGTTGAGGTTATACTCCTTGGCAAGAGTATGACGCCTCTCCCCAATGTGAGGTCTCTTCCTTAGGAGGATAAAATGTTGGACTCCATGTATCTCGCAGGGTTTACGTCGATTAAGAGAACCTCCCTTGATACAAGTTATTGTTCCTAATATTAAAGTAGCGGATTTGTTCCCTAAGACCAAAGTATTTTCCCTTGATATAAGTATTTTCTCTAAAACTATAAGATATGTTATTTTCCTAAACTAGAGTATCTTTCCATTGAGATAGAAAGATTTCCCTAAAGCTTGAAACGAGATATTTTCCTAAAGTGAATGAAATACCTTCAAGTATGTTTTAAAGTTATATGATTCTGAATTCCAAGTACTTGAGTTCAAAAGAGTTATGAGTTCTTGAGCATTAAAGAAGTTTTACTCTCCATGAGACATATGAATGAGTTGAAAGTATTGTTTAAAGTTTCCTTTAGCCTATGGGTAATAAGAATAAGAGAAGATTACCGATTTCAAAGTTAAACTATGATGACTCACGAGATTTATGTTACATGTTTCATTCTACATGATTCATGAGCTTTACATTTTATACTTATTCATGTCATGTGAGTCATTACTTATTGCATGCATGATTTGATTAAAGACTATTGATGTTGTTTTATATAAATGAATGCACCCCCACATACTCAGTACATTCCCAAGTGTTGATCCACATATACGTCTATGTGCTACATTGTCTTATAATGTAGGTTCAGGTGCTCAGTCCCAGCCTCGTCAGTGACTTCCGAGTACCTCTGTCTATATCCCTTACAGTGGTGAGTCCTCATGGTTCGGGGACATATCGTCAGACATTTCAGCATTTGAGAGACTATGTTATTACTTTCAGTTCATTTCGAGTCAGTTGGGGACCTATCCCAATGGCTCTCTAGTTCATGGATTAGTAGAGGCTTTGTCAGACTAGTTATCAGATTGTGGTTGTGTTGAGGTTTTTCGGTATTGCTTGGTCGTTTGGACCGAGCATTTTCTCTGTATTTCCTTTCATATGATATGACTATGCTAATGTTTGAATTATTTCATCTTGAAATGAGTGTTATTAGTAGAAAAAGACTTAAAGGGTTAGCTTGGGGCTACTTGTAGCCTTAAGTACCGTGTGACGTTCTGGGAGGCGATTTCGGGTCATTACAATATCTATCAAGATATATTGAGTTTCTATCAAGATTTAGTGGATATCAATCAAGCTATGGAATACTTTTCTTTTGAAGAGATATTAAGTAGCTGTAAATAAAGGGACTTTATTCATTGTAAATCATCCTCAATTTCTCACCCCTCAAGAGAAATAAAGAAATTACACTCTCTTCTCTATTTTCTCTATATTCTTCTTCTTCTCTACTTTATATTTCATAACATGTTATATGCTCTAACCATCCCAAGAAAATATTTTGAAAATATTGTTAAATATATAAGAAAGTAATTTTCCATGTAAGTTTTATAAACGAACTTTGTATTTTGGCTCTAAATGATATACAAAACTTGAGAAAGAATATTATGATGTATTTCCTGGAGGTTATAATTATTATTTAACTTTTGTTACTTCTTGTGGGATGGAGCAAAAATAATCCTCTATAATATTTTATTTGTTGGCAGATACTGTTAATCTACAAACTTAGTATCTCCAATCAGCTTTGTTAAAAGCATATGCTAGCTTATTATTTAATTTGCTCTACCTGAGGACCCTCAACTTTAATAGAGTTCATAAGAGACGTACAATAATCATCGAAACTAATTATATTACATGTATGGTTTATGTTGCAACAACATTTGATCTCCACCAATAGTGGAATGTGCTAATGAGCAATTGACCACTAGAAGTGGTTATATTTTTATAACCTAGTTATGTCTGCAACTGAATAGAAAAAAAATAAAAATATTCAACATTATATGTATGGTTTCATTTGCTTTTGAAGTTTAGCTATCATAATTTGATACGCTTAAGACACGATTACATTTCATTTCTGGGGAATGAGAATTCTGATTATTATAAATACAGATCTATATCCTGAGGGTGAATATGACTGTATATAAATTCGAATGTTTTCTTAGTTGTGAAGATATCACAATCCACCTCCAGAAGAGGTAGAATAATTGGAAGATTAAATATCTCCAAGTTACTATAATAAGAAACACAAATGTGCAAAGTTATTCGAGCATGATGAGATCACATGTTATAATAAACTAGGAGTTTATTGATACAAAATTCATGTCTTAGTAAACAAGATGTTTACTAAAGTAAAGAATACATGTCATGGTAAACTTGGGGTCTACTAATATAAATAAGTTCATAAGTTGGCATGAACGATCGTGACATTTCGAACATCTGCAAACGTATTTGAGTGATAGACATGTATTAAAGAACTAGTAGATTCTTCAAGAATTATTCATGTTGTTTGTTCTCATGATAAATTGGTTGGACCAACTAATATTGGGATTGAATCCCTTATAATTCTGAAAAGTATAAAAGGCGAATATGGGCCCGTTCACCTATCATGTGATCTAAGATGCATCGATATAAGATGATCACTCGTACGTTTATTGTCAATCTGCAGTTTGACATTCATAAAGTTGTTGCTCAACAAAATTGAGTTAAGAGCATGATTTTCAAATTGTGTAATTAAGACAATTCATTTTGATAATGTTGGTTTGGTATTGAATGCCTTCGTTAATTAGCTGAATCACTGTTAATGAGAACAAAACTTTATGTGTTAGTTTGAAATATGATATATTATATACAAAAATACTTGTATGCATCAAACCATTAAATTATGATCAATTCCCCCTCAAAGTTGGTTCAAGGTCAGTAACCACATATTTTTTATTTAATAATTTTAATGTGCGGTATACGATTTATGAATATACCATGATTCACAAAGATGGATTTATCAAAGAAGATGGAGGATGTAGGTTAGTTTTTCTGATATAAGGGGGAGACAATAAACAACTATGAAATATGATAGGAATTATCATTAGATCCTCATTCAAAAGATAATTTGAGTCAAATTACGAAGCATCTGCTGGCACAAATTTAGTATCATATTTAAGCTATAAATACTCTTATTTGTGTTCTTAAAGGACAAAGTCTACGCATACGTAAAGTGTGGTAGACCAATCAGTTCCAAATGAAATAATTCTTGAAAAGTATAAGGAGCAAATGATCATAATATTGAATGTGCTCTTGAAAAGTCTACAACATAACACTTCATAAAATTTTATGAGAGGTTCAGGTACCTGAAAAATAATGAAGTGATGAAATCTCAAAATGTTATGTCACATCGTGAATCTATACAAAATGATATATCATCGATATTGTATTTGATACAATATTGACACAATATTATAAAAAATCACGAAGATCTGCATTCTATATTTATTTAAGTATGCTTACGTAGAAATATTTATCAAGTGACATGAAAGGATGCATTCTGATAAGCATAAAACTTATTTGATTTGCAGTCCTGATGCTAGAATATGTTACACATGAAATGCTGAAAATTGTCACTTGACAAAATTTATATGAAAGTTTTTTAAGGATTCAACATATTTGAAGCATATAAAAGTTTTTAGGAAACTTATTTATAATCTTTATATTGTATACGTTTATAACTTAAAAATTATTAAAACTCTTGGAGAGTTTTCAAAAGCAATAGATTGTTTGCTGAAATGAGAAATATATCAAATTGGATTGGTCATGAAGTACCATATAGTAGTGCAATTGATGCACTCATGTATCTTGCAAATACTACAAGGCCATATATAGACTTTTTGATTAATTTATTAGTAAGGTATAGTTTTGCTCCTATTAGGAGACACTGGAACGAGATCAAACACATATTACGGTACCTAAAGACACTATCAATATGGACTTATTTTATTCTAAAAATTGGAGTCCCGATCTTATTGGTCATGCTGTTGTTGGATACTTATCTGACCCGCATAAAGTTCAGTCTCAATAGACTATGTGTTCATATGTATTGGTATTGACATATCTTGGAGATCTACAAAGCAATCTATCGTAGCCATCTCATCGAACCATGCTGAGATAATAACTATTCAAGAAGCAAGCTAAAAGTATGTGTGATTAAGGTCCATGATACATCTCATTCGAGAAAAATGTGATTTTAAATGTGACAAAATACTTACGATTTTATATGAAGATAATGCAGCATGCATAGCACAACTTAAAGAAAGATTCATAAAATGAGATAGAACGAAACACATTTCGCCAAAGCTTTTCTATATACATGAGCTTCAAAAGAATGGTGATATTAATGTGCAACAAATTTGTTCAAGTGATAATGTGGTTGATTTATTCATCAAATTGCTTCCAACTGCAACTTTCGAGAAAATGGTGCACAAGATCAGGATGCAAAGGTTCAAAAATGTTCTCATTAGAGGTAGTTAATAGGCGATGTACTCTTTTGTTCTTACGCGATTTTGTTCCACTGATTTTTTCTTGAAAGGTTATTAACGAGACGAAGTGTTATAATTCTATCAAGATTTATTGAGTATCTATCAAGATATATTGAGTATATATCCATCAAGATATGAAATACTTATCTTTTTTGAGAGATATTAGGTAAAAAAAATTCCTATAAATAAAGAAGTTTTATTCATTATAAATCATCCTTGGTCTCTTATTTTCAAGAGAAATAAGCGTTACTCTCTCTTCTTTCTATTCTTCTTCTTTATTCTTTATTAGTTCATAATACAACATGTATTTTAAAATTTTTTATTAAGATAAAATAAATAATTTGATCATTGTTCAAAATTGAAAATAATTTTCACCCATTTTATTCTACGCAAAAGGGCCAAAAATACCCTTCAACTATAGAAAATGGTTCAAAAATACCCTCTATCCACCTATTGGGCCAAAACTACCCTCCCATCCACCTTTTTGGCTCACTTATACCCTTCAAACTAACAATCCCTTCTTTATTTTGTTTTAAAAAATATTATTTATTACGTGTCATTGTCTTAATGATTGAAGTGAAAATCATACGCCACCAAGTTGATGACATGGCAAACAAAAACAATTAAAAATTACATGTCAACAAATAAAAATAAAACTTTAAGAAAATTCTCGAAATATACTGCTACGTAGACAAGGTTGCTCCGTTCAACTGCACTTTCAACAAACTACAATTGTTCATCCAGGAAATTAGAATTGGGTAGTACATAATTACATACCATTAAGACAACAATAAAAGAATTATTTCAAAAACTACTAGACATTAATTTGAATATAATTTCTCAAAGCTTAACAATTGACTTTGATCCAACAAGACAACTCATATATATTTTGTATTCGAATAAACAACAATAAAACAATAAAAAACTAGCACGATGCTGCTCTTCAATACACTTCCAACTAGAGTAAAGTAAACAACAAATGTAAGCAAAATTACATAAAGCTTATTAATGTGTTCATCAAAACTGTTGTTGAGCATCCATGTAACCAGCATCAACGAGAACCTTCTCCCTTTTCTCCAACTCAACATCCTTATCCACCATCATCTTCATCAGTTCTTTGAATCCAACTTTCGGCTTCCATCTAAAAACCTTCCTCGCCTTGCTCGAATCTCTCTTCAAATTATCCACTTCTGCAGGCCTAAAATACCTCATATCGATCACCACATGATCCGACCAATTCAGTCCAACATAATCAAATGTCACCTCCAAAAACTCCAGCATAAATAAAATTTGAATTTGATAGTAAATTTTATGGCGCGCTTTCTATTTCTGATTTCTTTTCCTTTCTTTAATCTACATACTCTATGATTCTTAATAAAGATTTTATTTTTATTTGCTGACACGTAGTTTTTAGTTGTTTTTTGTTTGCCATGTCATTAGCTTGGTGGAGTGTGATTTTCATTTCACCCAATAAAAAATGACACTTAATAATTTTTGTAAAAAAAATAAAAATAAAGAAGGAATTGTTGGTTTCAAGAGTATAAGTGACTCAAAAAGGTGGATAGAAGGATATTTTTAGCCCAATAGGTGGATGAAGGATATTGTTGAACCATTTCTTATAATTGAAAGATATTTCTGGCCCTTTTCCGTATATTCTAGCTTTAAATAGATAATGGATCCACATATCACGTGTCAAAAAAATTAATGGTGCTGCACTCAATTTTTGTTTATCGAGTCTCATCCATATTAAAAATTTTCAAAATTTTCTACTTATTACTACAGTTGGCCCGGCCCGTATTTCATCTGCTGCTGTTTTTCTTTTTTCTTCATTCTGCTGCTTCTCTTCTGAATTACTTCCATAGTCATCATTTTCACAAATTCATACAATTTCTCCATTTCGCATTACAAATACCTATCAAAAGACCATAGTTTGATGTGCTAATGACACCACCCTGTTAAGTCTTCAATTGTTTTAAGCGTATGTAGCAGTATGAGGTGGAAGCAAATGAAGGGAAGAAAATGGTACGGATTAATTCCTGCTCCATTTCACTTGCGTCGTTTCAGCTCATTCGACCCTCCTCCTGCCCGCCCTCTTCGAAGAGTTGTTGTTACTGGTAAGCTTAAACCCTTTCCTCAATTCTCTTTCTCCATTCTATTACCTCTATCTTTTTCTTTATTAACCTTATAATCCTATTTGGGTTTTGTTTTGGAACATACATGACTACCTATTCCACTGATGTGTAAGACTGATAGGAGTAGGCATTCAACTAGTTAGGAACATATTGCTGAGTGTTTTGGAACATACACGACTACCTGTTCCACTGATGTGTAATACTGATAGGAGTAGGCATTCAACTAGTTAGGAACATATTGCTGAGTCAGCTGTATAAGTTGTTAGAGGTTGTTAGACAATGATTAGTGAGTGACAATGAGCGGTCAAATAGAGTGTTCTAGAAGAAAGGTAGTTATTATATATTTTGTTGCCTATATAAGGCACAACAATCAAACAAGTTTTGAAGCAGTTATTATTTTGGTTCGTCTCTTCTTAGCTCCATCAATGGAGTCTTAGCAAAGTATTTTCACATGGTATCAAAGCCACGAGCTCCACACTAAGTGTGTGTTTTAGATCGCATTTCACTAAGTTTTCTGCGTTTTTTGAATCCCTGCCTTCAACTCCTTTTTCGCAATTTCGATCTATATTATAGCTGCATTCTATCAATCATGGCGCCTAAAATCGATCAAAGTGATCCACTTTTCATTGGTGCATCTGAGAGCTCCAGTGCTGTACTTGTTTCAATCAAGTTAACTGGTTCAGAAAATTATAGTTTATGGAGTCGATCGATGCGTATTGCTCTCTTAGGGAAGAGGAAGTTTGGATTTGTCACTGGTGCCTGCAACAAGGAATCATATAGAGAGGAACTTCATGAGCAGTGGGTAACATGTAATGTGATTGTGCTTTCCTGGATAATGAACACTGTGAGTGAGTGTCTGTTATCCGACATTGTTTATGCCACAAATGCTTGTGCAGTTTGGGAGGATTTGAAGGAGAGGTATGACAAGGTGAATCGTATGCGTATATACCAGTTGCATCGCGAAATTAATATGCACTCTCAAGGTACAGATTCAATCTCAGCCTATTTTACCAAATTGAAGAGTTTATGGAGTGAGTATGATGTACTAGTGCCAAATCCTAGTTGTGCTTGCCCTACGTCTAGAGAATACTCAGATCATATGTGTCAACTTAGACTTTTACAGTTTTTAAGTGGCCTGAACGAGTCCTATGACCAAGTTAGAAGACAGATATTGCTCAAAGGAGTGACTCCTACTCTCAATCAAGCTTATACTATGCTCATAGAGGATGAAATCCAACATTCAGCATGTATGATGATTGTGAATGATAGATCAGAACCACTTGCTATGCAAGTGAATCGAAATTATAGTTTTGGACAAAGCAACTCTAACTATAGAGGCAGAAAGTGTGATTATTGCCATCTATTGGGTCATACCAAGGAAACTTGCTATAAGTTGGTAGGGTATCCAAATGACTGGAAGAACAGGAAGAAACAAGGCTACAACCCTAATTTTAGATCACAGTATACTGGCAGTAACAACCTATCTACAAACAATGGTGGTAACAACTTTGTAAACACTGGTCACAGGTCTATTTCTCAGGCTTCAACTGTGGTAGCTGGTCAAGTTGATGCTGATAGTTCTAGTCATGAAGTGACTCACACACCAAAGGCCAAGCCTCACTCATTCACTGTGGAAGAATACACTCAGATTATGACTATGTTGAACAAAGACACAACAGATATGAAACAAGTCAATACGACAGGTATTACTACTTGTTTCTTGTCCAAAGCATGTTCTGACAGTTGGATTGTAGACTCAGGTGCTACACATCATGTGTCTGCACATAGACACTTGTTCAAAGGAGGTACCAGATTAGATTCCAAGCATGTGGATAAATTGCACCTTCCAACAGGTGATGAAGTGACAATCTCACACACTGGAGAAGCTCACATTTTTGCAGATGATGTGATCAAAGATGTTCTACATGTTCCAGACTTCAAACTCAATTTGCTGTCTGTTGCCAAGATAACCAAGGAAATTTCATGTTTTGTTTCCTTTTATCCTGATTTTTGTATCTTTCAGGACCTCTTCAATGGCAAGGTGAAGGGGATTGGTAGGCAAGAGGGTGGACTATATGTTCTTAAAGGTGGTGGTTGGACAAGAGGTGCTAATCAGTCAAGATCAGAAGCCAGTAGATTTATTGCAGAAGTCTCCACTTCCAGTTGCATCTTATGGCACCAAAGACTTGGACACCCTGCTGCTCAGGTTCTCAAGTGTTTAGACATTATGAAGAATCCTAGTGATGCAAACATGTTGAATAAATGTTCTGTGTGTCCACTTGCTAAACAGACAAAATTGTCATTCCCTTTAAGTACTACTAGATGCTCTACATGTTTTGAACTTGTACACATGGATTTGTGGGGTCCATATAAAACTTCTACTTTTGACAACAAGTATTACTTCTTGACTATGGTAGATGACCATAGTAGATACACTTGGGTGCACCTGTTGCAGTTAAAGTCTGAGGTCATAGTGGCCATTAAGACATTTGTTTCCATGATTAAAACTCAGTTTGGCATAATGGTAAAAACCATTAGATCTGATAATGACACTGAATTTATCAACTCTCAATGTAAGACATTGTTCTAATCCCTGGGCATACTACATCAGACCAGCTGTCCTCACACTCCTCAACAGAATGGAGTTGTGGAGAGGAAGCACAGAGACATATTAAACATAGCTAGAGCCCTCAAGTTTCAGTCTTACTTGCCCATTAAGTATTGGGGACTATGTGTAAAGGCTGCAGTATATCTAATGAACAGGTTACCATCTTCTATTCTAAGTGGTAAGAGCCCATTTCAGTTGATGTTTTCCAAGGATCCCAAGTTGTCACATCTCAGGGTATTTGGATGCTTGTGGTATGTCACTATCCTTCCAAGAGGTGATAAGTTCACAGAAAGGGCCAAACCTGCAGTCTTGGTGGGATATTCAGAATCTCAGAAGAGGTATTTACTGCTGGATATCACCTCAAAGAAACTATTAGTCAGTAGAGATGTTGTGTTTCATGAAGATACATTTCCTTTTGCTTCCTCGCCAGCACAAAATACACAAGCTTCCTCATCTGGAGAAAATATTACTGACTTCTTGATTCCTACAGATGAAGAAACATTTCATGAAACAAATACTGAGAGTGTTACTGAAGGAGCTCCAACTGAGGAGGATGGCATTTCTGATGCTGAAGTTCCTGGTGCAGCTTCACCTGGCACCACTCATGAAGAAACATGTCAAGATAACTGTCCCTGCCTCAACCCTTTTCCAGTAGACCTGCACGAACAAGCAAACCACCAGTGTGGATGCATGATTATGTTGATACTTCTCGAAATCAGAGATGCAAACATCCATTAGCCAACAGCTTGTCTTATAAAAATCTGAGTCCTACTTATCAGTGTTATTTATCCAAATTCTCCACTTTAACTGAGCCTCAACACTATAAACAGGCTGTAACAGATGAAAGGTGGGTGGAAGCTATGAAATCAGAGGTTCAAGCCTTAGAAACTAACAACACATGGGTCATTGTTGATTTACCTAAAGGGAAGAATACTGTTGGTTCCAAGTGGATATACAAGATCAAATATCTTGCAAATGGTGAAGTGGAGAGGTTCAAAGCAAGGTTAGTGGCCAAAGGATATAGCCAGCAAGAAGGGTTAGACTATCATGAAACCTTCTCACCAGTAGCTAAGATGGTTACAGTCAGATGTGTGACTGCACTAGCTGCATCTAAAGGTTGGAATCTTTATCAAATGGATGTGCATAATGCATTCCTCCAAGGGGATCTTGAGGAGGAAGTTTACATGGAAATGCCTGAAGGATTTAGAAGACAGGGAGAGCACAAGGTGTGTAAGTTGGTCAAATCTTTGTATGGTCTTAAGCAAGCCTCCAGGCAGTGGAATCTTAAACTTACTCATGCCTTACTTGATGCTGGTTTTACCCAAAGTGCACATGATTATTCCCTATTCACCCTGCATCAAGGTAATAATACTGTTATAGTTCTTGTTTATGTTGATGATTTACTAATCACTGGAAGCAGTGCCTCCTTGATCAATGCTACCAAAATCAAGTTGCATCAGCAGTTTAAGATGAAAGACTTGGGGGATCTCAAGTATTTTTTGGGTATTGAAGTTTTAAGATCAACATCAGGGATCATTCTGAACCAAAGGAAGTATATTCTAGAGTTGATTGCTGAAACAAGTCTTAGTGGTGCTAAGCCTGCTATTACTCCCTTAGAGTCTAATGCCAGGCTCACCTCTATTGAGTATGATCAAGCAACAGGTGCACAAGGTGATGAGTTGTTGGCTGATATTTCCTCTTACAAAAGACTTGTTGGGAAGCTTATGTATGCCACTATTACAAGGCCAGACATTAACTTTGCTGTCCAGACTCTCAGCCAATTCATGCAACATCCCAAGAAGTCTCACTGGGAAGCAGCTACTAGGATAGTCAGGCACCTAAAAAATTCTGTTGGCCAAGGTGTCTGGTTAAAGGCTGAACCTGCTAATACTTTGACTTGCTGGTGACTCTGATTGGGTTGCCTGTCTAAACACCAGAAGATCAGTTACTGGTTATGCTATTCACTTTGGTGAATCACTCATATCATGGAAGTCCAAGAAGCAACACACTGTTTCTAGGAGTTTTGCTGAAGCTGAGTACAGAAGCATGGCTTCAACAGTTGCAGAACTCACTTGGCTGGTTGGATTGTTTCAGGAACTTAAGGTCCCTATCAACCTCCCCATTTCAGTTTATAGTGACAGTAATTCAGCCATTCAACTGGCCAACAACCCTGTGTTCCATGAGAGAACCAAACACATTGAGATTGACTGTCATTTCATTAGGGACAAAATCAAGGATGGATTGATTAAGGCCCTACATGTTCACTCTACAGATCAACTTGCTGATTTGCTTACCAAGGGCCTAAGTCTTGCTCAACATGCCCACTTACTTAGCAAGCTTAGTGTGCTGAATGTTCTGCACCCTGCAGCTTGAGGGGGAGTGTTTTGGAACATACACGACTACCTGTTCCACTGATGTGTAATACTGATAGGAGTAGGCATTCAACTAGTTAGGAGCATATTGCTGAGTGTTTTGGAACATACACGACTACCTGTTCCACTGATGTGTAATACTGATAGGAGTAGGCATTCAACTAGTTAGGAGCATATTGCTGAGTCAGCTGTATAAGTTGTTAGACAATGATTAGTGAGTGGCAATGAGCTATCAAATAGAGTGTTCTAGAAGAAAGGTAGTTATTAGATATTTTGTTGCCTATATAAGGCACACCAATCTGATTGTAACAAACAAGTTTTGAAGCAGTTATAATTTTGATTCTTCTCCTCTTCTTAGCTCCATCAATGGAGTCTTAGCAAAGTATTTTCACAGGTTTCAAAATATGTTGTTTGTCTAATCTTCTGCTTACGTGTATGCAATTCTTCATACACCTGCGTATGCTGTGAATTGTTGTATCTTAATCTGAGCCAAACAAATATAGCATTTTTTTTAAACCGTGGTGTCTGGGCTCCATAAGATACCTGATACCTCCCACCAGCAATATCAGGTAAATCTATCCACCAAGGCTGGAATAAAGTGGACGAAATCACCTAAGGTAGCAGGTTTCTTTTCATATTGACTTGTAAATTGGCTTAATTTCATTAAATCTAAATGCACTTAATGGGTTTCTTCAATCTTTGCTTGTCTTATTCTAAATGGTGTACATGTTCCCTCTTCAAACTCTATTTGAGTCATTTGTTAGAGTGCATAAGAATAATACTAAATAAGTTGTGTTAGTGGACGTTTGGCCATACCGTTGTGAAATTTGTAAAATAGTTTTTCAATGTGATAACTTTTTTTTTAATAAGCCATCCACACAGGTATTCCCTGTAGCGGTGGGGGCTAGGCGTAGACCCCTACCTCGTTTATTTAATATCCAAAAATGTACAACAAAGAGGAAGGTGGAGTGCCTTGCCTCTATTTGTAGCAACCACAAAATACTTCTACAATCTGATAGAGAATTTAGATTCTATTTCTAGGATCTAAACTACCTAGCCTTTTAAAAAAGATCTTGCTAAAAAAAGCTTAATACTTTTTAGTCTGCATGCAACAGAGTTTTTTAACAAGCTGAATCAAGCATGTAACCTATTCAAGGTGGGTCAAAATGCCAACTTGAGTGTTTGGTGACCTTTATTCTGAAAGTTGACATGTCCATCTTTTCCATAATGTAAGCTCCTTTTACTTCCTTTGGTAGCTGATCTTCATTGTTAAAAACAACTTCTTGATTAAGGGAAGTGGCATATTTTGCTAGCACGTCTGCTACTGAGTTTCCTTCCTTGTAGCAATGGGAAATATGTATACCTCTTTCTTGTACTCTTTGTTGAATGTCTTCTATTATGGGGTTCAGATTCCAAGGAATACTATATGTTCCTTTAATCATATGGACTATAAGCATTGAGTCTAATTCCATTATGAAATTAGCATATCCTTGATCACAGCACCAAGGGACCCCAAAGTGGGCTGCACTTGCCTCACTAAAATTGTTAGTTAAGAAATGAATAGGATTAGATTAGAAAATCTCATTACAATATTCCCATTTCTTCCCTCCCCTAACAATTCCTCGCTCCATCTCTCTCTAAGTTAATCTTGTAGCTTCCATCAGTGTTTAAAATCAGATCCTCACCATGTCTATTCCATTTGACCATATTTGACCACACAGCTGGTCAGTTGGCTTGTAACATGGCGATGCTGCATACTCTTTTCCATCCCCATGGATCCTCCATTTTACCAAATATTTTAGCAATGGCGATTTTGGTTTGAAACAAAATCTGATTGTAAATCCATGCCCCAGAAATGGTGTTGCTAAATTTCTTTGAGCACCTTGATTTCCACAATACCCAACACACCATATTTGGCGTAATGGTGGTTATCAAGTTGTGAACTGCATTGCTGTATTAGCTAGCCCCCAGTTGT
Source organism: Capsicum pubescens (assembly GCA_030864215.1). Classification (NCBI taxonomy): domain Eukaryota; kingdom Viridiplantae; phylum Streptophyta; class Magnoliopsida; order Solanales; family Solanaceae; genus Capsicum; species Capsicum pubescens. Next base: position 269,593,053 of record CM061544.1, on the reverse strand, counting down.
CTAGAATTTGGATGATATTGTGATTGCTTGAGTCAATCCCAACTTCCAAGTGGTCTTGAGACCCATTCCCAGGTTCTTCTTGCCATTTCTCCAGCTGCAAAAAAGTGGTTATAAGATTCTTGGATGGAAGCCCTGCAACAAACACAATCCATATTAGAGGTGATACCAAATTTTCTTAAAGAGTTTCCAAGTGGGAGCTTCTTCTTGAGAAGTCTCCACATTAGAAAAGAAATTTTAAAAGGAATTATTTTATTCCAAACAAGATCTAGTTGAGGAAGAGAAGGTCTCTTTTGTCCAAGAGCTTGAAATGTTGATGCACATTAGAAGTTTCTGTTGTATTCAAGCTTTCACATAGGCACGTCCCTGCGATCTTCTTCAGTCTTGGCGGCAATGATCTCATCAACTATCTGTCTAGGTATGATTGTTTCAAAAGCTTCCTCATTCCAGATGTTGTGCTGGAAAAACTACTTGGCCAAAATGTTGCTAGGTTTGCGAGTTTGAACAAGCAATGAGTGCAAAGGACCAATGCTCAACCATTGATTCCACCCGAAAAGTATTTTACCCTCTTCAAGCTTTCAGTAAATATTATGTTGAAACACCTTTCTAATATCCAACAAATCTCTCCCGTTGGCAGAATCTTTAGGATTCTTAATTTTTGAGATGGCATTGGATCTAGGACAATATTTAGCATTGAGATGGCATTACATTAGTTCGAGCACGTGATGAGGAGGGGCTTTGATGCTCCAGTGTGGAGGTGTGAAACACTAGCTATGGATGGTTTTAGGCGGGGTAGGGGTAGGCCTAAGAAATATTAGAGGGGGGTGATTAGGCATGATATGAAGCACTTACAGCTTACGGAGAACATGACCCTTGATAGAAAGTTGTGGAGGACACGGATTAGGGTAGAGGGTTAGGAGGTGGGAGCGCGTCGGTAACAGTAGGGGAGCATTCTTTATTTGTGTCTGAAGTTTCTTGTTCGTGGTGTTGAGAGATGTCTATGGTTTCGATAGATAGTTTTTAGTATTATCTTGTAGCGGTAGTATTATCTTGTGGCTAGCAGTGTTAGTTTATTTTGCATACTGTACTAGTTTATATACATTTATGTTTTGTGTTTGTTATACCGCTATCGGTCCTAAGCCGGGGGTCTATCGGAAACAACCTCTCTACTTCACCTGATGTAGTGGTATGTTCTGCGTACACTCTACCCTCTCCAGACCCCACTATATGGGAATACACTGGGTATATTGTTGTTGCTGTAAGAAATTTGGTCTATATAGATGGATCACTTCTGAATCTTCACCATCTTTTGGCACAAAAAACATTGCTTATGTCCTGAATTTTCTTGAAACCAAGACCTCCTTCCTCAAATGAATAACACATGTTATTTCATGAACTCTGGTGATAATTATTCTTTCCTTCTTTGGTAACCCAGAAGAAATTGGTTAGACACATTTCTATTTGATCAATAATGGTCTTTGGAGGGACCAGACCAACCATATTATAGAGGATTTGGGATTGTAGAATGTGCTTAATGATAATGGTCCTCCCTCCTGCTGATAACATGTTGCCTTGCCATCCTGCAGCTTTGTTTAGGGCTTTGGTTTCCATATCTGCAAAATAGGCAATCAATTTCTAGCGAACGTACATAGGGCACCCCAAATAAGTGAAAGGAAGTCTGCATCTCTAAAACCAGTCCACCTTCTCAGCCCTCTTTTGGATCTCCTATCAGAACATCCATAGGTGTAGAAGGTAGTTTTTTCGTTATTGATCTATTGTCCAGAAGATAGTTGATAGTTATTTAATTCCCTCATAATTATTTTGATTGATTTCTTATCCCCGGAGGTAAATAAAATCAGATCATCTACGTAGCACATATGATTAATTTGAGGGCCCTTCTTGCTCATAACATAACCTTTATAGCTTGGAGAGTTATGAAGTTCGGTATGATTTTGTTAAAGCACCTCTGCAACAATAATAAAAAGAGCAGGGGAGAGTGCATCTCCTTGCTTAACACCACTTGATGAATCAAAGAAACCATATTTGGTACCATTTATAATAATGGAGTACCAGTTATGGGAGATAATCCTATAAATAAGGCCAGTGACTTCATCTGAGAATCCAAATTTTTTCATGGCATTGATGAGGAAAGTCCAGGATAACCGGTCATAAGCTTTTGACATATCGTGCTTATTAACAAGGTTTCCTGAACCATCATGTTGCTTGATATTGTGTACCAATTCTTGGGCTAGAGAGACATCCTCTGTGATGAGTCTACCTTTGACAAATCCTGCCTGATTCTTTGATATAATAATAGGGAGGAGAGTAGCAAACTTCCTGGCCAAGATCTTTGAGATGATCTTATTAGTGATTACTCGGGCTGATTGGTCTTAGTTGAGAGAACTTTGTAGGTGTTTTGACCTTTGGGATAAGGACAAGACATGAGTGAGTGAAGAATCTGTTCAAGCTAGCACCACTAAAGATAGAGCTTACATAATTGCAAATGTCTATCTTGATAGTATCCCAAGAATTCTGAAAAAGGAAACCATTATAACCCTCAGGGCCTGCAGCACTATCAACATTGATAGAGAAGACTGCATCCTTCACTTCTTCTTCTATAGGAAACTCTTGGATCATCAAATTGTGTTCCTCATTAATAACAACCTCTACATTTCTGAAAACTCTTTCCAGCTCATCAGTGTCTTCCTCAGTGAATATATTCGAGAAATGTTCAATTGCTGCCGTAGAGATATCACAAATTCCTTCGAGCCATTGACCATTTTTATTCCTAATCCTCAGGATTTGAGTTCTCCTCCATTGTTTGATCCTGCTATGAAATATTTGGAGTTTGAATGTCCCTCTTCTGCCCATTTAATCCTTGCTTTTTGTTTAAGGATAGAGTGTTCTTGTTTGAGCCAGTAAATATAATCTGCCAGAGCTTTGTGCATTTTTTCTCTGTTAGTATCTGAGTTATTTTGTTCATTAAGTTCCTCCATAGCATTAGTGTGTTTTTTCATTTGCTTGACTTTCTCAAAAACATTACCAATGGTATGTCTAGACCAATAGCTCAAATTCTTGGACAGATTACAGCTCCTTGTAACCCGGTTGTTGTGTCCAGGAGTTGAGAAATTTGAAGTACTTGGTGATCACTTGATTACTGTTGTAATTCCTCATGAGTAGAACATTATGGTCTGAACAAATTTTGGCCTTATGACCCACTCTAGTGTTTTGATAGTGGTCCAACCATTGTTCATTCGTGAGAACTCTATGTAGCCTTTCATTGATTCTTTTCCTTTTCCTCCTTCCATTACACCATGTGAATCCATTACCTGTGTACCCTGCATCATGAAGGTCACACGCGTCAATACAATTAAGTCGAGACTCTGGCTCAACCTATGTTGCTTCCCCCCCTTCTTTTCCTCAGGAGACAGAATAGAGTTAAAATCTCCAAAAACTGCCCATGGACCATGGATAAGATCACTCATGTCTCCAAGATTTTTTCACAGATTCTTCCTCCTGGTTATTGTAGATTTGGCATAAACTGCAGTAATCCGGAAAATTAATGCTCCTTGTATTGTTACACTTAAGGGTGATTTCCTGCTTCTTGTTGGAAATGACTTCACACTCGAAGGCATCCTTCCAGAAGATCCAAATTTTACTATTAACGTTGTGTCAGGCATGATCCATATCAAGTATGACTTTGAAGTCTTCTAGCTGATCACTGTCAAGAAAAGGTTCTTGGAGAGCCACAATATCAACCTTATGAGTGTAGATTAATTTGATCAATCTTTCTGTAGCCCCTTTGGACTTCATCCCCCTTATATTCCAAATTATGATAGTCATCATAAAGAGGTTGTAAAGGTGGCTTTATTATGAGAGTATCCAGGAAGTCTTGATTGACCTCTTTTTACTTTCTTCTGTTTGTGAATGTTTTTCCTTGGTGAGAAACCTTGGTTGTTGATAATCTCATTAGTTTCTTTGCTGACAGGATCCAACGCTTTTTGCCTTGTAGGAACAAAAGCTTCAATGAGACTGTCTGCAACCTCTTCATCAGAAGAATAGTTCTTTTCCTCATTGTCTGATACCTTTTCACTTGTGTTCTTTGCTTCTCCCATTTTATTGTTCGGATTGCTGCATTTGCGTACCTGTCCTTGTTGCATGTCTATTGATCTCAAGTCGACTACCAATTCACCATGGAGGTCAGGAATGTCATTAGTTGACTTTAGGAAGTTATTAGTAGGCAATTGTCTCGAAGTGTTCCTTGTCTTCTTTCGGATTATGTTGTTCTGATGCTCCCTGAATTGCGAATTATTTTTAATTTCCATGTCCTCTTGTACCTTACTGATTTTCTCATGTGCTTCATCATGGATTGGGTCTGTAGAGGTCCCGATGTGTTCCTTTTGCAGATCACTTGCCCGTTTCTTTGGAGTATCTGTGAACTTATTGCCTTGATGTTCCGGTGCGATATCTGCCTTATCTGTGTTGTTTTCTTTTCCTTTCGGCTCTTTGAACTTGCTAGTATTCATGACCTGTGGTTGTTTATAAGCCGTCTTTTTTTCTTTCTATTCTTCACTTCTATGAAACCTTTTTCTGCGTCTTTCTCGTCTGTTGGTTGTTTATATGATGTATTTTCTTTTTCTTTCTATTCTTCACTTCTATGAAACCTTTTTCCGCGTCTTTCTCGTCTGTTTCAATATCATTTCTCCCTTGTTGTTCTGTTTGTCAACTGAATTTCCATTGTGTTGCTCTTCATGTGTCCCTTTTCTCTCCGTCGTTTTCTAGTTCTCTGACCTCTCTTCTTTTTGCTTCTTCTTTACATCTAGCAAGGTCATGGCCTTGCATTTTTAAGATTTACAAAAGGCCGACACCCTTTCATACTCTAATTTCTGGTCATAACCTTTCCTTCCAGCCCCGTCACCTTCAAGATCTACCCAAACAGAGTCTGTTAAAGGCTTCATTAGATCAATTTCTACTCTTACTTTAGCCAAATGAGGTCTGGATTTTCCTATAGTGGACACATCTTCTTTGAGCGGAGTGCCCGCAATTGATAAAAATTGTTTTAGATATTCCCATTCGAAAAAGATGGAATTTTAATTCAGGCAATAAGGCCCACACCGGTGCAAGGGAAGATTCCTCATTGGGGTTGAAGTCCGGAGTCCATTTTAACATGGAAATAAGACCCACACTGGTGCAAGGGAAGATTCCTCATTGGGGTCGAAGTCCGGAGATTTTTTAAACATTCTCATCAAAGACCCATCAATGTCCATAAAGCGTTTATTAAACAGAGTTGAAATCTATTTCATCAGTAAAATTAATAAAAACATGTCTGTAGTCATAAGGTCCAATCCTGACCTTGCCCTTTAATGGAGTTTGTTCCAAGAATTTTCGTTGGATAAGCTCAATTCTGGGCCTCCCCATCGTGTATTTGCTGACCAGAATTAATCTGCATTCCTCCGCCATTACACCATAACAGTCAGTAGCTTTGAAGATCACAGCTGGTTTACCATTGTGGGTTGTGTGTTTGGCTATCACTAGATTTGTTAGTGGAGAATTTTCAGTACAGGCTCCATTGAAAGCTTGAAAATATGAGGGTTTCTGGGTGCTGCTGCTATTATCGTTAATTGGAGTTGGTGGGGGATCCTTAGGCTGAGTGATACGCGCCATTTTCCTTGCCGAAGATAGCTCCATGGTGGTGTCGCGTGAACTCACACAGTGATGGAGATAGCTTTTAAGCCGTTGGGCGTTAATATGGAGAGAGGAAAAAATTAGTGTTGAAAATTGGAGCTATATTTGACAGTGAATACAAATGGTGTTGTTTTTGAGTAATTTGGAGTGAAAAAAAGTGAAAACAACTTTTTGTTCTTTCTCAATTTTCTTGAAAATTCTGGAATTCAACTTCAAGTTGAATTTCAATTTTTCCGGAATTTTATGACCAAACATGTTTTCCAGAGTTCTAACTCCAGAAAAAAGTGAAAACTTTTCATCATGAAATGCCCTCTTAGTAATGCTGGGATTAGTTATGGTGGGATTATTTCTTACCCACTGTTTGGTTTGGTGTATTAATGATATTTCTGTCTTTAACCATGCTTATCCTTGTATTAATAACCATTTATTGCTAATATTATGGTTTGGCATGTATCAGTTATACTCCTTATAATACTGAATAGGGTGCATGTATTAGTTATGCATAATGCTGGAAATCCTACCAAACAATGGATTAAATAATATAATGACTAATACATGTATTGGTTTCTCTACTACATCCTAGTAAACGACCTCTATGGGGTTACGTTTCCCGCCACAACAAGTAATAAATCTAGCTCAGTAACCTAATAGACAAAGTAAATAACATATACACTGACATGAGATGACGTCGCCCGTCGGTGTATAAAAGTTGAATTCCTTGTAGATGAACCATTACTTTAGAGCTGCCATGTGGTTTAGGAAATTGTCTTTTTGGGATGTTCAGTTGTTTTAACTAAAGATTGGAATTATACGCTGGTGTCAATTTTGTCAAGTACTAAGTTCAGTATGGGGCTGAATAGCAGAATAAGAATTCTGTCTGGATAGCATAACCTTGGACATCTCCAAAGTAATTTCATCTCTAGTTCACGTGGTTTAAATTGTCATTTTTTGTTTTTGGTCTGATTGTCTGAAAATTGTGAATGATGAAACAAGTTCTATGATGATTCTGTAAAGACATATGGATCAACAGGTGCACAATGTGCTTGAAATTTGCTATAGGTGGTGTTGGAAAGCCTGAGGTTTTTTGGTTGGTGGTTTTGCTTCAGGTGTAGGTATGGTGACTCCCCTTGGATGTGGAGTGAAAACCACATGGAAGAGGCTAATAGAAGGGGAGTGTGGTGTAAGAGCAATATCTCCTGATGATTTGAAGATGAATGGTTTTGACCCAGAAGTTATGTCGTATACATTTGATCAGTTGACATCCAAAGTTGCTGCAATTGTTCCCTGTGGTTCTGGATCAGGTGAATTCGACGAGCAGTTGTGGCTAAACTCTAAGGTACCGCCCAACCTTCAATGTCTATATTAATCTTTGTTGTATGAGTAGAAATGTTCTGGGACGAGGTCATCTACTGAAAAGGTAAAATGACACTTTTTTTTTTGATAACCGTGGTGTCCGGGTCAGCTTACGCGCACCTCGACTAAATCCACAGGATACCTGCCACCTCCCACCAGCAACAGGTACCAGGTAACTCTGTCCACCAAGGCTAGAACAGATAGGAAGAAAACACCTAGTGTTTGTCTCTGCTGGGAATTGAACCTGAGACCTCATGGTGCTCATCCCAACTTCATTGAACCACTAGGCCACACCCTTGGGTGCTAAAATGACTCTTTTTCTAAAGTCATCATTAGCTCATGCACTTCCTCTACCTTGTCCTTATGTCTTGTACCTTGTGCCTCACTCCTCCACCAACCCACTCTTTACTCCTAACAACCTCTGCTATCGTATCATGGCTGTGTTAGATTCTCAACCCACTGCCTCTATCCAAGAATACACTTCATTGTTACTCAAATTATTAACGTTTAGGGCTCGTTTGGTACGAGGGGTAAGGGATAACTGAACCCAAAGTTAATTTTAGGTTGAGTTTATCCCATGTTTGGTTGGAGTACAATCGTGAGATAAGTTATTCCGGAATTAGTTATCTCGGGATTGTAGTGTTATTTTTATCCCACATTAAAGATGGAATAACAATTTCTGGATAATCCAGGGATAACTTGATTCCCAACCAAACCAGCCGTTAGTTTTGGAACTCTTTACAACTAAATGATGCAGGACATGTTTTAGATCCACTTTTTCAGATAAAAGGTTTTAAAAGGACCTCTTTAGGAATACAAATAAAAAAAGTTGTCTTTGTTGGAGAATCTTCAGCTTGGAAGACAAGCACATGAAACGAAAATTAATTTGTGGCAGCCTTTCGTCCTATGTTATGTGACCTTTAAATGGTCTTTGATGATTTTCTTTTCTTTTTTTTTTTAGAAAAGGTAATGTCTTGATGATTTTCAATGGAACATATTACAAGTGATTTTGATTTATGCCACGATATAGACGATTCTGTTTACTTTCTCAAAAAAATAGTCGATTCTGTTTAAAAACGTGTCATCATATAAACGATTTAGGAAAAGGTTACATTCACTTAAAAGTCTGTTGCTTTCAATATAAATCATAGAATAGAACATTTTAGTACTACTAGTAGGAATTGATGCAACGTGTCATACATTATATGGTTTGATGATGCATGCTTTCCATAAAGCGTCATGAGTAGTCATTATTTTTTGTTTGGTAATTGGCAGATTAGAAAATACCAGTGATTGTTGATGGAAGAAGAACCCTTTGAGATTAAACTTTGTTGTTGTGGAAACATACAAATACAGTAGGTATGCTAAAATTAGTGATATATCACTTCATACTGGCTACCAGAAGTTTTCCCCTAAGACTAGATAATGGTATACAATAGTTGAAAGAGGTCGCTACGACAGCGGTGTTAAAATGAAACAATTGGTGCTTTAATTTCATTCTCTCTCTACCCTTCTGTCTCTTCATGGGGAGAAAGGGAAAAAGATTCCAGAGATTATTGTGAGTGACAAATTTTTCAGCAATGCTGCTTTTGCATGACGACTCACATTGGTCCCATAATTGCCTTGTGATACCTACCTTTGACAGGAGCATAGATCAATTGCAAGATTTATAGGATATGCATTATGTGCTGCTGCTGAAGCTCTTAAAGATGCTAATTGGATGCCCAATGAGCAGGATGGGAAGGAACATACGGTATTACCTATTTTTTCCTGATATTAGAATATCATTCTTTTTTCTTTTCATCGGTATCTAAGAGGAAACTATATCAGGGTGTCTCCTTAGGTGCTGGAACTGGAAGTATTAGTGACATATTGGAAGCGTCCAGAATGATCTGTGAAAAGGTTGGTTAGTAGCTGTATCTTGCTGAGTGATGATGCAATAGTGAGACCATACCATCAAAAAAAGGAAAAAGTAGTTAACAATGTTGTCATTTTCTAGTGGTAGCTGCTACTAAATTGCTGTGAATTACCCATGAATAGATAGATAGTGCAATTACTACTGAGACATCTACTTTCTGATGCCAGAATATACGCAGGCTTAGTCCATTTTTCATCCCACGGATATTGATCAACATGGCTTCTGGTCATATAAGCATGAAGTACGGATTTCAGGTATGTAATAGTATTGTGGAAATGTATGAAAATTGTATAGATCCAAATTAATAGAAGTTCACAAAGCTTGGAATCAGTAACTTATTAGGAAAGGGAAAGGGAATTTTTTTTTGAAAAAAGGAAAAAGCTTGATTATAAGAATCTGGTTTAATTCTTTGTTATAGGCTTGGTTATTAGGACCTACAAGTTCTTTGTTATTCATTTATTGCCTTATACGTTGATCATCAGCTAAGTGATTATTTCATCTGACCTTATAATTGGAAAGCAGAAAAACAAACGGATGTTCTGTCGGATTGCCACGGAGTTTAAGAAATTAATTTGACTTCTAAATTGTGTTCATAGTAGTGAAAAAAATTCTAAAGAAATCACTGAGAAATAAAATTGATAGATAAAATATCACATTAAGCGTCATTTTGAAATCTTGAAAATTGTGACAGCTATACAGAATGAAATCATGAGAGCGCTGTTATGAGTCTTCTGATAAGGGGCACTTCCCCCTTTTTGCACCAAGTTCCTCAGTTGATAATGTTCAAGTGAGGTCTTGTGGTCCTTTAAACAGCTCTTTTGAGTTCTGACGTGATCTTCTATGTAACCTCAGAAATGACTAAATCTGTAATTTGTTGAATTTAGTTTAAACTAACCAGAAAATCACTGTCGAAAGCTGAGGACTGCAGAGTAGTAGCTAGTGTTATTCTGGCCGTCATCCCAACTTTAAGCAAAACATGAGATAGCGCTCCTTGTTATTGCTGAAAGTGTCGCTTTCTAGATCTCAAGTTTAATGTTATAAATAAATCAAGTCAAAGGGCTTAGGAGAAAGGATGCATAAAAGTAGGTAGCACATGATGTAGCTTGCATGTACAATTCTGGATGTTGGTGTTCTGTTGGGTTAATCTTGTATCTTTGAAGAGTAATCTATTACATATATGCCAAAACCAAATCAAGATATACGTCCTTGATGCTTATGGATGCACTAGTTATTCACAAAGATTGATTTGTGACATTTCATTTCATATGAAGCTTTCATGTGATAATTGATATCTAAGCTATGTGTTTATGTTGGTTTCAGGGAATTTTTTTTTCACGGGAGGCCCTAACATATTGGAATTGTACTTATCTTGTTTGGGTGATAATTCCTAGAATAATTTAAACTGGAAATGTATAAAGTGATGTCACTTTATCTGCTCGCCAACCCATGGCTGATTCACCATGTGTTAAATGCCAGTTGCCAAACGGTGTATTCATTGTACTAGTAAGACTGTCACGTCCCAGAATAATCCCTAGACGTGACTGGCTCCCGCTAACACCACCTGTCGGGAGAACCAATCTTCCTTACACTTTACCAGTTAATAAGCACTAAAATAAGATATGTTCAACTCCAACGCATACAATAAATAACGAATAATCATTCACAAAAAAATTCATAATCAAACTATAAATTCAACAATCACTCGAGAACTAAATCTTTGTGTCAAATCCCACACTAAGACATGGAGCATCTAAAATAGAGTTACATGAGTTCAATCTTCAGGCATGCAAACCCAATGAAAAGAAACATAAACTAGATAGTCAAAGCTGAAACGAAAGCCTCCACGAACAAAATGTGCAGGCTCACCTTAGCAATAGAATCCTTACGAAGGAATCGTCACCCACTAGTTTCACCTTGCTCGGTAGTATCTGCAGACATGTAAGTAAGGAGTGAGCTATGTCTGAATATAACTCAGTAAGATCATTGGCTCGCTACTTTAAGTACTCCTGGGACAAGTATTAGAAAATACAACAACACCAATAACATAAAATTACTACATAGGAATTATATCATAATAAGGTAACCTACGAGGCCCAACAATCCTTCATCAAGAACCATATACCTCAGTACAATTCATACAAAGCAATTATCATAATTTGTAATTAAAGTATTTAGCCAACACCAGGAGTTTCGGGCAACATACACAATGCGCCAACTATCAGGAGTATACACAATACTTAGGGAAGCATACACAATGCTCAAGGGAAGCATACACAATGCCCCAATAGAATTAAAAAGCATGCACAATGCCCCAATGGAATTAAGGAGCATACACAATGCTTCAATCTCACAATACACAATCATATCACATCACGAAATAATTTATAACGGAAGAATTAGTATTCTTAAACATAAAGTATATGCGGATGGCCTTGAAGACCGTCGATTCTGCCAAGCACACGCTCGTTCCAACACATGGACCGAACTGATAAAAATATATTTTAAAAACAAATTTGAAAAGCAAGAACCTAAAGCTTAAAGTCTCACTTACCTCGCTAAGGACAAGTTTCCCAACCTTGCAATTCGTAGAACACCAATCAATAGCCTCCAACGACTTCAATCTATGCAAAAATATTAAATATCAATATCAATTATGCTATTCGGGGTCAAGTCCCAATATTCCTAACATTCATGCTTAAAGTTAACCCTTAATATCTCACTCTGTAAATCATGAATGAAGGATAATCTAACAAGGAAAAGCTGCCAAAACAAAACTTTCAAAATGCTGGCCAATAATTTCTGACCCTTAATGTCAATAATTTCCCTCATTCCGATCCAATCATTGCCTCATCATATTATTTCGTATTTGACAATTTGCTTAAAGGGATGGGAATAGAAAATTGAAACATCATCTATGAGGAAAAATTGGTTTGTGGACGAAGGAACATACACTGCTTCCTTCTTTTTTTCCCACTGTCTATTCAACATTACTCAATATTAATTCCTTCACTTTAGCAACAGATAACTACCCATGCTATCTTCGATTTTGAATGACCAACTGATAACTATTAGAAAGAAATTACCACCTCTTGCTATACAGACTCAACGCAATACGAAAATATGCCATCATAATGAATTCGTGAGGTCATTACCTGAAGGTTAAAATCACTTGAAACTGCAGCAAAAGTTCTCTGAAGCCACCCCTTGAAGTTCACCCAAAATAACACAATAGTTCACCTTTTTTTTGTTTCAACAGTTAAAGGATCAATTGCCCTAATATACTGCTCCTTTTCCGTTTCTTTTTAGTCGTGAAACTGAAACAAGGGAGTGGGTGTGGCCCCCTCCTTTTAAATTCTCTTAATTAATATTAATAATATGGCCAAATTACCCATTTACCCCTCATTTAAAGTTTGGGTTATTACAAGGACCATATGATATCTTTGGCTATGGAAATAAGGATAAAATTAAGAAATAGCTTTTGCTCTGTAAGGTAAGAATTTGAGCTAACATGGGTTTATGAGACCCAATATTGTCTATGATAATAAATGGACCTTGCGCACAACCTCATAATCTAGCTCATGGGGCGAGCATTGCCTAATGCTACAAGGAGACAACAATCAATTTCCTCTACAACTGTAGGCACTCTACACCCCCTACACCTTGAATGGACATTTGGATCATGGACAACATGTGTCCATAACATGAGAATCCAAGCTTTGGTTTCATGACATGAAATGGACTTTGGGTCTCACTCAACCCTAAAAGCTAGCTCATGCTTTGAGGATTATCCCAGACCATATAAGGAGACATCAACCCATTTCCTCTACCTATGTGGGGCTGTTATGGCCCCTAGTTCTGGATTGAGTGGCTGGATGATTAATTTGGAAGTCAGGCCTAACGTTATGGTCTAAGCCCTTGTTTTTGTTTCAAGACTTGCCTATGATTGCTGAATTTTGCAGTTCATTCAAGGCAGTTGCAAACCTGGGAACTTGTTTGAGAAAGCCTCAACTCTCTTGATAAAATCCAACTTGCTTTATTAATAATGTCAACTCTCTTAAATAGATGTTTAAGTAGCAAAAAGTCCTAACAAACTAGAAATAGAGAAAGTCCTATAAAACTGAATTAACAAGAGTCCTAATCCACCCAGGGAAGTTCTATTCTACTAACAAAATAATTCAGAAAAAATTAATCATTATCTATCCTATTAATCCTATTAATTCCTGCGTCTGGAATATTGTTTCCCTACAAAAGCATCAATAACATTAACCCCTTCCCGGAGGAAAAGCTTATACTCAAGCTTGAAGTCTGGAAAGGCAGATTTGAATTGATGCACTCTCTCGGTATCTCCCAAGTGGAGTCTTCAACAGATAGGACGCACCACTGCACCAGAATTTCCCAACTACCATAATTCAAATGCGATTTGAGCACAGAGCAAGGGGTGGGAACAACATGTCCTTCTTCAACTGGTGGAAGAGTAGGTGGAGTTGTAGGTACCTTACCCTTGAATGGCTTAAGTGACATGAAACACATCATAAAGTTTGCACCCTGCAAGCAAACCAAGCTGATAATCAACATAACTGATGCGCTTCAAGCCTGCAAAAGGACCATAGTATTTTGGTGAAAGCTTATGATGGATGCGACTAGCCAAAGTTTTTTTGGCTATATGGATGTAGGCGTAACCCGACATAAGATCTTGGAGAAAATTCTACATCGCGCCGCCCCTTATCATAAACTGTTTTTATTTTGCGTTGTGCCTGTTGGAGTTTAGCTCGAAAATCCTGTAAGGAAACATCTCGATTAATTAATGCTCGGTTTAGCGCATCAACTCAAAATGAACCAACCATGTAGGATTGCAACCGAGGAGGCTCACGACTGTAAACAACTTTATATTGGGATGCCCGAAGTGCTGAATGGTAAGAAGCATTGTAGCAAATTCAGCCCAGGAATCCAGTCTGTCCATTTCGTAGGATGATCACCTACCAAGCATCACAAATACATCTCTATCGTGCCATTAACAACCTCAGTTTGACCGTCCGATTGTGGATGATAAGCAGAGGGGAAGTTTAATTTAGTCTCACATAAACGAAACAATTCTTTCCGGAACGTATTAGTGAAGAGGCATCTCGATCACTGACAATTGATTCTGGTATCCCATGTAAACGAACAATATTATCAAAGAAAATCTTTTCTATAGAAGTTGCGTTATATAGATGAGCAAGGGAGATAAATGTGCATATTTAGAGAATTTGACCACAACCACCAATAACACTGTTTTTTTTAAAACTGGTAATTGTATTCTTTAGCATTAAGGGCTATGCTGGCCACCTTCAAAATGTTTACAGAAAGAAAAAAAGATTACTTACAGAGAACCTATAAAGTCCATTAATTGGATTTGCTCTTCTACACTCTGTTCTTTACACCAAAAACCTAGAGAATTAATAATTTTCCACTTAATTTTCTGAATAGTGGATTCTTTTCCTTCAAAGATCCTCTCGTTTCTCTCCTTCCAAATGGTCCACCAGATGCAAGCTGTGACTGTCCTCCACCATCTTTTTTGGCTCTTGCTTCCTCCTTTTCTGATCCAGTAGCTAAGCAAGTCTGCAGTATGCTCAGGCATGATCCAATTAATTCCAGCAATGGAAGTGAACATTGTCCAAACTTGTGATGTATTTTGCAATGCAAGAAGAGATGTTTGTTGGTTTCTAGTGCCTCTTTACACAAACAACATCTAGATGCTATGTTGAACCCCATCTTTTGTAATGCCTCATGTGTCAAGCATGCTATCCTAACTACTAGCCAAGTAAATCACTTTACTTTAGTAGGGGCTACGCTCTTCCAAATAGCATTCCAAGGTCCAGTTGATCTGCCCGCAACTTCATTCAATCCCCTCTTGTATACCCTGTTAATAGTGAAAATTCCATCATTGTGGTGCTTCCAAATGAGACTGTCCCGATCTAAATTAGTGCCAGGGAAGTCTGCTATTAAATTTAGAAGATCAGCTACCCATGGTATTTCCCAATCATTTAGGAATCTTCTGAAGGTCAGGTTCCACCTTGAGGAGTCCACACTTCCTGTAGTCTGCAATTTGGATTCAAGCTTATTTGGAGAGATCCATGACCACTCCAGTCCTCCTTCCAAAAAAGTACCACGTCTCCCCTGCCAGCTCAAGCTTTAGTGTGAGTATTGAAAGTCAATCAGAGATTCCTGATTGACTTCCAACCCCTAACCCCATAGTATTAGTCACCTTATTAGTGCACTACTGCTTTTCTAGACCATATTTATGTAGAATAATCTCCTTCCACAACGAAGGTTCTTGGTTAAATCTCGATAGCCATTTCAAAAGCAAACTCTTATTATGAAGTTTTAGGTTTCTCACTCCCAGACCTCCAAAACTCTCAGACCTCCAAAACTCTTACTTTGATGAACTGTGCTCTAATTCACAAGGTTGAAGCTTTTCTCAATTTTGCTTCCTTGCCACAAGAAATCCCTCCTCAACTTGTTTAAAATTTTCACCACCTCACTAGGGATGGGAAATATACTCCATCTCCTAGGGAGAGATACTGTGAGTTCCTAAGAGCTAGTTTTTTTTTTCTGTTTTTTCTATTATTCCGTCACAAATACTCAGCTTTGTGTTTATCACCCAAAGGCATTCCCAAATAAGTAGTGGGCAACTCCTCTGTCCTGCACCTCAAAATATCTGCAAAAGCTTGAATTTGTTGCACCTCTTTGATCGGAAAAATGTTGCTTTTTCTCCAGTTGACCTTCAACCTAGAGCAGACTTCAAATACAACCAGAATCACTCTAAGGAAACAAATTTTTTCTTCTTCAGCTTCACAAAAAACCATAATGTCATCAACATACAATAGGTGGGTCACCTCCATAATTTCATTGTTCTTGTTTCTAATGGCAAACCCCCTTATCCAGTTGCTTGTTGCAGCCTTTCTCATCAGATTGTCTAGCCCTTCCATAGCTATGATGAATAAGAAAGGAGATAGAGGATCCCTTTGTCTCAAACCTCTTTCAGCTAGAAAAAAACGTTCTTCATTTATCAGAATGGAGAACTTGGTAGTTTTAATACAGAACTATATCCATTTGAGCCACCTGCACCCAAATCCCATTTGTCTGAGTGTGTTCAACAGGAAGTTCAGTTCAGATGATCAAAAGCCTTTTCTATATCCAACTTGCACATAACTCCTGGTACATCTCCTCTAATTCTAGCGTCAATGCACTCACTAGCAATTAGAGCAACATTCATTCTCTGTCTCCCTTTGATGAAGGTCATCTGGTGGTTGTTTATAACCTTGTTTATCACCTTTTTTAATCTCTCAGACAACACCTTTTCTATGATTTTGTAGACCCGTTTGCTATGATTTTATAGATCCCAGAGATTAGACTAATGGGTCTAAAATCTCTTAGATCATTTTCCCCTACCTTCTTAGGAATTAAAGCTACAAAAGTAGCATTGAGGCTCTTCTCAAACTTATGATGAGAATGAAATCTGTGGAATGTCTGCATCAGGTCATTCTTTATTGTTCCCCAATAAACTTGGAAGAAAGCCATGATGTATCCATTTGGACCGGGGGCTTTAGCTGTAGCATACAATTTTATCCCTGCCAATACTACTTCTTCTTCAAAAATTCCTTCAAGACTATCTTTTTCCCATGTACTTCATGAAGGTTCAAAGAAGGTCTTCATTTTTCTGATTCTTTTGTAAAAATCTTGATAAAATTCAACAATGTAGCTATTGATCATTGGTTTGCTCTCCATTGATCAACAGGGAATCAATAGTGTTGAGTCTCTTGTGTGCACTGGCTATTCTGTGAAAGAACTTAGTGTTCTTATCACCACTTTTGATCCATTGCACTCTGGATCTCTGTCTCCAATAGATTTCTTCATTTCCAGCCACCTCCTCAAATTCCATAGCTAAATGAGCCTTTATCAGTTGTTCATCATTATTTAGAGGTCTGTCCTCTTGGATGGATTCCAAGCTCCCAATTTGATCTAGGATGTGACTTTTCCTTGTCTTCCAGTTCATTCTATGCTCCTTGCTTCATTCTTTGAGTTTAACCTTTAACAAGCTTAATTTTGTCGCCAGGATGTGGTCAGGAGTACTAGACACTACAAAAGAACACCACATTCTTGGACTTTTTCTTTGAAGCCTTCTACATTCAACCACCATTTTTCAAAATTAAAGAAAGACTTCCTAAAGTTTTCATCTCCACAAGTCAAAATAATGGGGTTTCATAACCAAGGCTAGGAAGAGAACTTTGCCTAATCTGAGTGAACATTTCATCCTAAGGAAAAGAATACAGGAACTTGTCTATTCTAGAGGCATTCTTGTGATTTTCCCCTCCTCTCCAAGTGTAAGATACCCCAAAATGAGGGGGTCTATGAGTTCCAGTTCATTTATGCAGTTAGAGAAATCTGCCACTTCTCCGGATAAGTTAACATAATTGGTTTTTCCTGAAGGGAATCTTGTTGTGTTGAAAATCTCCACAAACCACCCAAGGTCCCTCACACAAGCTCCTGACTGCCCCTAGTTCTTCCCATATATCCCTTCTTTCAATCCTATCACAGGATGCATAAACAGCTGTGAGGCATAAACAACTATGAGAAACCAGTTTAAATCCTGGTTAATCCTACAAAGTTTACAAGTAATCATCGACTGCCACTCTCTACAACTTCCCCCTCCAAGCCCTATTGCCCCACATTATAGTAATTCCATCCTTAGACCCTAAAGCTTTCATCCATCTATTTCCCTCCAATTGTTGAATATATCTACCCATTGTCCCATTTAGTTTTGTCTCCACAAGACAATTATGTCCACTCCCTCCTGTTGAATTCTACTTCTAACTAGTTCTCTTTTCTCCTCCCTGTTCAACCCCCGACATTCCATGCTAGAATTTTCAGCTTCATTAACGGCTGAATTAATTGTTTCCTTCCTCTGCTTTTTGAATCACTCTTTGGTTCTGAATCTTTGAATTTTACATCAAAGATAAGATTTTTGAGCTCCTTTGGAACCATCTGTTTGTCAAGATTTCCTGTTGCTGGGGCTTCCGTCTCTGTCCTTTGATCAATTTTGAGCAATAACGATGTGGCCTCTTCTATACACCCCTCAAAAGCAACCCCAAATTCTTGACTAAGTCTGACAATGTTTTGTTGGACCCATAAGTTTGCTCTTTTTCCTGCTTCTTTGCTACACTCTGATGGGACGGAACAAATTAGAATTGGATCCCCCAAAAAAGTAATCTGATTCATAGTGCCTTGGTTTTCTATCTCCCCTACACTACCTCCCCCTCTCCCCTTATAGTTGAATTTACCTCTCCGGCATGCAATTGAATTTCTGCTCCCAAATGATTGATTTCCTATTGTTCGAGCAATATCCCAGCTTCGAAGGCTAAGCTTTGATTAACAAAGGCCAAAAAGTTGTCTTGGGTTTCTAAGGTGATGGGCCATAAATTTATTTCATCCAAGAAAGGCTCAACATTTTTTTGGCTTAGAGGTCCGGCCCACAACCCTTGGCCCATCTGATATTTGCTGATTTGAAAAGTTAGTGGGTTCCACTAACACGTGGGATTTTCCCCCAAAAGGCCAATATCAGCTTTATATTTTGAACTGCTTTGACCCTTTTCCTTATCCTTGTCTTGTCGAGATCCTATGAACCTAGGGTTTTCAGACGGCCCTTCACCTCGAAAGAAGCCCTCTTTTTTCTGCCTTCTCTGGCCACAAAATTCTCGTCGGCGATGTCAATCGATGTCGGAATTTTGGTCGCTGGATCTTTTACACGAATGAGAATTGTTGCCGTGACACAGTTCTGAGTTTCTCTCTCATAAACTTTTTCTCTCCACTAACGTTCTCAACAACGCTCCTTCTCAACGTCACTTTTGACGTGACTGATCGGCTCCGGTGAAGCCGACGCCGGCGGCGTAACATCGTCGGTGACAGGTAAGGGTACTGCTCCCTTTCTCTCTCCCCCCTTCCCGCTCTTGGTCTCTCTATCCCCCCTTCGATTTCTTTCCACACTGCTAGCCGTTTCTCTCTCGTCGGCGGTGTGGGTTTTCCGTTCCCGACTCCGGCGACGGTGGTAGAAGAAGCAGCACCGATGAAGAAAGCTGATTTTAGTGGTGACGGCGGCTGACCAAATCCCAGTCCTAATCTAATCCGGCGATCTCCCGGTGAATTGTCCAGTTGACCAGATTCCGGCGACACACCTCTATATATCCCGGTGAATTCTAACCTTGAATTTTTTTCTCTTTATTCCCTTATTCCTTTATTTCTGTATTTTTCTAGAATCTGCTGTGTTTGAATTTTGGTTGCAGTTTGAGCTTTGCGTGCGCCTTTATTGTTATTGCTGTTTTTTGCCTTGGTTGTACTTTGTTTTGAGTAGTGGCTTGGGTGGCACATGGTGGAATAGGGTCATGTCCTGGGGGCCTTTGGGGTCAGGGGGTGGGGGTGGGTTACGTCCGACTTGCGTAGTGCGAGGTGTTAAGGGAGGGGATAAGAGAGTTGATAGTTTGAGGGTAGGGTGGTGGATCATTGGGACCCTGCAGGGTAAGTCGATAGAACTGGTTAAGATTCTTAGGAAGAGAAAGATTAATATTGCGTGTGTCTAGGAGACCAAGTGGGTAGGTTCCAAGGCGAGGGATGTAGATGGGTA
The DNA here is from genome assembly GCA_030864215.1 of Capsicum pubescens. NCBI lineage: Eukaryota > Viridiplantae > Streptophyta > Magnoliopsida > Solanales > Solanaceae > Capsicum > Capsicum pubescens. The sequence continues at coordinate 269,573,443 of CM061544.1, read as the reverse complement.
CAAGTTGTGGTATTCAGGTAGTGAAAGGCGTAGGAATGACGTAGGTATCTTAGTGGACGAGGAGCTTAGGGAGCAGGTAGTGGAGGTTAAAAGGGTTAGTGATAGCAGTGTCTGAGAGTTTGTATAAGGGGTTAGAGGAGAAAGGCGGGGCGAAAAGGTTGTTTAGGCTTGCCAAGGTTAGGGAGTGGAAGGGTCGTGATCTGGATTAGGTGAAGTGCATGAAGGAGGAGGATGACAGAGTTTTGGTTGAAGACGCCCTCATTAAGAAAAGATGGCAGTCATATTTCCATAGGCTCTTGAATGATGAGGGGGACAGAGGGGTTGTGTTAGGAGAGTTGGAGTATTCCGGGAAGTGTCGCGATTTTGGCTTTTGTCGGCGATTTAGGGTAGAGGAGGTCAGTGAGGCTATTCGCAAGATGCGAAGGGGCAGCGCGACGGGGCCTGACAAGATTCCGATGGATTTTTGGAAGTTCTCTGGCGGGTCAGGATTGAGGTGGCTGACTAACTTGTTTAACAATATTTTCAAGTCAGCAAAGAGGCCCGAGGCGTGGAGATGGAGCACGATGATTCCTCTATATAAGAACAAGGGTGACATTCAGAGTTGCAACAACTACCGGGGTATTAAGTTGTTGAGTCACACGATGAAGATTTGGGAGAGGGTGGTGGAGCGGAGGTTGAGGAAGATTTTGTCGATTTCGGAGAACCAATTTGGTTTTATGCCTGGTCGCTCCACGACTGAGGCAATTCACCTTATGCGGAGACTGGTAGAGCAGTATAAAGATAGGAAGAGGGATCTTCACATGGTGTTTATAGACCTGGAAAAGGCGTATGACAAGGTCCCTAGGGAGGTTCTTTGGAGATGCCTGGAGGCGAGAGGGGTTCCGGTGGCGTACATCAGAGCGATTAAGGACATGTATGAGGGGGCGATGACTCAGGTAAGAACAGTGGGAACCCACTTCTGAGCATTTCCCAGTCTTGACAGGGTTGAACCAGGGATCAACTCTTAGTCCGTTTTTATTCGCTTTGGTGATGGATGTGCTGACGTGGAATATACAAGGCGAGGTGCCTTGGTGTATGCTTTTCGTGGATGATATAGTTTTGATTGATGAATCGCGTCAAGGGGTTAATGATAAGCTGGAGATTTGGAGAGAAACCCTGGAGTCTACAGGTTTCCGGTTGAGTAGGACCAAGACGGAGTACTTGGAGTGCAAGTTTAATGACTCGAGACATGAGGAGGAGGTGGTAGTAAAGTTGGATTCTCAGGCGGTTTACAAGAGGGATAGTTTTAAGTATCTTAGGTCTACGATTCAGGGGAATGAAGAGATAGATGAGGATGTCTCTCATTGTATTGGGGTAGGTTGGATGAAATAGAGGCTCGCTTCGGGAATTTTATGCGATAAGAAGGTGCCCCCAAGTTTAAAGGCAAATTCTATAGAGTAGCAGTCCGGCCTGCTATGTTGTATGGAGCGGAGTGTTAGCCGATTAAGAATTCTCATATCCAAAAGTTGAAGGTGGCGGAAATGAGAATGTTGAGTTAGATGTGTGGATTCACAAGGGCGGACAAGGTTAGGAATGAAATTATTCGGGAGAAGGTGGGAGTGGTTTCAGTAGAGGATAAAATACGGGAAGTGAGGTTGAGATGGTTTGGTCATGTGATGAGGAGGGGCACAGATGCCCCAGTTCGTAGGTGTGAGAGGTTGGCCTTGGAAGGTTTCAAGCGGGTAGGAGTAGACCGAAGAAATACTGGAGAGAAGTGAGTAGACGTGACATGGAGCAGTTACAGCTGACTGAGGATATGACCCTGGATAGGAAGATATGGAGGAAAAACATTAGGATAGAGGGCTAAGGGTGTGGTTGAGTTGTAGTCAGTAGGTAGGGGAATTGTGGTGTCCTTTGTTTGGCAATGTACTTTTTTGTGGATGTCGTATCTATGTTATTTTATCATGTTCTATGCTTTTGGTGTTTTTGTATGCTTCCTTTTATCTTGAGGGGGGGTCTATCGGAAACAACCTCTCTACCTCGTTAGAGGTAGTGGTATGGACTGCGTATACTCTACCCTCCCCAGACCCCACTATGTGGGAATATACTGGGTTTGTTGTTGTTGTGGTTGGATCTTTTACACGAATTCTGGCCCATCTCATGTGATTCTTTAGTTCTATTTCTTCTGTTTCGAGCCCCCCCCCCCCCCCACACACCTTTCACCTATTTTCTTCATGACTGAACTGGACCCGAGGTGGAGAGGAAGCCCTAGCACACTAGTCCAGCACCAGTTGAATTCATGACTCGCAAGGAAAGAGCCAACAATCGGATTCCACCATTGAAGTTTAAGCGTACAACGTTGTCTCTTCCAGGATCCCATCAGGATGTGTTCAGCTTCCTTCCTAGAATGGAATTCAAAAAGAAAGATTTCTCCGAGACTCCTTGTGCTCCCTTCCAAGTTTGCTGAGCCCATGGCCTCTCCTTAGTAATAAAAATGTACTTTTTCTAGCAAGAAAATATTCCAGCAAATGACTCAGGAGGGGTTTTAGTATGAGATTTCTTCTTAGTAGAAATTATTGTATGTAACACTAACATTCTCTCAGGCACGTTCTCCTAGGCAAAGCTTTGGGACCCTTCAGGCCCTTAGCTCTCTTCTCCGGTGAACTTCCTTCACCGGTGTTACATCGCTCCTTTCTCTCTTCTTGTCTTCTCTTTTTTCTTCTTTAGGATGGAGAACTTAATATATTTTAGATTTGGGCGCAAGTCTTATGACTTGACTGAATCCAGATCAGCTTCAGAATCTTGGTATGAATGGGTGGAGAGTGCTAAAATCTACAGGAGAAGGATGAAGTTGAGTAGGGCTGCTTTAGTGTGGTTATGCAGTAGACTGAAAGAAGCTTCAGAAATCAACGGAAATACATTCAAAACCTGGAAAGGCAGAGACTTAACTACCCTCATTTATTGCTCTTTAAAGTTCAATAAATATGGTAGATTTGTGTTTGTTATTACCGTTACAGGGGAGATGAGGTCTGTCATTATTCTCCCTGAGGTCACATTCAATGCAGGGTGGGCTGATCTTTCTAAGAAAATCGAGTTGAGGCCAGAATATTTTCTTGCTAGAAAATACATTTTTATTCTGTCTGTCCCCTTGACTGTAATCAAAGATAGAAACCTTCCATATTTGTTGGCTTTCGGAGAAAGAAAAATGTTAGTGAAATAGTCTTTGCATTTCCAAGTTTTAAAAGATCCCCCTCTCGTTTCTGATGCTTCGTATAATTGCTTGCAAATCTAGAGAAAAGATTCTTTGCTCAACACCGTTCTACTCAGATGGTGTCTGCCACTTTCTACCCAGTCATACCAAGTCTCCGCTCTGGCTCTTGACTCGGTGATGTCGTAGGATTCCCCCCTGAGCGAAAATAGATCCTATTTTCCATCCTTTCGTAAGGAGAGGATTGTAGATCTAAAGAAAAAAAGGAACAGAAACTGAGAAGGAGGGAAAGGAAGAGAGTGTTTTCTGGTGGAAGAAGTCCACCGGAGACGAAATCTCAAAGTCCAGAAGGGACCTTAAGTCAATGCCTCAAAAAGAGTGCCTGAGAGCATTTTAATTTTAATCTCAAAATCCAGAAGGGACCTATCAATTCCAAGTTTTTCTACACTCAAGGATGTCAGCAAAATATACCAACAAATTGATGTAGGTACCTTCGGAATACCTCATTCATCAATGTTTGAAAGATAGAAGGAGCATTAGTCAACGCAAATTACATGACAAGGAACTCAAAATGTCCGTGATGTGTTCTGAAAGCCGTCTTCTCAACATCTGTAGAGTCTATGCGAACTTGATGATAACCCGAGCGAAGATCAAACTTAGTGATAAATGTTGGTCATGCAATTCTTCAATTCCTCCACCACTAGAACAGGAAATTTGACCTTTACTGTTTTGGCATTTAGCTCACTATAATCCATGCAAAAGCGCCATGTTTCATCATGTTTCCGGACCAGCAGTACAGGTGATGAGAATGGGAACGACTGGGTCGAATAATGCCTTGCTGGAGCATTTGATCACACGGTTTCTCAATCTCATCTTTCTGAAAATAAGGGTATTGATAGGCCGAACTACCACCGGATCAATTCTCGGTAGTAAACATATGTGTTGATCACAGGAATGCATAGGAGGCAGACCTACATGTTCTTCGAACAACTCATTAAATTCGGCTAATACTTTCCCAAGCTCATCTTGCTTAGAATCCAGCAAAATATGTAGGTGTGGCTGAAATAATGGTTGTTGTCCATGTAGAATGATCTGCTTCTCTTTTACTTGAAAGCTCATGGTCAGTAGCGCAAAATCCCACAGAATAGGGCCTAGTTTTTGCAGCCACTTGATACCTAGGACAATATCAAAAGCATCCAAAGGAATCACATATAAAACAACATTGAAGGAATGGTTAGCTACACAAAATTGCACTGCCATGCAAATGCCCAAACTGGAAAGTTTCTCTACATTTGCCAATGATACATAAAGATTTATTCGATGTTGGATAGGCAAGTCTAAACGTTGGGTAGCCATAGAGCTAATAAAATTGTGTGTACTGCCCGAATCGACTAAGCTAAGCAACAACTTCTTATCAATTACAACTTGCAACTGCATAGTATCGACATGTTGTTTGCCTGTGATAGCATGGAGTGAGATGACAGGTTCTCCATAATTCGTTGGTACATCTTCAGATTCCAACCTCTTATCAGTTACAGCTTGCAACTGCATAGTATTTGCATGTTGTTTGCTTGTGATGGCATGGAGTGAGATGGAGGTCTCTCCACTTTCCGTTGGTACATCTTCAAATTCCGCATCCTCTAATACCAGCCAAAATAACTCTTTGCGTTGATTGCCTTGATCGTAAGGATCATCACAGTTGTACCACAACCCCTTTGCACGTTAAGCAGCCATCTCAGCACGAATCAACCTTTAAACAAAAGAATTAGTAATAGTTACCTTAGCCCCCGAGTTACTGTTGTAGCGGGAACCCTTGAGGTTGAATTATTGCCCCTTTGTGTGCTAGAAGAAATTTGTATCTTCTCAAGTACTCTCGCCAGACTCATTGCTTGTACTAGGTTAGATGGGTTTTGTAATTCAACATCGAGACGAATCAAATCACTTAACCCTGTTGTAAACATATCTACTTGTTGGTCTACACGTACAGATGACCTAAGTTGCTCAGACTCTTCCCTTTTGGTGTCGTACCTATGTCAACACGACATGGGTGTGAGATCCGTGTCCGATTTGGTCAACCAATTGGATACTTTGACCAAAATCAAAGGGGAAAGTCTAGACAGTTTTAATGATTTATGTAATCAATATAAAAGCTTAGGTGAAATTGAAGAAAACGGAATTCCTTTCATATAGAAATTTCTATGTCACTCTTTTTCCTTTAATCTCCTTCCAGGATTCTCCTCAAGTTCTCCACATAATATCTTATAATTTATGTTTTATAACTCTATTTTTAGATAATTTTAATTATTTTTAGGAGAATCCCTGCACCCGTATCCATACATGGATCCGTATCCCCGAATTTTAAAATTTAGATCATGAAAGATCCAACATCTAGATCCGCACTCGTATCGGACACCCGCACCCAAGTCCCAGCAACTTAGCAGATGATGTACGAGCCAACATCCTGTAGAAGTCCCTCTAATAATCTTCAATAGAACCAGTTTGTTTCAAGTTGATCAATTCCCCTAATGAATTGCTTTTCATTGGTGGACCAATACGAAGAGTACAATATTCTTTGAAGATACCAATGTTAAATAGGGTTCCTCCCGTTCTAGTTGATAAACCCACAATTGCCTCCCCCTGCCATTTGAAAAATAGCTATGCCTACTTTTTCTTGGTTGGCGGTATGCAGGTTAGCGAAAAATTTCTCACAACAGTGAAGCCAAATAGGAGGATCTTCACGTCCTTCACAAGTAGGAAAGTCTAATTTAGTGTATCTGGGAACTATACCTCTTCCTTCATTGTTGTCATCAGTCCCAAGGTGTTGGTTGTTGTTTCTTCCTCCTAGACGCACATCCAACTGTTCGCCCATGTTACTGGTTCATTGGACATAAGCAGCACTATGGTCTCCAACTTCAACTCTCTTTGCACATGCCGTGGTGCGGATTAAGGTTTCAATTTGTTGCGATAGTTGCTGGACTTGGCGTCCATCCTTGCTTTCGAAGCTGCTAGTTTTGCTTCGGATTATGGTCTCCATCCTTGCTTTTGAGTTTGGGCTTCACAGCTTTGCTTCTATAGTATTCTCGTCCATGGTGACAAATTCTGATGCCAAATTGTTATGACCTCTAGTTCTGGATCGAGTCGTCGTACGATTAACTTGGAAGTCAGACCTAATGTTGTGGTCTAAGCCCTTGTTTTTGTTTCGTGACTTGCCTATGATTGCTGAATTTTGCAGTTCATTTAGGGAACTTGTTTGAGAAAGTCCCGACTCTCTTAATTGAATCCAACTTGTTTTATTAATAACGTCATCTCTCTTAAATAGAGGTTTACAGTAGCAAAGAGTCCTAACAAACTAGAAATAGAAAAAGTCTTGTAATACTGAATTAACAAGAGTCCTAATCCACTCAAGGAAGTTCTATTCTACTAACAAAATAATTCAAAAAATATTAATCATTATCTGTCCTACTAATCCTATTAATTCTTGCGTCTGGAATATTGTTTCCCGACAAATGCATCAATAACAGAGACCCTTAATAGTCTATATCTTCATTCTTAGGTAAATGAGTGGTGAAACATTGTTGGACTTGGCATGTGCCATATAGTAATTTCCAAATTTTTTGCATGTGCTTGAAAATGTATAAGAAAATGTTCTAACATATTTGTAAGAATTTCAGTACATACATATGCATACTTCAAGCTTGACTGCATTTTAACATTCTGCATTAAAGGTACTTTTGTTGCTTATGCATAAACGTAAAGGTTATATGACAGACTTAACCTCCTCTCTTTTCTTGCTTTTCTGTTGGTACTAGATTGACGTATACAATCTAATGAAGAGTAATGCCTATCCTATTTGTGAATATAGGGACCAAACCATTCTTCAGTAACAGCTTGTGCCACTGGAGCTCATTCAATTGGTGATGCCGCCAGGATGATTCAGTTTGGAGATGCAAATGTGATGGTTGCAGGTGGGACAGAAGCCAGCATTGATGCCTTATCTATTGCTGGATTCTGTAGGTACACCAAATATCTTGGTCTATGGCATTACTTGTTCTCCCTATCAAGGCCTACTTGGATTATGAATGTTATGACCTCTTTTAAAACCTTGACACCTTCTCTCAGTGTGTTAGCTATCTTTTTGACAATTGCCATTTCTGATTTAGGTTAAGGGCATTGAGTACCAAGTATAATTCAAAACCCCATGAAGCCTCCAGGCCATTTGATTGTGGTCGTGATGGATTTGTGTAAGTAATATCTGTACTTTAAGGTTGTATATCCTATATATCTCAACAGATTATGATTCACCTTCGTATTTCATCCTCGTTTTGAAGCGCAGGATAGGCGATGGTTCTGGTGTGATGGTATTAGAGGTGAGTTTGGATTTTTTTTAAATTGTTCAGATAGTAAATAAGGGTAGGGAGCTTATCCCCTTTAACATACAGAGTTTGAGGTGCCTTGTCCTAAAGTTTTAGCCATGAAAAAACCTCCTTGATTGTTCAATTTGATCCTTTAATCGAGATATAGCTTACTAAAAGATAATTTATTTTCCCCTTTCCTTTTTCTGCTTGCCTATTTCCTAGTTAGCATCACTTGGACTATTCTTTCATCTTACATATGGTATAATGTCCCAAGGAACTGGAGCATGCAAGAAAGCGAGGAGCTAAGATATATGCAGAGCTACGTGGCTATGGAACATCAGGTATAGTTTGGTTATATTCACCTGTAAAGCTGATTTGCTTTAGGTTCGTCCATTCATTATGCTTCTGCTGGTAATCTTATATCACCTATCCATTTTGCTTAGGTGATGCACATCATATCACACAACCACATATTGGTGGAAGAGGTGCAGTTTTGGCTATGACACGTGCTTTGAAACAGGTAATGTATTGTGGTTTGTGACCTCTGTCATTTTCTTGGTTGTGGTTTTAGGTCCCACTAAATTCTATGAACATGTGTTTAAAATCAGGATAAATTACATTGAATTGCCCTCAAGGTTGCAACTTTGCACGAACTACCAGTATCTCGGTCACTTTTCTTGACTATTATGATCGAAGATTATGCCAATCAAGAAGTTGAATAATATCTTCTTTTCTTTCTTAGCACTTTTGTACTATAATCATTCAACTTGCATCTACTTCCCCAGCTGTCCGTTTATTTTAGTACAGCATCAGGGTTGCTCCCAGTGTATGTGGATTTTAGAAGTTACCAGACAAAGCAATAGATGATAAAGCAAGATACAGTTAGTGAAATTCTATTACGTGGAAATTGGAATAAACAGGGCTCTTTCCTGTCCTGCATCAGTATATAAATAAGCAAAACATTCTGTTACCAGAAAAAGGAGTTAAAATAGCCAATGGACTGTGACACATTCTACAAAACTTTCACATGTATTAAAAATTCAATTTTCATATGGCAATTGAATTTTACAGCATTACAATGGTCTTCATGAATCCCTTAGCTGTTTTAATATTCTGTACCTGCGACAATATGATATACATGTCAGTTTAACACCTTCATAGCTGTGTTTAGTTGAAACTGTTTCACATGGATTCTAACTGAGTGAGTAACTATCAGCCTTTAGCTTTCTCTTACATGAGAAAATTTTAGGCCAAAATGCAGTTAGAAGAAAGAAAAGAAGCAGGTGATTGTTATAATTACAATTATGTTTGTAAATTTAGTTGCTTTAGCACCTAGGAAATAATTAATTAAAGAGACGTGAAGTCCTAGTAAAATATTTCTCTGATCAGAATTAAAATTTCCTGTTAAAGCATTACTTTCATTATTTCTATTGTCTAGTTGCTTGAGCATTGTGTTTTTTTTGGGGGAATGTAAATTGTAATGGAGTTATAAAACTTAATTATCTTTTGTGGCATGACCATTCTTGATCTGTCATTCCTCAAACCTCTAGTATGGATCTGATTGAAACTTAGAAACTTGGAGTGCTGTGTAAGTTTCAGAAAGTAGAGCAAGACTCGTCTATTAATCGCACAACTTAAGAGCAAATACCCATCTAGCCTTCTAAGCAGAGAGTTAGATTGTGATATTATTTTGATACGTTTTAACCTAAAGCTTCTTTTTTCCCCTCGTCATTGGCAGTCTGGTATTCGTCCTAGTCAAGTGGATTATATAAATGCTCATGCTACATCTACACCCCTTGGTAATCATTTGCAATTGTGAAGGTGCTCTGTAATGATTTTGAATTTATTTTGCCTCAATGGCAAATAGAAAGTTGACTTTTTTGTGTGTGACTGAAATGCCTTGCTCAGGTGATGCAGCAGAAGCAAATGCAATAAAATATGTATTCTCTGATCATGCTACATCAGGGGCGCTGTCCTTATCCTCTACAAAGGTAATCAGAGTCGCGCACCAAGTTCAGTCTCTAATTAGATTAGAGTAGAACTAGTAATTACCGAGTCTCCTAAGAACCAAAGTTGACGGAGAGGTTGGTGTCCAGGTCATGTCTTTTCTGCATCAGATTAATCAAAAGCTTAGAATTCTTCATTTTCCTTCAGCAAACTATCACGTTTTAATTATTTATACATTATTGTGATTATTAGTGGATGCTTAGCATTTCATCTGCAATAGCCTTTTTTTCTCGATTTATAGCACGTTGTCTGCAATATTGTCATGGTGAAATATATTTTCCCCCTTGGTGAACTTCTCTGGATTCTTTTTCCCAACACATTAGGGTGCCATAGGTCATCTCCTTGGAGCCGCTGGAGCTGTTGAAGCAATTTTCACTGTCTTGGCAATACACCACGTAAGAATGTTTCATTTTTATTAGAGAAGGCCTTCCAGACAACGCTTAAAATTTGATGATTCTAAATTCTTCGTACTCAATTTTATCTCCTGCTGTGCTACATGGTGAGTTTTATTTTGTTTCTGAAGTCACTAACATTAAGGTCATTTTGATTCTGACCTTACATTAGTAGACTGTGCAATATCTATATTTCTGCTGGATAATTTGAGGCAATTATGTTGCTCTGAGTTTTATACAGAAATGTAAAACTGATGGAATTATGATCTTTTTTGGTCATTTAACTACAAACTACATTTAAGCACTTCAATGTGACGGTTGGGATTCTAATGGGGTCATGGGTTTTATGCCAATTATATTGTTTTTCCTGGGGAATAAAGGTCACACTTACTGATGTTGTCCATCAGAGGTTGTAATAAGGAGTTGTTGTAAAGTAAACAGTCCACTAAGGCATTACCATGAGCATCTTATTAGAAGAGCACTGTCATAGGCTGAATGATCACCTGAGCTTGAGAGCTTTAGCGAAGTGGATAAGTTAACAAATAGTGGCACGAGTTGATATTGTTGTGGTTGGAAAGAGAAATCTGTGTATCTGCTGACTCTTTCTTAGTTTTACTAACTTGTTTCTTTAGTGGCTTCATGTTCAACAGTTCAGTATCCTTTTAAGTATATAACAAGAAAAATGACACAAATAGACAGTAAATGAAAGAATTATACAAAAAGAACAAGATAGAAACCAGGTGTATTTATGGATGTCAAGCATGAGAATTACTTTTGAGACTTCAGAGGTTTTATTGGCACAAAACACAGTGGTTCAGAACGTGATATTTTGTTATTATATCGTAAATCTAATAACCTAGTGGATTTTTAGCTGTAAGATTTATTTAGATGACAAAACGGCTAGTAATATTGGGATAGAGGTCAAGGCTGTAGATACATGCATTAACTATTGCCAGCATCGTGCTTCTTTCTAGACTTGATGAGGTAGCTGTAAAATTTTCTATTTCATGAATGAATTGCTGACTTCTCTGATGTTTATTTGCAGGACATCGCGCCTTTGACGCTGAACCTTTCTGAGCCTGATCCAGTATTCAATGGCGGTTTCATGCCTTTGACTGCTTCAAAGGAGATGGCCATTAAAGCGGGTTTATCAAACTCATTTGGGTTTGGAGGAACGAATTCTTGCTTGCTTTTTACTTCAATCAACTGAATACTGATCCAATTAACAAAAAACCCAAATGAACCAAGAGTTTTGTTAGGTATTAGTACTATGGTTAACCAGGTGACGCAAACAAAAGCCCTCCCGCCCCGTCTCAATAATCAACTACAATAGGGAGCAAGTGGAAGGAAGAGTGGAGGTTTGAGGGCTATATGTCTCTTAAATTAAACGTTTTGGCCAACTCTTTTCTTGCCTTGAAGCTTCAGTTTCATTCTGATTTCCTTAATTTATAATCATTATTGCAGTTCTAGTGGTTTTTTCTTAGATGTGTCTTGAGAACCAAGTAGAACATATACAGAAACTTCTATTGCCAGAAAACCAATTTGTTTTTTTTGTTGTTGCTGCAAATTTTGGATTAAGATGCTGTCATGAATAGTAGGGATTGTTGTATTGATTCCAACTATATTGGGACTCAAATTTTGGATTAAGATAGTGCATGGATAGTTCAGAACTCAACTGATTTCATCGACTTGAAAATTGGTGTAAAAGCTGCTAATACGACTTTCTAATAGACTTGATGTTCTGCAGCTCGGGGAGAAAGATTTGTAGCTGGTTCCAACTTTATTGGGACTATGGTGTAGTTTTATTGTTGTCATCATCTTGTGAACCACTTGGTAGACACATTGCGCTATAGAAAGGCTGATTGGCTAAAACAGCTCAAAGATACTTTCATCATGCGTGCTATTGTCCATTGTTGACAAATACTGCACGTTTATCATTCAAAATGCCTCCATCATTAAGAGTATCGTCACACATTGTTCTTTCATTTATTTACGATTGTGGAATTTTGTTAGCACATTCAATAATAGGTTGTGACTTTTGCCCTAGTGTATGCTATGTTGTAGCCAGCAGTTTAGCACCGTGGTATCAAAAGAGCTCTATTTGTCAAACTTTGCTTTGCTATTAACGCGTGAGATCCAAAGTGTAGATATTCATACTAATGCGTTGCATGAATGCAAGACAGGAAATAAAAGTGGGATCCCTTTGTTATTATCAAATGCAGTCTGTTTCCAGGAACTGCATTTGCAATTTATTTATTTGGATACAGAATCCATTTAAGAACGAAGTCAAATGTCCAAATGACTCAGTCTCTGACAACATGTTCTTTTTTATTTTCTTTAAAGCTAGTACCAGAACACTTGTGTCACTTGGTGTATTATACTTAAACGTGATTTACACTTTTAGTTGTTGAAACTAGGATGTAGAGGTGCCCGTGCTAGCACGGGTTCAATATTATTACTTTTTCTGTCTCAATTTATATGACAAGATAGAATTTAGAGAGTTGATTAAAAATTTTACATGATATTCAGATATTTTAAGTTGTTAACTGTCGTTATTTATAATACTTTGTTTGTCCATTTTATATGACACTTTTCGTTTTGCAAAAGTCAAACAGTTGAACTTTGACGTGAATTTGGGCATGAAGTTTTCAAGTTCCTTGAAATAAAATTTATACATTTAGATAGGGGTGTACATAGGTCGGGTTAGTCGATTTTTATTAAAAAAAAAAAAAAACCAATCATGTCGGTTTATTAAAAATATAAACCAAATCAAGCCAACATACAATTGATTTTTCCATTTAGGTTTTAGTCGGTTTTTTCGTTTTTTTTTTTATAATTTTTAGTTTTTACAATTATATTGTGATCGAAGACTAGATCAAATATGTTTTCACTCATGTGCTAATGAAAAACCATAATTATGATAAAATGAGGAGCGAAAAACTCTCTTGAAACTAAAAAGTGAGATGAAGAGTGAAAAGTTTAGGTTTTACTAAGTTTATATTGGGTTTTCGATCATTTAATTAGCAATTAATGGACAAATATTACAACTTAAAGCCCAAATCTAAATATATATCTCCCAAATCTAAATATATATCTACATCTACTTTCAAATTATTGAAAATTACTAAAACTAGTTGAAAAAGTATTTAAAAAGTAGATTATAATTAATATTTTATGTATAAAAAAGTTTGAATATTATATATATATATATATATTATATTATATGTCGGTTTGGTTCGGGTTCGGTTTGACTTTTTTTTTGCTAACACCAAACCAAACCAAGAATGGTCAGTTTTATTTTTCTAACGCCAAATCAATCAAATCAAACCATAAGTCGGTTTTTTTTCTCGGTTTGGTTTGGTTCGTCGATTCGGTTTGACTTGACGGTTTGGTCTGTACACCCCTACATTTAGAAACTACGTAAAAAGAGATACAAATAACTGATAATTCTAAACATTTAAAAGATAAATGAAAAGTAATGGTTAAAGATAAACTTGTTTGAACTTCAAAATTCAAAAAGTGACAAATAAATTGAAATGGAGAGTACTTTTTACATGATTTGAAAAATAATATATGTTGCTCCTTCTGTTTCAATTTATGTGGCACTCACAAAATTTTGAGTCAATTAAATTTCCTATATATCATACAAGTATTTTAAATTGTTAATTGTTGTAACTTGTAGTACCTTTTACATCATTTTTAAATAAAATATATTATTTCATCTATTTCAATTTATGTGACACTATAGAATTTCAAGATTTAATAACCAGATTTTTTTATGTCTTTTAAATTATTAATTAATGTGATTTATAGTTTTTACGTAATTTTTAAATATGTAATATATTAAAAAGAAAAAATAAATAAATTGAAACGGGGAAAGTATAACAATTTGTTCCATATGTTGTTAAGTTAAAAGTGTAATAAACCAAAAATGTTTGTATTAAATTAATAGTGGCAACAAAAGATATGAGCCGAAAAAGGGGAAGGAACGGAGGTTAGGTTTTGCTGGGCTAGCCCACGTGTAAATTACAGAGTGGTTGTGTGAAAAAGTATGGTAACGAATGCTGACATTAGTACAGTGACTTATTTGTTTGATTAATTTCATATCAATTGAAATGACCAAAACACCATCTAAATTGTCACAACATATATGTTGACCTGTTGTGTGCTTATTGCCACTTATTAGATAGTAGGATAGTGACAATTTCTTGTTTTGATCCCTTCAACATAACACGAGTAGTTGAAGGGTTAATAGTTGACAATTTGATAATTGTGAAGGATCACAACGAAAAATTTGGTTGAGTTCGGGAAATTTAATTGGGATATTCTTTGAACAATTGAAATTTTGCACTTCTATGGAATCTTTCCTATCTCCTTATCGAGTTCGATATTTAGTTTGAGTGATGATATGCTATCGAATAGGTTTTGTCATGTGAGTGGTTGTCTTGTAAACTTTGTCATAATTCTATAGATCTTTTAGTCTCTTGCCAGTCTAAGCTAATATTTTTATGTGCAAAACGAAACAAAAAAGTTAGGCGTTGAAGTCCATAAGTTCTTTATCTACTACATAAAAAAACATTAGTTATAAGTAGATCAACACAGAATAATCTATATTTTACTCCAATGAACTCCTTAAATGATAATCGATACATCAAATTAGGAGAAAGAAATCCTTGAAACTATGCATTGGTCAAGCAACTACACGTCTCAGTCTCACAGTAGATGAGATCAAGTACATGAACTCATCTTTATGCATTACAATAACTTCACAAATATTATTTTCAGATTTTTTTCTTTCAAAAGCTGTCCAAGCAATATAATTGCATTACTTGGATGTTTTAGGATGACATTATATTAGTTAGGTGTGGACACATTGATTAAAGTCTGGATATATATCTCTTTTGAATTTGTCTTTCCTATATCCCAACAGTGAGTATGATAGGATTTATGAAAGATGTCCCATTTTGTATGGTATAATATTACCTCTGTTTTTCATGTATCGTTTTCGTGAAGCTATTGTTGCATAAAAAGAGGATCAGATTTCCATGTTTAAGTGATTGAGAAGCACTGCTTTCTCCGTCCATCTTTACTTATTCATATTATTATAAATAAATATTCAATAATCCAGTTCGAAAATCAGTGGATAATTTATCCATTTATATCCTTTTACCAGTACTAAACAAGTAAACCAAAACTTGTAAGATGGACAAATCAAATTGATTTTGTTTCACTCAAGAAAAGGTAACAAGACAATAATAATACAGGATGATTGCATTTTTCACATAATGCTTATTTTCAAATTTTATTCTTGTAAAGTCAATAAGAAGATTGTAAATATTTATTGAAAGCAAGTAAAATTACTACTATGCATTTAATTGAGGGAGGCAAACAAATGTGTGGAATTTTTGGCAAATAAAGAATCATGCACCAAAATTGGAGTAGAACGCAATTGACATCCGACTCTAATGTATTGATCGTCGAGTGAACTCATATATTTTATTGGATATGAGATAACTTGATTGAATTATCTGATTTAACTAGAAAAAGACCAACATACCTAGTAATACTTAATCATTTCGAATTTGAATGAAACTAAAATGTATGAACACACGCTAAACTAAGTCATGAGCCATAGAAAATACTAAATAAATATAAATATTTTTTGGCTACTCCTGAATACTGAATTGTCTAAACTAAGTAATAAAAGAATAAACTGTCACCACAATAGATTGTATTTGCATCCAAGAAAATGGAAGCACTCTCTCGTGGGCTAAGTATCATTAATTAATAAAATATCAGTGTCATAGACAACATTCTAGAAACGAGGAATAAGACTTTCTAGGGTAAAGCAGAATAATCAAAACAAGAAAATTTTCAAAAATTAAGATCGTGAACTGATGATTGAATTATTTTAAAATAACAAATACTAACTTTTTTAAGAAAAACAGTTTCTCATATTGTGGCTCTGCGTACGTGAGATCTGACAACACACAAGGGTGTGCTATTAGCTCATCTCACCAACAAATAATTAAGTAGTTAACTCTCGCAGCGTGTAGTAGTTAACTCTAGCTTTGTAACATTCACATAAGAAAAAGTTGGCTAATTCGTTCAAATTGAATGTGATCACACTAATAATAACTAAATGTGAATTGAATATAAGCATCACAAATAGTAATTTATGTAAGCTTATAATTTCATAATAATAATGGTTAAGCAAGGTAACATAGAGGTCATAGATAGTGGATACAAAATTACATATAATACTACTCCCTCCATTTAAAAACGAATGACCTAATTTGACTTGACACGAAGTTTAAGAAAAAAAAATAAAAAATTTGAATCTTATGATCCTAAATTAAAGTTATGTCAAATGTATCAAAATGACCTTTAATCTTGTGATTTTAAATATGTCACTTGGAAAGTTGAATTAAAAGTATTGCCAAAAAAGAAAATAGTCATTCTTTTTTAAATAGACTAAAAAAGAAAGTAAGTCATTCTTTTAGAAACGAAGGGAGTATTACAATTTCTCATATAAGTAAGACACTGCTAAATATAAGTGTGGGATGGACTGAGTGGAATCACAAGAAATCTTCCTTAGACATTTCATCAAAACATGCATGTTCAAAAAATAATTTAGTCGAAGGTCCAATTGCAAAGTTCATCCAACTTTTTCATTGGTAAAGTGAACTCATGTCATGTAACTTGAGAAAATTGCAGGAAAGGTGTCTTTTAAGTCTTGAATGAAGGATTGGTGACATTGACCAACTTAAAGAGTCAAACATCATTAGGAAACTTGATTAATATTTTTAAAACTTTCTAATTTTTTCAAAAATACAAATAAACCCAACCCACACTCCTCTTCAATCCAAATCAACCACTCTCTCTCTCGACAGCTTCTCTCAACTCTCTCCCAACCAACAGTTCGACAAAATTTCTCCTTTCAACCTCCGACGACAAATAGTCGGGCGAGTTCTTTTTCGACTTTCAACCATCAATCGACGCGAAGACTTCTCCGGCGACAACAACTTCGAGTTCTTCGTCGTCTCATTTCCTTTTTCACAGGTAAAAAATTATGAAGAAACACAGTAACTTGAGTCAACTACTCTTCTAGTATTGAAATGTGGACTGAATAAAACCCTAATTTCTGGCATTTCTTCATCCTGTTGTCGTACTGTTAATTCGAATTTGTTGGTGATTTTTGGTCACAGTTGATGTTCTTAGTGTATGTGTATGTGTGTGTGTGTGATGTGTTGGTGTTGCTGGGTTGATTTGTTGTTTGTCTTGGTAAAAATGGTATTGCAACAGATGAAACATCTAATGTAATAGATGAAATATCTGATGTAACAGATAAAACATCTGATGCAATATTTGAAAATCTGATGCAACTATGAAAATCTGATGCAACAGGTGAACAATCTAACAGATCATTCATCTATTGCGACAAACAACTCTTTTGTTTGGAAGAAATTTAAACAATATTAATCCAACAGATAACTTATTAGTGATCTATTTTTATTCTTTCCAACGGTTTACTCTTCATTTTGCAATAGATTAGTGATTGTTTTTATTCTTTCCAATGGTTTACTCATCCATTGCAACAGATCGGTTATATATTGCAACAGATAACATACATGGTGCAACAAATTAGTGATCTATTTTTATGATTTCCAACGGATTACTCATCCTTTGCAACAGGTTGGTTATATAATGCAACAGATAAACTACCCGGTGCAATAGATTAGTGATCTATTTCTATTCTTTCCAACGGTTTACTCATCCGTTGCAACAGGTTGATTATATGTTGCAACAGATAACATACCTGGTGCAACAGATTAATGATCTGTTTTTATGTTTCCAACATATTACTCATCCATTGCAATGGGTCGGTTATATGTTGCATCTGATAAAATACCAGGTGCAACAGATTAGTGAACTGTTTTTATGGTTCTTACGGATTACTCATCCGTTGCAACGGGTCAGTTATATGTTGCATTAGATAAACTATCAGGTGCAATAGATTAGTGATCTGTTTTTATGATTTCCACGGATTACTCATCCGTTGTAATAGGTCGGTTATATGTTGCAACAGATAACATACCTAGTGCAATAGATTAGTTGTCTGTTGAAACTGTTATATTACTATTATGCATTAATCAATTATAATCTATGTTATGTTCCTGTTAATTTAAGATAATACTGCTCCCAAAAGAAAAGAAATCGAATCAAGTCCAAGTAAAGGAACAAGTACAATAGCTCAGCTACATCCACCACTCTATGATCTTGCTTTACAAGCGTTATCTCAATCAGGAGCAGAAGATAATAAACACGGGGAGGAGAAATCTTTCAAAAGAGATGATCCAAATGCTAATAGCCCTTCCGTCGAAGAGTTGGTCAAAACCTTCAGCATTGATCGTTATCCTGTGAGAATACAGTGCGATGGTGCCACAAATTTAACGGGTGATCTCGTGGTTAAGTCATTCATGGGAAAATCTTTCGACGCCTTCAGAAAAATACTTCAAGAACAAAAATTGGATTCTTATTTTAGGAAAAGCTGCTTTGGAAAATATCTTGATTTGTCGGAGGACAACAATGCTCATTTCCAGATGAAAATGGTATATGCTCTTCTCAAGCGCAGGTTTATATATGAAAATAAAGATAAGATGGATGAAGTCTGGATAAATTACTGTGTCATGCCTATTTATTTTGGTTAGAAGGAGTTTGTCATAGTTACCAGACTAAATTATTATCCTCCTTCTCCTTCTCAAGCTATACCTACTCTGACCCAAAAAAATACCCCGCGCACCCAAAAATAGCAAAGGCAAGTCGAGTGATCGTGATGACCTGGTGTCCATTGTTGGTCCAAGCTTCAAAAACAAAAATTTGATAGAAGCGTTGAAAGGTAAAGGACTTTCAAAGAAGCACAAACAATCATTGTGCTTGATTTGGTTTGTACATAATGTTCTTTGGGCGAGAGACGTTAACAACAACATAAGCCTCGATTTAATAAATTTCTCCGAGGATCTTGAGGCATTTAACAGCTATCCTTGGGGTTATGAAAACTTCAAAATGACTGTAGAATATTTGTTGACTCCGTTAATGCCAAAAATAGTCAACTTATATGACTTTTCATGGGCCTTCATGGTAAATATTTCTTTTATCATGATATGATTCATCATTTTTTTATTCCATAATGCTTTTGATTTATTGACGTTATGTTAAAGGCTTGGGTATTTGAAGTCATTCCTTATTTCAGACACCAAGTGAACAAACAGGAAGAAGTTTCTCGTTCAAGAATTCTGAGATGGTTGTCGGTCAAAATCGATAAAAATACAAAATTTCTTGATCTTTTCAATCCCCCAAGGAAGTAGTAAGTCCAATTAAGTTTTTGTTTTAATTAATGATTAAATGATTTCATCATCATTCTTAATATATGTACCGATTTATTTTAGATTATCCATCCGTGGCTTGTTTCGACCAACCGAGAGTTTAAGATGTCATTTTTTCTTACTTTACGGTCTGTGCAAACTTTATCGTACCCTAAGGTCCTTGATAGAATAAAAATGGAATTGTTTGGAGCAACAACCAGATTTTTCTCCAGTTTTTGCCGCATCTAGCGAATGTTCTACATGCAAATGTCAAGACTGCAAGGCGAAATACGATGGAATGATTAATGTTATTAATGCAGTAACTACTTCTATAAAGAAAATGACATCTAAGAGAGGTGTCATTCCATCAAAGAGGATTTTATATCCAGACACTCCACTAGAGATCAAGACGGCTAAGTGAAGTAGGAAAGACACTTCCAAGGCATCATCAACCATAAAAAAAGCAAGATTACAACGCCTCTGACTTTGTCTTGCACCGAAGTTCAGTGTGTAAGGGCCATAGGAGAGCAGCATGAGCTGAAAAGGGTGAATGTACATCATCTGTTTCAAAAAACAAACAGACACATATCTGTTTCAACAGATGATACATCTGCTAAAAATTATCAAACAGATATATACATCTGTTGCAACTGTTGTCTAACCTATTGCATCATATTCGTTATTTGTTCAAAATTATCGTACTACTCTGATTTACCTGTTTGAATTTTTCCCAACAGATAATTCATCTGATGCAACATAAGACTCATCTGTTGCAACAGATGTACATTATGTTGTATATCTCTACTTAGCATTGACAATTCTGGCTTTTCAGGTGGATGTCACAATAGAAGCTACTATCGAAGAGCATAATATCATAGTTGATAATCCATTAACTGCTTTCAAAGAAGAAGAAAAAGTAGAGCCTGTCAGTTTGGGAGAATAAAAGAATTACCCGTTTGAAGGGTTCAACATCTCGGACTAGGCTCCAAAAAAACTAACACAGAATGGATTGCTAATGGGTTGTTAAAGCATCATGCCGGCAGGTACATAAATCAATTTTATAGATATTGGTTTATACAATTCTTGGTGTAAGAACCTGACATTAACACATATAAATCATCATGTAGAAAACAAAATGGCGAGCGCTACAAAGTGAATGAATCGAGTCTTGGTTTTGATATGTTCGACTTTGTTGTTGCACATCCCGAAATAAAGAATTAGTTCTATTTGATGTCACAACCCCAAACTTGCTGGAATGATGAGGTTTAAATGCCATACATATTACTATTAATTAATACTTTATTTAATTGCATCTTTGTATTGATTTTTTTATCACGTAATCCAAAATATTTGATAATATGTGCAGCACATCGATGTCATTTTTTACTACCTCCGAAAGAAGGCCAAGTTGCAAATACAAGAACAATACAGATACACGACAGGCAATTATTTGTACAAAGTTTACATCAATAATTCCTACAATAGGTATTGTCAACAACAACCGAAAGTTTCCCGAAATAAGAAATGTTTAATCAACATCATCAAAGGTTTTAGCATTCCGGCTGGCTTACCTTGATATTTGATCGACGAAGTGTACATCCCAATCAATTGTGGTGATGAATTCCATTGGGTATTGGCTATCGTCGTTCTAAGAGAGAGACGCATCCGAGTTTATGACTTGATGTCGGGAAGGAGACGTTCCGGGCCGTCGTCTGAGATACAAAAGATGGCCAAAATATTGCCTACTTACCTTGATATGAGTGGTTTTTTGGACCAAAAGGTTCGTACTAATTGGTCGACGATTGAAGCATACCGGGATAAAATGGCTAATCCATTTAATGTACAATATGTTGAAGGAATTGCTCAACAAACCATTGGTAGCGTGTAAGTTTAAGTGTCATGATTTAGTTTCATTTCACAAATTTCACAACGCTTGCATGAACTGTAAGATATGGATTATCTATTTTTTTATAACGCAGGGATTACGATCCTTTTGTTGTCGCCTACGCCGAGTATTTGAGCGATGGATTACAAGTACCAAATGATGGACTTGATGCCAGATTACTCCGCAAAAGATATGCTGCTCTTTTATGAAAATATGAAGAAGCGAAATCTCAGAAGCCGTACGCAACCGACGTTAAAGATCCACGACGACCAAAGCCAAATTTCGTAGCACCGAATAAAGAACAACTTGTTCATATTGATTCGATATTTATAGCTTGAGTTTATCAATGTAATAACCTATCCTCCTTGGTTTAACTTGTTGATTTATTTGTAGAGTAGATCGTTTGTACCCATAATAATTTTTTTTATATTTCATTTATTTGTTGAGTTATTTCATGTAATTTTCGAAGGCTTATTTTATTCTGTCAATGAATATAATTTAATCCTTAGTTTTGAACATGTTAGTTGAAATAGAGTACTAAATTCAAATATCGCAACAGATAATACATCTGCTGCAACAGACGACATATCTTATCAGACAAATTTAGACATATGTTGCAATATGAGATGCAACACATAGGTCATCTGCTGGAAATTATATAACAGGTCTTCCTGTTTTTTTTATTTGCTCCAACAGATTACCGATCAGTTGTAACAGATAGATTATAGTTGCAACAGATCGTATATCTGTTGCGACAGACAGACTGGGAACATCTGCATAACGCAAAAGATGACCAACCTATTCCAACAGATAATCAATCTGTCATAATAGGTACTATATCTATGACGACAGATATAAAATTTGTTGCATTATAAAAATTCAACTTGGCCAGACATAAAAATTATTGCCACTACATGTAAAGTGAATTGGCTTGAAATGAAAATTTGTTATCGTGTTCGTCTCTGTCTTTGTACATGTTATTTTTTATACACGGGCTCCAACCATTTAGTTAGTACCCCATATGACCATACCCATTGAATCTTTCCCACAACAGTGTCACACACACTGATCATTTATGTGCTAGTCAGCAAACACTCGATGTATGCAAGCGAGTACGGCCCGCACGCTGCATCGGTTGTATTTCTTGGGAGCTGGATGTTCTTATTTAGACCTTCAAAATCCTATGATTCCTTTACCAAGACTTTAGCCGGCAAATGATCCATCAGCTTACTCTGGGTCAACAACTTGGGCAACAACTTCAAGAGTGGCTGCATGTGGGTTAAAAATGTCTTCTCGCTGAAGACAGGTAAGTTGCAGTCATAAACCTTAATATTTTCCTCATATAGTAGTATCTCAACAGTGAGAAAATGTGTGATATCCACGTTCATGACTGCAAGGATTCTCTTTGCCTTGGTCCAGCTCTTGTCGTATGGATATGACCTCTTCCCTCTAACATATTTAATCGCTTCTTCATCCCATTGGAACGTAGAAACTAACTGATCAAATCTCGAGCCACCGAAATTAGCTATCTTATAGAGTTTAGCGTACCTATCCTTGAAATTATTGTAGAAGTTGAGGTCCATTATCCTATCGGCAATATCCTAAGCATCCGAGTACGCTAATTGCCTGCCCCTCATGAGGCAGAGAATCTCATCAACATACTGTCGTATAAAAAGATAATTTTTAAATAGATTAGTAATTGTAAAGAGTAAAAACACATTGGAAAGAATCTGATGCAGAGGGTTCTCTGAATCAGTTTACAGATTACCCAGCCAACGCAACTTATGCAACATATGTGTATTATGTTACAACAGATTACACATGTGCTGCGTAGATTTTTCTTCATGGAGTAGATTGGAAGGATAAGTTAGCAAAAGTAAACTTATCTTGTCCTCGTACCAGACGCGCATATTTGTCATATTCGAGAAGTCTTTGGCGGCAAATGAATGCATGGTGTATTATTTTTGAACCTTCATCTTGATGAATTCTTCCAGTTCCTTCTTCTTCTCCTTGCCAAGCTCCGTGAATATGTCCACTTTCTTTGGCGGCCCCTGAACTTCAACAACTCTTGGAGCGGGAGGAGTTGCAATTTTTGCTGATTTCAGAACGGAGAGAATTTGTCTAATTTTTCTTCTCTTCCTCCTAACCTCTACTGTAGAAGTGCATGACTCTCTCACATCGTTGGATGGTATGACACCCCTCTTGGATTTTAATTCCTCGACAGCTTCAGTAATAGCCTCTAGCTTTTCAAAGATTTTATCCTCTCTCTCCTTGCACACTTTGTATTTGGAATGAGAACATGAGGGGTGAGAGGGACCACTGTAAGGGTGAGACGTACCGGTGTAAGGGTGAGAGGGAGGACCTGTGCAAGGGCTGTTTTAAAACATATTTATTTTTTACTGAGCACCAACATACTAATAATTACGACTAGCAGCAGCAGCAGGATGGCTGCCACCATCACAAACAACTCCACCAGCAACACCCCCAGAAGAAGCACCCGGATCTGTTGCAGTTTGAGGTTGGTCGTGAAGAGCTTCAACATTAGGCTGACCTTGCCTAACTGCTCTTCTTATGGATGTTGCTCCAGCCAATTCCTTCTTTATTAACTCTACCGTTGGGTCTTCTTTTGTATCAACAAGACCCAGAGTAAGAAAAAAAGTCATCCCCAGCTCATCAATAGTAGGTACGATCCAAGGATGCACAACCTATAAAAAAGACAAGAGAAATTTAAATTATATAATAATAATTTGTAGTCAGTTGGGTTACATGGGGCTCAGGATGGATATTAACACAGCCAACTTATGTATCTAGCTACCACAACAGCTGATCTATATGTTGAAACAGATTGATAATATGTTGCATCATATTACCCATCTGTTGCATAATTTACAATAGATGGGTAATCTATTGAGTAGGGTTCAAAGAACTAGAGCAACAGATGGTTAATATATTGCACCAGTTGCAGTTGACGGGTAATCTGTTGCAACAGATGACCCATCTGTCGCAACAGATAGAACATCTATTTCAATATCTTTCTTTGAGGCAAATTATTTTAGTTGAAAGAAGACGTAATGCATCATTCGGAGGGTTAAAGAGATCAACCTTGTTAATATTTTTTTTGCTTCTCTCTGCTGCAGCCAACCACCTAAGGATCCTTGGATAAGAAACCTTATCCGGGTAATACTTGTAATGTTTTTGGAGGGGAGGAATGGCTTCACGTGCCCAAACCTAAAAATTGTAAATTGGAAGCAAGCAAAAAAAGTCATAATTATATTCAATATAAATTAATGAATGAGTAAAAATAGTGATCAATTTTACCATGAAAGCCCAAGGAAAGTCGTATAATGTGGTCGTCTTTGGCTTTAGCTTTTTCAGTAAATATTTAACAATCAAGTAGTAGCTGTCGTATCCCCAGGGATAATTGTTGAATTTCCCCAAATCATCAGCAAGCGCCAACAAATCATGTTCTATGACTTTCCTAACGTCTCTTGCCAATAAAACGGAATAGACAAACCAAACTAAGCACAATTTCTCCCAGTAGTGCTTTGTTATGTCTTTATTCTTGAGATCCGCCATCAAATCGTCCACTTTGTAGCTAGGTCCAATAATGCCCAACAACCCATTTTTTTTACCTTGTGTTTGTTGGACCCTTTGCATCCCGTACTAGCTTATTATGCACTTATCTTTTGTGTTTGTTATACTGTTAGTTTGTTTTGTGTACCATACTATTTTGTATCCGCTTACTTTTTGTATTTGTTATACTGTTGTTGGTCCTAAGCTGGGGGTCTATCGGAAACAGCCTCTCTACTTCTCTTGAGGTAGTGGTATGGTCTGCGTACACTCTACCCTCCCCAGACACCACTAGGTAGGAATACACTGGGTATGTTGTTGTTATTGTTGTTATATTTGTTGGACTCTTTGTAGGGTGTTTTCTTTATGAGAGGTTCTTCTGGATGATCGCATCTCAAGCCCGTCACTATGGCAAACTCTTTCAATCCAAAATAAACCGACATGCCACAGTAGTTGATCCAGACTTCATCCATTTTTTTTTATCCCTCTTTCAGACCTCCATCATCCCCCACGTACTTGATCCTGTGCTTGAGGAGGCCATATACTATGATCATTAGGAAACGAAGAGGGCGGGCTCCAGACAACTCAAGAAAGTATGCAAAGTAGTTCTTCTTAAAAAGTCCATCTATGTTTTCCTTCTTCATAATATTCTTAAGTTCGTTAAAAGGTTTCCTTAGCTGACATTTAAGTACAACATCGTGAAATACTGAGTTAGGGTTACTCATCGGTATCACAACTCGAAACCCCACAATACTAATAGTTTTGACAAAATCATATTGGGATTTCGATGTTATTTCATGCTCTATTGGTGAGAAGGAGTTATCACTTTCCTCAGCTTCATTTTGCCCTGACTGATATTGTTCTGGAAGTTTCTCCAAATCTATCTGTAGTCTAGCCTTTTTTGTTGGGTGGTCAGAAGTTGATCCACTTTCAGTTTCTTTTCTTTTGGGAGATATTTTTTAACTACAAACAATAAAAAAATAAAAAATACATTGCATTTGATGTCTGCATAATTTTTTAAAAAAGGTGAGACAAATTTCAATAAATTATTCTACGCCACATAACAAAAAAAAAATACTCTAACGGACAACCCATCAGTTGGAACAAATGGAGAACCCGAATTTGTTTGAAGACCTATTTAATATCTCCCAACAGATATTCCACATGTTGCAATAGATGGACATATTTCAATAAACTATTCTACGCCACATTACAAAAAAATACTCCAACGGACAACCCATCAGTTGGAACAGATGGGAAATCTATTTGAAAACCTATTCAATATCTCCCAACAGATCTTCCACCCATTGCAACAGATGGACTACCACCACAATAACCAATTCCACCACCAAGACCACCACCAATGCCACCAATACCAACACCAAGAGCACCGACACCACCGCCAAAAAACACAAATACCAACACCACCACCAACATCCACTAACAACACAACAAACACCATCCAACAATACCACAATAGTCAACAAAACACTGAGAGAAAAACTAGGGATTTCTTGGGTGCTTCCTACTTTTTTAGCATCAAAACTCAAAATTGTTAACCTATTCTCAAAGATAATACAACTAAAAGTCTTCTTTTTCATCATTAACTAAAAAGCCCTATTTTTTAGAATAAAGAACAAATGTAGAAATCTTATCGAACTCTGTTACCTGCGAAGACAGAGAAAACGATGGATATAAGCGGGAATGAAGTAAAAAACAACAACTATATGTGATCGTAAATGGGAAGAAAATCGACCTGTTTTGAAGGGTTGAGCAATATGTTGAGTATTTGTTATTTGTATTATTAAGAGAGAGAGGGGACCCTGAGAGAGAGAGAGAAGAGAGAGAACTTTAGATTTGAAATGAAAAGTTTTTCACGCAAATAGATGATTTGTATGGGTTGATTTCTAATTTTGGAAAAGAATGACAAGTTTTGAAATTGCTAATTTAGTCCGAATTGATCTTAATTAATTTTAAATTTTTTAAAAGATATAGTTTTTAAAACATTGAGTTGATGAGAACTCGGGTCAGGATGAACTCAATATCAATGCCATGCAATTGCAAAGACTCGATTGGATTTGTAGTTGACCTTGTGATCTCATTCATTCATATCTAATTCCACCTAAATCAACTTAGGTACTATCACTATCCTAACATTGAGTTGATGAGAACTCATTTCAACTCAGAGTGATCGATCGACGACTCGGGTCGGGATGAACGCAATACCAATGCCATGCAATTGTAAAGACTCGATTGGATTTATAGTTAACCCTGTAAGCTCATTCATTCACCCCTAGTTCCACCTAAATCAACTTAGGTAATATCACTATCCTAACAATGAGTTGATGAGAACTCATTTCAACTCAGAGGGATCGATCGATGACTCGGATCGGGATGAACGCAATACCAATGCCATGCAATTGCAAAGACTCGATTGGATTTATAGTTGACCCCTGGAGCTCATTTATTCATCCCTAGTTCCACCTAAATCAACTTAGGTACTATCAATACCCTAACATTGGGTTGATGAGAACTCATTTCAACTCAGAGTGATCGATCGATGACTCGGGTCAAGATGAACACAATACCAATGTCATGCAATTGCAAAGGCTCAATTGGATTTGTAGTTGACCCTGTGAGATCATTCATTCATCCCTAGTTCCACCTAAATCAACTTAGGTACTATCACTATCCTAACATTGAGTTGATGAGAACTCATTTCAACTCAGAGTGATCGATCGACGACTCGGGTCGGGATGAACGTAATACCAACACCATGCAATTGCAAAGACTCGATTAGATTTATAGTTGAACTTATGAGCTCATTCATCCATCCCTAGTTCCACCTAAATCAAATTATGTACTATCATTATCCTAACATTGAGTTGATAAGAACTCATTTCAACTCAAAGTGATTGATCGACGGCTCAGGTTGGGATGAACATACTACCAATGTCATGCAATTGCAAAGACTCGATTGGATTTGTAGTTGACCTTGTGAGCTAATTCATTCATCCCTAGTCCCACCTAAATCAATTGCAATGAAATTTGTTACAACAAACGACTGAGTTATTGAAAATTTTCAAATAGATATTCATAGTTGTTGCAACAGATGACATATCTGATTTAATTATCAAATAGACTTTTGCATCTGTTGTGACAGATGACTAAACTGTTAGAAATTTTCAAAAAGATATTTATATCTGTTGTAACAGATGACATATCTGATTTAATTATCAAATAGACATTTGCATCTTTTGTGACAGATGACTGAGCTTTTGGAATTTTTCAAACAGATATTTATATTTGTTGTAACAGATGACTGAGTTGTTCGGATTTCTAAACAGATATTTATATATGTTGCAACAGATAACATATCTATTTGAATTTATTTTTTCTTTTTAAATTTTAAAGAAAGCTTCTGTCCGAATAGATAATATCAAGTAGTACTTACTACTAAAGGCGGTAAAAAATATTTCTTGGATATCTCAAAAGTGAGTTCATTGAGCAGTTTTGTCTTGTCTTTTCAATGTCACTAGTCTTAGTCTTTCTCGTGCCCCTCAAATTATTACTGAAATTAATGAATATTAATTAATGAATATTAAAAAACCCCACATCTACGTACATAATAAATCTATAGAAATTATCTCATCTCTCTTCTGTAATACCCCGCAAAATCCTCTTCCAGTCTGAGCCTTAGAGCGTATTTGGTAAAGCAAAAATCTGAGTCTAAATATTTCAAAAATATCTTCCCAAGTATGAAATACTTTGAATCATGTGGGAATCTATTTGAGCATAAATTAATATCATAGAGGTCTTCTAATTCAAGGACGAGTTGAAATCTTTCTTATCGTTCAAGTTTTAGTGACCGTCAAAATTTAGGTCAACTTCAATCGAACATAACTCCTTGTATATATATATAATTAGAGGACCTACTATATATTAAATGAAATATCTTTGAATTATCTTTCCAATGATACCAATTTCGTCAAAAACCGATATCGGAGGAAAGAGTTATGCCCATTTTACTCCAGCATGTCTGGCTGGGAAACTGGTGACGACAATTGTAACAAGCCGTCACGCCCGTGACGGCCTATCACCAATGTCGTCAACCTTAACAAGAAACTCAAAATTTCATCCTTTTGTGACGACAATTCGTGACGGCCTATCACCAACTTGACGGCTTGTCACGGATGTCGTCAGCAATATTTTTCCAGCAATTTAAGGACATTTTTGCAAGGATATTTTGGTATTTTCTCAACTTTTGAAGGCCTCTATAAATATGAGCATCTACCTCTAAACCCTAATTTCTTCATTTTCTCTTTCAATTCCCTTAAGAGAGAATATCTAGGGTTTCATCGAGGAAATTAATCTTTCAAAAATCATTCATAAATTTTCAAGATTTCTTCAAGAATCAAGTTCCTCATAGTGTTGGCTTTGAGAATCATTTATTACAAGTGCGGATAGAGTCTCAAGCATTAGAATTCATCCAATTTCAAAGATTAAGGTATGTAGATGTTGATTCTTGGGCCCCTTTCATCCAAGAAGCTCAAGAACCCTTTTCAAAACTCAAAGATTTTTATGTTTATGAGTTGTTAATGATTTGTATGAGTTGAAATTGATGTTCAATGTGTTGTTGAGTTTTTATTCATGTTTGTTTACAAGATTCATGAGCCTTAACCCTAGTAGGTGGAATCCATGTGATATTTGTGATGAATTTTCCTTATGTTGCTTTCTATGTGATGTGTTCATGTCAAATGGGTGTAGAAATGGTTGAATAAGCGAAGCATGTTCCCCCTAGGTTTGATAAAGAGCTTAGGTGAAGCATAAGGGAATTGTAGCATGTTGAAGATAAAACCCCAAATTGTGAGTTAGTTTATGCATGCCTAGTGTTTGATAAAATGCCCAAGTGAATAAATTATTCCATGATAGTATGAAGTTTCCTCAAGCCATGTGATATCCAAACACATGTCAAGATTGATATAGGTATAAAATAGTTGAGGTAAAACCTTGTTGAATGGAGTACAATCTAGTAGCATGTTTCCTCTACGTTATTATATGATTATGTTTCCGAGATGCTTAAAGTGACCCCTTGGCGATTGTGATGATGAATAAGATATTTGTGATCGTTAAATGCTTGAGGTGATGTCTTGAATAACTGTGATGATGAATGAATGATTATGATGATGCATGAATGATTGTGATGATATATGAACGATTGTGATGATGAATGAATGATTATGTTTTACTTTTATGCTATCGAGTCCTGGGGGTATTTATACCCGACAATAGAGCTATTGTCTAGAGCCCGTGTTAGTTTCTCGATAATTTCAGTCGAGCCATGATTCTCAGAACTCAGTGAACAATAGAACTCTGTATCCTCAGACAAGTGCAGAACTTAAGAAAGCTCAGTAATCTCAGTTATCTCTGTAATCTCTGTATCGCTAGTAATCTAGCCTCAGTCTTGTAATCAACTCAGATCTAATAGTATTCAAGTGATTCAATTCTAATCTCAGAAGTGATTCGAGTAATCTATTCCAGCTCTGTATCATCAGTCAGATACCATGATTCGATACCTTTTCTGTCAGATACGGAACTAAGTAATCTCAGCGTAACTCAGTCAGATCTTTTGAGAAACATGATCAGTATCAGATTTCATTTCAGAGTTTTTCAGTTGGGAGTAAAAAATAACATCGAGCGAGGGAAGGGATGGCGGCTCCTCATCAGAGAGGCAGAGTTGTTAGGAGCAATCCTTGAACTCCAGAACTGCATAGCTAGCACAGGATGTAGGAGTCCCCGTCAATAGAGGTTGTCACCGTCAGAGAGATTTGACTATTATATTACCTCAGGCTGACTTCCTGCGAGGGTCATCCCGTCAGAGAGGCTTGACCAGAGAGGTCTTTACCCGTAGCACGGTATTGACACCCTTCCAGCTGGGGTTACAGGTTGGACCCCACTTATGGTAGGTTGGGGCATGTCGGTTAAGTAACTACTTCCCACAGTTGCAGTTTCAGTATTAATCTTTAAAAATCAGGACTGTGTGGTACAGTCGTCTGTCTCAGTGAGGAACTCAGATATTTTTATTGATTCATGAACAATCCCGTCAGATAGGCTTGGTCTCATATACAGATTCTTATTATCATAACTAGAGATCTCCCATCAGAGAGGCTTGATCTCAGTCTCAGACCATGTTGAGTATTCTTATTATCATATCTAGAGATCTTCCATCAGAGAGGCTTGATCTCAGTCTCAGACCATGTTGAGTATTCTTATTATCATATCTAGAGATCTACTGTCAGGTAGGCTTGATCTCTATCTCAGATTCTGTTGAGTATTTTTGTTGTCAGATTCGGACATGGTCATACTTCTTATCATTGATAATCGCTTCCAAAATAATCTGTTAGAAAATTTGATCTCTAATTCTGTCAGTCGAAAGCAGTAAGCTCAGAGTTCAGTCCTTGATATAAGTACATCCAGATCCTCAGTTATCAGTATCAGATGATTCAGTGATTCAGTATCTTAGTGTCAGTAGTGAGTTCAATCTGCAGTAAAGTGGTATCCGAGTTTCAGTATCTAGTGTTGCGATAATTGTGTTCATGGTCTGTGCATTCATGTATGTGTTCTCATGCGGTATCTTCATGATTATTCAGTTTAGATATTGTGCATGCATGAGCCCTTGCATTATCCTACCTCGTCTACATACTCGGTAGATTCCTGTACTGACGCATTTACTCTATGGTGTTTTAGTTGACACCATAGGTTCAGAGGCATAGGATCCAGAGTATCCTCAGTAGTTCAGTCCCAGTCAGCAGTAGTAGCAGTGAGTCCTCTTCTTTTGAGGACGAATTTCAGTTTACTATTATTGCTTCAGTCTTTATTTATTTTTAGTTGATGGAGTTAGTTGGGGACCGGTCCCATCAACTCTACAGTTTAGATAGTTTAGAGGTTTTTCAGAGGGATGTATTAGTATTCAGTTTTCTGTATTATGAGTATTCATAGATGTGTTGAACCTTATGGCTAGTTTCCGTATTTATTTCAGATATTATGCAGTGTACAGGTACAGATATCAGTAAAGGGTTAGCTTGTGGTCCTTCGGGGTCATAAGCATTGTGTGACGTCTCGGGATGGGATCTCGGGGAATTATATCTTCCTTCAGCTGCATTTTATTTTATTCAACTCCCATCTTTTCTTTCTCTCCTCTTTAGGGTCACAGTTTTTTTTCTCTCTTTTCTCTTCTCTTCTCTTCTATTAAAGATCCTTTGGGATCTAAATCGATCCATATCTTTCGTCGACTGAAATTGTTGTTTTGATCCTCTTTTTGACATTAAGGTATGGTTCATTATTGCTCTTTCATTCTCGTCTTCTTTTTTGCAATTTATTTACATCTATATTTTTATTTAATTACTATTTACCTATATCATATTTAATAAAAAAAATTGAAGGAACTTTTAAGTATTGAATAAACAAATCGAGAATTTTTATTACAATATGCGAAAAAAGTCATCTGTTGAGAGAAGTTTAAAAGTCTTGTTGGCAGTATTAATTTTTTATATGTATTTTATTTGTTTCTTTATTATTGATGCAGTTATTGATGTTGTTGGTGGGGTTGGCGTTGTTGGAACTTGTGGTGTGGTGTTATTGATGGTTCTGGAACAAAGGATGTTGCTTCTTTGTTGTTGATGATGTTGTTGGAACAAATGTTGTTGTTTCTTTGTTGTTGATGTTTTTTATTTGTAGTTTATGCTGTTGTTGATGTTGCTGCAACAGATGGAGAAACTGTTGAAAAAAATCAAACCACCAGAACGGCTGGTTTGATGTATTCCATCAGATTCCACATCTGTTGTAACAGACTCCACATCTGTTGCAACAAATGGCTAATGTTCTTTCTGTGACATTAATTTTTTTCTCTTCTTTGTAGATATAAGAAATTGACAGTTGATCAACTTTTGTCGGACCATCACAAGAGGTTGCACTAAAGATGGATTCGGAGGAATAAGTTGCATGTAGATGGAACCACTTCATATGTGGGAGGTATGTATTACTTATAATGTTATCGTGGAAACACACATAGAATGCACTGATTTTGTGAATGTTGTTTTTACTGATTAGTCATAGATCATTCAAACAAGATGTCTACAATTTTACAGTTAAGTTTGGTAGGTCCGAACTGATAAGGCTGAGGAACCATGAATATGGTTCTGATACCCTGTTAAGATTTAATGTCGGTTGTTGCTCATGTTTATTTTTCAAGCATTGTGAAGGGATCTAGTTTTGGGGCCATTGTAAAGAGATTCAATAGCGATTGGACTAACTTTTAGGGTGCATTGGACCCTTAGAGGGCCTTCGAAGCTTAGCACTGTATCTAACAAGAATGAAAAACCAATAGAAATTCCCGTGGCCCAAATTTATATGGTTGGGTTGTTCGCTCGGGGTGATGATTATATGCCAGAAGGTGCGGTAGGAGAATGCCTTCGAGGAAAAATAGGTGGTTGATGAAAGACTATATCATCTGAGAGCTAATTAAAGAAGAGACATAGGGTAGAAAGTAACTTCTAGCGAATCTGGCCGATGGAATTATCTTAAAAGATGCGAAATTTGAATCAAGTGCAAATATGAAAGTGTATCCGGTAATGTAATTTCGTCTGTTGTCTCTCTGAAAGAAAAATAATGCAGATGGACACTTTGCTAGGGAGCTGCGTGATCGGAATTATCACCTAGATAGAAAATAAGAGAAGACCAACAAAGCAGCCTCACGCGCATCGAAGGTTGAAATGATGTACAACAAGTCTAGAAAACTTACGCCAACAGCAACTGCAGTTAAACTAAGGAATCTAAGAGAAGGCGACAATTTCTGAATTTTAAATTTCATCCCATACCTTTTTGTTTGTATTTCCGATCAGATCCACTGCCGTTGACCTGATTGGAACCACAAACGAGATTGAAAGGCAAATTGAGTATCATTGTTTGCTTAGCAATATGGTTATAATTGATTGTGTTTTCTTGCCTTAGCATGCTTTCAACATTCTTTGGAGAAGATCAGATGCTTGCTGCCGGATGAAAAATATCCGATTGACAATAATAATAGTAGTAATAATAATTAGGTAACGTTTTTTATTTTAGCGCATGTATTTTCCTTCTTTTGTATATCGGATCTACCCAAGGGATTCAAAAATCTATGTCATTTGGTGATCGACTTTGAATTTTTAATTCTTATTTAGTATTTAATAATCATTTTGTTTATTCCTTGTTCTCAACATGTCGATGATTGATGGTAGGGATTGAGCAATTTGTGTCAACAGAGGTTAATCTGATGCGACGGATTGATCATATGTTGCACCAGACGGTTATTAATAAAAAAAGAGCTATTGTCGTTATTGAGAGGGTGAAAAAGAAAAGAAAAGACATGACTTTCCGATTATTTAATATGAAAAATGTTTCGTAAATAAATAATAAACACAATTTATAACCGTAAAAGAACGGTTATTTAATTTTAATAACTGATCATGACTTTTGACCATTTTTATTTTTGAATTTATTTTTTAAAATTATTTATTATATAATAAAAAAGTCACAATATTGAATTAATTAACTTATATGATGATTGTTAAGAAAAACAAGGTGAAGGTCGGTCGTGACTTTTTGTCTAAAACAAAAATACATACATTCATCAGTGTTGTTGATGCATCAAATTCCCCATCTGTTGCGACCGATGTATCAGCTGTTAGAAGAAATCAGAAAAGATATTAAAATATAACGTCTATTTGTTGCTACAGATGGTATATTTGTTGTAACTGATGGTTTATCAGATTCAACAGATATACAATCTGTTGCCAAAAAATAAAAATAGTTATTATTTTATTAAAGAATTTGAAAAGGTATTTTTTTTTAATTTATAAAATAAAAAAGTCAGCAAATTTGGATTAATGATATGATGATAGTTTTTTTTAAAGTAGATTATATGTTGCAACAAATATATTATCTGATGCAACAGGTTCACTATTGTTGCACCAAATGATATATCTGTTGTCACAGATGATTTATCTGATGCAACAGGTTCACTATTGTTGCAATAAATGATATAACCGTTCACAACTCAATAAAAACGGTTCTTGAAAAGAACTAATTAATAATAATAATCTGAAAAGTCATGACTTATCACAATATTTCTTAATTTAATTAAGTCATTACTTTTCACATTAATCAAAAATGTAATTAATAAATGGAGGTGAACAGTTAGATTATATGTTGCAACAAATAGGTTATCTGATGCAACATATTTTATATTTGTTGCAACAGATGATATATTTGTTGTCACAGATGTGTTATCTGATGCATCAGATATAGAATTTGTTGCCACAACTCAATAAAAAGATTTTTTGGAAAGAACTAATTAATAATAATAATCTGAAAAGTCATGACTTATCACAATATTTATTTTCTTAATTTAATCAAAAATGTAATTAATGAATGGAGGTGAATAGTCGTGCCTTTTTGCCTCTAATTCAAATTCAATCCTCTATAAATAAGTCCCTCCTTACTCAATCGTTCATTCAACTACACTCTATTTATTTATTGCATCTCCTCTTTCATATTACACTCTAGAAGATTATGGTTGACCTAGTGTGGGACGTAGCTTTTCTGCAAGACGTCGTGAATGAACTTCAAAATCAAGTTCGTGACCTGCAGTGGAAACTGGGAGGAGTTAGAGCAAGAATGTTCCGCGAGATACGCAGACTGAGGAGGGCCTTGCTACTTCCGGTTGAAGATTGGTCTGCTGGCAATGATGATGATAATAATAATAATAATAATAATAATTAGATTATTATTTTTCTTTTAGTCTATTATATGTATTTTTATTTATTTTTGTTTAATAAAAAAATTATGTTTGATCTTTGACGTTTTAATCCATATTTTATTTTTATTCTGTCTATTATCTTTTCAACAAAAATGTCGATGATTCGACCTAAAAAGAAATAATTTAGAATCCAGTAGCAATAGCAAGATTTATCTGTTGGATTTGTGGCAGGGGCTGATGTGTTGTTCAAAACAGATTACTCATGTTGCAACAGATAAGAAGTCTCTGATGCAACAGATAAATAGTCTGTTTCAACAGATGACTAGTTTGTTGCTTGGCTCTGACGTTTTAATTCGCACTCCCTCCGTCTCAAATTACCCGTCCCAAATTAAGATGTCATATTGATTAAGAAAAATAATTAATAACATGTCTAATTTACCATAACCCACTGATCAGTTGGTGGGACAGCAGACGTGTTTGAAATAACCATTGTTTGCTATTCAATCAAAATTTCATAAGAGAAGAAAGAACATCGGTCGGCGTATAGTCCCTCTATTAAATGATATTTCCATTTTAATTTGAAGAAAAAGTGATTAATGCAAAGGGTAAAACATGATTTTTTTTTTAATTTTTTCTTGATTAATGAAAAAGACAAGTAAAATTAGAAATCGAATTAGAAAATTTGGGACGGATAATTGGACGTAAGGAATAATTTTGAATCCAGTAGCAATAACAAAAGTTGAAATATATTGGTTATCTGTTGGGTTTGTGGAAGGGGCTGGTTTGTGTTGTTCCAAACAGATTAATCATTCGTTGCAACAGATAATTAGTCTGGTTCAACAGATAAATATCATAGTGCAATAGATAATATGTCTGATGCAACAGATAATACGTTTGATGCAACAAATAAATCTTCTGATGCAACAGATAAACAGTCTGATGCAACAGATTACTTATTTGATGCACCAGATGATTGATCTGTTTAAATTGTGGGCACTTATGCTGGATTCATGATCGGAGTTCTATCCATTGTTAAAAAAATAGAAGTGTACTCAGATGACAAATACGAATAAAAATCATAATTTTACTTACAAAAGTCACCTATGAAGTAATGCTAAAATGAAAGGTGATGTAGTAAATAAAATTTGACCTAAGAAATTGGTCAGATAGCAGCAGTAACATTGTACCAGCAACAACAAATGATCGACAAGAAGAAGATGAAGATGATAATGAAGTAGAAGATGATGATAATGAAGCAAAAAATGATGAATAAAGCAGTAGAAACAACGAACAACAAAAATCGCTAAGAGAGAGAAAACAACAATGGATGAGAAGAGAGAGAAAGACGTTTTTTTTCCTTCGTTTTCCGTTATTTTAGGTAAACATTGGGATCAAAGTATAAATTTAAAAACCTGTGGGTTATTTTCAAACTTCCCCAATTTTCTTAATCCATAATAAAGTAATTGTCACCTCCAACTAATAATTAAGACTTGTGTCACCCACACCTCATTTTTAAACTTTTTTGTCACATATGACCCCAAACCCTATGTAACTTGTAGTAAATGATTTTAAAAATATTTATTTAGCTTTTCCAAATATCTATAATTAAAAGAGGATTGATTGCAATCATAGACACTATTGAATTGACATTGGTTTAGAGCAACAATATAAACACTTTAAAGATATTTGAACTGATGAAGTTGAAAAAAATAAAGGGAAAACAGTTATTGCCTAAGTCAAATGGATTGATTTTATTCGCTAAATTGATGTATCTAAATAAGAAAATTCATTACGAAAAGTTCTTAATTACAAGATATAACCGTTGTAGTATGTTATAGACTGCTATTCCTTTTTCTTTTGTAGAATCAATGAATTATGGCTGGAATAGTCAAATAAATTAATGTTTACTTCGTAGGAATTTGACCATATATTTTAAATATTTTTTACTTTATTTGAAATTATAAATTTAGAGTTAAATGTGACATTTTGTCTGATTATATTTTTTGTAAAGAATATTTGAAGTTGAAATAATGTTTATGCTTGAATGCATTTAAATATAATTTCAAAAATAAAAGGTAATTTAGCAAATAATAAATTATTTTTCAAATTTGAAACAACTTCAAATTAAATTTTAATTTTTTTTGATGAAACATTGATTGTTAAATAAAATAAAAAAATTATACAAAATAAATAAATTATTTAATTTCTATATGTAGGAGGTAGTCACGTTTGTTGAACCAGTAAATGCGGAGTTACGTCACATTGTTTTGTTTATTTTATTCATTTTTCTTTTGGGTGGAACATGAATGGAATTATTTTTTTTTATAATATAGATTCATACTTTAATAATTTTTGAATGCACTGAAGATGAAGCAAAAATTGGTAGTGGTGAATTAAATACGTTGCCTTTGCGTAAGTGGTTTCCAAACAAACAACAAAACTTATCTCCATAAATTAATCATTAAAAACATCATGGCACCCCACAACCCTTTTCAATGTAACGTCACAATAAATCAAATTCCACTGCTTCTTTATGAGTAAAATGATATGTTCGTGTTTTTCTTTTATGTAATTTTGAATGAAATATTAATATCCCATTTTGCTACGAAAATTATAATTTTTTAGAGTTAAAGTTGGAGTTGGAGTTGTATTTGGTCATAAATATAAATTTAAGTTGTTTTTGAAATTTTGTGAGAAAAGTATAAGTGAAATACTTATTTTCACTTTTTCAAACACAATATCAAATTGTATTTGAAAGGCTCATGCCCAAACGTATATTGTTTTCACTAAAGTGAAATAATTTTTTGAAAAAAGATAAATAATTTTCATGGTCAAACAACTACTGATTAAGAAATTTTTTAAATTAATTATTATTTTAAGATACAATCTTTCATTACTAAGTATTTACTTTATTATATTGTTTGCCGTCTTAAAAAAATAGTTGTTATTAAAGATAAAAACAGAAAATATAATGATTAGTAATTTATTAAACTTTACAAATAATTTAAATAAACTACGATAAAGGTCATTATAGATAATTTAAAATTATTACTATTTTAATTTTTTTATTTTCCAATTCATTTTAGTCCGTTTCAATTTTCAAAAAGATTTTTTTTTTAGATAATTATTTAATTATAATTTTTTACATGACATGTTTAAGATTATGAAATTAAATAATATTTTACATACTATTTAAATTTAAGTTCACAAGATGTACGTTTTAGTAGATTCTTTTTAAGTTTTGTGTTAAACTAAAATCAGAAATATAGCAAATAATCTTTTTCTTCTCCTTCTCTATACTTTGAGGCCACCAAATCCTTTTTCATTTGAAAAAATCTTTGATTCACTCAAAATATACATACATTATATACAAAATATTGTTGTCTTTTCTTTGCATTTGAATCCTCTCCTTTTCATCAATCCAACGTTCCTAATTTGTCTTCTTTCTTCCTCTTTTTCTGTTGTTCACCATTTTCCTTACCCTTTTTACCATTTCCTCTTCCCTATTTCATTCTTCTCCTGATTTATTTCTTATTTTAAAGATTTGATTTTTAGTTTGTTTTTCAAGAATTTAATGCCCCCAGAAATGGGATTTTTCTAAAAAGCTCAAATATTTATTCCTATTAATGCCCTGGATTTTCTTGATTTGTATAAAAAGTTGACCATTTGTGTTATTACATACATTTTCAGACACCCTTTTGGTTACTTGTTGAAATTCCCACACAGAAAATAAAATGTATGGAACCCATAGTAGAAAAGATTTGGCTTTTGAATACCAATCACAAATTCAGATATTAAGGCCAAGTATTCATGCAAGAAGGGCAAATATAACAGTGAAATTTCAAGATCTATATGGTTTTACAGTAGAAGGGAATGTTGATGATGTTAATGTGTTGAATGAGGTTAGGGAGAAAGTTAGGGAACAAGGTAGGGTATGGTGGGCATTAGAAGCTAGTAAAGGTGCTAATTGGTATTTACAAACACAAGTTACATCATCAACTCTTAAGACATCCTTAAAACTGTCTAGTTTGGTGAATGGAATTACTCTTAAGAAGCTAATTAGGAAAGGCATCCCACCTGTGTTGAGACCTAAGGTGTGGTTTTCACTATCAGGTGCAGCTAAGAAGAAATCAACTGTGCCTGAAAGTTATTATCAGGATATGACTATGGCTGTTGAGGATAAGGTTACAGCTGCTACCAAACAGATTGATCATGTGAGTTTCTTGGTCATAACATTATTACTTTGATCCCTTGTTGATATTAAGGGGTCGTTTGGTTCGTAGACTAGAATATCCCGGGATTATAGTCGTGTGATTTAATCCTTGGACCCCAAGTTTGATGGGATATCCAGGATTAATCCTGGGATAAAAATTGTACTGTATTTGGCGACAGTATAGATTGTATCCAGGCTTACCCCGCACACCAAATGACCCCTTAATAGATTTCATTACCTCTCTGCATATGTTGTTATGCTATTTGATACTATTACCTTTTGAGTGATGGAAGATGTTGTTGTTTGGCTGCTTGTTGCTATGTGTTGAGAATTGATGTGTTAGATAACTTGTTGGATGCATTTGATTGAAGTTAACTTGTTAATAGGTGCTCTAAATGTAATTATTTTCATCTGGTTATAGGGTGAAATTCTAGGCTGTGAAGTATAATTAAGAGTAGTTTAGGATGCATCTTTACCCCTTGTTGATATTAAGAGAGTAGATTTGGTTTATCTCTCTGAATATGTTAGTATGCTATTTTAATGTATATAGACTTAAATCTTAGTAATGTACATAACTATATTTAGGTAGCAGATTTATAGGAATCCCTGGTGATTTCTTTCCTTAGTTAGCACCTAATGTTTGTAATTATGCATTGCTCACCTACTGGGAGAAGACAGGATTTTCCATTTAATTACATGGTAGCAAAGCCAGGCCCATTTCTGTTTGGATCCTGGTCCACGCTCAATTGGCCTGGGCGCGAAGGGGGTGTTAGAGTGGGTTAAAGTACCATATTGGTTTGGGAACAGACTGGTGGTTTGTTCATATGGACTTGGGCAATCCTACATTCAGAAGCTAGCTTTTGGGGTTAAGTTAGGCCCAAGTGCTATATCTTTACAATAATATTACCTTTTGAGTGATGAAGCGTGAGAAGGGGAGCCTTAGAGTAACTGGTAAAGTTTCTGTCATGTGACCAGGAGGTCACGGGTTCAAGCCTTGGAAATAGTCTCTAGTAGAAATGCAAGGTAAGGCTGCGTACAATACACCCTTGTGGTGGAGCCCTTTCCTCGGACCCTGCGCATAGCGGGAGCTTTAGTGCCCCGGACTGCCCCTTTTTTAGTGATGACGCGTGTAGCTGTTTTAGCTGATTGTTGCTACATCTTGAGACTTGATATGTTGATAACTTGCTGGATGCATTTGAGGGCAGTTTCGAGTTAATACATGAATGCAAACTTTTTGATCTACTTGAAGAGTGGACTTCTAGGTTGTGGAGTATAATTAAGAGTTATGTAGGATGCAATTTTTTGGGCGGATAATATTGTTCTATGTTATACTTCTGCCCAACTTTTTCTCTTCCGAAAGTTTCACTAAAATACCAAGGTTTAATGACTTGTGCAAATACTTGATGTGTTGATAAGTATTTTGGGAGATGACTTGTATTACAGATTTCAAGGGTTGAGTGCTTTCCTTTGCTGTAATATTGAAGGTCGACTGGCAAATGATCCTTTTATAAGTCGAAGAGCACGTCCCATTTGCTATTTCTCTGTCGAGCTATTATACTAGGCTCAAACTTGAATAGGCATTTCCTATTGGTTAGGGATTAAATGCATCTTGATGAAGTTAAAGTGCACGACGACTGAAAGCCATACCCTTTTAAAGAGTGAGATCCCTCAGTGGTTCATGGTAGAGCACCAATTTGCAGATAAAAGAGGGTCTTCATGATGTTTAGTTTTATGTGAAATAAATCCAAAAAAAAAATCTTCTAGTTATGTGCGGAATGTTTATATTGAGATTGGAAGACAATAATCACGATTATATTCAGTAACTTGTTGTCAAGCTTGAAGTGAAATGTAAAATATGAGATACATTTTATTTAAAAATTCGTTATTAACAAAATTTGTTATCTGTGGTTTTTACTTGCAGGACCTTCCACGAACCTTTCCTGGTCATCCTTGGTTGGACACTTCTGAGGGTCATGCTGCTCTTAGGCGAGTTCTTGTCGCCTATTCTTTCCGAGATTCTGATGTTGGCTATTGCCAGGTATATCCTTCTTGTCTTTCACTAGGATACCTTCTTTTATAATCTTTTCTCTTTCATATACAGAATTCCATGCTGCCATGCTTTATAGTTTAGAAATTTAGCTGTCCTTTTTCATGTCAGCTTATCCGTTATTTAGCTAGATTAGGCATTTAAGGGGATACCAATCGATTCTCTCATGTTATCTTGCAATTGAAAGCTGTGTCCTTGTTCAGAGTTGAATAGGAGTAAGAAGGGATATTTAACTAAGGCTACTACGGAAGTGAAAATTGAGGATAGGCAATTCAGATAAGGATGAAATTTAAGTTGCTTTTTCAACAGAGCAGATGCTTAGCTCTAAACTAGTCAATCCAATTACTGCCTGCTGCAAATTTGCACCTATCCTAGACAGCTTAAAGTCAAAGATCAAATGCTTTCCCCATGTTGGTATAACAATGCTGTTTAAATGTGAAGTGGTACATAGCACTGCTTGAGGAAGAAATATCTGAAGTCTAATATATTTAGCCTATTAGATCTTTTTTCTCTCAAATTTGAAACCCCTTGCACGCGACAATATGGGGTTGGCCTTCTGATCGAGCTTGTTGCAAGGACTTGCCTAGTGTGCTTTACCTCTCTTGTGTGGTTTGTGAGCGAGCTATTGCATAGGAGCGGCGTGCACATCCAAAGGGTAGGGTAGCAGTGCAGGTTTCCTGGCCTATTAAAACCAGGTTCTCAACCAATGAATCAAACGTTTCTTACATGTCAAAACATGTTAAGACATAAGAAGGCCTTAAATGTGCCCACTTAGATACAAAGAGGAAGGTAGGTATAGAGCAAGTGGTTTGCTTTTTCTCTTCAATAGTAGTTGATACATCACTTAGAAATACATACTTTTCCTTCAAAACTAATTAAAATGAGCTGATTGTTTTACAGGGATTGAACTATGTTGCAGCATTATTGTTGCTTGTGATGAAAACTGAAGAAGATGCTTTCTGGATGCTTGCTGTCCTTTTAGAGAATGTCTTGGTCAATGATTGTTACACTAATAACTTGTCCGGGTGCCATGTTGAGCAAAGAGTCTTCAAGGATCTATTAACCAAAAAATGTCCAAGGTACTTGCTCTTTTGCCTTTTGTTATTATTTTTCACCAATGTTTTTGATCACATGGATATAGACTGTTTTCTGAAATTGATGAGGAACATGCAGGTTAGCCGCTCATTTGGATTCTCTAGAATTTGATGTTTCTCTTGTTTGCACCGAGTGGTTTCTCTGCCTTTTCTCCAAAAGTTTGCCTTCTGAGGTGAAGAATTCTCGCTCGCTTTGTGTCTGAAACTCTGAATTGCTATAAAATAAATCATCCAAACACCTGCTAAAATTTGGTTACTGATTAGTAAATTTGTGTCTACTAATTCATTTTAGACAACCTTGCGGGTATGGGATGTCCTCTTCTATGAAGGTGGTAAGGTTCTATTTCATGTAGCATTGGCAATTTTCAAGGTAAATGATTCAAATTTCTGTGTCATGTATGTGTTTTACATCGATACTTCTCCTACTCAGTAGAAGTGAATTTCAAATTATAAACGAATTCTGCAATTATTTAATAACTGCAGATGAATGAAGAGGCATTGCTGAGAGCACATCATGTCGGGGATGTAATTAGTATCATACAGAAAAGCACTCATCACCTTTTTGATCCCGATGATTTGTTGACAGTAACATACT
Source organism: Capsicum pubescens (assembly GCA_030864215.1). NCBI lineage: Eukaryota > Viridiplantae > Streptophyta > Magnoliopsida > Solanales > Solanaceae > Capsicum > Capsicum pubescens. Next base: position 269,529,938 of record CM061544.1, on the reverse strand, counting down.
CTCACTAGACTCTATTTTTCTCTTATGCTCATGATCCATCTAATTCGTTTTACCCAAACATTGCATAAATGACTTTTGATTATGGAACTTGTTCTGAATGAGGATGCTTAATCTTTAGGACAACATACTTCTGTATAGACTCTACGCGAATCATTTCTTTACCATTCATTTCAGGTTGCTTTTGACAAAGTTGGCTTTATGACAACAACTACTATATCAAAACAGCGGAAAAAGCAGGAACCGGCTGTAATGGCAGAGCTCGACCAGAGATCAAGACGGTTAAATTCTGTATTTACAGATGAAAAACGGTAGTTTGTTTATGAGGAAACCTAGTAATTGTAACATATGCATAATGTATCCGTGTCAGGGTGTGCTGCCCTTGCTAGGAGATTGATCTTTTGCTCACAGAAACAATGAGCAAAGACCGCGGCTTGGAGAGAGAATGTGCTTGTTTAAGTTGTAGGTGTAACATAAATGTAAATGTAATCTGAAATGTTGCTGTATTTTAGTTGATCCTTTATTCTTTACTCTCTGTTATCATAATCCTGCAGAGTCAAATTTATAATAGTAAAAGGAAAAACCATGCTGGTTTGGAAAGCTGAGTCCTATTATGTGACTTAATTTGCATATTCTATTACCATTTTTTTTTTTTAATTTGGTGGCCTCAACTGTGTATTAACGTTAAATCCAATCCTGATTCTAGATAATTTTAGGTTTAACTATTTCTTTCAACATGCTTTTGTTATTTTCTAGTACAATTGGATAGGAGATTCTCAGAGAGCGAGTATTGATTTTGTGGTAATTGAATAATTGGTAACATCATGTCCATTGTTTTCGGATGCAATAGTCTTAAATACCCGTTCGATTCACATGTTAATCTTGGAGCAAAAACAGTCACCTTTCAAAGAAGACTACTACTCTTGAGAAATCAAAGTCCTCTTTTTACTCCTCACTGAAAGTTTCCAACCTTTTTTTTGCTTTCTCGGTGCTTTGAGCTTACAATCTTAAATGCTTATTATTTGAGATACCTCATCTAAGATATCAAAGTGTTAATATACTTTTTAGATTTTTAAAATTTGAAACATTAATTAAGAATGTTATGGGATACACGTGTAAAACATGTGTCCATAAACTAGCATAACTATATGAGTGAACCTCAATACCTTTTCATTCACGGTGACTCGAATTAGGGGAGGGTCTTTTACATTTAAGGTCATAGCGTCAGTACTTAAACGCTTACTCTTATTGCTCTTCTCAGGTTCACCTCTTTTGGATGTATTGAGGTTTGAAGTCATTTCTTCCAGATCCTCGCTGTATGGGCCAAATCACTACCCTCGAAAACCTTTTCCTTCATCACATCCTCCTCGGTTTTGTTACCCTAACATCCATCATGCACGATCTCTTTCAGTTCAGTAGTATCCAGAGCTGACATCTTTGCCACTTCTTGTTGAGGGTCCGCAAAATGATTTGAGCAAATTCACTGAGATCAAGGCTCTTTTACATCAATAGACATAAGCACAGAAGAAAGCAAACACCGCAATTATTCTGATGAAATTGTTACTATTTTTTGATTTAGAAAACAACACAAATTCTTGAACAACTAATTCAAAAAGGAAATAATCTTAAAAATCATTTACTTTAATTTACATGATTGATTGGGAAAAGGAACCACGAAGCATAGTAGGCAATAAAATGAAGATTTAAGCAAACACCGATTGTACTATTTCTTTAATTATTGTTCCGCTATGGGATAAATAAAAATCTGAAAGATACTGATGAAGATCATTAAAAATTGAGAACAAAATAAAGATGTAATGAAGAACTAGGCAACCATCTGTACAACAAAATAAATTTTTTTTAATTGAAATTAAAAAGTAGTCATTAATGTTGCTGATTTTCTTTTTTCTTCAGGCATGAAATAAACAAAATCCCAATACATTTGATGAAAATTAGCTTTTAAAAAATAAAAACTCATAACTTTTAACTACATCTCATGTTCAGATACATTGAAATATATTGCTTAATTCAAGAAATCAATAATAACAATTAAAAAAACTTGAGAATGAAAATTAAAGAGAGAATACATAAATATTATAGATACTGACAAAATTATGTATCAAAAATATATAAAGATTGTGCCTTCACAAAAAATTAGGATAGTTTTTTAAGAGAAAACTACAAGTTAAAAATCAGAGAGGGATATATAAGAAAAAAATCATAGATTCTTACACGAACATGTATCCAAAAACTTATAAAGATTGTAATTTTTTTTAAGATTGTAATTTTTTTTGGAAATAAAGAATTACTCATTTTATGACAAACAATAAAATCATGAGAACCGAAGATTAAAAAAAAAAATCAAAAGGGACAAAAAAAAATCACAGATTGAGTAAGGAAGGAGTAGGAAGGAGTTAGTAATGATAGAAAGTATGGCCTCTTTATTGTGCAGCAACACTTGTTGGCAACAAATTTTCGTTAAAGCTGAAAATTAACTGCAAGCAAAAATAAAATAAACAAAAAAAATAATTTTATATAAATAAATTTTACAGGTACAATTTTGTTATTCTCTCGATTTTTCTCTCCTAAGTTTTTCCGTAATTCGAGAGCCTTTGCAGCGTGATTCTCAAATGAAGGATGATTTGAGCCTCCTAGAAATGTGTTTGGATCTCCGAAAATTGTCTGACAACACTTTGTCTTATCGAATTGATCTCTGGGCAGAACTCCGTTAGTCAATTCGTTGAAGAGCTGTGTAGTCAATGTAAAAGCTTCTTCTAATGCTTGCAGAATGTCCTCCTCCCCCTCCCCCCAGAACGTTATGTTACTCCCATATTTATAGTTGTAGGGGTAGGCCTAGTTGCTTGTGATTGGCCGAAACATATGTCACTTTACCACTTGACGTCTTTTGACTGGTTGTTGAACTTGAATGAGATTTTCACATCATTTGTACATATGTTGGCGTCTCATTGGTCTTGGATTTGACTGGGATGCCACGCCACTTGATGAGTTTGGGCTTCAAGGTGAGATGGACCTTGATGAGGAATAAAATAGGCTTATTATTTTTTTAAGCCTAAAATAAGTTTAAACCCAATAAAATGTGGATCAAATTTAAATTTTATATGAATTTGATCCAATAAAGAGCAAACAAACTGCTTGACAAGAAGATTACCATGTGTACCAGCACTGCTACAAGTCTCAACGAAATGAGCGATGTGTTTCCTTGGATTTTTCTTTCCATCAAATTGTTGAAACTTTGGCGGTTGATATCCAATTGACATCGGTAAGCCCTCGATTCACTTAGAATACGGCTTTGAGTATCCTACGAAACTTTGTGACGGACCGCCATATTGTGCCTTGATGGTGTTTGCAATCATATCTTGTAATTGTTGAACTGTTAGAGTAGCCACTGAAGCGGATTGATCATCGCAATAATTGTCATTTGTCTTGATGAGAGATTCACCATCAACTTTTTCTCGCGGTGTTAGATTATAATTTGACTCTCCAGGATTGTAGAGATCTAACTTGCTCATAAGTCGGGCGATTTGATGATCTTTCTCGTCAACGGGCTTCTTCAAGGCTTCAATGGTTTGCTCCATCATTGCAAACTTCTCGTCCAAGTCAATTGCATCAACCATGAACGTGTTGACTTTCGTTGAAGTTGGAGAATTCATTAAGTTTTCAGATTCTCCAAACTTATAGTTAGCTACAAAATTTTATAGTTAGCTACAAAATTTTATTGTAGTGAAAAATGTATGGTTATTTCATTTACTTATCGCCACAATGTTTATAACTTGAAGCAAAATTATTATATTTAGCTACAATAGTTTGTTTCAAATAATTTGTTATAGCTAAAAGGTTACTATTGCTACAGTTACTTTTATTGTGTAACAAAAACTTATAGTTAGCTATAAAATTTTATTTTAGTAGTAAAACTGTAGCTATTTAGATAAGTATTACCACAATTGTTATCAATTATAACAAAAATGAGGATTTAGCTTTGTCAATTAAATTTTTATGGCTAAGAAAAATTTACGAATTTATAGATAGCGATGAAATTCAAGTTTTTGTGTCTATTACTAAGTAATAACCATGATTTTTAAATTCATAGCTTTGATTCTGTAGCTATAAGTACATTTTCTTGTAGTAATCTTTTAAATTCATATAACTTATTTCTAATGGCATAATGGTTGAGCAACTAGGTTCTATGTAACCATGCCCTGCAATTGAGAAATTCAAAAGGAGGACATACTAATTTTACTGTATCATATTATTATTAATAAAATTATTAAATAGCTTGTTGAAAGTTTGATTAGATTTAGAATCTCTATTACACTATATTTTTTGCGACCCAAATATTCTTATGAATTCTTGAAGAAAAAGTAATAAGAGTAAAAATTTATTAGACCTCCTTATCAAGTAACAATTATATTTATGCAAGGTATGTGACTTTAAAAAAATATAAGAGACACTCATTAACAGAGGAAAAAAAAGTATTTCATGTTTTATACTATAAAGAAATCATGAAGAAAAATATTTATAATTAAATAAAGAAATTAAATAAGTTGTATTTACCACATAGTCAAATATAGACACGGACGTACAGTTCAAGACATATGTAACGACCTAAATATTTGATGAAATATGTGAAATTTATGATTTTGTGTGATTTGACTATTTTACCCCTCCTCGTAGTTGCATGATGAATTTTTGGGGTGTGGGGGTGATTGACATGATTTTTGATGCATTTTGGTATCATTTATGCAATATTGTGATTTTTGATAGTTTCGAGAGCCTTATTTTGGACTTATGTGGATATCTTTTGATCCGTGCAATGGAAGGCCAAACGAACTGCACTAGTAGTCCCGAATTATTGATTTTAGGCTAGATAGACCTTTAGTTCGGATCCCGGTGCACCTAAGCTTATTTCGACTTATTGGTTAAAATATTGAAAAATTAGAAATATGGGTGTGGGACCCACATTTGATCAAAACGACCTCAAATGGAAAATCCAACTTTGCCAGTAGATCCGAAATGTCGATTTTAGGGTGTTAGCATATTTGGTATGATTTTACAGTTTTAAATCTCATTTCGACCCTCGATTTGAAAAATTGTGATTTCGGATTTCGGAGGTCAATTTTGTGAAAATGATATTTTTTTGAAAATATGATATCGTCATCGCGTCAGAATATCAAATTTAGTATGGTTGCATAGTTCATTTGCATGTATCGAACTCCGAACGAATTTCGGACACCCCGTCAAAGTCCAATCGATAAAAAAAAAACTATTTGCAGAAAATCTGCTATAAATAACAAATTTTAACCCTTTTTTTGACCCAGTTTCTCATTTTCATCTTGCTTCTTGGGAGTTAAATCCTAAAATAGTGTGAGAGCTTAAAATTAAAGTTTGTGAGAGTTTGGGAAGCTAGATTAACACTTTTTTTTTGGTTTTATTACAGATTAAAGGTAAGAATTCACCATTTTCTTTGTAATTTCTTAACTAATTTCTCAAAACCCCAAAAATCTTAGGACTTGATTTTAAACCCCATTTTCACTTGAATAATATTTTTATCTTATAATTACTAGTTTTTCATCTATTTAACCTTCAAAACAACTTTGATTCTTGATTTTAACCCGGATTTCAAAGATTTTACCCGATAAAGCTCAAAAATAATTTTTCTTTGATTTACACCTCGTTTTTTACTCAATTTAACTTGGGTTTTCAGCTGTAGGTTCCTAAAAATATGGGGAACATGTTTTTGAAGTAAAGTTCTGATTTTACCCTCTTTTTTTTTTCAAAAATCCATTTTGGGGGTCCATTTTGACCCCAAACCAAAAGTAGTCAATATGGGTGTCGTTGGTTTTGTTTTGAAACGTAGATTTTATATTTAATATTTTTAGTGAAGTTAGGAATTGTTCGTGAAAAGTACGGTCACGGGTTCAAGTGTTGCGGACCGATTTTGACTTTCGAGGTAGGTTATGGTTTAACTCTTTCAGACTGGGTTAGGTAGTAAATAATGGTACAAAATGCATGCTAAGGGTGGGAACTAATCATGAAAAATGTCTATCTATGTGTTGTGCCCTTGTGGGTTCTTATATGTGATGTAATTATTGAAATTGAGATATTATGTGATATGTGTGACCATGTGGGGTCCTATGTGATATTGATAGCCTTGAATACATATGAATAATTATATTGTGGTTTTAAAATACTTAATGTGGTACCATTGGTGTATTGTGATTATATTCATACTTTATTGACAAATGAGACATGTGAAAATTCATGGATGATATGAAAATAATGAGTGGACATTGACTCATGTGGTTGTGGAAAAGTATCATTGTGGTTGGTTGTGGAAATATATCATGTGGTTGTTTGTGGAAATACTCATTGTGATTGGTTGTGAGCATTACATCTTCATATCATACTCATTCATGAAACATTGGTACCACCGTGGCAATATCTGAGAAACACTGGCAATATTTTTTTAAAAGATATTGTAACACCTTATAAAACCCTTTCCAAGGGATGTGCCAAAAGGAGATATGAGATATGTGGATTGTATACGGGTTGACTAACCCCGCATGGGTCCTAAGTCGGGAAACTTTAGCTCCGTAGGTGTATGCGGGGATTGTACGACGATCCCGGAGGTTGTGCGATGACCTCGTGCATCATTATCATCATCATCATCATCATATACATTGCACTTACTTTATTATGTTTATGTTGTGTTGTATTACCTTATTGACTTGTCATCTATGTATTTGTCTTGCCTTCTTTTATTTATATTTGATGATCTTTTATCTATGTGTTCTCTCTTGTTCTATTTATATGTGACATAATGTATACTTGTGTTCTATATCTTGGTGTGTTGTTGTAATATATGTGAGATATATTAAAGTGGTTAGTGCAAGCAGTGTGGGCTATCGTTGTGGGACATTTTCTGATTGCAGGTGACATGCCCTTAGTGTATAATTTGTATGTTTTATTTACTACTTTGCTTGATCAGCCTATGATACCTACTGAGTACAAGTGGATCATACTCATGCCTACTGCGCCTTTTCGGTGCAGGTCCTAGCTCGAGTGCGCCTCAGATTGATTGACTCGGATGATTGTTAGAGCTTCCAAGGTAGCGGTTGAACATTTATGTGTCCGAAGTTCACCTCTATCTTTCTATAGTAGTTATGTCTTTATTAGTATACAGAGACAGTTATTATTCCTTTGTGGTTATTTTTTAGATGTATTTGACTCTTGGATTGTATTAGTAGTTCTTACACTATTAACACCTGGTTGTGGGCATGATTGGTATTTTAGATAAGTTATTTCCGCATTGTTATGATTATTTATATGGTTCAACTTCTTTCTAGAAGTCTTACCTTGGATATTTCTGTCTTTTTCTCTTTTCGTATCAGTTTGAGTGATAGACTTACTTGTCAAGGTACGCTGCGACAAGTGTCATCATGACCCTCGTTTTTGGGTCGTGACAACATATATATTAAGCTAATTTTAAAATAAATATTCAAAATATTGTAAAGAAAAAATGAGCAGATCTTAAAATTAGGTATCATTGTAATATTTTAAAATCTTTTAATAGATGAGCAGATCTCAGGTTGGTATCATTGAAATAACTTTTTATTTTTTGAAAAATCTAATTTCGCTTAAAAATAAACATAGTTAAAAAACCTCAGATCAAGAAGGAAAGAAGCAGGATATTAATCTCAAGCCCAGAAAACGCGAAAGTTCTTAAGCGGCCACTATGAATTATTTGAGAAACAAGCCCTAGGATGTATCATCATCGACGTTTTTTAAAAATATAGCAAAAAGATAGGAAATCAAAACAATAAAAATTGTACTATCCGATAATGATGAGCAAAAAACACTGTGATGAAGACAAAGAGATGAATGAATTTAATTATCAAGTACTTGTTCATCCCTAAAGCAACTCTTTAATTGCTTAAGAGGCAGATTTATCTTATGTCATATAAAGGAATAAAATTGACAGTTTCAAAAGCAAAACACATGATACAATTTTTTTTTTTTATAAAACTACATGCTGAAATTAAATAAAATTATTCATTTTACCAAAAAAATGTATACTTACCAAAAATATATAAAAATTATCGCTTGTTGAAGGAATAAATAAATGTTCAAAAATAAATAAATGAAGGAAACGGTAAAGAAACTTACATACAGGTATGAGAGAAGTGAGAACTGATGTGATGAGAAGAGAGAATTTTGAGTAATATGAAGAGACTTTTGCCTATTTATTTGAGTCATCTATTCTAGAAATGTCAATTCTAGAAAGCTTGAGTCATTAATTTATTAATTTTTAATTCTAAAAACATCATCAATTCTTCAAATGTAATTTAATGTGACTGTGTGAGTTGGGAAACTATTTCACAAATAAAAAAAATCAATATCTTATGTACATAGCTATATGATGCGAAAGGCATTAACTCACGTGGGGTGGGGTACTTGTATGTTATGCACTAACAAATTTTATATCAATCTTGTCTTGTATAAACATGTATGCCAAATGAAAATTCAAGCACAAAAAATATTTTTAATTTATTAATTTTTAATTCTAAAAACATCATCAATTCCTGAAATGTAATTTAATGTGTATGTGGTGGAAACAATAGACACATGGATAGATATTCATGTGTTAGAGAAATAATTCTTCCGTCCTATTTTATATATCGTCATTTGATCGGACATAAAATTTAAGAAATAAATAATGAATTCATAAGATTTACAAAATTGTCTATTTTAAAGTCACTTTAATGTTTACTTTTTAATTGTCTCATCTTATTAAGCGAGACAAATAAGAATAAATAGAAATAATGTCATTAAATAAATGTCAAATAAGAAAAAATTGACATTTTTTTGGGACGAATTATAAAGAAAATGTCCGACTCATAAAATAAAATGGAGGAAATATAAACTTTAACAGATTTTTCTTGACAATTATTATATACAATGAAATAGATATAAAAATATCTTATAATGTGCATGTGGTCCAACCATAGCCACATGAACAAATATTCACATATGGTAAAAAAATAAAAGAATGGAAAGATATTTTTGTACAAGTATTACAATAATAAAATAGATACTCCCTTCATTTAAAAAAGAATGACTTACTTTGACTTGACACAAAATTTAAAAAAGTAAAGAAGACTTTTGAATCTTGTGACCTTAAATTAAAGTTGTGTCAAATGTACCAAAATGCCCTTTAATCTTGTGGTCCTAAACATGTCATGTGGAAAGTTAAAGTTAAGGTATTGCCAAAAAAAGAAAAAGGGTCATTCTTTTTTAAACGGACTAAAAATGAAAGTAGGTAATTCTTTTTAAAACGGAAGGAGTATGAAATATCAAAAATACCTTTGATCAATAAAATAGATATGAAATGACAAAACTACCCTTGGTTGTCCCTTTACTTATCTTTCTATATAGTAGAAATAATAAAATATACTTAATAAATTTGAAAAACTCCTCTTGAATTTTGGAAGCTAGTGGAAATGGTTTGAAAAAATTGGAGACGAAAGAACATGAGAGACTATTGTGAAGACTTAAGAATAATCAAGAATCCAACATATTTATTCTTTAACCTTGTATATGAGCTTAATTACAGGTTTGTCATTGGTCGTCCTCCAATTTACTCTTCTATATAATAAATAAATAAAATATATAATAATAATATAAAAAATTATAATTTTCGCCACTTATATAAAGGAATAGAAATGAGTATTGTGTTTTAGAACCCGCAAAAATCATTTATAGAAAGTTGTGAAGGAATCTATGGGATCCACGTGAGTTATTGTACAACTTTTGGATAGGATTGACATTTACAAAAACAGGTTTGATTTTTTTGTCATTAAAAATTAATACACAAACTTTAAGGCTTACAAAATAAGCAAACAATACATTTTTTAAAAAAATGACAAGAATACTTTTGATCGTCCCACCTATTATTCACTCTTCTATGAAAAAATAAAATAAAATAAAATTTCACCACTTATAAAAAGAAATAGAAATGAGTATTGTGTTTTAGAACCTACAAAAAACATTTATAGAAAGTTATGAAGAAAATTGTGGGATCCATGAGAGGTATTGTACAAACTTGGGATCCATCACTTGTTCTCATATACTGACTAAGGTATAACTAATTGATCCAGGAAGCCACAAAAAATGGAAACAAAACCAACAAGGAAAAGTAACAGGTACTGGGAAAGAAGCTTTACTGTATCAACTATTGCCTTAAACTACTTTTTGCCAAAAAAAAATGAGCATAAATTTAACAAATTCAACATAGGAAAACAAACAAATTACCAGAAAGGCAGTTGTACTGTCATCAACTATCGCCCTATACTGCTCAATGAAAACTTCCACCATTTCTAACCAATTCAAGATCAACGAAAGCATTAAAAACCTTGCATAAAAGCTCAATTCTTTAAACCTCACATTCCAATCATTTTACTAGAAAAGCAGTTGTACTGTCATCAGTTATCGCTCTATACTGCTCAATGAAAGCTTTCACTATTTTCAACCAATTCAAGATCAACGAAACCATTAAAAACCTTGCATAAAAGCTCAATTCTTTAAACCTCACATTCCAATCATTTCTAGAACCTTCAAAATACTTCCTATTCAAAATCTCTTTATAAGAAATAAACGATTCTAGCAAAACCTCACTTCACTTGTCTTCATATATATACTGACTAAAGTATAACAAACCAATCCATGAAGCCCTCACAAGGTATGTCTCTGATTTATTCATCTACTTTATCAATTTTGATTGTTTCATATGCAAAAAACGCATTATTAAATACATAATTATGTTGTTTAGATCTATAATTGGAAATTAAAGTTTTCAATTGTTAGTAGTTCGAGCATTAACACCTAATTAAAATATATATTTATAGGAAAAAAAATTGTAAACGGATTATGAAGATGAAGAAACTAATAAAGCAGAGAAACGTACCTGTGAGCTTACTGGTGAGGATTAAACCAAGCGCTGAACACAATTAAGAAGATAGTCCTATTTATATTCAAGTAAAAATGTCTTTTAGAAATGTCCTTTTTTATTTGTTGATTTTTTTTGCATCTGTGGTTGAAATGAAAGACAAATGAGTGGATGTTGTGGAAGAGTAATGTGGAAATATCATTATATTCTTGAATTATCACGACCCAAAAATGAGGGTCATGATGGCAAATGTCGCGGCGTACCTTGACAAGTAAGCCTATCACCCAAACTGGTACGAATAGAGAAAAAGACAGAAATACCCAAGGTAAGGCTTCTAGAATGAAATCGAACCATATAAATAATCATAACAATGCGGAAAGAACTTATCCAAAACACCAATCATGCCCAAAACCAGGTGTCAATAGTGTAAGAACTACTAATACAATCCAAGAGTCAAATACATCGGAAAAATAATCACAAAGGAATAATAATTATCTCTGAACACTAATAAAGAGATAACTAGTATAGAAAGATAGAGGTAAACTTCGGACGCATGAATGTCCAACCGCTACCTTGGAAGCTCCAACAATCGCCCGAATCAAGTAAGCAAGACGCACTCGAGCTAGGACCTGCACCGAAAGGGCGAAGTAGGCATGAGTACGGTCCACTTGTACTCAGTAGGTATCATAGGCCAACTAAGCTAAGTAGTAAACAAGGCATACAAAATATACACTAAGGGCACGTCACCTGCAATCAGAAAATATCCCACAACGGTAGCCCACACCGCTTGCACTTACAGTTCTAATATATCTCACATATATTGCAAAAACACATCAAGATATAGAACACAAGTATAGATTATGTCACATATAAAATAGAGTAAGAGAGAACATGTAGATACAAGATCATCAAATACAAGTAAAGAAAGTTAAGACAAATACATAGATGACAAGTCAATAAGTCAATACAACACAACATAAATACAATAAAGTAAGTGCAATGTATATGATAATGATGATGATGATGATGATGATGCATGAGGTTGTCGCACAACCTCCGGGATCGTCGCACAATCCCCGTATACACCTACGGAGCCAAAGCTTTCCGACGTAGGACCCATGGAGGGTTCGTCAACCCATATACAATCGACATATCTCATATCTCCTTTCCGGCACATCCCTCGGAAAGGGTTTTATAAGGTGTTACAATATTATAAAAAAAGTGTTGCCAGTGTTTCTCAGATGTTGCCGCGGTGGTACCTATGTTTCATGAATGAGTATGATATGAAGATGTAATGCTCACAACCAATCACAATAAGTATTTCCACAACCAACCACATGATATATTTCCACAACCAACCACAATGATACATTTTAACAACCACATGAGCCAATATTCACTCGTTATTTTCATTTCATCCATGAATTTTCACATGTCTCATATGTCAGTAAAGTATGAATATAATCACAATACATCCATGGTACCACATTAAATAATACAATACAATTACTCACATGTATTCAAGGCTATCAATGTCACATAGGACCCCACACGGTCAAACATATCACATAATATTTTAATTTCGACAATTACATCACATATAGGCCCCCACACGGGCTCAACACGTAGATAGCCATTTTTCATGATTAGTTCCCATCCTTAACATGTATTTTGTACCATCATTTACTATCTAGCCCAGTCTGAAGAGTTAAGTCATAACCTACATCGAAAGTCGAAATCGATCCGCTACACTTGAACCCGCGACCTTACTTTTCACGAACAATCCCAAACTCTACTAAAAATATCAAATATAAAATCTACGCGTCAAAATAAAACCAACGACACCCATAGTGACTACTTTTGGTTCGGGGTCAAAACGGACCCTCAAAATAGGTTTTCAAAAAAAAAGGGCAAAATTGGAACTTTACTTCAAAAATATGTTCCCCATATTTTTAGGAACCTACAGCTGAAAACTCAAGTTAAATCGAGTGAAAAACGAGGTTCAAATCGAAGAAAAACCATTTTTGAGCTTTACCGGGTAAAATCCTTGAAGTCCGAGTTAAAATCAAGAATCAGAGTTGTTTTGAAGGTTAAATTGATGAAAAACTAGTAATTATAAGACAAAAATATTATTCAAGTGAAAGGGGATGAAATTTGGGTTTAAATTCATGCCCTAAGATTTTTGGGGTTTTGAGAAATTTATCAAGAAATTTCTAAGAAAATGGTGAATTCTTACCTTAAATTCGTAATTAAAATCAAGAAATATGTATTAATCTAGCTTCTCAAGCTCTCTCAAACTTCACTTTTAAGCTCCCAAAATATTTAGGGTTTAATTCTCAAGAGACAAGATAAAAAATGAGTAAAATGGGCAAAAAATGTGAAAAAGCTGCTATATATATTGCAGATTTTTTCTGCATAACTGCGCAGTTTTTATTTTAACTCAAAATGGACTTCGACGGGGTGCTCGGGATTCGTTCGGCGTCCAATTTATGCAAACGAACTATTTAACCATACTAAATTCGACGTTTCGGACGCGATGGCGATACCAGATTTTCTAGAAAAATTCGTTTTCACAAAATTGACCCCCGAGATTCGAAATCACAATTTTCCAAACCGAGGGTCGAAATGAGATTTAAAAGCCGTAAAATCATACCAAAAATGCTAACATATTAAAATCAACATTTTGGATCTGTTGACGAAGTCGTATTTTTCATACGAGGTCGTTTCAATCAAAAGTGGGTCCCACACCCAACTTTCCAATTTTTTCAACTTTCCGACCAATAGGTCGAAATGAGCTTGGGTGAACCAGGACCCGAACCAAAGGTCTACCTAACCTAAAATCGATATTCCGGAGCTTCTGGCATAGTCCGTTCGATCATCCATCACACGGATCAAAATATAACCACATAGGTCCAAAATAAGGCTCTCGAAGCCATAAAAAACCACAATATTGCATAAATGATACCAAAATGCATCAAAAATCATGTCAACCACTCCCACACCCCAGAAATACCATAATACAACTACGGAGAGGGGTAAAATAGTCAAATCACACAAAATCACAAATTTCACATATTTCATCAAATTTTTTGGTCGTTACAAGAATGTTGCAGAAACAGTTGTGCAATACCCATACTATCCTTAATTATGAAATGACTAAAGTACCCCTGGTCATCCCTTGCTTCACTTTTCTATATAGTAGTAATATATAATACTAGATAAGTATGTCAGTGCTTTGCACGGGCCCAACATGAAAAGTATATGTATTTACTTCGAACGAGTTGAAGAATAAAAATTCAGGTAATTATTTTTCATGCGCTGGAAAATGGTGGATGTTTCTAGAAATATTTTGGAGAAGAGAGAATATTTTTAAAGTGAGTTTAATGAATGTCGAAAAGACGATTTTACCCTTGGTCATCCTTGAACTCACCTATATAAAAATATATATATATAAAAAATTTGATCTTTCATTCAACATCCATGATATTCAGCCACTACAACAACAACAGAATATACCAGTATAGTCCCACAAAGTAGGATCTGGTAGTATATAGTGTACACAGACCTTACATTTACCTCAAATGTGAGATAGAGTTGTTTTCGATCAATTCTAACTCAAGGCAAAAATGGTCTGGAATGAAATTCAGCTATTAAAATAGTAAATCTGAAGAGAACTGAAAACAAATTTGGGTAAAAAAATTTTTACACACTTAGGGGTTGTTTGTTGGAAAACAAGTTATGATGAAATTAGTTATGTTGAGATTAGTTATACTTGGATTTGTTGTCCTCGGATTAGTTATCCTGTTATTATTTTTTAGTGGTTGTTTGGTTTATGATACTAAAAATAATATACGTTGCATTCTTTCTAAGAATAAATAGATTTTTTGCAAAATACCCTTCATTTTATTTAGCTTAATTAATTTCCTTCATATTAAACCATACAAAAGAAATTGAAAGTTATTAATCTCTTTTAATTAACTTTAGTAGTTTCTTTTTCCTAAAAATACATGTTAATAAATTTATGTTGATATTTCTTAAACGTGTATGAAACTTTAATATTTCATGTTAAATTACTTATTTTGTCCTAATTTCTATAAAATATTGATAATCTCATTTTTTGTTAAATAATTCATCATCAAAAAATGTGAAAAAGAATTACTCTCATTTTTTATTATTTGGTATCATTAATATTTGAAGAGTTAAATTATATTTTTTTAAAAAATTATTTTTTCAAACATTTTTAGCTATATATATAAAATAAGTTTTATTTAATAATTAAGCATGTACTAAGTTAGAAAGAGAATGTCAAGATACTTTAATTACTTGTTCATGATAAATTTGTTTGGAAAATAAAATTTTAAAGTAAGATTAATAAACATTTCTACAAAATAGAAAGACAATAAACCCATGGATCAATTTTGAATTTGATTGTATAAATAGTTTTTATGGTGTCACTATCATTTTTCATGACTCATTACTTTTGTAGCATTTAATAAATTCAAATAATTGTTGAAATTTATAAGAATGGATGAAAATTTTTAGAGTAATTAAAATTTAAATTACAGATAAAATGGAAAAAAAAATTAGTGTGAGGACTATCAAAATGTCAAATTCTCTCTCGTACATAGTAATGATTGTGACACTAAAAGAAAGTTAAAGATTTTTTTGTTTTGGAAATTGGTGGATGTTTCTATATATATTTTGGAGAAGAGAGGATATTTTTGAAGTGAGTTTAATGAATGCTGAAAAGATGATTTTATCCTTGATTTTCCTTGAACTCATCTTTCTATAATATAATATCTATGTCCAAAGTAGAAAATTGTTCAAATGAAAAATTAAGAATATTTATATTCTTGTAATAGTAGGGATCAATTTGGAAAAAACTAATGTCTTGATATTTCAAGGGACAAATAAGAAAGTTAACTAATAGAGAAGATCACAAAACATAATAACCCAGGTAAAAATATAATGTGCTATAATGTATGCATTAAGATGTATAGCGGTATACAAATAACATGTTTGTAAGGTATTTTTATTTTATATCAAGAAGCTTGAAAAAAAAAAGTAAAGAAAGAGATATTTTCAAGTTAAAGACCTTTTGCCCTTAATAATGAGTATAATTACAAGTTTTCCCTTGATCGTCATCAACTCTCCTTTATATATAGTAGAATCTTTCTATAATATAATATAATATCTATGTCCAAAGTAGAAAATTGTACAAATGAAAAATTAAGAATATTTATATTCTTGTAATAGTAGGGATCAATTTGGAAAAAACTAATGTCTTGATATTTCAAGGGACAAATAAGAAAGTTAACTAATAGAGAAGATCACAGAACATAATAACCCAGGTAAAAGTATAATGTGCTATAATGTATGCATTAAGATGTATAGAGGTATACAAATAACATGTTTGTAAGGTATTTTTATTTTATATCAAGAAGCTTGAAAAAAAGAGTAAAGAAAGAGATATTTTCAAGTTAAAGACCTTTTACCCTTAATAATGAGTATAATTACAAGTTTACCCTTAGTTGTCATCAACTCTCCTTTATATATAGTAGAAATAAAAAAAATTATACTATATATAAGAGAGAATATTAATTTTTGGTAGTCCTCACAAGGTTATTTTTGAATAAAACACAATAGAAAATGTAAGTAGAAGTCACACTATATAATAAAATATAACTTCTTATTTTTACAAAATCAAATAATATCTTATAACTTATTTAAGGTTTCATAATTAATATTAAAATATCATATACTCCAATACTTATTTTAACATCAGGTCAAACACATTATCTTAGATTAAATAACTAATTGTAATGTTGTTTTTTTCTACTTTATTTAAAAATTATACAAGAGAATAGATTAAAGTTATAAATATCTATTTAGAGAAAAGACATAAAGTGCCTCAAGTTGTCCGACTTTTTCAAAAAAACACCTAAACTATACTTTCGACCTATTACCCCACCGTTCTTACTTAAATTGTTGTAAATACACCATTTTAACTTAAATTTTGCCTATGCGTGTAGACACGTAAATCACCAATTAAAACCTGCCACGTGTAAATAATTTGATCTATAGTTTATCATCTTTTTTTTTAAAAAAAAATTCAATATTTATTTACTTTTTAAAATTATCCCATATCCCCCCCCCTACAAAAAAAACACCATTGTCTTCTTCATTGAACACCTGAATATACTACTTCTCTTTTTCTTCTTATTCTTCTCTATCTTTAAAAATTCCATTAAAGCTCCATTAAAGCTATTTTTTTTGGAATGATTATTTATCTATTTTTATTAACAATCATAAAACTCCATTTAATGGAGTTTCAATATCATCGCTACTGCAGAACTTTTGATTTATAAATTAAAATTTGTTGATAAATTGAATTTGACTATTGTAATTATAGAAATTAGAATTTATTAGAAGATAATGGTATTTTCATTGAGAGTTCGAAACAATGAGCCAACCTCAAACGAGCGGGATGGGTGTGGGGATTGTGCTTCTGCAGCAAAGTGTGTGTGTGTTTTGATGGTGGTGGGTGGGTGGGTGAAATTGAGGGGGTGGGGTGATAAATAAAATTAAAGAAGAGAAGGTATAAAATAAAAGGGAAAACTTTATTCAAAAATATAAATAAACATGAAATTAAATTATTTAAAACTTGGCAGACAATGATTGGTGCGTGAATTTACTCTCTTTATTGTGATTGAAATTCAACGAAAAATGGTGTATTTACAACGGTTTAGGTAAGTTTTGTGAGGTAATAGGTCCCCCGTATAGTTTAGGTCTCTTTTTTGAAAAAGCCGGACAAGTTGAGGGGTTACTTTATGTTTTTTCTCTATCTATTTATTAACATTTTATTTTATAGAGAATCATACAAAGAAACAAAGAATACTAATCCATACATAAATTGATTTTAAATACATTTAGATTCGTTTTATGAGTGTTTAACAAACAAAATAAGGACCTACTGAATGAATAGTTTAATGAATCGTAATGTTAAAGGATTGCCTTTATGTCATGTCTTATATACGTTAAAAATAAGAGACCAATTTAATATGGTAAGTAAGAAATTTCTTTTTAAGTGATTTATCTACCTGATAAGAAAATTTACTACCTCAAATAAAAAGAATCAAAAGAATTAACAAAAGTTAACATGATATATATTGTAGTAATTTAACATGAGATAGTTAATATTATATTTTAAATAAGTTGTTTAAAATAATTTTAATAGGTGTTGAGTAAATAATTATGTTTTCATAAATTATATGTGGTGCAAATCTTTGTAATGTTATGTATCATGTAAAGTTTTGAAATTATGGAGGAATCGCTTATTGTGTTTGATAGATAAACACTTATTCAATATTTATGAGTATTTTTTTGTTATCTTACTATAATAAAGTAATAGTTACTTTATGCAATTAAATGTGTGGATAAAATTAATTTTATATTTTTATCTTTTATGGAAAATATTTGAGTATTTTCACATCCTCCTATAAACTACGTCTCCCTTTATTTCAATTTATAACATTTTGATTAGACAACAAATTTAAAATATATGCAAAAACTTTGCAATGTTTCAAATTATCTTTAAAATAAATAAACCTTAAATAGAAGAGTATATCTTTGTGGACTTTTTGACAAATAAATGAAATTCAGTATGACTAAAATATTATTAATGTTATAAAATACTAACCAAATAAAAAAATGTCAACTCTTTTTTAGAAATAATTAAAAAGAAAAATATATTATTTGAATTGAGACACAGGATGTATAATTGATAACAAAAAAATTATTATCATCACATAATATATATTTCACTTTTCTAGTTTGTTTGGATTGTAAACACATTCAAGTATATCCAAATAGATGTACCGTAATATTCTAGAATTAAATTTGTAAATAAAATTGAATTTTTAATCATATAAATTATATTATCTAAATTGATTCGAATCGGTTCAAAAAATCAAGTTGATTGAATTTGTGCACAAACTTGATCTCAAATCATACGAATATTTTATACGTTTTTGTTTAGAATTAAATTTTATATTCTTTTATGAAAGTTTTATAAGTATACGATAACATAGTTACACTTTTTTCTAGATATTCCTGTTCTAATAAAATAAAAGGGAAAATTTTACATCCTAAAAAAGAATTGAAATTTAGATAATATCTCATTAAAATAGATTAGTTATTAATACATAAAACATATTTTTTGAAAAATTATGCTTGAAAAATGTGGGGTCTACCTTAAATGACTTTGAAAAATGTGGGGTCTACCTTAAATCAACTTCTGTTGCAACTTGCTAGTTATCTGTTTATTCAATTTAAGCCATAGATGGGCTAGAAAGAATAAGGTGCGTGCAGATGGATCCACTATCATATGTGTGTGAGTTAAGAAGTATTACTGATAAGGTCACCAGGACAACACTCACAAAGTACAATATTTTTGTGAATGCAGTTTTTAATCCATTAGGCACTGATAATTCAAACAAGATCCTGCATTGTACAGTTAAGTTTGATGGGTTTGAATTGATAAGGCTAAGGGCCTCATGAAGATGGTGCAAATACCCTGTTACGAATTACTGAAGGTTGTTGCTCGTGTTTATGTGTGTCAAGCTTTGAGAAGGGATCAATATTTGGTGTCATTGCAGAGAACCAATATCGATTGGACTTAACTTTAAGTGTGGATTGGACTCTGAGAACATCTTCGAAGCCTCGCACTGCATCAAACAAGAACGGAAAACCAATAGAAATTCCCTTGGTCCAAATTTATATGGAAGGGTTGATCGAGAAAATAATTATACGCCAGAAGAAGCCAAAGGAGAATGCTTGCGAGAGAAAGGGGAGTTAATGAAAGACTATATCATCTGAGAGATAATTGAAGATGAGACATAGGGTAGAAAGTAACTTCTAGCGAATCTAGCCGATGGAATTATCTTAAAACATGAGAAATTTGAATTAAGTGCAAATATGAAAGTGTATCCAGTAATGTAAATTCGTTTGTTGTCTCTCTAAAAGAAAAATAATGCGGATGGACACTTTGCTAGGGAGCTGCGACTAGGTAGCGTGGTCGGGATTATCACTTAGATAAAAAATAGCAGAAGACGAAGAAAGCAGTCTTGAGGGCATCGAAGGTTGAAATGATGTACAGTAAGTCTAGAAAACTTCCGCCAACAACAACTGCAGTTAAAGTAAAGAATATAAGCGAAGGCGACAATTTTTGAATTTTAAATTGCATCCCATGCCTTCTTTTTTGTGGTTCCGATTAGGTCCACTGTTGTTGACCTGATCGGAACCACAAACATAATTGAAGGGAAAATTAAGTATCATCACTTGTGTAGCTCGCTTGTGTACATCGACTGTTAGGTAATCGAAGTGATGATACTAAATTTTCCTTTCAATCACGTTTTTGGTTCCGACCAGGTCAACAATAGTGGACCTAATCAAAACCACAAACAAGAAGGTATGGGATGCAATTTAAAATTCAGAAATTACCGCCTTCGCTTAGATTCCTTACTTTAACTACAGTTGCTGTTGGCGGAAGTTTTCTAGACTTACTGTACATCATTTCAACCCTCGATGCCCTCAAGGCTGCTTTCTTCTTCTTCTGCTATTTTCTATCTAGGTGATAATCCCGACCACGCTACCTAGTCGCAGCTCCCTAGCAAAGTGACCATTTGCATTATTTTTCTTTTAGAGAGACAACAAACGAATTTACATTACCGGATACACTTTCATATTTACACTTGATTCAGATTTCTCATGTTTTAAGATAATTCCATCGGTCAAATTCGCTAGAAGTTACTTTCTACCCTATGTATCCTCTTCAATTAGCTCTCAGATGATATAGTCTTTCATCAACCACCCATTATCCCTCGAAGGCATTCTCTTACCGCACCTACTGGCGTATAATCATCACCCCGAGCAACCCAACCATATAAATTTGGGCTAGGGCAATAACTATATTGGTTTTTCATTCTTTTTAGATGTAATGCTAGGCTTCAAAGGCCTTCTCAAAGTCTAATGCACCCTAAAAGTTAGTCCAATCGCTATGAATCTCTTTACAATGACACCAAAACTAGATCCCTTCACAATGCTCGACAAATAAACATGAGCAACAACCGACATTAAATCTTAACAGGGTATCAGAACCATATTCATAGTCCCTCAACCTTATCAGTTTGGACCTACCAAACTTAATTGTAAAATTGCAGATATCTTATTTGAATCATCTATGACTAATAGGTAAGAACAACATTCACAAAATTAGTGTACTCTATGTGTGTTTCCATGATAACATTATCAATAATACATACCTCCCACATATGAAGTGGTTCCATCTACATGTAACTTATTCCTTCGAACCCATCTTTACTGCAGCTTCTTATGATGGTTGGGCAAAAGTTGATCAACTGTCAGTTCCTTATATCTACAAAGAAGAGGAAAAAAATTGATGTCACAGAAAGAACATTATTCATCTGTTCAATAGATGTAGAGTCTGTTGCATCAGATATGGAGTCTGTTGCAACAGATTTGAAGTCTGTTGGAATACATCAAACCAGCCTTGCTGGTGGTTTGATTTATTCCAACAGTTGCTCCGTCTGTTGCAACATCAACAAC
Organism: Capsicum pubescens; assembly: GCA_030864215.1. Classification (NCBI taxonomy): domain Eukaryota; kingdom Viridiplantae; phylum Streptophyta; class Magnoliopsida; order Solanales; family Solanaceae; genus Capsicum; species Capsicum pubescens. The sequence continues at coordinate 269,508,352 of CM061544.1, read as the reverse complement.
AACATAAACTAAAAAGAAAGAACAAATAAAAAATATTAACAACAAAGAAACAACAACATTTGTTCCAACATCATCAACAATAAAGAAGCAACATCCTTTGTTCCAACACCATCAACAATACCATACCACAACTTCCAACCCCACCAACCCCACCAACAATATCAATAACAACATAAACAACAAAGAAACAAATAAAATACATACAAAAAAAATAATACTGCCAACAAGGCTTTTAATCTTCTCCCAACAGAATACTTTTTTGCATATTGTAATAAAAATTCTCGGTTCATTTATTCAACACTTAAAAGTTCCTTCAATTTTTTTAAATAAATATCATATAGGAAAATGGTAATTAAATAAAAAATAGATGTAAATAACTTGCAAATAAGAAGACAAGAATGAAAGAACAATAGTGAACCATACCTTAACGTCAAAAGGGGATTAAAACAACAATTTCAGTCGAGAAAAGATATGGATCGATTTAGATCTGAAAGGATCTTTATGAGAAAGAAACGATAAAAGTGAGAAGAGAGAAAAAAGGATGTGATAACCCTAAGCTAGAGAGGAGAGAAAGAAAAAGATGAGAGATGAATAAAATAAATTTAGGACTGAAGCTGAGGAGAGATGAGATAATTCTAGATGTATCGTGTACGTAGATGTGGGTTTCAATATTCATTAATTAATATAATTAATATTCTTTAATAATTTGAGGGGCACGATGAAGATTAGTGACATTGAAAAGACAAGACAAGACTACTCAATGAGCACATTTTTGAGTTATCCAAGAAAAAGAAACTGTTCATTTTTTACTGCATTTTGTAGTACTTAGTTACTACTTTATCTACTCGGATAGAAGCGTACTTTAAAATTGAAAGAAAAAAAAAAGATTTCCAAACAGATATGTCATCTGTTGCAACTGATAGCAATGTCTGTTTAAATCCCAACAACACAGTCATCTGTTACAACAGATACAAATATCTATTTAAAAATCCTTTTTTATTTGATAATTAAATATGTCAACTGTTACAACAGATATCAATATCTGTTTAAATATCCCAACAGCTCAGTTATCTGTGACGACAGATGCAAATGCCCATTTGATAATTAAATTAAATATATCATCTGTTACAACAGATACCAATATCTGTTTGAAAATTTCCAACATCTCAGTCATCTGTCACAACAGATTCAAATATCTATTTGATAATTAAATCAGTTATGTCATTTGTTGTAATAGATGTGAATATCTGTTAGAAATTTTCACCAGCTTAGTAGTTTGTTCCAACAGATTTTATTGCAATTGATTTAAGTGGAAATAGGGATAAATGAATAATCTCATAGGGTCAAATACAACTTCAATTGAGTCTTTGCAATTGCATGGCGTTGGTATTGCGTTCATTCCGACCCGGGTCGTCGATCGATCACTATGAGTTGAAATGAGATCTCATTAACTTAATGTTAGGATTAATAGAACCTAAATTGATATAGGTGGAACTAGGAATGAATGAATGAGCTCATAGGGTCAACAACAAGTTCAATTGAGTCTTTGCAATTGCATGACGTTGGTATTGCATTCATCCCGACCCGGGTCGGCGATCGATCACTCTAAGTTAAAATGAGCTCTCAATAAATTAATGTTAGGATTAATAGTACCTAAATTGATTTAGGTGAAACTAGGGATGAATGAATTAGTTCATAGGGTCAAAAACAACTTTAATTGAGTCTTTGCAATTGCATGGTGTTGGTATTGCGTTCATCCCGACCCGGGTCATCGATCGATCACTTTGAGTTGAAATGAGCTCTCATTAACTTAATGTTAGGATTAATATTGCCTAAATTGATTTAGGTGTAACTAGGTATGGATGAATGAGCTCATGGGGTCAACTACAACTTCAATTGAGTCTTTGCAATTACATGGCGTTGGTATTACGCTCATCCCGACCCGGGTCGTCAATCGATCACTCTGAGTTGAAATGAGCTCTAATTAACTTAATTTTAGGATTAATATTACCTAAATTGAATTAGGTGGAACTAGGGATGAATGAATGAGCTCATAGGGTCAACTACAACTTCAATTGAGTCTTTGCAAATGCATGGTGTTGGTAATACGTTCATCCCGACCCGGGTCGTCGATCGATCACTCTGAGTTGAAATGAGCTCTCATTAACTTAATATTTTAAAAACTAGTATATCTTTTGAAATTTTAAAAATTAATTAAGATCAATTCTGACCAAATTAACAATTTTAAAACTTTTCATTCTTTTCCAAAATTACAAATCAACCCATGCAAATTATTCATTTGCGGGAAAAACTTTTCCTCATTTCAAATCTTAAGTTCTCGCTCCTCTCTCAATAATACAGACAACAACTACTCAACATATTGCTTAACCCTTCAAAACATATCAATTTTCTTCCCATTTTTGACCACATAGTTGTTATTTTTGACTTCATTCTCTCTTGTATCCATCATTTTTTTTGTCTTTACAGGTAACAGAGTTCGAGAAGAGTTCTACATTTGTTCTTGATTCTAAAAATTAGGGCTTTTTAGTTAATAATGGAAAAGCAGATTTTTAGTTGTATTATCTTCGAGAATGGGTTAACAATTTTATGTTTTGATGCTAAAAAAGTAGGAAGCACCCGAGAAAACCCTAGTTTTTGTCTCAGTATTTTGTTGATTATCGTGGTATTGTTGTATGGTGTTTGTGGTGTTGTTGGTGGATGTTGTTGTTGGTGTCGGTATTTGGGTTTTTGGTCGTGGTATCGGTGGTCTTGGTCTTTGTATTGGTGGCATTAGTGGTGGTATTGGTGGTGGTATTAGTTGTGGTGTTGGTGGTCCATCTGTTGCAACAGGTGGGATATCTGTTGGGAGATATTAAATTGGTCTTCAAACAGATTCCCCATCTGTTTCAACTGATGGCTTATCTGTTGGAGTATTTTTTTTGTAATGTGGCGTAGAATAATTTATTGAAATTTGTCTTACCTTTTTAAAAAAATAAAATTATGCAGACATCAAATGCAATGTATTTTTTATTTTTCTATTTTTTGTAGTTAAAAGATGTCTCCCAAAAGAAAAGAAACTGAAAGTGGATCAACTTCTGACCACCCAACAAAAATGGCTAGTGTACAAATAGATTCGGAGAAACGTCCTGAACAATCTCAATCAGGGCAAAATAAAGACGAAGAAAGTGATAACTCCTCACCAATGGGGCGTGAAATAATATCAAAATCCCAGCATGATTCTGTCAAAACCATTAGTATCAACAGGTTTCGAGTTATAATGCCGATGGATAGCCCTGACAAAGTAACTGGTGATCTTGTACTTAAATGTCAGTTGGGGAAACATTTTGAAAATTAAAGAGAATTATGAAGAATGAAAACATAGACAGACTTTTTAGCAAAAGATACTTTGCATACTTTCTTGAGCTTCCTGAGGACTGCACTCTCCATTTCCTAATGAGCATGGTATATGGTCTTCTCAAGTGCAGGATCAAGTACGCGGGGGATGATAAAGATCCGAAGGAGGGTGAAAAAAATGGATGAAATCTGGATCAACTACTGTGGCATGCCAGTTTATTTTATGTTGAAAGAGTTTGCCATAGTGATGGGCTTGAGATGCGATCATACAGAAGAACCTCTCATTAAGGAAACACCCCATAAAGGGTCCAACAAATGCAAGGGAAAAAATGGGTTGTTGGGCATTGTTGGACGTTGTAGCTACAAAGGGGAGGATTTGATGGCTAATCTCAACAATAAAGACATACCAAAGCATTGTAGGGAGAAATTGTGCTTAGTTTGGTTTGTCCATTTCGATTTATTGACAAGAGACATCAGAAAAGTCATAGAAGATGATTTGTTAACGCTTGCTGATGAATTTGACAAATTTAATGACTATCCCTGGGGATATAACAACTACTACTTGACTGTCGAATATTTACTAACAAAGCTATCCCCAAACATGATCACATTATACGGCTTTCCCTGGGCTTTCATGTAACGACCCGATTTTCTGAACCGAAATGCTACACGGTGCTCATGACCCTGAAGGACCACAAGCTAACCCATGACTGATATTTGTACCTGTAAACTACATAATATCTCTTACAATATGCGAAAACATGAACTGTAAGTCCATAAGGTTCAATACTGATACATATCTGAAAAACATGATATAACAATACCAAAAAGGAACATAAATACTGAAGTCTGAACATCCAATTTGACATCTAGTCCGAAAGCCTCTAACTGAACTGAATAAGGAGTTGAAGGAACATGTCTCCAACTAACTTCTTGAACTGAAAAACTAATCTGAAATACTGTAATAAAGTAATAATACTATTGTCCTCAAATAAAAAGGGGCACTGGATGCTGAAATCTGCATTGCTACTGCTGCTCTGAAACTCGTGCCTCTGTACCTATGGAGTCAAATAAAACACCATAGCGTGAATGCGTCAGTACGACTGAATGTACTGAGTATACGAGTGAGGTAGGCTAAATGTAAAGGGTTTTATATGCATAAACAATGCTGACTGATATGAATGTGAGAATACATACATACATACGTAACTGTAACTAAACTCATGGTGATACTGACTACTGAGTCTGAATACTGACAACATGAGCTTACCGATGCTGAGATACTGAATGACTGACTTTACTGATATTGATATGTAATTCACTAATAAGTGAGGAACTTCTACTGTATTACTGAATACTGGGAGACTGATACTATATTATTGATAAAGGAATGATTGTTTCTGATAGTTCTGATTATGAAGAACGAATTTGATTGACCGTATATAACAGTCCTAAAACTGAGCTCGTGATAACATGACTACTGAGTATGAATACTGATGACATGTATTTACTGATAACATATCATGAATGATAACTGAATTTTGATAACTGATATATCTGATAATATGAGTTCTGATAACTGATAGCAAGAATGACTGTATCTGATAGTACAAATATCCTAAACAGCTGTCTGAGTTCTTTTACTAAGAGTGATACTGAAACGGTGGGAAGTAGTTATCTAATCGACATGCTCCAAATACTTTATAATAGCTAAGCTAGGGTCCAATCTCTTCCCTAATTGGAAGGGTGTCAATACCGCGCCACTGGTAAGGACAAGCTGTGAGTGACCCTTATCTGGCAGGTACTCAATGAGAATGGTGGGAACCCTAAACTGACAGGTTAAACCACCTCATCAACCCTAATATGATAGGTTAAGATGTCTCAACCTATGCTGGCTACATAATTCTGGAACGCAAGGACTGCTTCTAAGAATCACACCCTCTACTAGCAGGTGAGTTCCTATCCTTGGGTTCGCTCGGTGCTGAATCCTACTCACAACTGAATGACACTAAACTGATTATACTGAATTGATTTCCTAGTTCGTACTAGAATTAACTAAACTGTTACTGATTGTTCTATTTAACTAAACTAAACATGGATTGAGTTTATTGAGTTCCGATGACTAGCGGAATGCTACTGAATTCTATTAACTAACTAAATGCTACTGAGTTCTATTAGCTGACTGAGTTTACTGATGTCTGAACTGAATACTGAACTAAATTGTACTGATACTGAGAATTACTGAATTCCATAGACTGACGGAATATTACTGAGGTTTCGTAGATTACTGAGTAAAAATGAACTGATACTGCCTTTACATGAGTTTTCCTGAGTCATGAGACTGACTGAAGTCTACTGAACATGGCTTGACTGAGAGTATCGTAAAAACATGACATGGCTCTAGGCACAAAGCTATATTTTTTGGGTACGAATACCCCCAGGACTCGATAGGAGGAAACTGACACACATGACATGACTTGATCACAAGATTTGAGTCCACAATTCACAATATCATAAGCAGGGGATAGTATACTTCATGTATTTATTCAACATTTCAAACATGATAGGAAAAGCATGGATATATTTTGTGTACATAATTTATATCTCCATTATCATACATTCTTTATACCATAACAATAACAACACATAATTTTCATGGAAATTCATATTGTAGTGTATGGCTAACTTGAACTTGTTATTTAGATATCATGAAATCATGTAAATATGAAGTTCTAACATACTACACATTTTATCGAACACCTTGCATGCATTCTTTAAGGCATAGGTGGATTTCATACTTGCATTCTATCAATCCATCCAAAGATCATGTTTTTCAACTAATAACATAACTTTCATGAGATATACAGTCACGATACTATTATATAGCAAAACAAACAAGCATCAACATGGGTATGATCATATCACCACAACCAACCAAGCTTTTATATTTTAAAGATTGATTCTTAAACTTCACGGACGAAAGGAATCCGTGGATGAACACTACACATACCTTGGAAGGGAGGTTCTTGATGATTGACGGAGGAATTTCCTTGAAATTTGATCTTCAATCTTGATTGTGCAACCCTAGTTGTTTTTCTCCTATGGTGCTCTTGGATAATGAACTTTGAGATGTTAATAGGGTTGTAATGTGTTTATAAGCTATAAATTTCATGAGGTTAGGTTTAGGGACATGTAAGGAGTGTTAAAAGACTTAACTACCCTCAAAATAACTCAAAAACTAAGTGTTTTTGTGGCTGAAATCATACATTGGCGCCGTATATGATATCGCCTATATTTACATAGGCGCCGCATATGATATCGCCTATGCTTTCCAGTGGCCATGTGCGATTGGTTGGCGACGCATTCTACTTTGAAAGGCCATAACTCCTTGCTAGGGTGTACGATTTTGATGAAATTGGCATCGTTGGAAATCTAATTCGATTTTCTACAATTTGGTGGTTCTAAATCTTCCAGAATGTCACATATCAATCACGTTATTCTTGTTCAAAGATGACCCTTGAAAAATCGAAAACTAAGACTTGATGGATTCAAAAACTCTTAGCTTGCATCACTCTAAGCGACTCATATGAGCATGCTTGAGACATCACAAACTATCCTATCACTAGGATATTCATTGTAAGTCATGCACTAAAATGCTACTCACAGGATAGAAGGTTTCATACGTGGGAAAACTTTTTCACTTCCTAGCTTAGAAACATGAGGGGTATTACAATATCTCGCCCTTGGGAACATTCGTCCTCGAATGGAACTGACTGAGAGGGGAAAAGACCAACTAAACATGAACTGAACATGAATAAATGGAACATGATCTCATGACTGATGTGACTGAAGAACTGAATATATCATACTGAATATGCATATCTGATGCATGTATAACTGATTTATGAACGTAGGACTTAGTATTCTGGTGAGCTGAGTTTCTCAAATAGGAGTGCATATCTGATGCTTAACTGATAAGGCAAATCCATGCATATCTGATGCATGATTATATGACTGACATGATACATGAATGCATGACTGAAAGTACTGATGAGTTGATCACGTATATCTGATGCGTGAATTCATGACTAAACTTACTCATGAACATGCAATGGTAAAGGTACCAAGTTTGAACTGAAAACTGAGCATGAAAATGAATACCAAGTTTGGTATTGAAATATGAACATAAGAATGAGTAAGTTTAAGGAAAACTATTACCTTAAACTAAAAATACCGATAAGTTTGAGATTAATTACTCCATATGCATGATCGGAAATATGAGAACATAACTGAGTCTAGGACATGGTAGATATACTGAATATCATGATCTGAACTGAATCTTGAAAACATGGCATACGACTGAAGTTAGAGTTTGAGGGTTAACTTATGAGTACCCCTTCTCCAAACTAGATTCATTAAAAGAAAAGAGAGCAGCATGTTTATGTCATGAAAGTTTGGGGGTATGATGTATCTCCCCCTTGGGACACTATGTCCCTTACAGAATACTGACTTGGATGAGCTACTGAGGGGAATTGAGGCGATGCGCAAGACACCTAGGAACTGAGTCATGACTGAATAGCTAGGACCTGAAACTGAGACATGATACATGAACTGAGTTGAACACGAGTGCATAAATATACTAACTTATCTGATTAACTGAATAACTGATAGCTGAATGTTGGATATGCAAAGCTAAACTATACTTAGTCTGAATAGCTGGGCTGAGATTTTTGAGTTTTATGCATATGAGATAAGGACTAACTGAGTAGAATGAGGTATCTGAGCATGGATTCATGAAGTATGTATTATTTGCGAATGCGAGACCAAGAGTACGACATGGCTCTGAGGTATTCTATAAACTGGGGTACTAAAACACTGATAACTGAGTATTGACAACCTGAATGCTATGGTCAAGCATGTCTGGAACTGAACTGAGTTTCAAATCTGGTTACTGAACTGAAGATGACATTATATCTAAGCCTATAGCTAGTACAGAAGTACTGAATTCTGAGGTTAAGTAACTGGTAACTGAAGCCATGGTTCTGTAGGACTATCTGATTCTTTTACTGAATATTGATTTCTGAACTATCGTTGAAACTGAGTTTTAGACTGATACTAAAGTACTGAATTCAAGGACTGAACACTGATCACTGAGTGTTGGATATTGAAACTATAATTGAGTTGGCAACTGAGTTTTTGATGGCTACATGCTGGGGACTGACATAAGTTAAGGATCTAAATGTACACTTACACTTTATACTTTCCCAACTTCTAAATACAGCCCCTTGCTAGACGTTTACTTGCACATTTATCATGACATTCAAGCCTATCTTCACAACTACTCCCTTGTGCAAAGTAAGCATGCAACAATCTTCTCTTATCTAAACAACTGCTTATCACTACACTGTTCCATAAGGAGAGCTAACTGGAGGAGTAAATCAGGAGGACCTGAAACATGAATAGATATAAACTAAACTTGACACATGACTGAAACTTGAGGAATAAAATATCAATAGTTTGGATTTACCAATAAGTTCTGAACTGAGGATATTTATGACGTAGTCTAAATGTATATAATATTTAGGGGCATAGCATGAGTCATGGAAGTTAAGTATACTGGAAAGCATGATATGTGTACATGAGTCATGAGCTGCATGACCTGAGTCTATAGTTTCTGTACTCGTGGGACATGATTCGTAATACTGAGGGAGCTCGAACTGAACCCCTTAAACTAGGGACTGAAGGCGCATATAATCCCATGGAAAGTGTGTGAAAGTAGATTGTGCTCATGGAACATGATTCGTACTATGAAGTAAACTGGGACCCCTTATACTGGGAATGAAAATCATACATGATTTATGGGAAAAAGAAATTCATGAGTCTGGTTCGTGACTATAGAGTTGACATGCAACTCCTGAGTGGATTTTTTTGTGATAACTGAGGTGTAAAACTCTGCACTGAGATGAGGATGGGTCAAGAATTATCTTCCCTTACTGCTTTCTATACATACTAGCTCTACTAATAGAGTCTGAGGGACTGACTTGGTCACTTGATCTATTATCACATACCTACATTTTGTTCAACACCTGCTTGTCTTACTAAACACATCATCTGATTTTGTTTTCTCATATACTACTAATATCACATTCATACTTTCATGCTTAATTTCTAGTCAATAAACTTAAATTCTTGCTCGCCTGCTAGCGCTGTTCAAACCTACTAATTCATGTTGGTACAAATATCCCCATGAATACATAATCTAATCAGACTAGATAATACTATCCCAACTCATCTACTGCTAAACTCTTGGGTCCATGCTTAAAATTCTAGGTCTATACTGTCATAAGATTTTGAGAAGGGATCTAACGACATATCAAAAATTAGATTTGAGTTTACAAAGGAGTTCTCATGATCATAAATAAAATTTGTACAACTTTGGAACATGACTGAACTGAGGGGATATATTCTGAGCATGTAGCAAATCCCATAACTGTCTCCAAGCACTGCATGAGAAAGCCCTATCTTTAGGACTTGAGCTTCACTGTTTCTATTACCTTGAAAGTAAGGTAAGGTTGACATGAGGGGAGCTTGATGTGAATCTACATGGGTTCCTTAGAGAAACTTGCCATAGCACGATCTTGAGACATGAATGAAGGGAAACTGTTCCTAAAATATCTTATAGCCTCCTGCACATAAGTGTGGTGCACAACATGCCCATGTACAAGACTCTACTTGATGCAGCTTTCAGACTTCCTAGGACACTGTTGAACCTTAGGTTCTGATATCAAGTTTGTAACACCCCGATTTTCTGAACCAAAATGCTACACGGTGCTCATTACCCCGAAGGACCACAAGCTAACCCATGACTGATATCTGTACCTGTAAACTACATAATATCTCATAAAATATGTGGAAACATGAACTGTAAGGCCATAAGGTTCAATACTGATACATATCTAAAAAACATGGTATAACAATACCAAAAAGGAACATAAATACTGAAGTCTGAACATCTAATCTGACATCTAGTTCGAAAGCCTCTAACTGAACTGAATAAGGAGTAGAAGGAACATGTCTCCAACTAACTCCATGAACTGAAAAACTAATCTGAAATACTGTAATAAAGTAATAATAATATTGTCCTCGAATAAAGAGGAGCACTGGCTGCTGAAATCTGCATTGCTACTGCTGCTCTAAAACTCGTACCTCTGTACCTATGGCGTCAAATAAAACACCATAGTGCGAATGCATCAGTACAATTGAATGTACTGAGTATACGAGTGAGGTAGGCTAAATGCAAAGGATTTTATATGCATGAACAATGCTGACTGATATGAATGTGAGAATACATACATATATACGTAACTGCAACTAAACTCATAGTGATACTGACTGCTGAGTTTGAATACTGACAACATGAGCTTACTGATACTGAGATACTGAATGACTGACTTTACTGATATTGATATGTAATTCACTAATAAGTGAGGAACTGATACTGTATTACTGAATACTGGGATACTGATACTATATTACTGATAAAGGAATGATTGTTTCTGATAGTTCTGATTATAAAGAACTGATTTGATTGACCGTATATAACAGTCCTGAAACTGAGCTCATGGTAACATGACTACTAAGTATGAATACTGATGACATGTATTTACTGATAACATATCATGAATGATAACTAAATTCTGATAACTGATATATCTGATAACATGAGTTCTGATAACCGATAGCATGAATGACTGTATCTGACAATCTTGATAGCCTAAAGAGCTATCTGAGTTTTTTTACTGAGACTGATAATGAAACTGTGGGAAGTAGTTATCTAACCGACACGCCCCAAATACGCTATAACAGCTAAGTTGGGGTCCAATCTCTGCCCTAATTGGAAGGGTGTCAATACCGCCCCACTGGTAAGAATAAGCTATGAGTGACCCTCATCTGGCAGGTACTCAATGAGAACGGTGGGAACCCTAAACTGACAGGTTAAACCACCTCATCAACCCTAATATGACAGGTTAAGATGTCTCAACCTATGCTGGCTACATAATTCTGGAACACAAGGACTGCTTCTAAGAATCACACACTCTACTGGTAGGTGAGTTCCCATCCTTGGGTTCGCTCGGTGCTGAATCCTACTCCCAACTGAATGACACTGAACTAATTATACTGAACTGATTTCCTAGTTCGTACTAGAATTAACTGAACTATTACTGATTGTTCTATTTAACTAAACTGAACATGGACTGAGTTTATTGAGTTCCGATGACTAGCGGAACACTACTGAATTCTGTTAACTGACTAAATGCTACTGAGTTCTGTTAGCTGACTGAGTTTACTGATGTATGAACTGAATACTGAACTAAATTATACTGATACTGAGATTTACTGAATTCCATAGACTGATGGAATATTACTGAGGTTTCGTAGATTACTGAGTATTGAGTAAAAATGAACTGATACTGTCTTTACATGAGTTTTCCTGAGTCATGAGACTGACTGAAGTCTACTGAACATGGCTTGACTGAGAGTATCGTGAAAACATGACATGGCTCTAGGCACACAGCTATATTTTTCGGGTATCAATACCCCCAGGACTCGATAGGAGGAAACTAACACACATGACATGACTTGATCACAAGATTTGAGTCCACAATTCACAATATCATAAGCAGGGAATAGTATACTTTATGTATTTATTCAACATTTCAAACATGATAGGAAAAGCATGGATATATTTTGTGTACATAATTTATATCTCCATTATCATACATGTTTTATACCACAACAATAACAACACATAATTTGTATGGAAATTCATATTGGAGTGTATGGCTAACATGAACTTGTTATTTAGATATCATGAAATCATGTAAATATGAAGTTCTAACATACTAGGCATTTTATCGAACACCTTGCATGCATTCTTTAAGGCATAGGTGGATTTCATAATTGTATTTTATCAATCCATCCAAAGATCATATTTTTCAACTAACAACATAACTTTCATGAGATATACAGTCACAATACTATTATATAGAAAAACAAACAAGCATCAACATGGGTATGATCATATCACCACAACCAACCAAGCTTTTGTATTTTAAAGATTGATTCTTGAAATCCACGAACGAAAGAAATCCGTGGATGAACACTACGCATACCTTGGAAGGGAGGTTCTTATTGATTGACGGAGGAATTTTCTTGAAATTTGATCTTCAAGCTTGATTGTGCAACCCTAGTTGTTTTTCTCCTATGGTACTCTTGGATAATGAACTTTGAGATGTTAATAGGGTTGTAATGTGTTTAGAAGCTATAAATTTCGTGAGGTTAGGTTTAGGGACATGTAAGGAGTGTTAAAAGACTTAACTACCCTCGAAATAACTCAAAAACTAAGTGTTTTCGTGGCTGAAATCATACATTGGCGCCGCATATGATATCGCCTATATTTACATAGGCGCCGCATATGATATCGCCTATGATTTATATAGGCACTGCATATGATATCGCCTATGCTTTCCAGTGGCCATGTGCGATTGGTTAGGCGACTCATTCTACTTTGAAAGGCGATAACTCCTTGCTCGGGTGTTGGATTTTGATGAAATTGGTATCATTGGAAAGATAATTCTATTCTCTACAATTTGGTGGGTCTAAATATGCCAAAATGTTACATATCAATCACGTTATTATTGTTCAAATATGACCCTTGCAAAATCGAACACTAAGACTTGATGGATTCAAAAACTCTTAGCTTGCATCACTCTAAGCGACTCATATGAGCATGATTAAGACATCACAAGTTATCCTATCACTAGGATATCCATTGTAAGTCATGCACTAAAATGCTACTCATAGGATAGGAAGTTTCATACGTAAGAAAACTTATTCACTTCCTAGCTTAGAAATATGCGGGGTATTACATTTCATGGTAAAATTGATCACTATTTTTACTCATCGATTAATTTATAATGAATATACTTATTATGACCTTTTTTTTCTTGCTTTCTATTTACATTTTTTAGGTTTGGGCATGTGAAACCATTCCTCACCTCCGAAAGCAGTTCAAGGATTACCCGGATGAGGTTTCTCATTCAAGGATCCTTTGGTGGTTGGCGACTGCAAAGGGCAGAAAAAAAATATTAAAGAGCAGGAGGCTGATCTATTTAACCCTTCGGATGATGCTATACGTCTTCTTTCGACTAAAATAATTTTTCTTAAAGAAAGATATTAAAACAGATGTTCCATCTGCTGCGACAGATGGGTCATCTGTTGCAATAAATTACCGTCAACTGTAACTAATGTAACAGATGGGTAATCTGTTGCGATAGATGATTGATATTTTGCTACAGAATAACCATTTGTTGCTCTGGTTCCCTGAACCTAACTCAACAGATTACCCATCTGATGAAAATTATGTAATAGATGTGTAATATGATGCAATATATTGTCAATCTATTATGATATACAGATCAGTTATTGCGGTAGCTAGATTATCTGTTGCATAAGTTGGTTGTGTTAACGTCTATGTAACCCAACTGACTGCAAAATATTATTAGATGATTTAAATGCCTTTTATCTTTTTTTATAGGTTGTGCATCCTTGGATCGTGCCTACCATTGATGAGCTAGGGATGACTTCTTTTCTTACTCTGGGTTTTGTTGATACAAAAAAAGACCCAATGGTGGAATTAATAAAAAAGGAATTGGCTGGAACAACATATATAAGAAGAGCAGTTAGGCAAGGTCAGCCTAATGTTGAAACTCTTCAAGACCAACCTCAAACTACAACAGATCCGGGTGCTTTTATGGGGGTATTTCTGGTGGAGTTGTTTATGATGGTGACAAACATCCTGATGCTGCTGCTGCTTCCAGTCGTGATTATGAGCATATTGGTGCTCAGGAAAAAATAAATACTTTTGAAAACACCCCCTGCACAGGTCCCTCTCACCTCTACACGGGTCCCTCACACCCTACAGTGGTCCTCTCACCCCTTGTTACCATCATATTCTCATTGCAAATGCAAAGTGTGTAAGGACAGAGTGGATAAACTCCTTGAAAAGCTAGAGGCTATTGCTGAAGCTGCTGAGGAGTCAAAATCTAGGAGGGGTGCCATACCATCCAACAAGGTGAGGGATCCATTCACTCCTACAGTGGCGGTTAGGAGAAAGGGAAGAAAAATTAGACAAATTCTCTTTGTTCTGAAAATAGAAAAAACTGCAACTCCTCCCACTCCAAGAGTTGTTGAAGTTCAGGGGCCATTAAAGAAGGTGTACATATTTGCGGAGCTTGGCAAGGAAAAGAAGAAGGAACTACAAGAAATCATGATTGGTAGGACGAAGGTTAAAAAGAATACGCCATGCATTCATTTGCCATCAAAGACTTTACGATTATGACAAATATGCGTGTGTGGTATGAGGAAAATGTTAGTTTACTTTTGCTAACCTAGCCTTCCAATCTACTCCACGAAGAAGAATCTACCCAGCAGATGTGCAATCTGTTGCAATAACTTGATATTCTGTTTCAACATAATACACATCTGTTGCATAAGTTGCATTGGTTGGGTAATCTGTGAACTGATTTAGAGAACCCTCTGTATCGGATTCTTTCAACTGTATTTTTATTCTTTACAATTACTAACCTATTTAAAAATTGTCTTCTTATACCATTGTATGTTGATGAAATTCTCTGCCTCATGAGGGGAAGGCAATTAGTGTACCTGGATGCTTATGATGCTGTCGATAGGATAATGGACCTCAACTTCTACAATAATTTCAAGGATAGGTACGCTGATTTCCATAAGCTAGCTGATTTCGGTGGTTCTAGATTTGATAAGTTAGTTTCTACATTCTAATGGGATGAAGAAACAATTAAATATGTTAGAGAAAAGAGGCCATATCCACACAGCAAGAGCTGGACCAAGGCAAAGAGAATCCTTGCAGTCATGAACGTGGCAGTCAAATATTTTCTAGCTGTTGAGATACTACTCTACGAGGGAAATATTAAGTTTTATGACTGAAACTTACCTGTCTTCGGTGAGGACACGTTTTTAGCCCACATGCAGCCACTCTTGAAGTTGCTGACCCAGAGTAAGCTGATGGATCATTTTCTGGCTGAAGTCTTGACGAAGGAATCATGGGATTTTAAAGGTTGAAATAAGAACATGCTCTTAAAAAATATAACCGGTGCAGCGTGTGGGCCATACTCGCTTGCATACATCGAATGTTTGCTGACCAGCACAGAAATGATCGGTATGTGCGACGCCATTGTGGGAAAGATGCAATGGGTATGGGCTTATGGGGTACTAATTAAATGGTTGGAGCCCATGTATAAAAAAGAATATGTACAAAGACAAACGAATACAATAACAATTTTTTATTTCAAGCCACTTCACTTTACTTTACATATAGTGGAAATAATTTTTATGTCTGCGGATAGTTAAATTTTTATAATGTAATAGATAGTATATCTGTTGTAACAGATATAATACCTGTTGTGACAGATTGATTATCTTTTGGAATAGGTTGGTCATCTGTTGTATTAATAGATATTTCCCAGTCTGTCTGTCACAATAGATATCTAATCTGTTACAACATATAATCTATCTGTTGCAACTGATAGGTAATCTACTGAAAAAAATAAGAAAGTAGGGAGATCTGTTATATAATTTCCAGCAGATGACCTAACTAAATGGTTGATGCCCGTGTATAAAGAAGAATATGTACAAAGACGGAGACGAACATGATAATAATTTTTTATTTCAAGCTACCTCACTTTATATGTAGTGGCAATAATTTTTATATCTGTGGATAGTTGAATTTTTATAATGCAACAGATAGTATATCTGTTGTAACAGATAGTATATCTGTTGTAACAAATATAGTACCTGTTGTAACAAATATATTACCTGTTGTGACAGATTGATTATCTATTGGAATAGGTTGGTCATCTGTTGCATTATGCAGATATTTTCTCGTCTGTCTATTACAACAAATATCCAATTTGTTGCAACTATAATCTATCTGTTGCAACTGATAGGTAATCTATTGGAACAAATCAAGAAAGTAGGAAGACCTATTATATAATTTCCAGCAGATAACCTACGTGTTGCATCTCATATTGCAACATATGTCTAAATCTGTTTGATAAGATATGTCGTCTGTTGCAGCAGATGTATTATCTGTTGCGATATTTTAATCTAGTATTCCATTTCAATTAACATATTCAAAACTAAGGATTAAATTATATTCATAGACATCATAAAATAAGTTGAAGCCTTTGGAAATTACATGAAATAACTCAACAAATAAATGAAATATAAAAAAATTATTATGGGTACAAATGATCTACTCTATAAATAAATCAACAAGTTAAACCAAGGAGGATAGGTTATTACATTGACGGACTCAAGCTATAAATATCTACTCAATATGGACAAGTTGTTCTTCATCCGGTGTTGCAAAATTCGGCTTTGGTCGTCGTGGATCTTTAATGTCGCTTGCGTACGGCTTCTGAGCTTTCGCTTCTCCGTATTTCCATAAAAAAGAAGCATATCTTTTGTGGAGTAATCCGGAATCAATTTCATCATTTGGTACTTGTAATCCATCTCTCAAATACTCGGCGTACGCGGCAACAAAAAGATCGCAATTCCTGCGTTTTAAAAAAATAGATAATCCATATCTTGTAGTTCATGCAAGCATTGTGAAATTTGTGAAATGAAACTAAATCATGACACTTTAACTTATAGGCTACCAATGGTTTGTTGAGAAATTCCTTCAACATATTGTACATCAAATGGATTACCTATTTTATCCTGGTATACTTCAATCGTCGACCAATCAGTACGAACCTTTTGGTCCAAAAAATCACTCATATCAAGGAAAGTAGGCAATATTTTGGCCAGCTTTTGTATCTCAGACGATGGCCCGGAACGTCTCCTTCGCAACATCGAGTCATAAACTCAGATGCACCTCTTTTTTAGAATGATGACAGCCAGCACCCAATGGAATTCATCACCACAATTAATTGGGATGTACACTTCGTCGACCAAATGCCAAGGTAAGCTAGCTGGAATGCTAAAACCTTTGATGATGTTGATTAATCATTCCTCATTTCGGGAAACTTCCGGTTGTTATTGACAATACCTATCGTAGGCATTATTAATGTAAACTTTGTAAAAATAATCCGTGTATCTGTATTATTCTTGTGTTTGGAACTTGGCCTTCTTTTGGAGGTAGTAAAAAATGACATCGATGTGCTGCATATATTATCAAATATTTTGGATAACGTGACAAAAAAATTAATATGCAGATGCAATTAAATAAAGTATTAATTAATAGTAATATGTATGACATTTAAACCTCATCATTCTAGCAAGTTTGTGGTTGTGACATCAAATAGAACCAATTCTTCATTCCGAGATGTGCAACAACAAAGACGAACATATCAAAACCAAGACTCGATTCGTTCACTTTGTAGTGTTCGTCATTTTATTTTCTGCATGATGATTTATATGTGTTAATGTCACGTTCTTACAACAAGAATAGTATAAACCAATATCTTTAAGAATTGATTTATGTACCTGCCGGCATGATGCTTTAACAGTCCACCGACAATCCATTCTGAATAGTCGTTGATCAACTGTGTTAGTTTTTTGGAGCCTCATCAGAGATGTTGAACCCTTCAAATGGGTAATTCTTCCGTTCTCCCGAACTAACAGGCTCCACTTTTTCTTCCTTTTTGGAAGCAGTTAATGGATTATCAACTGTGATATTATGCTCTTCAGCAGTGGCTTCTACTGTGACATCCACCTAACAAGCCAGAATTGTCAATGCTAATTACAGATATACAACAGATTATCCATCTGTTGCAATAAATGAGCCTTATGTTGTAATAGATGGATCATCTGTTGGAATAAATTCTAACAGGTAAATCAGAGAAGTACAATAATTTTGAACAGATGATCCATCTGTTGCAACATAAGACTCATCGTTATAATAGATAACGCATCTGATGCAACAAGTTAGACAACAGTTGCAATAGATATATTTATCTGTTTGATAATTATTAGCAGATGTATCATCTGTTGAAACAGATATGTGCCTGTTTGTTTGTTAGAACATGTGATGTACATGCACCTTCTTTAGCTCATACTGCTCTCTTATGGCCCTTTCACACTGAACATCGGTGCAAGACAAAGACAGAGGCATTGTAATTTTGCTTTTTTTTATGCTTGATGATGCCTTGAAAGTATCTTTCCTTCATCTCTTAGCCGCCTTGATCTCTAGTGGAGTGTATGGATATGAAATCCTCTTTGAAGGAATGACACCCCTCTTAGATGTTATTTCCTTTACAGAAGCAGTTAGTGTATTAATAGCATTAATCACTCCATCGTATTTCGCCTTGCAGTCTTGACATTTACAGGTAGAACATTCTCTAGATGTGGCAAAATCTAGAGAAAAATCTGTACAACTAGTATGATCAGAATCATAATGGCTTGTTGTTTCAAAAATGGTAAGAGAAACATCATTAGCCCCAACAGCAGCACCACTACCACTACCACTACGACTACTATAGTCAACAACCACAAGCCCGCCCTCGAAAATTATTTTTCTTGTGATGGTTGTTGCTCCAAGCAATTCTATTTTTATTCCATCAACGACCTTAGGGTCCGGTAAAGTTTGCACAGACCGTAAAGTAAGAAAAAATGACATCTTCAACTCTCGGTTGGTCGGAACAAGCCACAGATGGACAATCTAAAATAAATCAGTACATATATTAGAATGATGATGAAATTATTTAAAATAATCATTAATTAAAATAAAAACTTGATTAGATTTGGATTTACTGCTTCCTTGGGGGGATTGAAAAAATCAAGAAATTTTACATTTTTATCGGTTTTGGCCGACAATCATCTCAGGATTCTTGGACAAGAAACTTCTTCCTGATAGTTCACTTGTTGTCTCAAATAAGGAATGACATCAAATGCCCATGCCTATAACATAACGCTAATAAATCAAAAGCATTATTGAATGAAAAATGATGAATCATATCATGATAAAAGAAATATTTACCATGAAGGCCCATGGAAAGCAATATAAGTTGACTGTCTTTGGCGTCAACGGAGTCAACAAATATTGGATAGTCATTTTGAAGCTTTCATAACCCCAAGGATAGCTGTTAAATACCTCAAGATCCTCAGAGAGATTTATTAAATTGGGGTTTATGTTGTTGTTAACGTCTCTCTCCCAAAGAATATTATGTATAAACCAAACCAAGCACAATGATTGCTTGTGCTTCTTTGAGAGTCCTTTACCTTTCAACGCTTCTATCAAATTTTTATTTTTGAAACTTGGACCAACAATGGACACCAGGTCCTCACGATCACTCAACTTGCCTTTGTCTTTTTTGGGGGTGCAGGGTGCTTTTTTTGGGTCAGAGTAGGTATAACTTGAGAAGGAGAAGGAGGATAACATTTTAGTCCGATAACTATGACAAACTTCTTCCAACCCAAACAAATAGGCATGCCACAATAATTTATCCACACCTCATCCATCTTGTCTTTGTTTCCATACATAAATTTACGCTTGAGAAGATCATATACCATTTTTATCTGAAAACGAGCATTGTTGTCCTCCGACAAATTAAGATATTCCCAAAGCATCTTTCCTTGAAATAAGCATTCAATTTTTGTTCTCGAAGTATTTTTCTGAAGGCGCCGAAAGATTTTCCCATGGATGACTTAACCACGAAATCACCCGTTAAATCTGTGGCACCATCGCACTGCATTCTCACAGGATAACGATCAATGCTGAAGGTTTTGACCAACTCTTCGGCGAAAAGGATATTAGAATTTGGATCATCTTTTTTGAGATATTCCGCCCCCCCTCCCCCCTCCCGTGTTCATTATCTTCTGCTCCTGATTGAGATAACGCTTGTAAAGCAAGCTCAGAGAGTGGTGGATATAGCCGAGCTGCTGCACTTGTTCCTTTACTTGGACTTGATCCAGTTTCTTTTCTTTTGCGAGCCATATTATCTTAAATTAACAGGAACATAAAATAGATTATAATTGATTAATGCATCATTAAAAAGGGATAACAGTAAATCTAACATATACAATGGTAAAATAATAGTTCCAACAGACCACACATTTGTTGCACCAGGTATGTTATCTGTTGCACCTGGTATGTTATCTGTTGCAATATATAACCGACCTGTTGCAATGGATGAGTAAACCATTGGAAACAATAAAAATAGATCACTAATCTGTTGCACCAGGTATTTTATCTGATGGAACATATAACCGATCCATTACAACGGATGAGTAAGTTGTTGGAAACCATAAAAACAGATCACTAATTCATTGCATCAGGTATTTTATCTAATGGAACATATAACCGACCTGTTGCAACAGATGAGTAAACCGTTGGAAACCATAAAAATAGATCACTAATCTGTTGCAACATATAACCAACCTATTGCAAGGATGAGTAAATCGTTGGAAACCATAAAAATAGATTACTAATGTGTTTCAACATATAACCAACCTGTAGAAAGGATGAGTAAACTGTTGGAAACCATAAAACTGATAACTAATCTATTGCATCAGGTAGTTTATCTGTTGCAACATATAACCAACTTATTGCAAGGATGAGTAAATCGCTGGAAATCATAAAAACTGATCACTAATCTGATGCACCAGGTAGTTTATCTGTTGCAATATATAACCAACTTGTTACAATGGATGAGTAATTTATTGGAAATCATAAAACAAATCACTAATCTGTTGCACCAGGTAGTTTATCTGTGGCAACATATAACTAACCTGTTGCAATGGATAGTAATCCATTGGAAACCATAAAAATAGATTACTAATCTGTTGCACCAGGTATGTTATCTATTGCAACATATAACTAACCATTGTAATGGATGAGTAATCCGTTGGAAACCATAAAAATAGATCACTAATCTGTTGCAACGTATGAGTAAACCGTTGAAGACAATAAAAATAGATCACTGAACTGTTGAAATATATCACTCATCTGTTGCAAAATGAGTTATCTGTTGGATCAATATTGTTTAGATTTCTTTCAAACAGAAGAGTAGTCTATCTCAACAGATGAATGATCTGTTAGATTGTTCATCTATTGCATCAGATTTTTGTAGTTGCATAAGATTTTAATCTGTTGCATCAGATGTCTTTATCTTCGCATCAGATGTTTCATCTATTGCAATACCATTTTTACCAAGACAAATAAGAAATCAACCCAGCAACACCAACACATCACACACACATACACACACTAAGAACATCAACTGTGAACAAAAATCATCAACAAATCCGAATCAACAGTACGAGTGCTAGAAATTAGGGTTTTATTTAGTCCACATTTCTATACTAGAAGAGTAGTTGGCTCAAGTTCCTCTGTTTCTTCATAATTTTTTAACTGTGAAAAAGGAAATGGAACGGCGAAGAACTCGAAGTTGTTGTCGCCGGAGAAGTCTTCACGTCGATTGACGGTTGAAAGTCGAAAGGGAACTCGCCCGATTATTTTTCGCCGGAGGTTGAAGTCGATGGGGATTGAAGAAAGAATTTTGCAGAACTGTTGGTTGGGAGAGAGTTGAGAGAAATCGTCGAGAGAGAGGAGAGATATTGGTTGATTTGGATTAAAGAGGGGTATGACTTGATTTGTATTTTTGAAAAGATTAAAAAGTTTTGAAAATATTAATCAAGTCCATAATTAACTTAATCAAGTTTTCTAATGATGTTTGACCCTTTAAGTTGGTCAATGTCATCAATCCTTCATTCAAGACTTAAAAGACACTTTTCCTTCAATTTTCTCAAGTTACTTTGTCTTGTTTATCTTGCTATATGAACCTTTGTCTTTGATGCATGTGTCATAGTATGAGAAACTATTATTAAGTTATTTTCTTGTAATTTCAATTATTTAATTAGCTTTTTAAAAAAAAGCAATTGGGAGTAGGGTTCGAGGAATTAGGGAGGAGATTACAATGCAAAAAATCAAATATTTACCAACAAAGTAGAGTTTAGGTAGTTAATCAATTGAACTATTCAATTTTTTATATTGTTTAACTAAGAGAAAATACATCAAATCCCCCCTCAACTTGTCAGCAAAACTTACTTTAGATCCTAAACTAACCGGACAATAATATACCCTCCTTAATAACTTTATTTTGAATTAATTTCAACCCTTACGGATGACGTGACCAAAAAAAAAAGAAAAATGCGTGAATTTGTTTTTTTTTTCTAAAAGGGACCACTTTATCTAGTAGGAGAATGATGAAGTTCCTTCCATGGCGAGGTACAACCAGTGAAGCACATGGTACTCTTTTCTCCAAAATCCCCAATATTCCACCATCCTTATTCTTAATAAACATGTCCCCTTTTCTGTTCCATTCTCAGTCAAATCAAGGAGATGATATCTTCGACCCTCCATTTTCTCCCACTTCCAATACCTTAAAAACCTAGAAACTCAAGAAAAATAAGCAAAAAGAAGAAAAGTATGAAAATGAAAAAGACCAAACTTTACTGTTAATGCTGAATTGCCCTTTGATTTTGTGTATCAAAACGTCAATTGAATCGGTGCCTCATCTATCCTCCACCTCTTTGACAAAAATGGTGATGAAAAAAATGGTTTGTGTTTGATGAAAATAAAAGTGATGTAGAAGAAAGAAAATGAAGTGGAATTAGAGTTTTTTTTTAATTGGGGGTGGGTGTACGGTTGTGGGATCAGAGTTTTTTAAAAAAATTGAGGATGGGGGTGCGGTTGATGATGAGGGGAAGAGAGTGGGGAGGTTGAAGAAGAAAACATATTGAGGGGTGGGTGGGGCGGTTACAGATGAGGGGGTGGGGGGTCTGAAGAAGAAAACACCTTGGGGGGGGGTGAGTGGATTGTAAATGAAGGGGGCGTGGGGGTGTTTGAAGAATAAAATATTTTTTTAAAAAAATTATATATAAATTATATATATGTACATTTGTATTAAATTATATATGAAATAATTAATTTTTAAAAATACTTTTCTTGCGTGGCACTGATGTGTGAGCGTGTATATTGCACTCTCCGTAGTGAGAGTGGCATTATGTGTTTAGGGTTGTATTTAATTCACTTGAAAGTTGTTAAGAGGGTTATATAATTGCCCGATTAGTTTAGGGTCTAAAGCAAGTTTTGCTGACAAGTTGAGGGGGGATTTGATATATTTTCTCTTTAACTAACCGATAAATCATTTTTAGAATCTTTCATTATAATGTTGTGTTTCTCATATATATTATTTAATCAAGTCAATTGCAAAATATAAACGTCAAATATCCTTTAATCATTTTATTTATTAAATTACTTGTACTTCATGCTTTCTAAAGTACAAGACCAAAAAGCTTTAATTTTTTTCTTTGCTACTCACAAGACCAAAAAACTTTAATTTGACTATCTTTTGTCGGGCCTTTTCCACAGAAAAGAGGAATCTTGTGTTCCAATAGAAGCAGAAGTGCTAGGGATTATTCAAGTATCGAAGTCGATTTGCTTTATAAAAAGAAGATATCAATGAACTTCTATGAAATGGTTTAACGGAATTCAGCCAATTGTCTTGATCGTGGAATATCATTGAGAAATAGGAATTCGGGTTATCAAAGGATTTCCTGCGATTATAATGATTTTTTGTAAACGAAATAGCCTTAACAAAATTAATATTTTATATGAAATTTTATTTAAAGTAGTTTAAGTGAGAAAATATATTTTGACCGTGGTGAATTTTTTTCTATTGCATGAATAATTCATCACTTTTTTTCTTCTTTCTTAGTATTTATCTTTAATAATTTATTTTTCATAAGAAGGAGTTCTGTACAAATACCGTGGAGATGAAGAAAGGGGGGGGGGGGGAGAGGGGGTTAAAAATTAGTTATTGCATCAGGTTATATTTTATTTTTATCGAATCGAGTATGGTTCTGATGTATTTCTTAATTATTTTTTATAAATTGAATAATATTTTTTGTGGACAATTTTATCCATTGCTTTTGAAAACATCAAACATATTTCATAAACTGAAAATTAAAACTGTTGATAAAGTTAGATATTAAGGAAATGATATGAATTAAGATCAAATTATTTTTAAAATCTCTTTTTTGGTTAATTGAGATTCAATATTTTAAGCATCAACTATAGAGAAAGAATCAACCGATTCTCGATGTTCATTTTAGTGAGTCTAATTTTTTTCCTTTATTTAGTATAAAATTACGCTTAAAGCACCACATTTAACTAGCATAAATTCTTGTCAGGAGAAATTATAAATAAAATCATATATTTTCTATCACACACAAGAAGACTTGAGTAAAATAATTGATCCACTTGATGACTTTCGTCTTCATCTTCCTGATTGCAAAGATGAACTTGAATTACTAGAGTTTGGGTCCGGGCATAGTACGGGCCTTGTAAAACTAGACTATATATAAGGGAGACCATCTCATTTTGGTAGTCCTCACACGACTGTATTTTGTCTATTTTATCCTTAATTAAGTTTAAATGACCTTTCAAGATCTCATCCATTTTAGTAAATGTGAACAATCATATGGACTTTTAAAATGCTATACAAAAATGATGGGTCATAAAAAAGTGATAGTGACACTACAACATATCTATTTATTCAACTAAATTTAAAATTAATTCAAAATTTTATTGTCGTCTTTTACGTGGGATAATAGTAAATTAATAAAAAAAATACTTTTTTTAATCCTCACAAGAAATTTGTGAAGCTTTAATAAACTTGTAAGGACTCATTGCATAAACATCTACAAAAGATATTTTATTAAGTCTGACTTTTAATTATTTTATCATAAATCATACAATAGTTTGTAGCATCAAATATTTTTATATTAATTAAAAATTATATTATTATTTTTTTAAATGAACAAGCCAATGTAAAGTTTAATTGAGAGAAAATAATTATACGTAAGACAAAAATCAATTTAGATCGTTAAAGACTTTCATTCAAAAAATTTCAGCAAAATAATTTGAAAATTAAAGAAAGACTAAAATATACCATAAGAATAATTGTTATTTTTAACTTATAAAAACTTTTACTCCCCCCGTTTTAATTTATTTATTTGGTTTTGACTTAACACAAAGTTAAAGAAAAAGTAACGAATATTTTTTAATTTTATGGTCTTAAACCAAAAATATGTAGAAAAGACCAAAATATTTATTGATCGTGTTGTCCTAAACATGCCACATGGAAAGTTCAAATTGACCCAAGAATGAAAACAAATATATATATTTTTAAAACGAACCAAAAAAAGGATAAAAATTGAAACAAATATATAATTTAATATTTTAAAAATATCAAAAAATAATCAAACTAGACCGTTAACTAATATAATGGTACAAAACAAACAAAAAACAAAAATAGCAAGTTAAAAAAATTACAAATATAAATGTTAATATAGTTTGAGCTCGGGCTAAACGACCCTAGTTTTTATTTTTTATTTTTATTTTTTTATTTTTATTTTTATTTTTTATTTTTATTTTTATTTTTATTTTTATTTTTTCTATTATATAGAAGAGGTGGTCTCGACCACCTCATGTAATTACCAAAAAATCCAACTACTTCCACTTAATTACATATCATGTCCCAATATATAATAATTGTATTGTATCATCAGAATGATTTAAATATTTAATATATTTTATTAATTTATATTAATTAACTATAACTACATATTGAAAGTAATTTTTTTATTTAATTGTCTATCATGTTCAAAACTAATTTGTTACCACAAATCACAATAATTAATAACTTAAAATATTTAAAAAAACATATAGAAATTTTATTGACTCTCATTATTTTAGTAATGCCACATAAATTGAGACAAAAGAAACAACAACAACAACAACAACAACAAACCCAGTGTATTCCCACATAGTGAGGTCTGGGGAGGGTAAGATGTACGTAGTCCATACCTCTACCTCTAAAGAAGTAGAAAGGTTGTTTCCGATAGACCCTCGAAAATTGAGACAAAAGAAAAAGCAACTTAAAATAGTTAAAAGATATATAAAAAAATTAATTGACTCTCAAAATTGTATCGAAGCCACATAAATTGGGACACATGGAGTAAATATATTATTCAATAATTACGTAAAAATTATTATAAATCACAATAATTAACAAGTTAAAATACTTTTTTAAAAATAGATAAAAGTTTAATTCAACTCTCAAAAATTTATCGGTGCAGCATAAATTATGACAAAATAAAAATTATCTTAATTAATTGCAACTAAATATTTAAAGTAAATCAATTTTATTATTTTAATTGACTTTTATATAGAAAATTAATCTTTTTATTTATTTATTTAGTTAATTTAAATTTTAAAATTATTTTTTTCTTATATAAAAATACTAATATTTAAACTTAACTTTAAATTTTTAAAGTACAAAATTAATAAATTTAATAAAATAAATTTCTAATAAATATTTTATTAAAATTTGCGTTGGGTCAATATGTATCAAGTTAAAAAGAAATATATAGTAAAATTTTATTATTGTGAAAAATAAGTATTTTTGATTATTTTCTTTTTTATAATATACAATTTTTATAATATAGAAGGACTGGTTTCAACATGGGTTGCTAATGGCATGAGAAATTTATGTGAGGGCAATTTTGTCATTTCATTTCAAAAGCTGGTAAGCATCTGTTAACATTATTACCTACGTGTATCCACCATAATTTTTCTACCAAACATTTGGCACTTTTTAAAAATTAACAAATTTTCTACCACACACTTTTCATGTCAAAAATGCTAAAACTTGGCACAATTAAAAAATAAATATGGCCATTCCAGCTTTGGAATATTAACAAACAACACTTACTCTGTAAAAAAAAAATTAAAAATCTCAACTCTTGCATATTTTCTCAGTCGGATAAAGAAACAATCTCAACTTCTGCATATTCTCTCTGTCGGGTATGTTGACTGATTCCTAATAATCAACACTTTGTTGAATTTTTGATTTAAAGTATTCCATCATATATACAACTTCCTGATTATTGCTTCTTTGCTTTCTAATTGGGGATTCTCCATTTTAATAGTAGAAGAAAAGAAAATTTCTTATCTGAGGTTTCATTTGAAAACAAGACCCAATTTTATTGGATTGAAATTGTTTGGATCTGTTTGACTTTATTTTAGGGATAAGGAATTGAAGTTTCTTTGCGTTAGTGAAATTGGCGTTTGTGTGGTACACACTTTGATCTCTTCGGGAATTTTCTATTGCCCTTTTCGTTTGTTGGTTGTTAATTGCTATTACGTTAAAGAATTTTGAATTGTTAGCAGAGTTTCTTCAGAATGTTTTAGTTTTGGAAAAAAAACTAGGTGATTTTTTTCTCAGGTAATTGATGGACTGAGTTACCTAATACCTGCTGTTAGGGGGGGGGTTGACAGGTATATGTGTAATTAGTCGTGGTGCGTGCAGCCTGGTCTGTATACAAGGACTGTTAAAAAGAAAAAGAAGAATATTTCAGCTGTGGTTTGTATTTGCTTGAAAACGAGAATGTTAAACTTGGGGAATTAGTTTTTGTTTAGTTCGACGAATCTTACTGATATGTGCTTTGGGCTTGAGAATGCTAGGACAGTAAAAGTTTCCACTCTTTTGCAGTAAAAGGTTCCATCTTTTGGGCGGGGGAAGGAGAGGTTGGTGAATGTTTCCTAATTAGACGAATGTTTTAACCATCTCATCTTCCCTCTGCTAGAATTGATCTTCTGTTATCTCTATTAGATATGGAAAGTTATACTCCCTCCGTCCTGTCCTAATTTATATAATGTAGTTTGACTTGTTACGGAGTTTATGAAAGAAAGATTGTTTAAACTTGTGGTCTACAATAACCTATACAATGTGTTCCTTCTCACTTTTACAGTATATATTCACCCAGAATTTTGTGCTAAGCTTACTCCGTCCTTGTATGCCGTGGATTAGTAGTGCGGCACCTAGAAGATAAGAGCCTTAATGTGTAGTGATTATCTCGGTTGCTTCTGTATTTAACTGATTTGCTTGAAAACCAGAATGTTAATTAGTTTTTGTTTAGTTCGACGAATCTTAATGATATGTGCTCTGGTCTTGAGCATGCTAGGATGGTGGAAGGTTCCACTCTTTTGTAGTAAAGGTTCCATCTTTTGGGCCAGGGAAGGAGAGGTTGGGGAATACTTTCCAATTATACGAATGTTTTAACCATCTCATCTCCCCTATGCTAGAATTGGTCTTCTGTTATTTCCATTAGATATGGAAAGTTATACTCCCTTCGTCCTGTCCCAATTTATATTATGTAGTTTGACTTGATATGGAGTTTTTGAAAGAAAGAGAGACTTTTGAAAACTTGTGGTCTACAATAAGTTATACAATGCTTCTGTATTTAGCTGAAGTTTTGTTCTACACTTTATTATTCATTGTGTGGGAAGAAAAGAGATGTGAATAATGAAGATTGTTTTGTATAGCCTTTACACTTAGTACTTATGTGGTACTCAAAATAATATGTTTACAACATTACGTCAGTTGCTTGTAGATTTGCTACTCAAAATAATATGTTTACAACATTACCTCTGTTGCTTGTAGATTTACCTGGAATTTTTTTTGTGCTTTATTATTTATTGCGTGGGAAGAACAAAGATGTGAATATTTTGCGAAAATTCTGACTTTTTGAGAGTCGCCACTTAATTTTTGAAAAAAGAAATTAAGAAACCTTATAAAATACTTTGAACGATCCAAAACAGAAAAATCATTTCAAGTTTTGAAGATTCTGCATAAGCAGTTCCTATTAACGTTTTAGGAAGGTGTTAGGCACCTAAAACGTCCGCTAGCCTGTGGTTATCCGAACTGTTTGAAAACGTCTTTTGACTAACTTTCTGAAAGATTAATTTGTTGAAAAGTGATTGGTTTTTAAAAAGGATTTGTGTAAAACAATTTTAGACGACTTAATAGGGATTTTAACTAAGTCCAAACAAATGAAATAAGCAAGTAAACACATAAATGGGGAAAGGGAGGAGAAAGTAAATGATTTAGGTCATAGGGCCCAAACCAACAAAACCTGTCCTAAGCTATTTGGGCCTTTGACCCGTTTCACCTGTCCTAATCTAGTTTTCGAGCCTTTGGCTCGAATCTTGCTCCACCTATATTAAATTTACAACTTTGACTTCGAGGCCCAAACGAATGAATAAAGGAATAAATAAATAAATAAATAAATAAAAGACGACAATATATAAATAAATAAATAAACAAATAAAAGAAAAGAGACTTTCTAATCCCTTGACCGCTTCAACGATGGGATTTTAACCCATTATTCCTCTTTCGACTTCTTGCATCCGTATGCTATGTATTTGGTTTTGGATTCTCTTTGGGCTTGACTCGAGAAAGTAGGCCATGTTAGCCCATTATGAAATGCAAGGAGAAAAAGTCCAATTGAACTCCAAGGTGAGTTCATGCAAAGAAAAAAGATAATGAATTAATGTATATTCTCAAAAATTCTACATTGGTAGATAAATTATACGATTTTTAAACAAAAGAAGATAGCAATTCACTTACTACACATAGACACATGAAACTATAAAATTTACATGAACTTTAGGATTATGAAAAATACATTGCTTGCAAGTGAGTCAATTATAGTCAATGAATGTGTCAATCATATCACTCAAACAAATAAATCTACTATATAAACTCACGCTCTATCAGCAAATAAATGTATATCATATAAATCCGATAAGCTTTAATCATTTCTAAGCAAATAAGCAGCGAAGCATATAATATCCAAACGATTGCACCATAATTGGGATGGAAAGCCAGAAATAATATATAAAACTTATGCTTCATGGAAATCAATGCGAACTTAAAAACATGAAATTCTAATTACATGTTATCTCTCTTATTCAACTACAACTTCTAATAGGAGAGTATCTAGGCCAAAAGCACGAACCACGTTAAAGATATTTGTCCTCATGCATATGCAACTATCAAGTTCGATCTTTAAAAGTTGAGGTTATACTTTTAAGGTTATGTAGAAGAGTGGGCAGGAGAACTAGAACCATCAGATAAACAATTACCAGAAAAGTTAGCCTAATTGAGAAGGAATTATAAAGTAATGCCGGTTTTACAAGTGACGAGTCTACAACAAGTCAATAACCAGGAAGTATAGGCATGAAATTACTAATATCAAACCATTTGAAAGAGAATTATCAAGGAGAAAAAAAACAAATCAAAACAATCATATGTGAAAGAATTACTTCCAGAGGTCATTCAATTGCAAGGACTTCCAATTACATTTGTATCCAACCGTGACAATGGAAAAGTGAGTTTAAACAAATACCTACCAATAACATCGAGTTTAAACATATACATACTAATAGCACGTCAGTTAAACAAATATTTGGGACAAAAGATTTATATACCAATATCGGATACATAAGCAGGTAACTTATAAAGTAAAAAAAACAAATAAGAAGCATGAATAAGTGATGAGACGTGATCTTTCTACTAATGTTATAGCGGCATGTAAGAGGGAGAAATATGCTATCCCGCAATTAATTCTTCAAAAATTCTTGATAATGACTAGCACAGATTCTCATTTCCCAGGGAAAGAAACCTGACTCATTGCCTTTGAGAAAAAATATGCAGAACATTATTGAATTTTCACTAACGAAATTGCCATCGAGCAACAGACGAAATCTAAGGCAAAACAAATATTGAATCGAAATAGTGACTCGACCATATCGATTGTGAGACAGTAAACTCAAAGAGACAAAAATCAAACAAACTGCAAAGTCGATAGCAGAACCAATGTTACGAATATCCAACCAACAAAACAACATAACAATCATTATGCACAAGTCCTATGGCTATGGCAGCCATCTATAGCAAACAATCCAGCATACAACGTAACAATACGACAGAATAAAATGCTATTATAGAACGACGGAAATAAACTAAAGAGAACGCCGAAACTAAAACGGATGAAGTATCACCTGTTTCGGAGCAGCAAAACAAGACAAACGAGCTACCGTCGGACTCCACCACCACCGGAAGATTCTTTCACAACTCCGAAAGCTCCGAGCAGCCCCCAATCTTCCTCGGGAAGAAGAAAATTTTACACTCAAAATAAAAATATACTAGTTTTTTTTTGCTCAAAATGGCTTTTTCACCTTCCGAGACCTTATCCCTTTTAGCTCAACAATGAGCTTTTTATATAGGAGATTTGGATTTCCGTTTCAAACAACCAACGATGTGGGAGAGTCAAAATCATGGGCAGTTTTGGGAATTTCAACAAAGGGTATTTTCGGATTTTTTTCCGGAGGATAAGGTTTTTGCCCCTACTTCTTGTACTGATTTTGAATAAATTTGAATGGGTTCAATCAATAGAAAGGAATAATCCACAAGAACAAATAGAATTCGCACAAATGGGAACGAATTCGTACCATTCTCCCCAAAATTTGCGGATCTGAACGTTGGACGAGCCAACTAAGCAATCTTCTTGAAACTTCTCGGCCTTTCTTCGCATAAATCCACACGGGAGGGCGCGTGACGCATGTGAGAGACGGGTTGAGACCGGGTCGAATTGTTACCGCAGTCATTGGGTTTCTGGATTCAGAGCTGACGCGTTTTGCTGTTCATTGTTAGGATGGTTGTTGATATTGTCGTTGCTTTTCTGATGTTGTTTGAACGAGAAGGTAATATGGTGCTGGGCCGGGTCGGTGTTTTAAAATTGGGTTGGTTGAGGTGGTTAATTGGTGAAGTGGGCTGCCAATTATTGTTAAATTGGGTTTTAATTGGGGTTATTAAATAATCCTAATTAAATTTAATTGGATTAGAATAATCATAATTAAATTTAATTGAATTAAAAATAACTTTAATTAAATTTAATTGGATTAAAATAATCCCAATTAGCAAATAGTAATTTTTGGGAATTAAGATTGAATTACAATTTAGGCAACTTATTTAAACTCTAACCAAACTGAATATTCATTGGTCAATTGCATTACAATTGGGGCCAATTTGATTTCAATTGAGGTCATATTTAATTAATTCGCTAAATTGAATCGCAATCCGATACGAATTAAGTAACAAATTGACCTCGAGTTTCTTGATTTGATAAAAATCAAATAAATATTCCTCCAAATGAATATTTTGAGAACAAATCATATTTAAAATCAAAACTTTATCCATTTGGATTAATTTTCAAGTTTACTCAATAAAAGTCTAGTTTAATAAAAAATGTTCATTTAAATAACAAAATATATACACCCTTATATATAAAAATATGAAAACGTATAATCGTTAATTAAATGATAAAATTAACTCAAATAAATAGTTTAAATTATATTTATTTGAAAAAAATAATTGTTGTGATTTTATCTTAAAATTAAAGAAATTCGGAGTTAAATTCAGTTATTGGGAACAAAAATTAGGCGTCAACAGTGAATAATGGAAATTGGTCTGTGTAAACTTTATGTGGTGTACTTATGTGGTAACCAAAAGAAGGTGTTTCCAATATATATTTTAAAACAATCGAAAATTTCTTAAAAGAAATGCAAAGCTTTCAATACTTACGTTTCCTACTCACTTTTACAGTTCAGGTATTCACCTGAAACCTTGTGTTTAGGTTATTCTGTTCTTATATCAAACTTTTTGTTTTTGCGATACGCTATTTCTGGCTAAATTTTTATTGTGTACTGATCTGCATTTTTCCTTCGTTTTTTCCTGTTTGCGCTTTCAGTTTTGCTGTGGTTGCTCTTTATTTGTGCTACTATGCCGTGTTTCACTTACTAGGTATTATTTTCGTTACCACATTTCCATTGAACTGTCGGCTGGCTTATATTATGTTACTTTACACTTTACATGTGCTTGTGCATCCCCCCTACTGTTTCCTTTTAAAATAAGTAATTTCGTGGTTGTGTGTGTCAATGGTGTTAAAAACAAACGATCATGAAATTGTCAAAAAATTATGACAAATTGAAATATAGTGATATATACAAAATACTACTACTTTATTAATAATTATATTATGAATTATGAACTCGTGATTTAAGAAAAGTTCAACAACATTATTCGGCTCCTTGAAAACATAGTCAACTTGTTGATTCCCAAACACCTTAAAAATGACTTGAATATAAAATTAACTCAGTAAAACTCTTATTATTGATGCATATATCATGTTAATTATAACATCAATAAGGTCTATATAGTTGTTCTCACATGAAGGATGTGAATATCATTAAAGTTACTCAACATATTGATTGACGTAAAATGAATAGTGAATTTGTTTAGATAGAGAGGACGAAAGAAAGACGTAGGAATTTTTCTCTGAAGTTAAAGAGGCCTCCCTTCATAAAGGAAGAAGAAAATAAAACTTTATGATTCAGTTGTTTTCTATTTTCATTTTTCCTGCACCGCCTATGAATGAAGAATTAACGGACTACTAAACAAGCAAGGAAGATTCTTTTATTTTATTAATCAACCGCTAACAAGAAAAGAAAAAAAAGACTTCTTTTTGATGTTGTTATTGGAGCTACTGAAAATTGACTTAAGAACTATTAAATCAGGTGCAAGAAGAAGAGATGCCACTATTGATGAACCTAGCTATCCGAACTCGAAATATAAAAATCATAAAAGATGTAACTGAAAATATGCTCCTACAATTAGATTATATAGTGTAATAAATTATTTTCAATTGTTATGCTTGTGCGAATAATCAGATATTAAATAAAAAATTTATAGTGTAAAAAAAATTGGCCATTCTTACCGTAAAATTCGATGTCGTCCCATTTGCTATTAGCAGGGAAATTATAAAGAGATTAACTTACAGATGATTCACTGATTCAGGCCTCTTAGTTAAGCCACGCATAGTAAATGCTTTAGTGCATAGACTGCCCTTTTTGTTTGCAGAAGACTGTTTTTTCTACTCTGTAGAGTAAGTTGTTTTATGTGATCTTGCTGTACAAGTACATTGGAAAAAAATCGCTAATTCACACTTCTTATTACCGTTTCTTTGCCTTCACTT
This sequence comes from Capsicum pubescens, assembly GCA_030864215.1. NCBI lineage: Eukaryota > Viridiplantae > Streptophyta > Magnoliopsida > Solanales > Solanaceae > Capsicum > Capsicum pubescens. Next base: position 269,473,954 of record CM061544.1, on the reverse strand, counting down.
CCTACTGTGTTCAAAATACCCCCTCAATATGACTCTTCTACTGTCATCCTGTATTGATCATCCCGCTTCATTACATCTTCTAATCAATTAAATAATTCACTGTAATAGAATAACGAGTCTATGAAGTGGTTAACGAATACAAATGCATTTAAATTTACTTCTACTTCTGATACTATCATCAGTGATGGTTGTAGCTGTTTTACACCTTTCATTGTTGTTTCTAAACAGTCAGATTCGCATATCATTGCGCGTAGAAAGAATGCTGCGTGAATTACATCACTACAAGACCATCAAAATTTGTAGGACTCTTTGAATTCAGCTTGAAAGGTCAAATAATAGAAGTTCAAAACATAACATAGATTGTAATAGTAGGAACTAGGAAGTATGATAGGTTCATCTGCAAATATTTTAAAGTGTATAACAGGCACATTCAAAAGGAGATAGTTAAGTCACTTTTTTTCTTTTTTTCTTCTTAAGTGTTGAAAAAATCACAACGAACGTACATACATCTTAATATCATAATGCTAAAAATGAATATTCAATTATGATGTGGTTGTCTTATTATCAATGATTTTATCTTCTTTTTGTAGAATTTTATTTAATTGTACAGCTCTTTGTGTGAACATTTGGACAAGTAAATATCTTTGTTGCTTAACTCTTTATATAGTCAAACATCTCTGTAATGAAGTGGTTTGTTTGGATATTACTTACCTCCTATAGTTGATGCAAGTCCCTTAGTTTTTAATGAAACAAATTATTGTTTTTTCCTAATATGGCATAACAGTGAAACATAAACATCTTAATGTTCCTTTCCTTTTTTTGCAGTTGCAATCTTTGCGTGTGAACTCTCTATTTGTGCTGCTATACAATCTTTCATTTAGCAGGTAATGTTTTCATTGTGAATTCAAATTTGTACAACTACTGTATATTTGTGATTCTATACTTGGTTTCATGTTACTAGTATGTTAACTATATGTTGGCTTATATTAATCACGGTTAGAAAATCAATATTGCAATGTCAAATAAAAATAAACAAGCACATTCAAACTTTGAAAAAGCACATGAGGATAAAAAAGCTAAAGGTCGTGAATTATATAAAACAATGCAATCCGATAGAAAAGAAGTTTTACTAGCTAAACAACGAACAAGAAAAGCTGAATGTAGCTACCGACAATTTGGTGCTACTTCAATTAGCTTAACTGAGCAACAACCTCAATTAGAGCAAGGATCAACATCAAATAATACTGAACAGTATAACGACAACTCAACTATGACACACATCCACAAATTATGTCATGTTAAAATCTGTTCCGAAATGTTACTTTTGTCGGGCAAGAAAATTTGAATACGAACCACCTGCTTTTTGTTGTGGCAAAGGCACTATCAGGCTAATTTCTCATCGGCTTCCTACCGAATTAATGAGTCTTTATCTGGAAAATACTGAAGAATCAAAACACTTTCAAACTTATGTAAGAACATATAATAGCATATTTGCATTTACATCTCTTGGGGTAGCTTACGACACGGAATTGTCATAAAGAAATAAAGGTATTTATACATTTTGAGTTCAAGAAAAAATGTATCATTCATAAATGACTTGATACCAAGTGATGAAAAGGGAAAAAAATATGCAATTATACTATTTTGATAGTGAGAGTGAGTTAAGAAATCGAATGACATGTTCAGATAAGCTAAATGAATATACCGTTAAAAGGTTAATGGAAATATTAAACATTAATCCATACTCAATATTTTTAAAATCTTTAATAAATATTCCACAACTTTCTGATTTCTATATTGCATTTAAATCTGATGCTGGTTTAAATCAACGAACATATAATTTACCAACTACGTCAGAGGTTGCAGCAATATGGGTAGACCAAGATGCCAATAATTATGTTTCTGCACCTCATATCCAAATATATACAAAAAGTGATAGGAGTCAATTGGTAAATTATTACTATGTTTTTTATGATCCATTGTTGTTTCTTTATGGCCAAAATGGTTGGTGTTGTGGCATTGAAAAAATTATATCTATAGCCAGTTCTACTACAACACAAATATATTTTGAACATGAACAATTACCTGGCGTAAAGAATATGACTTCAATTGATGGATTTCTTAACTTAGAAAATGACATTTTGCGAAAAGATAAACGGAAATGAGATATGATTTCTTGTCGTGAATATTATAGCTATAAGCTTCAAATAAGAGATGATGAAGATATAATATTGCACTCAGGTAGATTACTCCAACAATATATTGTAGATGAATGAATCAAAATTGAAACTCAAAGACTTGACTTCGCTTCGTTCAATCAAGATTTATTTAGAACAGATGTGTTAGAAGGACTTTTGGATATATTACACCGTGGTGAAAGAGAAGCTTCTCAAGTAGGAAAGCATAGAATAATTCCTCTTAGTTTCACAGGAGGCCCTAGAGATATGCGTCGACGATATATGGATGCTATGTCTTTAGTTCAACATTTTGGAAGACCTGATATATTTCTAACCATGACTTGCAATCCTTCTTGGCCTGAAATTAAACAAATTCTAATTCCAACGGATGAAGTCCAAAACAGACCCGATTTGATTTGCCGAATATTTCGAGCAAAATTAGAAGAATTAAAAAAGGATATATTAAGAAAACATATATTTGGTAAAGTTGCAGCATTTATGTATACAATAGAATTTCAAAAACGAGGACTTCCTCATGCTCATTTTCTTATTATACTTGAAGAAAAATATAAATTATTAACACCAGAAGCGTATGATCGATTTGTTTGTGCAGAGCTACCTGACCCTAAAACAAATCCAAATCTATTCGAACTTGTTACTCTACACATGATACATGGTCCTTGTGGTGAATTAAATCTAACATGTCCTTGTATGAAAAAAAAAAAAAAAGGTTACTGTAAATTTAAATATCCAAAAGAATTTTCTGACCAAACATGTAAAGGCAAAAATTTATATCCAATTTATAGGAGACGAAATACAGAAAAATGTATAAAAATCGGACAACATCTTCTTGATAATTCATGGATTGTTCCTTACAATTCATTTTTATTAGGTAAATTCAATTGCCATATGAATGTAGAAATCTGTTCTGATATTAGAATTGTTAAGTATATTTATAAATATATATGCAAAGGGAACAATAAAATTATATTTCATCTGCATGATGATAACATAAACGTTGAAATAGACGAAATAAAAGAGTATCGATCAGCTAGGTGGGTTTCCTCGCCAAAAGCTGCATGATGCATATTTGGATTTCCTATTAGTGAAATGAGTCCTTCTGTGTACTATTTGCAACTCCATCTTGATGGACAACAACTTATTTCTTTCAAACGTACTGATAATATTAGCAAAATTATAAATAATGCAATGATTAAAAAAACTATGTTAACTGAATTTTTTATGATGAATAAAATACATAAAGAAGCTATGACTTTAAATTTGTTATATCAAGAGTTCCCTGAATATTTTGTATGGTCAACATCTTATAAAATGTGGACACGTCGTCAACAAGGAAATGCAATTGGTCGTGTTGTGACATGTCACCCAACCGAAGGAGAAAGATATTACTTAAGAATACTTCTAATGAATGTAAGAGGACCTAAATCATATAAAGATTTGTTAATGATAAATGGTGAATCTTGCAGTATATTTAGAGAATCTGCAGAAAACGAGGACTACTACTATGTGATAATAATTTAATAGAATGTATGTTGGAAGCAGTCGGTTATCAAATGCCATCTAGCTTAAGACGTTTGTTGTCCTACTAACGTATTGTAATCCAAATAATCCCAAAGAATTATGGAAAAAATTTGAAAGCGAAATGTCAGATGATTATAGTAAATATGCAAATCTGTCTTCACAAGAAATTCGTTATAAAGTATTAAATATTATTAATAATATTCTTTACTCAATGGGCCGTGATATTAATGAATTTCAACTAATCTCAGAAAAAATAAAGCATCTACTATAGCCAAAGAAGCTAAAGATATACATTTTGAAAGAAATATTAGTGTTAGTGATGAAGATTTACTATTGAAAAATAAGTTAAACAATGAACAACGAACAACTTACAATATAATCCTTGAAAGAGTATTCTCAAATAAAGCTGGAGTTTTTTTTATTGATGGTCCTGGTGGAACTGGTAAAATTTTTTATATCGTGCATTATTAGCTACTGTGAGACATAAAGGACTTATAGCTTTGACAACTGTAAGTTCTGGTGTGGCAGCCTCACTTCTTCCTGGAGGTCGCACTACTCATTCTCGATTTAAATTGCCTATAAATATTGATGGAAATTTTAGTTGTAATATTAGCAAACAAAGTTCATTGACATCTTTAATTCGTGACACAAAATTAATAGTATGGGATGAAATATCAATGGCAAAAAAAATAAATGATAGAGGCCTTGGATTTGCTTCTTAAAGATCTTATGGTAAGAAAGATTCTCTTTGATGAAAAAGTTGTTGTTTTTAGTGGTGATTTCAGACAAACTTTACCTGTTGTTCGTAGTGGTAAAAGAGAAGATTTTGTTCGCGAGAGCTTACTATGTTCTAAAATTTAGAATCAACTTCAAAAACTACAATTATCTGAAAATATGCGAGCTAGAACTGACCCTTCTTTTTGCAACTACTTAACGAGAATCGATAATGGAAATGAGAAACGAAATGGTCAAGGAAAAATTGAAATACCAAAATCCTTAATCATTCCTTTCACTACTGAAAAAGATTCATTGAACTTGCTATTTAAAGTTACTTATCCCAATTTATATACATCTCATTTAAATATTTCTTTTACTACTTTCCGAGCTATTTTAACAATCAAAAATGATTTTGTAGATGAAATAAATGAAATGTTGATTACCCAATTTCCATCCAATTCAAAAGTATATGTGGCTACTGATGAAACTCTTGATCCAAAAGACCAAAATGAATATGAAGATTTTATGCATACTTTGAATCCTACTGAATTACCTCCTTACAAGCTATGTTTGCAAAAAATTGCCTTATTATCTTGCTAAGAAATTTAAATCCTACATAGGGTTTATGTAACGAAACACGACTAACATGTGATGATTTCAAAGCTCAATTTATCAATGCTACAATATCCAGTGATGACTTTAAAAATACTCATGTATTCATTCCACGCATACCATTTATTAACTTCAGTAGATGAAAAAATTTCCTTACAATTTAAAAGAACACAATTTTCCGTCCAATTATGTTTTGTCATGACCATTAACAAAGCTCAAGGACAAACATTAAACTTTGTTGGTATTTATTTAAGAGAATCAGTGTTTTCTCATGGTCAACTATATGTTGCTTTATCGAGAGCTAGGAGTTCTAACAATGTTAAAGTACTAATAAGACCTTCTATTGCTAATAATCATGATGATTGTTGCACGTCTAATATAGTATACGATGAAATTATTGTAAAAGCTTTTTCCTAACAATCAATTTTAGTGCTAATGGTAAACCATCTTCTATTTTAACTATTGTTGAATCTATTTATCGTTTCTAATTATATCATTTGTTATTGCTTTGCGATTTCAGCTTGAATTAAAATGTCCGAACGATTCAGCATCAACGCAATTACTCCAACAACTGAAGACTGGACTTGTAAGGTACAAGTAGCTGACAAGGGTCGACAAAGAGAGAGTCAATACGGAAAGAAAAAATACCAACTCCTGACTCTCCAGGATGAAGAGGCATTTTTATGAAAATCATTAAACTACTAAATTATAACATACCAAATAGGCACAATAATGTTTAATTTTGGTTTTAATCTTCCACTTGATTGAAAGTCAATCTCAGACATTTTGAATTGGTGTTTGTAAAAAATCATACTTAAAATTTGAACTTTAATAAAAAATTTATATATTTGTCAAAAATTTACCTTGAAACATCTTCTTTAATCGATAGAATTTAAATAATATAGCGCATCCTTACTAAAAAACAGTGCATAAAAATAAGACATAACATTATTTTTTGAAGTCGCAATAAAATCTAAATATAACAATAACCGTGGGAAGCTTCCGTCCTCCCATGCTAAAACCTCTTACAAATGATTTCAAAAATGTGGAAAAGACATAATTAGTCTACTTTATTCTTTACTATTGTTTCTTTTTGTTAGTATCGATTGACAAAAAAATTATGTTTAGTATCGATTAACTATTTTTCTGAATACATGAAAATGCAGAATCATGAGAAAGTATTAACAGAGTATTAAAAGTGTGAAAACACAACTAACTGGAAAAACATTCAGCATCCAAGCCAAGAAATCATTCTCAAATACTGCCGATGCAAGTTCTGGAAAGCTGATTGTTGTATCTTTCATGGAAAAGGAGAACCCACTCAACACAGAACCCTTACACATCACACCACAGAAAGTAGTAAAACAAAAATTCAGAATACTGGCACAAGCACATCAGACAATCAGCGCACAACAAATCAAGCAACTGCTTCACATATCAGACATGCTCCAGAGGTGAAAACTCTACCTCTAAAAAAGTGCTACAAGGTAATTTGCCGCATTCAAAAATTGTTAATGGAAGTCAAATTAATAGAATCTTTTTTTTTTCTGATTTACTTCTCCTTACTTAATTTCACTTACCAGTGAAACATTTTTTCTTCTCTACTTTTGGACTATCGTTGGGAGCCATTTTTTGCTGTATCCTAAAGCATATATCTAATGATGCAATGTACATATCATATATATACTCAAGATTACTGCTCTCTCTGTTTTCATGCACAGGTACGTAACCATCAATTCATAATAATTTCAATAGTTTATGCTATTCCTGAATCAAAACTGTTACACAAATTTATTACAATATCTCAACAAAAATATACCTGATAATTGACAAGCTTAATGATGAAATAATTATAAGGTCTTCCTTAGGAACTGGAAAATTTGAGACAACCACTTGTTAAGCAAGTGATGTTGTTTGTACGTGAGGGGTTGTATTAGCAAGTTCTTTTATTGTTTTCTGTATAAGAAAATAATTCTACATAGCAGTAGTTGTTAATCCCTCTTTTTTTATCGTGTGTACAGTAATTAGTATAAAATTGAGGGTATATTAGTTGTTGTTTTTTACATTAACTTTAACCGCCTATTTCAATTAATTTAACGTCTATTCATAAACTCCATTTTTGGGAGAAAAAAAATTCTAAATATAATGTATTATATTCTTTCATGCAGCAAGTCGCAGTCATACATTTGCAGAGTTCAACCTGAGGATGCACCAACTCTCTTTTTGTATCTATGTAAATAATATGTACAATACTGCTTTGCAAAACATGGCTCCTTAATGTTCACATATATATGTATGTATATAAATGCGTATATGTGTTCGCCTCTCCCACTACTCAAACTTCTTAATCCGACATTAATCCTATTTACACAATGCCCTTAATAATTTGATACATTCTTTTATTGTTGGGCCCGTGCTGACACGGGCCTTGCACTTCTAGTAGTATATAGAAGAGTTGGTTTAGGGCGACCAAGGGTATGATCGTAAATATGCTCACTTTCAAGGGTAAAATGATAATCTTTCCCTTTGTCTGTTGCTGAAACGATTGGTGTGTTCATGGTGCGCTCCGCCCATCTCAATGCTGAAAACCATGGTTGATAAAGAACTCTCGGTGTGCTTCTCCGTCTTATCAGTCTTCATCGTAAACTTGATTCATATAAAATTGGTATTATTCTACTGTTTATCCAAATATTTTCAATCATTTCGTTAGATACGGATTGAAACTGAAAAAACATGACTCATTGATCGAAACTTCAACATAATTATCTGGTTGTAATTGTTATACGTATAAATATGATTGAAGATTACCTTTATTTAGGTGTTGTATGCAAATCGTGGCACTTTGTGGTTTCCAAGGAGAATTTTAATAGTAATTTGCTAAGGGTTCAATGGTTGATGATAGATGAGGAAGAGGATGATAAAACATGTAGGAAAATTTTCAATTTGTATGATGGAATGATTTTGAAGAAGAGGATTTCAAGAGTGAGTGAAAAAAGAAGTATGGAGTCTATGAGGTGACTTATTATGGCTGGAAAAGACAAGGGTGACGACAGTGTGTTACATACCTTTCTCTAGTGTTTGAATCAATTTGCGCCATCAAAATACTACAGAATATTACAGACACAACAAGACTTAAGAATCATGAATTTTTATCCATAAAACATTTGTGTTAGCTAATCCTTTTGATACATTTGACTACATTCTCATGGTCATTGAGAGAAAGTTTGAGTTACTCATGGAGACCTGGATTTTGTTACTGATCAGACTTAGTATGCTGACGTACAACATACGTATTAGGGATGTGGTATATTTCAATAGAAACTTTTATACGATCACCTATGACAGTTGTGTTCAAGTTTGTGATGTTGTTGGCTCTAAACCCGCTAAAAGTCATATCATAGTGCAGCTAACACCATGGACTGATGGTAAGTATTACATCCTAGAATCACTTTTTGTAGTTGCGCAATGTGGTGTTGATTTAAGGCGCGTCAAAATATTTTTAGTTTTCCAGATTGATTTGGATGCTTGCAGAACTACGCCAATTAGGGATTTAGGGGACAACGTTTTTCCTTGGTGCTAATGCTTCTGTTTCGGTCCAAGCTTCTCAACTTCTGAAATCAAGCCAAATCCTATTTATTTTATAGATAATTGTTTGGGTGCATACCTCCAGTTTAAAGGACACAGCTTGGACATCGGGGTTTTCAACTTAGTAGATGACAGTATCCAGCCGCATTAGATGGCAGTAGTGTTTGTCCTCCAATTTGGGTCACATATGTGTTGAGTGAACATTTGGTAGGGGAAAATCGAATAGTTGATGCACATGAATTAAGGCTTCTATATAATCGGCACCTGCAATAGCGTTTTGTCAATGCACAAACAGAAGTTGCTCCAAGGGCACAGACAACAACGACTGAGGTAAAACTTTCTAAAAGGCTACTAATTCTCTAAGGGGTCGTTTGGTTTGAAAACAAGTTATACCGTTATATTGGGATTAGTTATATTGGGATAAGTTGTGCTGGGATAAGTTATACTGAGATTAGTTATGTTGGGATTATTTTTTATTGAGTGTTTGGTTTGTTGTATTCAAAGTAATATGCATGGTATAATTTCTAAGAATAAATTATTGATTATCAAAATGTCCTCCATCTTATTTAACTTATATATATATATATATATATATATATATATATATATATATATATATATATATATATACCATTATACCGGGATTAGTTATGTTGGGATAAGTTGTGCTGGGATAAGTTATAATGAGATTAGTTATGCTGAGATTATTTTTTATTGAGTGTTTGATTTGTTGTATTCAAAGTAATATGCATGGTATAATTTCTAGGAATAAATTAATTTATTACCAAAATGCCCTCCATCTTATTTAACTTATATATATATATATATATATATATATATATATATATATATATATATATATATATATATATATATATATATATATATATATATGGGTCTAATATATCCTTCAACTATTGAAAATGGTACACAAATATCCTCCTTCCACCTTTAGACTCAAAAATACACTTCTATCCATCTATTTGGTCCAAAAATACCCTTAATGTATTAGAAATGGCTCAAAATTGCACCTTTTCCTCTATTGGTTCAAAAATACCCCTCCATTCACCTATTTGGATAAAAAATGCCCTAAACATTAAATTTAAGTCCAAAAATGTCTCCTCCTTTTAACAAATTCTGATATAAAATATAATTTTATTTAAATTAAATACATGACATTATTTTTATTGGTTCACATGTAATTAGACTCAAATTCATTCACAATTTAATGGTCCTATTTTCACTAATTTTTTTAGTTATATATAAAATTTAAAAAGAATTAGTTAATGTTTAAGTGCAAAATTAGAAAAGAATTCCTTAAATAGGATAATTAGCAAAGGGCAAATACTCTCATAGTTAATGATTATCTATGTGTGCTCAAATATTAGAAAACATATTTTAGGTAAAATTTTGAACACTTTTAGTTCTTTTTAGGTTTTGAACTTTTTATATAAAAAAAAAAACTTGAAAGTAATTCAAGTCTTTATTTAATTTAGGTAAGAATGCATAATATTTTACACTTCTATCCTTCTCCAACATGATACCATAAAAATAGTAATAATACAAAGAAACATAGTAATGATATATATATATATATATATTAAAATGTAATTAAAAAAAACACCCCTACGTGAAACCAAAAAAAATAAAATAATAACTTTTTTTAAAAAAAACATTCTCCCTTAAAAGACTTTACAATAGATAAAATCATTTAATCTTTTTCCTTATATATATTAAAATGTAATTAAAAAAAATACCCCTACGTGAAATAAAAAAAAATAATAACTTTTTTAAAAAAAAACATTCTCCCTTAAAAGACTTTACAATAGATAAAATCATTTAATCTTTTTCCTTATATATATTAAAATGTAATTAAAAAAAACACCCCTACGTGAAACCAAAAAAAAAATAATAACTTTTTTTAAAAAAAATATTCTCCTTTAGAAGACTTTACAATAGATAAAATCATTTAATCATTTTCCTTTAATTTTTATTTTATTAAATAAATATATAGAATGGAATTAAGAGTCCTAAAATATATAAATATGAAACCCGAAACATATAGGAAAATTAAGAGTCCTAAAATATATGGAAGGAAATTAAGAGTCCTAAAATAGAAAAAATATATTTCTTGAAAAAACAAAAATTACCATAAATATAACTATTATGACGTACCATAAATTACTTGATAACATGGTACCAACCTAAAACTAAAAAAATAATAATTAAAAAAAAAACTCACCCCTGACGTAAAACCCACAAAAACTATATAATAATAAAAAATTATAATTAAAAAAACACAGAAATAATATAATAATAAAAAGTTGTAATTAAAAAAACCCCAAAATAATATAATAATAAAATAAATTGTAACTAAAAAAAGCCTACCACTACGTGAAACCAAAAAAATAATATACTAATGCATATCTATTCCACCAAAAAATATATAATATCATAATTAAAAAATTATAATTACAAAAAAAATTACCCCTACGTGAAACCAAAAAAAATAATATAATATAAAGGAGGAGACATTTTTGGACTTAAATTTAATGTTAAGGGCATTTTTGATTCAAATAGGTGGATGAAGAGGTATTTTTGAACCAGTAGAGGAAGAAGGACATTTTTGAACCATATTTAATATATTAAGGGTATTTTTGAGCCAAATAGATGAATGAAAAGGTATTTTTGAGCCTAAAGGTGGAAGAAGGGTATTTGTGTACCATTTTCAATAGTTGAAGGGTATATTAGACCCTTTTATATATTTTTTTCAAGCTTTAAATATTTATTCTTAAAAATAAAACTTTCATCTTATTTAGCTTACTTTTTTTTGTATGTGTGCATTTCCATAATTATATCGTGTGTATTTTAAAATAAAACTTTCATCTTATTTAGCTTTAATTTTTTTGCATGTCCCTTCCCATGATTATGCCGTGTGTGTTTAAAAAAAACTTACTACATCTTATTTAGTTTGAAATAAAAAAATTCAACTTAAGTTTATTACAGTAAAAGATGATTTGTTGTTTATGTCACTTCATTTAAATACATATCACTCATATAATATAGAATATTAAAATTCATTTTAATTGATATATAAAATATTAATTTTTAAGTGATTAAAAAAATATTTTATTTAAAATATGTAATTCAACAACAGAGTTGACATTTTCATTATTTTTTAGAGAAATTAAAATATATAAATAAACATAATAATTATTCAAATAAATTTAACGTATAATATATTCATAAATAAAATATTTCTTAAATATGTATGAATCTCTAATATTTCTTGTTAAATTACTTATTTTGTTCTAAATTCCATAAAATATTGATAATCGCATTTTTTGTTAAAAAAATTCATCATAAGAAAATGTGAAAAAGAATTACTCTCATTTTTTATTATTTAGTATCATTAATATTTGGAGAGTCAAATTATATTTTTAAAAAAATTAAATTTTTAAATATTTTTAGCTAAATATAAAAATATTTTTTTATTTAATAATTAAGCATGTATTAAGTTAGAAAACGAATGTCAACATACTTTAGCAACTTGTCCATAATTTTCTAAAAATACCTTATATTTTATTAAAAAAAATAAAGTAATACATATATATATATAAAATCTACAAAGAATTTGAAGGACAATTGTGTCTTATTCTAATTTTATCCCAAGGATAACTTAACATGAGACAATAATCCTACCATATCTATGGATAACTTATCCCGGGACTAATTATTAGTCCCGGGATAAGTTATCACAAATATTGACAACCAAACAAGTGAAACAAATTTTTATCCCGTGATTATTATTTTATTCTGGGATTATTTACATCCAAACCGCAAACCAAACAGCACCTAAGTGGTGTTGATGACATAGTTCAAATACAGTATATTTTTGTTCAGCAGTTTACAAAGACATTGAAAAGGAAACATAATCTCGGTTTTTACTATCCTTTGTAGTGAATGTTATTCCTGGAAATGAAATAAATCAATCAACTTAGGCTAAATCCTAAATTAGATGGTCAACATCCATCCCACCTTATTAAGAGTAAAGAGCAAATAGAAAGATCAAAAGTTGTCATAGTAGAAATGGATAATATGGACATTTGAGATCAAAACGGTCGAGGAGGGTATGAGGAATTTAATTTATGGTTTAGATGAACTGCATTAAGAACTAGCAGTACACTAAAAGTTTTGGGGGTTTGCATTTCACTCATCAAGTAGATATAGGAATAACTCAACCAGCAGTGGTGGGATATACTATACTGTTCAATATGTGGTTGAACTGGATAATAAATATATGATGCTTGATGTTCTTTTTTATTTGAACTTTATATGGTTAATTGGTCATGTTCAATAAACGTGCTTGAATGGGATAGTAAACATATCTGTAATTATGATCTAATAATCTGTACTTGAGTGTTTGTTTTACTTAGATTTTGTCTGATATGATGAATAATCCACCAGTAGTTACATATACCTGGTATAAACTCCAATCTGTTTCAAGAATAAATACATGATACGTGTTGTTCTTATTTAGCTGAGCTTTTATGGTTAACTTGACATGTTTTATGTATATTAATAGAAATCTAAGATATACAAGTTGAAAACTGTCAATAAATTTCATTTAGACGCTCAAACTGTAATATATTTTGATTAAGCGCCTAAACATACTCCCTTTGTTTCATAGTACTAGGCCCCTGTTGACCTGACAACACCCCTTAAGAAAACTTGAATAAGAGGTTTATTTTACTAAACTACCGTTATAAATGATGCTTTGAAACTCTAAATTGGACGATACTATACTTATTTATTTAATACTAAGGATAGAAAGGGGATAATATAATAAAACTCTCTTCATTGTGTAAATTGGACAAGTAAATTGAAACAATTATTTTTAGTATGGGCCAAGTAATATGAAACAGAGGGATTATTGATAAAGTATCAGACATTTCAACTCAAATTTTTTAAAAAAACTTGCACGTGTTCTCAAATGCTCATTATATGGATTAGTTAACCATTTAAAAGGAGAAGGCATATTTTATGTGATGAACTTATCTATGTAATATGCACTTGTAAACACACCCTAAGGGGTTGTCGATGAAATCTACGGGTGCTCAATTAGAACAGACCCTAGTTCGAGTATCTAAATGAAATTTGCTGGCAAGTTTAAGGAGTTGTCGTCTGTCGATGTCTTTTGCCTAAATTTAATCACATACTAATCAAAATATGCAATAAAACATTGCTTATCGTTTTTTAAAAATGTGAAAAAACCAAAATTCAATTATTAGAATAGAAACTGAAAAAGGTGTATCAATTATTTATCATCAAGTAAAATTGAAAATACAAACCAACCTGCTACTTTAGTTTTTCCTAATTCCCCTGTTACAATTATATTCACTAAAATTGGTGTGTACACGGGCTACGAGTAACTTATTCTACCGATGAATTAATAGTGTAAAAAGAAAGTTGTTGTATAGACTAGAGTGTTGAAATTTTGTGCCACTAATGTAATTTTTTTTTTTTTTTTTTTACCAGAGGAATCAGTACAATGCTTGGTTAACTGCTTTAAAATTGCGACATTCTGTGAAGTCCAAAAGAGTTAAGCTGTAGCTGCTGCGGCAAAATGTGAAGCTGCATTCCATCCTCAAAGACAAGCAAGCCCACTTTTCAGTTCTTCCGCCTCAAACCAAAATTAGTTTGCATATGCTTGTCTACACATCAAAGGAGATGCTTTTAAATACAAATGCATCAATGAGATAACTATTTCTCGAGTCTAAATACTTGATAAACAAATTCATGTCTGAATTTGAAATTGACAAACAAGAAACAAGAGTGCACGAGGTTAAAAGTCTATATTATGAGAATTAAGGCTAATGCATACTATTTGGTCAATTTGCAGTAAACAGAGGACATTATATTTGTCACACCCCTTTTTTAACTCCAAAAAGATTGATTTTTAAGTTTGGAAGGGTTTTTATTATTGAGTGACAAAAGATGAAAATTTGTTTCGAAAAGAATTATGTACATTTTAAACTCAGAGTCGCCACTTGACATAATCCGGTGTGCCAAGTCACCTTTGGAAAATCCTTTTCAAAACGGTTTGACTCTTTTAAAACTGGTTTGCGAACAGAGATTCCGGCTAAGGAATTCTGTTGATTGAGGGGAAGGTGTTAGGCACCCCTCGATTCCGTGGTTCGACCACGATCGCTTGGTGGAGTGTATCGACTATTTTGGCACTACGAATGCATAAACCACACAAAAATCACGTAAAACAAAGAACCAAAACAAACCAAATCCAGAATATAGTGTCCAGTCCAATTATATAGTCCAAAATAAAAATGCGAAAAATGTAAATCCTATTCTAACCTAGACTAATCCTATACTACGCTCCACTGCTTCACCCGACGCCTCGGGCCTTCATCGCGACCATCATCCGAGTGCAAAATACTTCGGAGCATGCCCCGGATAAAAATAATACAAATACTTCGAGGTATTCTCCGGCCAAATGATACAAGTGATCCCAAAGTGGTAAAGCCAAAAATCATTCATCACACAACTCAAATATTCCATCAATGCACAATTCCTAGATTTGCCTACCCGACTTATGTTTACCTATCCGCTTGACATATCATGATGCTATCAAGTTTCGATCCACATTCATGCTTATGCCAAATTAAACAAAACAAAAACAAACCGACACTAATCTAAAATCACTCTTTTTATCATTTTTTCGTCATTTCGCCCCAAATTTCTTTTCAATCCATGGTTAACAATTTTTTTGATTATCAACTCACTTTTCAAAATAAAAAATTAACATCGAACACATACGTCCAACGGAGATTCAAAACATTTAAGCACAAAAATCATTCATATCTGTAACAACAATTAACATTCACTTATAATATTCAAAACCACACCACAAAATCACAACATTAACTAACTTCGATATCATAATAAAAGTAGAGTTAAGAGATGGACCTTCAAAAAATCGATTTTATTGACAATAAAGAAATCCGAAACCAAAAATCCTCGAATAATGAACCTCTTTGGCAACGAACCCCAACTAGATATTCAAGAAATTGCTACCCGAAATTGACCACGATGAACCGACTGACCCGAATCCAAATGCAGTACCCAATGTTGATTGTTTTGGAACCGATTTCGGATGAACAAAGGGGTAACGCTACCGCTGTTCACATGGGTGTCATGAATCGATCCGGACAACTTCGAAAACCAGCAAAAAACGAACTCAATATCACTTCCCGAACTCGAACAATTCTGATCCGTTACTGCGTATTTATGTGAAGATGAATGATCGTATATGGGTCTGTGTATTGGTGTTGTTATGTTTATATGAGTGAAGCTGTGGACAAAAGAAATGGAGGTCCTTGGTGAGAGTGTCAGTGAGTATCTGTGTTTTGGTGAAGACCGATGATGATCAGTGAAGAAGAACCAGAAAAAAATGGCTTGGGTCTAGTTTTCGTGTTTCTGTGATGAAGATGATTGATGACCTCCAAATTTTTTTTTCGTGTACTGTGGTGTATATATATCCCAAAGAAATGAAAAAGAAAATCCAAGGGGACCTGTGGGATAGGGTCAAAGGGGATGTGGGTATATCATATGGAAATTTCCAGGAAAGTTCCCTTATGCCTTTTTTTTTACTAGGTGTATGTATATCCATTTTTTCCTTTGTGGGAAAGAAATGTGAGGAGGGGGGAGTCACGTGAGTGGGGTGAGGTAGGAGGGTATTGGGTGGTGAGGTGTTGTGTTTTAATTAGAGGGGTAGAGGTTAGGTGTTCATTTTTGATTGAGTGGGTTGTTGGAATATTAGAATGAGACAAAGTTTGTTATGACTTGTTATTTGGATAAAACAAAACAAAAATTAATACATAAATAAGTAAAAGATGAGGTGACTATTTATTTTCTTGGGAAAAATTATAAAAATGGGGTTAAATTGTGTGATATCAGAATAAGAAATATTTTTGACGGGACAAAATTATGTGTCTACATCATGCCCCCTTTGAATGTAAACACCAAGTGTTTTCATACAAAGAAGTAGACAACGAGACAAAATTTTATCCCGATCATTATTCGAAGAAAGTAATAGACGAAAGAAGGGCAACCGAGTCTTGACTTAGGACACCCTATCTACCCAATTTGTGAGGGAATCAAGTGACAGGTATCTAAAAGGATTGAAAGGAGATGGACTATATCACGTTGAAGAGTCGAGTGAGGTTGAGTTGGAGAGTCGAGTGAGGTTCCATCGAGGTTTCGGTCCGCGGCTCTGTCATTACATCAAAATGAAAATTACAAGTTAACATATAAATGAAATTACAAAATCCTATATATGCAGCTTTCCTTGACTCTTGGCTCGAGTTTTATCACCCTATTCTTCAGGTGGGCTCCTGACTTGCAATTTCTTTCGACTTGTTGCTTGGCTTTCAATTGCTTCGCTTTGTTGCTCGACTTTCATTTATTCACCCTGCTCTTCAGGCGGGCTTCTGACTTGCCATTTTTGTCTTTTAATTTCATCACCCTATTCTTCAGGCGGGTTCCTGGCTTGCAATTTCTTCAATTTCCCATTTCGTCACCCTGTTCTTCAGGCGGGCTCCTGACTTACAATTTTCTCACCCTGTTCTTCAAGCGGGCTCCTGAAACCAGAATCAAAACTAGTAATGTCCCATTTTCTCGGAGGGTCCTAAATAGAAAGTAAATTCTCATTTTGGTCCTGAACATAAAGTAAAATCCCATTCTTCGGGAGGGTCCTGAACATAAAGTAAAGTCTCATTTTTCAGGAGGGTCCTGAACAGAAAGTAAAGTTCAATTTTTCAGGAGGGTCCTGAACATAAAGTAAAATCTCATTTTTCAGGAGGGTCCTGAACAGAAAGTAAAGTCCCATTTTTCAGGAGGGTCCTGAACATAAAGTAAAGTCCCATTTTTCAAGAGGGTTTTGAACAGAAAGTAATCCCATTTTCCAGGAGGGTTCTGAACAGAGAGTAAAGTCCTATTTTTCAGGAGGGTCCTGAACATAAAGTAAAATCCCATTTTTCAGGAGGGTCCTGAACAGAAAGTAAAGTCCCATTCTTCAGGAGAGTCCTGAACATAAAGTAAAATCCCATTTTTCAGGAGGGTCCTGAACAGAAAGTAAAGTCCTATTTTTCATGAGGGTCCTGAACACAAAGTAAAGTCCCATTTTTCAGGAGGGTCTTGAATAGAAAGTAAAATCCCATTTTTCAGGAGGGTCCTGAACAGAAAGTAAAGTCCCATTTTTCAGGAGGGTCCTGATCAAAAAGTAAAATCTCAGATATGCCTTCCTAATAGTAGCTGAACTTGCTGAAAAGAAATTTGCCCCTGTTTCATCAAAGACAATTTTGTCAGTTAAAAACTTAGTGGTGGTTTGCAACACTTTAGCTTTCCAGACATCTGCTGCAACACTTGTTCCTTTCTTCTTTGTTTCAGATTGTTGACATTTGCCCCTGTCTTGTCGCGTCATTGACCCAGATCCAGATTGAGAAAAATGAGTTCTGACTCAAACAATGAATTTCCATTTTACCATGCCTCTGAGATGCACCCTTTTCAAATCTGAATACTCCCACGAATCCAGTAGCCTGTCGGATGATAGACTTCCTTTTCTTTGTGTTGAATTACGATCATATTTCTTTCATGTGCTGGTCCTTGGCTTTTCCTCATACAATTGGAAAGACTGGTAGCAAGTTTTGAAATCCTTTCTCGCTTGTATTGGCACAGACTTGACTTAAAGTGTAAAGAAATGACGATGACTTTTATTTTGATAAATGACATAAAAAGACAAAAATATGAACATGTAAACGAAAGAAAAGGGCAATGTCCCTTATTAAAAAAAAAAAACTTATCTGAATACGACAACCAACTCCAATGACTATGACATGCATTTTGGATTAAGCTGACTGATCTTCCTATCCAAACTTCCCATTTATTGTTGAGTTCGTGCCTTTGCCGCTGAGCCGCTTCTTCAAATCCATTGGACTCATATATCTCATTCAATTGACAACATCTTAAAAGACTTTCGCCAACAAATCTCTTTCTTTTTCACTTTTCTCTCGAACTTGCCATCGCCTTATGGTGCCCATAAGGGTTTTCACCAATAAGACTCTCTCATTTTTAATTCTCTCGACTCTCCATCGCCTTATGGTGCCCGCGAGGGTTTTCACCAATAAGACTCTCTAATTTTTATTTCTTTCCTGATTTCTTATGTTGAGAAAGACAAGTAGTACCCCACAATGTATCATCATATCCATTGCATGCTTAGCCTTAACATTATTAAAGATTGATCTGAAGGACTTTATTTGGTTGTAACTTGGCTTTTGGATAAGGTTAGAAAAGAATGGCAAGAGGCTCAAACGACACTTGAAGTAGGGGTGGGACTTATAATTTTTGGAATCGACTCAAACAACACATTAACTCATCCCCCAATTTTTGTTGACTAGGTGACTCTAAAATCTTTATTTGGTTGGACCGAGCCCTGAATAGGGCAGCCTACGTATCTCACCCCCAAGAGAGGTGAATCAGGTCACACGTAGTTCTATCAGCTTGTTCTTTGTTTTGATCCAGTTTTTTTTTCATGCTTTTTTCTTTTATTCTTCTTTTCTTGACATTTTATTATTATTTTTTTTTTACTTCGTTTTGATTCCAAAGGAGAGATATGAAAGAAAATAGAACTACGCTCAAATGGGGTAAACAAAGGATGACACAATATTTGGATAGCAGAATGAAATGCCTTCATCATATCAATCTTAAAAATGCAAGTACTAAACATGCAATAGAACCAACAACGGATAAAATATCATACATAATATCTTTTGACCGCATCAACATTGATAGACACTTCTGCCATTTTGCCTTCAATATCTGTCAAATATAAGGCTCCATTGGGCAATACTTTCTTCACAATAAAAGGACCTTGCTAATTTGGGGAGAACTTGCCTTTAGCTTCAACCTGATGAGGAAGGATACGCTTCAATACTAACTGACCAACTTCAAAATGCCTGGGGCGAACCTTTTTGTTATACGCTCGAGCCATTCTCTTCTGATACAATTCGCCATGACATACCGACGTCAATTTTTTTTCATCAATCAAGCTCAACTGTTCCAATCGGGTTTTGACTCACTCATCATCATCAATATCTGCTTCCATAATAACTCGAAGAGAGGGAATTTCAACTTCTACGGGAATGACTGCGTCTGTCCTGTACACCAACAAATATGGAGTTGCTCCTGTTAAAGTGCGAACAGTAGTACGATAACCTAGCAATGCAAACGACAACTTCTCATGCCATAGTCTAGACCCTTGTACCATTTTCCGCAGTATCTTCTAGATATTTTTATTGGCGGCTTCCACAACGCCATTAACTTTTGGACGATATGGAGTGGAATTTCGATGTGCGATCTTAAACTATTGACACACTTCTTGAATCAAATGACTATTAAGATTGACAGCATTGTCTATAATAATCATCTTTGGAATTCCAAACCTACAAATGATGTTGGCATGAATAAAATCTACCACCGCTTTCTTTGTTACTGACTTAAAAGTTACTGCTTCTACCCACTTTGTGAAGTAATCAGTGGCTACCAGAATGAATCTATGTCCATTTGATGCTTTTGGATCAATCGGTCCAATCACGTCCATTCCCCAGGCTACGAAAGGCCATGGAGCAGCCATTGTGTGCAACTCAGCAGGAGGAGAATGTATCAGATCACTGTGTACCTGATATTGATGACACTTTCGAATAAATCGAATAGAATTCCTCTCCATAGTAAGCCAGTAATAACCTACTATGAAAATCTTCTTTGACAAGACATAACCGTTCATATGAGGCCCGCATACTCCAGAGTGAACTTCAACCATGATTTCTAAATATTCTTTTGCATCTACACACCTCAAAAGTCCCAGATCTGGGGTTCTTAATACAAGTACGACCACGAAGATGGACGCATGTGAGAATGTAATGAACCTGAGGCTTGGAGTATGCGAGTGAAGGACTTAAAACACATCAAACCGACCCTAATCTCACATTTGGAGTGTAAGGAGGAGCCTTGGAACACAACAAGGCAGCCCCTAAATACACTTGAAGGGAGCCTAGCTCTTAAAAGGGCATTTTTGACATTTTGTATTTTATTTGTAACTTAGTATAAATAGAACATTGTAGGGATTTTAGACTTAGATTATTCATGATGTTGTAAGTCTTGAAACACAAAGAAACACAAGTTCTCTCTCCTTGAGGCACCAAAATCGAAATTAGGCATAAAGAGTGTGGAATCACTCTTGTTGATCTCATGGCTTGGAAACATGATGCTTGGGAGGTGGATTCTGACCTTGTGTCTTCGTAAGAGATAGGTGAACGTTGTGTGTAGTGTTAAGGGTCCAAGAGTGGAATATGATCTTGGGTTCTTAAGATTATACCTTCATTAAGTCTATCTAACTATCCCTTTACTTTTATAGTAATCTTGTGGTAGTTTGTGTTCTTGTAACCGTTTCTATCTCTAGTTAGTAAAACCGTGTGTTGTTCCTATCTTGTTATTGTTGTCCATCTCGTCATATTGTTGCTGTTTTGGTGTATTTACACCTTCAATATCTTGTTGTTATTGTATTTTCATTGTTGTTGTAGTGAATCCGAGAGTGGTCACCAAAAGAGTCCTCGATTCTTCAAACTTGTGGACTGATTTGGTGTTTATTTTGTGTTTACCTTGTATTTCTTGTATTATTTGGTATCAAAGCATGGCTTGATCTTGTTCCTACAAGATCAAATCTTGGGCTAGCTCACTTGAAAAATTAAAAAAAATAAAAATAAAAATCTGAAAATTCCAGAAAAAGAACAATCTGTCCATTTTGTGTTCTTGGCCAAAAATTGTGTTCTTGTTGTGTCTTTGCCGAGATTTTTACTTGTATTGAGTGTTTATAGTGTTAGTTTTGTTCTCCACTAACACTTTGAGTCTAAATCTAAGTTTGAGCTTGTATTTGTTGAAGTTGTAGTCGTGAACTTGAACTTGGCCGATTTGTTGTTGAACATTGTTGTGGTGGACTGTTTTGGCCTTGTGTCCTTCATCTTCTTGTTTTTATAAGCTTGTCCACGTGATATTATTGTTCATTGGTGGCCTAAGAACCATTTTGTTGAAGTTGTAGTTGTCTTGGCCAAGTGTTGAAGATATTGTATTGTGAAAATTGGAAGTTTGTCGTGTGATTTTGTTGGTGTTCTTGGAGATTGTTGTTGATTGTTCTTGGTGATTGTTGATTTTGTTCTTGAAGTTCTTCACAACCTTCATAGCTTGTTAAAATAAAGTGAACCTTAGATCTATAAAGGTAAAGGAAAAAAGGTGAAGCTTTGTTAGTCTTGAAAGACTTACCATCACTCATCAACTAGTCAATCACATCTCAACCACTTTCCAACAACTTTCCATGATCCAAGGACCCATGTTTTAAGGAGAAGTACAAGTAAAGTCAAAGTCCTGAAAATTGAAAAAGTCTCTAAGACTTATTTTTCCCTCCTAAAACTAAATTCCACCAATCCAAATTAAATTTTTGACCAAGACATAAATATTTGAGAATAACAATTCGTTAGAAAGACCGCAACCAATACGTGGCTGCCACATCATCAAGTAACTGTTCACACGTCAAATTTTGGCTCAAATTTCAGATTTTCTTAGTTTCTTTTTATCGTTTCGTAGTTTCGTTTGATTGGTCCGAACGCTAATTGACAAGCTAGTAAACTCCTACTAGATTGTAAATCAGTTTTGTGTCCGTTTGTTCGTGTTAACATTCTTTGTGTTCTTTTCTCTTTAGTGAATTCATTGTATCTTGTTGGTTCAAGTCCATAAATAAATTTTCTTTGAGTCAACTCGAACTAAAATCTATTTCGGACCAAGGTGGACTCCTCCCTCAATCACTCATGAAGTACAAGCCAGCTTTCAACACTTGTGAAACCAAGTGTGAGGTAAAAATTGAGAGTCAGAGTGTGGTGAATCATTTTTGAGCTAACAAGTTTGTTTGTTTTGTTGTTCGTTGTTGTCTTTTCTTTTAGGTACCATGGCTACCACCAATCTCGATGTTACGTTTGATCGCATCACCGACAATATTGAAGACATGAAATGGCACGTTGAAAGACTACACCAATTAGTATCCACACTTATCCCAACAAATTCAAAACCTAAGGTCCAAACACCTTACGGTGAGATCTTCCCGAAGGAAGTTACTGCCTAAACTTGTGAAGGACTTTCACACCAAGGTAAAGACGAACATACTCATGAATGTCAATGTAAAATAACTATCTCTTACACTTTGGTACATGTGGATGATGAACGTGTGACTAATAAGCCGTTGAGTGTGAGTAGTAGATTACCTACGTATGAGTATATTGATTCCTTACCACTTGTAGATAATGTAAATATTGTGCGAGTGGATACACTAGTTGATCCTATGGATCACCGAATAGAATATTCTAGTAAGATCGGTTTGTGTCCACCTAGTGTTGAAGCTATTGTGTTGAATGAAAGTACATCGTCGTATGAAAATTGTGTTGACCAACGTGTGTGTAAAACTTGCCCACCACTTGAGAATATATGTGATGTGATTAATGAGTTTCAAGTGAGTGAAGAATTTGAAAATATTGGTCAAGAAAAAAAGAGTGAACCCGTGAGCCTATGTTGTTGTAAGGATTCTAATATTTGCTTGGCGCATAGGGTTAATCGTGTGCTTGACATATCTTTGGAACTTAATAATGATTCCTTAGAGAGTGAAAGTTCCAAATCTGTCCGCGGGTTAGATCATTCACTCTTTAGGTACAATGTCTTGTTTTAAGATAGTTTAAACACTCCTAATAGACCTAGTGGTGAAAATGATGGTATAGCTTGCCTTGGAAGCTATAGAATATATAGTAATCCACTATGGTGTGACAACATTCCTCCTAAATATGAAAATCTCTTCTTGGAAGATGAGAGTACTCTTAAGGGTAAGGAATGTGTGGTCTTGGAAACTACTTCTTCTTCTACTTTGTGTGGCTTTTCCGAGGACACCATACTAGAAGTAGAATTGAGTGCCACCTTTCTTTACTCTCTCTTTACTTGTGCTGATATGTATTCCAATGTAGAGAGTAGGACATGTGGTTGTGGTAAAGACTACGGGAAATGGGTGTGTTGCTTAGACCCGTGTCTATGGCTATTCTTCCTATTTGATCCCGGTGCCATCTTAGAGTGGAGAGGATTTAGTCTCTTCTTAGGTGCGTTTCTTTTGAAGTCTTATCATAGTCAAGTCCTTGGTGAATTTGTCGATGGCTTCATAATGTTTAACACTAAGGACTCTTAGTTATATGTCAAATATGAACCACCTTGGCATGTCGATATTTGTTGTTGGCCGAGACTTGAACTCAAAGGGTCCTCATTTTTTTTTCTTGGTGTGGGCTGTTATGAGTGTTTTGAGTGCATACAATTATTGTTTATTTTTTATAATCCTAACCCTCATGCCATGATAAAGTGTTCTTGTTTGTCTCTCTTTGATTTTGCAAGGCATGGATTCGAGATCGAATCCTTTTTAAGGAGGGGAGGATGATACAAGTACGACCACGAGGATGGACGCATGTGAGAATGTAATGAACCCGGGGCTTGGAGTGTGCGAGTGAAGGACTTAAAACACACCAAACCAACCCTAATCTCACACTTGGAGTGTAAAGAGGAGCCTTGGAACACAACAAGGCAGCCCCTAAATACACTTGAAGGGAGCCTAACTCTTAAAAGGGCATTTTGGATTTTATTTGTAACCTAGTATAAATAGAACATTGTAGGGCTTTTAGACTTAGATTATTCATGATGTTGTAAGTCTTAAAACACAAGTCCTCTCTCCTTGAGGCACCAAAACCGAAATTAGGCATAGAGAGTGTGGAATCATTCTTGTTGATCTCATGGCTTGGAAACGTGATGCTTGGGAGGTGGATTCCGACCTTGTGTCTTTGTAAGAGATAGGTGAATGTTGTGTGTAGTGTTAAGGGTCCAAGAGTGGAATATGCTCTTGGGTTCTTACGATTATACCTTCATTAAGTCTATCTAACTATCCCTTTACTTTTATAGTAATCTTGTAGTAGTTTGTGTTCTTGTAACCATTTCTATCTCTAGTTAGTAAAACTGTGTGTTGTTCCTATCTTATTATTGTTGTCCATCTCATCATATTGTTGCTGTTTTGGTGTATTTACACCTTCAATATCTTGTTGTTATTGTGTTTTCATTGTTGTTGTAGTGAATTCGAAAGTGGTCACCAAAGGGGTCCTCGGTTCTCAAACTTATGGACTGATTTGGTGTTTGTTTCGTGTTTCCCTTTTCTTTCTTGTATCATTAAAACAAGGGAGACATGAAACAAACACCAAATCAGTCCACAAGTTTGAAGAACCGAGGACCCCTTTGGTGACCACTCTCGGATTCACTACAACAACAATGAAAACACAATAACAACAAGATATTGAAGGTATAAATACATCAAAACAGCAACAATATGATGAGATGGACAAAAATAACAAGATAGGAACAACACGCGGTTTTACTAACTAGAGATAGAAATGGTTACAATAACACAAACTACTACAAGATTACTATAAAAGTAAAGGGATAGTTAGATAGACTTAATGAAGGTATAATCTTAAGAACCCAAGAGCATATTCCACTCTTGGAACCTTAACACTACACACAACGTTCACCTATCTCTTACAAAGACACAAGGTCGAAATCCACCTCCCAAGCATCACGTTTCCAAGCCATGAGATCAACAAGAGTGATTCTACACTCTCTATGCCTAATTTCAATTTTGGTGCCTCAAGGAGAGAGGACTTGTATTTCTTTGTGTTTCAAGACTTACAACATCATGAATAATCTAAGTCTAAAAGCCCTACAATATTCTATTTATACTAGGTTACAAATAAAATACAAAATGTCTAAAATACCTTTTTAAGAGCTAGGCTCCCTTCAAGTGTATTTAGGGGCTGCCTTGTTGTGTTCCAAGGCTCCTCTTTACACTCCAAGTGTGTTATTAGGCTTGGTTTGGTGTGTTTTAAGTCCTTCACTCACACACTCCAAGCCCCGGGTTTATTACATTCTCACATGCGTCTATTTTTGTGGTCGTACTTGTATTAGTTCTCTTGTATAAGACTCTCTCGCTTAAGAAAAATCCACTAGTCAAATGCCTAATAGTCTTTTTTTAATCATTGGTGGCATGTGCTGGGTATTCTCCTGACTGGATGTACTGCTTGATATCAAAGAACCAAGGTTCGCCATCGATCTCTTCTTCAACTACATTACAATAAGTGTGTTGATCACGACTCTGTATATGCGCTAGATCGATGTAGGCCTTATCAGGATGTTGGAGCATTGAAGACAAAATGGCCAAAGCATCAGCAATCTCATTGCGAATTCTTGTAATATGCCTAAACTTTACAAACACAAACCGTTGACATAGATCTTTCAAGCATTGTCGATATGGTATTAGCTTTAAATGTCGCGTCTCCCAATCACCTTGAATCTGATGGACGAGCAAATCTGAATCCCCCAACACTAATAGTTCCTGGATTCCTATATCAACAGCTAGCCTCAAACCCAGAATGCAAGCTTTATATTCTGCCATGTTATTGGTATAATAAAATCGAAGTTGCGCTGTTATCGGAAAATATTGCCCCGCCTCAGAGATAAGAACTGCACCTATCCTGACTCCCTTCATATTAATGGCTCTATCAAAGAATAGCTTCCAACTTAGATTAACATCTATAATGACTTCATCAACACACAATACCTCTTCATCAGGAAAATATGTCTTTAATGGCTCATAATCTTTATCAATGGGATTCTAAGCAAGATGATCTGCTAAGGCTTGGTCTTTCATGGCGGTTCGAGTCACATATACAATGTCAAACTCGGTAAGCAATATTTTCCACTTTGCTAATCGACCCGTTGGCATAGGCTTTTGAAATATATACTTCAACGGATCCATGCGGGAGATGAGATAAGTAGTATAAGACGAAAGATAATGCTTCAACTTCTGTGCTACCCAAGTTAGGGCACAACACATCCTTTCAGGAAGAGTGTACTTGGCTTCATATGTTGTGAACTTCTTGCTAAGGTAATAAATAACTTGCTCCCCTTTTCCCGTGACATCATGTTGACCCAAGACACAATCGAAGGAATTGTTCATGACTGATAAATATAAGATCAAAGGCCTACTAGGCTCCGGTGGTACCAGTACGGACGGATTTGACAGATATCTTTTGATTTTATTGAACGCTTCCTGATATTCTTCAGTCTACTCAATAGTAGCACTCTTCTTTAGCAACCTGAAAATGGGCTCACAAGTAGTTGTGAGTTGAGCAATGAACCTACTGATGTAGTTCAGCCGGCCAAGCAAACTCATCACCTCCATTTTGTTCTTGGGCGGCGACAGATCCTGGATGGCTTTGATCTTCGAAGGGTCCAATTCAATGCCTCGACGGCTGACTACAAACCCCAACAACTTTTCGGATGGAACTCCAAATACACATTTTGCCGTGTTGATCTTGAGATTATACCTGCGAACCCTTTCAAAGAACTTTCTTAGATCTTTAACATGGTCAACCTGACTCTTTGATTTAATAATCATATCATCTACATAGACTTCAATCTCCTTATGCATCATATCATGAAACATAGTGGTCATGGCTCTTATGTATGTTGGTCCAGTATTCTTCAAACCAAACGGCATTACTCGATAATAATAAGTTCCCCATGGTGTGATAAAAATATCTTCTCTACATCTTCATCATCCATAATGATCTGGTGGTATTCGTTATAGCAATTCACAAAAGAAGCAACCTCGTGTTTAGCGCAGTTGTCCAGCAAAATATGGATATTGGGCAACGAAAAATCATCCTTCGAACTTGCTCTGTTCAAATCAGGTAATCAACACATACTCGAATTTTGCCGTCTTTCTTTGGGACAGGTACAACATTAGATAACCACGTAGTATAACGAGCCACTCGAATGACTTTGGGTGCAAGTTGTTTTATGATTTCCTCTTTGATGTTGATACTTACATCAGTTTTAAACTTCCTCAACTTCTGTTTCACAAGGGGGAATGCAAGATCAGTTGGAAATTTATGAGCCACTAATTCAGTGCTTAAACCAGGCATATCATCATAAGACCATGCAAAAACATCCTTATAATCAATTAATTCTTGAATCATTCTATCTTTTAGCTGTGGCAAAACATGTACACTGATTTTAGTTTCCCTAACATCTTCTTGATTCCCTAGATTAATTGGCTCAGTTTCATTCAAATTACGATTCATCTTGTCTTCAAACTGTTCCAACTCTTTGCTTATTTCTTCTAGTGCCTTTTCTTTATCATATTCCCCCTCTTGATTCGTTATATCTTGATTAGTTTGGATTTTAAAATCAGGCTGAAAATTTTGCATGCATGTCATGTCATCAGAGTCATCATAAAGAGAACTGTATAAAGAAAAGACAAAATAAAATACATTAGACACAAAATAAAAGGGATATTGCATTTCATTAAAAGGGAAAGATATGAGGATTTAAACACAAACAACATAATATAAACAAGCTAAATTCTGAGTTACAACCCTGGAATAACTCAAAAAAATGAAAGAAAACAAAATGAACTACCAAAACTCCCTCCTGACGGGGAGAAGAGTGACTTTCCAATTGTTGAGACAGACAACTGGGCCTATGAACTGCACATCTGCCTTACTGGTACCTTCTCCTGCTTCAACCATGTCAACTTCAATCAACAGGTTCTGGAAGTCATCAACCAATTCAGCTTCAAATTCTACATGCTTCACGCCGCCACTCTTGACAAATGACTTACTGAGTAGCGGCATGGGGCGAGGGAGTGACCATATTTCTTTCTTCCTTTCCTTGGCCTTCTTCAGATCTTCAGCCGTAGGTTCGAAACCCAGACCAAAAGTGCCCATGTTCTCCCTCGAACATATGGGACGAACTATACCATAAAGAGACATTCCCAAACCCCTTCCTGGCTCGAATCTATATTTTGATATTTCATTTATCATCATGACAGAAGCGGGAGACACTTGTGGCCCTGGAATAGCCTGCCCTTCAAAGATATAATTCACTGACACTGTATTAAAATTTTGATAGACAAATGTCTCCTCTACATTATTTTCTTCAATAAGGGACAAGGGAGAATCTTCGTAGGTGGAAAAATCTCCTTCACCATGAATAACCACTTCTTGCCTGTCAGGCTCAAACTTGATCATTTGGTGCAATGTAGATGAAACCTCCTTAGCCTTGTAGATCCACGGTCTTTATAACAACAGATTGTAAGAGGAGTCGATATTCAATACTTGAAACTCTATGGCGAACTCAACAGGCCCTATAATCAACATCAGTTCTATTTCGCCAACGGAGTTTGATTTTGCTCCATCGAAAGCCCCGACACATACATTGTTGGGCCTGATCCTCTCAACACCAATGTTTGATTTTTGCAAAGTGGAAATAGGGCAAATATTTATGCCAGAACCTCCGTCAATCATGACATAAGTGATGTAGAAATCTTCACACTTCACGGTAATGTAAAGACCCCGATTATGCCCCGTACCTTCAACTGGCAATTCGTCATCAGAGAAGCTGATTCGATTTACTTCAAAGATTTTTTCGACCATTTTCTCAAGCTGATTTACCGTAATCTCCCTAGGAACGTATGCTTCGTTTAATACCTTCAGTATAATGTCACGATGTTCCTTGGAATGCAACAACAAATATAAGAGGGAAATTTGAACAGGGGTCTTCTTCACCTGATTTATTATTGAATACTCTGGCAATTTTATCCTTTTCAAAAATTCTTCAGCTTCTTCTTCGGTGACAGGCTTTTTGAGAGACGAAGGCCCACTCACCAATGGCTTGGTCTTCCTCAAACCTTCAGGCACGAAGCATCTTCCTGACCGAGTCAGACCCCTACCTCATCTACTTTTTCCTCGACTTCCTTCCCTTGATAAGTCATCACAGTCCGCTTATAGTTCCAGGGGACATTTTTCGTATCAACTATCGAAGGTTGGGTTGCCGGTTTGATGATAATAGGTGCCACGAGTACTTCTTTTACCGTTAAAATAGGCTTACCCAGAGCTCCTACTACCGTCAACTTAGGTTTGTCCTGACTTAGACCAACATCTTTTCTGGCTCCTTGCACCGTGATCACTGGTTTCTTTGTGCTTTCTTGGACTTTATCTTCTCTCATTCCTTCCTGGCTTAATGACATTGCTTTCAACGAATCTGCCACATTCACCGATTTGTCCTCATTGGTCTGTATTCTAACAATAGGATTATAATACATCGATGACTCTTTGCCATCATATATCAACTCCAACATATTGGTTTCAGCATGGGTTGGCAATGGATTTTGGTTACTGTTTGGAACTTCCGAGGCCTGGACCAGAATTTGATTTGCATCAATTAAATCTTGGACAACTCTCTTCAAATGCCAGCATTTCTCAATATCGTGCCCCGACATGTCAGAACAATACGCATATTTTAACGAATAATCAAGGTTTCTCGGAGGTGGATTCGAAAGACTTCCTTGAATTGGGATCAAGACCTTCAACTTTATCAACCTATCAAACAAACTAGCATATGACTCCTCGAGAGGTGTGAACTAATTTTTGATCGCCTTTTCTTTCTTATACTTAGGCCTAGGTTGGAAATCGGGTCTAGAGGGGTTTTGGTAATTTGGTGGAGCTGAAGAATGATTTTTTGGAGCTTGCGCGCTCCATTCTGGGTAAGAAGGGGTTTGAGCATATGACTGTGCGCTATATACTGGGTACGGGGGTGGTGGAATAGAATATAATGGGTTTTGTGTGGGATAGTAATGATGGGGAAAAATATATGGAGCTTGGGCATAGGCTTGGGGTTGGTAATAGGGGCGAGACGTTCTTTTGGGATAGGAATGGGATCCAGCTACAATGGTCGCCACGTCCTCTTTCTTTTTCTTACCCTCGAACGTTCTAGAGCCACCTTGAATCGCTTGGGTAGTGGCTTTCAATGCGGCAAAACTCACTATCCGGCCGGTCTTGATTCCGTCCTCTATCATCTCTCCCATTTTGAGAACTTCAATAAAAGACTTTCCCACTGCCTGAAGTAAATGTTTAAAATAGGTCTCATCCTGTGCTTGAATGAAGACCTCTACCAGCTTACTCTCTTTCATTGGAGGCTTTATCCTGGCATCCTGGTCACGCCATCTTATCGCGTATTCCTAAAAGCCTTCAGCACTTTTCTTCTTCATTTTGACCAGGTATTTCTCATCAGGAACCAGATCGACGTTATATTGAAAATATTGCACAAACTCATTAGCTAGGTCATCCCAGTTGTTCCAATTGTCAATATCCTGATCGACGAATCATTCTGAAGCTAGAACGGAAAGACTCTCACCAAAGAAAGTCATAAACAACTCTTCTCTTTCCCCTGCAGCCCTCAATTGGTTGTAATAGCATCTCAAATGTGTCACGGGATCACCGTGCCCCGCATTCTTCTTAAATTTGGGCATTTTAAAACCAAGGGGAAGGTTAACGTCTGGGAACATGCAAAGATCTCTATAGGAAACACTTTTATAACCTCCGATTCCTTGCAAATTCCTCATGGCCTATTCCAAACTTTTCAATTTCCGCGCCATGACTTCTTGTTCCTCCGTTGCAATAGGCTTCTCTGTATCAAATGGAAATATAGGTGGCTGAGTGTACCCATACGGTTCATTTATCTTCAAAGTAGGTTCCGAGGCATAATACTGATTATCTAAAACCTTCAATACCGGCTCACTAGCAGACCGAGGGAGTACCATTGCTACATGCACAGTATAGATGGGAGCTTCAGGTGGTGGCGGAGCCACGAACACATGCGCTGCCAGTGGCACCGGCTGAGTCGCGGGCCTTGGTTTAAGAACAGCCAGGGGCACACTAGAAGTGCCAGAGTAATATTGTCGCGGAGTGAATCCTGGTGCATGCTCCGATGACTCAATGGGAATAGAGAATTGTGCCTGAGAGAGAGGTGGGCAATTGGGGATATTCCCAAGATTTTCAGAGAGTGGAGGAGGAGGCATTCCACTAGCCCATGCTCGGTGCAGATCTATTAATTGTTGTCTAAGTCTCAATACCTCATCATTGCGTTCTGAACTTTCTTTCCTGGGATCCTGATCTGGGTCAATGAGTGAATTTTCAATCTCCCTACTAGCCATGAAAATCTTCATTTTTGATCTAGTAAAGTACAGATGACTAGCCAGAGTTCTACAAACCAACCACTTATCTGAAAAAACATGCTCATCAAAGACAAAACCCGTTAGGATTTAGGTCAGGCAACAAACATAGAAATCACATTGTATACATCCTAGGTTCATGTACATTTCTACCGGACTTAGAGGGTAATGGGTCCATTTTAACATCATCCCGATTTTTCTCCTACACCCATTTGCTTCTTCACTCCAATCACACCTCTTTTTTTTTCCTTCGCCATCACTTCTCTCATCTCTCGCATCAGTCTATTTTTTTTATCCTTCTTTTTCTTCTCTCTTTATTCTTTGTTTCTTTTCCTCTCTCGTTGTCTCCTCTCTTTTTATCATTCTTTATGATTTTTGTTTTTCCTTAAAATAAAATAAAATTAATGAAAAACTAAGAAACAAAATGATTAGATCGAACCCCAAAAGTAGGTTGCCTACGTATCATGTTGTACATGAATCAGATCTTGCGTAGTTCGGGAGGCATGTCCATTCTTTTTTTTTCGATGAAAAATAAATAAAAGAAAGAACAACGCAGGTTACTACATTTCATAAAAAGACAACTAAAATCGACTTCGAATTTAACACAACCTTAAAACTAATCAACCAAGAATAAACAACACTCTAGACCCACAGGACGACACGTGTGACATTCCTAATGAAGAACCTAGAGTTTAAAACAAACTTGACACGAACTTTAACAAAGACATAACAATACAATGACAGAAAAATAAAGGACTCAAAATAAAGGATAAGAAATGCCCCTTCAAACTGGTGCTTTATCTGATGACCCTGGTTGAGATGAACCTGTTTGTGAAGTTCTCTTTCTTCTATTCAAACTTTGTAGCATATCTTGGAAGGACATTGTGATAATGGGGAAGAAGCTTCTAGTACGTAATCCTGCCTCTTGGGGAGTACACCTGAAAAGATTTTTCTGAAACCCATGTACATTCGTGAGCAAGCCTGATAACTGAACTCTCAATAACTCTATTTTTCCCCCCAAGTTCGCATTTCCCCTGTCATCACCTATGCCCGCTTCTTGTATCCGCCCTCTAAGTTGCACTGGTAACGACCTACTTACACCTCGAGGTATGGTTTGTAGCCAGATCTCATATCTCGGAGTGTACCCTGGATTATCCAAACCTTCTTTGAAAGTGTCCACACCTATCTCTGTCGCGTGATTCCAGAATTGCTCGTATTTTCTCTCACCTAAGTCTTGGTTCTTAAAGTACTTGACATCTTTTAGAAGATCCACCACTGGTGGAACATCTTGGAATCTACCCGATTGGCGCATTACCCTAGCAGGAGTGTATGGTCGAGTGCAATTAAGTCCTATCATAACCAAAAGTAGTTGCATCTGATACCCAGATAAGATTGTTTTTGGACAAAGCCATAGACATCTCCATAGAATGTTATCCTCAGTTCTTGACTCGAGAAATTCAATCGAAGCCTCGATTCCCACGGGTAGCAAGAATTTGGCAACGCGCATTCTTTATCCCATGGCTTTCACTCGATTTGGCATACAACGGTCAATCACATCTGGTCTAATTAGAGAAGGTGCATGCAAATGCTCCATTAACCATAGTTGAAACATTAGGTTACTTCCCTAAAAAAATCTCATCCCTTCCTTCACTTCGGTTAAAGCCTTATATATTTCTATTAAGATCATAGGTATGATAGTAACCTTGTCCCCTTGTTCCTCATGAAATAAAGCCATCACTACAGATTGCAAATGTGTATTGATGTATCTTTTTTCTAGTGGAAACACTAAAGTACCTAACAAAGCAAGGGTAAATACTTCAAGACGCTTTCTCTCGCACTTCTCTTTAGTCATATGAAATTCATCCCAAAAACAATCAAAATCTTCTAAGGGCCCGAATCTAGCGAACAAAAAATCTAAGGAAACCCACAAATCATTCAAACAACCCAAATACGTATCTTTACTTTTTAACCCACAACATTGCAAAAACCTCGTGGCAGTATGATTTTGAGCTCGAATCATATCTTTATCGATATAGGACAAATGCAATAGACCAGATATTTCTGCCAAAGTAGGAGTCATTTCACACTTTCCAAACCTGAACACCAAACTACTTGGATCCCAAAAGGTCAACACATCCTCTATTAGATCTGGATGAGGGGTAATATGCAGAAGTTCTGTAAGATCACCTAATATTTTAATCAGTTTCTGCTGGTCAACATAGTTAAACATGCCCCACCACTTGATTAACTTTTTGGGCACCTTGACAACTATCAGGACTCTAGACTTGATGGACAAATTCATCCTGTAATAACACATAAGACGTTATTTTAAAAATTCGATAGGAGCAAAAGATTCCCAACCCTTGGGATTTTGACGTGGACATGTCGAAGGGACAAACCACTTTATGACTCCAAATTGCTGAACAGTACCACTGAATAAAATCAGCATACTTGGCTAGGACAAGCTAACGACACTAGATTACGAAGAGCAAAACCTAAGCTAAGACTAAGACAAAGGTCAAAAAATAAAGATTACCGGACCCACCACGGGTTGCCTACGTATACCAACCCGAGGGAAGGGAATCAGGTATGCGTAGTTCGTCCTGATTGGACAATTAATGATTAACCAACAGATTGATCCTAACTTAAAAGACACAATCAAAGATAAATGAATAAAATCTTTTTTGGGTTTTAATTAGACACTTCAACTAAAACTGACACCAACAATTATGAAGAAAAATCTTTTTGGTAATTTCATTACAGGAAATGTACAAATTTCTACCATTTTTTTGTATTTTCTTTTATAAAAACCTACTGCTATATAAAAATCTTTTTGGAGTTTTCGAATTATGAATGCTTACTAAAAAAAATAAAAGGAAAATCTTTTTTGATGTTTTTTTTTTTTTTCTGTTTTTGACAAATAAGTAGAAAAGATAAACAAAAATCTTTTTTGAATTTCGGTACTTTGAGAAAATAAATGCGAAATATAAAAAAAGTAATTTTTTTTTGAGTTTTTGGATTGTGAAGAACAAAAGTCATAAAGAACCCTAAAAATAAGCTACGACACTCCCTTTTTTTTTTTGATTCATCGTTTTTCTTTTCCCTTCTTCTCTTTTTTTCCATTCATTTTTCCTTGTCTACGCACTTTACCTCTAACACATGTTTTTCCTCAAATCAGTCCATCAAAGGACTACGTTACCCTCAGAGATGCAATATTTAGCACGTAGATATGCTTTAGAGGTGAGTCTCCTACGAAGGACAGAGTGGGCCTCGCTAGGTCTTCAATATGATGCACATAAGCATGACCTAAAGGCTGACCTACATTGGGGTTCACTAACAAGGCTGTTCGGGGGAGCGTATGGTCGATAGCGGCTGCTTTGCTTTCCACCTACTCCATAACACCGACGGCTCCCCCCAAGATAAGGGTGACTCAACTAAAGGTCGTGTACAACACGTGTACTACGAACTTGTTGCGGAAAGAATAACTTGGGTTATGCACATGATGCCAGATATAAAGCGGTAACACATAAAATAAAAATTATAATCAAAGAGAACGTAAACATTCCACAATGATAAAACAATAACACAAAGCAACACAAACAAACTGTCTATACACCTATAGTGCCAAACGAAGCCGATACGACTCTAAAAATAAGCTCGAATTCTGAAAATGGTCCCCAGTGAAGTCGCCAGAGCTGTCACACCCCTTTTTTAACTCCAAAAAGATTGATTTTTAAGTTTGAAAGGGTTTTTATTATTGAGTGACAAAAGATGAAAATTTATTTCGAAAAGAATTATGTACATTTTACACTCAGAGTCGCCACTTGACATAATCCAGTGTGCCAAGTCACCTTTGAAAAATTCTTTTCAAAATGGTTTGACTCTTTTAAAACTGGTTTGTGAATAGACATTCCAGCTAAGGAATTCTGTTGACCGAGGGGAAGGTGTTAGGCACCCCTCGATCCCGTGGTTCGACCACGATAGCTTGGTGGAGTGTATCGACTATTTTGGCACTACGAATGCATAAACCACATAAAAATCACGTAAAACAAAGAACCAAAACAAACCAAATCCAGAATATAGTGTCCAGTCCAATTATACAGTCCAAAATAAAAATGCAAAAAAAGTAAATCCTATTCTAACCTAGACTAATCCTATACTACGCTCCACTGCTTCACCCGATGCCTCGAGTCTTCATCGCGACCATCATTTGAGTACAAAATACTTCGGGGAATTCCCGGATAAAAATAATACAAGTACTTCGAGGCATTCCCCAGCCAAATGATACAAGTGATCCCAAAACGGTAAAGCCAAAAATCATTCATCACATAGCTCATATATTCCATCAATGCACAGTTCCTAGATTTGCCTACCCGACCTATGTTTACCTATCCGCTCGACATATCATGATGCTATCAAGTTCCGATCCACATTCATGCTTATGCCAAATTAAACAAAACAAAAACAAATCGACACTAATCTAAAATCACTCTTTTTATTATTTTTTCGTCATTCCTCCCCAAATTCCTTTTCAATCCATGGTTAACAAATTTTTTGATTGTCAACTCACTTTTCAAAATACAAAATTAACATCGAACAAATACGTCCAACGGAGATTCAAAACATTTAAGCACAAAAATCATTCATATCTATAACAACAATTAACATTCACATAATATTCAAAACCACACCACAAAATCACAACATTAACTAATTTCGATATCATAATAAAAGTAGAGTTAAGAGATGGACCTTCGAAGAACTGACTTTATTGACAATAAAGAAATTCAAAACCAAAAATCCTCAAATAATGAACCTCCTCGGCAACGAACCCCAACTAGATATTCAAGAAATTGCTACCCAAAATTGACCACGATGAACCGACTGACCCGAATCCAAATGCAGTACCCAATGTTGACTGTTTTGGAATTGATTTCGGATGAACAAAGGGGTAACGCTACCGCTGTTTACATGGGTATCGTGAATCGATCCGGACAACTTCGAAAACCAGCAAAAAACAAACTCAATATCACCTCCCGAACTTAAATAATTCTGATCTGTTACTGCGTATTTACGTGAAGATGAATGATCGTATATGGGTCTATGTATTGGTGTTGTTATGTTTATATGAATGAAGCTGTGGACAAAAGAAATGGAGGTCCTTGGTGAGAGTGCCAGTGAGTATCTGTTTTTTTGGTAAAGACTGATGATTATCAGTGAAGAAGAACCAGAAAAAAATGGCTTGGGTCTATTTTTTGTGTTTCTGTGATGAAGATGATTAATGACCTCCAAATTTTTTTTTCGTGTACTGTGGTGTATATATTTCCCAAAGAAATGAAAAAAAAAATCCAAGGGGACCTATGGGGTAGGGGTCAAAGGGGATGTGGGTATATTATATGGAAATTTCCAGGAAAGTTCGCTTGTGCTTCTTTTTTTTCTAGGTGTATTTATATCTATTTTTTCCTTTGTGGACAAGAAATGTGAGGAGGGGGAGTTTTGTGAGTGGGGTGAGGTAGGAGGGTATTGGGTGGTGAGGTGTTGTCTTTTAATTGGAGGGGTAGAGGTTAGGTGTTCATTTTTTATTGGGTGGGTTGTTGGAATATTAGAATGAGACAAAGTTTGTTATGACTTGTTATTTGGATAAAACAAAACAAAAATAAATACATAAATAAGTAAAAGATGAGGTGGTTATTTATTTTCTTGGGAAAAATTATAAAAATGGGGTCAAATTGTGTGATATCGGAATAAGAAATATTTTTTATGGGACAAAATTATGTGTCTACAATATTGTTGAGTGAAATAACCCTTTCTAGTTTCATTTATAAAATACCTTGTTATTTTCACGTTTGTCTTCATCAGTTTGGATTTATTCCTGGTCGTCCGACGACAGAGACAATCCACCTGGTGAGGATATTAGTGGAGCAGTATAGAGAAAAGAAGAGGGATTTGCATATGGTGTTCATCGACCTGGAAAAGGCGTATGATAAAGTCCCGAGGGAGGTTCTTTGGAGATGCTTGGAGGTGAGGGGTTCCGGTGGCGTACATCAGAGCTATTAAGGATATGTACGATGGAGGGAAGACCCGTGTGAGGACGACGGGAGGAGACTCAGAGCATTTTCCGGTGAAGACAGGGTTGTACCAAGGATCGACTTTTAGTCCGTTCTTATTTGCGTTGGTGATGGACGTGTTGACGCAGAGAATTCAATGCGAGGTGCCTTGGTGTATGTTATTTGCAGATGATGTAGTGCTAATTGATGAGACACAGGGGGTATAAATGACAAATTGGAGGTTTAGAGGCAAACTCTTGAGTCCAAGGGGTTCAGGTTGAGTAGGTTCAAGACGAAGTATTTGGAATGCAAGTTTGGTGTCTTGAGGCAGGAGGATGAAGTAGTGATGAGGTTGGACTCCCAGGATGTCTGTAAGACGGATAGTTTTGAGTATCTTGGGTCTACAATTCAGGGGAATGGTGAAATAGATGAAGATTTTTCTTAACGTATTGGAGCAGGTTGGATGAAGTGAAGGCTCGTCTCGGGAGCGTTGTGTGATAAGAAGGTGCCCCTTAAGATTAAAGACAGATTCTATAGAGTGGCAGTCCGGGCGGCCATATTGTATGGGGCGGAGTGTTGGCCAGTCAAGCACTCTCACATCCAAAAATTGAAGGTGGCGGAAATGAGAATATTGCGTTGGATGTGTGGGCTTACTAGAGGGGACAGAGTTAGGAATGAGATTATCCGGGAGAAGGTGGGGTAGCTTCGGTAGATGACAAGATGCGGGAAGGAAGACTGAGATGGTTCGGGTATGTGATGAGGAGGGGCGCGGATACCCCAGTTCGGAGGTATGAGAGATAAGTTATGGATGGTTTCAGGAGGAGTAGAGGTAGGCCGAAGAAATACTGGAGGGAGGTGATTAGACATGATATGGAGCAACTCCATCTGACTGAGGACATAACCCTAGATAGAAAGGTGTTGAGGTCACGAATAAAGGTAGAAGGCTAATGGGAGTGTGTGGGTTGTAGCTTGCAGTCTGGGGTGTTATGGTGTAGCCGAGTTAGTAATTCGAGGCTTGTACATAGGTGTCCTTGATTTGTGTGAGTATGGTACGACTAGGTGGGGGCCCTATGCCTTATGTCTTAGTCCCTATTTTATTTTTTTCGTGTCGCTCTTATTTTCGCGTATTCGTATTTCTCTGATTCCCAATTTACTATTTCTTATTCCTGATTTTATTATGTCATCCATCCACTTGTTACTATCCTTTAGCTTGAGCCGGGGGTCTATCAGAAACAACCTCTCTACTTCTTCGGAGGTAGCGGTATGGTCTGCGTGCATCTTACCCTCCCCAGACCCCACTTTGTGGAAATACACTGGGTTTGTTGTTATTGTTGTTGTGTCTTCATCATGCACATGGGGTGTGCCTGCTGCCTAAGATGGTTGATATCTTTTCATATGCCGTGAAATGAAATATATTACTCATTATCTGATTCGTGTTTTAACATTTGTAATGTGTACTTGATTTGTCTATCTTATTTTTATCCCTTTCTCTTTTTATGGTCGAATTCAGGGACCATGTTTGAAAAATTGGAGTATGATTGATGGAGAACATTGCAATTCGTTGTCAGGAACCATATGTGCAATGGAAGCCAGCATTATTCGTCTCCCTGTTGTGGAAGGAGCTAAGGTACTTTTTCCCATGCATTCTAATTGGAGTGATCTTTATGGAAAATGTGCTTGCATTCATTTAAGATTTGGTACTAGGCTTCAGGAATATCATTTTGTGGTTTTATCATCTGCAGGCAGAAGTTCAAAATGTGAAAGATGCTTTTTCTTCAGCCGTTGACGTGATGCAGGCAATGGGATCCTCAATGTGTTCTTTTGCTACCGAAGGTAATTTTTCTTTCTGGTTATGGTTGTAGACTTCTGTCTATTTTCGAGAGGGTGGAGGGGAAGGAAGTAGGCCGTGACCTTGCTCAATTTGCATAGCCACCTATTTTGACCAGGGTGTGACTTATCTGCAATGAGAAAGTGGCAACTCTAATGCATAAAAAATATCTAAACTGGTCAACCACATGCTTTCTTATATTCTATCATGCTCAGCAAGCATTTAGAACCAGTAAAAGATGACAGAACTGAGGTGCATGTAATAATAGGTCCATTTGCCCAGAATCAAATTTCTTTTAAAGTTTTTTTTTTTGTCTGGGATTTCTCTTCCTTATTTTTCCTTTTTATCTCTGTTTCCCCTTGAAGTTTAGCTATATTCTTTTGAAGAAAACTTTTAGAAGCTGGGTAGAGAAAATCTTAAAGAGAGATGCTTCCTTTTAACTCCTTTTCTACTTCTAAGTCTGTGCAATGTCTCAAAAGTCCCGGCACCTAAGGGTGTGACCTAACATGAAGTTGGTTAGCTAGGTGACTTCTATCCATCTGCACAAAGTCTTGGTGGATAAAGTTATTTGATATCTGTACAGAGAGAAGGATGCAAGTATCAGATATAATAGTCAAAGAGTGTGCAAGCTAACTACTACTCAAACACTACCACATTTAAAAGGATGTTCTTAATAATCCTGCAAATATTCAGTCACGATAGAAAAAAAAGAATGTGTTGCCTCAGCCTTGGAAAATTTATTTCAACATGTGTAAGTGTTCTGTTTCACGCTATAAACACTTGTTCAATTGCAAAAAGGCATTAAATGAAGAACGGGAGCTATACTGCTTATAAAAAAGTGGATACAGTTACCACTGCTGTGAAAGGCATTTTGGGCACGTCCCAAAGTGAGGCATTGACAAAACATCCTGAGACAAGTGTGGGAAGGTATTTCTGAGAGTCAATAAAGGCTGGTAAATTTATCGGAAAGGTAATTTTTTTGAGGAAGTGTTATGGATAAATAAGGTAAATGCCGACTTACTATGGTTAAAAGGAAATTAAAACTGAATCTGAAGCGATTGGAGATGGCGACAATAGACTTTTCCATCAGGCTTTGAGAAACCTTTTTCTCTTTTAACATTCTGAGAGAGTCAATAAGAAAGGCCCTTAAGTGTAGGATTGTAACTTTATTGGGAAGATAATTTTTTATCAGAAAGTGATATGGATAAAAAGTGAAGATAGCATTGTTATCTTTTGAGTTGAATGAATTGGATTTAAATTTGAAATGAGATACTCCCTTTGTTTAAAAAAGAATAATGAACTACTTTTTTTTTTAGTTCGTTTAAAAAGGAACGATTCCTTTCCTTTTTTGGTAATACTTTAATTTCTACTTTTCATATGACATATTTAGGACCACAAGATTAAAAGACATTTTGGTACATTTGACACAACTTTAATTTAAGGCCACAAGA
Source organism: Capsicum pubescens (assembly GCA_030864215.1). Taxonomy (NCBI): domain Eukaryota; kingdom Viridiplantae; phylum Streptophyta; class Magnoliopsida; order Solanales; family Solanaceae; genus Capsicum; species Capsicum pubescens. The sequence continues at coordinate 269,432,735 of CM061544.1, read as the reverse complement.
TTTAAAAGTTTCTTTATTTTCTTAAACTTTGTACCAAGTCAAAGTAGGTAATTCTTTTTGAAACGGAGTGAGTACTTTATTGTGATAATAAGTCCCACTTGCAATTTTCTTGGTGATAATGGACTATTTTGCCTGGCATGCCCTAAATTGATCTTATAATTTATCTTTTGCTCAAATAATCTAAATAAATTTTCTGGAAAAAGAAGAACCTGACAAAGCTTCAAAGAAATAAAATGATCTTATATTTTGATAAGAAAGATTTACTGTTTGTGAAACTATTTTGCTAGACACTACCACTTTCCCTCAAATTTTTGTACTCTCTACATATGTACATCAATTATTCTACTAGATGATGCAATCCTTTTAAAATTTCTACAATTTGTTGGAGTTCTTTTCTTAATTAAAAAATATTCAAATTCAAAATTCATGGGGCTCATGTCTCTGGCACATTACAACAATTGGTTTATTACTATAGATTTTTTAGTTACAATGATGTGATGATAACAACTATCTCTGAACTACTTTGGGATTGATGTTTAGTTAATTGAGCGACTGAACGTGATGTTAACTCTATTTCATTTCCCTAGTAATGTTTGATCTCTCTCTATTCTCCTCTATTCCTGTTTTTCTTTTATCTGGTAATGTTGAACTACAACTCTTTGTTTGAGCATATCTCCATTTGCTTGTGAAAGGTTCAACTTCAAACTTAGTTAGATGTACTGTATATTATGTACTCTTGCATTTAGGTCGATCTAAAGAGGGATAATTATCCTTCTTCCCTCTCTGATGTTCAACACAAATTAGATTTTGTAATGCATAGTGTAGTTTCACATGTTCTATTCTTTCAAACTTTGTTCTCTATTCATGTTAATCCATATAAAGAGGACATATGTTTAGTTACTCCGCTACTTAGGACCGGAGAGAAAATTGACAAAAGGCTCTAGGCTGCACCTGTTCACTGTTGGAAATTGGTCTGAGCTGTTTGGATAAACCGAAAATAACGTCATAAACTGAGATGCTTTTCTCTTTCTGATTGGAGCAAATTCATCTGAGGAGGTTACCAACCAGTCCTAGAATAAGTGTTTCACCGACGAATTCAAAATTTTATTTTTTAGCCATTTCGCCGGCTAGCAGCTAATGCAGCAAATTTGTGCAGTCTTGTTTGAATTTTTCTCTTTTTTTTCTTTCTTTTACTGCACAGTAGATGATAATGAGAAAGGGAGACGCGTCTATTTTACATTCTCCAGCCCAATTTGATTTTTGTAGTGAAAACTAGAAAGAATGATGCTACATGTGTACTCTTTCCTCCCCTCAATAAAAATGAATGGAATCATAAAGTTTTTGTTTATGTACTTGAGACGATGCATGCCTCTGTCCTGTATTTGTTCTTTAGTGGTATATTTGGTATCAGCATTAAGGAATGCTGATTTTTGGGTTTTCTTCACTGTGACCTTGCATACACTGACATGGTTGTAGGATTTAGCCTAGAAAATTCTTATCTCTCCATAGATTAATAGTTTGCTCAAGTATGGTATTAACTTTGACTTCTTCACTAATGCACAACTTGTACACCCTCAAACACGATGAGCACAACTTTAACTCAATTCGGCTTAGAAAATATCAGTGTATCATCCGCAAATAGGTGGTGTGAAACTGATAAAAGATATTGTTTCTTGCTGTAGCTAATGATGCTTAGAAATAAATAACCTACAGCGTATACGCTACCCGCCGCAAACCTCACTTGTGGGATTACACTGGGTATGTTTTGTTGTTGTTTCAGTTTGAATTCTTGGATTTTCGTAAGAAGGTGAATTTTCATTTTGGATGAGCAAACATCTCAATATATAAAAGATAAAAGTTGTATTCTATCTTAAATCTTCTCTCTTTTCATTTGTCTTCTAATAAATGCATCTATTCCCTGGTACAGCAGACAGACAAGTTTGTTGAGCAATCTATATGTGTTTCACTAGGAAACAACTTCTACTCCTTAAATTCAAAGCTTTTTCGGTGAAGTGATGGGTCATATATGTGAATTCTGTGGAGAGCAGCGGTCAATTATATATTGCCGGTCTGATGCTGCTTGCTTATGTTTGTCGTCCTAATGCAACAAAGATTACTCCAAAGTTAATATATGCACTTGATTGGGGCATGAACTTGAATTGTCACATTTCATTGTGTAAATTGTCGGACCAAATCCTCGAGATAATAAAAAATATCATTCATTGGACCTCGAAGGTGGACAATCTTATTCAAGCCAAAAATGAAGACTTATTTGAGTATTCATGTTAATGTACTTATAAAAAAAAATTATTTCATTTTAGTGTCATAATTAAGGAACAATTCTGATAGATCTATCCTTAAATTTATTTCATCACTAAGTGACAATGTTTGCTTCCAATAATATTTATACAGTTGTGTTTGGTAGCTCACCAAATAATTTATGTGATATCAAATATTGTTAGCACCTGAATTGACATCATAAAAACAAAGTGAAACGTATTATTCTATTTCACGCGGACTGCAATTTATGTTTTGCTAATTTTAACTTGTGAAATAACATTTTTTCTATGTTTTACAAATCAAAGAAAGAATCACTAATAAATTCAAACTAAATTTGTTGGGTCCGTGCTAAGCACGAGCATATCACATCTAGTTATTATATATAAGAGAGAATAATAAACTTTAGTAGTCCTCACAAGGCTATTTTCATAATTTCAATTAATTTGTTAATCCACTAAAATTATGGCATGTAGTTGATATAGATAAAATTACTTTATTTCTTTGTTTGCCAAATATGACTTTTTATGTGGTGTATCATAATATGAGAAATCATTATTGAGTTTTTTCTTGATTTTTTAATTGTTTAACTGTTTTTTTTTTTTAAAGAATAGAAAATAGGAAGGAAATTACAAAATGAGAAATCAAACCTTCACCAATAAGGTGAGAGTTCAGGCTGACAATCAACTGAATTTTTTGAATTACCATGTTGTTTAACTAATTAATAAATCTCTTAACTAATTGTATAAGATTATATTTATTTCTGATGAACTGAGTATGGTTCTCAATATTTCCTAATTATCTTTTTTGAATTGAATAGAATTTTGTATGGACAATTTTATCTTGCTTTTGAAATTATCAATAAAATATTTCAAATGTTGAAAGTTGAAATTATTGATAAAGTGTAATATGAAGGTAGTGGTATCAATTAAGATCAAATTATTTCAAAATATCTTTTTTGATTAATTGAGAATTGATATTCTTAGGCATAAATTAAATATAAAGAACTAATAGATTCTCAAGGTTCATTTTGATGAATTTAGTTTTTTCTCCCTTAATTTAAAGTAAAATTAAGCTTAAATTACCATATTAACTAACTTAAATTCTTGCCACGTGAAATTATGAATAAAATTAAAACTTAATAGATATCTGAAGAAATATATTTCTATTTATAGCTATAGAATATATGTTCATAAACTCATAAAAATATTAATGTTTTTCAATTAATGATCTTTCTGAGTTGTTATAATTTTATATATTTAATCATATAACTATATAAAATATTAACTTACTTGCCGGGCCTTATAAAACTAGTATAGTCTATATTGATTAATATGACATATATGTGTAAATCACGTGCCTCATAAACTAGTAGACCTATATAAGTAAACTTCAACATGTCACGACCCAAAAGTTGAGGTCATGATGGCACATACCTCAATAGTAGTCTTAGTAGGTAAGCCAAATCCCATATAAGGAAAGATAAGCGAAAATATAAAAGGAAAATCCATAAAGGAAAAACTTCTAGAACGAAGTCAAGCTATACCGTATAACATAGTGAATATCTGAACAAAATACATGGATCTCCAGAAATAGTGTCATAAGTAGAAAGAGCATCAAATATATAGTTGGAAACTGAAAATACATAATTTGTCCCAGAATACTAATAAAGACAAGTTAAAGATAGATGGAGGTTGGAACAATGCTCCGAACGAGGAGCTCAGCAGGTACTCTGGCAATCAACTATCACAAACAATTAGCTACCACAACTCATACACAAACTAGAATTTGCATCGAAAAGGTACAATAGGAGTGAGTACGGTCCACTGTACCAGTAGGTATCATAGATTAGGAGTGAGTACGGTCCACTTGTACCAGTAGGTATCATAAAACGACTGAGTAAAGTAGAAATAATACAAGTAAAATACTTTAAGAGCACGTCACCTGCAAATAGAAAAGTTCCCAAATAATACCTTACACCATCTTTACTAACAGTTTTACAATATAATAAGACAAAAGGAAACTACATACGAAATATATGTAAAAAAATTAAACACATATCAACGAATAAATAAAAGAAACATAGAAGATACAAATGTAGTGCAATGATGGTGGGACTTTTGTTTACACCTTTCAAGCCTCAATGCTTCAGGACAGGACCCATGGGAGATTCACAACCCATATACTTTTATAATCTCAATCTCATATCTTAATCAACTATATCGACACATTCCTCAGTATAGGCATTTTATAAAGTGTTTCATTTTTTTTTATAAAAATCTGTATTTCTCGATCAACCTTACCTACATATTCCTCAATATAGGTTGTAATGACCTGATTTGTAAAATTTTATTTTTAATATGAGTTGACCATTTTGCCCTATTTTGTAGTTACTACAAGTTGATTTTGGGGTTTGTGGAGGATTGGTAAGGTTCCCAATGCCTTTAGGAGGATTTTGGGAGAGTTTGAAGTGTTTTGGAGCTTTAAAAGTTTCATAGTTGACCTCGATTAACATTTAATGTTCTGGGTGTCAGATGATGATTTGTATAGTTCTATTCGATTCGTAATGCTGAATTTGAATTAGTAGAAGGGTTGGTTTGGGTTTGAAGCCTTTAGTTTGCATTTTCATATTTTATTTAAAAAACTAGTAAAATATCCTTAAAGGGGTTCGAGGGTTAATTTATTGAAAATAACTTTTTTCTGAAAAATCGATATTGTCATTGAATCTGGAATGTCAAAATTATTCTAGTAGCATATATGGTTTATTTATGTGAGGTCTGATGTCGCCCAAATTACACCTCCTAAAAATTATAATACAGTCACTTGTCAAATATAGAACCCAACAAAGGTTGGAGTTGAACCCATAGGGAATAGGACAGATCAAGAACTTGCTGATGTAGTTGGAAAGTGTAGAAAGTGAATGAGGAATTTTGTACGAATAGTAGTAGTAGTAGTAGTAGCAGTAGTAATAGTAGTAGTAGTAGTAATACTTGGACAATTTAGGTTGTTATCAATATGAGACGATCACTAGGATTGTGTTCCTCCTGATTTTTTAATTCTACAGACTTATCGTGCTCGTCAAACTATCTCGATGCCTTGCATGCAGAATCTAGAAAGTTATGTATCACCAACCGTCTCTCGACCTTAGTTTTGGTGAATTTCACTCATCTCTTCTCGATTTCAGAGTTTCACATTACTAACCCTTGTCCTGGATTCTAGATTAATTGTTCCCTCTTAATCTTAAGTTAATTAGATGAAGGTTGGTAGATTTAAACTACTATTGTGATCTTCTTTTCCTAATCTCTACCTCTCTCTCGAGTTAGTATCAAATACAGACAAGTTCTTAATGTCTGCAGTCATTAAAAAACAATCAATACAAAGAAAACCACAATACATGCAAGAACGCCAATCAAGAAAGACTTTGCACTTTCATTACTTCGTTGATCTATCAAGGTTTTCAAAACCCTAGTTATGAGGTTTATCTGCTCATGATTTCAAGAAGACACATAAAAAATTCATAATTCAAAGCATATGAATGATCTCACAAATAATTAAGAATGAAAATCAAAATCTCAAATTAATATCAAACCCTAAAAGCCAAGAACAAGAATTCCTAGATCAAAAGTGTATCTTAGAACTCAAAATATTGTAATAAGTGTATAAAGTGCATAAAATAAAAACAAAACATCAATGGGGGCATTTATAGTTACATCAGAACATCTAGAAAATCTATCCAAAACAATGTAGAAAAATAAGACCGGCACCTATCTACGACCCCACTTACGAGCCGTAGGTTGTACCTACAGGCCCTAGGTAGGTTTGTAGGTAGCAGAGGATTCTTCATGTCTCTAGTAACTTACCCACACTACGGGACGTAGGTACCACCTACGCCCCATATATGGCCTTCGTAGGAGTCAGAGAGAGTTTTCAACTTTCAAAACTTTGGCATTGCAACCTATGGGCCCGTAGGTAGTACTTACGATCTGTAGGTGGGTCTCATAGGTAGACTTCTACTTCCTTCATCTTTTTTTGATGATTCTCTATTCTGTACCATGTTTTCCTCCAAAACCAACATAAAAAAACACCACATCTAACAAAAAAAACTAAGTACTTGCATGATTTCCTATATCCTGTACTTGCACAAGAAGTTCGAGAATGAAAAAGGTAAAATTGAAATTTTATTTTAGTAATATATTTACCAAGGTTAAAGAAATCTACAGTTGAAAACCCACGTAAAAATGAGTTAAAATGATGTCCAAATCAAAGAAAAATCATTTTTGAGCTATACCAAAAAAATTCTCAAAATTTCATTTTGAAATCATGATCAAAGAGTGTTTTGATGATCCAAATCAATGAAAAGTAATAGAATTTAGGGTTTGGAGCTTATCCAAGCTTAAATGGTGATGAAAATCCTAAAAATTGCCCAAACCCGAAGCTCAAAGTCTAAAATTGGTGAAAGATCGCAAACAAGTAGTTTATATATAGCGGTTGCTGCTTAAGCGGCTACTTCTTAAGCGATGCCTGGCTGCTAAAACTGTTATCACTTAAGCGGTCCATGTCCGCTTTAGCAGCTGCACTAGATATCAACAAGTACCAATTTTGGTGCAAGCCAACCAAGCTCCAAATGGACCCTTGGGATTTGATCGAGACCTTACAAAATAAATCATATATGATACTAGGATAATTTTGATGTTCCGAACTCAATGGCGACGTCAAATTTTCAAAAGAAGGTCATTTTCAATAAATTACTCCTTGGGACCCCTTTAAGGTATATTTCACTTGTTTTTCAAATAAAGGAACGAAGTGCTTACTATAGGCTCCGAACCCATACCAACCCCGCTACTAACCCAAATTTGATATTCTGGATCTAATGGAATTATCCAAATTGCAATTTGACAATCACAATAACAAATGTAGACCACTGTCAACTATGAAACTATTAAATCACCAAAACACCTCAAACTCTCCCAAAACACTCGTAAGGGCATTAAGATCCGTGCCAACCATCTCCATACCCCAAAATCAATATATAGCAACTATAGGAAAGATCAAAATAGTCAAAACACATAATAAGCTAGATTTTACACTTTAGATTATTACAGTATCCATCATAAAAAATCTAGTTCATCCTCGAACTAAAAGGCAAGGAAATACTTGAATTGGTAAAGAGCCGAGGGTAATTGCTATACATGTCTGACTCGACCTCCCAAGTAGCCTCCTCAATAGTATAGTATCTCTACTGAACCATAACCATAAAAATATCTCTAGAATGCAATCATCTAACATTCCTGGCTAAAATGGTTAATGTCTCCTCTACAAAGGTCAGTCTCTCATCAAAATGAATTGAGTGCCAACATAGCATGTGATACTCATCCGTAATATATGTAACGCCCCAATTTTTTGAACCAAAATGCTACACGATGCTCATGACTCCGAAGAACCACAAGCTAACCCATGACTGATATTTGTACCTATAAACTACATAATATCTCATAAAATATACGGAAACATGAACTGTAAGGCCATAAGGTTCAATACTGATACATATTTGAAAAAATATGGTATAATAATACCAAAAAGGAATATAAATACTGAAGTCTGAACATCTAATCTGACATCTAGTCCGAAAGCCTCTAACTGAACTAAATAAGGAGTTGATGGGACATGTCCCCAACTAACTCCAACTACTGAAATAAACTAAAAACTGAAATAGAAATGAAATCATCATGTCCTCAAAGGATGAGGACTCACATCTAACTCTGACTGCTGATCCTGGAATCTACTGCTGATTTGGAGCTCATGCCTCTGAACCTATGGTGTAACATAAGAGAAAACACCATAGCACAAATGCGTCAGTCCGTCTGAATGTACTGAGTATACGAGTGAGGTAGGCTAAATGCAAAGGGTTATATGCATGAACAATACTGACTGATATGAACGTGAGAGTACATACATGCATACGTAACTGTAATTGAACTCGTGGAGATACTGACTACTGAGTCTGAATACTGACAACATGAGTGTACTAATAATGAGATTCTGAAAGACTGAGTTTACTGATATTGATATGTAAATCACTAATAAGTGATGGATCTGATATTGTATTACTGAATACTAAGAGACTGATAGTGCATTACTAATAAATGAATGATTGTTTCTGACAGTTCGAATTATAAAGAACTGGTCTGATTGACTGTATCTGACAGTCCTGAAGTTGAGTACTAATAGCATGAGTTCTGATAACTGTTGTGATTGATAGCATAAGTGACTGTATCTGACAGTCCATAAATCTGAAGAAAACTATCTGAGTTCCATTCTATTTCCGAGTTGACTGTATCTGACAGTCCTGATATACTAAAATTTGAAGAACTATCTGAGTTCTTTACTGAGACTGGGTAGCTATAGCTGACAGTCCTGAAATCTGTAATTGAAACTATGGGAAGTAGTTATCTAACCGACATACCCCAAATACGCTATAATAGCTAAGTTGAGGTCCAATCTCTGCCCCGACTAGAGGGGTGTCAATACCGCGCCACTAGTAAAGACAACTGTGAGAACCCTATACTGCCAGGTACTCAAATGAGAACGGTGGGAACCCTAAACTGACAGTTAAGCCACCTCATAAATCCTAATCTGACAGGTTAAGATGTCTTAACCTACGCTGGCTACGTAGTTCTGGAACACAAGGATGACTGCTAAGAATCACACCCTGAAATGGCAGGTGAGTTCCCATCCTTGGGTTCACTCGGTGCTAACTTCTACTCCTATCTGAAGGATACTGAACTGAATAACTAAGCTGAACTGAATAACTGAACTGAACTGATTAGCTGAACTGATACTGATCTGATTAACTGGACTGATACTAGTGGTATTTTTTAGCGGAGCTAAACTAAGTTTACTAGATTCCGATGACTGAAGGAATGTACTGAGTTCTGAGGACTGATTGAGAGTACTGAAGTTACTGAGATTGACTATGAATACTGAGGTTGCTGAGGTTACTGAGCACTGATATTACTGAGATTACTGAGATTTCTGAGTTTTCCTGAGTCACATAACTGACTGAATTCTATAGATCATGGCTTGACTGAGAGTATCGTGAAAACATGACATGGCTCTAGGCACACAACTATATTTTTCGGGTACAAGTACCCCCAGGACTCGATGGAAGAAAACTGACACAACTTGAATTTCTTGAGTACACGACCATCAATAAAAATCCATAATACATGAGTGGGGGATTTCATGAAGTACATGGTCATCATAATATCTATCATGAATAGGAATGCTTATAATCAAGTCATAAATCTCATATTCTAATATCATGGGCATTTCGACAACATATACTATTCATAGCAATGGTATGAAAACCATTCAAGCATAAGGGAACGACAACATGTAACATTTAATTCATATTGTAATGATTTGGGGATATTATACTTCATGTATTTATTCAACATTTCAAACATGATAGGAAAAACATGGATATATCTTGTGTACATAATTTATATCTCCATTATCATACATACTTTATACCACAACAATAACAACACATAATTTGCACGGAAATTCATATTGGGGTGTATGGCTAACATGAACTTGTTATTTAGATATCATGAAATCATGGAAATATGAAGTTCTAACATACTACGCATTTTATCGAACACCTTGCATGCATTCTTTAAGGCATAGGTGGATTTCATGCTTGCATTCTATCAATCCATCCAAAGATCATGTTTTTCAACTAAAATTACTCTCCCACCAGTCGTGCTTATAAGGTTTACACTAAAAGGACGTTAAGTGTTGAAGAATCTATGCATATTGTATTTGATGAAACTAATCACCCTCTTATGAGATTATGTAGTGATGAAGAATAGGTGAGTGATCCATAATTTGGAGCCAATGCTAGCATAACTCCCGAGCCAACGCAAGATGAGTCGACTACATCCCCTTCAGAGTTGACTCCCACAGTAAAAATAGCCTAACCTAGTGTTCCAATAGAATGAAAGCATAATGCTAGCTATCCAAATAATTTCATTATAGGAAATCTAGATGATACGATACAAACCAGAGCCTCACTGAGAAATCAAGCTTTGCTTGCCCTTGTATCTCAAATCGAACCAAATAAGACTGATGAAGCCCTCGAAGATGAATCGTGGGTCAAGGCCATGAAACAAGAATTGGACTAATTCAAATAAAGTCAAGTATGGACTCTAGTTTTAGAACCCAAGAACTGATTAGTGATCGACACTAGATGGGTCTACAGAAATAAATTAAATGATGAAGGTAAGGTCATCAGAAATAAAACCAGACTTATAGCTCAAGGCTACTCCCAACAAGAAGGTATTGATTATGATCAAACTTTCACCCCTGTAGCAAGGTTAGAATCAATTCAAATTTTATTAGCTTTCGTTGCTTTCAAATATTTTAAGTTATATCAAATGGACATCAAAAGTTCCTTCTTAAATGGATTCATCCATGAAGAAGTCTGTAAAATAACCCCCCAGTTTTGAAAATCCTTCTTATCCAAATCATATTTTTAAATTATCAAAAATACTTTACGGTCTCAAAAAAGCTTCAAAGGATTGGTATGAGAGAGTGAGTACTTTCTTGATGAATATTAATTTTCAAATAGGTAAAATTGATACAACTCTACTCATACAAAAGCTTGATTCAAATCTTCTTACTGTGCAAATTTACGTGGATGATATTATTTTTTGTAGTCCTAACATCTCTCTGTGTGAAAATTTTGCAAATATGATGAAAAGAGAATTTGAAATGAGCCTCATGCGAGAGATCACATTTTTCTTGGGATTACAAATCAAGCAAACACCTAAAGGTACTTTCATCAGTCAAGCTAAGTACACAAAGGAACTCATCAAAAAGTTCGACATGGAAAAAGAAAAGGCCTATGGAACTTCGATGAGTCCATCTACAAGTCTTGATTCAGACTTATCTGGAAAAGATGTTGATGAAAAGATGTATAGGGAATGATTGAATCACTACTCTATTTGACTGCTAGTCGACCAGATATTATGTTCAGCGTATGTCAGTATTCCAGGTTCCAGTCGACTCCCAAAGAGACTCATCTGACTGCCGTAAAAAGAATCATCCGATATCTCATAAGAACTCAGGATACTGGACTTGGTACCCTTGGTCCTCACATTTTAATTTAATTGAATATTCAAATGCTGACTTTGTAGGTGATAAAAGTGAAAGAAAAAGCACTAGTGGAACATTTCAAATTCTTGGTGATTCCCTGATTTCACGGCACAACAAGAAGCAAACTTCATTTGCTCTTTTAACAACTGAAGTTGAATACATAGCCATTGGAAGTTGTGGTACTCAAATTTTATGGATTATGCATCAACTTCTTGATTTTGATTTGTCTTTCGAATCTGTTCCCATAATGTGTGATAACACCAATACTATTAGTTTGTCTAAATATATTGTGCATCATTCTAGAGCTAACACATTGATATTAGGCATCATTTTATTTGAGATTATGTAGAAAATGGAAATTTTTCTTTAACGTTTGTTGACTTCAAAAATCAATTGGCAGATGTTTTTTTGAAGCCCTTGTTAGAAGAAAGATTCCGATACCTTTGAAAAATACTTGGGATTCTCTTTATTAATGACTTATGAGTTTTAATTTTGGAAAATATCATTTTTTTACTTGTTTCGGATTTCTCTTCAAATTCTTAAACCAAAAATTAGTTTTGAAAAAGATGTCATCATTACTCTCACCGTTTTTCATGCCACCTCTGCCGCCATTACAACCTTTTACCTTCCCAACATCCCCCTTTCTGCATCCTTTCACTTCCACCAGTTACACCATTTACTTTACATCGCTTCATCTTCTCCCACCATCCCCTTTTACCAATAGTCATGTCATTCCCTACATCCCTCCTCTCTCCCACAGTTTTCTTGCCCATCCCTTCTTTTTTTTCACAACCCCTTTAAAATCTGATTCCACTCTTCTCCCATGATTAGAACTTGCTCCATGACCAGTGTTTCAAAATCTCTTCCTCAAATTCTCTCCTACTATTTTGTTCTCATCTCTGAGTCCTCTGATGAATCTTCGTTGGATTCTCAACAATCAACTCTGATAAAAAAATATCCTTCTCCCAGCCATCTCCATACACTAAGAAACCTCGTGCAACCTCCCTAAAATCCTTCCCTCCAGAGGACATACATAAGTTTTAGACATTCTCTCAAAAAGACAAATTTTTTGCTCTAAAAAACTGCTCCATTGTACCCGATCACATAATCAATCTCTGTTAATTAAAGGATGCTCTCTGTAGTGTCAGTCACTTCTTTAAATTTTAAGTTTTGGCCCTGGTTTTTTATCTTTGTGGACTTGAGGTTTATGAGGATCCAGTCTGAATTTTTTGTGAAAATAGCCACCTCTTTCCTGATAGCGGCGAACTTAAGACTCTTGTGCTTGGCACAATAATCATCCTAAATAATTTTCTGTTCAATAAGGTATTTGATACAAAGTTCTCTGGTGTGATTCCATTTATGAATGGTGCATGTAGGATTCTGCTCGAGCAAAATTTAAACTCCCTAAGGTAAGAAAGTCTGTCTCAAACCTATGATTACTGTGTTGTAGGAATGGAGGAAATCAAAGATCGTTTCAAAGCTGTTAAGGAAGGTGTAATGCTGCTTCAGGAGTCGACTTCCAAACTACTAGACCTTGGGAAGAGCACCAACACTGAAATAGGCTTGGTACGGCTGGATCTCAACGGGTTCAAACAAGACGGCATGAAGTTGTTTACTCAAGTGTTCACTCGCTTGGACTACCTTAAGTCCTAAGTGAACTCCTCAAATAACGATCTTGCAATTTCCGTTCATAATTCCTACTCCTCCTTCTTTAAAAATATTGATAAATCCTATGACAAATTTTCCATAATATGCACAATACCCTAACATACTTTCTGGATAAGCGGTGAATGATGACTTTTATTCAAAAGGGTTTTCTGTCCCTTGTTTTTTGATGGGTTGTAAGATGAATTTTTTAAACACACTATCTGCCACACTTTTTTTGTTTTTGCCTATTCCTTGGTAATCAATTAGACTATTTCTTTGCTTTATGTCCGTTGCTTTTTTTTTTGCTGCTATGTGTTCTTTTTTATTATGTAAAAAGAGAGAGAAAGACAGGAACATCAGAGGTGTCTGTAAGTCAGGGGGAGAAAGTCGACTATCAATGGATAAGAGTTGACTTATGCTCAAGGAATAGACGGACATCATAAGTGCTTGCGAGTCAGGAGAGCAAGTCGACTACTTTGATAGGGAAGTCAAATGATGTTTAATACTTGTTTGTTATATCACAAAGGGGAGATTGTTAGCCCCCCTTATATTTACGTGTTATGTTTTAATAATGACAAACTAATAAGTGGAAATTTGCAGGATATTGAAGATCTCTAATGATGGAAGATATCTCGCACAAAGGATATTGAAGATCTCTAATGATAGGAGGATATCTCGCATGAAGGCAAGGAATATCCTCTAAAAGAGGACGGTGATAAATATGGAGCCAAATTAATTAAGGATCTCGCTGGACAAGGCAACAAGAACCAGATCAACTAAAGATCTTGCTGGACATAGCAATCAGAGGTTGATTAAACATACCTCACAATAAGACTAAAGAAAAGGATATCATACCCTCTACATGGGTATATTTGATATGGACATATATGGCCGTGAGAAAGGAAGATTGCACCAAATATGGACATACCATAAGGTGCAAACTCCCTCAATCAAGGAATAAACTCAAATACTTGATTGAGAAGAAATCTCTTGGATTTTCTTATGAAGAAAAGAAGCTGATGCAATAGAAGACTATAAAATCCAAAACGAAGGACAGAAGACCCTACTCAACTTCAAGAAAGAACTTCAAAGTGCCTCAATCTTAATATCACAAATCTTTGTACTTATTAGTTAACAATAGTTATACAAAGAATAGGATTGAGTCAACTTTTTAATAAAAACCGAGGCTGTGTCACAAGATCTAAAGAACAAAATAAGTCTTTGAAACTTATTTATCATCATTGTACTCAAGCCCTACTTTGAAAGATCTAAGGAAACTTTGAAACCCAAGAGGACCGGAAGTAGGAACCACATTGGTGTTCCGAACCAGGATAAATCTTTATATTTTTTATTTTCATTCATTTATTTACTTATCCATTTACTTAAATCTAATTTGGTTTGTGAAGTATATTATTTGCAGGCAAGTTGACTGAGAAGGATCATCAGTCGACTTACAATTTTTTTTTATTCACCCCCTCTTAAATTTTAATGAGTTCCCAAATTCTCCTGAAACGTCCGCTAGAAGTGAACACTGAGCCTTTAGATACAGGAACCCCATGAAGACAAACTATCTCTCTCTATGACTGGTCAACTTCTCTGCACTAAAGGAATCTGAATAGGTATAAAATAGGCAAATTTGGTCAATTAATCCACGGTGACCCAAATGTTGTCAGAACCATGAGAAGTATGTGGCAACCCACTCACAAAATTTGTAGTGCTTTGTACCCTTTCTACTCAGGAATGGGTAATCTCTGAAGCAAACCACCTGACCTTAGATGCTTAACCTTTGTCAGCTGACAACTAAAATAACGAGCTTTAAATTTCGCTACATCCTTCTTCATATATAATACCTCGAAAATCCAAACCAATGCTTGAGTCATGTTTCAAGCTCATGCATAGTACATTATTGTTCTTTGATAGTTTTATGAGTTAGTTTGAGGTATATTAAGGCCCAAATAACTCTTAGCTCTTAGACAAATCAAAATAATCCTTACAAATTGAAATTTTGATAAGAATGTTGCTTTAGTCAACTTCAAATGAGTATATCTTTTGCTCTACTTAGAATTTTCAAGATCATGACTCACCAAATGGTAGGAAATTGAATTAGATTTCCAACGATACTAATTTCACCCAAATTCGATACTCGAGTGAGAAGTTATGACACTTTTAGTGAAAAATAATAGCCCAACACGATAAGGCCGCGTCGCGGTGATGGCCAATTTCACGTTCGTACTTTGCATTGAGTCACCATGATAAGCACCACATTGCACCAAGGGTCATTTTAACATTTATCAATTTCCAGTGAGGTACCGCGATTGCCATCACAAAGTGCTAAAGTGCCAGTTCGGGATTATCATTTTCCAGTGGCACAACGCGATAGCACCACATCGCGCCGTAGGGTAAAATGGGAATCATCAGATTTCCAGTGGCCTGATGCGATTCTACCATGTCGCGCCACAGCCAAAAATTAGGATTTTTAGTTTTGCGATTTTAATTCCAGGGATCGTTTGGTCTTTTCCTATAGCCCCAAATCCGTCTAAACACGAGATTTAAGTCCCTAAATACCACTTTTACATCACTTTTAACAATTTTCCCCAAATTGAAATCACTTTCTCTTAAAAGAACAACCCTAGCCTTCAAAATTCAAGATCAAAACTCAAGAATTCACCATCAATTCTCATGAATTCATCAACCCAGGTATGTTAAGTGTTCATCCATGGGTTCCTTCCACCCATGGAGTCCAAGTATCCTCTTTTAAATTTAAAGTTGTGATCTTTACAAGTTATTATGATTTTAAATTATGATTTTAACCACGAACTCCCATGAATTGCAATTCTATACCATGTTTACATGAAATTATTGTTTATCAAACCTCACATATTCTAATGTTCTTATTCACTAATTTAAATCATGATTAAGTATTATTGATGTCAAAACCATGCTATCACTCCAAGTTTCATACTATTCCCATGATTAGCTTAAACTATGAATATCAAGTGTTTGATAAAATGCCTACAGGAATGAATGTTTGATAAAAGCTTTCATGTTATGTCCTCCAAGCTTAAGTACTATTTTACTATTATTGCTATTGAGTCCTGGGGGTTATGAATACCCAAAAACTTAGCTGTTTACCTAGTCTCAGTATCTTTAGAATAGTTTCAGAATATGTTATAGGCATTATCAGTTCAGTCAGTTATCAGAATCAGTTAAACTTAGAACAGTTCAGCATTCTGAGTCAGTTCAGTTGGGAGTGGGATTTAGCACCGAGCGAGTGCAAGGATGGAGAATTACCTGTCATATAGGCAGAGTCGTTAGTAGCAGTCTCTATACTCCAGAACTACATCGCTAGTGTAGGATATCAGGAGTCACCCGTCAGTTTAGGCTTGACTACCTCGCAGGGGTCACGTCAGTTTAGGCTTGACACCCTTAGTCCTTCGGTATAGTACATCAGGATAGTTGATCCACATAGCCAGTGTTAGTACCCATGGTACGGTACTAACACCCTTCCAATCGGAGTTAAAGGTTGGACCCCGATTAGCTCAGATTGGGGTATGTCGGTTAGATGATACCTCCCACAGTCTCAGTCCAGTAATCAGTTCAGTAATTCAATTTCAGTGGCTTGACCATAGCATATAGATATTAGTGATTTAGTTATCAGATTTTAGTATTCACAGATTTTGTTCAGAACATGTTATATGCTTGGTTATGCATCCTCAGTATTTACAAGTTTCACGCATTCTTAGTATTTACAGATTTCATGCACTCTATTCAATATTTCATGTTATATATATTCAGACAGTTATTATTCATGTTCATGAAACCATGCATATTAACCTACCTCTTTTAGCATACCAGTACATTCAATGTACTAATCGCATACTCTTTTCTTACGCTATGATATATCATATTATAGGTTCGGACGCCTAGTTTTTGGATTGCGTATAGACTTTCCAGACTATCAACTGTAGCAGTGGTGAGTCCTCATATTTTAAGGACAGACTATTTTATTCATGCTTTCAGTTCACTAGCTAGGCGGAGTTAGTTGGGGCCTGTCCCATCAACTCCTATTTAGTCAATTTAGAGGCTTTAAGATATTTCAGATAGTCAATCAGTCTATCTTTATTTTATCAGTTTCAGACAGTAGTTTTCTAGATTCATGATTCAGTATTGTGTTCAGTTGCTAAAACCTTAAGGCTTATTAATTATTCTTCTGTATATGTATTATATTATTCAGTGCTCATAGTAGGTACCAGCTCATGGGATATCTTGTGGTTCCTCGAGACCATAAATATCGTGTGGTATTTAGGGTGTACTCTCGGGGTGTTACATCATACCACCCTACCAATAATGTTGCTTCAAATTATGATACATCTTTGTAAGCCCTAGATGGATATATTATCTAGAATAATTTACCTCCTTTAAAATCAATCTCACCCATCCACCAAATCTTGGTACACAAACTCGACCTCCAATCCTCAAAACACCATGAGAATTAAGAGAAGCCACCTTAGACTCGCCACTCAACACCTTATCTCGAATCACCCTCAAACTATCATTTTTAAACTAGTGAGCTCAAATCATCTCCATCAAAGAAAATCTATAATCAACAAAGGATAAAACATGCTCGGGTGTCAAAGTATCAAGCCTAACGATCCGGTAAGTTAAAGACTTAACCTATAAGTCTAAATGCCACTCATGGGTTAAGAGATGAGAAGAACTTCCCGTACTAGTCAACTTTTGGATCAAGGAATCCACAACTATATTAGCCTTGCTCAGATTGTAAAGAATAGTGAGATAATAGTCCTTAAGAGACTCAAGCTAATGTTGTTGTCTCATATTATGATCCTGTTAATTGAATATGTATTGCAGTCTATGATGATCCGAGAAATTTTTGCAAGGAATTCCATACTAGTAATGCTTCCACAATTTCAGCACAGACACCATGACTGCCAACTCTATATCATGGCTAGGTAATTTCTCTCATGATGCTTCAATTGGAAATAGGCATAAGCAATTACCTTACCCTCCTACATCAACCCTATACCTGAAAAAATACCAAAAACATCACCAAATATGGTAAAACCCATACCCTTCTTGGGCAGAGTCAAATAGGAGCCAAAGTCAACAACTCTTTGAGCTTTTCGAAGCTCTTCTCACACATATTCGACCACTGAAATAACATTTTTTTCTAAGTCAACTTGGTCAAAGAAGATACAATAGATGAGAAACCTTCCATAAAACAATGATAATTACCCACTAAACCAGTGAAACTCTGAATTTTTGTAGGAGTATTAGGTCTAGCCTAATCAGTAATTACTGCTATCTTAGACGGATCAACCATACTATAATCATTTGTCACCACGTGGACAAAGAAAGTATAGGACCCAACCAGAACTCACACTTGGAAAACATAGCATATAAGTTCTCAACACACAACCTCTGAAGTATAATACTCAAATATTTCTTATGATCTTCCTCATATTTGTCATAAACCAAGATGTCAACCCAAAAGACATGACAAGGAACTCATAATAATCATATCAAGTCCAAAAATCCATATTTTAAACATTAGAAGCTCTAATATTCAACTGATAATACATAAATCTCAAATCAATCTTAGAAAACACCAAAGCACCCTAAAGCTGGTTAAGAAGATCATCAATATAAGGAAAATGTTACTCGTTCTTAGCCGTCACTTTGTTCAACTACCTATGATCAATACACATACATATATAACCATTATCTTTCTTCACAAATAAGAAAAGAAAACCCCCAAGGAGATACACTTGGTATAACAAACCCTTTACTCGACAAATCCTTCAACTACTCCTTCAATTCCATAAACTAAATCAGAGTAATTATATAGGGAAAGATGGAAATGGGATTGGTGCCCGACTTCATATGTGATGACCCTCTAGGTCATTTTATGCATTTTCATACCTTCTCATCATTTATAGCTTTCCTATAGCTTCCCCAAGTCATTTGTGAATTACTAGAGCTGACAGTTTGGTTACTGGGCAGTTCAATTTTTTTTGGTAGCCAATTTTTTGTTTTAAAGTCTTCACTCGTAAGAATTGGCTGTGGGTCATGAACTTCAGGTTAAAAACCTTTTATGATAATTTTGACAGTTCCATCAGCTCTGAAACATAAATCTTATGATTTGAATTTGGTGAAAGTGGCCTTTGGGCATGGGGCATATATTTCATCAAAACGACTCCGAATGGAAATTTTAATAGTTTTATTGAGTTCAAAATGTCAAATTTGATAGGGTACCATAGTTCATTTGCATTCACACAATTTTGAATGAATCTCGATGGATCAGTGGAAACTTGGCATATCCAAGTTTCACTTGGTGCTGGACCCAGCTAGTGCATCTGCTAAAGCAAAACTTCGGTCACTTTAGTAGAGGCCGATTTAGTAGCCAATTAGTTTCTTTAGCAGCCAAGGCTAGTCCATCTAGGGAGTTTAAGTGGAAGCAGAGGCGACAATTTGTCCACTTTAGCAGTAGGCCAACCCAAGCTAGGTACCGCTTTAACAATACCATGACACTTTAGTGGTGACCAGTTATGCATTCAACACCGCTTAAGAGGCACCTGGGATGGCATAATTTTTCCCTTTACCCTATTTTATCCCATTTTTTCATAATTCTGACGAGTATTTAAGCCTTAGAGAGTGTGGAAAATTGGGAGGCAAATCTTTGGGTGATCTTGGGGTGTTTGGGAGCTTGGAATACTTATTTCCTCATTGTATTCCTTGTAGTTTTCTATCTAAATCATTTATTAATACCCTAATTTAGTCTTAAATCCCTAGATTCTTGTTGGCTTGGTCTTGGTATTATTTGAGCTCAGAATTTGCCCATTTTTGAGGGTAATTTATCCTTGAGCATAAAGGGACGTGTTGACGGTTTTAAAAGTATGATTCCACAAGTGGGTCCCAAATGGAACTTTGACTTAATTTTGGACCCGAAGCATAAAAATGCAATATGAGTATCATTGTTCTCATATCAATGTATAGATTACTATTTTAATAGTGTGGTATTAAGCAAAAGTTTTTCAATATGGGAAATCGCTAAGTTTGCAGGCTTTATAATGCTTCCTTCGGAGTCCAGGTAGGCCAGGCTTACCTTTATCTTAGATTAGGATTAATTATAGTATCAATATAATATTATTCTAGTTTTGGTTTTGGAATTAGGTCTTGGTGGTATATTTAGTAAATCTTAGATTATTTGATTGATTAGCAAATCGTAGTAGGCGTAATTGACTTAAATACCTGTCCCTTAGGTGAAATTACTATCTTAGGATGAAATGGGGCTTATTTATTACCTTGTATTGGGATTTGAGACCTTTGTCCAGCAAAGGATAGAATTTACCTTAGAATGGCTTTTAGGGGTTAGAAGTGGGCCCCTCTAGCCAACTTAGGCCTAAATTATTATTGCTCCTTGTAGACTCAATAGGACTTCTTACGTTTGTTTATTTATGTTCTTGATCATGAAGAGGATTTTGATATATTATGGCTTATTCTGGGCTTGTACTTGGGAGAGGTTAAGACCGATTCAAGTCTAGCAATTTATGATACTATTCTCCAATTCAAGTTTGATAATTATAGTGACACTACTTAAGGTTCAAGTCTAGTATTGAGAGGGTATTGATGATGATTATAGAACTATTTTGAGTCTTATGTTTACGATATAAAAAGATCCACTATTATGATTTTGAGATGTGGATAGTTGGTATAATCACTATTATTACTTCTTCTTTATTGTATCCATCGGTCTTATAGGGGCCTGCGTTGGGTTACTTATTTTGTTTGCATTTTTTAGATTAATAGGGGCCAGTTATGTTGAGATAACTACATTCTCTCTATTAGTATTTATTTTGGTTGTTTATTTTTAGTATTTGGAGAATTATTCCAGCTTTGTCTTTTTCCTTCACTTAGCTTATTATATCGCATTTTATTATATATATATATATTATAATTTAGCTTCATCGGTCGATTATTCATATGGAGTACCTGTTGCTTTGGTACTCATGCTACACTTTTGTACTTATTTTTTATGCAGATTTGAGAACTAGTTTCTATCTTTGATGTCATGTTAGTGTTGGCTAGAGTTTAGAGATAGGGTAAGCTCTCGGAGTTGGAGTTGACCTTCTCTCCATATTCTATTATTTAATTATCTTGCTGTTTTGATACTATTGTTTATTTGATATTGATAGTACTCCGATTCTTTTTCTAGTGACTCTTGTACCAGCCTTACTAGGTCGTGGGCTGTTGTTACTCTCCTCTTCATTTCTCTTCAGCTATGCTTTATTCTTATATTTATGTCCTGTGATTCATTTGTTTGGATAATCTGGTATTTATTCCGTATTATACTAATTAGCCTATTACTTGTAGTTTGGGCTATAGTTATCTTACCTACTTGTGGGATAAAGTAGATGCCATGATGACTTATGAAATTGGGTCATAAAAAATTGGTATCAAATCCTAGGTTCAATGGTATTATTGGTACCAAAGCAAGTGTCAATTAGAGTCTGTGAATCGGAACAATGAAGTTCGTTTCTTATCTTTAGAAGGTTATAGGACATTTCTAGGAGATCTTCACTTTCTTCACTTATTTCATGCTAAGAGTCTATGTTAGTTTTTAAGATTCATTTGGTTTCACTCTTTTACAGATAACTAGGATTCAAGCTAATGCTACGAGAGATGGGTACCTTGAGTCTGCGACTAAGGATTCAACTAGCAGACATGTATGAACTAGAGGTTGGGGTAGATGAGAGATATAGCCCCAAATAGAGATTAGGATAGGGAGCCTTCACCAAACCCTATTCCTGCTCCCGCACCAGAGATTCCTCCACACCAACTAGTGGTGGGTTATTGGGTAGCCCAAGATGCATCGAGGTTTATTTCTTCGTCGCTACTCAAAGATGCTTTGGTTTATTGAAGAAGCAGGGTTGGTTCCTTTATGATACCTACCCTTTATTTATTAAATTGTTCAACTATTGGGTTTGGTTGGTGGTAACCCGTTTGATGGTGCCCAGTCTATGAATTAGAGTGGCACCAAGGCAAAAACATAACCTGTAGTTGCGACTCCCAGATTTGAGATCCCACCAGTGCCAGTAGTTTCTCAGTTGGTAGTTGCCCAACCTGTTATGTCTATTGAGGAACAGAAGATATTTGGTAGATTCTTGAGACTGACTCTGCCTATATTATTTGGGGTACCAAGCAAGAATGCATAATTTAAGACCCCTTGGATTTTCTTCTTAGATATGGACTCAGTTATCTGAGGTTTTGTTGGAGAAGTATAAGCCCTGCAAATTTAGAGAGAGCTTAAAGACCAGTTCTCGAGATTGAAGCAGGGTTTTATGACTGTCTTGGAGTATGATTCTTGATTTTATGAGTTGCCCAGGTGTGCTACATATATCTTGCCAACTAAGTATGAGTATATTTGGTGCTTTGTTCAGGGATTGAGGCTTTATCTTTGCATGACTAATCAGGATTTAGTTGTTGTAAGTAGGTCTTTTGTTTAGGTTTCTGATCATGCTCAAATTATGAAGGAGATTCACTATGGACGAAAAAGCCAGCGATAAGAGACCACATTATCAGGTTAGTTTTAGTAGGAGAAGGAGTGGCTCATGGTTCAGAGGCATCAGTTCTCAAGGTACGTTCCTCCACGCAAGTGTTACCATCATCAAGGTTAGTCTAGTAGATTTGTTTATGCCGCACATCCAATTATTCATGGCGGTCAACCTAGCTACAGTGATTAGTCAGCCTTCAAGAGGTTTATATTCTAGGTTTTCTAGCTGAGGTAGTTATTCTAGGTTAGTTAGATCTTTTAGGTATAATACAACACCTGGTGCATGGTATGATTATAGGACCTTCATCTATTTCTCTAGAGAATATCCCCAATGTAGGACAGTTGTGCCTGCAACATAGAGTGTTCTGCTAATTAAGGCAGTTCCATATCTATCTAGATGTAGTATGCAGGGTCATTGGGGTGGTCTCTTTGGTGCTATGAAGGTCTTCAGGCAGGTAGGATAGGTGATTGGTAAAGCACCCAGCCAGGTGGTAGGTGAGGGCATTTATATGTTGTGCCTGATAGAACAAAGTCAGAGTCTTTAGATGCCGTTATTACAAGTACGTTCTCAGTATGGTATCAACCAACTTTCTGTTATTTGATCTAGAATACATTTATTATTATATGTCTGCTTGTTATGCACTGTGGTTAGAACTATCACCAATATAAAAACACATCACATCTAACAAAAATACTTACGTAATCAAACAATTTTCTTCTTTTGAGCATCAAAAGTACCATGAAACCATGAAACATCAAGGTCCCGATCAAATCCCAAGGGTTCGTTTGGTGTATTATTGGATTGCACCAAAATAAGCATTTGTTGATATCTGGTACAACTGCTTAAGAGGCCAAGGACCGCTTAAGCAGTAGCTGCTTTAGAGGCCAGACATAGCTTAAGCTCTAGCCACTTTAGCAGCCTATTATCGCTTTAGTGGTAGTTGCTTAAGCGACCATCGCTGAATATATACCCCATTTTGCGGTTTTTACCATTTTTGGACTTTGAGCTTTGGGTTTGGGTGATATTTAAAGTTTTCATTGCCATTTGAGATTGGGAACCTCCAAAATCTTGATTTCATTACTTTATATTGAATTATATTTATCAAAACACTATTTAATCTTTGTTTTTAACATGAAATTTTAAGAATTTTTCTAAAAAAAAAAAACTTAAAAGTGGGTTTTCTTTGATTTTGGGCCTTTCTTTAAATTAATTTTGCGTTATTTTTCAATTGTGGGTTCCTTTAACCCTATGGAATGGGTTCTAAAATAAAATTTTAGTTTATCCCTTTCATTTTTAACTCGTTTTCAAACCCGTTTTAGACTTGACTTAAATATGGGCAACATAAGTATCATTAGATTTCCTTTAACACGTAAATGCTATATGTGAATGTTGTCATTGATTTTGAGAAATTCTCCATGATGACAAACTTTAGAATTGGATTTTGATGCTTTGAGGTGGATTATGATTTAACTTTCTTCAGGCTGAGTTGGGTAGTTAACGAATAAGTAAAGCATGCTGTGATTTGGAAAAATAACTATGGGATGTGATTTTTGAGCTACTATTGTCTGATGCCTGTGTGGGGATTATTTTCTATTATTGTTGACTCGTGATATTATATATTGAGTGTTGCTCGTGCGGTGATTTTATTTGACATCATTAGCTTTATTTGTGCATTTGACTGGTTTATTTTTTACTCTCTCCATTCTAAAATAATTGAATTATTGGGGTATGACACACCCCTTAAGAAAAATATTTTAGGACATAAATTGTAGGTTAATTTCAACTGTTATCCTTTTAATTTTTCTTAAATTACTCTCCTAAAATGTGAAGTACTTAGGAGCCTCATTAAATGAAAGGGTAAAATTGGAAGAAATTTCAAACATGTATCTTAAAGAATAAGAAATTCTTTTATTTTGGACATTGAAAAATAGTTCAACAGTTTATTTATTTTGGAATGGAAAGAGTAATGTGATGACACTGCAGGGGCTTAAATAGATATTATAGGCCTTATTGAGCACTGTTTCCATTATTATAATAGTAATGCCTGAGTTATGGGTTGATAATACTAATGATGTTGTACATGTATGTTTATTTTAATGGTGCCCAAACAAGAACTTATATCCTGAGTTACTGACATATTGAGTTGATCTTTGAGCTCACTTGTATGTGTGTTGAATGGTTTAGATATCTTCATACTGTTTGATTAAAAGCATTGTATCCTCATTGCGTACGTACATATTCATGAAGTATCGATATCTTGAGGAACATTAATTTTTGAAAGAAAATAAGATGATTTTGAAAAATACCTAGATCGAGGGATGTACCAACCAGATAGATCGAGATATGAGATTGTGATTAGTGGAAATTTGAGATAGTTTATGGGCAGTGAACCCTCCATGGTTCCTATTTTGGGATCATAGAGGCTCGATAGGTATATACAGAAAGTCATGTGATGACTTTCAACCGTTCAATTCATCGTCCATTGCATTGTATTGCATTTGCACATCATGTGTTGATTTAACTTATTACTTGTCGTGTATTTAGATTCTATATGTACTTGTGTATATGCTTGTCTAGTCTTGTTATATATATATATATTAAAACAGTTAGTGGGACGGTTTGAGCTACCATTTGAAAACTTTTCTACTTGTGTGTTTAATGAATTTTCTTTACTTATTTTATTCTACTTTGCTCAGTCGGTCTATGATACTTATTGGGTACAAGTGGACCGTAATCACTCCTACTGTGCCCTTTTGGTGCAGATCCTATCACGAGTACGACACATGGAGGCTAATATGTGCAGTCAAGTTGGTGATTTCTCGAGGTACTGGCCTACTCTAGGCTTCTTAGAATTAACTTCAGACCTCCTCTATTTATTATTTTTCTATTTTGGAGATAGACTATGTATTATTCAAACTTGGTTATGTATTTGAGACGCTATTTCTGGGGTATTTATTGTATTTTGTTCAGGCTTTCTCTATATTGTACATTTGTTGACTTAACTTCATTCTAGAAGTCTCGTTTGTCTTACTTTGTGTATTATTTTTTTTCCTTTTTGGACTGCTTGACTTACTATCAAGGTTGGGCCGCGATAATGCCATCATGACCTATATTTTTGGGTCGTGACAAAGGTATTTTATAAAGTGTCTCATTTTCTTATAAAAATTAGTGTTTCTCAATCAACCTTATCGGCACATCCCTTAGTATAGGCTCAGTGGTACCAAATCTCATAAATATGTATAGATGAAATTAGTATGTAATGCTCAAAATCAATGAGTAAGAATATAGTGATCAATTCAATATAAAGCCCCCACTTTGGCATCACAACAATCATAATCCTTCAAGTCAACAATAACACATAAATAAGCACAATAAATAAATAATTCCCCACACAGGCACAGAGTGATAATAAGTATTCTGAAATACATCTCCTTTAACTAAATTCACCTATCGCATTTCTTTACCAGATCATTAACCACCTAACCTAACCTAAAGAACATCAAGCCATAACCTATCTAGAAAGGCTAAAATCCAAGACTAGACCCTTTAATGTGGAGCCTTTCCTTCAGGAACAATATCGTAACAAGCTAAAACTATCAAAAATATAGTCTACACGCCAAAAGGAAGCTAATGACATTTATATTATCTATATTTAAATCAGATCCAAAATAAATTTGAAAACTAAGATCAAAATTAAAAAGGGGTAAAGCCAAAATTTAGGTTTGAAATTGAAAGGGGTAAAATAAAATTTTGATTTTAGAAACATGTTCTTCATATCTATAGGAGTCTACCTGAAAACCCACACAAACATTTGTGCTTATTTCAACAAAAGAAGCCATTTCCATTTTGGACATAATAAATCTACTAATTCTTTGATTCCAGTTAGTAAGAGGGAACAAAGTCTAGAAAATGAAAGAGAAAAAAGACAGTCAGTCTAGCTAGAAACTGAAGCGAGTTAAACTGGTGCTTAAATCAAAGAATAATTATTTTTAAAGCTTTACCGGCAAACCACCCTAAATTCTAGTTTGAAAATAAGATTTTAAAGGTAATTTTGATGATATGATTATAAGAATAAATGGAAAGATAAGTTTAGAACTTATCCAAGAATGAATGATGAAGAAAATTCAAAAAATTGCACCTTCTCAAAGCCCTAAGATCCAAAAATGGTGAAAAACACAAAAAATAGAGTATTTATATTATTATGTAAACAGTGACTCATGAACTCGGTTGACCCTTCGCATTCTTGAGGATCAATGGCGACCAGGACATTAAGTTGGACTTCGTGATTGTGCTCAACCTCTCATATTCAGAAGGTTGATGAGCTGGGCATATCTCGTTCACAATGGTTCAATCACGTTCGCAATAAAGAAATCAACCCAACCCAGGACTTGATAACCCTTTGTGATTGCAGCCACAACCTCACGATCACAATAAAGAATATTCTTCTTATCTTCATTTACGAACGAGGGACTGTGTTCGCAAAGAAGAAACTTTGCACTAGATATCAGTTATTGCACCAACTGAATCCGTGAATCCAAAGTGTCCGAACGGACCCTTGAAATTCATTTGAGACCCCACAAAATAAAATCATATACGATGATAGGCTATTTAAGATGTTTTAGACAATAGTAATGACAACATTTTGAAAAAAAAAGTCATTTATAATAATTTAGCCCCTGGGACCCTATTTTGGCTTATTTTACTAGTTTTCAAAAAAAGGATCAAAATGCAAAATAAAAGCTCGGGACTCGAATTAACTATGATCCTAGAAAAAAATTGATATTCTTGATCTAATAAAATGTAATCACCCTCATGGTCATTTTCCTTATTTTCATACATTTTCAACGTCTAGAGTTTTTCTATAACTGCCTTAAGTTATTTATGAATTGTTGAGACTGACAGTTTAATTTTTGAGCATTTTGTTTGTAAATTTTTGTGATACCAAATATATTGCAAAATTTTTAATATAAATTGGAATTTGGTATAAATATAATTTATTACCATTCTAAAAAAATATTTTTGTTTAATTTGTAAAAAAGTTATGGTATATTGTGTTACTGTATAAATAGATTTATAGCTTTTTAATATTTTAAGCGGAGATAGTAAATCTTGAAATTTTAAAATATTATTATTATTATTATTATTATTATTATATAATAAAAGTTTTATTAGAAATAGTTTCCTACTAATTATAGTATAAAAAAATGTTGTATCTTTTTACCACGAACCTGTGCAATAACCGAATACGTATAAAATAGAGAAGAAAAGGTGGTGTTGGAACACCTCTCCGCGTGGGTTTAGGATAATATGCACCTAATCACTATTGATGATAGGTGGGTGACATTTTTTAGTGATGTGTAGGAAAGTAATGCATTAATTACATGCAAATCATTTTATTTGTTAAAGAATTTAGTGCCTATAACTTTATTAAGCTTTAACTTTAGCATTTCTTAAAGAATATATGGCTTTTCATTCTAATATGCTAATGGCGTGAAGCCGTTTCATATTGTCAACAATTATTTGGTTGGGTTCCATGTTTTTAATTATATTTGATGATCGAAGGAAGAGTAAATTATTTATATCAAGTTATTCAAGATCGTGTCTAGTAAGGCTCTATCGGGAGGCTTTTTGGAGAGATTTTTTGGCTTTGGCGTCCAGGTAGGTTAGGCTTACCTTATCTTTAGATTGAGGTTATTTATGGTAGTTGTGTGCTATTAGGCTAGTTTTGGACAGGTAGCTGTAGTTTGCATATCATTTGATATAGATATCATGCCTTATTTATTCAGTTAGGATCATGTTCTAGTAAATTTTGGCTTTATTATCTTTTAGTATAATGTAGTATTTATGAACTTAGGATGTGGTATTTAAGTTTTGAAACCTTTAAATTATCTCATTTTACCTAAGTTACACGAATGATTATTTAAACATATTTTTAACTACGGTTTAGGGTCAACATACACTTTATTTTTGTCATTTACTGTAAAAGTTGGTACCACTATGGCATGGGTTACGATATGGTTTGGGTCTTAATTTTGTAGTTTCTTATGTTAAATATAATTTCTAGCTCTAGTCCGGCATCTGGTTATAATGATTTAGGAGTTTTGGAATTGATTACTATTGTTTAGAGAGTTGTGGTTCCTCTGAGTTCCATTATGAGTCTGACATCTGATATGAGTTCTTTTGTCTGTCATGTATGTGGCCTCTCATTATTACCCACTATTTTCGATTCAAATCAGGCATATGGCCTCTTGTTACTAGCCATCACTATCGATTTGAGCCTAGCGATTGGACTCTCATTACTATCCATTGGTGTCGGTTCAAGCCCAGTGCACATTTGGATGACTAATACGATTTCAGAGGGGTTGATTTGGTTTTGGACTATTTACACCTTTTTATCAAATTATTTATTGTGTGTCCCACTGGCTTAGGGAGGCATGGTTGGGTTAATTGTCTTCTACTGTGTACCTAGCGGGATTTTGGGGCCCCAGTTCAGTTATGTTTGGTTTGCCTTCTATTACTGCATTATTTATATTTTTATATTGCTTTTACTTATTCATTTATCGTATTTGCGTGGATTGTTAGTTGCTTGACTTTCTATCCTTATTTACTATTGACTTAAACTACACCATCACATTTTAGTTATAATTTTCCTATATTGAGCTTAGCCGGCCAATGAGGCCTACTGAGTACTCCGTGCTTTGGTACTTATACTACACTTCTGTATCTTTACCCTGATATATATCTGAGTACTAACAACCGACATTGGCATGATTTCTATTTTCCAGTACTGATCCAAAGCAAGGTGAGCATGCTCTCATCCGAGGATGATCCTTCTCTATCTATTCCAGTGTAGTCTTTTGTACTCGAGACTGCTTGTAGATATTGTGTATGTTTTGGATTCTGTTTAGTACTCTGGGTATCTTTTAGCAGTGGCTCTAGTACCGATCTTATCTGGTCTTAGGAGGGATTCATTTGTATATTTTGATCCTTTTTTTCTTCTCTCATTTGGATATACTTTATATATTTTCTTTTTTACCTTTCTCTTATTATAACTATTGTTATCATTATATGTGGTCTTTTGTGGTTTCTTCCTGTTAGCCCGTTACCTATTATTCCAGGATATGGCTTGGATTGCCTACTGGTGGGATAAGGTA
This sequence comes from Capsicum pubescens, assembly GCA_030864215.1. NCBI lineage: Eukaryota > Viridiplantae > Streptophyta > Magnoliopsida > Solanales > Solanaceae > Capsicum > Capsicum pubescens. The sequence goes on along the minus strand of CM061544.1, from coordinate 269,402,926 downwards.
GGAGCCATCATGACTTGAGAAATTAGGTTGTGACAGCTTGGTATCAGAGCCAAGGTATTACTTATACTATTGGTACTAGAGGCGATGTGTAGTAGAGTCCCGCAGATTGGTATGGAGACATCTATATCCTATCTTTGGGAGGCTATGAAGAATTTTTTGGAAAAAATCTCATTTTCTTGATCCATTTCCGTGTGTTGGGTCTAAGTTGGTTGTTAATCTTTATTGGTTCACTCTTTAAGTAGATGGTTAGGACATGAGATGGAAGAGCTGAGGTCAGGACCCCAAGCCCGCTGCTAGAGTTATGATTAGGGGTCGAGATCGACCCAAAGGTCAAGGCCCAGATAGAGCAGAAACCCCAGTTTGAGATCAAGCTAGGGATCCATCACCTGATCCTATCATAGCTTCTGTGACTGAGAGAGCTCAAAATATTCTACCACCGCAGCCGCAGGTGGACCAGGGGGTAGGAAAGGCTCTACCTAATTTTATATTTCTTTTGGTTCTTCGGGATATATTAGTATAATTCTTAGGATTAGTTGACGGTTCACGGACTGAGAAAGCTCAGCCAACAGTACAGAGTGGTGTTGATTTAGGGGATCAGCATACAACAGTGATGCCTAGAGTAGAGGTTCTACCAGCATCAGTAATACCATAACTAGCAGTATCCTAGCCAGTTATGTCCTCAACTGAGCAGAAGATACTAGGATAATTTTTTAGATTAACTCCACCCATGTTTGTTGGGACCCTAGGAAAGAATGCTTATGAGTTTCTATCTAGCTGCGAGAAGAGGTTACAAAATTTGGGGTTGGCTGAGTCGCGTGGAGTAGACTTTGTTGTTTATCATCTAGTCATGGAAACAAGGAGGTGGTGGAGAGGTTATCTTGATTCCAGGCCAAGTGGATCCCCACAAGTGACTTGGACTCAGTTCTCTGAGGCTTTCTTGGGGAAGTATATGCCTCGCAGAATGCACAAGCGTCTTTGAGATGAGTTTTTTGCTTTGATATAGGCTTTTATGTGTGTGGTTGGGTATAAGGTAAGATTTCATGAGTTATCCAGACACCCCACTATGATTCTGCCTACAGAATATAAGTGGATTCAATGCTTTGTTAGGGGACTGAGATTACCACTTTCTAGGTCTACACAGAGTCTGGTGACTCGTGGAAAGTTTTTTTTTTAGATTGCTCAACATGTTTATTCCATAAAGAAGATGGATCATAAGGCCCAAGGAGGCTGCGATAAGAGACCTCTTACCAGGACAGCTACAGTAGAAGTCATAACGGCTCACAGTTTAGAGGTTAAGGGTTTTAGTGTTGGTTCCCCCAACTGTAGCCTTATTAGCATCAGGGTCAGCCTAGTCAGCTAGTTCAAGCATTGCTTTAGATATCAGATAAAGGTCAGCCCGATTATAGTGGTTCTAGTGGTTAAACTAGCAGTCATCCACAGAGGGGTATTTAGTCAGGATCATCAAGTTGGGGTGGCCGTTCTAAATCTGTCAGACCTTCTAGACAGAGTAGGGTGCTCAGGGCATGTTATGACTGTGGGGTTGTTGGTCACTTTGCTCGTGAGTATCCCCAGCATAGGATGATTGCACCTTCAGTTTAGACTGTATAGGTGATCAACTTAGTGTTGCCGCCAGCTAAGGGTAGTGCACAGGGTTATGGGCATGGTCCTTATATTTCTAGAGGTAGTCCTCAGGGAGGGGGGACAGGTGGTCATATAGGTACCCAGTCCAGTACAGGATAGGATTATTTTTATGCTATATCAGGTAGACTAGAGGATGAGGCTTCATATGTTGTGATCACATATATGATTTTTGTATGCCATCAGCTAACTTGTGCTTTGTTTGATCCTGGTTCCATACTTTCATATGTTTCTGTTTATTTTGCATCATGCTTAGGTTTATGTTCAGAGTCCTTATATGTACCATTGCGTATAGCTACCCCCATGGGTTATTTCTTAGTAGTAGATCGGGTATATAGATCTTGTTTTGTGATATTTGGGAGTTTGATACTAAAATTGATCTCACTGTCCTAGATATGATAGATTTAAATGTGATTTTAGGCATGGATTAATTATCTCCTTACCATGCGGTCTTTGATTGTTTCACTAAGACTTTTACCTTAGCCTTTCCTAGTATACCCTTGATTATGTGGCAGGGTTTTATTAGCCACTTCGATGGGTATCATTTCTTATATTTGTCTAGGAGCTGAATAGAGGGGTTGTGAGTTATTTCTTGCATATGTTTGGGATGTTAGTACTAAGGGTCTATTTCTTAACTTCGTCCTTATTATTCGCGAGTTCCTGATGTGTTCCCGATTGACCTACCTGGTCTTCCTCTTGAGCGAGATATAGAGTTTATTATTTACCTTGACCCAGGCACCCGACCTGTTTCTATGGCTTCTATTAAGCTAAATGAGCTAAATAATCACCTTCATGACCTTTTAGGTAAAGGTTTTATTAGACCAAGTGTATCATCTTAGGTTAATCCAGTTCTGTTTGTGAAGAATAAAGACGGCTCTATGGGTATGTGTATTGGCTACATGTAGTTGAATAAGGTGCTCATGAAGAATAAGTATTATATGCCTCGTATCGATGATTTATTTGACCAGTTTTAGGATGTAGCAATGTTTTCTAAGATTAATTAGAGATCTGGTTACCATCAGTTGAGATTTAGGGCTGCAGACATCCCTAAGATAACCTTCAGACACATTACGATCATTATGAGTTGCTCATAATATTTTTTTGGTTGTTCAATGCCCTAATAACTTTTATGGATCTGATGAACAACGTGTCCAGTCTGTATTGGACTCCTTTGTGATAGTATTTATTGATGGCATTCTGATATATTAGAGGAGTAGGGAGGAGCACGAGTGACATTTAAGGACCGTGCTCCACACTTTGAGAGATCATTGGCTTTATGCTAAGTTCTCAAAGTGTGAGTTCTGGCTTGAATCTGTAGCCTTCTTGGGGAACGTAGTATCCAAGGACGGCATTATGGTAGACCCAACAAAGATTTAGGCTATTCGTAGTTGGTCTAGGACAACGCCACCTATTGAGGTTCACAATTTTATTGAGTTAGTAGGTTACTATAGGCGGTTCGTTGAGGGTTTTTCTTCTATCTTGAATCTGTAGCCTTCTTGGGTCACGTAGTGTCCAAGGATGGCATTATGGTAGACCTAACAAAGATTTAGGCTATTCGTAGTTGGGCTAGGCCAACGTCACCTGTTGAGGTTCACAATTTTATTGAGTTGGTAGGTTACTATAGGTGGTTCGTTGAGGGTTTTCTTCTATTGTAGCCCCAATGACAAGATTGACTAGGAAGGAAGTTCTGTTTTAGTGGTCTGTGAGTTGTAAGGCAAGATTTTTGAAGCTTAAAGATTTGCTTACTTCAGGTCCTATTTTGACTCTTCTAGTTGAGGTCGATGGTTTTACTGTCTACTATGATGCATCTAGTATTGGTCTGGGGTGTGTTCTGATGTAGCGAGGTTGTGTTTTTTTATATGCATCGGGGAAGCAAAAAAGTATGAGCGCAACTACCCACTCATAAATTAGAGTTGGCAGCGGTACTATTTGCCCTTAGGATTTGGAGGCATTATTTTTATAGGGTTCACTGTGAGATCTGTACTGACCACCATAGTCTTCAGTTTATTATGACCCCAAAAGAGCTTAACTCGAGGCAGCATAGATGAATTAAGTTGCTGAAGGACTATGATATCTCTATTCTCTACTATCTGAGCAAAACAAAATATGGTAGCAGATGCCTTGAGCTGGAAGTCAGTGAGTATAGGCAGCTTAGCCTTTATTTTAATTTTTCAAGGGCCATTGTCTTTGGACATCCAGTCCTTTGCTAACTTTATGGTTCGTTTGGATATTTTTAACCCTCGAAGGATCATTGTTAATGCTGAGACTAGATCTACCTTGTTGGAGCAAATTTAGGGTCGTCAGTTTAAGGATAACAGGCTTCTTATGATTCGTTAATAGGTGTTGAGAGGTGGGTCTAATGTTTTTGAGTTGTCCAATGCCCCAACAACTTTTATGGATTTGATGAACCACATGTTCAGTTCACATTTGGACTCCTTCGTGATAGTATTTATTGATGATATTCTGATATATTTGAGGAGCAGGGAGGAGCATGAGAAACATTTGAGGACTGTTCTCTACACTTTGAGAGATCATTGGATTTATGCTAAGTTTTCAAAGTGCGAGTTCTGGCTTGAATCTATATCCTTCTTAGGGCACGTGGTGTCCAAAGACGGCATTATGGTAGACTCGACAAAGATTTAGGTTATTCGTATTTGGGCTAGGCCTACGTCACCTACTGAGGTTCACAATTTTGTTGGGTTGGTAGGTTACTATAGGCAGTTAGTTGGTGGTCTTTCTTCTATTGCAAGCCCATTGACTAGATTGACTAGGAAGAATGTTTCGTTTCAATGGTCTATGAGTTGTGAGGCAAGATTTTTTAAGCTCAAGGATTTGCTTACTTCAGGTCCTATTTTGACTCTTTTAGTTTAGGGTGAGGGTTTTACTATCTATTGTGATGTGTCTAGTATTAGTATGGGGTTTGTTCTGATGCAATGAGGTTGTGTTATTGCATATGCATTGAGGTATCTGAAGAGTATAAGCGCAACTACCCCACTCATGACTTGGAGTTGGCAGTGATAGTATTTTTCCTTAGTATTTGAAGGCATTATTTGTATGGGGTTCACTGTGAGATCTGTACTAACCACCACAGTCTTCAGTATATTATGACCCAAAAAGATTTTAACTCGAGGCAACATAGATGAATTAAGTTATTGAAGAACTATGATATCTCAATTCTCTACTATCTGAGCAAAAAAAATATGATAGCGGATGCCTTGAGCCGAAAGTCAATGAGTATGGGTAGCTTAGCCTTTATTTTAGTTTCTCAACAGGTGTTGGCTTTGGACATCCAATCCTTAGCTAACTTGATGGTTTGCCTGGATATTTCTAACCTTTAAAGGATCATTGCTAGTTCTGAGACCAGATCTACCTTGTTGAAACAAATTTGGGGTCATCAGTTTGAGGATAACATGCTTCTTAACATTCGTTGATAGGTACTGAGAGGTGAGTCTAGGAGGGCTGCCTTAGATTTTGAGGGTGTCCTTAGGTTTAATGATTGTATTTGTGTTCCAAGGGTTAGATATTTGATTCAGTTGATTCTTCACGAGGCTCATAACTCTATATACTTTATTCATCCTGGGACAACTAAGATGTGTAAGGATTTGAGGCAGCAATACTGATGGAGTGGTATGCAAAGATATATGGCAGCGTTTGTGGCTCGATGCCTTAGTTTTTAGCAGATAAAAGCTGAGCACCAGAGTCCTGGTGGATTGGTTCAACACATACCCATTCTCGAGTGGAAGTAGGAACGAGTTACTATGGATTTCATAGGTGGATTAGCTTACACTTCCCATGGTTTTGATAACATTTGGATCACCATAGGTTGATTAACCAAGTCTGCATATTTTATCCCCATTCGAGTTTCCTATAGTATCGAGAGGTTAGCCCATGTTTATATTCAGGAGGTGGTTCGCTTACATGGGGTACCTATGTTCATTATTTCAGATCGAGGCTCTCAGTTCACTTCTAACTTTTAGAGGACATTTCAGGAGGAGTCGGGTACCTAGGTTGACCTTAGCACCGAATTTCACCCCAAACTGATGGGCAGTTACAACGAATTATCTAGGTCTTGGATTTTGGAGGGGTTACTTGTAACACCCTGAATCTGGTACCTGAAATGCTACACGGTGCTCATGACTCCGAAGGACCACAAGCTAACCCATGACTGATATATGTACCTGTATACTGCATAACATACCGTATAATGCGAAAACATGAACTGAAAGGCCATAAGGTTCAAAACTGTAACATAAGATCTAATAAATCGTAACATTTGGATGGGGTATGAAATACCCAAAACAAAGCTGAAATAAGCTATCTGAACATACTGTAGTCTGAAAAGCCTCTAAACATGACTGTCTGAATAAGGAGTTGATGGGATATGTCCCCAACTAACTCCATCTAATAAATTAATTAATGAGATATTAAAATAATGATCATGTCCTCGAAAGATGAGGACTCACTTCTAACTCTGACTGCTGAGACTGGAATCTACTGATGCTCTGAAGCTCGTGTATCTGAACCTATGGTATAAGACACCATAGCGCAAATGCATCAGTACTTTGAATGTACTAGTATGCATGTGAGGTAGGCTGAATGCATGGGGTTCATATACATGAACAATACTGACTAACTGACTAATATGAGTATGAGAATACATGCATACATACCTAGTAACTATAACTGAAATCGTGATAACATGAGTTTACTGATAACTAACATGATTAGTGAATGAGTTCTGATAATTGATAACATGAGTGATTGTATTTGACAGTCCTGAATCTGATGGAACTAGCTGAGTTTCGTACTGAATCTGAGTTTCACGACGGTTTGCTTGGAAATTTTAGTGATACCAAATATATTTTGAAATATTTAATCTAAATTGGCATTTGGTATAAATATAATTTATTACCCTTCTAAAAAAAATTCTTTTAATTTGTATAAAAGGTATGGTATACCTGTGTTATTTTATAAATAAGTTTATAGTTTATTAATACTTTAAGCGGAGATAGTGAATCTAGAAATTTTAAAATATTATTATTATATAATAGAGATTTAATTAGAAATAATTTTCTATTAATTATGATATAATTAAAATATTATATTTATTTTATCACGAACCAATGCATTACCCAAAATACATATAAAACAGAGAAAAAAAGATGGTGTTGGTGCAGCTATCCACGTGGATTTAGGATAATATGCACCTAATGACTATTGATTATAGGTGGGTGACATCTGTTAGTGATGTGCAGGAAAGTAATGCATTAATTACATGCAAATCATTTTACTTGTTAAAGAATTTAGTGCCTATAACTTTATTAAGCTTGACCTTTAGCATTTCTTACAGAATATATGGCTTTGCATCCTAATGATGCTTATGGTTTGAAACTGTTTCATATTGTCAACAAATATTTGATTGGGTTTCATGCTTTTAATTATATTTGATGATAGAAGGAAAAGTAAATTATTTACATCGAGTTATTCAAGCTCGTTTTCAATAAGACACTATCGAACGACTTTTCGAAGAGTTTTTTTTGTTTTGACGTTCAGGTAGGTTAGGTTTATTCTATTTTTAGATTGAGATTATTTATGATAATTGTATATTATTATGTTAGTTTTGGACAGGTAGTTGCAGTTTGCGTATTATTTGATATAGATAAGGCACTGTCAGAAGGCTTTTAGAAGAGGTTTTTTTGCTTTGACGTTCAGGTAGGTTAGGCTTACCTTATCTTTAGGTTGAGATTATTTATGGTTATTGTGTATTAGTATGCTAGTTTTGGACAGGTAATTGCAGTTTGCGTATCATTTGATATAGATATCATGTCTTATTTATCCTGTTAGTACCCTGTTCTAGTAAATTTTGACTCCGTTATCTTTTAGTATATGTAGTATTTATGAGCTTAGGATGTGGTATTTAAGTTGTGAAACCTTTGATTCATCTATTTTTAACTAAGTTACACAAATGGTTATTTTAATGTATTTCAACTACGATTTAGGGTTATCATATACTTTATTTTTGTCATTTAGTGTGAAAGTTGGCACCACTGTGGCATCGGTTACAATATGGTTTGAGTTTTAATTTTATAGTTGGGTATGCTTACCGATTCGAGTTCGGCATCTGGTTATGATGATTTGGAGTTCTGGTACTGATTACAGTTGTTTTGGAAGTTGTGATTCCTCTGGAGTTTCGGTTAGAGTCCGACATCTGATCATGAGTTTTGTTGTATGTCATGTATGTGGCCTTTCATTATTATCCACTATTTTTTGTTCGAATTCTATCGGTTCGAGCCCGGCATCTAGCCTCTTGTTACTACCCATTGATTTCGGTTCAAAATCGATGCACATTTGGATGGCTACTACGATTTTAGGGGGTTAGTTCGGTTATGGACTATTTACACTTTTCTTTAAAATGACTTCTTGTGTGTCCCACCAGTTCATGGGGGCACGGTTGGGTTATTTGTCTTATTCAATGTGCCTAGCGGGTTTATAGGGGCTCAATTAGATTATGTCTGGTTTGTCTTTTATTACTGCATTATTTATATTTTGTAATGCTTTTACTTATTCCTTTATCGCATTTGCGTAGCTTAATAGTTGTTTAAGTTTACATCTCTACTTATTATTGACTTAGACTATACCATCACATTTTAGTTAAACTTTTCCTGTATTGAGCTCAGGCAGCCGATGATGCCTAGTGAGTACCCATTGCTTTGGTACTCATACTACATTATTGTATATTCACCCTGATGCAGATCTGAGTACTTGCAGCCGACATGACGTGATTTCTTTTTTTCAGTACTGATCTGGAGCAGGGTGAGCTTGATGTCGTCCGAGGCTGATCTTCCTCTATCTGTTCCAGTTTAGTCTTTTGTATTCGAGACTGCTTGTATATATTGTGTATGTTTTGGATTCTATCTAGTACTCTGGGTATCTCTTAGTAGTGGCTCTAGTACAGACCTTACCAGGTCTTGAGAGAGATTCGTTTGAATATTTTGGTCTTTTTTCTTTTCTCGTTTGGATATACTTTATATGTTTCCTTTTTTGTTGTTTTGCTTATTATTACTACTGCTATCATTATATGTGATTTTTTTTGTTTCCGTCTGTTAGTCCGTTACCTATTATTTTGGGCTATGGATTGACTTGCCTATTGGTAGGATAAGGTAGGCGCCATAATTACTTGAGAAATAAAGTCGTGACATGAAATTGTCCAAATCACCCTCTGATGCTCGAAACACAAAATGTTAATTAAAGTCAAACTCATAGCTTTTAAAGCCTCTAAGAGTCTCAAACTTTCACATATCACTCCTGAATGCTTTCGAGTTCATGTCAGCATCCTCATAACTCACAAATAACATGTAAAACTAAAAAAAAAAAAAGGACAAAATATTTAAACAAAAAAAATCATAGCTATGGTTGTTACACAATACTAAGATCAATGTTATTTTACATTATATAATTATATAAGGGTGTCAAGTGGGCCGGCCCGATCCGGCCCGAGTAGCTAATCCGGCCCGATAAGCCCTAGAGCTTTAGGGTTCCGGATCCCGGACCGGTTATTTTTTTAAAATGGGCCCAGCTAACCCGTCCCGGATATCTTTTTTTTACAAAAAAAAAATTAAAAAAAAATTGAGATTTAGGGCCAAACTAGTCGTTGGCCCAACGGCTATATAGCCGTTTTTGGATCCAAACGGCTAGTTTGGACCCATTTATTAAAAAAGAATAAAAAATCAACTTTAAAAAATATTTTTTAATCCCAAAAAAAGATCTATAAATACCCTACAACTTCAAATCATTTTTCACACAATTTTTCACTCTCTCAAATCTCATTCTCTCTCAAATCTCAATTCTCAATTCTCAAATATTCAATATATTTAATTTCTTAAAGTGTTCACTTTAATTTTTTAATTTTTCATTTACAAAGTACGAGCGGAAGTTTTCAAAGTCGCAATCTTCGGATACTTCCAAAATTTGATATTGTCGTTCCATCTCTTACGTTTAATTTTTATTTATTGTATTAATTATTTAATATTTAATTTTATTATATTTGTGTATTTTGAATATTTTTAGTTTAATTTAATTTATATTATGGATAAATTAAGAAACATCGCTACTAAAGGTGCTAAAATTTTTTGTCCCGGAAGTGGTAGTGGTAGTAAAAAATGAATTACTAGGGTAGAGGTAGTTCAAGTAGTAGATATACCCGTGTGCCTTCGCCTCCGGTACCGCTTGGTACACCTTTTGAGGAAGAAATAGGTGTAGGTGCTCACGATATGGATTAGTAGAAGCTCAGAAAAATTACGGTATAGAAGAAGAAAATGAAGTAGATGCGGTTAATTTGGACGAAGATAATAAAAATATTGTTGAGACACCCGCAGTAGGAGATGCTAACGTTAGATCTGAATCGGTTAATCTCCCTCCCCATCCTCCCAGTGCCCCAAGACCTCGTAAAAGAGCTAGTGTTGCATGACAATTTTTTGAACGTATATCAGATATTGAGGTGCAATGCAATATTTGTCAACAAATATATAAGCATAGAAGTGGAGGCAAGCAAGGGGGTACGGGTACGTTAATGAGACATATAGCTGAAGATCACAAAAGAGAGTTCAATATTGCACAAGGTGGTGGGGATGTTGGTGGGCCAACGCAAACTAGAATGGACCCAGAAACCGGTCACGTAGCGAAGAAGTATAATAAATTAAGGGACCGGGAAGAAATAGCTAAAATGGTAGTTGTGGGTTGTTTGCCTTTTAATTTTCCTTCTTCTGATGCCTTTATTCGTTATATACAAGCAATTTATAATCCTATGTTTAACGGTACTCCTAGAACTACTTGTCGGTCTGATATTTTTAGACTTCATTCACAATATTATTTTTATTTATCAACATTGTTAAAAAATATTCAATGTAGATTGTCCCTAACTTCTGATCTTGGTCGTGCTGTAAATAAAAATGATTATTTAACCGTTACTTGCCATTGGATGGATGGTAATTTCGTGATGCAAAAACGTATTCTTACATTTTTATATGATGAAGATCGTAAACATACTGGATAATTTATTGTTGATTCTATTGTTAAAATTGCCAGATATTATGGTATCGAAAATAAAATTTTATGTATTGCTTTTGATAATGCTTCTAACAACAAGACTGCTATAAAAAAATTAAAATCTATGCTATCTCCGCCCTTGCCTGAAATTTTTCATATTAAGTGTGCATGTCATATATATAATTTAATTGTAAAAGATGGTCTTGAGTTTTTTGAGCTTTATATTGAAAAAATTTGCCTTGCCGTTGGTTTTATTCAAGGAAATAATCGTAGATCGAGAATTAGAGAATTTAAAATTAAATGTCAAGAAAATGGACTTACACTGATTTTGATGCCTGAGGAAATCGATACTAGATGGAATTCTACGTATGAATTTTTAAAAACTTGTTATAAATATAGAATTCCTATTACACTAGCTTTTAACCAACATTGCGATTCATTTGCTGATTCTGCTGATTGCATGCTACATAATTCTGATTGGGTTGTAATTAATGATCTTGTTAAGTTCTTAGAAAAATTTTATGTAGCTACGGTTGAATTTTCCGATGCTTATTATCCTACTGTTTGTAATATTTTGGCATATATAGCCGATATTTCTGGTTTGCTCAAAGAATATAAAAATAAAGAAGGTTATAAAGAAGCTGTTGGCGCCATGTTTACGAAATTTAAAAATATTTTTTCCCGATTCTCCCTATTTACTTGGTTGGTGCTATGCTAAATCCGTGCATGAAATATAATAATATGTGCCACTTTAGTACTCTTATTTATACTAACTTAGAAATAAATACTAACCATGATTCTGAACTAGTACAACCTGATTTGTGGACGGCTACGACTGATGCAAAGGATTACATAGAAAAATTATATAATCACTATGCTGATTTATTTGATTTAGCCGTACCTACAAATATCACTCCAACTGTCACTCCTCATCCTCCCGAGGAGCCATCATCTTCTAAAAGGTCGGCACATAGTGTTTTTCCTGATTCGTTTTATGATTTAAATTATTGGAACAGTGTTGATAAGAGAACTTACACATCAACTTATCGGGAAGAGCTGAAATATTATCTTCGGACGGCACCAGAGGATCACAGACGACGGATCAACACGTTGGATTGGTGGAGGAGCAATGAAACCCAATATCCTGTGCTTTCAAGATTAGCTAGAGCTATCTTGAATGTTCCAATGTCAACCGTTGCATCAGAGAGCGCCTTTAGTTAGAGACGACAGCAGCTTGGAGACAACCGACACTCATTGGGAAGCAATGCAATAAATGTTCTAGTTTGCCTCAGAGATTGGATTAGAGTGGAAAGAAGAAACTAAGGAATGGAACCGGAGCCGAGCGACGAGCTGAAACTTGAAGAAATTATGACTTCACGGGAGAACTCAGCAGAATCAAGTCCAATGCATGATTTTGCCCCTGTTGACTTCGACTATCCTATGCAAGTTCCCGTTAATATTAACATGAATGAGTTGGAAAAAATGATGCATAATTTGTAGATTTTTCATTCATGTAAATTATAAATTTTGGATCATTTTACAATCAATAAAATTCCCCAAATTCATTCACTCCTTAGTCCTTGCTTTTTATATTTTTTCATTTAACGATTTAAAATTTTAAATTGAATTTCTAGTTTTCTACTTTAAATTAAAAACTTACTTCTAATATATTATTAATTTACTATCAAATATTATTAATTTATTATATTAAGTAGCATATGTTTTGTATATTTGTGCATATATCTTCTATAGAAGTGTATATTTAACGTATACATGTGTATATGTTTTATAAATTAGTATATAAGTATATCTATATATATTGTAATGTATATATAATGTAGTATATTTTATAAGTAGTAGTATATATACATTGAATGGTGCGTATACACGTGTATATATCTTCTATAGAAGTGTATATTTAACGTATACATGTGTATATGTTTTATAAATTGGATATCTTCTATAGAAGTGTATATATGTGTATATATCTTTTATAGACGTATATATTTAACATATACAAGTGTATATGTTTTACAAATTGGATATCTTCTATAGAAGTGTATATATGTGTATATATCTTCTATAGACGTATATATTTAACATATACAAGTGTATATATTTTATTTAAAATAGTACATATATATTGAATGGTGTGTATATATGTGTATATATCTTCTACAGATGTATATATTTAATGTATACAAGTGTATATGTTCTATAAATTAATATAATATAACTATCTATGTATTGTAATCCATGTATATTGTAGTATATATTTTATTTTAAGTAGTACATATACATTGATTGGTGCGTATATATGTGTATATATCTTATATAGATGTATATATTTAACGTATACAAGTGTATATGTTTTATAAATTAGTATAATATAACCATCTATACATTGTAATACATATATATGTATATTGTAGTATATATTTTATTTAAAGTAGTACATACATATTAAATGGTGCGTATATATGTGTATATATCTTCTATAGACGTATATATTTAACGTATACAAGTGTATATGTTTTATAAATTAGTATATAACTATATATATATATATACATACATAGTATATACATATATATTGTAGTATATATTTTATTTAAAGTAGTACCTATATATTGATTTAAAATGATTTAAAATGAATTTCTAGTTTAAATTTAAAACTTGCTTTTAATATATTATTAATCAACTATCATATATATATATATATATATTGTTGTATATACTTTATTTAAAGTAGTACATATATATTGAATGGTGCGTATAGATGTGTTTATATCTTCTATAGACTTATATCTTTATCGTATACAGGTGTATATGTTTTATAAATTAGTATATAAGTATGTATATATATATATATATATATATATATATATATATATATATATATATATATATATACATAGTAGTATATATATATATTGTAGTATATACTTTATTTAAAGTAGTACATATTATTGAATGATGCATATATATGTGTGTATATCTTCTATAGACGTATATCTTTAACGTATACGAGTGTATATGTTCTATAAATTAGTATGTAACTATATATATAAACACATTGTTGTATATATATATGTATATTGTAGTATATATTTTATTTAAAGCAGTACATATATATTGAATGGTGCGTATATATGTGTATATATCTTCTAAAGTAGTATATATTTAACGTATACAAGTGTATATGTTTTATAAATTAGTATGTAAGTATATATATATATATATATATATATATATATATTGTAGTATATACTTTATAAAAAGTAGTACATATATATTGAATGGTGCGTATATATGTGTATATATCTTCTATAGACGTATATCTTTGACGTATACAAGTGTATATGTTTTATAAATTAGTATGTAACTATATATATATACATATTGTTGTATATATATATATATATGTATGTTTATTGTAGTATATATTTTATTTAAAGTAGTACATATATATTGAATTGTGCATATATATGTGTATATATCTTCTAAAGTAGTATATATTTATCGTATACATGTGTATATGTTTTATAAATTAGTATATAACTATGTATATATATATATATATATATTGTAGTATATGTTTTATTTAAAGTAGAGAAGTAGTACATAAATATTGAATGGTGCGTATATATGTGTATATATCTTCTATAAGCGTATATATTTAACGTATAAATGTGTATATGTTTTATAAATTAGTATATGTATATATATATATATATATATATATTATACTATTATAGTATATGTTTTATTTAAAGTAGTATGTATAGTCATATATAATTATATATTGAATGGTACGTATATATGTGTAATTGTTTATATATTTTTTTAAAAATATATATTGTATATTGGAGTGTATATAGTGTATATTGGAGTGTATATAGTGTATATAATTGTAGTGTATATAGTGTATATTGGATTTTTTATTTTTTTTTAAACGGGTTTGACCGGTTTTTAACCGGGTTTTGGTGGGCTTGACCGGGTTGGATTAAGTAGGACGGGTTAGGGTGAGTTTTAATTTCTTTACTGGGCGGGCCTGACCCGGACCATCTAACGCCAAAACCGGCCCTTAACTGGCCCTCAACCCGATTAACATTATAGCATAAACATAAGAGGAAAAAAAGCCTTAATTATCGATAATCTATATGATGATATTATTATTTACTTTCTGATTTTAAAATGTGTAAATGTTCTCAAACAGTCAAGGTCCAAAAAGGAAATAATTTTAAGAATCATTTACTTCAATTTACGTGATTTATTGGGAAAAGAACTACAAAAGTAAAATACATAATAAAATTAAGATTTAATGAAAATTTGAAGTCAAACACTGATGTTACTATACTATTTAAAACTTTTATTCATCTACATAATAAGTAAAATCTGAAAGATTTTGATGAAGATTAATAAAAAGATAAAGAAAAAAAATAAAGATATCAACCAAGAACTATCTTGAAACTGAAAAATTCAAAAGAACGGATGAAGAGTCACAGAACAATTTTGTACAACAAAATTAAAGATTAACATTAAATCAAAAAATCAATCATTGATTTTATTCATTATTCTGTTATGAAATAAACAAAGTCGAAATTGCTTTTGATGAAGATTATTTAAAAGAATTAAAACCTACAACTTCTAACTAAATATGATATTCAGATACATAAAATATATTATTTATCAAGAAATCAGAAATAACAATTTAAAAGAAATCGAGAATGAAAATTAAAGAAGAATATGAAAAAAAAAAAAATATACATTCTAACAAAATCATATATAAAAATGTATAATTATTGTGTCTTCACGAAAAATTTGAGTAGTCCTTTGCAAAAAATTTCTTGTAAATTATAAAAGTGAGATAGCCACACAGGGAGATGTTAGATATAAAAGAAAGATACATTCTTGGTTATTTAACTCTTTATACTTCTGTATAGTTTATATTGATTATTGTGGGATACACGCACAAATTATGTGCCCGTAATTCAGTATAATTATATGGGTAATTTTCAATGCTAAAGTCAAGGTTATTTACACTAAGAAAACATAAGAATAAGAGAACAAAGAAACCAACCTTAATTACTGGTAATCTATCGAATGTGATTGTTATTACATTTTCGGAATAATCCAAATTAATAAAACAAATCAATTGCAAAATACATTTCAGACCTATTGAAATTGTCAAAACATCAATTCGGAGTTATTTAGATCAAATATTGGTCGAGGTCAACTCCAAATTCAATTCAAATAACCAAAACTCTTGAAAGCCTTGAAAATAGAACCAAACCTCCACCCAAGCCATAAAATAACTCCCCGAATTAAGAATGGATGTTTGATTTTAGGTTCGATTATCTTAAACTTCGATTCAATATTTTGATTCTTCGATTTAGAGAAAGTGTGCATTGAACACCAAACCAAACTAATTCGATTTAATCTTTTCAACTAGATCTAATTTGGTTCAGTGTTTTTAAAATGATTTTTCAATACAAATGAAAAATAAAATGAACACTAAATTATCATAACATATGACACTAAAAAAATTTAGAACAATTAGCGATCGTCAACAAGGAAACATTAGGCACTAGCATTGTAGTTGGAATAAATAATTAATAATCCTGTTGTCAGGAGGTTGTTGCTGTTGCTGCTCGTCGACGGCGGTTTTTGTTGCTACTCACCGTCAAGCAAATGATCTCAAGGCTCAAGCTACTCAAAATAGTATGAGATATAAGATTGTGACTTAGAGGCTAGACCAAAATATTTATATCTTGGATAAAATAGGCTTAGGTCTTAAAATATTTGGGGCAAATTATAAATTAAATGTAATTTAAAATATTACCAAAAATATTTTTTATAAAAGTTTCATTCTTCGGTGCACTGAAGAATTGTGTGTACCAAAGAATCGTAGTCCTTACACCAAACATTGGATAAAGAATAATTTATTTAAAAAAAGAATGAAGCCCAAATAAAAAAATTAAAACTAAAACATTGAATTATTTGATTCGGTTTGATTATTTAATATCTATGTTCATTCATCTCCTGAATCTAGCAGAACCATCAAAATCAGAATTATCCTCTTCAAGAAAAGTCTTTTGTAAATTGTAAAAGCGAGATAGTCACTTGGAAAGATATTATTTAGATATAAAAGACGAATACATTATTGGTTATTTAACTCACTATACGTCTATATAGTTAATATTGACTATTATGGGATACACATATAAAATACGTGCACATAAACTAGTAGAAAGATATGAACGAATCTCAATGCTAAGATCAAGATTCTTTAACAGTAAAAAAACATAAAAATAAAAGAACATCAAAACCATTCTTAATTTTTGGTAATCTATCTAATGAGATTGTTATTACTTTTTTATTTAAAAAATAATTCAAATTAATAGAACAAAATCAGTTGCACTATACATTTCGAACATATTGAAATTGTCAAAACACTATTTCGAGATCATTTACATCAAATACTCACCAAAGTTAACTCCAAATTAAAATCAAATGACTAAAACTCAACCGAAAGCCTTGAGAATCGAACCAAACCTCAACCCAAGCCAAAAAATAACTCTCCAAATTCAGAGTGGACGTTTGATTGTTCGGTTTGATTTTCTTAAACTTCGATTCAATTCTTTGATTCGTCGATTTTGAGAAAGTATGTATCGAACACCAAACCAAACTAATTCGATTTGATTTTTTTTATCTTGGATTCAATTCGGTTCAGTGGTTTTAAAATAATTTTTCAGTGCAAATGTGAAAAAAATGAACACATAATTATCAAAATAAGACACTAAAACATATAAAATAATTAGCAGTCATCTATAAGAAAATATTACGCACTAGCACCGTAATGGGATAAATATTTAATGCATTGCATTATTCAACTCTCAACTGATTAATGCTGATCTTTGGAGGTTGTTGCTATTGTCGATCATTGTCGGCGGTTGTTGTTGCTACTCACCGTCGAGCAAAGGATCTCAAGGCTAAAGCTGCGGAAAATAATATGAGACGTGAGATTGTAACTTAGAGGCTAGAAGAGCAAAATAAATAGGGCTTGAGTAAAATGAACTTTGATCTTAAAATATTTTGGGATAAATTATAATTTAAAATATTATTAATGTTTTTAAAAGTTTGATTCTTCGATGGACCTAAGAATTATGGCCATTACACCAAACACTGAATCAACGAATTTTAAAAAGATAAATGAAAATCAAATGGAAAAATTAAAACTGAAATTAGGCACTAACACTGTAGTTGGGATTAATTATTAATGCATTGCATTATTCAACTCTTAAGTAACTAATGCTGCTCTTCGGCGACTGTTGCTGTTGTTGGTCGTTGTCGGCGGCTGCTTTACCATCGAGCAAAGTTCTCAAGGCTCAAGCTGCTGAAAATAATGAGAAGTGCGACTGTAACTTAGAGACTAGAGCAAAATAATTAGGGCTTGGGTAAAATGGTCTTAGGGTTTAAAATGGTTGTGATAGATTATAAGTTAAATTTAATTTAAAATATTATTAAATTTTTTTAAAAAAGTTTGATTCTTCAGTGCACCGAAGATCGTTGCCCTTACACTAAACACCGGATTAAAGAATATTCTTTTTTTTTTTGTCTTTAAAATGAAGTTCTGAAAAATCAAAATTAAAACATCGAATTATTTGATTCAGTCCAACTTTTTAATATTTATGTCCATCCATTCCTTGAATCTAGAATAACCATCAAAATCATAAGTGTCCTTTTCAAGAAAAGTCTCGTGTAAACTGTAAAAGTGAGATAGCTACGTGGAGAGATGTTATTTCGATATAAAAGACAAATACATTCTTGGTCATTTAACTCTTTATACTTCTGTAAAGTTAATATATGTTATTGTGGGATAAACATGCAAAGCACGTACCCATAAATTAGTAGAACGATATGTGTGAATCTCAATACCAAGATCAAGGTTCTTTTACACTAAAAGCATAAGAATAAGAGAACACAAAAACCAAATTTAAATACTGGTAATCTATCTAATGAGATTTTTATTACTTTTTGATTTAAAAAATAATGCAAATTAATATAACAATCCGTTGCAATACAGATACTGAACCTATTGGAATTGTCAAAATACCATTTCAAGATTGTTTAGATCAAATACTGACCGAGGTCAACTCCCAATTCAAACCAAATGAGTAAAACTCCATTTAAAATCAAACCAAACCTCCACCCAAGATAAAAAATAACTTCATGAATTAAGAGTGGATGTTCAATTAGTCAATTCGACTCTTTGATTCTTCGATTTTGGAAAAGTGTGCATCCAACACCAATTCAAACTAATTTGGTTTAATTCTTTTGACTCGGATCCAATTGGTCTAGTGTTTTTAAAATGATTTTGTGGTGCAAATGAGAAATAAAATAAGCACTAAATTATCAAAATATAAAGACACTAAAAAAATTTAAACAATTAGCGACCGTCAACAAGGAAACATTAAATACTAGCACTGTAGTTGGGATAAATAATTAATGCATTGCATTATTCAACTCACAAGTAAATAATGCTGCTCTTCGGCTGCTGTTGATGTTGTTGCTCATCGTCACTAGTTTCTATTGCTACTCATCGTCGAGTGAAGGATCTTAAGGCTCAAGCTGCTGGAAATAATATGATAAGTGAGATTGTGACCTAGAGGCTATTGCAAAATAATCAAGGCTTGGGTAAAATGGGCTTAGGTCTTAAAATTATTTAAGACAAATTATAAATTAGTTATGATTTAAAATATTATTAAACATAATTTTTGTAAGGTTCAATTCTTCGATTGTCATGACCCAAAAACAAGGTTATGATGTCATTTATCACGGCTCAACCTTGACAAGTAAGCCCATCACCCAAAATCAAAAGAAATCTCCATGTAATAAGAAATATAGTAAGACGAGACTTCTAGAATGAAGTCAGGCCAACACAAAACATAAATAAAGTGGAGGTCTGAAGAAGCCAGATAGAACCTCTAAAATTTAGTGTCGCAAATTGAAACACCCTAGATTTTGGTCCTTAAAAGATTTCTTGACCTATGGGCTTACTATCCATATTACAACTCTCCCTATGAGTCGTAGGGTGTCATTACGGGTCGTAGGACCCTAATTGTAACCTGACTAGTATGGATTAGCCAAGTTTCTATTATGATTATTTTTCGCTCCTAACGAGTCGTAAAGACTCTATACGAGTCATACCGTGCTTATTCGTAGCCTAACCAGTGTAGTGCCCAATTGATTCTGCCTTGACTATGGTTAAACATAACGAGTCATAATATATGAGTACGAGTCCTACTTTAAGACTTATAGCCAGACCATTATTGGTGCCCTATGGATACTGTCCAGACTACAACTGGAGGTCACGAGTTATAAGGTGACCCTACGAGTCGTAAGGTCTCCCGTAGCGATTGGGTGATAATTTTTCAGTTTTTCATTAAAGGCACTTTGGATATTTCCCCTCTTCCCCCAATCGTGACCCACAACTTAAAACCCCTTTAGGGTATCATTATTACTCTGAAATAAATCAAAATAACTTCTCAATCTCTCTCAAATCTCCAAGGTCAAGAACACTTAGGGTTTCTAAGAAGTTGGTCATTAGGGCTCTTAAGGGTGATTTCTCTCCATAGTTGTGATACGTTCAGGTATGTTACTTTTCCCCAGATCTTATTTTATGAAAAACATGTGTTTTAAATAGTTTAATTGTATGAATTTGAATATGACTTTTGAAATGGGTTGAAGGTTTTGGAATGAATGATTCTTAAATTATTTTTCCATGTTTTTTATGAGTTGTTCATGCTTTGAATTGATTGTTTTTGAATTAATAGGGTGCATGGCTGTGGGAATTGGAATGAGGGTTGAGGTAATCCCCTAATTTGATGTTTTAAACTTGGAATTTGCTTTTAAATAATTGTATCCCTCGACTCACTTGTGTAAATGGCTTTGACTTGAGGAATTGTCACTTGATTTGACTTACATACATATACTATTGCATTGCATAAATGATTAAACAATGAATATGGATTTTAAAGGCCTTGTTGGCTATGTTTTGATTTAATAAACAAAGTGGGTCGAGGCATTCACCCAATTTGATTTGATAAACTAAAGGAGGTCGAGGTATTCCTCCAACTTAATTTAATGAACAAAGGGGGTCGGGGCATTCCCCCAGGTTAATGGAATTGTAATGACATAAATATGATCTTGCAAGCTAAATGGTATGACGATACCTGTGGTGTGCCTTAATGTATAATTCCTTCGTTAGGGTTATACAGCTAAGCTGTGAAGATGTAGGTGTCGAATGACTTATACTGGAAACTCACGTTTGCTGACGTAAGGGTTGGTCTTGATGAGTATATGCATGGTTCACACTATTGATATATTTTGTATCTAGGATTTACGTAGGGTCTAGGCATTACCTTATCTTCCTTGATACCTTTGATTCATATGGCTAACATGCATTAGGGCCCTTTCATTAGGGGGATATGAACCCATATATCCCACGGGTGCCGGTTTATGATGGTTGAGCTACATAGACCAGGATAATGTTTTACTTTCATATCAAACCTTATTCTCTACCCTACTTCTATTATATATATTTGTATGCATGTATGTGAAAATGTACAGTGAGTTTGAAATTAAACTTTGGACTGACATTATTTCACCCTTACCGTGAGTTACATGCTAGTGCTCACTCCACTAGCCGTCTTCAAATGTTGTATCCCTATGCGATATAGGGTTTAAAGACACTTCTACTTTTCCTGCGCAGTGATATAGTGAGCTTCCATTCTCTGCAAGACTTGATTATTCCATTAATTTTTTCTCTTCTATAAATTAGAATTGAAGACTTCACATTTGAATTTTCATTATCATTGTTAGGGTCGGGAGCATGTCTCGACTTAGATTATTTTCTTCTTAGTAGAGGCTTTGTGGAAATTATTGTGGATTAGGTATTGATGTTGACACTTTTAAATGTATTTGAATTATTACTCTCTATCATGTTATATGTTCAGAATTTATCTGCTGAGTAGTGTATCATGATCTGTTTGACTAGGCAACGGGGTGGTCTTCGGCCTCGGTGGACATGAGATACCCATCATTGCCAGGCCCTAATTCGGGTTATCACATAGTTGGTATCAAAGCCTAGGTTTAGTGTCATTAGGTATCCATAAATCTGTGTCAAGTAGAGTCTCTTTCATAGGTGTATAACGCGCCACACTTATGAGGGAGGGGTTACAAGACATATAGGAATATTTTATTTTCTTGTGTTCTACTTTTGGGCTATAGAGTCTAAGGTCTTGAAACTCCTCTAATCTCCATTTGTTTGAATTTTAGACCACGCCTCCCTGAAGATTTGATAATTGTGGAACTTTTTTGGACCCAAATCAGGAAAATATGGATGGAACTCATCCTACTTATGAAGTTCAGACCTAGTTTAGGGCCCCAGCTCATGATTGTACTAACCCATGTAGAGTTCTACTGGTCCCTACCAGTCCTTTTTGGGCTCCTTAGACTGATGATAATCATGCCTCACCACCCCAAGAAGATATTCTAATGCTGAGTTTCATTGATCTATTCATCTGTTGACCCAGTTGGTGACGTCTCAGTCACGCCAGTGGGGTCCTACTAGTACTGCTGTGAGTTTTTCTGAGGTTACTTGAGTCGGATAGTTTATGAGAATCAATCCTCCAAACTTTACTGGCTCTAAGGTTGAGGAGAATCCTCAAGGATTCATAGACGATATAGAGGATATCTTCCGAGTTATGCATGCTTCTGACTTTGAAGGTGTGGAATTGGTCGTATATCAGTTAAAGGATTTGTCATATAAGTGGTATAAGGAGTGGGATCAGTCTAGGGGTGATGATGGGGAGTTGGAACTACTAGATGAGTTTTCGAGTGCCTTCCTGGATCATTTCTTTACTTAGGAGTTAAGGGAGGCCAAAGCTGAAGAGTTTGTGAATGTGAAATAGGAAAGGATGACCGTGAAAAAGTATGCCCTAAAATTTCATCAGTTGTCCTGTTATGCTCTTGAGCTAGCCGGTGTTTAACATGAGGGCTAGGATGAGAAAGTTTGCTTTGGATTTGTCTCGAGACTTGATGATAGAGTGTAAGGACACCTTGTTGAATAGTAATATAGATGTATCTAGGCTTGTGGTATATATACAGCAGGTTGAAGATGAAATGAAGAGACAAGGCAAAATAGGAGAAAGGAAGTGAAAAAGGTCCAGATATTCTAAGTAGGGTGGAGGCTAGTAAAATAGTGGTAGAGATGGCAGGCAACTGTCTAAGAAAAAGTGAGAAAATTTTGGTTCATATTCTATGGCTAGTGCTCCATATCCTAAGTCGTCTGGTGACCGCTGCTTTTATAGCAACATCGGGTTTACGGCACAAGGTACCCAATATCAAGCTAATGGGGCCTAGTCAACTTCATCGTATCCTCCTTACAAATTTTGTGGTTAGTTGAATCATGGTTTTTGTGATAAAGGGAGAAATAAGTGTTTTATATGCATCCATCCTAGCTATATTTAGAGGAATTTCCCCTACGGTAATGTTGCTACTAGGGCTAATAAGGTCCCAATTGCTGCTTCTTTAGCTCCTATCCCAAAATGTGCTACTTCTGACTCTGGCACTGGTGGAAATTGTCTTTATGATCTTGCCACCCATCAAGAATCTGAGGTATCTCCTGATGTTGTTACTAGTATGTTAAAACTTTTCTCTCATAATGTGTATTTTCTGCTAGATACCGGGTCTACCCTCTTTTATGTGACCCCTTATATAGCTATTCATATTGGTTTTGGTCCTGAGTGTATTCCTGATCCCTTTTCTATGTCTACCCTGGTGGGTAACTTTATTGTTGCTAGTAAAGTCTATAGGGGTTGTGTGGTATCTCTTTGTGATAGGGAGACGTTGGTGGATTTGACAGAGTTGGAGATGTTAGATTTTGATGTTATCTTGGGGATGGTTGGATCCATTTGTTCTATGCATTCCTTGATTGTAGGACACAAAGGGTTAGTTTCCAACTCTCGAATAAGTTGGTGATTGAGTGGGAAGGTAGTTCCCTAGTGCCTAAGGAGAGGTTTATCTCCATAAATTTATTTTCAAGGGTTGTCTGGGTCACGTGGTTTGGGTTAAAGATTCTAATTTTGAGGTTCCCTTCTTATCATTTGTCCTTGTTATCTGTGACTTTCCCGAAGTGTTCCCTAATGATCATTCTAGTGTCCCTCCTAATGGGGAAACTGATTTTAGGATCGATTTTTTTTCGGACACTCGTCCTATCTCTATCCCTCCCTATAGAATGGCTTCAGCTGAGTTGAAAAACCATAAGGAGTGGTTGAAAGATCTTCTTAATAAGGGTTTAATTCACCCTAGTATTCCTTGTGGGGTGCGTCGGTACTCTTTGTGCGTAATAAAGATGAGTCCCTTTGAATGTGTATAGATTATCGCCAGTTGAATAAGGTAACAATGAAGAATAAGTATCCTCTTTCTAAGATTGATGACCTGTTTGACAAGATTTAGGGCGCGAAGTACTTTTCTAAGATTGACCTTCGGTTAGGTTATCATCAGCTGAAGATTAGGGAGATGGATATCCCTAAGACTGCTTTCTGAACTCGATATGATCATTTAGAGTTTTTGTGATGTCCTTTGGTTTGACTAATGCATCAGTGAAATTTATGGATTTTATGAATTGGGTATTCCATTATTTTCTGGATTTATTCGTCATTGTGTTTATTGATGACATCTTGGTTTATTCCAAAAGTTAGGAGGATCATGTCGATCACTTTAATATAGTGTTGCAGACCCTTAAGGATCGGCGTTTGTATGCTAAGTTTTTGAAGTGTGAGTTCTGGTTGAGTGTTGTTACTTTTCTGGGTTATGTTGTTTCTAATGAAGGGATTATGGTGGATCCTCAGAAAGTGGTGGTGGTTAAGATATGGCCTAAAATTATGACTCCAATCAACATTCAGAGCTTCATAGGTTTAGCCGAATATTATAGGAGGTTTATGTAGAATTTTTCTTCTGTTACTGCCCTATTGACAAGGTTGACTCAGAAAAAGGTGAAGTTCCTATGGTCCGATGCTTGTAAGGGTAGTTTTGATAAGTTAAAGGATAAGTTGACTTCTTATCCTATTTTAACCCTACCCGAGGGTACTGATGGATTTGTTGTTTATTGTAATGCACCCCGTGTGGTACTGGGTATTGTGTTGATTCAGTAGGGTAAGGTTGTGGCATATGATTTTAGGCAGCTGAAGATGCATAAGAAGAACTATCCAACTCATAATTTGGAGTTGCTTTAAAAATTTGGAACCATTATCCGTATGTGGTTCATGTTGACATCGTCTCAGACCATAAAAGTATGTGTTCACCCAGAAGGAGTTGAATCTCAGGCAGACGAGATAGGTTGAATTGCTTAAGGACTATTACACAAGTCTTTATTATCATCCTGGTAAAGCTAATATGGTTGCTGATACTCTTAGCAGGTTATCTATGGGGAGCTTGTCTCATGTTGCTTAGGAGAAGCGAGGGTTGGTGAGGGATATTCACCGATTGGCTAATCTTGGAGTTTGTCTTTTGGACTCTGAAGATGATGGTGTGATTGTTCAAGAGGTGGCGAAGTCCTCTCTGGGTGCTGAGGTGAAGGAGAATCGGTTTTGGATCCTATTCTGATAGAATCAAGAACGATGTTGGTCAATAGAAAGTTATGGATTTCGGGATTGGTGGTGAAGGTATCTTGAGGTACCAAGGTAGATTATGTATTCCTGGCATTGATTGGTTGAGAGAAAGAATCTTCATTGAGGCTCATGAGTCGAGGTACATTGTTCATCCAATATCAATGAAGATATACCACGACTTGAAAGAGTTTTATTGGTAGAATAACATAAAGAGGGATGTGGCCAATTTTGTGGCTAAGTGTATGGTGTGTCAGTAACTGAAGGTTAAACACTTGAGGCTTGGTAGTTTGTATCAAGAGATTGAGTTGCCTATCTAAAAGTGGGAGGTGATTAATATGGATTTCGTTACCGGTCATCATCGATCTCAGAATCAGTTTGATTCAGTTTGGGTCATCGTTGATAGGATGACTAAGTCTGCTCACTTATTGTCAGTGAAGACTACTTATTTGGCAGAGGATAATGATAAGCTTTCCTTCAGGAAATTATCAAGTTGTATGTGCTTCGATTTCCATCATATCTGATCGAGGTATGCAGTTCTCTTCTTAGTTTTGGCATTCTTTTCAAAGAGGCTTGGGAACTAAGTGACACGACTCGAACCAGGGCCTGACCGTGTTGGGTATCTCAAGTCCAACCGGTACTGGAGACCACCCCCAATACCTATGCCGTTGACTACCCTTCACCCCATGTCGAATGAATTTCAAACATATAACAAGATAAGATAACATTAATTTAAAGACATTAAAATAAGACTATAATTAAAACCAAACATCCACAACCAAATGAACTTCCAATACCTATACCAATGCCAATATCAATACCAATGCTAATACCAATACCGACACTTTCCATGCCCATAATAGTCCAACAAAGCCTCTAGTTAGAACCAAAGAGTATCCATTCGGGACGTGCTCTCGACCATTGCCAAAACCAAAACCAAAGAAATAATAATGACAAAAATAAATCCATGGCATGAAATGGGTCCTTACGGATTATGGAAGCTCACCACTTCAGTCTGACTCAAAAGTTATCCTCGAATCACCACGTCACTGAGTAGGAGGAGTGGAAGTATGGACGGTTCCTGCATCGCTTGGGGATACAGTGCCCGAAGACGGTTAGCAGGGTGAATGCTAGCATGTAACTTAGGGATAAAGATAAAATAATACAATTAAATAAAAACCAATTCAAACCAATGCAACTAACCACATGCAAATACATATATGTATATACCGTGCTGGGATAGGGAACAAGGCTTAGCATGCATTTTAAAATCTTATCCTAGATTGTGTAGCTTTACCACCACAAATCCACCCACAGGATATATATGGGTCCAGTACTACCTTTTAAATGGGCCCAGTGTGTGTAGCCTCACGAATCAAAGATATCATAGATGGTCAGGGATTCCCTTATACCCTTCACCCTCCATGATACAAGTTTATCTGTATAGACTTGGGGGATTCTCATGTACCCCGAAAGCATATGTTCACTAAGACCAACCCTCATGTCGTCAAGCATGAGTTTCTAGTGCAAATCACAACCCCCATTATTTCCCAATTAAACTATTTAGCACATAACCAAACCGACAATTCTCGGAGTCAATTATTAAGGCATTATAAAGTGGTATCATCATACCGATTATAACTGGCGAGCAATGTCATTATCCAATACTTAGGGGATTCCCATGTACTCCGTAGACTCCATTATTAAAATCACATGGGAGATTCCCATGTACCCCACAAGGTTTTCATTTTAACAATCACTTGAGAGATTTCCGTGTACCCCACAAGGTTTTCAAAACCATCCTTAACCATTTAACATTTTATACCATGCATTAGTTTCAAGAAATAAGTCAAAGCAAGCACTTTGGGGATTCCATTGTACCCTTAATTCAAATTCCCACCTTTCTCATAACTACTAACCATTTTCACAATACAGGGCTGGGGTCATAACCAATTCAAAAGTCACAAGTTCAAAGAAAGTTATCAATATCTAGTTTAGCCACCATACCCATGCACCCACATGTCCAAAACCATATTTAAAATAAGGAAAACCATAATTAAACCATGGGAAAACATATATCAACAATAAGAATTCAAAAACCCTCAGCCTTTATTTCAAAACCATAACAATACCATGAAAGCCATACATTAAAACATGTGCTTTAAGTAAAATAACAATGAGGGAGGAGTAACATGCCTGAAATACCAAGGAATTTGGAAGAGATTTCACCCTTAGAACCCTAGATGATCATTTTCTTTGAAACCCAAGCCTTAGCATGAATAGAGAGTTTGAGAGAGAATGTGGGAGTGTTTTATTAGAAACGATGTAATAATGAAATCCCAAGGAAGGTTTTAAGTCACGGGGTCCAAGGGGTTATAGTGGAAATATCCAAAATACCCTCAACTTAAAATTTGTAAGAAGTCGTGCTTGGTTAAGAGTTTACCCATTGACTCGTCACCACATCATACGACTTTTAGCTTTGAGTCATATCCTAGATAGTTAGTTGGACACCCATACACTGTCCACCCTACGTCTTCATGATCCCACTCATAACCTGACCCTGTGGCTCATAGGGTCTAGTCGTAACCAATATAGTACCCAAATGGGTCAGACATTGGACAACCTACGACTTTACCTCACTATTCGTAACCTATCCTCACGGCTCCTAGTAAGCCACTCGTACTTAGAGCAGAGTCAAGCCACTAACTTACTAATTTGGTTAAGGTTCGTCCTAATGACTTGTCATCATCCTTAACGACTCATATCACCAAGTTGTAACCAAGATAGAAAACCCAACCACCATCCACTGGACACCTTATGACTAGGGTCACCTGACCCATCAAGACAATATATGACTTGTATGATCAATTTGTAATCACGTCAGTGAGCTCAGAGCTCAAGAAATTTCCAAGGGCTAAAACCCGGGGTGTTTCAATTATCCCCCACTTGGATCATTCATCCTCGAATGATTGAACAAGGCAGTGACTAGCACGATTAAACCCACAAATATCTCTACTCTTACCTTTAAGATAGAAAAAGATTACCAAGGAATTCACAATCTTTTTTTAACAAAGACAGAAAACAAAGATGTTAAGAACAACACATACCTTAAGCATAATTTTCTGGAATAGGGAACATAATAGATACTTGGAATTCATGTCCTCTTCAGCTTCTAAAGTAGCCTTTTCGACCTTGTGTTCCTCCATCGAATCGAAGCTACGTCCTTGGTTCGTAACCGATGAACATGTCAACCCAAGATTTCAACCGGGACTTCCTCATAAGACAAGGAATCCAAAATACCAATATCCTTGATAGGAACAATTTGCGATGAATCAGCCACACACTTTCTCAAAATAGATACGTGGAGCACCAGGTGAATGGAACTAAAGCTAGAGGGTAACTCCAATTCATATGCAACATTACCAACCCTCTTCAAGACAAACTACGGGCAGACATACCAAGGACTGAGCTTCACTTTCTTACCAAATCGTATCACTCCCTTCATAGGAGACACCTTCAAGAACCTTCTATCCCCAATCCTAAGCTCTAACTTCATACGCCTCACATTCGTATAGGAATTTTGGTGACTTTGGGAAGCTTTGAGCCGATCCTGAATCACCTTCACCTTCTTCATGGCATAGTGAACCAAATTTGGTCCACACATCTCCTCCTCACCAAGCTCTAACCATCTAATAGGAAACCTATACCTCCTACCATACTAGAACTTAAATGGATCCATCCCAATGCTAGAATGGTAGCTATTATTATACGTAAATTCTATAAGAGGAAAATGTTAAACCCAACTATCACCATAGTAAATCACGCAAGCTCAGAGCATATCCTCCAATATCTAAATAGTTCTTTCCATTTTCCCATCCGACTGTGGGTGGAAAGCCGTACTAAGACTTACCTTAGTCCCCAAATGTTTCTGAAACGACCACAAAAAATGTGATGAGAACTAAGCACTATAATCTGACATGATAGAAATAGGTGCCCCATGCAGCTTCGCAATTTCCTCAAGAAACAACTTGGCATAATCCTCCGCCAAGAAATTAATCCTCACTGGCAAGAATTGAGCAGACATAGTCATTCTATCCCCGATGACCCAAATCGAATCAAACTGATTTCGAGACCGAAGAAGACTAGTAACGAAATTCATATTGATCACTTCCCACTTCTATATAGGCAACTCAATTTCTTGAAACAATCCTCTGGGCCTCAAGTGTTCAACTTTTACTTGCTGACACACCATACATTTAGCCGTAAAACTGGCCACATCTCGCTTCATATTGTTCCACTAATAGATCCTCTTGAGTTCATGATATATCTTTGTCAAACCAGGATAAGAAACCTAATGTGACTCATGCACCTCAATCAAGATCCTTTCTCCTAACCCATCTATATCGAGAACGCACAATCTCCCTTGGTACCGCAAGGTACCATTGCCACTAGCCTCAAAGGCCATCACTTTCTGCATACCTACATCACCATTGAGTTGCACCAAGATAGGATCTAACACTTGCTTCTCATTCACCTCAGCACCAAGAGATGACTTTGCAACCTCCTAAACACACACACCACCATCTTCAAAGACCAAGAAGCAAACTTCAAGGTTAGCTAAACGATGAATATCTTTCACTAATTCTTGCTTCTCCTTATCCATATGAGCTAGAATCCATATGGATAACCTTCTAAGAGCATCAACAATCATGTTAGATTTACCTGGATGTTAGTAAAGTCTCAAGTCATAATTCTTGAGTAGCTCAAGCCATTTTCTTTGCCTGAGATTAAGCTCTTTCTAGATAAACAAATATTGCAGGCTCTTATGATCTAAAAAGATATCCACATGTACTCCATACAAATAGAGTTGCCAAATTTTCAATGCAAAACAACACAACCAATAACTCCAGGCCATGCGTCGAATAATTTTTCTCATGCACCTTCAACTGTCTGGAGGCATAAGCTATCACTTTATTATGTTGCATCAAAATGCAACTGAGCCCCACACGATACGCATCGCAATAGACCACAAAACCATCAATGCCTTCAGGAAAAGTCAAGACCAGATCCAAAGTCAGCTTCTCAAAACTACCCTCACAAATATTGAACCACAAGAACTTTACCTTCTTTTGAGTTTACTTTGTCAATGGGGAAGATATAGTCAAAAAACTCTCCACAAATCTCCTGTAGTAACCAGTTAAACCCAAGAAGCTCTGAATATCAATTGGATTCGTGGGTATAGGCCACCTATTAACCACTTCAACTTTCTATAGATCCACCGTAATCCATTCACTAGATATGACATGACCCCAAAAAGTGATAGCATTCAACCAAAATTCGCATTTTGGAAATTTGGCATACAACTGCTGATCTTTCAAGGTCTGCAATATAATGCGGAGGTGATCGGCGTGATCCACCTCATTCTTTGAGTATACCAAAATATCATCTATAAATACAATGATGAATAAATCTAGAAACTGATGAAAGATCTTATTCATCAAGTCCATAAATGTCATCGAGGCATTAGTCAACCCAAAAGACAACCAGGAACTCAAAATGCCTATAGTGGGTACAGAAAGCAGTCTTAGGGATATTTGCATCCCTAATCTATAATTGATGATACCAGGATCGAAGATAAATCTTGAGAAAAAAGTTAGCACCCAGAAGATAATCAAACAAATCATTTATCCTTAGAAGAGGGTATTTATTCTTTACCGTTAACTTATTCAATTATCGGTAATCAATACACATCTGAAGGGACCCATCCTTTTTATGTATGAACAATATCGATGCACCCAATGGAGATACACGAGAATAGATAAAACCCTTCTCTAAGAGATCCTTTAATTTATCCTTTAGCTTCTTTAACTCAGTTGGAGACATTTTATAAAAGAGAATAGAGATAAGATGAGTTTTCGGAGCAAGGTTAATCCTAAAATCAATCTCTCTATCGGGAGGGACACCAGGAAAGTCACTGGGGAGACTTTAGGAAATTCATTTACTACCAGGACAAAATGTAAAGAAGGACCCTCTAAGTTAGAATCTTTAACCTAGACCAGATGATAGATACACCCCTTAGAGATCAATCTTTGGGATATAAGATACGATATGAACGTTTTCTTGGGTGATAGAGAACCACCCTCCTATTCAATAACTGGATCATTAGGGAATTTAAAGATGATCTACAAGTACGATAGTCTAGAGATGCATAACACGAGTGCAACCAATCCATCCCAAATATGACATCAAAATAAACCATGTCTAATTTAAAAAGACCCACTAAAGCCTCCAAACCACCCACAGATACCACACAACTCCTATAGACTCCTCTAGAAACCACAGAGTCACCCACTAGAATAGAAATAAAAAAGGGAACCAAAATACACTCAAGACCAAAACCAAAACAAAAACACATAACCACAAATAGGGTCACATAAGTAAAAGTGGACCTCAGATCAAGTAAACTATACACATCACGGGAAATAGTTTGAATATACCAATAATGATATCAGGTGATACCTCGGACTCCTGGTGGGTAGTGAGAATATAGAGATAATTTTGACTAGTGCTGAAGCTAATTGGTACACCTTTTTGTGCTGGAGCTACAGAAGAGGTAACTGAAACCTTGTTTTCCCTAAGAAACCTTGGATACTTGATAGTTTCTAAGCATATTCCCTGTCTAACCAAAGTTAAAGCACTTGTCCCTTCCCTCATCACATAAACCCCGATGCAATCGACCCTAAAATATGTAGGAAGGATATGATGGAGTTGATTGGGCTTTACTATCCTGAAGTTGGGCACCCTGTTCCCTAGAACCATTACTACCCTAAAAACTCCTGCCACCAGATGGCTTTAGGTAGGGAGAACTAGCCGTTGAGTTGGACCCAGAATCGCTCCACTTCTTTTTGGACAACTTTCCACCATCCCTGCCACTCTATTGTTGACCTCCTCCTTACTTTGAATGCCAAAATTTCTTGCTCTATCTTTCCCCAATTTCAACTTGGTTCTTCTTCTCTTTCTAAACCTGTTGCATGTATATAACTAACCTAGATATTTCCGTGTACTTATTTAATAAGGCAACCTTACTCTCCAAAATCAAGTCTTGAGACAACCCAAAAGGGAACTTTTTCATTCTAGCACTCATGCTAGAAACCAACTCCGAAGCATACCGGGTGATGTGCTATAGAAATATAGCACTTTTGACACTTAAAATAACAAAAATATGCATGTTTCTGAGGCCTTTTTGTTAGATATGATACATTTTTGGTATGCTTTGTAAGAAATTATGTTTTGGATACTAAGTTCGTGGAAAGGTGAAAAAGGTGTATTTTGCTACTTTTTGGAGCATTATGGATGATCGGGGCATTTTTCGTCTTGATCGTGATCAAAGCATATTTGAGAATTAAAAAAGAGTTGAAAAACTGAGCCCCGGCACTTACTAAGTTAACCCATAAATCGCAGGTATTCAAAATATGTGCTAGGAGTCCAAAATCCTAAGAGCTGACTTACAGTATTTTTTCCATCCAGTACCTGTGGTCCGTACCTGCGCCCGAAGCCAGACCATATGTACAACCTGCGATTGTGACCAAACAGCAAGTCCAGACCATATGTGGCCACCGACCATATTTTTTCCTATTTTATTTGGGCTTTGTTTTTAGGGTTTTCACATGTACTATAAATACCCTTTATGTACTTATTAGTAGGAGTTACACACTTTTTATACTAAAAAATATATTTTGATTCTAAGATCCATCTTTGATCTTGGGATTCCCCTGTATTAACTTAAGTTTATTAATCAAGTTATGATTTTGGATTTTTATTCATCTTATCATTATGATTTCATCTAGGGTTGTGCAAACCCTAGCCAATTGACGAAGTAAAGGAAGTGCGATTGTTGAACGAAACTAATACCCATGGTATGCATTACATTATCTTCAGTATAATAGTTGTCTTAGTGGTTGCAAACATTAAGATACCACCTAGATATTGCTACTTACTCCAAAAGAGGAGTAGTGACTAGGAAAATATAATAACAATAGAAATTTGAGGTTTAACTGTCGATCCATACTATTAGGTAATATCTAAGTAAGATGGTTAGATTTTATCTAATAACTAGAGACTCAAAAGTTAAAAGTTAACTGCGATCAAAATAAGGGTTAGTAACGCGACATCCATAGACTCAAAAGGTAAAGGGTGAAATCTTTCTACTCATCCAAAAGACTATAGAAGATACATAACTTATCGATTATGTATGCAAGATATTGAGATGGTTCAACATAGCACGATAAACCTATGGAGTTGAGAAGCCAGGGGGAACACAATCCTAGTGTTCATCTACAATTGATTATAGCCAAAGTTAGTATTGTTACATGCTCAAGATTACTATAAATAAATCCCCTCATTTACTTTCCAGTACTTCCTGTAGATTACAACTGCTAATAACTACAACTCCATGTGTTCCCTTGGGATTCGACCCCAACCTTAGTTGGTTTACTATATCTTGACAACAATCGAACCATCATCTAAAAAGAGGTGTTGCTGGAATGTCATCAATTAATTGGCACCGTTGATGTGGAGTACGATGTTAATTTATGGATAAAAATCATTGCAGTTTTGGGGTTTTTCTTTTTGTTCTTAGTTGGACATACACTGGTGTATGTCTAGCATATGGAGTGAAGTCAATCCCTTACTCCTACTAATTTCAAAGAAGATCCTACAATCACATAGTAGGATGTCAGAGTCAAAGAGGGAGAATCTCTCTGAGGATGAAGTTTAGGAGGTTGTTAATAGACAGAAAGGTGAGATGTTAGCTCAAATGGAGTCAGCTGAGCAGAGATAGACAACAGATCGTGGAGCATCACTTACTGAAAATTAGAATAGAGGTTGACCTCAAGTAATCCCAGTATATCAGTACATTCTTCCATATATTGATAATGAAGAAGATTTGGGATATGATGAGCTGACTGG
The DNA here is from genome assembly GCA_030864215.1 of Capsicum pubescens. Taxonomy (NCBI): domain Eukaryota; kingdom Viridiplantae; phylum Streptophyta; class Magnoliopsida; order Solanales; family Solanaceae; genus Capsicum; species Capsicum pubescens. The sequence continues at coordinate 269,368,601 of CM061544.1, read as the reverse complement.
TACAGGAGCCATCATCTCTCCTACTTTACTTCCTGATGTTAAGTTCAATATCTCTAGTACTATAATCCAACTCTTGTACTTGAAGGGTGTGTTTTCAGGGTTGCCTACAGATGATGCAAATATGTATGTGGAAAACTTTACTGGGATCTGCACTTTATAACCCTACCTGGGGTATATCAGGAGGCACTGAAACTGAGGTTGTTCCCCTTTTTTGCTTACTGGAGAAGCATCATTATGGCTTGGGGAAATTCCAAGAGGGTCCATTACTATATGGAATAAGCTTCACAGATAATTCTTGAACAGGTTCTTCCCTTCCTCCAGGGTATTGCAGTTCAAAGATGAGATTTATAATTTTAGGTAGCTTCAGTTAGAGTCTATGTATGAGGCATGGTTCTGATTCAAGAAAAGGCTTAACATAGTGCCTAACCATCGGATATTAGGGACAAGTTTGTCAGAGATATTCTATAGAGCCTTGACTATCAGTTCCAAAGCAATGGCAGAACTATTTTTGGAGAAACCTTTATGAGATTATGATGGGAGATAGCTGCGACTATTATTGATTAGATATCATTAAATAACTAAGGGTGGAAAACTCAAGAGGTAGAGAGAGATGATAGTATTTATATTGTTAGAATTTATAGTGAACAGAGAGTAACTGAGGATGTTGTAGCTCAGGAGATATCCCTATTATGGATAGAGATTGGTAAGTTAGTCAAATAATTTGCAATCATAAATTCTTCTAAAGCACATGAATTTAGGATATTGGAGGAGGTAAAGTTTGTGGATCGTCCGTTGGTGGGTTTTCGAGCCCAAAGGCAAGGGAATTAATTTTGCGACTATCATGATGAGAGAGATAAGTACATTCCACCTGGTTGATGTGAGGCAAAGTCTAGAATAGAGGAGATGTTGACCATGTTAATGAAGGGTCAAGTGAACCAGGAGTCTTACCTTATAGAATTTAAAGCTGAAATTTCAGGATTAGCCCAAAAGTTTGAATCATACGCGACTGCTATTAAGCAACTAGAGTAGCGGTATGATAAAATCTCTATCACTTTGGCTGAGATACAGTCAGAAGAATTACCTAGTGACAATATGAAGGATCCCCCGACACTTGTTCACTGTATGGATATTGACACTTAGGATGACTCCTCACCTGATGAGCACTTTTTGCCTACTACTAATGAGCATAAGAAGGACGTTGATGCTGATGATCTACCTAAGGTAGAGTTTGAGAAGTTGGCTTATAGTGATGATGATTTTGATAGTGATTTCCATGATGACTCTATTAGATAAGAGCTCCAAACATAGTGCAATAATTTAGCTCAGACTTTCAGGCAACATGGGTAGAAAAGAAAGGGGACCAAGGTGCAGTGACAATCCCATGTTCTATTAGGCCTTATGATGCTAACCAGGATTTATATAATTCAAAAGAAGGAATAAATATCATGTAACTAGTGATATATAAGATATTGGGGTTAAGAGAACTCAAGCCAATATCTGTAAGGCTTGTGATGGTTGATTCATCTATAAAGAAGCTAGTGGGTATAGTGCATGACGTGGAAATAAGAGTAGAAAAATTCACATATTCCACAGATTTCATGATTTTATCTATGAAGTAGATACCCATTCTCCGATCATATTGGGTAGACCTTTTTTGTCTACTGGTCGATGTTGTTTGAGATGGATTTGAAAGAAATCACTTTCAAATGGAATGATCAGTAAGTTGTGTTAAATATATACATGACTGTACAATAACCAGATGACATGAGAGTTATGGTAGTTACAGATGCAGTAGATGATGACATGATCATAGCTGATGTGCCTATTAAGGAGAGACTAGGAGTAGAATCATTAGCTGTGATAATTATGAACTTTGAGAGTAATGGGATACCGAACTACAATGAGATGGCTAGTGCACTACATGGTAGAGGCTCTTATGATTATGCCCCTAAGAATCTTGATCTTGACTTGAAGAATAAAACCACACTTCCTACAATACCATCGATTGAATAAACACTAGTATTGGACTTGAAGGCCCTCCCTCCTTACTTGTAGTATGCATTCTTTGAGGCTAATAATACCTTACCAGTGATCATTACGGTAGATTTGGCAGGAGAACGAGTAGAGGATTTGATATCGGCCTTATGGAAGTTCAAGAGAGATATTGTGTGGACCATTGCATATATTATGGGGATCCCACTAAGTATATGCACACATAAGATATAGTTTGAGCCGAACAACATCCCCAGTATTGAGAATTAGAGATGACTAAATCCTCCTATGCAAGAAGTAGTAAAAAAGGATATAATCAAGTGGTTATATGCTGGGTGGTTTTTTCCATTACAGACACCAAGTGGGTTAGCCCAGTTCAAAGCATACCAAAGAAAGGTGGAGTCACAGTGGTTTCAAATGAAAAGAATGAGTTAGTACCAATAAGGCCAATGACCGGATGGAGAGAGTGCATGGATTACAAAAAGATAAACAAATGAACATAAAAGAACCACTTCTTGATATCATTCATGGATCAGATGCTGGACAGACAAGCAGAGAGGGGTTCGTACTATTTTATTGATGGGTATTTGGGTTACAATCAAATCATGATTTCTCCCGAAGACCAAGAAAAGACTACCTTTACTTGCCCTATGGGACCTTTGCATTTAAGAGGATGCTGTTTGGACTTTGCAATGCACCTGCCACTTTTTAGAGATGTATGATGTCCATATTCTTGGATATGATGGAGGATACAATCAAGGTATTCATTGATAACTTTTCAATAGTTAGAGATTCTTTTGATGATTGTTTGGTCCATCTGGCCAATGCACTGCAGAGATGTTAAGAGTATAATTTGGTGTTAAACTGGGAAAGATGCCACTTCATGGTGAGAGAAGATATCATTCTAGGGCACAAAATCTCCAAACATGGTATTGAGGTGGACAAAGCAAAAATTGAGGTGGTTGAGAAATTTCCTCTGCCAGTATCAATTAGAGGTATACGGAGCTTTTTGGGCCATGCAGGCTTATAAAGAAGATTCATCAAGGACTTATCTAAAATTTCAACTCCCTTGTGCAAACTTTTAGAGAAGGAGGTGAAATTTGTGTTTGATGATGAGTATCTCAAGAATTTCAAATGCCTTAAGGAGCGGCTGATTTTAGTACCCATTATTGTGTCACTTGACTGGTCCACACCTTTTGATGTTATGTGTGATGCAAGAGGAGTTACCTTGGGTGATGTCCTAGGCCAAAGAAGAAAGAAAATTTTACATCCCATCAATTATTCCAGCAAAGCTTTAAACCCCACATAGAGAAATTATACAATTACAAAATAGGAGCTACTTGTGGTGGTTTTCACCTTTAAGAAGTTTCGTTCTTATTTGATTAGGACCAATATGATATTTCACACTAACCATGAAACTTTAAGGTACTTGATATAGAATAAATATGCCAAAACACAATTGATTCATTGGGTGCTTTTTCTGCAATAGTTTGATTTGAGTTTAAAGACCAAAAAAGGAAAAAGAATCAAGTTACAGACCACTTATCTAGACTTGAAAAAGAGACCATCCAGAAACTAGGGGATAATATTGAGATAGATGATGATTTTACAGATGATCGTGTGTTAGAGGCATCTCATAATATGATCCCCTGGTTTGCTGATTTTCCAACAACTTGGCAAGCAATCTCATTCTAATAGATTTATCCTTCCAGCAACGATGTAGATTTTTGCAGGAGGTAAGGAAATTCTTTTGGGATGAGATATATCTCCTTAGGGTTTGTGCTGATGGTGTAATTCAAGATGTATACCAGATGTGGAGATGATGAACATTCTAGAGGCTTGCCATTCATCACTAGTTGGGGGTCATCACAGTGATACATGTACAACCCATAAGATTCTACAATGTGGGTTTTATTGGCCTATAATCTACAAGGGTACTCATGATTTTTCACAGGCTTGTGACCAATGTTAGCATCAAGGCAATATTTCTCGATGCCATGAACTCTCTATGACACCTACTCGGGAGTTGAAGCTGTTTGATGTGTGGGGAATTAATTTATAGTTTCATGTGTGAGATCTTATGGAATGAGATAAATCCTAGTAGTGGTCGACTATGTATCAAAATAGGTGGAGGCAGTTGCACCCCAAACAATGAAGGCAAAAATGTCACTATTTTTCAAAAAAAAAATATCTTTTCAAAATTTGGCACACCACGTGCAATTATTAGTGATGGTAGTTCTCACTTATACAACCGCTTGGTAAAGGCCCTACTTGATATATATGGTGTGATTCATAATTTGTAACTACCTTACCATCCTCAAACAAGCAGGCAAGTGGACATCTCCAATAGAAAAATAAAGTCTATCTTGGAAAAGGCTGTGAATGCCAACCGGACTGAGTGGTCTAGAATGTTAGATGATGCATTGTGGGCCTACAAAAAAGCTTATAATACCCCCATAGGTTCCTCTCTATATCAGCTGGTGTATGGCGAAGCATGCCACTTACCGATTGAGCTTGATCATAAGGCACTTTAGGCATTGAAAAGGCTAAATTTTGAATGGCATGATGCAATGAACTTGAGGTTGAGCAAGGTGAATGAGTTGGATGAATTCCAACTTTATGATTATGAGATATAGGCCATATACAAATAAGGAATGGAGTTATACCATGAAAAGAAGATCTAGAAGATAATATTCAAACCCGGTGATCTGGTCTTGTTATACAATTCAAGACTGCACTTGTTTCTTGGAAAGCTGAACTCAAGATGGACCGTACCATTCACTGTGGTTAAGGTGTTCACATATGGTGCTATTGAGGTAACACATGATGGTGATGTCTCATTTAAAATGAATGGGCAATGAGTGAAACACTATATGGGAAACCTGGAAGGAGTTAGAGTTTGTGCTGAGATGGACCTGGGTAAAGTCTGAGTAGCCTAGGGAACTGCGTCATGTCGCAAAAGTAAATCTAGCACTTCTTGGGAGGCAACCCAAGTTATTTTGTTTTTTTTATTCATATTGTGTGATTATTATCGGATCTTTGGACCTATGATGCCACAGGCATGTTCCTAATTCTCTTGTTTTGGTTGGATGCATTAGCGTTAATGCATGATTTTCAGCTGGGGGTGGAGCTGCTTGTAGATATTGATGTCCTCTTGGGGTTTTTGTTGTCATGCCTCTTTTCCCCGGAGTTTTGTTCCTAGTAGAGCCGGCCTATTTAGACGTATTGTGTTTCGTTTAGCGAGTAATTAGGAGATTTTTAAGTATTTAGGGAAGTAGTCATGATTTGATTGATTTTGATACCCCTCTAAAATTTTGAGTTTTAGAACTGTGTTGATGTATATATGTGTGAACTTTGTGGATCTTGTTATGACGTTAGGTTTAGGGACATGATAATCACTCTAAAATTGCATGAACTGGATAGGTAGTAGTTGGTGATATTGACTATGTTCTATGTGTGAGTGAGATACGACCTAGTTTGATTTGTATGTTAAATTTAGTACTTGCCTGGTTAGTCTTGCCTAGGTTGAAGGATAGTTAGTTAGGAAAGAATCATAGGCCATTGTTTATTTTAGTCCACTTTTAGCCGAAATGACCTTCTATGTGTGAATGATATCCTTTGACCCCTGATTTGAGCCTTCTAAGACTATTTTTCTTGTTTTCACCATTCACTTTCCCATTTGTATTAAAATTTACCTATTTTAGCCCAGGTTCTCCTTGGACATTGTGCACCTCAACTCAGGCAAAATGCCTAAGTTGAGGTTGGCTATCACAAAGATGTGTAGTGTAAAATGGGTATGAAGAAGGGTAAAGTAAGAAAAGGTTAGTAGCGTTGGGTGTGGTATAAGAAATAAAAGAAAAAGAAAATAAAAATTGTGAAAAAGTGAAAAAGTGAAAAAGAAAGAATAAAATACCACACCTAACCTAAATGTGCATAAAAGAATAAAAGGGAGAAATAAGGGTGGAATAAAAAGGAAAATGGTTAGTAAGTGAGAACTCAAAGTTAGTGTAGTGCCAAGGAGTCTTAGTCACTTTATATGTCTATATGTATTATACCAACCCCCAAGCCTACATTACAAGCCGAGAAAAGTCCTATAGTGATCCTAACTTGACTATCTGAATGCTAATGTAAAGAAAATAAGGGCAAGTCTATGGTATTTGACATGCATTGACTGGAACTTCTTTGTTGAGTGTGAGTGTCTCTTGACCATCCTTGCATTGACATGCATGATTTCATATGAGCAAGTGGGACATCTTTGTTGTAAGGGCACTTGAGTCATGTTGTTAGCTATTTACTTTTTTTAGGTAGTGTAATTTGTACATATGAGTGGTTATCAAGTGATAATGTAATTTCCACACCTTGATCCCATTGTGTCACATTGTTTTGCTTCATATTCATACATAGTTAGTTTTGAAAATTGAGATTGGAGGGGGATGTTGTGTTTTGAGTTTAAGAGTTGACTGACTGCCTTGAATAGCTTAGATTCTCCTAGTTAAGCGTCATTTTTGTTTTGTTGTGTTTTTGTTGCCTGAGGATATGCAAACATTCTAAGTTGAGGTTTTGATGTGCTATAGAAATATAACACTTTCGATGCTTAAAACAAGCAAAATATGCAAGTTTCTGAGGCCTTTTGATAGATATGATCCGTTTGGGTATGTTTTGTAGGAAATTATGTTTTGGATGCTAAGTTCGTGAAAAAAGGTGAAAAGGTGTTATTGGCTACTTTTTGGAGCATTATCGATTATCAGAATGTTTTTTGTCCTTATGGTGATCAAAGCATGTTCGAGAATCGAAGAAGAGTTGAAAAAATAACTCCAGACACTTACTAAGTTAACCCACGGACTGTAGGTAGGACCTACGGACCGCAGGTAGACAAAGTAGGTGCCAGAAGTCCAAAATACCAAGAGCGAACTTGCAGAATTTTTTCCCACCCGATATCTGTGGTCCATACTTGCGCCCGGAGCCAGACCATAGGTACAGCCTATGCCCGTGATCAAACCGCAGGTGCAAACCACATATGGCTACTGACCCTATTTTCACCTAGTTTGTTCGGGCTTTGTTTTTAGGGTTTTCTCATGTACTATACATACCTTTTATGTACTTTTTAGTAGGAGTTACACACTTTCGATACTCAAAAACATATTTTGATTCCAAGAACCGTCTTTGATCTTGGGATTTTAATCAACTTCAGTTGATTAATTAAGTTACGGTTTTAGTTTTTTATTCATCTTATCATTGTGATTTCATCTAAGATTTCAATTATGAATGTCATTGATTTCTTCACAAGCATGAGTGACTAAAACCCATAGCTAGGGTTGTGCAAACCCTGGCTAATTGACGAAGTAGGGGAAGTACGATTGTTTAATGAAACCAAGACCCATAGCATGCATTACATTATCTTCAGTATAATAGTTGTCTTAGTGGTTTCAAATGCTAGGATCCCGCCTAGATATTGCTACTTACTCCAAAAGAGGAGTAGTGACTAGAAAAAGATAATGACAACAGTAATTTGAGGTTTAACTATCGATCCACACTACTAGGTAATATCTAATTAAGATGGTTAGCTTTCATCTAATAACTAAAGACTCAAAAGGTAATAGTTAACTGGGATCAAGGTAAGGGAATTAGTAATCCGACATCTTAAGACTCTAAAGGTAAAGGGTGAAATACTTCTATTCGTCTAAAAGACTGTAGAAGGTACATAACTTATTAATTTTACATGCAAGATATAGGGATGGTTACACATAGCACGATAAACCTACAGAGTTGAGAATCCAGGGGGAACACAATCCTAGTGTTCACCTACAACTAATTACAACCAAAGTTAATATTGTTACTTGCACGAGATTACTACAAATAAAGCCCCGCATTTACATTCCAGTACTACCCGTAGAATACAACTGTTGACAACTACAAATCCATGTATTCTCTTGGGATTTGACTCAAACCATAGTTGGGTTACTATATCTTGACAACGACCATACCATCATCTAAAAAGAGGTGTTGCATGGACGTCATCATTGGGATAATTAGTGAACTTCAAGGCATACTCCTTGACTGACATCTTGTCTTGCTTCAGGTTAACAAACTTTTTTGCCTTAACCTTCCTCAGCTCCTGAGGAAAGAAGCAGTCCAGAAAGGCATTAGAAAAATCTCCCACATGGCTGACTCAGTATCATCACCCCTTGACTAGTACGATTCCTTGTACCACTGATAAGCCATATCTTTCAATTGGTAGGCGGAGAACTCCGAGCCCTCCACATTAGTGGCATGCATGACATGGAAAATCTTTTCTATATCATCAAGGAAACTTTAAGGATCCTCCTAGATCTTGACACTAGTAAAGCTTGGATGGTTCAGCCTCATAAACTGGCCAACCCTTTTGGCCTCTGTATATATATATATAGTAACAGAATCACCATGCTGCAACGCCCCAAAATCGAATCCTGAGATGTCACACGGTGCTTAGGGTCACAAGTGACCCCAATCTAACCCTTCTACTGGCATAACTCATAAGAAATTGAATAAAAATACAAATCCATACAAATCAGCAGAAATTAACTCTTTTCTGAATCTGATCGATACAAAAATGGAATTTTACAGGATTACAATTCTGCCTTTACAACCAAAATTGAAACAAAATAAATCAACTTCTACTGACTGTCTATGAAGCCTCTACTAGTACTGACTGTAGGTAGACGGGTCATGACTCCCGACTACCCCAACTCAATACGACTGAATAAAGAAAATACAACACTATAAACTCTGCATAACTAACCCAAGACCTTGAATCAAAAAGACTCATCACCTGCTTACTGGATACCACGAACTGACTGGATCTGAAGGTGCAACTATACCTTGTACTTACATTTCGAGAAAATATAGCCCACATACGTATATGTGGGTCAGTACCATGGAAAGATACCGAGAATATGGGGGTGCAATGCATATATAAAATAATATCTTAATATCATCACAGTTTATAAAATTATGCATGCTGATATAGATGACTCACTTAGCTCGAATTAAATCATCAAAATCATGGATGAATAATACATGTAAAGTAAAACAAGTGAGTCATTACAATACGTTCTTAATTCACTTTCATATCAATTTCAAATCATCAAAACAATCAAATCTCATGTCAATTCTCATTAGAATATATTCCTTAAATCTTTTAAGAATAATAACTTTCTCAAACTCAGCCTTTTAAGCAAATATGTTTTCATCTCAGATAGAAGAGTACACACACACACATTGGGAGATCCTATAACCGACATAAACCATGTGAGCCACATGGATTCCAACGTACAACCCATGTTGGGGAGAGCCGTCCTATCCTTGCCATCAGAGTAGGAATTCCAGTATCAATTCAAAAACACTAGTGATCACTATATAAATCAGCCTCAGGCTCACATCCTACGGGGGCACGTAGTTCTAGGGAAGTAAGGTCACTTTATACCTCCCACTCGGTGCTAAATATTAATCCCGGACTTAGCTCAGAAATTTAAATCAGCCTCAGGCTCATATTAAAGAAAATCCACAATAAACACTTCAACAATTTTCATCGGGAGCCAATTTGCTACCCCTTTATCATAATCAATAAAAAAGTGGATTTCTTTCACAGTCGAGTTCAAAATAACTCATTCACAACCAAAAGGTCAAATCATTCAAAACATCTCAAATATTCAACATCAACGTGCTTATAACACACATTTTCTCAAAAACATAATTTCAAATGGGGTTCGCGATCCAAATATCAAAATCATGATAAATATCGTTCAAGATTCATGCTTTATATCACCACACATGTAAATTCATCTTTCAAAATCATAAACATCAAGATTTCATAATAATCATCATAAGATATGGGTTCATGCTTCAAATTCATAAAAATCAAATAAAAATCATGCCGTTGTAAAGAAACTTACTTTTGGGCACAAGAACGAAAGAGAGTTCTTGTTGAAAACCCCCACATACCTTGAATGATGAACTTTAGATCGATACTCATTTTTGAGATGTTAATCGTGCCTTTGAATGATGGTTTTTGGAGTTCTTGAACTAGGAACTTGGAATCTTGAATAAATTTGCAGAATTAATGGTGAACTTTGGAGGTTCTTGAATTGGATGAAGGAGCTTAGGGTTTTCTTTTTGAGGGAATTTGAGGAAATATAACATATAATGCTTCTAATAGGCTTTAATATAGGGTTTGGACGGATTTTGGGTGAGGGGAATTGACCAAAACGCCCCTAAAAATCAAATAATTCTCGAATCTGTCCTTTGGTGGACTGTTTTGATAGTCTGAAGTAGATCAACCATAACGTTTTACTCCGATATCCAAATTGGATGAAACCAATTTCATTAGAAAGAGGACTCTCATATATTTCCGTTGATATATAGTATCTCACCCAGATCATTGTGTACAAGGAGTTATGATCATTTCAAGTTGACCCAAAAATTCACTTTTTTTAGGCTGAAGTAGATCGACCATAACTTTTTGCTCCGATAGAGAAATTGGATGAAAGGAATTTCACCGGAAAGAGGACTCACAGAGCTTTCCGTTGATATATTTTTTTTCACCCAGATCATTATGTACAAGGAGTTGTGATCATTTAAATTTGGAGAAAAAATATGCCAGGCCTTAGTACTTTTTTTCCTACACGATTACTATTCACTACTATTCACGGTTCGATCGGAATGTTCATAACTCGTCGCTCGGGTGTCCGTTTTGGATTATCCACATATTGTTGGAAAACTTATTCGATACTCTAAGCAATGGTGGGTCATAATCTAATACATTCCACATGTAAAATTTATAATTCATTCTAGAAGATAGAACCCAACACGTTTACGCACAAAATTTCAACGAAAAATTTCCCGGGGTATTACATCATCTCCCCCTTGGAAACATTCATCCTCGAATGTCAATGAATAAGTACAGAATACCATGGAAATGAGGACGAAAGGCTGGGATAACGAAATCAATCCACTTACTTCACTCCAAACTTTCGAATACTTCATAGAACATGCGATTCATAATGAGAATGGTCACATAGTTGGATCTTAAACAACAGAGACTGATTTTAAGGAATCGATATCTTTGGTTTATTCAGAGACTGAGAATCAAAGGTCTCGAAGGGGATCTCATCAAAAGAAGGACCACTTGCGCCCAAATGAAACGTCCCTCAACACTCCCTCCAAAAGATTCAAATGACATTGTTCGGGGAGAAAATGAACCATAATTTGATACAATCCTATCGTATGGGAACAAGGACCCATATGGCATAAATTAAGATAGGAATTTCTAAGTCTTGGGAAACATAACTTCTTGCTTCCAATCTTAGCAACACTTCCCAACTACTCCCTCGACTATGTTCAAGCCTAACTCCAAGTACTCATAAGATACGCCACATAACACTATAATATTAATCTATATCATGAACCTCAATACACATTGAACCTCACAACTCCTCACTTCAAACACAACTCTTATTGCTCCTCCAACAACCACATACAATCTTATACTAGGGATCCGCTAACTTGCGGTGCATTCTTTTAGATATACAACCATAATATTCAAGCCTATACTCATAACCACATACGCACTTCACAAATGTACCTCTAAACGAACACTCATAAAGCATCTTCCTCGCTTTCTCTAAGATTCCATCAACTACATCATTCACACATACTGGTCAATTCTTTAAACGGCACACATAAAATTTTCTCAACCAATTGAACTATACACAAAAACTCTGTATTACTATTCCTACAACCTCATAGAAGTGCATAAAACCAACGCACAACAATCTTTCCAAATAAACATTTAAAACTTCAACTAACCACGGAATGTATCAAGGACTTAGCCTCAATCTAACTTCACTTCACCGCCGTGAGCACACCACCTTCTATCATAGATAAGGAAGTATCTTCTCTCCCTTATAGACAACTGCTCAACACCATTAGCTTGACTTAATGAAAAGGTCACAAAATTTTAAAACATGAAGACCTGAAACATGAAGGGATAATGTAAATAACATGACTCTCTCTATTGAGGCCTTAGGAATAAAATATCAAATACAATGGGTTCATTAAGGTATCAAAACTGAATCTCACTGATCAATAAGAGTATTGCCTAAGTACTGGAACTGAACATACTGTAAAACTTGAGTATATGATTCATGGGCGGCATGCCCTGAATTTAGAGCTCGTAACTTATGGAATGTGATTCCAACTGCTAGAAGAACTAGAATTTCTCATTTTTGGAAACTAGAAGAGTATGTAATTCTCCATCACGTGTATGAACATGAATTAAGATCATGGAACTGAAATGTAAAACATGAGTAGGTTTTGGGACAACTGAAAATACTGAAATAATATTGGGTCAAGCACCGATCTTTCTCACAGCAAATTTACAACTTACTGGTACTTCTACTAAAATTTAAAAGCTTGACTTGACTACTTGTTCTATCATCTCCCCCTTAGCTTTAATCCACCACTCAAATTCTCAAATGCTTACTAATTTTGAATCTCCACGAACATCTCTATCGCCGGAATGTACACCATCTAGTGCTTCAACTCTTATTTCTATTAGCTCAACTTGAATACTTTCTAACCTTTTGATAGACCATGCTACTTCTGTCTTCTCCCTCTAATACCATGCCTATGAACTTATGTTTCTAACCCATAAAAATCAAAATCACACTTAAGAGGCTCAACATTTCCAATCATACGCCTCGCCTTAACTTAGCCATCAAAACATCATCCATCATCTAACTAGTATTTATCCATCTAACAATCCCATGGCACGACTCACTACACCACATACACTAATCCTTGAAATTAAAGCAGTCCCATAATATCTTGGGTGAACTTTCTCATCATAATATAATATTAAACTTAATTACAAGTCAACTACACTTAAACTCTTGTGTACATTGTTCAAGCCTATTAGGTCACTTCCGACAACTAATACCATTAATCCGAAAACCGACACATTCGGCTTCATGATCACCAATCGTTCAAACTTAAGGTCTCATACTTCACATAATTTACAACTCTATCTCACACATAACTCCCACGTGAAGATTATAAAACAACACATCCATGAACACTAGCCCACTTAAACTTCATAACAATAATAATTGGTCCTAATCATATAGCCTATCTTATTCACAATCCATTAACACATCCTTCTTTCACCCGTCACTACTATCTATCCTTCATACACAACTTAACATAGTTCATAGTTCTCTACGTCTTAACTTCCTTGTGCAATCTGGAGAGCGCCTAGATTAACAACACTTACCCACCGAGTACTTCCATCACTAACCTATACTCTCTGTCATACAAATACCGTCAACACCTGTTTCATACCTCGAACAAACTATATCACTTTCTATTAACCCAATTACATGTAAAAAGGGATTTTGCTATACTTATGATCAACAAATCACACTTACCATCCTTCTTACTGCTACACCTCCACATCCCATATTTTCATCCAGCACAAGGAACAAGATGAACTACAAGTTGCTAGTGGATCGAAATAGGCCTCACACGGCTTCACTAGACTTTGGTTTTGTGTTTTGATCAAGAAAGTTATATGAATAACAGAGTAACTATGCTAGTGAATCGAAATAGGCCCCACACGGCTTCACTAGACTTTGGTTTGTATTTTGAACAAGAAAATGAGATGAATAACAAAGAAGCTATGCTAGTGAATCGAAAGAGCCCCACACGGCTTCACTAGACTTTGATTTTTCACAAACATAATGATAAAAAGATTACATAATACAAGAGATAGAAACTTGACACACAACATTCAACGATCTAAGAATACACCTTACTATGTCTTAATTAAATAACTCATAAGAATGAGGGCATAACTTTCAACTTAAGGAACTTAACACACTAGAGAGCTCCTCTTAATCCCTTTGTGTAACTTTTGAAATTTCTTCTAGAAAATATAGAAGCATTACCTGGGGAAAATCTGGAGCTTGTGAATCATGTTATCTCAAAAATAATACATAGAGGGAGAAGTATAGATTAACATTGTAGATTCTGAGGAGGAATCTGAAAGCACATCTAACCTAGGCTTAGTTCACGACTTTTATGAACATGAATAAAGTACTTCAATGTTTGGAACTCAAAAGCACTAATAGGATACTTTCTAGCTCTCTTACAATCCCATAACTATCTACGGAGAATTAAGTTTAACTGTTTCTGATACCTTGAAAATGAGGCAGAGTTGGCCAGAATAGAGTAAGATGAGAATCTATATAAGCTTCTTGGAGAACCTTTTTAGAGAACGATCTTAGACTTGAAAGAAGGGAAACATTTCCTAAATGCCCTGTAGCCTCTCGAAGAAAAGTACAGACGTCTTCGTACCGTTATGCAAGAATCTACTAGACACGACTTTACAGACACCCTAGGACACTTGAACTCTGTGCTCTGATACCAAGTTTGTAACGCCCCAAAATCGGGGTCCCAAGACGTCACACGGTGCTTAGGGTCACAAGTGACCCCAAGCTAACCCTGCTACTGGCATAACTCATAAGCAACTGAATAAAAATACAAATCCATACAAATCAGCAGAAATTAACTCTTTTCTGAATCTGCTCGATACAAAAATGGAATTTTATAGGATTACAATTTGGCCTTTACAACCAAAATTGAAACAAAATACATCAACTTCTACTGACTGTCTATGAAGCCTCTACTAGTACTGACTGTAGGTAGCCGGGTCATGACTCCCGACTACCCCAACTCAATACGACTAAATAAAGAAAATACAACACTATAAACTCTGCATAACTAACCCAAGCCCTTGAATCAAAAGGACCCATCACCTGCTGACTGGATACCACGAACTGATTGGATTCGAAGGTGCAACTATACCTTGTACCTACATTCCTAGAAAATGTAGCCCACATACGAATATGTGGGTCAGTACCATGGAAAGATACCGAGCATATGGGGTTTCAATGCATATATAAAAAAATATCTTAATATCATCATAGTTTATAAAATTATGCATGCTGATATAGATGACTCACTTAGCTCGAATTAAATCATCAAAATCATGGATGAATAATACATGTAAAGTAAAACAAGTGAGTCATTACAATACGTTCTCAATTCACTTTCATCTCAATTTCAAATCATCAAAACAATCAAATCTCATGTCAATTCTCATTAGAATATATTCCTTAAATCTTTTAAGAATAATAACTTTCTCAAACTCAGCCTTTTAAGCAAATATGTTTTCATCTCAGATAGAAGAGTACACACACACACATTGGGAGATCCTATAACCGACATAAACCATGTGAGCCACATGGAGTCCAACGTACAAACCACGTTGGGGAGAGCCGTCCTATCCTTGCCATCGGAGTAGGAATTCCAGTATCAATTCAAAAACACTAGTGATCACTATATAAATCAGCCTCAGGCTCACATCCTATGGGGGCACGCAGTTCTAGGGAAGTAAGGTCACTTTATACCTCCCACTCGGTGCTAAATATTACTCTCGGACTTAGCTCAGAAATTTAAATCAGCCTCAGGCTCATATTAATGAAAATCCACAATAAACACTTCAATAATTTTCATTGGGAGCCAATTTGCTACCCCTTTATCATAATCAATAAAAACGTGGATTTCTTTCACAGTCGAGTTCAAAATAACTCATTCACGACCAAAAGGTCAAATCATTCAAAACATCTCAAATATTCAACATCAACGTGCTTATAACACATATTTTCTCAAAAACACAATTTCAAATGGGGTTCGCGATCCAAATATCAAAATCATGATAAATAGCGTTTAAGATTCATGCTTTATATCACCACACATGTAAATTCATCTTTCAAAATCATAAACATCAAGATTTCATAATAATCATCATAAGATATAGGTTCATGCTTCAAATTCATAAAAATCAAATAAAAATCATGCCGTTGTAAAGAAAATTACTTTTGGGCACAAGAACGAAAGAGAGTTCTTAGTGAAAAATCCCACATACCTTGAATGATAAACTTTAGATCGATACTCGTTTTTGAGATGTTAATCGTGCCTTTGAATGATGGTTTTTGGAGTTCTTGAACTAGGAACTTGGAATCTTGAATAAATTTGCAGAATTAATGGTGAACTTTGGAGGTTCTTGAAGTTGGATGAAGGAGCTTAGGGTTTTCTTTTTGAGGGAATTTGATGAAATATAACATATAATGCTTCTAATAGGCTTTAATATAGGGTTTGGACGGATTTTGGGTGAGGGGAATTGACCAAAACGCCCCTAAAAATCAAATAATTCTCGAATCTGTCCTTTGGTGGACTGTTTTGATAGTCTGAAGTAGATCAACCATAAAGTTTTACTCCGATATCCAAATTGGATGAAACCAATTTCATTAGAAAGAGGACGCTCATATATTTCCGTTGATATATAGTATCTCACCCAGATCATTATGTACAAGGAGTTATGATCATTTTAAGTTGACCCAAAAATTCACTTTTGTTAGGCTGAAGTAGATCGACCATAACTTTTTTCTCCGATAGAAAAATTAGATGAAAGGAATTTTATCGGAAAGAGAACTCATAGAGCTTTTCGTTGATATATAGTAGATCATCCAAATCATTATGTACAAGGAGTTATGATCGTTTAAAGTTAGAGAAAAAATACGTCAGGCCTCAGTACTTTTTTTCCTTCACGTTTTACTGTTCACTACTATTCACGGTTCGATCGGAATGTTCATAACTCGTCGCTCGGGTGTCCGTTTTGGATGATCCATATATCATTGGAAAGCTTATTCGATACTCTACGCAATGGTGGGTCATAATATAATACATTCCACACGAAAAATTTATAATTCATTCTAGAAGATAGACAACACGTTTATGCACAAAATTTCAACGAAAAATTTCCCGAGGTATTACACATGTTCAAACTGAGAAGCTACCAACTAAGACAACATATGAATAGACTGATGAAACTCAGTATTCATCACATCATCCTAAGGAGCTTGAGACAGACTGAAAGTGATCAGTGTAAATCGAGAAAGAAAATCGAGAACTGTACCCTAGACCGGGTCTAAACCCCATAAGCAGGATGTATCCCATCAACGTTATCCTCGGGTGAGATAGAGGAGTTTCCATGAGCTTTAGATCATCTGGGAGGCATGATCTAAAAAGAGAACAAGAGGGAATTAGAGAAGATTTCAGGACCTTAGATTCTATAGCCCAAAAATAGAACATAAGAAAGAGAAACATTCCTAAATGCCTTGTAACCTCTCCCTTATGAGTGTGGCATGCTACACATACATAAAGGAGACTCTAATTGACACGGCTTTGTGAACACCCAATAAACCATGAACCTAGGCTCTGATACCAATCAGACATGACTAAAATAGGGTCAATTCATGTCATGTATCTCAAGTCCAACCGGGATCAGAGACCACTCCCAATACCCATACTGTTGACTACCCTTCAACCCATGTCGGATGAATTCCAAACATATAATATGATAAGATGACATTAATTTAAAGACACTAAAATGAGTCGATAACTAAAACCAAACATCCATAACCAAATGACCATCCAATACCAATATCAATGTCAATACCAATACCAATGCTAATACTAATACAACACCTCTCGTGCCCATAGTAGTACAATAAAGCCTCTAGTTAGAACCAAAGAGTATTTAGTTGGTACATGCCCCCGACCGTATCCAAAACCAAAAGCAAAGAAATAATAAAGACAAAAGAAAATCCATAGCATGAAATGGGGCCTTCTAGAGTATGGAAGTTCACTACTTCATTCTGGCACAAAAATTATCCCCAAATCATCAAGTCACTGAGCAGGAGGAGTGGAAGTATGGCCGATTCCTACATCACATGGGGATACAATGCCTGATAATGGTTATCGGGGTGAACGCTACTATGTAACTCAGGTATAAAGATAAAATAATGTCATTAAATCAAAACAAATCAAACCAATTCAATTAACCACATGCAAATACATATACGTTTATACCCTGCGGGGATAGAGAATATGGTTTAGCATGCATTTTAAAACATTAACCTAGAATATGTAGATTTACCATAATAAATCTACCCATGGTCTATATGGGTCCTGTGTTACCCCCTGAACGGTCCCCAATGCGTGTAGCCACACGAACCAAAGATATCATAGATGGTCGGGGATTCCCTTATACCGTTCGCCCTCCATGATACATATATACGTGTATAGACTTGGGGGATTCCTATGTAATCCATAAGCATATGGTCACCAAGACAAACCCTCAAGTCGGCAAACATGAGTTTCTAGTGTCCATCCTTCAAACTCACACCTTCATGGATAGTTATCACAACCCCTACTATTGCCCAATTAAACCATTTAGCACATAACCAAACCACCAATTTTTGGAGTCAATTATTAAGGAATTATTAAGTGGTATTGTCATACCGACTATAGCTTGCAAGAAATGTCATTAGCCAGAACTTAGGGGATTCCCATGTATCCCACAGACTCCATTATTAAAATCACATGGGGGATTCCCATGTACCCCGCTAGGTTTTCATTTTAACCATCACTTGGAGGATTCCCGTGTACCCATAAGTTTTTTAAAACCATCCTTAACAATTTAACCATTTATACCATGTATTAGTTTCAAGAAATAAGTCAAACCAAGCACTTTGGGGATTCCATTGTACCCCTAATTCAAATTCCCACCTTTAACATAGCTACAACCAGTTTATAATACAGGGTTGAGGTCATAACTACTTCAAAAGTCACAAGTTTAGAGAAAGTTATCATTATCAAGTTCAGACACCATACCCATGTACCCACATGTTCAAAACCATATTTAAAATAAGGAAAAACATAATTAAACCATGGGAAAACATATATGAACAATAAGAATTCAAAACCCCCCACCATTTATCTAAAACCATAACAATACTATGAAATATACATTAAAACATATGCTTTAAGTAAAATAAGAATGAGGGAGGAGTAACATGCATGAAGTACCAAGGAATTTGGAAGAGATTTCACCATTAGAACCCTAGATGAGTACTTTCTTTTAAACCCTATCCTTAGTTTGAACAGAGAGTTTAAAAGAGAGTATGGGAGTGTTTTATTGGGAATAATATGATAATGAATTTCATTCATGAGGTTCAAGGGGCTATAATGATAAATGTCCAGAATACCCTCAGCTTAAAAGCTATAAAAAAGTCGTCCTTGGTTATGAGTCGACCCATTGACTCATCACCACATCATACAAGTCGTAGCCTTAAGTCGTATCCTAGACAGTGAGTTGGGAACCCATACAATGTCCACCTACTGACTTCATGATCCCACTCGTAACCTGACCCTATGACTCATAGCATCTAGTCATAACAAATACTTTACCTAAATAGGCCAGACACTGGATAACCTATGACTTCACCTCATGACTCATAACCTATCCTTACGGCTCTTAGTGATCCACTCGTACTCAGAGTAGAGTCAAGCCACTAAGTGATAACGCTCAATCTACAACTCTCGTAGGAGTGTAAAATGGTCGTTAGCAAATATAGAACCCAATAGGGTTGGGTGTCGATCCCACAGGGAATATCTTGGCCAACAAGTAAGCAAAATTACTAAACTTTTGGTGCAAGTCTCGTAAAAAGGGGGGATTGTAATGTGTCACCAAAAAAATTAAATAAAAGCTAAAAATAGCAAAGTAAAAGATAAATATTATTACGTAAGTTGTAAACAATGAGAATTGAGGCGTTGGGGTTATGTCCACCTTCTGAGGTATACGTCTCTATTGGCTATGAGTGTGTAGAATTCTGACATGCAACTGCTTATAGAGAATTGTATTCGATGGTAAATCCAGGCGTCTTTCGACCTATTCGAGGATTATTTCACTTTAACTCTTTCGAGCTTAAAGCGTGTCTAACGGTATGAATTCTCCAAGAGGTTAGTCCAGTTACGGCACTAGCTTTTTAGTAGGGAATTTTAGGGGGTGACCCTACTACCTTGACATTATCTCTTTTCCAGAAAAATAACCTTTCTTTCGAACAAGTTAAATGTTATACTGGCGTATTCTTGCGTTTGCAACCATAAAGAATGTAGACTAAGATGAAGAGAATAATGATATAAGCAGTATACGTGTCGCGAACTCACAACCTCACAGCAATAGATAGTATCTCATACGGCTTCCATAACTCCAACAGAGAAGTTTAGTTACCCATGAATGCGAAGGAGATCACGATTGACATTGTTGTTATACCACAAGATTGAGTAATTTTGTGTAGCTTAGGTGGTAGGCGTGAGGCGTGAATTCCTAGGCAAAGTAACGATTCTCTTGTTGTGGAATTTAAGAATAGAAGAGTAGAAGAAGAAAAATAGAATTAATGGAAAGATTAGAAGAGTTGTAGAATTGTTTGTAGTGGAAGATGAGAGGGATGGAAGAAAGTATTGTGGTCTCCCCGATTCTTATTAAAAATCTCTAGCATGATAGGGTATTTATAATACCCATATCCTAATCGTACTAGATAAATAAAATATCTAACCAAATCCTACTAGACTAATGAAATACATAACCCAATTGTACTAGGTTAATGTATCATTGTCCAAATCCAACTAAGTTACTGCAAATCCCCAAAGTCTTCGAAAATGCTGTTTTAGCCCGGGACAGATTTTCCATGCAACAGTTTTGGTCCTTAGGCGTGTAAACTCCCTTCCCTTCCTTCGTGAGCTTTCTTTTGCGTCAAGTAAGCCATAAAATGCTGAATTCTGCATCATTTATACCTGAAACTTTACTAATCATGTTTGTTAGCTCATTTACAGGAAAAAGGACTAAAAGTGCATGAAATATATACTTTGTTCTCAAAACTAGGCTAAAATATGGGCAAAATATATTGATATAGGCGTGTAAATTCGCCTATCATCACTAAGTAACTGATTTGGTTAAGGCTCATCCTAATGATTCCTCACCATCCTTAATGACTCATATAACCAAGTCATAACCAATACAGAAAACCCAACCACCATCTACTGGACACCTTATAACTAGGGTCGCGTAACCCGTTGAGATACCATACGACTCGTATGGTCAAGTCGTAATTAAATTAGTGAGCTTAAATCTCAAGAAATTTCCAATGGACAAAATATGGGGTGTTTCACTAAGGTGGGCCTTAGCACCACTTTTCACCCTCAAGAAGATAGACAAGTGGAGAGAATAATTCAAACTTTGAAAGATATGTTAAGGTCATATGTGATTAAATTTGGTGGTAGTTGGATTTATCATTTTTCTCTCATCGAGTTTGCTTATAATAATAGTATTTACTCTAGCATTGGGATGAATCCATTTGAGGATTCGTATGGTAGGAGATATCGTTCTATTATTAGGTGGTTTGAGGTTGGCGAGGCTCAGTTGTTCAGTCCTGACTTGGTTCACCAATCTATGGAAAAGGTGAAGGTGATTTGGGATAGGCTTACGACTGTCCAAAGTCGCCAAAAGTCCTATGCAAATGTGAGGCAAAGGGAGTTGGAATTTGAAGTTGGTGATTGGGGGTTCTTGAAGGTGTCTCCCTTAAAGGGAGAGATGCATTTTAGAAAAAATGGGAATATCAGTCCCTTTTAAGTGGGTTCATATATGATTTTGAAGAGAGTGAGTAATATGGCTTATGAGTTAGAGTTGCCTCCTTGTTTGTGTTTCGTTCACATGGTTTTTCATGTTTTGATGTTGAGGAAGTGCATGGATGATCCTTCTTTAGTGGTTCCATTGGAAAGTGTTGGTGTTTTGAATTCCTTGACTTTTACGGAAGTCCCGATTGAGATTTTGGATTGGCAAGTCCGTTAGTTACGGACTAAAGATGTGGGTTCGGTGAAGGATCTACGTAGAAACCAAATATTTGAAGAAGCTACTTGGAAAGCTGAAGAGTAGATAAAGTACAAATACCCATTCTTGTTCCCCATTCCAGCTAATCGTGCTTAAGGTATGTGTTAATCTTAACATCTTTATTTTTTATTTTTGATAAAGGTAAGTGTGGTTTTACTCTATATTAAACAGTGTTAATGGACACCTTGACCTATTATTCGAGGTGAATAATCCTAAGGGGGGATAATGAAACACCCTAGTTTTAGTCCTTGAAAAAATTCTTGACATATTGGCTTACTGCCCAGATTACGACTTTCCCTACGAGTCGTAGGGTGTCATTATGGGTAATACAAACCTAATCATATCCTGACCAATGTGGATTATCCAATTTTCAGTTATCATTGTGGTTATATCCTAACGAGTCGTAAAGACTCTATACGAGTCGTATCGTGCTTATTTGTAGCCTAATCAGTGTAGCGCCTAATTGATTATGCCTTGACCATGGTTGAACCTAACAAGTTGTAATGTCTGAGTAAGACTTGTTTGGTACAAATTGTAGACAGACCAATGTTGGTGCCCTATTGATACTATCCAGAATACGACTGGAGGTCACGAGTCGTAAACTGACCCTACGAGTCGTAAGGTCGCCCGCAACGACTGGGCGATAATTTTTCAGTGTTTCATTAAGGGCACTTTGGACATTTCCCCTCTTCCCTAATCACGACCCATGACTTAAAACCCCTTTACGGTATCATTATCACAATAAAATAAATCAAAATAACTTCTAAATCTCTCTCAAATTTCCAAGGTCAAAAACACTTAGGGTTTCCAAGAAGTTGTTCAATTAGGGCTCTCAAGGGTAATTTCCCTCCATAGTTGTGATACTTTCAGGCATGTTACTCTTCCCCAAATCTTATTTTACAAAAATTATATGTTTTAAATGGTTTAATTGTATGGATTTGAATGTGGGTTTTAACATGGGTTGAGGGTTTTGGAATGGATGATTCTTAAATTGTTTTCCCATGGTTTTCATGAGTTATTCATGCTTTGAATCTATTGTTTTTGAATTAATAGGGTGCATTGGTGTGGGAATTGGAATAGAGGTCGAGGTAATCCCCTAATTTGATGTTTTGAACTTGGAATTTGGTTTTAAAAAATTGTATCCCTCAACTCACCTGCGTAAATGACTTTGAATTGTGGAATTGTCACTTGGTTTGACTTACAATCCTATACTATTGCATTGCAAAGATGATTAAACAATGAATATGAATTTTAAAGGCCTTGTTGGCTATGTTTTAATTTAATGAACAAAGGGGTTCGAGGAATTTCCCCAATTTGATTTGATAAAATAAAGGAAGTCGAGGCACTCCTCCAACTTGATTTAATAAACAAAGGAGGTCGAGGCATTCACCCAGGTTAATAGAATTGTAATGTCATAAATATGATCTTGCAAGCTAAATGGTATGACGATACCTGTGGTGTCCCTTAATGTATAATTCTTTGGTAAAGAAATGGGTTATGTGAAACTTGTTTTAATTGGGCTTAATGTGGGTTATGTAGCTAAGTCATGAAGGTGTGGGTCTCGAATGACTTATACTGGAAACTCACATTTACCGATGTGAGGGTTGGTATTGATGACTGTGTGCATGGTGCATACTATTGATATATTTTGTATCTAGGTTTGACGTGGGGTCGGGGAATTCATTGGTCTACCTTAATACCTCTGGTTCGTATGGCTAACACGTACTGGGTCCCTTTAAGCAGGGGGAGCTAAACCCATATAGACTGTGAGTGTCGGTTTATGACAGTTGAGCTACATAATCCAGGATAATGTTTTACTATCATTCTAAACATTGTTCCCTACCCTAACATCTATTATATATATTTGTATGCATGTACAGTGAGTTTGAAATTGACCTTTTGACTGACATAATTTCACACTTACCCTAATTTATATGCAAGCACTCACCCTACTAATCCTCTCCGAATGTTGTATCCCCACGCGATGTAGGGTCAGAAGGAATTTTTACTTTTCCTGCACAGTGATAAGTGATCTCAGAGTCGATCATTGCAGTGAAGTGGTGATATTCCATTCTCCGGAAGACGATCATTCCATTGGTTTTTCCTTTCATAAATTAGAACTGAAGACTTAATATTTACATTGTCATTGTTATTGTCAGGGTCGGGGGCATGTCCCTACTTAGATTGTTTTTGAATTAGTAGAGGCTTTATGGATATTACTGTGGATTGGGTATTGATATTGACGGATTTAGATGTCTTTGAACTTCTTACTCTTTATCTTGTTATATGTTCTAAATTCATCCACTGAGTAGTGTATCATGATCTATCTGACTAGGCAACGGGGGTGGTCTCCAGTCCTCGGTGGACTTTAGATACCCATCACAGCCAGGCCCTGGTTCGGATCGTGGCACAAACATAAGAGCATCCAATACATAATGAAATCTTAAAATACATAGTATGTCTCTAGAAATGGCGTAAAGACATAATGAAGAGATAGGATGAGATCCTAAAAGAGAAACTTTGAACTATAGAGTACTGCAACACCTCGGAAAATCATGTGCTCAATGGCCTGAACTCAGCCTCCACATGTCATACTTGAGTTACGATCTGCATCAAAAGGGCAAAGTAGGAGTGAGTACGGTCCACTTGTACTCATAGGTATCATAGACCAACTGAGCAATTCAGAAAAATAATATAAGTAAATCAAACTATGTGTACATCACTAACAAATAGAAAAGTTCTCAAATGATAGCTCACACAGTCTCCACTAACAGTTCTAATACAACTACTGAAATGAAAAAACACAAATATACACGAAAGTATATGAAAGATAAGAATAATTTAAGGAAAACTAAAAGAATCCTGAAAGATGCATATGCAATGCAATGTAATGATGATGGGATGAATAGTGAAAGTCATCGTATGACTTTCTATATACACCTACCAAGCTCGCACCTCCAAAGACAAGATCCATAGGGGGTTGGAAGCCCATATATTATAAATCATGTCTAAAATCTCAACCCACCTCCCCAACTCATGTTCGCGGAAAGGGTTTTAGTAAAAATATCTCATTTCTTTCAAAATAGTATTTCTCAATGGTACCAGTATCTCATGAATGTATTTTTGTGGAATAAGAATGTAATTCCCATAATTAAATTATTATGAAGATATCTAATCCATTCAATAATGTATATAAGTGAGCCTAGAAATCAACTCAATATGTCCATAATTTATGATAATTAACTCTAATTAGGTACCATCGGAATAAATCTATGTGTAAGACATCATTAATATCATATCAACCCCTAAAAATCGAGCATTTCTATAATGATAAAGACAACCAATGCTCAATAAGGCCTATAATAACCAATCGAGACTCCGCACGAGCATTATATCTAGAATAAAGAAATTTAAATGCATAGATAAGGCCAATGATATCAAATAAAGCCCCTATATGAGCAACACGCAATATCTGATATCACGAGTCAACAACAACAGAATATAAGCCCTCACTTGGGCACACAATAGTAATAAAAAACTTAAATATAACCTCTTAGTTATTTTTCCAAACTCATAGCATGTTTTACTTATTTATTAACTACCCACCTCAATCTGTAAGAAATTAAGTCATAACCTACCTCAAAATGATGAAATTCAAGCCTAAAGTGATCCAGCATGGAGTTTTCCCCTTTCAAACGACCTCTGTATCAACTACAATCTTCAAATATAACATCTATGCATTAAAAGAAAGCTAATGATACCCATATTGCCCATATTTGAGTCGGGTCCAAAATGAGTTAAAAAACAAGAGGGATAGAACAAAAATTTTATTTTTGAAATACATTTTACAAGGTTAAAGGAATCTTCAGTTGGAAACCCATGCTAAAATGTGGTCGAAATCAAAGAAAATCATTTTTAAGCTTTTTCAGTAAAATCCTCAAAATACAATGTTAAAACCAAGATTAAAGAGTGTTTTGATAATATAAATGAATGAAAAGTAATGGAATTAAGGTTTTAGAGGTTACTCGAGCTTAAATGATGATGAAAATCCTAAAAATTACCCAAACTCGAAGCTTAAAATCCAAAAATAGTGAAAATTATGAAAAATAGGTTTTATACACAACGATGGCCGCTTGAAAGGCTACCACTAATGTTGTACTAGGACACTAAAGCAGCTACCTCTTAAGAGATGCATGGCCATTAAAGTGTCTACCGCTTAAGCGGTCTTGGGCTGTCACGACCTCAAAATAGGTCATGATGACACCTATCGTGGCCAAGCCTTGATAAGTGAATCAATCACCCAAACTAACAAGAATACACAAATAAAATAATAAAAACCTAGGCGAAACTTCTAGAACAAAGTCAAGCCAATCATGAAACATAATCACAATGGAACATGAAAAAAAAACATAAAATCAAATCCCAAAATCAAGTGTCACGGCATAAAAGCATCTAGTACAATATATGAAACTGAAAATACATGGTTTGTCTATGAAATAGGAATAAAGACAAATCGTAGATAGAAGAGACCTGGAGTCGACTCTGATAATCCAAGAGTGGCTACTACCTCGAAATATCACTAATTCCACTACATGAAATCAGCCTTCATAAGCCATACTCATACTAGGATCTGCATAAAAAAGGCACGGTAAGGGATAGTACGACCCACTTATATTCATTGGGTATCATAGGTCGACTGAGCAAAGCAGAAAATAAGATAAGTAAAATATACTATGAGAACGTCACTTGCAAAAAGAAAAGTCCCAAACGGTAGCTCGCACGGTCTATACTAACAATTCTAATATATATATTTTTAAACATACATACATACATACATATATATATATATAAGTACACATAAATAACAACAACATGGATACGAAGGAGAAATACATGAAACCAAATCCAAGTCAAGAAAACTAAAGAAAATAGGCAAGATGCATATGTAAATGCAATGCAATGTGGATTGGTTGAATGATGAAAGTCACCGCATGACTTTTCATATAAACCCACCGAGAATGCATATACCAGGGAGGAACCATGGGGGATGGGTTCATAATTGATATATTATATCTCAAATCTAAATTGCAGTCTCAAATCTCATCTCTGGCACATGTTCATGGACAGGATTTTTATAAAAGTGTCTCATTTTCTTTCAAAAATAGTGTTTCCCAGTGGTACCAGTATCTCATGGATATATATATATATATATATATGGAATGATAATGTAGATATATTAGAAAAATAAGCCCCTGTATGAGCATTATATCTAGAATAAAGGCATTTAGATGCACAGATAAGGCCAATGATGTCAGATAAGGCCCCTAAATAGACAACATATAATGTCATATATCACAAACTAACCATAACATAATAATCCCCCAAACGGGAACACCGCAATAAATATAATCTCAAACCATAGAACCATAGTTATTTTTCCCAACCCAGAACATGTTTTACTTACTCATTAACTACCCAACTTAATTTGAAAGAAGTTAAGCCATAACCTACCTCAAAACAATGAAATTCAGGTTTAACGTGCTTTAACACGGAGCCTTCCCCATGCGAATGGCCTCAGAATCAACTACAATATTCAAATATAACATCTATGCATTAAAAAAAGCTAATGATACCTATATTGCTCATATTTAGGCCTGATCCAAACTGGATTTGAAATAGTGGGATTAATGTTGAAATCTTCAAAAATTGTCTTTCCCGGAGCATGAAGGTCCAAAAATGGAATAAAGTCGCAAATATAGAGTATTTATATAGTTTAATGAATAGTACCTCATGAACGCGATCCGTTCACATTCGCAAAGAATAACACACACCAGGACTTCATGTTCACAGCTAAGGCTTCGCGTTCGCAAAGGCTAATGAATATCTCTAGAACTCAACCGTCTTACATCCTGGCTAAAATAGACACACTCTTCACCAAAAATCAACCTCTTATCCAATTGAACTTAGTCCCAACGAATCATGTGAGACTCATCTAGAATATAACATCAAAGTATAGATACATGAAAAACTGGATAAACAAATGAAAGGTCTAGAGGTAAGGCCAACTCATAAGAAACCTCCCCAACAAATCAAAGAATCTCAACTGGTTCAATATATCTGGGGCTAAGCTTGGCCCTCTTCCCAAACCTTATCACATATTTCATGGAGACACATGAAGGAAGACTCCATAACTAATCCCAAACTTTAAGGCACGTGGTCTACAGTCTGCATAACTTTTTTACCTACTCTGAGCCGCTCGAAGCTATCCTGAATCATGGGGTCTAACTTCTGAAGTCTCAAACCAACCAATAGGGGATCGACAATCCCTACCATACAATGCCTCAAAGGGGACAATCTCAGTACTATAATGGTAGCTATTATTATAAGTGAACTCTGCCAAGGCCAAATATTGCTCCCACTAAGCTCCAAAATCCATAACATATGTGCGGAGTATATCCTCCAAAACAAGAATAGTCCACTCTGACTGACCATCATTGTATGGGTGGAAAATTATGCTAAGGTTAACCTAAGTACCCAACTCCTCCTGAAAAGTCTGTCAAGAGCTATAAGTGAATACTGAGGCTCTGTCTGAAATAATAGACACGGGTACCCCACAAAGATGAACTATATCACTAACAAAGATATAAGATAACCTCTCAACATTGAAGGAAATCTAAATAGGGATACAATAGGATGATTTGGACAACAGATCCATCATGGCCCAAATACTGTTAGAATTATGAGAAGTACGAGGCAACCCAATCACGATATCGATAGTGATTCACTCCCACTTCGTCTCAAGAATGGGTAATCTATGAAGCAAACCACCTGATCTTTGATGATTGGCCTTCACCTATTGACAACATAAGCAGTGAGTTACAAAATCGGCACATCCTTCTTCATACTAT
Organism: Capsicum pubescens; assembly: GCA_030864215.1. Lineage (NCBI taxonomy): Eukaryota > Viridiplantae > Streptophyta > Magnoliopsida > Solanales > Solanaceae > Capsicum > Capsicum pubescens. The sequence continues at coordinate 269,339,813 of CM061544.1, read as the reverse complement.
CCCATCATTAAAGCTTCTTCAAATCATGACACACCTTGGTCAGACCTGGATAGATATAATATTTAGAGCAATGAGCCTCCTTTAAAATCAATCTCACCCAATCTATGACTCTCAACACACAAACTCGTCTACCAATCCTCAATACAACATTAGAATTAAGAAATACTTTCTTAGCCTCTCCACTCAACACCTTACCTTGAATCACCCTGAAACTATCATCGTCAAGTTGGTAAGGTTTAATATGATCTATCAAGAAAGATATAGCATTAACAAAGGCTAAAACATATCTGAGTGTCAAAATATCAAGTCTAACTATTTGGTTAGATAAGAACCTCCGATGCTAAAGGTCACTCAAGGGTCAATAGATGAGCCAATGTTCCCATACTAGTTGACTTCTAACTCAAGGCATTCGTAACCACATTAGCCTTGCTCGAATAATTCAAAATAGTGATGTCATAATCCTTAAGCAATTAAAGCCAACTCCACTGCCTTATATTAAGATCTTATTTTCTGACTAAGTACTGAAGGCTATGATGGTTCAAAAAATCTTATGAGGCACACCATATAAGTAATGACGGCACAACTTCAACACAAACACTATGGCTGCCAACTCCAAACCATGGGTTGGTAAATTTCTCTCATGAGGCTTTAACTGACAAGAGGAATAAGAAATCACCTACCTTTCTTCATTAACTTTGCACCCAAACTAACACTTGAAGCATCACAAAACACAATACAATCCACACCTCTTTAGAAAAATTTAAGATAGGAGTCAAAGTCAACAACTCCTTAAACTCTTGAAAGCTCTTCTCATACATATTCGACCACTGAAAACCCATATTTTTTAGTCAACCTGAACAAAAGAGTTGCAATAGATGAGAAACCCTCTACAAAACATCAATAATAACCTACCAAACCAATAAAACTCTGAATGTTGATAGGAGAAATAGGTCTTGCCCAATCACAAATCATTTTAATCTTTGTCGGCTCAACCATAATACCACCCTCAGTCACCACATAACCCAAGAAAGAGATAGAATCCAACCAAAACTCACACTTAGTAAACTTAGCTTATAACTTCCCATCACGCAACCTCTAAAGCACAATTCTTAAGTGTTTTACATGGTCGGCCTCTCTCTTGTAATAAAATAAGATGTCATCTATAAATACAATTACAAAAAAGTTGAGATACGATCAAAATGCTTGATTCATCAACTCTATGAAAACTTTTGGGGCATTTCTAACCTAAAAGACATTAGCAAGAACTAATAATAACTGCATAAGGTCCAAAAAGCAAAAACTATAGTTCATCCTTGAACTAAAAGGTAAGAAAGTACCTGAATAGATAAATATTTTTAGGTAACTACTATGAATGTCAGACTCGACCTCTCAAGTAGCCTCCTCAATAGGACGGTGTCTCCACTAAACCTTAACCATATGAATATCTCTAGAATGCAACCGTCTAACATCCTTGTCTAAAATTAACACTAATTCACCTACAAAGGTCAATTTATAATTCAACTAAATTGAGTCCCAATGAAGCATGTGAGACTCATTTGGGATATAGTGCCAAAGTTTAGATACATGAAAAACTAGGTGAACTACTGAAAAGTCTGTAGGTAAGACCAACTTATAAGCAACCACCTAACTGTCTGATGAATTTCAAAAGGTCTGATATACCTAGGGCTAAGATTGTGTCACGACCCAAACCCAGGCCTAGTTGTGATGGGTATCTCAAGCACACCAAGGGCCGGAGACCACCCCCTTAGCCTTACCTCAAGATAGCAATAAAAGTAAAAAATGGAAGAAAACCAAGATAGTAATAAGAATAAATAGTCAAAAGACACTTCTAAGAATCCAAATAAATAACCAACACATACTTGTCCACGAAAACCTCTAAAACTAGAATATCAACTACGTCGGGACATGCCTACGACTATGAAAAAATAAATCCATAATTTCCAAAATATGAAAATAACCTAATAACATAATAGGGCCTTCTGAAAAATGGAAGCCCACTACTTCACAACAACTCAACAGATGCACCACGCCACTTAATTCTACACAAGGGTAACAAGAAAGCCCTCGAAATCTACATCATGAAATGTTGTAGCATCCGAGGATGGTTAGTGGAGCGAGCAATGGAATATAACTAAGGGAATAGGGATAAAATAATGCAATTATGAAAATAGGATGCCGAGATAGAGACAAGGGCCATGAACATGAGAGTTTTAAGTATTAACCTAAACTGTGTAGCTCGCTTTGTACTAAAGGTATCCATGTGCTATATGGGTCTATCTCCCCCTGCTAGAAGGTCCTCAATGCGTGTTAGCCGCACGAACCAAGGAAAAATTAAGGAAAGGCTAAAGACACCAAGGCTATAGCCCTCCAAATATATATATATATATATAAACTGTGCACCAAGCACATGGTCACATGGACCCCCAATGTTGGAAAATATGGTTTCCAGTATCGACCTTCTCGGGACCTACACCTTCACATTGAGCTACATAATTTCTTTTAAGCCCAACTTAAAACAATTTGCACATAACCAATTGTTACCCCAGGAGTCACTCGTTATGGCATTTATCAACCTAGTATCATCATAATAGTATGCTTGCAAGCTTATATAATTATGCCAAACCAGTCTACATAACCAAACTGACTTCCAAGTTCCATTTGAAAATCTATAACCAAGGCCACCAAGGCCATCCACAACCATATTCATTCATTTATCCTTTAATGCAATGCAATGGGTTCAAAAGATAAGTTAAACCATACAATTACCAATATTCAAAATCAAGTTTACAAAGTATGATGAGATTAATGCAATTATCAAGCCAAAATTCTGTTAAATTAGGGAAACCCATGTTCCTCATTCTAAACATTAAAACCATACACCAATTCATTCCAAAAACCATAAATTAAAACATAAATAAACTATTTAAAACATGGGACAAGCAATTTAAGTAAACCCAATTAAAACTCCTCAACCCAATTTTGAACCCATAATTTAAATCACATGAATAATTATTAAATATATGCCATAATGTAAAAATACAAGTTAGGGGTGAGCAACATGCCTGAAATATAGAACAATTTGAAGACAATTCAAAGTTTGGGGTCCAGAGTAGTGATTTCTTGAAGAACCCTTGAGATTTCTTGAGGTTTGAGTTAAAGAGGAAAAATAGTGATTTTGATCTTTGAAAACTGAAGGAAAAGGGTCACCCAGGTGTTTATAAGTCGTACAAGGGGTAAAAAACCCAAAAGCCGCCACCCCAAGTGAAAAAAACAAAAACTAAATGAAATTTACATAGCGGTGTGGAACGCCACTATCGTGGAGGGTAGACTCCATGTCACACCCCTATCGCGGAGGCTAACCTCCATGGCATGCCACTATCATAGACCTTCACTACCTCGGGGTCTCAAAATAACCTCGCATCCCTTCCAAAAATTCAAAAACTTTCCTAAAACACCATTTTAACATCCCTAAACATAATTCAAGTCAATATTTGACATTATGCACGTGGGAGGGTCAAAAATAAATTTGTTAAAATTCTATAGGGTCTTACATTATCCCCTTCTTAGGATCATTCATCCCTGAATGATGAGTTAGGACGTTTTAGAACAGTAATAGCAAGAACATATCAAAATTAAAAAACAAATTTGAAATGCAACAAGTGGGAAACAAAACTCATACCTCAAGCATTGTCATCCAATACGGGGAACAAGAGGTACTTGACCTTCATATCTTCCTAAGATTTTCTTGTAGCTTCTTCCACCTTTTGATTCCTCCAAAAAACCTTCATTAAAGCCACATCCTTAGTCCTCAATTTACGAACTTGACTATCCAATATCTCCATTGGGACTTTATCATAAGACAACAAATACAAAACACCAACATTGTCTACAGGCATTATCAAAGAAGGGTCACCCACATACTTTTTCACCGTAGACATATGGAAAACAAGATGAATAGAGCCTAAACTTACTGGTAAATCTAACTCATGCGTGATGTTCCCAATCCTCCTTAAAATTTGATATAGACCAGCATAATAGGGACTGAGCTTCCCCTTATTACCAAATCTCATGACTCCTTTTATAGAAGACACCTTTAAGAATACCCAGTTGCTTACTTCAAACTCTAACTCTCTTTGCCTCACATCTGCATAAGACTTTTGGAGACTTTGAGCAATCTTTAGCCTTTTTATAATAACCTTATCCATGGATTGGTGAACCAAGTCAGGACCAAATAACCTAGTCTCACTGTAACACCCCACATTTTTAGGCTAGAATGCAAACCGTTGTTATGAAGTATGTAGATCGGAACCCAATAATTTTATGTCTTTATATGTGTGATGATTAATACTATAGTGAAAAACTATCCTCTTATATCAATTGAGGTCATAAAAATCTCCAAACTCAAAGAAGAGTTGAGAACACCTCTGTTGATTAAGTTTTAGTGAATGATTCATCTTGGGTAAACTTTAAATGACCATTAGTCCTTGTACATAATGATTTACGTATCCTACCTTATATCAAATGAAAGATCTTTGAATCTTGTTTCCAGATCATTTGGTTTCACCTTAATCCAATATCGGAGAGAGAACTTATGCCTATTTTACTCCAGCATGTCAGCCTATCAACTAAGTGATGACCCAAGCTGACGGGCTGTTACCTATGTGATGACTTATCAGCCCAAGTCATCAGCCTTAGGTAGAAAATCATCAATTCCAGCTTCTAAGTGATGACTTAGGGTAACGGTCCATCACCTAAGTGATGAATTATCAGCCCAAGTCATCACCTATGAAATTATGCAATTCTCATTCAGATTTGGAGGGGTATTTTGGTCTTTTCTATCACCTCACACGACTTAAATCACTAAAAACATATACTTAGCCATTATAAATAAGATTTTTTACAAACCCTTAACCCTCTTTACCCTCAAGAACAAGAAAATTAGAGTTTCCTCTCAAGATCACCTCCTAAGAACAAAATTCAAGTCCTTCCTCAAGAAAACCAAGACATTTTAGTTTCCAATCCTAAAACATTCAAGAAAAGTCAATTCTCTTTTAAGATCAAAGCCTTAAGGTATGTTAGATGTTCATCCATGGGCCCTTTTCACCCATGGAGTCCAAGAATCCATCTTTTAGGTTTTAAATCATGAAATAACATTCTTATAATGATTTATCACCATGAAGCTTTTATGAATTTTGATTATACATGATGTTTACAAACTATTTTCATTGAAAGCAGCCTTTATTACATATTTTATTAATTATGTTCATGAACTTACATGAATTTTGAATCTTTATCATATTTCCATGAAATTGTTGGTGATATTAGAACTTACATGTTTGAATGGTATTATTTGTTGAACTTAAACCCTAGTTGGTGATCTTAGAAGTGAAATCATGCTATTACTATAACTTTTAATACTATTCCCATGCTTAGCCAAAACCATGGATTGCAAGTGTTTGATAAAATGCCTAGATGAAAGGATTTTGAACAATGTCTACTTAATATGTCCCTAAAGCTTTAGTATGTTTTAAATATTGTGGTTTCCATATCATGTCCATGAGAATTTTAGAATAAATCCTCAGTTTATGATTTTGTCATGTGATCATTCAACATCATCATGTGTTGAAATATCCCCATGTTACAGTCTTGTTCTCCATGTATTTAATGCAATGTTTAAGTGAATAATTATGAACAATAATTTTCTTCCATGGTTTCAAAGATTTCATGTGACTCTGTTGCTATTGTTATCGAGTCCTGGGTTATAAATACCCAAAATTTAGCTATTTACTTAGTCTTAGTAGTTTTAGAATAGCTTCAGATGCGTATGAGAATTATCAGTTCAGTCAGTTATCATATAAGTCAAACTTAGAATAGTTCAGTAATCCGAGTCAATTCCCTCTTCAGTTAAGCTTAGCTTAGTCCCGTAATCAGTGTCAGTCTAGTTAGGAGTAGGATTCAGCACCGAGTGAACCTATGGTTGAGGCCATTCCTATTAGTATAGAGTTTGATCCTTAGTAGCAATCCCTGAGTTATAGAACTACATAGCCAGTGTAGGTTGAGATATCTTCCTGCCAGATAAGTGTTGACACATCTCGCATGAGTTTTTCTACCAGTGATGGTTGACAAAATATCTTCCTTCCAGATAGGGTTGACTCATAGCCATTGTTAGTACCCATGGTACGGTACTAGAACTCTTCCAACTAGGATCACAGGTTGGACCCCGATCAACTCAGACTGGGGCATGTCGGTTAGATGATACCTCCTACAGTTTTACTTTCAGTATTCAGTACAGAACTTCGTTGAGTTTCGCTTTACCATAGCATACAGTTTATCAGTTATTCAGTTATCAAATTTCAGTATTTCAGTTACAGACTATATAAGAAATATATTATATGTTTGGTCATGCATTCTCAGATTTTATAGCTTTCACGCATTTATATTCAGTATTCTCATGCTAACCAGACAGTCTTTCTTCATGCATATTTACTAAGTTACTTCATATCATTCAGCTAGTTTTTACTTCATGTTCAATTATTCCATGCTATTCATTTAGTTGATTATCATTTATACACATAAACCCATGCATCTCAACCTTACCTCATTTAGCATACCGATATATTCAAAGTACTGATTGCATATACATTTATTGTACTATGATGTTTCATATCATAGGTTCAGACGCTCAGGTTTTGACTGTACCTAGTTTTCCCAGCTCACCAGTAGTAGCAACAGTAGTGATTCCTCATGTTCTGAGGACCAGTTATGTTATTTCAATTTCTCAGTTTTAGTAGATAGTCGAAGTTAATGGGGAGCGTGTCTCATCAACTCCTCAGTTATTTAGTTAGAGGCTTTCAGACTAGTACAGATAATTAGTATGTTTTCAGTTGTTATTATCAGAGTTATTTTGCAGAGATTATCAGAATTATGACTTAAAACCTTTTGACAATTTTAGTTAAATTCCGTAAAATAAATCTTTTGTTATCAGTTTAATTTAATGCGCATAGAAGGTACTAGCTCATGGGTTAGCTTATGGTCTTTTAGGACTGTAAGCACCGTGTGGCGTCCAGGGTATATTTTTGGGTCATTACAAGCTTGGTATTAGATACTAAGGTTTTATGTTGTTCTAGGAAGTCCGAAATCCGGATCAAGTAGAGTCTTGTTCATGGGTGTGAAGCGCGCCAAACTTATGGACAAGAGGCTATAAGATGTTTAAGGAAAAGTTTCCCTTCTTTCATGTCTCAGATCGTGTTATAGAAATTTACTCTAAGAAAGTTATATATATACTCATCTTGCTCTTTTCATTCTAGCTCTACCTTGTTTTCAAGGTAACATAAATAGTCAAGCTTAAATCCTTATAGATGGAGATTTTCTCAGACAGTTATGGGATTTATGCAGGATCAAAGGTATCCTATCAGTGTTTTTATGTTCAAAAATATGAAAGATTTTATTCAGGATTCATGAAAAACGTGCATTTATCCAAAGTCAGATGTGCTTTAAAATCCCTCCTCAGAATCCTATGATAGCATATAACCTAGAGTTAGAAGTATAAACCCAGAAGTTTAGAAACAGTAAAATGGGGATATTGTTATCTGAATTCAGTGGATTTTGCATTCATGGGGCTAGTTGTATAAAAGGTGAATAAGTAGGCTTGAAATAGTGTATGCAAGAAAAGAATTTAAGTTTGTTGATTTGAAAATATATGTTGTTGGTGTAATGGTAATTCCCATAGTGTAGGGAAAATATAAGTTTAGAGAAGAGATAATTGTAGGCTATGATGAAAGTAGTATGGTTCATTGAAGGTTTGGGGATATCTATGTTAAGTGTTAGAATCTAAGTTTGAATCTTTGAGGATTGAGCTAATAGAAAGGAGAGTTAAGAATTCTAGGTTAGTTAAGTTGTTATATGATGATTGTTGGAGGCTATAGAAATCCAAAAGTCATGTATCAGAAGAAAGTACTAGCAGTGGTTTTTATATTATCAAGTGTATTCTTTAAGGGTGAGCTTATCATTTATGCATATTATTTTACCCAGCTTCTAGAGTAAAGTGGTGGTATTTCATTTTAAAGATGTTGATTGAGTAGTTCCCAGACCTAGAACGATGGCTTTAAGCTAAGGGGGTGATGATAGAATAAGTAACTAAGTCAGGCTCTCAGATCCTAGTAGTGATGCAGTATATGTTGGAAAACAGTAAGGGAGGATGATGCCTAACCCGTTCTTATCTCAGTGTAATGTTTCTCAGTCATCATGATATTTACTCATGCCTAACATGTCAGTTCCATAATCATAGTTCATGTTCATGCATATCATAAAGAATCATGTACGCTTTTAGTTCCTGGTAAATGGAGTTCTAGTTTCCTCAGCAATACAGATCATGTTCCATAAATTTATGAACTCCAAATTTAGGTCATGAAACTCATAACTTATGTTCTTATGCTTTACAGTATGTTCAGTTCCAGTACTCATGCTACACTCTTAATGATCAGTGAAATTCAGATTTAGTTTATGCATGACCTCGGTTCAAACCTCTTTAATAAATTTATGTCATTAACCCTCTATTACTCAGACCACAGTTTCGCACTCCAGATGTTCAATCATGATTTAGTCTGTGAGTGTTTTGCACATTATCTCAGTCTTTTCTTAGTAATTTAGCCAAGTCAGTATCATTCGGGGGATGAAGTATCCCAAGGGGGAGATGTTGCACTACATCGAGTTTTCATGTCCTAAATCTCTCATCTTTTCTTTACGAAACTAGACCCATCCTGAGGCAGCGGTTACTCATAAGTTGAATCTCTCGCTTCTATCTTAGCCTTATAACAATTCTCATGTCATTGCATGCATTCAAGAGATCAGTTAAGTTTATGATATTCAGTTCATGTGTCATGTTTTGAACCACGTTATGTAATCATGTTTTCAGCATGTAACCTCAATTCCTTAGTGTTATTAGCTTAACCATCCTCATTCGAGGATGAATGTTCCCAGGGGGAGATATTGTAACAATCAACAATTTTGAGCTAGAATGCAAACCGGTGTCATGAAGTATGCAGATCGAAACCCAATAATTTTATGTCTATATATGTAGGATGATCAATACTATAGTGTAAAAATGTCCTCTTATATCAGTCGAGGTCATAAAAATTTTCAAACTCAAAGACGAGTTGAGAACACCTCTGTTGATTAAGTTTTAGTGAATGATTCAGCGTGGGTCAACTTTAAATGAGCATTACTTCTTGTACATAATAATTTCTGTGTAATACATTATATCAAATGAAAGATCTTTTAATCTTCTTTCCTACGCATTTTATTTCACCTTAATTCGATACTGGAGCGAGAAGTTATGCCCATTTTACTCCAGTATGTCAGCCTGTCAACTAAGTGACGACCTGAGCTAACGGGCCATCACCTATGTGATGTCTTATTAGCCCAAGTCGATAGACTTAGGCATAAAATCATTAATTCCAGCTTCTAAGTGATGACCTAGGATGATGGGCGGTCACCTAAGTGATGACTTATCATCCCAAGTAGTCACCCATGAAATTCAGCAATTCCCATTTGGATTCGGAGGGATATTTTGGTATTTTTCCTCACCTCACACAACTTAAATCACCAAAAACACATTCTTAGCCATCATAAATAAGTTTTTTTTACAAACCCTTAACCCTCTTTACTCTCAAGAACAGGAAAATTAAGGTTTTCTCTCAAGATTACCTCCCAAGAACAAGATTTAAGTCTTTCTTCAAGAAAACCAAGAAATTTTAGTTTCCAATCCAAGCACGTTCAATAAAAGTCAATTCTCTTTCAAGATAAAAGCCTTAAGGAATGTTAGATGTTCATCCATAGGCCCTTTTGACCCATGGAGTCCAAGAATCCATCTTTTATGTTTTAAATCATGAAATTACATGCTTATAATGATTTATCTCCATGAAGTTTTTATGAATTTTTATTATACATGATGTTTACAAACTATTTTTATTAAAAGAAGCCCTTATTACATATTTTATGAATTATTTCTTGAACTTACATGAATTTTGAATCTTTATCATATTTTCATGAAATTGTTGGTGATATTAAAACTTGCATGTTTGAATGGTGTTTTTTATAGAATTTAAGCCCTAGTTGGTGATCTTAAAAGTGAAATCATGCTATTACTACAACTTTTAATACTATTCCCATGCTTAGTCTAAACCATGCATTGCAAGTGTTTGATAAAATGCCTAGATGAAAGGATTTTGAACAATGACTACTTAATATGTCCCTAAAGCTTTAGTATGTTTTAATTATTATGGTTTCCATATCATGTCCATGAGAATTTCAGAATAAATCCTCAGTTTATGATTTGGTCGTGTAATTGTTCTATCTCATCATGTGTAGATATATCCTCATGTTACAGTCTTGTTCTCCATGTATTTGATGCAATGCTTAAGTGAATAATTGTGAACAATAATTTCCTTCCATGGTTTCAAAGATTTTATGTGACCCTGTTGTTATTGTTATCAAGTCTTGGGGGTTATGAATACCTGAAATTTAGTTGTTTACTTAGTCTCAGTAGTTTCAAATTAACTTTAGATATGTATGAGCATTATCAGTTCAGTTAGTTATCATATCAGTAAAATTTAGAATAGTTTAGTAATCAGTGTCAATTCCCTCTTCAGTTAAGCTTAGCTTAGTCCCGTAATCAGTTTCAATCCAGTTGGGAGTTGGATTTAGCATTGAGCGAACCCAGGGATGAGGGTATTCCTGTTAGTATAGGGTTTGACCCTTAGTAGAAATCCCTGAGTTACAGAACTATGTAGCCAGCGTAGGTTAAGATATCTTTCTGCCATATAAGGGTTGACACAGCTCGCATGAGTTTTCCTGCCAGTGAGGGTTGACAAAATGTCTTCCTTCTAGATAGGGTTGACTCATAGCCATTGTTAGTACCCATGGCATGGTACTAGCACCCTTCCAATTGAGGTCATAGGTTGGACCCCGATCATCTCAGACTGGGGCATTTCGGTTAGATGATACCTCTCATAGTTTCACTTTCAATATTCAGTACAAAACTCGGTTGAGTTTTGCTTTACCATAGCATACAGTTTATCAGTTATTCAGTTATCAGATTTTAATATTTCAGTTATAGACTATATCAGAAACATATTATATGCTTGGTCATGCATTCTTATATTTTACAGCTTTCACACATTTATATTCAGTATTCTCATGCTAACCAGAAAGTCCTTGCTTCATGCATGTTTACTAAGTTACTTTATATCATTCAGTTAGTTATTACTTCATGTTCAGTTATCTCATTCTATTCATTCAGTTAATTATCATTTATGCACATAAACCCATGCATCTCAGCCTTACCTCATTTAGCATACCGATACATTCAAAGTACTGATCGCATACTCATTTATTGCATTATGATGTTTCATATCATAGGTTCGGACTTCAGGTTCCTGACTGTACCTAGTTATCCCAGTGCACTAGTAGCAGCAGCAGTGGTGAGTCCTCATGTTTTGAGGACTAGTTATGTTATTTCAATTTCTCAGTTTTAGCAGACAGTCAGAGTTAGTTGGGGGCTTGTCCAATTAACTCCTCAGTTATTCAGTTCGACACTTTCAGACTAGTATAGACAATTAGTATGTTTTTAGTTGTTATTATCAGTGTTCTTTTTAAGAGATTATCAGAATTATGACTTAAAACCTTATGGCAATTTCAGTTAAATTCTGCAAAATAAATCCCTTTTTACCAGTTTTATTTAGTGCTCATAGCAGGTACCAGCTCATGGGTTAGCTTGTGGTCTTTCTGGACTGTAAGCACCGTGTGGCAACCAGGGTATATTTTTGGGTCGTTACACTTACTACCTCAAACCATCCACTAGGATACCTACGCCACCTACCATAAAGAGCCTTAAAAGGAGCCATTTGAATGCTAGAATGATAACTGTTATTATAAGAAAACTTAATAAGAGGCAAATGGTTAACCCAACTACCTTTAAAATTAATCACACAGTCCCTTAGTATATCCTCCAAAGTCTAAATAATCTATTCTGCTTGTCCATCCGTGTGAGGGTGGAAAGCGATGCTAAGGTTTACCTGAGCACCAAAACCTTTTTGAAACACATGCCAGAAATGAAATGAAAACTGCATACGTCAGTCTAAAATAATTAACACTGGTGCACCATACAGCTTAACTATCTCCTAAAAGAATAACTTAGCATAATCCTCTCCTGAGTAGTTAGTCCACACAGGCAAGAAGTGAGCAGACTTGGTCATCCTGTCCACAGTGACCCAAATAATATCATACTGATTGTGAGATCGTGGAAGACCCGTAAAAAAATCCATATTGATCACCTTCCAGTTCCAAATAGGAAATTTTATCTCTTGAGACATACCACCAGGCCTCAAATGTTCAACCTTAACTTGCTGAAAAATTGTACACTTAGCCACAAAGTTCACATATCCCTCTTCATATTGTTCTACCAGTAGATTTCCTTCAAGTCATGATACATTTTGGTCTAACGCAAATGAACTATATATCGAGACTCATGAACCTCATCCAAGATTCTTTCTCGCAGCCCATCACCTTCAGAAACGCACAACCTTTCTTGATACCTGAAAATGTCATCTCCTCTAATATCAAAAGTCATAACCTTTTGTTGACCCATATCATCCTTAATATGCATAAGTATGGGATCCAAAACCTGCTTCTCCTTTACCTCAACACCAAGAGATGATTTAACCACTTCCTGGATAATCACTCTTCCATCCTCGGAGTCCAAGAGAGGAACTCCTAAGTTAGACAACCTGTGAATATCCTTCACCAACCCTCTTTTATCCTCATCAATGTTAGATAGGATTCCCTATAGACGACCTGCTAAGAGCATCAATAACAACATTAGCTTTACCTAAATAGTAGCATAAACTCATGTCGTAGTCCTTAAGAAATTAGAGCCACCGCCTTTGCCTGAGTTTTAATTCCTTATGCATGAACACATACTACAAGATCTTATGGTTTGAATAAATATCCATTACACCCCATACAGATAATGGTGCTAAATCTTCAAAGAAAATACCACAACCACCAACTCTAGATCATGAGATGGGTAATTCCTCTCATGAACCTTAAGATGCCTTGAAGAATAAGCCACAACCTTACCTGCTGCATCAAAACACAACCCAATCCTATACGGGATGCATCATAATACACAATAAACTCATCAGTACCCTTTGGCAAGGTCAAAACTGGCACAGAAGTCAACCTATCCTTCAACTTCTCAAAACTACCTTCACAAGCATTGGACCACAAAAACTTAACCTTTTTTTGAATTAACATTGGAGTATCAATAGATGAGAAACTCTCTACAAACCTTCTATAATATCTAGCCAAGACCAAAAAGCTCCTAATGTTAGTTGGAGTCGTGGGTCTAGGTCATTTCTTAACAGCCTCAACTTTCTGTGGATCCACCTTTATCCCCTCACTAGCAATAACATGCACAAGAAAAGTCACAATATTTAGCCAAAATCCACACTTAGAAAATTTTGCATAAATTTTTGGTCCTTAAGAGTCTGTATCACAATTTAGAGGTGACTGGCATGATCCTCCTCACTTTTATAGTACAATAAGATGTCATCAATGAAGACTATGACAAACAAATCCAGAAACTGCTTGAACACCCGATTCATAAGATCCATGAAAGTAGCCAGAGCATTTGTCAATCCAAATAACATAACCAAAAACTCATAGTGACCATACAGGGTTAGAAAAGCAGTCTTGTGAATATCAACCTCTCTAATTTTTATTTGATGATAGATCTAACGGAGATCAATCTTAGAGAAACACCTAGCACCCTGGATCTAATAAAAAAGGTTATCAATCTTAGGAAGAGGATACATATTTTTCACTGTAACCTTATTTAAGTGACGATAGTCTATACACATCCGAAGAGACCCATATTTCTTTTGCATGAAAAGCACAGGAGAACTCCGTGGAGAAACACTAAGACAGATGAAACCCTTATCAACAAAATCTTTCAACTTCTTCTTAAGTTCCTTAAGTTCAGCTTGAGCCATCTTATAAAGAGTAATAGAAATGGGATGGGTATCCGATAGAAGATCAATTCAAAAATCTATTTCCCTATCGGGAGAAATTCTAGGAAGATCGTTGAAAAAACTTTAGGAAACTCATTAACCATAGGAACAGATTGCAAAGAGGGACTCTCAGAATTAGAATTATTAAACCAAACTAGATGATATAGAAACCCTTTGGAAATCAATTTCTATGATCTAAGATAAGAAATAAACCTCCCTTTAGGTACTAAGGAACTCCCCTCCCATACAATCACCAGTTTATTAGGAAAATGGAAACTGACTTCTTGGGTCCTACAATCTCGAGAAGCATAGCACGAATGGATCCAATCTATCCCCAATATTGTATCAAAGTCCATCATATCAAGTTCTATCAAATCCATTAATATCTCCCATGATGAAAGGACACCACACGACTCCTATAGATCTTTCTAGCAACAATAGACTCACCCATAGGAGTAGATACAAAAAAGGGGTCGAAAATACTTTTAGTACCAAAACCAAAGTGTACAGCCACATAAGACAGGGTTAAACCTAGATCAAGCAAATAATAAACATCATGAGAGAATATTTATAATATACCAGTGATAACATAGGGGATGCCTCATATTCCTAACGAGTAGCAAGAGCATAGATATGATTCTGGCCAGTGCCGGTACTTAAAGTGGCACCCTTAGGTGCCAGAGCCAAAGAAGTGGCAATCGGGACCTTATTAGCTCCAGTGTCCACCCTGGTCGAAGGACAATCTCACTGTATATGACCAAGAAGACCATAATTATAGCAACGATTTCTCCCCTCTTCGCAATACCCATGACGAGCTACCCACAAAATCAACATGGAGGGTAAAGTGGGGCTGACTGAGCACCACTAGCCTAAGACTAGGTATCCTGTGCCTTAGAACCACTGCTAGCATAAAAACAACGATAACCTAAAGACATAGGATAGGGAGCGCTAGCTGTTGAATAAAAGTCTCCCCAATTATTCCTCTTAGTCCACTGTCTACTATCTCTACCACTATTCTGCTGATTTGCACCCTGCTCTGAATATCTGAACTTTATGTTCTCCCTCTCTCGCATTTATGTCTATTTTTTTCTCATCCTCTACTTGATGAATATAAACCACTATCTTGGATATGTCCATATCATTATTCAACATGGCAGCCTTACACTCTAACACCAAATCACGGGACAAACCAAAAGCAAATTTCCTCATTATGGACCTCATATTAGACACCAATATTGAAGCATAATGGTCCAACTACTGAAACTTCAGGGCATACTCCTTAACACTCATCTTTCCCTGCTTCAAGTTCACAAACTCTTCTTTCTTAGCCTTTCTTAACACCTGAGGAAAGAAGTGATCAAGAAAAGCACCTAAAAAGTAATCCCACATTGACGGTTCAACATCATCACCCATCATCACTTCCCACTCCTCATACTAATTGTAAGCCATATCATTCAACTGAAAAGCAGCAAACTCCATACCCTCTGAATCAGTAGCATGCATCACCTTAAAGATTTTCTCTATGTCATTAATAAAACCCCTGAGGATCCTCCTATACATTGGAGAATTTAAAGTTTGGGGAATTCAACCTTATAAACTAGCCAACCCAAGTGACCTTAGATGAGCTAACAGCAGGACCAATATGATCAGACCGAGAAGACTATGATGTCACCAATTAAGCAAGAATATGAATAGACTGATGGAACTACACATTAGAGATATCTCTCTTGACTGAGGATAAGTATCACCAACCTAAGGAGGACTAGTAGGGACCGACTGAACCTCACATAGAGAGGCACAGTCAGGGGCAGGGACCCTAGACTAGGTCTATACATCATAAATAGGGTGAATTCCCTCCATTTTTTCCTTAGGTAGGATAGAGTTTCCAGCAGAGTTTCTATGACCGTCAGATCCTTGGGGAGGCATGATCTGAAATGTGAGTAATCCTGGAGTTAGAAGAGTTTCATAGTACTAAACTCTATAGCTCAAAAATAGAACACAAGAAAGGGAAATATTCCTAAATTCCTTGTAGCCTCCCTATTATAAGTTTGGCGCGCTACATACCTATAAAATGGACTCTAATAGACATGACTTTGTGGAAATCCAACGACCCTAAACCATGCTCTGATACCAAACTTTTTATGACCCAAACCTAGGACTGGCCATGATAGGTATCTCAATCCCACCAAGGGATGGAGACAACCCCCTTAACCTTACCTCAAGATCACCAGAAAAGTAAACAACGAAAGATAACTAAGATAGTAATAAGAATAGATAGTCAAAAGAGAGATCTATGAATCCAAACAAATAACAAACCCATATTGTCCATGAAAAACTCTTAAAGAAGAATATCGACAACGTCGGGACATGCCCCTGACTATGAAAAAATAAATACACAATTTCCAAAATATGAAAAGAACCTAATGGAATAATAGGGCCTTCAGAATTATGGAAGCCCACCATTTCACATCAACTCAACAGATGCACCACCCCATTGAATGCTTCACAGGGGTAACGGAAAATCCCTTAGAACCTACATCATAAAATGATGTAGCATTCAAGGATGATCAGTGAGGGTACTAGCATGTAACTCAGGGAATAGAGATAAAATAATGCAATTATAAAAATCCAATCATAAAGTATATGCACCACATTCATATACATATAAATAAGAAATTGAGATAAGGACAAGGTCCACGAACATAAGAGTTTAAGGTATTAACCTGAACTGTGTAGCTTGATCCGTACTAAAGGTACCCATGGGCTATATAGGTACAGCTCCCCCTGTTGGAAGGGCCCAGTGCATGTTAGCCCCATAAACTGAGGAAAAAATGAGGAAAGGCTAAAGACACCAAGGATATAGCCCTTTCAATACATACACACACACACATATATATATAAAGTGTACACCAAGCACATGGTCACAATGACCCCCAACTCTGGCAAATGTGGTTTCCTGTGTCGACCCCCTCGGGACCTACACCTTCACGGTGAGCTACATAATTTCCTTTAATCCCAAATTAAAATTATTTTCATATAACCAATCTTTAACGCAGAAGTCATCCATTAAGAATTTACAAACCTGGTATCGTCATAACAATATGCTTGCAAGCTTATATAATTATGCCAAACCAAACCATATAACTAAATAAACTCCCAAGTACTATTTGAAAATCCAAAACCAAGGCTACCAAGGCCATCCAAAACCATATTCATTCAATTATACTTTAATGCAATGTAGTGGGCTCAAAAGAAAAGTTAAACCATGCAATTATCCATATTCAAAATCAAGTTTACAAAGTGGGCTAAGTTTAATGTAATTATCAAGTTAAAATTCTATCAAAATTGGGAAACCCATGTTCCGTCATTCCAATCAAAACCCATCAACCCAATTTCAAACCTATAATTTAAATCACATGAATAAATATTAAATATATGCCATAATGTAAAAACACAAGTTAGGGATGAGCAACATGCCTGAAATATAGAACAATTTGAAGACAATTGGGTGTTTGGATCCTGGAGTAGTGATTTCTTGAAGAACCCTTGAGGTTTCTTGGGTTTTGAGTTAAAGAGGAAAAAGAATGACTTTGATTTTTGAAAACTAAAGGAAAAGGGTCACCTAAGTGTTTATAAGTCATACAAGGGGTAAAAAGACCAGAAGCCCCCCATCCTAAGTGAAAAAAATAATAACTAAACAAAATTTACATAGCGTTGTGGTACGCCACTCTCACGAAGGGTAGCCTCCATGCCACACCTTTATCGCGGAGGCTAACCACCATGGCACGCTACTATCACAGACCCTCACTACCTCAGGGTCCCAAAATGATCCGGAACCCCTTCCAAAAATTCTAAAACTTTTCCAAAAGCACCATTTTAACATCCCTAAACATAATTTAAGTTAATAATTAACATTACACACGCAGGAGGGTCAAAAATAAATTTGTTGAAATTTGATGGGGTCTCACATATTGACTCTCTTTCTGAACCTCATCACTCTCTTCATGGGTGACACATAAAGAAAGACTCGATCACCAATCTCAAACTATAAGGAATGAAGCTTACGATCGGCATAACTTTTTTGCCTACTTTGGGTTGCCTGAAGTCTATCCCGAATTATCCAAACCCAGCCCAAAGACTCATAAAACAAGTTTGTTCCACAAGGTGTAACCTATGAAGTCTCAAAATAACAACTAGAAGATCGACAATGCCTATCATATAATGCATCAAAAAGTGTTATCTCAATACTCAAATGGTAGCTATTATTATAAAAAAAACTTCACGAAGTCTAAATATTTCTCATGTCGACCTCTGAGGTCCATAACATATACACGGAGCATATCCTTCAAAGCCTAAATATTCCACTCCCACTGACCATCGGTATAGGGCTGCAAAGTTATGCTAAAGTCAACTTGAGTACCCAACTCCTCTTAAAACATCTACCAGAAGCTAGAAGTGTACATTGATCCTCCGTCTAAAATAATGGACATGGATACCCCATCAAGAAGAACTATCTCTCAAACATAGATATAAGCCAACCTCTCAGCACTAAAGAGGATATAAATAGGTACAAAATGGATTGATTTGGTCAACTGATCCATGATGACCCAAGTGTTATCAAAACCATGAGAAGTATGAGGTAACTCACTCACAAAAATCATAGTGATCTTCTCTCATTTCCACTCAGAAATAGGTAGTATTTGAAGAAAACTACCCTATCGTTAATGCTCAACCTTCACTGGTTGACAACACAAATAATGATTTACAACGTCTTCTATATCGTTTTTCATACCACCCACCAATAATATTGCTTTAAATTAAGATACATCTTAGTCACCCCTAGGTGGATGGAACAGCTAGAATAATATTTTTTCGCCAAAATCAATCTCACCCATTCACTAACTTTTGGCATACAAACTCAAACTCTAATCCTTGAAACACAATTGGAATCAAAAGATTCCACCTTATCCTCGCTACTCAGCACCTTATCTTGAATCACCCCCAAAATACCATCATCAAATTGGTGAGATTGAATTTTCTCCTTCAATAAAGATCTAGCATCAACAAAGGATAAAATATATATAAGTGTCAAAATATCAAGCCTAACCACCTGGTTAGATAAATACTGAACCTCCAAGGTTAAAGCTACTTCTTAGTCAAAAGATGAGCTAAGTTCCCCACACTAGCCAACTTTTAGTTCAAGGCATCTACAACCATATTACCTTTGTTCAAATGATAAAGAATAGTGAGGTCGTAATATTTAAGTAACTCAAGCTAGTTCCACTACCTTATTTTAAGATTCTACTAATTGAAGAAGTACCAAAGGATATGATGATATGAGAAAATCTCATATAGAAATCCATACAAGTAATGTCACCACAACTTCAACACAAATACCTTGGCATCCAACTTTAAATCATGGGTAGGGTAATTTTAACAACCATTTTCATAGTTATGTTTAAACCTTCTTTTAAAATTCTTTCCCTTTTGGAAGTTACAAAGTTTAGGCTAGGCTAATTTTGAACAAAATTAGAGCAAGGTGTGGTCAATGAAATTATGGGAATGATTTGGATTGTATTAGTAGTATTTGACTTGAATTCTAGATAGCTAAGACAATAAGAAAATTGTAGGAATTTACAGAATAAAATTTGGGTTAGTATAACTCTCAGAAGTGATCTTAGCATAAAGGGCATTATTTGGAATATCTCAAATTTGAGTTGTGTTGTAAACAATGGTATTTTAGGTCCAAGATGGATATTTTGTCCTATTGACTCTCCAAAAATGACTAGCACACTACTATATTGACCAGCACTATAGTGGAGAAATTCCTACTATAGTGGTGGTCAAAGGCTGGTCAATGTTGCTATAATGGCAGGTGATGCTATAGCAATGCTATTATTGCAATGTAAGCTGATATAGTAGTGAAAATCATAGTTGAATTATATATCTCCCTATAAACAGTTTATTATCCTAAAACTCATTTTGGAGCAAAGGAGGGGCAATTTGAGGTAATTTTCACCAAATATTCTTTTTTTGGCTTCAAAATAGTAAGGAATCCATCCCCGTTAACTTGTAATTGATGATTAATCCTTAGAGTTTCTAATTTACAGATTTTGAGGAGGTATTTAGGGCTAAATTTTTTATTTTATGGTGCAAGGAAGGAAATTAAGCAATAAGTTAATGATGTTTTATTTATTAACAACTAATTTATCCTTGCATTTCGTTAATTCACCAATTTAACTATGGAGTTGGTAGATTTGGTGAATTACAATAGAAAATCCCCAAAACAGCAAAAGAATGATCATGAACTTGAATTTAGGGGATGAGGGTGAGTTCTAATTGCCTACACGATAGGTCATGGTTTTAATTATGTGTTTTGGTCATGAGCAAGAAGAAATTACATGAAAGGGAAAGGATCCAGCTTAGAAAAGTTGTGCAGGCTTGGCTCGAGGTAGGTGTAGTTTAATCTAATTTATGTTATATGTGAATGCTAACTACTTTGTAGAGTGTCTTATTGGTGCATGTTTGGTATTGTCAAGGTAAACAATTTTATGGTTGCTATATGATCTTTGACCTATATTATTGGTTAAAAATGGAATGCTCGATATTTAGAACGTTCTCACAGAATTTTAGTGAAATAAGCTTGGAAAACACTTTTTCTAGGGTTAGTACATGGACGGAAATTGTCCCCTACAGGTCATGGATAGAAGATGGTTGTATTAACCCTAGCGTATATGTACGAGGGTCAGGTGAGTTTGAGGTTCCATGAGTGAAGTGGTAAAATATGTTTATATTCTAAATAAATTATTTTGACTTGCCTTAACTGAATTGTGATAATATGTTGAATTGTCCGTTTTAATCCCTAAATTCTTATTTGTTGCTTGTTATGATAAGTATAATTATTGAGAGTGGATTACTTGTTGTACAAAAATATGGGTATGCATTCATATTCTCATCTTAGGTTGGTCAAATGACCCTACCAGTATATTATTATTTTTTTGTGTGTTGATACTACACCTTCTCTTACTTTTATGGGTGAAACACATATTCTAGTGGATCCTACAAGACCTCTCTTATGATCCCAACAATTGACTTTAAATTTTGGGTGAGCAGCATATCTAGGCTTCCATGGAATCTCTCCTTATTCGCATAGTTCCTTATTTCAGAACATATGTTTCCATTTTAGTTTTTAAGGTTGCATCCTCTTCTTGACATTCTTTAGTAGTTTTCGTATGGACGACTTTTGGTTCCTTGGGATGGTTTATTTTCTTAAGTAAAATGCTTCACCTTTGATTGTACTTATTTTTTCTAGTTTAGCCTTGATTTTATCTATTAACGTATTAGCTCTTGATTTTCTAAGTGTTGCTTGTGAGATTGTGTTTTGAGATATATGGTTCTCCCCTCGGGTGAGTAGTATGGGTTCCACTTACAATGGGTTTGGGTCATGATAAAATTACTATCAGAACCTAGGTTTATCGATCTCATTTCACCAAAATAGGTTTAATAGAGTCTCGCTAAATGGTACGGAGATGTCTGTACAATTTTTTGAGAGGCTATAGGACTTTAGGAAATCTATCATTCTTGTTTCTTTTGTGATATTACTTTATTTTGATTGATATATGGTAATCCAAACTGGTATCTAATCCTTTTCATTTTTTTTGTTCGTGATGGTGACACTAGGTTCAATAGAGCCCGATCATCAATACCCACACTGACTGCTCTAATTGTGTGGACAGATGAAAGAGAGAGAGGATGAGTGTGAGGAAGAGGTAGAAGAAGGAGGGGATGAGCCACACCCTCTAGGGGTGGAGCTCAAGTAGAAGTTGGCCAGACTCATGAGAGGGCAGTATCACCACTCTCATTTTAAGATTTTTTTGGAGAGATAGAAGTAGTGGAAACTTAGGGTGTGGAACCATAGGAAGCGACTCAAAAAGGGGTTGCAGACCACGCCCTATATCCGCTGAGGTTGTGTAACAAGTGTTACCTTTTCAGAGTAGGTTCACTGGGACTGGAGCCACTCCTACGGTATCGACTAATCAGGATCTAGTTTTTTATCCTACTATCTCCATGGCTCCTAAGAGTGATAAAGCTTTAGGGAATAATATTTTTCATCATTCAATTTTGGGTTCGGTGATAACTAGTACAAAATATAAACTGTTGACAAAAATTTTGAAGATAAAACCTCCAACATTCCAAGGTACTAAGTAAGAGGATTCATTTTTAGTTCATCATTTATTGCTATGAGAGGTCACACAAAATGGGTATTTTGAAGCAACATCGAGTTGAGTTTGTGACCTTTATATTTGAGAAGGATGCTAAGCACTGTGGAGGGATTATGTTGAATGTTGGTCATCGGCTTTACCTCTATTGACTTGAAAGCAATTTCATGATTTTTTCTTAGAAAAGTATATTCCACGGGCCCTCTGTGACTGCAAGATAGATGAGTTTTTGGCATTAAAACATAGAGACATGTCAGTTGGAGCCTATGAGGCTAAGTTTAATGCTTTATCTCACTATGCCACTTAATTGTTCACCTTTGTAGAGAAGAGGATCCACCTCTACTTTAAAGGTTTGAACTATGATCTTCAGATATTGTCTATGCATATGACTTTTATTAGAAAGGGATTCAATAAAGTTTTGGACTATGTGAAGAAGTTGGGGGAGGGGCTTACACAAGTGGGTCAGGATACTATGTTAGCCAAGAAGTTAGGAAATATTGGGAATTTTAGTAGTTCTTACTCTAAGGGCTATGGTCAAAAAACCTATTTAGCTCATTTAATTCAGTCAGCCTTGCCAACTTCAACTGTGGTTCTAGCTAAGGTCTTTTCTCAGCAACATACTGTTAGGGGCCAGGGGGCTTTTTACTCTTCTACCAGTCAGTCTTTTCTAAAGTGAGGATATTTCCATTACGGTGTTGTAGGCCACTTTAAGAGGGAGTGTCCTATGAGATAGGTGAATTCCCAGGCACAACAGCAGGCTCGGGCTATAGTTCCAGTAGGTAGAGAAGGAGGAGGCAGTAATAGAGGTTGTCTAATGGGTTGACAAAGAAATCAGATAGGTGGTCAGAGTGGTCACAAAAATAAAGACACGGGGGGGAGTGCAGCTGGGGAAGAATTTAGATCAAATTGATGATCGAGTTTAATGTTATGTATTTCCAGCAAAAACTAATGTCGACTCTTCTAATACGGTGATCATAGATACTATTTTTATTTGTGACCAGATGGCTTCTATTTTATTTGATCCATGGTCTACTTATTCTTATGTATCTATCTAGTTTGCGGTGGTTCTAAATCTGGTTTTTGATGTTTTAAGTTATCCTATTTATGTGTCTACTCTAATTGGCGAGTCTATAGTTGCAACCCATGTTTATCATTTTTTCTTTGTATTACTAATAGGTTTTCAGACTTAGGTAGACTTAAATATTCTGGATATGTTGGACTTTGATGTAATTTTGGTTATGATTTGGTTATCTCCATATCACATTGTTTTAAACTATAATGCTAAGATAGTGGCTCTATCTATGCCAAGAGGTAATCAAGAGTGGGAGGGAGTGTATAAGGCCAAGACAGTGAAAATTATATCATTTTTCCAAGATATAAAGCCTGTGGCGAAGGGGTGTCAAATATTTTTAGCTCATCTCTAGGATATGAGTGTGGGGTTCCCTTCTGTAGAGTCAATTTTTGTAGTTTTCAAATTCCAGGATATATTCCCTTTAGACCTACCATGTATGCCCCCAAATAGAGATATTGATTTCTGTATTGACTTAGAGCTAGGGATTCACCCTATATACATTTTTCCCTATAGAATGGCTATATCAGAGTTAAGAGAGCTCAAGACTTAACTGTAGGAGCTACTTAAGTAGGGCTTTATTTATCCAATCGGTTCACCTTGGGGTGCCCCGGTCATGTTTATTAAAAAAAAGGCGATAGTCTAAGGATGTGCATCGATTATAGATAGCTAAATAAGGTTACTATTAAAAATAAATACCCCTTGCCTCGTTGACGATATGTTTGACCAGTTACAGGGTGCATCAATAATCTCCAAAATTAGTTCACGACAGAGTTATCATCAGTCAAAAATTAGATCAAAAGATATGATCAAGACAGCTTGTCAAACTCGATATAATCATTACAAATTTTTAGTGATGTCTTTAAGGTTGACTAATGCACCTGCATCCTTTATAAGTTTGGTGAACGGGATCTTTAAGTTGTTCTTAGATTCTTTTGTTATTTTGTTTATTAATGATAATCTTGTCTACTCTAAAAGTAAGGAGGAGAATGCATTCCATCTTTGCATAGTCTTGGAGATTCTGAGAAAGAAGAGATTGTTTGTGAAGTTTTCAAGTGCGAATTCTAGAGTCTTCAGTTTCCTTCTTGGGGCATGTGGTTTCTATAAAAAGGTAATGGTGGTTCCCCAAAAAATTTAGATAGTTAAGAATTGGATTAGGCCTAGGGAGTGACTAAAGTAAGGAGCTTATGAGTCTTTCTAGTTATTACCGCAGTTCTTTTAAAAACTTTCCATCCATTGCAATGCACTTGACAAGGTTGACTCAGAAGGAAGTACCATTTTTTTGTCAGATCATTATGAAAAGAGCTTTTAAAAGCTCAATACACTCTTGACTATAGTGCCTATTCTCTTGTTGTTGGTTGAAGTTAAGGACTTCATAGTATTTTCCGATGCTTTACTTTTGGGTTTGGGTGTTGTGTTGATGCAGGATAAAAATGTCAATGCTTATGATTTGAGGTAGTTGAACCCTCATGAAAAAACTACCTAATACATGAATTAGAGTTGGCAGCGGAGGTATTTGCATTAAAGATTTAGAGACACTATCTTTATGGTGTTAAATGTGAGGTCTTCACAAATCACTGTAACCTGCACCACGTGTTCACTCAAAGGGATTTGAATCTAAGGCAGCAAAGGTGGATGGAATTGTTGAAGGACTATAATGTAACTATTCAGTATCATCTGGTTAAGTCTTATGTGATGGCAGACTCATTAAGCCAAAAAGTAGTAAGTCTGGGTAGTTTATCGTTCTTGAATGTGTCCAGGAGACCACTAGGTAGAGAGTTTCAAACTCTAACATGAGCATACAGTTTGGGGTCTCAGATAGTGGTGGTTTGTTGGCTTTTATCAAGGTAAAGTTAACATTTGTGGATCAGATTAAATCTAAATAATTTGAGTATGAGAAGTTGAATACATTCTGGAATAAAGTGGTGTGGGGAGATGTGATAAATTTTACTCTTAATATAGGTGGGGTGTTGTTGTTTAAAGAAAGATTATGTGTTCCTCAGATTGGTGATTTGATCAGCGATATGCTTTTAGAGTCCCAAAGTTCATATTATTCTATTCAATTAGGTACAACCAAGATGTATTAGGACTTGAGGAAACTTTATTGTTGGCTCGAGATAAAGAGAGACATAGTGGATTATATGTCCAAGTACACCAAAGGCCTGTGGAGTTTCTTTGGAGGATTCCTACACATATTTGGAAGTGGGAGCACATTGCTATAGACTTCAAGGTAGGTCTTCCTATGACTTTGGGAAATTATGACTCTATTTGGGTGATAGTAGATTAGCTGATGAAATCATCTCACTTTTTACCAGTTTGGGTAAACTACAACTCTCAGTAGTTAGCTAAAATCTACATTAAGGAGATTATCAGTGACCCTTACTATCATTTAAGATAGAGACACCAAGTACACTTCCAAATTCTGGGATAGGTTACATGAGGAATTGGTCACCAAGCTCATATTTATCATGACCTTTCATCCTCAAATTGATGGGTAGTCATAGAGGACGATCAAGTGGTAGAGGACATATTGAGGGACTGGGTGATTGATTTTGGTAGTTATTGGGACTAGTTTCTTCTATTGTATGAGTTTTCATACAACAATAGCTATTACTCCAACATTGATACAGCCCCATTCAAGCCACTCTATGGATGAATGTATAGGTCACCTATAGGGTGGTTTGAGGCTGACATTGTCAAACCTTTGGGCATAGACTTGGTAAAGGAGGCTCAAGATAAAGTAAGGTTTACTCAAACCAGGTTATTGACTACTAGAAAAAGAAGTATACAGACTATAAGGTACGAGATATAGACTTAAAAATTAGTGATAAAGTTTTTCTTAAGGTGTCTCTCATAAAAGGAGTCATGAGGTTTGATAAGAGGGGCATGCTTATCCCATGGTGTATAAGTCCCTTCGAGGTTCTTGACGAGGTGGGTTCAGTTGCATAAAGGATAGCTCTACCATTAGTATTATTGAAAGTAAATCTTGTATTTCATGTCTTAATGCTGAAAAGGTACTATGGGGATGAAGACTACATCATTAAGTGGGATTCAATGCTTCTAGATAAGGATTTGTCTTATGAGAAGAAACAAATAGTGATTCTAGATTGGGAAGTTTGAAAATTGAGAATGAAGAAAATTCATTCAGTTAAGGTTTAATAGAAGCATCGTCCAATTGAGGAAGCCACTTGGGAAATTGAGAAGGAAATATGGGATTAGCAACCTCAATTATTTAAGGATTCAAGTACTCTCTTCTCTTTTTGTTTTAGCCTATTTTTACGTTTGATCATTTAGGGATGAATGATGGGTAAATTGGTATTTTTTGTAATGACCATTTCCATCATTATGTATAAACCTCGCATTAAAAGTCCTATGTTAAAATTTGTTTTAGTTTTAAAGTTAAAATTTTAGGCTAGGCTGGTTTCGGATGAAATCGAAGCGAGGTGTGATCTAGAAAAATTTGACAATGATTTGGATGGTTTCAGCGTCATATAACTTTAATTAAAGATAGTTAAGACTATAAGAAACTCATAGGAATTTAAAAAATCAAATTTGGGTGAGTAGAACTCCCAAAATTAATCTTAGTTTAAAGGGCATTGTTTGGAATGTCCTAAGTTTAGGTGTGTTGTAAAAAGTGGAATTTTGGGACAAAAATGGATGTCCCGTCCCATTGATGCTGCTATAACAGGTGGAATGCCTCTTTAGAAACCAATGATATAGCAGAGAAATTCCCGCTATAGCGGTGGTCAAAGGCTAGTTAACTCCACTATAGCAGTGAAAATCACAGTTTAATTAAATATTTCCCCCAAAATAGTTTATTATTCTAAAACTCAGGGGAAATGAGCGGTGATTTGGGGCAATTTACACTAGAAATTCTTCATTTGGCTTCAAAAAGATAAGGTATCCATCCCTGTTAACTTGTAATTGATGATTAAGCCTTAGAATTTCTAATTTATAGAGTTCGAGGAAGGTTTATGGAGGAATTTGATTGTTTTCTGGTACAAGGGGAGAAATTAAGCAATAAGATAAAGGGTTATGTTTATTAACAATTAATTCACCTTTGCATTCCGTTAATTCACTAATTTATCCATGAAATTGGTAGTTTTTGGTGAATTAGGTGAAAAATCCTAGAACGGGAAAGAAATGATCATGAACTTGACCTTAGGGGTTGGGGTGAGTTATAATTTCCAACATGGTAGGTCATGGTATTAATTATGTGTTTATATGATTATTCTAGACCAAGAAAAAAACAAAAATTGTACAGAAGGGCAAGGCTCCGATTTAGATGAATTGTTCACGCTTGATTCGAGGTAGGTGAGTATTATAGCTTAATTCAATTTCTGTTATATCTGCATGTTAACTAAACTATAGTGTGTCTTGTTGGTGCATGTTGTTTGGTGTGGTCAATACAAATGCGTTTAGGATTGTTATATGATTTATGACCTAGTTTATTTGTTAAATATGGAATATTCGATATTTATAATGTTCTCATAGGCTTTTGGTGAAACAAGGTTGACAAACATTCTTGTCTGGGGTTAGAACATGAATGGAAATGGTTTCCTGCAAGTCATGGCTAGAGGGTGGTTGTATTACCACTAGCGTATATTTATGAGAATCAGGTGAATTTGACAGTTTTGTGAGTGAATTGGGAAAATATGTTTATATGCTAAATGAATTGTTCTGACTTGACTTGAATGAATTTGACTGGTGATAATATGTTGATTTGTAGGTTTTTATCCCTAATTTCTTATTTGTTTCTTTTTATGCTAAGTGTAATTGTTGAGTGTGGATTAACTTGTTGTACTATAATTTGGTTATGTGTTCATATTCTCATCTTTGGTTGGCCAAATAACCCTACCAGTATACTATTTTTTTCTTATGTGCTAATACTACACCTACTCTTACTTTTGTGGATACAACACATACTCCAACGTCTCCTACGAAACCTCACTTGTTATCCCAGTGGTTGACTTCAAATTTCGGGTGAGTAGCATATTTGGGCTACCATGGAATCTCTTTTTATTGACATAGTTCCTTATTTTTGAACTTATGTTTCCTTTTCAGCTTTTGATGTTGCATCCTATTCTTGACATCCTTTAGTAGTTTTGGTATGAACGACTTTTGGTTCCTAAGGATGGTTTATTTTCTTAAGTACAATGTTCCGCCTTTGATTATACTTATTTTTTCTAGTTTAGCCTTAATTTTATCTATTAATGGATTAGTTCTTGATTTTTTAAGTGTTGCTTCTGAGATGGTGTGTAAGGATAGATGGTTCTCCTACCGAGTAAGTAGTATGGGTGCCACTCTTGATGGGTTTTGGTCATGACAGTAATTTCTCTCATAAGGCTTCAACCGATGAGAGGCATAAGAAATCACCTTACCCTCTTGCATAAACACCACACCTAAACCAACACATGAAGCATCACAAAACACCATAAAGCCCATACCCTCCTTGGGCAAGGTCAAAATAGGAACCGAAGTCAACAAATCTTTGAGCTTTCGGAAGCACTTCTCATACGCATCCGACTAATGAAATACCATCTTTTTTTAGTCAACTTGGTTAAAAGAACCGCAATAGAAAAGAAATCCTCCTCAAAACATCGATAACAACCCACCAAACCAACAAAACTCTGAATCTCGATAGGAGAAGTAGGTCCATCCCAATCAAAAATCGTCGCTACATTGGCCAGATCAACCATAATATCATCTTTGGACACCACATGACCCAATAAAGAGATAGAAACCAACAAAAACTCACACTTGAAAAACTTTTTATACAACTTCTCATCACGCAACCTCTAAATTACAATCCTCAAATGTTTCACATGACTGGCCTCCTTCTTTGAATAAACCAAGATGTCATCTACAAATACAATCACAAAAGAGTCGAGATACGATTAAAATACCTAGTTCATCAACTCCATGAATATTGTGGGAGCATTCTTCAACCCAAAAGGCATGATCAATAAATCATAATGATCGTATCGAGTCAGAAAAGCCATCTTCAATACATTCAAATCTCTAATCTTCAACTGGTGATACTCGAATCTCAAATCAATCTTAAAAAATACCAAAGCACCCTGAAGTTGGTCAAAAATATCATCAATGTGAGAAAGAGTATACTTGTTCTTAATCGTTACTTTGCTCAACTGTGTATAATCGATACACGTACGCATGGGAACCATCTTTTTTCTTCACGAATAAGACAGGAGCACCCAAAGAGATACACTAGGCCTAATGAATTCCTTACTCAAAAAATCCTACAACTACTTCTTTAATTCCTTCAACTCTGCCATCCTATATAGAGGGATGGAGATGGGATTGGTGTCTGGCTCCACATCAATAGAAAAATCAATATCCTGATTTGCAGGCATACCAGGAAAATCCGTAGGAAACACATCCATGAACTCACGAACAACCCAAATAGAATCCATAGAAGGCAGTGAGGCAACACTAGTATCACGAACATAAGCCAAATAAGACAAAAACCTTCTCTCTACCATGCAACGAGCACGTAAAAAAGATGTAACACCCTTTGGGCCTGAATTAAGCATACCCTTCTAAGCTAACCATGGCACACCCGGTGTAGCTAAGGGCATGGTCTTGACATAATAGTACAAATAGCATCATAAGAAGTTAACCAATACATACCCAAAATAATATCAAAATCATTCATGTCTAGAATAATCAAGTTTACCCAATTCTCACGACCCATAAAGGTAACCACACAAGATTAGTACACCCGATCCATCACAAAAGAATCTCCTACAAGGGCAAAGACATGAAGAGGCATAGCAAGGGGATCATATGTAATATCAAATGTTGAAGAAAAATATATAGAAACATAGGAGAATATAGTCTAAGTGTCACATAACACATAAGCAAATCTGTAACAAACTAGGATGACACCTTTAATAACTGCATTAGAAGCCTTTATCATAGATCTCCTAAGTATAACATAAAACTGACCACGTCTACTCTCAGACTGAGTAACACTGTGACCAACTCCATGGGATCCTCTATCTCTACCTCTAGCACTACTAGCACTGCCTCTACCACTCAGTGAACTACTTTTTACTGCAGATATCGGAGTAGGATAAAGCTGAAGCTGAGAACCTTACTGAGTGGGTTCATACATATATTAAGATCAATCCTTGGCCATATGGATAAACTCATCACATATAAAATAGCCTTTACAACCTGAGTCAATCTGAGAAGGTGTGGATGAACTACAACAACTGTCTTGCCCTGAAGCGTTGATCTTAGACCCTCTAACCACATAACCCGATACAAGGCCACCAGAAGTCATAAAACCTAGAGGTCTACCACCTGATCCTTACAATGCATCATGAACCAACCTACCATGTTAACAACGGTAACCTTTACTAGAGAAATATCTATCTCAAAAGGCGTGTCCAGTAAACTCGCATTAATAATACACCTTCTTGGTGACTTTCTGAGTATCCTAGATAATAGACGTGGTCATCTTGGTATGCTCAATAATATTCTGGAAAAAAGCCCCTAGAACTACCATCTGGATTATAGCCAACCAATATGAACCATCTAACACATTCACAAACTTTTGAATACTCATAGATTCGGTGGAGATGCTAGCGGCCGAATATCTGGATAAGGTATGAAAATGTGCCTCATACTTGGCAATAGACATGGAACCCTGCTCCAAGTAATCAAACTCATACCACATTTGGTCTCTCAAGTTATGCAATACAAACCTCTCCAAGAAGGCCTCAAAAGACTAAGTCCAAGTCATAGCAGGTGAACCCAAAGGACTACAACTAAAAAGAGACCTCCATCAATTCATATCCATATCCGTCAACTGATAGGTAGTATAAGCAACTCTATGAGACTCAAGGGATCCAAGATTATGTAACTTATTGTGGCAATCAATCAAAAAATTGTAGGCATCCTCGCCAATAACTCTGCTAAACTTAGGCATAACCAAATAAATAAACCTCTCAAATCTCTTTCGATCATTAGCAGACGTAGCTGTACTCGAAGCAACCCGAGGAAGAGTAAGTCTGGCAGGCAAAGAGTCCATACGTAGGGGGTGTGATAGATGATAATTGAACCCTAAAAATAGGAATACCATAAGCAAATATCAACAGTGATGGTGGAATATTACTCGAAGTATGAGAAATACCAGGTACACTCAAGGGAACACCCTTCAAAAATCTAAAAGGGCGAATGAAAAGACACTGAAGCACTGGGATGCTGACTAAACTCTGTGGAACCTGAGTTGGCATTGCACCCCCTTATTGACAATTATCCCTAGAGTATACAACCTCAGGATTAGGAGAGACCTTCCTAGAACGTCCTCTAGATGGGGCAACTCCTTGTGCCCGTCCTCTACCTCTAGGTTGACCAAGACCTTTGTACCTAGCATCTCTGTGCCTAGTCCTCACCATCTGCATAGAAAAAAATAGAATAAAAATTTAGAATATTGGGTATGAACAACCCGCTCAATAAGAAATCAAATTGGAGAAGTTTTTTCTAAGGGTATTTTATAGCCTCTCAAAGATAGATATGAACGTCTATGTACAGATCTGTGAGACTCTACTAGATATCCTACACTTATTCTAATGAGATTAGTGAACCTAGCATTGCAATACTAATTTGTCACGACCCAAAAATGATGTCATGATCTCACTTGTTGCGGCCTAGCCTTGCCCAATAATCCCATACCCCAAAATCAAAAGAAAATCTCCACATAATAAGAAATTAGACAAGACAAGACATAAATAAAGTAGATGTCTGAAGAAGAAACATAAACCCCCCAAAATCTAGTGTCACAAATGTAAGAGCATCTAATACATAATCGAATTTGAAAATACTTAGTTTGTTTCTAAAAATTACATAAATAAAGATAGGATGAGTTCTTAAAAAAGTAACTCTGAACACTAGAGCACTCCAGTACCTCAAAAAATCACCAACTCAATTGCACGACCTCGGCCTCCATTTGTCATACTCGTTCTAGGATTTGCACCGAAAGGACACAGTAGGAGTGAGTAAGTCCACTTATACTTATTAAGTATCATAGGCCAATTGAGCAAAGAAGAAAATAATATAAGTAAAGAAAACTATGAGCAAGCCACCTGCAAATAGAAAAGTTCCCAAATGGTAGCTCACATCCCCTCCAGTGACAGTTCTAATACAAATATTGAAATGAAATAATACAAATATACATGAAAAGTATATGGGAGATAAACCTAAGTCAAGGAAAACTAAAATAATTATGAAAGATGCATATGCAATGCAATGATGATGAGATGAATAGTGAAAGTCATCGCCTGACTTTCTGTGTACACCTATCAAGCTTGCAGCTCCCAAGATAGGATTCATATAGGGTTTGCAACTCATCTACTATAACACATATCTCAAATATCAAACCACCTCTTCGGCTAGTATTCACGAAGAGGGGTTTTATAAAAACATCTCATTTTCATTCAAAATTAGTGTTCCTCAATTATACCGGTATCTCATGAATGTATATGTATGGGATATGAATGTAATTCTTACAATCAAATAAGAATAAAGATATCTAATTTATTCAATATATATGTGTGTGTGTGTGTGAGCACCGAAATTAAATCAATTTATGTTCAATTCATGATTATCAACTCCAACTAGGTACCATTGAAATAAATATGCATGTAAGACATTATTGATATTATATCAACCCCTAACTTCAAGCATAAAGTGCTTCAACGCGAAGCTTTTCCCTTTCAGAAGGCCCTCTGAATCAACTACAACATTTAAATATAGCATCTACGCATTAAAAAAACTAATGACACCCATAATGCACATATTTGAGTTCAGTACTAAATGGATTCAAAAGATGAGTTCAAAAATAAAAAGGGTAAAATCAAATTTATTTTTTAGAAATACAATTTCCAAGGTTAAAGGAATCTTCAGTTCAAAATCCACATGAAAACGAGTTTATAATGATATTCAAATCAAAGAGAAATTATTTTTAATCTTTTCCAAAAAAAACCCTCAACATCCTAAGTTAAAATCAAGCTTAAAGAGTATTTTGATGATGTAAATCAATGTAACGTAATAAAATTATGGTTTTGGAGCTTGCCCAAGCTCAAATAGTGATGAAAACTCTAAAAATTGCCCAAATCTAAAGTTCAAAGTAAAAAAATGGTGAAAAGGCATAAAAAGTGGAGGTTTATATACAACGGTTGCCGTTTATGCGGCTACTACTAAAGAAATACCATACCGCTAAAGCAGCTACTTCTTAATCCATGTCTGACCATTAAAGCGGTTATCACTTAAGCGGTCTTAGGCCGCTAAAGCGGTTGCACCAGATATCAGCGAATGTTGATTTTGGTGCAAGCCAATCAAGTTTCAAAAGGACCCTCAGAATTTGATTAGGATTCATTAGTGATATCAAATTTATTTTAAAAAGATCATTTTTAATAAATTAACCCTGGGACCACTTTAAGGCATATTTCACTAGTTTTTCAAAGAAGGGTGGAAATGCAAACTAAAGGCTCTGACTTGGACCAACCCCGCTGCTAACCCAAATTCGACATTCCAAATCTAATAAAAATTTCAAATCATCATCAGGCACTCAGATTGTCAAATATTGATCAAAGTCAACTATGAAATTTTTAAAGCCTCTAAAAATCATAAACTCTCCCAAATCACTCCCGATCGCATAAAAAACTGTGTCAACTATCCTTATGCCCCAAAATCAACATATAGCAACTATGGGAGGAGAAAAATGGTCCAAATACATAAAAAGAAAGATTTCACACTTCAGGTCATTATATTGGTGCACTTAAAAATCGTGGACCTTACACCAAACACCGCATTAAAAAATAATCTTTTTAAAAATAAATAAGGATCAAATCAAAAATTAAAATTAAAACATCAAATTATTTGGCTTGGTTTGATTTTCAATACTTATGTTCATTCATCCCTTGAATCTAGCGAAACCATCAAAATTAGAGTTGTCCTTTTAAGAAAAGTCTCTTGTAAATTTTAAAAATGAGATAGCCACCTGGAGAGATATTATTTAGATATATAAGACAGATACATTCTTGACTGTTTAACTCTTTATACTTATATAGAGTTAATATTGATTATTGTGGGATACACGTCCAAATCACGTGCCAATAAACTAGTAGAACGATATGAGTAAATCTCAATACTAAGATCAAGTTTCTTTTACACTAAAAAACATAAGAATAAGAGAACTGTAGTTGGGATAAATACTTAATGCATTGCATTGTTCAAATCTCATGTAATTAATGTTGCTCTTCGGCTGCTATTGTTGTTGCTGCTTGTCGGTGGCGGTTGTTGTTGCTACTCACCGTTGAGTAAAGGATCTCAAGGCTCAAGCTGCTCGAAATAATATGCGAAGGGAGATTGTGACTTAAAGGCTAGAGCAAAACAATTAGGGCTTGAGTAAAATGGGCTTAGGCCTTAAAATATTTTGGGACAAATTATAAGTTAAATATAATTTAAAATATTATTAAGATTCTTGTTTTTTATAAAAGTTTATTTCTTTAGTGGACTGAAAGATTATGATTCTTACATCGAACACCGAATCAAAGAATAATTTCTTATTTTAAAAAAAAATAAAGAAGAAACTAAAAAATCAAAACAGAAACATCATATTATTTGGTCGGTCCGATCTTCAGTATTTCTGCCCATCCCTCCCCTAAATCTAGCAGAATCATCAAAGTTCAAATCTGACCTCCCCAACATTAAATGTTTACTTTGGTCAAACTTCCTAAGTTTCAAAGCTCCAAAACTCAGTAATTCATCTGAAACTGACTGAGCACTTAGTGAATAACGACTCATTTCTTCACGTCACATGTACTAATCTAAATCTATTGGAGGTAGAGGGGGAGGCGGGTCAAATGGAGAAAACGAGGCAAAAGTCACAACATTACTTTGAGGTTCGTTACACAAACCCTATAAATTAGGTACTAAAATATAATTTTTTTAGAAAAAGTAAAATTTATCTGAATATGTCGTTTGCATCAAATCATATACATCAAACTTCCACAGTTATATAATTTAATAATGTAGAAAAATATAATAATTAATTGAAAAAACATGCGTCATGCATCTTTGTTTTTGATATAAATAGTGATTGCGATCAAATTTTTGCCACGTTATTGAGAATGACTCATAGTAGCTAAATCTTAAGCGAGATCTGAACAAATAGTGTGAAGAAATTTTCCAGAAAGCTACTTTTCAATCAAATGTCAAAAAGAAAAATGTTTGAAATGAAAAAAATCTATTCAATTTATTTTTCAATTCTTATAACAATTAAAGAACTTTTTCATTTAGGTAATTACAATTTATGGGCACGGGCGGACCTATGTAGGATTTTGGGGTGCTCCGGCACCCACTAATCTCGATGCGGAATAAGTATAATTACGTAGAAAATAAAGAAAAATAGGTATAAAACATATAAAAGAACACATTATAACAAAAAATTTGTTGGGTGCATTGTCATTTAGGTTGATTTTAAGGTCCTTCATTGGAAGGAGGCCCCAGGTTCGGACCTCATTGTGGTAATTTTTCAATTTTTAAATTTTTCAAGTTTAAGCACCCACTATCTGAGGACAATTTTCTAGATATAAAAATTTATAACTTCTAACTTCTAAAAGTAGCAATAAAATTTACAAAATGTATACTCCCTCCGTCCCATTTTACTCGTCCCAAATTTTCTAATTTTTTGCCCCATTTTACTTGTCCTTTTTTACTTATCAAGATAAGATAATTTTTTATTCCATTATGCCCTTAGTGTAATTGATTACTCTTTATTATTAGCATTCTTGAAAAATATTGCAAAGGAGGAGTACCATTAAAAGTACACCATTAAGAATATAAATGGTGCTTTGGTATTAGTCATCCATCAATATTGGAACTAACAACAAGACACAATTAAGAGGGACAAAATGGTAAAGTTACATTATCAATCATTATTTTCTTAATAGCTGTGTCATCCCAATTTAAAACGGGTAAAATGGGACGGAGGAAGTACAACTTTCGATAAATTTTAATCTTCTGTGGCACACAAACTCTAATTTACATTGTTCCCTTCCCACCCGCCATGATTGCCTCGTTGCTGCTACCCCATTTTCAATACTGCCGCCCCTCACTGCTTTACTGCATTAAAAAAAAAGGAAATGCTCTAAAATTATCTAAATTTTGATGAAATTTATTGTAAGACGTCTTAATTTTACGCGGGTTCTATTACCCCTAGAATTTTTGGGTAAACACAGAATAACAACAAAAGTATTTGTGGTAAAATAATAGGAAAATAAATGAAAATAATGACATCAAGAATTTTACGTGAAAATCCTTTTAAATAAGGAAAAAACCACGGACCAAGAGGAGCAAATGATATTACTATAGTAAAGAGTTTTTACACCGTAATCACAAGTACAATACTCAAAGTGACTACTACACACTCAAAATAAATAACCCTCTTTTGACCACCACCTTACTAAAATATCGCTTACTATAATTTTTTTTCCTTATAGACTATTTTAATTAATATGTGGAATACCTCACTGCTCTATATTATTTTCTCTCTGTTTGGTGTGTTCTCCAAATGAGCCGAAGCTCTCTATTTATATCACTGAGATGTTTTGTTCTGATGTCATTGGTGACATCTTTACTCAAGAAAAAATCCATATGAATGGATTAATTGGCCGGTGGACAACCTATATCTATCAAACTCGTTGAAAATAAGTCATGTCATGAATAATTTTTTCAATGGCATTAATGGGGCTGGACCCTACAAATCTCCCCCTTCAGTCCCATGCATTTGAAGGAGGTATTCTCGTTCTTCTCAAAGAGAGCTCATACCGACAAGCTCTTTGCACATTTTGAACTTATTTTTTGGCACCACCTTTGTCAGCATATCCATGGGATTTTCACTCATGTGAATCTTCTTAACATAGAAAGATTCGTTCTCCACTTTTTCACGAATCCAATGGTACCTTACATCAATATGTTTTATTCTTGCATGGTACATGAAATTCTTGATCAAGTCTATTGCACTTTGACTGTCATAATAGACAACGTAATCCATTTGCTGCAATTCAAGTTCTTGAAAAACTCATTTGAGTCATATCATTTCCTTGCCAGTTTCAGTAGCCGCAATATACTCAGCATCAGTTATAGATAGTGCGACACACTTCTGCAACTTCAACTTCCGTGATATAGCTCCCCCTGAAAATATAAACAAAAACGTAGTAGTAGATTTTCTGCTATCAAGGTCACCTGTCATATCAGCATCTGTATAGCCTTTCAAGATTAGATCAGATCCTTCAAAAAACAAACAGTCACTTGAGGTTCCTCTTAGGTACCTTAATATCTATTTGACTGTGTAATACCCCAAATTTCTGAACCAGAATGCTACACGGTGCTCATGACCCCGAAGGACCACAATTTAACCCATGACTGATATCTGTACTTGTATACTGCATAATATATCATAAAATGCAGAAACATGAAAATGAAAGGCCATAAGGTTCGAACTGAATAAATGTCTAATAACAAAATGTCTGAAAAAAGAATAACAATACAAAAATAAGTCATAAATATTGAAAATAATGAGATCTAAATATCTAATCTGACATCTAGTCTGAAAGCCTCTAACTAAACTGAATAAGGAGTTGAAGGAACATGTCTCCAACTACCTCCATCTTACAACTGAATAGTGAATGTAGCAATAATCATATCGTCCTCAAGTGAGAAGGACTCACTGCAAACTTTGAACACTGGAATGCTACTGCTGATCGGGAGCTCGTGCCTCTGAACCTATAGTGTAACATAAGAGAAAGCACCATAGTGCAAATGCGTCAGTACGTCTGAATGTACTGAGTATACGAGTGAGGTAGGCTAAATGCAAAGGGTTATATGCATGAACAATACTGACTGATATGAACGTGAGAATACATACATGCATACGTAACTAAAACTAAACTCGTGGAGATACTGACTACTGAGTCTGAAACCTGACAATATGAGTGTACTGATACTGAGATACTGGATGACTGAGTTTACTGATATTGATATCACTAATAAGTGATGGATCTGATACTGTATTACTAGATATTGAGAGACTGATATTGCTTTACTGATAAATGAATGATTATTTCTAACAGTTTGGATTATGAAGAACTGGTCTGATTGACTGTATCTGATAGTCCTGAAACTGAGTACTGATAGCATGAGTGACTATATCTAATAGACCTTATACTGTTTATTGATAATATGAGTGACTTTATCAGACAGTCCTAAATTTGATGAAACTATCTGAGTCCTGTACTGTATCTGAGTTGACTGTATCTGACAGTCCTGATATACTGAAATCTGAAGAACTATCTAAGTTCTTTTACTGAGACTGAGATTGAAATTGTGGGAGGTAGTTTTTTTTAATCAACATGCCCCAATAATGCATATAGCTAAGGTGGGGTCCAGTCTCTGCCCCAACTGGAGGGGTGTCAATACCGCACCACTGGTAAGGACAGCTGTGAGTGACCCTTATCTGGCAGGTAGTCAAATGAGAATGGTGGGAACCGTAAACTGGAAGGTTAAATAACCTCATCAACCCTAATCTGATAGGTTAAGATGTCTCAACCTATGCTGGATACGTAGTTCTGGAACACAAGGATGACTGCTAAGAATCACACCCTGAACTGGCAGGTGAGTTCCCATCCTTGGGTTCACTCGGTGCTAACTTCTACTCCCATATAAAGGAAACTAAACTTAATAACTAAGTTGAACTGAATAACTAAACTAAACTTATTAGCTGAACTGATTCTGATTAACTGTACTGATACTAGTGGTATTGTTTAGTAGAGCTAAACTAAGTTTACTGGATTCCGATGAATGACGGAATGTACTGAGATCTGAGGACTGGTTCAGACTACAGAAGTTACTGAGATTAACTGTGAATACTGAGGTTGTTGAGGTTACTGAGCACTGAGATTACTGAGATTACTGTACTACTGAGATTACTGAGTTTTCTTGAGTCATATGACTGACTGAATTCTATAGATCATGGCTTGACTGAGAGTATCGTGATAACATGACATGGCTCTAGGCATACAACTACATTTTTTGGGTACGAATACCCCTAGGACTCGATGGAAGGAAACGGACACAACATGACTGACTTGATCATAATATTTGAGTCCACAATTCACATTGTCATAAGTAGGGGATATTATACTTCATGTAGTTCTTCAACATCTTAAGCATGGTAGGGAGTGCATGGATATATTTCATGTATATATAGTATATCTCCATTATCATACATGCTTCATACCACAACTATAGCAACACATCAATAGCATGGAATTTATATTGAAGTATATAGCTAACATGGACTTGTCATTTAGATATCATGGAACCATGTAAACATGAATTTCTAGCATTCTAAGTATTTTATCAAACACCTTGCATGCATTCTTTAGGACATAGGTGAGTTTCATACTTGCACCATATTAAACCACCTAAAGTCCATGGTTTCCAATTAACAAACATATATATTCCATGAAAACACCTTTAGACATCACATTGAAACTTAAACAATAATCGCCAATATGTACATACTCATATCACCAGAAAAAAGTTTACAAAATAATATTTAAAACATGGTTCTTGAGCTCTATGAACGGATTGGATCCATAGATGAACACTACGCATACCTTAAAGCTTGATCTTGAAAGAGAACTAATGTTTATGAAGGTTCTTGAAGAAATCCTTAGGCTTGCCCTTGAGTTTTTCTTGACTAGGGTTTAACCCCTTTGGGAAAGAATGTTCTTGTTCCTGAGGAGATGATCTTGAGAGGAAACCCTAATCTTGTGGTTGAAAGTGTATGAGAGAGATTTTTTAGATGTTTTAACTAAAGAGAATGAAAGATAATACGTTCCTTGAGGTTTATAAGTCGTGGGAAGTGAAGGAAAAAGATCAAAATACCCTTATGAAATAAATTCCCAGTTGCTGAAAATAATAGCTGACGACATTTGTGACAAGGCATCAAAAATGTGACATGCCGTCAAAAATATCGTCACATAGGAGCTGGAATTGATAGTTTCTGCCTAAGTCTGACAATATTTGTGACATGGCGTCAAAAATGTGACAAGCCATCAAAAATATCGTCACACAGAAGTTGGATTCTGCCTAAGGCTGATGATATTTATGACATGGCATCAAAAATGTGACAAGCCATAAAAAATGTCATCACACAAAAGCTGGATTCTTCCTAAGGCTAACAACATTTGTGACATAGCATCAAAAATGTGGTAAGCTACCACGAATGTCGTCACTTAGGAGCTGGTTTCTGCCTAAGGCTGACAACCTTCATGATAGGGTATCACAAATGTGGTAATCTACCACAAATTTTGTCACTTAGGAGCTGATTTCTGCCTAAGGCTGACGACCTTCGTGATAGGGAATCACAAATGTGGTAAGCTACTACGAATATCGTCACACTATTTCCAGCCTGATATGCTGGAGTAAAATAGGAATAACTCTTTGCTCTGATATCGGATTTAGTAAAAATTGGTCTCGTTGGAAAT
Source organism: Capsicum pubescens (assembly GCA_030864215.1). Taxonomy (NCBI): domain Eukaryota; kingdom Viridiplantae; phylum Streptophyta; class Magnoliopsida; order Solanales; family Solanaceae; genus Capsicum; species Capsicum pubescens. Next base: position 269,298,850 of record CM061544.1, on the reverse strand, counting down.
ATAATTCAATTATCTATATGTTGATAGGTTATGATCTCAAAAATTCTAAGTATACTTAGAGATATGCTCGTTTGAAGTTGACTATACCAATATCATTCTCAAGAATTCAATCGATAAGGAATGTTTTGATTCGTCTGATAGCTGGGAGTTATTTGAAGCCTTAATATACATCTAACTTAATCATAAAACTATAAAATAACCATGATGTACTATGCATGATCTTGGTACATGGCTCTAATATTGGTTTGGATTTTTTGGGGTATTACAATATCTCCCCTTAGAAAACATTTGTCCTCGAATGATGACTGCTTGAGAGGGGAGAAAAGATAAAATGATGCATATATATCATGAATGACTGATCATGATTTCATGGCTGACATGACTGAAAACTAAGCATATCATACTGTACATGCATATCTGATGCATGGGTAGCTGATTTATTAATGTAGGATTGAGTGTTCCGATAAACTGAGTTTCTCAAATTGAGAATGCATATCTGATGTATAACTGATAAGATGAATCCATGCATATCTGATGCATGATTATATGAATGACATGATACGTGAATACATGACTGAAAGTACTGGTAAGCTGATCACGCATATCTGATGCGGGAATACATAATTGGATTGACTCATGAACACGTAATGGTAAAGATACCAAGTTTGAACTAAAAACTGAGCATGGAACTAAATACCAAGTTTGGTACTGAAATCTGAACATGAGAATGAGTAAGATCAAAGAAGACTGCTACCATGAACTGAAAATACTGATGAGTCTGAGACTCATTACTCAATATGCATGAGAGGAAACATAAGAACATAACTGAGTCTAGAACATGATACATGAACTGAACTGAGTCTATAATGCGTGACATGGATAGAGTAGAATATCGTGGCTACACTGAGCCATTGAGTACATGGCTTACTGCTGAGTTTTGAAGCTAGAGGGTCGGCTCATAAGTAACACTTCCTCTAAGATAGATTTATTAAAAAAAATGACATGTCTAAATCAAGGAAGTTTGGGGGCTATAGTGTATCTCCCCCTTGGGACACTATGTCCCTTGAAGGATGCTGGACTGACCTGCTGAGATATTGAGGAAGTTAAGGCGATGCACAAGGCACCAAGGTACAAAATCGTGATTGATTATCTGAGATCTAAAACTGAAGTGTGATGAATGAATGCATAGACATACTAACTTATCTGATTAACTTAGTAATTGGTAACTGAACGCTGGGTATGCAAGTCTGAATTGTACTTAATCTAAGTAGCTGGGATGAGGCCATAAAGTATTATGCATATGATAAGGGACTGACTGGGTAACATGAGGTAACTGATCATGGATTTCATGAAAGCTATATTGTCTAAAAATGTAGGACCTAACATATTACATGATTTGGAAACATTCCATAGACTGAGGTATTGGAATACTTATAACTGAGTAGCTGATAACCGTATGCTATGGTCAAGCAAATCTAAAATTGAACTGAATTTCTGAGATGAATACTGATCTAAAGCTGACACTATAACTTAAGACTGTAATGGGGATCCATACTGGATCTAAATGTTGGGTCCTAATAACTGAATACTGAAACTGAGGCTTAAACTGATACTGAAGTGCTTAATTCTGAGACTAAACACTAATTACTGAGTACTGAACTGTAACTGAGATAGAAACTGAGTTGTGATAGTTGCACAATGAAGGATGACATAATTCAAGGATCTGAATATACATTCACACTCTGTATTTTCCCAATTTCTAAGTACTACCTCTCGCTAGCTCCTTGCTTGCATACTAACAGGATATTCAAGCCTATCTTTGTATCTACACCCTCGTATAAAACATGCATACAATAATCTTCTCTTAACATGAAATATTAACTCTCTCCCATCTAAGCAATTTCTCAACACTACACTATTCTCATAAAGAGAGCTCGTTGAAGGGTTAAATTAGGAGAACCTGAAACATGAATGGATACTTACTGAACTTGACACATGACTAAAACCTAAGAAATAGAATATCAATAACATGGATTTACCAAAAAGGTCTAAACTAAGTATATACATGATATAGTATAAATTTATCTGATCAGTGGGGGCGTAGCATGAGTCATGGAAACTGAGTATACTGTAAAGCATGATATGTGTACATGAGTCATGAGCTGCATGACCTGAGTTTGGAATTTCTGAGTTCGTGGAACATGATTCGTAACACTGAGTGAGCTGGAACTGAACTCCCTATGCTGGGAATTGAAAACACACATGATTCAATGGAATACTTGTGAACATAAGTTGTATTCATAGAATCTGAGACATGAAGAATGCATAGGCATTATGTTGACTAAAGTACAAAACTTTACACTGAGATAAGGGATGGGTTGGGAATCGTCTTCCCTAACTGCTTTTCTATACATACTGACGCTACTACTGGAATTTGAGAGCCTGAATGGGTTACTTGATCTAACAACTTTCCCTTAGCTTAAAGACATCATCATAAGTCTGTGAACAGTAAACTAATCTTTGAACTGAACTGCAATCATCATCACATGCTTACACTCTGATCAACATATTATCTGCCTCTGTTTCCTCACATACTACTAATATCACATTCATACCTTCATGCTTAATTTTAAGTCAATAAACTTAAATTTCTAACTCGTACTGTTCAAGCCTGTTGATTCATTCTGGAACAACTATCCCTATGAATACATAATCTATTCAATCTGGATATAGTATCCCAACTTTTCTACTGCTAGACTCTTAGGTTCATTCTTCTAACTCTAGGTCACATGCTATCATAGGATTTTGAGAAGGGATCTGATCGCATATGTAAATCTGGGTTCGAGAACGAGTTCTCATGATCAGGAATGAGATCCGTACAACTTTGGAACACAACTTAACTGATGGGATACTTTCTGAGAAAGCCATATCTTTAGTACTTGAGCTTCACTGATTCTGTTACCTTGAAAGTAAGGTAGAATTAACATGAGTGAAGCATGATGAGAATCTACATGAGTTTCTTAAAGAGCCTTGCTATAGCACGATCTGAGACAAGAAAGAAGGGAAACTATTCCTAAAACATCTTATAGCCTTCTGTACATAAGTATGGTTCACAGCATACATATGTACAAGACTCTACTGGATGTGGCTTTCAGACTTCCTAGGACTCTATTGAACCTTAGGCTCTGATACAAAGTTTGTAACACCCCAATTTTTTGAACCAGAGTGCTACACGCTGCTCATGACCCCAAAGGACCACAAGCTAACCCATGATTGATCTTTGTACCTGTATACTACATAATATATCATAAAATGCGGAAACATGAATATGAAAGTATATAAGGTTCGAACTGAATAAACGTCTGATAATAAAATATCTGAAAAAGGTATAACAATACCAAAACAAGTCATAAATACTAAAAATAATGAGATCTGAATATCTAATCTGGCATCTAGTCTGAAAGCCTCTAACTGAACGAAATAAGGAGTTGAAGGAACATGTCTCCGACTAACTCCATCTACCAACTGAATAGAAAATGTAGAAATAATCATATCGTCCTCGAATGAGAAGGACACACTGTAAACTCTGAACACTGAAATGCTACTGCTGATCTGGAGCTTGTGTCTCTGAACCTATGGTGTACCATAAGAGAAAGCACCATAGCGCAAATACATCAGTATGTCAAAATGTACTGAGTATACGAGTGAGGTAGGCTAAATGAAAAGGGTTATATGCATGAATAATATTGACTGATATAAATGTGAGAATATATACATGCATACGTAACTGTAACTAAACTCGTGGAGAAACTGACTACTGACTCTGAAACCTGACAATATGAGTGTACTGATACTGAGATACTGGATGACTGAGTTTACTGATATTGATATCACTAATAAGTGATGGATCTGATACTGTATTACTAGATATTGAGAGACTGATATTGCTTTACTGATAAATGAATGATTATTTCTGACAGATTGGATTATGAAGAACTGGTCTGATTGACTGTATCTGATAGTCCTGAAACTGAGTACTGATAGCATGAGTGACTATATCTAATAGACCTAATACTGATTATTGATAACATGAGTGACTGTATCAGACAGTCTTGAATCTGAAAGAACTATCTGAGTCCCGTACTGTATCAGAGTTGACTATAATTGACAGTCCTGATATACTAAAATCTGAAGAACTATCTAAGTTCTTTTACTGAAACTGAGATTGAAACTGTGGGAGGTATTTTTTTCTAACTGACATGCCCCAATGACGCATATAGCTAAGGTGGGGTCCAGTCTCTGCCCCAACTGGAGGGGTATCAATACCGCGCCACTGGTAAGGACAGCTGTGAGTGACCCTTATCTGGCAGGTAGTCAAATGAGAATGGTGGGAACCGTAAACTGGAAGGTTAAATAACCTCATCAACCCTAATTTGATAGGTTAAGATGTCTCAACCTACGCTGGCTACGTAGTTCTGAAAGACAAGGATGACTGCTAAGAATCACACCCTGAACTGGCAGGTGAGTTCCCATCCTTGGGTTCACTCGGTGCTAACTTCTACTCCCATATAAAGGAAACTAAACTTAATAACTAAGTTGAACTGAATAACTAAACTAAACTTATTAGCTTAACTGATACTGATTAACTGTACTGATACTAGTGGTATTATTTAGCGGAGCTAAACTAAGTTTGCTGGATTTCGATGACTGACAGAATGTACTGAGTTCTGAGGACTGGTTGAGACTACTGAAGTTACTGAGATTAACTATGAATACTGAGGTTGCTGAGGTTACTGAGCATTGAGATTACTGAGATTACTGGACTACTGAGATTACTGAGATTACTGAGTTTTCCTGAGTCACATGACAGACTGAATTCTATAGATCATGGCTTGACTGAGAGTATCATGATAACATGACATTGCTCTAGGCACACAACTATATTTTTCGGGTATGAATACCCCCAGGACTCGATGGAAGGAAACAGATAGAACATGACTGACTTGATCATAAGATTGGAGTCCACAGTTCACATTATCATAAGTAGGGGATATTATACTTCATGTAGTTCTTCAACATCTTAAGCATGGTAGGGAGTGCATGGATATATTTCATGTACATATAGTATATCTCCATTATCATACATACTTCATACCACAACAATAACAACACATCAATAGCATGGAATTTATATTGAAGTATATAGCTAACATGGACTTGTCATTTAGATATCATGGAACCATGTAAACATGAATTTCTAGCATCCTAAGCATTTTATCAAACACCTTGCATGCATTCTGGACATAGGTGGGTTTCATACTTTCACCATATTAAACCACCTAAAGTTTATGGTTTCCAATTAACAAACATATATATTCCATGAAAAAACCTTTAGACATCACATTGAAACTTAAACAACAATCGTCAACATGTACATACTCATATCACCATAAAAAATTTTACAAAATAATATTTAAAACATGGTTCTTGAGCTCTATGAACGGATTGGATCCTTAGATGAACACTACGCATACCTTAAAGCTTTATCTTGAAAGAGATCTAATATTTCTAATGGTTCATGAAGAAATCCTTAGACTTGCCCTTGATTTTTTCTTGACTAGGGTTTAACCCCTTTGGGAAAGAATATTCTTGTTCCTGAGGAGATGACCTTGAGAGAAAACCCTAATCTTGTGGTTGAAAGTGTATGAGAGAGATTTTTGAGATGTTTTAACTAAAGAGAATGGAATATAATACATTCCTTGAGGGTTATAAGTCATGGAAAGTGAAGAAAAAAGACCAAAATACCCTTATGAAATAAATTCCCAGTTGCTGAAAATAATAGCTGACGACATTTGTGACAAGGCGTCAAAAATATGACAAGCCATCAAAAATGTCGTCACACAGGAGCTGAAATTGATGGTTTTTGCCTAAGTTTGATGATATTTGTGACATGGCGTCAAAAATGTGACAAGCCGTCAAAAATATCGTCACACAGAAGCTGGATTCTGCCTAAGGCTGACGACATTTGTGACATGGCATCAAATATGTGACAAGCCATCAAAAATGTCGTCACACAGAAGCTGGATTCTGCCTAAGGCTAACGGAATTTGTGACATGGCGTCAAAAATATGGTAAGCTGCCACGAATGTCATCACTTAGGAGCTGGTTTCTGTCTAAGGCTGACGACCTTCATGATAGGGTGTCACAAATGTGGTAAGCAACCATGAATGTCGTCACTTAGGAGCTAGTTTCTTCCTAAGGCTGACGACCTTCGTGATAGGGCATCACTAATCTGGTAAGCTACCATAAATGTCGTCACACTATTTCCAGCCTAACATGCTGGAGTAAAATAGGAATAACTCTTTGCTCCGATATCGGATTTATGCGAAATTGGTATCGTTGGAAATATAATTCAATTATATATCTATTGATACGTCATGAGCTCAAAAATTCCAAGTATAATGAGAGATATGCTCATTTGAAGTTGACTATACCAATATCCTTCTCAAGAATTCAATCGGTAAGGAATGTTTTGATTCGTCTAATAGCTGGTAGTTATTTGAAGCCTTAATATACATCTAAATTAATCATAAAACTATAAAGGAACCATGATGTACTATGCATGATCTTTGTACATGTCTCTAATATTGGTTTGGATTTTTTGGGATATTACAGACTACTTCTCAATACTCCTTTCCTGGATTTTCAAGAAATCGGCTGACAACACCAACTGCGTGAGCAATATCAAGTCTGGTACACACCATTGCATATATTAAACTTCTGAAAACTGAGGAATATGAAACTTTAACAATGATCTCTTTTTCCTCCTTCGTTGCAGGACACATTTTCCTGCTCATTTTCATATGACCAGCAAGGGGTGTGTTAACAACCTTAGCATTCTTCATGTTGAAGCACTTTAGTACACGTTCAATGTACTTATCTTGTGTCAAGTAAAGTTTCTTTTTTTCTTTGAGACAAGTAATTCTCATGCCCAAAAGTTTCTTAGCATGAACCAAGTGTTTCATAGCAAAAGACTTGCATAATTGTTTCTTCAACTCATCAATTATGGAAACATTCTTGCCCACAATCAACATATCATCCACATATAGTAGAAGGATGATAAAATCATCATCAAAAAAACTTTGTGCAAATACACAATGATCTGAAGAGGTCTTCTTATAACCTTGCTTTCCCATGGCAGATTCAAACTTCTTATACCACTGTTTGGGAGCCTTTTTCAAGCCATAAAGACTCTTCTTAAGTTTGCACACATAGTTTTCTTTCCCTTTTACCTTGAAGCCCTCAGGTTGTTCCATATAAATTGCCACTTCAATATCATCATGAAGAAAATCTATCACCACATCCATCTTTTCAATCTCTAAATCAAGACTAGCAGCCAAACTAAAACTGTATAAATAGAGGTCATTTTGACAACGGGAGAAAATATTTCATCAAAGTCAATACCCTTCCTTTGACCAAATCCTTTGAAAACCAATCTAGCTTTGTATCTGGGCTTCAAATTATGTTCTTCAAACTTTACTTTGAACACCCACTTATTCTTCAAAGCTCTCATGCCCTTAGGCAATTTCACCAACTCATATGTGTGGTTCTCATACAAAGATTTCATATCCTCTTGCATGGTTTCAATCCATTGATCCTTATGTTCATCTTCTATGGCCTCCGCATAACATTCAAGATCTCCCCTGTCAGAGAGTAACACATACTCATTAGGAGAATAATGAAAAAAAGAAATACGCTGTCTTGTAGACCTTCTTAGTGGATCATTTGACTCATCCACAGCTTCTTGAACTGATGCATCCTCAACAACAACATTGTTATCATTATCAACATCAACATGCTGATTTGAAACATAGTTCTGGGCGTCACTATAATTATATAGCCCACCAACATCATGCACACTAGTATGAGGAAATTGATTAAGATTAACCACACCATCAGAACTTGAAGATTCTAGTTTCTCCACTTTGTTAATATCTTCAATGGTTTGATTCCCTATGAAGACAATATCATGACTTATTACAAGCTTCTTCTCAATGGGATCATATAGCCTATAACCAAACTCATCAAGGACATAACCAATGAAGATGCATTGCCTTATCTTGGCATCTGACTTTAACCTCTCATCTTTGGGCACATGTACAAAAGCTTTATAATCAAAAACTCTTAAATGGTCATAGGAAACATATTTTCCATGCCAAACTTTATTTGGTACATCACTTTGCAAAGAAACAACAGGATATAGGTTAATAACATATGCAACGATCAATAAAGCCTCACCCCAAAAAGAGTTCGGCAACTTTACTTCAGAAAGCAAACATCTGACTCTTTTCATCAAGGTCTTGTTCATCATTTCCATCAAACCATTAAGTTCAGGCGTCTTAGGAGGAGTTTTATGGTGTCTAATACCTTGTTGCTTGTAGTATTCATCAAATGGTCCACAATATTCATCATTGTTATCAGTATGAATACACTTCAGCTTCTTTCCTATTTTCCTTTCAACAGAAGCTTGAAACTGCTTAAAGAAATCCATCACTTGGTCTTTGGTCTTCAAGACATAGGACCAAGGTTTCCTTGAGCAATCATCAATGAAAGTGACAAAGTAAAGTACACCACCTAAAGTCCTTGTCTTCATTGGACCACATAAATCTGTAAATGCCAGCTCAACCAATTCTGTCTTTCTTGAAGGAAAGATGAGACTTGAAAGAAAATTTATTTTGTTTTTCAATCAAGCAGTGCTCACATTTTTCTAATTTAGCACTTTCAAAATCCGACAGTAATTTCTTCTTGGCCAAAACATTAAGTTCTTTCTCACTAATGTGGCTAAGCCTCTTATGTCATAATGTTGAAGAGCAAACGCTTTCAACTGCATTTACCATATTAGCACAAGTAGAAGTTGTAGTCTAGTATAGACCATGACGCTTGTCTCCATGAGCCACAATCAAAGAACCCTTAATGAGTATTCATTTTCCACCACCATTGGTACTAACATATTCCTCATTATCCATCACGCCAACAAAAATTAAGTGTAAGCGAACATCGGATGCATGTTTTACATTGTTTAAAACTAGTTTAGATCCAGTATTAGTTTCCAAATAAATTGTACCAATACCAACCACCTTAGAAACAGTCTCATTGCCCATACTTAAGGTTTCGAAGTCACCTTGAGTATAAGATGAGAAAAAATACTTCCTTGATGTCACATGAGATACGGCACCAGAATCTATAATCCAGCTTGACTTATCACAAGCAACATTTATTAAATTTACATCAATGACTATAACAAGATCTTCGGTGGTGACGGTGGCTATGCAATTTTCATTGTCGTCTTCTTTCTTTTCCTCCTTGGCTCTTTTCTCCTTCTTCAACTTTTGGCAAAATTTCTTTGTGTGCCCTTTTAACCCACAATGATAGCATTCAATATCTTTAAATTTTCCTCTAGACTTTCTTCTATGGTGTTCTCCATTTTGAGCACCATGATTCCTACTTCTCCCCCTAGAGTCAGTCACCAAAATATCAGACGAAGAGGAACCTTGAGACTTTCGTCTCATCTCTTCATTAAGAACTCTACTCTTGGCAAAATTCATAGAGATCACGCCATCAGGAGCAGAATTTGATAATGTAGTTCTAAATGTTTCTCAAGAGTCTGATAGGGAACCAAGTTGAAGTAAGCCTTAAATTTCTTCATCAAACTTAATGCCCATAGAAAATAACTAATTCATAATCCCCTGAAAGTTATTCAGGTGATGTGTCATCAAAGAACCATCATGGTATTTTAACCCTAACATTTATTTTAATAAGAACATTTATTATTTCCAATCTTTCGAGCATATAAATTTTCAAGATGCTCCCATAGGTACCAAGCATATGTCTCCCCAAGAATATGGTTCAACACATTATCGTTAACCCACTACCTAATAAAATCGCAAACCTATCTATGCAACAGGTTTCATTCTTCATCAATTTTATTTTCAGGTTATATAGTGTCAAAGACCGGCTGATAAAAATTCTTGACATAGAGCAAATCTTTCATTTTTTCCTTCCAAATGGCATAATTAACGCCATTTAAGATAACCATTCTAATTGTGTTGGCTTTCATTATTTATCAGAAAATACAGATATTGCAAATCGCAGGCTCTGATACTAGTTTGTTGAGTAAATGCAGAATAATAACAAAAGAATTTCTAATAAAATAATAGAAAAATAAATAAAAATAATGACACCAAGAATTTTACATGGAAACCCTTCTAAATAAGGGAAAAATCACGGACCAAGAGGAGCAACGGATATTACTATAGTAAGAAATTTTTATACCGTAGTCACAAGTACAATACTCAAAGTGACTACTACACACTCAAAAGAAATAATCCTCTTTTGATCCCCATCTTACTAAAATATCACTCACTCTAATTTTTTTCTTCACAGACTATTTTTATTAATCTGTGGAATACCTCACTACTCTATATTATTTTTTCTCTATTTGGTGTGTTCTCCAAATGAGTCGAAGCTCTTTATTTATAGCAGTGAGATGTTTTGTTCTGATGTTATTGGTGACATCTTTATTCAAGGAAAAATCCATATGAATGGATTAATTGGACGGTGGGCAACCCATATCTATCAAACTCTTTGAAAATAAGCCATACCATGAACATTTTTTTCAATGGCATTAATGGGGATGGACCCCATAAGAACTTTGCGGGAGTCCTATCCTATGACCCTCCTAGACTATTTATTAGCGTATTTTATTGATACTTATTTGTATTAAATTTTTTTTATTTTTTTTTATTAACTTATAAATGTCACTAAAATATACTAATAAATAGTTAGGGGGGTCACAGAACCTCTGCAAAGTTCAGGCAATAAATTTTAGTTTGGGTATATATTGAATATTTTTCCCTCATAAAACATCTTAACTTCTCTTTCATAATTTTTTTTCGGTTGCTGTGATCTCATCCATTGAGTTTTTTAGTTGCTTTTTCTCCATTAAAGTTTTCTTCCATAACTTCCACAACTTCTCTCCATGTGTAACTTGGATATAATGTATATCAACATATTTCAGATATGTAATTCAATGTATATATTTGACATACACTGATATACAATTGTATATATTTTTACCCACAACACATATGCACAATATACAATGATATACACCCTGTATGTCATTATATTTACTCGTACATGGTGTATATGTCACTATGTGTCCAATACGATACATGAGACAAACAATAACATGCACCGAACATTCCCTTGACATACACCACATTTACAATAGACATTTGTTCATTCCACCTTTCAAGCATCAGTACAAACCATCATAACCATCATTGATCACCATAACCATCACTCATTTCACCATAATAATATAAATACAAAAAAAAAGACTTTCTGGAATTAAATTTATCCAGGCCTATTTTTCTAGAATTATTTCATCAGGGAGATTTATCAACCAAACATTCCATATAGTTTGAAGGTTGGGTATTTCTAGGTGCTTTAGAAAGAAAAATTTATTTACTTCGACACTATGGAAGAAGAAAGATTAGGAGAAGCGAACGATCTCATTGTATTTATGATGACAACTGAAGTTAGGGATATGGAATAGGTCGGCAGCTAGAGTATTTTGAAAGAGTTTAAGTTTGGTGTACCATGGTGTATTTTTTTCACACCATCACGTGACTTTTACCTATTGGAGCCTATTCATTTTTATATTTTTACCTTGAGAAATGGATGACCTGCTATAGTAGGTAAAAGTTACCTGATAGTAAAAAATACGCCAACGATGAACCAAACTTAAATTCATTTTGTGAAAAGTGTTGGTTATATTTGTTAGTAAACTTGTTCGCTCATAAGACTAAAAGATATTAATAACTTTATTAAATATAATACAGATAAAAGAGGTATTTGCAATATATACATACATACATATATATATATATACACACACATACTGTTGTATTTTGAGTACACAAAATTTATATTTTCCCAACCCTACTTCAACACAAGTTCAAAAATAAATCAAAAACACTTATGAAGTTGTCCAACACCTTCAACACAAGATCAAAATGATCTTTCAAAGAAGTGTGGTTTTAGTTTCTTATAAAAAAATAGATGAAGCAGAAAAAAGTCAAGTCCTCCAAATTCACGGAGTGTTCTTAAGAAAATAATTCCCCTCAAGTACCCGAGGTTGCAGAATTTTCCTCCCAGGATAAAATAGCTTCACAACCAGAATGTAGCGGTACCTCAAACTTTATGGTTTTCTTCGAACTCACTCAATGGGATATGATCACACAGAGTTTTTAGAAGCAAGAGAATATTTTTTTCTTATGCAGAAATTCTTCATACTAAACTTGTGGAAAAAATGCAGGTTTATATAGCCATAAAGTACCCCTTTCGAAAGGTGACAATGGTTCATCCAAAAAGGTGTATCCTTTGGAAGAGTCATGTCTATTCATTCAAAACATTGTGTCTTTTTTCTAAATAGACACAACTATCCGAACAGTCACTCCTTTTCCACAATAATGTGTCTTTTCCTCAAAAGGTTGTGTCCCTTCATTTTCTATTCACACCAATTGAACCCAATAATGCCCCACATAAATGGGGAATGGCTATTCTTTGTAAAAATTTGCGTACAAGTATGTGATCATCAAGCAAAGATTGATTGCATCTGGATAAGTGGGTTTTCCTTTGAACTTTCCGTAGTAAACATGCATCGGATGCACTCGGTCAATCGGTAGATTTGATATCTTTGAACCATCAAGCTTTAATGTACACCTAGACAACACATGTCACACAGCTAGCCTTTTATTATTTATGGTTCTCACAGTTTTTTCGTTCTATCATGAACACGTCCCGGTCTCATGAGAGCTTAGAGAATAGGCCTTTACTAACATTCTCCTTAAAGTGGATTCGACTTCTCCATTATATACGTGATTTCTAAACGTTTAATCCTATAGATTAAACTATTTGGTCAAATCTACCAAATTTAGATAATCATTAAAAGACTTCACACCATAAGTCTTATACTTGCTTACTAAACATTGTCTACATTATGAGAATGGGTTGGGTATATTGACAATGTTGAACCTGTCAGACACAAATTTATTTGATATCCTTGAGCCTAGCTCTTAGGCTCTCCAGTCTTCTAGGTAGAGTTACCGTCATGCTAACTTGTCTTAGGCCGTAAACCCATTCCCATAGATATCCTCTCAACTCCTTCTCTAAACAGTCCTTTTGTAAGTGGATCCAATACATTATCCTTTGACTTTACATAGTCAACAGTGATAATTCCACTAGAGAGAAGTTCTCTAAAGTTATTATGTTTCTGACTTATGTGACGTGATTTATCATTATACATCATGCTCCCTGCCCTACATATTGCCGCTTGGCTATCACAGTTCATACATATTGGTGCCACTGGTTTGGGTCAATAAGGAATACCTTTCAAAAAATTTCAGAGCCATTCTGCTTCTTCACCGGCTTTATCTAATGTGATAAATTCCAATTCCATTGAAGAGCGAGCAATACATATCTGTTTGGATAATTTCCAAGAGACCGTTCCTCCACCGATAGTAAATACATATCCACTCGTGGATTTTACTACATTCGATCCGGTGATCTAATTTGCATCATTATATCCTTCAAGTACCGTGGGATATTTATTATAATGCAAAGCATAGTCTTGAGTGTATTTAAGATAACCCAAAACTCTTTTCATTGTCATCCAATGAGTTTTATTAGGATTACTCATGTACCGACTCAACTTACGAATACCACATGCTATGTTTGGTCGTGTACAATTCATAATATATATTAAACACCCCAATACTCTTATGTACTCCAACTGTGAGTCACTTTCACCTTCATTCTTTTGAAGTGCAAAGCTCACATCCAATAGAGTTTTGGCAATACCAAATTCCAAATACTTGAATTTGTTAAGTACCTTTTCAATGTAATGAGACTATGAAAATGCCAACCCTTGGGGAGATCTGCAACTCCAAGGTCTTTCATATTAAACTTGCTCTCGAGCAATTGTTTTGTAGCATTTATGTCAGAAATATCTCTACTGATGATCAATATGTCATAAACATACAAACAAATAATGACTTGGTAATTTGGAGTGTTTTTAATGTAACACATTTATCTTGAATATGTTTGCCAACATGGTTTGGTCAAACTTTGCATGCCATTGTTCAGGTGCTTGTTTTAGTCCATAAAGTGACTTAACAAGTTTACACATCTTATTTTCTTTTTCTGAAACCACAAAACCCTCAGACTGTTTAATGTAAATTTCTTTCTCCAATTCTCCATTTAGAAATATTGTTTTCACATCCATTTGATAGATTTCAAGACCATATACCGCCGCCAAGGCAATTAACATCCAAATTAACGTTATCCTCGTTACAGGTGAGTATGTGTCAAAGTAATCAAGGCCTACCTTTTGTTTAAAGCCTTTTACTATAAGTTTTGCCTTGTATTTGTCAATAGCACCATCAGCTTTCATTTTTTTTTTTTTGAAAATTCATTTAGAACATAAGGGTTTATTTCCTAGAGGAAGATCAACCAACTCCCATGTATGGTTGCTTAAGATTGAATCAATTTCACTATTGACTGCCTCTTTCCAAAAGAATGAGTCTGACGACGACATCGCTTTCTTAAATATTTGAGGCTCATTTTCGAAGAGAAATATTACAAAATCCGATACAAACGAAGTTGACTTTCTTTGACGTCTACTACGTCTTGGATTCTCATCATTATTTACATCCTCACTTGGTTCATCTCGAGGTCGTTTAGAACCCTCACTAGACTGTTCATGTCTAGTTTTATATGGAAAAATGTGTTCAAAAAATTCAACATTATCTGATTCAATTATCATATTTTCATTGATATTCGGATGTTTGGATTTATAAACCAAAAACCAAAATGATTTACTACTTTTAGCATATCCTATGAACACGCAGTCCACCATCTTAGGTCTTATCCTTACTCTTTTAGGCATAGGAACTTGGACCTTTGATAGACACCCCCACACTTTGAAATATTTCAAGTTGGTTCCTTCTTTTCTATTTTTCATATGGAATTGATTGTGTCTTACTATGAGGTACTCTATTGAGTATTCGGTTAGCTGTAAGGATAGCTTCTCCCCATAAGTTTTGCGGTAAACCTAAACTTATTAGCAAGGCATTCATTATTTTCTTTAAGGTTTGATTTTTTCTTTCTGCAATACCATTAGACTGAGGAAAATACGAGGCCGTAGTTTTATGGACAATTCCATTCTCTACACATATTTGTGCAAAGGAAGATTCATATTCTCCGCCCCTATCACTTCTTATCATTTTGATCTTTTTCTCTAACTGATTTTCAGCTTTTGTTTTATATTGCCTAAATGCATCTATTGTTTCATCCTTATTGTTTAGCAAATAGACAAAATAGTATCTAGTGTAATCGTCAATAAAAGTTATTAAATACTTTTTCCCATCACGAGATGGTGTTGACTTCATATCACAAATGTTTGTATGGATTAAGTCTAAGGGATTTGAATTCCTTTCAATAGACTTATACGGATGCTTGGCATACTTTAATTCCACACACATTTGACATTTTGATTTATTGCACTCAAAGTTTGACAAAAAATTTAAGTTAATCAGTTTTTGCAAGATTTTGTAGTTGAAATGTCCTAAACGACTACGCCACAAACCGTTTGACTCTAGCAAGTAAGAAGAAGCCTCAACTTTCTTCATTTCAACAACCATTACATAAAGTTTGAAAAAACCCTCATTGAGGTAGCCCTTTCCTACATATATTTCATTCTTGCTTATTACAACTTTCTCCAAAATAATCACACACTTAAATCCATTTTTAATGAAAAATGTTGTCGACACTAAGTTTTTTCTAATAGTAGGAACATAAAGAACATTGTTAAGAGTCACCACCTTATCGGAAGTCACTTTTGGGAATATCTTCCTACTTACTTCAACCTTGGTTTTTGTATTATTTATCATGAATATCACTTCTTTGGGACCAACGGAATCATAAGTAGCAAAAGCTTCTTTGTCCGCTCAAACATGTCTAGTGTCTCCTAAATTAAACCATCATTCATTTGGATATCCAACTAGATTGCTTTCAGTGATCATATCACATAGATTTTCAATCTTTATAGTTATTTCTAACATGTTTATCTAATCTTTTTTCTTGTCCAGAAGACTTCTTCATCTTCTTATTATTTGGAGCATCATCCTTAACAGGATTTGCAACCATCATTGATGATTTTTTCATTCAACTCATTATCCTCGTCTATCTTGAAATGACTCATAAGACCTTTCAAATTAGACAATTGATTTCCAATTATTATTATTATTGTTATTATTATTATTGTTGCAAGTTTGGCCAGTCAAAATAACATCATTTGCTGCCATTCTTTGAAAGTTCACACCAAAATATTTTTCTATTTCTCTGTTGTTTTCATTGCTAGAGCAATACCTGAACGACTTAATGACGCAACATTGGTAGTCATTGGGACAACACCATTTACAACCAAATTAATTTATTATTTAGTTTCATTCGTTATTTTCTTGTCAATCTTTGACATACTCTTTAGTATTTCAGAATACTAACAATAAAGAATTTAATCTTTAGCTAACTTATTTCTTGTCAATGATGAAGTTTTTATATCTTCAAATCATCAACCGAATGAACTATGAAACATGACAAAGTTTTTATGACTTCAAATCATAATCAAATTCAAACATAGTGAAATCCCACTGATTTTATATTCCAGAAACCAATACAGAGATCTTAACGAATCGGTGAAGTTTTTATATTCTTCGAACCAAATTCTCATACTAATTTCTCGATGAAGTTTTTATATTCTTCTTATCGAGGGAGTAGAAATTAAAAGATTTTAGTCTCCACAAAATCAGACCCAATACAGATTAATCGAATACTTGATTTATAAATGGAGATAATTTTTTTCCTTCACTAGACAAGCACAAAAATAAATATTTTTATACTTTCCTTAATGTTGTTGTTTTTCCAATTTTGATAAAATCTGTATTTTTCAATAATAACTTCAAAAAAATGTTCAAATTAACCTATGAACAATCAAGTGAAGTTTTAACTCAGTATTTACAACTTTGAACTTTTAACAATAAATTCAACCCAACTTATGAACATCAGCAAAATAAAGTTCAAACTATTTTCTGAAAAATAGCAAAACCAAATATTAAGAACTTCAACACAAGTTCAACCAACTTATGAACTATCAAAATGAAGTTTCAAGAACTCCATACACAAGTTCAAAAAGTTGAAGACCTATCAATATGGAGTTCAACTATTTACTGAAAAAATAATAAACGAAATAATACAGATTAGTAAATTATTTCCTTAAGATTGTTGTATTTTGAGTACACAATTTATGTATTTTCGCAACACTACTTCAATGCAAGTTCAAGAATAAATCAAGAACACTTATGAAGTTGTCCAACACCTTTAACACAAGATCAAAATGATCTTTCAAAGAAGTGTGTTTTCAGTTTCTTAAAGAAAAATAGATGAAGCAGAAAAAAGTCAAGTTCTCCGAATTCACGGAGTGTCCTTAAGGAAATAATTCCCCTCAAGTATCCGAGGTTGCGGAATTTTCCTCTAAGGATAAATGGCTTCATAACCGGAATGTAGCAGTTACTCAAACTTTCTGGTTTTTGTCGAACTCACTCAACTGGAGATGATCACAAAGAGTTTTTAGAAGCAAGAAAATATTTTTTATTATGCAAAAAATTTTCATACTAAACCTGTGAAAAAAATGCAGGTTTATATAGCCATAAAGTGCCTCTTCCAAAAGGTGGCAATAGTTCATCCTAAAAGGTGTATCTCTTGGGAGAGTCATGTTTTTTCATTCAAAACATTGTGTCTTTTTTTCTGAATAGTCACTCCTTTTTCAAAATAATGTGTCTTTTTCTCAAAGGATTGTGTCCCTCCATTTTTCATTAACACCAATAGAACCCAACATATACTACTCTACTACTGCTATTACTATGGCGAATTCAAGATTTTGGGGTTATGGGTGTCCAGGAGGTTCGAATACACATATTGATGTCCAAATATTTAAGGTTCCGCCTAAAAAAAAATGTCCACCTACCTTCTTGATTTTCTAGTTACTTTTTTAAATCTTATATTTATTTTTACATATTTCTTACATATATATATATAAATATACACTAGTTTAATTTAACCACACATGTCTCACACGTGTAACTTTTGATTATTTAAAATTAAATAATTTTGTCAATTATATTGCGGAGATTTTAATATAGTGTAAAAAGTTCAAAACACTTTTCAAAAATCCTTAACACTTTAATATAATAATGTACACCTAAACATATATTTTAGTATACGTACATATATATATACATATATATATATATATATATACATATATATATATATATATATATTACTATCAGAAATTTCAAACGGTTGATGGATCATTACTTTTGTATTTTTCATGTAATACCCTTGCTGACAGAGGCTAAAAGAGATGTATCAATTTGAACCATATCTGTGGTATGATTATTTTCTTCTTTTTTTCTATATTTAAAATCTTTCATTATTTTTAAAGTCAAATCTTTACAAAATCATTGATTACATTCTTATTATGTACTTAAAACTTTTAAAATTTTGATACTTCTAAACTTTTTCTAATTCTAACATTTTTATGTTTATTTTTAGATTTTTCAAATCTTCTTAAAATCTAATTAGTTGATTTATAATTCTTAAATTAATGAAAAAATATTAGTTGTCATTAACTCTGAGGACTTTTAATAAGAAAAGTTTTTATCATAAGTATATTTAATTAATTTTCAACTCCTAAATACTAGATAAAAATACTGAAAAGACGATTTTGTCTAAAGCGGATACTTTTAATGAAGGGTTTGATATCGTCTGAACTTTTTGCCCTTCACTAAAAGTCTCTACTTTAGACAAAATAGTCCGACAAGCCTCTACTACTAATAAAATTCATAGAATATGCATGTTGTATGTAATGACTCACATGGCTGGAATAACTGAAAGCTAAAAATCATAAATCATGAATGATAAAACATACTGCATAAATCTGGTAAGCCATCACATTTAAAGTCTAAAAGCTATTCTTTTCTGAAAGCTATATTGTGCTAAAAACTGTTCTATTATTCTTTACTATTAGGGAGGTTCTCTTAACCGACATAAATCATGAGAGTTGTCATGGATTCCAACGTCTCTTTCCCCTAAGGGGAAAACCATATGTTGGGGAGAGGTGTCATACTCTTGCCAAGGAGTATAACCTGAGCTAAGTGATCACATTTATAACTGTCATCCATATAGAAATGGGAATACTGGATATATACCTACGTTGACTTGTAGTTCTAGAAAAGTAGGATACGCTAAACCCACACTTTTTGCTCGGTGCTAAATACTACTCTCTTTAATCTGTATGCTGATTCTGAAGGAAATCCACTTTTTAAAAGTCATAATATTTTATATTGAAAGCTAACTGTGTATCTGTTCATTCAAAATTGAATGTAAGCTGTAAAGTGGATTACATATCTTAGATAAAGATCAAAAGATTAAATCTTTATTCAAAGTTGTCTACAAACATATCCTGAGATGCTTAAAAGCATAATCATTCTTGAAATAGAAATATTCAACTAGGGCTTGATAAACCATGCTTCAAATTCATGTCAAAATATCATAACGTCCATGCTTAATAATGTAAATATTGATAATTCAATTCAAAATCTAGAAAATATAATTATACGCATCAATTTATGAAAGTAGACATGCAATTCAACATCAAAAACACTTAAAACATCATAATCTTCAAATAGCAATAACTGGGTATGAACCCTAAATTGAAATTCATTTAAAGTCATGTAAATTTATAATTTAAAACTAGTTTTGGGCACAAGGATGAAAGATTTATCCTTGTTTCAAATCCCACATACCTTAATTGATGAAATTGAATAAAATGCTTGATCTAGAATTCCTAATTGTTCTTTTGAAGATGACCTCTTGAAGTTCTTGGATTGGAAATCTTTAATTTTGAGCTATCTTGGAAATAGAATGGAGGAAATCTGATTTCTTAAATGTTAAGTTTTGAGGTTTAGGAATTTTTTTAGAGAAGATTGATGAAAAGTGAGCTTAGAATGCTTGGAATAGGTTTAATTCTATGTTATTCACGACTTGGGGCTTGGGAATTGACTAAATTTCCCTTTTAAAATTTAACTCAAAAACTGGAAAAATCTCGATTTGGCCACCCACCGCGATATGCCACTATCGCTGTGGTTCACTGGAAAAGAGACGATTCTGGTTTTGCCCATCAACGTGGGCCTATCGCATTGGGCTGCTGGAAAA
The DNA here is from genome assembly GCA_030864215.1 of Capsicum pubescens. Taxonomy (NCBI): domain Eukaryota; kingdom Viridiplantae; phylum Streptophyta; class Magnoliopsida; order Solanales; family Solanaceae; genus Capsicum; species Capsicum pubescens. The sequence continues at coordinate 269,278,450 of CM061544.1, read as the reverse complement.
GGGACGAGTCCCATTTTGGCCATCGCCACGACGCGCTGAAATCGCATCGCCTCACTGGAAAAACGACGAGTGAAAATTGGACTTTCATCGCGATGCGACGTAATCGCGGTGCTCTACTGAATTTTGACAATTGCAAAATCGTCCTTCACTGAGACATGCTGCCTTTCAAAATGCCATACTGTTTTACTAAAATGCCATAACTTCTCAACCGAGTATCGGATTAAGGCGAAATGGTATCGTTGGAAAGCTGAGTCAATTACCGACACATTGGTGGGTCTAGAGCTTGAAAATTTTGCATGTACCAAGAGTTATTCACTTTTGAAGTTAATCCTTGACATTCTAGGAGCTAAATTTAGCTAGAAAAAGTATGGGGTATTACATTATCTCCCTCTTGGGAACATTCGTCCTCAAATGAGACTAGTTAACCCAATTATACTGAGGAACTGAGGCTATATGTTGTCATGCACAATTGAAATGAGCTGTAAGACTTAATCTAAAATATATTGAGCGACTGAGCTAATCTGTGAGTGCATGAATTTACATGAAGATAGCTATATGGCAGAATCTGAGACTGGAAAAGAACTGAATTAAGGAAAACTGTTACCTTTGGCTGAATCTATATTTGTGGAGAAGAGATGAGGATACTTGGTATACATGTCTGCTTCTGTTTCCCAAGTAGCGCCCTCAACGACTGGTTTCACCATAGGACTTTGACCAAGGAAACTTCTTTGTTCCTTAGTTTATGAATCTAATGATCAAGAATCTCTACTAGAACTTCATATGAGAGGCTATTCCGAATATCTATGCTTTCTAGAGGAACTACAATAGCTGAATCATCCATGCACTTCTTCAATAAGGATACATGGAACATCAGATGAACTGAGGACAAGTCTGCAGGTAACTCAAGCTCATACGCTACCTTTCCAACATGATTCAAAATCCTGTAGGGGCCTATATATCAGGGACTAAGCTTTCCCTTTTTGCCAAATCTCTTCACCCTCTTCATGGGTAAAACTTTCAAATATACAAGGTCATCTACTTCAAACTCAAGATATCTCCTTCTCACGTTTGCATACGATTTCAGATGACTCTGAGCTGTTTTCAATCTTTCTTGAATCAACTGAGCTTTCTCCATAGCTTCAAACACCATATCTGGCCCAATCAAAGTGGCCCTACCCACTTCGAACCAACCTACTGTAGATCTACATCTTCATCCAAAAAGAGCATCAAATGGGGCCATCTGGATACTAGCATGGTAACTGTTATTATAGGCGAACTCAATCAATGGCAAATGCTCATCCCAACTACCTTTGAAATCAACAACACAAGCCCTCCACATATCCTCTAAGGTCTGAATGGTCCTCTCTGCCTGACCATCTGTCTGTGGATGAAAGGCTGAACTGAGATGAACTTGGATACCAAGACCCTTCTGAATGGCTATATAAAAATAAGAGGTAAATTGAGTACCCCTATCTGAGATAATGGACAAAGGAACTCCATGCAATCTGACTAACTCTCTGATATACAACTTAGCATAATCTTTAGTTGTGTAGGACGTGTGAACCGATAAGAAATGAGCTGATTTAGTCAATCTATCTACAATAACCTAAATTGAATCATGTTGATAGAGCGAATAGGGTAATCCAGTCACAAAGTCCATATTCACCTCTTCCCACTTCCAAGTGGGAATACCAAAATCCTACAACGTGCCACCAAGTCTTTGGTGCTCTACTTTAACCTGTTGACAAACTGAACACTTAGCTATGAACTCTGCAATATCCTTATTCATACCACTCCACTAATAGACTTCCCGCAGATCGCGGTACATCTTGGTAGCTCTCGGATGGATAGAATAATGCGCACTATGCGCTTCTGCCATAATCCGCTATCTCAAATCATCAACACATGGCACACACAATCTACTCTGGTATCTCAACACACCATCTCCCCTTTGGAAGAAAACCTCCACCTTTTGGTCTTTAACTGAACTCTTCAGTTTGACCAAACTAGGATCCCTATCTTGTTTCTATTTCACTTCGAAAACTAGAGAAGATTCTGAACTACTCCGAACCCAAACATTCCCATCAGCTGAGTCAACAAACCTCACACCCAATCTAGCCAACTGGTGAACTTCCCAAACTAGCTCTTTCTTATTATTTTCCACGTGAGCAACACTGCCCATAGACAATCTACTAAGAGCGTCTACCACTACATTGGCCTTTCCCAGATGATACAACACACTCATATCATAATCCTTCAATAATTCTAACCAGCTTCTCTGACGAAGATTTAACTTCCTCTGAGTGAACACATACTGCAAAATTTTGTTATCCGTAAACATATAACATACACCCCATATTGATAGTGCCTCCAGATTTTTAATGCAAACATAACAACAGCTAACTCAAGATCATAGGTAGGGTAGTTCTTTTCGAGAGGCTTAAGATGTCTAGAGGCATAGGCTATGACTTTACTTCTCTGCATCAACACACAACCCAAACCAACTCTAGGGTCATCAGAATATACAACGAATCCATATGTACCATCAGGTAGCGCTAAGACTGGGGCTGAAGTGAGTTGAGTCTTCAACTCCTGAAAACTCTTCTCACAAGAATCTGACAACAAAAACTTAGCTTTCTTCTGAGTCAATTTAGTCATATAAGACACAATGGATGAAAACCTCTCAATGAACCATCTATAATAGCTAGCTAAACCCAAGAAACTTTTAATGTCGAATGGACAAATGGGTCTAGGCCAGTTTCTCACTGCTTTAGTCTTTTGGGGATTAACCCTAATGCCATCACTGGAAGTAATATAATCGAGGAAAGCTACCGACCTTAGCCAAAATTCACATTTGTTGAATTTGGCGAATAACTGGTGATCTCTAAGAGTTTGCAACACAATTCTAAGATGGTCTGCATGATCATCCTCACTACAGGAATAGACAGAGATATTATCGATAAAGACTGTGACAAACATGTCTAGGTACTGTTTGAACATACGGTTCATTAAGTCCATGAAGGCTATTGGGGTGTCTGTTAGCTCAAAGGACATGACTAGAAACTCAAAATAACCAAAATAGGTTCTAAAAGCCGTCTTTGGAATATTATATTCCCTTACTCTAAACTAATGATAGCCGGATATAAGGTCTATCTTTGAGAAGTAACTTGCACCTTGAATTTGATCGAATAAATCATTAATTCTAGGAAGAGGATATTTATTTTTTACTGTGACTTTATTCAGTTGACGATAGTCAATGCACATTCGTAAAGAACCATCGTGGAGAAACACTTGGCCTTATGAAACCTTTATCTAAGAGATTCTTGAGTTTCTCTTTCAACTCCTTAAGCTTGGAAGGAGCCATGTGATATGGAGGAATAGAGATAGGCTGAATATCTGGGACAAGGTCAATACCAAATTTTATTTCCCTATCAGGAGGTAACCCTGGCAAATCTTCGGGAAAGACATCAGGAAACTCATTAACTACACTAACAGACTAAACTGTTGGAGTCTCAAACTTAGTGTCTTTGACTCAAACTAAATGATAGATATACCCTTTTGAGATAAACTTCTTAGATTTAAGGTAAGATATGAAATGACTCTTGGGAGATACTGAATTACCTTTCCACTCAAAGACTGGCTCATCTGAAAACTGAAACTTCACCACTCGGGTGTGACAATCTATGGATGCATAATAAGAATAGAGCCAATCCATACCAAGAATAAGGTCAAAGTCGACCATATCTAACTCTATTAAATCGGCTAACATTATTTTATGAAGGACAGTAATAGGACACTTTCTATAGATCTATTTGGCAACGATTGACACACCCACTAGGGTAGAAACCAAGAAGGGCTCAGAGATCTTTTCAGGACCTATTTCAAAATTTACTGCAACTAATGGGGTCATATAAGAGAAATTTGACCCGGGGTCCAACAACACATAAACATCAAGATGAAAGATACGAAGCATGCCAGTAATAATATCTGGGGATCTCTCCTACTCCTGATGGGATGGTAAAGTATAGAAATAATTTTGGCACTGACCGCCATAGGTACTGGATGATAAGCCCTGAGGAGGGATTGGGCGAGTTATAGGAGTTAGTGCACTAGTAGCTTGAGTCTGGGGACAAACTTCCTTGTTTCCTTGCTTAGAATATGGGAACTCCTTGATACCATAGCCCAACTAACCACATCCAAAGCAGCCTTTCTGACCCAGCAACCTTTTAACCCAATAAGCACTCACCAGGATGATTTTTACCATATCTAGCATATGAACGATAATAGGCCTTCCACCCAAAATATTGTAAGATCTGGACATAGAAGTCTTACCCCACTATACCTACTTGGTTCTGGGTATGGGGGCACTAGCTGAAGATGGAGATGGCAAAGGCGGACAACTCTGAAACTGTGAATGATTTCCCCCTGCAGACCTTGACTGACCATACTCAAACTGCCTAATTCTATCCTTCTTATTACTTATATCTCTTTCCTTCAACTTTTCTTCCTCAATATGTTGGACATGAGTCATTAATCTAGCAAGAACTATGTCTCCAATAAGTATGGCAGTCCTACACTCCTTGACTACCAATCCAGACACTCCGGTAACAAACTTACTCATACTAGATCTAGTGCCAACTATCAACTCAGGAGCATACTTAGATAACTAGTTGAACTTAAGGTAGTAATCTTTCACTGTCATTGAGCCTTGCCTCAGGTTCATGAACTCCTTAATCTTGGTTTCCCATAACTCATGCGGAAAGAACCTGTCTAAAAAAGTATCCTGAAACACCTGCCAACTCATGGGAGCTGCATTCTCACCCCTACCTTTCTTCCACATAACAACCCAATCATAAGAAATATCCTTCAGCCTTTAAGAAGCCAATTCCACACTCTCCTCTTCACTAACATACATAACTTGGGTGATCTTTTTTACATTATTAAAATAAAAGTATGGGTCCTTACCTACCTTTGACCCAAAAAATTTAGGCGGATTCATTCTCATGAAGTCATGAAGTCTGGCTGCAGCTAAATCACTCTCTTATTGATGCAGAACTGCAGCCTGATTACTGGCCTGAACATTAGTAGTCACAGTTTGGGGTAACACCTGAAAGGCAGCCCGAAATTAGGTATGAGACATATTCTTATTTAGAGGATCAAAAGACTGGGGTGGCTGGTTATAATTCTTACAGGCATTAGCTCTGCGAGGAGACATGTTCTGTCATGAAAGAGCATGAGTTAATAGAAGATGGAGATAGTTGTAAGCACGATGGATTATGAAAGAAAGAGATGATTTCCTAAGAACATCTCGTAGCCTCTTGCTCATAAATGTGGTTGCTTCACACCCATGATCAAGACTCTACGTAATGCGTCTTGTCTGACTCCCTAGGACTCTCTAAACCTTAATCTCTGATACTAAGTTTGTAATGCATCAAAACCGGGTCTCGAGACGTCACACGGTGCTCAAGACTATGAGTAGTCTCAAGCAAACCCTATAAGCCTGCTACTAAGTCTATAACTCATATTAAAGTAATTTAATCAGATAGTAATGCTAAAATACTAAATTATATTAAAATTGTCTAAGATCAACTAAATATACTATCTGGGTAACTAATACTGAAAGTCTGAATATAATAGTTAGTAGTTCAACAAGCCTCTACTACTAAAAAACTAGAGAGCCATTGGGAAAAACCCTCAATTGACTTGGACTAAACTAAAAGAAATTACTCAAATACTATGAAATATGGAAGTATGGATAAATAGGCACTCAAACCACGAGGACTCACCAACTATCGGGATGTCGATAGAGATGCCCAAAATCACTCACGTTGCAAGGACTGAGCACCTGAACCGACATTATGAGATAATAATGCTCAAACTACACCTATCAATGAAAATGTAAGCGATTGTTGTCAATATAAAACCCAACTAGGTTGGGGTGAAATCCCACAGGCAACAATGTGAGTGGCGGTTAAACTAATTTAAAACTATAGCTACAAGTTAAATTCAAACCAATGATATAAAAAGATAAAATGAGGGTTTTTGAATATCAAACAAATAATTTTTGGTTACGTTAGTTTCAGTGTTCGTAATCAAGAGTTTATGAAAAAACCAGAATTATGTTCACTAGGGATTTTGGTACTTGACGGATGCTACTAGTGGTTTAGGATTCTCACGGTAGGTAGGACAACAAGTTATCTTTATAGAAGTTGTGCTTAAATGTCTCTCGGCCTACTTAAGCATTTAATTACCTAATCCTCTCAGACTTAGGGAATTTATATTCATTGCCCAAATTTTACCTCAGGTTAACCAACCTTGTTACAACGCTAATTATTAAATGGAGTATTTTCAAGTCCCTGTTGATAATTCACTTCCTACTATATTTGATTTCTTTCTCAAGCAAATCAAAGTAGGTTTTATCTATTGTTTGCAACCAACAGACGTTAATAAAAACCTCAAAATTATCAAAAAGTCCTACCACCTTTCGAATCCTAATCACTCAGCACCTTATCAAGACTTAACCCTAGATCCCATAATTTAGGTTAAAGGAATTTAGCTGCTCATGACGTAATAATTGAAGCAACTAGATGAATTTATACTTTGAAAGATAAGCTTACCACAAGATGAATAATAACTAGTGAATCTCATAGTAGATCACAACAGAAAATCCCAAAATAATGATTAAATTCTCTTCAAAATAATTGTTTTTTCAAGCCAAGAAGTTAGAGAGAGAAAATATCAAAGTATATGTCTCAAAACTCAAGGTTTGGCCTCCACAAGAAAACCCTAAACAAGGCTTTAAACAGTTCACCCTAAATAAGGAAACAAAATAATAAAATTTCAGAAATCCCTCAGATTAGGTGACGACATTTGTGATAGCCTATCAGGAGGCTGACGACTTATCACAAATGTCATCAACTCCTTCAGTTTTGGTTCTTCCTGCTTAAGGCTGACAACAATCTTGATGACTTATCATCTCCTTGATGACCTATCATAAAATGTCGTCAAGGCTCTACTTCAGTTCTCCTGTGTTGCCTTAGGCTGACGACATTCTTGACAGATTATTAGACCCTTGACGACCTATCACAAAATGTCATCATAGCTTTAACTTAGGCCAATTCTCAGTCTACTGCAGACGATGAAGCTGATAGCTTATCACAGGGCTAACGACTTATCACAAATGTCGTCAGCCACACTTTTCTTCAGATTTCAACTTCTTTGCTTCGATTCTTGTTGGTTCTCTATCATATCATCTTCTACTGCAAAATCAAACATAAAACAATCAAAAACGACAAAAGTTGCTTAAGACTTTGCAATTATTCTTAGTTAAAAGCCTCAAATGTGTTAGCATCTGCTCACACATTAACACCCTCAACTTAAAATAATTGTTTGTCCTCAAGCAACTAAAACACAACATTAAGATGCTTAACCAAGAGACACATAAGATACCTATGATAGTTCATCATCAATTTTAGTTCAAAACACATTACCCTCTCCATTTTCAATCACTTTAAACCCATCTGTGTATATCCATGAAGATCAACAATGTGACAGAAAGGAATCAAGATATGGCATCAACTTAGCAACAATAACCATGCCTATATACAAATTACACTACCCAAACAAGTAGGCAACTAGCTATGCAACCGATGTGCCCTTACAACAAAGAAGTCCCTCCTCACTCATATATGAAATCAAGTATGTAAATGTAGGTACGATCAAGAGACACTCACTCTCAGTAAGAAGTTCCAGTCAATATATGCCAAATACCATAAGCTTGCCCTTATTTTTGTTACCGAAGCTTTCAGACAGTTAAGTTAGAATCACTATAGGACTTTTCTTCAGTTTGTAATGTAGGCTTGGGGCTGGTATGTTACGTAAAGATATTTAAAGTAACTAAGCCTCTTTGTCACTACACTATTTTTTTTTTTGGGGGGGGGGGGTCCCACTTATCAACCTTTACCTTATTTCTCCTTTTCTTAATTAAGCAAATTCAGGATGGGTGTGGTCATTTAATCAAGCATTTTCTCTTTTGCATAACTTTTCTTTTCTTATTCTTTTTCTACCACACCCAGCCTTGCAGATATATATATTTTTTATTACCCTTCTTCATATTCACTTTACATCACGCACCTCTATGATAGCCACCCTCAACTTAGGCTATTTGCTTAAGTTAAAGTGCATAATATCCAAGGAGGATTAGGGCCAAAACAGGGTCATTGTGATACAAATGGGAAGGTGATAGGTATAATAAAAAGAATAGGCATTCAGGAATCAAAATTAGGATCAAGGGATATTATTCACACAGAGAAGGTCATTTAGGCTAAAAGTGGACTAATATCAACAACGGCCTATGATCCTTTCCTAACCGCTATCCTATAACCAAGGCAAGACCAACCGGACAAGTTTTGGATTTAACACACAACGGGAACTAGGTAGCATCTCACACACACATGGCACAAAGGTACATCACAAGCTACTACCCATTTGGTTCATGCAATTGTTAGTAGTGATTATCATGTCCCTAATACTAATTCCATAAAAAGATTCACAATAGTCACATATCGATGCTCATCACACAATTATCAGATAGACAATTGGAGAGGTATTTATCATTCCAAGAAAAATCAATAAAAATATGTCAATTGTCCTAGATACTTATTTTTTCCCCAATTAACCACAACACATCACAAAACAAACACAATACGCCTAAACATGCCGGCTCTACTAGGAACAAGACTCCGGGGAAAAGAGGCACGACAGCAAAAACCCACGGAGGACATCAACACACACAAGTAGCCCCACCCTCAACTTAAAATCATGCAATGTCCCCAATGTATCAAACCAAAACAAAAGAGTTAGAAACATACATCTGGCACCATGGGTGCGAAGATCTGATGTCAATAACATAATACGAATACAAACAACAAAATACCTTGGGTTGCCTCCCAAGAAGCGCCTAATTTAGTGTCGCGGCACGACTCAGTTATCTTGACTACTCAAACTTCATCAAGATACCTTGTTGATAATTATTTATGTCTTCACTTGGAGGATTCGAAATGTTGACCCAACTTTTGATCAATACATCTTCGAGGAGAATTGGGCAAACTTACGAATACAATGACACTTTCTTTATCTCTCCACTTTGATGACTTGAATCTCTTACCCAGCTTCATATCAAATTTCTGGATAGGCTCATTGGGTATTTATGAGATTATTAATAATCCACTTGATGCACATTGTATTTTGCCTTTACTGACCTTCAAGTGGGGGGTTTTATTTTGCTCTTTTTGAATGCCAAACTCCAAAATATAAGGATTATGTTCCTCATCCTCAAAACACCTGAGTTGCTTGGGAAGGTGGACTTGTATCTCATCCACCAAGCACAATTTTGAAAAATGGTTCGAATGAGGTCTTCCCCTTAATTTCGGAGTTGCATCCTTCTGGGCATCCTCACCCCGAATTGGGCTAGAGTCTTTAGAAGAGATTTGTTTGGTTTCTTATTTTGCCTCTAGCACCATTTTCTCAATCTTGGCATCATCCCTCATGGTTGGTTCGGTTGGTTGGAAAATCATCGAGGGTTGATCAACATCAAGCACAACATCAATATTGGATTCTTGTTCCTCATCTTCACACTCGTCCATTATGTTAAATGATTCCACAGACAAGATACCATCTAACCATAATGTGGAAAAGTGTTTTGAATGCTTGACCTCTATATCCATATCCTCTATTATTCTTCTTTTCTTGTTATTTTCCCTTATGTCTTGATGCATATCATGTATGATATCATTCGTTGTGTCCACATAATCCAACATTAGTTGAAGCATAGATTCAATGCCACTCTTTCCGATGCTTCGTTCTTCCTGTTCTTGACCATAAGACCTATCAAAATCATAAGAAGAACTAGAATTTGGGTTAGCATACCGGGGGGCATTTGGAAAATCACTCCAATGTCCATCTTGACCACCACATAAAGAACAATCATACTCCCAATAGGATGGAGTTGGTGCACATATCTCTCTCCGGGAAGCATATATATAATTTTGCCAAAAGTGAGGTCGATCACACTATGGACATGGATCATCAAGATAAGATTTCCAACCACCAAGCTCATGTTCATTCCACGATGCCATAGTAATAAGTAAACTAAAATAAAAATCTACCTAACACAAGAAACAAAAGAAAAATAAAAACAAATTTTTACAAGTTTGAATTCAAACAAGTAGGCTAAAATTCCAAACAAACTCAATACGCCAAATTGTTCCCCAGCAACGGCGACATTCTTGATAACGCTCAAACTACACCTCTCAATGAGAATGTAGGCGATCGTTGTCAATATAAAACCCAACTAGGTTGGGGTCGAATCCCTCAGGGAACAATGTGAGTGGCGATTAAACTAATTTGAAACTATAGCTACAAGTTAAATTCAAACCAATGATACGAAAAGATAAAATGGAGGTTTTTGATGATCAAACAAATAATTTTTGGTTACGTTAGTTTCAGTGTTCGTAATCAAGAGTTTATGAAAAAACCAGAATTATGTTCACTAGGGATTTTGGTACTTGACAAATGCTACTAGTGGTTCAGAATTCTCATGGTAGGTGGGACAACAAGTTATCTTTATTGAAGTTATGCTTAAATGTCTCTCGACCTACTTAAGCATTTAATTACCTAATCCTCTCAGACTTAGGGAATTTCTATTCACTGCCCAGATTTTATCTCAGGTTAACCAACTTTGTTACAATGCTGATTATTAAACAGGGTATTTCTAAGTCCCTGTTGATAATTCACTTCCTACTATATTTGATTTCTTTCTTAAGCAAATCAAAGTAGGTTTTATCTATTGTTTGCAACCAATAACAACAACAACAACAAACTCAGTGTATTCCCACATAGTGAGGTCTGGGGAGGGTAAGATGTACGCAGTCCATACCACTACCTCCGGAGAAGTAGCAAGGCTATTTCCGATAGACCCCCGGCTCAAGACAAAGAATATTAATCAAATCCACAAAAAAGCAAGTAACAAGATAACAAGACATAAATACACTACCCACAAGGAATAGCAACCAAAGAATAGTACACCATCGCAATACAGCATGCAATAAGGTAGAATACCAAGAATAATACACCCACCAAGCTACGTCATACCCTACCGACCCAAACTGACACTAGTCTTCTATCCTAATATGTGACCTCCATAACTTCCTATCTAGGGTCATGTCCTCAGTGAGCTGTAACTGCTCCATGTCCTACCTAATCACCTCTCTCCAGTATTTCTTTGGCCTACCCCTTCCCCCTGTAACCAACAGATATTAATTAAAACCTCAGAATTATCAAGCAGTCCTATTACCTTTCGAATCCTGATCACTCAGCACCTTATCAAGACCTAACCCTAGATCCTATAATTCAGGTTAAAGAAATTTAGCTGCTCGTGACATAATAATTAAAGCAACTAGATAAATTCATACTTTGAAAGATAAACTTACCACAAGATGAATAATAACTAGTGAGTCTCATATTAGATAACAACAAGAAATCCCAAAATAATAATTAAATTCTCTTCAAAATAATAAAAATTTTAAGCCAAGAAGTTAGAGAGAGAAAATATCAAAGTATATGTCTCAAACCTCAAGGTTTGGCCTCCCCAAGAAAACCCTAAATAAGGCTTTAAATAGTTCACCCTAAATAAGGAAACAAAATAATAAAATTTTAAAAATCCCTCGAATTAGGTGACGATATTTGTGATAGCCTATTAGGAGGCCGACGACTTATCACAAATGTCGCCAACTCCTTCTTCAGTTTTGGCTCTTCCTGCTTAAGGCTGATGATAATCTTGATAACTTATTAGCTCCTTGACAACATATCACAAAATATCATCAAGGCTCTGCTTCAGTTCTCTTGTGCTGCCTTAGGATGACGACATTCTTGACAGCTTATCAGACCCTTGACGACCTATCACAAAATGTCATCATAGCTTTCAACTTAGGCCAATTCTCTATCTACAGATGATGATGAAGCTGATAGCTTATCAAGGGGATGAAGACTTATCAAAAATGTCGTCAGCCATATTTTTCTTTAGATTTCTATAGATTTCAACTTCTTTGTTTCCATTCTTGTTAGTTCTCTATCATATCAGCTTCTACCGCAAAATCAAACATAAAATAATCAAAAATAATAAAAATTTCTTAAGACTTTGCAATTATTCTTACTTAAAAGCCTCAAATGTATTAGCATCTGCTCACACATCATGAGACAGTGTAACACATAGACGTATATGTGGATCAGTACTTTGAGGATGTACTGAGTATATGGGGGTGAATGCATAAGTAAAAGTAATATATCAAATGTTAATAAAATTCATAGAATATGCATGTTGTATGTAATGACTCACATGGATGGAATAACTAAAAGTTAAAAATCATAAATCATGAATGATAAAACATACTGCGTAAATCTGGTGAGCCATCATATTTAAAGTCTAAAAGTTGTTCTTTTCTGAAAGGTGTATTGTGCTAAAACTGTTTTGTTATTCTTTACTATTAGGGAGGTACTGTTAACAGAACTAAACCATGAAAGATATCATGGAGTCCAACGTCTCATTCCCCTAAGGGGAAAATCTTATATTAGGAAGAGGTGTCATACTCTTTCCAAGGAGTATAACCTAAGCTAAGTGATCATATCTGTAACTGTCATCCATATAGAAATAGAAATATTGAATCTGTACCTACGTTTACTCGTAGTTCTAGGAAAGTAGGATGCACTAAACCCACATTTTCTGCTCGGTGCTAAATACTACTCCCTTTAATCTATATGTTCATTCTGAAGGAAATCCACCTTTTAAAAGTCATAATATTTCATACTGAAATCTAACTGTACATCTGTTCATTCAAAACTGAATGTAAGGTGTAAAGTGGATTTCATATCTTAGCTAAAGATCAAAAGATCAAATCTTTATTCAAAGTTGTTTATAAACATATCATGGGATGCTTAAAAGCATAATCATTCTTAAAATAGCAATATTTAACTAGGGCTTGATAAACTATGCTTCAAATTTATGTCAAAACATCATAACGTTTATGCTTGATAATGTAAGTATTCATAATTCAATTCAAAATCTGAAAAATATAATGATACGCATCAATTTACTAAAGTAGATATGTAATTCAACATCAAAAACACTTAAAACATCATAATCTTCAAATAGCAATAAATGGGTATGAACCCTAAATTGAAATTCATTTAAAGTCATTTAAATTTGTAATTTAAAACTAGTTTTGGACACAAGGATGAAAGATTTATCATTGTTCAAAACCCCACATACCTTAATTGATGAAATTAAATAAAAAAACCTGATCTAGAATTCCTAATTGTGCTTTTGAAGATAACCTCTTAAAGTTCTTGGATTGGAAATCTTTAATTTTGAGCTATCTTAGAAATAGAATGGAGGAAATTTGATTTCTTGGAGGTTAAGTTTTGAGGTTTAAGGTTTTCTTGAGAGAGGATTGATGAAAAGTGAGCTTAGAATAGGTTTAATTTTGTGTTATTCATGACTTAGGGCTTGGGAATTGACTAAATTGCCCTTTTAAAATTTAACTCAAAAATTGGAAAAATCCAGATTTGGCCACCCACCACGACGTGCCACTATCGTGTGGTTCACTGGAAAAGGAACGAGCTTGATTTTGCCCATCAATGCGACACGGGGCTATCACATTGGGTAACTGGAAAAGGGACGAGTCCCATTTTGTCCATCACCGCGATGCGCTGAAATTGTGTTACGTCATTGGAAAAAAGATGAGTAGGAACTGGACTTTCAATGCGATGCGATGTATTCATGGTGCTCCACTAGATTTTGACAATTGAGAAACTGTCCTTCACCACGATGCGGTGCCTGTCAAAATGCCATACTATTTTACTAAAAATGTCATAACTTCTCAACCGAGTATTGGATTAAGGCAAAATTGGTATCGTTGGAAACCTGAGTCAATTACCTACACATTGGTGGGTCTAGATATTGAAAATTCTACACGTAAAAAGAGTTATTCATTTTTTAAGCTAATTCTTGACATTTTAGGAGCTAAATTAAGTTCGGAAAAGTATGGGATATTACAAGTTCTTAGTCATTGTTGAAGTTCCAACCATAGGATAAACTTTGTCTTAGCATCTGACCCTGTGTCATAAGCAATCTACTCCATGCCACTTGAGGGTATTGTGGTAATATACTCAAATAGTCCTTTTTAATGCTGAAGCCTGTAGGTCCACTAATGGCTTGTAGCTTTGTTTGGACAGTGCCCACACTATTTAGCCATTTTTTTTCCTCGGGGATTTTCCTTACTAACCAACTGGCTTATTTTGGAACCTGCAGAGTATCCAGATTGTTGTTTTTATGTAGTAGGTACGTATCCAAATTACCTACAGCCTATCTTGCTTTTGTTCAATTGCTCATAACAATTTACAAATTGCAGCTTTATTCTACCTGATTAGCTCAATCACATTAAGTTTTCCTACTCTTTGTGAAATGCATATTGTCTCCCAAGCAATCAAAGCTCTTCTAGAACACTCATTACTACCTGTCCATAAGAATGACCTACAGACTGTAGTAAGCAGTGTTAAGATCTTTTAAGGCAAGAGAAAAATTTGAGCCCAGTAAGTTTGCATTTCAAATAGCACACTTTTTATTAGTCGTAGTCTTCCACTATAGGAGAGGGGGATGACCAGAACTTAACCCTTGCAATCATTTTTTCCACAATTGGCATGTATTGTTAGACTGATAACTTCCTAGTTGAGAGAGTCACCCCTAAGTACTTAAATGACAAAGTACCTAAGGTCATTCCCAAATCAGCTAGTATTTTCTCCTTGAAAGCAGTGTCCACTCCTGCAATGTACAATGAACTTTTTTCTAAATTGGCCCGAAATCCTGAAACAGTAGAAAACTGGTTGAATGTACTGAATAATAGTTTGATTGTTATCTCATCAACCTCGCAACACATTAACAGATCATCAGCAAAGCATATGTGTATGATTCCTAGCTATTCACACCTTGGATGATAGTTGAATTGTGGGTTCTTTCTCAGTTGTTGCAGATTCCTATTTAGTTATTCCATAGCTAGGACAAATTGGGTCCCCTTTCTTAAGTCCTTTTTATACTTGAAAAGGTTGTGTCAATCCCCCATTTAAGATTATACTATACTATATTATGGAGATATATTCCATTATCAGCTCAACTAGTTTAGTAGGGATACCAAACTCTAACAACACCATTCTTAGAAATAGCCATTCTATAGAGTCATAGGCCTTTCTGATATCAACTTTGATAGTGCATCTGGCTGCCACTCCCTTCTGTGTGTAACCTTTCACTAATTTATGTGCTATTACAACATTGTCTAAGATACTTCTTCCTTCAATAAAAGCTGACTGGGCTGGGCTGACCAGTTTATCTACTATAGTTTTTGAGTCTGTTGGTGAGGATTCTGGCAATCACCTTATATATAGTAGTGCAACAAGATATGGGTCTATATTCTTTAACATAAGAGGGATTGGAAATTTTAGGGACTAGAGTAATAGTTGTAGCATTAATGCTTTTCAACATTTTACCATTTTCAAAGAACTGCAACACTCCTGCAGTCACCTCTTCTCCTATAATAGGCAAATAAGCTTTGAAAATTTCTGCATTAAATCTATCAATACCTGGACTTTTATCCACTAGAAGGTCCTTGATAGATTTTTCTACATCCAATATTGTCACTGGTAGTAAGAGGTATTGTTGTTGAATTACTGTTATGCATGGTCCTTCCCTTGTAATCTCTAAGTCCATACAAGGCATTGTTGTTGCTGATGTGCCTAGCAAATTTTGAAAGAACTGTATAAAGTCTTGTTGTATTTGTACCAGGTCTGTCAGTTTTGCTCCTTGTTCAGTGTAGATGGAAGAAATATTGTACCTTTCTTTCAGATGTGCAAAGAAGTATTTGGAGTTCTTATCCCCGCATTTAACTAGGTTGCTCTAGATTTCTGTCTTAGTATCCTCTCATTTACTGCCTCCTATTTCTCTAAGTCTTGTAAGATGACTTTCTCTTTGGAAATGAGCATAGAGTTAAACATGTTAGTTGTCATATTCTCCTGCACCTCAAGTAATTATTCTCTAAGCATGTTTAGCTTCAGTTCAATTTTGGAGCATTCTTTATTCATCTGTCGTTCCTGGTGAGCCACTAGTTATAGTTTCTTCCACACTTTGTACATTATATGACCTTGTACATTTTCGTTCCACACACTTGCCATCATTTCCTTAAACTTCTCCTGATGTAGCAGCACATTCAATAGTCGAAAAGGCCTCTCCAAATGTGATGGAGTGGTTTTAGTAATCAACACCACTGGAGAATGATCATAACATCCAGGTGTTGAATATTCTGCCTCAATATAATGGTATTCTTGGAACCAAGCTCTGTTACCAAAAACACAGTCAATATGAGAGTATATTCTAGCATCACCACTCCTTTTGTTGCACCATGTCATTGTCCTACCTCTGCTTAGCACCCATTTTTGTATGATTCTTAAATGGTCCAAAACAAAATATTTAATACTTGCATCCTCAATAAAACTACCAATCATCAGGGTCAGAATAACTTTCATTTACGTTATCAGGATTATCACTTTCATTTACATCGTTAGAGTCATCATCACTTTCATTCTCATAAGCTTGGTTGTCTTCTTGAGATGGGCGTTCATCATTTAAAGATAATTTCTTGTATACATGCTTCATCAACAATTCTAATTCCTTTCTCATCCTCTTATTTTTGTTTCGCTCATTCTGTAACTGATCATACAAATCAGTATTTGAATCATCAACCTGAGAATTAATCATCTCATCAATTTTTTTTGACAAAGTTGATGTTGAATTGTTAGTTGCTTTTACACTTCGAACCAGGGAGCCAAGACCTTTGACTCTTTTTTTTTCTTTCCACCAACAGATTACACCCAGATATCTATTTCACTTAACTAGCAAGCTGACTAGCTTAATTAGTTTCTCCATTCATAACTGATGCACTTTGAGCAGCTAATATTTCTTGTTTCTTTCTTTCAAACTCATTCTGCATAAGAATATGTTAAGTCAAACCATAAAAAGTGCTAAAAAATCTATTATTAGCATAAATTATATTATATTATAGACTAACTTCTCATTTTCATAGCACTTAAGCAACAGTAAATCATTGTACCAGATGACAACAACAGAGATTTGTATATTTTTTAATATGTACCAGATGACAACAACAGTGATTAGTCTATGTTGACAACAACAGAGACCAGTAGCCCAGCTTACAACAACAAAGATTTGTAAAATCAGCATTGAACCAGATGACAACAACAAAGATTTATATATCATTGAACCAGATGACAACAACAGTAAATCTGGAAATAAAGAGAGGCACATTGTTACAACAACAACAGAGATATTTGTATATCATTGAACCAGATGACAACAACAGTAAACCTGAAAATAAAGAGAGGCACACTGTTACAACAACAACAGAGATTATAGCTCATTGAACCAGTCACTGATAAAGAGATTCTTGATAGTTTTAATGTCACTGGGGGTGAAAAATTCCCCAACATAGATAGTTATAATTTAGTTTTTCTTAAAAAGGCATCAAATCATAAAGGAAGACATACTGGAGGCAGTTATAGAATTTTTCATCACTGCTAAGATGGCTAAACTTGTTAACTGCACAGTGATAAATCTACATGTGGAGGAAGCTCTTATCTTCCAGCCATTATCTAGAGCTCATGTATTTGAAATCTACTATATCAATTTTGACAATTACTAGAATGAACTTTCTCATTATTTAGCTAATTTGCAAATGCTTTTGTTTTTATGAGCATTAAGGTTTGACATTTTATTGATCCAAATCCCTATGAATTTAATGGATAAAATGAAAACTAGTTCTTATTGCACTCTTCATGTTCTCAGAGTTTTCTTGGCACCATTGCCAAGCTAGAGGACTTACGACAATGTTCCTCAGCCATATGTTATCCTTTGTTACTTACAAAGAACGACAAAAGGGGGTCTTCTAATAGCAGAAGGCTATGGTATTTTAGACACTGCCTATGGGTAACCTTCCATTTACCGACTTCTTAGAAATTTTATAGTTCTCGTCTCCTCCCATATATCTTCTAAATACTCTTTTCAAATGTTTACTTATTTAAGGTACAAAGATACACCTGGTATATGGACAAATAAACAAGTTGAGGTCTGGAAACCAATTGTAAGTGCAGTCCACGCCAAAGAAGGAATCTTCTTTTGTCAACTTTGGCATACAGGGAGGGTTTCCAGCAAAGGTAACTGACTTTATATAGTCACATTTGGCATTTGGGAGAACTGTCTCATTATGTGTGCTTCTTATCTGACTCTTTACCACAAATTCTCAGCCCGATGAACAGACTCCCATATCTTGCATTGACAAGCCATCTAAACCTCAATTTTATTCAGATGGCCGGGATGTTGCACAATTTCCACAACCGCGGCGACTAAGGACAGATGAAATTCCTCTATTTTTTAATGATTTCGTCTGGCTGCTAAAAATGCAATTGAAGATGGTAACATTTTTTTGATGTGCTTTCTCTTATGAAAGGAAGTTGTTTCTGTTTAAAATTCTAGAATAGAAATTTTTTTATCCATATTTACCATATGCAATAGCTGAATAGTATCTTAAAAGAAAAGAAAAAAAGAAAACAAAGTCAACAAGTACTAATATGGATCGGGAATTTGAAAGCTAAGAATGAAAGCACATGCATAAGCTGAATTTCTATTCTGATACTTGTATATTATGTGAGAAGAGGTTAAATTTTGTCACATAAGTAAAATGCATAGTGTCCTGTTGCTAAAGAAGCCCAATATAGAGATGTTGCTAATGATCTCATACTTAATGGTGCTTCTGAGAAACAGAATTCTAGTAGTCCAGCTAGAGTGAAAAGATCAGCCGATCCAAGAAATATGTACTAAAATGCGATCCAAAAGAACGTAATAGGTAATGGCTTGGCAAAGTCAAGTAGTCCCAAGTAGCAGTTAACAATTATAGACATGTATATAGGAAGCCAAACTACTATGGAAGTGATCATAAGTCACCGACATATATTACCATATGCAAATAGTGCATGGAACCTCATCCTATTTCTTATTGGTCAACCCTCGATAATGTTGAGCCATATGAATAACTAGTACATATTTCTGACACTAGTTTTGGCTTTTAGTAATGAAATCTTTTAACTTATTAACAAAAAATAATGGTTAACTAACCTCTAATTAGGGAAGGTACGGTGGTTTCAGGAAAATCCTTGTATAGACTCAAAGTTTATGGTGAACATATCTATATATCTTTTATATTTGATATAGAATGATTTCTTTCAAGTACTAACTAAAGAACTTTTCTTGATACTGTCATATGGTTTCTCTAGATTAATAATATTATGTGAAAATGCATCTTCCTCTCCCACAGATTTTCGTACATTTTCTCTACAAAAATGTAGTCTTTGTTGTAAGTTTTTAAGCATACACCCAGATGAACTCCCTGTCATCCTTGTAATATCACTAAACTAAGGGTCTATCATGCTTTCTCAAAGTTCCATCATATGAAGCATAAGTACAGCATCTCTGAGGTACTTTCAAACACTTATAAGGATGCCATCTACATCACTTGGTTTTCTAGCCATCATATTATTTGACACTCATTTGACTTTAGCGTTAAGGAGGAGATGAGGTACATCTAAGATTACACGAAACAAAGTTGATCCCAAATATCTCAAGAAAAAAGAGGAGCAACAATACATATAAGCCATACCTACTAGTTCTTGGTTATTGTTATTATACTGACATTACTGGTGTTTACTAGGAGTCCTTTTAATATGGTGGAGACTCGCATGTCAATGCTCTAACGGTGTGATTTATAGGATTGATAGTTTAATACCCGTAATTTGCCTTAACTTACAACTTATTTACCAGTATTAAAAGGAAGCTAGTCCCAATTAAATAGAAAAAATACAGAGAATTCATTGCTAGGAATTTCGGGTAACATTTTGTATTCCTTAAGGTTACCGGTGAAGCCGATCCAACTCGTTTTGCATTGATGCCTAGATCATCGATTCTATCTAAAGTAAAATGCAGTAGCAACACCACAACAACAATGAAAATGCAGAACAACAACATCGCTTATAAATGCAGTAGAATGTACAACATAATGGCAACACCACAAGATTGAAATGAACTCAACTAGTAAACAGAGTAAATGAACACTTACATAAGTAGATTCTGCTTTCTCATTTACCCAACTTTTATCACTTTTCTTGCGATGAGTTCGAAAATAAAATTCTGAAACAAAAGGATCTTTTCCAGTAGCTTCTTTCTATATTAAAAAAAACATATGTATGTTATCAACATTGAATATGATATTATTTTCTTCAAATAAATATATTTAAAAAGATTTATAATTACCATTCTCTCATAGATCAATCGATAAGGCACACAACCACCTGTATGAAGTGATGCACCGACATTTGAATCACGATTGTTTTTATTTCATTCAGACTTTGTTTTGAACTCATCAAACTCCCAATACACCTTCATCTCCTTGAATACTGCATCTCCCATCCAATGTGGTTTCAGAGGAATTTTTTTCTAACAACTTGAAAAAGTTGGGTCATCTTTTAAGATGCCCTTTTATTAAAATTAGACCATATAGCATCATTATAGTGAGGAAGCCACTTACATTTCTTCTGCATATATCAAATGAATATCATATTAGCTATATAGTCCCACAATTATATTTATACATGAATCAGAATGTATGAATTTTTTACCTTGAATTCCTCAAACCACATCTCGCGAGTAGACTCTAGAAACTTCTTCCATGAAGGTCTAGCCAATTCAAACTTACTTCGAATGCAATTAGTAATACCATCAATAACTACCTTCTATAGAACAAACCTACATAACATATAGTAGTTATCAAACATGTGCACATATAAATAGTCCACTAAAATATATGTATTATTAAACGTTAGTTGTTTTACCCATCCCCTTCAGGTACTATCCATATTTGATTATCATCGTCTACATTGTCAACTATATTAGATGAGGTGGCTGGAGTCCTATTGGCCGGTGGTGACATTAATTCTTTAGAATCTTGATTTATAGGTTGGAGCCGATTAGAGTAAGGTGGAGATTCAATAATAGCAGGCTGGGGTTGGTTGATCCCAAGATCAGGTTGAGACTCATTTACATAAAGTAGACTAGTATGGGAATAGAGGGGTTGTGATGGTATTATGGGAGGCACAACATTATTATAAGTCTAGGATTGATTGACTTTAGGATTTGGTTGATGTGAGGAAGAGTTATTCACATAAGGTGAACCAGTATGAGATTGAAGGGATCCTGATAGAATTAAGAGAGGCAATTGAACTGTTTGTCGCTCTATTGTCTGTTGTTTTTACTTGACTTCTCTCCTTTTGCATTATGCAATCCAGCTCTTTTAGATCCTACACCTAGAATCTGCAGCAAATAAAAAACACAAATATAATATATTAGTGATGTAATTGATGAACAACACGTGAATAAAGGTGATCAACAAACATTTTGAGTATCAATATCCATCCCAAACTAATGATGTAGTAGATATGATTTGACAGGCAGTTTCAAGAAAGGTGTCATCGATACACCTGAAGGATCACCGTAACAACAGATACCACAGGTTGTAGCTTTTCCTCAAAGACTAGAGTTTGTGATTATTTATGTGAATTGAAACATTCATCCTGTAGTCCTAGGAGATCAGATACTAGGTTGAGCTGTTTTCTCTATTTTTTATATGAAAATATTTCTGTTGTAGCCAATTTTCGAAACAATTTGTAAATTCTTTATATTAATGATTGCAAGTTTTGTACCACTTAACTAGGTTTCTTTTAAATCACTAGGATTTACCACCGATACAAGTGGAATTGTACTACATAAATGACAAATTAAAGCATGATAGTCTCTGCAACTCTTAACATGTATAGTTAGTATAATCTGAGAAACCAACAAACTTAATCCAGCTCATCAAAATATGTGGTGTGGAGTTATGGTACATTAACTTAACCTTCAAGGTCGGATAGTGCAACAATGAAAATCAATAATCTAGCTCAAAATTAGCTTCATGGACTACTAATATTGTTATTTGCAGCCTATTTTGTTCTGTGTTATTTCATCATAGGCTGTCGGAACTTGCTTCTTAGCGCTACAAGGAACATTAGACATAGTACTACAATTTTGATAAAGCAACATCATACATAGTACCACAATTCAACTACAAATTTGATCAAAATATAATAAGCGCATACCCAGCTAGCGATAATAACTCCGGTAACAACAGGAATTAGAGTGACATAAGTCAACCAAGCCTCCCTCTTCAATGTCATCAGGTAAGAAAATACAGCAGTAAAGAAAGGTGTAGTAGCACCAATAGCCTGATTAAACGATACCGGCAAGTACCTAAGCATGATATTTCCACTAACAATAGAAGTGCAAAATACAAGACTCAAAGCAAAGATCTTCATAAACTGAACCCTAGATCTTATAGTCTGCATTGGTACCATTGTCATCCAAGCAATATCTATATGGCTCAATAAAGAACAAGCAGTCATATGACATATAGTAAGAAAAATTGGATATTTAAACCCATAATTGCTTAACAAATACTTGTTCAGGAACAAAACCCCAATGTTAGATGGATACCAAGCTGTTACTAAACCAATTGTAAACAATTGACCTGAACTCTTTCCTCCAGACATTATACACAAAGGATTTCCCCTATAAAACAAAATTCACAGTTTTACTCAACACTCACAACCCAAAATTTCACAAAGAACAAAACCTACAAAGGAAAAAACTCTATAGACTTAAAACAACAAGGGACTCTTTCAACTGAGAAACCAACAAACCAACAGATTTTTTTAAGACACAATTTGATATACATAGATCCATCCACCTATTATGAAATCCCATGATATAAAATATGAGTAATTAAATTAAACAAGTGAATTATCTTCCAATAGATAAGTAAAATAACAATAATTTTGACAAAAATCACAGTAGCTTTAATCAAATATAGTATTGTACATTGAAAAAAGAAATCGATAAGCTAATATTCTCAATCCTCCTCATATTCATCTTCATCTTCTTCTTGAGTATGAAAGCGACTTGCTGAATCTTTACTATCAAAAAAAGTCTTCCTCTTCACTTGTTTCCTCCTCTTCATCATTAGCTTCTTTACTTGATGACTCTTTATCACCTTTTTCTTCTTTATTTGATATATCCTCATCTCCATTTTCAATTAAATCACATTCATTTTCTTTGACAATAGCTTGAAAACTATTGTAATTCCCCGAGTCTGTACCCCGAATGCTACACGGTGCTCAAAATCTCGAAGGACCACAAGCTAAACCATGACTAGTGCCTACTGCAATAACAAAATAATAGTACTGTAATATGCAGATATTAGGAAAAAATATACCTTAAGGTTCAATACTGTAATAAAACTGAATACGATATAACAATACCAAAATTGAAACATCAATACTGAAAACTGAACAACTGTCTGAAAATACTCTAGTCTGAAAAAGCCTCTAAACTGTATGAAATATGAAGTTAATGGGACAAGCCCCCAACTAACTCCAACTACTGAAACTGTACTGTTAAACTAAAATACTGAAGAAAATAATCATGTCCTCGAACTATGAGGACTCACCACTAACTCTGACTATTAAAAATATGATTTGCTAAGGGTTCTCGGGAGCCCGTACGTCTGAACCTATGATATAAGACATCATAGCATAAGAGAAAAGTATGTATCAATACTTTGAATGTACTGGTATACTAGGTGAGGTAGGCTGAAATGCATGGGTTCATATGCATGAACAATATTGACTGAATGACATGAGTATAGTTGGATGAGAGTAAATACATGAATACGTAAACTGTAACTGAGATCGTGATAGTACTGCATCCGAATACTGATTAACTGATATCTGAGTTTACTGATATTTTACTATTGATAACTGAATGACTATATCTGAAAGTCCTGATTCTGTGGAACTATAATAAGTACCATACTGAACTGAGTGACTGTGTCTGACAGTCCAGAATCTGTAGAACTAAACTGAGTTCTATACTAAGACTGAATCTAAAATAGAGACTGTGGGAGGTAATCATCAAATCAACATGCCCCTTTCTGAATAGATTGGGGTCTAAACTATAAGCCCAATTAGAAGGGTATCAGTACCGTGCCACGGATAAATACAACTGTAAGTTAACCCTCTCTGACAGGAAGCTTTTTCGTCAACCCTAGCTAGCAGGAAAACTCGAATGAGATGTATCAACCCTCATAATATCTGGCAGGAAGATATCTCAACCTACACTTGCTACGTAGTTCTGTAATGCGGGGATTGGTACTAAGGGTCAAACCCTTTGCTGACAGGAATGCCCCCATCCTTGGGTCAACTCGGTGCTGAATCCTACTTCCATCTGAATAGATATTGATTGATTTCCTAGTTCATACTGGGATTGACTGAACTGTTACTGATATACTGTCTAACTAAATTGAACTGAGTTCACTGAGTTCCATTGACTGATGGAATACTACTAAATTCTATTAACTGGATGAATTTACCGAGGTCTAAACTGAATATTGAACTGGACTGGACTGATACTGAGTCTACTGAGTTTTCCTGAGTTCTGTAACTGACTGATAGTACTACTGATCATGACATGATTGAGATTATTCTATAACTGACACTGACTTTAGGCAAACAGCTAAATTGTCGGTATTAAATACCCCAGGACTCGATAGCATGAAAAACAAAGCATCACATGATCTTGCATACCATAAAAATGCACACTTGTTCATAATGTATCTATAGAGATATTTTATCAAACACTTACATGGTATAACTTGCACATAAGCTAGCATGACATGATTTCTTTTCCTTATTAGTTCACATGAACAATTCATCAAGCACTTGGTGAGCAAAAAATATGCACATAATAAGTGAGCATCAAGATTCACTTCCAATTTCATAATTTCAAGGGGTTTAACATGGATTCATTCGAATCTACACACATAATAATCAGTTCCACATGAAACGTATAATAAATCATGAAATAGAAATCAAATTCAAATAATAATCATGAATACACTTTCATTTCAATCATAGAAATCATAAATTCCAACTACTTGAAGTTTAAAAGAGTTTCTTGGACATCAAGGGTGGAAGGAACTCTTGGATGAACACTTCACATATCTTAGTTGGTGAATTTTTGAAGAATAATGGTGGAAACCTTGAGTCTTGGACTTGAATGTGATGAACTAGGATTTTTCTTGATAAATTCTAAAGAGAATGAGTATATTTTGCCTCTTGAATGGCTTAATGATATGTTTTGGGGGCTGATATAAGATGAGAAAAGACCCATTTACCCCTTTAGATGCGGGTTTAAAAGACTGAAAATTGAACCATCGATGCGCAGACTTACGCGTTGCATCGTTTGTATCGACGCGATAGCCAATGCATTGCGTTGCGTCCGTATTGGTTCACTGGAAGCCAAGGAAAATATTGATCGATGCGATGGCGCCACGCCACGCTGAGATCGCGTCGATATACTATTTTAGATTCCCAAACGTGGTTCAAATGAGGTCTAAAAAATTCAAAACTCGTCCGGAAACTCCTACTGATATTCCTGATCATGAATCAACCTAAAGATTGACATTTTAAGGTCATAGAGGTCGTGAAATAGAGTTTCCAACTTACGAAGGCAAAAATAATACTAAGTCTGAATACTTGGCTAGAATTTTCTAAGTCTGGGACCCCTTAGCAAGCTTAAAATACTGAGTTAAGCTTAGGATTTTGTGGGGTCTTACAATATCTCCCCCTTGGGAATATTCATCCTCGAATAAGGATGATTAAACTAAGAATACTAATAAACTGGATCTAAACACTGGACATGCACAACTGAAACATGATTTCATGACTGAAATTACTGATATACTGAATTATCATACTGAATATGCATATCTGATGCATGAGTACGTAACCGAACATGATTCATGAATGCATGACTGGAATTATTGATATGATTAGTTTATATACTGGGCATGCATATCTGATGCATGGGTACATAATTGAACTGATTAGTGGATGCATGATTGAGTATGCAACGTTAACTGATACCAAGTTGGTAGCTATATCTGATCATGAAACTGAATAGAGTTAGGGGAACTGTTACCTTGAGCTGAGTCTAAGTTTGCAGGGAAGAGGTGAGGATTATTGTCTTACATATCTGCTTCTGCTTCCCAAGTATCTCCCTCAACGGACTGATTCCGCCAAAGAAATTTGACTAGAAGGACTTCTTTGTTCCTCAGTCTGCGAATCTGATAATCAAGGATTTCGACTGGAATTTCTTTATTAGAGAGGCTGTTCTGAACATCTATGCCCTCTATAGGGACTAAGACTGCTGGGTCACCTATGCATTTCTTTAGCAAGGAGACATGGAACACTGGGTGCACTGAAGCTAAGTCTGAAGGGAACTCAGGCTCGTAAGCTACCTTTCTGAAATGGCTGAGAATTTGGTAAGGATTGACATATCGGGGACTGAGTTTCCCCTTCTTGCCAAACCTCTTCACTCCTTTCATAGGAGAGATTTTCAAGAATACAAAATCATCGATCTCCAACTCAAGATCATTTACTGAATACACATGAACGGGAACATGAGAACATAACTGAGCCTGAAACGTGATATATGAACTAAATATCATGAACGGAACTGAGCCCCTGAATATCTGGCTTACGGGTGATATTGGAACTTGTGGGTCCACCTATGAGTACCTACTACTCCAAACTGGATTCGTTACGCGAAGAGAAGATGGAAGTTTTAGATCATGAAAGCTCGGGGATTATAGTGCATCTCCCCTTGGGATGTTATGTCCCCTAAAGAATGCTGACTTAGCTGAGATACTGAGGAAAAATTGAGGTGATGCACAGGGCACCTACGAACTAAATCGTGACTGCATATCGGGGATCTACGAGTAAGGCATGACACCTGAACTGAGCTGAACTCGCAACCACATGGTTGCTCGATCTTAGAATAGTTACATTCATGAGACTTCGGATAGTGCGACTGGATAGAAAGATGGGAGACCCCACCATACGAACATTGTTCGCCTAACTGCTAAACTGAATTGCTAGTTTTGCAGACTAACTTATGTTGAACACTTATATTCGACTGGAGCCTTTCTTTGACACTCTTTCTATAGAGTTCTAGTGGCTTTAGGGAGCAGGGAAATCTTAGCATGGTCTGAATAAGACATCTGAATAAGAAATCACCACGTGGATGCAATTCTATAATCTGGAGCAAGGCCTACGAAATGTCATCTAAGATAGAGTTACTAAGCCCTATGCACTGCAACTACTAGCTTGCAATCTTAGCCACGTTTCTCAACTATTCCCTCAACTAGAATTTTTACTTCAACACTGTATGCATTTCACTTGAGGCTACTAAAAATATTCACATGGGCACTGAGAACGAACGCATAAATGCACTAAGTTATCTGGTTAACTGAGTGGCCGATAGCTGAATACTGGTCATGTAGGATTGAACTGTACTTAGTTTGGACTGAAATTGCATAGTATTATGCATATGCAGTAGGGACTAACTGAGTAACATGGGATAACTGAGCATGAATTCTTGAAAATTGTACTATTTAAGAATGCAAGATCAAGTGTATAACATGACTCTGAAATATTCTATAAACTGAGGTGCTGAAATACTGATAACTGAATAACTGATAATTGTACGCTATGGTCAAGCAAATTTAAAACTGGACTGATTTACCAATCTGATTACTGGACTGGGACTGGGACCGAGACTGTAACTAAGAATGCAACTGAGTCTGTACTAAAACTAAATACTGGGTTCTGATAACTATACCTACTAAGGTCTAATCTAGACTGAATTCTCCCACTGTGTTCAAGCCTACTCAAATCTCCGAAATATATTTAGCCACTTACACATCAATATGACATTCAATCCTATCTTCATAACTATAGCCTCATGTAAAACTAGCATGCAATAATCTTTTCTTAACATGAAACGTTTACTCTCTTCCTTCTAAGCAACTGCTCATCACTACATCATTTTGTAAGGAGAGTCCACTGAAGGGTTAAAACATGAGGATCCGAGGTATGATGAATACTATACCAAACTCGACACTTAACTGAGGTTTGAGGAATAGAATATCAACACCATATATTTATCAAAAGATCTAAACTGAGGATATGCATGATGAAATCTGAATTTAGCTGGTCGCTAGGGGTGTAACATAGATCATGGGAGCTGAACATATTGTAAAGCATGACATGGGTACTTGAGTCATGAGTTGCATGACCTGATTCTGGAGTTTCTGTATTCATGAAACATGATTTATAACACTGAGTGGACTGGAACTCATTATACTAGAAACTACAAGTGTGCATAATTGCTAACGTGCACAAGTATGGGCTATGATCATAGAGCTGACATGTAAGACATGAACAGATATCATGATAACTGATGGGTTTTAAGAGTCTGGAATACGATTCTGAGATGATCTGCATGATCATTCTCGCTACGGGAATAGACAAGAGTATAGTCTATGAAGACTGCCGAACATGTCCAAGCACTGCTTGAACACACAGTTCATCAAATCCATGAAAGTTGTTGGGGCATTGTAAGACGAAAAGACATGACTAAGAATTCGAAGTGATCATACCGAGTTCTAAAAGCTATTTTAGGGATGTCACATTCTCTGATTCTAAACTGATGATAGTCTGATCTGAGGTCTATCTTAGAAAAGTAACTGGCACCCTAAAGTTTTTCAAACATGTCATCGATTTTGGGAAGTGGATACTTGTTCTTGACCGTGACTTTATTTAACTGACGGTAGTCTATACACATTCTAAGAGAACCGTCTTTCTTACGCATGAATAAAACTGGTTCACCCCACAGGGACACACTGGGTCTGATGAATCCCTTATCTAAGAGATCCTTCAACTGTTCTTTTAATTCTCTGAGTTCTGCAGGTGCCATTCTATATGGAAGAATAGATATGGGTTGAGTATCTAGAAGAAGGTCTATTCCGAAGTCGATTTCCCTTTTGGGAGGAACTCCGGGAAGATCTTTAGGAAACATATCTGAGAATTCACATGCTACTGACACTGATTCAAGATTAGGGGTTTCTGAACTAGTGTCCTGGACTCGAACGAGATGGTATACATATCCCTTAGATATCATTTTCCTTGCCCAAAGGTAAGAAATAAGTTGACCCCTAAGTACTGAAGTACTACCCCTCCACTCTAGGACGGGTTCATTTGGAAACTGAAACTGGAGAATTTTGTTTTTGCAGTCAACTGAGGCATAGCAGGAATGAAGCCAATCCATGCCGATAATGACATCAAAATAGGTCATCTCTAATTCGACTAAGTCTGCTGAAGTGACTTTCTGAGATACCATAATCGGACAGTTCCTGTATACCCACCGAGCTATGATAGATTTACCCACTAGGATAGAGACTGAGAAAGGCTCTGTAGGATTTCAGGACTGACTCCAAACTCAACATCTATATAAGGAGTAACAAAGGACAAAGAAGCTCCTGGGTCTAGCAAAGCATAACATGTAAATGATAAACTTGTAACGTACCAGTGACCACATCAGAAGAACTTTCCTGATCCTATCGAGACTGAAGTGCATAAATCCTGTTTGGGCACTACCCACTGGTGGCACTGGAAGCAGCACCCTGCTGACTCGGGTGATCGGACTGAGCTGGGGGGCGGTTATACCGACCCTGAGAACCTGACTGGAGGCAATCTCTGACTCTGTGTCCTGGCTTGCCACACCCGAAATACACATCACTGCCCGCTCTACAGATACCCTGGTGGTTTTTGCCACACTTTTGACAAAGGGGATTGGTTCGGCTACTCTTTGGCCTAGACGTTCTGGCCCTCTTATTCTTTCTCCCCTTTTTCCTATGCCTCTCCTCCTTACTCTGCGAAGCATGAGTTGTAATCCTAGATAGGATAACAGCCAGCTAACTATTCTGAGCAACTACTGAATGAGCTAAGACGGTGAAAGCATCTCTAAATTTAGCGTGAGAAACATGCTCATTCAGGGGATCTACCTGAACGGGCGGAGAGGCTGACTGGTTTTCATTACTTCTTTCGTTAAATTCTCTGAAAGACATGTACTGGAAGCATAAGTAAAAGATGAATTAGACTGAGAGCTTAACTTGAGCTCATGCTCACTCACACGACATGAATACTAAAAGAAGGGAAATTTTTTCTAAAATATCTCGTAGCCTCTTGTCCATAAGTGTGGTGCGCTACACACCCATGCACAAAACTCTACTAGATGCGGATTTCAGACTTTCTAGGACTCTATTGAACCTTAGGCTCTGATACCATGTTAGTAACGCCCCGAGTCTGTACCCCGGACGCTACACGGTGCTCATAATCTTGTAGGACCACAAGCTAACCCATGACTGGTACCTGCTGCAATAACTAAATAATAATCCTGTAATATGCGGAAATTAGCCATAAAACATGCCATAAGGTTCAATACTGTAATAAAACTGCATCTGGTATAATAATACCAAAACTGAAACATCAATACTAAAAACTGAACAACTGTCTGAAAATACTCTAGTCTGAAAAAGCCTCTAAACTGTCTGAAATATGGAGTTGATGGGACAAGCCCCCAACTAACTTCAACTACTGAAATTGTACTGCTAAACTGTCTGAAATATATTTATTATTATTCTTAATTTTGACGTGTCTGCTTTAGCTGGTTCGACTGTTATTTTATTATATCATCCCTAGTTAATTATTATAAGTCATTTAAGTATTCAAAATTATTATTAAAAAATTAGTATAAAGTCATCTAGGAAAAAATTAATAGTATTTAATGTTAAATTAACTTGACGTCTTATATAAGATCCATTTAATTTTCTTGCACAAGTATTTTTTATAATAATTTTGTTATGTCACTTCTAATTAGTTATTATAATTCATTCAAAACATGTCTACTTCGTTGCTTCAATCGTGATTTTACTATATCACCCCTAATTAATTATTATGGTCATCTAAGCATTGTGTCACTTAAATTGGTAGTAGAAAAAGTAATACAAATCACAGTAATTAAAAACTTAAATTATTTTTAAAATATAATTGACTATCAATGCCACAAAATTTAGGACAAGGAAAATAACATATATTATTTGAAATTTACATAAAATGTATTATAAATTACAATATTTAACAACTTAAAACATCTTTAAAAAATTAATCTATTATATATTTCAAAAAATACGTAAAAAATATTATAGATCATAATAATTAACAACTTAAAAATTTTAAAAAATATAAAATATTTGATTGACTCTCAAAATTATACCAGACTCCAGAAATTATATCAGTGCACTTAAATTGAAATAAAAAAGGTATTATAAATCTCAATAATTAAAAAAAATAATTATTTTTAAAATTTAATTGGCTATTGATTATCTAAATTTTATTTATGTCACATAAATTGAGACTAAAAAATAATATATATTGAGCCCGTGCTGGCATAGGCCTTTGACATATATATATATATGCTAGTGTAACCGCACGTGCTTTGCACGTGTAACATTTGATTATTTAAAATTAAATAATTTTATTTATTACGGAGATTTTTAATAAAGTGTAAAAATTCAAATCACTTTTCAAAAATCTTTCACACTTTAATATAATAATGTAAACATAAATATATACACATATATGTTTTAACAGTTCCAAGTGGTTGATGGATCATCACGTTTGCATTTGCGTACATCTTTTCCTCGTTGTCACAGGCTAAGAGAGACGCATCAATTTGAACCATATTTGTGTAACGATTATTTTTCTTTATATATATATATATATATATATATATATATATATATATATATATATATATATATATTTAAAATCTTTCCTTATTATTAAAGTCAAATCTTTACAAATTTATTGATTACATTCTATTACGTACTTAAAACATTTAAAAATCTAAAACTTCTTAATTTTTTCTTATCCTCGTAGTTTTATATTTATTTATAGATTTTTCAAATCTTCTTAAAATCCAATTTAGTTGATTTAGAATTCTTAAACTAACAGAAAAAGTATCAGTTGCCATTAATTTTGCTGACTTCTAATAAGAAAAGGTTTAACCATAAATATATTTAATTAATTTTCAACTCTTAAATTAGAAAAAAAATATAGAAAATTTGTTGTATTCTAATAAGGAAAAGTTTTACCATAAATATATTTAATTAATTTTCAACTCTTAAATATTAGGAAGAAATAGTGAAAAGGACGATTTTGTCTAAAGCAAGGACTTTTAATAAAAGGCAAAAAGTTCAATTCACTTTTTTAAGAATCTTCACACTTTTAATATTATATATATATATATATATAAGACAAAATGTTGGCTTGATAAGTTTAAGAAGTTAATTAATAAGTTTGAGGTTATAAGTAGGTATATAAAATATTTATTGTTCATGCATATTTTTTTGTATTTAGATTTTTTCATTCAAGATCTAATTTATTTATGATTATATATATATATATATATATATATATATATATATATATATATATATATATATATATATATATATATATATACATATATAAGACAAAATGTTGGCTTGATAAGTTTAAGAAGTTAATTAATAAGTTTGAGGTTATAAGTAGGTATATAAAATATTTATTGTTCATGCATATTTTTTTGTATTTAGATTTTGTCATTCGAGATCTAATTTATTTATGATATATATATATATATATATATATATATATATATATTTATACTAGTCTTAGCATACGCGTTCCACGTGTGTAATTTGCTTCAATGAATTCAATTTTATAAAATTACTTTGATGTCTATTTTTCGACAAGAATCAATTTGTGGTTGACTAATAAATTTAGAATCAGAACAACTATTAGTATTTGACTAACTTTAAATATTTGACAAAGTCTTTAAAAGTGCTTTTAAATGTATTTTCTCAAAAATGCTTTTAAAATAAAATTACCTTTTTTAGTTCATGAAAATAGCTGAAGTTAAAACACGTTTTATTTGTTAGATTTATTATAATCCAATCTCTCATCCTTTGATCTAAGGTATTTTCAAACATATACTTAATTTAATGCATTATGTCATCAGAGTGTCTTTCATGTCATTTAATCTAGGGCCTTTATAATCAATTAATATTCAATTTAGATTTTTTTATTATTATTTAAATTAGTTTTTTGATGTGTGCTTTAACATAGATTGCAAATTTAAATAAATGATGAATATGATTAATTGAGTAATAACTCAACAATTTAAATTCAAATTAACAGAAAATTTTTCCTAACCTGCAAAAAGAAAAAAATTTCAAAAATTGGTGTCATAATCATTTTCATGAAGTATTAACACACCTTATAATGTAATACATGTCCACACCCACAAAATTCAAATCATTCTATTAATCAAACACAAATAAATATAAATATTTTTGTTCCTAAAAAAATAAATCTGAAAATCACGAAGATCCATTAACAAAAGTTACAGCTTTAGCTCATAAATTTCTATAATAAAAAATATATTTGTGAACCTAGAAAATAACTAAAATTGAAATTGAATAATATGAGGTTATGCAAAGCTTATATTACAAACATTCACAAAATAACATTATGAAGAAAATTATAATAAAAAATAATATAATATTTAATATGTTTTAGTTAAATAACTTACACATTAAAAAATTAATATTACAAACACAAAATCTAGAGGAAATAAATTCTCCAAAATATAGCATCATAAATAAATATATGCAAACAATAAAATCATTAGAAAGTGTCATTAATTTAAAAATAAATAATTTTGCTAGAAGACTCCAACTTTGACTTATATACAATCAAAAAAATCAATAGTCGAAAGGAGCTATGTCCCAATTTTAAACTAATACTTTGAATGAAAAAACAAGTTTGTAAGTTGCAAAACATCATTTATTAAGGAATTATAATTATTTAAATTGATAAAAGAAATTAAAATTATCCCTATGATCATGTTTCTCCTCAGAGGATCGCTTAGAGCTAACTTAATTTAGATCATCGTGCCATATACCTTAATAAGACCGATTTTATTGTCTAGCTCATATTTGACTTTGCTTCCTTTTGATATCTCAATGACTTGTATGAACGCATTGTGGAGATCACAATAACACCAAATTAAGCTTTCATACAGACAAAAAATATAGTAATAAACCCTTTCTCATTTTTCTAGACCCATTTACATGAAAAACTTAATGATTCCAATATGCTAAAATCCCCCACAATTGAGATAAACAAAGAAAAGAAATGAAGAGACTGTCAACGGTCATTTTTCTCATGACGACAAAGATATGGAAACAATATTCAGTTTATGACCGTATTTTGAAACCAATACTAAAAAAAATGGTGGATGGTAGGAGAAACCAAGAAGAAAGCTTTAATTAATTATCAATTATCAAAATCAAAAAAAATTCAAGTAAACTTTAATCAAAATACGATTTAAATAGAATTATAGACATTTTTTTATATAAGGTAAGAAAATTATATAATTTAAAATTTTATATGATTTAGAAGTTTTATATAAGGTAAAATTCTAATTGATTTTTTTTCTTAAAAGTTTCCATGCGTGTTTCCTTTTCAACAAACATAATTTTGGTTCTTAATTCTTTTTCCCTTTTACATCACTTTTCTCCTAAAAAATTGCATGTCTCCTAACAAAAAATTTCACACATTATATTTAATTCCTTTTAGGTGTGGGATTTTTCCTATTTTTTTATTTTAAAAATTTAAATAATAATTTATTAATAATTATTTTTAAAAAATAGTAAATGACAATTTTATCTATTACAGAGTGTTTTAATGAAGGGCAAAGAGTTCAAATCACTTTTTTAAGATATATATATATTTGAACTTCGAAGTGAAATCCTATAACATTGAATCAAGTCGAGTGATGAACACCTCTAATTATAATGGATTTTTAAAAATGTCTCAATAAATCACATTCAAGTCAAATAACAATTTGAAAACACCAGCTTATTGACATTCTCCTAAAATTTGATATGATTAGTTAATTAAAATAAACATAATCAAGTGTTTATTTCAGTTATATTTTAAGGCTTACAAGTTGTAAAACTGAATTAAATCAAACGATTAACACCTCCAATCATATTACAATCATAAAGATATTATTTTGATAAAAAAAATTGAGTCAAATAATAATTGTGAAAGCACTTGATCAAGATAAAACTTTAGTGAGACTTAGTAAATTATATTTAAGTTCAATATAATGAGTTAATAAAAGTTAATTAGATATAATTACATATTAATTATATTTAAAATTTACAAATAGACATGTAGTATTAAATCGAGTCAAAGGATTAGCACCTTTAATTACACTAGATTACTATTGCTACAATAAATTGTAACTCGTAGTAGAAAGTAATTATTAGCTACAAAATTTATCAAAATATTAAATTTATGGGTAAATCATATTGCCATGGTAAATAATTATAGCTATTCTTAAGTCAAATAATGCAATAATTTTTAGTACAAAATCAAAATATTTATTTAATTATAGTATTTTATTTTAAATATCCTTTTTCATGGCTAAAAATTACTATTGTTGCATCAAGTTTCAAAACATGGCAACAATTAAAAATTAGCTACAAACTTTTGTTGTAGCAAATCATTTATGGTTATACTATGTAACTATGCAACAAGCTTTTTGTCACTCGAGGTAAATAAATATCTATTTAGCTATAATATTTTATTTTAAATAATATTGTGGCTGAAAAAATTACTGTTTCTATAATAAGTTTTAACTCATGATAAAATTAATTAGCTATAAAATTTTGTTATAGCAAAAAAGACATGATCATCTCATTTAATTATTGTCACAATTTTTATAAGTTGAAGAAAAAATAAAATTCAACTACAATATTTTATTTTAAATAATTTATTATGGCTAAAAAATTGTTATTGCTACAGTAACTTTTATTGTGTGGCAAAAGTTTATGATTAGCTACAAAATTTTATTGTACCAATAGAGTTGTAGCTGTTTAGGCAATTATTGTCACGATTATCAGTAGTTGTAGCAAAGATGAGGAATTAGCTTTGTCAGTTTAACTTTTGTGGCTAAGAAATTTTATGAATTTGTAATTAGCTACATAGTTTAAATTTTAGTAATTATTACTAGATATTAGCTACGATTTTTAAATTCATAGCTTAGATATCGTGGCTAGAAATACATTTTGTTGTAGTGTATTCACCTATCAAATAATTGAAGCATATTAGATATGCATTTTAAGTGATATATCCTTTATTAAAATAATCGATTCATACATAATCTTTGAACCATTGTGGAAAGTCTTTTTCAATTTGTTTATCAATGACATCATCAGTGAGATCACTGTAAGTATCTCTCAGGATATGCTCATACAAACTGCATGTACTTGCATTAGCACATTAGTTTCTACCCAAATATAATGATTAAATGAACACCATGGCTAATACTTATTTGAGAAAAGGCTTAACCTCATCACAATTTATAAGAACATGCAATTGTGTTGCATCAACTTCTTTGTCATCTAGCCATCGGATATCACCATTCTTCTTACCATAACTTCGGCTAGGATAATTAAAGACTGACAGTGTTGGGTGAGCTGTATTTTTTCAACGACATTATCATTACGCCCAACTCTTTTGTTGCTACATAGGACATGAGATTCAAAATAATGAGAAGCAAAGTATGAGATTTCTTGAGCATAATATGCTTGACAAATAGATCCTTCAACTCTGGCTTTGTTTTTGATAGACTTTTTAATTTTGTTTAGGAACCTACAATTGTTTTTAGGAAATAAATAATTATGTAATAAAATAATGAGACAAGTAATAAAATTGTATACCTTTTAAATAGATACATCCATCGATATTGAACTGGCCCACAAATTCTTGCTTCGTAAAGGAAAACGAATCGGTAAGTGATCCATCGAATAAAAAAAACTAGGTGGAAATATTTTTTTGCAACTTACACAAGATTATAGGAATATTTTGTTTCATTTGCATAAGATGATCCACCCGTAATACTATTGAGCACAAATCTTTAAAGAATAGACTAAGTTCAGTTAGTGACTTCCATATAGGTTTTGGAAGTGCGCTAAAAGCAACTGGCATAAGATATTGCATGAAAATATGACAGTTGTGACTTTTCATCCCAAATAACTTCAAATGTTCCATGTCAACACATCTACCCAAATCAGAAGCATATCCATCAGGCATCTTTAGTTGATCAACCCATTCACATACATCTTTCTTTTGACCATCATTTAAGGTAAACTTTTCTTTCGGATTAATCCATCTCCCATCATCATTCAATTGCAAGTATAAATCATTTTGCCGACAACACTCTTCCAAATTCATTCTTGCCTTCTCGTTATCCTTTGTCCTCTCCTTGTTGTCCATGACAGTATGAAAAATATTATCAAAGAAGTTCTTCTCTGTATGTATTACATCAATATTATTGCGAACTGGATGGGTCTTCCAATATGGAAAATCCCAAAAAATGCTTTTTTTGGTCCAACTATGTGATTTTCCATAGCCATAAAATTTGTGTGGACCAGATTCTGTGATCTTAGGAAACCCTCTCACTTTTTCCTAGACCCGATCTCCAGTTAACCTAGGAGTAGGCCTAGACTTTTCCTCGTTTCGTTTATAAAAAGAATTCTTGTTTCTTCTAAATTCGTGATTGGGAGGCAAGAATTGACAGAATTGACAGTTGCAATCAAACCAAGTAACTTTTCTTCCATTTTTCAAACTAAAAGTTTTTTATTGTTCCATGATAATTTACTTGTTGTACTCCATCCCAACAATATGCCATAAGCAGGAAAATCATTAATTGTCCACATCAATATTGCTCGCATGAGAAAATTTTGCCTCTTCGACACGTCATAAGTTAGTGCACCATCTGTCCATAATTGTAACAACTCATTTATTAATGGTTGAAGATACACATCAAATTTATTCTTAGGATTGCGAGGACCTGGAATGATCAATGTTAAAAACATATATGGGGCAGTCATACACATATCAGGAGAAAGATTATAAGGAGTAACAATCACGGGCCAACAAGAGTACGGTGATGTTGTCTGGCTATTAGGAGTAAAACCGTCATAACAAAGATCGATCCTAACATTCCTAGGCTCTGAAGCAAAGTCTGGATAAGTTCGATCAAAATGTTTTCATGCTTCTACATCTGAAGGGTGACACAAAACACTTTTTTCCCCGCAATTTTTAGAGTGCCACCTCATGTGCTCTGCAGATTGAGTTGAAACATATAGTCGTTGAAGCCTAGGAATAAGTGGAAGGTAATACATAGTCTTGTATGGAACCTCTTTGCTACCCTTCTTTCCTATGCGTTCTTTATATCGAGATTCAGGTAATACATAGTCTTGTATGGAACCTTTTTGCTACCCTTCTTTCCTATGCATTCTTTATATCAAGATTCTTTACAAAACTTACATTTTATCATCTCTTGATCAGCCTTGTAATACATCATACATCCATTAACACAACAATCAATCTTTTGACTAGTTAAACCAAGCTCCGCCACTAACTTCTTTGCTCGGTAGTAATCAAGAGGTATCTTATTATCCAAATGGCTTGTATTCTTCATCAATTGTGCCATTGCATTAAAACAACCATGAGACATATAATATTCAGATTTAATACTCATCATTCTAATAGTTGTAGACAACTCTGAATATTTACATCCGGGCCATAAGGGTTCTTGAGCTGAATTTAACATTTAATAAAATTTGGTAGCACCTATATTTGGAGACTCTTGTACAGTAGGCTTAACATGATGATCAAGTTCTATACCAACAGCATTATAAAACATACCTTGATACCTATTTACGTGCTTAGAGTCTTCCGCTAGAATGTTACTTTGACTGCTTGAAGACATGTCAAAGTTACATCCTTGATGACTACTTGAAGCACTTGAATGGACATGTTCACTCAAATTAATTGAAGGAGATTCCACTCCATGTGACGTCTAATACCAATATCCTGGAGTGAACCCTTTCTTGAAAATATGCACATTAACTTCATCAGGTGTAAAGTGCTTCATGTTCTTACAAATTTTACAAGGACACCTTATGACTTTCTCGGACAAGTACTTCGATTGACTATAATCAAATTTAATGAAATCTTCCATGCCTTTTATAAATTCATCTGTATATGCCACTTTACCAGGAAGAAGTATATTTATCATCCAATTTCGATGCTTCGGAATATTCATTTTTGAATCAAAAGATACCATATATAAAAACATATAGTAATAAAATTTAAAGAGTTCCCGATCTTCATGTCCACTAAAGAGATGATGAGCCAATACAGTCAACAAAGACAACAATATATCTCAATTAAAAGATAAAGATAAAAGGAATCAAGAACAAACAACAATAATAAACATTCACAATGAGACACAGTTCCTACAGGTAGAGCAATAATAAGCATTTGCAGGACCATTATCATATTTCAAAGTCCTTAAGACCAACAAATACACCAATAGATGTAGGTGGATGATAGCATAAACAGGTGTATATTTACTCTAAACTTTTTCTTGATTCAGCTATAGGTGGAAAAGTACTTGCGAAGACATACATTGAGCTGGTGCT
Source organism: Capsicum pubescens (assembly GCA_030864215.1). Taxonomy (NCBI): domain Eukaryota; kingdom Viridiplantae; phylum Streptophyta; class Magnoliopsida; order Solanales; family Solanaceae; genus Capsicum; species Capsicum pubescens. Next base: position 269,238,623 of record CM061544.1, on the reverse strand, counting down.
ACTTTAAATAGGCTAGCAGCCAACAATCCTAAGTAGACCAGAGAGTCCAATATAGGTACAATCTAAAAGGCAATTGAAGTGCTAGAAGTGGATGGAATAACTTCCATAAAAGCACAAATATTTTCCTTGGACAACAATGTTGAATCAGCTTAACATACTCTTAACAAGCCAGACTTAGATGCAGGGTCAAGTTAAATAAGTGTAGCAAGTTTAATATAGATTCCATTTACGTTGTGGGCAACTCAGGTAGAGGTACACAGAATAAAAACTTTAGGAATTCATATAACCCGAATTGGAAGACTGTTGACACCTAATTTTTTTCTCCACGACTAAATTTAATCCCGAGTTTCTTCGATTTTTAATAAAATTGAAATACTTATTTCATCCAAATAAAGAATTTTCAAAATATTTTTCGTAAGTAATTTTGTCATTTTAAGAAGCGATTATATATTATCGTGTTCAGTTATACGAGATTATATAATTTGATTACTTAAATATTTATTCTATGGAATATTGGATTTTAATTAAGGATTATTTTGAAAATAAATATAATGATTAAAATCTTGATTTTAATATAATTTAGCATCAAAATAATTTATTTGGATAAATATGCATTTGATTTTATTGAATCAAGAAACTCGGGATTAAAAGAAGTATTAATTCGTATCGAATTTCAATTTAATTTAGTCAATCTATTAGATTTGACCATAATTAAAATCAAATTGACCATAATTGCAATGCAATCCGTCAAATGATTTTTAATTTGGTCAAAATTAAATAAATATGGCAAAATTTTAGATCCCAATTGGGGTTATATTTTAAATAACCCCAAAATTCCCAAAAACTCTCATAACTTCTACCTAATTTTCACCAAAAAATAATTTCAAATTGTACTACATTATACTATTTCCCCCCAACTTTGTCCTTTCCCAATTTTGAAATTCAAAAAAGTTGTACTACATTGTACAATCCTCCCCCACATTATCTTCCACCTCCCCTTATCTTCAATTTTAAAAAATCCAAATACACCCTTAATGGCTTTTTCTTCCACATTGGTGGATGACAAGAAATAAATCTGCGTCCTTTCCTATAAATACTTTTCTCCCACATTGGTGAAAGAGAGGAAATAAAATCTCATTCTCTCCTATAAATACTATCACTACTTTGGTAGAAAAAGGGTTGAAAAGTTTAAAAAAAAAGGCTAGAAAGGTGAAAAAATTCTTTTGAGCAAAATAGTTATTTTTATTTAGTAAAAATTTTTGTTTCATAGAGTTGGTCGGCTAATCAAAATTTTCGAGTTGCCGCCGATGTTTTCTGGTGGTGGTTGATTCCGACGAAGCTCGTAGTCTCATTTTGTTGTCCCCCTAAAGGTAAACACATTTTTTTTTTTTAGTTTTATTATCGTTTTCTTCTTTATCTTTTTCTTCTTCGTAGTTCGGAGTTATAATTTTATTTGTTGGGATTGTTTGTTGTAGATGGCCTTAAAGTCCACAGGACGTCGTGGTATTAATATTTTAATTATTTTCATATTCATGATATAAAAATGAGCTAGCAATAGTTGTACGTGCCTTTTTTGACTTTATTCATTGATACAGTTTCAATTTTTGCTTAAAAAATGTGCTTATGCTTTGCTTAAACTCATTGTTGGTGGATATGCTTGTTCTTAGCATGTAAATTTATTTTCTTTATGTTGAAAGAATAGTTAATATTGATTGTTTCGCCTTTTCACCTTATTCTTTGACTATTTTGGATAAAGTTTAGATCCTAGCATGAAAAACACACTCATGTCTTGTTTAAACGCATTGTTGGTAGATATGTTTGTTTTTAGCATGTCAAGTTATTTCTTTTATGTTGAAAACAAAAGTTAATATTGATTGTTTTGTCTTTTGACCTTATTCTTTGATTATTTTGAATAAAGTTTAGATCTTTGCTTGAAAAACATATCCATGTCTTGTTTAAACTCATTGTTGGTAGATGTGTTTGTTTTTAGCATGTAAAGTTATTTCTTTTATGTTGAAAAGAATAGTTAATATTGAATGTTTTGCCTTTTGACTTTACTCTTTGATTGTTATGTATAAAGTTTTGATTTTTGCTCAAAAGACGAACTCATGTCTTGTTTAAATTCATTGTTGGCGGATATGTTTGTTTTAGCATGTAAAGTTGTTTCTTTTATGTTGGAAAAATAATTATTATTGTTTATTTCGCCTAAATAAAAATAGTAATTAGTTAAGTCAAGAATTTGTCATTTGCTTGCTAATTATTTTAATGAATTTCAAAATCCCCATATAAGAGATGAAGTGCTAGCTTTATTTTCCATCCAAGATGTTTATTCCTCTTTTGTTCGCATGTTGTCTTGTCAAAATCATGAGAAAGTTCGGACTTTTGTGGCTAAATAGAATTATTTGGATATTTTTAACTCATGCATAGTATGATTGTTGAACGATATTTCACTTTTAGAGATGCTAAACTTTTATTCTTATTTTCTCACTCCGGATTGTTATATGTGCTCTTTGTGTATGTAAAGACTTGATTCATGTCTCTCTTTTATTCAAAATATCAAAAGAGAATCAACGATGTCTTAGAAATATTAACCATAGGTCGTTACACGTTTTTTCATAAAATGTTGGTTGTAATTTAGATGTATGAATTTTCGTTAATGTCGCCTTAATTGAAATTTAAAGAGTCTCTTTCTTGAAAAAGTTAACCTTTATTTTCTTTTGTTATATGGATTAGTGTTTATGTTTGTTCAATTTTAGAAGTCATGAGTATTTTTCTTGTTGCCTCATCCCTTTACTTTCACATGTTTACATCGTTTGTTTCTTGCATGAATTCATTGAATATGGTCTTCTTCCTTTTACCTTTATTCATTCTTAATATGAACATAAATCATGAGGCATGCAAGTGGATGTCTTTGCTTTGCATTTTATCTATTGACTCTCATTCTTGTTATACGTGTGCAAGTGTGCATATCATTGTAATTCAAAAATCGATTCTTGCTATTTTCTTTTGCTTTGAATTATGTAACTATTATGACTTGAACGTATATTAATTTCTTTATCTTTGTTCGAATATCTCTGATTTTGATTGACAAAGTTTTGAAGCTAAAGAGAACACCTTTTATTTTCGAAGTGCACGTTTTTGTGGAAAGAATTGAGAATTGAGGAACCATTGCAGAGAATTGAGGGGAGAAGATGGACAGTCTAATGTACATGAGCAGTCAAGGGGGAAAAAGGGGAGGGATTCACGTTTTTGTCAAAAATTTTTGTTTCAGCTGTACTATATTTTTCATACATTTTTTTGTTTAATTTTTTTGTTATGCTATTGTTTATTTTCAATATATATAAAAGTGAACCTTAAAATATAAAAATCTTAATTGAACTTATAGTATTATTTAGTAAAAAACATTTTTAAAAATAAATACTCAATAAAAAGAATTGAAAGTTAGCGGAAGAATATAAGGGATTTTTTGTTAAGTTTTTCTAGAATAAAATATCCCGGTTATCTCATCTAGGCCTTGGCATATTTTGGTTCAAATCTAAAAAACACAAAAAAATCAAATCAAAATTTAATTTTGATTTTGATTTTTTGATTTTCGAATTGATTTTGGTTTAAAATTTTAAAAATTTGATTAAACGGTTCGACTTTTAAATTTTTCAAAAAAAAATGTTTAAACCGAAATTATATAAATAATAGATATATTTTATTATATATATAAATTTTATATATATATATATATTTCATTTTATATATTCAGTATAAATAATATTTTTTTGTTATATTTCATCCATGTTGAGCTATTTATATTTGGAAATGAAAAATAGGTTTAAAAAAAATATTTTTTTCTAAAAAAAAATCACCAATTTTAAATGTCCAGTCACGACAAAGAAAGACTCACTACTTTAATCTTTAAAACCAAAATAAAAAATTTGAAATAACTTAACCAAATTTATAGAAATCGAACCAAATCGAATTTATTTCTATTTGGTTACGGTTGTCATTTTTGTCAATTTGAAAATCGAAAAATCGAACCGATATTAAACAAGCAAACTAAACAAATCAAATGCCCACCCCAAATCTCATCATGTATATAATTCTAAAACTACCTAATACTTTCAACTCAGTGTAACATAAAATAATTTTTATTTTATTTCGTGATATAATTATACCTTATATCTCACACCAAACGACTCCTAATTGTACATTATATTGATATAGTATATTATCGGGGAGTAGTATGATGCCTTACAATTATATTAAAATTAACCAGTAGAAATCAATAGAAAAACACGCTCTATTTGAGCCCTAGGTCGTTCTTCGTCCTATCTTAGGCCAACAAAATTTCACCTCTTTAATTTTTTGGTGATAAACATAACCAGTCAAGCTAAGGGTTATTCAGCTCGAATACATCTGTGAAATCATCTATTTCAACAAACTAATTTTAATTTTTTGAGCATCTTTTGCTTGATTGTACGTGTCCACCGATTTAATGTCTAATTTCTTTTTATTTTATGTTTTTTATTCTTCAAGTTTATCCTTTTCCTATTTAAATTTTTCAAGTCACAAAAATCCTACGTATATCCCCAAGAAATAATTTTAAACTAAATTTGTTGCAACACAATCCCCCAATAATTTCTCAAGTAATAATTTCGCAGGTAAATCCCCAAGAATAAATCTCCAGCAAAGTTCGCAGCAAATAATTCCCAAATAAGTTCCCAAGTAAGAATTTTCGTAGGTAAATCCCCAAGACTAAATTCCCAACTTAATTCGTAGCAAATAATCCCCAACTAATTTTTCAGATAATAAAATTCGCCACAGAAATTTCCATCAAAAATTCTCTATGTAAATCCATAGGATAAATTACCTGGGGATTTTTCTATAGATTAAAAATATATACATATTTATCTATTTTCCTGTAGATTTACCTAGAGATAAAATATCCGCCGATATATTTTCCCAGGTAATGTCGCAAGAATAAATTTTGCACAATATGACACCAAATTTACCTTCAAAATTTATTGAGAATATATAGTTCGCAGGTAACATATTATAATGTTGAGGAATTTAAATTTTTTGCAGGTAAATCCGCATGTATTTCTTATGATATTTCTCCTAGGTAAGATCCCCATGTAATTGACAATTTTCTAGTAGTGATTCCATCTTCCTCCATGTATCACAAGTAGAGGATGTAAACTATCATCATCCTTTTTAATTCAGATTCAAAAAAAATCTTATACTAATATTATTTTTTTTAAAAAAGGAGATAAATATGGCGAAATAATTTAAAAGAAAATAATGAAGAAGAAGAAAAGATCAATGTTTTGATAATGAAGATTTGAGGAAAAAAATGATATGTTATTTGTAAAAAGGAGAACTGTTTGTGAGAGAAAAAAACGGATACTTGATATCTTGCTAATAACTGTCATTTTTTTTAATAGGCAAAAAATTATTTTTTCCTTATATATAATTTTTATTTTATTCTTTATATTAATTAAAGAAATAATTTTTTTTTTTTGTTAAATTATTTTTTACTATAACTTGCAAAGTTAAAAATATTATTATAAGTTACAATTTTTAATATAAGGAACGTTATTTGGATTTTTCTCCCTGCCCATCATTAGGGAAATGAAGTCTGCCCAAGAAAGCCAAAGGGTGACAAATGACAATACTAGCCATAAACCGAGGACCCTCCCAATTTTGCCACTATTTTCCTTGTCAACCCTTCCGGAGTCGTTTGCTAAAGTGTATAAGAATAATGCAAAATATAATGTATTAGTAATACTTGTATTAATAATACTTATGTTAGTTATATTTGCATTAGTTATACTTGTATTTTTTTTATGCAGTATTTGATTCGATATATTAAAAATAACATAAATTACATAATTTTAATTTTTTTTTACATAATACCCTTATTATATATGTTGAAAAGACTGTAGTTTTTTTTTTAAGGAATAATAATATCTTTAAGCATGTTAATGCATGTATTAGATCCATTGCATTACTAATGCCATGAATTTTGAGGTATTAATAATGCACAATAAAGTATATAACTAATATAAACACTAGTTATACATAAAATATAAAAATATACCAAACAAGTAATACTAATTCACATTAAACTAATACAAGTATTAACTTTCTAATACACTCTACCAAACTACCTCACTTGTTTCACACAAACTTTCTTCATTTTCTTCCTTACTCCTGCACTCCTCGATCTTTGGAACTAACACCTAAACCCCTCAAATTCAAATACCCAATTCACCCAAAACAACCACCTTAAACAAGCCAAACAAACTTTATTTCACTAATCCCATGTCTGAACTGGACGACATCTTTTTAGACGCCGATGATTTCAACTCAAGTTTACCATTAAAGAAAGTCCCACACGGCGACGTCTTCGGAGCATCTAGAGCCGGAGACGTCGACCGTCTCAAGTACCTTTTGGAGTCTGGCGTTAACGTAAATGCTAGAGACCAATGGGATTCAGTAGCCCTTTATTATGCCTGTCTTGCTGGTCATCTTGACGCGGCACGAATGTTACTGGAAAATGGGGCTATTTGTTCTGAACATACTTTTGATGGTGATCGTTGTCATTATGCTGCACTTAATCTTAAGGTTAGGAAATTGCTTAAGGCGTTTGAAGCGAGGCCTCCGCCACTTGGACCTTTGCAAGGGGCGTTGAGAGATACTTTCTTGGGTTGCTTGGGTAATAGGAAGTTTTTGGAAGAAGCTGAAGGGCAAGTGGCGATTTTGGGTATGTGTGGATATTGAGCTTTGTATTGTGTTGTAACTTTTTGTATTTGATTATTGTTACCTCGATAAATTGGAGTTGTGTTTGGCCATGAAGACGAATTGTTTTTGAATTTTTGTGAGTAATCTGGAGTGAAAACGACTTTTTTGTGCTTTTTATTGTGTTGAAACTTTTATTGATATGCCTCAATACTGAATAATTTGGGATAAAGTATCTTCTTTTTCTCTGGAAGAAGTAGAAGAGTGCAAAGAGATCTTATAGGTACTGGAGGAAAGGGAAAAGGTCTAACTTTGAGTCTGAAGTATGGAGTACTCTTGGTTTTTTATTAGGCCTAACCATGGCATCTAGGTGAAGGACTTAATTTTTAGCTGATTGTTTTTCATATCTACTATCTTTTGATCTATAAAGAATCCTGTTCGCCAACTTCGGGCCATAGAACAACAAAACAACAATATCCCCCGTGTAGTCCTACAAATTGGAGTCTAGGGAGTGTAGCGTGTACATAGACCTTACCTCTATGTCAGAGGTGAGATAGAGTGGTTGTTTCCTCAAGACCCTTGGTTAAAGACAAAAATAGTCTAAAAAGACGCAATGGAAGTACAAGAGACAATAGATAGTAACAAAAATAACAAATAGTAGAGGAACAATACTACAACAAAATAATATCTTCTACTCGAACTACACGAAACAATTGATACTGATGGAAATTGAAGAACAAAAAACTGCAAGAGTAGTCCTACCACTACTGGTAAGAGCAACAAGACAATGCACTCCTACGTGCCAGTATAGACACACTCCTACCTGCTAACCTTCCACCCTAATTCGTGTCCTCCACACCTTCCTATCTAAGACCATGTCATCTCCTCGTCGGTAAGCTGCAACTACCCCATATCTGGTCTAATTCCCTCTTTCCGATACTTCTTTGGTCTACCTCTTGCTCTCTTGAGTCCATTCATAGCCAACCTCCAACACCTCCGCACCGGGACATTCATGCATCTATTCATCACATGTTCAAACCATCTCAACCTCATTTCTCGCGTCTTGTCTTCCACCGGAGTCACTCTCATCTTGTCTCGGATATCCTCTTTTTTAATCCTATCTCTCCTATTATACCATACATCCATCGTAACATCCTCATCTCCGCTGCTTTTATCTTTTGAATGTGAGAATTCTTGACTGGCCAACCCTCCACCCCATACAACATAGCTGGTCTAACTTCCTCTTTGTAGAATTTGTCTTTAACTTCCGGCCATTCTAATATGGAAATTACCCGCCTCGTGTTCTTTCTTTTTTTTTTAAAAGATGGGGCAGCAAAAAAGAGCTAAAATGACTCTCAATGGATTGAAATACTTTCAATAGCTTTCAATAAGCTTTCAATAATTTTATTAAGCATTGGAAGACTTTAAATAGCCAACATAAAGCACACAGTGTGCATTATTTGAAATTCAAAATCCTAAAGTTTCTCAACAACTAAAACAATCTAATCTAAAATTTAAAATTCAAACTCATTTTAATTCTAAACAACTTATTAACTAAAATTTACTACACTAACTAAATCAATTTTCAACACTCCTACTGCAATTTAAAAAACTGCTCCTCCTCAATTTTTGCTCTGGCAGTGGATGTTGAATTTTTCAATTTTTTTGTACTTGCACTTTTTCTTTTTGATATTGATCTTTCTCTTCTTTCTTTTGATTCTTTGCTGAAAAAACACCATCAATAGTCTTGTCTTGTTTGAAAGTACTTTCTTAGGTTTTGCAAAGTGTTGTAAGGATTCTTCATTCATCAAAACATCACATAAAGGAAAATTTTTGGGGCATTCAAAGAGAGACGGCTGCTTGACATCTTTTTGGTTGAAAATAGCCCTACGCTTTGAAAATAAGCACGAGTTGAAAATGATATCCCCGACGAGTTAAAATAAGTAGTCCTGACGGGTTAAAAAGGTAGCCTTTACGGGTTAAAATTGATATGGTAGCGCTTTGGAAGAACTCACAGATCCCGTAAGATCAATAAGACTCTGATACCACTATTGGTTTTTTAAAAAAAGATGGGGCAACAAAAAGGGGTTAAAATGACTCTCAATGGATTGAAATACTTTCAATAGCTTTCAATAATTTTATTAAGAATTGAAAGATTTTAAATAACTAACATAGAGCACACAATGTGCATTATTTGAAATTCAAAATCCTAAAGTTTCTTAACAACAACCTAATCTAAAATTTAAAATTCAAACTCATCTTAATTCTAAACAACTTATTAACTAAAATTTACTGCAGTAACTAAATCAATTTTCAACACCTCGTCCTTGGAGCAAGACTCTCTTCGTAGGCTTATTAAGAAATTGAAACCTTCTTAAGGGGTGTGGGTAATATTCAAAACATTAGTGTTCTCAATTTGAATATAAAATAGCCTGGCATTTAAATTCTCTAAATTGTTTGAGTTGTCTTCGGCTCTCCGCTCCAGTTTCTCTGTTCTCAAGAAATAGTGGGTTGAGAACCATAGATCTCAGGTTCAATATCAGCAGAGACAAAAAAAACTAGGTGATTTCGTCTCATCTGTTCTCTCCTTGGTTGGCAGAATTACCTATATCTGTTGATGGTGGAGGTGGCAGGTATACCGTGGAGTTAGTCAAGATGCCGAAAGTTGGCTCAGACACCACAGTTATTTCAAAAAAATTATCTAGTTTAATACAGACATAAGCAGAGATTGGTGCGTAAGTGCATCAAGGAGTTGGGTTCACAAGAACAACAACATATCCAGTGTATTCCCACATAGTGAGGTCTGGGGAGGGTAGAGTGTACGCAGACCATACCAGTGCTTCAAGTGAAGTAGAGAGGTTGTTTACGATAGACCCCCGGCTCAGGACCGATACCAGTATAAAAAACACAAAACATAAATGCATATAAACTAATACAGTATGCAAAATAAACCAACACTGCTAGCTAATACAAGAAATAATACAACCACAAGATAATACTATAAACTATCTATTCGAAATCATAGACATCACTCAAACACCACGAACAAGAAACTCTAGACACAAACAAAGTACTCGTCCCTACGGTTACTGACGCACTCCTACACCCTAACCCTCTATCCTAATCCGCGTCGTCCACACATTCCTATCAAGGGTCATGTCCTTCGTAAGCTGTAACTGCTCCATATCATGCCTAATCATCTCCTTCCAATATTTCTTCAGCCTACCACTACCCCGCCTGAAACCATCTATAGCTAGTGTCTCACACCTCCGAACTGGAGCATCCGAGCCCTTCCTCATCACGTGCTCGAACCAACATAACATCTCTTCTCTCATCTTGTCCTCCACCGAAGCCGCTCCCACCTTCTCCCGAATAATCTCATTCCTCACCCTATCTTTCCTGGTAAGGCCACACATCCATGGCAATATTCTCATCTCTGTCACCTTCAACTTTTGAATGTGGGAGTTCTTAACTAGTCCACACTCCGCTCCATACAACATAGCCGGTCGGACTGCCACTCTGTAGAACTTACCTTTAAGCTTCAGAGACGCCTTCTTATCGCATAAGACTCCCGAAGCGAGCCTCCATTTCAACCACCCTGCACCAATCCAGTGCGTGACAATCTCGTCAATCTTACCATTCCCCTGAATCATAGACCCCAAATACTTGAAAATCTCCCTCTTCTGAATGGCCTGAGAATCTAGCTTCACTACCACGTCGGCCTCCTGCAACAAATCACTAAACTTACATTCCAAGTACTCCGTCTTAGTCCTGCTCAACCGAAATCCTTTAGACTCAAGAGTCTCTCTCCAAATCTCCAACTTATCATTAAAGAAGTTGGGATTACAAAAGAAGGGAAAAAGGTTGCAGCTAAAAAAGGGATGTGATAATTTAAAAAAATGTAACAGCAAAATAATCATTTACAAATAGCATGCCAAGCAACAGTGTTCAGAAGGTGCACAAATTTTTGGAACCGTAAAATCTAAAGGCAGTTTGTTCTGCCAAGGAAACCAAATAGCATGACATGTCAGGAAGTGTTTACACAACTCCTTGACCTTCATAGCATCTGTTATGCTTGTCTTTTGCCAAATATGCTATGTTATTGCTATCCATGTTTTTGGTATTTCTTATTTGGTTCTCATTTGATACCGCATACCGAGCTGCAATTTACCCTTGTGATGAGCATATTTAACTAGTCTTGAGCAATCTAATAATGGAGAAAGAACTGTCGCGAGTTTTCCTTCACCCACCTATAGGAAAGACTCTGTGTAGAAAGCCATTTACTACTCTCTGCGTCCTAATATATGTGAAATACTTGCCTTTATTAGTATTTTCCGAAAAGGATGTCACAGTTCCTCTTCCTCATTTCGAAATAATTTGACTTTAAACTTTCAATTTTACCTTTAATGAGATAATTTAAAGCCACACAAATGTCTATGGCTCGTCTTAGACCACGAGTTTTAAAAGTCTTCCTTTCTTAAATTTCGTGTTTAGTCAAATATTATCACACATATTGGGAAAGTGGGACTACTTTTTTTTTTTTTTTTTTTTTAAAAGGAAGTCTACATAGCATGCTAAGAAACCACAATTTACAGGAATTTATCTTGAATTTGGGATCCTTGCTACTCAGGAATGTTAGTAGATAGGAAGAAGTACCTAGACTTCCAGAAGAAACTTAACAACAACAACAACAAACCCAGTGTATTTCCACACAATGGGGTTTGGGAAGGGTAAGATGTACACAGTCCATACCACTACCTCCGGAGAGGTAGCAAGGCTGTTTTCGATAGACCCCCGGCTCAAGACAGAGAATAATAAACAAATTCATAATAAAAGCATGAAACAAGATGGCACAACAGAGATAAGACACCCACACATTAATACCCTACACTAACGTACCAAAGGCACCTCCTCACATGCACTAGCCTTCTATCCTAATTCGTGTCCTCCACACCTTCCTATCTAGGGTCATGTTCTTGGTAAGCTGTAATTGCTCCATGTCACGTCTAATCACCCCTCTCCAATACTTCTTCGGCCTACCCCTACCCCGCCTGAAGCCATCCAAAGCTAGCCTCTCACACCTACGAACTGGGGCATCCGTGCCCCTCCTCATCACATGCCCAAATCATCTCAGTCGAACTTCCCACATCTTGTCCTCCACCGAAGCCACTCCAACTTTCTCACAGACAGTCTCAATCCTAACCCTATCACCCCTAGTAAGCCCACACATCCAATGCAACATCCGCATTTCCGCCACCTTCAATTTTTGAACATGAGAGTTCTTGACTGGCCAACACTCCGCACCATGAATACAAAATAAATAGAATCTCATAGTATGACTTCTGGACTAGCTATTGCACCATGAATAGTGTAACAATCTTAAATCTCCTCATGTGTTGCTGAGATTTGTGCTTTAGTTTTTCATTGTATTACTGTTCAATTCTGGTGTTGATTCTTTAGACAGAGTCAGATCAGTCAACCTTTATGAATTGTGACTTCTGCTCTCAATATAGGTCTGGTGAAGCCATTTGCGTTATGCATGATTGTGTAACTGGATAGACTGTACTTACTACAACTTCCAGCAGCAGAGAAGTCGTGACTTTTCTAAATAGTGTTTTAACTGACTCCATCATTACTGCTTACTGTTTCCTTAGCTAATAATTCTTTTTGGGTTCACTGCATGTTCTGTTAGTCGGATTTCTTTATATTCGGAGACTGTGGTTGTAGTAGTACTTTGGTTCTTTAACTTTATGCATATATCACACTCTCTGATTCTTTGTCCAGATTGTCTTCATGCACTCGAAAATGACATGGTGGTCTGGGATAATTAATAGGTAATTCAGAAAATGGAGGATCCAACCCCGGCCACTTCCCTCCGGATGTTGTATTCTACGTGCAGGGTAGGCCTATTGAAGCTCACAGAGTGATCTTGACTGCGCGATCTCCTTTCTTCAAACAGAAATTTCAGACTGAGTGGAAGGATAGAAAGGAAGTGCGATTCTCCAGGGAAAAGCTGTCTTATCATGCTCTTTATAGCCTCATCCACTTCTTTTATTCCGACAGACTTGATATAGCAGTAGATGACATGGAGGATCTTGTCAGAATTTGTAAAGTTTGCAAATGCCAGTCACTACAGAAAGTCCTTGAGAAGGAGTTGGTTCATCAAAAATATGCTGAGTACAAAGCACTAAGGGACGTAGATAACTCCCAAAAGCGGTTCATCTTGCAGGGAATCTCTCTTCCAGAAGATGACCGTCTTCCAAATGCTTTGCATAAAATCCTTCAAATTGCTATTGTCAATTCCAACAGAGAACAGAACTTGAATCTCGATGTTGATGGTCTTATATGCCTTGTCAGTTCAATGCAGATTAGCGAGTTTGAAAATGATCTTGCAGATGTTTGTGTTAGAGTTGACGAGAAGATCTTTCGTTGCCATCAAGTGGTCTTAGCATCAAGGTCTGAATATTTTAAAGCAAGGTTGTCACGCATGAAGGATTTTCTGGAAGGGAGAGATTGCTTACCTGATAATGCACTTCCATGCATTGAGGAACATGATTTGACCATTGGAGCTTTTGAGAAAATGATAGAGTATATGTAAGCCATCTATTTCTCATTTCTTTTTTGTATTCCTGTGCAATAGGAAATACACAACAATAGGCCCAGTGTATTCCCACAAAGTGAGGTCTGGGGAGGGTAAGATGTACGCAGTCCATACCACTATCTCCGAAGAAGTAGAGAGGCTGTTTCCTATAGACCCCCGGCTCAGAATCTCGAATAATACACCAAGATCGTAAAGGAACATGTAACAGGAAAGGTTGACATGCAGACATAAGAAATAATAGAAATAAATATCAGCGAAGTACGAAATAAGAGAAATACGAGCAATACGAAATAAGAAATAAGAACTAGGACACCCACTTACCCTCCCCACCCGAACTCACCTGGCTAAAGGCTTCTACTAAAGGCTTCTACTCAAGGACACAGGCTTGGGGTTACTGCCCGGATACGCACTCGCGCTCCTAACACCTAGCCACAATCCATACACTCGCCCTAACCTTCTACCCTAATCCGCGACCTCCACACCTTCCTGTCTAGGGTCATGTCCTCAGTGAGCTGCAGCTGCTCTATGTCATGTCTAATCACCTCTCTCCAGTATTTCTTCGGCCTACCTCTACTCCTCCTAAAGCCATCTAAAGCCAGTCTCTCACACCTCCGAACTGGGGCATCCGTGCCCCTCCTCATCACATGCCCAAACCATCTCAACCTTCCTTCTTGCATCTTATCCGCTGCTTTTAACGTCCCCCCCCCCCCCCCCCCCCCCCAAAAAAAAAAAAAAAAAAAAATTAAAAAAAATACTGGAGTTACTCTGATGTATTTCAGTATGTATAACATGGCTTTCAGCTGTACTTATTCCAGTTATGTCATTTTCCATCCTCTTGCTAACTAAATCATATTTTGTTAACCAGGTATACTGATGGGTTAAAGGACATTGACCCTGATCAAGTATGTTGTTTGAATTTATTAATTATGGACTAGCTGCCCCTTGATCAAAATATAAAAAATAAAAATTATGGAATAGCTGCCCTAATTATCTGCTTCTTTCTCCTGTGCATTGATTGCTCATATAGTTTAACTTATGATACATGTAATCTCTTTTGTCAGGCAGAAGAAATGTTTGATGCTGCTTCAAGGTACCTGTTGTTTCCCCTTAAACGTGTCGTAGCAGATGCACTGCTGCCACATTTGGAAATGGTTTCTCCTGCTGAATTGTGCCATTGGCTGGTATTGTCAGACATGTATGTGCCATCTGCCTTCTTCAGTCGTATTCCTTCTTTAAATACCTACTATGCATTAAAAATATTCACATTCCTTTGCAAGATTGTACCAATGCCTCCTTAGGGAATGTTTAAAATCTCTCTGGTTATGGATTATCGCCATCTTCTAATCAGCGTTTTTGGGTGTTTAAACTTAAAAGCTAAAACTCCTGTCTGTAAATTTGATTTGGTGTCTTTTGTCCTGTCATTGATTCTCTTGCTGTCCATCTGGTAGATCAAGAGTTAAAGTGTAATATGCATTAAGACCTATGAACAACATTATTTTAACTGCTCCCGAACTTGTAACAGTTAGTGTGAAAATGGCAAAATACAAAGATAGACACCTTAACTTTGCATTTGCTGAGAACTGAACACTCCCAACTTTGAGGATGCACATCTAGACACCTTAACTCGTCTCCGCTGTGTCAGTTGAGCCCTCCAACATACAAAGGCACCTCCAACATTTATATGTCACGTCAGTGTCAGGTGTCCACGAGAACAGTGGGGACGAGTTGAGCTGTCTCGATGTGCATTTTCAAAATTGGACTGTTTAGGTGTCTATCTATGTAATATGCCAAAACAAAAGATCTACCTCATAACTCATGAATCAGATACAATTTTGATTCTGATTCTCTTAACTTCCTTATCAAGAAAAAAAATGAAATTTAAATACAATCCAACATCATTAGCTTCTTTATTACAATGTATGATTCAAGAATAATACACACATGATCTAGCCATTTAAATGTTAGGAGGCTTGTGTTCTGAGAACTAGCATGTTTTGTCCTGCTTAATCTATCACACGCGATATGCATATTTTCAATATTCTTTTGGAAGTTCCTTTTTAATATGGAGATATAAGATGATCTTGATTCAGCAGGAAATGCACCAAACACATTTAGAAAGCTTTTGCCTGATGGTGACACGTCATCTGATCAATTTGATCCAAGCCTATCATGGACTTGGTTAACATAAGGAAATTTATCCAGGGTCAATTTTTCTGTGGGCATGTGGCGTCTTGGAAAAGGACCAGCATTAAAGTCTCATAAAAAGAGGAAGTAGCTAAGGCGTAGCTTCTCTGGTCTATTTAGATTAATGAAATGAACTATAGGAAAGCTAAAAACAGAATGCTCCCTAAATTGAAGACCATCTCTGGATTATTTCCATTGTATTTTTGTTTAGTTTATCTAAGTTATTTGGTTTTCACTTTTAGGTACGGTGTTATTAAGATTCGGGAGTATTGTCTAGACACAATCGCATGCAACTTCGAGACATTTGCAGATACTCAAGAGTTTAGGGCAATGCTTTTGACCCTCCCGCCACCATCCGGCGATTCCTCACTTCGTACAACTGCCCCAAGTGCTCCAGGAGCTGAGATGAGCGCAGCTGAAGGAAACGTTTTGGATGATCTGCGAGAGAAATGGCTCGAAGCTGAAGCTGCAGAACTTGATGAGAGAGACGAGAGCGCATTGCGTTTTGACAAGCGCCTTGAGATGCTCATGCATATTGCAGAACAAGAAAGAACGAATGGGCTTGAATGTAATGCAAGTAGTGAACAAGAACTTATATGAGTTTTATTTTTTGAATCTTATAAATCTGTTGTTTGTTCATGTAGCAAAGGGAATCCCACAGAGGAGAGTAAAATTTTTGTTTGTGTAGTTCTTGGTTACGGTTTTGGCTATCTGAACACTCTTTTTACTTTTTCCTTGCATTTTTAACAAACTAGCTTTGTCTTATGATTGTATCCTTTATTGATCCATGGGAAGTGTATCATGTAGGAAAACTTCAAAGGGTGTAGCCTCAACTCAAAAGAACAATGTAAATATAACTAGGTAAGATGCAGCTTCAAGAAATTATGAGGCAAAGTATTATGCAAGTTCTCAGTCAAATCCACTGAATGGCTTTTAAAAACCCCAATGGTTAAGGTTGACGTTCAAATCTCATATCAGTTTCATGAAGGAAACAAGAAAGCTGTCAATTTGAAATCCCTGGTAATCTGTAAGTCCAGGGAGCCTAAGATTCTTTAAAATATACAAATTACTTTTTTCCTGCCTTGTACCACCCTAACCACTTTGTGGTGATAAAGAATAGCAACTATAACTGGTGAATGTGTCTCGTCACAATCGACACCAGACCGTTGTGAAAAACCTTGTGCAACAGGGCGTGTCTTATACCTTTGTATTTTATTTTTCTCATTTTTTTTCCGCACAAAGACCCATTTATAGCCAAAAGGCTTAACACCATTAAGGGTTCGTTTGGTAGAGTGTATTGAATAAAATAACGCATGCATTAATTAATGTGTATTATTAATACATTGTTAGGTATCTTTTTTAGCCTCTGTATAACTAATACTTGCATTAGTTATACCCTTTATTATGTATTGAGGTGTGTATTAATAATACACACCGTTTTCAATGTATTAGTAATACCAAGCTTCTAAACACATGTATTAACTTGTTAAATGACATTATTACCTCTCAAAACATTCCACTTTGTAGATCAATACTTCGCACATGCTCATGATGATGTGAGTGTTGGATCCTGGTTCATCGGCCTTGATGTGAAGCATGTTGATGAAGGGAAGTTCTGCTGCTTTTCCTGGTCTTCAGGTCTCTCTCCCCCCTTCCCTATAGAAAATTGGGAGAGGAAAAAAAAATAAGCAACTGCCTCCTCCAATATCCTTAATTACTCTCCTCCCATTTTCCAGAAATAATATCAAAATACTACAACAACAACAACAAAGAATACAACAGCTTCCAAATGACAGAGAAAAGAGGGGAATTGTGAGAAAAACAGATGATTGAGCCATCGCTGAAAAATCAACCTAAAGTCTTAATTTGTGCGAAAAAAATAAGGGAAAGAGTGACTACATAAAAAAAAAAAAAAAAAAAAGATAGTGTACGGGAAAGTAAGGTTATTTTGGTAAATAAATATCTTTTTATAGAAATTATAAAAATATATATTATCTTTAATACATCAAACCAAACGTTGTATAAAAATAATGTCTGCATAACTAATACCAGCATTACTAATGCTTGCATTAATAATACAAGCATTACTAATACACCTTATTCAACATTACTTTTATACACTACCAAACGACCCCTAAGTGTTTGAGCTAGATCCAAAAACTTCACGTTTGGCAAGTGAATTCAATTCAGATTGAATTGTTTCTTGCCATTTTGGTCAATCATTTCCTTGTCGACATTCTGTGACAGATTGAGGTTCAAGTTCCTCACTATCTTGCATGATTTTCATTGCAATATTATATGGAAAGACATAATCCACTACTATTTCAGATCAATTCAAATTAGTTCCAACATCACTTGAATTTATGGATAGTTCCTTATTTTCTTGAGTCTCAGGCTCATTAATTCCTTCAAGAATATTAACATTGCTCAAATCGTGAACTTTCATATGAGGATCTTTCGTAGTGTCATCTTGACCATTTGTTTTTCTTTTTTAAGATTTTGATCCTTAGAACCTAATGGTCCACCACGCTTCAAGTGTGCTTTAGATTCATTAGCTATGACACTAGTGGATGGTCCTTTAGGGACATCAATTTGAATTGGGACATTCTCTGCAGGAATATGTGATTTGATGATCCTTTTCAAATCTGTAAATACGTCTGGCATTTGATTTGTAATTTTCTACAGATGAATAATCTTTTGTACTTCTTGCTCACAAATAGAAGCATGTGGATCAAGATGAGATAGTGATGAATTTTTTCATAAAATTTCTCTTTTGATGTCACTATTTTCTCCTCCTAAATTTGGAAAAACTATCTCATCAAGCCGACAATCTGCAAATTGAGCAGTGAACATATCTCCCGTTAATGGTTCAAGATAGCAAATAATGGAGGGTGATTCAAACCCGAGATAAATTCCTAACCTTCTTTGGGAGCCCATCTTGGTGCGATTTGGTGGTGCTATAGGCACATATACACCGCACCCAAAAATTCTCAGATAAGATATATTAGACTCTTGACCCAAAACCAATTGCAACGGAGAAATTTATGATAATTTGCCGGTCTAAGAAAAAAAAGTGTTGCAGCATGCAAAATTGCATACCCCCAAACAAAAGTGAGCAACTTAGTTTTCATAAGCAATGGTCTTGTTATTAATTGCAGACGTTTAATTAATGATTCGACAAGACCATTTTGAGTGTGAGCATGGGGTACAAGATCTTCCACTCTTATCCCAATCGATAAGCAATAATAATTAAATGCTTGAGATGAAAAATCTGCAACATTATAAAGGCGAATAAACTTAATTTGATTTGCAGAGAATTGTGCTCGTAATCGTATTATTTGTGCCAATAATTTTTCAAATGCGAAGTTACGAGATGACAATAGTCGCACATGAGACCATCTAGAGGAAGTATATATTAGGACCGTAAAGTATCTAAACGATCCACTAGGTGGGTGAATGGGTCCACAAATGTCCCCATGTATGCATTCCAAGAACGCGGGGGACTCAATCCCAACTTTTGTTGGTTATGGCCTCACAATTATCTTGCCTTGATAACAAGCATTACATGAAAGTTCACCATTCCAAAGAACCTTCAAGTTCTTTAATGGATGACCATTTGAATTTCCTATGATTTGTCTCATCATTATAGATCCAGGATGTCCCAGACGATTATGCCAAAGTACGAAAGTATTGAAATTAGTAAATTTCTTGTTACTATAGAATGTGCCTCAATTGCACAAATCTTTGTCCAATACAAGCCAAAAAATAAAGCATGGAACTTTTCTATAACACATGTCTGCCCAGAGACATTCTTAGTGATATCAAGATATTTAAGATTCATCTCATCAATTGTCTTGATATGATAACCATTTTCACGGATATCTTTAAAACTCATCAAGTTTTTTCGAGACTTAGGAGAAAGCATGGTGTTATTTATGATAAGTTTAGTTCCCTTGAGCAACTTTATAATGGTTTTTTCGAAGCCTTCAATCAAATTAGCAATACCAGAAATTGTAGTAACATTAATCTTGCTCATGTTTAGATGAGTAAAATATTTTTCGTCTTTGAATATCGTATGTGTAGTGCCAGAATCAATCAAACAAATATCTTCACAATTGGACATCTTACTTTAAAAATTATCCATATCTTCAAATAAAAAATATACACAAAATAAAATAAATATATCATTACACAAAATGAAAATCACTAATAAATTATTAATTACCTTTGTTGAATAAACTAGTCATTTGCCTAGTTATTTTATTTGTTAAAAATGCCTAAGTGTTGGTGACTTTAAAAGTGAACTTTTATTTAGAAGGTGATGTTGTTGGTTACTTTATTTGTTGAAAATGCTTAAGTGCCGGTGACTTTAATAGTGAATTAGTGTTTAGAAGGTGATGTTGTTGGTGACTTTATTTATTGAAAATGCTTAACTTTTGGTGACTTTAAAAGTGAATTAGTTTCATTGGTGCCTTTGTTAGCTGAAAAAGCTTAAGTTTTGGTGACTTTAATAGTGAACTAGTGTTTAGGAGGTGATGTTGTTGGGACTTTATTTGTTGAAAATGCTTAAGTGTCGGTGACTTTAAAAGTGAACTTTTGTTTAGAAGGTGATGTAGTTGGTTACTTTATTTATTGAAAATGCTTAAGTGCCGGTGACTTTAATAGTGAATTGGTGTTTAGAAGGTGATGTTGTTTGTGACTTTATTTGTTGAAAATGCTTAACTTTTGGTGACTTTAAAAGTGAATTAGTTTTGTTGGTGCCTTTGTTAGTTGAAAAAGCTTAAGTTTTGGTGACTTTAATAGTGAATTAGTATTTAGGAGGTGATTTTGTTGGTGACTTTATTAGTTGAAAATGCTTAAGTGCCGGTGACTTTAAAGTGAACTTTTGTTTAGAAGGTGATGTTGTTGGTTACTTTATTTGTTGCCGGTGACTTTAATAGTGAATTAGTGTTTAGAAGGTGATGTTGTTGGTGACTGTATTTGTTGAAAATGCTTAACTTTTGGTGACTTTAAAAGTGAATTAGTTTCGTTGGTGCCTTTGTTAGTTGAAAAAGCTTAAGTTTTGGTGACTTTAATAGTGAACTAATATTTAGGAGGTGATGTTGTTGGTGAATTTATTTGTTGCAAATGCTTAAGTACCGGTGACTTTAATAGTGAACTTTTGTTTGGAAGGTGATGTTGTTGGTTACTTTATTTGTTGAAAATGCTTAAGTGCCGGTGACTTTAAAAGTGAACTTTTGTTTATAAGGTGATGTTGTTGGTTACTTTATTTGTTGAAAATGTTTAAGTGCCGGTAACTTTAATAGTGAATTAGTGGTTAGAAGGTGATGTTATTGGTGAATTTATTTGTTGAAAATGCTTAACTTTTGGTGACTTTAAAAGTGAATTAGTTTCGTTGGTGCCTTTGTTAGTTAAAAAAGCTTAAGTTTTGGTGACTTTAATGGTGAACTAGTGTTTAGGAGGTGATGTTGTTGGTGACTTTATTTGTTGAAAATGCTTAAGTGCCGGTGACTTTAAAATTGAACTTTTGTTTAGAAGGTGATGTTGTTGGTTACTTTATTTGTTGAAAATGCTTAAGTGCCGGTGACTTTAATAGTGAATTAGTTTTTAGAAGGTGTTGTTGTTGGTGACTTTATTTGTTGAAAATGCTTAAGTTCCGGTGACTTTAATAGTGAATTAGTGTTTAGAAGGTGTTGTTGTTGGTGACTTTATTTGTTGAAAATGCTTAACTTTTGGTGACTTTAAAAGTGAATTAGTTTCGTTGGTGCCTTTCTTAGTTGAAAAAGCTTAAGTTTTGGTGACTTTAATAGTGAACTAGTGTTTAGGAGGTGATGTTGTTGGTTACTTTATTTATTGAAAATGCTTAAGTGTCGGTGACTTTAAAAGTAAACTTTTGTTTAGGAGGTGATGTTGCTGGTGACTTTATTTGTTGAAAATGCTTAAGTGTCGGTGACTTTAATAGTGAATTAGTGTCTAGAAGGTGTTGTTGTTGGTAACTTTATTTGTTGAAAATGCTTAACTTTTGGTGACTTTAATAGTGAATTAGTTTCGTTGGTGCCTTTGTTAGTTTAAAAAGCTTAAGTTTTGGTGACTTATTTAGTGAATTAGTGTTCAGAAGATGATGTTGTTGGTTACTTTATTTGTTGAAAATACTTAAGTGCCGGTGACTTTAATAGTGAATTAGTGTTTAGAAGGTGATGTTGTTGGTGACTTTATTTGTTGAAAATGCTTAACTTTTGGTGACTTTAAAAGTAAACTTTTGTTTAGAAGGTGATGTTATTGGTGACTTTATTTGTTGAAAATGCTTAACTTTTTGTGAGTTTAAAAGTCAACTTTTACTTAGAAGGTGATGTTGTTGGTGACTTTATTTGTTAAAACTGCTTGCTCTAATTAGTTAAATATGATTGATTGAGTAGATGGAAGATGATTATAGCTTGATATATCACCGGAACCATGATAATAGAATGGGTATTGGGGAGGTATTTGTTGAGGGTGTCAAAGGATTTGTTGAATATGCTAAGACACTTGATATTTGGACACGTTTTCGGGTAATTCGTTGTCCTTGTGTTAGATGTGATGGTATAAATCTTGTAAGTGAAGAAGATGTAAAGGAACATCTTTATAGAAAGGGGTTTTACGAGGACTTTTTAAGATTACATGGTATTTATGGTGATGTTGCGCAAAATAACTTTGTTGCTGGAGAAAGTAGTAGGTCTGTAGGGCATAATGAATATCAAGATACTAGGATGACAGAAATGGTGCACGATCCATTTGGGATGCAACATGGGGTTGACTTTAGGGAAAATGTTGAAGATGTTCCTAATAGCGAATCAGGCAATTTCTACGAAGAATTGCAGGTTGCTAGTCATCCTTTTTTTGACGAGTGTTCGCACTCTCGTTTGTCTGTTGCTGTTAGATTATTAAGTATTAAATCTGACTGGAATATTGCGGAAGTAGGAATGGATTCAATTATAGACTTTATTAGAGAGTTAGTTCACCCCGACTTGGAGGTTCCTGATTCTTTCTATAAGGCAAAAAGATTGGTGTCAAAGTTAGGTCTCTCCTCGGTTAGAATTGATTGTTGTGACAATGAATGCATGTTATACTTTAAGGGAGATGCTAACCTAGAGTTCTGTAAGTTTTTTCAGCACCCTAGATATAAGCGTGGTTCTACTGGGAAGCAAATTGCTATTAAGGCAATGCATTATTTACCTCTTATACCAAGGTTGAAGAGGTTGTATGCTTCCTACAGCTCAGCTTCTCATATGAGATGGCATAGTAAAAATAGAAGGGCCCCTGGTGTTATGTGTCATCCATCTAATGGGGAGGCTTGAAAGCATTTTAATGCAACTTATCTAGATTTTGCAGCTAAGCCACGAAACATTCGATTGGGATTATGTGCGGATGGGTTCTCTCCTTTTTCAGTTGGTGGTGCACCATATTCATGTTGGCCTGTATTTATCACTCCTTATAATCTTCCTCCTGAAATATTGATGACTAGTCCCTATATATTTCTGAATTGTGTTATTCCTGGCCTGCGTAATCCAAAAAATGAAATAGATGTGTACTTGCAACCTTTGATAGATGAACTTTAGATTTTATGGCATGAGGGGGTTGAAACATGAGACATCTCTCTTAAACAAAATTTCAATATGCGTGCATATCTAATATAGACTGTTAATGATTTTCCTGCTTATGGAATGTTGTCGGGGTAGATGACCGCTGGAAAGCTGGCTTATCCATACTGCATGGAAAAAATAAAATCTTTCACTTTGAGACATGGTAGGAAAAATTCATGGTTTGATTGTCATCGTTGTTTCTTTCCACCTGATCATGAATTTAGGAGACTTAAAAATGCCTTCAGAAGGAATAGAAGGGAACATGATGGTCCTCCTCCAATGCTGTCTAATCACGACGTCTGGGAAATAGTTCAGTATTTGCCTAAAGCCAGCGAGGAACGATTGTACAGGTTTGATGGATATGTCGTTTCGCATAACTGGACTAAGCAAAGTATATTTTGGGAGTTATAATATTGGCCAGATAATTTACTTAGAAATAATGTTGATGCCATGCATACTGAGAAAAACTACTTTGACAACTTGTTCAACACAGTTGTGGATGTCACCGACAAAACAAAGGATAATCTTAAGGCCAGACTTGACTTACTAGAATATTGTAACCGCAGATAATTACACTTACAACAGGGGCCCAATGGCAATGTTCTTAAGCCCAACGCTAGTTTTACATTCAAGTTGGACCAAAAGCGTCAAGTATGTGAGTGGGTTCAAAGTTTGAAGATGCCCAATGGATATGCCTCAGATTTGGGAAAGAGGGTTGATATGACACAAGGAATCTTGTATGGAATGAAAAGCCATGATTGTCATGTTTTCATGGAGCAATTACTTCCAATTGTTTTTATTGGTTTACCTGAAAACATATGAAAACCAATAGCAGAGATCAGTTTGTTCTTCAATGACTTATGTGCCATCACATTAACAGAAGAAAATTTGACGCGAATGGAAAGTAATATTGTTGTTATCACCAACAAGCTAGAGAAGATTTTCCCACCAACGTTCTTCGATGTGATGGAACATCTTCCCATTCACCTTATGCATGAAGCTCGACTAAGTGGTCTAGTTCAAACTAGGTGGATGTGTCCATTTGAACGGTAAGCATTTGCAACATATTTAAATGCATACTTTTTTTGTTAAATATAGTAAACATCTAACCTTAAGTGTGTACAGGACAATTGAAAAATTGAAAAGGGGTCCCAAAAACAAACATAGGGTGGAAGGCTCTATAGTTGAGACATATCTTGCAAGAGAAACTTCTCAATTTTGTTCATACTTCTTTCATGATGAAGTTGCTTGTTCAAGAAACCGACTGAATCATCATCAGGACGATGTGAATGAACCTCATTTGCAACCGATATTAGTTTTCAATCAATATGGTTATAAGTCTAAAAGAACCATACCTCGCCGGCTCACTCCTGCGGAGAGGAAATCAGCAACTTTGTATATCTTGCTGAATTGCCCCGAAATTAAGCCCTTTCTGAAGTAAGGAGATTCAAATTTTAACATATCTTGTTTGTTTACTCATTCCCTTAAAGAAACTAATTGTGTATCCCATGTTGGATGTTCAGTTCATTTAAGACTCAATTCCACGAAAATCAAGTGTATGCATCCTTTATAACATGGTTTAAAAATGAGGTTCGTCAGTGTATTAATGTTTCTACAAAGTTTAAACATTTACACATTCGTCAACTAAAATATATATATGTATGATATTTTTAGGTACACCATTCACCAAATCCAGCCGCATACGATAATCTCTTGAGAGATATTTCTTTGGGTCCAGTCGAAGATAATGCAATGTCCCAATACAAAGTAAATGGGTTTAATTTTTCCACCGAACAACGCTCCAGGTCAAGGAAAATAAATAATAGTGGTGTTTGGGTTAAGGGTGATGATGATGTTGATTAATTTGACATTATACACGAAATCTTAGAACTGGAGTATGCTGGTTTCCCAATAAAAAAATTATCCTATTTCGATGTAAGGGGTTTGATCCAAGCACAGCAAGCACAAGAGTACATAAGGAGCATAAAATCATTGAAGTGAAGCACAATAGGTCTATCCTAATTACAATCCATTTGTTATAGCGCAAAATGCTAAACAAGTGTTTTATGCTCCTTATTCGTTGCACAATGACAAGTCTGATTGGTGGGCTGTGGTCAAAACAAGGCCTATAGGGAGGGTGGAAGTTGAGAATGTGCTGGAGACTGCATATCAAAATGAAATACAGATTGATCACCAGCTAGTGGACGTTGAATTAGTGGACGGTTTGAATCACCCGAAAAATATTTTTGAAGAAGTTAATATTGCGGAAGAAGAGGCTGAATGGGTAGGATATGAGAAAACCTCCGAAGAGGGTGAATGGTTTAGTTGAGAGTCTTCAGACGATGAGGATTAGTTGTATAGGTTTAATTTATTATGTATTGATATGTAATATACTATTTAAATTTGTTGTTTCCACTTTTCCATGATTTATATAGTAATAAAAATATTCTTGTCTATATCTCGTGTTGTTGGAGTGATTTGAAGTGTGAATGAGTAACTTGACATTAGTTACTTGGAATGTTTTCTTATATATTCATTTTGTAGGAACTAACAACTTGTTAAATTCATATAATTTAGATGTCAGGCAAAGGTGACAAAGGTAAGGGAAAATTAGTTGATACTACAAAACCAAAAAGAAAAGAGAACCTCCGCCTTATAGACGACCGACAGGTATTCATATATCTGAGGGTCGGTTTGCTGAAGCACCAGCACGAGCCTAATATTTTAGGTCATCTGAAGATTCAATACCTACTCCTACGCATGTGGGGCCACTACATGGGTTTACACCGATCCATTCTGCTCCTATGATTATGCCACCGCTAGCACAGTACTATCAGACGGTCGCTGACCTCTCCAGACATCTACCATCACCGATACCCATTTACAGCAATCACATAGCTTCGTACAGTGATTCTGCTGGATCTATTAGGTTGTCGGATCTTCAACTTGGAGGCACTCCATTTGGTGTTTCCGATCCGCCCACGCCAGTGCATCCACCATCGCTTAGTAGGCAGCCAGGAGACAGAGATAATTCTGCGAGGATTTATATGGTTCCAGTTGCGAGAGGGTAAGATTTTTAAATATAATAACGTTACTCATTTTTTTCATTACTATTTTATTGTTCCCGATGAAATTACCGTTTGATCTTGTGTTGTAGGTTTAAGATGGATGCCGGAGTTGAAAAAATAGTGCGAATATGCATTAGTCGGCACTTCAACGGCTACTGGACCAGCTGGCAAAAGGTTCCATAACTTGACAGGGATAGAATGTTTGAAGAATTTAAGGTAAGGATTTAACTTATCGCCTACTTATTAACAATTTGTTAGAACACAAGATTGAATATTATATTTTGGTTGTAGAAATTTTACTGGTGGGATGCTGCAAATGAATTTCTTATAAAGAGGAACTTTTTCCAAAGATGTAGAGGCAGATTTAAAGATCTATTGGATTATGCTCGAAAGAAATCGGTAAAACGTAAGTGGATTCTTGAACCCTTATGGCCACTGTATCAGCGCCACTGGAATTGCCCAGAATACCAATTGTTGAGGTAAAAAGAAAAGAGAGCCCGGGCATTATCCAAGGGTGGCTCCCTACACACTGCGGGTGCTAGAAGTACTCTTGTAGTGAAAGAAAAATTGGTATGTAACTTTTGCAGTTTTAATTCTTTATTTCTATTTAATTTTTTTTATTATTTGAACATGATAATTTTTTCATATGCAGAAAAAAGAAATGGGTAGGGAACTACCAACTGATGAGGTTTTCGAGGTGACTCATCTAAGAAAGAAATTGAACCCGAATGATGAAGATGTCTGGGTTGAATGAAGATGTCTGGGTTGAACCTCGTGCAAAAGTTGTCCATGTAAGAAATAAATTTTGAATATATGTATCTTTTTCTCAAAGTTGATATTATTCAACTATAACAACTTTAGTATTTTTCGACTGTTAGTATTAAATTTACCTTGAATATATATAGGATGAATTTAGGCGTATTCTTGGTGAGTATCTGAGTAGTCTGCCTCCTGAAAGTTAGGGTGACCCAATACCCTAGTATGTACGGAATGAGTTATGGACAAAAACTTTGGGTCCTGCAAATAGAGGTCATTTCTACGGATGCCACACTGAATATTTTGGCGATAATATTAGGAGTTCGTCCAGCCCTGCATACTCTAGCTCTTTAGTTGATGCATAAACCATTGTAAGACTACAAAATACGGTTTCTCAACTCACCGAAGAGCTTGATGAACAGAGACAGAAGTATGTTGAACAGAGTGCAAGGCAGAAGAAGACGGAGGAGGCAACGACATCACAAATCAGGATCCTATAGCAGCAGTTCAGTTCTTTTATTCAGACTGGAGGGGTTATTCCTTCGTGTCCTGGTGATATAGTTCGGGCTGCAAAAGGTCTAGGCCCCCTAGATGATTTCAGCACGGATGATGATATGGAAGACGAGGACAAATTCAATGATGATGACTGTTAGTTTTGTGATTTTTGTATGTCTTGTACTTTAAATTTAGACATTTTGTTGTTTGAAACTATTGTTGTAGTATTTTCATACTCACTTTTGTTGGATATTTTATGTGTTGTACACTTTTGAAAATTTCCATTTTTTTTTGTTGTTGTATTTTTATTTTGGTTACTGCTCTATATATTTGTTGTGGTTGCATGCAGTATTTGGGTTTTCAATTTATTTTCTTAAAATTCCCAGAAAAACCTACCACAAGTGGTCGGTTTTTCTATATTTTTATATTTTTTTTGAAAAAAATCGACCACATGTGGTCGATTTTCCTAAATTTTTTTTTTTTTTTGTAAAAAACCGACCACTTGGTTTTTTCTATATTTTTTTTTGCAAAAAACCGACCACTTGTGGTCGGTTTTTTTTTCCTAAAATTAACTTTTTCATTTAAATAAAATAATAATAAATTTTAAGAATGAATATATATATTTTTAAAAAATCGACCACCCGCGGTCGGTTTTTAAAAAGCTACCACTATTTTTCCGACTAAAAATTTTGGTCGGTTTTGTGGTCAAAAAATGGGAAAAACCGACCACTTGTGGTCGGTTTTTCTTCTTTTTTTAGTAGTGTCTTGATAACCTATTAGGAGGCTGACGACTTATAACAAATGTCGTCAGCTTCCTCTTTGCTTTTGATACTTTCTTCCTTAGGCTGACGACAAACGGTGATGTCCTATGAACTCCTTGACGACTTATCACAAATGTCGTCAAGTCTCTACCCCAACCCTCATGTTCTGCCTTAGGCTGACGATAAATCTAATGACCCATCAGCTCCTTGACATCTTGTCACAAAATGTTATCACAATTCTCAACTCAGGTCTATTCTCTGTCTGAGGCTGACGATGAACCTGATAGCTTATCACAGGGATGACGACCTATCAAAAATGTCGTCAGCCACACTTCTCTTCGAATTTCTTTAGCTTTCAACTTCTTTGCTTTCATTCTTGTTGGTTCTCTAACATATTAGCTTCTACTGCAAAATCAAACATAAAACAATAAAAAATGACAAAAGTTGCTTAAGACTTCGTAATTATTCTTAATTAAAAGCCTCAAATGTGTTAGCATTAGCTCACACATCAGGCACCTTACTGATTTGGGCGACCGACTGAGCTGAGGGGAGATTCTGTTGACCCTGAGGACCTGGGTGAGTACAGTCTCTGATTCTGTGGCCTGGCTTGCCACATCCAAAACAAATACCACTGCCAGCTTTGCAAATACCCTGATGGTGGTTGCCACAAGTCTGGTAAAGAGGATAGGCGTGGGCACTGCTAACACTGCCCTGGGACTTAGAGCCTGGCGCTCTATCTTTGTTACCCTCTCTGAACTTAGGAACTGGAGAACTGGATGAAGAAGGAGCTGGAACTGATGACTTAGGACGAAACTGGGAACGGTTTCCTCCTTCTGACTTAGGTTGAGCAAAGTTAAAACTACCCGTCTTCGCTCTCTTATTCTGCTTCTCCCTCATCTTAATCTTCTACTTCTCTACCTACTGAGCATGAGTCATGAGCCTGACTAAAGTCATGACACTATTCAGCATGGCGGATCTACACTTATTAACCACGCTATCATTCACCCCTGAAATGAACTTACTCATCCTTGCCCTGCTATCTACAACCACATGAGGGGCATATCTGGCTAATTTAGTAAACTTAAGTAAATACTGTTTCACTATCATATTTCCCTGCCTGAGGCTGATGAATTCTAGCACCTTAGCTTCTCTAAGCTTTAGGGGAAAGAATCTATCAAGGAACGCTGAAGCAAACTCCTCCCACTCAATTAACCCTGCATCGTCTGCCCTCTCTGACTTCTACTGCTTGAACTAAGTGTGAGAAATATCCTGTAACTGATATGCAGCTAGCTCATCACTCTCACTTGACGTAACCCCCTTATGTCTGTAACTTTCTGCACCTGATCTAGGAATTCCTGAAGGTCCTCGTCTGTCTTAGACCCAAGAAAGGATGGAGGATTCATTCGGGTGAAGTCCCAAATCACAGTTGCAGCTGAATTGGCCACTAAGTTGGTAGGAACGACAGCTAGTCATTCATTCTAAGTAGCAACTGACTGAGAAAGAGTAGTAAATGCGGCCCTGAACTCCGCATGAGAAACATGTTCACCCAAAGGTTCTTCGGGATAAGAGGTTGGATGATTCCTATTTTTTCTTTTAGGAGGCATGTTCTATAGAAGAAAAGAGAGAAACAAATTAGACTGAGGATTGACTTGAGATTATGCTCACTGGCACGACATAAATACTGAAAGAGGGGAAACTGTTCCTAAAACATCTTATAGCCTCTTGCACATAAATGTGGCGCGCAACTCACCCATGTACAAGACTCTACTAGATGCGGCTTTCAGACTTTCTAGGACTCTATTGAACCTTAGGCTCTAATACCAAGTTTGTAACGCCCCAAATTTGGTACCCAAAATTCTACACGGTGCTCATGACCCCAAAGGACCACAAGCTAACCCATGACTGATATCTGTACCTATACACTGCATAATATACTGATTAATGCAGAAACATAAAATGAAAGGCCATAAGGTTCACATAACTGAACATGATCTGAATGATATAACATCTGTGTGGGGTAATAGAATACCCAAAACAAAACTAAACATACTAAAGTCTGAAACATGATAATTTTGAAAGCCTCTAACTGACCGAATTGTCTGAGTAAGGAGTTGATGGGACATGTCCCCAAATAACTCCAACTAATAAACTAATTAATGAGATAATAGGGAAATAATCATGTCCTCGAAAGATGAGAATTTACTTCTAACTCTGTCTGCGGATATCTGGAATCTACTGTTGCTCTAGAGCTCGTGTATCTGAACCTATGGTATAAGACACCATAGCGCAAATGCGTTAGTACTTTGAATGTACTGGTATGCATGTGAGGTAGGCTGAATGCATGGGGTTCATATGCATGAACAATCATAATAACTAACTAACTATCATGAGCATGAGAATACACGCATGAGACATAACAGCTGATACTAATACTGTGATAACATGATTTCTCAATCTGAATATAACTGGTAACATGAGTGACTATATCTGACAGTCCTGAATTTGATGAAACTAGCTGTGTTTTGTACTGTATCTGAGTTGACTATATCTGACAGTCCTGAATTCTGAAGAACTATCTAAGATCTTTTACTGAGACTGATACTGATACTGTGGGAGGTAGTCATCTAACCGACATACCCCAAATAATGCATTATAGCTGAAATGGGGTCCAATCTATGCCCTGGTTGAAAGGGTGTCAATACCACGCCACTGGTAAGAACAACATGTGAGTGACCCTAATATAAAATATAACTCTAGTGAGAATAGTAGGAACCCTCATATAGCAGGCTAAGCCACCTCATCTACCCTCATATAGCAGGCTAAGCCACCTCATCTACCCTCATATATCAGGTTATGATGTCTCAACCTATGTTGGCTACATAGTTCTGGAATGCAAGGATTGTTTCTAAGAATCACACCCTCATATAACAGGTGAGTTCCCATCCTTGGGTTCGCTCGGTGTTAATTCCTACTCCCATCTGAATAGACATTGAACAGAATTTACTGAACTGAACATGGACTGAGTTACTGAATTCCATTGACTGACGAAATACTACTGATATCTGACAATTGACTGAGTTCATAAGATCATGGAGATTTCCTGAGTCATAAGACTGTCTGAAGTCTAAGAATTCATAGCTTGACTGAGAGTATCGTGAAAACATGACCTCGCTCTAGACACACAGCTAATATTTTGGGTACAAGTACCCCCACGACTCGATAGAAGGAAACTGATAGAGCATGATTTACTTGAACACATAAATAACATCATATTCCATACCACATTTATAGAAGCATTTCATCAAACGTGTAATAGGCATAAACTTGTATATTCATGGGGATTTCATGGTATCATTCTATTTAGGCACTTTTCCTTCATCTAGGCATTTAATCAAACATATTGTAGGTATAGTACATGTAAACAACATTGTACAATAATTAAACATCATGGACACATTCTAATTTCATCATTCAAGGGTTTAGTCATAGGTTTGCATGAACCTATATCTATAATAATTAAACCCACATAGAAATTATCCCCTAACATGTAGTAGAACTCAATTTCTTATTTATCAATATGAACAAGAACATCCCAATCATGAAATCATAAAGAAAATCCACAACTTGAAGTTTAAAAAGAGATTTTTGGACTTCATGGACGGAAGGAGTCCATGAATGAACACGATTGGCGGTGAAACTTTCTTGAAATTGGATCTTCTATGAAAACCCTAGCTGGTTCTTGAGAGGTTTTTGAGAGAAAAGAGTGTATTTTGGGTGAAAAGTGGTTGAATCATGTGTTAAAGGGCTTAAATAGGGGTGGAAAATTAACCATTTTAACCCTGGACACGTCTTTTAATTTCAGTGAAATTCCCTAAATTGGACCCCTCATACGACGCGGTGCTATTGCACCGTGTCACTGGAATTTGACAATTGGAAAACTGGGCAATGGAGCGACACGGAGCCATCGCGTTGCTATGTTTTTTGTGACCTGGAAGTTTGGCACGGCACGGAGACATCGCGCTGAGATACAAGAAAAAGGACAATTATGAATTTGAGCCCTGGCGCGACGTGCCATAATCACGGACCCCTACTGGAATTTTTTGAATGCCATCTCCTCTTGTGGTGCGGCATGCCACTGACTAATATGGCGTTGTTTTACGATGGGAACTTAAAATAGTCGTAACTTCTGATCCGGTTATCGGATTTGGGTGAATCTTATATGGATAGAAAGCTTATTGAATTCCCCATGTGATAGAAAGTGAAAATCTTAAAAATACCACGTGTAAAAAATTGTATTCGTGTTCCAAATACAGTTCTAACATCCTTGAGATGATTTCAAGCTAGGAAAAGTACAGGGTATTACAGTCTTGGTACCCAAGTTCACCTCAGTACAACCTTTCACCCTCAGAAAGATGGTTAAGAAGAAAACACCATTCAGACTTTAGAAGATATGTTAAGAGCGTGTGCCATCGACTTTAAGGGTAGTTAGGATGACCACCTTCCTTTGATTGAGTTTGCGTACAGTAACATTTATTATTCCAGCATTCAAATGGCTCCATTTGAGGCGCTCTATGTGAGGAGGTGTAGATCCCCCATTGATTTGTTTGAAGTAGGTGAGGCCACAGTGGTAGGGTCTAACTTTGTAATTGATACCGAAAAAGTTCAGTTGATCAGAAAAAGTCTTAAGACAGCTCAGAACTGATAGAAATCTTATTCAGATGTACGAAGAAAGGATCTTGATTTTGAGATTGGTGATTATGTATATTTGAAAATCTCTCCTATGAAGGGAGTGAAGAGGTTTACCAAGAAGGGGAAGCTCAGTCCCTGATATATCAGTCCTTACCAAATTCTCAGCCAGTTCAGAAAGGTAGCTTACGAGTTTGAGTTGCCTTCAAACTTAGCTTCAGTTCACCTAGTGGTTTATGTCTCCTTGCTAAAGAAGTGCATAGGTGACCCAGTAGTTGTAGTCCCTATAGAGGGCATAGATGTTTAGAATAGCCTCTCTTATGAAGAGATCCTTGTCGAAATTCTCGATCATCAGGTTCACAAACTGAGGAACAAAGAAGTCCCTCTAGTCAAAGTTCTTTGGTTAAATTAGTCCGTTGAGGAAGCTACTTGGGAAGAAGAAGCAGATATGCGGACCAAGTATCCTCACCTCTTCTCCGCAAACTTAGATTCAACCCAAGATAACAGTTTTCCTTAAATTTAATCAGTTCCATGTTCAGATTTCTCTTTATGAGATTGATATCAATCCAGTTGCATAACATTTTCATGCCATGCATACCTTTATAAAATAGCTCAGTCATGTGTCATGACTTCAGAATTCAATCAAGCTTCTGTTATGCATGTCCAATATGATCAGTATATCAGTACTTTCAATTATGTAAACACACTTCAGTTGTGTGTGTTCAGTATATAAATTCATTCTATCAGTATTCTCAGCTTAGTCAATCTCATTCGAGGATGAATGTTCCCATGGGGGAGATATTGTAAGACCCTGCAAAAATCTTAAGCTTAACCCAGTCCTTTAAAACTTAAGAAGAGGTCCCAGAATTAGAAATTTTAGCTATGTATTTATACTCAGAGTTATTTCAGCCTTCGTAAGTTGGAGATCCTATTTCACGGCCCTTATGACCTTAAAATGTCGATCCTTGGATTGAATCATGATCAGATGTGTCAATAGGTTACACCAGGTAAGTTTTGAATTTTTTGAACCTTGTTTGAAACAAGTTTGGATGACCAAAATAGTAGGTTGATACGATCTTGACACGCTGCGTGGGCCATCGCGTCGACAGATAATTTCCCCCTCAGTTTTCAGTGTAATTCCAGTAAACCAACGCGAACACGATGCAGCGCATTGGTCATCGCATTGATGTCATCGATGCGGCGCATCGGTCTGCGCGTCATTGAACATATTTTCAGTCATTAAAAATCCCGTGTCCATAGGGGTAATTGGGTTATTTTCCACCCATATTCATCCCCAAAAATACGAGATTAAGTCATTTCTAGGGCAAAAACACTCACTTTCTCTCAAATTTCTCTCAAGAACAAACCCTAAGGTTTTTGATTTCAAATTCAAACTTTAAGATCACACCATCAATCTTTATGAATTCAAGCAACAAGGTATGTTAGATGTTCATCCAAGGGTTTCCTTCCACCCTTGGAGTTCAAGAACCTTTCTTAAATTACAAATTGATTTCTTTGATAACTTTTATGTTGAATTTGATTATCTTCATGATTATTATGTTAGTTGGGTTTATAATCCATAATTAATCACATTTTCCATGGGAAATAGATAGCATATGTGTGCTCTTATGTGTATTCATGTAAAACTCCCATGAATTTGTAAGATTGAGATTGGTAGTCATGATGTTTACATGTTGTTCATTATTATGTGCATAGATTGTGCTCCCCAAGTGTTTGATGAATTATTCATATGAGTTGAGTAATGAAATCATATCATGTCAGTATGTATACAAGTTCATGCCATGCAAGTGTTTGCTAAACTGCATCAATGAATGAATGATGACAAAGTAACTAGATATCATATTTTCAAGACTATACCATATTTTACAATTTATGCTATCGAGTCCTGGGGGTATCTAATACCCGATAATCTAGTTGTTTACCTAGGTTTATTATAGTTTCAGAATAGTCACAGTCATGTCACGTACAGTAGTACTCAGCCATTACAAAACTTAGAATATTCAGCCAGTTAACCGAACTCGGTGTATTCAGTCAGTTAACAGAATTTGGTGTACTCAGTTAGTTAATAGAACTCACTGAACTCAGTCTAGTTCAGTAAGTTAAAACAATTAGTAACAGTTTAGTCAAGCCCAAAACAGTCTAGAAATTAGTTCAGTTTAGTGTCTATTCAGTTAGGAGTAGGAATCAGCACTGAGCGAACCCAGGGATGGGGGCATTCCTGTCAGTAAAGGGTTTGACCATTAGCAGTAATTCCTGTATTACAAAACTTTGTAGCCAGCAAAGGTTGAGATATCTACATGCCAGATAAGGGTTGATACATCTCGTACGAGTTTTCCTATCAGCGAGGGTTGACAAAAGAGCTTTCTTCCAGAGAGGGTTAACTCATAGCCATTGTTAGTATCCCTTGGCAAGGTGCTAACACCCTTCCAACTGGGGTCACAAGTTGGACCCCAACTCAGTTCATAATCGGGGTATGTCAGTTAGAAGAACAATCCCACAATTTCAATTTCAATTTCAGTTTCAAACTAAGTATAAAATCTCAGTCCAGTTTCAAAATCAGGACTGTCAGATACAGTCACCCAACTCAGTTTAGAACTCAGTTCAATTCTAAAAAATTAGGACTTTCAGAAATAGTCAGTTAGTTAACAGTAATATAGTATCAGTAAACTTTGATATTAGTCATTCAGTTATCAAAACTCAGTACCCCTCAGTTACAGTATGCATAGTTAGGTGCATATTATATCATAATTAGTATTAACAGCAGTTTCAAATATACATGTACTCTCATTCAATTACACTCATGTTATTCAGTTAGTTATTGTTTATATTTATTAACCCATGTATATCAGCCTACCTCACTTAGCATACCAGTATATTCAAAGTACTGACGCTTACCTTTTTTTTGCGCTATGATGTCTTATATCATAGGTTCAGATACACGGTCTCCTGGCCGCACTTAGCAGACTAATCTATCAGCAACAAACTTAGTGGTGAGTCCTCATAGTTTGAGGACTGAGTTTTTATTTCAGTATTCAGTTTATTTCAGTAGTTTTAGTTAGTTGGGGGCTTGTCCTATCAACTCCATATTCAGACAGTTAGAGGCTTTCAGACTAGAGTATTTCAGAAAGATGTTCAGTTTACAGTATTGATTTTTATTATTCAACATTTGACTTCAGTTTTGAACCTTAGGATAGATTTTTGCCTAATTTCCGCATTATACAGTATTATTATTCAGTGATTGCAGCAGGTACCAGTCATGGGTTAGCTTGTGGTCCTTTAGGATTATGAGCACCGTGTGGCGTTCGGGGTACAGACTAAGGACATTAAAATATTA
Source organism: Capsicum pubescens (assembly GCA_030864215.1). NCBI lineage: Eukaryota > Viridiplantae > Streptophyta > Magnoliopsida > Solanales > Solanaceae > Capsicum > Capsicum pubescens. The sequence continues at coordinate 269,202,366 of CM061544.1, read as the reverse complement.
TTCAGCCAAGCAGTCCTACAAATCACCTAACTATCCTCCATATACACCCTCACAATAAGATGATTGCCCATATTCACTCACAATCATGCAATCTATTCTAAGAAGTAAAATTTACCTATATCACAACATGTTTACCCCTATTTACCTAAAATCCCATCTTTTTATTAAATTTCAGAAAATCCCACCTTTTTTCCTTTGTAGATACATATAACTAATATGAGATGCATCGCATAGATATGTTTAAATCTTTATCTAATTTGCATAATTTAAGGGCTGTAACGGCTAAGTTGCATTAATTTAACAATTAACCTAACTAATAATGATAAAAAATCTATAAAATCCCACGAAAAAAGGTAATTTGTTTGTTGTTCCACCTTTTAAAACAAATTATCTTCCATAATCAGTTTCATGATACAAACGATTCATACGACTTTCTTATTATTTTTTATTGATTTTGTTTGAAGTACTTGCAATGAATATTTTAGTATTATTAAGTCATTCTAGAATTTAGATTAACTATATAAAGTATGAGGGTTATAAGAGTGATGGAATCATTGTTAGTGAACATGTAAAGTATGATAAATTGATTTTGCCCATTGCTGTAGAACTGAAAATTGATGAAAGCAGGAAACAAATTGAGTGAAAAGAGTGATTTCACTTATGGCAAGGTAAGCCATTGAGCATTCCTTCAATTTCTATGAAGAAGAGTTGTTGAAGTTACTCCCAAAGATGTGCTTCTAGAGGTATTTACATGTTCAGAACTGGGCAATTTTAGGCCGAGATACATATTTAGACACTGAAGATACTTTTTTTAATTTCTTGTTCTCTGTTTATGTTTTTATATGTATCTATTGTATTTTAAGTTTTAGTGAAATAAGCATGCCAAAGGTGCATGTTAGTAAGCTTAAAGATACATATTATGTACGAGAGTGTTTTGTATGTATCTCACATTATTTTTGTTTTGATTCAACTATTTATACCAAATAATCATATACTATAAAACAACAGATATATTTTAAGCATTTTGTATATCTGGTTTTGTGTTATTATGTATTTATGTATCTCTTGTTATTTCAGATATGGACAATTTTAGGATGAGATACATATTTAAGCATACATGATACTTTTTTCAATATCTTGTATCTCTGGTTATCTATTAAGTTTTGCATGTATCTCTTATTTTTTAAGTTTTAGTGAAATAAGCATACCAAAGATACATATAAGTAAGCTTAAAGATACATATTGTGTACGAGGGGTATGTTATATGTATCTCATTTTTTTTTAATTCAATTATTTGTAGGTTCATTACAAAAGATGAGCTCGAGACAGCTATGCAAGAGCATGGAATAGGTGATCCATCCTATATAAGGGAAATCATATCTGAAGTGGACACAGACAATGTGAGTGTGACTATTTTTTGCTAAATAGTTGGACTATAGCACTTTGTCACATGTGCTAATTCAGTCAAATTTTTAGGATGGAAGAATCAACTATGACGAATTCTGCACAATGATGAGAACTGAATCTAAACAGCCAGGCAAGCTCTTCTAGTTGCATGAGTCTCCTTCTTGAGAGCAAGTTGCGGAAGAGCTATTCTTTAAAATATGAACTATGAGCTCTTGTGTTGCTTCCATAATAACCATCAGGCATGCATGTATGCATAAGAAACTATTGCTAGTTGAGATGTTTTATCGTTCTCCAGTAGAAAATATGAACATTTATGATCTTCTCCAGTCAAGATAGTCTTTGCTGAGTGTATCTATTTTGTCTTGTGGTGTGGTTTCTCCTCCCTTATGTAAACTACATCAATTTGGGACTTGTAAGGTGTCGATTTAGGCCACTCCTAAGTGAATGAAGTATTTCAGTAGTTGAAGATTTCATCACATTTTATGTTGAATGAGTTTTGTGTTCATTTTAGTGAAGATCATTAATCATCTTCAATTTCCTAATGAACTAGCAAACTCAACATAAACTATCTGTAATATTTCTATTTTTGTTCTCTTTGGTGCTTGCCAACAAAGATAGAACCAACAAATTTGTTAGGAATGAAGGTTTAACTTGTTCATTTCTTAATTGTTGGATAAGTTTGGAAATGATTTTGTTTTAATAAATAGTAAAGCTTCCAAAGTTATCATGTGGCCCTGTTACAGTCAATTGAAAAGGTGAAATCTAGCACGATTGCAAGCTTTAAAAAAAGCATGAGTCACAAAGCGAACAATATGTATAATGAGTTTAAACGTGTTGGTTACTTCTCGCTAGACTGGATTCAGTGAAATCTCGCAATATTATGCCCAAAATAGCCATGATTACTGTGATAATCGACATGAGATATTCTTCTAAGTTTGATCAATTCAAGAAAAGTGATTGAGGTATGTACTTCACAAGTTCTTTAGTTTCTTCACACAATAGAACATAAATAAAAATATAGGTAGCATTTTTTTCAACTTCTGCTTAGACAACTGAATTGCTTAAGCATTAGGATTCAGTCAAAAAAGAAATAAACATACCACATCCTAAACCAATTCCTTGTGATTGGATTATTGCTCAACAACAACATCAACATACCTCGTGTAGATCCATGAGTGATCTCCGAACACGAGTAAAAAGTATAATTCCACAAGTGGGGTTCAGAGAAGATGGATGTTTTTTTCAAGATCCACTAATCTCTAGTCATTTATGTCCATCATGTTAATAGTAAGAACTATGCAAGGTCGGGAATCAATATAAATATAAGCACAACAAAATTAGTTTATGAAAACCAAATTTATTATGATCTGAAATAAGAGTACAATAAAAATTTAGAAAGAAACCCATGACAAGATCTCATAGGCATTAACCAAAGACCAACCCCTTGGAACAACAAATCCAAACAACTTATATATTACTATGCTTCAATAACCCCAAACTCCAAATAGCCCAAACAACTTAGAAACCATGAATCTTGATCTGATACTTCTTGACAACACCAATAGTCACAAGGAAATAAGAAACATTCTTCCTTTGATCACCTTGAAGTTGTATCACTTTGCCAAGATCCTTATCCTACACAATATTTCTGTTGCAACAAAATCTTTCTTCTGATCCTTCAAGATTTTTTCATAACTGAATTCTTTCCTCAGGCCTTGAATGGTCGTCAAGCTTTTCTTTCCATTGCTTTGTTGTATATATATAAAAGCATAAACAAAGAATTAGAGATACAAGAAATTGAAAACCGTATCATGTATGTCTAAATATGTATATCGGCCTAATATTTCCTAGATTTGAACATGCAAATACCTTTGGAATCTCATCTATGGAAATAACTTAACAACTCTTCTTCTTTGAGCAGGAACTTTACCGCCAGAACTGTTAGATCTTTTTTTCTTAAAATATGCACTACTTTTTTCTTAACCTTTTTGGCCTACTTTTCACGTAATTTCTCCATCATAGATGGATCGTTTCAATGCTTGGATCTATTTCCATTAAAATTATCAGATTTTTTCTAAAAAGTACCAGGAATAAAGATTACAACTTCTTCATATTATTTGATATTGTATAATTGAGAGATTCCAAGACTAAAAGATTGTTCAGAATCTCTATTCATTATGCTAATTCAAACAGAAAAATTAACTAGTAAAGTTGCTTCCTGTAAGACCCCGTAAAAGTTCTAGTTCAATTTAGTCCTATTGTAACACCCCATATTTTTGAGCTAGAATTCAAACTATTCTTATGAAGTATGCAGACCGGAACCCAATGATTTTATGTCCATATATGTGTGGTGATCAATTTTATAATGTGAGAATGTCATTTTATATCAGTCAAGGTTATAAAAATCTCCAAACTCAAAGACGAGTTGAGAACACTCCTATTGATTAAGTTTTAGTGAATGATTCAACTTGGGTAAACTTTAAATGACCATTACTCCTTGTACATAATGAGTTACGTGTCCTACCTTATATAAAATGAAAAATCTTTGAATCTTATTTCCAACACATTTTGTTTAACCTTAATCCAATATCGGAGAAAAAAGTTATACTCATTTTACTTCAGCATGTTTGTATGTCAACAAAGTGACGGCCTGAATTGATAGGCCATCACCTAAGTGATGACCTATCAGCCAAGTCATCACCCAAACAAGTGAGCCATTATTTTTAGCTTCCAAGTAATGACTTGAGTTGATAGGTCATTACCTAAGTGATGATCTATCAGCCCAAGTTGTCACCCAAGAACAGCAACACATAACATCAGCTTCCAAGTGACGACCTGAGTTAATAAGCCATCACCTAAGTGATGACCCATCAGCCCAATTCATCACCCTTAACTAGCAACTCATAAAATTAGCTTCTGACTGATGACTTGGTGTTATAGGTTATTACTTGGTTGATGACTTATCAACCAAGGTCTTCACCCTTAAAATTCAACAATTCCCATTCAGATTCGGAGGGGTATTTTGGTCTTTTTCCTCACCTCCCACGACTTAAATCATGCATAAAACCCTATTAAGTGATAAAATATCAGTTTTTCATCACTTATAATCCTCTCCACTCTCAAGAACAAAAAATTAGGGTTTCCTCTCAAGACCATCTCCCAAGAACAAGATTCAAGCCCTTCTTAAAGAAAACCAAGAAATTATAATTCCCAATCCGAGAACGTTCAAGAAATGTCAATTCTCTTTCAATATTAAAGATCCAAGGTATGTTAGGTGTTCATCCTTGGGTTTTCTTCCACCCTTGGAGTCCAAGAACCCTTTTTAAAACTTGAATTATGATTCCCGTGTTATGAATTGAAATATGCTCATGTTTGTGTTGTTGTATGGGTTTCAAATCAAGATTTAATTATAAGTTTCATGATAAAAGATAGCATGTATGTTTATTGACATAGTTTCCATGTTAAAACTCTTGAATTTGCAAGTTTAAGTTGTAGTTATGATGCTTGTGTTATTCATTATCATGTGCATTAATCATGCTCCCCAAGAGTTTGTTAGAATGTCTATGTGAGTTAAATAGTGTAATCATGAAATTTTAGCATGTGTTTTCATTCATGAACAAGCTCATGACCTCCATGTGTTTGATAAAATATCTTGGTTAATGAATTATGAATAATTGACTATTGTTATGCCTTCAAGATTTGCTATGCTTGTCAATTATGCTATCGAGTCCTAGGGGTATTTATTACCCGAAATCTAGTTGTTTACTTAGTCATAGTAGTTACAGAATAGTCCTAGTAAAGGTCAAGATTAGTACTACTCAGTCAGTTAATAGAACTCAATAAACTCAGTCCAGTTCAGTCAGTCAACATGATCAGTGTCAGTTTATTCAAGCCTAGTACAGTCTAGTGATCAGTTCAGTGTCGATTCAGTTGGGAGTAGGATTCAGCACCGAGTGAACCCAGGGATGGGGGCATTCCTATCAGCAGAGGGGTTGACCCTTAGTAACAGTCCCTACATTATAGAACTACGTAACCAGCATAGGGTAAGTCGTCCTTCTGCCAGACAACGATTGACGCAATCACATACATATTTCATAAGTCTTCCTGCCAGATTAGGGTTGAGCCAACTTTGTTTGTATCTCGTGGCATGGTGCTAACACCCTTCCAACTGGGGTCATGGGTTAGACCCAAATCAGTTTATAATCAGGGTATGTCAGTTAAATGAACACTACCATAGTTATAATTTCTGTATTTAGTATTAGTAATTAGTCTCAGTATTCAGTAAAGAACTCAGATAGTTCTACAGATCCTTGGCTATCAGTTATCAGTTACTTAGCCATTATAATTTAGTACTTTAGTTTTAGTCTTAGCTTTTAGTTATTAGTATTCAGTTACCAGAACTCAATACTTCAGTTTCAGTCTAATTCAGACAGACGTTATATGTGCAGTATTGCATATTCAGTATGTTCAGTAGTTACAATTTTGTATGTGCTCTCATCTTGTTACTTCATGATTTTCATTCAGTCAGTTATCATCTCATGCATACAAACCCATGTATAGAATCCTACCTCACTTAGCATACCAATACATTCCATATACTGACGCATACTCTTTCGTTTCACTATGATGTGTCATTAATAGGTTCAGATGCACGGGTGCCTGATCAAACTTAGATACTCAAGATATCAGTAGCAGATTCAGCAGTGAGTCCTCATCCATCAAGTATATTATTTTATTTCAGTATGTCAGTTAGTTCAGTAGTTATTTCAGTCTGAGTTAGTTGGGAGTTTGTCCCATCAACTCCATACTCAGACAGTTACAGGCTTTCAGACTAGCACAGTCAGTTATTCAGTTTTTAGATATTATTATCAGTACACTCAGTTATTATTTCAATATTTTGAGAACCTTATGACATTTTCTATCATACTTCCGTATATATTTTTAGTATTATTATTCAGTGCTCACAGTAGGTACCAGTCATGGGTTAGCTTGTGATCCTTCAGGGTCGTAAGCACCGTGTGACATCCAGGGTGTAGACTTGGGGCATTACAAACTTGGTATCAGAGCCTAAGGTTCTACAGTATCCTAGGAAGTCTGAAAGTCGCATCTAGTAGAGTCTTGGCATCACACTTATGGACAAGAGGCTACAAGATATTTTAGGAAAAGTTTCCCTTTTTCATGTCTTAGATCATTCTATAGATTGGTTCTCTAAGAACCTTATGTAGATTCTGATAATGCTCCACTCATGTCAACTCTACCTTACTTTTGAGGTAACAGAAATAGAGAAACTCAAAGTCTTGCAGATAGGTGTTTTTCAGATAGTCCTTGCAGACAATATGGGATTGCTGTAGGCTCAAAAGTATACCATCAGTTCCGTTATGTTCCAAAGTTTAAAAGATTTCATCATGATCATGAAAACTCATGCACTAATACAAAGTCAGATGTGCCCTCAGTTCCCTTCTCAGAATCTAATGATAGCATATGACCTAAAGTTAGAAGCATGAACCCAAGAGTTTAGAAGTAGTAGAGTGTGGATAGTATTATCTAAATTTAGTAGATTTTGCATTCAAGGGATAGTTGTATAAAAGGTGAATCTGTTGGCTTGAAACAGTGTATGCAAGAATTTAAGTTTGGTAATTCAAAGTTATATGCGTTGTTGATGCTAGTGTATTAGTAATTCTCATGGTGTGGGGAAAATATAAGTTTAGATATGTGACATTTGAAGTCTATGATGAAAGTAGTATGGTTATTAAGAATTTACAGATATCCCTGTTATGTGTTAGAATCTAAGTTTGAATCTTTGAAGGTTGAGCTAATAGAAAGAGGAATGGAAAATTCTAAGATAGTCAGTTCTTAAGTTGTTACATAATGTATTTAGGGGTATATAAAGTTAAGAGTTCTATCTCAGAAGGAAGTATCAGCAGTATGGTTTTACACTTTCAAGTATAGTCTTTCGTGGTGAGTTTTGTGATTATATGCATTATTATACCCTAGATCCTAAAGTAAAGTGGTTTTAGTTCAGTTTAGAGATATTGATTAAGTGGTTTATAGACTTAGAATAATGGCCTTAAGCTAAGGGGGAGATGACAGAACAAGCAACCAAGTCAGGCTTTCAGATTTTAGTAGTAATGTGAGTATGTGTAGAAAAGCAGTAGGAGAGGATGATTCCCAACCTATCCTTACCTCAATATAGGGTTTTGTATTTCAGTTATTATGATATCTACTCATGCCTTACATGTCAACCCAGTGATCATAGCTCATATTCGTGCACTCTATAGAAAATCATGTACGATTTTAGTTCCTAGTAAAAGGAGTTCCAGTTCACCCAGCGCTCCAAATCATGTTCCATAAAATTCAAAAACTCCAAACACAGGTCATACAACTCATGACTCATGTATACATGTATTATAGTATACTCAGTTCCTATGACTCAAGATACCCACTTAATGATTAGCGAAGCTTAAATTTTGTCATGTATATCCTCAGTTTAGATCCCTTAACGAATCCATGATGTTGATATTCTATTCCTTAGGCCTCAGTTAAGTGTCAAGTTCTGTGTAGTGTTCATTCATGCTTCAGGTCCTTATGTTTTAGTCTTTTAGTGACCTCTTCTTATAAAATAATGTAGTGATGAGCAATTACTTAGATGGGAGAGAGTAAATATTTTATGTTAAAGAAAGATTGTTACATGCTTGTTTTACATGAGGCTATAGTTATGAAGATAGGCTTGAATGTCCTGTTTATGTCTAAGAGGATAAATGCATTACACATTAGTGAATGGCTAGTAAGAGGTTGTATTTAGTGGTTGAGGGGAAATCAAAATTATTCATGAGTTGAGAAGTTGTGAAAATGCAGGGTATGTCAAATTCATGATTCAAACTAGCATTACAGTGTTATATGGGAATTTTGTAGATTCGAGTAGGCTTGTCCATAGTGGTAGAATGCAGTCCAGCTCAGACTTCAGTAGGTAGAGTTATCAGTGTCCATGCGAATATTTTCAGTAGCCTCAGGTGAAGTGTAGTATTAAGGTGGAAGGTACAGTAGAGAGAGTATTCAAAAGGTATGTCTAAGCTTGAAAGTTAGTAGTTGCAGGGCATAAGTCTTAGTAACTCTATCCTAGCTGATGTTTCATAGGCCTGTGTTCCACATTACAGAATTTTAGCCATATTATGATTTCTTATTAGGATGTCTTATTCAGACCATTCCAAGACTCTGTGTTCCCTAAAGTCATTAGAACTTCATAGAAAGAGTGTCAAAGAAATTCTCCAGTTAAGTATAAGCTTTCAGTATAAGTTAGTTGGTATAGCCAGTAATTTAGCGTAGTAGTCAGACAAATAAGTTTCTATGGTTTTATCTCTCCTATTCTAGAGAAAATTCCTTCATAACCATGAAAGTCATTACTTCAGTTCAGTTCATGCATCAGGCATCAATTTCAGATTCCAGATATTCATCATAATTCAGTTCATAAGTGTCTCGTGCATCATCTTGGTTTTTCCTTAGTAATTTATCCAAGTCAGTATCATTCGGGGGATAAACTATCCCAAGGGGGAGATGCTGTAATACCCTGAGTTTTCATATCCTTAACCTCTAAATCTTTTCTTCACGAAACTAGATCCAGTAGAAGGTAATGGTTACTCATAAGTTGACTCTCTCATTCCTATCTCAGCCATGTGACCATTCTCATGACATTGTATTTATTCCAGAAATCAGTTCAGTTCATGATATTCAGTTCATGTATCATATTTCAGATTCAGTTATGATCTCATGTTCCCATTCACGTATGTTTAGTACATTATCTAAGATTTCTCGGTATTCTTAGCATAGGGTAACAATTTTTCTTAGAATCCCTCATTTCCATGCTTAGTTCTAGATATATATCATTCTCATATCATTTATGCATTTATGAAACAGTTCAGTCATGTGTCGTGTCTCTTGAATTTAGTCATGCTTCAGTTATGCATGTCAGTGTAGGTATAGTTCCTCTCAATTCAGTCAGTCTCATTCGAGGACGAATGTTCCCAAGGGGGAGATATTGTAAGACCCCATAAAATTTCTAGTTCAATTCAGTCCCATTGTAACACCCCATAATTTTGGGCTAGAATTCAAACTATTGTTATAATGTATATAGATGAGAACCCAATGATTTTATGTCCATATATGTATGATTTTCAATTCTATAATGTTAGAATGTCATTTATTATCAGTCGAGGTCATTAAAATCTCCAAACTTAAAGGTGAGTTGAGAACACTCCTATTGATTAAGTTTTAGTGAATGATTTAGCTCGGGTCAACTTTAAACGACCATTACTCCTTGTACATAATGAGTTACATGTCATACCCTATATTAAATGAATTATCTTTGAATCTTATTTCCAACACATTTTGTTTCACCTTAATCCAATATTGGAGCGAAAAGTTATACTCATTTTACTTCAGCATCTTTGTCTGTCAACAAAGTGATGACCTGAGTTGATAGGCCATCACCTAAGTGATGACCTATCAACCAAGTCATAACCCCAAACTAGTGAGCCATTATTTTCAGATTCCAAGTGATGACATAAGTTGATAGGCCATCATCTAAGTGATGACCTATCAGCCCAAGTCGTCACCCAAGACCAGCAAAGCATAAAATCAGCTTTCAAGTGATGACCTGAGTTGATAGGCCATCACCTAAGCGATGACCTATCAGCCCAAGTCATCACCCTTAACCAGCAACTCATAAAATCAGTTTTTGAGTGACGACTTGGTGTGATATGTCATCACTTGGTTGATGACTTATCAACCAAGGTCATCACCCTTAAAATTCAACAATTCTCATTCGGATTTGGAGGGGTATTTTGGTCTTTTCCCTGACCTCCCATGACTTAAATCATGCATAAAACCCTATTAAGTGATAAAATATAAGTTTCTCATCACTCATAATCCTCTCCACTCTCAAGAACAAGAAAATGAGTGTTTCCTATCAAGATCGTCTCCCAAGAACAAGATTCAAGCCCTTCTTCAAGATAACCAAGAAATTACAATTCCCAATCCAAGAACATTCATGAAAGGTCAATTTTCTTTCAATATTAAAGATATAAGGTATGTTGGTTCTCATCCTTGGGTTTCCTTCTACCCTTGGAGTCCAAGAACCCTTTTTAAAACTTGAATTATGATTCTAATGTTATGAATTGAAATATGCTCATGTTTGTGTTATTGTATGGGTTTCAAATCAAGATTTAACTATAAGTTTCATAAATAAAAGATAGCATGTATGTTGATTGATGTAGTTCCCATGTTAAAAACCTTGAATTTGCAAGTTTAAGTTGTAGTCAAGATGCATTAATCATGCTCCCCAAGTGTTTGATAGAATGTCCATGTGAGTTGAATATTGTAATCATAACATGTTAGCATATGTTTTCATTCATGTACATACTCATGACCTCTAATTGTTTGATAAAATGTCTCGTTTGATGAATTATGAACAATTAACTATTGTTATGATTTCAAGATTTGCTATGCTTATCAATTTTGCTATCGAGACTTGGGGGTATTTATTACCTGAAATCTAGTTGTTTACTTAGTTGCAGTAGTTACAGAATATCCCTAGTAAAGGTTATGATCAGTAGTACTCAGTTAGTTAATAGAACTCAGTAAACTCAGTCCAGTTCAGCCAGTTAACACGATCAGTGTCAGTTCAGTCAAGCCTAGTATAGTCTAGTGATTAGTTCAGTGTCGATTCAGTTGGGAGTAGGATTCAACACCGAGCAAACCTTGGGATGGGAGAATTCCTACCAGCAGAGGGTTTGGACCTTAGTAGCAGTCCCTACATTTCAAAACTACATAGCCAACATAGGGTAAGTCATCCTCCTACCAGATTATGGTTGACACAATCAATTTATAATCGGGGTATGTCGGTTAAATGAACACTCCCATAGTTACAGTTTCAGTATTCAGTATTCAGTAATCAGTCTCAGTATTCAGTAAAGAACTCAGATAGTTCTATAGAACCATGGTTATCAGTTATTAGTTACTTATCCATCAGAATTCAGTACTTCAGTTTCAGTCTAAACTTTCAGTTATAAGTATTCAGTTACCAGAACTTAGTACTTCAGTTTCATTCTAATTCAGACAGACGTTATATGTGCAGTATTACATATTCAGTATGTTCAGTAGTTACAGTTTTGCATGTGCTCTCATCCAGTTACTTCATGATGTTCATTCAGTTGGTTATCATCTCATACATAGAAAACTCATGTATATCAGTCTACCTCAATTAGCATACCATTACATTCCACGTACTGACACATACTCTTTCTTTGTACTATGATGTCTCATATTATAGGTTCAGACACACGGGGTCCTAATCATACTTAGCAGCTCAGGATATCAGCAGCAGATTCAGTAGTGAGTCCTCATCCATCGTGGATATTATTTTATTTCAGTATTTTAGTTAGTTCAGTAGTTATTTTAGTTGGAATTAGTTGGGGGGTTCCCATCAACTCCATCCTCAGACAATTAGAGGCTTTCAGACTAGCACAGTCAGTTATTTAGTTTTCAGATATTATTATCAGTACACTTAATTATTATTTTAGTATTTTGAGAACCTTATGGCATTTTCAGTTATACTTATGCATATATATTTTCAGTATTATTATTCAGTGCTCACAGTAGGTACCAGTCACGGGTTAGCTTATGATCCTTCGGGGTCGTAAGCACCGTGTAACATCCAGGGTGTAGACTCGGGGAATTACACTGACATGTGACCAGGAGGTCATAGGTTCAAGCCTTGGAAACAGCCGCTGGTAGAAATGCAAGGTAAGAGTGCGTACGATACACTCTTGTGGTGGGGCCCTTCCCCGGACACCGCACATAGCGGTAGCTTGAGTGCACCAGGCTGCCCTTTTCTTATAGACTGAAAAATTATTAATCAAAGACTTAATTAAAAAATGTCACCGAAATATCACTTTGTAAAAAACAGTATCAAATTATTTGTTTTAAAAAAAATGTAAGATATTGAATATGATTTTTGGGGAAAATTTTACCTTAATTCGAAAGTTTGAATTTGAGCAAAAATCAAATTGCAGCTGTAAAGATGGCGTTGAATTAGGAGGAAAAATTGCTTAATTTGGTAAAGCTGTAACCTGTAAAAGGGAGTTTTTAATATGTATCTCAACTTTTAACCACACAAGGTAAAGAAGTAAATGTTGGGATATTTGTAATATTGTTAAAGTGAAGGGATTTTTAGTAGTTTTGTAACTTAAGTTGTTCTTTTATGAAATTTTTCCTTATAAGAATAGGTACACAGAGATAATTTTCACTCACTCTCGCAAAGAATTCATGCATGATATATGATGAACATAGGCTATCCCTTAGTATATTACTCTACTAAATAGTCGAGTGTTAAGATTAAGGATCAGATAGGTCTTTAAAGGTTGTAATGTAAGCTAAGGGATAGGTAGAAACTATTTGGGTAAAAATAGTGGCTAATCTCCCTGAGCGATTTAATACATCACATGAACACTAAAAACAATCAATTAACGACCAATTATTCACCTCATTTATCTTCTCCTTTTTTTTTGCCACATATTATTAAGATGATTCGTATATACTATGGAAGGGAGTCTACTTATTCAACAAATTATTTATTTTTCTTGAACATTCTTTATTCTTTTCATCACCTAACTCCTTACCTCATTGTACCTCAATTCTTACACCAATATCTATATTTTGGGGCTTCACTGTAACTCTTTTCCTACTTATTTTTTCTATTCCTTACTCAACTAATTTTTTACTAAAGTACCTAGGAACTTTGGAACAATTTAAGGTCAAACAAACAAAGGGTACGGGCTACATGTGAGGCTTCCAAAGAAAATACGCTATAGGCTCAACAGGGCTCACTAGGAATATTCACAAGGGTAGGTAAAAAAGGTCTAAATCATGGCTATCAAGAAAATATCTACATCATCTCCTAAATTAAACACCTTTTATTTCATTTTGTAAACACACCGAGCAAGTTCTAGACATCACTATCATGTGGAATAACTAGATAATCTCACTCACACCTGGTGCATGCTAGATTCAAATAGGACTCCTATAGACTCTGAACCTAGTGATTACATAAATTAAAAAATAATCCAACAAACCAAGAGTTACTCAATTGAAATTAGGTGTCTCAAACTAGCATACCTCTTTTTTTTCTGTAACATGTTTCTTTCTAAAAAAAGTGTTTCTCATGTCATGTAACCATATGGCCCAACATAAAGTACTTCATACTAAAGTAGTGGTCGGGTTCTACTCACTTATTTATTTCCTAAGACTAATTTCCTTTAAGACAATCGTCATCCATTCATCATAAAAGAAGACACCTAACTATGACAAGTTATTAAAATCACCCTAAGGGAAAAAAAATTACTCTTAAAATTGAACTAAACTTAGATAAGCAAAAAAAAATTACGAACTAAAAATAAAATAAGCAAAATAAAGAAACCACTAAGAAATATCCCAAAATCAAGCCACTTAATAACTTATTTTCTGACTACTTTTACATCACATGATTCACTCTTCGTTAGTGTTGCACACTTGCTTTGTATCCCTCATCTATAAATATTTTGTGTATACAGAAGGAAGTATTGATTCCTTGAACATCTGACATTTTCCATCCGATTGTTTTTTTCCTTCTATTTAGTACTGTCAATGCCTCTTTCACCTGCACATCAGATAAACCTATAGACAGAATTATAGGTAAAGTATCATTATCACCAAGGAAAGCATATTTCAGATGAGAGAGTAGAGCCTTGAGCTCTAGCTTTGGTGTTCCTCAATAGATGTCTAGAGAGAAGGACCAATGGGTCTATTCAAAGGCTCAAATTCAGTCTTTTTGGTAATAATGCTTGCCAAATCTAGAATCTGAACCATTTCAACTACTTCAACTTCACCAAAAAGATCATATCTCGTGAATTCTCACTCCAAAGGATCCTTGGATATAATAAGGTGAATGTTAGACTCAAGATCCAAGACTGTGATAGGGGAAAATTCTTCATATACTGCAAGAAGATTCATTGCCTTATATATGACGAACACCTCGACCTTGTCAAGAGCATGTATGATCAACTATCCTGCAGCTACATCAATCAACGAATGCCCGGTTGTTAAAAAGAGACGTCCCAAAATAAATGAGACTTCCGAATTAGTATCAAAATAAAGAATAATAAAATCCACTGGGAAGATGAGTGACTCTACTTGCACCAATACATCTTCAACAGTTCTATTTGGTCTGGAAAACGAATGGCCAGCTTACTACAAAACAAGTATGGTAGGTCTTGGGTTGCCTAACCCTATTTTTCTGAACAAGGATGTAGGCATAATATTAATTCTCACCCCAAGACCATATAGACCTCGAGCGCGTATTGATTACCCGATTGTAATATGAATCATGAATCTTCCTAGATCTTTCAGCTTTATGGGCAACCTATTCGGAATTTGTGATATGCATTCCCCCGTAAGTGCCACAGTAGTATATTTAGTCAAAAGGTTCTTGTTTTCCACGATATCTTTTATATACTTAACATACTTTGAAATAATCTGCAAAACATCAACGAGAGGCAAGTTAATGTGAACATATTTTAACACATCAATAAACTTCTTATAGCAAGCTTCATCTTAGTGTTTTTGCATCCTTTATGGGAAATGTAGAGGTGGCATTGTACTTTTCACCTTAGTTTCTATCCTTTCTGCTTTATCTTCCACAACCTTCTTCTCATCCTTTTCTTTTTCACCATCAGTAGCCTTGTGATTCACCTGTTTGGGTTCTAACTCCTTCAATTGCAACCTACTCTGAGTAGTGACTGTATTTACCTATTTTGGATTTGGCTTAATATCACTAGGTAAAACTTCCTTAGGTCTAGTGTTTTATGTCCATGCAATCTGACCCATTTGAACCTCCAAGTTATTTACAATCATCTACTGGTTCTTTATATATGCTACCAACTATGGTTGAGTAGCCATAATCTGCTTCAGCATCTGTTCAATATTTCTTGATTGAGTGGTGGCTTGATTCTATGGAATATGCTGTTGTTGATTCTGATTTACTGGCTCACGGTATTGATTTGCATTCTGTGCCTGATTTCCACCCCATGACAAATTGGGATGATTCCTCTAGTAAGGATTGTAAGTATTTCCAAAGTTCTGATGTCCTTGATAATTTGCATTTCCCACATAATTAAAAGACTCTGGATTAGCTGCACAATCATCCGCGGTATGATCACTCTTTTTGTATACCTCGCACCACATTTAAGCCTAATAAACTATATTTGTTATTGCTGGTGTGGACTGTGTGATCACCAGATTCATATTACTGAATTACGTAGTTATATGATTATGTAGTGCAACAATCTGTGTTGACATAGCAGTAAACTAATCAACTTCCAGCATACATGCAACTTTCTTTGGAGCACTTCTTGTTGCATCAACATGCCACTCAGGATTCCCTTATGAAATTTTATTCAAAAGTGTTTACAATTCATCATACGTTTTCTCTAATGCTTGTCCAACTGCTGCTGAATCCAGAGGAATTTTGGTGTTTGGCTCAAGACCCTTAATGAAAGTATGTACCAATACATCATTAGTCTAATGATGGTGAGGGCAATTTCTGAGCATAACCTTGAGTCTTTCCCAAGCTTGGTAAATATTCTCTCCATCTTTCTACCTGAAACTCAGAATTTCACTTCTCAAACGTGTTGTCTTCCTAGATAAAAAGAATCAAATAATGAATTTCTGAGCCAAATCATCCCAAAAAGTGATGGAGTTTGGTGGTTTAGCATGTAACCACCTTTTTGCTTCCCCCAATAACAAAGGGGAAAAGAATCAGTCTGACATAATTAGTAAATGACCCAGTAGAAATGAAGGTATCACTAATTTCAAGAAAGTTTTTTATGTGCTATTGTGGGTCCTAGTAAGATAAACCTGTGAACTAGCAACTCATGTGCAAGAGTTGCACCATATTCTGCTTTAATTCAAATTGACCAATCGTATCTGGCTTGCAGATGCTATTTGTAGCATTGTTCATAAGTGGGATTACCACTTCACAAATAGGTCTAGCTTCTTCTCAATTTGCAGGAGCAGTTGGACCCACCAGAGCTAGAGAAACTGGAACAACAGGAACAAGATTCACCTAATCTCCCATTCAAATTTATTAAATTGGGTATTGAAGTATTATCGCCCTTCGCCTTTGATAAAATATCTTTTTAGGTTCCGAATAATACTCAACCAATTCTTTTACTCTTGCAAGTCCGCTACGTCACTTTTCCTGCAAAAGTCATCCACTAAGATCAAGTTGTTAGCACTTAAATTTATTATCAAATCAAAAATTTAGAAAATTACTAATTATTTGAGTCCCAGCTACAACGCCAAAAACTTATTGTGGTCTATCTCACACGCAAGTGCACATGATTGTACAAGTAGTATAGTGACTCAAATGAATTAGATATTGAACCCACAAGGACTACTTGATTAGTATTTTACTTAACTTCAGTTACGACAATATTATATCCAAGTGTTTCAAAGTATCAAAATGGTTGTACAATTTAATAAATAATTAACAATTAATTAAATAACAAAATGTGTAAATAGCAATGTGACCAGGGTTGTAAACAATACAAGGGAGAATTTCAGGGTTGAGACACTCTTATCAATCATGTAAATCTCTATTCTTATCATGATTATGCTGGTTATCGAGTCGTTGATTCACAAGGTTAATAATACGATCATGGTCTTTGGAGCCTCTAATCTTCTACCTAAAAGGACATCACAACTACATCGTTGAGCGGGGATGTAATGATACATTTTAAATCCTTTAAGTTATCTTCCTGCAATTGAACCAAGCAAAGCGACTAGGTATATTTCTAACTTAGACGCTACTTCAAATCCTTTATTTTGTTAAAAAATGAGAACTTTCTCATTAATCTCTTCGATCTATCCTAACGTTCCTCTTTTCGGGATCACACGAGAATTAAACATGTATTTTAATGGTTGCCATGCTTTAAAATGGTAAAAATAAGAGAATAAGAACAACCAATGCGATAAACCAACATTAAATCATTCTAAGAATATCAAAATAAAATCATGTCTTCAACCTCAACCTAAGAACAATGGTATTTAGCCACTCATGTTTGAATTAACATCAAACAAATATAATTAATCATACCAAAATCAATGTTGAAAGAAGAAAAATGAAAGAACCCTAATAATACTCTCATAATTGTTTTTGCATTGATTTTTTGTCTGCCAAAGATCCACCCAAATTGTATTAAGTGTCTGTAATACCCCAGAACTTTTACTTAAGTTTAATTTCATCTCTAGAAGGATAAGAAATGATTTACTAAGTGTGTAACATTTAAACCATATAGAATTTCCCTAATTTCGATTTTTTATCATGTGGAAAATTTAATTAGCTTTCCAACGATATAAGATCTGCCTAAATCCGATAACTGGGCAAGAAGTTATAGCTAATTTAAGTCCTAGTCATAAAACAACATCATTTTAGTGCTTGGCGCATCACGGAGAGGGTCTATTTGACAATTGTCAAATTCCAATAGCCTAGCACAATTGTGGCGCATTGCGCTGAAGTTTCAGGTCCCAACCAGGGGGACAACACAATGGCTCCACATCGCGGTGACCCCAAGAATCCCATTTGTCAATTTTCAGTGAGCCACCGCGATAGTGGCGTGTCACGGTGGCCCATAAAATTGGGTTCCTAGTTTAATTTTTTTAGCTTTGTACAGAAGTTAAAAAGGGCACTTTGAACTTTTTCCAAGCCTCTTAAACCTTACAAACACCAAATTGAAGTCATTTACAAGCATTCTATTAGGTTTTTCTCAAGTTTTCTCTCAACAAAAACCCTAAGTACCCAGAAGCTCTTCCAAGAATCTCAAGAATCCACCGTAGCTTTAACAAATTGAGTTGGGATTCAAGGTTCCCAAGTCAAGGGTTTTAATAACCCTCATTCAAAAGTACGAGAAAGAGTCTCAAGCAAGCTTATTCATCAAAGTTCATAATTTGAGGTATGTGGGGTTTGAACAAGAACACTTTTTCTGTTCTTGTGCCCAAAGTTTTGTTTTTTTTTTCTTAAAAGATTTTAATGTTTCAAGATGAATTATGCCTAAATTTCTATATTTCAAGTATATGAGATTATGGATTTGTTCAAGTCTTGAATTATATGATACTACACCTATTTTATGATTTGAATTGAGAATTAATGTTATGAATTGCATATTCCTTCCATGATTGATGTTTGGAATATTCCTAAGGTTGAAGTCATGATTTACCCTCTATTTTGAATTGAGATTTCTTGAATATGTATACATGTTTTAAGGTTCAAGAATGAATTTTGATATATTCTATAACATTTCAAGAATGGTATTGATATCTCCATATCATTGAAGTTTCAAAGCTTGATAAAGATAGCCAACCAAAGTTTAAAGAAAAGATTTGATTTTGATCCTCAGTTAAGAAAGGAATCCACATATTGTGATTTAAGTTAAAGGGGAGCATATTGGATCCCATTGCATAATATTGAATTGTATAAGGTGGATTTTCCTAAAAGTTCTAATCCTAGTATGGGAGTAGTACTTAGCACCAAGTTGGGCTTGATTCTGAGGTGTCATTCCACAAAACTACGAGCCACCATAGGATTTAATTTACCCCAAGTGGGTTAAGTTAGTGATCACTAAAAGTAAAGGTTCTACTTTGATGGCAAGGATAGAACAACTCTCCCCAACGTGGGCAAGACGTTGGACTCCATGTAGCTCACATGGTTTATATCGGCTAGAAGAAACTCCCAAGTTTCCTAGAGTCTCAAATCTTAAAGTTCTTAAGGTTTTAAGTCCTTGAGTTTCAAAGAAGTTCCTTGTTTTCAAAAGACTAAAATGTATGTTCTAAAAGTTGTTGTTTTAAGAGTTCAACTAGTAACAAGCTTGAGATCAAAGAAAGAATACAGATTTTGAACAAAGTGTAATGGCTCACTTGATTTATACTACATGTTTCATTATTCATGATTTATGAGAGTTTTATTCTAGCTATGTGAGTTATCTACAACGCCATATATGTTTAATATAAAGATTTATTGTATTGATATTTAGCTGCATACACCCCTATATACTCAGTACATTCCCAAGTATTGATCCACATACTGTGCTACATTATCTCATAATGTAGGTTCATGTGCTCAGTCCTAGCAGCGTCAGTGATCCCGAGTACCTTTATCTACATCTCCACTATGGTGAGTCTTCATGGTTCGATGACTTATCTCTAGACACTTCAGTATTTTTAGTAGTTGTTCTACTACTTTCAATTCAGTTCGGGTTAGTCAGGGATCTGTCCCAATGGCTGTCTAGTTTGTTGAGTAGTAGAGGCTTTGTTAGACTAAATAGTCAGTATGTTTTGATTTGCAGTATTTTGTTACCTTTACAATACTCATTCGGATTTTAGTTAGACATGATATGACATGACTCCTTATTTTGCTCTCATTAACTTTAAGTAAGCTTTATGCTAAGTAGAAGGCTCAAAGGGTTAGCTTGGGGCTACTTGTATTCTTAAGCACCGTGTGATGCTCCAAGATAGGATTTTGGGGCCTTTTAGGCATTAGCCCAAGTAGTTACCGCGAATATTTAGGCTAATAACCAGGTCACATTTCTGCCTCAGCAAGGATGTGATTTAGCCGCTGCTAGGATCCATGATTTCATGAGGATAAACCCCCCAGAGTTCTATGGGTTGAAGGCAGGTGAGGACCCACAGTTGTATCTCGAGAAGGTAAGGAATATTACCCAAGTGATGCATATCTCAGAGGAAGAAAGTGTTGAGCTGGAATCTTACATGTTGAAGGACATTTCTTATGACTGGATTGTTGCATCGAAGAATAGAGGGAAAGATACAACCCCTACTACTTGGCAGGTATTCCAGGATGTATTCTTGGAAAAGTTCTTCCCGTTTGAGATGAGGTAATCAAAGATAGAGGAATTCATGAACCTGAGGCAAGGCTCCATGACTGTTAAGGAGAACTGCCTTAAGTTCAACCAATTAGCCAAATATGCTCCTGATATGATTTCTGACACCCGAGCTAGTATGAGTAAGTTTGTGACTGGAGTATCTGGACTGGTGTTGAAAGAGTGTAGGACTACTATGCTCAACAGGGACATGGATCTTGCTAGGCTGATGATTCATGCCTAGAAAATAGAGGCATACAAGATAAAAGAAAGAGAGAGTGAGGGGAAATAAGAGGACTAGATCAGAGCAGCATGAGTATGGTCAGGCTAGGTCCCATGAAGGGAACCATCCATAGTTTCAGAGTCATTCGTCTATTCCAGCACCTTCGTCAGCTAGTTTTCCTGTACCCAGAAATAGGGAAGAGCAAGGGAACAGGCCTTCTATGCCCAAGTCCCAGAATAGTGTAAGTAACAGGCCTAATTATCCTCCTTGTGATAAGTATGATAGGACCCATCCCGAAGAGTGTTTGGCCGAACAGAGGGGTTGTTTTAGTTGTGTCAAGTTGGGCCACAGACTTAGAGAGTGTCCACATACCAGTTAGGGGAACAGAGATGTGCGACCTCAGACTCAGGATAATAGTGCCCCAGCTCCTTTAGCTCATCCAGCTCTTCCTGAGGGTGCTTCTTCTAGTACTGCTGGCGGTCAGCGCCAGAACAGGTTCTGTGCCTTACCATCCCATCAGGAGCAGGAGGAGGATTCTCTCGACGTTGTTACTGGTATGTTCTGCGTCTTTCACTTTGATGTTTATGTGTTGTTGGACCTCGGGTCAAGTTTCTCTTATGTGACCCCACTTGTAGCTGTGAGTTTTGAAATGAGTCCCAAAAAGATTCCTGAGCCTTTCCTATTTTCTACTCTAGTAGGGGAGTCAGTTGATGCTAAGCAAGTGTATAAAGATTGCCCTGTTACTATTCTTTAGAGTCATATTTGCTGATTTGATAGAGTTTGACATGGTGGATTTTGACGTTATTTTGGGTATGGACTGGCTTCACTCTTGTTATGCATTTGTAGACTGTCGTTCTCGTGTAGTTAAGTTTTAGTTTCCTGATGAACCAGTTTTTGAATGGTCTGGGAGTTCAGTATCTCCCAAGAGTCATTTCATCTCCTATCTCAAAGCTAGAAAGCTTATATCTAAAGGTTGCATCTATTACCTAGTTTGAGTTAAAGACATTAAGTCTGAGGCTCCAACCATTCAGTCAGCCAATATTACTAATGAGTTTCTTGATGTTTTTTTCAGAAGATCTCCCAAGGGTACCTACTGATAGAGAGATAGAATTCGGGATTGACCTTCTTCCCGACACTCAGCCTATTTATATTCCTCTCTACCGTATGTCACCTGCAGAGCTTAAGGATTTGAAAGAGCAACTCAAATATCTTTTAGACAAAGGTTTTATAAGGCCCAGTGTGTCACCTTGGGGTGCACCTGTTCTATTCGTGTGAAAGAAGGATGGTTCTTTGCGTATGTGCATTGACTATCGTCAGCTTAATAAAGTCACAGTCAAGAATAAATATCCTCTTCTAAGAATTGATAACCTGTATGATCAGTTTCAAGGTGCGAGTTACTTCTCGAAGATAGACCTTAGATCCGGCTATCATCAACTTAAAGTAAGGGAGTGTGATATCCCAAAGACAGCCTTTTGAACCCATTATGGTCACTTTGAGTTTCTAGTCATGTTTTTCGGGCTAACCAATGCTCCAGCAGCCTTCATGGACCTCATGAATTGAGTATTCAAACAGTATCTTGATATGTTTGTCATTATTTTCATAGATGATATTCTTGTGTATTCCCGTAGTGAGGATGGCCATGCAGATCATCTTAGAATTGTCCTGCAAACTCTTAGAGATCATCATTTATTCACCAAATTTATCAAGTGTGAATTTTGGCTAAGGTCAGTAGCTTTTCTAGGTCATATTATTTCAGCCGAAGGCATTAGAGTTGATCCCCAAAAGACAGAAGCCGTAAGAAATTGGCCCAGACCTATCTCTTCATTAGACATTAGGAGTTTCTTGCATCTAGCTAGCTATCACCATCATTTTGTTGAAGGTGTCTCTTCTATTGCATCCCCCATGACCCGTTTGACCCAAAAGAAAGTTAAGTTCCTTTGGTCAGATTCCTGTGAGAAGAGTTTTCAAGAGTTGAAGACTCGACTCACCTCAGCCCCTGTGTTGACTTTGCTTGATGGTACGGATGGTTTTATGGAGTATTGTGATGCCTCTAGAGTTGGTTTGGGTTATGTGTTGATACAGAAAGGTAAGATGATAGCCTATGCCTCTAGACAGTTGAAGCCACATGAAAAGAACTACCCAACCCATGATCTTGAATTAGCTGTTGTGGTTTTTTCTTTGAAAATCTGGAAAAACGATCTATATGGTGTTCATGATGATGTGTTTACGGACCACAAAAGCTTACCGTATGTGTTTTCTCAGAGGGAATTGAATCTTTGCCAGAGAAGATGGTTAGAGTTGCAAAAAGATTATGATATGAGTGTGTTGTATCACTCGGGCAAGGCCAATATAGTGGTAGATGCCCTTAGCAGGTTATCTATCATTAGTGTTGCTTAAGTAGAGAAGGGTAAGGAAGAGTTAGCTCGTGATGTGCATCATTTGGCTAGATTGGGTGTTAGGTTTCTTGATTCCGCTGAGGGGGTATTTTGGTTCAGAGTAGTTCTGAATCCTTTTTGATTTTAGAAGTGAAGGAGAAGCAAGACTCAGATCCTAGTTTGGTCAGAATGAAGGAGTCAGTCAAGGACCAAAAGGTAGAGGTTTTATCCCAAGGGGGAGATGGTGTGTTGAGATTGAAAGGTAGATTATGTTTTCCTTGTATTGACGATCTGAGATAGAGGATCATAGCAGAGGTGTATGGCTCATGATATTCTATTCATCCCGGAGCTACCAAGATGTACCGCAACTTGCGGAAAATCTATTGGTGAAGTGGTATGAAGAAGAATATAGCTGAGTTCGTAGCTAAGTGTGCAACCTGCCGACAGGTCAAGGTAGAGCACCAGAGACCTGGTGGTGTGATGCAAGAGTTTAGTATACCCACTTGGAAGTGGGAAGAGATAAATATGGATTTCGTGACTGGTTTACCTCTTTCCTGATGCCATCATGATTCTATTTGGGTTGTTGTAGATAGGCTGACTAAGTCAGTACATTTCTTGCCTGTGCATACATCTTATACTGTTGAGGATTATGCTAGACTGTATATTCGGGAGTTAGTCAGGTTGCATGGAGTTCCCTTGTCTATTATCTCAGATAGGGGTACTCAGTTTACTTCTCAGTTTTGGAGGGAGTTCTAGAAGGGTCTTGGTACCCAAGTTAGTTTGAGTTTCTCTTTTCATCTGCAGACAGATGGTCAGGCTGAGAGGACCATCCAAACTTTGGAGGATATGTTGAGAGCGTGTGCTCTTGATTTAAAAGAAAGTTGGGATTAACATTTGCCACTGATTGAGTTCGCGTATAATAATAGTTACCATGCTAGTATCAAGATGGCACCATTTGAGGCTTTGTATGGTAGAAGGTGTAGGTCACCCATAGGTTGGTTCGAAGTGGGTGAAGCTGCTATGATTGGACCTGATACCGTATTTAAAGCTATGGAGAAGGTCAGATTGATTAGAGAAAGGTTGAAGACAACGCAGAGTCGTCAGAAGTCATATGCAGACGTGAAAAGAAGGAATCTTGAGTTTGAAGTTAACGACTTGGTGTATCTAAAAATTTCACCCATGAAAGGGGTGAAAAGGTTTGGGAAGAAGGTGAAGCTTAGTCCCCATTATGTTGGTCCGTACAAAGTTCTTAACCGGGTTGGGAAAGTAGCTTATGAAGTTGAGTTGCCGGCAAAGTTGTCAGTTGTCCATCCTATCTTTCATGTCTCCATGCTTAAGAAGCACATTGGTGATTCCGTTGTTGTGGATTCTTCAGATAGCCCAGATATACCGACTAGCCTTTCATTTGAAGAGATTCTAGTTGAGATTCTAGATCACCAGGTCCATAGACTGAGGAACAGAGAGGTTCCCTTGGTCAAAGTGTTGTGGCGAAACCAGTCAGTTGAGGGCGCTACTTGGGAAGTCGAGTTAGATATGAAATCCAAGTACCTGCACCTATTCTCCGCAAGTTCAGATCAAGTCGAAGGTATCATTCTTCCTTAATTCAGCCCCTTTCTAATCAAAGTTGCAGTTATATAGCTATTCTTAATATAAGTTCATGCATTCTCCGAAGTATTCAAGAGTTTAGAATGATAGAGAGTCCATTTAGCAAGTTGATTCAGCTATGCATACCCAGCTTCAGCTATGCATACCCAGTTTCCTCCGTACTCTTAGCTTGACGAGCGTCATTCGAGGATGAATGTTCCCAAGAGAGAGATATTATAATACCCCCAAACTTTTCCTTAAGTTTAATTTCGTCCCTAGAAGGCTAAGGAATGACTTCCTAAGTGCGTAAAATTTAAACCATATAAAATTTATCTAATTTTGACTTTTTATCATGAGGAAAATTTAATTATCTTTTCAACGATATAAGATTCACCCAAATCCGATAACTGGGCAATAAGTTATGGCTAATTTAAGTTCTAGTCATAAAAAAACGTCATTTTAGTGCTTGGTGCATCGTGGAGAGGGTTTGACAATTGTTAAATTCCAGTAGCCTAGCACGATTATGGCACGTTGCGCTGAAGTTCCAGGTCCTAACCAGTGGGACAACGCAATGGCTCCACATCGCGGTGACCCAAGAATCCCATTTGTCAATTTCCAGTGAGCCACCGTGATAGTGGCGCATCGCGGTGGCCCATAAAATTGGGTTCCCAGTTTAATTTTTCCAACTTCATACAAAAGTTAAAAAGGGAACTTTGGACTTTTTCCAATCCTATTAAACCGTACAAACACCAAATTGAAGTCATTTACAAGCATTCTATTAGTTTTTTCTCAAGTTTTCCCTCAACAAAAACCCTAAGTACCTAGAACCTCTTCCAAGAATCTCAAGAATCCACCGTAGATTTCACAAATTGAGTTGGGATTCAAGGTTCCCAAGTTAAGGGCTTCAAGAACCCTCATCAAAAAGTACGAGAAAGAGTCTCAAGCAAGCTTAATCATCAAAGTTCATAATTCGAGGTATATGGGGTTGAACAAGAACACTTCTTCCGTTCTTGTGCCCAAAGTTTTGATTTTTTTCCTTAAAAGATTTTAATGTTTCAAGATGAATCATGCCTAAATTACTATATTTCAAGTATATGAGATTATGGATTTTTTCAAGTCTTGAATTATATGATACTACACCTATTTTATGATTTGAATTGAGAATTAATGTTATAAATTGCATATTCCTTCCATGATTGATGTTTGGAATACTCTTAAGGTTGAAGTCATGATTTACCCTCTATTTTGAATTGAGATTTCTTGAATATGTATACATGTTTTAAGGTCCAAGAATGAATTTTGATATATTCTATAGTATTTCAAGAATGGTATTGATATCTCCATATCATTGAAGTTTCAAAGCTTGTTAAAGATAGTCTACCAAAGTTTAAAGAAAAGAGTTGATTTTGATCCTAAGTTAAGAAAGGAATCCGCATCTTGTGATTTAAGTTAAAGGGAAGCATATTGGCTCACATTGCAAAATATTGAATTGTATAAGGTGGATTTTCCTAAAATTCCTGAGCCTAGTATGGGAGTAGTACTTAGCATCGAGTTAGGCTTGATTCTAGGTCTCATGCCCCAGAACTATGAGCCACCGTAGGATTTGATTTACCCGAAGTGGGTTAAGCTAGTGATCACTAAAATTAAAGGTTATACTTCGATGGAAAGGACAGAACAGCTCTCCCCAACATGGGCAAGACGTTGGACTCCATATAGCTCACATGGTTTATGTCAGTTAGAAGAAACTCCTAAGTTTCCTAGAGTCTCAAGTCTTAAAGTTCTTAAGGTTTTAAGTCCTTGAGTTTCAAAGAAGTTCCTTGTTTTCAAAAGACTAAAGTGTATGTTCTAAAAGTTGTTGTTTTAAGAGTTCAACTAGTTATAAGATTGAGATCAAAGAAAGAATACAGATTTAGAACAAAGTGTAATGGCTCACTTGATTTATACTACATATTTCATTATTCATCATTTATGGAAGTTTTATTCAAGCTATGTGAGTCATGTACAACGCCATGTATGTTTTCTATAAAGATTTGTTGTATTGATATTTAGCTGCATACACCTCATATACTCAGTACATTCCCAAGTGCTGATCCACATATACGTCTGTGTGCTATATTGTATCATAATGTAGGTTCAGGTGTTCAGTCCCAGCAGAGTTAGTGATCCCGAGTACCTTTATCTACATCCCCACTGTGGTTCGAGGACCTATCTCCAGACACTTCAGTATTTTTAGTAGTTGTTCTACTGCTTTCAATTCAGTTCGGGTCAGTCGGGGATCTATCCCAATGGCTCTCTAGTTTGTTGAGTAGTAAAGGCTTTGTCAGAATAGATGGTCAGTATGTTTAGATTTGCAGTATTTTGTTACCTTTATAGTACTCATTTAGATTTTAGTTAGACATGATATGACGTGACTCCTTATTTTGCTCTCATTAACTTTAAGTAAGCTTTATGCTAAGTAGCAGGATCAAATGGTTAGCTTGGGGCTACTTGTAGTCTTAAGCACCGTGTGATGCTCCGGGATAGAATTTTGGGGCGTTACAATGTCTATTTTATAGTAGGGCTTGATGCACAAAAATAAGCCTTCATCGTGTCACAGACATTATCGTGAAGACTAAGGTTTGTGACACGGCAATATCGCAGATGCATACTAGAAATTGCCATCCAAAATTTACAAGCCTCTGGGCCACAAAGGTTATTGCAAATACTAAGGTCTGTGGCACGGGGCTATCACAGACCTTCACTGGAATTTGCCATCTGATAAACCTGCCACGGATCCTAACGCGGAGGCTAAGGTCCGTGGCACGGAGACTTGTCATTTTCTACCTTTTCTATCTCCTTGTATATTTCCTTTCTTCCATATTTTGTTCCATGCTTTTTGAACCTTTTTCTAGTGTCTTCATGCTCAGCATGTATCTCCAAATGCTTCCATGATCCAATAGCACCATGTTAATGCATCAAAGCACGTAAAATTGCACCATAATCAAGCCCTGTAACACTAATCATATCCATTAGCTCGAGAATATAATTTTATCTCAAACACAATATAATTTTACAAGTCTTAGGTCATAGAACAAGTACAAATATGGTTAAATATTGGCACTTAGACGTATAAATACGTCCAATATCATGAGCCATCAACCCAAGTCGTCAACCTTAACCAATAAATGGCAAAATTAGCTAGATATTGATGACTAGGTTGACGAGTTATCACCAAATTGATGACAACTCAGTCGTTAACTAAAGAATCCCTATAATTTTTTTTGGTTTCTTGAGAGGTATTTTGGTCTTTTCCTTATGTCAAACCCTACCTCCAAGACTTAAATCACCATTTAAACTCTGTTTACTTATTAGTTATCAGTTTTTCATCGCTATTTATCCTTTCCACTCTCAAGAGAAACAAAAATAGGATTTCTTCTCAAGGTTCAACTTCAAAGGCTTCAAATTCAAATTCTTCTCAAAATCCTTCCATCAAAAGGCATGTTGCTCATCCCTAACTTGTATTTTTATATTGTGACATTTGTTTACTCAATGTTCATGTGTTTTGAATGATGGGTTTGAACTTAGACTAAGGGTTTTAGTGGTTAACATGTGAATTATTTTTCCCCTTTTAAAATGGATTATTCATGTTTTCAATAATGGACTTTGAACTAAAATTGTGCATTTGTTCTTATGGTGAATTTAGTTATTTGGGGTTTTCCGAAGACGGATGAATTTTGGCATGGTGATGATATGAACCTCAACTTACATTGTTAATTTGGTTTTGAACAAGGATTCTACAAAATTAACTATCTTTGAAACTTACATTGCATTAATGAAAAACAGATAAAATGGTTTGGAATGCCCTTGGTGGATATATTTTTGGAATGCCCTTGGTGGCTATGATTTTGAATTTAAAAATGAAACTTTAAGTCTAATGGTTACATAGATTAGTTTGGCATAATTATATAAGATTGCAAGTATATTGATATGACGATACACGATTGGTAAATTCCTTAATAAAGACTCTTTGGTTTATGTGCAAACTGTTTTAATTTGGACTTAAAGGGAATTGTGTACCTCACCGTGAAGGTGTAGGTCCTGGAGGAACCAATACTGAAAACCACGTTTGCTTGTGGGGGAGTCTATATGACCGTGTTCTTGATGCACACAATATATTTTGGATGGCTATCACCTTGGTGTCTTCAGCCTTTCCTCAATTTCTTTGGTACGTGCGGCTAAAACACACTGGGGCTCTTCCAGCAAGGGAGAGTTGGACCCATTTGGACCCATATAGCCCATGGGTGCCTTTAGGACAGAGCGAGCTAGCTACCGGTTTAAACTCTCATATTCATGGACCTTGTCCCTATACTGACATCCTATATATGTATATATAAATGTTGTGCATGTGGTTTTGACTAGTTTTTGATAAGTGCACTACTTTATCCCTTTCCCTTGACTTACATGCCAGTGCTCGCCCCACTGACTGTCTGCGGGCGCTATATCATTTTATGATATAGGTTCCGAGGAATTTTCTATTGATCCTGTGCAGCATTAGGTGGTTTGGTACTCCTGTTGATCAGTTGTGAAGTGGTGAGCCTCCATCTTTCAGAAGGCTCGGTCATTCTCTTAGTCCCCCTTATTTTCTAGTATTTATAAATTTCTTTTGTCAGAGTCAAGGGCATGTCCTAGCTTAGTTGGTATTCTTGGATTAGAGGCTTTTGTGGACAGGAGTGGTATGTCATAGATGTCTTGTTTTGACTCATTAAATTTCCATTTGGTTTTACAAATCTCTTATTACTTTGGTTGGCTTTCGTTGTTTATTTTTATTGTGCTCTTGAGTTAAGTCTAAGGGGGTTATTTTCGATCCAGGGTGGGCTTGAGATGCTTTTCACAACCAGGGCAGAGTTTGGGTCATGACAATTGAACGTGTATTTCACGTTATGCGGGAGCTAACAATTGCAAATATTTGACTACATTATGGATTCTATTCTATTATAATTTGATATTAAAAATGCAAAACATATCGAGTGAATAATCTCCCCTAAACAAAACTTTTTAATGATTATATTGTGGATTCTATTCTATTTTATATATATAGGGAGAGATAGACAGATAGATTAGTGCATTGCGTCGTACGCATGTGTTATGTTAACCAATAAATATATTTGCAAAACAAAACTCACTCTTCCAAGACTTTTTCTATTAGGTCTATATCTTTGAAAAAATAAAATACAAATTTTAATAACTTTAATTTGAATCTAAGAAGAAGAACAACAACATTACCGAATAAAATCCCCCAAGTAGAGTCCGGAGATGATAGCATATGTGCAGATATAGAGAGGTTGTTTTCAATAGACCCTCGACTTAAAAGACAAGAGAAGTGTTCGACACATGATTCTAAAAAAGAGACAACAAAAAAGCACCATACAAATAAATATAGCAATTGATAATAATACACATCAAGAATTTAGAAAATTACAGTTTCTCTCCAACCTTTCTATGTGTCCCTAAAAAGTTCAAATGTCAAATATGGTCAATAGTAAGAGATATTATGTCCAAGACATAATAGAGAATGAAAAATAGAGTTCAGAAGGAAAGAAATAGGCTAACCTGAAACATATACTTCATGAAGTCTCAATATAAACGAAGAAATATATTTAAACAAAAAGCTAAAACTCAAAGAAATTGGTATTACAAAGTTAGACTTTTTGTTGTAGCTTTGTAGCTGGCTTGTTAATAGGAATATGCCAATTTAAACCCGTCAACTAGGCCAGGTTGGGCCGGCCCGACCCGGTTAGATCGGCCCAAAAGGCATATCGGATTGGTTTGACTCAAAACTGGTAGGGTTGGACGTTTCTTGGGTTGGGCAGCCAGGTTAGGCCGTCTGGTCCAAATAGCCTGGTGGACCAACCCAGTTGAGAAATCGGATCAGGCCCACCGATCACCCGGACTGAACCGGCCTGATATATAACTTTTTTTAATTACTTGGCCCAACGGCCCACCAACATCAAAAGTTGATTTTGGACCGTTGGTCCAAGTAATTAAAAAAAATATACACATATATGTATGTATATATGCATAAATATTTTGTAAAGTAGTATACTATGTAATATATATATATATATATATATATTGTGTGTGTATATTTTTTAAAGCAATATAATATGTAATGTATATATGTTGTATGTATATTATTAAAGTGATATTTTTATTTTTAAGTAGTATATATTGTATATATATGTGTGTATATATTTTCTAAAGTAGTATATATTGAATGTATATATATGTATATGTTTTCTAAAGTAGTATAATATGTAATGTACACATGTTGTATGTATATTGTTTAAAGTAGTATTTTAAGTAGTATTTATTGTACGTATATATATATATGTATTTTTTTAAAGTAGTATAATATGTAATGTATATATGTTATATGTATATTGTTTCAAGTAGTATTTTAAGTAGTATATATTGAATGTATATTGTTTCAATTAGTATTTCAAGTAGTATATAATTTTTGTATATTTGTATATTGTATGTTCTTTAATGTACTATAATATACAATGTATATAAGTTGTATGCATATTATTTCAAGTAGTATTTTAAGTAGTATATGTTGTATGTACACATGTGTGTATATTTTTTAAAGTAAATATTTAAATGTATATATGTGTGTATATATTCTAAAGTGGTATAATATGTAATGTATATATGTTGTATGTATATTGTTTCAAGTAGTATATATGTGTGTATATTGTTTCAATTAGTATACATTGTAGGTATATAGTTTAAAGTAGTATTTATTGTACGTATATATTTGTGTGTGCTTTCTAAAGTAATATAGTATGTAATGTATATATGTTGTATGTATAATATTTCAAGTAGTATTTTAAGTAGTATATATTGATATTGTTTCAAGTAGTATATAACTATATATTGTATGTATATTTGTGTATATATTTTCTAAATGTAGTACAACATATAACATATATATGTTTTCAAGTAGTAGTATATACTTGAATGTATAAATTCTAGTAGTAGTTCAAGTAGTATATATTGTATGTTTTGTAATGTACAATAGTATATAGTGTATATATGTATGTGTATATTATTCCAAGTAGTATTTTAAGTAGTATATGTTGAATGTTCATATGTGTGTATATTTTTTAAAGTAGATATTGAATGTATATCTATGTTATTGTTTTCTAAAGTCGTATAATATGTAATGTATGCATGTTGTATGTATATTATTTCAAGTAGTATTTAAAGTTGTATATATGTGTGTATATACTGTTTCAGGTAGTATATATTGTATGTATATTGTTTAAAGTAGTATTTTAAGTAGTATTTATTGTACGTATATATGTGTGTATGCTTTCTAAAATAATATAATATGTAATGTATATTGTTTCAAGTAGTATATATTGAATGTATTTTGTTTCAAGTTGTATTTCAAGTAGTATATAACTATCTATTGTACATATATTTGTGTGTATGTTTTCTAAGGTAGTATAATATATAATGTATATATGTTTTCAAGTAGTAGTATATACTTGAATGTATATTGCTTCTTCTAGTATTTCAAGTAGTATATATTGTATGTATATTTGTTTATTATGTTTCTAATGTACTATAATATATAATGTATATAAGTTGTATGTATATTATTTCAAGTAGTATATGTTGAATGTACATATGTGTGTGTATTTTTTTGAAGTAGATATTAAATGTATATATGTGTGTATGTTTTCTAAAGTCGTACAATATGTAATGTATATATGTTGTATGTATATTGTTTAAAGTATTTAGTAGTATATATGTGTGTATATATAATATATATTTAATGTATATATTTAAAACACCAGGAAACTTCGAATTTAGCTTTTTTTGTCAGCCAATTACTTCTTCTACTCACATACCAAATTAAAGGACATCATGGGCAACTTTTTTGTTCATTCTTCTTCCTTTTCCTTTCGAAAATATGGTACTGTTAAAAGGACACAAAGAAGTGCACTGCACAAAATATAGGACTTCCCGTAAGGCAAGGAAATCAATGAACCCAACCTGTCTGAAAATAGAAAAGATGGACAGAAGGAAAGAAAAAAAAAAAAAGCGACGTAAACTGTAATCTAATCAAGCTAGCAGTAACTCGAGTTCGGGACTTACCGTTGTGAGAAACGTGAATAGAAGTTGCTCATATATAGGTACTACTTCCGAATTGACAAGCTCTATAAAAGGAAGAGTAAAGCATTTAGTACTCCTAAACTATAGCCAAATTTTCTACGACACACTTCAACTTCACAGGGTCTTATTACACCCCTCCCCCCTCTAACTCAATTTTACTGTATTTGTATCACCTTTTTTAATTGATATGACATCTTTTTAGCTGACATGACACATTTGATGTAGATTCCATTTTTATGTAATAAAGTTGTCATGTCAGCACAAAAGGGTAACAAAAATATGTTAATATTGAGTTCAGGGGTAATAAAATCCATATAAAGTTGAAGTGTGCCATAGCAACTTTGGTCATAGTTTGAGCAGGTATTGAATGCTTATCTCTAAAAAGAACACACCATAATGTTATAAGAACTCAGATAAACATTGTGAATTAAATTAAACGTTGTGATAAATAAACTCAATTGGTAAAGAAAATAGTGTAAAGAATTCTTCATCAATGTAATATACGTACTAACAAACATAAACTCCAAATTCAGTACAACTTTTTTTCTTCACCAGCAAAAACGTGTGTATATATATACACTAGTTTAATTGCACGTTCCTTGCACATGTAACTTTTGATTATTTAAAATTAGACAATATTATCTATTACGAATGTTTTTACTAAAGTGTAAAAAGTTCAAAATATATATTTTGTAAGCTTTAATATATTGTAGATGTAGATGGAGATTTATAGACATTTTAAATCTTCTTAAAATTAAACTTAGTTGATTTAGAATTCTTAAACTAATGAAAAAAATATTAGTTGTCATTAATTGTGATAACTTCTAATAAGGAAAGATTTTACCATAAATATATGTAATTGATTTTCAACTATTAAATATTAGGAAAAAAATTGTGAAAAGACGATTTCTAAGACCCTTCACACTTTTAATATATTATATTATATTGTATTGTATTGTATTGTATTGTATTGTATTGTATTGTATTGTATTGTATTGTATTGTATTGTATTGTATTGTATTATATTATATTATATTATATTATATTATATTATATTATATTATATTATATTATATTATATTATATTATATTATATTATATTATATTATATTATATTATATTATATTATATTATATTATATTATATTATATTATATTATATTATATTATATTATATTATATTATATTATATTATATTATATTATATTATATTATATTATATTATATTATATTATATTATATTATATTATATTATATTATATTATATTATATTATATTATATTATATTATATTATATTATATTATATTATATTATATTATATTATATTATATTATATTATATTATATTATATTATATTATATTATATTATATTATATTATATTATATTATATTATATTATATTATATTATATTATTTGTAAAGAAAAACATGTATGTTTATATTTGTAAAATATTTAAGACGTTTATGTTACCTTTTTCTAATAAGTAGAAAACTGTTATAAATGTATTTATATCTATCAAGAATACAGATAAGATCTATCAAGATCTATTTGATATCTATTAGGATATGAAGTATCTATCTTTTAGAGAGAAACTAGGAGTATTTTTCTCTATAAATTGAAGAATTTTGTTCATTCTATCATCAATCTTATAATCTCTCATCCATCAAGAAAAATAAAGAACCCTCCTCTCTTATGTCTCTATTTATTCTTGTTATTCTTACTTTATATTTCATAACACATTATCAACATGAAACTCTGCCAAACAAGGTGAGATTATAAATGTAAAGGTAATTTCAAGGTTAGTAATTTCTTATGTTATTTGTCTTTTGCTACTAATGATATAATTATTGTTGGATTGAGGAAAAATAATTTAGTTGGAATCACTTATGCTTTAAACTTGTTCATGAAGAACAATATTGTTAAATGATATGATGATGGATTTAAGTCTCAACTCATTAAGAGGGTAAGACATTGGGTTAAAAGTTCCAAAGCACCATGATGATAAGATATTGGGTTCAAGTCCCATCGAGTTATAGCCTAAGACGCCTTTTTATATGGATAAGATATTGAGTTTGAATCTCACTATATCATATTGATGATATTATGATGGCTAAGGCAAAATAATGGGTGTTTGTGAAAAGTCATGAGATATGTCCGATTGAATATGTTCCATTATCTGAAGTGAATGTGGTAGCAGTGCATAATATGTCTAAAAGAAGATAAGTGATTGAATGTACGAATATAAGCGTGAAGGGACAATATGATAATAATCATCAAAAGTGATAATATTTACACACGCTTATTATGATTATAACATATGTTAGAGAAAAATTCACTACATTATATGCACACCTCGATTTGCTCTTGAATTAGCAATATTTTGAAAGAGGTTATAAGCTATCATAATATTGATAGGCTTAAGGCACGATTATATTCCATTCTTGTGAATGAGAACTTTGATCGTTATAAGCTAGATTCATTTCATGGGGTGAATGTGATAATATTTAGTGAAGCGTATAAATACAAACATGCACGTGATTGTGATGGTATCACAACTCAACTCCGAAAGAGGCAAAATAATTGAGAAGAGTTATTTTAAAATCTACTTCTGAAGTAATAAATCTGAAATATATTCATATCATAGTAAATCTGAAATTTACTAAAACAAAAAAATACATGTCATGGTAAACTTGGAGTTTACTAGTATAAAAGTTCATAAATTGACATAAACGATTACAACATCCCAAAAACGTGCAAATTGAATATTAAACATATATTGAGGAATTAGAAAATTCTCCATGAACTTTTAATATTGTCTCTTCACATGATAAGTTGGTTAGATCAATTAATGTTGGGATTGGGTCCCTTAAAATTTGAAGAATATAAAAGGTGAATATGGGTCTGTTCACCAGTCATGTGATCTATTAAGATGCATCGATGTAAGATGATCACATGTGAGTTTATTGGACAAAAGATATCTTTTCCCCCCTGAACTTGTCCTCCAATCTCACTTTAGCACTTAAACTTAACTTCCGTTTATTTAGCTCCCTTAACAACTTTCAAGTGAATTAAATTCACCCTCAAAATCAAAATTCCACTCTCACACGAAGAGTGCACTACACACGCGTCACGTCATTGTCAAATCAATGCCATGTCATTGCCACGTAAGAAATTATAATTTTTTTAAAAAAATACTACACACTTACTTTATATATATATATATATATATATATATATATATATATATATATTTAAAAGAATATATTTTTTTATATATGTATTTTTTTATAAAAATATATATTTTATATAAATAAAATAGACCCCACCCCCTTCGTTCTTCTTCTTCACAGCCCTCCACCCATCACCCCACCCCCTTTGTTCTTTTTCTTCACAGACCCCACCCCCTTTGTTTTTTCTTTTTTTTCTTCTTTTTCTCCCTAGCAACGCACATCGCACACATGCTGCACACATAAAATCGAAGAAAAGAGATTAAGCGAGAGAAAAATTAGAGAGAGAGAGAGAACAAAAAGTGAGACGAGAGAGAGGAGAATTGGAGGGAGAGAGAGAGAAGAAACAATGAGACGAGAGAGGAGAATCGAAGAGGGAGAGAGAGAAGAAACAGTGAGAAATGAGAGAGAGAGAGACGAGTTGCGTTGAGTTTTCCGATGAGCAAATCCTCGCCGAATTTCATCACGCAGATAAAAAATTGACTACACCAGTCGGAGATAGGCATAATCGATCGAAATCCATTAGCAGTGACCTCATTTCGGTTCGTTATCCAGCCAAGTTCGATGGAATTTACAAAAGCAACCCCACATCGATTGGAAATGACTTTTTATGGTCTGATTCGGGTGATATTTGACGGGAGCGGGTGAAACAAGGTCGGGTTATGCGATAATCTAATCTGTTCGTTTGCTATTTCTTAGTATCGAGTTAGTTTTGTTCGTGGTTGAGGTTTTGTCGTTCGAGGCATTCCGGTCGAAGAAGATGAAGTTCATGTCCTTTCTTGATTTATATATATATATATATAGCCCTTTTAAAAAAAAATAAAAATTCACTCGCTCTTTTTTTTGCCACGTCAGTTTTAGGGGTGAATTTAATTCACTTAAAAGTTGTTAAGGAGGGTAAATAAATGGAAGTTAAGTTTAAGTGCTAAAGTGAGTTT
The DNA here is from genome assembly GCA_030864215.1 of Capsicum pubescens. Classification (NCBI taxonomy): domain Eukaryota; kingdom Viridiplantae; phylum Streptophyta; class Magnoliopsida; order Solanales; family Solanaceae; genus Capsicum; species Capsicum pubescens. Next base: position 269,165,489 of record CM061544.1, on the reverse strand, counting down.
GGAGGACAAGTGTAATACCCCGCATGTTTCTAAGCTAGGAAGTGAATAAGTTTTCCAACGTATGAAACCTCCTATCCTGTGAGTAGCATTTTAGTGCATGACTTACAATGAATATTCTAGCGATAGGATAGCTTGCGATGTCTTAAGCATGCTTATATGAGTCGCTTAGAGTGATGCAAGCTAAGAGTTTTTGAATCCATCAAGTCTTAGTGTTTGATTTTGCAAGGGTCATCTTTGAACAAGAATAACGTGATTGATATGTGACATTTTGGAAGATTTAGACCCATCAAATTGTAGAGAATCGAATTGTCTTTCAAAGGATACCAATTTCATCAAAATCCGACACCCGAGCAAGGAGTTATGGACTTTCAAAGTAGAATGCGTCGCCTAACCAATCGTACATGGCCACTGGAAAGCATAGGCGATATCATATGCGGCGCCTATGTAAAGCATAGGCGATATCATATGCGGAGCCTATGTAAATATAGGCGATATCATATGTGGTGCCTACATAAATATAGGCGATATCATATGCGACGCCTATGTATGATTTCAGCCACAAAAACACTTAGTTTTTGAGTTATTTTGAGGGTAGTTAAGTCTTTTAACACTCCTTACATGTCTCTAAACTTAACCTCACGAAATTTATAGATTCTAAAAATATTACAACCCTATTAACATCTCAAAGTTCATTATCCAAGAGCACCATAGGAGAAAAATAACTAGGGTTGCACAATCAAGCTTGAAGATGAAATTTCAAGGAAATTCCTCCGCCAATCATCAAGAACCTCCCTTCCAAGGTATGCGTAGTGTTCATCCACGGATTCTTTTAATCTATGGAGTTCAAGAATAAATCTTTAAAATACAAAAGCTTGGTTGGTTGTGGTGATATGATCATACCCATGTTGATGCTTATTTGTTTTGCTATATAATAGTATCGTGACTGTACATCTCATGAAAGTTATGTTGTTAGTTGAAAAATATGATCTTTAGGTGGATTGATAGAATGCAAGTATGAAATCCACCTATGCCTTAAAGAATGCATGCAAGGTGTTCGATAGAATTCCTAGTATGTTAGAACTTCATATTTACATGATTTCATGATATCTAAATAACAAGTTCATGTTAGTCATACATTCAAATATGAATTTCCATGCAAATTATGTGTTGTTATTGTTGTGGTATAAAGCATGTATGATAACGGAGATATAAATTATGTACAAAAATATATCCATGCTTTTCCTATCATGTTTGAAATGTTGAATAAATACATGAAGTATACTATCCCCTGCTTATGATATTGTGAATTGTGGACTCCAATCTTGTGATAAAGTCATGTCATGTGTGTCAGTTTCCTCGTATCGAGTCCTGGGGGTATTCGTACCCAAAAACTATAGTTGTGTGCCTAGAGCCATGTCATGTTTCACGATATCCGAAATCAAGCTATGATTCCATAGACTTCAGTCAGTCATGTGACTCAGGAAAACCTCATGATCTCAGTCAGTTGTCAGATATCAATAACATTCCGCCAGTCAATGGAATTCAGTAAGGTTAAGTTATGTATAGTCAATTATTCATGTTTAGTCCCTCCAAATGGGAGTAGAGGTTATCACCGAGTGGGATGGGAACTCACCCGCCAGTTCAGGGTGTGATTCTTAGTAGTCATCCTTATGTTCCAGAACTACGTAGCCAGCGTAGGTTGAGACATCTTAACCCGTCATATTAGGGTTGATGAGGTAGTTTAACCTATCAGTTTAGGGTTTCCACCATTCTCATTGAGTACCTTCCAGATAAGGTTCACTCACAAACTGTCCTTACACGTGGCACGGTATTGACACCCCTCTAGTCGGGGCAGAGATTGGACCCCAGCTTAGCCATAACGGCATACATGGGGCATGTCGATTAAAAACTACCTCCCAAAGTTTCAGTATCAGTCTCAGTAAAAGAACTCAGGGCGTTCTTCAGATTTCAGTATATACAGGACTGTCAGATACAGTCGTAATGTTCTTCAGATTTCAGTATATACAGGACTGTCAGATACAGTCGTCCATGTTATCAACTTGCAGTATCAGTCATGACAGTTATCACTAAGCTATGTATTAGCTTACAGGTTTTGTTATCTCGCATTCACGGTCCCAGTTTCTATATATGCATGTTTGCTCTCCCACGTTCATATTAGTCAGTCAGTGTTGTTCATGCATGAAACCCTTTATGTTCAGCCTACCTTCCTCGTATACTTAGTACTCCAGTTGTACTGACGCATTTTCGCTATGGTGTTTTCTTTTCATGTTACACCATAGGTTTCGAGACACGAGCTCCTGCCCAGCAGTAGCGGTAGCATTCCAGTCGCAGAGACACAGTGAGTCCTCATTGATTCGAGGATAATATGATTTGATACGTTTATTTATTTCTTCAGTTTAGTGTTATGGAGTTAGTTGGAGACATGTTCCTTCAACTCCTTATTCAGATAGTTTAGAGGCTTTCAGATTTATTCTCAGATTTACGTTCATACTTAGCTTTTAGATTGAGTTGTTTTGGGTATTTTCACCCACATGGACGTTATGATTTTCAGATGTGGTTTTATTCAGTTGAACCTTATGGCCTTATAGTTTTACGTATTCCGCATTATTATGTCATGATTTGCAGTATACAGGTACAAATATCAGTCATGGGTTAGCTTATGGTCCCTCGGGGTCATGAGCACCGTGTAGCGTTCCAGTTCAGTAAATCGAGGTGTTACAAACTTGGTATCAGATACTAAGGTTCAATAGAGTCCTAGGAAGTCTGAAAGCCGCATCTAGTAGAGCCTTGTACATGGGTGTGTTGCGCGCCACATTTATGCACAGGAGTCTATAAGATGTTTTAGGAACAGTTCCCTTTCTTTAGTATTCATATCATACTTGTGAGCATAATCACAAGTTAAACTCTCAGTCAAATCCATTCTTCTCTTATTTCAGACCATAGCCCCATAGAGAAGAAACCAGCCAGCTCCTCGCCCGAAGATCCTTTGGGCGAACATGTTTCCCATGCGGAGTTTAGAACCGTATTTACCACACTTACTCAGTACGTGGATGCACAGAATGAACAGCCACCAGTCATTCCGACCAATCCAGTGGTCAATCCCATAGCAGCTAGGGTTCGGGACTTCACCCGAATGAACCCTCCATCTTTTCATGGGTCTAAGTCTGATGAGGACCCTCAGGAGTTCATTGACCAAGTCCAGAAGGTCATTGACATCATTGGTGTTACTTCTATTGAGAGTGCCGAGTTAGACGCCTACCAGTTACAGGATGTTGCTCATGATTGGTACAAATAGTGGAAGTCTGAGAGGTTAGATGATGCAGGCCCTATCGAGTGGGAGGAATTTGTCATGTCCTTCTTAGACAGATTCTTTCCCCAAGAGCTGAGGAAAGCCAAAATTCTTGAGTTGATCAACTTCAGGCAGGGGAATATGACGGTTAGGGAGTATTCTCTCAGATTTATGCAGCTAGCCAGGCATGCTCTTCATGTGGTGGCAGACAATAGGGCTAAGATGAGCAAGTTCGTGTCAGGGGTCAACGATAGCGTGGTAAATAAGTTTAGGTCTGCGATGCATATCGGTGATATGACCTTAACCAAACTCATGACCTATGCCTAGAAAGTAGAAGAGCAGAAGTTTAAGACTAGGGAGAGGCAGAACAAGAGAGCAAGGTCAGGTAACTTCAACTTTGCTTACCCCAAGTCGGATGGAGAAAACCGTTCACAATTTCGCTCCAAGTCATCCATTCCAGCCCCTTCCTCTACCAGTGCTCCAGTGATGAAGTTCAGAGATGACAACAAAGACAAAACGTCAGGCTCTAAATCTCAGGGCAGTGTTAGCAGTGCCTGAACGAATTCCCTTTGTCATACTTGTGGTAAGAACCACACGGGTATTTACAGAGCCGGTAGTGATGTCTGTTTTGGTTGTGGCAAGCCAGGCCACAGGATTAGGGAGTGTCCCCAGTCAAGTCTTCAGGGTCAGCAAAATCATTTTGCAGCTCAGTCCGGTCGCCCGAACCAGCAGGGTACCATTTCCAGTGCTACCAGTGGGCAACGACCAAACAGACTCTATGCTCTTCAGTCCCGGTAGGATCAGGAAAATTCTCCTGATGTCGTTACTGGTACGTTATAGATTTTTCATGTTCATGTTTATGCTTTGCTAGACCCATGTGCCTCCTTGTCTTTTGTTACTCTATACATAGCAGACGATTTTGGAATCAGTCCTGAAATTCTAGTAGAGCCCTTTTCAGTCTCTACCCCAATGGGTAAAACCATCATAGCCCAACGGGTATACAGGAACTGCCCAGTTATGATATCTCAGAAATCCACGTTAGTAAATTTAGTTGAGTTAGATATGACTGATTTTGATGTCATTCTCGGAATGTATTGGCTTTATTCCTGCTATGCCACAGTCGACTGCAGAAATAGGATAGTTCAGTTTTAGTTCCCGAATGAGCCCGTCCTAAAGTTGAAGGGTAATATTTCAGCGTTCAGGGGTCAACTTGTTTCCTACCTTCGGGCAAGGAAAATGATTTCTAAGGGGTGTGTGTATCATCTCGTGCATGTTAAAGATTCCATTTCTGAATTTCCCAGTCTCGAAACAGTCCCAGTTATTAATGAATACTCAAATATCTTTCCCAAAGATCTTCCAGGCATTCCTCCCGAAAGGGAAATAGACTTCGGCATAGACCTTCTTCCGGATACTCAACCTATTTTTATTCCGCCATACAGAATGGCACCAGCAGAACTCAAGAAACTGAAAGATCAGTTGAATGATCTCTTAGATAAGGGATTCATCAGACCCAACGTTTCCCCATGGGGTGCGCCAGTATTATTTGTGCACAAGAAAGACGGTTCTCTCAGGATATGTATTGATTACTGTCAACTCAACAAGGTCACGATCAAGAACAGATATCCTCTTCCCAGGATTGATGATATATTCAACCAACTTCAGGGTGCCAGTTAATTCTCCAAGATAGACCTCAGATCAGGCTATCATCAGCTCAGAGTTAGAGAATGTGACATTTCGAAGATAGTTTTTCGTACTCGGTATGGTCACTTCGAATTTTTAGTCATGTCATTTGGTCTTACCAATTCCCCTGCAGCTTTCATGTATTTTATTAACCGTGTGTTCAAGCAGTACTTGGACATGTTTTTAATAGTCTTTATAGATGACATTCTTCTCTATTCTCGCACAGAGCATGATCATGCAGACCATCTCAGGATTGTTCTTCAGACTCTCAGGGGTCACCAGTTATTCGCTAAGTTCAACAAGTGCGAATTTTGGCTAAAGATCAGTAGCATTCCTTGGCCATATTGTTTCCGGTGATGGCATTAGAGTATATCCTCAGAAAATTGAGGCGGTAAGAAACTGTCCCAGACCCGTATCTCCATCAGATATCAGGAGTTTCTTGGGTTTGGCTAGCTATTACAGACGATTTATCGAGGGATTTTCTTCTATTACATCTCCTATGTCCAGATTGACTCAGAAGAAGATTAAGTTTCAGTGGTCAGATTCATGCGAGAAGAGCTTTCAAGAGTTGAAAACTCGACTCACCTCAGCTCCAGTTCTAGCTCTTCCATATGGTTCATATAGTTTTGTAGTCTATTGTGATGCATCCAGAGTGGGTTTAGGTTGTGTCCTCATGCAGCATGGTAAGGTCATAGCCTACGCCTCCAGACAGTTAAAGCCACATGAGAAGAATTATCCTACTCATGATCTTGAGTTAGCAGCGGTAGTTTTTGCCTTGAAGATTTGGAGGCATTATCTCTATGGAGTTCATGTAGATGTCTTCACAGAACATAAAAGCCTCCAGTATGTCTTTTCACAAAAAGATCTCAATCTTCGTCAGAGAAGGTGGTTAGAGCTCTTGAAAAATTATGACATGAGTGTTCTTTATCATTCGGGCAAGGCAAATGTTGTGGCCGACGCTCTCAATAGACTCTCCATGGGTAGTATTTCTTACGTTGAGGGTAGCAAGAAAAAGATGGCTCAGGAGATCCATCATCTTGCCAGACTAGGCGTTCGCTTAGTCGATTATTTAGATGGTGGTGTATGTATTCATAGTAGTTCAGAGTCATCTCTAGTTTCCGAGGTGAAAGAGAAGCAAGACAAGGATCCTAGCCTTGTCAAGCTTAAAGAGTCAGTTCAGAATCAGAAAGTTAAGGTTTTCTCCCAAGGGGGAGATGGTGTTCTTTGTTGTCAGGGTCGTCTATGTGTTCCAGGTATAGATGAATTGAGGCAGTGAATTCTTGCAAAAGTGCATGGTGAGTGATACTCTATTCATCCAGGGGCCACTAAGATATACCGCGACATGCGAGAGATCTATTGGTGGAGTGGGATGAAGAGAGATGTTGCAGAGTTTGTGGCTAAGTGCTCTACATGTCAGTAGGTTAAGATAGAGCATCAGAAACCTAGTGGTTCCATGCAAGAGTTCACCATTCCTACTTGGAAGTGGGAAGAAGTGAACATGGACTTCATGACGGGTTTGCCTAGAACTCGTTATCAGCATGATTCAGTATGGGTCATTATAGATAGAATGACCAAGTCAGCTTATTTTCTTCCTGTTCGTACTTCTTATTTCACCGAGGATTATGCCAAACTCTATATCAGGGAGTTAGTCAGGTTACACGGTGTTCCACTATCTATCATCTCAGACAGAGGTACCCAATTCACTTCTCACTTTTAGAAAGCATTCCAAAAGGGTCTCGGTACCCAAGTCCATCTCATCACAGCATTTCATCCTCAGACATATGGTCAAGCAGAGAGGACCATTCATACTCTTGAAGATATGCTAAGGGCGGGTGCAATTGACTTCAAGGGAAGTTGGGATGACCACTTACCTTTGATTGAGTTTGTATACAACAATAGCTATCATTCTAGTATTCAGATGGCTCCATTCGAAGCTCTCTATGGTAGGAGATGTAGATCTCCGATTGGTTGGTTCGCAGTTAGTGAGGCCTCAATCATAGGTCCTGACTTAGTATTCGACGCCTTAGAGAAAGTTCAGTTAATCAAAAAGAGACTCCGGGCTTCTCAGAGCCGACAAAAGTCCTATGCAGATGTTCGTAGAAAGGATCTCGAGTCCGAGGTCAATAACTATGTGTATCTTAAGATCTCTCCCATGAAGGGAGTGAAGAGGTTCAGCAAGAAAGCGAAACTCAGTCCTTGGTATGTCGGCCCCTTCAAAATTCTCTGTCGCTTCGGCAAGGTAGCTTATGAGCTTGAGTTGCCTTCAGATCTAGCCTCAGTCCATCCAGTCTTCCATGTCTCTTTTCTCAAGAAGTGCATAGGTGACCCAGCAGTTGTTGTCACTATTCAGAGCATAGAAATTCAGAACAACCTCTCTTATGAAGAGATTCCAGTCGAAATCTTAGATTATCAGACTCGTAGATTGAGGAACAAAGAAGTCCTTCTAGTCAAGGTTCTTTGGCGAAATCAGTCTCATGGGGGAGTTACTTGGGAAGCTGAAGCAGATATGCGTACCAAGTATCCTCACCTCTTCCCTGTCAATTCAGATCAAGCTCAAGATAACAGTTCTCCTTAAGCTTATTCAGTTTTATGTTCATGTTTCCAGTATAAACTTGGTACCTATTAACCGTTGCATACTCAGTCATGCATTCATGTATCAGTTATCCGTGCATCAAATATGCACGAGTTCAGTATGTTTAGCATGTCAGTCATGATATCAAGTTTCAGTTCTTCATGTTCAGTTCAGGTTCTGTTGTCTTGTATCCCCTCTTAGTAAATTCTCATTCGAGGACGAATGTTCCCAAGGGGGAGATATTATAATACCCCGCATGTTTCTAAGCTAGAAAGTGAATAAGTTTTCCTACGTATGAAACCTCCTATATGATGAGTAGCATTTTAGTGCATGACTTACAATTAATATCCTAGCGATAGGATATCTTGCGAAGTCTTAAACATGCTCATATGAGTCGCGTAGAGTGATGCAAGCTAAGAGTTTTTGAATCCATCAAGTCTTAGTGTTCGATTTTGCAAGGGTCATCTTTGAACAAGAATAACATGATTGATATATGATATTTTGTAAGATTTAGGCCCCCCAAATTGTAGAGAATCGAATTATATTTCCAACGATACTAATTTCATCAAAATCCGACACCCGAGCAAGGAGTTATGGCCTTTCAAAGTAGAATGTGTCGCCTAACCAATCGCACATGGCCACTGGAAAGCATAGGCGATATCATATGCGGCACCTATGTAAAGCATAGGCGATATCATATGAGTCGCCTATGTAAAGCATAGGCGATATCATATGTGGCGCCTATGTAAATATAGGTGATATCATATGCGGCGCCTATGTATGATTTCAGACACGAAAACACTTAGTTTTTGAGTTATTTTGAGGGTAGTTAAGTCTTTTAACATTCCTTACATGTCCCTAAACTTAAACTCACGAAATTTATAGCTTCTAAACACATTACAACCCTATTAACATCTCAAAGTTCATTATCCAAGAGCACCATAGGAGAAAAACAACTAGGGTTGCACAATCAAGCTTGAAGATGAAATTTCAAGGAAATTCCTCCGTCAATCATCAAGAAACTCCCTTCCAAGGTATGCTTAGTGTTCATACATGGATTTCTTTCGTCCGTGGGGTTCAAGAATCAATCTTTAAAATACAAAAGCTTGGTTGGTTGTGGTGATATGATCATACCCATGTTGATGCTTGTTTGTTTTGCTATATAATAGTATCGTGACTGTACATCTCATGAAAGTTATGTTGTTAGTTGAAAAATATGATCTTTAGGTGGATTGATAGAATGCAAGTATGAAATCCACCTATGCCTTAAATAATGCATGCAAGGTGTTCGATAAAATGCCTAGTATGTTAGAACTTCATATTTACATGATTTCATGATATCTAAATAACAAGTTCATGTTAGTCATACACTCCAATATGAATTTCCATGCAAATTATGTGTTGTTATTGTTGTGGTATAAAGCATGTATGATAATGGAGATATAAATTATGTACAAAAAATATATCCATGCTTTTCCTATCATGTTTGAAATGTTGAATAAATACATGAAGTATACTATCCCCCGCTTATGATATTGTAAATTGTGTACTCAAATCTTGTGATCAAGTCATGTCATGTGTGTCAGTTTCCTCCTATCGAGTCCTGGGGGTATTCGTACTCAAAAACTATAGTTGTGTGCCTAGAGCCATGTCATGTTTCACGATATCCGAACTCAAGCTATGATTCCATAGACTTCAGTCAGTCATGTGACTCAGGAAAACCTCATGATCTCAGTCAGTTGTCAGATATCAGTAATATTCCGCCAGTCAACGGAATGCAGTAAGGTTAAGTCATGTATAGTCAGTTATTCATGTCCAGTCCCTCCAGATGGGAGTAGAGGTTAGCACCGAGTGAACCCAAGGATGGGAACTCACCCGCCAGTTCAGGGTGTGATTCTTAGTAGTTATCCTTGTGTTCCAGAACTACGTAGACAGTGTAGGTTGAGATATCTTAACCCGTTAGATTAGGCTTGATGAGGTGGTTTAACCTGTTAGTTTAGGGTTCCCACCGTTCTCATTGAGTACCTGCCAGATAAGGGTCACTCACAAGTTGTCCTTACCTGTGGCACAGTATTGACACCCCTCCAGTCGGGGCAGAAATTGGACCCCAGCTTAGCCATAACGGCATACATGAGGCATGTCGGTTAAACACTACCTCCCATAATTTCAGTATCAGAATTAATAAAAGAACTCAGGGCATTCTTCAGATTTCAGTATATAAAGGACTGTCAGATACAGTCGTTATGTTCTTCAGATTTTAGTATATACAGGACTTTCTGATACTGTCGTCCATGTTATCAGCTTGCAGTATCAATCATGACAGTTATCAGTAAACCATGTATTAGCTTACAGGTCTTGCTATCACGCATTCACGACCCCAGTTTCTATATATGTATGTTTGCACTCCCACGCTCATATTAGTCAGTCAGTGTTGTTCATCCATGAAACCCTTTATGTTCAGCCTACCTTCCTCGTTTACTCAGTACTCCAGTTGTACTGACGCATTTGCGCTATGGTTCTTTCTTTTCATGTTACACTATAGGTTCCGAGACACGAGCTCCAGCCCAGCAGTAGCGGTAGCATTCCAGTCGCAGAGACACAGTGAGTCCTCATTGATTCGAGGACAATATGATTTGATACATTTATTTATGTCTTCAGTTCAGTGTTACAGAGTTAGTTGGAGACATGTTTCTTCAACTCCTTATTCATATAGTTTAGAGGCTTTCAGATTTATGCTCAGATTTACGTTCAGACTTAGCTTTCAGATTGAGTTGTTTTGGGTATTTTCACCCACATGGACGTTGTGATTTTCAGACGTCGTTTTATTCAGTTGAACCTTATGGCCTTACAGTTTTACGTATTCCGCATTATTATGTCATGATTTGCAGTATACAGGTACAAATATTATTCATGGGTTATCTTGTGGTCCCTCAGGGTCATGAGCACCTGTAGCATTCCGGTTCAGCAAATCGGGGTGTTACAACAAGTTCAGGGGGAAAAGATGTCTTTTCTCGAGTTTATTGTCAACCTATAGTTTGACATTCATAAATTTGCTTGCTCAATAAAATTGAGTTAAGAGCATAACTTTTAGATTGTGTAATCAAGAAAATTCATCTTGATAATGATGGATTGACATCGAATGCCTTTGATAAATATCTAAACCATTGCTAATAAGAACAAAGCTTATGTGTTGATCTGAAATATGATATGTTGCATACAATAACACTTGTATGCATTAGACCAATAAATTATGATTATTTCTTTCCGCTCAATTAGTTCAAGATCAGGAACCAACTATTTCATCTAATAATTTTGATATGCGGTATACGATTAATGAATTTACCATAATGCATAAAGATGAATTCCGCAAAGAATATGGATGATGTATGTTAGTTTTTCTAACATAAGGGGAAGATTATAAGAAACTATGAAATATGTTAGGAATTCTGTAAAATGCGCTGATCGAGGAACGGAGGATTAGTCTCACGGCTGTCGATTGTGGGGATACCTTGGGCAACCAAAAAAAAAGAAATATGTTAGGAATTATCATCAGATCATCATTCAAAAGATAATTCAAGTCGAATGCCTAACACATCTCATATTTAAGCTGCAAGTGCTTTTGTGTTTATAAAGAACAAAGTCTATGCATGCGTGAAATGTAGTAGATCAATTGATTTCAAATGAAATAATCCTTGAAAAGATAAAGAGCAAATAATCATAATAAGAATGCAATGTGCTCTTGAAGAGCCTTAGACATAACATTTCATGAAACCTTATGAGAGGTTCAGGTACCTGAAAATAATCAAGTGATGAGATCTCAAAATATTATATCACACTGTGAACCGCTACGAAATGGAATATCATTAATATCTTTGATACAATGGCGCAATATTATGAAATATTACAAGAATCCAAATTCTACGTTTATTTAAGCATGCTGATGCAGAAACATTTATCAAGTGACATGAAAGGATGCATCTTGGTAAGCATAACACTTATTTGATTTGCAGTCCAGATACTTGAAGATGTCACACATATTGATAGTGTCACTTGACAAAAATCTATATGAAAATTCCTAAAGGATTTAAAATTCCTGAAGCATATAAAGTTATTAGAAAACTTGTTTATTATCCTTATAAGGGAAAAATTGATGGTTTAAATATTATTGAAAATCTTGGAGAGTTTTCAAAAGCAATAGATTATTTGCTGAAATGAAAAATCTACCAATTTAGATTAGTTATGAAGTACCATATCTTATTGAAATTGGTGTACTCATGTATCTTGCAAATACCATAAGGCCTGATATAGCCTTTTCGATCAATTTATTGGTAAGGTATAGTTCTGCTCCTACTAGGAGACATCTAGATGAGATCAAATATATGAGTTTATTTATTCTAAAGATTGTAGTCCTGATCTTATTAGTTATGCTGATGTTGGGTACTTATCTGACCCGTATAAAGCTCGATCTCAAATAAGTTATGTGTTCATATGTGGGGATATTGTCATATCTTAGAGAAATACAAAATAGTCTATCTAGCCACTTAAACGAACCATGCTGAGATAATAGTTATTCATGAAGCAACTTGAGAATATGTGTGGTTAAGGTCCAAGATACATCTTATTTGAGAAAACTGTGATTTGAAATGTAACAAAGTACCCATAATTTTTTGTGAGGATAATACATCATGCACAACACAACTTAAGGGAGGACTCAAGGAGATAGAACGAAGCACATTTCGCCAAAACTTTTCTACACACACGAGCTACAAAAGAATGGTGATATTAACGTGCAACATATTCGTTCAAGCGACAATGTGGTTGATTTATTCACCAAGTCTCTTCCAATTGCACCGTTCAAGAAGATGGTGTACAAGATCGGGATGCTAAGGTTCAAGGATGTTCTCATTAGGGGGAGTTAATACGCGTTGTACTCTTTTTTTCTTATGAGGTTTTTTTCCAATGAGTTTTACTTGTAAGATTTTTAATGATGCAGTCTATATGCGCATTGTTAGAGATATGTACTCTCTTTCCTTCACTAGATTTTTTTTTGACTGGATTTTTCTAGTATAGTTTTAACGAAGCACATTATCTATCAATTAGACATTCAAGGGGGAGTGTTATAAATGTATTTACATTATAGTGAATGTCTATCAAGAATATAGATAAGATCTATCAAGATCTATTTAATATCTATTAGGATATGAAGTATCTATCTTTGAGAGAGAAGCTAGGGGTATTTTTTTCCTATAAATTGAGGGATTTTGTCCATTGTATCATTAATCTTATAATATCTCATCCCTCAAGAGAAATAAAGAACCCTCCTCATTTCTCTCTCTATTTATTCTTGTTATTCTTACTTTATATTTCATAACAAAAACTTTGTTTTCCTATCTAGGTAAGAGTTTTTGGTGTTTTTTTTAATAAGTTAAATTTATCTTGTTGTTCATAAAATTAGATGTGGTAAGCAAATTCTTTTTAGGTTAATATGCTTGACAAACTATTTGACTCATAATGGGATTGAGTAGGTCGCTATTTTTTTTTTTTACTATTTACAGATTAATTATTAAATAATTTAAGGATTAAAGTAAAAAGGTAATTTTATTTATTATAAAGACTTTTAATGAAGGACAAAAAGTTCAAACAACTTTTATAAGAACCTTTACACTTTTAATATACTAGCTTTAGAATACGCGCCCCAACGTCACTTGGAAGAATTAGTTTACGGTAACATAATTGATTTCAAAACATCTATTTTTATCTTAATATTTATAAAAGACAATATTATAGTTGCACATAATTAAAGTAACAACATACACATTTAGAAAATCTTGACATAAGATTTTTCATATATTTAAGAGTTTTACTTTTCACCAAAACTTCTATTTATGACAAAAAAAAAACCTAAACTTTAAATCCAATCTAAATTCAAACATGTATGCTACTTCTGTATTTTTTAAATAACTGGGCTCTGATACTATTTGGAGGGGGTGCGGATTAGGTGCGATAACTTTACTAGATAATAAATACGTAGGTATTTATTTTTATATAATGTATTTTATGAATATTATTAATTGGAATAATTTTCATTGTTATCTTCTTGACTTAAGATGTTTTATTAATTCATATTCTAGATTAGATATTATCGTAATTAAATTATCTAGTATTTTAGGATCCTCGTTAGTATCATGTAACCTTTTGTATTCTAGGTATAAACTATATAGTTGGGTTTCTATTTCTTTTAATGATTTATTCTTTTCGTAAGATGTATTCATTAATTTGTGTAGTTTATTATTTTATCCTATTGAAATTTTACCAATTTATGTGTAGTATTTTATTCTAACTTTGTTATATTCAATGCGTAGGTTTATGTTCTTTATCTGACTAACTAGTATTTGTTGTTCATGTATAGGTAATTTTCCATCTAGATTAAATAATTTTTCGTATGTATTAAATAAATTATTACCTGTATCTTCTTTTTCTAAGGTTAATTTTATCTTAAGTAATTTTTCTTCTAGTTGTCTTTTTTCTATTTCAAGTTGATTTTTGTAATTAACTTCTTCATATATCCAATTTTGCCTTTCTCTAATTTTTTTTCTATATTCTAACATTTATTTATTCTGAATAATATCCATCTGAATCTAAGTAATATTGATGTTCATAATATATGCGTAAGTTTTCTATACTGTTTAATAATTCTTCCTCTTCATAATCTTGTAATTTTTCCCATATTATTTTCTTTATGTCTATAATTTCTATATCTCTAAGTATATATAAAACAAGTATTTTAATATCATCTGCCATGCTTTTTCATAATATTTTCTAGTTGTTTGTTTTAGTCTAAGTAATTCTTGCATATTTTCATTAAAAAATTCTATATATTTTATATCTTTAGTTTCCATGTATTTGTCTAAATTTTTTTTCATTTGTTTTTCTACTAATTGTATATTTTTCATATCTTTTTTCCAAAATTTTAGATATATGCGATTTATCATAGTTGATGTGTACGTAGGTATTTATAAGAGTAATTAGGTAAGTGTGGTATGTAATTTATTCTAGCTATATAATCTTTACCGAATATTTTTTCTAATATGATTTTCCTTATATCTATTATTCCTATATCCTTAATCACATACAAAATAAGTATTTTAAATTTATCTACCATTACATCAGACAAATAATTATTCATTATCATATAATTGCTATTTTCAAAATATTCCCTTCAATCATATACATAACAAAATATGGTCATCTTAGATTACTATTTACTAGATTATTCTTAAATAACATGTTCTTCGGTCACTATTAGCATGGTAATCTGGATACTTTTCCCTTAAACAGCGCCTCTACTCTGGTTACTCCCCACCACGGCTTATTGCCTCATTGATTTCACCTTTAGGATGACATAGTTCTTAGAGATTTTTCTCCTTTTCCACTTTACTAATAAACTTCTTAACATATTATTCTTCGAATAATTCTACTATAAGGTAACTAACATGAATTTATTTTATTATACCATGATTGTTGGGAATTATGAATTTAGCTATTCATAATCATAAATAAATATACCTGTTCGGGTAGGTTTGATATTTCTAAGCTTTGTTCCTCCATAGATTTTTCCATTGAAATATACCTGTTTTTAATAACTAAGCAAAATATTTGTTGTGGACAAGAGAGAGTATTTGTGCTTCAACGCATGAAGGCTTGCCTTCATCTGAGCAAGTGCTCGTTTATTTATATTATGAAAATGTACACTGTTTTTCTTTACATTTGTCAACTACTTTACAAAAGTGAGAAAAACGTTTCTACAAAGTCTTTAAAGCTAATGTCTAATCTAATAATGACACTACTTGCCAAAAATCTAATAATGACACTACTTGCCAAAAATTTAATAATGGCACTACTTGCCAAAAATCTAATAATGGCACTACTTGTCAAAAATCTAATAATGGCACTACTTGCCAAAAAAGACTAAGAAGAGTAAAAAAGGCTATTGCTAGTTACATGATTTTTACGTAAAGCTATCTAGCTATTCTTCCATATTTCTTCCTTGAATTACTTTCTTTGTCTTCTTTCTTTATCCGTAGTTATCTTCTTTTTATTGCTTTGTATCTCCATTATTGCTTCATATCTTACATCTTTCAACTGTCGTTTTTATCTTCTTCTATTCAAGTTGAACTTCTGGAACAATATTATCTTCTTCATTACATTTTGAACATTGATGGTCTGGATATTTATGTCCAATTAACTTGCAATATCTGGTTAATAATTCTTCCGAAATAAATTTTTCTCTAATGGCTCTGGCGATAGTTTTTTTCTCTGGATTGAGTAAAGTCAAGATCCATTGCCTAACGTCTTCCATATCTACTTCTCGTAGTTCCTTTGAATTTGAGTATACTATTACATTACCTCTTGAATAATAACTCCATATGGGATTTCTGTTGCGATAAGTATTTGCTAACTCTTGAAGAATTGTGGACAGTCCGATAATTCTCTTATTTGCATAAAAATTTGGTATCTCAATTCTAGGTATTTCTGGTTGTGGAATAATATCTTCTGGTATAATCATATCTCGGGTCATTCCTCTTTTTACAACTTGTATAGGTGATTTAACTTCATCATACAATATCTCTGCTGGTGCCGTATAAATTTTTATAAAAAATAGGTTACCTTTGGTTATTCTTTTAAAAATGTTAAATGAATCATATGTTTCTGGTATATTGGATATTTCTTGGGTATATATGGTACTAAGTAGTCCATATTCGTAACAGGTTTTAACTAGACCTGGTTTGGTTTTGGGCAAAGCAATTAGTTTATTGTATCCGGTTAGCTTCTGGGTTATGTAATTCGTATGTGGTTCTTGGATGTTTATAGCTCTGGGGTTGGTATTTAAGAAGGTTTGTATTTTGTAAATATTTTCTATGTATGTTCGGGTTGTATAGTTGTAGGTCTTTTTGTCTTGGTTTAAACTTTCTCGGTATGTGGTAATTTGTGGGGGTATAAACAGAGGATCTTTTGGTGTATTTAGAATAAATGGTTTATCAAATAGCTTATTTAGGTTCATATTTGTATTTTTCCTAACTCCTTTGCTTGTACCTGCAGAAGTAGATTGATAAATATTATGGATTTTATGGAGTATCCCAACGTCTCCTTCTAGCTCTGGAATTTTAATGTCTTTCGATCGACATAGCTCTGCACACTGCTGAGTTAGCTAATTTGTAGCTTCAGACTTCAGTTTAACTTCATTAGTCTTTAGCTTTTCTATTTCATTACCCATATGTCCACTTTCATTGAAAGCGTAATTAGGATGTTGAATATCTTTTCTAGAGTATCCTCTTCTATTATATCAGTCTGTGTAGCTTTGTCTTGATATGTAATCTGCAATAACATTTTTGTTAGTACTAATTACTTCAATTGTAAATGTAAAATTTAATATATTTAATACTAGTCTCCGAATTTCTTTTGTTGTAACTGAATTTTGTATTTTCTTTGTTAGCCACCAACGTACCTGTGTATTATCTGTTCGTACAATAAACTTGTTATATACAATATATGACTCAAATGCTAATAAACATTTATATAATGAACATAATTCTTTTCTATTTATTTCCCATTTTATTTCTGTTTCATTAAACGTTCCTGAATAATATCTACAATGATGTTCTATTTTTTCATTTTCATATCTATATTTAAGTACTCCTCCATAACTACATTCACTAGCATCTGCTTCTACTATATATATATAAATTTTCTATTTTCATCTGGAAATTGTAATTTTGGTAATTCTTTACAAAGTGTTTTTATTTTCTGAACTTGTTTTTTATCTTCTTCGTTATAATTATATTCTACATCCTTTTTTAATTTTTTCTGTAAGGGCTTTAGATTCTCTGCTAATTTTGGTATATATTCTCTTACTTGGTTTACTAATCCTAAAAATGATTGTAATTTCTTTTTTGTATCTAATTCTTCTTTTGAATTTATTATTTTTGTACTATATGTTGTTGCATTTTTACTCCACTTTTATCTATTTGTCTTCCTAAAAATTCTATCTGATTTTTCATAATTTCAGCTTTCTTGTCACTTAAACTTATTCCCAATTTTTCTATTATATCCGTAAATTGTTCCAATAATTTTAAATGTTCTTCTTTGGTCTTTGTATATAATAGTATATCGTCTATGTATACTATACAATTAGGTAGTTGTTTAAAATAACTATCCATAAAATATTGATATCTACCTGGTGCATTTTTATATCCAAATGGTAGTACATTCCATTCATAAAATCCTTGTGGTACCGTAAATGCGGTTAATTCCTTAGATTCTTCTTCTAACTTTAGATGGTAAAATCCTGATTTACAATCAAATTTACTAAAATAATTATATCCTTGTATTTGTCTTATTTTTAATATCTTATTTGGTATTGGGTAATTATAAGTCATTATTTTTGCATTTAAATTTCTATAATCAATAACCATCCTATTTTTTCCTCTTTTTTGTTCACTATGTTTATTTACTATAAATGTTGGGCTATTATGTTTACTATTACTTTTTTGTATATATTGTTTTTCTAATAATTCTTCTATATGCATTTTAAATTCTTTTAAATCATCAAAATTATATGTTAATGGTTTCTGGGTTATTATGCTATTTTTATCTATTAATTCAATTTTTATAGTGGTTTTATGTTTTTCCCATCCTTTTAATGGATCTTCACTATATAATTGTTCTAATTTTTTCTTAATTATTCCTATCTTATTTATTGAAATATAGTTATTTCCTTTTTATTTATCGAAAATATGACCAGTTCTATTGTATCTTCGATATTTTTTATATTTTCTAATTTTTGTGTAATTTTTCATTTCCTTTTATCCAATCAGTTTTCTTTCTTATTTTATTAATAACTCTTTTTGCTTTTACTTTATGTTTACATGGTGTTGTAAACCACCAATCTGTTCTAGTTATTAGATGTGGGTATAATTTATCTAAAAACGGCATTCCTAAAAGTATATCTTTTGATGTTAGCTCATAATTATAGATTTCTTCTATTGTTAATATTTTATCCCATACTTGTGTTTTTACATTCTTAGCTTTATAAGTAATTAAGCTTCCTTCGTTATTAAATCCTTTAACTATTATTGGTGTTTTTAATTTATCCCATTTACTTTCTAGTAAACAATTATATCTACATAAATTAGCTTCTGCTCCTGTATCTATCATAGGCGTATAATATCTACTGTAATATCCTTCTACTACTATCTTCATTAATACATATATTTTCATTTCATGTTAACGCTCTTCTTAAGAATAATTTCTCTCTGTTATATGTTATGGTTAATTGTGTATGTTCTATATTATATAGTTTTACTTGTTCTAGCCATTTTATTCCTAATATTATGTTTGTTTTTTGCATTTCTTCTTTTACTTCAAATTCTATTTTTATTTTTCTAATTCTTATTATTATTTCTTTTTCTGCTATATTTTTAGTATTTATTAAACTTCTTGGTAGATCTGGGCATATATTATTGTCAGTTTTTATTTCCTCATTTTTTACTAGATATTTTGCTATATAATTTTCTTCTTGTCCTGTATTTAAGAGTATTAAATATTCTTTTTCATTTACCTTTCCTGTTATGTAATATTGGTTTAAACTATCCGTTGAACTTGTTTCATAACTTGTTCTTTTTGATGAGCTTGATGATTCCGGTTTATCATAAGCTATTCTTTTTGTTGTACTTATTCTATCATTTATTATTTCTAGATCTTCTTCTATGTCTATATTTCTGTAACTATAATCATTATTATCAATTATTTTTACGAATTGTTCAAAAGGGCTTTCTATTTGTATTTTATTAATTTTATTTTTTCCCGTTATTTTATGTTTTGTTGTTCATACATATAGATTTTTACATCTTGCTGTAAATATTTTACTTCATGGGGTTAATTCTATTCCTGATATTTTCCAATATAATACTAATGATTTGTCTATATTTTTATCTGTTACTGCTACTGAATAATTCACACTTATTATAAATTTAAATTTTTGGTATATTAAATTTCCTTTTATGGCAGTTATTATACTTTTTTCTATAGGTTTTATAATTCTATCATCTGTTAAATATAATTCTATTGGTGTATCTATTCCTTCTCTAAAACATGCTTTTATTAATATTTTTGTACCTCTAAGGTGTACATATTTTATTGGGTCTCTACTTTTTATATCGTTTATATCTTTATTAATTATTCTTTTTGTTACTAGTGGTATACTAGCTTTACCTTTTGCATATCTACAGTCTATTACATGTTCCTTTTGGCTTACTACATAATATTCTTCCTTTTTCCTAGTAAATATATTTTTTATTATTGGTATTTTAAATATTTTTTCTACACTTAAGTCTAACTCTTTTCCTTTTATTTCATCAAATACATTGTTATCAAATATTATTTTTTGATCTGTTCCTTCGTCATTTAAATATTCTTCTTTTGTTATTATTTTTGTATCTTCTTCAGTCATTTAATTCGTCTAATTCACTATCTATTTCATTATCTCCTATTTCATTATCTGTTTCATTCTCTGAAATTTCATATATACTGTCTTCACTTTCTAATTCGTAATCTATATAATCTACCTGCATATATTCTGTATTTTCTATTTTTATTTATGATATTTGTTTATTTTTTGGGTTTTTAGGTAATTTACAATCTCTAGCTAAATGTCCTAATTTTCCGCAATTATAACAAGTACATTCCTTTATAGATTTCTTTTTCCTATATGGTCTTTTATGTTTATAATTTTTTACATAATATCTTTTTCTTGGTTTCTTATACTTATATTTTGATTTTTTGTATTTCTTATATTTCTTATGTATTTTTCTTTTCTTATAATATCTTTCTTCGCATCCAAATTGAGGTGCTATTTTATCTTTGCAACATGCTAAATTTCTTATTAATGCTTTTTCCATTTTTATTTCTTCTCTATATTTTTCACATAGGTTTCTATACCATTGTTGTAAAAATTTTATTCTTGCTCCTAGAGTATCTACTATTTTTGTTTCATCCCAACTTTTTATTATTTTTGAACTAAATGGTTCAGGTAATTTACTAAAATATAATTTTCTTATTTCTTTACTTTCTTCTGTATTATATGCTCCTTTATAATAATATTCCTTAAATGCGCAAGTATATTCATCTATGTAGTACATATTACATATTGCTAATTTTAACATTAAATTCCTATTTGTATCTTTCTCTTCATTTTGTTCGTCTTCTGTTGTTGTCATGCTACTAAATTCGTCTTTTATAGCTGTTTCATATTTTTTTAATAATTCTATAGGTGTTAGTTTAGTTGTGGTTGTTGATGATGTTCCTTCTGTGGGTTTGTCAGTTCTTAATATTCTTTTACTATTTTCAGTTAGATTTAAAAACCATAATTTCACTGTTCCTATTAGTGTTCTTTCTATATATTCTAGTGCATCTATTACATTTATATTATTATCTAATAATTGTTTTGTCATATATCCTATCCATAATTGTATTGTTTTTTCTGTATCTATTACACAATCTAAGTCTAAAAAGTTATAATTTTTATTAACTATTTGTTTTGGTGTCCATTTGTCATATTCATTCTTTAGATTATATCTTTTAAACTTATTCTTATAATATGTAGGTTTCCTTATTTCTGATGTACTAGGTATTATATTTTGATATTCTTTTTTATCAAGAGTATTTATTTCTGTGTTGATATTTTCTAAGTTTTCTTCATTAATACCTTCTTGTTTTTCATTGATTTCTAAATTTTTTGTATTTGTTAATATTTCTGTATATGTTTCACTATCTTCCGAATCATAATTATTTGTTTCTTCAACATCTATATTATTTATTTCTAATTTTTCCTTAAATGGATTTATTTCTTTTAGTAATTTTTGTTCTTTATCTTTTTCTTCTTTTTCTTCCTGTCTTTTTTCATACAAATCTTTTAACATTTGCAGTTCTTTTTCTAATTCAGCAATCCTACTATTTTTAGTTTCTTCTATTTTTCATATTTCTTCTGTAGTTTGTTGTTTTATTTTTTCTATTTCCTTTTTTCTATCTATTTCTTCGTTTTCCCTTTTTATTCTTACCATAGCTGTCAATTTATCTTCTAATTTCAATTCTTTTTTTTTAACATTAAATATAAATGTTCACCTATTTTCTTATATCTTCTTCCTAGATTAGAAAATACTATTTTTATTTTTAATCCTTCGCGATTTTCATATATTTTTTCATCTATTATAAATTTTTCTTTGTTCATTTTATTGTAAATAGTTCATGTTGATATATATATTCTAAACTATCTATTTGTGATTCTAAATTTGATAATTCATCTTTTTGTGCATTTATTGAGTTTTTACTAACTCCGGCAAATATATTATAACTTAATCTTTTATCCTTATTTTTAATTCTTTATGTTTTTCAGAAATAATTTGTTTTAGTTCTTTGTATTTTGGTACTTTATTCATTTAAACCATATTTATAGTATTTTGGTGGATATCTAAATCTGATTTTATCATAATTAGGTGGTATGTGTCTCATTCTTCTAGATTTTAAATGGATTATTAATTTTGCTTCAATACTAGATATTAAGGTAATTAGGTAGGCTAATCTTTGTGGGATTTCTTTTGTTTTATTTAGACTTATATATTCTGAATAATTACTAATTAAAGATTCTTTAATTTTTCTAAAAGTTTCTCTGTTTTTAAATGGTCTTCTCATAATTAATCAATATTCATTAATGTCAAGTAAATCCAATCTAAATTCAAACATGTATGCTACTTCTGTATTTTTTAAATAACTGGGCTCTGATACCATTTGGAGGGGGTGCAGATTATGTACGATAACTTTACTAGATAATAAATACCCAGCTGGAAAGAAGATAAAAAAATCAACAGATACGACAAAAAGATAAAAAGAAGACGGAGCAAAAATAGACAAAACATTAAAGGAAGAAAGCAACATGTAAGGAAAAAGTTAACTTTAAATAGGTTAGGTAGCCTGCCTTTTTTGACTTTTTCTTATTAGCTTTTACAAGTCTTTTTTGACATTTTCTTATTTTCATTTATTAGCTTAAGAAAAATGTATAGAAACGTGTAAAACCTTTTTGTTTTTTTTTAGAATCATGTAAATGCTCTCATTATAAATAGAGGCATAGAAGGCAGCAGAAGAAAGCAAACCTTCATGCATTGAAGCACAAGTACTCTCTCTTGTCCACAACAAATATTTTGCTTAGTTATTAAAAACAAGTATATTTCAATGGAAAAATCTATGGAGGAACAAAGCTTAGAAATATCAAACCTACCCGAACAGGTATATTTATTTATGATTATGAATAGCTAACTTCATAATTCCCAACAATCATGGTATAATAAAATAAATTCATGTTAGTTACTTTATAGTAGAATTATTCGAAGAATAATATGTTAAAGAGTTTATTAGCAAAGTGGAAAAGGAGAAAAATCCCTAAGAACTATGTCATCCTAAAGGTGAAACCAATGAGGCAAGAAACCGTGGTGGGGAGTAACCAGAGTAGAGGCGCTGTTTAAGGGAAAAGTATCCAGATTACCATGCTAATAGTGACCGAAGAACATGTTATTTAAGAATAATCTAGTATATAGTAATCTAAGATGACCATATTTTGTTATGTATATGATTGAAGGGAATAATTCTACTATAAAGTAACTAACATAAATTTATTTTATTATACCATGATCGTTGGGAATTATGAATTTAGCTATTCATAATCATAAATAAATATACCTGTTCGGGTAAGTTTGATATTTCTAAGCTTTGTTCCTCCATAGATTTTTCCATTGAAATATACCTGTTTTTAATAACTAAGCAAAATATTTGTTGTGGACAAAAGAGAGTATTTGTGCTTCAACACATGAAGGCTTGCCTTCATCTGAGCAAGTCCTCGTTTATTTATATTATGAAAATGTACACTATTTTTCTTTACATCTGTCAACTATTTTACAAAAGTGAGAAAAACGTTTCTACAAAGTCTTTAAAGCTAATGTCTAATCTAATAATGACACTAGCCAAAAATCTAATAATGGTACTACTTGCCAAAAATTTAATAGAATCACAAATAGATAGTTTAGAATATATATATCAACATGAACTATTTACAATAAAATGAACAAAGAAGAATTTATAATAGATGAAAAATATATGAAAATCATGAAGGATTAAAAATAAAAATAGTATTTTCTAATCTAGGAAGAAGATATAAGAAAATAGGTGAACATTTATATTTAATGTTAGAAAAAGAAGAATTAAAATTAGAAGATAAATTGACGGCTATGGTAAGAATAGAAAGGGAAAATGAAGAAATAGATAGAAAAAAGGAAATAGAAAAAATAAAACAACAAACTACAGAAGAAATACGAAAAATAGAAGAAACTAAAAATAGTAGGATTGCTGAATTAGAAAAAGAACTACAAATGTTAAAAGATTTGTATGAAGAAAGGCAAAAAGAAAAAGATAAAGAACAAAAATTACTAAACGAAATAAATCAATTTAAGGAAAAATTAGAAATAAATAATATAGATGTTGAAGAAACAGATAATTATGATTCGGAAGATAGTGAAACATATACAGAAATATTAACAAATACAAAAAATTTAGAAATCAATGAAAAATAAGAAGGTAGATGAAAGACATTTTTGCACTATTTTAAATAGTTGGAGGGCATTTTAGCACTAATCATAATAAGGAATCTAAAAGGGTTCACATTATGAAGCATTTTAAAAATTCAGCATCACACGATGAACTGACAAGATATTATTCATTTATTTTTATTTACTTTTAAAATCATGATGTCCGAATCAAATCGTACACGCCTAGATGAATTTCACGAATCTACTATCTTCCTCCAAGAATTACTACAAACCTCTTCAACCCTTTCCCAAAACCATAGGGAGGAGACATACAAAAGAGAAAATTAAACCAAAAAAAATAAGAGAGATAGAAACGCGCACCTCCGCTTGATTACTCGAATGTGGACATAAAAATTGTCATTTAACATGTGAATTTATATTAGATCATTCACATGCCAATATATGCATACAAGCACAATTACTTGGAGTAAAATTGCTGAGCAAATTTAGAAGTGCATTTACATAATGTTGATACTCGAATCAATTTACGCACACTTTCATTGTTTTATCGGATATTTACTACCTCTTGCTAGGATAAGTACCTTGCTCATCGTAGGTAACAAATTTAGTTATTTAAATATGAAACTTCAAAAATTTTGACAAAAAAATAAAAAATTATAGACATGTTTTTGGTAAAACATCAAAAGAATAGAGCAAAGAGATACCTTTAAGGCTAATGATGAATGGTCTTTTTCCAAACAAATCGGGCAAATCAATAGTTTCAAAAAGCAGCAAATGGAGTGACGACACCACAATCACGCACTAAATACCTTCCTCCCGTTATAATTTTCGGTTCATACTTTAGTGTTGTTCTTGCAAAGATAAATCTTTGAGTTTTCTGCTTACTTGATTCGGTGACAACATGCTTCTTTCCTCCAATTCTGTGATATTTTTCAACTGAAAGAAAAACACGAGAAATTATATATTAACATGGAAGAATTTATTATCAATGTTGATTATATCGTGCATATATAATCATTAAAATTATTAACTAAAAGAATAGAAAACACGTCAAAAAGAACAATAATAATGAATTCAAGAACACGATAACAACCAAAATCAAGAAGAAGAGTAGAAGGACAAGAAGCCTATATTTTGTATCAAAAATATTACTTAAATATAAGTTGTATAAATTCTTTTTGTAGAAGGTAGAATTATAATTGATTTAGAAATGTTAAATATCATGATTCCTTACCTAGATAAAATAAATATCTTAATTAATTTAAAATTCTTAAATAATTATTTTATTAATTTCACACATTGCATTAAAACCTTTAAATGCAAATAAAGTTAAATTTCAAAAACCTTAAGGCCAGCTGAATAACTTTGAATATTGTTTGGTGTTTTATTTACGTGCTAATTATGATAATTGCTCGCACCGTATTGGGGCGGGATAGATGAAGTGAAAGCTCGCTTCGGGGGTGTTGTGTGATAAGAAGGTGCCGCCCAAGCTTAAAGGCAAATTCTACAGGGTGGCAGTCCGTCCGGCCATGTTGTATGGAGCGGAGTGTTGGCCAGTTAAGAACTCCCACATTCAAAAAATGAAGGTGGCGGAAATGCGGATGTTGCGTTGGATGTGTGGGTTGACTAGGGGGGATAGAGTTCGGAATGAGACTATCAGGGAGAAGGTTGGTGTGACTCCAGTGGAGATTAAGATGCGGGAAGTCCGATTGAGATGGTTCGGACACGTGATGAGGAGGGGCATGGATGCCCCGGTTCGTAGGTGTGAGAGGCTAGCTTTGGATGATTTTAGGCGGGGTAGGGGTAGGCCGAAGAAGTACTGGGGAGAGGTGATTAGGCGGGACATAGAGCAGTTACAGCTCACTGAGGACATGACCCTAGATAGGAAGATCTGGAGGACGCGAATTAGGGCAGAAGGCTAGGGTCAGTTTGGGTCGCTAGGGTAGGGAATTACTTGGTGGGGGTATTATTCTTGTTATGATACCTTGTTTCATGCTTTGTTACGAATCTGTTTACTTTTCTCTGTTTACTATTAATTGTGGGTGTCGTATTTATGTTATGCCATCTTGTTCCATGCTTTACTATGAATTTGTTTAGTATTTCGTGTCTCGAGCCGGGGGTCTATCGAAAACAACCTTTCTACTTCTTTAGAGGTAGAGGTATGGATTGCGTACATCTTACCCTCCCCAGACCTCACTATGTGAGAATACACTGGATTTGTTGTTGTTGTTGTTGTTGTTGACCTGCGAAATCATACGAGATTTATATGAAAATTATTTCCCTCGAATTACATGTTCCCATGCTTTATTATTTAAAAAAAAATGTGCTAAATATATTTTTCTTTTACAGTATATTATAGGATTCTTTATTTTAATATTTCTTACCATATGTTTTTCCTTACACTATACTGTAGAACTCCTTTATTTTAAATTTTAAATATAATGATATACTAATTGAAGAAAAATTGAAAAGACAATTTTGTCTATTGCGGAGATTTTTAATAAAAGACAAAAAGTTCAAATCATTTTTCTAAGGATATTCACACTTTTAATATATTGTAGATGTAGATGCAAATGTAGAGTAGATATAGACAGAGATTAGAGATAGAGATAGAGATTAGAGATAAAAGCTCATTTATATATTCATCTTTAAATATAAAAAGTTTATCTGCAACAAGGTAAATTTTAGACAATTCGTATTGAGGCATTCAAATTTTAGTTAAAAAAATTACAAGGAGAGCAAGCACAAGATGAAAAATGTGTTATTAGTAGTAATTGACATCAGTGTTTTAAAAGGCGATTTTGGGGCTCGCCCAGGGGCGAGGCACAGAGGCGGATCTATTGTGTTGGGAATTCCGTCGTTATTGTTGATCGGGTAAATATATTAAAAAATAGAATAAGTATTATAAATGAAAACTCATAAACAAAAAGAATGTTGGCTTGATTGCATGAAATGGACCCTTGAATTGCTTATTTCCAGGACCCTGAGATCAATCCTTGCTGGGGTAACTTATTTTATTGAAAACCACAAGTTTAAAATCTTAAATCTGCCTCTGACGAGATATTAATAAAACTCTTCAAGGCACCCGTGTGGGGGCTTAGTTATGTGAAACTTACGTCCTAAACGATCAACTTATACTTCAAAATATGCCTAACGTCTAATGCTCGGAGACACTCTTGAGTTTTATGTGGTCTCCATTATCCACAGATGAGTGGATAAGACATAAAATACACATAAAAAAATTGACTGTTGGAACATTATTGTTTATATTAAAAAATTAATATTTTTATTTTCTATAGGAACAAATTGTCTTTAATTTTCTCTTGA
The DNA here is from genome assembly GCA_030864215.1 of Capsicum pubescens. Taxonomy (NCBI): domain Eukaryota; kingdom Viridiplantae; phylum Streptophyta; class Magnoliopsida; order Solanales; family Solanaceae; genus Capsicum; species Capsicum pubescens. Next base: position 269,137,951 of record CM061544.1, on the reverse strand, counting down.
GAATGGATATACCTAGTTAGAAAACAGTGCTTATAGATCATCATCTAACAAATAGTGTATATTTACTTTTTTCGTATTTACTGAATTACGAAATTCTAAAACTGATTTATTAACTACAACAATATTGTGTGGTTTTAAAAAATTAACTCCCTCATTTTTTCCACCTCTTCAGACACAGTCCAAATAGAAAAAAAAAAAACTAATCCTTCTTTTATTTTGTCATAAAATGAGTTCAAAACGGGTTTGAATAAAAGAAGGATTGACGTTTCTTAGTTGGGCAGGTGTGCATGGGTCAAGTCTCACGAGGTAAAAAAATGGATGAGAAAACTTTCTAAAGCTACACAACTTTTTTGAAATAAGAAAATCAATTTTTTTTTTTTTGAAAAAATTCAGTCTGTTAATGAAAAATATATTATGCATTATTTGTTAAACAACAAAGTTATATATCCATCATTTGTCAAATGATGAGGATACAGATACATCATATTTTTAAACAAGAGGTATAGCCGCTCTAAGTCGTAACGTTGAAGAAATATATTTGCCTCTTTTCCTTAAGGGTTTTTTATATTTAATTCTTTCTGATCCCAAGATGATAGAACTGTAATCCTCTCTCAAGCCTTTCATTATCTTTCTTCAATTGCAACCATGGGCGGCTCTACCTGGTAGAGAAAAAGACAACTGCTTAAGTCCTTCAAATTTAAGGGGCATTAATTTTTTTTTTAGTAATAATAGATTATATGTTTTTATTAAAAAAATATTAAATATTATTTATAGAAAAAATAAACTTCTTATATAAAAGTAAGAAATTATTAGAAGAATTTTAATGTATTTAAAGTATGTCTCAATAAAGACTAAATGCATTAGTTATATTAATGAAAAAACTTATTAAAAGAATCGTCTATAATATTTATAACTTTGCATCTCAAAATTTAAAATATTGACTTTATTAAAAAAATACTTTTTTTATAAAAATTTAAGGCTTCCGTTTGATTTTCGCCTTAGGCCACCAATGTGCTAGAGCCGCCCTTGATTGCAACTACTATAATTTTGCCAAAAATGTGAAAGAGGAGGACGAAGGGTTTGGGAGAAGACGAGGATTCTTTGTAACGCCCCGAAATCTGATTTTCCAGGACGCCACATGGTGCTTTGAACTACAAGTAGTCCTGAGCTAACCCTGACTGACTTCTACTAAATCTGAATCTCAAAATAGGGGAATCTGAATGTAAAATCATAATAAATGCGAAAACCTGTCTGAATTATCTGAGTATATCTGAAAATACTAATCTCATCAGTCTGAAAAACAAATACTAAAAATCTGAATACTGCAATTAAAATCTAAAACTGAATCTAGTAGTCCGACAAGCCTCTACTGACTGAAACTAGAGAGTCACTGGGACAAACCCCAGCTGACTCAAACGGTCTAAAATAAATACTGAATCATCTACTAACAAACTGGAAATCTAAATAGTTAAGTCCCCGAACTATGAGGATTCACTAACCGCAGAGATGTAGACGAGATGCTCGAAAATCACTCACGTTGCTGAGACTGAGCACCTGAACCTACAGTATGAGACAATGTAGCACATAGACGTATATGTGGAGCAATACTTTAGGAATGTACTGAGCATATGGAGGTGAATGCAATAAATAAACTGTATCATCACAATTTATAAAATCATGCATGGTAAATGTAAATGACTCACATAGACTTAAGTAATCTGAAACTGAGGATCATAAATCATGAACAATAAAACATATAATATAAATCTTGTGAGCCATTACATTCAGTTCCAAAATCTGTTCTTTCTGAAACTACTACGTTATCTTGTCAACTGTAAGGGATATACTTTATCTCAAGACTTTAAGAATCTTAAAACAACACAACTTTCAATACATATGCTTTTATCTTAAGGCTTTAAACTAATAGACTGTTTCAAGAGTAGGGGACTTCTTTTGGGAGGTTCTTCTAACCGACATAAACCATGTGAGCATTCACGGAGTCCAACGTCTTACCCACGTTGGGGAGAGTTATTCTACCCTTGCCATCAGAATAGAACTTTTTATCTTAAGTGATCACAATCTTAGTCATCCACGTAGAAGTGAGAATAATTTTAATCCCACGGGAGCACGTAGTTTTGGGGCATGAAACTTTGGTAACATACCCATCTCGGTGCTAAATACTACTCCCATTCTTATGCTCTGTATCTTAGGAAATCCACTTCAAAATAGCACAAGGGTTTACAAGAAAACCAATTATGCTCTTTCTTTTCTTTAAATCTCAAGTCATATGAACAATGTGGATTATTTATCTTAGCTTAGGACCAAAAGATCAAATCTTTATTAAAAATCTAAGAATAATCTTATCATAGGGTGCTCATAGCATAAACAATCTTGATAGAGCAATCTCTAATTAGGGCTTAATGACCCATGCATTAAACTCATGTCAAAACATCAAAATGTTCATGCTTGATAATGTAAATATTGATAAATCAACTCAAAATCTAGAAATTTCTGCAATATGCATGAAAATATGAACATAAACATGCAACTCAACTTCTAAAATCTCATAATCTTATAAATAGCAATATTGGGTATAAACCCTAACTTTAATTTCATGGAAAATCACATAAACTTCAGTAAATTTGTAATTAAAAATAAGTTTTGGACACAAGGATGAAAAGATTATCCTTGTTGAAAAACCCCATATACCTCAATTGATGAACTAGATGCAAAGACTTGAATCTTGGATCTCTATTGATGCTTTTAAAGTTGAATTTTTGGAGTTCTTGAGTTGAGAATCCTTAATCTTAAATTTCCTTGGAGAATTAATAGAGAAATTGGGTTTTCTTGGAGAGAAAGTTTGAGCTTTGGGGTTTTCTTTTGAGAGAGAATTGATGAAACAAGCATAAAATGCTTTGGAATATGCTTAATTCTTTGTTTAAGATGGATTGAGGCCTTGGGGATTGACCAAAATACCCCTTTTAATATTTAAACAGAACTGAAAAATTTAATATTTTACAAACTGGGTGGCCACTGCGACGCGCCACTATCGCGGTGGCTCACTGGAAATTGAAAAATTGGAACTGGGCTTCCTTCGCGATGTGCCACCATTGCAGTGCCCCTTTGGAATGCCATTTTGGCTATTGGCGCGACGCGCCAACATCGCGTTGCTATTGGAAATGGACAACTGAAAATTTAGACCTCTCCGCGATGCACCAAAATTGCGGAGTCTTACTGAAAATTGACATTTGTGATTTTACACTTCTTCGCGACATGCTACGGGCCTAAATCACGGTGTTTTACGACTGAAACTTAAAATATACTTAACTTCTTACTCGGTTATTGAATTTAGGCGAATCTTATACCGCTAGAAAGCTAATTCAATTTCCTACGCATTGGAGGGTCTAAAACTGGAAAATTACACATGTATGGAAAGACATTCTTTCTTGAAGCTAACACTTGACATTCTAGACGTCAAATTGAGTTAAGAAAAGTACGAGGTATTACAATATCTCCCCCTTGGAAACATTCATCCTCGAATGCTGTTAGTTAGACTGAGAATACGAAGGAATCAGAGGATATATGATAGCGTGCACAACTAAAATAAATTGCGAAACTGAATCTAAATCATTATGAGCTTCTGAGTAATTCTGTGAGTGCATGAACTTACATGAGGACAACTATATAGCTGAATTTGTGATTAGAAAAGAACTGAATTAAGGAAGAGTATTACCTTCGGCTAAATCTGAGTTAGCGGCGAAGAGGTAAGGGTACTTGGCTCACATATCTTCTTTTGTTTCCCAAGTAGCACCCTCAATAGACTGATTTCGCCAAAGAACTTTTACCAAGGGAACTTCTTTGTTCCTTAGTCTACGGATATGATGATCTAAAATCTCGACTGGAATCTCTTCATAAGAAAGGCTATTCTGAATATCTGAACTTTCTAAAGGAACTACAATAGTGGAGTCGCTGATGCACTTCTTAAGCATAGAGACATGGAATACAGGATGAACGACTGACAATTCTGCGGGCAACTCAAGCTCATAAGCCACTTTCCCAACACGACTCAGAATTCTATAAGGGACAACATACCGGGGACTAAGTTTCCCTCTTTTTCCAAATCTCTTCACCCCTTTCATGGGTAAAATTTTCAAATTTACTAAATCACCAACCTCAAACTCGAGGTCCCTTCTTCTCATATCTGCATATGATTTCTGACGACTCTGGGCTATTTTCAATATTTCTCTAACCAACTTAACTTTCTCCATAGCTTCAAACACTACGTCAGGACCAAGCAAAACTGCCTCACCACTTCAAACCAACCTATGGGTGATCTATATCTCCTTCTATAAAGAGCCCCAAATAGGGCAATCTGTATGCTAGAATGGTAACTGTTATTATAAGCGAACTCAATCAATGACAAATACTCATCCCAACTACCTTTGAAATCAAGAGTACATGCCCTCAACATATCTTCTAGAGTTTAGATGGTCCTCTCTGCTTAACAATCTATCTGAGGGTGGAAAGCTGAACTAAGATGGACCTGGGTAACAAGACTCTTCTAAAAAGCTCTTCAAAACTGGGAAGTGAACTGAGTATCCCTATCTGAAATGATAGACAGGGGAACTCCATGCAGTCTGACTAACTCTCTGATGTACAACTTAGCATAATCTTTAGCTGTGTAAGACGTGTAAACTGGCAAGAAATGTACTTACTTAGTCAATCTGTCAATAATAACCCAAATCGAATCATGCTGATAATGTGAATGAGGTAAACCAGTCACAAAATCAATATTCACCTCTTCCCACTTCCAAGTGGGGATACCAAACTCTTGAAATATACCACTAGGTCTTTGGTTCTCTACCTTAACCTATTGACAAGTTGCACATTTTGCTACAAAATATGCTTTATCTTTCTTCATACCACTCCACCAATAAATTTCCTGCAAATTACGGTACCTCTTGGGTGTATCGAATAATGCGCGCCATGCGCTTCATCCACAATCTCTGTCTCAACTCATCAACACATGGCACACACAGTCTACTTTGGTATCTTAACAGACCATCTCTCCCTTGGGAGAAAACCTTCACCTTTTGGTTTTTAACTGACTCCTTCAGTTTGACCAAACTAGAATCCATATCTTGCTTCTCCTTTACTTCCAAAACTAGGGAAGATTCAAAACTACTCTAAACCCAAATATTCCCTTCAGCTGAGTCAACTAATCTAATGCCTAATCTAGCCAAACGATGAACTTCCCGAGCTAAATCTTTCTTATTATCCCCCACATGAGCAACACTGCCCATAGACAACCTACTATGGGCGTCTGCCCCTACATTGGCTTTGCTTAGATGATACAACACACTCATATCATAATCATTCAATAATTCTAACCATCTCCTCTGACGAAGATTCAACTCCCTCTAGGTAAACGCATATTGTAAGCTTTTGTGATCTGTGAACACATCAACATACACACTATACATATAGTAACTCTAGATTTTCAAGGAAAATACTACCGCAGATAGCTCAAAATCATGGGTAGGGTAGTTCTTTTCGTGAGGCTTCAACTGCCTAGAGGCATAGGCTATGACCTTACCTCTCTGCATCAACATATAACCCAACCTAACTCTAGAGGAATCATAATAAACAACGAATCCTTCCATACCATCTGGTAGTGCTAAGACTGGGGCTGTAGTGAGTCAAGTCTTCAATTCCTAAAAACTCTTCTCGCATAAATCTAACCATTGAAACTTAAGCTTCTTTTGGGTTAGTATAGATATAAGGGATGCAATAGATGAGAAACCTTCAACAAAACAATGGTAATTTCCAGCTAAACCCAAGAAAATTCTAATGTCTGATAGAGAATTGAGCCTAGGCCAGTTTCTTACTACTTCAGTCTTTTGGGGATCAAATCTAATGCCATCAACGGAAATAATATGACTGATAAAGGCTACTGAATTCACACTTACTGAAGTTAGCAAAAAATTAATGATCTCTAAGAGTTTGCAAGACAATTCTAAGATGATCTACATGGTCATCCTCACTACGGGAGTATACAAGGATATTATCTATGAATACTATGACAAACATATCTAGATACTGTTTGAACACTCAGTTCATGAAAGCTGTTGGGGCATTAGTTAGCCCGAAAGACATGACTAAAAACTCAAAATGACCATAACGGGTTCTGAAAGCTGTCTTTGGAATATCATATTCCCTTACTTTAAGATGATGATAGCCGGATCTAAGGTCTATATTTGAGAAACAACTCATACCTTGGAGTTGATCAAACAGGTCATTAATTCTAGGAAAAAGGGTATTTGTTCTTGATTGTGACCTTATTTTGCTGACGATAGTCAATGCACATTTGCAAAGAACCATCTTTATTTCGCATGAATACGATGGGAGCGCCCCATGAAGAAACACTGGGCCTTATGAAACCTTTATCTATAAGATCTTTAAGATGCTCCTTTAAATCTTTAAGTTCGACTGGAGCCATAAGATAAAGAGGAATGGATATAGGATGAGTATCTGGAAGAAGGTCAATATCGAATTCTATCTCTCTATCGGGAGGTACCCCTGGGAGATCTTCTGGAAAAACTTCATGAAACTCATTGACCACTCGGAAGGACTGAATTATCGGAGTCTTAGACTTGGTGTCTTTAACTCGAACTAGATAATAGATACACCCTTTGGAAATCAACTTCCTGTCTTTAAGATAAGATATGAAATGACCTTTGGGAGACACTGAATTACCTGACCACTCGAAGACTAGATCATTTGGGAACTAAAATGTAACGTCCCAAATCTGGTACCCAGAATACTACACGGTGGTCATGACCCCGAAGGACCACAAGCTAACTCATGACTGATATCTGTACCTGAGCACTGCATAATATACTGTATAAATGTGGAATAAAAGGATGAAAGGACATAAAGTTCGAATATTTGATAAAACATAACATCTGAAAAATATGGTATATTAATACAAAAATGACTGAAATAACTGTCTGAATATGCTATAGTCTGGAAGCCTCTAAACTATCTAAAAACTATGGAGTTTATGGGACATGTCCCCAACTAACTCCAGACTACTAAAATAATAAAGTAATAAAATAATCATGCTATCCTCGAATGATGAGGACTCACTGATAGTCTGGCTACTGCACGTCTGATATACTAAGGATACTTTGAATCCCGTACTTCTAAACCTATGGTATAAAACACCATAGAGCAAATGCGTCAGTGCGTTTGAATGAACTGGTATGCAAGTGAGGTAGGATGAATGCAAGGGGTTTATATGCATGAACAATACTAACTGATTGAATAACATGAATGTGAGAATACATGCATGAATACGTGAACTGTAATTGAGATCATGACATCACTGAATCTAAATACTGATAACATAAGTTTTCGTATAACTGATATACTATTATCTTAATAACTGTGTCTGAAAGCCCTGTTTCTGATGGAATTAGTTGAGTTTCATACTGAGCTGGGTGATTGTATCTGACAGTCCTAAATTCTGTAGAATATCTGAGTTCTATTACTGAGACTGAGACTGAGACTGTAATTGTGGGAAGTAGTCATCTAACTGACATGCCCCTAATAAGATATTATATCTGAGTTAGGGTCCAATTTGTAACCCCAATTGGAAGGGTGTCAATACTGCGCCACTAGTAAAGACAAGTTGTGAGTAATCCCTCATCTAACAGGTACTCTAAGGAAAATGGTGGGACCCTTATACAACAGGTTAAGACACCTCATCTACCCTCAACTAGAAGTTTTGATATCTTAACATACGCTGGCTACGTATTTCTAGAGAGCAAGGATTGCTTCTAAGAATCACACCCTCTAATAACAGGTGAGTTCCTATCCTTAGGCTCACTCGGTGCTGAATCCTACTCCTATCTGAATAGACACTGAACATGATTAACTGAACTGAACTGGAATGCGTTCATTGAGTTCTGTTGACGAACAGAATATTACTGAGATCTGATAACTGACTGAGATTACTGAGTTTTCTTGAGTCATGTGACTGACTGAATTCTACTGAGTTCTGAAACTGACTGAGAATACTGCTGATTATGGCATGATTGAGATTATCTTGAAACTAACACTAGCTCTAGGCACACAACTAAATTGTCGGGTACAAGTACCCCCAGGACTCGATAGCATAAAACTGACAAGACATGACACTTCTTGACACATGACCATAGTCAACAATTCATAGTACAATCATTGGGGATTTTCATGAAGTATTCACATGCTATAAGCTTACACATGAATAGGAATTCATGTAAACATATCATAATTTCATAAGCCTAATCTCATGAGTATTACGTCAATCCATTACAAAGTATAACAATAACGTGGGAGTCATATCGAACATAAGGGAGAAACATGGATTCATGAATTTTGGTCACAAATGAGTCATAAGGCATAATTCCTATTCTCTTAGGCATTTTATCAAACACCTTGCATGCATATCTTTAGGCTTAGGCACGAATACTGAAATAATACATCATGGCAATATTTTACACTTCCAATGCAAGAATTTCAACCACATACTAACATATTTTCATGATAATCATTAAAGACTTCTACTTGGAAATCAAACAACAACATAAACATAGATATAATTTAATTCATACCATGGAATCTAAAGTTTATATTTCAAATAGGGTTTCTTGAGCTTCATGGGTGAAAGGAACCCAGGAATCAACACTTGACATACTTGGGTGGATGATTTCTTAAAGATTGGTGGAGGAAAGCTTGAATTATTGGCTTGGAATTAAACACCTAGGGTTTCTTGTTCTTGGGGATTGATCTTTGAGAGAAACCCTAATTTGGTGTTGTGGATGAATAATGAAGTAATGAGCTCTGGTCCGGTATAATTAGGGGTTAAAATGGGTGGAAAAAAACCCAAATACCCTTTTTAAAAATGGCTTAAAATCGCTGATCGGAAGTGGAAATGGTTTGGGCGACGGTCCATCGCTGGATTGACGGTTCGTCGGTCCATCCCGTCATACTTGGACAGAACCTAAACTTTCTTCCTCGTCTACGACGGTTTGGTTCCAACGACAGTCTATCGGTCCTGATCGTCGCACTTGGACAGATGACAGATTCACTGCCTTAGTTGTGACGGCTTCGGCTATGGTCCGTCGCTAACTTGAAGGTCCTCCGGCTTGACCATTGCTTCTGGACAGTTCTGACAGTTCTCTGTAAAATGTCAATAACTTTTTACTCTGATACCGGATTTGGACAAAATTGGTATCGTTGGAAAGCTAATTCAATTTCCCACATGATAAAAAGTCAAAATTTGGGAAATTTTATCTAATTTAAACATTAATCATGTAGGAAGTCATCACTAACTCTTCTGGATACTAGATTTGACTTAAAGAAAGTTTAGGGTATTATAATATCTCCCCCTTGGGAACATTCATCCTCGAATGGGACTAACTAGACTGAGAAAGCTGATAGACTGATCTTACTTAAGTGAAGTGAACATTTGAACATGTCTATATGACTGGAACTTCTGATATACTAAAATCTCATAATGAATATGCATGTATGATGCATGGATATGTGATGAATAGTCTTCATGAATGCATGACTAAAATTACTGAGAAGCTAAGTTTCTCATGATGAGAATATATATCTGATGCATGAATACATGACTGACATGATACATGAATATATGACTGGATATGCAAAGGGTATTTGATACCAAGTTTATAATTGAAATCTGAACATAAAACTGAATAAGCTTAAGGAAAGATATTACCTTGGGCTGAGTCTGAGTTTGTGGAGAAGAGGTAAGGATACTTGGTCCACATATCTACTTCTGCTTTACAAGTAGCTCCCTCAATGGACTGATTTCGCCAAAGGATTTTGACTAGAGGGACTTCTTTGTTTCTCAGTCTACGAGTCTGGTAGTCAAGAATTTTGACTGGAATCTCTTCATAAGAGAGGTTGTTTTGAATGTCTAAGCCCTCTACCGGGACTACAACCACTGGATCACTTATGCACTTCTTTAGCAAGGAGACATGGAACACTGGATGAATTGAGGCTAGATCTGAAAGAAATTCGAGCTCATAAGCTACCTTGCTGAAATGACTGAGAATTTTAAAGGGACCGACATATCGGGGACTGAGCTTTCCCTTTTTGTCAAATCGCTTCACTTTCTTCATGGGAGAGATTTTCAAGTACACAATCACCAATCTTGAATTGAGATCCTTTATGTGCATATATGTGTATGATTTCTGTCAGCTCTGATCTGTCTTGAGCCGTTCTCTGATTAACTAAACTTTCTCTAAGGTGTCGAATACCAAGTTAGGCCCTACTACTGTGGCCTCACCCACTTCAAACCAATCGATTAGAGATCTACACCTTCTACTGTAGAGAGCTTCAAATGGAGCCATATGAATACTGGAATGATAGCTGTTGTTGTATGCAAACTCAATGAAAGGAAAGTGGTCATCCCAACTCCCCTTGAAATCAATTGCACACACCCTTAGTATATCTTCTAAGGTCTGAATGGTCCTTTCTGCTTGGCCATCTATCTGAGGATGAAAGGTTGTACTGATATAAACTCGGGTACCAAGACCCTTTTGGAATACTTTCCATAAATGAGAGGTAAACTGGGTACCTCTATTTGAAACAATAGACAATGGAACACCATGCAATCTGACCAACTCCCTGATATAGAGTTTGGCATAATCCTCGGCTGAATAAGAGGTATGGACTGGAAGAAAAGGAGCTGATTTGGTCATCCTATCTACAATGACCCAAAATGAATCATGCTGACGACGAGTACGAGGCAAACCCGTCACAAAGTCCATGTTAACTTCTTTCCACTTCCAAGTAGGAATACTGAATTCCTGCATGGACCTACGACTTCTGATGCTCTATCTTAACCTGCTGACATGTAGAGCACTTAGCCATAAAATCTGCAACATCTCTCTTTATCCCACTCCACCAATAGATCTCCCACAAGTCGCGGTACATCTTAGTGGCCCCTGGATGAATAGAGTAGCATGCACCATGCACTTCTGTAAGAATTTATTGCCTCAAGTCATCTAAACCTAGAACACACAGACGACCTTGAAAACGAAGAACACCATCTCCCCCTTGGGAGAAAACCTCTACCTTCTAATCTCTGATCGACTCTTTCAACTTAACATGACTGGGATCTCTATCTTGCTTTTTTTTCACCTCGGATACTAAAGGTGATTCTGAACTATTCTGAACCCATATACTACCTTTTCTGAATCGACTAAGCAGACACCTAGTCGGGTAAGCTGATGGAATTTTTTAGCTAACTTCTTCTTACTGTACTCAACATGAGCAATACTACCCATAGACAGTCTACTGAGAGCGACGGACACTACATTAGCCTTGCCCGGATGATAAAAGACAGTCATGTCATAATCTTTCAAGAGCTCTAACCACCTTTTCTGACGAAGGTTAAGATCTTTCTGAGAGAATACATACTAAAGACTCTTATGATCTGTGAATACATCTACATGAACACCATACAAGTAATGCCTCTAAATCTTTAAGGCAAAAACTACGTCTGCTAACTCAAGATCATAAGTCGGATAATTTTTCTCATGGGGTTTAAGCTGCCTGGAGGTGTAGGACATGACCTTACCATGTTGCATGAGGACACAACCCAAACCTACTCTGGATGCATCACAGTACACTACGAATCCATCTAAACTATCTGAAAGAGTCAAAATTGGATCTGAGGTGAGTCGAGTCTTCAACTCCTGAAAACACTTTTCAAATGAATCTGACCACTAAAACTATACCTTCTTCTGAGTCAATCTGTACATAGGGGATGCAGTAGGCAAAAATCCTTCAACAAACTGATAGTAATAGCCAGCCAAACCCAAGAAACTCCTGATATCTGATGGAGAGATGAGTCTGGACTAGTTTCTCACTGCTTTGGTCTTTTGAGGATCAACTCTAAGGCCATCACCGGAGATGAAATAACCAAGGAGTGCTACTGACCTTAGCCAAAATTTGCACTTACTGAATTTGGAAACCAGATGATGATTTTTGGGAGTCTGCAATATTATTCTGAGATGGTCTGTATGATCATGCGCACTGCGAAAATAGACAAAAATGTCATCTATGAAGACTATGATGAACATGTCCAAGTACTGCTTGAACACACGGTTCATCAAGTCCATGAAGGCTGATGGGGCATTGGTAAGACCAAAGGACATGACTAAGAATTCAAAGTGACCATACCGAGTACGAAAAGATATTTTTGGAATATCACAGTCTCTGACCCTGTGCTGATGATAGCCTGATCTGAGGTCTATCTTAGAAAAATAGTTGGCACCCTGAAGTTGATCGAACTAGTCATCGATTCTGAGAAGTGGATACTTTTTATTGACGGTGATTTTATTGAGTTGACAGTAGTCTATACACATTCTGAGAGAATCGTCTTTCTTGTGCATGAGTAAGACTAGTGCGCCCCACGGGGACATACTGGGTCTGATCAAACCCTTATCTAGGAGATTCTTCAACTGATCGATCTTTTAATTCTCTGAGTTCTGCTGGTGACATTCTATATGGAGGAATATATATGGGTTGAGTATCTGGAAGAATATCTATGCCAAAGTCTATTTCCCTTTCGGGAGGAATTTTGAGAAGATCTTCGGGAAAGACATAGGAATATTCATTCACAATTGGGACTGATCCGAGACTGGGAGTTTTGGAACTAGAGTCCTTAACCCAAACAAGATGATAAAAACATCCCTTAGATATTATTTTCCATGCCCGAAGGTAGGAAATAAGCTGACCCCTAAAAGCTGAAGTGCTACCCCTCCACTCTAAGACAGGTTTATTTGGAAATTAAAATTGGAAAACTCTGTTTCTGCAGTCGACTGTGGTATAGCAGGAATAAAACCAATCCATGTCAAGAATGACATCGATATTAATCATCTCTAATTTGACTAAATCTGCTAAAGTGACTTTTTGAGATACCATAACCGAACAGTTTCTATATACCCATTGGGCTATGATAGTTTTACCCACTGGGGTAGATACTGAGAAGGTATCTACTAGAATTTCGAAACTAACTCCGAAATCAACTACTATATAAGGAGTAACAAAAGACAAAAAAGCTCCTGGATCTAGAAAAGTGTAAACATGCAAGTGAAATATCTGTAACGTACCAGTAACCACATCGGGAGAATTTTTCTAATCCTTTCGGGACTGAAGAACGTAGAGTCTATTTGGGCGCTGCCCACTGGTTGCGCTGGAAGTGGTACCCTACTGATTCGGGCGATTGGACTGAACTGAGAAACGGTTCTGCTGACCCTGAGGACCTATCTAGGGACAATCTTTGACTCTGTGGCCTGACTTACCTTATCCGAAACAAACATCACTGCCATCTCTGCAAGTACCCTTATGGTGCTTGCCATATATCTAACAAAGAGGATTGGTTCGGGTACTTCTAACACTGCCCTGAGACTTAGAGCCTAGAACCCTATCTCTATTTCTATCTCTGAACTTCGATACTGGAGCACTGGCTGAGGAAGAAGATGGAACAGATGACTTTAGATGGAACTGAGAACGATTTTCACCCTCTGACTTAGGCTGAGCAAAGTTAAAGCTACCTGTCCTTACTCTCTTATTTTTCTTCTCTCTCATCTTAATCTTCTGCTCTTCTCTCTATTGAGCATGGATTATAAGACTTTCTATGTCCATCTCAGTAATCAACATTATAGATCTGCACTCATTGACCACACTATTATTCACCCCAGAAACAAACTTACTCATCTTGGCCCTGTTATCCGCACCACATGAGAAACATATCTAGCTAGTTAAGTAAACTTAAGAGAATACTCTTTCACTGTCATGCTTTTCTTTCTGAGGTTGATAAATTCTAACACCTTAGCTTCCCTCAGCTATAGGGGAAAAAATCTATCAAGAAAAGCAGTAGCAAACTCCTCCCACTCTATGGGCCCTACATCACCAGCCCACTCTGTTTTCCACTATTTTAGCCATGTGTGAGACACATCCTATAACTGATATACAGCTATCTCAGCACTCTTAATGGCTGACCACCCCATGATATCTGTAACTTTCTGAACCTGATCAAGGAATTCCTGAAGGTCCTCGTCTGACTTAGACCCGAAAAAGGATGAAGGATTCATTTGGGTTAAGTCTCGAATCCTGGATGCATCTGAATTGGCCACTGGGTTGGCCGAAATGACAGCTGGTCATTCATTCTAGGTAGCAACTGAATTAGAAAGAGTAGTGAATATAGATCTGAACTCTGCATGAGAAACATGTTCGTCCAAGGGATCTGCTTGGACAGACTGAGGGGATGACTGATTTTCGTTTCTTCTTATATGAGGAATGTTCTGTAGAAAAAAGGGAGAAACAAATTAGACTGAGAGTTAAATTTGAGATCATGCTCACAGGCACGACATAAATACTAAAATAAAGGAAATTGTTCCTAAAACATCTGATAGCCTCCTGTACAGAAATATGGCGCACAATACACCCATGCACAAGACTATACTACATGCGACTTTCATACTTCCTAGGACACTATTGAACCTTAGGCTCTGATACCAAGTTTGTAACACCTCGAATATGGTACTCGGAATGCTATACGATGCTCATGACCCCGAAGGACCACAAGCTAACCCATTACTGATATTTGTACCTGAGCACTGCATAATATACTGTATAAATGAGGAATAAAAGGCTGAAAGGCCATAAGGTTCAAATATCTGATAAAACATAACATCTAAAAAATACGGTATATCAATACCAAAATGACTGAAATAAGTGTCTAAATATGCTATAATCTGGAAGCCTCTAAACTATCTAAAAACTATGGAGCTGATAGGACATGTCCCCAACTAACTCCGAACTACTGAAATAATAAAGTAATAAGATAATCATGCTATCGTCAAATGGTGAGGACTCACTGCTAGTCTGGCTGCTGAACGTCTGATCTACTAAGGATTCTCTGGAGCCCGTACTTCTGAACCTATAGTATAAAATACCATAGCGCAAATGCGTTAGTACATTTGAATGTACTGGTATGCAAGTGAGGTAGGCTGAATGCAAGGGGTTTATATGCATGAACAATACTAACTGATTGAATAACATGAACGTGAGAATACATCCAGGAATCAACACTTGACATACCTGGGTGGATGATTTCTTAAAGATTGGTGGAGGAAAGCTTGAATTCTTGGCTTGGAATTAAACACCTAGGGTTTCTTATTCTTGGGGATTGATCTTTGAGAGAAACCTTAATTTGGTGTTGTGGATGAATAATGAAGTTATGAACTCTGGTCTGGTATAATTAGGGGTTAAAATGGGTGGAAAAAAACCCAAATACCCTTTTTTAAAAATGGCTTAAAATTTCTAATCGGAAGTGGCGACAATTTAGGTGACAGTCTGTCACTGGCTTGATGGTTCGTCGGTCTATCCCGTCGTACTTGTCCAGAACTTGAACTTTCTGCCTCTTCTGCGATGATTTGAGTAACGGTCCATCACTAGCTCGGCAGTCCATCAATGCTAACCGTCACACTTGGCCAGAAGACAGGTTCACTGCCTTAGTCGCGACGGCTTGGGTGACGGTCCATCGCTAACTCGACGGTCCGCCGGCCTGACCGTCGCTTTTCGGTAGTTCTGACAGTTCTCTGTAAAACGTCCATAAATTTTACTCCGATACCAGAGTTGGAAGAAATTGGTATCATTGGAAATTAGAGTAATTCTGTCTGATTTAAACATTAATCATTTAGGAAGTCATCACTAACTCTTCTAGATACTAGATTTGACTTAAACAATGTTTGGGGTATTATATGAAATTTCACCACTCGGGTGCGACAATCTATGGATGCATAACAAGATTAAAGCCAATCCATACCAAGAATAAAATCAAAGTCAACCATATCTAACCCTATTAGGTCCACTAATGTGACTTTATAAAGGACAGTGATAGGACACTTTCTGTAGATTTGTTTAGAAACAACTAACTCACCTACTGGGGTAGAAACTAAGAAGGACTAAGGGATCTTTTCAAAACCTATCTCAAAATTTACTGCAACTAATGAGGTCACATAAGGGAAACTCGACCCAGGGTCTAACAACACATAAACATCAAGGTGAAAGACATGAAGCATACCAGTAACAACATCTGGTGAATCCTCCTACACTGATAGGATGGTAAAGCATAAAATCGATTTTGGCGCTGACCTGCACTGGTACTGGATGATGCGCCTTGAGGAGGATTTGAGCGACCTAGAGTAGTTGGTGCACTAGTAGCTTGAGTCTGGGGATGAACATCTCTGTTTCCCTGTCTAGTATACGGGCACTCTTTGATTTTGTGACCCGGCTGGCTACAACTATAACAACCTTTCCGACCCTACAAACACTCACCCAGATGGGTCTTACCACACGTAGCACATAGAGGATAACTGGGCCTACCACTCACACTATTTTGAGATCTGGTCAAAGAAGACTTACCTCATTGTACCTTTCTATTTCTGGCTGTAGGAGCACTGGTTGAATAAGGTACATGCATAGATGAATGATTCTAAAACTGCGAATGATTTCCTCCTTGAGATCTATATTGGCTATTCTCAAACTGCTCTATTCTAGCCTTTTTATTTACTCTCTCTCTTTCCTTTAACTTCTCCGCCTCAATATACTAAGCATGCATCATCAATCTAGCAAGATCCATGTCTCCAATGAGCATAGCAGTCCTACACTCCTTAACTACCAACCCAGACACACCGATCACAAACTTACTCATGCTTGACCTAGGGTCAGCCATCTGATCAGGGGCATACTTGGACAACTGGTTAAACTTAAGGCAATACTCCTTCACTATCATGGAGCCCTACCTCAAGTTCATGAACTCTTATATCTTAGCTTCCCTCATCTTACATGGGAAGAATTTTTCTAAGAATGCATCCTGAAATATCTCTCAAGTCATGAGAGTTGCATTCTCCCCTCTACTTTTCTTCCACATTACTACCCAATCATATGCAATATCCTTCAGCCTATAGGATGCCAATTATATTCTCTCCTCTTCATAAATATGTATAATTAGGGTTATCTTCTTTACCTCATCTAGATAAAACTGTGGTTCCTCACCTGCTTTTGACCCAAACAATTCCGTCGGGTTCATTCTCATAAAATCTCAAATTCTGGCTGTGGCTAAGTCCCCATCTTGCTGAAGTAGGACTGCAGCCTGACGGTTTCCCTGAATATTAGCTATCATAGATTGGGTTATCACCTAAAAGGAAGCCCAAAACTCTGCATGTGACACATTCTAATTTAAAGAATCTGCGGGCTTAGGTGGTTGGTTATCATTTCTGTTGCGTTAGCTCGATGAGTAGGCATTTTTTGTGATGTGAAAGCATAAGTTAGAAGCAGATAGAAACACTGAATGCATGATAGATCATGAAAGAAGATATGTTTTCCTAAAATGCTCCATAGCCTCTTTCTCATAGATGTGGCATGCTTCACACCGATGATCAAGACTCTACGTAATATGGCTTTTCTGACTACCTAGGACTCTCTAAATCTTAGGCTTTGATACCAAGTTTGTGATGCCCTAAAATTTAATTTCCCGAGATGCCACATGATGCTCTAAACTACAAGTAGTCCTGAGCTAACCCTAGCTGCCTTCTACTAAATCTGAATCTCAAAATAAGGGAATATGAATGTAAAATCATAATAAATGCGGAAAACTATTTGAATTATCTGAGTATATCTGAAAATACTAATCTCATCAGTATGATAAAGCAAATACAAAAAATCTAAATACAACAACTAAAATCTAAAAATAAATCTAGTAGTCCGACAAGCCTCTACTGACAAAAACTAGAGAGTCACTGGGACAGGCCCCAATTGACTCAAACTGTCTGAAATAAATACTGAATTATCTACTAATAAATTGGAAAGCTGAATAGCTAAGTCCCCGAACTATGAGGACTCACCAACTGTAGAGATATAGATGAGATGCTCAGAAATCACTCACACTACTGAGACTAAGCACCTGAACCTACATTATGAGACAATGTAGCACATAGATGTATATGCGGATCAGTACTTTGGTAATGTACTAAGCAAATGAGGGTGAATGCAATAAGTAAACAGTATTAACACAATTTATAAAATCATGCATGGTAAATGTAAATAACTCACATAGGCTTGAGTAATCTGAAACTGAGGATCATAAATCATGAACCATAAAGCATATAATATAAATCTTGTGAGCCATTGCATTCAGTTCCAAAATCTGTTCTTTCTGAAACTACTATGTTATCTTGTCAACTGTAAGGGAAATACTTTATCTCAAGACTTTAAGAATCTTAAAAAAATACAACTTCCAATACATATGTCTTTTCTTAAGGCTTTAAACCAATAAGTCATATCAAGAGTAGGGGACTTCTTTTGGGAGGTTCTTCTAACCGACATAAACTATGTGAGCATTCATGGAGTCCAACGTCTTACCCACGTTGGGGAGAGCTGTTCTACCCTTGCCATCGAAATAGAGCTTTTTATCTTAACTGATAACAATCTTAGTCATCCACGTAGAAGCAAGAATAATTTTAATTCTAAGCTGTACGTAATTCTGGGGAATGAAACCTTGGTAACATACCTATCTCGGTACTAAATACTACTCCCATTCTTATGCTCAGGATCTTAGGAAATCCACTTCAAAATAGCACAAGGGTTTACAAGAAAACCAATTATGCTCTTTCTTTTCTTTAAATCTCAAGTCATATGAACAATGTGGATTATTTATCTTAGCTTAGGACCAAAAGGTCAAATCTTTATCCAAAATCTGATAATAATCTTATCATAGGGTGCTTAAAGTACAAATAATCTTGATATAGCAATATCTAATTAGGGTTTAATGTCCCATGCATTAAACTTATGTCAAAACATCAAAATGTTCATGCTTGATAATGTAAATATTGATAAATCAACTCAAAATCTGAAAATTTCTGCAATATGCATGAAAATATGAACATAAACATGCAACTCAACTTCTAAATCACTTAAAATCTCATAATCTTATAAATAGCAATATTGGGTATAAACCTTAACTTCAATTTCCTGAAAAATCACATAAAATTCAGTAAATTTATAATTAAAAATAAGTTTTGAACACAAGGATAAAAGAATTATCCTTGTTGAAAAACCCCACATACCTCAATTGATGAACTAGTTGCTAAGACTTGAATCTTGGATCTCTATTGATGCTTTTAAATTTGAATTTTTGGATTTATTGAGTTGGAAATCCTTAATCTTGAATTTTCTTGGAGAATTATTGGAGAAATTAGGTTTTCTTGGAGAGAAAGTTTGAGCTTTAGGATTTTCTTTGAGAGAAAATTGATGAAACAAGTATAAAGTGCTTTGGAATATGCTTAATTCTTTGTTTAAGATGGATCGGGGCCTTGGGGATTGACCAAAATACCCCTTTTAATATTTAAACGGAATTAAAAAAACAACATTTTCTGAACTGGGTGGCCACCGCGACCCTCCACTATCGAGGTGGCTCACTGAAAATTGACAAATAGGAACTGGGCTTCCTCCGCGATGCACCACCATCGTGGTGCCCCTTTGGAATGGCATTTTAGCTACTGGCGTGACGCGCCAATATCGCGTTGGTCTACTGGAAATGGACAAATAGGAATTTGGACCTCTCCACGATGCACCAAAATCGCAGAGTCTCACTGAAAATTGACAGTTGTGATTTTATACTTCTCCGCGACGCGCTACGGGCCGAAATCACAATGTTTTACGATTGAACTTAAAATAGCCATAACTTCTTACTCGGTTATCGGATTTAGGTGAATCTTATATCGTTGGAAAGCTAATTCAATTTTCTATGCCTTGGAGGGTCTAAAATTGGGAAATTGCATATGTATGAAAAGTAATTCTTTTTTGAAGCTAACACTTGACATTCTAGACATCAAATTGAGTTAAGAAAAGTACGTGGTATTACATTCTTGTAATACCCCACACTTCCGGACTAGAATCTGAACTATTTTCATACGTATTTAGGCCCAAACTTAATGAGTTACAGTTAGATAAAAATATCATCTCGATGCTTTTGCAATTTTTTATGTATCCAACACTTAGTATAAATTTAAGCTCAAAAATTCTGCTTTCCAGGTTTCCACGGATCTGATTCAGATTAGTAAAAAAGTTTCTCATTTTTAGGAATCATGAAATGGTCCCATGAATCATAGATAAATTATTGGACTTGATCATGAAAGTTTACAAAATCCTTCTGATTTCTACGGCTCTGATATTTCCACAACCCATGGACCATGTTGTGAAACCTGCTTTTGAAAAATCTTTTAAAGTACATCTTTAGGGGTATTTTAATCCTTTGTAGAAACTATCTCTCTTTATTTAAAACATTTTCTACATCATTATTTACCCTAATTCTCATATCTAAACACTTTCTTTTCTCTTCCAAAAATCCCAAACTCCCAACTCTAAAGCATCAAGAAAAATCAGAGATTAAAGTTTCTTCTCAATGTTTTCTCATCAAATTCATCATCAAGGGGTATGTGAAACAAATCTTAGTCAAGTAAGTCTTCAATGGGTTCTATAGATTTCAAGCTAAG
The DNA here is from genome assembly GCA_030864215.1 of Capsicum pubescens. Lineage (NCBI taxonomy): Eukaryota > Viridiplantae > Streptophyta > Magnoliopsida > Solanales > Solanaceae > Capsicum > Capsicum pubescens. The sequence goes on along the minus strand of CM061544.1, from coordinate 269,117,306 downwards.
ATTCTCAATTCTAAGAGTTATTCTCAAATTTTTATCTAAGGTATGTCGAACAACTTCTATTTTAAACTCATGTTACAAAGCTTTTGGTTTATTGAGTGTATACTTATATTATATTGATGATTTTGAAACTAGTGTTGAGAAGAATTTTTATGAAAGCTTGCTATTGAATGCCTTATTTTTACTAAATTATTTTTTGATCTTTAATTGAGGGTTTCGAGAGTTGGAATGACTGTATAAAATTGTGAATCTTCATGTATTGAATTTAAATGTTAAATGTTATGAATATTGAAACCATGATTACCAAGTTTTTTAAAAGCTTTGAGTTTAAATTAATAAATTTACATAAATCCCTACTAGTTTACTACTAATTACACCTTTCCCAACTTTTATGAAGATTTCATAAAATTTCATTTTTTAAGTTTTTTTTCGATATATCCAATTACAAGACATATATCGTAGCTTATACATCCAGTGAAGAAAACTACTGCCCGCTAAAAAGGGAAAATAACAAAAATTAACTTAATTGAAGAGTAAATGAAGCTTCATAAATTCAAATTAACAGTCAAAATCCCTAGAAAAATGTAATTAGTTATTATGCTTAATTTCAAAATATCATTCTCCTCATTCATCTTGCAAAATCATCTTCTCCTCTTTTCTCTCTTTTTTTGTTGTGAATTTTATTTTCAATGATTCTTAATGAATATCCCGATATTACTACGATATTTCGGTGTTTGGGTTACTAATATCAAGTATATAAGATATAACTGCTGCAGAATTGGTTGGAGAAAATGTAATGTATGCAAAGTTGATTTCGACAATTGCTGCATAACTTGAAAAAGATGAAAAAAATAAATGCCGATACATTGTTGAAGGTAATTTAGTACTAAAAAATTCAACAAACAAAGGTATAACTATATCAGTTGTTGCTTGCAATGGAGAAATTATACCCTATTCATAAATTTGATGCTACAATTTTATTTTTGGAAGAATGATACATGTAAATTTTAGTTCGTCCTGACTTATTTTTTAATAGAGATATATTTATCATTTAATGGAGTATTGATTAATAAAGTTTGATATCAATACTCAAGATACATAATCAAGATGTATCTTTTAGTTAAAGTTACATCTTATAGTAAATGATTTTCAGAAATATGTAAGCAGAATTACCTGAGATGTGTTGTACAAACTTTATTCAAGAGATACATTTGTTAATTCATGATACATTTGTTACAATATATGTATTGAAGTCTTCTAGGTTGAAGGTTATTTTTTTTTATACGTATCTTTAGCTTACATATATTTTGATATAGTTGTAACATAAATATGAATTTGGTGCAATTTTGTCATTTTCATTTTATATGTATCTGGTTAATTTAACTATTTTATAAAATAGATACATTGCCTAATGTGATATGTCATTGAAATAAGCAGTCGTCATCATTTAATAGGTTAAGACTTCATCGGCTTACATGTACTCAATTGGGAGAAAATGTATCGTATGTCTAGAATGTAGAACATGTAGTTGTGGAAGATTTTGGTTGGACGATATAACATGTCAACACACAATAGCAGTCCCAAAAAGCAAGCACGTAGATGATACGAAGTTTTACTGCTTTGAGTATTATCATCCAAAAACTTTAGTCAAGACATATGAAATTTCGATGATTTCATTGTCGTACAAGAAAGATTGAATTGTTCTACAAAAAATTGTATTACCATCAAAGTACAAATGATCACCTAGTAGGTCAAAGAAATGAAGGCACAAGAAAGTTAGTGAAACTTTAACGTCGAAAAACAATTATTGCGGGCGGTGTAGTTACGAAGGTCACAACAGACGTACCTGTAATTTCTTTCTCAGGGAGAAATAGCCTAAAAGTTTGAAGAAATATTGCAAGTTTCCATTATCTTAGTTTTAGAAGGAACACTTAATTTTTTGATTTTTTAAAAGTAATTGGTAATTGTAACATACCAAGTTCTTGAGCTTTAAATCCTCTAAGAGATGAATAATTGAATTAGCCAAGTTACTAAAGTGGTGTAACACTACCAGTGATAACGGTCTAGGGTAAGACTCATTATGAGACATTACGAGTTATTAGGAGGACTCATTTCTACGACAGCGAGGAACCCAAACGTGGTTCCCTTGATAACGAGTCCAGGGTACGACTCATTGTGTCTCAAAATGAGTCATTATGAAAGAACTGTTATGAAATATCCTGGGTTTGGGACCCTTAGAAAATTTCCAGAATTTCTGGTTTCTAGACAGGATATGACTAAGGGGTACTAGTCGTATATTGGAATACAATTTGTATGGGGTAGTCGTATGCTGACCAGTGGTAGTTTGTGGGATGGAGTTGGTTACTAGAATGTATACGGCTTGGGTTGGTACGAGTTGTATGGATGGACACGGGTCATTTGGCTTGGGTTTTTTCCTTCACTTAACCTTAGACTTGGTAACTTAACTTGGATCTGAGTACGAGTGGTTCACCATGGGACATGAGCTAGGGTACAATTCGTATTCACAACTCATATGGTAGACAATATTCAAACCTCTTGTGATTCTATTTTGCCAGAGGTACGGGCCAAGGGTACTAGTCGTATGCTTGGGTACAACTTGGTTTGGGGTAAGTAGTATGGTGGATAGTATTGAGTCCAAAGAGAAGGCCTAGGTTACAAGTGGTGGGTACCACTCGTATCGAAGGGTACGATCAGTATGGGTCAGTCATACCCTATGATGGGACTTTTATGAAGTTTAAGTGAGGGCAATCTTGACATTTCCCCACTTAACCTATTAAGGACCAACGACTTCTAAACCACTTGGGAGGCTATTTACCCTATTATTCTATCATTTAACACTTAGAAACTTCTCTTAAACATTTTATAATTCTCTCTGAGGCTTTTGGGTAAAGGAATACCAAGGTTTCATCTAGAGTATCAATTTGAGGCTTGTACTGGTGATTTCTTTCCATCATATTATTTGTACGAGGAATTTTATCTTCCGTTATTGTTAGTTCCAACTAAAGGCATGGTTTTATACAATGTTTTCATGGCATGATTATTGTATGATTTTGGTTTTAAAATATCTATTGGGGGGTTTGGTTATAAATGCTTGGTTATGGCTTTACCATATTTTAATTATGTATTTACATTGTTTTAATGATAGTTTGGTTACTTGGTTGCATGGAAATGGTTAATTGGTAATTGAAATTGGTTTTGAAAATACTATGCCCCCAATATGTTTGATGCAATGCCTATGAGAATGCTTTTACTATATTGTTGGACTTTTAATAAAAACTATTTCATAGTATGGTTTGGTAATAAAACCCTTAATGGTTGAAATGGTTTGGAATAGTTAAATAGAATGGTTTAGTTCAATAAACACACTTATGGGGTACAATGTAATCCCCCAAGGAATTATAATAATGGAACACTTGTGGGTTACATGGGACTCTTCCCAAGTTAACTTGATAATGTGATCTATGGGTACATGGGAGTCCCTTGATCTCTTAAGGTTTGGCTAAGGACAATACTTGCAGGTTATAGTCGGTATGATGATTTCACTAATTATAGCTTTGATTAATAAATAATTGGTTGGATAATAAATAATTTTATTTGGGCAAGGATGGCGGGGTGTGATAGCTAACCGTGAAGGTGGGAGTCCAACGGATGAACACTGGAAACTCATGTTTGCCAACATAAGAGGTTGGCCATGGTGACCATATATGATACTCATGAGGTACATGGGAATCCTCTAAGTACACTGTACATATGTATCATAGAGAGCAAAAGGTACTCGAGAATCCCCTACTATTATGGTATTTATAGTTCATGCGGCTGCACATATCGGGTGCCGTGCAGGGGGTTACACTGGACCCATATAGCCAGTGGGTGGTTAAGGATGGTTATGCTACAGATACCCAGGTTAATGGTTTTAAATGGATGCTAAACCCGGTATATATGTATGGGGTTTGTCTGTATATGATTGGTTTACTTGGTTTTACTGGATGACATTATTTTATTCTTATTCTGAGTTCATGCTAGCGTTCACCCGCTAACCCATCTTTGGGTTGGCTGTATCCCCACGTGATGCAGGAACCGACTGTTCTACTCATCCTGCTTAGCTATCAAACATTTGGGATCAACTAATGTATTGAAGTGGTGAGCTTCCATCTTTCAGAATACTCTATTTCATATCATGGATATTTTTATACACTTTGGTTTATTTATGAATATTGATTTTGTCTATGATTGGGGGCATGTCCCAACCAAATATTGGCTTTCTTTTGGTTAAAGGCTTTTGTGGAACCACTATGGGTTGGTATGGGCAGGATCAGTATTGGTATCAGCTATGTTATTGACATTGGTATTGGAGCTGATACCTTTGAATGGTATTGTTGGTTGTTCTATCCTTTTATGTTATGTTATGGAACTTGGTTTGGTTATTATTTGGTTGTTGGTTTATGGTTTGGTCTGGTAATCGGATTGGTTCAGACGGTTGGACTCGGTTAGGCCGGTCCCAATTATAGACTAGAGTTTGGAATTATATAGTTACGCTATCTTGTTAATTTTTCAGAATTCAGCTAACTCAGGGCAGGTGACTGGAGGTTAGGTTGGGTAACAGGGGTGGTCTCTGGTCCTGGTCGGACATAGGATGACTATTAAGACAAGGCCCCGGGTGGCATCATGTCAAGTTGGTATCAGAGATTTAGGTTCATGGTCAATTAGGGGGTCCACAAAGCAGTGTGTAGTAAAGTCTTTTTTAAGGGTATGTAGCACGCCACCCTCATAAGGGAGAGGATACAATGCATTTAGAAATATTTAACTTTCTTGGTATTCTGTTTCAAGCGGCAAGGTCAAAGTTCCTTTCTAATCCTTGTTTGTTCGCATTTCAGATCATGCCTCTGTTAGCCTTCTAAGGTAACGTTTTAACAATGACAAACTAACGGGTAGATCTTTGCAGGATAAAGGAGGCAAGATACTAGAAGATCGCTGATGGTGAAAGAATAAAAAAACAAGTAAGGAAGCCGGGTCCAGGAATAGAAGGACAACAAATCAGGATCAGCGACATCCAAAGGGAATCAATCAGAATGAGGACAACAGAAGGAGAATCATAGTCCCATAAGTCTCAACAAATCAAGTCAATCACAGAGAATTTCTGGCCCAAAAGTCTCGATGAATTAGATCAATAATAGAAATAAAAGATCACAAACACATTTGGAAAAGCATAAATCTATACTAGACCAAAAGGGAAAATAGATCGTGGACATATCTGATATGAACATGATCCAAAGCCGTATATAGACATATCTAATATGGACATATCTGATATGGACATACCAAACAACTATATTCCTCAATCAAGAAATCAATTTAAATCCTTGATTGAGAAGAAATATCTTGGGTTTCCTTATGAAGAGTAGCAGCCGAAGACTATAAAAGATGAAAACTGAAGACAGAGACGGGTTATCCAACTTCAAGGAGAAAAAAAACAAAGTGTCTCTTTCTTAGTCTCACAAGGCTTTGTAACTCTTAGTTTATAATTGTTATATAAAGAGTAGGATCGAGTCAACTTTGTAACATCAACTGAAGTCGTGTCATGAGATCTGAAGGGAAAAATAAGTCTTCAGAACTTGTTTCCTATCATTGTACTCGAGACCGACATTGAACGATTTAAGAAAGCTTTAAAACCCAAGGGGACTAAAAGTAGGCACCACATTGGTGTTCCGAACCAGGATAAATCTTTATGTTATTACTTTATGTTTAGTTGTCTATTTGCTTAATTGTTTTAGAACTAATCTATTTTGTGAAGTGTACTGATCTGCAGGCGAGTTGACTGTGAGGAGTCACAGAAGAAAATTTCAGTTCACCCCCTTCTTGAATTTCAATTGGTATCAGAGCAGGTCTCACTAACTGCATTGCTTAACTGCAAGTGAGAAAAGATCAGATGACAAATTATCAAATTCTTAATGCTCTTCTTCAGGATGGCCACTCTTCCACAAGAACACCATACTTTAATGGACAACATTACTCTTACTAGAAGAATAGGTTCAGAATATTTGTCCAATCAAATGACTTCCAAGCCTGGGTTGTTATCAAGAAGGGTCCAAAACTAATTCCAGGACTTACAGAAAAGTCTAAGGATAAATATAAAGAATCCAGTAGTTTTGACATAGAAGACCTTGAAAGCTTTGAGGCCACCAAAGGACAACAATAGGTAATTCAAACTAATACATGGTCTATAAGTTTACTTTTGTGTGCAGTTAGTGGGGAAGAGTATGACAAGATATCTTGTGAAATCGCAAAGGAAATGTGGGACAAATTGGAGGTAACCTATGAAGGAACCTCCAAGGTCAAGAAGTCAAATATTACTTCTTTGGTCAATGAATATGAGTTATTCAAAATAGAAGAGAATGAGGACATTGAAACAATGTTTGCTAGATTCAGTAAAATCGTGTGCAAACCGAAATCATTGGGGATGATTTATCCACACAACCTGTAAGTATAGAAGCTGGTCTGAAGTGTCCCAAAGATTTGGGAAACCAAGGTTGCCATTTTGGAAGACGTAGATCTTCACAACATGACATATGATGAACTATGAAGTAACCTTATTGCATATGAAAAAAAATATATTAATAGGTACCTCCTTGAAAAAGAAACTAGTAGCCTTCAATGTTGCTCCAACCGAAGAAGTGAACATTCTTGAAGAGGACAATAGTGAAGGAATGTCTCTCATAAATCATGGAGTAAGGCAAGTCATGATACAGAGACAATGGAGATCCCAAGTAAGCAAGAATGATTATTCCACCAGAAATGATGAATGTTGCTACTACTGTGGAAAGCCTGGAAACTTCAAACAGAATTGTCAAAAATTAAAAAGAAGAACATCCAAGAAAAACAAAAATTTTGGAGCCTGGAGTAATGAGGATAAAATTGAAGAATAAATAAAGGCCGCCAATATATGCTTCATAGCAACAAGAGGACCTAGCGAGATAAGACAACACGACTATCATAACTGTAATACTCTTGAATCCAACTTGGATATGATAACCAATGAGTTTCAAAAAGTCATAGCTAAATATAATAAACTAGCTCAAGATAAGAAGAGTTGTGAAGCTCAATTTAAACAAAACTCAAAGAAGAACGTCAAAACTGGCAAATAGAAATAAAAGCATATCAAATTGAAATTGACCTACTTCATGAAGAGCTTGATGATGCATAAATAAAATTAAACAGTTTAAGACTTCCCTAAGCCATAGTTTCCTAAGATAAAATTCATTTAAAAACTATTCGATTTCCTCACCAGGGTCGTTTAAATCAGCTAAAACTTCTTTCTCCTCTCGAGGACCTGTCTATTTTATATGTGGACAGAAAGGGCACAAGTCTTATAGTTGCTGGCATAAGCCTAAAAATGTGTGGGTTTGGAAGCCTAAAGGAATCATATCTAACCCACAAAGACCCAAGATCGCTTGGGTACCTAAGCATAATTAATCTTCTTATTTTGCAGGAACATGTCCGCAAAATCTATAAAAAAGAGGGATTGGTAGTGGATGTTCCAGAAGTATAGCTGGTAAGAAAGGGATCTTTTCTATTTTAAAGAATGTAGACAAAAAAGTAGTCAGTTTCAGTGACAACGCCGGAGGCAATATCACCAGAGTCGGATATACTCTCATTAGAGTCGACTCTTGCATATGAAATGATGTACATAAATAAAGATAGTATCCCTCCAAGATGGAACTGACCTCAATTATATCTCTGAAAAGGTCAGAATCATTATGGATTATCTTTATTATTTGCTACCCTCAAATATTTTAAGATGCCTTATATGATTTTATTCATGAAGAAATTTCTTATGACCAAAATCATGTTATTGAAATTGAGTATTTTTATTTCAAAAAGGGTTAATTTTGATAAAATTCTAAGTCATTAAATGATTTTTTACATTTTTTAATAATATTCTTGATAATTCTAACTTTTTTGTGAGAATGTTGCTTTTCGGATGAAATTTTTCATCACATGAGCGATACTCCAAATTCATGACTCAGTAATTAACAATCTTTAGTTGATTTGCCAATAACTAGAGTATTTTACAGTCATTGGGAGTTTCCGTACTTAAATACAGTGAACTATGTGTCATCTACTTGGATCTAATGTGTCTTACGAATCTGTGCCCATGATGTGTAACAACTTCTGTAATCTTAGTCTACCTATATATGCTAAAGATTCATTTCATTTGAAATCTGGTAATAAGTGGTAATTTTATTCTACTGACTCTGAAAATTGTTGGTAGTTTTTTTTTTTTATGTTTTTATAAGAATTTTTTTTTCAAAAATTTGGTATAATATATTTTGAAAGATTTTGTTTTAGAAAAATTCGGTACTATATATTTTACCAAATCTCTAACCATTTCTAAAGGCTCTTATTTTTGTCATAAAAATCATCAACTACCTTCTGACCTCGTCCTTTCCTTTCAAATCTCCCTCTTTCTATGCCACCCTTTTCTCTTCCTTCATCATTACCTTCTCTAGACCCTCTCACTTCCCAACACTCCTCCGCACTCTCATCTTAAACCCTAACCCCTATTTCTCCTCTTTTAATCTATATTTTCCTCTCTTTTTTTCCCTTTTATACTCATCTATCCCCATCTTCCTTACTATAACAAAAACCCAATCAGTGGCTAATCTCACTAAAACTTCTCCTAAATAAAATTCCTCCAACTTTGACCCTATCCTTCTCTCAAAATCCTCTGAATAAGCCAGTCAACTGTGTAAAAAAATGTACTACTTCTAGTCCCATGTCATCCTCTAAGAAAAAGAGATCCTCTCCGCTGGAGTCTCTTTCTCCAGAGGACATGCATAGGTTCTGGACTCTCACTCACAAGGAGAAGTTTCTCACCTTCAAGAAACGCTCTCTTATTTCTAGTCGATTCATCAATCTCTCTCACCTAAAGGAACCCCACTGCAATATCGGTCACTTTCTCAAAGCTTAAGACTTGTCAATAAAGTTTCACCTATGTGGCCTGGAAGTTTTTGAAGATCCTATCATCATGTTCTTTGCTAATCTTCACCTTTCCCCTGACAGTGGGGAACTAGAAACCCTAGTTCTTGGTACTCATATTATTCTAAATGACTTCTTATTTGAGAAAGTATTTGAAACCTAATTCTTGGGTGTTGTCCCTTTCATGAATGGAACCCGGCCAAAGAATTTTGAAGTTTGTTTTGATGAAGCAAAGAAGGACGTCTCAGGTCTTGACTCAAACAACCCCTCTTTTATTCTTCTGTACCTCAACTTTTGCAATAGTATTTTGGCTCATAACATTGTAACCACCTTGAATCCTTGAAAGGGATCTCTCAGTAATGTGACTTGCAGAGATGCATTTCTTCTCTACTGCCTGATCAAAAGATACAAAATCAGCTGGAGTGCCTGGCTTCGTGAATACATGATAGAGAATGTAGTTAACTCCCATGCCTCGGCAAGTCTACCTTATGGTTTGCTCATCACTCAGATTCTTCTTCACTATGGAATTGACCTTTCAGCCTATCCAGTGGTAGAAGTCTCTGCCACCTATGATTCAATGACCTTCGCATGCATGGGCTATGTTCTGATTGAAAAAGAATGGTGTAAAAAAGAGCCTATCAAAGGCCGGATTAACACATCCAGGGTATGTAATCTTGTGCCTAATTCTATGTCTTATGCAGATAAGGAGACTGAAGAACTCAAGAGCAGACTCACTGCTATTAAGGAAGGAATATCCAGCATCAAGGAGTCGACTGCTAAGCTACTACATCAGGGCAAAAAGATAGGTACTGGCATAGGAAAAGTGTGACTCTCCATTGATTGTTTTAAACATAAAGGAGTGAGATTGTTTAACAGAATGTTCTCCTAAGTTGAGTCCATCAAGTCTGAATCCTCTTCCTCCTCAAATAAGCTTGCCATTTTTGTTTAGAACTCTTACTCCAACTTTACCAAGAGTGTTGAGAAATCTTGTGATCGATTCTACTCTAACATGCATAACACTCTTACTTATTTCCTTGCCAAATAACGCTAAACTATTTTATTCAAAAGGGGGTTTATCCCTTATCGTACTCTAGTCTGTATAAAGACACTACATACTCCTGCTCTAACATTTTTTTTCTTCCATGCTACCGTAACTTTGCATGTCTAGTATTCTATGTTTTATGGCTTTTTATTTTCTTGTTAGGTGTTTTTGCTCTGTCCTTTTCCTTGTTTTGTGGATGGGTATTATTTTTTTCTGTGTTGTGTATTTGCTCTGTCCTTTTTTATTATGTCAAAAGGAAGTGAAGATGCACATCAGTCAACAAGACAGGGAAAGAATAAGACAGGGGAAGCAAGTCAACTATCATCACATCAGAGTCAACTACAGCTACCAAGACAGAAATTCAAGGAGAGCTAGCCAACCATCTTAACTACAACCACCAAGACAGAAAGTCAGGGGAAGATAGTCAGCCATCTTAACAAGGAAGTCAACTGATGTTTAAGTTTGTCATTTTAAAAAAGAGAGAGATTGTTATCCTTCTAAGGTAACGTTTTAATAATGAAAAACTAACAGGTGGATCTTTACAGGATAAAGGAAGCAAAATACTGGAGGATTGCTGATGGTGAAAGAATTAAAAAAGCAAATAAGAAAGACGGGTTTAGGAATAGAAGGACAACAAATCAGGATCAGTGATATCCAAAGCGAATCAATCAAAATGAGGACAACAGAAGAATAATCCCAGTCCCATAAGTCTTGACAAATCAAGTCAATCATGGAGAATCACTGGCCCAAAAGTCTCGACGAATCAAATCAATAATAGAAAGAAAAGATCACAAGCACATTTGGAAAAACATCAATCTATACAAGACCAAAAGTGAAAATAAATCATGGACATATCTGATATGAACATGATCTAATATAGACATAATCTAAAGCCATATATGGACATATCTGATATGGACATTTCAAATGGATACATTCCTCAATTAAGGAATCAATTTAAATCCTTGATGAAGAAGAAATCTCTTAGGTTTCCTTATAAAGAATAGCGATCGAAGACTATAAAAGATGAAGATTGAAGACAGACACAGGTTACCCAACTTCAAGGAAAAAAACCAAAGTGTTTTTTTCTTAGTCTCACAAGGCTTTGTAACTCTTAGTTTACAATTATTATATAAAGAGTAAGATCGAATCAACTTTGTAACATCAACTGAAGCTGTGTCACAAAATTTAAAGAGCAAAATAATTCTTCAGAACTTGTTTTCTATAATTTTACTTGAGCCCAAGATTAAAAAATTTAAGGAAGCTTTAAAACCCAAGGGGACTGGAAGTAGGAACCACATTGGTTTTCCAAACCAGGATAAATCTCTGTGTTATTACTTTATGTTCAGTTTTCTATTTGCTTAATTGTTTAGAACTAATCTATTTTGTGAAGTGTACTAATTTGCAGGCGAGTCAACTGTAAGGAGGAAGTAGTTGACTCGCAGAAGAAAATTTCAATTCATACCCCTCTTTAATTTCAGCCTTGTTGATCTAAAACACAAGGAAATTCTTCTATCTTATCTGGGGATAATGTCGATGGAGTATGCCCCACATCTGGAGTTCATACTCGGTCCAGGGGTCCTATTCTTCATTTTTTAGAGTTCCACTAGTTGGTACTCGTCCTCCTCAAGGTGAGGTGACTAACATGGAATTTCGTCAATTGATTTATACTATTTCTCAGTTGGCTGCTGCTTAGGCAGAACGGGATGTATTTGGTGTTTAATCTCTAGAGGCCACAAAGGTTGGCCACCTATTTTTACTAGTGTAAAGGTGGAGGAGGATTCTAAGGGCTTTTTGGATGAGATGGAGAAAATATTTAGAGTAATGCAAACAACAAATATTTATAGCTTATCGGCTCAAAGATGTTGCGTACCAGTGGTATGAGGAATGTTATAGTGATAGGGATGATGTTTAGGAGTTGTCTTTGTAGGAGGCCTTTTCTAACAACTTCTTGGATATATTTTTTCCTCAGGAGCTAAGGGAAGCAAATATGGAGGAGTTTGTGAATCTTAAACAAGAAAAAATGGCTGTCAAGGAATATGCCTTGAAATTTCATCAATTGTCCAAGTATGCTCTGGATTTAGTGTCAGATATAAAGGCTAGGATGATAAATTTCACTTTTGGTCTGTCTCGGGATTTGATCCCTAAACGCAAGACTGCTTTACTATTGAAGGATATGGATATTTCGACATTGGTGGTTCATATATAGCAAGTAGAGGACGAAAAGAGGAAACTTAAGGAGTTTGGGGAAAGGCAGGGTAAAAAGAGAAGGTTCTTTGAGCAGGAGGGCGGTTGGGATGGCGGTAATTGGCAAAAGAAGAAGTGTGAGAGTTTTGGTTCCTTCTTCATAACTAGTATTCTTTACTCGAAGCAGTCGGGTGCCAGGTATCAGTAGGGTGGTTATAATTTCTGAGCATAGGGTGCCCAATATCAAGCAAGTGGGGCTCAGTTGGCCTTATCATTCCCTCCTTTCCAGTTCTATAGTCGTCTTTATTGGGGATTTTATGATGAAGAAAGGGACAGGTGTTTTAACTGTGGTCATCCTTGCCATATGCTCAGAAATTGTTCAGTTGGAAAGGGTGCTTTGGGAGCAGTCAAAGCTTTGATTGCTTCATCTTCTGCTCCTGAACCTAGTGGTACTACTTCTATGTCTTCTCCTACTTGTGATACCAACACAGGACGGAATAGGTTGTATGCTCTTGCATCCCGATAGGATTTTGAGGCATCACCTGATGTCGTGACTGGTATGTTATAACTCTTTTCTCATGACGTGTATTATTGCTTGATCTAGGGTTCACTCTTTCTTATGTGACCCTATTTGTGGCTATCTGTATTGATTTTGATCCTGAGATTATTTTGGAACCTTATTCTGTCTCCACCTTGGTAGGTGACTCAATTATTGCTAAAAGAGTCTATAAGGTATGTGTGGTATTTGTTGGTGGCAAGCAGACCTCGGTGGATCTACTTAAACTGGATATGATGGATATTAATGTAATTCTGGGGATGGATTGGTTACACTTTTGTTACGAGTCCTTGGATTAATATACTCGTAAGGTTGTCTTTAGGTTTCCTGAAACTCCGGTTATAAAGTGGGAGGGTGATTCCCTAGCTCCTAGGAGAGGTTTATTTCTTATCTTAGAGCTCAGAGATTAATCTCCAAAGGGTGTCTTTATCACTTGGTCCTAGTTAAAGATTCTAACTCGGAAGGTCCTTCTTTACATTCGGTCTCGATGGTAAACGAATTCCTGAGGTCTTTTCGGATGATCTTCTTGATGGTCCTCCAGATAGGGAAATCGATTTTGGTATTGATTTGGTTCCGTACACTCGTCTAACATCTATTCCTCCTTATAGAATGGCTTGGGATGAGTTGGGGGAACTCAAGGAGAAACTTAAGGATCACTTAGCTGAGGGGTTTATTCGTCTTAATATATCCCCGTGGGGTGCACCAGTGTTGTTCATACGCAAGAAGGATGGTTCTATTTGGATGTCCATTGACTATCGGCAACTGAATAAGGTAACAGTTAAGAACAAGTATCCTTTTCCAAGGATAAACGACTTGTTTGATTAGTTGTAAGGTGCTAAATTCTTTTCCAAGATAGATCTTTGGTCTGGTATCATCAACTTAAGATTAGGGCGGAAGATATCCCTAAGACGACTTTTTGTACTCAGTATGGGCACTTTGAATTCTTGGTTATGTCATTCAGTTTGACTAATGCCTCAACGATATTTATGGATTTGATGAATAGGGTATTCAGGCAGTTTCTTGATCTTTTTTTAATTGTTTTATTAATGACATCCTTGTTTATTCTAAGAGTGAGGTGGATCATGCTAATCACCTCCGTGTGGTGTTGCAGACCTTGAAGGAACAATAGTTGTATGCTAAGTTCTCTAAGTGTAAGTTTTGGTTGAACGCTGTAACTTTCTTGGGTCATATTATTTTTAGCGAGGGGATCATGGTGGATCCACAAAAGGTTACGACGGTTAAATGATGGCCTAGACCCACGACTCTAATCGACATTCGGAGATTTTTTTGGTTTGGATGGGTATTATTGGTGGTTTGTGGAAAGTTTTTCAGTGATAGTTGCTCCATCGACTAAGTTAACTCAGAAGAAGGTAAATTTTTATTGGTCGGAGGCTTGTGAGGGGAGTTTTGAGAAGCTTAAGGATAAGACAAATTCTGCTCCAATTCTGACATTACCTAAAGGTAATGAGGGGTTTGTGGTTTATTATGATACATCTTGGGTGGTACTTGGTTGCGTTTGATGCAGCATGGGAAGGTGATTTCCTATGCTTCCAGGAAGTTGAATGTTCATGAGAGAAATTATCCTACCCATGATTTGGAGCTTTTAGTAGTGGTTTTTTCTTTGAAGATCTGGCGGCATTATTTGTATGGAGTGCAATTGGACATCTTTTCTGATCATAAGAGTCTACAATATGTGTTCACTCAGAAGGAGATAAATCTCAGGAAGAGGAGATGGTTGGAGGTTTTCAAGGACGATGATATGAGCCTTTATTACCATCCAGGTAAGGCTAATGTTATTACTGATACTCTTGGCAGGTTATCTATTGGGATTTTAGCTCATATGGATAAGGAGAAGTATGAATTGGTGAAGGATACTCACCGCTTGTCTAATCTTAGGGTCCATCTTCTAGACTCCGAGGATGGTAGTGTGATGGTACAAGAAGTAGTTCGGTCGGCTCTTAGTATAAGGAGAAGCAAATGCTAGATCCTATCTTGATAAAGATCAAGAGTGATGTTGGTGGGCAAAAAATGATGTTACTTGATATCTATGGTAACGGTACTTTATGGTACCAAGGTAGGTTGTGTGTTCCTAAAGTTGATGGTTTATGACAAAGGATTTTGGCTGAGGCATATGAATCATGTTATGTTGTTCATCCCAGTTCGAAAAAAATATATCATGATCTCAAGGAGATATATTAGTGGAATGGTATGAAAAGGGATGTGGCTGATTTCATAGCCAAATGCATGGTGTGTCAACAAGTTAAATTTGAGCACGTGAGGCCTAATGAGTTGTATCAAGAAATGGAGTTGCTGGAATGAAAATAGGAGGTAATCAATATAGATTTTGTTACAGGTCTTCCTCAGTGTTTGTAAGACCCTACAAAAACCTAAGCTCAACTCAGTCTTTTAAGCTTACTAAGGGATCCCCAGACTTTGAAAATTCTAGATAAGTATTCAGACTTAGTATTATTTTGGCCTTCATAAGTTGGAAACTCTATTTCATGACTCTTATGATCTTAAAGTAGCGATCTTCAGATTGATTCATGATCAGGAATGTCAGTCGGTGTCCCCAGACAAGTTTCAGATGTTTTGAACCTCGTTTAGACTATGTTCAAGTGACCAAAATAGTGAGTCGACGCGAACTCGATACATCACGTCGTTCGTAGTGTCGACAAATAATTTTTCCCTCATCTCAGTGCAAATTCCAGTGAACTGACACTGACTCAACGTAGCGCGTTGTCCATCGCGTCGATGCTAATTATGTGGTTCCTCGATCTGTGCATCAAGAGTACAATTTTTATTCATTAAAAAGTCACATCCTTAGGGGTATTTGCATATTTTCCCACATCTTTCTGCCCCCCAAAACACAAAATTTAGTCTTCTATTTGCAACATACACTATTTGTTTCATAAATTTCTCATGAACAAAAGCCCTAGGTGATTGAATTTCAAATTCAAGGCTCAAGGTTCCACCTTTAATCTTCAAGAATTTAGCAACCAAGGTATGTCAAGTGTTCATCCAAGGGTTCCTTCCACCCTTGGAGTCCAAGAAGCTCTTTTAAACTTCAAGTAGAATGATTTCATGCTTCCATGATTTGGATTCAAGTGTATTCATGATTATAATGTTTATTGGATTCTATTCCATGATTAAGTGCAAGATTTATGTAAAAACAACTATTATGTATGCAGTATCATGAGAATTAATGTTAAATCCTTGAAATTGTGATGCTAATGTGTTGATTAGTACTTTGTGCATATACAATGCCTTCCAAGTGTTTGATGAGTTGTTCATGAGAATTAAATAATGAAATTATATCATGTTAACACGTATTCAAGTTCATGTCATGCAAGTGTTTGCCGGATTGTCCGAATGAATAAATGATGATCAAGTAGTTATTTATCATGTTTCAAGATTGTACCATGTCTTATAATTTATGCTATCGAGTCTTGGGGGTATTTAATACCCGACAATTTAGCTGATTACCTAGATCCATGGTCAGTCTCAAGATAGTATTAGTCATGTCACGATTAGTATTACTCTCAGTCAGTTACAAAACTCAGGAAAAACTTAGTAGACTTAGTATAAGTCTAGTCCAATTCAGTATTCAGTTCAGGCCTCAGTAAATTCAGCCAATTAACAAAATTCAGTAGTATTTCATCACTCAAAGGAGCTCAGTAAACTCAGTCTAGTTCAGTTAGACAGTATAATCAGTAACATTTTAGTCAAGCCTAGTATGAACTAGAAATCAGTTCAGTGTCTATTCAGTTGGGAGTAGGATTTAGCACCGAGTTAACCCAGGGATGAGGGCATTCATGTCAGCAGAGGGTTTGACCCTTAGTAGAAATTCTTGCATTACAGAACTACATAGCTAGCGTAGGTTGAGATATCTTCCTGCTAGATATTATGAGGGTTAATACATCTTTTTCGAGCTTTCCTACTAGAGAGGGTTGATAAAAGAGCTTTCCGTCAGAGAGGGTTAACTCATAGCTTGACTTTACCCATAGCACAGTATTGATACCCTTCCAACTGGGGTTAAAGGTTGGACCCCAATCTATTAAAAAAGAGGCATATCGATTAGATGATTACCTCCCACAGTCTCAATTTCAATTCCAGTCTTAGAATAGAACTCAATTCAGTTCAACAGATTTAGGACTGTCAGATACAGTCACTCAGTTTAGTATGAAACTCAGTATAGTTCCATAGGATCAAGACTTTCAGATATAGTCACTCAGTTATCAGCTACATAGTATAAGTAAACTTAGATATCAGTAATTCAGTATCAGTATACTCAGATATCAGTTAATCAGTATTAAGACTCAGTATTCAGTGTTATCAAGATCTCAGTTAAAGTTTACGCATTCATGCATGTACTCTCATCCAGTTATACTCATGTTATTCAGTCAGTATTGTTCATGCATATAAACCCATGCATTTCAGCCTACCTCACTTAGCATACCAGTACATTCAAAGTACTGATGCATACTTTTCTCTTGCACTATGATGTCTTATATCATAGGTTCAGACGCACGGGCTCTGATCATCCCTAGCAGTTACAGATTTTTAGCAGTCAGAGTTAGTGATGAGTCCTCATAGTTTGAGGACATGATTGTTATTTTAGTATTTCAATTTATTTCAGTAGCCGAAGTTAGTTGGGGACTTGATCCATCAACTCCACATTTCAGACAGTTTAGAGGCTTTTCAGGCTAGGGTATTTTCAGACAGATGTTTCAGTTTTGGTATTGTTATACCTTATTCAGTTTTAATTCAGTATTAAACCTTATGGAAAGTTTCCGCCTAATTTCTGCATATTACAGTATTATTATTCAGTTATTACAGCAGGTATCAGTCATGGGTTAACTTTTGGTCCTTCGGGATTGTGAGCACCGTGTAGCATCCGGGGTATAGACTCGGGACGTTACAAACTTAGTATCAGAGCCTAAGGTTCAATAGATTCCTAGGAAGTCTAAAAGCCGCATCTAGTAGAATCTTATGCATGGGTGTGTAGCGTGCCATACTTATGGACAGGAGGCTATTAGATCTTTTAGGAAAAGTTTCCCTTCTCTCAGTAATCATGTCGTGCGAGTGAGAATGAGCTCAAGTTAAACTCTCAATCTAATTTATCTCTTTCTCATTCTTCCATAACATGTCTTCCATAGAAGCTAATGAAAGAAGTAACAAAAACCAGTCAGCCCCTCTGCACATTCAGGCAGATCCCCCGAATGAGCATGTTTCTCATGCTGAGTTTAGAGTTTCTTTCACCGCCTTGGCTCATTCAATAGTTGCTCAAAATAATCAGCTGTCTGTTATCCTATCTAGACTTATGGGTCATGCTCTATAGAGTAAAGAAGAGAGGCGTAGGAAAAAAGGGAGAAAGAATAAAAGGGCCAGAACGTCTAGGCCAAAGAATGGCCGAACTAACCCCTTTTGTCTAAAATGTGGAAAAAACCACCAGGGTATCTGTAGGGCTGGCAGTGATGTATGTTTTGGCTATGGCAAGCCAGGTCACAGAGTCAGAGATTGTCCCCAGTCAGGTTCCCAGGGTCATCAAAATCGTTCCCCAGCTCAGTCTGGTCGCCCAAATTAGTAGGGTGTTGCTTCCAGTTCCACTAGTGGGCAACACCCAGATAGGATTTATACACTTTAGCCCCAATACGATCAGGAAAGTTCTCCTAATGCGGTCACTGGTACATTACAAGTTTATCATTTACATGTTTATTCTTTGCTAGACCCAGGAGCATCTTTGTCCTTTGTTACTCCTTATATAACTGTTGAGTTCGGAGTCAGTCCCAAAATCCTAGTAGAGATTTTATTAGTCTCTACCTCAGTGGGTAAATCTATTATAGCTCGGTGGGTATATAGGAACTATCCGATTATGATATCTCAGAAAGTCACTTCAGCAGACTTAGTCGAATTAGAGATGACTGATTTTGATTTCATTCTTGGCATGGATTGGCTTCATTCCTGCTATGCCTTAGTCAGCTGCAGAAACAAAATTTTCCAGTTTCAATTTCTGAATAAACCCGTCCTAGAATAGAGGGGTAGTACTTCAGCACTTAGGGGTCAGCTTGTTTCTTACCTTTGGGTGAGAAAAATGATTTCTAAGGGATGTGTCTACCATCTCATTCGAGTCCGAAACTCTAGTTCAGAAACCTATACTCTTGAATCAGTATTAGTAGCATGTGAATTCCCAAATGTGTTTTTCGAAGATCTTCCCGGAGTTTCTCCCGAAAGGGAAATTGACTTTGGAATAGACCTTCTTCCAGACACTCAGCCCATATCTATTTCTTCATACATAATGGCACCTACAAAACTCAAAGAATTAAAAGAACAGTTAAAGGATCTCCTAGATAAGGGATTCATCAAACCTAGTGTG
This sequence comes from Capsicum pubescens, assembly GCA_030864215.1. Lineage (NCBI taxonomy): Eukaryota > Viridiplantae > Streptophyta > Magnoliopsida > Solanales > Solanaceae > Capsicum > Capsicum pubescens. The sequence continues at coordinate 269,098,154 of CM061544.1, read as the reverse complement.
TCCCCGTGGGGTGCCCTAGTTTTATTCAGGCATAAGAAAAATGGTTCTCTCAGAATGTGTATTGATTACCATCAGCTAAATAAAGTCACGGTCAATAACAAGTATCCACTTCCCAGAATTGATGACTTGTTTGACCAACTTTTGGGTTCCAGTTACTTCTCTAAGATAGACCTCAGATCGGACTATCATCAGCTTAGAGTCAGGGAATGGGACATTCCGAAAACAACTTTCAGAACTCGGTATGGTCACTTTAAATTCTTAGTTATGTCATTTGGTTTTACTAATGCCCCATCAGCTTTCATAGACTTTGATGAACCGTGTGCTCCGGTAGTACTTGGACATGTTCATCATAGTCTTCATAGATGACATTATTGTCTTTTACCGTAGCGAGAATGATCACGCAAATCATCTCAGAATCGTATTCTAAACTCTTAAAACCCATCAGTTATCATGATATCTATTCATGTCTTACATGTTATATTTATAATCATAGCCCATACTCATGCACGTTACCAATCATGCACACTTATAGTTCCTATTATAAGGAGTTCCAGTTCACTCAGTGTTGCGAATCATGTTCCATGAATATAGAAACTCCAGACTCAGGTCATGCAGCTCATGACTCAGGTACCCATGTCATGCTATACAGTATGCTCAGTTCCCATAACCCATGCTACACTCCTAGAGATTAGCTAAATTCAGATTTCATCATGCATATCCTCAGTTTAGATCTTTTAATAAATCTATGGTGTTGACATTCTATTCCTCAGACCTCAGTTAAGTGTCGAGTTTGGTATAGTATTCATGCATACATCATGTCCTCATATTTTAACCCTTTAGTGGACTCTCCTTACAAAATGATATAGTAATGAGCAGTTGCTTAGAAGAGAGACAGTAAATGTTTTATGTTAAGAAAAAATTATTGCATACTAGTTTTACATGAGGCTGTAGCTATGAAGATAGGCTTGAATGTCATGTTGATGTGTAAGTGGCTAAATATATTTCAGAGATTGGAGTAATCTTGAACATAGTGGGAGAATTCAGTCTAGATCAGACCTCAGTAGGTAGAGTTATCAGAACCCAGTATTCAATTCTAGTACAGTGTCGTTGCAGTCTTAGTTATAGTCTCAGTCACAGTCCCTGTCCAGTAATCAGATCAGTAACTCATTTCAGTTTCAGGTTTGCTTGACCATAGCATACAGTTATCAGTTATTCAGTTATCAGTATTTCAGTACCTCAATTTATAGACTACTTCAAAATCATGTGATATACTTGGTCTTGCATTCTCAAATAATACAGTTTTCATGAATTCACGCTCAGTTATATCATGTTACTCAGTCAGTCCCTTCCTTATATGCATAATACTCTACAGTTTTAGTCCAGTTATTCAGATTAAGTACAGTTTAATATTACATGACCAAGTATTCAACTATCAGCCATTCAGATAATCAGATAAGTTAGTAAGTTTATGCACTCGTGCTCAACACCCATGTGAATATTTTTAGTAGTCTCAGGTGATGTGTTGTACTAAAGTGGAGAGTATAGTTGAGAGAGTATTCAAGGGATAAGCCTAAGCTTGAAAATTTGTAGTCGCAGTGCATAAGGCTGAGTCATTTCATCTTAGATGATGTTTTGTAGGCCCCGACTCATATTACAGAATTTTAGCTAGGATGTGATTTTCTTATTCAGCTATTTTATTTAGCCATGCCAAGACTCCTTACTCCCTAAAGCGACTAGAACTCTATATAAAGAGTGTCAAAGAAAGGCTCCAGTAGAATATAAGTTTTCAGCATAAGTTAGTCCGTAAAACTAGCAATTCAGTTTAGCAATTAAGCGAACAATATTTGTATGGTTGGGTTTCCCATCCTTCCATCTAGTCACATTATTTGAAGTCTCATGAATATAACTATTCCAAGATCGAGAAACTATGCGGTTTTGAGGTTAGCTCAGTTAAGGTGTCATGCCTCGATTTCAGAACCCTAATATGCATTCATGATTCGATTCGTAGGTGCACTGTGCATCATCTCAGTTTTTCCTCAGTATCTTAACCAAGTCAGTATTCTTCAGGGGACATAATGTCCCAAGGGGGAGATGTGCCATAACCCCTGATCTTGGATGTCCCAAACCTTCTAGTTTCTCTTTACGTAAAGAATTTAGTTTGGAATAATAGTCACTCATGAGTGGACCCTCAAGTTCCAATTTCAGCCGTAAGACATGTATTCAAGGAGCTTATTTAAGTTCATGATATTCAGTTCTTGTATCATGTTTAAGGCTCAGTTATGTTCTCATATTCCCATTCATGCATGTTCAGTAACTAATCTCGAGTTGAGATCGGTGATTTTGTGTTCGTGAAAAATCTCTCCTATGAAAGGAGTGAAGAGGTTTGGCAAGAAGGGGAATCTCAGCCCCCTATATATCGGTCCTTACCGAATTCTCAACCATTTTAGAAAGGTAGCTTATGAGCTTGAGTTGCCTTCAAACTTAGCTTCAGTGCATCCAGTGTTCCATGTCTCCTTTCTTAAGAAATGCATAGGTGACCTAGCAGTCATAGTCCCTATAGAGGGCATGGATATTTAGAACAACCTCTCTTATGAAGAGACTCCCATCAAAATCCTTGATTATCAGATTCACAGACCAAGGAAAAAAGAAGTCTCTTTAGTCAAAATTCTTTGGCGGAATTAGTCCATTGAGGAAGATACTTGGGAAGCAGAGGTAGACATGCAGCCTAAGTATCCTTACCTCTTCTCCGCAAACTAAGACTCAACCTAAGGTAACAATTTTTCTTTGAATTACTCAGTCTCATGTTCAGATATAGCTACCAACTTGGAATCAATTAACATTGCATACTCAGTCATGCATTCATGAATTAGTTCAGTCATGTACTCATGTATCAGACATGCATGTCTAGTATATAAGCTCATCTTATCAGTAATCTCAGTCATGCATTCACGAATCAGTTCAGTCATGTACTCATGCATCAGACATGCATGTCCAGTATATAAGCTCAACTTATTAGTAATCCCAGTCATGTATTCATGAATCATGTTTAGCTATGTACTCATGCATCAAATATACATGTTCAGTATGATACTTCAATATATCAGTAATTTTAGTCATAAAATCATGCTTCAGTTAAGCATGTCCAGTGTCTAAATCCAGTCTATCAGTATTCTTAGTTTAATCAGTCTCATTTGAGAACGAACGTTCCCAAGAGGGAGATATTGTAAAATCCCATAAAATCCTAAGCTGAACTCAGTATTTTAAGCTTGCTAAGGGGTCCCCAGACTTAGAAATTTCTAGCTAAGTATTCAGACTTAGTATTATTTTGGCCTTTGTAAGTTGGCAACTCTATTTCACGACTCTTATGACCTTAAAGTATCGATCTTTAAATTGATTCATGATTAGGAATGTCAGTAAGTGTCCCCAAACAAGTTTCATATTTTTCGAACCTTATTTAGACCATGTTCAAGTGACCAAAATAGTGAGTCGATGTGATCTCGATGCATCACATCGTCCATAGCATCGACAAATAATTTTAACCTCAGCTCAGTGCAAATTCTAATAAACCGATGTGGCGCATTGGCCATCGCGTTAATGCCAACTATGCGGCGCATTGATCGGCATATCAAGAGTTCAATTTTTAGTCATTAAAAAGTCGTGTTCTTAGGGGTATTTGGATTTTTTCCCACGTCCTTCAGCCCCCCAAAACATGAAATTTAGCCTTCTATTTGCAACATACACTCATTATTTCACAAACTGCTCAAGAACAAAAACCCTAGGTGATTGAATTTCAAATTCAAGGATCAAGGTTCCACCGTTAATCTTTAAGAATTTAGCAACCAAGGTATGTCAAGTATTCATCCAAGGGTTCCTTCCTCCCTTGGAGTCGAAGAAGCTCTTTTAAACTTCAAGTAGATTGATTTTATGCTTTCTATAATTTGAATTCAAGTGTATTCATGATTATAATGTTGATTGGATTTCAATTCCATGATTAAGTGCAAGATTTATGTAAAAACAACTATTTTGTATGTAGTATCATGCGAATTCATGTTAAAGCCTTGAAATTGTGATTCTCATGTGTTGATTAGTACTATATGCATATACAATGCCTTCCAAGTGTTTGATGAGTTGTTCATAGGAATTAAATAATGAAATTACATCATGTTAGCATGTATTCAAGTTCATGTCATGGAAGTGTTTGCTAGAATGTCCCAATGAATGAATGATGATCAAGTAGTAATTTATCATATTTCAAAATTGTGCCATGTCTTATAATTTATGCTATCGAGTCCTGGGGGTATTTAATACCCGATAATTTAGCTGATTACCTAGATCCATGGTCAGTCTCAGGATAGTATCAGTCATGTCACGATTAGTATTACTCTCAGTCAGTTACAGAACTCAGGAAAAATTTAGTAGACTTAGTATCAGTCCAGTCCAGTTCAGTATTCAGTTCAGGCCTCAGTAAATTTAGCCAGTTAACAGAATTCAGTAGTATTTTGTCACTCAACGGAGCTCAGTAAACTCAGTTTAGTTCGGTTAGATAGTATAATTAGTAACAGTTCAGTCAAGCCAAGTATGAAATAGAAATCAATTCAGTGTCAATTCAGTTGGGAGTAGGATTCAGCACCGAGTTAACCCAGGGATGGGGGCATTCCTGCCAGCAGATGGTTTGACCCTTAGTAGCAATCTCTGCATTACACACTACATAGCTAGCATAGGTTGAGATATCTTCCTGCCAGATATTATGAGGGTTGATACATCTCATTTGATTTTTCCTACCAGCGAGGGTTGATGAAAGAGATTCCTATCAGAGAGGGTTAACTCTTAGCTTGTCTTTACCCATGGCATGGTATTGACACCCTTCTAATTAGGGTTATATATTGGACCCCTATCTATTCAAAAAGGGGTATGTCGATTAGATTATTACCTCCCACAGTCTCAGTTTCAGTTCTAGTCTTAGAATAGAACTCAGTTTAGTTCTATAGATTTAGGACTGTCAGGTACAGTCACTCAGTTTAGTACAGAACTCAGTATAGTTCCACAGGATCAAACTGTTAGATACAGTCACTCAGTTATCAGCTACACAATATCAGTAAACTCAGATATCAGTAATTCAGTATCTATTTACTCAGATATACGTTAGTCAATATTCATACTCAGTATTCAGTGTTATCATGATCTCAGTTACAATTTACGTATTCATGCATATACTCTCATTCAGTTATATTCTTATTATTTAGTCAGTATTATTCATGCATATGAATCCATGTATTTCATCCTACCTCACTTAGCATACGAGTATATTCAAAGTACTAACACATACTTTTCACTTGCACTATGATGTATTATATCATAGGTTCGGATGCACGAGCTCCTGATCATCCCTAGAAGTTATAGATTTTTAGCAGTCAGAGTTAGTAGTGAGTTCTTATTGTTTGAGGGAATGATTGTTATTTCAGTTTATTTCAGTAGCCAGAGTTAGTTGAGGACTTTTCCCATCAACTCCACATTTCAGACAGTTTAGAGGCTTTTCAGGCTAGGGTATTTTCAGACAGATGTTTCAATTTTGGGATTGTTATACCTTATTGAGTTTTAATTAAGTATTGAACCTTATGGAAAGTTTTTGCCTAATTTCTGCATATTACAGTGTTATTATTCAGTTATTACAGCAGGTACCAGTCATGAGTTAGCTTGTGGTCCTTTGGGATTATGAACACCGTGTAGCGTCCAGGATATAAACTCGAGGCATTACAGTCTTGGAACAAATTTGATTCAATTTGGGTTATCATGGATAGGATGACAAACTCCGCTCACTTCTTACCAGTGAGGACTAACTTTTTGGCTGAGGATTATACGCGATTGTATCTTCAGGAGATTGTAAAGCTACATGGGGTGCCTGTCTTGACTATCTCTGATTGTGGTACATAGTTTTTATCTCACTTCTAGCGGTCATTTCAGAAAGGATTGGGTACTAAGATGAGTTTGAGTGCTGCTTTTCATCCGCAGACGGATGGGCAAGAAGAAAGGACTATTTAATCATTGGAGGATATGCTTCATGCATGTGTGATTGACTATGGTGGCAATTGGGATGAGCATCTAACTTTGGTAGAGTTTTCTTATAACAATAACTATCATTCTAGTATTGGGATGGCCCCTTTTGAGTCATTGTATTGTAGGAGATGTAGATCTCCCATTGGGTGGTTCAAGCTTGGTGAGGCAGATATGTGTAATACCCCGTAAAAGTCTTAGCATATTTCATGTCTTGGTTGCATGTAAAGGGGGTGGGGTCCAAAACTTGAAAATTAGCCTAAGTATTGAGGACTTAGTAATTTCAAAGGCCCCTAAACTTTGATGATTTTACTTTTGATCTTCCCGACCTAAGAATATCGATTTTTAAGTTGATTCATGATTGGGTTTGTTTAAAGTATATCTCAAGTGAATTTTGAAATTATCAGACAAACGTAGGAGTGTGTTTGGATCATCAAAATAGTAGCAACACCAGGATGAGCATGCAACGACCCCTCTAATTAACCTCTCTAGAGACCGCAGTGCCCCCTCCAGTTCACCGCTCCAGAGCCCGTGGTGCCCCCTCTAGGGCACCGCTCCAGATCCCGTGGTGCGCCCTTCTACACTCATCCAACTTTTTGTTCCTCGATAATTAAGGGCATTTTGGTCACTTTCCTTCACCTAATCAGTCCATAACACAAAATTTAGCTCTCTAAAGAGCATTAGTTGCTCTTTAAATCCCAAATCCTCTCAAAAGAGGCCCCACTTTCCTCAAGAAAAAACCCTAACCCATTCTCAAGAAATCAAGGAATTCCAGCTTAAAATCTTACAAAATTCCCAAGAATCTTTGCAAAATAATATAGTGAGGTATGTGTGATGTTCATCCATGGATTCCTTTCACCCATGGAGTCCAACAACCCCTTTTTGGTTTTAAATTATGACATTTTTCATGTTTTAGTTGAAATATATTGATGAATCTCTTGTTAATTCAATTACAAGTTATGTTTATAAGTGTTTTCAAGTGGAATGAGCCATTACATGTTTTAAATTTTGTAATCTTCATGTTAAATCCGTAAGTTATGATTTAGTATTATAATCATGTTATTCTCGCATGCTTTACCCTTCCCCATGCTTAAGTTCATGACTCTCACGTGTTAGATGAAATTCCTAAGTGTTGGGATTTGAACAATGATCTCCTACTATGGTTTAAAGCTTTTATATGACAATATTGTTAATTTGATTCAGTGCTGGTGGGTTATGAACACCCGATACCTTTGTGATTTACATAAATTTAGCTTTTCAAGTATTCATACAGTTAATCCATAAATATCATCAGTGTACTTGGATATTTATGTTCATGATGAGTGTTATCAGTTATATACTAACATTCAGTTGAGTTTAGTTCAGTCCAGTACCAGTGTCAGTTCAGTTGGGAGTAGGATTTAGTATCCAATCAACATAGGGATGGGGGTTGACCTTCCAGTTAGGAATAGGTCCTTAGTGGTAGTCCCTAAGTTCCAAAACCACATAGCCAGCGTAGGATTATGAGATTTCACCCACTATTTTAGGATTGACACTCTCTTAGGGGTCACCTGCCAGTTCAGGACTGACTCTCTAGTCCTTCGGGACATCAGATTAGTGGATTCATACATCCAGTGTTAGTACCCGTGGCAAGGTAATGGCACCCTTACAACTGGGGTTATCGGTTGGACTCCAATTAGCTCAGATTGGGCCATGTTGGTTATATGATACCTCCCACAGTCTCAGTATATTATTTCGGTGTATTCTCTATTTAGGTTTGTTTGACCAAGTGTACATACTTTCAGTTATTCAGTTATATAATTTATAGTCTTTCAGATTTCAGACTTATTTCAAATTACTGATTTATCCTTGGTCTTTCATCCTAAGATTTTGTAGTTTTTATGCATTCATGTTCAGTTATCTCATGCCATCCAGTTAGTCCTCATTTTATATGCATAGTACCCCATGTATATTAGCCTGACCTCATTTCATATACTAGTATATTCAAAGTACTGACTACATACTCTTCTTTACGCAATAATGTCTTATATCATATGTTCGGGTGTACTGTTTCCCGACCATAGTTAGACAACTCAGTGTAATCCAACAGCTATAGTGAGTCCTCATCTATCGAGGACATTTTATGTTTATTAGGTTATTTTAGTATTTTATTTTGTTTAGTCAGTCAGAGTTAGTTGAGGGTCTATCCCATCAACTCCTCAGTCAGTTTAGAGGCTTTCAGACGTTTAAACAGTCAGTTAGACAGCTAGTTAGTTACTTTTAATTTTATTAGATATTTCAGACTTATGATTGATTCGATATTTCAGTATTTAGATTTATATTTCCTTCACAGTTTATCTTCTGCACATTAGTTATGGTCATATTTATTTAGTGCTCACAACAGGTACTTGCTCATGGATTAGCTTGTGGTTATTTGTGACCATAAGCACTGTTGTTGTGATTAGGGGGTAGCCTCAGGCTATGAAAAAACTTGGTATTAGAAACCAGATTTTTAAAGTGTCCTAGGGAGTCTAAAAGTCGCATTGAGTAAAGTCTTGTGCATGGGTGTGAAGCACGCCACACTTATAGACAAAAGTCTACAAGATGTTTTAGGAAAAGTTTCTCTTATTTTAGTATTCATATCATGCGAAAGAGCATGAGCTCTACTTAAACTCTCTTTCTAACTCATTCTTTATTCTGTTTACAGACAATGACTCCTAAAAGAAATAATGGAAGAAGGAACGATAATCAGCCCGCACCACCGCCTGTTAAGGAAGGTCCCCTGAATGGACATGTCTCTCATGCCGATTTTAGAGCTGCTTTTACTAACTTAGCTTATTTAGTGGATGATAAGGACAATCAGTGAGTTGTTGCACCAGCCAATCCAATGGCAAATACAGTTACGGTCAGGATTCGGGATTTCACCTGGATGAATATCCCTTTATTTTTGGGATCCAAGTCTTAGAAGGATCAGCAAAAGTTTCTTGATATGGTTGAGAAAGTGACAGATGTTATGGGCGTCACGTCAAGTGAGAGTGCAGAGTTGGCTGCATATCAGTTATAGGATATGGCTCACACCTAGTTTAAGTAGTGAAAGGAGGATAGAGGTGTTGAGGCAGGGCTTGTTGAGTGGTAGGAGTTTGCCATGACTTTTCTAGATAGGTTATTCCCGTTAGAGTTGAGGGGAGCTAAAGTGCATAAGTTTATCAATTTGAAGCAAGGTAATATGAGTGTGAATGAGTACTCGCTTAAGTTCACTCAGTTAGCAAGGTATGCTCCTTCGATAGTGCCTGGTAATAGGTCTAGAATAAGTAAGTTTGTATATGGTGTATCTGATAGTATGGTTAAGGAGTGTAGGACTGCTATGTTGATTAAGGAGATAGATTTATCTATACTTATAGTTCATCCACACCAGATTGGGGAAGAGAAGCTTAAGGAGAAAGAGAAAAAGAATAAGAAAGCCAGAATAAGTAGTTTTAACTTTTTTTAGCCAAGGTCAAAAGGTGGTAACTATTTGCAGTTCTATAAGAAATTCTTAGTCCAAACTCCATCTTCAGCTAGTGCCAAAGTTCAGGAATGACAGCTGGGATAGAGCACCAGGCTCTAAGTCACAAGGTAGCGTGAACAGTAGTTGTACCAATCTGCTTTGCAAAAAATATGGCAGGAATCATCAAGATGTGTGTCAAGCTGGTAGTGATGTGTGTTTTGGGTGTGGCAATACAGGCCACAGGGTTAGAGAGTGTCCAGTAGTTTCTCAAAGGGGAAAGGATTTGTGTCAATAGGGCCAATCCAATATGTCATCAGCTCCAGCAGGTCACCCGACTCAGCAGGGCGCTAGTTTTAGTGCCACTAGTGGTCAATGCCAGAATAGGTTGTATGCACTCCATTCCCAATAGTGTCAGGAAAGTTCTCCTGACGTAGTTACGGGTACGTTACAAGTCTTTCATATTAATGTTAATGTTTTATTAGACCCTGGAGCTTCACTTTATTTTATGACTCCTTATATAGTCGTCAACTTTGGGGTCAGTCCTAAAACATTAGCAAAAACCCTTTTTAGTGTCTACTCCAGTAGGTGTCTATATTGTAGCTAGATAGGTATACAAAAACTATCCGGTCATAGTATCCTAGAAAGTCACCTCAGTTGACCTCGTGGAATTAGAGATGACTGATTTTGATGTCATTCTCAGCATGGATTGGATCCACTCTTGTTATGCCTCAGTTAACTGCAGAAATAGAGTCTTTCAGTTTTAGTTTCTCAATAAACCAGTTATTGAATGGAGGGGTAGTACTTTAGCGCTTTGGGGTCAGATTATTTCATATCTTAGAGCGAGAAAGATGATATCTAAGGGATATGTTTACCATCTTGTTCTAGTCAAGGACTCTAGTTATAATACCCCTAGTCTCGAGTCAGTTTCAGTAGTAAGAGAATTTCCAAATGTGTTCTCTGAAGACCTTCCTGAAAGGGAAATTGATTTCAGAATAGATCTCCTTTCATATACCCAGCCCATCTCTATTCCACCCTATAGAATAGTTCCAGCTGAGCTTAAGGAGTTGAAAGAATAGTTGAAAGATCTCTCAGATAAGGGATTCATCAAGCCTAGTGTTACCCCATGGGGTGCTCCAGTTTATTCGTGCATAAGAAAGATAGTTCTCTCAGAATGTGTATCGATTATCGTTAGTTTAACAAAGTCACAATCAAGAATAAGTATCCACTCCCCAGAATTGATGACTTGTTTGATCAATTTCAAGGTGCCAATTATTTTTCTAAGATAGAAATCAAATCTGTCTATCATCAGCTTAGAGTCAGAGAATGTGACATTTCAAAGACAGCCTTCAAAACTTGGTATGGTTACTTTAAATTTCTAGTTATGTCTTTTGGACTAACGAATTCCCCTGCAACTTTCATAGAATTGATGAATAGGGTGTTCAAGTAGTACTTGGACATGTTCATCATAGTTTACATTGACGATATTCTTGTCTATTCTCGTAGTGAGAATAATCATAAAGACTATCTGAGAATTGTTTTACAGACCCTTAGAGCTCATCAGTTATTCGCCAAATTCAGTAAGTGTGAGTTTTCTCTAGGATCAGTAGCTTTCATTCACCATATCATTTCCAGTGATGGCATTAGAGTTGACTCTCAAAAGACCAAAGCATTGAGAAACTAGACCAAACCTATCTCTCCATTAAATATCAGGAGATTTCTGGGTTTGGCTAGCTATTACATATGGTTGTTGAAGGGTCTTCTTCTATTGCCTCCCCCATGTATCGACGACTTAGAATAAAGTTAAGTTTCAATGGTAAGATTCTTACGAGAAGAGTTTTCAGGAGTAGAAGATTCAACTCATTTTTGCTCCAGTATTGGCTTTGCCAGATGGTTCAGATGGAATTGTGCTTTACTGTGAGGCTTCTAGAGTTTGTCTTGGTTATGTGTTGATGTAGAAAGGTAAGGTCATAGCCTATACCTCTAGACAACTTAAGCCCCATGAAAAGAATTATTCTACCCATGATCTTGAGTTGACAGCTGTTGTATTTTCTCTGAAGATATGGATACATTACCTTTATAGGGTTCATGTGGATGTGTTCACAGATCACAAAAGTTTGCAGTATGTGTTCTCGCAGAAATATTTGGATCTTCATCGGAGAAAGTATCTTGAGTTGTTGAAAGATTATGCTATGAGTGTGTTGTATCATTCAGGCAAGGCCAATGTAGTGGCAAATTCCCTTAATAGGTTGTCCATGGGCAGCGTTGCTCATGTTGAGGAGGATAAGAAGAAGTTAGTCAGTGAGGTTTATCAGCTTGCTAGATTAGATGTTTGGTTGGTTGATTCAACATAAGGTAGTGTATGGGTTCAAAATGGTTCAGAATCATCCTTGGTTGCCGAAGTAAAAGAGAAGCAAGAAAGAGGCCCTAGTTTGGTTAAGTTGAAGGAGAAGGTTAGATATCAAATATGGAGGTTTTCTCCTACGGGGGAGATGGTGTACTTCATTGCCAGGGTAGATTATGTATTCTATGTGTTGATGACTTGAGACAGTGAATACTTGTAAAAGTACATGGTGCCCCGTACTCTATCCACCTAGGAGATACTAAGATATATCGTGACTTGCGGAAAATCTATTGGTGGAGTGGTATGAACAGGGATATTGTGGAGTTTGTAGCTAAGTGTTCAAATTGTCAGCGGGTTAAAGTCGAGCACCAAAGGCCTAGTGGCATGTTGCAGGAGTTCAGGAGTTCTTACTCAACTGAGGATTATGTCAGGCTCTATCTTAGGGAGTTATTTAAGTTGCATGTGATTCTGTTGTCTATCATATCAGATAGAGGTACTTAGTTTATCTCTCACTTTTGGAAGGCTTTTCATAAGGGTCTTGGTACTCAAGTTCATCTCGGTATAAATTTTCATCCTCAGATAGATGGTCAGGCAGAGAGGACCATTCAGACCTTAGAGGACATGTTGAGAGCATGTGTAATTGATTTTATATGTAGTTAGGATAATCACTTACCTTTGGTTGAGTTTTCCTATAACAATAGTTATCACTCCAGCATTCAGATGGCTCCATTTGAGGCTCTTTATGGAAGGAGATGTAGATCTCCTATTGGTTGGTTTGAGGTAGGTGAAGCTTCTTTGATAGGGCCAGATGAAGTGTTTGATTCGATGGAGAAAGTTCAGTTGATTTAGGAGAAGCTGAAGACAGCCCAAAGCCATCAGAAATTCTATGTTGATATGAGGAGAAAAGATCTTAAGTTTGAGGTTGGTGGTTTGGTTTATTTGAAAATCTCACCCATGAAGGGAGTGAAGTGATTTGGAAAGAAAGGAAAACTCATTCCCCATTATTTTGTCCCATATAAGATCTTGAGTCATTTTGGGAAGGTAGCTTATGAGCTAGAGTTGCCTGCAGATTTAGCGTCAGTGCATCCAGTGTTTCATATTTCCTTGTTAAAGAAATGTATTGGTGATTCAGCTGTAGTTTCTCCCTTAGATGGTGTGAATGTTAAGGATAGACTTTCTTATGAAGAGGTCCCAGTTGAGATCCTTGATCGTCATATTCGTAGACTACGGAGTAAAGAAGTTCTCTTGGTCAAAGTTCTTTGGTGGAATTAGTCCGTTGAGGGAGACACGTGGGAAGAAAAAACATATATGCAAACCCAGTACCCTCATCTTTTCTCCGCAAACTCATATTCAACTTAAGGTAACGATTTTCCTCAGATCGACTCTCTTTTATTCTCAGTTTTAGCTATGTAATCCATTTCATGTCATTGAATACATTCAGTTCAGTTCATGTATCATGTTTCAGACTGAGTTATGTAATCATGTTTCCATTCATGAATGTTCAGTATATGATTTGAGTTTCTTTAGTACACTCAACTAAACCCGTCTCATTTTAGGACGAATGTTTCCAAGGGAGAGATATTGTAATAACCCATAAAAGTCTTATCTCATTTCAGCTCTCGATTGCATGTTTGGGGGGGTCCAAAACTTGAAAATTAGCATAAGTGTTAAGGACTTAGTCATTTCTAATGCCCCCAAATCTTGATAATTTTATTTTAGATCTTCCCGACCTCAGAATGTCAATTTTTAAGTTGATTCATAATTAGGGTTGTTCAAAGTACATCTTGGGTGAGTTTTGGAATTTTCATACGAGTGCAGGGATAGTTTTGGGTCACAAAAATAGTAGCAGCACCGGGATGAGCTCGCGGCTCCCCCTCCAGTTCACCGCTCTAGAGTTGGCGGCGCCCCTTCCAGTGCACCGCTCTAGAGCCCGCAGCGCGCCATCCTTCAGCCGTCCAACTTTTTGTTCCTCAATAATTAGGGGCATTTTGGTTATTTTCCTTCACCCAATCAGTCCATAATACAAAATTTAGCTCCCCAAAGAGCATTATTTGCTCTTTCAATCACAAATTCTCTAAAAACAAGCCCTACTTTCCTCAAGAACAAACCCTAACCCATTCTTAAGCAATCAAGGAATTACAGCTTCAAATCTCAAGAAATTCCTAAGAATATTCATAAAATCATCTAGTGAGGTATGTATGATGTTCATCCATAGATTCTTTTCACCCATGGAGTCCAAGAACCCCTTTTTGGTTTTAAATTATGAGTTTTTTCATGTTTAAGTTGAAATATCTCCATGAATCTCTTGCTAATTCAATTACAAGTTATGTTTATAAGTGTTTTAAAGTGGAATGAGCCATTACATGTTTTAAATGTTGTAATCTTCATGTTACATCCCTAAGTTATGATTTTAGTCTAGTAATTATGTTATTCTCACATGCTTTACCCATCCCCATGCTTAAGTTCAGGACTCTCATGTGTTTGATGAAATGCCTAAGTGTTGGGTTTTGAACAATGATCTCCTACTATGGTTTAAAGCTTTTATGTGGCAATATTGTTAATTCCATTCAGTTCTAGTGGGTTATGAACACCCCATACCTATGTAATTTACATAAATTCAACTTTTCAAGTATTAAAATAGTTAATCCATGAATTTTATAAGTGTACTTAGATATTCATGTTCATGATGAGCGCTATCAGTTATATAATAATATTCTGTTGAGTTTTTTTCAGTCCAGTACCAGTGTTAGTTCAGTTGGGAGTAGGATTTAGTACCGAGTGAACATAGGGATGGGGGATCACCCGCCAGTTAAGACTTGATCCTTAGTAGTAGTCCCTAAGTTCCAAAACTACATAGCCAGTGTAGGATTATGAGATGTCACCCACCAGTTTAGGAATGATACTCTCTTAGGGGTCACCCGTCAGTTCAGGACTGACTCCCTAATCCTTTGGGACATCAAATTAGTGGATCCACACAGCCAGTGTTAGTACCTATGGAACAGTACTGTTACTCTTCCAACTGGGGTTACAGGTTGGACTCCAATTAGCTCATATTGGGCCATGTCGGTTATATGATACCTCCCACAGTCCCAGTACAGTATTTCAATGTATTCTCAGTTTAGGTTTTCTTGGCGAAGTGTACAAACTTTTAGTTATTCAGTTATATAGTTTGTAGTACTTCAAATTTCAGACTTATTTCAAATTACATATTTATCCTTGGTCTTTCATTCTTAGATGTTACAGTTTTTATGCATTCATGTTCAGTTATCTCATACCATTTAGTTAGTCCTCATTCCATATGCACAGTAGCCCATGTATATTAGCCTGGCCTTATTTTATATACCAGTACATTCAAAGTACTGACTACATACTCTTCTTTGTACAATGATGTCTTATATCATAGTTTCATACGTACAGTTTCCCGACCACAGTTAGACAACTCAGCGTAATCCAGCAGCTGTAGTGGTGAGTCCTCATCCATTGAGGGCATATTATGTTTATATAGTTATTTTAGTATTTCATTTTATTCATTCAGTCGGAGTTAGTTGGGGGTCTGTCCATCAACTCCTCAGTCAGTTTAGAGGCTTTCAGGCGTTCAAATAGTCAGTCAGTTACTTTCAGTTTTATCATATGTTTTAGACTTATGATTGATTCGGTATTTCAGTATTTAGATTTATATTTCCTTTTCAGTTTGTCTTATGCATAGGTGCCATGTTCATATTTATTCAGTGCTCACAACAAGTACCTTCTCATGGGTTATCTTGTGGTCACTTATGACTGTAAGCACCGTTATTTTGACTAGGGGTTAGCCTCCGGTCATGATAATATGTTTGGTCCAGATTTGGTTCATCAGGCTATGGTAAAGGTGAAGGTCATTTGGGATAGGCTTAAGGCTGTCCAAAGTCGCTAAAAGTCCTATGTAGATGTAAGACGTAGAGACTTGGAGTTTCATGTTCGAGATAGGGTATTTCTCAAGGTATCTCCCATGAAGGGAGTAATGCAGTTTGGAAAGAAGGGAAAGCTCAATCCCCGGTATATTGGTCCTTATGTGGTTTTGCGAAGGGTTGGTAATATGGTGTATGAATTGGAGTTTCTTTCTAGTTTGAGGTCCATTCATTCGGTATTTCATGTCTCCATTTTAAGGAAGTGTCTGGGTGATCCTTCTTCGGTTGTTCCTTTGTAAGGGTTGGGTATATCGAATTCTCTGTCTTATGAGGATATCCCGGTAGAGATATTAGATCGGTAGGTTCGTCAGTTGCAGACCATGGATGCGGCCTCGATTAAGATTCTATGGTGAAACCACAATGTGGAAGAGGCTACATGTGAAGCGGAAGCGGACATGAATTCCAAGTATCCGCATTTGTTTTCTGCTTCGAATATTCAGGCGGAAGGTATGTGCTCTTGAAACACATCTCTATTTTCTGTCTTTATCAGAGGAAAGGTTGATTTCCTTACAACTTTGTTTTCTATCTTAAAGGTAAGAGTAGAGGCATCTAAGGGGTGTAAGTCGTGCATGTACTACCTTTTCCGTCATTTGGGGACGAATGATCCTAGTGGGGGAGACTAAAACACCCTATGTTTAGGACCCTTAGAAAATTTCCTAGATTTCTGGTTTCTGGATAGGATACGATTAAGGGGTGCCAGTCGTATGTTGGAATACGATTCATATGGGGTAGTCATATGCTAACAAATTTTTGTTGGTGGGATGGAGTTAGTTACTAGAATGGATACAACTTAGGATGGTATGAGTCGTATGGATGGATACAGGTAATTTGGCTATGGTTTTTCCTTCACTTAACCTTAAATTTGGTAACTTAACTTGGATCTAAGTACGACTGGCTCAGCATGGGTCATAATCTAGGGTATAAGTCATATCCATAACTCGTATGATAGACAGTGTTCAAACCTCGTGTGATTCTACTCTGCTAGGGGTACAAGTCAAGGGTACTAGTCGTATGCTTGGGTAGGACTTGGTTTGGAATAATTCATATGGTGGAAAATGTTGGGTGCAAGAAGAGTCCTAGGGTACGAGTTATGGGTACCACTCGTATCAGAGGGTACGACCAGTATAGGTCAGTTGTACCCTATGACAGGACTTTTATGATGTTTAAGTAAGGGCAATATGGACATTTCTCCAGTTAACCTATTAAGTCCACATGACTTCTAAACCACTTGGGATGTAATTTACTCTATTATTCTATCATTTAACACTTAGAAACTTCTCTTAAACACTCTGTAATTCTCTTTGCCACTTTTGGGTAAAAGAAGGCCAGGGTTTCATCTAGAGGATCAATTTGGCGCTTGTACTGATGATTTCTTTCCATCATCTTATTTTTATATGGCATGTTCTTGTCAAAATTCGAACTAGGGCCTAGACGTAATGGTCATCCCAAGCCCAACCAGGATCGAGAACTACCTCCTATTACCCAATCCAACCATCGTATACAAACTTTGATGGGCTGAATTTTAAGCATAAACAAGATAGCGTAAATGCTCTCATGAAGACTCTGGGCTAGGGTCACAACCGTGACCTACCCAATCGAGTCCAACCGTACTGTACCAACCATCCAACCATACCAAGACAAACCAAAGGCCATAAACCAGGCTATAACCAAAGAGAATACCAAAACATAATATGATAATCAATCCTAAAATATAATATGATGGAACAACCAATAATATCATCAAAGGGTGTAAGCCCCAACACCAATACTAGTTCTAAGGCAAACACCAAAACCGATCCCGCCCATACCAACCCCCAGAAGTACCACAAAGCCTCTATCTGAAAGACTAAAAATATCTGGTTGGGACATGATCCCAACCATGGCCAAAACCAATATCCAAAATAAAATTAAAATGTCTAAAGATGTCCATAACATGAAATGGAGCCTTCCGAAAGGATGGAAGCTCACCACTTCAGTCCAGTGCTGATACCAAAATCTAAATGCTAGACAGGAGGATTAGAATGGCCGGTTCCTGCATAGCATGGGTATACAACCGTCAGTAGACGGGTTAGCGAGCAATCGGTAGCATGGACTCAAGATAGGGATAAAATAATGCCAGTGATAAAACCATGTGAAACCATCCATAATGCATACAACCATACATACATCTCTAAGTGCTGGGAAAGGGAACCGGGTTTAGTATACATTTAAAACCTTTACCTAGGCTGTGTAGCTTTGCCGTCCTAAGATACCCACGGACAATATGGGTTCAGCTCCCCCTACTGAAAGGGCCCCAGTATGTATATCCCCACGACCAGGGAAGTATGCCATGTGATAACTAGTACATCCCCTAATATGAGGTATGATATCATGCACACGGTCTACCAAGACCAACCTCATATAGAAAAATATAAGTTTCAAATTTCGGTCCCCCGGGACCTCCACCTTCTAAGGCTTAGATACATCTCCTCCTTTAATGCCCAATTAAAACCATTTCTAAGAAATTCATTTACCTTTTATTAACCAAGGCCATTTAGTGGTGGTATCGTCATACCAACCATACTTGCAAGCACTACCCATAGACAACCATATGTAAGTTTAAGGGGACTTTCGAGTGCGCTTCCATTTACCATATTAAACTTCTTGGGGGAATCCGTACCCCACAAGAATAAACATTTATCCATTTTCCTTTCCAAACCATTTAAACCATGCATAAATCTTTTACCAAGTTTAAAAGAAGCAAGAGTTCTATTTAAAAATAATCAATGCAATGAACAATATCTTTATAAGATTTTTGTCAAACACCTTGGGGGCATAGTATATATCCAAAACCAATTCCAATTTCCAATAACCATTCCATGAAATCAAATTATCCAAAACCAACATCAATGCATATAAAAGCATAATTAAAACCATGGAAAACCATAACAATCCATTTATAACAAAACCCCCAAATCATATTGGAAAACTCAAAAGCATACAATAATGGAATCATGAAAACCAAAATAAAAATCATGTCTTTAGTTGGAACTAACAATGAGGGAAGAGCACATGACTTATACCGAAGAATTGATGGAAAGAAATCACTAGAGCAAGCCCCAAATTATCCTTAAGAAGAAACCATAGCTCTCTTGCCCCAAAAACTCTTGAGAGAATGATGGAGTGTTTAGGAGTAGTTTCTAAGTGTTAAAGAGTAAAATAATAGGGTAAATACTTTCCTAAGTAGGTTAGAAGTCACAGGGTCCTATTAGGGTAAGTAGGGAAATATCCAGAATACCCCCACATAAATTGCACAAAACCCCATCAGGGATACAACTAACCCTTATGAGTCGTACCCTTCCAATATGAGTGGTGGGTATACAAGTGGTACCCACCACTCATATCCTGGAATAAACCCCTGGACCCAACACTGTCAAGTATATGACTCATTTAACCAAGTCATATCCATAGCATACGATCTATACCTCCTATCTATATCCCTAGAAGAATAGAATACCAAGAGAATTAAATATTGTCCCCTATACTGGTACAAGATACGACTCGTATCCAACCATACGACTCATATCCACTAAGTCGTATCCATTCCAGTAACCTATCCATCCCACCAATAAACACTTGTCAGTATATGATAGGATTATACCACTCGTACCCCAACATACGGCTCGTACCTATGAGTCGTAGTGGGCCCAGAGAATGGAATTCCAGGAAATTTTCTAAGGGCTAAAACCCAGGATGTAACATTCTCCCCTACTAGGAACATTCGTCCCTAAATGATGTACAAGGTAGGGGTAACCACACACAGAGTTATTTGAATTATCTAACATATTCCTAATCTTCATCAAAGTTTAAAAACAAAGAGGAAAATATATTAATCTTTCCTTTAACAAACTCAGAAAATAAATATGTGTTCAAGAACACGTACGTTTTGCATGAATCTCGAGAGCAGAAAACAAGAGCAGATACTTGGACTTCATGTCCTCCTCCACTTCCCATGTAGCCTCTTCCACTTTATGGTTCCACCACAGAACCTTAACCAAATCCACATCCTTGGTCCATAACCAATGAACCTGCCTATATAATATCTCAACCGGGACCTCTTCATAAGACAGAGAATCTGAGATACCCAACCGTCAAAAGAAACAACCAAAGAAGGATCACCGATATACTTTCTTAACATGGAAACATGAAAGACGGATGAGCCAAGCCTAAACAAGCAGGAAATTTCAATTCATACACAAAATTAACAACTCTTTGCAAAATCTAATAAGGACTAATAATCTGGGGACTGGGCTTCCCCTTATTGCCAAACTGTACTACTCCCTTCATCGGAGATACCTTTATGAACAACTTGTCCCAAAACTGAAGCTCTAAGTCTCTATGCCTAATATCTGCATAGGACTTTTGGCGACTCTGGGAAGCCTTAATTCTATCCTGAATCACCTTCACCTTCTTCATCACTTGATAAACCAAATTCAGACCTAACATGTCTGCCTCACCAAGCTCGAACCAACCAATAGGAGATCTACACCTCCTACTATACAATGCCTCAAAAAGGGTCGCACCAATACTAGAATGGCAACTATTGTTGTAACCAAACTTCGCCAAAGGTAGATGCTCAACCCAATTGCCACCATAGTCAATTACACAAGCCGAACCATATCCTTCAATGTCTAAATAGTTCTCTTTTCTTGCCCATCTAACTGCAAATGAAAAGTAGTACTCAGACTAACCTTAGTCCCCAACCCTCTCTGGAAAGATTGCCAGAAATGAGATGTAAACTATGTACCACAATCAGAAATAGTAGTGATAGGTACCCTGTGCAGCTTCACAATCTCCTGAAGATACAACTTCACATAATCCTCCACCAATAAGGTAGTCCTTACTGGCAGAAAGTGAGCAGACTTCATCATCCTATCCATGATGACCCAAATTGAATCAAATTGGTTTCGATACCAAGGAAGACCGATAACAAAATCTATATTGATTACCTCCCATTTCTATTCGGGCAACTCAAATTCTTGATGTAATCCACCAGGCCTCATATGCTCAACCTTAACCTATTGACAGACCATGTACTTGAACACAAAGTCAACCACATCTCTCTTCAAACCATTCCACCAATAGATCTCCCTGAGATCATGATACATCTTTGTCGAGCAGGGATAAAAAATACAGCACGACTCATGCGCCCTTAACCAAAATCCTTTGCCGCAAACTGTCGACATCAGGAATATACAACCTCCCTTGGTACCGCAAAGTACCATCATCACTAATCTAAAACACCACTACCTTTTTCCCACTAACATCACTCTTGATTTTCATCAAGACAGGATCCAACACTTACTTCTCCTTAATCTATGCACCAAGACACGATCGAACCATTTTTTGCACCATCACATCTCCATTCTTAAAGTACAAGAGACGAACTTCAAGATTGTTCAAACGGTGAATATCCTTCACCAATTCCCACTTTCCTTTCTCTACATGAGCCAAAATTCCCATAGATAACCTGATAAGAGCATCAACAACCACGTTATCCTTACCCGGGTGGTAATGAAGACTTATATAATAGTCCTTGAGAAACTCAGGCCATCTCTTGTGCCTGAGATTAAGCTTCTTTTATGTGAACACGTACTATGGACTCTTATCATCAGAAAATATATCCACGTGAGCACCATACAGATAATGCTGGAAAATTTTCAAAGAAAACATAATTGCCAACAACTCCAAATCATGAGTAGGATAATTCCTATCATGCACCTTCAATTTCCTAGAAGCATAGGCAATAACCTTCCCATACTACTTTAAAATATAGCCAAGCCCTACCCGAGATGCATCACAATAAACCATAAACCCATCATTGCCTTTGGCAAAGTCAGAATTGGAGCTGAGGTTAACCTATCCTTCAACTTCTCAAAACTCCCCTCACAAGCATTCGACAAAGAAAACTTAACCTGTTCTTAGTCAACTTAGTCAAAGGAGCCGATATTGATGAGAATTTTTCAATATACCACCTATAACATCCGACTAAACCCAAGAAGCTACGAATATCAGATGGAGTCGTAGGTTTAGGACACCCCTTCACTGCAACAACCTTTTGAGGATCAACCATTATCCTCTCACTAGAAATAATATGACCCAAGAAAGTCATAGCGTTTAACCAAAACTCACACTTAGATACTTGGCATACAACCGTTGTTCCTTTAAGGTATGCAACACCACACGGAGGTAATTAGCATGATCCACCTCACTCTTTGAATAAACCAGGATATCATTAATAAACACAATGATAAAGAGATCTAAGTACTGCCTGAAAACTCTATTCATTATATCCATAGATGTCGTCGGGGCATTAGTCAATCCAAATGACATCACCAAGAACTCAAAATACCCATACTGAGTATGAAAAGCCATCTTAGGAATATCCACCTCCCTAATCTTAAGTTAATGGTACCCAGACCGAAGATCTATCTTAGAAAAGAACTTGTCACCTTGTAACTGATCCAACAGATCATCTATCCTCGGGAGAGGATACTTGTTCTTGACTGTTACCTTATTCAACTACCTGTAGTCAATGCACATTTTAAGGGAACCATCCTTCTTATGCATAAACAACACCGGTTCACCCTACGAAGAAATACTAGGATGAATAAACCCCTTATATAGAAGATCCTTAAGTTGCTCCTTGAGTTTCCTCAATTTAGCCGGAGCAATTCTATAAGGAGGAATAGATATTGGACGAGTGTCCGAAAGTAAATCAATACCAAACTCTATTTCCCTATCTGGAGGAACACCAGGAAGATCATCCGAAAAGACCTTTGGAAACTCATAAGGACCTTCTGAGTTAGAATCTTTAACCCAGACCAAGTGATAAAGACACCTCTTGGATATTAACCTTTGAGCTCTAAGGTAAGAAATAAAGCTTCCCCAGGGAGATAAAGAACCACCCTCCCATTCTATAATCGGTTCACCATGAAACTTAAGGACAACCTTCTGGGTCCGATAGTCTAAGGACGCGTAACAAGAGTGTAACCAATCATACCTAAGATAATATCAAAATCTACCATCCCTAACTCAAATAGATCCACCAGGGTCTGCTTGTCACCAACAGATACCATACACCCCCTATAGACCCTTTTAGCAATAACTGAGTCTCCTACCTGGGTAGAAAAAGAAAAAGGATTTGAAATCACTTTAGGATTAAAACAAAAAGATACAGCCACATAAGGAGTCACATAAAAAAGAGTAGACCTCGAATCTAGAAAATAATATATGCCATAAGATAAGAGCTTTAACATACCAGTAATGATATTAGGTGATGCCTCGGATTCCTACCAAAATGCTAAAAAATATAACCTATTTCGATCAACACTAGAACCAGGAGCACTAACAGATGTCGATGTAATACCACGAGGTTTAGGAGTAGAAGATGATGCCACAGGAACCTTATTCGCCCATGTAGCGACCTTATTAACTGGATAATCCCTGAGTCGATGACCTGGTTGGCCATGCCTAAAGAACTTGGCCCTCCCTTCTTCATAATAAGCCTAGTGGGGTTGACACAGAACCTATAAGAAAGTTATGAAAAAACTGACCGACCTTTGCTTGCCTGAGATTGGACACCCTGTGCCCAAAAATTATCACCACCTTGATGACGCCTGTCTCCCGACTGCTTCGGGTAAGAGGCACTAACAGTAGAGAAGGAACATAAGATTTTCTCTTCTTTTATGCCACTGGCCACCATCCCGACCACCCTGAGACTGCGAACCTCCCAGATCAGAAAATGTGTTCCTCTTTCCTTGCTTATCCCCAAACTCTGCCTACTTTCTCTTTTTATCCTCCACTTACTGCATATGGACAGTCAATGAGAAGTATCCATATCTTTGATGAGTAAAGTAGTCTTGCTCTCCAAGATCAAATCTTTATTCAACCCAGAAGTAAACTTCCTCATTCTTGTTCTCATGTGAGCTACCAAGTCAAGAGCATACCTCAATAGCTGATGGAACTTTAAGGCATATTCCTTGGCAGTCATTCTCCCATGTTTGAGATTCATAAACTCTTCCATCTTAGCTTTCCTCATCTCTTGAGGAAAAAAACAATCCTAGAAGGCATTAGAGAAGGCCTCCCATAATTTTGATTCTTCCACATCACCCCTATCTCTGTACCACTCCTCATACCACTGATAAGAAAAATCTTTAAGATGATGAGCTACAAACTTTACCACCTCTACATTGGTAGCCTGCATCACCCAAAATATCTTTTCCATTTTGTCCACGAAGTCCTATGGATCCTTCTCCACTTTCACTCCAGTAAAAGTAGGAGGACCCATCTTCATAAATTGGCCAACCCTTATGTCCTCTATGAAAAACCCACTAGATACATCCCGCTCAGCCTGAGCAGCAACCAACTGAGCAATAACATGGATAGATTGACAAAATTTTGCATTTGTCATATTTCCCTGAGGGACTTAAGAAGAACTGGTAGGATTAGGAGAAACTCAAGTACCATCCCAACTAGGACCCTGAGATTGAAGATGTACCTACATCGTAGTACGTACCTCTTCAACATCATCCCCATATGGGATAAAGGAATTTCCTTGTTTTCTAAATCTACAAGGCATGATTTGAGAGACAAACAAACAAGGATTAGGAAAGGTTTTTGGATTTCAGACTCCAAGTTTAAAAATAGAATACCAAGAAAGTGAAATATTCCTACATATCTTATAGCCTCTCTTATATGAGTGTAATGCACTACACCCCCTAAAAGAGACTCTACACGAAATGGCTCTGTGGACTTCCCAGTTGACCATGAACCTAAAGTTCTGATACCAACTTGCTATGACCCGAACCAGGGCCTAGATGTAATGGGCATCCCAAGTCCAACTAGGATTGGGGACCGCCCCATGTTACCCCACCCAATCATCCTATACAGCCTTTGATGAGCTGAATTTTGAGCATACAACAAGATAGCGTAAATTCTCTCATGAAGACTCTAGGATAGGGTCACAACCGTGACTGACCCAAACGAGTCTAACTGTACCGCACTAACCATCCAACCGTACCAAGCCAAACCAATGGCCATAAACCAGGCCATAACCAAATAGAATACCAAAACATAATATGATAATCAATCCCAAGATATAATACAATGGAACAACCAACAATATTGTCCAAGGGTCTAAGCCCCAACACCAATACTAGTGCTAAGGCAAACACCAATACCGATCCCGCCCATACCAACCCTCAGAAGTACCACAAAGCCTCTATCCAAAAGAGTAAAAATATTTGGTTGGGACATGCCCCCAACCATGGTAAAAAACAATATACAAAATAAAATAAAAATGTACAAAGATATCCATAACATGAAATAAAACCTTTTAAAAGGATGAAAGCTCACCACTTCAGTCCAATACTGATACCAAAATTTGAATGCTAGACAAGAGTAGTAGAATAGATGGTTCCCATATTGCGTGGGTATACAACCGCCAGTAGATAGGTTAGCGAGAGATCGGTAGCATGGACTTAGGATAAGGATAAAATAATGTCAGTGATAAAACCAAGTGAAACCATCCAGAATACATACAACCATACATACATATATAAGTGCCAAAAAAGAGAACCAGGTTTAGCATGCATTTAAAACCTTTACTTGGGTTGTATAGCTTTGTCGTTCTAAGACTCCCACGAGCAATATAGGTTCAGCTCCCCCTGCTGAAAGGGCCCAATGCATGTAGCCGTACGACCAGAGAAGTATCTCATTGGATAACTAGTACATCCCTCAATATGAGGTGTGACATCATACACACAGTCCACCAAGACCAACCTCATATCGGCAAATATGATTTTCCAGTTTCGGTCCCCTCAGGACCTCTACCTTTCACGGCTTAACTATACCTCCCTTTTATTGTCCAATTAAAATATTTCCAAGCAATCTATTTACCCTTTATTAACCAAGGCCATTTAGTGGTGGTATCATCATACCAACCATAATTGCAAGTACTATCCATAACCAACCATATGTAAGTTTAAGGGGACTTTTGAGTGCCCTTTCATTTACCATATTAAACTTCTTGGGGGGAAACAGTACCCCACAAGCATAAACATTTAGCCATTTTCCTTTTCAAACCATTTAAACCATGCATAAATCCTTTGCCAAGTTTAAAACAAGCAAGAGTTCCATTCAAAAATAATCAATGCAATGAACATATCTTTATAAGCATTTAGTCAAACACCTTGGGGGCATAGTATTTATCCAAAACCAATTCCAATTTCCACTAACCATTCCATGACATCCAATTATCCAAAACCACCATTAATGCATATATAAGAAAAAATAAAACCATGGAAAACCATAACCAACCATTTATAACAAAACCTCCAAATCATATTTGAAAACTCAAAAGAATACAATAATGGAATCATGAAAACAAATAGAAAAATCATGCCTTTAGTTGGAACTAACAATAAGGGAAAAGAAGATGCCTTATACTAAAGAATTGATAGAAACAAATCACCAAAGCAAGCCCCAAATTAGTCCTCAAGATGAAACCCTAGTTCTCTTGCCCCAAAAGCTCTTGAGAGAATTATAAAGTATTTAGGAGTAGTTTCTAAGTGCTAAAGAGTAAAATAATATGGTAAATACTCTCCCAAGTAGGTTAGAAGTCATGGGATCCTATTAAGGTAAGTAGGAAAATGTCCAAAATACCCTCACTTAAATTGCACAAAACCCCATCACAGGGATACAACTACCCTTACGAGTAATACCCTTCCTATACAAGTGGTACCCACTACTTATATCCTGGCCTCAGCCCTTGGACCCTACACTGTCCCGTATACGACTCATCAAACCAAGTCGTATCCACAGTATACGATATGTACCTCCCATCTGTATCCCTAGAAGAATAGAATACTAAGAGGATTGAACACTGTCCGATATACGAGTACAAGATATGACCTAGTGATTAATGCGTTGCAGGGCTTCGCATCGAGTCTAAATCGTTCACTATTTTGGGTGCCTTCTGAATCCATTGATGTGCTGCACGTTCCCAGACTCCTTTCCACGCGCGCACACTTTCCCAATACTTTTCAGGTGTCCAAATTTGCATCAAGCTGTGTTTTGTGCTTCTGTGATTCATTCCAAGCCTTTTTGAGTTGTTCTCGCTTGATTTGAAGCTTGTAAGTCCTTCATATATCATCATAGTCCATTAACCAAGCATCCTATAGCATTAAACACAATAATTTAGAGCTTAAACCAACACAACATCCTTAATAATGAACTAGAAACACGAGCTAAGCATAGGCTAAATTCACATTGAGCTTTAACTTATTTTTTTGACTCTTTTCTTGATTATAACTAAGTTATTTCACATATAAATACATAATAAAAACCTTAAAAACTCATTAAAACACATTATAACCCAACAAAATAGACTAGAAAAACACCTAGCTCAAGCTAGTTACACTAGGTTTCTCGGTTGAACTCTAAATGCTCAAATTGAATCAAAACTCATGTGAAAGCACCATTAAACATTGTAAACACATACTTGAAAACTTAAATGCACATTTATATCATTATCAACACATTAAGAAAATGAATTATCCTCAAACCAAGGCTAAAAGGCTAAAATAGCAAGGCTAGAATACATAAATACACCTAACATTATCACCCCACACTTAAAGCCTTGTTCATCCTCAAACAACTACTTACTCTAAGCATCATAAGCTGAGGAGACTCCACACTTCTACTACATGCAAGACAGTCAAGCTAGTACTACAATGACTACACAAAATGCAACTTTACGACACTAAACATTTTATACACAATTCATAGCTCAAGAATCCTACGCCAAAACATCCTAGCCTCCAGAATTGACTCAATACATAGAAAACTCATGCATATTTCATAAATCAAGGACATCATACAAATCACCCACATTCATCAAACATGTGACCTCACAACAAGATAGTTACCCATATCACTCACAATAATGCAAGTTATTACTTAATAGGTACAAAAAATCAAATTAGGCTCACTCTCACAAAGAATTCACAAGTTACTCACAATGAACCATAGACTTGACCTTAGTATAATGATCCACTAATATTGGAATGGTGAACTTAGGATCAAATAGGTCTTTTTCGGGTTGTAATGTAGGCTAAGGGGCGGGTAGGAACTATTTTGGCCAAGAATAGTGACTAACCTTTCTAAACATTTTAATACACTACATCATACATTTAAAACCACTCTCCAGTAACCAAATTGTATTTTTTTCATCCACCCATATCTTTTGTATTCCCCCCATCTCTTTTTAAGAATTTTCACAAACACTTGGTGGACGTATAGTTTACTAACCCTTGAATCAATTTTTCTCTTTTTCAAAACCATCGCAATATTTTTAGCATAAATTATATCACACCAATCCACCACACATCAAATATAAACACCAATAAATATTACCTTGGGCTTGGGGTATCAATTTTACCTTTCTCTTCTTCAATTTCTCAAACTCCTTACTAATTTAATTTTTTTTATTAAATCACTTAGGAGCTTTTTGGATCAAATTATGATCTATCAAAAAAAGGATGAGGCTATTTTTGCGTCTACCGAATAAAAAGATAAAGGCTCAAAGGGGTCAACTAGGATAATGCATAAGGGTAGGTAAAAAGAAGGTATAAAATAAGGCTATCAAAAAAATTCCTAAATCATCTCCTAAACTCTCATTCTTTATTTCACTTCACACACATACCGGAAAAGTTCTAGACATCACATGCAATAAGGAATATACAAAAATCTCACACGCACATGGTACATGCTCAACTCAATAGGATCTTCATAGACTCCCAACTAAACCATAGCACAAATTCAAATTTAAGCCGCCATGAACAAGAGTCATAAAATTGAGCCTAAGAGTCTCAAAAATAGCAATTCACATCAATCAATATACTTTTACAAACAAATCCACTTGCATTATGTAATCAAAAATAGCACCAACAAGAATATCTTACTTATTCCTAACCTAAATTTTTTTAAATAGAGTCAAAATTTGGAAATTTCCCCACACCACACTTAGAAATCTACTTTGTCCCTAAAGTAAATTTAAAAGCAAGAGATAGAAATACTCCCTGAGGCCTCTAGGCCTAGCTAGTAGCATCTTTACATAAAGGAGATCCATGGGACCCCATACTCAGTTTTTGCCATGCTTCTTAGCTCAAACTTTTGGTACTCAGATTTCCCATCAACCTGTGACTCAACAAAAACTAAAGCTACGTCAAGTAAAAAAAAACTAAAAACTAAAAAGAAAACATACCTTGGGTTGCCTCCCAAGAAGAGTCTAATTTAGTGTCGTGGCATGACCCACATCAATTTTTTCCTCCACCTTGAGGATATAAATTTTACCCCCAACATCGCATCCATCTTTTTGCCTCGATCATAAGGAGGTGGTACAAAGATTAAGGAACCGAGTAATAGAATATGCATGGTAAATCACTCGGCCTTAAAGTGAGGTGTGTTTTTATATTGCTTATCCGGTGTAAAATCAAGAATATAGGATTCTTGTTTCCCATCTTCACACTCTTCCACTATTTTAAATGATTCCACAGATGAGATATCATCTAAACATAATGTAGAAAAATGCTTCAAGTGAGTTCCAACCAATCCTACTTCAAAATTTACACTATCTACTACACACTCACTTTTATTCACCTTCTTAGATTCAGTCTCAAGATAAAGATGACAATCGAGTGGTTGCGATTCTAGTGTTTGCTCCATAAATTGGCTAATATCCTCCTCATATTTTTCTTTGCTTAGCCACTGTAGACATGGTGGCAGTGGTATCTCCTCAACCTATTCAACAATTTTAGTTTCTGAGTACTCAAACTTCCTTGAGTTATCCACAACTTCATCTACAAGAGGTTGGAAAGTCAACTTTGGATCTACCTCCATCTTATTATCCAATTGCTCTGTAGTCTCCCGATAGTGCTTTATGCCTACCAAGAACTGTACTTGAGATGCTAAAATTTGTTTTGGCATCTCTTCCATTTTACTCATTTGAGTTGTGGCCTACACGTTTAGTTGTTGTTGCTAAAACTGCTACTGGTTGGTCCAAAATTGAATTTGTGACTGATTTAGCCCTGTTCGATTGTATTAGTTTATATAATTTTGTCTTTCAGCATAGCCCACAAACAATTCTGAATCGATATTGATAGCACACATAGCTAAAGTATGACCACTATAACCACAAACTAAACACCAAGTTGTAGTCTTCTCCAAAGATAGAATAGTATCTGTATCATATTGTGAAGGTCCCATCCATGCACTTCTATCAAAATCTGGACAATAAGCCGCTTGATATGGTTCCCCACAAAAATAACAAGAATCGTCATCACTCAAAAACCATCTATCCCAGGATGACATCTCAAGAAGAGTGTGAGAAAAATAGAAATAAAGGAAAATAAAAAGAAAATAAAAAAAATATTTACAACTCAATATAGAAAAACTAAAATTAAGAAAGTTGCCTAGTTACAAGTCCCTGGAAACAACACCAAAAACTTAACAACGCCTAAGCGCACACGCAAGTGTACGCGATCTTATCAAGTAGTAAAGTGGCTCAAGAAAGACCAAGTATCAATCTCTTAGGGACTTGCATTTGCTGCCTATCTAATTCTAGTCTAACAAATTGAGAAAAGTTAACAAATAGAGATTTAGAAAACTAAAAAGAAACTAAACTAATGTGGAAAAATAATGAATTAGGATAATCAATGGTTAGAAACCCAGGGTTAAGGCTTACAAACAATAATGATATGTTGTTGAACTTTATTTGTTAACTTGCTTATCTTGGTTTTTAATTCATAGGTTTAATTGCATGATTACTGTTTTCCAACCTCTAATCCTTTACCTAAGTTGAACCTTACAACTACATCATTGAGTGGGGATGTAATGATCTAATTAGGTTATTTAAGCTATCTTCCTACGTGTGAATCAAGTAAGGTATCTAAGTACATCCCTGTCCTAGATGCTAATTCAAGTCTCTTATTTTATAAAGAAACAAGAACCCTACTTTGTTTATTCCCTTGTTCAATCTCCCTATTCCTTATCCCAAGATCATACGGTTGACAATTGATGTATTTTAAGGGTAGCTAATCCTTAAAATAGTTAAAACAAGAATAAACAAGCAACCAGTAATGATAAGAAAATCAACAAACTTAATTCAAAATGAAAGTAATCATGATCATGGCCTTAACCTCGGAAAAGGAGTTTTAGCCTTTAATGGAAATATTCATCATCCAATCCCTTGGATTGATGATACAAACCATGAAAGAAACTAAATTTGAGATAATAAAACCCTAAATAATATGTATATAAGCCTCCTATTGTCCAAAGACATCCAAAAGTAAGTAAAAATGTGTATAAGGTCCTATTTATAGTAGAAGAAATAGCCCATCCTTGTTGAACAAGGAAATAATTTTTGGTTGTCTGCAAACCCAGTGATTAAACAGTTGGAAGGCGTCGCATCGCATCTAAATCATTTAATATTTTAGGTGACTTCTAAATCCATTGATGTGCCGTACGCTCCCAGACTCCTTCCCACATGCCTACACTCTCTGAATACTTTTCAGGTGTCCAAATTTGCATCAAGCTATGTTTTGTGCTTCCGTGATCCATTCCAAGTCATTTTGAGTTGTTTCCACTTGATTTGAAGCATGTAAATCCTTCATATATCATAACAGTCCATTAAACAAGCATCCTATAGTATTAAAAATAATAATTTAGAGCTCAAAACAACACAACATCCTCAATGATGAACTAGAAACACGAGCTAAGCATAGGCTAAATTCGCATTTACCTTTAACTTATTGTTTTGACTCTTTTCTTGATCCAATTGACCCTTGAACATTATAAATAAGTGTTTCACATATAAATATATAATAACAACCTTAGTAACTTATTAAAATACATTAGAACCCAACACAATAGATTAAAAAAATACCTAGTTCAAGCTAGTTACACTAGTTTTCTCGATTGAACTCTAAATGCTCAAATTGAATCAAAACTCATGTGAAACCAACATTAAACATTGTAAACACATACTTGTACACTTCAACGAACATTTATATCATTATCTACACACTAAGATCATGAATTATCCTCAAAACAAGGCTAAAAAGGCTAAAATAGCAAGGCTAGAATGCATAAATACACCCAACATTAGTAACCAATCCACCCCACTAATCAACACTGGTTAGTATACGATATGAAAATACCATTAGTACCCCAATATAAGGCTCATACCCATGAGTCGTATTGGGTCTGCAAAATAAAATTCTAGGAAATTTTCTAAGGGCCAAAACCCAAGATGTAATAGTTCTCTTCCCTCATTTTTAGTTACAACTAAAGGAATGGTTTTATACAATGTTTTCATGGTATGATTATTGCATGGTTTTGGTTTTCAAATATCTATTGGGGATTTTGGTTATAAATGTTTGGTTATGGCTTTCCCATGTTTTAATTATGTATATACAATATTTTAATTATGGTTGGTTACTTGGTTTCATGGGAATGGTTAATTAGTAATTGGAATTGGTTTGGAAAACACTATGCCCCCAATATGTTTGATGAAATGCCTATGAGAATGTTTTTACTATATTGTTGAACTTTTAATGAAAACTATTACATGGTATGGTTTGGTAATAGAACACTAAATGGTTGAAATGGTTTGGTTCAATAAACACACTTTTGGGCTACAATGGAATCCCCCAAGGAATCATAATAATAAAGCACTTGTGGGGTACATGAAAATACCCTAAGTTAACTTGATAATGTGATCTATGGGTTCATGGAAGTCCCTTAATCTCTTAAGGTTTTGATGAGGACAATACTTGCAAGTTATAGTTGGTATGCCGATACTACTAATTATAGTCTTGGTTAATAAAGAGTTGGTTGGATGGTAAATGGTTTTAATTAGGCAAGGATTGCAGCGTGTGATAGCTTACCGTGAAGGCAGGAGTCCAATGGACGAACACTGGAAACTTATTTTTTCCGACATGAGGGGTTGGTTTGGTGACCATATATGATTCTCATGAGGTACATAGGAATCCTTTAATTACACTGTACATATGTATCATGGAGAGCAAAGGAAACTCGAAAATCCCCTACTCTTATGGTATCTCTGATTCATAGAGCTACACATATCGGGGCCAATTTAGGGGGTTAAGCTGGACTTATATAGCCCATGGGTGGTTAAGGATGATTATGCTACACATACCCAAGTTGATGGTTTTAAATGTATGCTAAACTGGGTTCCCTTTCCCTGCATGGTTATATACATATATGTATGGTGTATGCATATGATTGGTTTACTTGGTTTTACTGGATGGGATTATTTTATCCTTATCCTGAGTTTATGCTAGCGTTCACCCACTAACCCATCTCCAGGCAACTATATCCCCACGCTACTGGATTAAAGTGGTGAGCTTCCATCTTTTGGAAGGCTTTATTTCATATCATGGATATTTTTATACACATTGGTTTATATATGGATATTGGTTTTGGATATGGTTGGGGGCATATCCCAACTGGATATTCACTTTTTTTGGTTAGAGGATTTTATAAAACCGCTATAGGTTGGTATGGGTGAGATCGGTATGGTGTCAGCCATGGTATTAGCATTGGTATTGGAGATGACACCCTTGGACAATATTTTTGGTTGTTTCGTACTTTTATGTTATGTATAGAACTTGGTTTGGTTATTATTTGGTTGTTGGTTTATGGTTTGGTTTGGTCATCGAGTGGGTTTGGACGGTTAGACTCGGTTGGGCCGATCTCTGTTATAGACTTATCCCAGAGTCTAGAATTGGATAGTTACACTATCTTGTTAAACTTTCAGAATTCAGCCAACTCAGGGTAGGTGGCTGGAGGTTGGGTAACGATGGTGGTCTCTAGTACTGGTCAAACTTGGGACGCCCATTACGACAAGACCCCAGTCGGGTCATGTTGCATTGTCATAATAGTGAGTGATCATATTGTTGGTCCTCATATAATGACTCCAAGTCATGACTCATGATCAGAACTCACGAGTCATTACCCATGTCGTGATGACTATTCTTGATTTTTTCTGCACATTTTAATTAGGGTCTTTTTGGTCTTTTCCTCCTTCATACTCTTTTCCACGACTTTAAAAACACTCAAAGGACCTTTTTTCCTTTAGTTATCAAGATTAAACTTCTATTTTTCCTCTTTAATTCCCAAGGTAAGAGATACAAGGGTTTTATAAGGAAAACTAACATTCAAGCTCCAAACTTCAATTTTTTTTCAATTTCTAGTATATTTCAGGCATGTTGCTCATCCCTATCTTGAATTTTATATCATGGAATATATTTAATCATTTTTCGTGTGATTTTAAGTTATGGGTTTGAAATTGGGTTGAGGGATTTTGGTGATATTACTTGAATTGTTTTCTCCCATGAATTAAATATGTTGTTTATACTTTAATAGATGGTTTTTGGAGCTGATTGGGTGCATTCTGATGAGGATTGGAATGGGGGAACATGGGTTTTCCCAAATTGATGAAAAATTTGCTTGATAATGGCATTAACCCCAACCCACCTTTATAAGTTTGGTTTTGAATAAGGAATTTGCATAATTTAACTTACTTTTGGAACATTGCATTAAAGGGTTAATGGATAAAAATGATTTTGGAATCCCTTGGTGGCAGTGGTTTGGATTTTTAAATGGAATTAGGAAGTCTAATGGTTAGACAGACTGGCTTGACAAAATCAAATTAGCTTGAAAGCATATTGGTATAATGATACTAAGTTGGTAAATGCCTTAATAAAATACACCTTTGTTAATGGCTGAGTTTATGTATAAACTATTTTAATTTGGGCTTAAAAAAAATTATGTAGCTCATCATGAATATGTAGTCTCGGGAGAGAGGGGGCAACACTGCAAATCATATTTGTCGATGTGGGGGTCTATGTGATCGTGTGCTTGGTTCAAACTTTATATTTTGAAATCTATCACCTTGGTGTCTTTCGCCTTTCCAAGGTTTCCTCAGAACATGTGGCTAACATGCATTGGGGCCCTTTTATTAGGGGGATTCAAACCCATATATCCTATGGTTCTTTTAGGATGGAACGAGCTGCACAATCCAGGTTAATATTTTAATTCTCATATTCATGGCCCTTGTCGCTATCCCGACATCCTATATATGTATATATGAATATTGTGCATATGGTTTTGACTATTTTTTTTATAATGACATTATTTTATCCTCTTTCCTTGAGTTACATATGAGTGCTTGCCCTACTGACCATCCCTGGATGCTGCATCATTTTATAATGTAGGGTTCGAGGGTTTTTATGTTACTCTTGTGCAGCTTTGGGTGGTGTGATACGTCGGTTGAGTTGTTGTGAAGTGGTGAGCCTCTATCTTTCTAAAAGCCCTGCCATTTCATTAGGTTTCTTTTCTGATTTTGGAAATTATGAGTTTTCTCTTGTCATAGTTGGGGGCATATCCCAACCTGATTTAGTATTTCTTGTTTAGAGGCTTTCGTAGATAGAGTTGGGATGTTTTGGTAATTGGGTTTTGACTTTTAGAACCTGATTAGACTTATCTATCTTTATTAGATATTTTGATTGGCTTTTGTTATTTATTTTTATTGTGCTTTAGGGGTTAGGTTAAGGGATTGATCTCCGACCCATGGTGGTCTTGAGATACCCATTACGATTAGGCCCTAGTTCGAGTAGTGACAAACTTGGTATCAGAGCATGATTCAGGGTCGCTGGGTATCCATGAAGTTGTGTTGAGTAGAGTCTCTTTTATAGGTGTATAGAACTCCATACTTATAAGGGGGAGGCAATAAGGGATTTAGGAAGGTTTCCCTTTATGTGTGCTATATCGAGCTATAGAGTCTAGTTATCATGAAACTTCTCTAACTCCCGGTTTACTGATAGTTTAAATCATGCCTCCCCAAAGATCTGACGGTCGTAGAGACTCATTTAGAACCTCTATCCCACTTGAGTAAAATATGAAGGGAACTCGCCTTATTTATGGAGTACAGATCTGATCTAGGGTCCCTTCTCCTGATTGTACCACTCTAAGTGGAGTTTCACCACTCCCTACTAGTTCTCCTTGAGCTTCTCGGGTTGGTGATACTTATGCCCAGTCACCTTGGTAACATATCTCTAATGTAGAGTTCTATCAGTTTATTTATATACTTGCTTAACTGGTGGCATTTCAGTCTCGTCAGCCTAATCATGTGGGTTTTATTGCTAGTTTATTTGAGGTCACTCGGGTTGGCTAGTTTATGAGACTGAATCCCCTAACCTTTATAGTCTCTAAATTTAAGAAGGATCCTCAAGCGTTTATTGATGAGATGGAGAAAATTTTCAAGGTTATTCATGCTACTGATTTAGAGGGTGTGGAGTTTGTTGTCTATTAGTTGAAGGATATGTCTTACCAGTGGTATGAGGAATGGGAAGCAATAAGGGGTGGTGATGCTAAGTTGGTAGTGTGGGATGAGCTTTTAGGTGCTTTCCTTGATCACTTCTTTCCTCTGGAGCTGAGGGAAGCTAAGGCCAAAGATTTTGTGAATCTGAAATAGGGTAAGATGAGTGTAAAGGAGTATACACTAAAGTTCCAACAATTTATTCATCATACTTTAGAGTTAGTGTCTAACATGTGATCCAGAATGAGGAAGTTTTCTTTTGGTTTGTCCCATGATTTGGCATTGAAGTGTAAGGTTGCTATGTTAAATAATGATATGGATATCTCTAGGATGGTAGTTTATATGCAGAAGGTGGAGAATAAAAAAAGAAATAGGTAGAAATGAAAGAAAGGTAGAACAAGAAGTTTAGATATTCAAAGTAGGGTGCAAATTAGTAGAACAGTGGAAGAGATGGTAGGCAATGGACTAAGTATAAGAATTGGGGAAATTCTCATTTGACAGCTAGTGCTCCTTATCCTAAGACCTCAGATGATCATCACTTTTAGGAAAGCCATGATCCTAAGGCACAGGGTTCTCAATCTCAATCTAGTGGAGCACAGTCATCCCCGTCTTACCCCCCTTACCATTTTTGTGGGTAGCTTCCCCGTAGTTATTGTAAGGAGGGGAGGAACTTGTGTTTTAACTATGGTCAGTCTGGTCATATGCTGCAAAATTATCCTATAACTAAAGTTTCCACTGGAGCTAATAAGGTTTCGATCGTCACTTATTTGGGTATTGCACCCAAGGGTGCTACTTTTGGTACCGTCACTAGTCAAAATTGTCTCTATGCAATTGCTACTCATCAGGATTTGAGGCATCCCCAGATGTTATTACTAGTATGTTACGGTTCTTCTCTTGTGATGTTTATTGTTTGCTTGATCCGGGTTCTACCCTATCTTATGTTAACTCTTATGTGGTTGTACACTTTGGTTTTGGTCCTGAAAATATTTTTGACTTTTTTTCTATTTCTACTTCAGTTGGTGATTCTATTATTGCAAGAAAAATCTATATGGGTTGTGTGGTGTCCATATTTCATAGGGAGACATTGGTGGACTTAATAAAACTCGATATGGTGGATTTTGATGTAATCATGGGGATGGATTGGCTCCATTCATGCTATGCTTCTCTAGATTGTAGGACCCGAAAGGTTAGTTTCCATTTTTTTAATGAACCAGTGATTAAATGTGAGAGGAATTCTCTAGTACCTTAAGAGAGGTTTATTTCTTATCTTAGAGCTCAGAAAATAATTTTCAAAAGGTGTCTGTATTATTTAGTTTTGGTTAAGGGTTCTGATTCTGAAAGTCCCTCATTGCAATCTATCTCTGTGGTCAATGAATTTCCTAAAGTTTTTTGCAATGATCTTCCTAGAGTTCCTCCCAATAGGGAAATAAATTTTGGGATTAATCTTTTACCGGATATCTCATTTTCATTCTTCCTTATAGAATGGCTCCCGCTGAATTAAAGGAGCCAAAAGAGCAGTTAAATGATCTTCTTGATAAAGGTTTTATCCATCTTAGTGTTTCACCATGGGGTGCTCTCGTACTTTTATGCAAAATAAAGACGGGGCTCTTAGATGTGTATAGACTATCATCAATTGAACAAGGTTACAATAATAAATAAGTACCCCTTCCTAGGATTGATGATCTTTTCTATCAGCTTCAGGGTGCTAGGTTTCTCTAAGATTGATCTTCATTCAGGATACCATCAGTTGAAGATTAGGGATGTTGATATTCCTAAAACTACTTTCTGAACCCGGTATGACCATTATGTATTCTTGGTTATGTCATTTGGGTTGACTAATGCTTTGACTTTTTTCATGGATCTTATGAATTGGGGATTTAGTCAGTTTTTGAATTCATTTGTTATAGTCTTCATTGATGATATCATGGTGTACTCTCAGAGTGAGGAAGATCATGCCAACCACCTCAGAATTGTACTGCAGCCTCTTAAGGACCAGAAGTTGTATGCAAAACTTTCTAAGTGTAAATTTTAGTTAAGTGTTATGACCTTTCTTGGGCATGTTGTTCTAGTGAGGGGATTAAGGTGGATCCAAAGAAAGTTGAGGTAGTTAGAAGTGACCTAGACTCACGACTCCAATGGACATTAGAAGCTTTTTGGGCTCGGTTGGATATTATAGGAGGTTTATGGAGATTTTCTCCTCTATTTCTTCTCCACTGACAAGGTTGACTCAAAAAAAGGTTAAAATTTTGTACCCGATGCTTGTGAGGGTAGTTTTGAGAAGTTGAAGAATAAGTTGACTTCTGCACCAATTTTAACCCTGCTCGAGAATACTGATGGGTTTATTGTGTATTGTGATGCATCCATAGTGGAACTGATTTGTGTGTTGATGAAGCATAGTAAGATTGTAGCCTATTCTTCCAGGCAGCTTAAGGTTCATGAGAGAAATTACCCATCTTACGATCTAAAGTTGGAGGTTGTGGTTTTTTCTTTGAAGATTTGGCACCATTATTTTTATAGGGTGCATGTGGATATTTATTCAGACCATAAGAGCTTGCAGTATGTGTTTACGCAGAAGGACTTAAATATTATGCAGAGACGGTGGATCGAATTGCTTAAGAATTATGACATGATCCTTCTGTACCACCTAGGAAAAGCTGATGTTGTTGCTGATGCTCTTAGTAGGTTTTATATAGGGAGATTATCTCATATGGATAAGGAGGAAAGAGGGTTGGTGAAGGATATTATATTCACAGGTTGGCTAATTTAAGAGTCCATCTCTTGGACTTTGAGGATGGAAGAGTGATTTTGCAGGAAGTGGTTAAATCATCTCTTGGTGCTGAGGTGAAGGAGAAACAGGCTTTGGATCCCATACTTATGCAGATAAAGAATGGCGTGGTTCAGTAAAAGGTTATGGTTTTGAGATTGGGGGAGATGGTATCTTCAGGTATCAAGTAAGATTGTGTGTTCCTGACGTTTATGGGCTTCGACAAAAGGATTTTAACTGAAGCTCATGATTCCAAATATACAGTTTATCCGGGTTCGACTAAAATATACCATGACTTGAAGGAAATTTACTGGTGGAATAATATGAAGCGGGATGTGGTGAATCTGTTGCTAAGTGTAAGGTTTGTCAGCAAGTCAAGGTTGAGTATTTGAGGCCTGGTAGCATGTCTCAAGAGATATAGTTGCCTATATAGAAGTAGGAGATAATCAATAAGGATTTCTTTACGCATCTTCTGCGGTCTTGCAATTAGTATGATTCTATTTGGGTCGTTGTGGATGAAATGACTAAGTCTGCTCACTTTTTGCCTGTGAGGACCAATTATTCAGGAGAGGATTATGCTAACTTGTTCGTTCAGGAGGTAGTTAAGTTGCATGGAGCGGAAGTTTCCATCATTTTAAATCAAGGTACACAATTCTCTTCTCATTTCTGGCGCTCATTTTAGAAAGGTTTGGGGACTAAGTTAAACCTTAACACTGTTTTCCACCCTCAAAAGGATAGAAAACCGGAGAATTTAGAGGATATGCTAAGGGCTTGTGTGATTAATTTTAAGGGAAGTTGGGTTGATTACTTTCCACTTATTGAATTTGTTTACAATAACAGTTACCATCCTATCATTCAGATGGCTCATTTTGAGGCTCTTTGTGGTAGAAGGAGTAGGTATGTCTCTCATTAGATGGTTTGAGGTTTGTGAGACTAGGTTATTTGGTCCTGACTTAGTTCACTGTAATACTCTGGGAAATTTTTTGTTGAAATTTTGTGCGTAAACGTGTTGGGTTCTATCTTCTAGAATGAATTATAAATTTTCCGTGAAGAATGTCTTAGATTATGACCCACCGTTGTGTATATTATCGAATAAGCTTTCCAACGATATGTGGATCATCCAAAACGGGCACCCGAGCAATGAGTTATGAACATTCCGATCAAACTGTGAATAATAGTGAACAGTAAAATGTGCAGAAAAAAAATACTGAGGCCTGGCGTATTTTTTCTCCAACTTTAAATGATCATAACTCCTTGTACATAAAGATCTGGGTGATCTACTATATATCAACGGAAATCTCTGCGAGTCCTCTTTCCGATGAAATTGGTTTCATCCAATTTGTCTATCGGAGCAAAAAGTTATGGTTGATCTACTTCAGCCTATCAAAAGTGAATTTTTGGGTCAACTTCAAATGATCATAACTCCTCGTACACAATGATCTGGGTGAGATACTATATATCAACGGAAATATATGAGAGTCCTCTTTATAATGAAATTTGTTTCATCCAATTTGGATATCGAAGTAAAACGTTATGGTTGATCTACTTCAGACTATCAAAACAGTCCACCAAAGGACAGATTCGAGAATTATTTGATTTTTAGGAGCGTTTTGGTCATTCACCCTCATCCAAAATCCGTCCAAACCCTATATTAAAGCCTATTAGAAGCATTATATGTTATATTTCATCAAATTCCCTCAAAAATAAAACTCTAAGCTCCTACATCCAACTTCAAGAACCTCCAAAGTTCACCATTAATTCTGCAAATTTATTCAAGATTCCAAGTTCCTAGTTCAAGAACTCTAAGAACCATCATTCAAAGGCACGATTAACATCCCAAAAATGAGTATCGATCTAAATTTCATCATTCAAGGTATGTGGAGTTTTTCAACAAGAACTCTCTTTTGTTCTTGTGCCCAAATTGATTTTTTTTTTATGAATATACGTGATTTTACATGTTTTGATATGAATTTGAAGCATGAATTTATACCCTATATGATTTTACATGAGATTATGATACTCTCTATGTTTTGAAAGTTGAATTGAATGAGAATGATGACATTTTTGTACATAAAGCTGAATTTTCCAGATTTTAAAGTAAGTTATATATATTTATGATGAAAAGCATGAATCTTGAGAAAATTTACTATGATTTTGATGTATGAGACCTTGAGTCCTAATTGGAATTATACTTTGAGAAATTATGTGCTATAAGCACAATGAGATTTGAATCCCAAAGCTAATTTTCTTTACCAAGATGTATGATTATAAAGCTGAAATTTTAAGTTTTAAGTGATTATTTTTGTGCTTATGTCATAAAGTATGAAACTTTGGAAGGTTTTATGGTGATATTGATGTATGGGTTTTTGGAACCCTATTTGAGATTATTATTTTGAGAAAATCATATGTTATAAACACCTTGAGTTTAAATAATTTGAGATGTTTTGAATGATTTGACCTTTTGGTCGTGAATGAGTTATTTTGAACTCGACTGTGAAAGAAATTCACGTTTTTATTGATTATAATAAAGGGGTAGCAAATTGGCTCCCAATGAAAATTATTGAAGTGTTTATTGTGGATTTTCTTTAATGTGAGCCTGAGGCTGATTTAAATTTCTGAGCTAAGTCCGGGAGTAATCTTTAGCGCCGAGTGGGAGGTATAAAGTGACCTTACTTCCCTAGAACTATGTGCCCCCATAGGATGTGAGCCTGAGGCTGATTTATATAGTGATCACTAGTGTTTTTGAATTGATACTGGAAGTCCTACTCTGATGGCAAGGATAGGACGGATCTCCCCAACGTGGGTTGGACGTTGGACTCCATGTGGCTCACATGGTTTATGTCAGTTATAGAATCTCCCAAAGTGTGTGTGTGCTTCTTTGTGTCTATGGTGAACGGTGAAGTGATTTGAAAGTGGAATTGTGAAAGTTGTTCTTTCGAAAGATTTAAATGATATTTACATTATGAGAATTGATATTCTTGATGAAC
Organism: Capsicum pubescens; assembly: GCA_030864215.1. Lineage (NCBI taxonomy): Eukaryota > Viridiplantae > Streptophyta > Magnoliopsida > Solanales > Solanaceae > Capsicum > Capsicum pubescens. Next base: position 269,056,158 of record CM061544.1, on the reverse strand, counting down.
TGAAAGTGATTGACAAATTATATGATGAATCACATGTGTTATTATACTTATTTCATCCTCTCATGATTATGATGATTTTCTTTTTTTCGGGCTATGTGAGTCTTTCATACATCCTGCATATTTCTTATAAATATTTATGATGATGATGTTTATACAACTGCATACACCCCCATATGCTCGGTATTTTTCTATGGTACTGACCCACATATTCGTATGTGGGCTACATTTTCTCAGAATGTAGGTACAAGGTATAGTTGCACCTTCGGATCCAGTCAGTTCGTGGTATCCAGTCAGTAGGTGATGAGTCATTTTGATTCAAGGGCTTGGGTTAGTTATGCAGAGTTTATAGTGTTGTATTTTCTTTATTCAGTTGTATTGAGTTGGGGTAGTCGGGAGTCATGACCCGACTACCTACAGTCAGTACTAGTAAAGACTTTATAGACAATCAGTAGAAGTTGATGTATTTTGTTTCAATTCTGGTTGTAAAGGCAGAATTGTAATCCTGTAAAATTCCATTTTTGTATCGATCAGATTCAGAAAAGAGTTAATTTTTGTTGATTTGTATTGATTTGTATTTTTATTCAATTGCTTATGAGTTATGCTAGTAGAAGGGTTATCTAGGGGTCACTTGTGACCCTAAGCACCGTGTGACGTCTCGGGACCCGATTTTGGGGCGTTACAAACTTGGTATCAGAGCACAGAGTTCAAGTGTCCTAGGGTGTCTATGAAGTCATGTCTAGTAGATTCTTGCGGAACGGTACGAAGACGTCTGTACTTTTCTTTGAGAAGCTACAGGGCATTTAGGAAATGTTTCCCTTCTTTCAAGTCTAAGATCATGCTATAAAAAGGTTCTCCAAGAAGCTTATATAGATTCTTATCTTACTCTATTCTGGCCAACTCTGCCTCATTTTCAAGGTATCAGAAACAGTTAATCTTAATTCTCAGTAGATAGTTATGGGATTGTAAGAGAGCTAGAAAGTATCCTGTCAGTGCTTTTGAGTTCCAAAGATTGAAGTACTTTATTCATGTTCATAAAAGTCGTGAACTAAGCCTAGGTTAGGTGTTCTTTCAGATTCCTCCTCAGGATCTACAATGTTAATCTATACTTCTCCCTCTATGTATTATTTTTGAGATAACATGATTCGCAAGCTCCAGTTCTTCCCCAGGTAATGCTTCTATATTTTCTAGAAGAAATTTCAAAAGTTACACAAAGGGCTTGAGAGGAGCTCTCCAGTGTGTTAAGTTCCTTAAGTTGAAAGTTATGCCCTCATTCTTATGAGTTATTTAATTAAGACAGAGTAAGGTGTATTCTTAGATCGTTGAATGTTGTGTATCAAGTTTCTATCTCTTGTATTATGTAATCTTGTTATCATTATGTTTGTGAAAAATCAAAGTCTAGTGAAGCTGTGTGGGGTTCTTTCGATTCACTAGCATAGCTTCTTTGTTATTCATCTTATTTTCTTGTTCAAAATACAAAACCAAAGTCTAGTGAAGTCGTGTGAGGCCTATTTCGATCCACTAGCAACTTGTAGTTCATCTTGTTCCTTGTGCTGGCTGAAAATATGGGATGTGGAGGTGTAGTAGTAAGAAGGATGGTAAGTGTGATTTGGTGAGCATAAGTATAGCGAAATCCCTTTTTGCATGCAATTGGGTTAATAGGAAGTGATATAGTTTGTTCGAGGTATGAAACGGGTGTTGACGGTATTTGTATGACAAAGAGTATAGGTTAGTGATGGAAGTACTCGGTGGGTAAGTGTTGTTAATGTAGGCGCTCTCCAGATTGCAAGAGGAAGTTAAGTTAAGACGTAGAGAGCTATGAACTATGTTAAGTTGTGTATGAAGGATAGATAGTAGTGACGGGTGAAAGAAGGATGTGTTAATGGATTGTGAATAAGATAGGCTATATGATTAGGACCAATTATTATTGTTATGAAGTTTAAGTGGGCTAGTGTTCATGGATGTGTTGTTTTATAATCTTCACGTGGGAGTTATGCGTGAGATGGAGTTGTAAATTATGTGAAGTGTGAGACCTTAAGTTTGAATGATTGGTGATCATGAAGCCGAATGTGACGGTTTCCGGATTAACGGTATTAGTTGCCGTAAGTGGCCTAATAGGCTTGAACAGTGTACACAAGAGTTTAAGTGTAGTTGACTTGTAATTAAGTTTAATATTATATTATGATGAGAAAGTTCACCCAAGATATTATGGGACTGCTTTAATTTCAAGGATTAGTGTATGTGGTGTAGTGAGTCGTGCCATGAGATTGTTAGATGGATAAATACTAGTTAGACGATGGATGATGTTTTGATGGCTAAGTTAAGGCGAGGCGTATGATTGGAAATGTTAAGCCTCTTAAGTGTGATTTTGATTCTTATGGGTTAGAAACATAAGTTCATAGGCATGGTATTAGAGGGAGAAGACAGAAGTAGCATGGTCTATCAAAAGGTTAAAAAGTATTAAAGTTGAGCTAATAGAAATAAGAGTTGAAGCACTAGATGGTGTACATTCCAGCGATAGAGATGTTCGTGGAGATTCGAAATTAGTAAGCATTTGAGAATTTGAGTGGTTTCTTAAAGCTAAGAGGGAGATGATAGAACAAGTAGTCAAGTCAAGCTTTTACATTTTAGTAGAAGTACCAGTAAGTTGTAAATTTGCTGTGAGAAAGATCGGTGCTTGAACCAATGTTATTTTAGTATTTTCAGCTGTCCCAAAACCTACTCATGCTTTACATTTTAGTTCCATGATCTTAATTCATGTTCATACACGTGATGGAGAATTACATACTCTTCTAGTTTCCAAAAATGAGAAATTCCAGTTCTTCTAGCAGTTGGAATCACATTCCATAAGTTATGAGCTCTAAATTCAGGGCATGCCACCCATGACTCATATACTCAAGTTTTACAGTATGTTCAGTACCAGTACTCAGGCAATACTCTTATTGATCAGTGAGATTCAGTTTCTGTTATGGGTGTCTTCAGTTTTGATACCTTAATGAACCCATTGTATTTGATATTTTATTCCTAAGGCCTCAATAGAGAGAGTCAAGTTATTTACATTATCCCTTCATGTTTCAGGTCTTCATGTTTTAAAATTTTGTGACCTTTTCATTAAGTCAAGATAATGGTGTTGAGCAGTTGTATAGAAGGGAGAGAAGATACTTCCTTATCTATGATAGAAGGTGGTGTGCTCACGACGGTGAAGTGAAGTTAGATTGAGGCTAAGGTCTTGATACATGCCGTGGTTAGTTGAAGTTTTAAATGTTTATTTGGAAAGATTGTTGTGCGTTGGTTTTATGCACTTCTATGAGGTTGTAGGAATAGTAATACAGAGTTTTTGTGTATAGTTCAATTGGTTGAGAAAATGTTATATGTGTCGTTTAAAGAATTGACCAGTATGTGTGAATGATGTAGTTGATGGAATCTTAGACAAAGCGAGGAAGATGCTTTATGAGTGTTCGTTTAGAGGTGCATGTGCGAAGTGCGTATGTGGTTATAAGTATAGGCTTGAATGTTATGGTTGTATATCTAAAAGAATGCCCCACAAGTTAGCGGATCCCTAGTATAAGATTGTATGTGGTTGTTGGAGTAGCAATAAGAGTTATGTTTGAAGTAAGGAGTTGTGAGGCTCAGTGTGTATTGAGGTTCATGATATAGATTAATATTATAGTGTTATGTGGTGTATCTCATGAGTACTTGGAGTTAGGCTTGAACATAGTCGAGGGAGTAGTTGGGAAGTGTTGCTAAGTTTGGAAGCAAGGAGTTATGTTTCCCAAGACCTAGAAATTCCTATCTTAATTTATGCCATATGGGTCCTTGTTCCCATACGATAGGATTGTATCAAATTATGGTTCATTTTCTCCCCGAACAATGTCATTTGAATCTTTTGGAGGGAGTGTTGAGGGACGTTTCATTTGGGAGCAAGCGGTCCTTCTTTTGATGAGATATCCTTCGAGACCTTTGATTCTCAGTCTCTGAATAAACCAAAGATATCGATTCCTTAAAATTAGTCTCCTTTGTTTAAGATCCAACTATGTGACCATTCTCATTATGAATCGCATGTTCTATGAAGTATTCGAAAGTTTGGAGTGAAGTAAGTGGATTGACTTTTTTATCCCAGCCTTTTGTCCTCATTTCCATTGTATTCTGTACTTATTCATTGACATTCTAGGATGAATGTTTCCAAGGGGGAGATGATGTAATACCCCAGGAAATTTTTCGTTGAAATTTTTTGCATAAACGTGTTGGGTTCTATCTTCTAGAATGAATTATAAATTTTCCATGTGGAATGTCTTAGATTATGACCCACCATTGTGTAGAGTATCGAATAATATTTCCATCGATATGTGGATCATCCAAAACGGACTCCCAAGCGACGAGTTATGAACATTCCGATCAAACCGTGAATAGTAGTGAACAGTAAAACGTGCAGGAAAAAAAGTACTGAGGCGTGGCGTATTTTTTCTCCAACTTTAGACGATCATAACTCCTTGTACATAATGATCTGGGTGATCTACTATATATAAACGGAAATATCTGTGAGTCCTCTTTCCGATGAAATTGGTTTCATCCAATTTGTCTATCGGAGAAAAATGTTATGGTCAATCTACTTCAGCCTATCAAAAGTAAATTTTTGGGTCAATTTCAAACGATCATAACTCCTCGTACACAATGATCTGAGTGATATACTATATATCAACGGAAATATATGAGAGTCCTCTTTCTAATGAAATTTGTTTCATCCAATTTGGATATCGGAGTAAAATGTTATGGTTGATCTACTTCAGACTATCAAAACAGTCCACCAAAGGACAGATTCGAGAATTATTTGATTTTTAGGAGCGTTTTGGTCATTCCCCCTCACCTAAAATCCATCCAAACCCTATATTAAAGCCTATTAAAAGCATTATATGTTATATTTCATCAAATTCCCTCAAAAAGAAAACCCTAAGCTCCTACATTCAACTTCAAGAACCTCCAAAGTTCACCATTAATTCTGCAAATTTATTCAAGATTCCAAGTTACTAGTTCAAGAACTCCAAGAACCATCATTCAAAGGCACGATTAACATCTCAAAAACGAGTATCGATCTAAAGTTCATCATTCAAGGTATGTGGGGGTTTTCAACAAGAACTCTCTTTCGTTCTTGTGCCCAAATTGATTTTTCTTTTATGAATATACGTGATTTTACATGTTTTGATATGAATTTGAAGCATGAATTTATACCCTATATGATTTTACATGAGATTATGATACTCTCTATGTTTTGAAAGTTGAATTGAATGAGAATGATGACATTTTTGTACATAAAGCTGAATTTTCCAGATTTTAAAGTAAGTTATATATATTTATGATGAAAAGCATGAATCTTGAGAAAATTTACTATGATTTTGATGTATGAGACCTTGAGTCCTAATTGGAATTTTACTTTGAGAAATTATGTTCTATAAGCACAATGAGATTTGAATCTCAAAGCTAATTTTCTTTACCAAGATGTATGATTATAAAGCTGAAATTTTAAGTTTTAAGTGATTATTTTTGTGCTTATGTCATAAAGTATGAAACTTTGGAAGGTTTTATGGTGATATTGGTGTATGGGTTTTTGGAACCCTATTTGAGATTATTATTTTGAGAAAATCATATGTTATAAACACCTTGAGTTTAAAAAATTTGAGATGTTTTGAATGATCTGACCTTTTAATCGTGAATGAGTTATTTTGAACTCGACTGTGAAAGAAATCCACGTTTTTATTGATTATGATAAAGGGGTAGCAAATTGGCTCCCGATGAAAATTGTTGAAGTGTTTATTGTGGATTTTCTTTAATGTGAGCATGAGGCTTATTTAAATTTCTGAGCTAAGTCTGGGAGTAATCTTTAGCACCGAGTGGGAGGTATAAGTGTTGGACTGTAGATAGCCGAGTCGATTCGGATCCAGTCAGTTCGTGGTATCCAGTCAGCAGGTGATGAGTCCTTTTGATTCAAGGGCTTGGGTTAGTTATGCAGAGTTTATAGTGTTGTATTTTCTTTATTCAGTCGTATTGAGTTGGGGTAGTCGAGAGTCATGACTCGGCTATCTACAGTCAGTACTAGTAGAGGCTTCATAGACAGTCAGTAGAAGTTGATGTATTTTGTTTCAATTCTGTTTGTAAAGGCAGAATTGTAATCCTGTAAAATTCTATTTTTGTATCGATCAGATTCAGAAAAGAGTTAATTTCTGTTGATTTGTATGGATTTATATTTTTATTCAGTAGCTTATGAGTTATGCCAGTAGAAGGGTTAGCTTGGGGTCACTTGTGACCCTAAGCACCGTGTGACGTCTCGGTACCCGATTTCGGGGTGTTACATTCACCAAGTCATGGAAAAGGTAAAAGTGATTAGAGAAAGACTTAAGACTTCTCAGAGTCATCAAAATCTTATGCGGATGTGAGATGGAGGGAGTTAGAGTTTAAAGTAAGTCATTGGGTATTCTTAAAGGTTTCTCCTATGAAAGGATTCATGAGATTTTGGAATAAGGGAAAGATCAATCCCTGTTACATTGTTCCATATCAAATTTTAAGAAGAATTGAGAACATCGCTTATAAATTAGAATTGACAGCGATCTTGGCTTTGATTCATCTAATGATTCATGTATCTATGCTGAAGAAGTGTGTGGGTGATACTTCTTTATAAGTGTCTGTTGAGGATGTTGATGTCACAGATTCATTGTCTTATGAGGAAGTCCCAGCTAAAATGTTGGATAGGTAAGTTCGTAGATTGAGAACTAAGGATGTAGCTTTGGTAAAAGTGCTTTGGAGAAATCAAAAGATGAAGGAAGCTACATAGTAATCTGAAGAAAACATAAAATCCAAATACCCATTCCTGTTTCCAGCGATGGATGAAAGTGCTTAAGGTATGAATTTTGTCTACCTCCTATGGCATTTCAAATTATTCCTTAGATTCTATTTGTATTTTGTCTGTCATCGTGCTAAAGGTAACCTAACTTCTCATTTAGGGACAAATGATTCTAGGAGGGGGGGTTAATATAACACCCTAATTCTTGAGCTTTAGACCCTCCAAGAGATGAATAATTGAATTGTAATACCCTGTATTTCCATAGTTCATTTTAACTCTCAATACATGAGTCATTCCATATAAATTTTTCTAAATACTTAGTATTTTTCCGTTTAGAGCTTGCCATTGCATAGGAAATTCAGACAGCTTTCCAACAATATAAAATTCACCCAAATCCAACTCTAGACAAAGAGTTTGATCCATTTTTGTAAAGCATTGTGCTAACTGGAACTTCAACGCGTCACAGAGCATGACCAAATGGCAATTGTCAAATACAGTGAGCCTCCTTGATCCTGGCGCATTACACCAAGGCTCATTTTCACAATTGTCCATTTTCCAGTGAAGCTGCACGATGTCACCGCATCGCAGGGAACTTTCAGGTCGCATCCCAGGTGGCAACATGATACCACAGCGTCACACCACCGTGCATTTTCCCAGTTGTCAGCTTCCAAAGACACGGCGCGATACCGCCGTGTCGTGCCAACCTGCCAAATCGGGAATTTTTTGTAATCCCAAGTTTTAATTTTGAGGTCAATAAAGTCTTTTTTCCCTCACCTCAGTCAGCCTTTAACACGAAATTATACCCATAAATAACCCATTATCTTATTATTTCCTCACTTTCTCTCAAGAATAAAATATTCTCTCTCAAAGAGGCAAACCCTAGCTTCAAAAATCAAGGTCAAAACTCAAGAATTTCTTCAAGTACCTTCAATAAATAATAACCCAAGGTATGTTCGGTGTTCATCTATGGGTCCCTTTTACCCATAGAGTCCACGAATCCGTTTTCAAACTATAAGATTTTTGAGTGATGAACTTCTATGCTTGGATTGAATTGGATTCATGTTCATGTTACTGTTGGGTGTTTGGCCATGATTAAATTACAAGCTTTCTTGAAACTAATCATTATGTGTGTTGAATTACATGATCCTCTTGATGAACCCTATAGTTTACATAGTGATTAATGTATCTATGATGTTAATTTGGTTTTCAATCCACGATTATGATAAGATTCGTGAAAATAGAATAGTAATTAGGGGGGAAATTATATGGGTTGCATGTGAAACCTATGAAATTGCAAGTTTGGGGCATTGTAGTTGCCATGTTTATATGTTATCCATGATTATGTGCATTAAGTTGTTCTCATCAAGTTTTTGATAGAATGTCTATGTGAATTAAATAATGCAATCATGACATGCTAATATATGTACAAACTTATGCCTTACAAGTGTTTGATAAAATGTCTCTATTGATGAATTATGAACAAGTGAACAATGTTATGTTATTCAAGATCATACTATGCTTTACTTTTCATGCTATCGAGTCCTTGGGGCATTTAATACCTAACAATTTAGTTGTTTACCTAGAGCCAGTGTTAGTTACAGAATAGTATCAGTCATGTCACGATCAGTAGTACTCTCAGTCAGTTACAGAAGTCAGGAAAAACTCAGTAAACTCAGTCTCAATCCAGTTCAGTATACTCAGTTTAGTGTTTTTCAGTTGGGAGTAGGATTCATCATCGAACGAACCCAAGTATGAGGGCTCACCTACCAGTAGAGGGTGTAATCCTTAGAAGCAATCCTTGCATTTAGAACTATATAGCTAGCGTAGGTTGAGACATCAACCTGCCAGTTGAGGGTTGATGAGGTGTTTTTCCTGCCAGTAGAGGGTACCACCATTCTCTTTTAGGGAACCTACCAGTAGAGGGTGACTCTTCAGTGTCTTTACCTGTGGCACAGTACTGACTCCCTTCCAACTGGGGTTACAGGTTGGACCCCAAATCTATTTAGAAAAGGGGCATGTCGGTTAGATGATCACCTCCCATAGTTTCAGTCTTAGTCTTCAGAATAGAACTCAATTCAGTTCTATAGAATAAAGACTATCAGATACAATCCATCAGTATCACTAACTCTATTATCAAAAATTTTAGATTATCAGTTACTCTATATTAGAACGCAGTACTTAGCTTCAGAAAAGCTCAGTTACAATATATATATATATGCACAGTATTGCATGCTCAGTATTTACAGTAGTTCAGACTATCCACGTACTCTCATGTTCAGTTTCTCTATATTATTTAGTAAGTTGTTGTTCATGCATATGAACCCTTGCATTTATCCATACCTTATCTACCATACCAGTATATTCCACGTACTGACGCATACTCTTTCTTTACATTATGATGTCTTATATCATAGGTTCAGACGTTCAGGTTCCCGACCGAGCATAGATAGATTCATCTTCAGCCAACATATCAGATTTAGTAATGAGTCCTCATCTATCGAGGATATTCTTTTATTTCATTATTTTAGTAGACTCAGCATTTTAGTAAATGGAGTTAGTTGGGGAATTGTCCTATCAACTCCACTTTCCGGCAGTTTAATTAGAGGCTTTTCAGACTAGAGTTCAGACAGTATTCAATTTTATAGATTGTTATTTCAGTTGATACACTTTATCAGTATTTTTAGATTTTGAACCTTATGGCATTTTAGCCTATTATTCCGTATTTAGTATAGTATCATGTTTTAGTGCTCACAGAAGATATTAGTCATGGGTTAGCTTGTGGTCCTTCGGGGTCGTAAGCACCATACAGCATTCGGGGTACAAACTCGGGGTGTTTAAAATTTGGTATTAGAGCCTAATGTTCAACAGTATCCTAGGAAGTCTGAAAGCCGCATCACGTAGAGTCTTGTGCATGGGTGTGTAGCGCGCCACACAAATGGACAGGAGGCTATGAAATGCTTTAGGAAAAGTTTCTCTTCTTTCAGTATTCATGTCGTGTGAGTGAGCATGAGCTCAAGGTAAAATCTCAGTCTAATTCAGTTCTTCCTTATGCTTCCAGAACATGCCTCCCAGAGAAGCTAATGGAAGAAGTAATAAAAACCAGTCAGCTCCTCCGCCCATTCAGGCAGATCCCATGCATGAGCATGTCTCGCATGCTGAATTTAAAGTTACTTTCACAACCTTATCTTATTCAGTAGTTGCTCATAACAATTTGTAGATTGTTGTCCTATGTAGGCTTTTGACTTACTCTCAGCGCAGTGAGGGAGGGGAGCGTAGGAAGAATAAGAGGGCTAGAATAAATAATTCTAAGCCAAGATCAGGGGGTAGTAATCGCTCCCAGTTCTTCCAGAGATTCTCATCCCTAGTTCTGCTATCAGTCAGGGCACCAGTACTAAAGTACAGAAATAACCATCGGGATGGAGTGCCAGGCTCAAAAACCCAGGGTAGTGTGAGCCGTGGTCGTATCCATTCTCTTTGCGGAGAATATGGTAAGAACCATAAAGGAGTGTGTAGATCCGGCAGTGATGTATGTTTGGATGTGTTAAGTCAGGCTACAGGATGTGGGAGTGTAGATTATTGGCTCAGAAGGGAAGGGATTTGCACCAACAGGGTCAGTCCAACCATCCTTCAACTCAGTCCGGTCGCCCAAATTAGTGGGGTGCCAATTCCAGTGCCACCAGTGGTCAACACCCAAATAAAATCTATGCAACTCAATCTAGACAAGATTGGGATCCTCCTGATGTGGTCAATGGTACGTTACAGATCTTCCATTTATATATTTATTCCTTATTGGATCCAGGAGCTTCCTTGTCTTTTGTAACTCCTTGAATAAGAGTCAACTTTAAAGTAAAACCAAAAATCTTAACAGAACCATTCATAGTCTCTAACCCAGTAGGTCAGTCTATCACATCCCGGTGGGTATACAGGAACTATCCAGTTATGATATCTCAGAAAGTCACTTCAGCAGACTTAGTAGAATTAGAGATGACAGATTTTGACATCATTCTAGGCATGGATTGGCTCTATTCATGCTCATTTGATTATAGACAAAGAATTTTTCCTTTTTAGTTTCCAAATGAACCAATTTTGTAAGGAAGAGGTAGTACTACAACGCTTAAGGGTTAGTTAATTTCATACCTTAGAGCGAGAAAAAAATGATATCCAAGGGGTGTGTCTATCATCTTGTGCGAGTCAAGGACTCTAATGCAGAAACTTTAAGTCTTGAGTCAGTTCCAGTAGTAAATACATTCTCAGATGTATTTCTCAAAGATCTTCCTGGAGTTCCTCCCGAAAGAGAAATAGACTTTGGAATAGACCTTTTTCTAGATACTCAACCCATATATATTCCGCCATACATAATGGCTCCAGCTGAACTAAGAGAGTTAAAAAAATAGTTCAAGGATCTCATAGATAAGGGATTCATCATACCAGATATTTCCCCATGGAGTGCACCAATTTTATTCGTGCGTAAGAAAGACGGTTCTCTTAGAATGTGTATAGACTACCATCAGTTGAGCAAAGTCACAGTCAAGAACAAGTACCCACTTACTAGAATCGATGATTTGTTTGACCAACTTCAGGGTACTAGTTACTTTTCTAAGATAGACCTCAGATTAGGCTATCATCAACTTAGGATCAGAGAATATAACATTTCAAAAATAGCCTTCAAAACCAGGTATGGTCACTTCGAGTTTCTAGTCATGTCCTTTGGTCTTAGTAATGTCCCAACAACTTTCATAGTTTTAATGAACCGCGTGTTCAAGCAGTACTTGGACATGTTTGTTATAGTCTTTATCAATGAAATTCTTTCCTATTCCCTTAGCAAGAATGATCACGCAGATTATCTCAGAGCCATGCTTCAGACTCTAAAAGCCCATCAGTTCTCATGATACCTATTCATGTCTTATGTGTCAGTTCTATTAACATAGCTCATATTCCTGCAGGTTAGCAAGGAAATCAAGTACTCTTATAGTTTCTAGTATAAGAAGTTCTGATTCACTCAGTGTTACGAATCACGTTGTATGAAAATAAAAACTCCAGACTCAGGTCATGCAGCTCATGAATTATGTACTCATGTCATGCTTTACAGTATTCTCAGTTCTCATGACTTACGCTACGCTTCTAATGGTTGACTAAATTCAGATTATATCATGTATATCCTCAATTTAGATCTATTGATAAATCCATGATGTTGATATTCTATTCCTCAGGACTCAGTTAAGTGTCAAGTTCCATATAGTATTCATACATGCTTCAGGTCCTCATGATTTAACCCTTCAGTGAACTCTACTTATGGAATGATGTTGTGATGACTGATTTCTTAAATGGGAGAGAGTAAATCTTTTATGTTAAGGAAAGATGTTTGCATACTTGTTTTACACAAGTCTGCAGTTATGAAGATAGGCTTGAAAGTTAGGTTAGTATGCAAGTAAAGGACTAGCAAAGAGTTGTATTTAGTTTCTATGGGGGAAATCAAAACTTTTCATGAGATGAGAAGTTGAGAAAATATAGAGTGTGAGTGTCTAATCAGATCTTCGATTTATGTCAGTCTCCACCACATAGTTATCACAACTTAATTACAGTCTTAGTTCAACATTCAGTTCAAAACTCAGTTCAGTCTTAGGTTTGCCTAATCATAGCGTACAGTAACTAGTTATTCAATTACCAGTATTTCAGAATCATGTTATACGCTTGGTACAACATTCTCAGATAATACAGTTTACACACATTCGTGCTCAGTATCCCATGTTGCTCAGTCAATCCTTACCTCATATGCATAATACTATACCTTACAATTTTAGTCTAGACTAAGTACAGTTCACTCTTACATGACCAGCATTCATCTATCATCTATTCAGTTAATCAGATAAATTAATATGTTATGCATTCATGCTCAGCGCCTATGTGAACATTTTTAGTAGTCTCAGGTGAAGCGACGTACTAAGATCGGGAGTATAGTTGAGAGAGTATTTGAGAAATGTGTCTAGGCTTGGAAATTTGTAGATATAGTGCATAAGGTTTAGTCACTCTATCTTAGATGATGTTTCATAAGCTTCACCTCATATTACAAAATTTTATCCAGGATGTGATTTCTTATTCAGATGTTTTATTCAGTCCATGCCAAGATTCCTTACTTCCTAAAGTCACTAGAACTCTGTAGAAAGAGTGTCAAATAAATGCTCCAGTCGAGTACAAGTTTTCAGCATGAGCTAGTTTGTAAAGCCAACAATTCAATTTAGCAGTCAGGAGAACAAGTTCATATGGTTTGGTTTCCCATCTTTCCATCTAGTTGCACTATCCGAAGTCTTATGAATATAACTCTTCTAAGATGGAGAAACCGGGTAGTTGGGAGTTCAGCTTAGTTCATGAGTCATGCCTTAGTTTTAGATCCTAGATATTCAATCACGATTCAGTACGTAGGTTCCCCGTGCATCGTCTCATCTTTTCCTCAATATCTCAGCCAAGTCAGTATTCTTCAAGGGACATAATGTCCCAAGGGGGAGATGCACTATAACTCCTGATCTTTTATGTCCTAAATCTCCCAGTTTCTCTTCATGTAATGAATCCAGTTTGGGGTAGGGTACTCACAAGTTGACCCTCTTATTCTAATCTCAGCCATGTGACCATTTCCATGTCATGGCATGTATTTAAGGAAATTAGTCCAGTTCATGATATTCAGTTCATGTATCACGTTTCAGACTCAGTTATGTTCTCATGTTTCCGTTCATGTATGTTCAGTAAAGGATCTCAGGGCCATCAGTATTCTTATCTTAAGGTAAGAACCTTCCTTAGATTAACTCAATTCCATGCTCAGATATAGTTATAAACTTGGTATTCATTACTGTTGCATAACATCTTCATGACAATCATACATTCATCAATCATTTCAAACATGTACTCATGCATCAGATATGCATGTCCAGTATGAAAACTCATCTTATCAGTAGCTTTATTCATGTATCCCATGCATCAGATATATATGTTCAGTGTGTAAGCTCAGTCTATTAGTGTTCCTCAGCCTGAACAGTCTCATTCGAGGATGAATGTTCCCAAGGGGGAGATATTGTAATACCCCGTATTTCCATAGCTCATTCTAACTCTCCGTAGAAGAGTCATTCCATATAATTTTTTCTAAACACTCAGTATTTTTTAGTTTAGAGCCTGCCATTGTGTACGAAATTCAGTAAGCTTTCCAATGATAAAAATTCACCCAAATCCAACACTCGGGAGAAGAGTTAGAGCTATTTTTATAAATCAATGTGCCAACTGGAACTTTAGCGCGTCGTGGAACATGATCAAATGGCAATTGTCAAATCCAGTGAGCCTCCATGATCATGGCTCATCGCGCCAAGGCTCATTTTCACAATTGTCCATTTTCTAGTGAAGCTACGCTATGTCACCGCGTTGCGATGAACTTCCAAGTCGCATCCAGTATGGCAACGTGATACCACCATGTCACGTAACTGTGCATTTTCCCAGTTGTCAGTTTCCAGAGACACGGTGCGATAGCACCGCGTTGCAATAGCCTGCAAAATGAGGAAATTTTAGTAATCCCGAGTTTTAATTTTGAGGGAATTAAAGTATTTCCCCCCTCACCCCAGTCAACCTTTAACACAAAATTATACCTCTAAATAACCCATTATATTATTATTTCCTCACTTTCTCTCAAGAATAAAATATTCTCTCTCAAAGAGGTAAACCCTAGCTTCAAGAATCAAGGTCAAAACACAAGAATTTCTTCAAGAACTAATAACCCAAGGTATGTTAGGTGTTCATCAATGGGTTCCTTTCACCCATAGAGTCCATTAATCCATTTTCAAACTACAAGATTGTTGAGTTATGAAGTTTCGTACTTGGATTGAATTGGATTCATGTTATTGTTGGGTGTTTGTCCATGATAAAATTACAAGCTTTCGTGAAATTAATCATTATGTGTGTTGAATTACATAATCCTCTTGATGAACCCTTCAATTTACAAAGTGATTGATGTATCTATGATGTTAATTTAGTTTTTAATCCACGATTATGATAAGAGTCATAAAAATAGAATAATAATTAGGGGGGGAATTATATGGGTTGCATGGAAACCCATGAAATTACAAGTTTGGGGCATTGTAGTTGCCATGTTTATATGTTATCCATGATTATGTGCATTAAGTTGTGCTCACTAAGTGTTTGATAGAATGTCCGTGTGAATTAAATGATCCAATCTTGACATACTAGTATATGTACAATCTTATGTCTTACAAGTGTTTCATAAAATCTCTCTATGGATGAATTATGAATAAGTGAACAATGTTATGTTATTCAAGATCATGCTATGCTTTACTTTTCATACTATCGAGTCATGGGGATATCTAATGCCCGATAATTTAGCTGTTTACCTAGAGTCAGTGTCAGTTACAGAATAGTATCAGTCATGTCACGATCAGTAGTACTCTCAGCCAATTACAGAACTCAGGAAAAACTCAGTAAACATAGTCTCAGTCCAGTCTAGTTCAGTATACTTAGTTCAGTGTCTTTCAATTAGGAGTTGAATCAGCACCGAGTGAACCCAAGGATGGGGGCTCACCTGCCAGTAGAGGGTGTGATTCTTTGAAGCAATCCTTGCATTCCAAAACTACGTAGCCAACGTAGGTTGAGATATCAACCTTCCAGTTGAGGGTTGATAAGGTATTTTACCTTTCAGTAGAGGGCACCTTCCAGTTGAGGGTGACTCTTTAGTGTTTTTACCCCCATGGCACGGTACTGACACCCTTCTAAGTAGGTTTACATGTTGGACCCCAAATCTATTCTAAAAAGGGCGTGTCAGTTAGATGATTACCTCCTACAGTTTTAGTCTCAGTCTTCAGAATAGAACTCAGTTCAGTTCTACAGAATCAGAACTGTCAGATACAGTCAATCAGTATCAGTAACTTAGTTATCAGAAATCTCATATTATCAGTTACTCTATATACACTACTCAGTACTTAGCTTCAGAAAAGCTTAGTTACAGTATATATTTTATGCATAGTATTGCATGTTCAATATTTACAGTAGTTCAGATTATCCACGTACTCTCATGTTTAGTTTCTCTATATCATTCAGTCAGTTGTTGTTCATGCATAGAACTCTTACATTCAGCCTTACCTCATCTAGCATGCCATTACATTTCATGTACTGACGCATACTCTTTCTTTGTGCTATGATGTCTTATATCATAGGTTTGGACGCTCAGGTCCCCAACCGTGCATAGATAGATTCATCTCCAGCCAGCATATTAGATTTAATAGTGAGTCCTCATCTATCAAGGATATTCTTTTATTTCATTATTTTAGTTGACTCAGCGTTTCAGTAGATGGAGTTAGTTGGGGGATTGTCCCATCAACTCCACTTTTAGATAATTCAGTTAGAGGCTTTTCGGACTAGAGTTCAGACAATATTTATTTTTATAGATTGTTATTTCAATTGATACACTTTATCAGTATTTTTAAATTTTGAACCTTATGGCATTTCAGCCTATTATTCCGCATTTATTACAGTATCATATTTTAGTGCTCACGGCAGATATCAGTCATGGGTTAGCTTGTATTCCTTTGGGATCGTAAGCGTCGTATAGCGTCTGGGGTGTAGACTCGGGGCATTACATGAATTATCCAGGTTATTAAAGTAGTGTCAAACTTTTGGTGATAACGGTCTAGGGTATGACTCATTATGAGACGTCGCGAGTTGTTAGGACTCATTGCCACGATAGTGAGGAAGCCTAGACTTGGGTCCCTTGACAATGAGTCCAGGGTACAATTTGTTATGAGACACAATAAGTCATTATGAGAGACCTTTTTTCATAACAGTGAGGGATCAAATTTTTGGTCCTCAGGCATTGACTCTAGGTCACAACTTGTGGTTAGACCTCATGAGTCATTACTCAAGTCGTGATGACTATTCCTGATTTTTCAGCATGTTTTAATTAGGGTCTTTTTGGTCTTTTCCTCCCTTTACACTCTTTTCCACAACTTAAAACACTCAAAGGGCCTCTTTTCTTTGGTTATCAAGATTAAACTTACTTTTTCCTTTTTAACTCCCAAGGTAAGAGATATTAGGGGTTTACAAGGAAATCTAACATTCAAGCTCTAAACATCAAATTCCTTTTAATTTTTGGTACATTTCAGGCATGTTGCTCATTCCTAGCTTGAATTTTATATCATGAAATATATTTAAACATTGTTCTTGTGATTTTAAGTGATGGGTTTGAAATTGGGTTGAGGGCTTTTGGTGATTATTACTTGAATTATTTTCTCCCATGATTTAAATGTGTTGTTTATGCTTTAATTAATGGTTTTGGGGAATAATTGGGTACATTGTTATGAGGATTAGAATGGGGAACATGGGTTTTCCTAAATTGGTGAAAATTTGGCTTGATAATGGCATCAACCCTAACCTAACTTTATAACATTGATTTTAAATAAGGAGTTTGTATAATTTAACTTACTTTTGGAACATTGCATTAAAGTATTAATAGATAAAAATAATTTTGGAATGCCTTAGTGGCAATGATTTGAATTTTTAAATGGAACTTGGGAGTCTAATGGTTGAATGGACTGGTTTGACATAACTGAATTAACTTGCAAGCATATTGGTATGATGATACCAAGTTGGTAAATGCATTAATAAAAGACTCTTTAGCTAATGATTGGGTTTATGTGTAAGCTATTTTAATTTGGGTTTAAAGAAATTGTATAGCTCATCGTGAAGATGTAGTCCCGGGGAGGGGAGACCATTACTGAAAATAATATTTGCCGACGTGGGGGTCTATATGAACGTGTACTTGGTGCACACTTTATAATTGGATGGCTATCGCCTTGGAGTATTTAGTCTTTTATCGATCTCCTCGGTACATGCAGCTAACAGGTAATGGGGTCCTTCCGACAGGGAGAGTCAGACCCATATAACTCATAGGTACTTTTAGGACAGAGCGAGCTACACAGTTCATGTTAATATTTTAACTCTCATGTTTATGACCCTTGTCCCTATCCTGGCATCCTATATATACATATATGAATGTTGTGCATATGATTTTGACTGACTTTTTTGGCGATGACATTATTTATCCTCTTTCACTGAGTTACATGTCAGTGCTCGCCCTATTGATCTTCCCTGGACACTGTATTATTTCATGTTGTGGGATCCGAGGTCTTTTCTGTTACTTCTATGCAACGTTAGGTGGTGTGGTACGTCGGTTGAGTTATTGTAATGTGGTGAGCCTCTATCTTACGAAAAGACCTGCCATTTCATTAGGCTTCTTTTAAGATTTTGAAAATTGTTGAGTTTTATCTTGTCATGGTTGGGGGCATGTCCCGACCTGATTTGGTACTTTTGGTTGAAAGTCTTTCATGGACAGTGTTGGGATGTTTTGGTCATTGTGTTTTGACTTTTAGAACATGATTAGACTTATTTATCTTTATTATATATTTTGGTTGGCTTCCGTTGTTTACTTTTATTGTTCTTGGGGGTTACGCTAAGGGGGCGGTCTCCGTCTCATGGTGGGTTTGAGATACCCGCCATGACTTGACCCTGGTTCGAATCTTGATAGTAATCTTGTTTAGTACAATTATTTTCTTAATAAAGGCTAAACTTTACATCGGAAAATACCTTGTAAAATGCATCATTATCAATGAGGACTTGTTGAATAAAGGTTAATCAATGAAATTTCTGTATTATATTAGGTAATGTTTGAGTGGTATATTTTTCTATAATTTTTGCAGTTATATATGTAGAAGACTCATTTTCATGTCCCTTCTTATCGTAAGAAAGATAAATATTTTAAATATATTTCTCTTATATAATTAATACACATCAAAATGTATCTTTTTATTAGATACATAATATAGTTTTAGTATATTAATTAAGTACATAGTACACATTTAATATAAATGTAAAAATGTCACAGTTGTACAAGAATTATTGGTACTATTTTTTTTGTTATAGGCATACATTCTTTGAAATTTAAATTTGTACCAGATATATAATTAAAAAATAATTTATTATTTGAATTATATTTCTGATACATGTTTATTTAGAAACCTAAATATGTTAGTTCTGACTAGTATACTAGCATTATGTTATAACTTTTGAGATACAAAACTAGAGATAAATAATTATATTAGCTACCTAATATACATTAACTTTTTTTTTAAAATATGTATCTGATACATATTTGTCTGAATATGATATTAGAAAGATTTCTAACAGGCCGAACTTTTGCATCTAATGATAAAAATTTATAAATATGTATTAGATACATATGAAAACTTAAATGAAATCTGGACATATCATAGAACACCTAATAGAACAGGAAGAATCCACAAAAAATATAACTTGAGAAACAAAAATCGGTTCCTAACTTGTTTAGACAAATACTTGAAAGTGTTTTCATATTTACGCCTAAAACAATAAGTATACTCAATTGAAACCACTTTGTTTTCATATGGAGGAATGAAGTTGGGTTTAGGTCTTGGTGTGTCTTTATTGTCACTAAAGTAGACATTCTCAGCCTTGACATGTCCATAATTGAACAAAAACGAAGCATATCTAATTCAAAGAAATTCAGCATTAATCCCATAATATGATATTTATAGTTCATCACTTATAAACTCAACGAACAAAGCAACAAATAGACCAAAATCCCTGTATAATTTATCGTATGTCACTAGGCTAAAACATTTACATTGTAAATGAATAAAAAATGTTAAATACAAATGATAAATACAGACTGTCACTTGCTTGTTGCACAATGCCAGATACATATTCGACTTCAAAAGGATGACTTCCCTTTTTTCCCTTATAGGTATCAACTAATGACCGACTAGTTCGGTCTTTTTTCTAAAAAAAAATCACCGTTTTGAAGGTAGCTTGGCAACATTATAACTCCAGAAATGAATCAATAGAGTAAACGTTACAGTTAACAACTAATATTTGAGAAATATTACTTTAAAATAATATCTATAATCAAATAAAAAATATATATCTCACAACATAATCAGGAGTATTTAGTAGAGATACATAATTTTTAAATGTATCTGTATTGCAATTATTTCAGATATAAATTATGTTTGTGTATTTGGCACAATATATATGGTGTACCTGTGATGTACTTATGAGAGATACTGTAACGCCCCGAGACAACCCCGAGAAGTCACACGAGGCTTAGGAACACAAGTGATCCTAAGATAACCCTTGTACTAGCATAACTCATGAGCAACTTAATAAGATACATAAATCTGAAGGAAATAAATAGAAAATATGTCTTTCCTAAATATGTTCAAAACAAAATTATTTGAAATGATTAAAACTCTGGTCATACAACTCAAATCTGAAATCAAATACATCAAGTCTATTAACTATCTATGAAGTCTCTACTAATACTGACTATAGGTAGCCAGGACATGACCCCTAGCTATCTCTAATCAATACGATAGAATAAAAGAAATTCTACTAGAAATAGATTTCAATTGAGTCCTTAAATCAAAAGAACTCTTCACCTGTGGACTGGAAATTGCAAAATGTCTGATTATGATGTGCGGGCTATAACTTGTACCTACATTATGAGACAATGTAGTACATAGGAATATATGTGGATCAGTACTACTGGAATGTACTGAGTATGTGGGGGTGAATGCATAAGTAAAATAATAGAATAATATATTCATAGACTTTCAAATAATACATGCTAAGTGTAAGTGACTCACCTTGGGCTTGAAAAATACTAAAAGATGAAAAATCATAAATCATGAATAATAAAGTATACTGATAAACTTTGTGAGCCACACACGTAGTTTCTAAAAGATTTACTTTTAATCTTTCTTAAGAAGATTATTCTAACCGACATGCACCATGTGAGCTATCATGGAGTCCAGCGTCTTACCCACGAACGGGAAAGCTCACGCTTGGGAAAGTTGTTCTACCCTTGCCATCAGAATAGGACCTGAACTTAAGTGATCACTATACTTAGCCCACTATGGGCGCTTAAACCTACGGTGGCGCATAGTTCTGGGGCATGTGACCTTGGATGCATACCCAACTCGGTGTTAAATACTACCCCCTTACTTATATGCTCATGCTTTAGGAAATCCACCTTTACTTAGCATAAGAGTTTTATAATGAAAATCAGTTATGCTTCTCTTTGCTTTAAACTATAATCAAAATGAATAAATGTGGACTCCATTGCTTAGCTTACGATCAAAAGATCAATTCTTATTTTAGATCTTAATTTAAGCTTTTCAAAGAATGCTTAAAAGCATAATCTTTTTGAAATCTCAAAACTTAAACTTAGACCTTAAAACTCATTCTTTAAACTTTAGTCAATTCATAACAAAACTTCATGCTCAATAAAAATATCGAAATACTTAAACAATATCAAGTCAAGATAGTGCAATCCCATTCATAATATAAATCATGTAAGTTAAAACATAAACATAAGCACTTCTTGATATACTTAAAGCTTTAAATCTCATGAAAATCACATGCTTCAAGAATATACATACTTGGGTATAAATCCTACTTCAAAACAAGTAACTCGAATCTTAAAATCATGCAATCTAGACACAAGGGTGAAAGGATACCCTAGTTCATAACTCCACATACCTTAATAGGATTGATTTTATGAAGAAAGTTTGACCTTGAAAGCCTTGGAGATGATCTTGAAAGCTTTTCTTGAAATTCTTGGATTAGGGAACTTAATTCTTATTTTTTCTTGAAGAGGATGAATTGAATTTGATGTTCTTGGGATTAGGTTAGGATTTCTTGGAGAGAAAAGTGAAGGAGAATGGGCAAATAATGCTTAAACCGATATCTTAACTCGTGTTTTTACGACTTGGCTTGAGGGGAAACAACTTAACTTCCCTTAGATATTTAAATTCGTACCCGGATTGCATTTTGAAGGATCATCGTGACATGGTCTAATCGCGGTGGCTTACTGGTTCTGACGAAATGATCATAACTTTTTGCTCGGGTATCAAATTAAGGCAAAATTGGTATCGTTGGAAAATCGACTTAATTATCTACAATTTGGTGGGTCTTTATCTGAAAAATTCCACAGACATCAAAAGTTATACACTTTCAAAGTTGACCCTTGTAGAATCAAATACCAAACTTTGGACGAATCATAGGCTCTTAGCTCGACTTTGCTCTAAGTGACTTTCTATGAACATTCTTAACCTAATAAGCACTTCACACACTAAGATAAAGATCATGACACATGCACTCAAATTATAAATCAAGAACTGGATGAACTTACCTTCACCGCGACGCGGTGATATGCCCATCGCTATACCCACTGCAACGCACTACTATCGCGGTGAGGTTCTGGAATCAAAATTCAAAAGCGACCCAATTCTCATCCGAAAAATCCAAAACTCCCCCAGATATACTTCTTATTCTCTGAACATGAATTATCTTAAAAACCTACATCTCGGGGTCGGAAAGGCCAAATTAAAAGTCCTCAAAGTTAAGAGGACAATAATATGACTAAGTCTCCAACACTTAGTGAAATTTTCAGGTTCTAAGCCTCTTATGCATGCACTAGGAGATGAACTAAACTAAGGATAATACGGGGTATTATAATATCTTCCCCTTGGGAACATTTATCCTTGAATGATTCTGACTTGGCTAAAATACTAACGAAAGACTGAGATGATGCACAGGACACTCACGAGCTGAATCGTGACTTAATATCTAAATCTGAAACTGATGCATGATGCATGAACTGAGTTGAATTCATAATTTGCATGAATGTGACCATTCTACCTCATGGAATGGCCTGCGAACATTCTACCTCATGAAATGGCCTTACTCATGAAACTTTGGGTAGCAAGACTAAATGGAAAGTTGGAAATCTATAGGATCTTATCTGTGTGATTGCTAAACTGGATCACAGGATTTATGAACTAGACCATACAGAATACCCATACTCAAATAGAGTATTTCTCCAACACTCTTCTAAGAAATTCTAATAATATTATAGAGCAAAGAATTTTGGGCATGATC
This sequence comes from Capsicum pubescens, assembly GCA_030864215.1. Classification (NCBI taxonomy): domain Eukaryota; kingdom Viridiplantae; phylum Streptophyta; class Magnoliopsida; order Solanales; family Solanaceae; genus Capsicum; species Capsicum pubescens. The sequence goes on along the minus strand of CM061544.1, from coordinate 269,033,309 downwards.
TGACTAAGGTATCACAACATTGATACAACTCTATAGCATGGAACATAGACATATAAATCATAAGCTAGGATAGAATTACTAGGCCTTAGGCAATGCAACTTCTTACTTTCAAGCTTAGCAACACTTCTCAAATACTCCCTCAACTATACTATTCTTCTTAAATATCATACTCATTTGATTCAACTTAAGATTTTTATATGGGCATTGATAAATCCATCCACAAAAGTCTAAATTGAACTAAATTCTCTCATATTGATCAAGCCTAACTCGAAATCACAAGATACAATACGCTACATCATAATACTAGTCTAAACCACATGATACAATCTTCTATGTCTCTTCCAGAGCTCACACCCTAAGCATAACATGTCTTACCTCTTCAATTACTAACTCTGAACTCTTACTATGGATTTACTAGTGCATATTACATTCCTCCACCTACATCCCAACATGACATTCAAGCCAATCATTATAACCATATATGAACTTTAAGGAAAACACCCATAAAGGCATACTTCTCATATTCTCTAAACCTCTATTAGCAACAGTTTTCTTGTACTATGCTTAAGATGACTTACCCAGAATTCTCAACTAACTATGACATATACCAAAGATTTACCTCAATATTCATTCATCATTTAGCCTTAGATAGAAAAGCATAAATACTCTTTCTCAATGAGGGTCATCAACTCCCTCTTATTTAAATCATTGCTTATCTATTATCATCACCACTATCTTAACATAGGAAGAGGTCACCGAAGGGCTAACGCATAAGGACCTGAAGCACGAAAGAATACTATATATGACTTTGACACTTAACTGAGGCCTGAGGAATAGAATGTCAAAGGCATGAATTCATTAAAAAGATCTAAACTGAAGACATATATGATATAATATGAATTTCACTAGTATCATGAGTTCTGTGAACTGATCATACTCTAAAACATGAGTTCATACTTATCATAAGTTATTCAACATAAGACTAGAGTTTCATAGATTTATGAGGGATGACTCGAATCATAAAGTGAAGATCTTACTTACTAGAAGCTGAAAATGGACTTGAATACGCATGAAGTGTACAAGCATTGTCCTTTGGCATGGACCTATCACACAAGACATAGATTTAGTGTGATAATGACTGAAATCCAAGGAAGACTCTAGAGTAAGAAGGGATCACTATCTCATCACAACTCTTATTGACATGTATCACAATCTAATTCTCAAAACTTGATTTGGTTCTTCACTCTACCATCTCCCCCTTAGATCAAAGTTGACATTCTAAGCTTATAGATCTACTCCATATCCTAGAGACTGAACCATAATTTCTTTACTCTAACGGTCTATACATGAATATTCACTCACCTGAATAAACTATATCTAAACAATACTAACTTCATTCTTGGCCACTCTCTTAATACATACCACCCTTAACTTCCTTTAGGTTCAATAGTCATCATCATAAACTTACACTCTATTAACTCGATAAATATACCTGCCTTACTAAACACATAATCTATCTCACTAACTCAAATCACACCAAAAGGATCAGTATCCTCTACCCCTAGCTCCTTAACATAGCCATCAAGAATACCATATACTATATGACTAGCCTTATTCACACTTAGAAACTTACAGCATTATCTAAGCACACATGAAACTCAATAATCTTAGAAAATAATTCAATCCCCATATCACCTTGGGCACACCTCTATATCATACCTACAATATCATTCTTAATTATCAATAAATGAACTTAAACTTTTGCATACATTGTTCAAGCCTACTAGATCACTTCCATATAACTTGTATCACAAACTAAGCAATCATTATTTTTACCTTTATGATCATCCATTATTCAAACTTAGTGTCTAGTGCTAGCCATGATTAACCACGACTTCACACACCATCCTTACATGTCAAAACATCAGGAAACACTAGTCCACTAGAACCTTATAATAATGATATTTGATCATAACCTTACAGTCTATCTAATTACAGTCCATAAGCATATCTCTCTTCTACACATCTCTAGTACTTATCCATCAATATATTTAAATTATACCCCTATCTCTACAAACCTCAACCAATTTCTTTTTCACAACCACACAGGGAACCCTACACTAACAATCCTTAATAACCTAATACCTTAATTAATGACCTATACTTTTCTAACACCATAACATACCATCAAGTTCTCCTTGCCTAATTCAAGCAGATCATAATTCACCTTAACTAATAACTCTTTCTCTACCTTCTACCAGGAAAATAGTACTACATTCATTACACTCAAGCTCACACACAAGGATATATTACGTTAACATAAACTCGATCGTATGCATAAATTCATCTACATACTTTTGATCAATCGCTATTACCATATTTCTTTTCACTACACTTCTAAACCTACACTTCCAACTATAAGAAGGTTTTACTAAGAAATTATAACACTCTAGGTTGCAATATCCCTCGAATGAAAACTCTATTTAACATTCTAGGTTCACACACTCCTCTCATGAGCACTATCGGTATTGAAGGGTTAATGAGGAATCTTAATATATATGTTACTCTGTCTTAACTGAACAACTCATAAGGATGAGAAAATAACTTTTAACTTGAGGAACTCATAACATACTAGCGAGCTCCTCTCAAGCCCCTTGTGTGGCTTCTGAAGTTACTGATAGTAAATCTAAGAGCATCATCTTGGGAGGAATTGGAACTTGTTAATCATGTTATCTCAATAATAAGTCATAGATTAAGTATTATGGAGTAATACATAAATCTATAGAAGTTTCTGAGAGAACAACTTTACAGCACGACCTAGAGCAAGAAGAAGGGAAATATTTCTTAAATGCACTATAGCCTCTCAAAGAAAAGTACAGACATCTCTGTACCGTTCCACAAGACTCTACTAGATATGTCTTCACAGACATCCTAGGACACTTGAACTCTGTGCTCTGATACCAAGTTTGTAAAGCCTCGAGACTACCCCCTGGATGTCACACGGTGTTTAGCAACTTTGTACCGTTAACCTTTGCACTGGCATAACTCATGAGCAACTGAATAAGATACATAAATCTAAAGGAAATAAATGAAAAATATGTCTTTGCTAAATATGTTCAAAATAGAATTATTTGAAATGATTAAAAATCTAGTCATACAACTCAAATCTGAAATCAAATACATCAAGTCTACTAACTATCTATGAAGTCTCTACTAATACTAACTATAGGTAGACGGGACATGACCCCCAGCTATCCCTAATAAATATGATAGAATAAAAGAAATTCTACTAGAATAGATTTGACTTGAGTCCTTAAATCAAAAGAACTCTTCACCTGCTGACTGGAAACTGCAAACTGTCTGATTATGATGTGCGCGCTATAACTTGTACCTACATTATGAGACAAAGTAGCACATAGACATATATGTGGATTAGTACTTCTGGAATGTACTAATTATGTGGGGGTGAATGCATAAGTAAAACAATAGCATAATATATTCATACACTTTCAAATAATGCATGCTAAGTGTAAGTGACTCACCTTGGGCTTGAATAAAACTAAAAGCTGAAAAATCATAAATCATAAATATTAAAGAATACTGAATAAACTTTGTGGGCCACACACTTAGTTTAAAAAATCTTTACTTTTAATCTTTCTTAAGGAGGTTCTTCTAACTGACATACATCACGTGAGCTATCATGGAGTCCAGCGTCTTACCCATGAATGGGAGAGCTCACGCTGCGGAAAGCTGTCCTACCCTTGTCATCGGAATAGGACCTTAACTTAAGTGATCACTATAGTTAGCCCACTATGGGCGCTTAAACCTATGGTGGCACGTATTTCTGGGGCATGTGACCTTGGATGCATACCTAACTCAGTGCTAAATACCACCCCTTACTTATATGCTCAAACTTTAGGAAATCCACCTTTACTTAGCATAAGAGTTTTATAATGAAAACCAGTTATGCTTCTCTTTGCTTTAAACTATAATCAAAATGAATAAATGTGGACTCCATATCTTAGCTTAAGATCAAAAGATCAATTCTTTCATTAAATCTTGATATAAGCTTATCAAAGAATGCTTAAAAGCAAAATCTTCTTAAAATCTCAATGCTTAAACTTAGGGCTTAAAACCCATGCTTTAAACTCATGTCAATTCATAATAAAAATTCATGCTCAATAACAATCTTGAAATACTTCAATAATATTAAGTCAAGATAGTCCAATCTCATTCATAATATAAATCATCTAAGTTAAAACATAAACATAAGCACTTCTTGATATACTTAAAGCTTTAAATCTTATGAAAATCACATGCTTCAAGAATATACATACTTGGGTGCAAACCCTACTTCAAAATAAGTAACTTGAATCTTAAAATCATGCAATTTAGGCACAAGGTTAAAAGGATACCCTTGTTCATAACCCCACATACCTTAATAGGCTTGATTTGATGAAGAAAGTTTGACGTTGAAAGCCTTGGAGATGATCTTGAAAGCTTTTCTTGAGGCTCTTGGATTAGGGAACTTAATTCTTATTTTTTTTGAAGAGGATGAATTGAGTTTGATGTTCTTGGGATTAGGTTAGTGTTTTTTGGAGAGAAAGGTGAAGGAGAATGGGAAAATAATTCTTAAACCGATATCTTAACTCGTATTTTTACAACTTGGATTGAGGAGAAAATACTTAAATACCCCTTAGACATTTAAATTTATACCCAAATTGCATTTTGAAGGCTTATCGCGATGCGATCTAATCGCGGTGGCTTACTAGTTTTGACGAAAATGATCATAACTTTTTCTCAGGTATCGAATTAAGGAAAAATTGGTACCGTTGAAATGCTGACTCAATTATCTACAATTTGGTGGGTATTTAGATAAAATTTCCACATACATCAAAAGTTAAATACTTTTAAAGTTGAACCTTGCAGAATCGAATACCAAATTTTGGACGAATCATAGGCTCTTAGTTCAAATTGGCTCTAAGTAACTTCTATGAACATTCTTCACCTAATAATCACTTCACACACTAAGATAAAGATCATGACACATGCACTAAAATTATAAATCAAGAACTGGACGAAATCACCTTCAGTACGACGCGGTGATGTGCCTATCACTATACCCACTGCGACACACTACTATCGCAAAGAGGTTTTGGAATCAAAATTCAAAAGTGACCCAATCCTCATTTGAAAAATCTAAAAATCCTACGAGATATACTTCTTACTTCCCTGAACATGAATTAACTCAAAAAATTACATCTCAGGATCGGAAAGGCCAAATTAAAAGTTCTCGAAGTTAAGAGCCAATAATATGACTAAGTCTCCAACACTTAGAAAAATTCTTCAGGTTCTAAACCTCTTATGCATGCACTAGGAGCTGAACTGAACTAAGGATAATACTGGGTATTACAGATACAAATTATATAGATGTATTTGGCACATATATTTTAGATGTATTTGTGGTGTAAACATGAAAGATACAAATTTTGTATATGTCTCTTACACCTAGAACTGATATTTAATTAGTATCTTAGAACTTAATAAATGTATCTTCTAGTAATTTTCTTAAGATACAAACATATAATACCTTCATAAGAGATTCCTTTGATGTAACTTCAATAGCTCTTTGTTTTGCACCACGAGAAGTGCGCTATGAAGCACCAAAAACTCTTTTTTTGTCTCTAGAACCTCCTTTTTTATTTGCTTTAAGTGTTTTCTTTAATTTCTTCATCATAGTGGGATTGTTGTTGTGTTTTGATCAATTTTCACGAAAAACTTTAGAATTCTTATAAAAAACACCAGGAACAAATTAATAATAACTTTATTTTGATTGATATTTTCTAGTTGAGAAATTCCTATTTTAAAAGATGGTCCAAGATTAGATTCCATTATATAAATTAAAAGTGATTTTCTAACAGTTAATTGAACCAAATATGGCTGAATACTTCAAATTACTCAATGTTTAGCAACATCAAAAATGAACTAACCTCAGAACAAAATATTTTCGATGAATATTTTGAGAATTGAGAGAAGTTGTTGAACTTGTAGAAATAAAAATTGAAGTTGAAGATGGGCGAAACTCACAATTCAAAAATTGGATAATGGGGGAGTAATTGTAGGAATTGCTGCTTGATTTGCGCAATTGTTGATGTTGTTGCCGAATGTGTTGGGAAGAATCTGAACTTTTAGGATGACAAAATATGTATTCGGTGTTTTACTTAAAAATATTAAAATAAGTGATTTTTTTAATCTTTACAAAGAGAGGGGATTTTAAGAAGTTTAGGTAATTTAAATTGTGGTTTTAAGTAATTTTTTTTTTTTAAATCAAGTTGATATGCATTTGGAATTCTTAAAATTTTTAGGCTTTAGAAGTTAAAGTGATTTCAATTGTTTTTACTAAATTCATATTTAACTAAATTCATATGTAGTCATATAACATGAACTGTAATCCAATTCATTTAAGCTAAATCCATATTGAAGTCATCCAAATTCAATCCACTCATTTACGATTCTTAATTGCATTATTTCTTAAAAAATATCTATTTTTAAAAATATCCTCCACAAATATGACGGAAAGGAGGTGAAAGGATTTTGAAGAATAATTGTGTCTTTAGCCATGCTAACGAATATATTGGAAACATTTGCATTATTAATTCCATGATTTTCCATGCACTAATATAACATCAAATAAAATGTATATGTTAAAAAATATATCAAACAAGATATTAATAACACACAAATCTATTAGTATATCTATTGTTTTTACAAGGTATTAATAAAATATAAAACTAATAGTATATACATTGTTTTTTCTAATCTTATCAAATAATCAATCTCTTGCAGACAAAATATTGGTAAATGAATTAAAGAAACAAAAATTTAACCTTAAAAAACACCCCCCGTTTATTAAGGCATTAGTTATACTGAATATCAAGGGCGTTTCAATAAAATTAGTAGCCTAAAGGTAAATTCTAATAAGAGATCTTAAATATATGCACATACACACAATGATAATAATAATTTTGAATTGTATGTTATGTTCTTACATACTACTTGTTTTAGTGTAGTATTTTTAAAATATAAAAATTCTTGATCTTTACTTGGCCATAGTGTTATTTATAAAAGTAAGATTACTTGTATCTAGTTAATAAAATGTTAGCCACTTGTTTCCAATATATAACTTTGGTTGTTTTGTAAAATATTTATTTATTAATATGGATATTTAAGTTGTTTGATTCGAAGTTTTAAAATATTTTAGCAAAAAGTAAATAGTCTATCGCTTTTTTTAATATAGAAAATCTAACTCTTTTTAACAATCTTCAAATTTTGTATTAAGTGAAACTAAAATTAGAATGTGTATTGGTTAGTTCAGTTCAGCTTTCTATATTATTGATTTTCAATTTATAAGCATACTAAACCGGTAACAAAACCAATGAGATATTAGTTGTTGATTTTTGATTAATCGATTTTTTATCTTTAACGGTTTAATTTCCGATTAAACCAATAAGAAAATAATCCTTAAGTGTTTTTGCTTTTTCTTATTTTCATTTGTTCTACACTAATTCATGTATAAAATTTACACAACTTACAAGCATTATAACAACTACTCCCTCCATTTAAAAAAGAATGACCTGTTTTGAGTTAACACAAAGTTTAAGAAAAAAAATATTATATCTTGTGGCATTAAATTAAAGTTATGTCAAATGTACTAAGATTTTCTTTAATCTTGTGGCTTTAAACATGTCACGTGAAAAGTTGAAAGTAAAGTGTGGACAAAAAAAGAAAGGGTCATTCTTTTTGAAATGAATAAAAAGAAAGTCATTCTTTTTAAAATGGAGGAAGTATAAAATTCAAAAACAATAGGGTATTTAAAATTTAAAATCACTATTATATTGTTCGAGATATAAATATACTTTTAATATAAACTTATTGGGTTAGTGATAAACTGATAACATTTTTCCGGGTCAGTTTAATGGTTGAATCAATTTTCGCGCACCCCTAAAAATCATAAAATTCACTATTAAAATTTTTTGAGGCCTAAATGAATGTTTTACCAGTTTCACCCTTGAGATACCCCTGACTAACATAACACAATAACACCAACTAGAGTGTATAGGTTAAAAAATAGGGTTATCAAACAAGATATTAACAAAATACAAAGCTATATTATACATTGTTCAAGGGTTTTGAAGAATAATTGTGTCTTTAGCCATGCTAACGTATATCTTAGATACCTTTGCATTATTAATTCCATGATTTTCCATGCATTAATATAACATCAAATAAAATGTATAGGTTAAAAAATATATTAAACAAGATATTAATAAAACACAAAACTAATAGTATATATACATTGTTTTTTCTAATTATATCAAATGATTGATCCCTTGAAATCATAAAACTGATAAATAAATGAAAGAAACAAAAAAATTCTATCCTAAAAAAATATTTTCTAGATTTTCTTTTTCTCATTCAATATTTTTAACAATATAGTCGGTTGTGTCAAATTTATGCCGAATGTCTCTCAATGTTGAGAGTCTTGCTATTAAATAGAAAGTATTGAAATATTACATCCCCAAAAATCCGACTTTCCTATCCCTAAAGATCATCTACTCTATCCCTTTGAATCCGCTATTGTATCCCTTATAATATGCTATTCTATCTCTTTGATTACTACATCATATCTCTATAATTACAAATATACTACAATATATAATTACATTAATATATACAATATTCACTATTAATTCATTATCTTTGAGTTGTCCATCATGCTAACATCCCTCCTCAAATTGATGTTGGTGGATCAAGAAACATCAATTCGCCTACTAAAAACAGATGACATTGTCGTGGCATGGATTTGGTAAGCACATCAGCTATTTGAATATCACTGGACAAGTGTGGAAGAGTAATGGGTCCTTTATCTATAGCTTCTCGTATATAATGGCATCCTACTTTGATGTGTTTGGTTCTCTTATGATAACCGAGTTATTAGCAATCTGAATAGCACTTGTATTGTGGCATAAAGAGGAGTCAGAGTAGATTGAGGAAATCCAATCTCAGCAAGTAATCCATGAAGCCATACAACCTCAGAGTAAGTAGTATAAATAGATCGATATTCGACCTCTATTGAAGATTTGAGACACAATCTTATTTCTTACTCTTCTAAGATATCAAAGAATCTCCAAGAAATATACACCAACCAGTAACTGAACGATGGGTATCGGGATATCCCGCCTAGTTAGAATCACTAAAAGCATTAAGACAAATGGGAGAACCACTAGGAAAGAATAATCCACTATTAGATGTTCCTAGGAGATACCGAATGATGCGACATACAACCACCAAATGGAGATGATGAGGATCTTGCATAAATTGACTAACTTGTTGAACTGCAAAAGAGATGCCAGATTGGGTAATAGTAAGGTAATTTAATATAATACCCCGTACTTCTACCTAACTTAAATTCATCCCAAAGATGTCAAAGACTTATTTTAAAGATGAATCCACTTTTATACATGTGGTATTTTCAATATTTTCAGTTTTTATCATGTGGGAAATTGAATAAGCTTTCCATCGATACCAAATTTGCCCAAATCCGACATCCGAGAGAAGAGTTAGAGCCTTTTTAGTAAGGCAATGTGCCACCTGAGCCATCAACGCGTTGCGGAGCAGGCCAAAATGGCAATCGTCAAAATCCAGTGAGCCTCCGCAATTATGGCGCATTGCGCCAGGGCTCAAATTCAGAATTGTCCTTTTTCAAGTGTCTCAGTGCAATGTCTCCGCGTCACGCCAAACTTCTAGGTCGCAACCAAAGTGGCAACGCGATAGCTCCGTATCGCGCCACCATGTAGATTCCCAATTGTCCAGTTCCAGTGACTTGGCGCGTTGCGCCAAGAATGAAAATTGGAAAAAATTTACAAAAAATAAAATACGCGTCCAAGGGTTAAAAGGGTCAATTTTCCACCCCTATTTAAACCTAAATAACATGTGATTCAGTCATTTTTCACCCAAAACATAGTGTTTCTCTCAAGTTTCTCTCAAGAACAAGCTAGGGTTTTCAATTGAGGATTCAAATTCAATACTCAAATTTAAGAATCTTTTCGTCAATCTTCATAGAATCAAGAACTAAGGTATGCACAGTGTTCATTCATGGATTCCTTTCATCCATGAAGCCCAAAAAGCAAGTTTAAAATCTTGTATTGTGAATATTTTGTTGTGGGTTGATTATGTTCATGTGATTATGGTTGTATGATTCTCAAGTTGAAATCTTTATGTGTTGTTCATGAACCTATGATAGTATGTGGTTTGAAACATGCGGAATTGAGTTGAAATACAGAGTTTTGTTGTATTAATTTGACGGTCATGCCTATGCCCTAAGTCATGCATCTAAGGTGTTTGATAAAATGCCTAAGAGAATAAAAATTATACAATATAGCTTAATTGTGACCCAAGTGATAAACGCATGCTTTACCCTATGACCAAGAATGACTTCCATGATATTATGTGCATTATGAATGGTTGAGGGAATGTCCATGAGAATAGGTTTATGAAAGTATGACATGTTTATATGCAATTCTATTCATGTACAAGACTATGATAACCATGTGCTTTATAAAATCCCCAAATTAATGTAGTATGAATTGTTGATATTCGTCATGTGTTCAAGAAGTGTCATGTTTTGTCAGTTTTATGCTATCGAGTCCTGGGGGTACTTGTACCCGATAATTTAGTTGTGTGCCTAAAGCCAGTGTCATATTTTCACAATACTCTTAGCCAAGCCATGATCAGTGGAATTCAGTCAGTCATGTGACTCAGGAAAACTTGGTAAACTCAGCATCACTCCAGTCCCATTCAGTAATCTCAGAAATCTCAGTGATCTCAGTCAGTCATCATGTCCCAGTAGTATTCAGTTCGGACCTTAGTAAACTCAGTCAGCTAGCAGAACTCGGTAGCATTCTGTCAGTTAATAGAATTTAGTAGTATTCTGTCAGTCAACGAAACTCCATGAATTCAGTTTAGTCCAGTTCAGTTAATCATGTTTTGTGTCTATTCAGATGAGAGTAGGAATTAGCACCGAGTGAACCCAAGGACGGGAACACACACTGTCAGATGAGGGTGAGATTCTTAGAAGCAATCCTTACGTTCCAGAACTATGTAGCCAGCATAGGTTGAGACATCAACACTGGCAGATGAGGGTTGATAAGGTGGATAAACATTGTCAGATGAGAGTCCCACCATTATTTTTTGGGGACACTATCAGATGAGGGTCACTCACAGCTTGTCTTTACCAGTGGTGCGGTATTGAAACCCTTCCAATTGGAGTTACAGATTGGACCCCAATATAGTTATAATAGCTTATTAGGGGCATGTCGGTTAGATGACTACTTTCCACAGTTTCAGTTACATAATCGGGACTGTCAGATACAGTCATTCAGTCTCAGTAATAGAACCCAGATAGTTCTTTAGATTTTAGGAGTGTCAGATACAGTCAACTCAAAATAGCACAGAACTCAGTTAGTTCCATCAGAACCTAGACTGTCAGATACAGTCGCTCAGTATTAGTTAGTTTAGTTATACAGTTATCAGTATCTTATGTTATCAGTACTCAGACTTAGTAATCATGTTATCACAAACTCAACTAATAGTATATTAATTATACGAAACCCATGTTATCAATATTCAGTTTCAGGATTGTCAGATACAGTAAATCAAACCAGTTCTTCATAATCAGAACTGTCAGAAATAGTCTTTCTTTTATTAATAATATAACATCAGTTCCTCAGTACTCTATAGACTCAGTTATTAGTATCCTAGTATTATCACTCAGATATCAGTAAATTCATGTTATCAAAATTCATGAGTCAGTGTTATCACGAATTCAGTTAAGTCTCTTATTCATGCATGTATTCTCACATTCATGTTATTCAGTCAGTTAGTATTGTTCATGCATATAAACCATTGCATTCAGCCTACCTCACTTGTATACCATTATATTCAACGTACTGACGTATTTACGCTATGGTGTTTTATACCATAGGTTTAGAAGCACGGGCTCCCGAGCATCCTTAGTAGATCAGACGTTCAACAGCCAGACTTACTGTGAGTCCTCATCATTCGAGGATAACATAATTATTTTATTACTTTATTATTTCAGTAGTTTGGAGTTAGTTGGGAATATGTCACATCAACTCCACAGTTTTCAGACAGTTTAGAGACTTTTAGACTACAACATGTTTCAGACAGTTTAGTTCAGTTTGGGGTATTATTATACCCCATTACAGACATTATTTTATATTCAGTATTAATACAATTTTGAACCTTGTGTCCTTACATCTTACATTCTGCATATTTACAGTATATTATTCAGTGCTCAGTTACAGATATCAGTCATGGGTTAGCTTGTGGTCCTTCGGAGTCATGAGCATCGTGTAGCGTTCTAGGTACCAGATTTAGGGCGTTACATTTAAGCTCCCAACTAATTGTCGAAACATAGTTGGATCAGGAAAAAGATTGTCTTCCTCACGATGATACTTTACATTCAATTCTAATGGAGACTCTATGGAGGAGGAATCTTGATGACCAGCCAAAGAAATCAGATCCTGAGAATATTTGTGTTGGTTTAGAAACACACCTGAAGAATCATTATGAACTTCCAATCCCAAGAAATATGTAAGAGTACCAAGATCTTTCATATGAAAAGAATCCTTAAGCTGCCGTTGCGGGCTAGTGACTAGTGAAGAATCAGTTTCTGTAATAATAATGCCATCTACATATACTAAAAGAAGAATACACCTGTAGATTTTTTTAGAAGAAACAAAGATGAATTATATTTTCTCTGCTTAAAAATGAATTGTAGCAAAGTAGACCGAAATTTTTCAAACCAAGCTTTGGAGGCTTGTTTTAATCCACACAAAGACCTCTTTAACTTGCATACATCTAATGTAGGCGATGATAACAAACCTGGTGGAGGTTTCATATAAATATCCTTTTTGAGATCACCAAGAAGAAAAATATTTTTGATATCCATTTGATGAAGAGTCCAGTTTTATGAACCAGCAATGGCAAAATAGTTCGCACAGGTCATTTTTGCTACTGGTGAAAAAGTCTCTTCATATTTCACACCATACCCCTGTTTGTTATCAAGAACAACCAACCGAGCTTTGTACCCATCAAGAGTTCCATTAGAATGAAGTTTAATTCAATAAAACCATTTACATTCAATTGGATGGACATTTGAAGGACATTAAACAATATCCATGTGTCATTTTCTTTAAGAGCCAAAAGTTTTTCCTCCATTGCTTTCTGCTGACATTCATGCTTGGAACCTCATGAGTAACAAGTTGAAACATAAATGGTGGATAAAGTAGATGAAAATCTATACCAATTAGAAGTACGAGATACTCTGATAGATCGCCGAGTGGGCTCAAGAGGAGTAGGACTTAAAGAATTCTCAGATTCTAGTTGTGGAGAAGTTTCAGGTGGTGGATCAATTCGGAAGGGGGTAAAGTTGGCCGCCGACATTCATACACAAATCCATGGATGAACCTCTTAGAAGAAGATGAAAAATTCTCAAAAGTAGGAAGAAGAGAAGAAACAGGAGACGACTCAACATGAAAAGGAAAGAAATACTGATTCTCAAAGAAAATCATATTTCTTGAAACATGAAATTTATTAGAACATAGATCATAATGGAGAAAACCTTTTTGTGAAGTACTATAACCCATAAAACACATTTAGTAGACTGATCAAAATGTTTATTGTGCTGAGAAGGAGGAAGATGCACAAAACAAATACAACCAAATGTATGAAAATTGTCATAGCTAGGATTTTTGTGATAAACACGAAAATATGGAGATTTAAGTTTTAACACTTTAGATGGTAGTCTATTAATTAAGTAAACAACAGTAGAAGATTCAAGATTTAACACTTTAGATGGTAGTCTATTAATTAAGAAAACAACAGTAGACAAAGTTTCCACCCAATATTTAGATAGAAAGAGGACTTAATAATAAAGTACGAGTGACATCTAAAAGTGAGGATTTTTACATTCAGCAACCCCATTTTACTGTGGTGTATATGAACAAGAGTGTTGCGAAACAACTCCTTTTTCAAGCCAAAAACTTTTGAATTCATAAGACATATATTATCCACCAAAATCAGATCTTAATAATTTGATGCCAATAAAAAATTGAGTCTCAATATAGGTCAAAAATTTCTTGAATATAGAAAATACCTCAGATTTAAAACGAAGAAAATATACCCATGTAAATCGACTATAATCATCTATAAATGTCACAAAGTACTTAAAATGAGCATGATAAATAATTGGTGAAATACCCCAAACATCACTATGAATGACATCAAAACACTTTGTAGCACGACTACCAAAATTAGGAAAAGAAAGAATTTTACTTTTGCCGAATTTACTAGTAGAACTGTAATAACCGTACTTTTCCTAGCTTGAAATTTTTCCCCAAGAATGTTAGAAACTTTCTTTGAAAGATGAATCCACTTTTATAAATGTGGTATTTTTAAGATTTTCACTTTTTTTTCATTTGAGAAATTCCATAAGCTTTCCATCAATACCAAATTCGCCCAAATCCGACACCCGGACGAAGAGATAGAGCCTTTTTATTGAGACAGTATATCACCTGAGCCATCAGCGCGTCGCGGAGCCAGCTTAAATGGCAACTATCTATTTTCAGTATTTCTCCCCGATAGTAGCGCGTCGCGCCAAACTTCCAGGTCTCAAACAAGGTGGCAATGCAATAGCTCCGTGTCATGCCACCATGTAGATTCCCAATTGTCCAGTTCCAGTGACTTGGCGCAATAGTGGCGCGTCGCGCCAAGGATGAAAATCGAGAAATTTTCACAAGAATTAAAATACGTGTCCTAGGGTTAAAAGTGTCAATTTTCCTACCCTATATAAGCTCAAAAACACAGATTTGAGCCTCTATTACACCAAAATATACTCTATTCTCTCAAAATCCTCTCAAGAACACATTAGGGTTTTTCATAGAAGATTCAAGTTCAAGAATTTCCTCCGTCAATCTTCTTGTATTTACGAACCAAGGTATGCGTAGTATTCATTCATGGACTCTTTACGTCCATGAAGCCCAAGAATCTCTTTTCCAACTTCAAGTTTATGGATTTCTTTATGAGTTTCATGTTGGGTTTGTTTTGTTCATGTTGAGAATGATTAATTGAATTCTAATCCATGTTGGGTGATGAATTTTATGTGGAATTGATTAGTATAGATGTATATTCATGTGAACTTACGATTTAATCCTATAATGATGAAATTAGAATTGAACAATGATGTCTAATTGTTGTACAATGTTGTTTACATATATTATGCCTACCATGTATTTGATTGAATGCCTATATGAAGGAAAATTGCCCAACTAGTATGATATCATGAAATCCCCATGTATGTACAGGTTATGCCTATCACATGTTTTGATGGAATGCTTCTATAAATGTATTATAGATTATGATGTTAGCTACATGTTCAAGTAAGTTATGCTTGGTTAATTTCCTTCCATCGAGTCCTGGGGGTACTTGTACCCAAAACATTAGCTGTGTGCTTAGAGCCATGTCATGTTTTCACGATACGCCCAGACAAGTCACGATCCATAGAACTCAGTCAGTCATGTGACTCAGGAAATCTCAGAAATCTCAGTAATCTCAGTAGTTCAGTAACCTCCATGATCTCAGTATTCCCAGTAAGTCTCAGTAACTTCAGTACTCTCAGTCAGTCCTTAGATCTCAGTAGCATTCATCGGTCAACGAAACTCAGTAAATTCAGTTTTAGCTCTGCTAAATGATACCATCAGTTAATCAGTTCAGTTCAGTTAAATCAGTTCAGTTTAGTTAATCAGTTCAGTGTCTATTCAGTTGGGAGTAGGATTCAGCACCGGGTGAACCCAAGGATGGGAACTCACCTATTATTCAGTGGAGGGTGTGATCCTTAGAAACAATCCTTGTGTTCCAGAACCACGTAGCCAGCGTAGGTTGAGATACACCCTATGCGTTTAGGGATATATATATATATACATCTCATTTGGGTTACCTACTAGGAGGGGTTGACGGAAGATCTCCTTGTCAGCGAGGGTATACTCACAACAGGTCTTTACCCGTGGCACGGTATTGATACCCTTCCTGCTGGGGTTACAGGTTGGACCCCACCAATTCAGTTCTAGGGCATGTTGGTTAAATGATTACCTCCCATAGTCTCAGTCACAGTCTCAATCTCAGTCTTAATCTTAGTCTCAGTAAAAGAACTCAGATAGTTCTTCAGATTTGAGGACTGTCAGATACAGTACGGAACTCAGTTAGTTCCATCAGATTCAGGACTGTCAGATACAGTCACTCACGTTGTCAGTTATATCAGTTCTCAAAACTCATGTTATCAGTATTCATCTTCAGGACTGTCAGATACAGTCAACTAGACCAATTCTTCATAATCAGAACTGTCAGAAATAGTTATTCATGTATCAGTAACATAGTATCAGTCCCTCAGTATTTAATAATATAATATCAGTCTTTCTCACTTATCAGCGACTCAGGGGTCAATATCAGTAGACTCAGTATTCAGTCCTATCACGATCTCAATTACAGTTACGTAGTCATGCATGTATTCTCACATTCATGTTAGTCAGTCAGTTAGTATTGTTCATGCATATGAACCATTTGCATTCAGCCTACCTCACTTGCATACCAGTGTATTCAAAGTACTGACTCATTTGCGCTATGGTGTCTTATACCATATGTTTAGAAGTACGAGCTCCAAAGCATCAGTAGCATCCTAGTTCAGCAGTCAGAGTCAGCAGTGAGTCCTCATCCTTCGAGGACATGATGATTACATTACTATTTTAGTTTTCAGTTTATTTTAGTAGATGGAGTTAGTTGGGGACACGTCCCATCAACTCCTTATTCAGTTCAGTTTAAAGGCTTTCAGACTATAGTATGCTAGATAGTTACTTCAGATTTGTTTTGATATTTGTTGTACCACTTTTAGACATTATTTTATCAGATGTTTATTCAGTTTTAAACCTTATGGTCTTACAGCTTTTATGTATTCCGCATAATTTCAGTATATTATTCAGTGCTTAGTTACAGATATCAGTCATGGGTTAGCTTGTGGTCCTTCGGGGTTATAGGCACCGTGTAGCGTTCCGGGTACCAGATTCAGGGCATTATAAGAACAATCAAAAGAAGCAGTGGAAAATTGATTTTTAATCCCCAATAAATCAGAATTTGATAAATAAGACAACACAATAAAATTTAGATGTCTGAAGAGCTTATGTCATACCTCAGTCTTACTAGGTTTAGAAGTACAAGCAAATGATAAAATATGAGGAATGAAAAAGTGTACAGGAAACAGTCGTCCTACTTTAGGCCCCTTTGCAATTATCGTCTCCGACACCTAATCCTGCACAAGAAAACCATTATGAGAAAAATTCATATCACAATTGTTATCTATCAATAGTCCAACTGAAATAAGACTAGTGGAGAGCTTTGGTGACACAAAAACATTATTGAAAGTTTTAGTAATATCCTCAACTTTGGTAATGGGTAAATTACTACCATTGGCAACTTGAATTTGTGATGGACCATGATACTTACGAATATTTTTTAGCATACTAGCTAAGTTGGTCATATGATTAGAAGCACCAGAATCAGCAAGCCAAAATCTAGATGCAAGATCATTACCTTGTATCCCCAAAGCTGAAAAGACTGACATGATCATTTGTCTTACCATTTCAGGAGTAAGAACTTGTCCCGAAGATAAGTTCTCAGTAGTGAAACCATTTATCCCATCTTGAAAAGATTGACCTTACGGTTTTGAGGGCGTGTGGTACACTCTTTGATAATATGTCCTTGTTGTTTGCAATAATTACAAAACTTCCTGCCACAATTTCTAGCAATATGACCATATTCCTTGCAACTGTAGCATTGAGTTCTAGTCATATCCCTATCCTAGCCTTTACCTTGGGCAGAAAATGCAACAACAACATTATCAACTTGCTTCAAAGCATTTTGTGTGATAAAACACTGCTCACGGAGTAATTCCCTAAAACAAATATCCAAGGAGGGAAACGGATCATGATTCATCAAGTTAGAGAGAACACTCTCAAACTTGAAACGTAACTTCATCAAAAATTAGTCTCGCTTGCTTTGCTCATAAACTACCTGAATTACAGAAAGAGATTCGGCAGGTATTTTGGCATAAACAATATTTGTAAATTCAGCCCATAAATTTTGAAATCCAGAAAAATAATCCTGAACAGGTTGATCTCTTTGAGAGTAATTAGCAATTTCATACTCTAAATGAAAACATCTTGCACTATTGTCTTGATAGTAAACCTTTTGTAATTAATCTCACATGGCCTTAGCAGTCTTGTAAGGCCTGGGATTAAGAACAATAAGGGGGTCAATTGACCCCAAAATACATGTCATCACCCGAGCATCCTTAATCTTCCATTCACCTAATCTCTGTAGGATCAGTAGGAGTAGGGTCGCTTCCATATATATTCCCTCTTAGTTCTTTTCCGGTGATAAATAATTGAATTTAAAATTTCCAAGAAGAATAATTTTTTCAGTGAAGCGAACATTGAAGGATTCAAATTGATGCGAAGCCATGTTCTGGAATAGCTATAAAAACGAGAAACACTATGGCTAAAAAAACAATCAGAATGTCCAAGATCAAAAGTCCAAGATGTTGACGAACCACCAACACAACCAAAATTTTCAAAAAATTGAAATGAACCAAGACAGACTCTATGAAACTAGACAGCCAAGAGAAGGCTCTAATACCATGTCAAATTTGTGTTGAATGTCTCTCAATGTTGAGAGTCTTGCCATTAAATAGAAAGTATTCAAAGATTACATTTCCAAAAATCCGTCTTTCCTATCCCTAAAGATCAGCTACTCTATCCCTTTGAATCCGCTATTGTATCTCTTATAATCTACTATTCTATCTCTTTGATTACTACATCATATCTCTATAACTACAAATATACTACAACATATAATTACATTGATATATACAATATTCACTATTAATTCATGATCTTTGAGTTGTCCATCATGCTAACAGTTCAACTGACTAACAGTTCATGGGAGTGATTATATTAGTAGTCATATTAGCAAAGAGAGAGGAAAATTTCTGCTTGAGTCTTTCCATCTCATTAGCCTCCCAGTTGACTAGAATTACATTCGGAGGCATAAGTTCTTTAAAGAAGGCCCGCGTGAGTTGAGAATTAAATGTGATGAACCTGCATATTAAGTGGAGCAGACAAGCCATTTGTGAAGGTGACTTCCTTCGGTCCATTGATGATGGTTTTTGCCAAGGTTCTTTCCACTAGATACTCGGGTATAAGACAAGCATTTTTCTTGTCACACTTTGAAGACTAGCTGGACTTGCCATCACCACATATGGCTTGTTGTCTATGAAGTCTTCAATGCTATTCAAGGAAGATATATGTTTGAAATTAAAGGGATTTGAGCTAGCAAACTGATTACGGATCCTTTCATTCATGGAATTGATGTAAGTCTGATAGACAGCCATGCACTTTCTTGCAAATGGAGAAGCATAATATATGGGGAAGTTAGCTAATTCAGGATGGTTAGACCAATGTTTGTCTAACAATCTCTCTACCTCAGCTGAGGTAGTGGTATGGACTGCGTACACTTTACCGTCTCTAGACCCCACTTTGTGGGAATACACTAGGTATGTTGTTGTTGTTGTAGAGCAATATTCATCCAGGATAAGGTGAAGTTCCTATGCACATCCCAAGGCAAAATCAGGAATCAGCACCCGACCCCTTTGCATCAGTGTTGAATGTAAACCATCTCTCTTATCTGACGTGGCATATGGATTGAACACCATAAGTTGATTCTATAATGCAAATATCTGGAGAGACTTGTGGGATCTTGGCCGTGCGGAGATGCCTGTCTTCTTCACGGGAATAGGCTCCTGTATCGAGAACTCAAACACCAGCAATGTCAACCATAAACATGGCAGCACCAAGGACATGGCCTGCAGTATAACACCAAAAGCGAATACCATTTACTCCCATATTCAGATGGAAGTCAATAACCTACAAAACAAGTTTTCACATGTGAAATAAGCCCAACGAAATATGTAGTCTGATCTAAGATATGACAAGTACTAATTCATTGGTATGGTGGGGAAAATTCCCGAATACAGGTAGAACAGAAAAGAAGTGAACAGACACCAAACATGGCTCTGCGCAAAATAAAATTAGAAAAAATATAATACAAATAAAATTGGTAAACCAAAACTCAAAACATGTACACATAACACACTGAATAACAAACATCTAATAATCATGCTATGCTTCTCTCTTTCCTCTCAAGGAGGAAAGCATTTTGGTGCTATTCCCTACAAATGATCTCTTTATAACTTTTTTTTTGATTGGGCCAAGGAAGAGGTTATTCCATTTCCAGGAGTTTTTTTTTAGTGTAATGCTTAAGAAGAAACAGAAACGCAAAAGGTAATGTAATCTGCTCGTTTGGCGATAACTTGATGTGTCCAGCTTAAGAAATGTATTTCAAAATTAGAAATGGTGTTCATTGCTTTTTAGCAGTCCAAGAGAAACAATTCCACAGGGTCATTGATGGAGGAAACCGAATCTATTACCTTGAATTAAAAAATATTAGACTAATGACTTAAGTAGTTTCTGTAATATGGTCTAATGAGTAAGGAGTTATAATAGACCAGCTCAAGAATAGCTGCTGCATGGTTTATGACAAAAATACCCTTTTTAGTTTTTCCTGTCATAGATCAACTAAGAAGGTCATGCAACTACGTTAGAATACTCACAGGACCCAAGCCAACAGTTCTTATATATTCTGTGCTACTCGAGAACTCCTCCAGGGCAATGGGGCACAGTTCGAAACTCAGTGGGTAATCGGGCCCGCCGCTCTACTCTTCTCCAAATATAATACCAGGCTTTTGTCTGCAGTAGTGTTTGGACCGATGACGTGCGCCTCACTCACGTCACATGCTATACACGTACCACTAGACCAAAGGCCCCGAGTCACCTAAACCAATAGTTCTAATGAGTTCAACAACAACAAACTGGTCAAATACATTTCCAGAACACTGAAAAAGGTTCAAATTCTTTCTTTCTTGAGGATGGAAAAGAAGAATTTTATTTAGCAAGAAAAGAGTAGTTCAAGGCTAACGATGCAGTTGAATCACCGTGTATACTCTCTGACACATATACACGTACTTCTCCAAGTTTGCAGATGTCCAATGAGGCACGAAAGAATATTTAAGGCATGATCTATCCATCTTGTTTTCTAGTATGAATGTTGGTGCTTACTATATCCAGAAGATTAATTTTATTCATTTCAAAGCACCCAGAAGACCCAGCAATTAAATACGAAAGTCTACGCCTCCTTTAGCTAAATGAAAAGCACAGTCCAACCTCGATGGCTTCTCTAAAGATCATTTAATAGTAAGTTACATCTAACACTCATTCAGGACAAGTAAACAAAGAACAACCTAAAGTGTCCAATATAGAATAAAAGTTTCTGCAGTACCTCTTATAGTCCAAAGAGATCAGACAATACAATAAATCCAATTATCCAGGTTAAGAAATTACATATTGAGTTTCTTTCATTTTTCAAATTTTAGGCTGTAGGCCAAGGAGACTCTTTTTAGAGTTCGTGCTCCCACCACACCTCCAACTTTACTATCACCCCACCATCCCTTTTCTCCACTACCCCACTCTCCAGGCCACCACAATCTAAAATTTAGCAAATCAATTTCTACCCGGGAAAAAAATGTACTTAAGTAAATTAAATTTTCATTGGGTCAATTTAAACTTAAGAGCCTGTTTGGCTTAGCTAATTTTAAGTAGCTTTAGCACCAAAGTGTTGAAAAGCACTTTTTAAGTGTTGAAGGGTTGAAGCTGAAATTACGAATTAGCAGTTACGCCATACGTGTTTGGATAGAAGTAAAATACACAAACGGTGTTTGTTAAGATAGTGTTGATAAACACCTCCTGTTAAAACGAGGTGTTTTGACCTGTTTTCAAACCCAAACCTCAGAAGTGAAATGAATGTACAATCTGAACGACTAATCATACAAAAGCTTGGAGATCAAGCTAGGGATGTTGAAAACAAACCTCAATTTTATTCATGGAGTTACTGATGTCATTTTCATCAAACATCATTTCTTCAACCGAGACTTTGCTAACTTAAATATATTCTGACAAAAGAAACTTGTATATGGCTGTGGTTGTATAGTAGATGCCATTCTTACACCCAAAGAACAGAGAATTAGATTATGGAAATTCCTATCATCATGCAAGAGAAAAATAACAGAAGAAATCCAAAAAATTATCTGGTTAAACCATCATTCAGCTTCATTACAACCATACAGTAAAAATCAATAAATTCATCAACTAAGCATCAATCTTAAATTCATTGTCATCTATACCAGTCTTTAATTCCAAGCCAACACAACTACCCAAATTTCAAAAAGATTACTTTTTTAATAATCATTTTGTCAAGGCCAGCTTGCCCGCATCTTGATTAATTGCAAAAAAAATTATTTCAAGAACTAATTTTTTTTTGTATTACTTTAAAATTTTAAATATAAAAAATTGGGATTTCTTTTACATTTATTTATTTTTAAGATAAATTATTACATCGAGTGCTTGAATGCTGAGTGCTAGTTCAGCAGCTATTCAAGCATGAATACTAAGTTACAAGTCTGCCTCAAATAGTATGAGATTTTCGGCAGAAAATCAACATACTTTGCTAGTGTAATGGAAGTAAAAGTGAAAG
Source organism: Capsicum pubescens (assembly GCA_030864215.1). Classification (NCBI taxonomy): domain Eukaryota; kingdom Viridiplantae; phylum Streptophyta; class Magnoliopsida; order Solanales; family Solanaceae; genus Capsicum; species Capsicum pubescens. Next base: position 269,010,476 of record CM061544.1, on the reverse strand, counting down.
GAGGCTACTTCAAATTTTGAAACTCTGCCGCTGTTGATCCCTATATTCTAGTTAATTTGTTGCAGGCTTGCAGTATTTAAATTCCTCTCTTTATCAACGTGAAGTTAAAGTAGAAAGTAGTTGTTCTCGAATATGCTGTAGTTCCACTTTTGTTCCTTGCATTAACAATTCACTCATCATACTTTACCACAAAAATCAAAATCCAACTATAAACAATAACAGAGAGAAAAGAAACAGAGGAAAAACACGCAGAGAGAAAGAAGCGAAATGATCGAGATATCAAAATTGAAATCGAAGAGAATAATGGAGAATAGAGATATAGAATAGTGAAACATACCTTCAAAAATTGCGCTTCTTTTTGTCACAGGATTACTGAAAGAGTGGGAAATTTTTTTGGGATAAAGGGGTATTTATAGGCAGCAGTTTCGACCCCAAGTCGGATTAGTCAGTTGTAAGTGTGCTAGAGCTATGACACTTGTCTTGTAATAGAGTTATTATAAAAGTTGGTGATTATAGGAGTTTGTAAGCTCGAAGAATAATGAAGTTTGAAAATCCTGATGGCAGGTCGTGGTTCTTACTTTCCTTTAGCAAGGAAGTTTCCACATAAACTTGGTGTGTTTTTTACATTGTTGCACTGTCTTTCTTTCCATTTATATTATGTTGTACTTGTAGCTTAGGGTCCAAGTCTTATTGTACTTAGTAGACTCATACATTCCATCAATTGGTATCAGAGTTAGCTCTCTCTAAAAAGTTAACACCTATAGAGGATCCAACTCAAAAATAGTTGTTCCACCGAACCTAAAAGAAGGATCATCCACCATTAGACTCCAAAGATTCAATATCAATCCTATATATGGTGAAAAATAAGAATGTATGATTTTATAATGCCGGAAGATAGTGACTTAATTGATGTTATCTTAGATGATCCACATATTTCTATGAGAGAAGTGATGGAAAAGAAAGTCATTGGATTAGTCCCTAAGACTTGAAGGGAGTATAATAAAAATTATCATATAATTTTGAAAAGAACTATAAGGCAAAGAAGTTGTTAGTGTGAGGTATAGGACCTGATGAGTATAAAAAGGATATCTTCATGTGAGTCAGCTAAAGAGATTTAGGATTGTTTGAAAACTACACATGAGGGAATAAGCTAAGTAAATGAGTCAAAGGTTGACATGCTTACCACACAATATGAAACCTTCACCATGAAAGAAGGAGAAACTATTCTGGAAATGCATATAAGATTTGCATCTATCACTAATGAGCTGCATAGTCTAGGTGACGATATCAGGCCTACTAAGAAAGTAAGAAAAAAGCTTAGTATTCTTCCCAAATCACGAGAAAGTAAATTAAATTCTATTACTATAGAAAGGGACCTGATAACCCTTAAAATAGATGAGATCATAAGAAATCTAAAAATACATGAAATGAAGAAGCAGCAAGAGCAAAATAAGAAAGAACCCAAGAAATAGAAGACTTTGGCTCTCAAGGCAGCCAAAGGTGAAGTTTGTGAAGAAGATGAAGATATGACATACATAACCAAGAGATTTCTCAAGGTCAAGGAAAAATTAGGGTTTTCAAAGAAGAGACAACTCTAAAATATCAACTACAGGTAATGACTTATGTCATAACTGCATAAATATTAGTAACTTTATCAAGGATTGTCCAATGCACAATGTAGAGCACAAAGATTATGGAAGAGATGGACCAAATAAAGGAAAGTAGAAGAATAGGGTTCCAGACAAAGTTAGATTAACAACAACTGCAGATTATGTTGTGAAACAAGCCCTAACAGCCTGGGGAGACTCATTTAGTGATTCTGATGACTCTCAACTCCTTAAGAATATTTCAATGATGGTGATTAACGATTCAGATGATGTCTTTGATTCTCTCCTTGGATTTATGGCTAAGTGTAATGATGAAGATGAAGAAAAGGTAACTCTTCTTGATATCAAATAAAATCTTAATAATTACTCTTTAAAAAGGCTCAAAGGTCTAGAAACTATTTTTATAGACTCATTAGTTGATCTTACTAATGAGAAGGATCACTGGGGTGAAACTCTTGAGGTGTTTAAAAATAAAAAAATTGTTATTTGTTGTTAAAGTGTCGGAGTTGAGGGGAAAAGCTATGTGTGTTGTCAAAAAAATGATGATCTCAAAGAAAAAATATTGAGATTTTATGTAGATCAATCTAACAGAAAGGGGAAAGCTAGTAGTATTCAACTAGAACTTGAGAAGAGGTTAAAAAATTTTGAAAAACATTTTACAGCCTACTTAAATAGAAACTCTCAACTAGAGAGGGACCTGGTCCAGGTCAAAGAAGATTTGCAAAATCTCTCAAAGGAACTGCTTTCTCCAAACTTTTGTCCAATTTGACAAATCAAAGGTCCAATGGAGTACAAAGTCTAGGTAGGAATACTGTGAACCCCCTTATAATCCCCATAGAGAGTACGTATCTATACTTGACAACTTTTTGTTTACCTACTGTAGTAGAAATGGGCATTTAAAAAGGGACTGTGAGTCCAGGAAGAGAGTTGAGCAAAATCTTCAGATGTACAGTCATCAGAAGAACAAGTCCAAAAAAAAACATGGTCCAATGCACTGGGGACCAGGTCTTCATGTTGAAAACATTCCTTCAAGACTGCCCAATTAGACCAAGAAATCTTTAATCACTCCATTATCATCATATTGGGAACTCAAATTCAAATGGGTTCCCAAGTCTAATAAATGATTGCTAATGCAGGTGAGAAGAAGAGGAAGTAGTCAATGTTGGTTCATGGATCGTAGATGCTCCAAGCATATGACTGGAATAATAGAATACTTTCTCTTACTAAAGGCATTTCATGGTAAAAGTGTCTCATTTGGAAATGGAAAAAGGGGTAATATTGAAGGTGTTGGTAAGATTGGTAAATCACTATATCATGCCATTGAAAATGTATATTTTGTCAATGGGTTGGAATATAGTCTTCTCAGTGTGCCATAGATTTGTGACAAAGAAAATAAAGTAAAATTATTATCAAATGTAGGTGCTGTGACCAGTCTAAGTTTAGGTGAAGTGGTTCTGAAAACAAAAAGGTGCAAGAACATGTATGTGGCAGATCTAAGCTCAATTTTAGGTGATGAGCTTACATGTATTAGATCTTAAAGTGACAGAACTGAACTCTGGCATCTAAGATTGGGACATGTGAGTTCATCATTGTTGAATAAATTGGTTGCTAGGGACCTAGTCCATGGCATTTCCAAAGTCAAATTTGCAAAAGATAAGGTTTTTGATGCTTGTGCTAAATAAAAGCAGACAAGGTCCTCATTCAAACAAAAGAAGCATTTCAGCACCTCTAGACCTCTTGAATTGCTACATATGGATTTAAGTGGATCTATTACGGTTCAAAGGAAAGGAGGAAAATGGTACATTCTGGTTATTGTGGAAGAATTTTCAATATTTACCTGGACCATATTCTTAAGGTACAAGGATGAAAACTTTGAATCATTCATCATTCTTGTCAAGAAGATTCAAGTTGAGTATATCTCCAAGGTTGCTGAGATAAGATCAGATCATGGAATTGAGTTTGAAAATGTCAAGATGGACAAGTTTTCTGGAGAGCATGGAATTAGTTACAACTTCTCAACACCTATAACTCCCCAATGAAATATAGTTTTGGAAAGAAAGAATCGGACACTAGTGGATATAGCTAGAACAATGCTGATAGATTTTGACCATCCTAAAAAATTTTGGGCTGAGGCAGTCAACACTGTATACTATATAACTAACAGATGTCTAATCAGGTCTATGTTAAAAAATACTCTCTATGAACCACTGAATAACAAAAAAACCCGAGATTAGGTATTTGAGGGCCTTGGGATGCAAGTACTTTGTCTTAAATAGTGACAGAGATGATCTTGGGAAGTTTGATCCCAAGAGTGATGAGGGGGTGTTTGTTTGGTATTTATTAACCAGCAAAGCATACAAGATCTTTAACAAGAGTACCTTGTGTGTAAAAAATGGTTTTCATGTCATCTTTGATGAGTTAGGAAGCATGGAGGACTTGAGGTAAAAGGATGATGCAAAATTGGAGAAACTTTTTCAGATTCAAAAAGACTTATAAAATGATGAGGTGAGTAGAAATCATAAAAATGAAGAAAAATAATGAGAATCAGGATAGTAAAAGTGATGAAGATGATAATCCCAAAGTCAGTAAGGGACCAAATCCTCTAGATACTGATCATAACAATACGAGCTCACATTCTCCGTAACTTAATGATCATCCAAATAAGGAACCCGACATAAATCATCCTAAGTCAAGCATCAGAGGATACAACTGGAAACATAAGTCTTCTCATTTCTTAGAGTATGTCATATCACCTCTGGGCTCTAGGATGCAAACCAGATCCATGGTAAGAAATTAAACTTCTTTCTTAGCCTTTAGTTTCTTTATAAAACCCAAGAATATTATAGAAGCTTCAAAGAACACTGACTGGGTCATTGCTATGCAAAATAAACTAATTATTTTCAAAGAATTAAGGTATAATACCTAGTCCCCAAACCTATTGATAGAACTGTAATAGGGACCAGGTGGGTCTATAGGCATAAAAAAGATGAACATGGATCTATTGCCAAGAATAAGGCCAGACTGGTAGTGCAAGGGTATAACCAAGAGAAAAGGATTGATTATGACAACACTTTTGCCCTTGTAGCAAGAACGAAAGCAATCAGAATTCTTATAGCTTTTGATGCATACATAGAGTTCAAATTATTTCAAATGGATTTCAAAAAAGCCTTTTTTAATGGTTATTTGGAAAAGAAAGTGTGTGTAAAACAACCAATAGGTTTTGAGGATATTGATTTCCCAAATCATGTCATGCAGCTTGACAAAGCTCTATATGATCTTAAATAGGCTCCAAGAGCCTGGTATGAAAGACTCTCAAATTTTTTTCTGGAAAATAACATCAAGAGGGGAATAATTGATAACACTCTCTTTTTGAAATCAAGAGGAAAGAATCTGCTGGTAGTCCAAGTATATGTGGATGACATTATTTTTCGAGCACCTTCTGAGACTTTGTGTGAAGACTTTACCAAACTTATGGGAAGTAAATTTGAGATGATTATGATGGAAGAGCTGAATTTCTTCCTGGGATTACAGATCAAGCAGACTCCTGCAGGGACCATGATCATCCAAGAAAAATATATTAAGGAATTGCCAGAAATATTTCACATGAGAGATTCCAAACCAATTTACACTTATATAAGAACTAGTTGTAAGCTGGTCGTTGATGAATCAGGTCCTAAAATAAATAAATAAATAAATGTATAAAGGGATCATTAGAGCCCTTCTGTACTTGACATCAAGTAGACTTGACATTGGTTTGTCCAAAGAAGTCCTACTTGAAGTCAAATAAGAGAATCCTGAGATATTTGAAGGGTATAGGGGAATTGGTCTTATACTTCCCTTTAGGTGACTATTTTGATCTAACTTTTTATGCTGATGAAAATTATGTAGGGTACCTGGTGGACAGAAAAAGTACCTCAGGAATGGCTTACTTTTTAGGATCCAGACTAATCTCTTGGGGAAGAAAAAAACAAAACTCAGTGGCTCTGTCCACAACTGATGCTGAGTATGTTGTTGTTTCCTCTTGTTGTGCTCATCTTTTGTGGATCAAGTAATAACTTAAAGATTTTAAGATTGTCTTAAACTCTATTCCCTTATTCTGTGACAACACTAGTGCTCTCAACATGCCAAATAATTCAGTGCAGCCCAAGAAAACCAAACACATTGATGTGAAACATCACTTTCTAAGAGACTATGTTGAAAAAAGAGCAAACTGTGTGAAGTTCTACAAAACTGAGGGCCGAGTGGCTGATATCTTCACAAAGGCATTACACAGGGACCAGTTTGAGAAAAACATGCTAAAAATTGACCTAATGAAAATGAATTAAAATTTTTGTACAATTATTTTCTTTTTATTTCTCTATAATGGATGAAATTAGAAGGCAGGTATCCAAGTTACGAATTGTGGGCAAGTCTAGTCCAGTATCATACCTTCTGCAGGTATACACCCATAGTGGATTAGTCAGGAAGAATGTGCAGTAGGACAGACAAAAGAAATAAAAGAGCTTTAGAAGTAGGGACCTAGTCCTCATTAAAAGTTTAGCACCTATGTGTTGTATGTTTTCAAAATACCAAAATAATTATTTAAGTGTCATGTGACCCTCCACATCTCTTATCTCTCTTCCTTCTGACCATTGACACATCATTCCTACAAGTGAAGTGGCATGCCCAACAGGGACCACGCTTATCACTTTACTTTAATCCCAAAGATGCCTCTCTTAAAATCTATTAAATACCCTCTCCAATCACTCTATCTTCTCTATTGCAACCAAATCGCAAAATCTTCTTATGAAACTCCATTTTAGTATCAATAACTATCTCTATTTATTTTCTCTCTTTTCTATTATTTTCCTGAATTCTCACTCTCAAAAGAAAATGTCTCTTCCTTCCTCTCAGACTAAGACATCCTCGAAAGATAATATTTCTCTCGTAAACCATCTTCATCAAATCTTTTATCGTTCTTTAAAAATCCTTTTTTGAGGAAAATCCTCTACCAAAACCTATCACTGAAGGCCCCATTAGGTCACCCATTAGTTAATAAGTACCTGTAACACCCCGAATCTGATACCCAGAATGCTACACAGTGCTAGCAATTCCAAAGAACCATAAGCTAACCTAGGACTGATATTTATAACTGAGCACTGCATAATATACTGTATAAATATGGAATAAAAGGGATGAAAGGCCATAAGGTTAAAATATATGATAAAAACATAACATTTGGAAATATGGTATATCAATACCAAAACTGAAATAAACTGTCTGAACATGCTAGTCTGAAAGCCTCTAAACTGTCTGAAAACTGTGGAGTTGATGGGACGTGTCCCCAACTAACTTTGTCTACTAAAACTGAAATAATGAAATAATGAAGTAATGAAATAATTATGTGATCCTCAAATGATGAGGACTCACTGCAAATCTACTGTTGCTGGCTGAATATGAAGCTAAGTGCAATCGGAAACTTGAGCGTACAAACCTATGGTCTAAAACACCATAGCACAGAAGAAAATTATGCATCAGTACGTCTAAATGTACTGGTATGCAAAGTGAGGTAGGCTGAATGCATGGGGTTCATATGCAGAACAATACTAACTGGCTAAATAATATGAACGTGAGAATACATTTATGAATACATAACTGTAATGAGATCGTAATAATACTAAATATTGAGTCTGAATACTCATAACATGAGTTTCGTATAACTGATATACTATTAATTGAGTGACTGTGTCTGACAGTCCTAATTCTGATGGAGCTAGCTGAGTTTCGTACTGAACTGAGTGACTATATTTGACAGTCCTAAATCTGAAGAACTATCTAAGCTCTTTTACTGAGACTAAGACTGAGACTATGGGAAGTAGTCATCTAACCAACATGCCCCTTTTTCTGTATAGAGTTGGGATCCAATCTGTAATCCCAATTGGAAGGGTGTCAATACTGCTCCTCAACTGGCAGTGTCCCCAAAGGAGAATGGTGGGACCCTCAACTGGCAGTGTTAATCCATTTCATCAACCCTCAACTATCAATATTAATGTCTCAACCTATGTTGACTACATAGTGATGGGATGCAAGTATTGCTTCTATTGATCACACCCTCTACTGTCAGCGTGTGCCCTCATCCTTGGGTTCGGTTGGTGCTGAATCCTACGCCCAACTGAATAGACACTGAACTAATTATACTGAGATAAACTGGACTGAGTTCACTGATTTTCGTGGACTGACGGAATGTTACTGAATTCTATTAACTAACTGAGTTCATGAGATTACTAATTTTTCCTGAGTCATGTAACTAACTGAATTCTACTGAGTTCTGAAACTGACTGAGAATACTACTGATCATGGTGTGACTGAGATTATCTTGAAACTGACACTGGGTCTAGGCACACAGCTAAATTGTCGGTACAAGTACCCCCATGACTCGATAGCATGATACTGACAAGACATGACACTTCTTGAACACATGACTATAGTCAACAATTCATAGTACAAACATTGGGAATTTTCATGAAGTATTTGTATGTCATAAGCTTATACATGAATAGGAATACATATAAACATGTCATAATTTCATAAGTCTAATCTCTTGAGCATTCCACCAAACCATTACAATGCATAACAATAACATGGAGGTCATTGTGAACATAAGGGTAAAGCATGGATTCATCAATTTGGTCACAATTGAGTCATAAAGCATAATTCTTATTCTCTTAGGCATTTTAGCAAACACCTTGCATGCATAACTTGAGGCTTAGTCATGAACATTAAAATAATACATCATGGCAGCATTTTTCACTTCAAATACAAAAATTCCAACCACATGCTAATATAATTTCATTATATGTATTAAAGATTTCAAATTGGTAATCATACAACAACATAAACATGGATATGATTCAATTCATAACATGGAATTCAAAATTTATATTTTTGAAAGGGTTTCTTGAGCTTCATGGGTGAAAGGAACCCATGAATCAACACTTTACATACCTTAGATGGAAGTTCCTTGAAGATTAACGGTGGAATCTCCTGGATTAGAACCTTTAATTGAAAACCCTAGACTTGTTCTTGAGGGAATTTGAGAGAAACAACTATATTTTAGTGAAAACCTAGTTGAATCTCGTGTTATAGGATTATATAGGGGTGGGAAATTAACTCTTTTATCCTTAAATATGCGAATATTTAATGACTGAAAACTGGGCATCGACATGATTGGCGACGCGGTGCGTCGATGCCATCGACGCGATACCCAACGCATCGCGCCATAATCACGCCAAGCCTTAGTTATTTTTACTGGAAGTCCCTACAACAATGTTAACCAACGTGATAGGCGACGCGGTGCGCCAAGATTGCGTTGGTCCACTATTTTAGGACACTAAACGTGGTCTAAATGAGTTCCAAAAATTCTGAAACTTGTTCGGGAACACCAATCGACTTCTCTGATCATTAATCAATAAAAATATGGACCATTAAGGGACATTAAGGTCACTAAATGAGATTACCAACTTTTGAAGTCCAAAAATAAACTAAATCTGGGAACTTAGATAGAATTTTCTAAGTCTGAGACCCTTTGAAAAACCTAAAAGGATGAATTAAGCTTAGAAATTTTGCGGGGTCTTACAGTACCATTAGCACCAGCTTCACTACCGTATGTTGATCCAAAAATAGTCGAAGTTACTTCTCCTATACCAAAATCCTTTTCTTTATCTTTTTCAATCGTCCTTCTTGAAGCCTCGTCATCCATTCCTCCTCCTGAGTCTAGCACCCAACTTGAAGTTTCCAAGAGACCAGTTTTATTTACAGTATTGCCTAAGGAGCTTGAAAATCCTCCTAATAGTGTCGAGGTTGGAGCAAACTAGGTGGCTGATAGTTTAACAATACTGGATTCAGATCCTTAAGATTTATCTCCTCTCTCTACTGATTCTCCTCCCAAATCCCCTAGTCCCAAGTATGATGAAACTCCTATGTCTACATGGGTGGATAAGAAAATTGTCCATCCACCTGTCGAAGATGTTGAGGAGGAGGATGACTTTACTAATTTTTCTGGAATATAGTAGGGAAGAGGAGGTATTCAAGAAAGGAATAAGTTTTTGAGAATCCTATTCATAGGTCCTATATTACTCGATGAGCTGATAAAAAGTTGCTAAGTGACACTTGAAAGTGAGAAAGCCCACTACTAGAAAAAGAAATGCAAAGAAAAGGAAAGATACTGAAACTAGAATCTCTTCCTAAGAAAGTGGTTGATGTAGAGGTTAAAGATAAAGAGGAAGAAAATAATGATGGTATTACCATAGCAGTTTCCAAAAAGTGTAAGGAAGTGGGATTTATAAAGCCAACAAGATCTGCAGCACCCAAGTCAAAGGGTGCAAAGAAGAAAAAACAAACATCAGTTAAAGGAAAGAGAGAAGAAGTAACCAAGGGACTTGGTCCTGAGGCTAATCCACTGGATTCTGAGAAAACTAGTTAGATGGTCGAGGGACTAGGTTCCTCATCTAAGCAAAGAAAAGTTCAGAAGGTTATTCCTAGTCTTACCAAGGAAAAGAAGAATTCAATTCTCAAATCTCAGAAGGTGTTGAATGGGAGAATCTTTGATTCAAAAATCAGTGATGAACCAGGGATGAGTTAGCTGATTTAATTTCCGCAACATCAAGAATCGCTACATTTTTTTGAGACTCACGTGCCCATAGTCTATGAAGCTGAAGTCAGGGACTTCTTCTTCACAATGGAGTTTGTTGAGATGCTTCAGTCTTACCGATTCCTGAATAAAGTATCTCTTGGTGAAATTCTGGGAGTACCTATAGATGGGATCAGGTCAGTTCGAGATCAATAACCCTCACTCCCTTTTGTTCAGTCTACTTATAAGGTGATTAAAAACTCTAGAGCTAGAGTTAGGAAAAAGTTTTTAAAATAAGAGTTCTAATTACTTTTGAGTTTGTCAAAAGAGTCTTGCTTTACCATTCTGAGAAATGAACAGTGGCATCTGCAGTAGAACTTTTTCTCATGAAAGATCTCAGTAATTTTGAGTTAATCAACTTTCCTACACTGATAATTGAACATTTATATAAAGTGATACACAATAAGAATGGTAAGCATAGGATTTTTTATGGTTATTTACTCACTAAAGTGTTCAAACATTTTAAGGTTAAGTGTATAAGAGGAGTGGTAGGTGCAGCTAATCAAATATTCACTATGAACATGTTGATAAAAAATAAATATGTAGAAGGGAAGTTTAGAACTAAGTCCCAAGTGTCTGAGTAGTTGGATGTTCAGGAATGATAAAGTGGAGAGTTGGAAGAAATGAGGGTGGCGGTGGCTACTTGTGATGCTAAGATCACACACTTGAAGGCAATGATGCAACAATAACTACTGAGGGACCTGGTACCTCTAATGGATTGAGAGCCCAAGATATTGCACCGACTAATGAGTTTCTAGGTCTCCAAGCTGAGGTCAAGGACCTCACTAAACAACTCTTAATTGATCATGTTGCTAAGAGTGCTCGTATGGATATGCTTTTTAGGTCCCTCGCCCCAAAACCTCCCTCTACTTAGTTTTAGTTCCTTCTAAGCCCCATTTGGTCCTTGTTCTCTTAAGTCTTTATCCCCATATTTTTTTGGTATATGGCACTTTGTGGTTGTTCTGGTATTTTATTCTCTATAATGTATCTAGTGCTCTCTCTTTTACTAATAAAGTGACTACATTTCTGTCTATGATATACATTTTTTCTTTCTTTTTCATTCATTTCAGTGTAGCCTTGATGACCATGAATTAACTTATGTTGCTTCTTGCTTAACTTGATTTACTGCTTCTCTTGTTTGATGATGCCAAAAGAGGAAGAATTGTTCTTAGTTGTGCGGAAGTTTAGACTCACACGAACTAGGTACTTGTGTTAGGGGAAATCAATTGAAATGCTTGAAAGTCTGAAGGTAGAAATTGTGACAGGGGAAATTGTTTGTGTGAGGGGACCTTGTGAGTAAGTGGTCCTAGTGTGTCAGGGGAATAGTTTGTCATCATCAAATGTTTGAAAATGTTACACCCTTGAAGTTTTGACAATCCACAAACTATTTCACAATGGACCTGATCAATGGTTCATTGAGTATCTATGAGACCCATATGAAAATGATCTTTGAAGATGACTTGCTTGACCACAGCTAGAAGTTGTAATTTCTTGCAGAAAGTTAGTAGCACGGCGGTAGAGGAGATGAACCTAGACCAATAGAAAGAATCATAGGTTTTGTTGTCTCGTATAAAAGAGTCATCTATATACAACAAAACCTAGTTTTTGCAAAATATCAATCTTTGTCTTGTCCACGGGAAAAGCCATTCATTGAACACAACTCATAGAAGGAACCTGATTAAGTGATCATTTAAAGTCTTGTAGTGTGTTGAGTTTTTGTGTTCTTACTCTCATTGTAAATCTACTCCTAATTATAAAAGATAGTACGTGTGTAGCTTGTACAAGTCTTAGCTCAAGTCAAAGAAGCTAGAGATAGTTATTAGGGTCGTTTGTAGGTTGGTCAAGTGTTTGTTCTCGCCGTTTATGGTGTTGAGTCCTGGGAAGAGCTGCCGAGGATCTGTGACCAGAGTTATCCAGTTGTAAGTATGCTAGAACTATCAAACTTGTCTTGTAATAGAGTTATTACGAGAGTTGGTAATTATAGGAGTTTGTAATCACTTGGTTGTTTGAAGAATAGTAAAGTTTGTAAATCTCGAAGGGAAGGTCATGGTTTTTACTTTCCTTGAGCAAGAAAGTTACGTAAATTTGGTGCGCTCTTTACATTATTGCACTTTTTCTTTCCATTTATATTGTACTACACTTGTAGCTTAGGGACCAGGTCCTATTGTACTCGGTGGACCCATACATTCCATCACCATCTTATTTATTTATACCAAAAAATTGAGATTTGTTTCCCAAGTTAAGGTTACTGAATATTCATTCATAAATACTTTTTATATTAAAAATAAATACGTCATAATATTAAAAGTAAATATTTCATAATACTTGTCATTAGTTATTTATTTATGGTTTTGTTAAAAACCAATTCGAACCAAACAATTGAATCAAACCAATTTTATTTTGTTTGTATTTAAGTATTGAAAAAATGATGATACTTGGTTAAATTTGATTTTGTTAAAAACAAATTGAAAAAAAACCCAGACCAAATCGAATGCAGGCCATTGTACCTACATTACCAAAAATGACCCAAGTAGATAGAAAAAGAAAATTACTTTATATTCTTAGCCAAATTATTACTCTCTCACACGCCTCTCAAGTCTATAGAAAGCTTCTTTTGATTTTGTACTTTTTCTTTGATCCTTGACTAGATAGTTACACGTACTTTATATTACTTTAACAGCGTGCAGAATGGATAATATACTTGGGAGTTTTTGCGAATATGAAAAATAGGGCAAACCATGCTTATGTTGTAGTAAGTGAAGAACTGACACACACTCAATTTTCATTAAGATGGCACTATTTAGAAGAATTTATTGTTCATTAAGGATTTTGTTTATTTTGTGGACAGAAAAACAGGGCAAACCATGCTTATGTTGTAGTAAGTGAAGAACTGACACATACTCAATTTTCATTAAGTTGGCACTATTTAGAAGAATTTATTGTTCATTAAGGATTTTGTTTATTTTGTGGACAGATTAATGAGAACTATTTGTGCCTGAGCAAAGTTGCAACTAGTAGGAATTCATTTAAACGAATTTACTCAAAGAGGAAATGTTTAGAAAAAAGAGGAACTTTTAGCTCTTGAAAATTGAAACTGTAGATGGACCTTGAAAAAGTCTTTTTTCGTTTGTATAACATTGAATCTGCAGATGAGGTTAATTTATTTTTTTAATAAAGGAAGAAATTAAAGTAAAATATTTTGTACAATATGTATATGAGAATACTCTATCTATTTCTATTACTTATATATAAGTGTCAATGAAGATGCTGAAGTAGGCAGCTTGTGGACGACATGCCTGCTTCAGCTGCTTCAATCGTGATTTTACTATATCATCCGTAATTAATTATTATACGTCATTTGCATATTAAAAAATTAATAATATTTAATTAAAAAAGTAAAATAGACATTTATGACATGTATGCTTCGCGATTTTATTATATTACCCCTAATTAATTATAATACATCATTTAAGCATTAGAAAATTGATAATATTTAATTAAAAAAAGGTAAAATAGACACAATATGATAAGTTAACTCTTGATGTTTTAAATTAAGTAAAAATTACATATATAATGACATGTTTAGTGGTATTTACTAAATATCCCAACTTCTTTCAAAATTTCCTAAAATTTCAACTTATGGCCTTTGAAGATACATTCAATTTGTGATAGATACATCTTGTAGATACATGTTATTAGTAAGCTAATTTTCTTGTTTTAAGGGATGTAACGGCTTAAACTTCATTACTGTAACAATTATCCTAACTAATTAAGGTAAAAATGGAATAATATCCCACGTTATAAAGTAATTAGTTTGTTACTCCACCTTTTAAACAAAATCCTCAAACAAAATCAGTATCAACATAGAAAAAAAAATTAAAACGATTTTTTTCTTCGTCTTGTTTGAGGTAATTGCAATGAGTATTTCAGTGTATTACGTCACTCCGACATTTGAATTAACGATATAAAGTATGAATGCTATAATAGCGATGGAATCATTGTTATTGAACATGTGACGTATGAAAAGTTAATTTTGGCAATTGCAGTAGAACTGAAAATTGACGAAAAACAAAAAAAATTTGAGGCTCGATACATAGTTGATGGTAATGTGATACTGTCGTTGATCCGTATTGAAATGGGTGTAAGTCTTTATATCAAAATCAAGAAAAGTGAGTCTGCTTTTGGCATGTATCCACTTATCATCACAACAGAAGATAACTCTGCTAGTGAGATGTTGTTTGATGATAAAGTTGGTGCTGTAATGTGTTTGAAAAATCCTAGTAAAAAAGTTGCGGAATTAATTGCTTATAAATCTAAAGTTTCTACTCTTATGCCATTGTTCGATATGAAGGGTAAAAAGATTATTACTGATTTAAAAAGTAGTGAAGTTAAGGTTGAAAAAATCTACAAGGATAAGTGTACTTTAATTTTAGTCATGGCAAAGTATGCAATTGAGCATTCATTCAATTTCTATGCTAAACGATCGGACAAGAAAATATATATATCTTCTTTAACATATCAGGTGTTGGAAACTATATCTAATTTAATGAATTTATGTATCTATCGTTAAATTGGTTATTATTTTACGTTACTTTTTTGTTATTAAGTTAATAAAGTTGAGATACATTTTTTTGTACATGATACATTTTCTTATTTCTTGTATCTGTGGTTCTATATTTGTGTATATTTATGTATGTCGTATTATTTTATTTTTAGCTATATATGCATACTCAAGATAAATATGAGTAATGATATAGATATAAATTGTAATCAATTATGTTGTTAATGTATCTCTCATATTTTTATTCTAGTATGTAAAGAATCATCATATTTTAGTATAATATTCTGACCTTTTTGTTTGCATGAGTGCCACTACATCCTAAGATGTCGTTCAGAGGATTGTGTTTTGAAATTTAAAGCATTTTATCGATGGGGGATTGACCTCTTTAAAGTTAGATTTTTTCAAGATGTTCACACATGTCCGTTGAAAGATAGAATTTTTACACAATTTGAAGCAACTGTTGATTTTGTTAGTGGCTTTAATGCTCTAAAATTTATCAATTATAAGAGAATACACACCCCGAATGATATAATCGAAGATATTAAAATGCTTTCGATACAGACATTAATTTTCTAAAGTCTTGGAGAGCAAAAGAACATGTTGTTGAGATGTTGAGGGGTAAACCTGTTGACGATTATCGTCAAATGGCTAGATACGTATACATGCTAAATTCTGTTTATCTAGGGTTACATATTAGCATGCATAAATCTAAGGATAATAGTTTCATGTATTTGTTCGTTGCATTACAACAATTAAAGAGTGGATTCAAGTATTGTAGGCCTGTAGTTGTTGTTGATGGTGCGCATTTGAGTGGAGCGTATAAAGGTACATTTGTTTCTACAAGCACTCTTGATGGCGCAGATATGTAATATTAATTTTCATGTATAATTATGTTGTTATGTTTTTTTATCCGACTTTGTATTAGTTATTTTTTTCTATTATGTCTCATAAATAGTTTACTTGTTTCATAGTTATTTTTTTTTTTAAATTGTAGGTCACATTCTGCCGATTGCATATGGTATTGTTTATAGTGAAAATGACAATTCGTGGACTTGATTTTTCGAGAATTTCTGAATTGCTTTTGGAGAGCGCGATAGTATGTGTGTGGTGTCCGATCGTCGTGAAAGCATAATAAAGGCTGTCAGAGTTGTACATCTGAACGTGCCGCACCTTGCATTGCATTTTACACTTGTGGAAGAATGTGTCACAAACTACAGGAAGAGTAAAGATACAATTAGCGATATTTTCTATGCTATGGCGAAGTCTTACTGAAAAGATGATTTTAATTTTTTTTTGAATCAAGTTGGCAAGATTGATCAGAAGGTAAAGTCTTATCTTGAAGATGCTGAATTTTAAAAGTGGATATGCGTGTATGCATCTGTTAAACGAGAAAGAATGATGACTTCAAATATAGCAGAGTATATAAATGAAAAACTCAAGCTAGCACGTGAGTTGCTGATAATAGAATTTCTGAAATAGGCTAGAAAATTATTTGGAAAGCGGAATTGCAAGAATAGAGAAAGAGCATTGTATGCGAACACATCACTGGGTAGTAGATGCGAAGAAATTCTTCAGCTAAATACTTAAAAAATCTTTGCGGCTTAAAGTTAGTTTACATGTTTACTTTTATTTTTTTTATAATATGTAATGTTTGTTTCATATTACAGGATACTATTTAATTGAATAATTATTCTTGAAGATTTTTATAGTAAATTCGTCAATTAATTTTATATAAAGAGATACAAATTGATTATGAAGAAGATCTACATGTATCTATGTGTTAACATATTATGATTAATCATATAGGTTAGCGCTTCATCAGAATATGTGCATTTTATTTATTATGATGGTAGGAAGTACATCGTCTGTCTTGACAGGAAGACTTGCAGTTGCGGGAGATTCCAATTGAATGAGATAATATTCCAACACGCGATAGCAGTTCTGAAAAATAAGCATATAGTTGATATGAAGCCTTATTGCTTCGAGTATTACCATCCTGAAACTTTAAGGATGGCGTATGAAGAATCATGTTTTCAATACCTGATAAGAAAGATTGGGTTGTGTCACAAGAAGTTGTGGATGAAGTTGTGTTACCGTAAAAATATAAACATCAACCTGGAAGGTCAAAGAAATTCAGGCACAAGAAAACAAGCAAAAATATGACATCGAGCAGTTACTGTTGCGAGAGATGTGGCTATGAAGGTCACAACAAACGTACTTGTAATTTTTTTCCAAAGGAGGAGTGACAACATAGTCGACTAATGAGTAATGTTGAAAAATTTCTAGCAGTTTGATGGATTTTTCATCTCTTTGAAATTCATTTTTTATGATGTTATTGTATTTTTCCAGAATTTTATGAATATCAAATAGTTGGTTTTGTTCGTTGATTAATTAGTTACATATGTTTTCATGTTTTAAGATTTCTGAATGACATTTTTAGTATATTGTAAAAGAACAGTTCTGCTACAGTGAAGTGTTTAAAAAGAAATATAACTTTATACAATATATTTATTAAAAAATAAATTATTCACCGTAAAAAGCTTATGTAAATTCTTAAGAATATGTTTATTTAATAATTATTTTAAATTAACTAAATGATATATAAAGAGTTATGTGAATGTACATTTTTGAGTTGCTCACATATTGCACAACTCTACTGTTACTTATTGCAATATGTATACATGCTTAAAAATTTTGTATCTCTTGTAAATCATATTTTGTGAACAGTATAAAGATTATGTACTATTATGTTTCTTTCGAAACTATTATTAAAAAAACATACAAAGAGATACAAAATTATGTTATTATTTAATATGACATTTTATTGTACCATATACAATTATGTTTGCATAAAGTAAGGTGGTTGTTATTATTATCATTACATACTGTATTGGTGATGAAGCAGCACTATTTTATAATCATAGTTCCATACTGTATGATTATGTAAACATTAAAAAACATCATTCAAAATATTTACTAACATCATCAAAGTATTTAATAGTCAACTACCCAACAAATAATCAACTACTCAATATGCAAAATTCTGCCTTTTTTTTTTGTAGTGAATCTGCTCCTTTGCCTCGGTGGATTGTCATTCTTACTAAAGTATCCTTTCTCTACTTTTACACATCCATACTTGCATAAAAGACTTGCATATCTCAGACGATGGTAGTGAGCATCAATATCCAAAGACGGAATGACTAATCCCTCACTCAGATACTCTGCATAGACAACTACAAATACACCACAGTTCGTACATATCAATTAGTAATTAAATTTAAAACAAATAAGTAATTGTATACGTTAATGGAAACAATGGAAGAATTAATGTAATGCATACAAACTTTCACTATCTTGTTGTGCTATCCCAGTAACATATTCCACTTGGAATTGATCACTTTCGGTCTTTTCCTTGTATGATTCAAGTACAACCCAGTCAGTGGGTACCTTTTACTAAAAAAACTTATTGTACTGAAGGTAAGTTGGGACCATTATAGAAAAATTTTGCATCTCACTTGGTTGTACTTTGCTCCGTGATGAGTACATTGAATCACACACAAATTCATTGCTTCTTTGAATCAGTGACTTTTAATACCTAGTGAAATACACCGTCATAGTTAATGGGCACGAATACCTCATTAACCAAGTGTCAAGGTTGACCTGCCAGTGTACTCAATTCCTTTATAGTGTTAATCAATGACATCTCCATTTGAGCAACTTCATCAGTAATTACAAATGCCTTTTGAGTTGGAAGTTTCTTGCCAACGTCCGCATGATAGTAATTCATATATACCTTATCAATGTACACTTTGAAAAAACAATCAGCAGTAGTGTATCTGATGGTTGAAAATTTTTTGTGCTTGTACTTTTTTCGCAAGTAGTCGAAAATGACATCCATATGCTATTCAAAGTGTAAAGAAATGGAATATATGTTAGAGCATGGTCTTGAACTGATTTAACATAAGATACAAAAAATTATTTATGTATCTAAATTAAAAAGGAATAGCCCAAGTAAATGAAAGAAAAACAAATAAACAAGACGCATATTAATATTTGTACATATATGTTTGATATTATGTATCTAACACAACATTAAATTATGACACATCTTATATAAAAGCACACTAACCATACTACAGTAAGTCAATAAATTTGAAAGAAAAAAATTTCTTTGCATTCTGATTAGTTCAAACAACTGATCTAAATTATACAGTCAACTTAACAACGTCAAGTTATACACTTCAATACATCACCAAAAATATCACACAATCATAAATACATATTTTAAGGAAAATGTACTTTCATGATGTCAATATTTGAAAATGTGGATATTCAATATGAAAATACCTCATCATTCCAGCATTTATTTTGTTAATACATCAGGTAGAACCAGTTCTTTGATTTCAAAAAAGTAACTACGAAATTCAGTTGTTGAAAATCAAGATTTGCACATTTAAACTTGTAGCGATCGTCCTTATCTTTCCTGAAACATAACAGTACAATAGATTTCAAAATAAAGTAACAAACTATAAATTACATTTGAATTTATAATACTCCCTCCGTTTAAAAAAGAATGACCTACTTTTCTTTTTAGTCTGTTTAAAAAAGAATGACCCCTTTTATTTTTTGGCAATACTTTAATTTCAACTTTCCACATGGCATGTTTAGGACCACAAGATTAAAGAATATTTTGGAATATTTGACACAACTTTAATTTAAGTCCACAAGAATCAAAAGTCTTCTTTATTTTCTTAAATTTTGTGTCAAGTCAAAGTAGGTCATTCTTTTTGAAACAGGGGGAGTAATTAATTTGTGAACTTACTTGTTCATGTGTTGTTTGTAAAGGCCTTCTTTTATCCAATCCTCAAATACCTCCATCAGTTATATTGGAGAATCCCCAGAAATATCATAACCTTCAACTGAATATTTTTCTCTCTCTGTAGATACTAACTTTTCCTTTCCTTTGAAACTTGATCCAAAATGTGTTAAAAAGGTATAATGGTATATCTTTGATGGCTTTCGATTACGATGTGTAGGTATCTTTTTTTCTTTAGACACAACCTCTTTTGGTGTATGGTAAGCAGAAAAAAATATTATATCACTAATAAATTACTCGTCCAGAGTTTTCGGAGGAAGCTTATAAACTATCAAAGCCATATCATTTATTGTATCCGGACCAATAGTATCAAGCGATTCCATTTCTTCAACAACAATATCATCCATTTTCTCAATACCAACATCATGAATCTGATATGAAATAGTTACAAAAATTCTATATTTAATCTTGAAATTGTAATTACTTAACTGTCAGTATTTATATTTTTGATGATTGAGATTATTTGCTACTACATTAATTAAAAATGAACTAGATACAAAATAATAATCACTTAAGTCAATAAGATAGTAAACAAGATACATAAAAATGTTGTATTAGATACATAATAATTAATATGTATATCATATTAATCAACATAAGACAATCACAAACATATTAAATGTATGTACTAGTTATAATTTTTTTATCTTACACATGCAAAAAAAATAACATGTTAATTAGAAAAAACTTATTGAATGCTTAATTTAATAAGTATATAATTGTAATGTGAAATTACCATTTCATCATATTCACCATATTGGACAGGTGATGGTGGTTGATTGTCTTTGTCCCCCTCTATTTCAACTGATTTTTTCGAGTCTTTCAATGAATTTTCTGCATTAGAAGGTCCTGCAACATAAAAAAACATCATCTAAATGATCACCTTCTCAGCGTCTCGATTTTTTAATTTTTTCCTGAAAATTTTTGTTCATTGAATAAGAATCTTCAATACAACATTAGTGAAAAATAAGAGATACAAGATAATAAACCGTCAAGTATAAACCGTTAAAATTGAGATACATAAATATTAAAAGAGATACAAAATATTAAATATGTATCTTGTATTGGTTATGAAATAACCATTTCATCATGTTCACCATATTTGAAAGGTGATGGTACTTGATTAACTTTGGACCTGTAACACCCCATATTCAAGTACGTGTATTGGCGTATTCAAGTACGTGTATTGATCTTATTTATATGGAGTTAATTTTTTATTTTATTTATACCGGAATTTGCCCGTCGATGGTTCCATGCGAAGGTTATTGAATAAGCTTTCCAACGATATAAAGATTTCCAAAAACGAATAGGTTTCGAATATAAACGAGCACGTTCGAAACTATAAAACGGTGGCCGGGATATTTGGGAATAGTAAATGTGCAGGAAAATTTCCTACACACAAACTACTGAGGCCAGCTGAATTTTTGGGTCAACTTTGAATGATCAAAACTCCCTTAATATAATGAACTGGGAGAGCTGGGACCTATGAAAAGAAATATCTTTGAGTCTTATTTCCAATGCAATTGGTTTCATCCAAATCCAACATCTGAGTAAGGAGTTATACTCGTTTTACTTTAGCCTATCAAAACAGATTTTTAGGGTCAACTTCAAACGACCATAACTCCTTGTACATGACGAACTGGGTGGCCTACTTTATGTGAAATGAAATACCTTTGAATTATCCTTCCAACGATACCAATTTCACCCAAATACGATATCGTAGAAAAGAGTTATGGTCGATCTACTTTAGCTTATCAAAACAGTCTACCAAAGGATAAATTTGACATTATTTAAATTTTAAAGGCATTTTGGTAATTTTCTATTATATTATGGATGGGAATATGTGTATATATACATGTATATGAGTTCAAAAACTCATTTTCATCATTAATCATTGAGAAAGAACAAACCCTAGCCAAATTTGACCTTTAAATTACTTTTGATTCAATCGTAGAAATTCCAAAGTAATCCAATAACTGCGTTTGTCATCACGAGAGCTTCGAATGGCACCTATTATTTGTGCAAACAGGATTGCATAATAAAGAGGTGAATTCTAAGGTATGAATATTGTTTTCCTTTGTTCTTTTCCATATGTATATGTGTGATAGAGGATTATATGTATTGGTTGTTATTGAAAGGTGATGGAAATAGGGTTATGGACTATTTTGCATGGTTTGGTTGTATTGAATTATGGAAGGTGGATATGGTAATTGAGTTATGGAAGGTGGATATGGTGATATACTATTCAATTGATGATTATTTATGTCTATGGCTTAATTTGGTTTAATGGATTGGTTGGAAGGATAAATGAATCCAAACTTGATATTGGAGGATGTTGTATGAATATGCATGTCATATGAATGTAATTGGAGTATAAGAGGGTTAAAGTGACACCCTTTATGGTGTAATTAAGGCTTACTACTTAACCACTAGCTTGGTGAATTCAAATAATTGAATTATGACGTTTGGTTGCTAATACTAGATTGCTATATATGTTCATTGTAGATAAATAATCCGAAAAGACGAGAAGTCTATTTGGGACTAGTATTGAAGGTTGACAGTCAGGTATGTAAAGCATACTCTATACCATATCTTTGGCATGAAAGTGAACAATTGTTCTATTAAGAAAGTTTCCAAAGTTATTCAATAACATGTGATCCATAATGGTTTTGTATGATGTCCTACGTTACCAATGAACTTGTTTCCACCCTAAAAGATGTCAAGACATTCCAATACTTACTTGTTTTCCAAATCTTACATGTTTATTGCACTAATGAATGTCAGAAGGTATCCGGTTACTCAAACAAGATCCATGTGCTATTAATGACTCCAAAACGTTTCATTGATATACCAATAAGTTCCTACTTCATTGTTATGGCATTGCTGACTACAAAATACTTTATTGATGTGCCAATGAGTTCTTACTTCATTGTTATTGCATTGATGGTCTATTTATATGTCTCTTATTGATGTATTATTGTTTCAAAGTATCAAAAATGCGGTGGCGACCGAAATAACAATCTCAAAGATTAATTGAACTAAGTGATGGAAGTTCTCTCTTATCGAGTGGTATCCTAGGGCCATAAGCCTATCATGGGTCGATCCCTATTTATGTGTTTATGGGTGGTATCCCAGGGGCATAAGCCTATCATGGGTCGATCCCAGTTGATATGTACTGGAGGAAGCCTAATGGTCACAGTACAGTACAGTAATGATTACAAAGATGATAAGAACGAAGGTAAAGTGATTGAATAAATACAATGTACAGGTTGTCATAAGTTCTAGTAAGTGTGGTCCACTCCTATTACGATTTATTCACTTGTTTCTGATTTCTATTGAGCTCCTATATCATATGTGATTATCTATAGATTTACATACTCAGTACATATTTCGTACTGACATCTCCCATGGGGGACCTGCATTTCATGCTGCAGGCACAGGTACCTCAGCTCATACACCGCACAAGTAGGAGATAGGATATCCAGCTGCTTTTGGTGAGCTCCAGTTTTCTTCGGGAATTTCTGTGTCATATCCAGTCACTTTTGGTATTGTATAGAAGTTAGTTATATGGCGGGGTGTGTCCCGACCTTAGTTAAACTTTGTGTATTTTCTAGAGGCTTTGTAGACCTAATGTACAGTCAAGGTGATGTTTTGTTAATAGACATGATGGATCCAACGACCAAGTATTGTATATACATATATATGTGTGCTCGAGCTTATAGAGGTGATTATTTACTTTTATATGCGACATGATGCTGTCCAAATTTTGGGTTGTCATAGAGGTATGCATGGGAAGTATAAGGTTATGAGCTGGTTCTCCGGGGCCTCCTCGGTTACGGGTGCCAGTCCGCCCCAATAGGATTTAAGGCGTGACAAAAGTGGTATCAGAGAAGGTCGTTCTACTGAGTCTACAAAGCCGTGTCGACATAGATTCTTGTTTATCGGTGTGTCATGCACCACATCAATAAATAGGAGGCTATGGACATTTAGGAATTGTCTCTTTGCTTCATGTCTTAGATCGTGCGATAGAGCCTATATTGTATATGAAGTCATAGTTGACCACTGAATCCGTTTGTTTCTCTTATTATAGTAATGATACCGGTTACCAGAAGCAAGAATACCGGTAAGCAAGTAGATGTGGCTGCCGGAGAGGGGACTAGTAAGTCACCCACTATACGAGCTAATCAAAGTGAGGCTCTAGATGAGCATGCATCAGAAACTTCCTCCACTCCGGAAGAAATAAGGGGGAGGAGAACTATATACCCAGAGCCACCTATTAATGCTGCTGATCAAGATCTTAGAAATGTAGTGTAACTTTTAACTCGTATAGTTGCTGGGCAAGCTCAAGGGCAAGCCATTCCTACCACGGGTCCTAGTGGTACAGATAGGGCGGCTAGCCTTCGAACACAAGATTTTCTTAAGATGGATCCTCTCACTTTTATTGGATCAGATCTTAACGAGGACCCACAGGACTTTATTGATCAAATTTAAAGGGCCTTAGATGTTATACATGTAACGGGTAGAGAGACAGTGGAGTTAGTGGCGTATATATTCAAAGGGGAGGCTATATATTGGTACGAGGACTGGAAACTATCTAGGGGTATTGATGCACCCCCAGCTACTTGGAAAGAGTTCAAAGAGGCATTTATTGATCATTATCTTCCATTCGAGATTCATCAGGCCCATGCAGATCAATTTTTAAATCTTCGTCAGGAAAATATGAGCGTGAGGGAGTACAGTCTCCGATTTAATTCCTTGTCGAGATATGCTCCTAATATTGTAGATACTATAGATGACAGAGTTTATCAATATGTGGATAGGCTAGATCCATATCTAGTTAGAGATTGTACTATTTCTGCTTTGAACAAAGATATGGACATAGCGAGGATCCAAGCTTTTACATAGAAAATGGAAGATCAGAGGCAGAGGAGAAGAACACAGGAATTAGAAAGAGGATATCCTAAGAGGGACAGATCTACAAGGCAGTTCATGGCATCCCAATGAGGGTTCAGACCACAGTTTTCTGCTAGACCACCTAGTCCATTATCTTCTTATTCTGCATCTAGTGCCCCACCACAGTTCCAAGGGTCCAGAGAAAATTAATTTGGGCACAGAAGTAAGAGTCAGAGTTCGCGGATAGTGGGGTACCAAGGGCAAGGGAATATGAGCCAATCGAGACCTCCTCGATAGCCATGCAATAAATGTGGAAGGTATCATTTGGGCGCATGTTGGATGGGGACCAATTTTTGCTTTTGGTGCGGTATGTCAGGGCATATGATGAGAGAATGCCCACGAAGGGGCATAGGGGGTATGGCATGACCTACGGGGTCATTTGTTGCATCATCATCATCGATGCCTTATTCAGGAAGGGGTGCATAAACAATGGGTCGTGTTAGAGGTGATAGAGGAGCCACGAGTTCTAGCGGGGCTCAAAATCATACGTATGCTCAAGCGGATTGACAGAATTTAGAGGCTTCTCCAGATATGGTTACCGGTACGTTGTCTATATTTTCATTCTATGTATATGCCTTAATTGATCCCGGTTCTACATTATCTAATGTTACTCCATTGGTTTCTAGAAAGTTCAAAAGAATACCCGAACTGTTAGTTAAGCCATTTGAAGTGTCCACACCCGTTGGGGAATCTATTATAGCTAGAAGGGTTTACCGAAACTGCATAGTAACTGTTTGTGGTCGTGATACGATGGGTGATCTTGTGTAGTTAGAAATGGTAGATTTTGATGTTATAATGGTTATGGACTGGTTGGCGTCTTGTTATGCCACAATTAATTGCTGCACGAAAAATGTATATTTCCATTTTCCAAATGAATCAGTCCTTGAATGGAAAGGTGAAATTAGCGCATCAAGAGGTAGATTTATTTATTATTTTAAGGAAAGAAGAATGATTTCCAAGGGATACATATATCATTTAGTTAGAGTAAGGGATACAGAAGCGGAGCCACTAACTCTACACGCTGTTTTGGTGGTAAATGAATTTTCTGATGTATTTCATGAAGATCTTCCAGGTTTGCCTCCTGAACGAGAAGTAGAGTTTGGTATTGATGTAATACCAGACACCCAACCAATATCTATTCCTCCGTATAGAATGGCCCCAGCAGAATTACGAGAATTGAAAGAGCAATTGAAAGATTTGCTAGAGAAAGGATTCATAAGGCCTAGTATGTCCCCCTGGGGAGCACCAGTGTTATTTGTTCGCAAAAAGGATGGCTCACAGAGGATGTGTATTTATTATCGGCAATTGAATAAGGTGACTATTAAGAATAAATATCCTCTCCCAAGAATTGATGATTTATTTGATCAGTTACAGGGCGCCAAGTGCTTTTCTAAGATTGATTTGAGGTCAGGTTACCACCAAGTGAGGGTCAAAGAGAAGGATATACCCAAGACAGCTTTCCGAACATGGTATGGTCATTATGAGTTTCTAGTTATGTCATTTGGGCTAACAAATGCACCCGCAAATTTTATGGATTTGATGAATAGGGTGTTTAAGCCATTCCTGGATGTATTTGTGATAGTTTTTATAGATGATATTCTAGTTTATTCTAGATCAGAAGTGGACCATGCCAATCACTTACGAAAGGCATTGCAGACTCTTCGTGATTGTAATCTTTATGCAAAGTTCTCTAAATGTGAGTTTTGGTTAAAGTCGGTGGCATTTTTGGGTCATATTGTATCTAGTGAAGGGATAAAGGTTGATGCTCAAAAGATAGAAGCTGTGAAGAACTGGCCAAGGTCCACAACGCCTACGAAGATTCGTAGTTTTCTCGGGTTGGCCGGTTATTATAGAAGGTTTGTTGAAGTCTTTTCTTTCATTTCAGCACCCTTAACCAAGCTAACCCATAAAGCATCCAAATTCTAATGGAATGATACCTGTGAGAAGAGTTTTCAAGATTTAAAGAACAAGTTGATTTCTACACCCGTGTTGGTACTTCCAGAAGGCACCGAAGGGTATACAGTGTATTTTGATGCTTCCAGAATTGGTTTAGGATGTGTATTGATGCAGCATAGTAAGGTAATAGCATATGCTTCTAGACAATTGCGGCCACATGAGAAAAATTATCCTACACACGATCTTGAGCTGGCAACAGTTATTTTTGCTTTAAAGATATGGCACCACTACTTATATGGGGTTCATGTCGATATATATACTGACCATAAGAGCTTGCAATATATTTTTAATCAGAAGGATCTAAATTTAAGGCAACGGAGATGGCTTGAACTATTAAAGGACTACGATGTTGATATCTTGTACCATCCAGGGAAAGCAAATGTGGTAGCTGATGCGTTAAGTCATAAGGCTATGATGGCCCCTATAGAAAGGCAAGAGATGATTAAAGATCTTCACCAGTTAGCTAGTTTGGGAGTTCGCCTTCTTGAAACTCCAAATAAAGAGCTTATCGTACATAATGCTGCGGAATCTTCATTAGTAGCTGAAGTGAAAGAGAAGCAATATGCAGATCCTATTTTATTACAGCTTAAGGAGAACGTTCAGAGTGGTGCGACCAAGGCATTTGAGCTTACGTGAGAAGGAGTACTTCAGTGCCAAAACTGATTGTGTGTGCCGGATGTAGACAGGCTAAGAAACAAGATTATGACAGAGACACATTGTTCAAGGTATTCCATTCATCCAGGATCAACCAAAATTAAGATTTGAAAGATATGTATTGGTGGAATGACATGAAGAAGAGCATTGCAGAATTTATAGCTGAATGTCTAAATTGTCAAAGAGTTAAAGTTGAGCACCAAAAACCCGGAGGTTATATGCAATGCATTGATCTTCCAAGCTGGAAGTGGGACATGATCAACATGGATTTTGTTATTGGTTTTCCTCATACATCTTGGAAGTTTGATTCTATATGGATTATTGTTGATAGGCTTACCAAATCCGTATATTTCCTACCAGTTAGGACCACTTACACAGTTGAAGAGTATGCGAAGCTGTACATTAAAGAGATAGTCCGATTACATGGAGTGCCAATCTCTATTATATCAGATCGGGGAACCCAATTTACCGCAAACTTTTGGAAGTCTTTTCAAAGGTGTTTGGGAACACAAATGAAGTTGAGTACAACTTTTCACTCTCAAACAGATGGACAAGCAGAACGTACCATCCAAACACTTGAAGATATGCTACGAGCTTGTGTAATAGATTTTAAGGGCAACTGGGATGATCATTTACCTCTTATTGAGTTTTCCTATAATAATAACTATCATTCAAGTATTAAAATGGCACCATATGAAACTTTATATGGAAGGAAGTGTAGATCACCAATAGGATGGTTCGAAGTGGGCAAACTCTTTTGTTCGGACCGGATCTTGTTTATCAAGCCATAGAGAAGGTTAAAGTAATTCAGCAATGACTAAAAATAGCCCAAAGTCAACACAAGTCATATGAGGATAGTAGAAGGAGAGGGCTAGAGTTTTCTATAGGTGATTGGGTATTTTTGAAGGTATCACCAATGAAAGGGGTAATGAGATTTGGCAAGAAAGGAAAGTTGATTCCATGTTATATAGGCCCGTATAAGATCACTCGAAGGTTTGGACAAGTTGCATATGAATTAGAGCTACCCCAAGAGCTCTCATCAGTACATCCGGTATTTCATGTGTCAATGCTTCGAAAGTGCATCGGAGATCCATCACATATCACTTCTACTGAGGATGTACAAGTTGTGGAAGATCTTACCTATAAGGAAGTGCCTATTGCTATTCTAGATCGCCAAGTTAAGAAGATGAGAAATAAAGAGATAGCATCTATGAAAGTACGTTGGAGAAATCGTCAAAGGGAAGAGATTACATGGGAAGCTGAGGAAGCAATGAAATCTAAGTACCCTCATTTGTTCAAAGATGAAGAGGAATTTCAAGAAACGGAGTTAGAACATTAACAAGTAAGTTTTTTTTTATATATGCATAATATTTATGTGATGATGTGAATATTAGTGATGGACTTGAACATGTTTTGGTTGAATAACTATGCTAACATTCGAGGACGAATGTCGTAAAGGGTGGAAGGATGTAATACCCCGTATTCAAGTACGTGTATTGGCGTATTCAAGTACATCTATTGGTCTTATTTATATGGAATTACTTTTTTATTTTATTTATACCAGAATTTGTCCGTCGATGGTTCCATACAAAGGTTATTGAATAAGATTTCCAACGATATAAAGATTTACAAAAACGGATAGGTTTCAGATATAATTAAGCACGTTCAAAACTATAAAACGGTGGACGGGATATTTGGGAATAGTAAATGTGCAGGAAAATTTCCTGCACACAAACTACTGAGGCCAGCCAAATTTTTGGGTCAACTTCGAACGATCATAACTCCCTTAATATAATGAACTGGGAGATCTGAGACCTATGAAAAGAAAAATCATTGAGTCTTGTTTCCAAATCAATTTGTTTAATCCAAATCCAATGTCTGAGTAAGGAGTTATACTCGTTTTACTTTAGCCTATCAAAACAGATTTTTAGGGTCAACTTCAAATGACCATAACTCCTTGTACAGGACGAACTGGGTGGCCTACTTTATATGAAATGAAATCCCTTTGAATTATCCTTCCAATGATACCAATTTCACTCAAATCTGATATCGGAGCAAAGATTTATGGTCGATCTACTTTAGCTTATCAAAATAGTCCACCAAAGGACAAATTTGATATTATTTAAATTTTAAAGGCATTTTGGTCATTTCCTATTATATTATGGACGGGAATATGTGTATATATACATGTATATGAGTTCAAAAACTCATTTTCATCATCAATCATTGAGAAAGAACAAACCCTAGCCAAATTTGACCTCTAAATTACTTTTGATTCAACCATAGAAATTCCAAAGTAATCCGATAACTGCGTTTGTCATCTCGAGAGCTTCGAACGACACCTATTATTTGTGAAAACAGGATTACATAATAAAGAGGTGAATTCTAAGGTATGAATATTGTTTGCCTTTGTTCTTTTCCATATGTATATGTGTGATAGAGGATTATATGTATTGGTTGTTATTGAAAGGTGATGGAAATAGGGTTATGGACTATTTTGCATGGTTTGGTTGTATTGAATTGTGGAAGGTGGATATGGTAATTGATTTATGGAAGGTGTATATGGTGATATACTATTTAATTGATGATTATTTATGTCTATGGCTCAATTTGGTTTGATGGATTGATTGGAAGGATAAATGAATCCAAACTTGATATTGGAGGATGTTGTATGAATATGCATGGCATGTGAATGTAATTGGAGTATAAGAGGGTTAAAGTGACACCCTTTATGGTGTAATTAAGGCTTACTACTTAACCACTATTTTGGTGAATTCAAATAATTGAATTGTGACGTTTGGTTGCTAATACTAGATTGCTATATATGTTCATTATAGATAAGTAATCCGAAAAGACGGGAAGTCCATTTGGGACTAGTACTGAAGGTTGACACTCAGGTATGTAAAGCATACTCTATACCATATCTTTGGCATGAAAGTGAACAATTGTTCTATTATGAAAGTTTCCAAAGTTATTCAATAACATGTGATCCATAATGGTTTTGTATGATGTCCTACGCTACCAATGAACTTGTTTCCACGCTTCAAGGTGTCAAGACATTACAATACTTACTTGTTTTCCAAATCTTACATGTTTATTGCACTAATGAATGTCAGAAGGTATTCGGTTACTCAAACAAGATCCATGTGCTATTAATGACTCCAAAATGTTTCATTGATATACCAATAAGTTCCTACTTCATTGATATGGCATTGATGACTCCAAAATACTTCATTGATGTGCCAATGAGTTCTTACTTCATTGTTATTGCATTGATGGTCTATTTATATGTCTCTTATTGATGTATTATTGTTTTAAAGTATCAAAAATGCGGTGGCGACCGAAATAACAATCTCAAAGATTAATTGAACTAAGTGATGGAAGTTCTCTCTTATCGGGTGGTATCCCAGGAGCATAAGCCTATAATGGGTCGATCCTTATTTATGTGTTTATGGGTGGTATCCCAGGGGAATAAGCCTATCATGGGTCGATCCCAGTTGATATGTACTGGAGGCAGCCTAATGGTCACAGTACAGTACAGTAATGATTACAAAAATGATAAGAACGAAGGTAAAGTGATTGAATAAATACAATGTACAGATTGTCACAAGTTCTAGTAAGTGTGGTCCACTCCTATTACGATTTATTCACTTGTTTTTTATTTCTATTGAGCTCCTATATCATATGTGATTATCTACAACTTTACATACTCAGTACATATTTCGTACTGACGTCCCCCACGGGGGACCTGCATTTCATGTTGCAAGCACAGGTACCTCAGCTCATACACCGCACATGTAGGAGAAAGGATATCCAACTGCTTTTGGTGAGCTCCAATTTTCTTCGAGGCTTTTCGTGTCATATCCAGTCACTTTTGGTATTATATAGAAGTTAGTTATATGGCGGGGTGTGTCCCGACCTTAGTTAAACTCTGTGTATTGTCTAGAGTCTTTGTATACCTAATGTACATTCAAGGTGGTGTTTTGTTAATAGACATGATGGCTCCAACGGCCAAGTATTGTATATACATATATATGTGTGCTCGAGCTTATACAGGTGATTATTTCCTTTTATATGCGACATGATGTTGTTCGAATTTCGGGTTGTCATAGAGGTATGCATGAGAAGTATAAGGTTATGAGCTGGTTCTCTCGGGCCTCCTCGGTTACGGGTGCCAGTACGCCCCAATAGGATTTGAGGCATGAGAGGACCCCTCCATTTCAATTGATTTGTCTGAGACTTTTGGAGGACTGTCTACATTAGAAGGTCCCGCAACATCAAAAACATCATCTGAACGATCACCTTCTCGCCGGCTCTATTTTTCAAGGTTTTCCTGAAAATTTTTGTTCATTGAATAAGAATCTTCAACACAACATTAGTAAAAAATAAGATGTACAAGATAATAAACAGTAAAGTAAAAATAGTTAAAATTGAGATAGATAAATATTATATTAGACACAAAATATTAAATATGTATCTTTAATTGGTTATGTAATTACCATTTCCAAATGTGGACCATCTTTTACAGTTGATGATTGTTGGTTGTCTTTGTCCACTTCCATTTCTACTAATTTTTCCAAGTCATTGTGTGGACTAATTGGATTACTATGGCCTGCAACATCAGCTACATCATCTGAATGTCCACCCTCTTTCGGGTTCTTTTTTTCAATGTCTTCCTTCAAAAAGATATGAGCAGAAAAGTTAAAGCCCTTATAGACGTTAATAACTGTGTTATGTTTCAAAGTATGTTACCTTCTCAACAGACTCTTTCTTTGACTACAAGGACTTCAGAGAATTTTTTATTCAAAACACTCTTCAAATAGTTAAATTTAAGATCCATCTAATAAAGAATGATAAATGATTAGTTAATATTTATAGAAACAGAAAACTAAAAGGAATTGAATATGTCGATCCTTACGTATTCCTTAACATATGTGATTATCTCAGACTTTAACGAATCTAAGTTCGCTTTAACCAATTGCTCCTTAGTGCATTTGCAAGTAGATTCATCAATATCTTTTCTCTTTTCTTCTGTAACTGATGAATTTGCATTTATTTGTTTAGAATAAAATTCACATGATGTATAAACACTTTAAGTATGAAAATTATAATATGGTGTTGAGATAGAAATCCCTGCAGTCTGTTTTCCTTTTGCAGGCCAAATATGACTTTTGTTCTTTGCTGACTGTGGTTCTTCCTACAACAGTTGGTTTTCCATTCTCCAACTTATGTGCAGAGACTGAACCAGATACATTTATCGACTCTCTCTTCAAATACTATGGGGTGTCGTGCTGAAGTCTTCAAAATTGTCATGATTTGTGGCAATTTGGGGCACATTGTCTTTGTAACTCATTTGATTTGGATCACCAGTCGATGATGGCGTTGAAGATATACTAGGATGTTTCGATATAAAACTCATCGGCGGCAAATCAAGTTGTTCCAACTCATCCACAGTAGGAACAATATTTGAATATGAACACTGTGTCACAAAATGCAAACCATTAAAAATAATCAGAATTAAAACTAAAACTAATTTATTGCAATGTATGAGAAACATCTAATCACTATCTTACCTTGGTAAACATTCCGTTCATAAACTGATTAAATTAAGGGCAGACTGCAACAACTTTCCAATTAAATAGATGAGGTATGTTTATTACCCTCCTTCACATCAACTTTGATATCAACATTTGAACAAAGTTCAAATATCCTCACATTAAGAACCTAAGGGTTGCCACCCAAACTATAAAGCTGCTTCTCCACAAAAAATTCTTGCCTAAGTGAGGCCATCAACTTAAAGAAAGCAGTTTTACCCCAAGGAAAAGATTCATATTTTTCATTTTCAATCATCTTGAAATAAAAAAATGGAATGGGAGAAGCATTCAGATGTGAGTAGATGAAAGTGTGGATGGAGTACAAATTTTCATCTGTAGAGCATCCTCTATGGTGTCGAAATTACCCTTTAGGAAGCATTCAACCAATGCCTCCTTATCTACCTCATTCGTTTATTTGGAGAAATACCTTCTCATAAGCCTACTTGGAGAAGAATACTCATATCTAAAATCATCAACATCTCCATAACACTTCAAATTAGTTATCAACGCAAATTCATAGATGGAAAATCTAAAAATATTGCCTTTAATCCACACATGCATCTCTTCTTTATTATTTTTCTCGATCTCAAGCATAAGAAGACATTTGGTAATTTGTCCAATATAATTGGACAATGGGATGTTGAGATAAAATCCAAAAATTGTCTTTTCAAATAAGTCAATAACTTCTTGACCCACAACTTCTTTAATATCATCTTTAAACTTTAAGTTTAAACAACTTTCAAACCTTAGAGGATGCGCCGGAATTTCCTTTATAACATAACTCAATCCCTAAAAAAAATTAAATTACTAAAATAACATGAGATACATACAGCTACAAAAACACAAAACAAGAAATACAAAAATGTAAAAACATAGTAATGTAGATAAAAGATAATACAATATGTATCTTTAAACTTAATAATATGAATCTTTTGAATGATTGATTCATTAAAACATAAAAAATAAAAGATACATATAAATGCATAAACAGAGACCCAGTTATACAAGATAATACAAACATGAATATTTTGTTTGCTTATTTCAATAATACTTAAAAATATTAAATACATTTAAAAGCATACTCAGGTAACCATATATACAAGATAATACAATTTGTATATTGGTTGAAATAACATGTATCTATTGGTGAGCTTATTCACGAAAAGTTAAACTACACGAGATACATATAAATGCTTAAACAGTAAAACATTGATACAAGATATTACAACATGTATCTATAAACTTATAAACATGTATCTATTGTTATGTTAATTTCAAAAATACAAAAAAAATAGTAGATACATATAAATTCAAAAACAAAGCACCAGCTATACAAGAAATTAAAAAACGTATAATGTATGTCTAAATATGTATCTCGGCTAAATATTTTCCAGATCTAAACGCACAAATACCTTTGGAAGCTCTTCTCTTGAAATAAATTCAACAAGTCTTCTTATTTTAGTGAGAACTTTACTTCCAGAGCTTTTAAAACCACTTTTCTTATAAACTTGAACTTCTTTTGTTATCCTTCTTGAAATGCTTTTCACACAATTTCTTCATAGTAGGAGGATCTTTTTTTGTAAGACTCCGTAAAGTTCTAGTCCATTTAAGTCTTATATAGCATGCCAAAGGAGGTCCCAGACTTAGAAAAATTTTAGCGAAGTTTTAAGACTTGGTCTCATTTTTGGCCTCGATATTTTGATGGTCTCTTTTTTTAACTTTCCGGCCTTGGATTGTCTATTTTTAAATTAATTCATGATCAGGGTTATACATAGTCATCTCAGGTGAGTTATAGAATTTTTAAACATCATTTGAGACGTATTTGGATGACCAAAACAGAGAGCTAACGCGATCAGGACATGTCGCGTTGGCTATCACGTCGTCACCATTGATGTGGTGCGTCGGCAATTACGTTGACACCATCAACGCGGCGCGTCACTGGGAAAGTTTTGATTATTAAATTACGGATTTGTGGGGGTAATTAGGTCATTTTCCCCATATGGTATTCAGCCACAACATGAAATTAAGCCTCCCCAAAGGCAAATTTACTCATTTTTTCATAAAATTCCCTCAAGAGCAAACCTTAGGTTCATCAAAGTTCAAGTCCAAGTCTCAAGAATTCACTAGCAATTCTTATAAATTCAGAAACCAAGGTATGTTAAATGTTCATTCATGGGTCCCTTCCACCCATAGAGTTCAAGAATCTAATTTTAAACTTAAAGTTGTGATTTTTACAAGTTATTGTGATTTTTAACCATGAACCCCCACGAATCTTGATTCTATACCATGTTTACATGAAATTATTGTTGTTATTAAATTTCACACATTTGAATAATGTTTTTCTCTGATTTAAACCATAATTAGTATTGTTGGTTTTGAAAACGTGATATTACTACAAGCTTTAAACTATTTCCATGCTTAGCTAAAACTACGAATATCAAGTGTTTGATGTAATGCCTACAAGAATGAAATTTTAATAAATGCTTTCACATTATGTCCTCAAACTTTTAGTACTATTTTGCTATTATTGCTATCGAGTCCTGGGGGTATGAATACCCGAAAACTTAGCTGTTTACTTATCTTAAGTACTTTTTGAAGAGTTTTAAATCTATTAGCGTATTATCATTTCAGTTAGTACATCATGTCAGTGAGTTCAGTTCAGTCTAGTGATTAGAGTTGATTCAGTTGGAGTAGGATTTAGCACTGAGCAAACCCAGAAATGGGGGCTCACCTACCAGTTGAAGGTGTGACATTTAGTAGCAGACCCTGCATTCCATAACTACGTAGCCAGTGTAGGTTAAGATGTTAACCTGGCAGTTGAGGGTTGAAATCATATGGGTACCTGCCAATTGAGGGTAATCCTTAGTCCTTCAGGACAACACTTTAGTGGATCCATGCAGCCATGTGTTAGTACCCGTGCCATGGTACTAATACCCTTCCAACTGGGGTCACAGGTTGGACCCCAATTAGCTCATTGGGGTATGTCAGTTAGATGATAGCTCCCACAGTCTCATTCCAGTATTCAGTATACTTTAGTTTAGGCTTTCATTGATCGTAGCATACAATTACCAGTTATTTAGTTATTAGATTTTAGTATTTCATCTTACAGACTATTTTCAAAATCATGTTATATGCTTGGTCATGCATTCTCAGATTTTACAATATTCACGCATTCATATAGCTATTCAGTTAGCTTATGTTATTCCGTCAATTATTGTTCATGTACATGAGCCCATGCATATCAACCTAACCTCATTTAGCTTACCAGTACATTCAAAGTACTGACCACATACTTGTTTCTTGTGCTATGATGTCTCATATCATAGGTTTGGACGCTCAGGTTCCTGACCGCACTTAAATATCTCAGCATATCAGCAGCAACAGTCGTGGCGAGTCCTCTTATTTTAAGGACCGACTATCTTTACTTTCATACTTTCAGTTCAGTAGTTAGTTGTAGTTAGTTGGGGCCTATCCCATCAACTCTTATTCCGTCAGTTTTAGAGGCTTTCGAACACTTCATAAAGTTAGTCAGTTTGTCATTATTTTTATCAGTTTTAGATAGTTATTTTCTGGTAGTTATTTCTAGATTTATGATTCAGAAATGTTTTAGAACTTAAAACCTTATGGTATATTCAGATATTCAGCACATGTTATTTTGTTGTTATTACTTAGTGCTCACAGTAGGTACCAACTCATGGGTTATCTTGCAGTCACTTGTGAACATAAGCACCATGTGGCATCCAGGGTGTACTCCTGGGGAATTATAAACTTGGTATCAAACCCTAAGATTTTAAAGTTTCCTAGGGAGTCTGAACACCGCGTCAAGTAGAGTCTTGTGCATGGGTGTGTAGCACACCACACTTATGGAAAAGAGACTACGAGGTGTTTTTAGGAAAAGTTCCATTCATTCAATGTTCATATTGTGCGAGTGAGCATAAGCTCAAGTTAAACTCTCTGTCTATTCTAAATTTTCCTTTTGTTTATAGAACATGCCTCCCAGAAGACTAATGGAAGAAGAACTGGGAACCAGCCAGCACCTCTGCCTGTTCAGGAAGATCCCCTGAATGAGCATGTTTCTCACGCAGAATTCAGAGCAACATTCACCATTCTTGCCCATTCTGTGGAAGCTTAGAATGTTCGGATAGGTGCTTTTTAGGACAACCCAGTGGCCAATACTGCTGCAGCTAGAATTCAGGACTTCACCCGAATGAACCCTCCTTTATTTTTGGGGTCTAAGTTTGAAGAGGATCTACAGGAATTTCTCAACATGGTACAAAAAGTAACAGACATTATGGGGGTAACTGCTAGTGAGAGTGCTGAGTTAGCTGCCTATCAGCTATAAGATGTAGCTCATACGTGGTTTAAGTAGTGGAAAGTAGATAGAGGCACAGATATAGGGCCTATAGAATGGGAAGAGTTTACTACTTCCTTCTTATATAGGTTCTTTCCATTAGAGTTGAGGGAAGCTAAGGTGTTAGAGTTCATCAACCTGAAGCAGGGCAATATGAGTGTGAAAGATTATTTCCTCAAGTTTACTTAGTTGCCCAGGTATGCTCCTCATGTTGTAGCTGATAGCAGGTCTAAGATAAGAAAGTCTGTGTCTGGTGTATCCAACAGTGTGGTCAAGGGGTGTAGGACCGCAATGCTGATTAAGGAGATGGAATTGTCTAGGTTAATGGTCCATGCTCAAAAGATTGAGAAAAAAAAGACAAAGGAGAAAGAGATGGAGAACAAGAAGGCTAGAATAGGTAGTTTTATCTTTACTCAACCAAAGTTAGAAGGTGGAAATTATCCTCAATTTCATTAGAAATCTTTTAACCCAACTCCTTCTTTAGCTAGTGCACTAGTGCCCAAATTCAAAAATGATAATAGGGATAGGGCTCCAGGGTCTAACTCTCTCGGTAGTGTGAATAGTTCTTAGACAAATATTCCTTGCTAGAAATGTGGGAGAAATAATCAGGGTATTTGTAGAGACAACAATGACGTATGTTTTAGGTGTGGTAATCCAGGCCACTGAGTCAGGGATTGTCCAAATAGTGGTCAGCAGGGTCAGTCCAGTCGTCTCCCAGTTTAGTTCGATCGCCCATCTCAGCAGGGTGTCGCTTCTAGTGCCATTAGTAGGCAACGCCCAAACAGGCTTTTTGTGCTTCAGTCCCAGTAGGATCATGAGAGTTCTTCTGATGTAGTTACTGGTATGTTGCAAGTTTTTCGTTTACATGTTTATGTTTTGTTAGATCCTAGAGCTTCTCTATCTTTTATTACTCCTTACATAGCCATCAACTTTGGAGTTAGACCAGAAAGCCTAACAGAGCCTTTCTCAGTCTTTACCCAAGTGGGTAAGTCTATCATAGCCCGATGGGTATACAGGAACTGTCCTCTTATGGTTTCTCAAAAAGTTACTTCAGCAGACCTTGTAGAGTTAGAGATGAAAAATTTTGATGTCATTCTTGGCATGGATTGGCTCTATTCATGCTATAATTCAGCTGATTGTAGGAGCAGAATTGTCTAGTTTCAGTTCCCGAATGAACCTATCCTAGAATATAAGGGTAGTACCACAACACTTAAGGGTCAACTTGTTTCGTACCTTAGAGAGAGAAAAATGATATCCAAGGGGTGTGTATATCATCTGGTGCGAGTCAAAGACTCCAATTCCAAGAATCCTAATCTTGAGTCAGTTTCAGTAGTGAGGGAATTTCTAGATGTGTTTCTCGAAGATCTCTCTGGAGTTCCTCCCGAAATGGAAATCAACTTTGGGATAGACCTTCTCCCATATACCTAGCTGTAATACCCCGTACTTCTACTTAGCTTAAAAATCATCCCAAAAATGTTAAAGACTTGTTTTAAAGATGAATCTACTTTTATAAATGTGGTATTTTCAAGATTTTCACTTTTTATCATGTGGGAAATTGAATAAGATTTCCATCGATACCAAATTCGCCCAAATTCGACACACGCGCGAAGAGTTAAAGCCATTTTAGTAAGACATTATGCCACCTGAGCCATCAACGCATCACAGAGCCAACCAAAATGGAAATCATTAAAATCCAGTGAGCCTCTGCGATTATGGCGCATCGCACCAAGGCTCAAATTCAGAATTGTCAAATTCTAGTGACACAGCGAGATAGCGCCGTGTCGCGCCAGGGGTCCAGGTCGGGAAATTTTCACAGAATTAAAATACGCATCCAAGGGTTAAAAGGGTCAATTTCTCACCCCTATATAAACCTAATAACACATGATTCAGCCATATTTCACCCAAAATGTATTGTTTCTCTCAAGTTTCTCTCAAGAACAAGCTAGGGTTTTCAATTGGGGGTTCAAATCCAAGACTCAAATTCAAGAATCTCTCCGTCAATCTTCGTAGAATCAAGAACTAAGGTATGCACAGTGTTCATTCATGGATTCCTTTCATCCATAAAGCCCAAGAATCAAGTTTTAAATCTTATATTATGAATATTTTGTTGTGGTTTGATTATGTTCATGTGATTATGATCGTATGATTCCCAAGTTGGAATCTTTATGTGTTGTTCATGAACCTATGCTAGTATGTGGTCTGAACCATGTTAAATTGAGTTTAAATATGAAGTTTTGTTGTATTAATTTGATAGTCATGCCTATGCCCTAAGTCATACACCCTAGGTGTTTGATAAAATGCCTAAGAGAATAGAAATTATGCATTATAGCTTAATTGTGACCCAAGTGATAAATGGATGCTTTACCCTATGACTAAGAATGACTTCCATTGTATTGTGTGCATTATGAATGGTTGAGGGAATGTCGATGAGATTAGATTGATGAAAGTATGACATGTTTATATGCAATTCCATTCATGTACAAGACTATGACAACCATATGCTTTATGAAATCCCCAAATTAATGTATTATGAATTGTTGATAATGGTCATGTTTTCAAGAAGTATTATTTCCTATCAACTTCATGCTATCAAGTCCTGAGGGTACTTGTACCCGATAATTCAGTTATGTGCCTAGATCCAGTGTCATTTTTCTCGATACTCTAAGTCAAGCCATGATCCATAGAACTCATCAGTCAATCATGTGACTCAAGAAAACTCAGTAATCTCAGTAGTCCAGTAATTTCAGAGATCTCTGTAATCAATAATCTTGGCAACCTCAGTATTCCCAAAAATCTCAGTAACTTCAGTACTCTCCGTCAGTTCTCAGATCTCAGTAGCATTTCGTCAGTCAACAGAACTTAGTGAACTCAGTTTAGCTCCGCTAAAAAATACCATTAGTATCAGCTCAGTTCAATTAATCAGTTCAGTATCTATTCAATTGGGAGTAGGATTCATCACCGATTAAACCCAAGGATGGGGACTCACCTGTAATTCAATGGAGGGTGTGATCCTTAGAAGCAATCCTTATGTTCCATAACTACGTAGCCAGCGTAAGTTGAGATTCACCCTACGCGTTTAGGGATTTATACATCTTATTTGGGTTACCTACCAGGAGGGGTTGACGGAAGAGCTCCCTGTCAAAGATGGTATACTCATAGCTTGTCTTTACCCGTGGCACGATATTGACACCCTTCCAGCTAGGGTTACAGGTTGAACCCCACCAGTTCAGTTTTGGGGCATGTCAATTAGATGATTACCTACCATAGTCTCAGTTTCAGATCCAGTCTCAGTAATAGAACTTAATTTAGTTCTACAGATTTTAGGACTATCAGATATAGTCGCTCAGCTCTGTACGGAACATAGCTAGTTCCATCAGAATCAGGACTGTCAGACATAGTCATCCAATTAATAGTATATTAATTATACAAAACTCATATTATCAGTATTCAGTTTCAGGACTATCAGCTATAGTCAATTAGACCAGTTCTTCATAATCAGAACTGTAAAAAATAGTCATTCCCTTATCAGTAATATGTCATCAGTTTCTCAGTACTCTATAGATTTAGTAATTCAGTATCCCAGTATTAGTACTCAGATATCAGTAAATCCACAATATCAGAATTCATGAGTTAGCGTTATCACGATCTCGGTTACAGTTATGTATTCATGCATGTATTCTCACATTCATGTTATTCAGTTAGTTAGTATTGTTCATGCATATGAACCATTTCATTTAGCCTACCTCACTTACATACCAGTACATTCCAACCTACTGATGCATTTGCGCTATGGTCTTTTATTTTACCCATAGATTTAGAAGCACGAGCTCCAGAGCATCAGTAGTATCCCAATTCAGCAGTCAGAGTCAGCAGTGAGTTCTCATCCTTCGAAGACATGATGATTACTTTATTATTTTAGTTTTCAATTTATTTTAGTAGTTGGAGTTGGTTGGGGACCTATCCCATCAACTTCATATTTTTTTAGACAGTTTAGAGGCTTTCAGACTACAGTATATTTCAAACAGCTTATATCAATTTTGGGTGTTGTTATACCCCATTAAAGACATTATTTTATATTCAGTATTAGTTCAGTTTGGAACCTTATGTCCTTATAGCTTATATTCTAAATAATTACAATATATTATTCAGTTCTCAGTTACAAATATCAATCATGGGTTAGCTTTTGGTCCTTCGGGGTCATGAGCATCGTGTAGAATTTTGGGCACAAGATTCGGGGCTTTACACCATCCCATCTCTATTCCAACATACAGAATGGCTCCAGTCATACTTAAAGATTTAAAATAACGGTTGAAAGACCTCTTAGACAAAGGGTTCATCAGGCCCAACGTATCTCCTTGGGGTACACCAGTTCTATTAGTGCGAAAGAAAGATGGTTCTCTTAGAATGTGTATTGACTACTGTCAGTTGAACAAAGTCACCATCAAGAATAAATACCCACTCCCTAGAATCGATGACTTATTTGACTAACTTTAGGGTGCCAATTTCTTTTCTAAGATAGACCTCAGATCCGTCTATCATCAGCTCAGAGTCAGAGAATGTGACATTCCAAAAATTTCTTTCAAAACTTGGTATGGTTACTTCAAATTTTTAGTCATGTCATTTGGTCTTACCAATGCCCCAGCAGCTTTCACGGACTTGATGAACCACATGTTCAAGCATTACTTGGGCATGTTCATCATAGTATTTATCGATGACATTCTTGGTTACTCTCATAATGAAAATGTTTATGCAAACGATCTCAAAATAGTATTGCAGACTCTCAGAGTCCATCAGTGTTTTTGCCAAATTCAGTAAATGCAAATTTTTGCAAAGGTCAGTAGCTTTCCTTGTCCATATTATTTCTGATGATGGCATTAGAGTTGATCCTCAAAAGACCGAAGCAGTGAGAAACTAGCCCAGACCCATCTCTCTATCAGATATTAGGAGTTTCTCGGGTTTGGCAATCTATTACTAATGGTTTGTTGAAGGATTTTCATCTAATGCAACCCCCATGTACAGATTGACTAAGAAGAAAGTCAATATCCAGTGGTCAGATTCTTATGAGAAGAGTTTTCAGGAGTTGAAGACTTGACTCACTACAACCCAGTTTTGACTTGGCCCGATGGTTCAGATGGATTTATTATGTACTGTGATGCTTCCATAGTTGGTTTGGGGTTTGTTTTAATGCAGAGAGGTGAGGTTATAGCCTACGCCTCTAGACAACTTAAGCCTTATGAAATAATTATCCTACCCATGACTTTAACTAGCAGCAATTGTGTTTGCCTTAAAAATTTAGAGGCACTATTTGTATGGAGTGCATGTTGATGTATTCACAAACCACAAAAGCCTGTAGTATGTTTTTTTACAAAAAGACCTGAACTTGCATCAGAGAAGTGGTTAGATTTTTTGAAAGATTATGACATGAGTGTTATGTATCATCCGAGAATGGCCAATGTAGTGGAAGATGCCCTTAGTAGGTTGTCCATGGGTAGTGTTGCCCATGTTGAGAGTGGTAGGAAAAAGTTAGTTCAGGAAGTTCATCAGCTTGCCAGACTAGGTGTCCATTTGGTTGATTTGGCTGAGGGTAGTGTTTGCGTGTAGAATAGTTTAGAATCTTTATTAGTTTTCGAGGTGAAAGTAAAGCAAGGCTGGGATGCTAATTTAGTAAAATTGAAAGAGTCATCCAGAGACCAGAGAGTAGAGGTTTTATCCCAAGGGAGAGATGGTGTATTGCGTTGCCACAATAGGCTATGTGTTCCATGTGTAGATGACGTGAGACAATGAATTCCTGATGAGGCGTATGGTGTGCATTACTCTATTCATACAGGGGCCACTAAGATATACCGCGACTTGCGGGAAGTCTATTGGTGAAGTGGGATAAAGAAAGATATTAGAGAGTTTATGGCTAAGTGCTCTACTTGTTAGTAGGTGAGGATTGAGCACTAAAAGCTTAGTGGTTCCATAGAGGAGTTCAGTATTCCCATATGGAAGTAGGAAGATATTATCATAGACTTCATGATAGGTTTGCCTCATACTCATCATCAATATGATTCGATTTGGTTCATTGTAGACATGATGACTAAGTTCGCCCACTCTTTCCAGTCCATACTTCCTATCCAGCCGAGGATATGCCAATCTCTATCTCAGAGAGTTGGTTAGGTTACATCGTGTCCCGTTGTCCATCATTTCATATAGACGTACGCAATTTGCCTCTCACTTTTGGAAAGCCTTCAAAAAGGGTCTTGGTACCCAAGTCCATCTCCTATTGGTTGGTTTATAATAGGTGAGGATATAGTAGTGGGGCCTGACTTGGTATTTGATACTTTGGAGAATGTATAGTTGATCAGGGAGAGGTTTAAGACAACCCAGTACTGACAGAAATCTTATGCAGATGTGAGAAAAAAATATCTTGAATTTGAGATTGGCGACTTTGTGTATTTGAAAATCTCTCCCATGAAGGGAGTGGAGAGGTTTGGTAAGAATGGAAAGCTTAGTCCCCAATATTTTGGTCCTTATAGGATTCTGAGTCATTTTGGAAATGTAGCCTATTAACTTAAGTTTCCTGCAGACTTAGCATCAGTGCACCCAGTGTTCCACGTCTCTTTGTTAATGAAGTGTATAGGTGACCTAGTAGTTGTAGTTCCCGTAGAGAGTGTAGATGTTCAGAACAGTCTCTCTTATGAAAAAGTCCAGTTGAAATCCTCGATCGTTATACTCACACACTAAGGAACAAAGAAGTTCCCTTGGTCAAAGTTCTTTGGCAGAACCAGTCCGTTGAGGGAGCCACCTGGGAAGCAGAAGCAGACTGCAAACCAAGTACCCTCATCTCTTCTCTGTAAACTCAGACTCAGCCTAAGGTAACAGTCTTCTTTTAATTTACTTTGTTCCATGCTAAATTCTAGTTGCATATCATTCTCATGTCATTCATGTATTCATGAATCATTTCAGTCATGTGTCATGTCTCAAGATTCTGTCATGTTTCAGCTATGCACGTTAATAAAGTCGTAGTACCTCAGTGCCTCTCAGCTAAATCAGTCTCATTCGAGGACGAATGTTTCCAAAGGGGAGATATTGTAAGACCCCATAAAGTCCTAGTCCATTTCAATCCTATATAGCATGACTAAGGAGGTCCCAGACTTAGAAAAATTTCAGCCAAGTTCTAA
The DNA here is from genome assembly GCA_030864215.1 of Capsicum pubescens. NCBI lineage: Eukaryota > Viridiplantae > Streptophyta > Magnoliopsida > Solanales > Solanaceae > Capsicum > Capsicum pubescens. The sequence continues at coordinate 268,966,093 of CM061544.1, read as the reverse complement.
GACTTAGTCTCATTTTTAGCCACGATATTTCGATTATCTTATTTTTTTACCTTTTCGGCCTTGGATTGTCGATTTTTAAATTGATTTATGATCAGGGTTATCTATAGGTCATCTCAAGTGAATTTCAAAATTTTCGAACATCATTTGATACATGTTTGGATGACCAAACCAGAGAGCCAATGCGATCAAGATGCATCACGTTGGCTATTGCATCATCACCATCGACGCGGCACGTCGACAATTGCGTCATCACCATCGACACGGCGTGTCGTCTACCTCATTACTGGGTAAGTTTAGATTGTTAAATTAAGGGTTTGTAGGGGTAATTAGATCATTTTTTCCTTACATTATTCAGCCATAACACGAAATTAAGCCTCCCAAAAGGCAAATTCACTAACTTTTTCATAAAATTCTCTCAAGAGCAAACCCTAGGTTCATCAAAGTTCAAGTCCAAGACTCAAGAATTCACCAACAATTCTCAAAAATTCAAAAACTAGGGTATGTTAAATGCTCATCCATGGTTCCCTTCCAACCATGGAGTCCAAGAATCTAAAATTTTAAACTTAAAGTTGTAATTTTTACAAGTTATTGTAATTTTTAACCAGGAACCCCTATGAATCTTGATTCTATACTATGTTTAAATGAAATTGTTGTTGTTATTAAGCTCCACATATTTGAATAATGTTTTTCGCTAATTTAAATCATAATTAGTTTTGTTGGTGTTGAAAACATGCTATTACTACAAGCTTTAAACTATTTTTATGCTTAGCTTAGACTACCAATATCTAGTGTTTGATGAAATGCCTACAAGAATGAAATTTTATTAAATGCTTTAACATTATGTCCTCAAAGTTTTAGTACTATTTTTCTATATTGCTATCGATTCCTGGGGGTTATGAATACCCAAAAACTTAGCTGTTTACTTAGATTAAGTACCTTCAGAAGAGTTTCAAATCTATTAGTGTATTATCAGTTCAGTCAGTACATCATGTCAGTGAGTTCAATTCAGTCCAGTGATTAGAGTCGGTTCAGTTGGGAGTAGGATTTAGAATCGAGAGAACCCAGGGATAGGGGCTCACCTACAAGTTGAGGGGGTGACCTTTAGTAGCAGTCCCTGCATTACATAACTACGTAGCCCGCATAGGTTAGGATGTTAATCTTCCAGTTGAGGGTTGATCTCATACGGGTACCTGCCAGTTGAGGGTATCTCTTAGTCCATCGGGATACACTTTAGTGGATCCACACAGCCATGTGTCAGTACCTGTGGCATGGTACTAACACCCTTCCAACTGGGGTCACAGGTTGGACCACAATTAGCTCATTGGGGCATATCGGTTAGATGATAGCTCCCACAGTCTTATTTTAATATTCAGTTTAGTCTTGCATTAACCATAGCATACAGTTACCAATTATTCATTTATCATATTTCAGTATTTCATCTTACAGACTATTTTCAGAATCATGTTATATTTTTGGTCATGCATTCTCAAATTTTACAGTAATCATGCATTTATATCAGTTATTCAGTTATCTCATACTATTCAGTCAATTATTATTCATGTACATGGGCCCATACATATTAGCCTAACCTAATTTAGCATACCATTACATTCAAAGTACTGACCGCATACTCTTTTCTTGCGCTATGATGTCTCATATCATAGGCTCGGACGCTCAGGTTCCCAACCACACTTAGATATCTCAGCACATCAGCAGTAGTAGTTGTGGTGAGTCCTCCTATTTCGAGGACCAACTATATTTATTTTCATGCTTTCAGTTCAGTAGTTAGTTGGAGTTAGTTGGGGCCTGTCCCAGCAACTCTTATTTAGTCAGTTTTAAAGGCTTTCGAACACTTCAGATAGTCAGTCAGTTTGTCATTATTTTTATCATTTTCTACCAGTTGTTTCTAGATTTATGATTCAAAAATATTTTAGAACTTAAAACCTTATGGCGTATTCAGATATTCCGCACATGTTATTTTGTTGTTATTATTCAGTACTCACAGCAGGTACCAGCTCATGGGTTAGCTTATGGTCACTTGTGACCATAAACACTGTGTGGCATCCAGGGTGTACTCCCGGGGCGTTACATTTCTATACATGGATCTATTTTCATCAAAACCATCAGATTCTTAGTCAAAACTACCAGGATCAAAGTAATTAACTTCTTCATTCAGTTTGATAATGTCTAATTGAGAGATTCCAAGACTAAAAGATGGTCCTGAATCTCTATTCATTATGTTAATTCAAAAAAATAGACTTATAAAATAATAATAAAAAACTTTGTTCAACAATAACACCAAAAAATCACTTGTAAAAATAGTCCCCAAAAAGTTCTTTTTGAAAAAAAAAATCATCATAAAATATTAGAAGAAAGTGAAAAAGATTTTAGGGGTAAAAATTTCTGTAACACCCCGACACTATCCCCTGGACGTCACACGGTGATTAGGACCACAAGTGATCCCAAGCTAACCCTTATACTGGCATAACTCGTGACCAACTAAATAAGAAATAAACAGAAGAGATGTCTTTGTTGAATATGTTCAAAAGAAAAACTACCAAAAAGAATTACAACTCTGGTTAGACAAAACAAAATGGAAATTAAATTGTAACGCCCCAAGTCTGTATCCCGAATGCTACACGACGCTAACAATCCTGAAGGACCACTAGCTAACCCATGACTGGTACCTGCTGTGAGCATTGAATAATAAAGATGCTGTAATAACAAAATAAGGAAGTAAATGCAGAACTGTCATAAGGTTCAAATCCGAAAAAAATACTGTATACGAAAAATAGAATGCTGGAAAACAACTGTCTGAAAAGCACTCTAGTCTGATAATCCTCTAAACTATTTGAAATATGGATTTGATGGGACAAGTCCCCAACTAACTCCGAATTTCTGCTGAAATAACTGAAATGCTAAAAATAATCTTGTCCTCAAAATAGGAGGACTCACCACTACGCTGTCTCTTGAGAAGCTGTACTACTGAGGATGCTCTGGGGCCCGTGCATCTGCACCTATGATATAAGACAACATAGTGCAAAAATCATGCATCGGTACTTTGAATATACTGGTATGCTCAGTGAGGAAGGCTGAAATGCATGGGTTCATAATGCATGAACAATATTAACTGAATAACATAGATATGCCTGAATGAGAGTGCATGCATGAATACGTAGACTGTAACTGAAATTGTGATGATACCAAATACTGAGTCTGAATACTAATTTACTGATATCTAGATTTACTGATATTGTATTACTGATTATCTGGATGACCGTATCTGACAGTCTTAAAGTCTGTAGAACTTTACTGAGTTCTAATCTGAGACTGAATCTGAAACTGAGACTGTAGGAGGTAATCATCTAACTGGCATGCCCCTTTTCTAAATAGATTTTAGGGTCCAACCTGTAACCCTAGTTGGAAGGGTGCCAGTACCACGCCAAAGTTAAATACAACTAAAGAGATACCCTTATCTGGTAGGTACTCTAATGAGAACGATGGAACCCTCAATTGACAGGTTAAAATACCTCATCAACCCTCGACTGACATTTTTGATGGCTCAACCTACGTTGTCTATGTAGTTCTGGAACACAAGGATTACTTCTAAGAATCAGACCCTCTACTAGCAGGTGAGTCCCCATCCTTGGGTTCACTCGGTGCTGAATCCTACTCCTAACTGAATAGACACTGAACTGATTTCCTAGTTCATACAAGGCTTGACTGAACTGTTACTAAACTGGAATGGATTAGTACTGAGTTTACTTAGTTTTCCTGGATTCTGGAACTAACTAAAAGTATCACTGATCATGACCTAACTGTGACTTTTCTGTAACTGACACTGGATCTAGGTATACTACTAAATTGTCGGGTATTAAATACCCCCAGGACTTGATAACATAAAGAGTAAAGCGTAACATAAATCTTGAAGGTTCGACAATGGTCACATGTTCATAATTTACTTTCTAAGGCATTTCATCAAACATTTGTAAATCTTGAACTTGTACATGTATAGGGATGCATGCTATCATGTCATAAGTACACTAACAATTCACATAGGCATTTCAACAAACACGTTCAAGGCATAGCTTTAACATGGGAGTCCTTTAGACATGTAGTTCTTTCATGAGTTCATAATTAAGATCAACAATCGATAAAATTGAACAGTTACTTCACTTAGGCATTTTTTGGGAAACAAATGGGAGGCATCACATTATACTTGGGCATGAACAATAATTCAATATATCATGGCTACATTAATCACTTCAATTTCAAAGATTTCAACACACATGCTAACTTAAATTCATGAAGTTCGTTAAATACATCATCTTAGAAATCACCTAACAAGATTAACATTACAAACAACCCACAACATGGAAATCATGATTTAAGATTTTAAAAAAGGTTTCTTGAACACCAAGGGTGAAAGGGCCCTTGGATGAACACTTAATGTACCTTTATGCTTGTTTTTGAGAAGATTGATGGTAGAATTCTTGAGATTTGAATCTTGAATTTAAAACCTTAATGTTTGTTCTTGAGAGAGTCTGATAGAAAGAATGTGATTTTGCCTATAGGCTGATTAATTTCATGTTAAGACTGAATAAGGTGGGGAAAATGACCCATTTGCCCCTACAACACGTATTAAAATAATGCTGAACAGGGATGATCTCACATCGTGATCCCTGCTTGGGTCAAGTATCTATCGCAACGTGACCCCTACTCGGGTCAAGTATCCATCGCTGCGCGACCCTTACTAGGGTTGACTGGCCCTCGCGACGCGGGGCTATCACGATTCTTCACTATTTTAGGCATCCAAACTCTCTGTTACGCTAGTCTAAAAAATGCGAAACTCTCCTAAGATGACCTACAAGTGACCCTGATCATGAATAAATTTAAAAATGGACAAACTAAGGTTGGGAAGGTCAGAAATAAAATCCTTCAAATTTGGAAGGAAAAAATGATTCTATGTCTTGATATTTAACTAAAATTTTCTAAGTCTGGGACCCCTTAGTAGGCTTTAAAGGATTGAGTCAAGCTTAGAATTTTGTGGGGTCTTAAATAAATACATTAACTATTTTGACTGTCTATGAAGACTCTACTAATAATGACTTTAGGTAGCTGGGACATGACCCCCAGTTATCCCTAATCAATACGACTAGATAAAACAAATGTTACTAAAACTAGAGTTGACTCGAGTCCTCAAATCAAAAGAACTCTTCCCCTGCTAACTGGAAGCTGCAAACTGTCTGGTTATGATATGCATGCTACATCTTTACCTATATTATGAGACAATTGTAATGCCCCAATTTGCTGAATCGGAACGCTACACGGTGCTCATGACCCCGAGGGACCACAAGCTAATCCATGACTAATATCTGTACCTGTATACTACAAATCATGACATGATAATGCGGAATACGTAAAACTATAAGGCCATAAAGTTCAACTGAATAAAAATATGTCTGAAAATCATAACGTCCATGTGGGTGAAAATACCCAAAACAACTCAATCCGAAAGCTAAGTTTGAACGTAAATCTGAACATAAATCTGAAAGCCTCTAATCTATTTGAATAAGGAGTTGAAGGAACATGTCTCCAACTAAATCCATAAAACTGAGCTGAAGAATAAATAAATGTATCAAATCATATTATCCTTGAATCAATGAGGACTCACTGTGTCTTTGCGACTGGAATACTACCGCTACTGCTGGGCTGGAGCTCGTGTCTCGGAACCTATGATGTAACATGAAAAGAAAGCACCATAGCACAAATGTGTCAGTACAACTGGAGTACTGAGTATATGAGGAAGGTAGGCTGAACATAAAGGGTTTCATCAATGAACAACACTGACTGACTAATATGAACGTGGGAGTGCAAACATACATATATAGAAACTGGGACCATGAATGCGTGATAGCAAGACCTGTAAGCTAATACATGGTTTAGTGATAACTGTCATGACTGATACTACAAGATGATAACATGGACGACTGTATCTGACAGTCCTGTATATACTAAAATCTGAAGAACATAACGACTGTATCTGACAGTCCTATATATACTAAAATCTGAAGAACGCCCTGAGTTCTTTTACTGAGACTGACACTGAAACTGTGGGAGGTAGTGTTTGACCGACATGCCCCATGTATGCCATTATGGGTAAGCTGGGGTCCAATCTCTACCCCGACTGGAGGGGTGTCAATACCGTGCCACGGGTAAGGACAGCTTATAAGTGACCCTTATCTGGCCGGTGCTCAATGAGAATGGTGGGAACCCTAAACTGGCAGGTTAAACCACCTCATCAACCCTAATTTGATAGGTTAAGATGTCTCAACCTACGCTGTCTACGTAGTTCTAGAACACAATGACTGTTTCTAAGAATCACACCCTGAACTGGCGGGTGAGTTCCCATCCTTGGGTTCACTCGGTGCTAACCTCTACTCCCATCTGGAGGGACTGGACATGAATAACTGACTATACATGACTTAATCTTACTGAATTCCGTTGACTGGCAAAATGTTATTGATATCTGACAACTGACTGAAGTCTATGGAATCATAGCTTGAGTTCGGATATCGTGAAACATGACATGACTCTTGGCACACATCTATAGTTTTCGGGTACAAATACCCCCAGGACTCGATAGGAGAAAGATGACACACATGACATGACTTGATCACAAGATTTGAGTCTACAATTCACAATATCATAAGCAGGGGATAGTATACTTCATATATTTATTCAATATTTCAAACATGATAGGAAAAGCATGGATATATTTTGTGTACATAATTTATATCTCCATTATCATACATGCTTTATACCACAACACTAACAACACATAATTTGTATGGAAATTCATAATGAAGGGTATGACTAACATGAATTTGTTATTTTGATATCATGAAATCATGTAAATATAAAGTTCTAACATACTAGGCATTTTATTGAACACCTTGCATACATTCTTTAAGGCATAGGTGGATTTCATACTTGCATTCTATCAATCCATCTAAAGATCATGTTTTTCAACTAACAACATAACTTTCATGAGATATACAGTCACGATACTATTATATAGCAAAACAAACAAGCATCAACATGGGTATGATCATATCACCACAACCAACCATTCTTTTGTATTTTAAAGATTGATTCTTGAACTCCACGGACGAAAGGAATCCGTGGATGAACACTACGCATACCTTGGAAGGGAGGTTCTTGATGATTGACGGAGGAATTTCCTTAAAATTTGATCTTCAAGCTTGATTATGCAACCTTAGTTGTTTTTCTCCTATGTTGCTCTTAGATAATGAACTTTGATATGTTAATAGGGTTGTAATGTGTTTAGAAGCTATAAATTATGTGAGGTTAGGTTTAGGAACATGTAAGGAGTGTTAAAAGACTTAACTACCCTCGAAATAACTCAAAAACTAAGTGTTTTCATGGCTGAAATCATACATAGGCGCCGCATACGATATCGTCTATATTTACATAGACTCCGCATATGATATCGCCTATGCTTTCCAGTGGCCATATTTGATTGGTTAGGCGATGCATTCTACTTTGAAAGGCCATAACTCCTTGCTCAGGTGTCGGATTTTTATGAAATCTGTATCTTGGAAAGATAATTTGATTATCTACAATTTGGTGGGTCTAAATCTGCCAAAATGTCACATATCAATCACATTATTCTTGTTCAAAGATGACCCTTGCAAAATCAAACACTAAGACTTGATGGATTCAAAAACTCTTATCTTGCATCACTCTAAGCGACTCATATGAGCACGCTTAAGACATCACAAGCTATCCTATCGCTAGGATATTCATTGTAAGTCATGCACTAAAATTCTACTCATAGGATAGGAGGTTTCATACATAGAAAAACTTGTTCACTTCCTAGCTTAGAAACATGCGGGGTATTACAATATCTCCCCCTTGGGAAAATTCATCCTTGAATAAGAATTTACTGAGAGGGGATACAAGATAACAGAACCTGAACTGAACTTGAAGAACTGAAACTTGATCTCATGACTGATATGCTAAACATACTGAACTCGTGCATATCCGATGCACAGACAACTGATACATGAATGCATGACTGAGTATGCAACGATTAATAGGTACCAAGTTTATACTGGAAACATGAACATGAAACTGAATAAGCTTAAGGAGAACTGTTACCTTGAGCTTAATCTGAATTAGCGGGGAAGAGGTAAGGATACTTGGTACGCATATCTGCTTCTGCTTCCCAAGTATCTCCCTCATTAGACTGATTTCACCAAAGAACCTTGACTAGAGGGAATTCTTTGTTCCTCAATCTACGAGTCTGATAATCTAAGATTTTGACTGGAATCACTTCATAAGAGAGGCTATTCTGAATGTCGATGCTCTGAATAGGGACAACAACTGTTGGGTCACCTATGAACTTCTTTAGCAAAGAGACATGGAAGACTGGATGGACTGAGGCTAGATCTGAAGGCAACTCAAGCTCATAAACTACCTTGCCGAAGCGACAGAGAATTATGAAGGGACCGACATATCGAGGACTGAGTTTCCCTTTCTTGCCGAACCTCTTCACTCCCTTCATGGGAGAGATCTTAAGATAGACATAGTCATTGACCTCTAACTCAAGATCCTTTCTACGAATATATGCATAGGACTTTTGTCGGCTATGAGCAGCCCGGAGTCTCTTTCTGATCAACTGAACTTTCTCTAAGGCGTCGAATACTAAGTCAGGACCTATGACTAAGGCCTCACTAACTTCGAACCAACCAATCGGAGATCTACATATCCTACCATAGAGAGCTTCGAATAGAGCCATCTGAATACTAGAATGATAGCTATTGTTGTATGCAAACTCAATCAAAGGCAAATGGTCATCCCAACTTCCCTTGAAGTCAATTGCACACGCCTTTAAAATATCTTCAAGAGTCTGAATGGTCCTCTCTCCTTGACCATCTGTCTGAGGATGAAACGCTATGCTGAGATGGACTTGGGTACCGAGACCCTTTTGGAATGCTTTCCAAAAGTGAGAGGTGAACTGGGTACCTCTGTCTGAGATGATAGATAGTTGAACACCGTGTAACATGACTAACTCCCTGATATAGATTTTGGCATAATCCTCGGCAGAATAAGAAGTACAAACATAAAGGAAATAAGCTCACTTGGTCATTCTATCTATAATGACCCAGACTGAATCATACTTATGATGAGTTCTAGGCAAACCCGTCATGAATTCTTGCATGGAACCACTTGGTTTTTGATGCTCTATCTTAACCTGCTGACATGTAGAGCACTTAGCCACAAACTTTTCAATACCTCTCTTCATCCCACTCCACCAATAGATCTCCCGCATGTCACGGTACATCTTAGTGGCCCCTGGATAAATAGAGTATCACGCACCATGCGCTTCTACAAGAATTCACTGCCTCAATTCATCTACACTTGGAACACATAGACGACCCTGACAACGAAGAACACCATCTCCCCTTTGGGAGAAAACCTTGACTTTCTAATTTTGAACTAACTCTTTGAGCTTGAAAAGTCTAGGATCTCTGCCTTTCTTCTCTTTCACCTTGAAAACTAGAGATGACTCTGAACTACTGTGAACAAATACACTACCCTATGAAGAATCGGCTAAGCGAACGCCTAGTCTGGCAAGCTTATAGATCTCCTGAGCCATATTTTTTCTTTCTACCCTCAATGTGAGAAATACTACCCATGGAGAGTCTACTGAGAACATCCTCCACAATATTGGCCTTGCCCGGATGATAAAGAACACTCATGTCATAATCCTTCAAGAGCTCTAACCACCTTCTCTGACGAAGATTGAGATCTTTCTGGGAAAATACATACTGGAGGCTTTTATGGTCTATGAAGACATCTACATGAAGTCTATAGAGATAATGCCTCCAAATCTTCAAGGCAAAAACTACCGCTGCTAACTCAAGATCATGAGTAGGATAATTCTTCTCATGTGTCTTTAACTGTCTGGAGGCGTAGGCTATGACCTTACCATGCTGTATGAGGACACAACCTAAACCCACTTTGGATGTATCACAATAGACTACAAAACCATCTGAACTATCTGGAAGAGCAAGAACTGGAGCTGAGGTAAGTCGAGTCTTCAACTCTTGAAATCTCTTCTCGCATGAATATGACCACTAAAACTTAATCTTCTTCTGAGTCAATCTGGACATGGGAGATGAAATAGAAGAAAATCCCTTGACAAACTGTCTGTAATAGCCAGCCAAACCCAAGAAACTCCTGATATCTGATGGAGATATGGGTTTGGGCCAGTTTCTTACTGCCTCAGTTTTCTGAGGATCTACTCTAATGCCATCACCAAAAATAATATGGCTAAGGAATGCTATTGATCTTAGCCAAAATTCGCACTTGCTGAACTTAGAGAATAACTGTGATCCCTGAGAGTCTGAAGAACAATCCTGAGATGTCTGCATGATCACGCTCTGTGCGATAATAGACCAGAATATCATCTATAAAGACTATGACAAACATGTCCAAGTACTGCTTGAACACACGGTTCATCAAAGCCATGAAAGCTGCAGGGGAATTAGTAAGACCAAATGACATGACTAAAAATTCAAAGTGACCATACCGAGTACGGAAAGCTGTCTTCGAAATGTCATATTCTCTAACTCTGAGCTGATGATAGCCTGATCTGAGGTCTATCTTGGAGAAGTAACTAGCACCCTGAAGTTGGTCGAATAGATCATCAATCCTGGGAAGAGGATATTTGTTCTTAACTGTGACCTTATTGAGTTGACGGTAATCAATACACATCCTGAGAGAACCGTCTTTCTTGCGCATGAATAATACTGGCGCACCCTATGGGGAAATGCTGGGTCTGATGAATCCCTTATCTAAGAGATCCTTCAACTAATCTTTCAGTTCCTTGAGTTCTGCTGGTGCCATTCTGTAAGGCAAAATAGAAATAGGTTGAGTATCCGAAAGAACGTTTATGCCGAAGTGTATTTCCCTTTTGGGAGGAATGCCTGGAAGATCTTCGGGAAAGACATCTGACTATTCATTAACAACTGGGACTATTTCGAGACCGGTAGATTTAGAACTGGAATCTTTAACATGCAAGAGATGATACACACACCCCTTAGAAATCATTTTCCTTGCCCGAAGGTAGGAAATAAGTTGACCCCTGAATGCTGAAATGCTACCCTTCCACTTTAGGATGGGCTCATTCAGGAACTGAAACTGAACTATCCTGTTTCTACAGTCCACTGTGGCATAGAAGGAATAAAGCCAATCCATACCAAGAATGACATCAAAATCAGTCATCTTTAACTCAACTAAATCTGCTAATGTGGATTTCTGAGATATCATAACCGGGCAGTTCCTGTATACACACCGGGCTATGATGGTTTTACCCACTGGGGTAGAGACTGAAAAGGGCTCTGCTAGAATTTCAGGACTGATTTCAAAATCGCCTGCTATGTATGGAGTAACATAAGACAAGGATGTACCTGGGTATAGAAAAGCATAAACATGAACACAGAAAATCTGTAACGTACCAGTAACAACATCAGAAGAATTTTCCTAATCCTACCGGGACTGAAGAGTTTAGAGTCTGTTTGGGCGTTGCCCACTGATAGCACTGGAAATGACACCCTGCTGGTTCGGGCAACCGGACTGAGTTGCAGAATGATTTTGCTGGCCCTGAAGACTTGACTGCGGACACTCCCTAATCCTGTGGCCTGTCTTGCCACAACCAAAACAGACATCACTACCGGCTCTGCAAATGCCCTTATGGTTCTTACCACAAGTCTGACAAAGGGGATTCATTCGGGAACTGCTAACATTGCCCTGAGATTTAGAGCCTGGCGCTTTGTCTTTATTGCCGTCTCTGAACTTTGGCACTGGATCGTTGGAAGAGGAAGGGGATGGAATGGCTGACTTGGAGTAAAACTGTGAACAGTTTCCTCCATCTGACTTGGGGTGAGCAAAGTTGAAGTTACCTGACCTTGCTCTCTTGTTCTGCCTCTCCCTAGTCTTAACCTTCTGCTCTTCTACTTGCTGGGCATGGATCATGAGTTTGGCTAAGGTCATATCACCGATCAGTATCACAGACCTACACTCATTTACCACACTATCGTTGACCCCTGACATGGACTTGCTCATCTTATCCCTATTGTCTGCAGCCACATGAGGAGCATACCTGGAAAGCTGAGTAAATATGAGAGAATACTCCCTAACCGTCATATTACCCTGCCTGAGGTTGATGAACTCAAGAACTTTGGCTTTCCTCTGCTCTTGGGGAATGAATCTGTCTAAGAAGACCGTGACAAATTCCTCCTACTCGATAGGGCCTACATCATCTAACCTCTCAAACTTCCACTGCTTGCACCAGTCATGAGCAACATCCTGTAACTGGTAGGCGGCTAACTCGGCACTCTCAATAGAATTAACACCCATGATGTCAATGACCTTTTAGACTTGCTCAATGAACTCCTGAGGCTCCTCATCAGACGTAGACCCATGGAAAGATGGAGGGTTCATCCGGGTGAAATCCCGAACCCTAGCTACTATGGGATTGGCCACTGGATTGGCCAGAATGACTGGTGGCCGTTCATTATTTTCATCCATGGACTGAGCAAGTGTGGTAAATGTGGCTCTAAACTCCGCATGGGAAACATGTTCGCCCAAAGGATCTTCGAGCTGAGGAGCTGGCTGGTTTCTTCTCTTTGGGGCCATGGTCTGGAATAAGAGAAGAATGGATTTGACTGAGAGTTTAACTTGTGATTATGCTCACTAGCATGACATGAATACTAAAGAAAGGGGATTGTTCCTAAAACATCTTATAGACTCCTGTACATAAATGTGGTGCGCAACACACCCATGTACAAGACTCTACTAGATGCGGCTTTTAGACTTTCTAGGACTCTATTAAACCTTAGGCTCTGATACCAATTTTGTAATTCCCCAATTTGTTGAACTGAAATGCTACACGGTGCTCATGACCCCAAGGGACCACAAGCTAACCCATGATTGATATCTATACCTGTATACTGCAAATCATAATAATACAGAATACGTAAAACTGTAAGTCCATAAGGTTCAACTGAATAAAACCATGTCTGAAAATCATAACATCCATGTAGGTGAAAATACCCAAAACAACTCAATTTGAAAGCTAAGTCTGAACGTAAATCTAAACATAAATCTGAAAGCCTCTAAACTATCTGACTAAGGAGTTGAAGGAACATGTCTCCAACAAACTCCATAAAACTGAATTGAAGAAATAAATAAATATATCAAATCATATTGTCCTCGAATCAATGAGGACTCACTGTGTCTCTGCAACTCAAATGCTACCGCTACTGCTAGGATGGAGCTCGGGTCTCAGAACCTATGATGTACTATGAAAAGAAAGCACCATAGCATAAATGCGTTAGTACAACTGGAGTACTGAGTATACGAGGAAGGTAGGCTGAACATAAAGGGTTTCATGCATGAACAACACTGACTGACTAATATGAACGTGGGAGTGAAAACATACATATATAGAAACTGGGACCGTGAATGCGTGATAGAAAGACCTGTAAGCTAATACATGGTTTACAGATAACTGTCATGACTGACACTACAAGATGATAACATGGACGACTATATCTAACAGTCTTGTATATACTGAAATCTGAAGAACATAACGACTGTATCTGACAGTTCTATATATACTGAAATATGAAGAATGCCCTTAGTTCTTTTACTGAGACTGATACTAAAATTATGGGAGGTAGTGTTTAACCGATATGCCCCATGTATGCTATTATGGCTAAGCTGGGGTCCAATCTCTTCCCTGACTGGAGGGGTGTCAATACCGTGCCACGAGTAAGGACAGCTTGTGAGTGACTTATCTGGCAGGTACTCAATGAGAACGGTGGGAACCCTAAACTGGCAGGTTAAACCACCTCATCAACCCTAATCTAATAGGTTAATATGTCTCAACCTACGTTGTCTACGTAGTTTTAGAACATAAGGACTGCTTGTAAGAATCACACCCTGAACTGGCGGGTGAGTTCCCATCCTTGGGTTCACTCGGTGCTAACCTCTACTCCCATCTGAAGGGAATAGACATGAATAAATGACTATACATGACTTAATATTACTGAATTCCATTGACTCGTAGAATGTTACTGATATCTGACAACTGACTGAGATCATGAGGTTTTCCTGAGTCACATGACTGACTGAAGTCTATGGAATCATAGCTTGAGTTTGGATATCGTGAAACATGACATGGCTCTAGGCACACAGCTATAGTTTTCGGGTATGAATACCCCCAGGACTCGATAGGAGGAAACTGACATACATGACATGACTTGATCACAAGATTTGAGTCCATAATACACAATATCATAAGCCGGGGATAGTATACTTCATGTATTTATTCAACATGTCAAACATGATAGGAAAAGTATGGATATATTTTGTGTACATAATTTATATCTCCATTATCATACATGTTTTATACCACAACAATAACAACACATAATTTGCATGGAAATTCATATTGGAGTGTATGACTAACATGAACTTGTTATTTAGATATCATGAAATCATGTAACTATGAAGTTCTAGCATACTAGGCATTTTATCGAACACCTTGCATGTATTCTTTAAGGCATAGGTGGATTTCATACTTTCATTGTATCAATCCATCTAAAGATCATGTTTTTCAACTAACAACATAACTTTTATGAGATATACAGTCACGATACTATTATATAGCAAAACAAACAAGCATCAACATGGGTATGATCATATCACCACAACCAACCAAGCTTTTGTATTTTAAATATTTATTCTTGAACTCCACAGATAAAAGGAATCCGTGGATGAACACTACGCATACCTTGGAAGGGAGGTTTTTGATGATTGATGGAGGAATTTCCTTAAAATTTGATCTTCAAGCTTGATTGTGCAACCCTAGTTGTTTTTCTCCTATGGTTCTCTTGGATAATGAACTTTGATATGTTAATAGGGTTTTAATGTGTTTACAAGCTATAAATTTCGTGAGGTTAGGTTTAGGGACATGTAAGGAGTGTTAAAAGACTTAACTACCCTCGAAATAACTCAAAAACTAAGTGTTTTCGTGGCTGAAATCATACATAGGCGCTACATATGATATCGCCTATATTTACATAGGCGCCACATATGATATCACCTATATTTACATAGGCGCCGCATATGATATCACCTATGCTTTCCAGTGGCCTTGTGCGATTGGTTAGGCGACGCATTCTACTTTGAAAGGCCATAACTCCTTTCTCAGGTGTCGGATTTTGATGAAATTGGTATCGTTGGAAAGATAATTTGATTCTCTACAATTTGGTGGGTCTAAATCTTTCTAAATTTCACATATCAATCATGTTATTTTTGTTCAAATATTATCCTTGCAAAATCAAACACTAAGACTTGATGGATTCAAAAACTCTTAGCTTGCATCACTCTAAGCGACTCATATGAGAATACTTAAGACATCGCAAGCTATCCTATCGCTAGGATATTTATTGTAAGTCATGCACTAAAATGTTAATCATAGGATAGAAGGTTTCATACATAGGAAAACTTATTCACTTCCGAGCTTAGAAACATGCGGGGTATTACAACAATGTATCAGATAGACATATATATGGATCAGTACTTCTGGAATGTACTGGGTATGTGGAGGTGAATGCATAAGTAAAATAATAACTAAATGTACACATAGACTTTATAATAATGCATTCTAAGTGGAGATGACTCACCTTGAGCATTAATAAAACAAAAGCTGTAAAATTATAAACATGAGTAATGAAGCATAAGGATAAACTTTGTGAGCCATAACACTTCTAAAATCATTACTTTTTACTCTTTCTTTTTGGGGGTTATTCTAACCAACATAAACTATGTGAGATATCATGGAGTCCAACGTCTTACCCATATTGGGGAGAGTTGTTCTACCCTTGCCATCGGAATAGAATCTTAACTTATATGATCACTATACTTATCCCACTATGGGCACTTAAACCTATGGTGGTATATAGTTGTGGGTCATGTGACCTTGGATTCATACCTAACTAGGTGCTAAATACTACTCTCATCTTATTTATATGCTCATACTTTTAGGAAATCCACCTTAAAATAGCATAAGAGTTTATATAATGAAAACCAGTTATGCTTCTTTTTTCTTTAATTCAAACTCAAGATAAACAAATATGGATTCCATATCTTAGCTTAGGATAAAAAAATCACTTCTTTCTTTAAATCATGGTATAAACTTATCAAAGAAAACTTAAGAGAATGATCTTCTTGAAATCTCAACACTTAAACTTAGGGATTAAAATTCATGCTTTAAACTCATGACAATTCGCAACACAACTTCATGCTCAATACAAATGTAATGCCCCGAGTATGTACCCCAGATGCTACACAGTGCTTATGACCCCGAAGGACCACAAGCTAACCTATGATGGTACCTACTATGAGCACTGAATAAAAATACTGCAATAATGCAGAAGAAGGACTGAAATGCCATAAGGTTCAAAATACTATAATCAAAACTGAATAAATTACTGAAATACTGATTAATTGTCTAAAACATTCTAGGTTGAAAAGACTCAAACTATCTGAATATGGATTTGATGGGACAAGTCCCCAACTAACTCCGACTACTGAAATAATGAACTACTAAATGTACTGAAGTAATCTAACATCCTCGAAGTATGAGGACTCACTTCTATAATTATTGTTGATAACTGGAACTAGCTATGTGCGGTCAGGAACCTAAGCGTCCGAACCTATGATATGAGACATCATAGAGCAAGAAACGAGTATGCGATCAGTACGTGGGAATGTACTGGTATGCTAAATAAGGTAAAACTGAATGCATGGGATTATATGCATGAACACTAATAGACTGAATGATATGCAAGAGCTAGATTAGCATACATGGAGGATCTATAACTACTAAACATACTGTGCATACTATAACTGAGTATTACTAGAGCTAAATCTAATAATTGATAACTGAATATACTGAAAACCTGAGATTACTAATAATCTAAATTATTGATGGCTGAGTGACTGTATCTGACAGTCCTGATTTTATAGAATTGAATTGATTTCTATTCTGAAGACTAAGACTGAAACTGAAACTGTGGGAATTCTCACTTAACCGACATGCCCCCTGAGTAAACTAAGTGGGGTCTAACAAGTAACCCCAGTTGGAAGGTTTCCAGTACCGTGCCACGGGTAAAGACACTGTTGTGGTCAAGCCTATCTGAAGGGTGAACCTGAATAGGAAGTCAAGCCTAATCTGACGGGTGACCCCTGGGAGGTAGCCAAGCCTTAATCTGATGGGTGACTCCCCATATCCTATACTGGCTACGTAATTCTATAGTGTGAGACTGCTACTAATGACTTTGCCTTTTTGGCAGGAGAAGTCATCACCTCTATACTCACTCGGTGCTAGTTCCTACTCCCAACTAAATGAAATTAGCTAATTAGATTGCACTGGACTGGACAGAGTAAGCTGGGTTCAGTAACTAACTGATTTCTGCTTTTTGTGATACTATGGAGTTTATTCTGTAATTACTAAGGCTCTAGATAAATAGCTAGATTGTCGAGTATTAAATACCCCCAGGACTTGATAGCATGAAAAGTAAAGCAAAGCATCATCTTGAATCGCATAACAATGTTCACTTGGTCATAATTCATTCATAGAGACATTTCACTAAACACTTATAATGCATTAACTTGTACATGAATGGGGAATACATATTAGCATGCTATAATGTCATTATTTCATTTTCATAGAGAATTTATCAAACACATGAGAAGCATACTTGGTTCATTAAACCATAAACACTTAGGGTTAACATGGTTACAGTAATCAACTTGCAAATTGAATGGTTTATCATGACTATCATATAATTCATCACATATTGGAATCAATTCTTGGAACTTGTAATCTAAATCATGGATTAAAACTCAAACAACATCATGAACATGAATTCAATCTAATTCAAACATGAAAATCATAAATCATAAATCTTGTATTGTGAAAAAAGATTCTTGGGCTCCATGGAAGGTAAGGATCCATGGATGAACATCTAACATACCTGAAAATCTTAATTCTTGATGTTCTTGAAGACTCTCGGAGGGATTCTTGAGATTGCTATTGAAACTTGGAGGCTAGGGTTTTCTATCTTTGAGAGAGAATGTCTTAAATTGGAGAAAAGTGAGTTAATAATGATCTAAATACGTTTGTAGGGATTAAATCCCACATATGGGTGGATTAAATACATGGGAAAATGCTAATTTAACCTTGGATAAAATATTAATTTTTCATTAAAAAAATTTATTTGGGCCCTGGCGCGACGCGACGCTATCGCGTCGTGTCACTGGAAACTGATAGCTGGGAACTGGGCTGACGACGCGGCGCGACGCGGTGTAATCGCGAACCCTTACTGGATTTGGAAAATTGGTAATTGGAGGACCTCCATGACATGGTGAGATTGCGGAGTCACACTGGAAATTGACAACTATCATTTGGACCTGTGGCGCGATGCGCTACTAACTGAAATGACAGTATTTTATGACTGGAACTTAAAATAGCCATAACTTCTTACCCGGTTATCGGATTTAGCCAAATTTTATATCATTGGAAAGCTAACTGAATTTCCTACAATATGGTGGGTCTAAATATGGGTAATTCTACCTAGAAAAAAAATATTCTACTTAAGGATTCTCGTGTAATGAAGACTAAACTGAGCTGAGAAAATGCGGGGTATTACAATATCTCCCCCTTGGAAACGTTCGTCCTCAAATATGGATAGTTAAGTTGAGAGAATACTGATAGACTGAGTTTACACACTGAACTAGACATTCACAACTAAAGCATGATTATGTGACTGGTCTAATAGACAGAACTTACATACTGAACATGAATATCGATGCATGATTACATGGCTAAAACTGATTCATGAAACACATGACTGACATGAGAATAATATGAGATGGTAACTGATAACAAGTTTGTAATGATACTGAATATGGAACTGAGTAGGTTTAAGAAAGACTGTGTTGATGTACGAGACACCATTTAACTGAAGCACGACTGAATGACTTTGACATAGTGTTGAGAACTGAGGAATAGATGACATAAACTGAACTTCATGGATCATTAAGAGTGTAACATAAGTCATGGGAACTGAGCATACTGAGAAACATGAATATGTAAGTCATGAACTGCATGACCTGAGTTTGGAATTTCTAAACTTATGGAACCTGATTCGCACTACAGAGTGAACTGGAACTCCTTATACTAGGAACTGTAAGCATGCATGGTCTTCTACTATGTACTATACTACCATATCCCCATAGCTTAAAGTCATCATTCTAAGTTTGTGGGTCATTAAATTAATAACCCTACTACCATTTTAGGGTTTAACATTGGAATAGACTGTTATGTAAGAAATTACAAAAGATTGAGATGCTCCCTGATCTAATAAAGCATAAACATATAAGTGGGAGATTTTTACCTTACCAGTGACCACATTAGGAGGACTTTCTTGATCCTATCAGGACTGAAGTGCATAAAATCTGTTTAGACGTTGTCCGTAGGTGGCACTGGAAGGAGAGCCCTACTAATTAGGGTGACTGGAATGAACTGGTGACTGATGAGACTGGCCCTGATGGAGAATATATCTACCTCTCTGAGCATCTACTCGACACTCCCTGAGCCTATGGCCCAATTTCCTACATTCATAACAAACATTACTTCCAGCCCTACATTCTCTCTAATGGTTTTTACCACACTTTTGCAAAATGGATTAGTACGACCATTGCTTATGCTATCCTGGGTCGTCAGTACACTGGCTGAGGACAGAGCTGGGACTGAGAACTTTGGGCAAAACTGGGAACGGTTACCGCCATCTGACTTAGTCTAATTGAAATTGAAACTACCTGTTCTAGCTCTCTTATTTTCCCTCTCTTTTTCTTTATCCTTCTGCTCTTCAATCTGTTGAGCATGGATCATTAGTCTAGATATGTCTATCTCCTTAATTAACATTGTAGTTCTAAACTTACTAAACACACTCTCTGACACCCCAGACACAAACTTACTCATCCTGAACCTATTTTCCGCTACCACATTTGGGGCCCTGGCACGACGCGGCACATCGCGCCGTGTCACTGGAAACTGACAGCTAGGACCCTTACTGGATTTGTACAATTGGGAATTAGAGGCCCTCCATGACGCAGTGAGATTGCGGATTCACACTGGAAATTGACAATTGTCATTTGGACCTATGGCGCTATGCGCTACTGACTGAAATGATGGTATTTTATGACTGAAACTTAAAATAGCCATAACTTCTTACCCGGTTATTGGATTTAGCCAAACTTTATATCGTTGGAAAGCTAACTGAATTTCCTAAAAGATGGTGGGTCTAAATCTGGGAAATTCTGCCTAGAAAAAATTATTATACTTAAGGATTCTCGTGTACTGAAGACTAAACTGAGCTGGGAAATTGTGGGGGTATTACAACAAATCTTGAAATACTTCAACAATATCAAGTCAAGATAGTGAAATCTCATGTATTATATAATTCTTATAAGTTTAAACATAAACATAAGCAACTTTTGATATACTCAAAACTTTAAATCTCATGATAATTACATGCTTCAAGAATATAGAAACTTGGGCATGAACCCTAATTCAAAACAAGTAACTTGAATCTTAAAATCATGCATTTTGGGCACAAGGGTGAAAGGATAACCTTGTTCATAACCCCACAAACCTTGATAGTCTTGACTTGGTGTAGAAAGCTTGACTTTGAAAGCCTTGGATATGATCTTGAAAGTTTTCTTGAACTTCCTGGATTAGGAATCTTAAATTCTTGTTTATCTTGAAGAGAAATTAATGAAGTTTTGAAGTTCTTGAAAATAGGTTAGGGTTTTATTTGGGAGAAAATTAAAGGAGAATGGACAAATAATGCCTTAACTGACATTTAATCTTGTGTTTTTACGACTTGGGATGATGGAAAAAGACCTAACTGCCCCTCAGGAGATTATTTTTGTAACTGGAATGCCGATTGGAGGCCTAGCGCGATGCAATGATATGTACATCACTATACATGGTGCGATGCGATGCCATCACATTGAGCTGCTGAAATTGAAATCCAAACACGGCCCAAACCTCATCTGAAAATTCCAAGACTTCCCCGGGATATGCTCCTTACACCCCTGATCATGAATTATCTCAAAAATCATCTTCTCAGAGTCCGGAAAGTCAACTTAAAAATCCTCGAAGTTAAGAGGTCCAAAATAAGACTAAGTCCTTATCACTTAGTTAAATTTTCAGGCTTTAAGCCTCTTATGCAATCACTAGGAGCTGAACTAAGCTAAGTTTAATATGGGGTATTACAATATCTCTCCCTTGGGAACATTCATCCTTGAATGAGACTGAGTAGACTGAGAGTAATGTACTATGGTAATTGAGATCATCTATTGAACATGCATGACTGGGAACATGATTTCATAACTGAGTCTGACACATGATACATGAACTGAATATCATGAATTTAACTGATTTATTGAATACTTGCAATGACATGAGAATGGTTATAACGATGAGTATAAATGAGAGAGTCAACTTATGAGTAACCATTACTTTAGGCTGGATCTGATTTCATAATGAAAAGATGAGAGGTTTATGACATGAAAACTCAGGGTATAATAGTATCCCCCCTTGAGATTATTCATCCCCCGAATGATACTGACTTTTCTGAAATATGAAGAAAAGACTAAGATGATGCACAAGACACTTATGAACTGAGTCACATCTGAATATCTGAAATCTGAAAGTGATGCATGATGCACGAATTGAGTTAAATTCATAATTTGCATGGATATGAATACTTTACCTCATAGAGTGGCCATATTCATGAAACTCCAAATAGTAAGACTAGATTGAAAAATGGAAAATCATAGAAACTTGTCTATCTAACTTCTAAACTAAATTATTGGTTCAGCGGACTGAATCATACTAAAAGTTTACACCCAATTAGAGTATTTCTTCAAAACTTTTTCTAAGAAGTCTTAATAACATTAGTGAGCAAAGAATCTTGGGCATGATCTGAATAAGATATCTGAGTAAGTAATCTTATTATGGCTATAACTCTATAACATGGAAAATAGGCCTATGAAACATAAGACAGGATAGACCTTCTAAGCCTTATTCAATGCAACTGTAAATCTTCAAGCCTAGCCACACATCTCAAATACTCCCTCAACTATACATATAACTACTCTAGCCAAAGTCTGAGTTGAACTACACACTCTCGTCATGTTAAATCCTAACTCAAAATCCCAAGGTTCTACACATAACACCATAAAACTAGTCAAAACCATTAATTCAATACCCCATGTGTTTTCACAGTTCTCATCTTAAGAATAATTCTTCTTACCACTTCAACAAATAAGTTCAACCTCTTACTAGGGATTCACTAGTGCACAATGCACCCATCCACTTATATACCAACATAACACTAAAGCCTATCATTATAACCACATATGAACTTCTGGAAAGACACCCATAAAGGCATCTTTACCATATTCTCTAAAACTCTATCAATAGAAAATTTCATGCATTACCCTAAGAAAACACACACAAAATTTCAACTAACCATGACATGTATCAAAAACTTGGCCTCAATATTACTTCACACTTACAGCTTTAGCTAAAAACAAGCATACAACAATCTTTCATCAACAAGAAATATTTACTCTCTTCCACCTAAACAACTGGTCATAATTACCATCTTGACCTATGGAAAGGTCATTGAAAGGTTAGAACATGAGGACCTGAAGCATGAATGAATACTATGCATAACTTGGACACTTAACTTAGACCTGAGGAATAGAGTATCAAAAGCATGAATTCATCAAAGAGAGCTAAATTGAGGACATACATGACATGATCTGAATTTTTGCTAATCATTAAGAGTATAGCATGAGTACCTAGAACTAAATATATTGTAAGTCATGAGTACATAAATCATGAGTTGCATGACCTGAGTTTGGAGTTCATAAATTTCATGGAAGATCATTTATACTACTGAGTGAACTAGAACTCCTCATCCTAGGAACTAGAAGCGTACATAATTCTAAGGAAAGTGCATAAATATAAGCTATGATCATGGAACTGATATGTAAGGCATGCATAGATATCGTGATGACTGAAGTACAACACTTTGCATTGACATACGAATGGGTCGGGCATCATCCTCCCTTACTTTTTTTCTATAACATACTGGCACCATTACTAGAATCTGAGAGCCTGACTTGGTTACTTTCTCTATTATCTCCCCTTAGATTTAAGCCATTATTTTAAGTTTGTAGGCCCCTTTAAATAAAATCTAAACTGAACTGCAACCACTTTATTCTGGAGCCCGAGATATAACAACACACATAAATAATAAACTCATCCTAAAAGACTACATCTGAAAGTGTAGAACCTGTTGCTAGTACTTCGTTCTAAGATACAATTCTTAACTTTTTATATACCAATAGCCATAATATAATAACTTGAGCACTTACTAACTTAAAATCTTTATGAGTATCACCATACCCTGAGTTCACACTATGTAGAGTTTCAACTTTTCTTTCTATTTTCTTAATCTTCAAAGATTAAAACTTAAATTTTAACACTTAACATGGATATTCCCAAACTGTAATTAACCATACTACTTCCATCATATTCTAATAATATTACATCTCTAAACTTAGATTTTTTCCTATACCATAAGAATTAAAATCATACCAAAAGACTCAACATCACCGATCCATAACTCTTTAACTTAGCTATTAACAACACCATATACTATATAACTAGTCTTCTTCCTATTTAGTAACTCAAGGGTACTACTAACCATACACACTCTTTAATAATCTTAGAAAATAATGCAACCCCCATATCACCTTGGGTACATATCGAAATCATACCTACAACATCATACTTAATTGTGAACAAATGAACTTAAACTCTTGCGTATATTGTTCAATCCCACCAGATCACTTCTATATAACTAGCATCACTAACCAAGCAATCATTATTTCCACATTGATGATCATCCACTATTCAAACTTAGTGTCTAGTGCTATACATGATTAACAACCCAACCTTGTATACTATTCTCACTTGGAAGCTATAAAATAAAACATCAAGAAACACTAGTACGCTAGAACCTCATAATAATAATTGATCATATAATCGTATGGCCTATCTTCTTATAATCCATTAGCACATCCTCCTTCTATATATCACTACTATTCACTCATTTGTATGCTTTAGTTATATGCATAGCTCTTAAAGTACCAACCTATCTTCTTTTTCACAGCCACGCGGGGAAACCTATATTAACAATACTTAACCACCAAATGTTTTCATTAATAAGCTATATTTTTCTAACACAATAAATACCATCAATAATTCCTTTCGTACTTCAAGAAAACAATAATTCACCTTAACTAATAAATCCTTCTCTACCTTCCACTAAACTAGCACACAAGGACATATGACCTCACTACTAACTCAATCTTATGCAAAAGTTCATCTACATACATTTGATCAACCGTCATTACCATCTTTCTTATCACTACACTTCTAAACCCATACTTCCAACTATAAGAAGGTCATACTACTTATGAATCATAACACTCAATGTCATAATATCCCTTGAATGAAAACTCTATTTAACAACCTAGATTCATACTATTTCCTCTTATGAGCACTATCTATCTTGAAGGGTTAATGAGGAATCTGAACACATATATTGTTCTATATTAAATGAACAACTCATATGGACGAGGACATAAGCTTTCAACTTAAGAGACTTATAACACATTAGTGAGCTCCTCTCAAGCCCTTTGTGTGACTTCTGAAGTTACTGATAGTCAATTTGAGAGTATCATCTTGGGAGAAATTAGAATCTAGTACTCATGTTATCTTGGAAAGTCATAGATGGAGAATTATGGAGTAACACATAAATCATCAGAAGTTTCTGAGAGAAAGACTTTACAGCACGATCTAGAACATGAAAGAAGAGAAACATTTCCTAAACTTCCTGTAGTCTCTCAAAGAAAAGTACAAACATCTCCATACCGTTCTGCAAGACTCTACTAGAAACGGCTTCATAGGCACCCTAGGACACTTGAAACCTGGCTCTGATACCAAGTTTATAATGTCCCGATACTACCCCCTGGATGTCACACGGTGCTTAGGACCACAAGTGATCCCAAGCTAACTCTTATACTAGCATAAAATATGACCAACTAAATATGATATATTAATCTGAAAGAAATAAGCGGAAGAGATATCTTTGCTAAATATGTTAAAAACCAAAACTATCAAAAAGGATTACAACTCTGGTCATACAAAAAAATTAAAATTAAATACATCAACTATACTGACTATCTATGAAGCCTCTACTAATAGTGACTATAGGTAGCCGGGACATGACCCCCAGCTATCCTTAATCAATACATCTGGATAAAAGAAATGTTACTAAAACTAGAGCTGAATTGAGTCCTAGAATCAAAAGAACTCTTAACTTGCTAACTTGAAGATATAAACTGTCTGATTATGATGTGCGTGCTACAACTTGTACCTATATTATGAGACAATGTAGCACATAGACATATATGTGGATCAGTACTTATGGAATGTACTAGGTATGTGGGGGTGAATACATAAGTAAAATACTAACTAAATTGTAAAGCCCCAATTTTTCTGAATCGAAATGCTACACGGTGCTCATGAACCCGAGGGACCACAAGATAACCCATGACTAATATCTAAACCTATAGACTGCATAATATACATATACAAAAACAACAACAACAGGCCCAGTGTATTCCCACAAAGTAAGGTCTGGGAGGGTAAGATGTACACAGTCCATACCACTATCTCCGAAGAAGTAGAGAGGCTATTTCTGATAGACCCCCGACTCAGAAGCTTAATATACATATAATATATGGAAAACCTGAACATGTAGGCCATAAGGTTCAATTGAAAAGATATAGTAACATCCATGGGGTAATGAATACCCAAAACAACTGAATAAAAAACTGAATATTGAATCTAATAGCTAAAGCTGACTAAATCTGAGAGCCTCTAAGTACTGTCTGAATAAGGAGTTGAAGAAACATGTCTCCAACTAACTCCGTAAAACTGAAATAAAGTAATAAATGAATAAATCAAATCATATTATCCTCAAATGGATGAGGACTCACTGTACCACTGCGATTGGAAAGCTACTGTTGGTATGGAACTCGTGGCTCTGAACCTATGGTGTAATATAAAAAGAAAGCACCATAGCGCAAATGTGTCAGTACAATTGGAGTATTGAGTATACGAGTGAGGTAGGCTAATGCAAAGAGTTTACATGCATGAATAATGCTAACTGACTGACTGATATGAACGTAAAATTACAAACATACATACATAGTAACTGAGATTTTGAGTACGTGGTAGCTAAATCTGTATGCTAATACATGACTAGAACTGTAGTTCTGATAACATGAGTGACTGTGTCTGACAGTTCTGAATCTGGTAGAACTCTTTGAGTCCCGTGCTATAACTAAATTTGACTGTATCTAACAGTTTTGGTATACTAATATCTGAAGAACTGTCTGAGTTCTTTTACTGAGACTGATACTGAAACTGTAGGAGGTTGTTGTTTAACCGACATGCCCTATGTACACCATTATGGCTAAGCTGGGGTCCAATCTCTTCCCCGACTGGAGGGGTGTCAATACCGAGCCATTGGTAAGGACAGTTGTAAGTGACCCTTATCTGGCAGGTACTCAAAGTGAGAATAGTGGGACCCTAAATTGACAGGTTAAGCCACCTCATCAAACCTAATCTGACAGGTTAAGATTTCTCAACCTACGCTGGCTATGTAGTTCTGGAACACAAGGATCAGTGCTAAGAATCACACCCTGAACTGGCAGGTGAGTTCCCATCCTTGGGTTTACTCGGTGCTAACTTCTACTCCCATATGAAGGGACTGAACATGATTCAACTGGCTATATATGTACTGAGTAACTGACATCCGTTGACTGACGGAGTAGTACTATTATCTGAGAGTTAACTGAGATCATGAGATTTCTGATATTTCCTGAGTCATATGAATGACTGAGTTCTATAGAGTATAGCTTGACTACGATTTATCGTGGCACATAACATCGCTCTAGGCACACAGCTATATTTTTTGGGTACGAATACCCCCAGGACTCGATAGAAGGAAACTGGCACACATGACATGACTTGATCACAATATTAGAGCCCATAATTCACAATATTATAAGTAGGGGCTAGTATACTTCATGTATTTATTCATATCTCAACATGGTAGGGAGAGCATGGATACATTTCATATATATAATTCATATTTCCATTATCACACATGCTTCATGCCACAACAACAAAAACATATAAATAGCATGGAAATTCATATGGAAGTGTATAACTAATATAGACTTGTCATTTAGATATCATGGAATCATGTAATTATGGGTTTCTAGCATCCTAGGCATTTTATCAAACACCCTGCATGCATTCTTTAAAGAATAGGTGGATTTCATACTTGCATCACATCAAACCACCTAAAGTTCATGTTTTTCAACTAACAACCACATATATTTCATGAAAACATCTTTAGATATCATTTTGAAACTTAAACAACAATCATCAACATGTACATGCTTATATCACCACAAAAAGTTTACAAAATAACATTTAAAAACATGGTTCTTGAGCTCTATGAATGGATTGGATCCATATATGAACACTACACATACCTTAGATTAAGAAATTGTGGAATCTACGGTTGAATTTGCTTGAAGCTTGAAACCCCAATGGAAACCCTAGACTTGTTCTTGACTGTTCTTGAGTGAATTTTGATAAAATTAATGTAAAGGGATGCTTTGGGGATTCAATTCCGTATTTAAAGAGTATATATAGGGTTTTGGGAAGTTACCATATTGCCCTTGAGGAGTTTAAAATGAAAACTGAAAACTACACAAAATTTATCCCAATTTAGGGCCCCAGTGCGACACGGAGCTTGGTAAAATGCCAATTATTGCGACCTAGAAGCTTGGAGAAAAGCGAGGCTATCGTGGAGGCTTTCTGGAAATTGACGAGTGCCATTTTTTCCTCCGGCGCGACGCTCCATGCACTGAAATGGAATTCATTTTACAGTAGAAACTTAAAATAGCCATAACTTCTTCACCGGGTGTCCATTTTAGGCGAATTTGGTATCGAAGGAAATATTATTAAATTATCTATCTGTTGGTAGGTCATGGGATTAAAAATTCGTAGTATAATCAGAGATATACTTGTTTGAAGTTGACGATACCAATATCCTTCTCAAGAATTTAATAGGTAAGGAATGTTTTTATTCGCACAATAGCTAGGACACATTTGTGACCTTAATTCACATCAACCTTGATCATGAAAATACCTAGGAACCATGATTTACTATGCATGATCTTGAAACATGGATCTAATATTGAGTTGGATTTTTTAGGGTATTACAATATCTCCCCCTTGGAAACATTCGTCCTCGAATGAGACTTAACTGAGAGGGAAGAATGAGACAAGTCGAACATGAACTGAACATGAAGGAATAAAAAATAATCTCATGACTGACATGCTAAACATACTGAACTCATGTATATCTAACGCATGGATAACTGGTACATGGATGCGTAACTGAGCAATCTGATAAGCTGAGCTTCTCAAGATGAGAATGCATATCTGATGCATGACCTTATAATTGAACTAATACATGAATGCATGACTGAGGATGAAACGGTAATAGATACCAAGTTTAATCTGGGGACATGAACATGAAACTGAATAAGCTTAAGGAGAACTGTTACCTTGAGCTTCATCTGAATCTGCGGGGAAGAGGTGAGGATACTTGGTATGTATATCTGTTTCTGTTTCCCAAGTAGATCCCTCATGAGACTGATTTCGCCAAAGAACCTTAACTAGAGGGACTTCTTTGTTCCTCAATCTACGAGTCTGATAGTCTAAGATTTCAACTGGAATCTCTTTATAAGAGAGGTTGTTCTGAATGTCAATGCTCTGAACAGGGACTTCAACTGCTGGGTCACCTATGCACTTCTTGAGCAAAGAGACATGGAAGACTGGATGAACTGAGGCTAGATCTGAAGGAAATTATAGATCATAAGCTACCTTGCCGAAGCGACTGAGAATCCTGAAGGGACCAACATATCGGGGACTGAGTTTCCCTTTCCTGCCGAACCTCTTCACTCTCTTCATGGGAGATATCTAAAGATAGACATAGTCATTGACCTCAAACTCGAGATCCTTCCTACGAACATTTGGATAAGACTTCTATCGGCTCTGAGAAGCCCGAAGTCTCTCTCTGATCAATTGAACTTTCTCTAAGGTGTCGAATACTAAGTTAGGACCTATGACTAAGGCCTCACTAACTTCAAACCAACCGATCAGAGATCTACATCTCCTACCATAGAGAGCTTCAAATGGAGCCATCTGAATACTGGAATGATAGCTATTGTTACATGCAAACTCAATCAAGGCCAAGTGGTCATCCCAACTTCCCTTAAAATCAATTGCACACGTCCTTAGCATATCTTCAAGAGTCTGAATGGTCTTTTTTGCTGACCATCTGTCTGAAGATGAAATGTTGTACTGAGATAAACTTGGGTACTGAGACCCTTTTGAAATGCTTTCCAGAAGTGAGAGGTGAACTGGGTACCTCTGTCTGAGATGATAGATGAGGGAACATCGTGTAATCTGACCAACTGCCTAATGTAGAGTTTGGCGTAATCTTCGGATAAATAGGAGGTACGAACTGGAAGGAAATGGGCTGACTTGGTCATTCTATCTATAATGACCCAAATTGAATCATGCTGATGACGAGTTCTAGGCAAACCCGTCACGAAGTCCATATTCACTTCTTCCCACTTCCAAGGAGGAATGGTGAACTCTTGCATGGAACCACTAGGTTTCTAATACTCTATCTTAACCTACTGACATGTAGAGCACGTAGCCACAAACTCTGCAACATCACTCTTCATCCTACTCCACCAATAGATCTCCTACAAATCGCGGTACATCTTAGTGGCCCCTGGATGGATGGAGTATCCGCACCATGCGCTTCTGCAAGAATTCGTTGCCTCAAGTCATATAAACCTGGAACGTACAAACAACCCTGACAACGAAGAACACCATCTCCTCCTTGGGAGAAAACCTGAACTTTCTGATTTTGAACTGACTTTTTCTGTTTGACAAGGCTAGGATCCATGTCTTGATTTTATTTCACCTCGGAAACTAGAGATGACTCTAAACTACTCTGAACACATACACCACCCTATGAAGAATCAACTAAGTAAACTCCTAGTCTGGCAAGATGATGGATTTCTTGAGCTATATTTTTCTTGCTATTCTTAACGTGAGAAATACTGCCCATGGAGATTCTACTGAGAGCATCGGCCACAACGTTGGCCTTGCCCGGATTATAAAGGACACTCATGTCATAGTTCTTCAAGAGCTCTAACCACTTTCTTTGACAAATATTAAGATCTTTTTAAGAAAAGACATACTGGAGACTCTTATGATCTGTGAATACATCTACATGAACTCCGTAAATATAATGCCTCCAAATCTTAAAGGCAAAAACTACGGCTGCTAACTCAAGATCATGAGTAGGATAATTCTTCTCATGGAGCTTTAATTGTCTGGAGGCGTAGGCTATGACCTTACCATGCTACATGAGGACACAACCTAAACCCACTCTGGATGCATCACAATATACTACAAACCCATCTGGAAGAGCTAGAACTGGAGATGTAGTGAGTCAAGTCTTCAATTCCTGAAACCTCTTCTCGCATGAATCTAACCACTAAAACTTGACCTTTTTCTGAGTCAATCTGTACATAGAAGATGCAATAGAAGAAAATCCCTCGACAAACCATCTGTAATAGCCAGCCAAACCCAAAAAACTCCTGATATCTGTTGGAGATAGGGGTCTGAGCCAGTTTCTTACCGCTTCAGTTTTCTGAGGATCTACTCTAATGCCCTTACCGAAAACAATATGGCCAAGGAATGCTACTAATCTTATCCAAAACTCAAACTTACTGAACTTGGCGAATAACTGATGATTTTTTAGGGTCTGAAGAACAATTCTGAGATGGCCTGAATGATCATGCTTAGTACGAGAATATACCAGAATATCATCTATAAAGACTATGACGAACATGTCCAAGTACTTCTTGAACACACGATTCATCAAGTCTATGAAATCTACAAGGGCATTGGTTAGACCAAAGGACATGACTTGAAATTCGAAGTGACCATACCGAGTATGGAAAGCTATCTTCCGGATGTCATATTCTCTAACTCTGAGCTGATGATAGCCTGATCTGAGGTCTATCTTGGAGAAATAACTAGCACCCTGAAGTTGGTCGAATAGATCATCTATTCTGGGAAGTGGATACCTATTCTTGACCGTAACTTTGTTGAGCTGACGGTAATCAATACACATCCTGAGAGAACCATCTTTCTTGTGCACGAATAAGACTGGCGCACCCCATGGGGATACACTGGGCCTGATGAATCCCTTATCTAAGAGATCCTTCAACTGATCTTTCAGTTCCTTAAGTTCTACTGGTGCCATTTTGTATGGAGGGATAGAGATAGGCTGAGTATCTGGGAGAAGGTCAATGTCGAAGTCTATTTCTCTTTCAGGAGGAATTCCTAGAAGATCTTCGGGAAAGACATCTGAATATTCACTAACCACTGGGATTGATTCAAAATTGGGAGATTTGGAGCTGGAATCTTTAACTTGCACGAGATGATACACACACCCCTTAGAAATTATTTTTCTTGCTCGGAGGTAGGAAACAAGATGATCCCTGAACGCTGAAACACTACCATTCCACTCTAAGGCGGGATCATTTGAGAACTGAAACTGAACTATCATATTCCTACAGTCGACTATGGCATAGCAGGAATAAATCCAATACATGCCAAGAATGACATCAAAGTCCATCATCTCTAACTCGACTAAATTTGTTGATGTGGATTTCTGAAATATCATAATCGGGCAGTTCCTGTATACCTGTCGGGATATGATGGTTTTTTCCACTGGGGTAGAGATTGAAAAGGGCTCTGCTAAAATCTCGGGACTGATTCCAAAATTTCCTGCTATGTATGGAGTAACAAAAGACAAGGATGCACCTGGGTCTAGCAAAGCATAAACATGAACATGGAAAATTTGTAACGTACCAGTAACGACATCAGGAGAATTTTCCTAATCCTGTCGGGTCTGAAGAGCATAGAGTCTATTTGGGTGTTTCCCACTAGTAGCACTGGAAGTGGCACCCTACCAGTTCGGGCGACCAAACTGAGCTGCAAAATGAATTTACTGACCCTGAAGACCTGAATGCGGACACTCTCTAATCCTGTGGCCTGGATTTCCACAACCAAAATAGACATCACTACCGGCTCTACAAATACCCTTGTGGTTCTTACCATAATCCTCACAAAGGGGATTTGTTCGGGTACTGCTAACACTACCTTGAGATTTAGAGCCTGGCGCTTTGTCTCTGTTGCCGTCTCTGAATTTTGGCACTGGGGCACTAGCGGAGGAAGGAGATGGAGCTGCTGACTTGGGATGAAACTGCAAACGATTCCCTTCCTCTGATTTGGGCTGAGCAATACTGAAACTTCCTAATTTTGTTCTCTTGTTCTGCCTCTCTCTAGTCCTAACCTTCTGCTCCTTTATCTGCTAAGCATGGTTCATGAGTCTAGCTAAGGTCATATCACTATTCAGCATTGCAGATCTACACTCATTCACCATGCTATCATTCACCCCTGGCACGAACTTTTTCATCTTAGCCCTATTGTCTGCAACCACAAAAGGGGCATACCTAGCTAGTTGAGTAAATCTGAGAGAATACTCCCTAACGGTTATATTTCCCTGCCTGAGGTTGATGAACTCAAGAACTTGGGCTTCTCTCAGCTCTTGGGGAAAGAATCTATCTAAGAAAGTCGTGACAAATTCCTTCCACCCAATGGGACCTAGGCCATCTACCCTCTAGGACTTCCACTATTTGTACCAAGTGTGAGCCACATCTTGCAACTGATATGTGGCTAACTCATCACTCTGAACAGGATTAACACCCATGATGTCAATGACCTTCTGAACTTGGTCGATGAACTCCTAAGGTTCTTAATCAAACTTAGACCCATGGAAAGATGGAGGGTTCATTCGGGTGAAGTCCCGAATCCTAGCTGTTGTGAATTTGCCACTGGATTGGCCGAAATAGCTGGTGACCTTTCATTTTGGGCATCCATGGACTGAGCAAGTGTGGTGAATGTGGCTCTAAACTCCGCATGAGAAACATGTTCTCCCAAAGGATCTTCGGGCTGAGGAGCTTGCTAGTTTCTTCTCTTTAGGGCCATATTTGCAACAAGAGAAGAACGGATTAGACTGGGAGTTTAACTTGAGATTATGATCACTAGCACGACATGAATACTGAAAGAAGGGAAACTATTCCTAAAACATCTTATATCCTCCTGTACATAAATGTGGTGCACAACACACCCATGCACAAGACTCTACTAAATGCGGCTTTCAAAATTCCTAGGACTCTATTGAACCTTAGGCTCTAATACAAAGTTTGTAATGACTTGAATTTTCTGAATTGGAATGCTACACGGTGCTCATGACCCTAATGGACCACAAGAAAACCCATGACAGTTATTTGTACCTGTACACTGCATAATATACATATAATACGCGGAAAACCTGAACATGTAGGCCAAAAGGTTCAACTGAAGATATATAGTAACATCCATGGGGTAATAAATACCAAAAATAACTGAATATAAAACTGAATACTGAATCTGATAGCTAAATCTGACTAAATCTAAAAGCCTCTAAGTACTGTCTGAATAAGGAGTTGAAGGAACATGTCTCCAACAAACTCCATAAAATTAAACTGAAGTAATAAATGAATAAATCAAATCATATTAGCCTTGAATGGATGAGGACTCACTGCAACACTGCAACTGGAAAGCTACTGCTGGTCTGGAACTCGTGGCTCTGGACCTATGGTGTAACATAAAAAGAAAGCACCATAGCGCAAATATGTTAGTACAACTGGAGTACTGAGTATACGAGTGAGGTAGACTAATGCAAAGAGATTACATGCATGAATAATGCTAACTGACTGACTGATATGAACGTAAGATTACAAACATACATACATAGTAATTGAGATCATAAGTACGTGGTAGCTAAATCTGTACACTAATACATGACTGGAACTGTAGTTCTAATAACATGAGCGACTGTATCTTGCAGTTCTGAATCTGGTAGAACTCTCTGAGTCCCATGCTATAACTGAATTTGACTGTATCTAATAGTCCTGGTATACTGATATCTGAAGAACTGTCTGAGTTCTTTTATTGAGACTGATACTGAAATTGTGGGAGGTAGTTTTTGAACCGACATGCCCCATGTATACCATTACAGCTAAGCTGGGTCCAATCTTTTCCCCGACTGGAGGGGTTTCAATACTGCGCCATTGGTAAGGACAGTTATGAGTGACCCATATCTGGAAGGTACTCAAAGTGAGAACGGTGGGACCCTAAACTGACAGGTTAAGCCACCTCATCAACCCTAATCTGACAGGTTAAGATATCTCAACCTACGCTGGCTACGTAGTTCTGGAACACAAGGATGACTGCTAAGAATCACACCCTGAACTGGCAGGTGAGTTCCCATCCTTGGGTTTACTCGGTGCTAACTTCTACTCCCTTCT
The DNA here is from genome assembly GCA_030864215.1 of Capsicum pubescens. Lineage (NCBI taxonomy): Eukaryota > Viridiplantae > Streptophyta > Magnoliopsida > Solanales > Solanaceae > Capsicum > Capsicum pubescens. Next base: position 268,931,185 of record CM061544.1, on the reverse strand, counting down.
GAAGGGACTGAACATGATTCAACTGGCTGTACATGGACTGCGTAACTGACATCCGTTGACTGACAGAGTAGTACTATTATCTGAGAGTTAACTGAGATCATGAGATTTCTGATGTTTCCCGAGTCTCATGACTGACTGAGTTCTATAGAGTATAGCTTGATTGAGATTTATCATGGCACATAACATGGCTCTAGGCTCACAGCTATATTTTTTGGGTACGAATACCCCCAGGACTTGATAGAAGGAAACCGGCACACATGACATGACTTGATCACAAGATTAGAGTCCACAATTCACAATATTATAAGTAGGGGAGAGTATACTTCATGTATTTATTCATATCTCAACATGGTAGGGAGAGCATGGATACATTTCATGTATCTAATTCATATTTCCATTATCACACATGCTTCATGCCACAACAACAACACATAAATAGCATGGAAATTCATATGGAAGTGTATAGATAATATGGACTTGTCATTTAGATATCATGGAATCATGTAATTATGGGTTTCTAGCATCCTAGGCATTTTATCAAACACCTTGCATGCATTCTTTAAAGCATAGGTGGATTTCATACTTGCATCACATCAAACCACCTAAAGTTCATGTTTTTCAACTAACAACCACATATATTTCATGAAAACATCTTTAGATATCATTTTGAAACTTAAACAACAATCATCAACATGTACATACTTATATCACCAAAAAAAGTTTACAAAATAAAATCTAAAAACATGGTTCTTGAGATCTATGAACGGATTGGATCCATAGATGAACACTACGCATACCTTATATTAAGAATTCGTGGAATCTACAGTTGAATTTGCTTGAAGCTTGAAACCCCAATGGAAACCCTAGACTTGTTCTTGACTGTTCTTGAGCAAATTTTGATTAAATTAATGAAAAAGTCTGCTTTGGGGATTCAATCCCGTATTTAAAGAGTATATATAGGTTTTTGGGAAGTTACCATATTGCCCTTGAGGATTTTAAAATAAAAACTGAAAACTACGCAAAATTTATCCCAATTTAGGGCCCCGACACGACGAGGAGCTTGGTAAAAAGCCAATTATTATGACCTGGAAGCATGGCGCAAAGTGGGGCTATCGCGGAGGCTTTCTGGAAATTGACGAGTGCCATTTTGGCCTCCGGCGCGACGCACCATGCACTGAAATGGCATTCGTCTTACAGCAGAAACTTAAAATAGCCATAACTTCTTCATTGGGTGTCCGTTTTAGACGAATTTGGTATCGACGGAAAGATTATTAAATTATCTATCCTTTGGTAGGTCATGGGATCAAAAATTCTTAGTATAATGAGATATATACTCATTTGAATTTAACAATACCAATATCCTTCTACAGAATTCAATCGGTAAGGAATATTTTGATTCGCACAATAGCTAGGACATATTTGAGACCTTAATTCACAACAACCTTGATCATGAAACTACCAAGGAACCATGATGTACTATGCATGAGTTTGAAACATGGAGCTAATATTGAGTTGGATTTTTTGGGGTATTACATAAATGTACACATAGACTTTAAAATAATGCATGCTAAGTGGAGATGACTCACCTTGAGATTGAATAAAACAAAAGCTGTAAAATTATAAACATGAGTAATGAAGCATAAGGATAAACTTTTTGAGCCATAACACTTAGTTCTAAAAGCTTTACTTTTTACTCTTTCTTTTGGGGGGTTCTTCTAACCAACATAAACCATGTGAGCTATCATGGAGTCCAACATCTTACCCATATTGGGGAGAGCTGTTCTACCCTTGCCATCATAATAGAAACTTAACTTAAGTGATCACTATACTTTGTTCGCTATGGGCACTTAAACCTACGGTGGCACGTAGTTCTAGGGCATGTGACCTTGGACTCATACCCAACTCAGTGGTAAATACTACTACCATCTTACTTATATGCTCATACTTTTAGGAAATCCACCTTAAAATAGCATTAGGGTTTATATAATGAAAACCAGTTATGTTTCTCTCTATTTTATTTCAAACTCAAGATGAACAAATGTGGATTCCATAGCTTAGCTTAGGATCAAAAGATCACTTATTTTTTTAAATCTTGGTATAAACTTGTCGAAGAAAACTTAAAAGTATAATCTTCTTGAAATCTCAACACTTAAACATAGGGCTTAAAATTCATGCTTTAAACTTATGACAATTCATAACACAACTTCATGCTCAATACAAATCTTGAAATACTTCAACAATATCAAATCAAGATAGTGCAATCGCATGCATAATATAAATCTTATAAGTTAAAACATAAACATAAGCAACTTTTGATATACTCAAAACTTTAAATCTCATGATAATCACATGCTTCAAGAAAATAGAAACTTGGGTATGAACCCTAATTCAAAGCAAGTAACTTGAAACTTAAAATAATGTAATTTGGGCACAAGGGTGAAAGGATACACTTGTTCATAATTCCACATACCATGATAGGCTTGACTTGGTGTAGAAAGCTTGACTTTGAAAGCCTTGGAGATGATCTTGAAAGATTTATTGATCTTCTTGGATTAGGAATCTTAAATTCTTGTTTATCTTGAAGAGAAAGTAATGAAGTTTTGAAGTTCTTGGGAGGAGGTTAGGGTTTTCTTTGGGAGAAAATTAAAGGAGAATGGGCAAATAAGGCCTTAACCGGTGTTTAATCTTGTGTTTTTACTATTTGGGGTGATGGGAAAAGACCTAACTACCCTTCAGGAGATTAATTTTGTAACTGAAATGTTGATTGGAGTCCTAGAGCGATTCGATCATATGTCTATCGCTATACACGACGTGACGCTTTGCAATCGCGTTGAGCTGTTGTATTAGAAATCCAAACACAACCCAAACCTCGTCTGATAATTCCAAAACTTCCCCGAGACATGCTCCTTACACCATTATCTCAAAAACCATCATCTCGGAGTCCAGAAGGTCAACTTAAAAATCCTTGAAGTTAAGAGGTCAAAAATAAGACTAAGTCCTCAACACTTCGTTAAATTTTCAGGCTTTAAGCCTCTTATGCAAGCACTAGTAGCTTAACTAAGCAAAGTTTAATATGGGGTATTACAATTACCTTGATTCAAAATTTTAAATTAGAGGAAAAAATGAGATTGAAATCATCCCCTGATTTAACGGCGTCGAAGGTGTAAAAACCGTTCTTATTTTGGTAAAGAAAGGGTGTATGATGAGGGCCTTTAACTTGTATCTCAACTTTTAATAAAAGTAGTAAATGTTGGGATATAAATAATATTTTTAAAGTGGAGAAATTTTTAGAAGTTTTGAAACTTAAATTCTTTTAGGTAATTTTTCCTTAAATTAACTTGACTATATGGGGTCTATTTAAATTGTGAAAAAGTATGGATGAAACTGTTGAAACAGACAATTTATGGACGACATGCTTGTTTTATCTGCTTCATTTGTGATTTTATTATTTCACCCTAATTAATCATTATGATCATCTAAGCATTAAAAAATTAATAATATTTAATTAAAAAAAAGATAAAATAGACACAAAATGATAAGTTAACTCTTGATGTTTTAAATTAACTTGACAACATATATGGGGTCTATTTAAATTTTTTTCATAACTTTTTATAGTAATTTTATTATATCACTTCTAATTAGTTATTTTAAGTCATTTAAGTATTAGATAATAAATAATATTTAATAACAAGGATAAAATAGATATAAAATGATAAATTAAAAATAATTGAATTAATTATTCTGTAATAGTAATATATGTGTCAAAAAGGAAGTATAGTACATTCTAGCGGCTTTAAGTTGTGGCTTCTTTGTTTGGCATTCCAAATGGTCTTTTTGGGAATTTTCAGATAGATTTGAGTGGTGAACCATTGCCAGGTGAACCAAATCCTCCTATTATTCTGCACTACAATGTTAGGTTCCATGACTCAAAATATAGGACACATGTATAGCTTACTTATATATAAGTATCAATAAAGTTGTTGAAGCAGGCAGCTTGTGGACGACAATGCCTGCTTCAGTTGCTTCGCTCGTGATTTTACTATATCACCCCTAATTAATTATTATAAGTCATTTGTGTATTAGAAAATTAATAATGTTTAACTAAAAAGGTAAAATAGACATTTATGATATGTCTACTTCGCGATTTTATTATATCACCCCTAATTAATTATTATAGATCATTTAGGCATTAGAAAATTGATAATATTTAATTAAAAAAGATAAAATAGACACAAAATGATAAGTTAACTCTTGATGTTTTAAATTTACTTGATGGCTTATATGGGGTCTATATAAATTGCGAAAAAGTATGGATGAAACTGTTGAAACGGACAACTTATGGACGACATGCCTATTTCAGTTGTTCCAATTGTGATTTTATTATTTCACCCCTAATTAATTATTATGGATCATCTAACCATTAGAAAATTGCTAATATTTAATAAAAATATAAATTAGACACAAAAATGATAAGTTAACTCTTGATGTTTTAAATTAACTTGACAACTTATATGGAGCCCACTTAAATTTTTTTATAAGTACTTTTTATAGTAATTTTAACATCACTTCTAATTGGTTATTTTAAGTCATTGAAGTATTAGATAATAAATAATATTTAATAAAAAGGATAAAATAAATATACAATGATAAATTAAAAATGATTGGATGAATTATTCTGCAATAGTAATATATGTGTCAAAAAGAGAGTATAGGAGTAGTACGCTTATTGAGATCTAAATGGTTGAACTCAAAAAAAAAAAAAAATAGTTACGAATTAAGATGTGAATGATCAAACTTTTAATTTTTATTAAGTATAAATAAATGAAACATAAAATACATAAATAGAAAAATTAAATTTTAATTTTTTTTTCTACTTTTTCATTTTGGTGGCCGACATGCTTATCAACCAGTGTTTGTTTTGTGATTTTAATGTACCACATCTAATTATTTATTAAATGTCATGTACGTATTAAAAAAGCAATAATATTTAATAAAAAATAAAATAGACATTTATGACATGTCTACTTCAGCTATTTCAACCATAATTTACTACATCACCTCTAATTAGTTATTATAAGTCATCTAAGTATTAAAAATTAATAATATTTAATAAAAAAGATAAAATAGACATAAAATGATAAATTAACTCTTGATATTTTAAATTCACTTGACACCTTATATGAGGCACACTTAAATTTTTTTTCACAAGTATTTTTTATAGCAATTTTGTTCTATCACTTCTAAATAGTCATTATGAGTTATTTAAGACATGTCTGCTTCGCTACTTCGGTCGTGATATTTTCTTAACTCTCAAAATTATATCAGTTTCACTTAAATTTGGATAGAAAAAAAGTATTATAAATTACAATAATTACAAACTTAAATTATTTAAAACTATTTAAATTACGCCACTTCATGCATAAATATATATCCTGAACACTTAATGAAAGATCTAAACTTTAGGTAGTTGTAATACCCCATATGTTTCTAAGCTAGGAAATGAACCATTATTCCTATGTATGAAACCTCTTATCCTGTGATTCATATTTGACTACATGACTTATAATGAGTATTCTAGTAATAATATAGCTTATGATGTGTTAAGAATGTTCATATGAGTCACTTAGAGTAAGGCAAGCTAAGAGTTTTTGAATCCATCAAGTTTTACTGCTTGATTTTGTAAGAGTAATCTTGAACAAGAATAACTTGATTTATATGTGGTATTTTGGTATATTTATACCCACCAAATTTTAGAGAATCGAATTGGCTTTCCAATGATATCAATTTTACCAAAATCCGACACCCGAGCAAAAAGTTATGGCTTTACGAAGTGGAGTGTGTCGCCTAACCAATCGCATAAGGCTACTGGAATGGGTATGCCATAGGTTGTGCGACGCACACCCTAAAGTGTGACATAAGGTGTGCAACGCATACCTTAGATTGTTCCATAATACGTGTGGCTCACACCCTAGCTTACACGATAAGGTGTGCGACGCATACTTAGGATTCCAGTGATGAAAACACTTTATTTTTGAGTTATTTTGAGGGCAAATAAGTCTTTTGACACTCCTTACACGTCCCTAAACTTAACCTTTCAAAATTTATAGCTCCTAATCACATTACAACCCTATTAACATCTTAAGTTCATTATCCAAGAGCACAATAGGAGAAAAACAACTAGGGCTGCACCATCAAGCTTGAAGGTCCAATCTTTCAACAATTTCATCACCATTAAGGTATGTGTAGTGTTCATATATGGATCCCTTTCATTCATAGAGTTCAAGAACTATGTTTTAAATATTATTTTGTGATTGTCTTGTTGTGATATGATTATGTAATGTTGATGATTTGTTGTTTAAATTTCAAGATGATATCTAAAGGTGTTTTCATGAAGTATATGTGTTTGTTAGTTGAAACCCATGAATTTTGGGTGGTTTAATATGGTGAGATTCATAAAAACACCTAAGACAAAAGAATGCATGCAAAGTGTTTGATAAAATGCCTAGGATGATAGGATTCATGTCCCATGATCTAATAGTGCTTAAATGACAAATCCATGCTCTATGCTTTATGACTCCACATGAATTCCACGTTATTGATATGTGTTGTTGTTATGACATGGATTAAGCATGGTATTGAAGCTATGCAAGTATATACATGTTGTATGCATTTCTTTTTCATGTATAAGATGTTGAGAACTATGCTTAGTGTGAAATCCCCTACTTATGATATTGTAAATCGTGGACTCTACTTTTATGATCAAGTCAGTCATATGTGTCAGTTTTCTTCCATAGAGTCCTGGGGGTACTTGTACCCAAAAAATATAGTTTTTTTCCTAGAGCCAAGTCATGTTATCATGATACTCTCAGTCAATCCATGATCTATAGAACTCAGTCAGTCATGTCACTCAGGAAATCTCATGATCTCAGTTAATTCTCAGATAGTAGTACTATTCCGTCAGTCAACGAAAGTCAGTTACTCAGTCCATGTACAATCAGTTAATCATGTTCAGTCTCTTTAGATGGGAGTAGAAGTTAGCACCGAGTGAACCCAAGGATGGGAATACACTGTCAGATGAGGGTGTGATTCTTAGCAGTCATCCTTGTGCTCCAGAACTATGTAGCCAGCATAGGTTGAGACATCAATACCTGTCAGTTGAGGATAGATTAGGTGGCTTAACCTGTCAGATTAGGGTCCCACCATTCTCATTAGAGTACCTACCAGATGAGGGTCACTCACAGCTTGTCTTTACCAATGGTGCGGTATTGACACTCTTCTAATCAGGGCACAGATTGGACCCCAGCTCAGCTATTATAACGCATTTGGGGTATGCCGGTTAAAAAGCTACCTCCCATAATTTTATTCTCGATCTCAGTGAAAGAACTCAGATAGTTCTTCATATTTTAGTACCAGGACTATCAGATACAGTTAATTCAGTTACAGTACGTAACTCAGACGGTTCCATCAGATTCAGGACTATCAGACACAGTTATCCATGTTATCAGAATTTCAGTATCAGTCATGTTAGATGTCAGTAAACCATGTATTAGCGTACAGGTCTATATATCATTCATTCATGATCTCAGTTACTATGTATGCGTGTTTGCACTCTCACGTTCATATTAGTCAGTTAGTTAGCATTGCACATACATGTAACCCCTTTTGCATTTAGCCTACCTCACTCGTATACTCAGTACTTTCAGTTGTACTGATGCATTTGCGCTATGGTTCTTTCTTTTATGTTACACCATAGGTTCAGAGACACGAGTTCCGGATCAGCAGTAGCAGTTGCATTTCAGAATACAGAGTTGCAGTGAGTCCTCTTCATTCGAGGATGATATGATTTAATTTTATTTATTATTTTAGTTAGCTTTTAGTTTACGGAGTTAGTTGGAGACATGTTCCTTCAACTCCCTACTCAGACAGTACTTAGAGGCTTTCAGATTTTAGATTCAGCTTTCAATTGTTTTGGGTATTCGTTACCCCGTATGGATGTTATTGTTTATCAGATATTCTAGTCAGTTGAACCTTATGGCCTGTTGTTCATGTTTTTCTGCATTTCACACATATATTATGCAGTTCACAGGTACAAATATCAGTCATGGGTTAGCTTTGGTCCTTTGGGGTCATAAGCACCGTGTAGCATTTCGGTTCAGCAAATTGAGGCGTTACAGTAGTAAAGTTTCAGGGAAAATATAAACTACGATAAATTCCTAAACACACTCATACTATATATAAATATATCAATACTTAATTAAGAAGATTTATTTCACTGCTTTTATAATAATTTTAAAAGGTTTAATCTTAACATGTTGGGTTGTGCTCAACACAGGCCTATCGCCACCAGTATCTCTTATAATTGTGGATAATGATGTATATTAGGCATATATATACAATTATACAATAACATACATAAGTATATAAATTTGAATGTATGGCGTTGATTTTTTGTATAACAGTGAGTATAGTGTATGATACACCTCTTATAATTTTGTATAATGTTACATATATACAATTATTCAATAGTGTACATAATTACAAATATGTACTGATTTGTATATACAATATTTAAACAATGTATCTGCATTGTATAAGTGTGTATAAAATAGAGAGAAAGAAGAAAACCACTCAATTAAAAAAGTTGTATTGTGTATACAACAATATACAAATCTATGCTAAAAATGGACTTCATCTTCCTTCTCAAATTCAAGAACCAATTCATCCAAAAACACCTTTAAACTACACCAAATCATCCAAAATTTTAGATTTGAGCTCCTCAATACATAATTAATCTTTTATAACTATACCATCTTGAAATAGAGACTAATGACAGACATCTCATTGATGATCATTTATATCAAAAATCAATTGATAGCATTCTGGAGAAAATTGAAGGAAAGGTGTCTTTTAAGTCTTAAATGAAGGATAGGTGACATTGACCAACTTAAAGGGTCAAACATAATTAGAAAACTTAATGAAGCTAATTATGGACTTAATTAATATTTTCAAAACTTTCTAATTTTTTCAAAAATATAAATTAACCCACACCCCTCTCCTCTCTAAATCAACTGTTCTTCTCATCTCTCTCCTCTCTATCTTGATTGTTTCTCTCAAGCTTCTCCCAACCAATAATTTTGCAAATTTTTCCCATCAATCCCCGGCGACTTCAACCTCTCAGCGATAAATAGTTAGGCTTTGAGTTCCTTTTTGACTTTTAACCGCCAATCAACGTGCCAGCATTGCTCTATGGCGACAACATAACCCAACCTGACCTAGGTCCTAGTCATAATGGGCATCCCAAATTCAACCAGTACCAAATACTACCCCTGTTACCCAACCTAACCTCCAACCGCCTGCCCTGAGTTGGGTGAATTTCGAGCATATAACAAGATAGTATGTTTATCCAATTACAGAATTTGGGATATGTCTATAACCAAGACTGACCCATCCGAGTCCAACTGCCCAAACCCAACCGAACCATATCATGACCCAAAATTGAAACCAAACCAAACGATAACCAAGTTCATGTCCATAACATAATATAAAAGGATGGAACAATCATAAATCCAGTTCAATGGTATCATCCCAATACCAATACCAATAAGGATGACACCAATACTGATCCCACCCATTCCAACCCATAGTAGTCACACAAGCCTCTAACCAAAAGAAAAGTAGTATCCAATTGGGACATGCCCCCACCATATCTAAAACCAATATCCATAATATATCTAAAGAATGTAAAAATGTCCATGATGTGAAATGGATCCTTCCAAAGTATGGGAGCTCACTACTTCAATTCAACAGTCGATCCCGAAATCCAATCACTAAGCGAAGAGTAGAATAGCCAATTTCTGCATCTCATGGGGATATAGTTTCCCGAGGATGGGTTAGCAGGTGAACGCTAGCAAGAAACTCAGGATAAGGATAAAATAATTCCATCCAGTAAAATCAAGTAAACCAACCACATGCACACAAACATACATATATATATAACCATGCCAGGAAAGGGAATCGAGTTTAGCGTGCATTTAAACTATTAACTTAGATATGTGTAGCTTAATCATCCTAGAATCACCTATGAACTATATGGGTCCGGTGTAACCCCCTGAACGGGACCCGATGCGTGTAGCCACACAAACCGGAGATGTCATAAGAGTAGAGGATTCCCAAGTACCCTTCGCTCTCCATGATACATATATACAGTGTACTTAGAGGATTCCCATGTACCTCATAGTATCAAATATGGTTTCTATGACCAACCCCTCATGTCGACAAATATGAGTTTCCAGTGCCCATCCATTAGACTTGTACCTTCACGATTAGCTATCACACCCCGCCATTATTTCCTAATTAAAACCACTTCTATCCAACTAAACCATTAGGATAATATTATTAACCAAGGCTATAAGTAGTGGTATCGTCATATCGACTATAGCTTGCAAGCAATGTCCTTAGTCAACCTTTCTATATAAAGGGATTCTCATGTACCCATAGATTAGATTATCAAGTTGACTTGGAGGATTCCCATGTACCCCATAAGTGTTCCATTATTATGTTTTCTTGGGGGAGTCCCATGTACCCCACAAGTTGTTCATTAACATGTTTACTTGAGGGATTCCATTGTACCCCAAAAGAAAGTTTAATTAACCATAACCATGACCACCAAACCTTACCATTTATCCATTCTAAACAATTTAAACCATTAATATCATTTTGGGTTCTATTACCAAATCATACCATGCAATAGTTCCATTAAAAGTCCAATAATATAGTAAAAGCATTTCATAGGCATTTTATCAAACATGTTGGGGGCATTGTGTTTCCAAAACCAATTACAACTACCAATTAACCATTCCCATGAAACCAATTGTTCAAACCGTCATTAAAGCATGTAAGAACATAATTAATACATGGAAAAACCATAATCAAGCATTTAATACCAAAACCCCAACACATATTTTAAAACACCAAAACCATACAAAAATTATGCCATGAAAATATTATTTAAAACATGCCTTTAGTTGGAACTAACAATGATGAAGGAGTAACTTGCCTTATATAAAGAATATGATGGAGAGAAATCACTAACACAGGCCCCAAATAGACCTCCTTAGTGAAACCCTAGCTTTTCTTTACCCAAGAGCCTTAGAGAGAATTGTATAGTGTTCAAGAGAGTTTTCTAAGTGTTTAATGATAGAAAAATAGGGTAAATAGCCTCCCAAATGGTTTAGAAGTTTTAGGGCCTTAATAGGTTAAGTGGGAAAATATTCAAATTGCCCCCACTTAAAATGCATACAAATCCCATCATAGGGTACGACTATACCATACCGGTCATACCTTCCAATATGAGTGGTACCCACCACTCTTACCCTAGGACTCCTCCTTGGACCCAACACTATCCAATATATAATTTACCCAAACCAAGTCGTACCCAAGCATATGACTAGCACTCTTGACCCATACCCCTGACCCGTACCCCTGGAAAAATAGAATCACAAAAGGTTTGAACACTGCCCATCATATGAGTTGAGGATACGACTCATACCTGTAATACCCCGTACTTTTCCTAGCTTGAAAAGTTTCCCCAAGATGAATCTACTTTTGTACATGTGGTATTTTCAAGATTTTCACTTTTTACTATGTGGGGAATTGAATAAGATTTCCATCGATACAAAATTCACCCAAATCCGACACCTGGGTGAAGAGTTAGAGCCTTTTTAGTGAGATGGTGTATCACCTGAGCCTTCAGCACGTCGCAGAGATAGCTTAAATGACAATTGTCAATTTCCAATGTTTCTCTGCGATAGTGGCACGTCGCACCAAACTTTCAGGTCATAGAAAAGGTGGAAACACGATAGCTCTGCATTGCACCACTGTGCAATTTCCCATTTGTCACTTTCCAGTGACTTGGCGCGATAGTGGCGCGTCGCGCCAAGGATGAAAACTGGGAAATTTTCTCAAAAATTAAAGATGTGTCCTAGGGTTAAAAGGGTCAATTTTCCACCCTATATAAGCCTTATAACATGATATTTGGCCATAATTCAGCAACTTATAGTCTATTACTCTCAAAAACTCTCAAGAACAAGCCCTAGGATTTTCATAGAAGGTTCAATTCCAATGGAATTCACCATTAAATTTCACGAATCTCTCCGTCAATCTTCATAAAATCACAAGCTAAGGTATGCATAATGTTCATTCATAGACTCCTTTCGTCCATGAAGCCCAAGAATTTTTTTTCTAAGTTTAAGTTTATGGATTTCTTTATGAATTTCATGTTGGGTTAGTTTTGTTTATGTTGAGAATGATCAATTGAATTCAAATCCATTTTGGGTGATCAATTTTATATGGAATTGATTTATATAGATGTATATGCACGTGAACCTATAAATAAACCCTAGGATGATGAAATTAGAGATGAATCATGATGATTAATTGTTGTATAATGTTCTCTACATATGCTATGCCTACCATGTGTATGATTAAATGCCTAGATGAAGGAACAATGCCCAACTAGTGTGATATCATGAAATGTACAAGCTTATGCATATCACATATTTGATGAAGTGCTTCAATATATGAATTATGAATTGTGTTATTGGTCATGTGTTCAAGTAAGCCATGCTATGTCAGTTTATTCTCATTGAGTCCTGGGGGTACTTGTACCCGAACATTTAGCTATGTGCCTAGAGCCATGTCATGTTTTCATGATCTCTTCAGTCAAGCTATGACCCATAGAACTCAGTCAGTCATGTGACTCAGGAAATCTCAGAAATCTCAGTAATTTTAGTAGCTCAGTAACCTTAGTATTCCCAGTCAATCTCAGTAACTTCAGTATTCTCAGTCAGTCCTCAGAAGTCAGTATATTCCATCAGTCAATGGAACTCAGTAAATTCAGTATAGCTCTACTAGACAATACCACTAGTATCAGTTTAGTTCAGCCAATCAGTTTAGTTCAGCCAATCAGTTCAGTTCAGTTTCTTTCAGATGGGAGTAGGATTCAGCACCGAGCGAGCCTGGAGATGGGGACTTACCCGCTAGACAAGACTGAGATCCCTAGAAGAAATCCCTAAATTCCAGAACTATGTATCCAGCGTAGGTACGAGATACCACACATTAGATAGGATTGACATACTCAGGGATCACTCGTTAGTGCATTTAAATGTATAGGACTGATCCCAGGGGTCACCCGCTAGATTAGGACTGACTCAGCAGCAGTTGTCTTTACCAGTGGCATGATACTAACACCTTTCCAGCTGGGGTTATAGGTTGGACCCCAGTTATCTTAGTATGGGGAATGTCGGTTAGATGAATACATCCCACAGTTTCAGTTACAGAAATTAGGACTTTCAGATACAGTTGATTCAGCTCAGTAATACAGATTTAGAACTGTCAGATATAATCAATCCTTATCATTATATATAGACTACGAGATCACCCATTAGATAGGAATGATCTCAACTATGGTCAATCAGTAGCAGTATAATCAGATTCAGAGATCACCCACTAGGTAGGACTGATCTCAAACTAAGTCAAATCTTCTTTATTATCAGTATACTCAGAGATCCCCCACTAGGTAGGATTGATCTCAGACTAAGTCAAATCTTCTTTATTATCAGTATACTCAGAGATCCCCCACTAGATAATACTGATCTCAGATTCAGTTACTCAGATACAATACGGAACTCTGCTAGTTCCATCAAATTCAGGACTGCCAGACACAATCACTCATGTTATCAGTTATCAGAACATATGTAATCAGTATTCAGCTTCAGGACTGTCAGATACAGTCAACCATACTAGTTCTTCATAATCAGAACTGTTAGACACAGTTATCCATATATCAGTAACATAGTGTCATACCCTCAGTATTCAGTAATATAGTATTCAGTCCTAACACGATCTCAGTTACAGTTATGTAGTCATGCATGTATTCTCACGTTCATGTTCGTCAGTCAGTTATATTTGTTCATGCATATGAACCCCATGCATTTAGACTACCTCACTTGCATACCAGTACATTCAAAGTAATGAAGCATTCATACTATGGTATCTTATACCATAGGTTTAGAGGCACGAGCTCCAGATCGGCAGTAGATTCCAGTCTTAGTAGTCAGAGTTAGAAGTGACTCCTCATCTTTCGAGGACATGATGATTATATTACTATTTTAGTTTCTAGTTTTTTAGTAGATGGAGTTAGTATTAACTCCTTATTCAGACAGTTTAGAGGCTTTCAGACTACGGCATGTCAGGCAGATATTTTAGATTTGTTTTGGTATTGTTATACCATTTTCAGACATTGTGTTATCAGATGTTTGTTCATTATTGAACCTTATGTTCTTTCAGTTTATGTTTCCGCATTATCATATTATATTATGTAGTGTACAAGTAAAGATATTAGTCATGGGTTAGCTTATGGTCCTTCGAGGTCATGAGAACCATATAGTGTTCCGGTTCAGAAAATCGGGGCATTACAGTACCCTAACTCATGACCTATAGTGATCCACTCGTACTCAGATCAAAATTATTTTACTAAGTCTCAGATCATGTAAAGAAAAAACCCAAGCCAAACGACCCGTATCCAACCATACAACTCTTATCAACCTAAGTCGTACCCATTCCAGAAACTAATCTAACCCACCAACCAACACTGGTCAACATACGACCAACCCCTATGAGTCTTATCCCTTCATACGACTAGTACTCCTTAGTCATATCCTGTCCAAAAACTAGAAATCCAAAAAAATTATCTAAGGATAAAAAGTTAGGGTGTTTCACAATAGCTTCAAGTTCTTCATCATCCCTTTCTTTATTCAGAGGTAAAAATGAGGGCTTTTTAGTTATTAAGAAAAAAGGGAACTTAAGACAACTTTTCTTCTAGTATTAGTTAACAATTTTAATATTTGATGCTTAAATTTGAAATAGGGATTGAAAAAAAATCTAATTTCTGGTATTTCTTCTCTTCTTTTTTCAGAGTGAAATATGATTTTTTATAATTATTGTAGATCTTGTTGTCGAATTATTTATTTGATTTGTTGGTGTCTGTTGAGTTTTTTGAATTTTGAATTTTGTTGTTTGTGTTTGTACAAACAAAACAACAATTTTGGTGTTTTTAGTCACTGTTGATGTTCTTGGTGTTTGTGTTGTGCTGGTGTTGCTGGATTGATTTGTTGTTATTCTTGATAAAATTGGTGTATTTGATGTTAAATGGTGCTATTGATGTTGTTCTATTGAACAATATCTTGCTACTAATTTTTTTCCTGCAACAGATGAACCATTTGATGCAACAGATGAACCTTATGATGCAATAGATGAACCATCAATGCAACAACTGAACCATCTAATGCAACAGATGAATCATCTACAATAAATGAATAATTTATTGGGATAAAATCCTATCAACTATTCCAACAGGATGATATGTCCAAGAATTTGACTTCTCCCAACAGATATTTCATCTGTTGATGACACTTCTGTTGGAAGAAATCTAAAAAATATTAATAGTTGATTTGTTACATAGACCAGTCATCTGTTTTACCAGATGAGTGATCTATTGCATAAACCAATTATTTGTCTTAACAGATAAGTGATCTGTTGCACGGACCAGTCATTTGATTCAACAGATGAGTGATTTGTTAAAAGAAATCGCAATAGTATAGAAACTCTTTTTATTGTTTACAATAGAATACTCAGCCATTGCAATAGGTTAGTTACATGTTACAATATATAACACACTTATTGCAACATATGTGTAATCTGTTGGACTATTATTTTACTGTGTTGTATATGTTAGATTTACTGTTATCCTTTTCTTAGTGATGCTTTAATCAATTATAATATTTTTTATTTTCTTATTATTTTTAGATAATATGGATCCCAAAATAAAAGAAACCGAATCAAGTCCAAGTAAAGGAACAATTGAAGAAGTTAGGCTACATCAGCTAATCTTTGAGCTTGCTTTACAAACGTTATCTCAATCAGAAGGAGAAGATAATAACATGGGGATAAGGAATGTTTCAAAAGAGTTGATCCAAAATCTAATAGTCCTTCCACTAAAGAGTTGGTCAAAACCTTCAGCATTGATAGTTATATTGTGAGAATGCAGTGCGATGGTTCCACAGATTTAACTGATGATTTTGCGGTTAAGTCATCCATGGGAAAATATTCTGACACCCATAGAAAAATACTTCAAGACCAAAAATTGGATGCTTATTTCAGGGACAACTGTTTTAGGCAATATCTTGATTTTTCGGAGGACAACAATGCTCGTTTCCAAATGAAAATGGTATATATCTTCGCAACCATAGGTTTATATATGAAAATAAAGATAATATGGATGAGATGTAGATAAATTACTATGGAATGCCTATTTGTTTTGGTTAGATGGAGTTTTCCATAGTTACAGGACTAAAATGTTATCCTCCTTCTCCTTCTCAAGTAATACCTATTCTAACGAAAAAAAACACCCCACACACATAAAAAAGGCAAAGGTAAATCAAGTGATGGTGATGACTTGTTGTCCCTTGTTGGTCCAAGCTTCAAAACCAAAAATCTGATAGAAGCATTGAAAGGTAAAAGACTTTCAAAGAAGCACAAGCAATCATTATGCTTGGTTTGGTTTGTATAATATTTTTTTCGGAGAGAGACGTTAACAACAACATACCACTTGTTTTAATAAAGCTCTCCAAGTATCTTAAGGAATTTAACGACTATCCTTGGGGTTATGAAGGCTTCAAAATGACTGTCAAATATTTGTTGACTCCATTAATGCAAAAAACAATCAACTTATATGGCTTTTTATGGGCTTTCATGGAAAATATTTCCTTTTTTATGATTCATTTATTTTTTATTGAATAATGCTTTTGATTTATTATTGTTATTTTATAGGCTTGGGCATTTGATGACATTTTTTATTTTAGACAACAAGTGAACTACCAGGAAGAAGTTTCATGTTCAAGAATCTTAAGATGGTTGTCAACTAAAATCAATAAAAATAAAAAAATTCTTGATCTCTTCAAATCCCCGAAGGAAGCAGTAAGTCTAATTCTAATTAATTTTCTATTTTAATTAATGATTTTTTAAAATCATTTAATCATCATTCTAATATATGTAATAATTTATTTTAGATTGTGCATCCATGGCTTGTTCTGACGTATCAAGAGTTAAAGATGCCATCTTACTTTACGGT
The DNA here is from genome assembly GCA_030864215.1 of Capsicum pubescens. NCBI lineage: Eukaryota > Viridiplantae > Streptophyta > Magnoliopsida > Solanales > Solanaceae > Capsicum > Capsicum pubescens. The sequence continues at coordinate 268,913,997 of CM061544.1, read as the reverse complement.
CTGTGTAAACTTCATCAGACCCTAAGGTTATTTATAGAATAAAAAAGAAATTGTTTGGAGAAACAACTATCACAAGAAAAACAACAATTTTCGAGGGTGGGCTTGTTGGTGCTGATGTTGTTAGTAGTGATGGAGTTATTGGTGGTGGTAGTGGTGCTCCTGTTAGGGATAATGATGCTCCTCTTGCATTTTTTGAAACAACAAACCATTATGATTATGATCATACTGGTTTTACAAATTTTTCCCCTATAGCGAATGTTCTGCATGCAAATATCAAGTCTGCAAGGAGAAACATGATGGAGTTATTAATGTTATTAATGCATTAACTGCTTTTATAAAGAAATTGACACCTAAGAGGGCTGTCATTCTATCAAAGAGGATTTCATATCTATACACTTCATTAGATATTAAGGCGGCTAAGAAGAGAAGGAATAAAATTTTCAAGGCATCATCAAGCATTGAAAAAAGCAAAATTGCAACTCTTCTTTCTTTGTCTTGCACTTTTGATCAATGTACAAGGGCCATAAGAGAGCCATGAGCTAAATAAGGTGAATAGATATATATCATTTATTTCAAAAAAAAAAAAGACTATATATTTTTTCAACAGATGAGACATCTGCTGAAAATTATCAAACAGATATATGCATTTATTGCAATAGTTTTTTAACCTGTTGCATCAGATGCATTATCTGTTGCAACTTATGTCTCATCTATTTTAGTAAATCAATCAGGTCTTTCTATTATTTTAATTTGTACCAACAAATGACCTATCTACTGCAATAGAAGGGTCATCTGTTGGGAAAAATTAAATCAAGACTTCCTACTATTTTAGTTTGTCCAAATAGATAAGTCATATATTGCAACAGATTGGTCATCTATTGAAAATTATCATACTGGTCTTCATCATATTTTAATTTTCCCCAACAGATGATCTATCTGTTGTAACAGATAGGTAATCTATTTGTGCAATTTAAAATCGGAGAAAGAGTTGTTTGATTTGCAAAAATAAATGAGTTATCCTTTTCCTTTTTTGTATCTCTGTGATTAGCATTGACAATCCTAGCTTCCTAGGTGGATGTCATAGTATGAGCTACTGCTGAACAGCATAATATCACAATTGATAATCCATCAACTTCTTTCAAAGATGAAGAAAAAGTAAAGCCTGTTAATGCGAAAGAATGGAAGAATTACCCGTTTAAAGGTTTCAACATCTCGGAAGAAGCTCCAAAAAAACTAACAAAGTTGATCAACAACTATTCGAAATGGATTGTCGATGGGATGTTAAAGCTTCATGCCAGCAGGTACATATATCATTTTTAAATATATTGATTTATGCAATTCTTGTTGTAAAAACATGACATTAACACATATAAATCATGCAGAAAATAAAATGATGAACACTACAAACTGAACAAATCGGATTTTGGTTTTGATATATTCGACTTTGTTGTTGTACATTCCAGAATGAAGAATTGATGCTATTTGATGTCACAGCCCCAGACTTGCTGGAATGATGAAGTTTAAATGTCATATATCTTGCTATTAATACTTTATTTAATTATATCTGTGTATTAATTTTATTTTCATGTATCTAAAATATTTGATAATATATACAATACATCGATGTCATTTTTTACTACCTTCAAAAGAAGTCCAAGTTGCAAACACAAGAACAATATAGATACATGACATGCAATTATTTGTACAAAGTTTACATCAATAATGCCTACGATAGGTATTGTCAACAACATCCGAAAGTTTTCTGAAATGAGGAATGCTTAATCAACATCATCAAAGGTTTGAGCATTCTAGCTAGCCTACTTTGGAATTTGGTCGACGAAGTGTACATCCCAATTAATTGCGGTGATGAATTCCATTGGGTGTTGGTTGTCATCATTATAAAAGAGAAATACATCCGAGTTTATGACTCATGTTAGGAAGGAGGTGTTCTGGACCATCATCTGAGATATAAAAGTTGGCCAAAATATTACCTACTTACCATGATATAAGTGGCTTTTGGACCAAAAGGTTCATATTGATTGATCGATGATTGAAGTATACCGGGATAAATTAGAAAATCCATTTGATGTAGAATATGTTGAAGGAATTGCTCAACAACTCATTGGTAGACTATAAGTATCAATCAAGTATCATGATTTAGTTTCACTTCATAAATTTTACAATGCTTACATTAATTGCATGATACAGATTATCTAATTTTTCAAATGCAGGGATTGCGGTATTTTGGTTGCCGCTTACGCCGAGTATTTGAGCAATGGATTACAAGTACCAAATGATGGACTTGATACTGGATTACTTCATAAAATATATGCTACATTTTATGGAAATACAGAAAAGCAAAAGCTCAGACACCGCACGCAAGTGACATTAAAGATCCACGACGATCAAAGCCGAATTTCATAGCATCGAATAAAGAACAACTTGTCCATATTAAGTAGATCTTGACAGTGTGAGTCTGTCAAAGTAATAACCTCTCCGTAGGAATTGTTGGTACCAAAACTTAAATTGTTAATTTATTTGTTGAGTAGATCATCTGTACCCATAATAATTTCTTACATTTCATTTATTTATTTATTTAATTCATGTAATTTCTGAAGGCTTTAATTTATCTGATTTGGTCTATGTTCTTCTTAGATTTGAACTTATTAATTGAAATGGAATACTAGATTTGAATATTACAACAGATAATGTATTTTTTGCAACAGATGATATATCTGTTGGAAATTATCAAACAAATTTAGACATATGTTGCAACATGTAGGTCATCTGTTGGAAATTATCAAATAGGTCTTCCTACTGTTTTGATTTGTTCCAATAGATGACCTACTTGTTACAACAGATAGACTTAGATATAAACATCTGCATAATGTAACAGATGATCAACCTATTACAACAGATAAATTATTTGTTAGAACAGATAGACTATCTGTTACAATAGATAGACAATATATTGCAGTACCAAAAATTCAATTTTCATCAAATATAAAAATTGTCATAAAATAAAAATTATCATAGTGTTTGTGTTTCTACATCTTCATTTTTATACACAGGCTCCAAGCATTTAGTTAGTACCCCATAAGCCCAGTCCTCTTGCATCCTTTCCATAGTGCTATCGCATAGAAAGGTCAATGGGTTGGATATTTCTATGCCGGTTAGCAAACATTCGATGTATGCAACCGCGTACGACCCATATGCAGCACCAATTATGTTTTTGGAAGTCAAAATCCTTTGTTTTCTTCAACCATTTTGCTGGCAAGCAATTCATTAGTTTACTCTGCCTCAACAAGTTAGGGAACAATGCCAACAGTGGTTGCATCTTGTTAAAAAAATCTACCTCATCGGAGACAGGTAAGTTACAGTAATAAAACTTCATTATTCCCTTCTCGAGCAGTATCTCAATAGCCAAAAAATATTTTTTTCTCTATATTCATGACTAGAAGAATCCTCTTTGCTTTGGTCTAGTCCTTTTCATGTGGATATGGCCTCTTCCTCTAACATAATTAATCATATCTTCATCCCATTCGAACCCAGAAACTAAAGAATTAAATCCTGGGCCACCGAGAATTGACACTATCTTAATAATCTCATTGTACCTATACTTTAAATTATTGTAGAAGTTGAGGTCCATTATCCTATTGCCAGCATCATAAGCATCCGGGTAGGCTAATTGTCTTCCCCTCATGAGATAGAGAATTTCATCAACATATTGTGATATAAGAAGACAATTTTTAAATAGGTTAGTAATTTTAAAAAAAAAAAGAAAAACAAAGTGGAAACATGCAACGGATGGACCATCAGTTGCACAGGGTTTTCTGAATCTGCTAACAAATTACTCATTTAATGCAACTTATGCAACAAATGGGTAATCTGTTGAAACAGAAACACTACTAGTTGCACCAGAATATAGAGCCATTGCAACAAATGACACATCTTTTACGTAGCTTCTTCTTCATGGAGTAGATTAGAAGGCTGGGTTAAGAAAAGTAAACTTACCATGTCCACGTACCACACGTCCATATATGTCATCTTCTTAAAGTCTTAGAGGGAAAAGGTATTCATGGTGAAGGTTTTTGCGCATTGCTTGGAATTTATAGTCTTTCCCAAAGCAACCTTCTATTTGGCGTCAAGTTCCGCGTATATGTCCACCTCCTTCAACGGTCCCTAAACTTCAAAAACTTTTGGAGAAGGAGGAGTTGCAATTTTTTTGGTTTTATAATTGAGAGTATATGTCTAATTGCTTTTTTCTTCTTCCTAACCTCCACTGTAAGAGTGTATGACTCACTCACATTCTTGGATGGTATGACATCTCTCTTGGATTACAATTCCTTGACAACTTTAGAGATAGTATCTATCTTTTAAAGAGTTTATCCTGTCTGTCCATACAGTCTTTGAATTTGCAAAGAGAATATGAGGGTAAAAAGGGTAAGAGGGACCATTGTAAGGGTGAGAGAGACCGGTTTAAAGGTGAGAGGTACCAGTCTAAGGGGTGATTTCAAACATATTTATTTTTTATTGAGAATCAACATGAACATTATCACGACTGGAAACAGCATCAGCATCAGTATGAATACCACTAACATGAACAACTCCACCAGCAATATCCTCAAAAGCAATACCTGAATTTGTTGCAGCAGGTTAGTCATAAAAAACCTCAACATAAGCCTGACCTTGCCTAACTGCTATTCTTATGGTTGTTGATCCAGCCAATTCCTTTTTTATTAACTCTATTATTGGGTCTGTTATAATATCAACGAGTCCTAGAGTAATAAAAGAAGCCATCCCCAACTCCTGTTTAGTGGACAAGATTCATGGATGCACAAACTAGAAGAAAGGAAAGATATGTTTAAATCAAATAATAATTTGCAGTTAATTGGGTAATGTTTTCACACATACAACTTATGCAACAAATGATCTTTATGTTGCAACAGATTATATATATGTGACAACAGATTAACCATCTATTGCATCAGTTGCAGTAGATGGGTAATCTGTTAAGTTAGGTTCAGATCAACAAAGCAATAGATAGGTAATATATTGCAAAAAATGACTCATCTATCGCAACAAATTACCAATTTGTTGAACCAGATGGGTAATCTGTTAAGATAAATTACAATAGATGATCCATCTGTTGCAACATATGAATAATCTATTTCAATATCTTTCTTTGAGTCAAATTATTTTACTTGAAAGAAGACTTACTGCATCATTCAAAGGGTTAAAGAGATCAACCTTCTTAATTCTCATGTTGCTCTTTGCAGCCAACGACCTAAGGATCCTTAGATAAGAAACCTCATCCAGGTAGTCCTTGACCTTCTTTCAAAGGGGATGAATGGCTTCAAATACCCAAGCCCAAAAAATGTAAACAGGAAGCATACACAAAAAATTCATAATTATTATTCAATATAATTATAAAATAATTAACGCGTAAATAAATAGTGATTAAATTTACCATAAAAGCCCAAGAAAAGTTGTATAAGGAGATCATCTTTGGGGATAGCTTTGTCAATAAATATTTGACAATCAACTTGTAGTTGTCATATCCCTAGGTATAATTTTTTAATTTCTCTAAATCCTCAACAAGCTCCAACAAATTATCTTCGATGACTTTGTTGACGTCTCTGGCCAATATAACAAAATGGGCAAACCAAAATAAGCACAATTGCTACTTGTACTTTTTTGGTATAGATTTTCCTAGAGATATTCTAACAATGTCATGGATCGGTAGCCATGTCCAACAATGTCCAATAACCCATCTATTTTTTCCTTTCGTTTGTTGGTTTTGGTGGGTGGTTGCTTGGATAATTCCTTGCCTTTATTTGATGGTATTGGTTTGGTTGTCCTGATTTCCTTGGACATTTTATGGGGTGTTTACTTGTGAGAGGTTCTTTTGGATGATCACATCTCAAGCCTGTCACTATGGCAAACTCTTTCATGCCAAAATAATTCAGCATGCCACAGTATTTGATCCAGATTTCGTCCATCTTTTTCTCATTCTCCTTCAAATCATTATCATCCCCCACGTACTTCATCTTGAGCTTGAGAAGACCATATACCATGCTCATTTGGAAATGAGCATTATTGTCCTCAAGCAGCTCAAGAAAGTGTCCAAAGCAGCTCTTCTTAAAAAAATCCTCTAGTTTTTCCTTCTTCATAGTGTTCCTAAATTCATCAAAAGGTTTCCTCAACAGAGATTTAACTACAAAATCGCTAGTTAATTCTACGGGGTTATTTATCGGCATCTCAACTTGAAACCTGTCAATACTAATAGTTTTGAGAGGATCATGCTGGGATTTCGATCTTAATTCACGCCCCATTGGTGATGCATTATCATCATGTTGATCATCATCATATTTCTCACTTTCCACTTCCTTCTCTTCTTATTTATTTTCTTTTTCTTCCTCCTCACTTTTATTTTCCTCACAAGTCTCTACATACCCTTCTTTACCTCTCTTAATATCATTTTTATAACTTTTCTTAGCTTTACTTTTCCCTACTGAGATTGTTCAGGAAGTTCCTTCGAATTCATCTGTACTCTAGCTTTTTTTGTTAGGTGGTTAGAAGTTGATCCACTTTCAGCTACTTTTCTTTTGGGAGATATCTTTTAACTACAAACAACAGGAAAAACAAAAAAATACATTACAATTGATATCTACATAATTTTTTAAAAAAGGTAAGACAAATTTCAATAATTTTTTATCCACCATATTACAAAAAAAAATCCACTAGATAACCCATCAGTTGAAACATATGAATTATCTATTACGACAGATGCATAACCTGTTGCAACAGATGAAAAACTTGATGGATGAGATCAAAACAGCCTTGCTACTAGTTTGTTTTATGCCAACAGTTGAAACATTTGTTGCAACAGATGAGGAATCTGTTTGAAGACCAATGTTAATATCTCCTAACAGATGTTCCACCTGTTGCAATGGATGGACCACCACCACCAACAAAACCACCACCAAAAACACCACCAACACCAACACTAATGCCACTAAAACTAACACAACCACCAAAACCACCAACACCACTAACACTACCACCAATACCAACATCACCACCAATACCAACACCAACACTATCACCAATACCAAGACCACCAACGCCACCACAAAGACCACCACACTACTACCAATACCACCAATACCAACACCAACACCAACACCAACACCACCAATACCAACACCACCATCAAGACCATCACCAAGACCACTACCAACACCAATACTAATGCCACCAATACCAATACCAAGACCACCAACAACACCATCAAGACCACCAACACCAACACTACCACAAACACCATCCAATAATACCATAATAATCAATGAAATATTACAACAAAAACTAGGATTTTCTCGAGTTCTTCCTATGTTTTTATCATCAAAACTCAAAATTGTTAACCCATTCTCAAAGATAATACAACTAAAAGTCTCATTTTTCATCATTAACTAAAAGTCCTAATTTTTAGAAAAAGGAACAAATGTAGAACTCTTTTCAAACTTTGTTACCTGTGAAGACAGAGAAAATAATGGATACAAGTAAGAATGAAGTCAAAAATATTAATTATGTGGTCGTAAATGGGAAGAAAATTAATCTATTGTGAAAGGTTTAGCAATATGTTGAGTAGTTATTGTTTCTATTATTGAAAGAGAAAGAAAAGAGTGAGAACTCAAGATTTAAAATGATGAAACGTTTTTCCCACAAATGGATGATTTGTTTTTTGGAAAAGAATAACAAGTTTTGAAATTGTTAATTGGTTTGAATTGATCTTAATTAATTTCTTAAAAGAGAAAAACTTTAATTGTTTCATCATAATAAATTATATTAAGTTCAATTAGAACATTAATGAATTTAATATTATTTTAAATAATAATTTAATATGAATCATTTCAAATCAAATTGGTCAGTCGACCACTCAGGTCAGGACGAACGTAACTCCAACATCATGCAATTGCAATGACTCAATTGAAATTGTAGTTGAACCTATCAACCCATCCCTAATTCTAGTTAAATCAATAATAATTTAATATGAATTATTTCAACTTAAACTGATCAATCGGCTACCCAGGTCAGGATGAACGCAACTCCAACATTATGCAATTGCAACTACTCACTTAAAATTATAGTTGACCCTATCTACCCATCCCTAATTCTAGCTAAATCAATAATTATATTTTAAATAATGACTTGATATGAATAAATAGAGGACTAACCTATTACAACAGATGACACAACTGTTGAAAATTATCAAATAATCATAGACATATATTAAAAAAGATATTCAACCTATTGCAACAAATGATGTATCTGTTGGTCATCATCTAACAAATAATTTCATATCTTGAAAAAGATGACTTATATGTTGCAAATTATTAAAAAGATAATGAAATTTGTCATAACAGATGAATTATTTGTTAGAAATTAACAAATAGATTTTTCTATCTATTGCGCCAAATGACTGATCTGTTGGAAATTTTTAAATAGATATAGACATCTATTGCAACATATGAATTATCTGTTTTAAGATCTTTTTTTAATTTTAAAGCAATTTTCTATCCGAAATTAAAAAAAAACTAAGGCAGTAAAAATTTTTATTGGATAACTCAAAAATCACCCCCTTGAGTTAGTTTATCTTGTCTTTTCAATGTCACCGTCACCGTCTCCTTGTTCTCCTCAAAGATTTTCACCACTATAAATTATTTATTTAATAAATATTTGAACCCATCTCTAGAATTATCTCTCCTTCAATCATAAAATAATTTATCTCTCTTCTTTCTCTTTCTCTCCTCTTTAGGGTAATCCCAACTGTCTCTTTTTTATCTTTTTTCTCTCTTTTCTCTCATCTTTCGTCTGAGTATCCTTTTGGATCTCAACTGATCTATATCTTTTCTCGACTAAAATTGATGTTTTGATCCCTTTGCTTTTGACATGATAGGTATGGTTCACTATTGCTCTCGCCTTCTCATCTTCTTCTTTGCATGTTATTTAAATTAGTTATTTAGATTTGTTGTTTTTATTTATTTACTCATTACCCATATCCTATTTATTGAGAAAATTGAAGAAAAGGTATCCTTTAAGTCTGCAAGGAATGAACCGTAGTCTTTATAAAAATATATAAAAAAAAAATCATCCGTTGGGAGAACTTAAAAAGCCTTATTGGTAGTATCAGTTTTCTTTTTCTTTGTTTCTTTGTTGTTGATGTTGGTGGTGGTGTTGGAGTTGTTGAAACATCTGTTGTTGGCATTGTTGGTGTTGTTGATAGTGTTGGAACATATGGTGTTATTTATTTATTGTTGACATTGTTGGCGGTGGTGTTGGTGGTGTTGGAACATATGGTGAAAGATATTAATATATGTCTTACAATAGATGACCCATCTGTTGCAACAGGCGGAGCACCTGTTAGCAAGGCTGGTTTGATTTATTCCAACAGATAACCCATATATTGCAATATGTCGGTCACCTATTATAACAAATGTGTCACCGGTTGCAACAGATGGATAATCAGTTACAATAGATGAATACTCTGTTGGAATGCTTGTTGTAATATGTTGTATTTATTGAATTTTGTGTTACTCTTTTTTTAAATTATGCAGACATCAATTGTAATGTTCTGTTTATTCTTCTCTTATTTGACATCAATTATTTTTTTAGAGTTTGTAGATAAAAGGAAGTTAAAGTGGATCAACTTTTGCCCGACCAACATAAACGGCTAATGTAAAGATGGGTTCGAAGAAATAAGCTACTTCCAGATGGAACCACTTCATATGTGGCAGGTATGTATTACTGATCATGTTATCATGAAAACACACATAGAGTACACTGATTTTGTGAATTATTTGTTTAACGATTAGGCATTAATCATTCAAACAAGATATCTGCAATTTTACAATTATGTTTGATAGGTCTGAACTGATAAGACTGAGGGACCTGGTAGGTGGTCTCCATATCCTGTTATGGTTTAATGATGGTTTTACAAATGTTAATTATCAAGTTTGGTGAAGGAATTAAGTTTTGGTGGCATTATAAAAAGATTCAATAGTGATCGAACTAATTTTAAGATTTCAAAGGGACTTTTGAACGCCTTCGAAGCATCACACTACTGCAACCAAGAACGAAATTCAATATAGTTATTATCCTAGCCCAAATGTATATGGTTGGTTGCTTAGGGTGATGATTATACAACAGAAGGTGCGGTAGGAGAATACCTTCGAGGGAAAGGACAGTTGATAAAGATTATATCATCCCAGACCTTATTAAAGAAGAAACAAAGGGTACCAAGGAACGTTTAGCGAATCTGGATGATAAAATTGACTTAAAACATAAAAAATCTTAATGAGGTACAAATATGAAAGTGTATCCAATAATAAAAATCTGCCAGTCATCTATTTCATAGTAAAATGGTAAAGTGGACTTCAACTGGACACTTTGATAGGTATACTACGACTAGTTAACATGGTCGAAATGATCACCTCCAGAGAAAATAATAGAACACCAAGGAGGCAGCTTTGTGGACACCGAGGGTTGAAATGATGTACAGTAAAGAATAAAACTTGCTCCAAGAACTTCTGAAGTTGAAGAAATCAAACCAGGGTGGCAATTTTAGAAGTTACACTTGCATCCTAGGACTTTAATTTGTGGTTCTAGTCACGTCAATCGCAGTAAAACAAAAAGGCTTGGGATTTCTGCCCTGCTTCTTACGTTTTTGTTTCCACTTCTATTGACTTGATTAGAACCACAAACAGAAGGCATAGGATGCAAGTTAAAATTTAGAAATAGTCGTCTTGCCTTTATTCCTTATTTTAACTTCAGAAGTTCATGGTGCAAGTTTCATTCTTTAATGTACATCATTTCAACCCACAGATCCTGCAAAGTTGCTTCCTTGGTGTTCTGTTATTTTCTCTGGAGGTGATCATTCCAACCATGCTAACTATAATACCCTATACGTTCATAGTTCATCTCAACCCTTAGTGCTTGCATTTGACGTTTAGAACCTAAAAATAACACCAAGTGTTGAGGAATTTAGTCACATTTAGACCTCTTAACTTTTAAGATTTTAAAGTTGAATTTTCGGTCTTTAATACAATAGTTTTTGAGTTGATTTATGTTAAGGGGTGTAAGGATCATGTCTCGGGGAAGTTTCAGAATTTTCAAATGAGGCTAGGACCACATTTAGATTTCCAAAACAGCAACTCACTGCGATTGTGGCACATCACGGTGGCTATAGTGGTGATCACTTCACCGCTCCACAATGAAGTTAAAAATGGCAATTGTTAAATTCTAGAAAGTCATCGCGATTGCATTGCATCGCGGTGGAATCGCAATGACAGCTTTGATGCATCGCAGTGAAGGCCCAATTGGCGTTCCAGTTAGGAATTTTAATTTCCCAAGGGTAGTCTTGTCATTTTCCCCCACCCCAAGTCGTGAAAATAGAAGATTAGACATTATTCTAAGCAAATTACACCTATTCTCCATCAAAATCCTCTCCAAGAAACCCTAATATAACTTTAAGAAATCCAAAGCTTCATCATTCTCTCTTCAAGATAATCAAGAATTCAACTTTTCGAGTACAAGAAACATCAAGAGAAAGCTTCAAGAACATCATTAGGAATTCAAAGTTAAAGTTTCTACATCAATTTAACCTAATAAGGTATGTGGGGTTATGAACAAGGATACTCTTTCATCCTTGTGTCCAAAACAAGTTTTAAAGTTGAATTTACATGAATTTCAATTTAGGGTTCATGCCCAATTATCATTATTTGAAGTTTATGAAGTTACATGTTATTTAAGTGTTGAATTTCATTTTTTTTTCACAAGTTATGCGTCTGACTTAATTTTACATATTGAGAATTGAATTTCATTATCTTGACTAGAATTGTTAAAATATTTCAAGATTAATGTTATTGAGCATAAAGTTTGTTATGATTTGACATGAGTTTCAAGAATGGGTTTTAAGTCCCAAGTTTAAATCTTGATATTTTAAGAAAGATGATGTCTAAGCATGTATTCAAATTTTAAGAAAGATGTGATCTTGATCCTAAACTAAGACAAGGAATCCACATTATTCATAGAGCTTATGACTTAAAGCAAAGAGAAACATTACTGGTTTTCCTTACAAACCTTCATGCTATTTTAAGGTGGATTTCCTATAGTCTGAGCGATAATTATGGGAGTAGTATTTAGCACCGAGTTGGGTATGATTCCAAAGGTCTCATGCCCCAAAACTACGCGTCACCATAGGTGTAAGAGTGCCCATAGTGGGCTAAGTCAGTGATTACTTAAGACAAGGTTCCATTCCAATGGCAAGGGTAGAACAACTCTCCCCAACATGGGTAAGACGTTGGACTCTATGAAAGCTTACATGGTTTATGTCGGCTAGAAGAAACTCCCAATAGAAAGAGTAAAAGTACAACTTCTAGAACTACATGATGGCTCACAAAGACTGTCTTTATGCTCTATTACATTATGTTTATATTTCGCAGATTTTGCTTTATTTATGCCAAGGTGAGTAATTTACACTTAGCATGCATTCTTTACAAGTTAGATGCACATTTGGTTACTGCTTTTACTTTTGCATTCACCCCCACATGCTCAATACATTCCAAAAGTATTGATCCACATATACATCTATGTGCTACTTTGTCTTATAATATAGGTTCAGGTGCCTAGTTCCAGCAGCGTGATTGATCGTGAGCATCTCTACCTACATCCTGAAAGTTAATGAGTCCTCATAGTGTAGGGACCCTGTTATTAAGATTGCCAGCTTTCTAAAGTAGTTCGTTTAGTTGTTTTTAGTCATTTTGAGTCAGCTGGGGGTCTGTCCTAGTGGCTCTCTAGTTAGTAGTAGTAGAGACTTGTTTGACTGTTAGATAAATTTAAGATTGTAAGTGTTGGTTTTCCAGATTTCTAAGTTAAATGTTTTTAGATATTATGTTCAGTTAAACTCAACACGGTTCAGACAGTAATTTAGTATTCCAATGTTATCGTATGTTTAGATTATCTTTATTTGAGTTTCAAAACTTGTTGAAGGCTTACAGGGTTAACTTGGGGCTAATCGTAGTCCCGAGCACCGTGTGACATCTCAGGACACATTTTCAGGGTGTTACAAACTTGGTATCAGAGCCTCAGGTTTAAGGATTCCTAGGAAGTCAGACAAGTCGTGTTATGTAGAGTCTTGATCATGGGTGTGAAGAGCGCCACATTTATGAGCAAGAGGATATTGAATAATTTAAAAAATTATTCCTTTTCTTTCATAAATCTATCGTGCTTATAGTGTCTCTATCTGTTTTTAACTCGTGCTCTTACATGACAAAAATATGCCTCCTCATCGAGCTAATGCACGTACAAATAATAACCAGCCACCCCAGCCTGTTGTTCCTCTGAATGACTATGTGTCCCATTCTAAATTTTGAGTTGCCTTTCAGGTGTTGGCCCAAGCCATGACTGCCAATGTTCAGGTCAACTATCAGGCTGCAATCCTACTTTGCCAGAATGGTGATTAAACTGCAGCCAGTATTCATGACTTTATTAGAATAAATCTACCTAAATTCTTTGGATCAAAAGTAGGTAAGGACCTACAGCTCTACATTGATAAGGTGAGGAAGATCACCTAAGTTATGTATATTACTGAGGAGAAGAGTGTGGAATTGGCATCCTATAGGATAAAGAATGTTGCCTATGATTGGGTTGTTATGTGGAAGAATGGTAGAGGGGAGAATGCAGTCTCTATAAGTTGGCAGGTTTTTCAGGATGTATTTTTGAATAGGTCTTTCCATGTGAGTTGAGAGAATAAAAGGTGGAGGAGTTCATGAACCTGAGGCAGGGCTCGATGACAGTGAAGGGGTACTTCCTTAAGTTCAACCAGTTGTCTAAGTTTACTCCCGATTTAATAGCCGACCCTAGATCTAGTATGAGTAAGTTTGTTACGGGAGTGTCTAGTTTAGTAGTCAAGGAGTGTAGGACTGCCATGGTTTTTTGGGGATATAGATCTTGCTAGGCTGATGATACATGCTCCACAGATTAAGGAAGAGAAGTTGAAGGAGAGACAGAGGGGAAATAAAAAGGCTAGAAATGGATAGTTTGAGTATGGCCAAGCAAGGTCTGGAGGGGGTAGTCGTTCGCAGTTTTAGGGTCACTCACATATGTTAGCGCCATCTTCAGTTAGTGCTCCCACACCCAGAACTATGCAGGAGCAGCGGGGTAGGACTTCTATGTCCAGGTCTCAAAAAAGTGTGGGTAGAAGGCCCAATTATTTGCCATGTGCTAAGTATGGTAAAACTCATCCTGATGAGTGTTTGTGGGGACAGAAAAGGTGTTATGGATGTGGCAAGTTGGTTTATGGAATAAAAAAGTGTCTATATACTAAGCAAGAAAGCATGGATGTTTATCTCTAGACTCAGGATACTAGTGCTCCAACTTCACTAGGTCGCCCAGTACCTCCTCAGGGTACATCATCCAGTATCGGTGGAGGCCAGCGCCCGAATTGGTTTTATGCTTTACCATACCATCAAGAGTAGGAGAGTTCACCAGACATTGATACTGGTATGCTTCGTGTCTTTCATCTTTATGTTTATGTATTGTTAGACCCTAGGTCAAATCTCTCTTATGTTCTTCATTAGTTGTAGTAAATTTTAGGGTAGGTCCTAAAAATCTCCCTAATCCCGTCATAGTTTCCACCTTATTGGGTGAGTCAGTTGTTGCCAAGCGAGTCTACAGAAAATATCCTATCACTTTTCTTCAGAAAATTCTATTAGCATACTTAATAGAGTTAGATATGGTTGACTTTGACCTTATTATAGGCATGGACTGGCTCTATTTCTATTATGCATCTATAGATTGTCGCACCCAATTAGTGAAGTTTCAGTTCCCTGATGAGCCAGTCTTTGAGTAGAAAGGTAATTCGGTGTCTCCCAAGATTTATTTTATATCCTATTTTATGGCCAGAATGTTGATATCAAAAGGGTGCATTTATCACACTAAGTCTGAGACTCCAATAGTTCAATCAGTCCGTGTAGTAAATGAGTTTCCTAAAGTTTTTCCCGAATATCTGCTAGGGGTACCTCCCAATAGAGAAATAGAATTCAGTATTGATGTTCCTCCTAATACTCAGCCCATCTCTATTCCTCCATATCGTATAGCTCCAACTAAGATTAAAGAGTTAAAAAAAGCAACTTAAAGACCTCTTAGATAAAGGTTTAATAAGGCCAAGTGTCTGTCTATGGGGTGCTCCCTTCCTGTTCGTGCATTAGAAAAATGGCTCTCTCCAAATGTGCATTGACTACTATCAGTTGAATAAAGTCACAATCAAAAACAAATATCCGCTTCTTAGGATTGATGACTTATTCAACCAACTCCAAGGTGCATGTTACTTCTCTAAGATAGACCTTAGATCCTTCTATTACCAACTTAGAGTAAGGGAATATGATATTCCAAAGACAGCTTTCAGAACTCGTTATGGTCACTTTGAATTTCTAGTCACGTCCTTTGGGCTAACAAATGCCCCAGTACTTTCATGTACTTGATGAACCGAGTGTTCAAACAATATTTAGAAATATTTGTCATAATCTTTATCGATAATATCCTGGTCTATTCCCGTAGTAAGAATGATCATTCAGACCACCTTAGAATAGTGTTGCAAACTCTTAGATCAAAGAAGGTGGTTAGAATTGTTGAAAGATTATGACATGGATGTTTGCAACATTTGGGCAAGGCCAATGTCGTGGCAGATTCCCTTAGAAGACTGGCTATGGGTAGTGTTTCTCATGTGGAGAGTGATAAGAAAGAATTAGTTCAAGAAATTCATCGGTTGGCTAGATTAGGTATTCAGTTAGTTGACTCAGCTGAGGGGAATGTTTGGATCCAGAGTAGTTTAAAATCTTCTTTAGTTTCCAGAGTAAAGGAGAAGCAAGATAAGGACTCCAGTTTGGTTAAGTTAAAGGAGTCAATCAGAGATCAGAAAGTAGAGGTTTTCTCCTAAGGGGGAAATTATGTGTTGATATATTAGGGTAGACCGTGTGTGTCATGTGTCGATGGTTTGAGGCAGCGAATTTTGGAGGAAGCGCATAGTGAGCGTTACTCCATCCACCCAAGCACTACTAAGATTTATCGAGATTTGTGAGAAGTCTATTGGTAGCGTGGTATGAAGAAAGATATTGTAGAGTTTATGGCTAAGTGTTCTAATTGTCAATAGGTAAAGGTGGAGTACCAAAGGCTTGGTGGAACCTTGTAGGAGTTTAGTATTCCCATCGAGAAATGGGAAGAGGTGAACATGGACTTTGTTACAAGGCTACCTCATTTGTGTCGTCAGCATGATTTGATTTTATTTGTAGACAAATTGACCAAATCAGCCCATTTCTTGCCAGTTCACATATCCTACTCAGCTAAAGACTATGCTAACCTGTATATTACAGAGTTAGTTGGATTGTACGGAATTTCTTTGTCCATCATTTTATATAGGGGCACTCAGTTTACCTCTAACTTTTAGAAGTCCTTTCAGAAGGGTTTTGGTACCCAGTTAGATTGTACGGAATTTCTTTGTCCATTATTTTAGATAGGGGCACTCAATTTACCTCTAACTTGTGGAAGTCCTTTCAGAAGGGTCTTGGTACCCAAGTTTATCTCACTTTAACTTTTCACTCTCAGACATATGTTCAGGCAGAGAGGACCATTCAAACCCTAGAGGATATGTTGAGGGCGTGTGATCTTGACTTCAAGGGCAGCTGGGATGATCACTTGCCGTTTATTGATTTTGCCTAAAATAATAGTTACCACTCTAGTATTCAGATGGCCCCATTTGAGGCTCTTTATGGGAGGATATATAGGTCACCCATCATTTGGTTTGAAGGGGGTAAGGCTACTTTGATAGAGCCAGAGGTGGTATTTGAAGCCATGGAGAAAGTCCAGTTGATTCAAGAGAGGTTGAAAATAGCTCAGAGTCGTCAAAAATCTTATACAACTGTGAGAAGAAGGGATCTTGAGTTTGAAGTCAATGACTTAGTTTATTTGAAAGTTTCACCCATGAAGGGGGTGAAGAGATTTGAAAAAAAAAAAGCTTAGTCCCCGATATGTTGGCCCTTATAAGATATCGAGTCGTGTTGGGAAGGTGGCGTACGAGCTTGAATTTCCTTCAAACTTGTCATCCGTTCACCCAGTGTTCCATGTATCCTTATTGAAGAAGTGTATGGGTGATCCAGCTATTGTAGTCCCACTAAAAAGCACAGATATTCAAGATAGCCTTTCATACAAAGAATTTCCAGTTGAGATTCGTGATCGCTAAATTCATAGAATAAGGAACAAATAAGTTCCCTTGGTCAAAGTTCTTTGGCGAAATCAGTCTATTGAGGGTGCCACTTGGGAAGACAAAGCAGACATACAAACCAAGTACCCTCATCTTTTCTCTGCAAACTCAGACTCAGCCTAAGGTAACAGTCTTCCTTAGATTATTTCTTTTCCCATTCTCAGTTTCAGCCATATGAATATCTTCATGTCATTTCATGCATTCACTAATTAGTTCATTCGTTTATCATATTTTTAGATTCAGTCATGCAGTTATGTTTTCAGCTATCCATACCAATACATGATCTCAAATCCTTAGTATCCTCAGCTTAACTAGTATCAATCGAGGACGAATATTCCCAAGAGCGAGATATTGTAATACCTTGTACGTTCTTAGTTTAGCTTAGCCCTTAGTGCTTGTATAAGACACTTAGAACCTGAAAATAACACCAAGTGTTGAGGGACTTAGTCATATTTTGACCTCTTAACTTCAAAGACTTTCAAGTTGACCTTCTAGGCTCTAAGATGATAGTTTTTAAGTTGATTCGTGTTCAGGCATGTAAGGAGCATGTCTCGGGCAAGTTTTTGAATTCTCAAACGAGGTTGGGACCACGTTTGAATTTCCAAAATAGCAGCTCACTGTGGTTGTGGTACGTCACGGTGGCTATAGTGGTGTTCATTTCACCGCGTTGCAATGAAGTTTAAAATAACAATTGTCAGATTCCAGCAAGTCACCCAATTGCACCGCGTCACGGTGGAATCACAATAATAGCCTTGGCGTATCGCAATGAAGGCCTAATCGGCGTTCTAGTTACAAATTTTAATTTCCCAAGGGTAGTCTTGTCATTTTTCCCCACCTCAAGTTGTGAAAATAGAATAATAGACGTTATTCTAAGCAAATTATACCTATTCTCCATCAAAATCCTCTCCAAGAAACCCTAATTTAACTCCAAGAAATCCAAAGCTTCATTATTCCCTCTTCAATATAATCAAGAATCAAACTTTTCTGGTTCAAGAAACTTTAAGATAAAGCTTCAAGAACATCATTAGGAATTCAAAGTTAAAGTTGCTACATCAATTTAACCTAATAAGGTATGTGGGGTTATGAACAAGGATACTCTTTCATCCTTGTGCCTAAAACTAGTTTTATAGTTGAATTTATATGAGTTTCAATTTAGGGTTCATACCCAATTATCATTATTTGAAGTTTATGAAGTTACAAGTTATTTAAGTGTTGCATTGCATATTTTCTTTCACAAGTTTATGTGTGTGACTTGATTTCACATATTGATAATTGAACTTTATTATCTTGACTAGAATTGTTAAAGTATTTCAAGATTATTGTTATTGAGCATGAAGTTTGTTGTGATTTGACATGAGTTTCAAGAATGGGTTTGAAACCCCAAGTTTAAATCTTGATATTTTAAGAAAGATGATGTTTAAGAATTCTTTGATAAGCATGTATCAGATTTTAAGAAAGATTTAATCTTGATCCCAAACTAAGATAAGGAATTCACATTATTCATAAAGTTTATGACTTAAAGCAAAAAGAAGCATAACTAGTTTTCCTTACAAACCCTTCTGCTATTTTAAGGTAGATTTCCTAAAGTCTAAGCGATAAGTATGGGAGTAGTATTTAGCACCGAGTTGGGTATGATTTTAAAGGTCTCATGACCCAGAACTATGCACCATCGTAGGTTTGAGAGTGCCCATAGTGGTCTAAGTTAGTGATCACTTAAGATAAAGTTTCATTCCGATGGCAAGGGAAGAACATCTCTCCCCAACGTGGTTAAGACGTTAGACTCAATGATAGCTCACATGGTTTATATCGATTAGAAGAAATTTCAGATAGAAAGAGTAAAATTATAGCTTCTAGAACTAAGTGTGATGGCTCACAAAGACTGTCTTTATGCTCTATTACATTATGTTTATATTTCACATCTTTTTCTTTATTCAAGCCAAGGTGAGTCATTTACATTTAGCATGCATTCTTCACAAGTTAGATGCACATTTGGGTACTGCTTTTAATTATGCATTCACCCCCACTTGCTCAGTACATTCCAAAAGTACTGATCCACATATACATCTATGTACTACATTGCCTTATAATGTAGGTTCAGGTGCCCAGTTTTAGCAGCATGATTGACCGCGAGCATCTCTACCTACATCCCGATAGTATGTAAGTCCTCATAGTGTGGGGACCCTATTATTAAAATTTTCATCTTTCTAAAGTAGTTCGTTCAGTTATTTTCAGCTAGTTTGAGTCAGCTGGGGGTTTGTCCTAGCGGCTCTCTAGGTAGTAGTAGTGGATACTTGTCCGACTATTAGATACATTTTATATTTTAAATGTTGGTTTACCAGATTTCTAAGTTAAATGTTTTTAGATATTATGTTCAGTTAAACTCAACATGGTTCAGGCAGTAATTCAGTATTCCAATGTTATCGTATGTTTAGATTATCTTTGTTTGAGTTTCAAAACTTGTAGAAGGCTTACGGGGTTAACTTGGGGATAATCATAGTCCTGAGCACCATGTGATGTCTCAGGACACGTTTTTGGGGTGTTACACTAACTAGTCGCAGTTTCCTTGCAAAGTGCTTAGCTACAGTCCACTTTACTATTTTTCTTTGAGAGAGACAAATGACGGAGTTTTATTTTTGGATACACTTTCATACGTGCACTTGATTCAGATTTCTCATGTTTTAAGTCAATTTCATCGGCCAGATTCACTAGAAGTTCTTTTCTTGCTTCCCTATATTTCCTCTTTAGTAAGGTCTTAGATGATATGGTCTTTTGTTAACTCCCTTTTCCCTCTCAGGTATTCTCCTACGGCTCCTTATGGCGTATAATCATCTTTTCGAACAATTCATCCATATAAATTTGGGCCAGGGGAATTTCTATTGGTTTTTCGTTCTTGTTTGCTGCAGTGGGAGGCTTTGAAGGCCTTCACAAAGTCTATTTCACCCTTAAAGTCAGTCCAATTGCTATTGGATCCCTACAATGCCACTAAATATTGATCACTTCTCAAAACTTGAAATGCATAAACATGAGCAACAACCGTCATTAAATCGTAGCAGGGTATCGTCACTATATTCATGGTCCCTCGGCCTTATCAATTCGAACCTATAAAACTTAATTGTACAATGAAAGATCTTGTTTGAATGATCAATGCCTAATCAGTTAAGAATTGCATTCATAAAATCATTGTACTTTATATGTGTTGTCACGATGACCTTATCAATAATACATAACTCCCACATGTGAAAGTGGATCCATCCATCTCACACACCTTATTATTTCTATCATATCTATGACTTAATTTGAATAAACAGATGACTAACCTGTTATAACGTATGACCACATCTGTTGAAAATTATCAAATAATTATAGACATCTATTACAACAGATGATCAATCTGCTGCAACAGATGACTTATCTATTTGAAATAATCAAATAGATAGGTACATTTGTTGTAACAGATTGCCAATATGTTGTAAATTATCCAATAGATAGAATATATTTTGCAACAGATTACCCATATGTTGGATTTATTTTAAAGCAAATTTTTCCAAAATAAAATAAGGATAGAATATTTCAATTAAATCCATTTTTTTGATTTACATATTTGAAAATTCACCATTTTTATTTAATTAAGCGATGTAATTATTAAAAAAGAGGTAAACAGTTGTGGCTTTTTGAATAACTGAATTCAATCCTCTATAAATAGTTCCTTCCATACTCGTTTAGTCTACTCCAATTCTAGCTATGGATGATCTGGATTGGGACAAGGTGATTCTACATGACTCCTTGTAGGATCTTGAAAGGAAGATTCATGAACTTCGGTGGGAGTTGGGCACCATAAGAGCAATGCTGAGGAGGGCCCTCCTACTGCCGAATGACGATTGGCCGGTTGACAATAATAATAATAATAATAATAATAATAATAATAATAATAATAATAATAATAATAATAATAGTAGTAGTAGTAGTAGTAGTAGCAGTAGTAGTAATTAGGTTATTTTTTTAGTGTATGTATTTTATTTTATTATATCGGATCTACCTAAGGGAGGAACCTAATGTATGTTTTGTTTTTTATTATATTTTGTATGTAATAGATTAAAAAATTTATGTTTGATCAACTTTGGATTTTTAATTATTATTTAATTTTTATTATATCTATTCTTATTCTCAATATGTCGACGGTTGGAGGTAGAAATTTAGTGTTTGTTGCAATGGATGGACCATATGTTGCAACAGAAGGTTAATCTGTTGCTACAGATGGATCATATGTTGGAACAAATGGCTAATCTGTTACGACAAATGGACCATATATTGCAACAGATGGATGCAAGAGTTGCAACAATTCAATAAAATGGTTATATTATTGAAAAGCTTAAAAATAATGACTTTTCACAATAATCAAAAAGTCATCAATTAGATTTAACTATGACTTTTCACAATAATTAAAATGTCACCAGTTAGATTTAACAAAGGAGGTGAACATTCATGACTTTTTGCCTACCACATTCAGATTTAATCCTCTATAAATAGATCCCTCCATACTCGTTTATTCTACTCCATTTTATTTATTTCTTGCATTTTGTCTTTCGTATTATACTTTCAACCATTTCTCTTCAAAAAGAATATTCCTTTCTCGTCAAAGTAATTTTTTTTTGGTAAATCTACGAGTTGGTAGTATACATTGTATTACATCGGACTCCTTTCTTTACTTTTATATTTACGTTTTTTGTCAACTCATGCATGTTTTAGAGATGGTTGATCCTTTTTGGGACATTGTTATTCTGTGCAACATTGTGCGGAAACTTCAGAGTCGAGTTAATGACCTGGGAGTTGAGCGTCGTGAGAGCAAGGATGCTTTGAGAGATTCGCAGGCTGAGGAGGGTCTTGATGCTACTAGTTGATGATTGACTGGCTGGCAATAATAATAATAATAATAATAATAATAATAATAATAATAATTAGGTTATGTTTTTTTCTTTTAGCGTATGTATTTAAATTTTTATTTTTATCAGATCTACATACCTAATATATTTTGTTTTTGTTTAATGAAAAATTTATGTTTGGTTGACTTTGACTTTTTAATTCTTATTTAATTTTTATTTTATCTATTTCTTCTTCTCAACAAACCTGTCGATGGTTAGATGTAAGGAACAATTTTGAATCCAGTAGCAATAGCAAGAGTTTTGAGTTTTTTAAATGGATGGACCATCTGTTGAAATAGATTGGTCATTTGTTGAATTTATGGCAGGAACTATTTTGTGTTATTTCAATAGATTGCCCATCTGTTGGTAATCTTTTGGAGGAATATATTCCAATTTGATGAACTTTATTATGTTCTTCCTGCAAATGTTCATCTGTTGCAACAGATGAGTAATCTGTTGAAAATAATTTTGTGGTCTATTGTATTTAGTTTCTATTTTACCTCTTTTTATTGATGCACAAGTTAATAAGAAGATATTTTATATAATAAATAATAACATTTATGTTCATAACAATGGGTTAAAAATATCAAAGTCCATAACAAACAATAACACAAGTTTTGCTATTACAACGATCATGGTGGATTACGATCCGGGCATGTAGTTCTTTTGTGGCCAGCGTTCTTACATACGTAGAACTTATTTTTCTTGATGAAAATAATTCTCTGACTCCATGCCTCCTTTTATATCATTTTTTTCCCAGTTTGATAGTGCTTGGGTCAATATATGGAGGAGATATTAATCTCTCCTAAAGTTTTACAGGAACAACCCAAGATTCTTCGGGCGGCACCGGATTAATATTCTAACTATATGCCATTATATATCTTTCAACTAAATAATATGGAAATGAGAACTCATAAATTTTAGTTCCATATCGTGCACCGTATTGGGATTGAAGCACTGCCATAACATGTGGATAGGGTATTTTGTCCAAGTCAAAAACTCTGCACGTAAAAGATCTTGTTTGAAGATTGACCGTGGCAACATCACCATGACCGTTTATATTGAACATGTAATCTTCTATTTGATGAGCAAATAACCTATTCCCCAAACTAATGTTAGTTCATATTTTTTTTTTGCTTCTAGAAAAAATATAATTCCTGAGTTCGCGAACTACACACACCTTTCTTGAAATAATTTCCATACTTCTTGTTTATTTCATCAAATAGCACCACAGTGGAAAATTTTCTTTCAACGCTAAATAATGAATTCACTGATTCAACTATGTTTGACTTCATAATTTTATATCTATACAAAAGAATCACTTAGTACGACATCATACTAAAATTGTAACTCAAAATAAACATTAAATTCATAAGAATGTACCTATTTGTTAGACAAAATGTCCGGCTCTATCTCTTAATACCGACACGTACGAGTTGTTTGGCTGCCTTGGGATGCATATCCATTATTTGATTGAAATAATCAATAAACTCATCTCTATTATATGCTTTAGATGCTCTATATAAAAGGGTCATGACCCTTTCATTGTGAAAGTTGTTTCGAATATTATCTCCAAGATGTCTCATACAACAATCAAAGTGAGTTGATGTGTAGAAAATTGAATCAATCTTTGGGATACTTGGATCTCTATTCGAAATAAAACACAACTCTTTGGTATCTTCGATGCAGATTTTCAGTTTTTCAAAAAATATCCATACGAGGTATCACATTCCTTGTCCGCTACACAAAAAGTGATAGGAAAGATGTGCCTCTCTGCATCCTATGCCATCGCCGCTAACAAGACTCCATTATACTTGCTCCTAAAAAAAGTCCCATTGATGGCTATGACTTTTCTCACATGTTGAAAACCAAGAATCCAATAACCATAGGATACAAAAAAAGTACTTGAAATTTCCGTTTACATCAACATGCAACTGTGTCTTACTTTCAAGATTTGTGAACTCAAGCATATAACGATAGGCATCGAGGACTGCATACCCATGCTCATATGTCCCCCTAAACAAGTCCTTGGCAATCCCCATGGCCGTATATATCTTCTAATAATTGACTGTAACACCCAATTCTTTAAGGAGTTGATTGGTCATATCACTTTTAGAAGGGCCTTTGCCATTGGAGAATCTATTCTGGAAATATTGACCAAGGACCTTTGTCGTGGCATGAGGATTTTGTTTTGTAATATGCTCTGAACCACATGTGTGATACTTTTCATAAACATTAATGACAAATCAGTCAGAACTTAAGTATTTCATAGCCCTCAACCACCACTTGCAGTTTTGATTAGCACATCTAAAGAAAAAGACTTTGCTCGAATTAATCACCTTCTTTAGACTGAAATATCTTATCAAGCAAGCAATAAACAAAGAAGTAGATAGTTCTTTCTTATCCTTGAATGACATTACCTTGTAAACCCCAATCTCGTTATCTTGATGATTGCCTGACTGTGTTGACTGAGAAGAACTGCCCATCATATTTCTTGCAACAACGGGCGTAGGTGTTTGATCATCATCTGGAATATTCATGTCCATATCATCCAACTTATCATTAAAGATGTCTGGTTGTTGTTCTTCTTCTACATTCTATTTCTTATTCTCTCTCGTTTTTTCAACCATATAAAGCCTTAACACTGGCCTAGATGAATCACTAATATAAGCACCCAACCAAACCTGATCGGTTATCTTAAAAGGTAGTACCCTCTGATTTTCAAAGGAGATGTGCATGTAGCTAATGATGAGTTCTTCCAATTGATAATTCATTCCACAATAGCTGATGATTAAGTTCACAAAATTATCATACGAAACATCACTTTGGACTGTCATAGCTATTAACTCTAGCATTTCAACCTCCGTCCAATGTCATACATATTGATTGCTCTTCTCGATCCATTCACCATGACAATCCACCCCTAATGTAATTGATCCCTTCATTAGTGGTACCCAAATAAAGACATTTGTTGAAAAAAGTTAATAATGACATAATAATAAAATTAATAATGATTTTATAGTGCCTTAACCTAAACCCAAACAGACGAGTAATCTATTGCAACAGGAGAAAAATATGTTACAACAGGTCAGTAATCTATTTGTAAGACCCCGCAAAATCCTAGTCATTTCAGTCCTATATAGCATGCCAAAACAGGTCCCAGACTTAGAAAATTTCAGCCAAGTGTTAAGACTTAGAATCATTTAAGCCTTTGAAATTGGATGATCTTATTTTCAATCTTTCCGACCTTAGTATGTCAATTTTCAAGTTGATTCATGATCAGGGTCACTTGAAGGTAATCTCAGGAGAGCTTTGGATTTTTTAGACCAGCATAATGGTGAGTTTGGATGTCCAAAATAGCAAGAGGACGCGATAGGGCCGCAACGCGAGGGCCAGTTGACCAAGGCTCGGGGTCGTGTCATGAGGGCATCTTGACCCGAGTAGGGGTCGCGTCGCGAGGGCCATTTGACCCAAGCAGGGGCTGCGGTGTGATGGGGACCCCGTCTAGTAAATTTTATCCGAGTTTGTAGGGCAAATGGGTAATTTTCCCCTTATATTATTCAGCCTTAACACGAAATTTAATATCCTAAAGGAAAAAATTCATTCTTTATTTACAAAATCCTCTCAAGAAAGAAACCCTAGTTCATCAATCTCAAGATCAAGTTCCAAAAAATCCCCAACAACCTTCATGAATTTCGTCACTCGGGTATGTTAGGTGTTCATCCTTGGGTTTCCTTCCACCCATAGAGTTCAAGAACCCTTTTCAAAATTATGATTACCATGCTATGACTTGAATTATGCTCTTGTTTGTGTTGTTGTATGGGTTTTAAGTTAAGATTTTTTATGAGTTTCCATGAAATCATGTTAGCTTGTGTGTTGAATTATGAATCTTTTATGATAAAACTCTTGAATTTGCAAGATTACATATTGAAGTCATGATGCCCTATATATTATTATTCATGTATTACAATTATGCTCCCCAAATATTTGATAGAATATCCATTTGAATTGAATAGTGAAATCATGACATGTTAGCATATGTTCCCAATCATGTACAAGTTCATGACCTCCAAATTTTTGACTAAATACCTCAATGAATAAATTATGAAAAATTGACTATTGCTATGCTTTCAAGATTTGTCATGCTTTATTATTGATGCTATCGAGTCCTGGGGGTATTTATTACCTGAAAACTACTTGTTTACTTAGTTGTAGTAGTTACAGAATAGTTCCAGTAAAGGTCAAGAATAGTAGTACTTAGTCAGTAACAAAACTTAGTGAACTCAGTCCAGTTCAGTCAGCTAATGCGATCAGTGTCAGGTCAGTCAAGCCTAGTACAGTCTAGTGATCAATTCAGAGTCGATTCAATTGGGAGTAGGATTCAGCAATGCACGAATCCAGGGATGGAGGCATTCATGCTAGCAGAGGGTTTGACCTTTAGTAGCAATTCCTGCATTACAGAACTACATAGCCAACATAGGGTAAGTCGTCCTCCTTCCAAATTAGGGTTGATGCAATCATATATGTATTTCATGAGTCTTCCTACCAGATTAGGGTTGACACAGCCTTGTTAGTATTCCTTGGCAAGGTGATAACACCCTTCCAACTGAGGTAATAGGTTGGACCCCAACTCAGTTTATAATTGGGGTATGTCGATTAGATGATAACTCCCACAGTTACAGTTTCAGTCTCAGTATTTGTAAAGAACTCAGACAGTTCGACAGAACCAGGGCTATCAGTTATCAGTTACATAGCCGTCAGAACTCTGGACTTCAGTTTCAGTCTAATTCAGACAGATATTATATGCGCAGTATTGCATATTCAGCATGTTCAGTAGTTACAATTTTGCATGTACTCTCATCCAGTTACTTCATGATGTTCATTCAGTTAGTTATCATCTCATGTATGTGAACCCAAGTATATCAGCCTACCTCACTTAGCATACCATTATATTCTACGTACTGACACATACTCTTTCTTTACACTATAATGTCTCATATCATAGGTTCGGACGCCCAGGGTCCCGACTGTACTTAGCAGCTCAGGCTATCAGCATTAGATTCAGTGGTGAGTCCTCATATTTTAAGGACAGAGTTTATCTATATCATTCTTTCAGTTAGCTCAGTAGTTATTTTAGTTAGAGTTAGATAGGGGTTTGTCCCATCAACTCCATATTTAAATAGTTTGAGGCTTTCAGACTAGCTTAGTCAGTTATGCATTGTTCAGATGTTATTATCAGTACATTCATTTATTATTTTAGTATTTTGAGAACCTTATGGCATATTCAGTTATACTTCCGCATATATTTTCAGTATTACTATTCAGTACTCACAGCAGGCACCAGTTATGGGTTAGTTTCTGATCTTTTGAGGTCGTAAGGATCGTGTGACATCCAGGGTGTAGACTCGGGGCATTACAAACTTGGTATCAAAATCTAAGGTTCTAAATGTCGTGTCAAGTAGGGAGTTTAAAAGCCATGTAGAGTGAGGAGTCTAAAATCCTAAGGTATCATATCCTAGGGAGTCTGAAAGTCGCGTCAAGTAGAGTCTTATGCATGGGTGTGTAGCACACCACACTTATGGACAAGGGGATATGAGGTGTTTTTAGGAAAAATTTCCATTCTTTCAGCATTTATGTCATGAGAATGAGCATGTGCTTAAGTTAAAATCTCTATCTAATATAATTTTTTCCTCTATTTAAAAAACATGCCTCCCAAAAAGACCAACAGAAGAAGAACTGGGAACCAGCCTGCACCTCCGCCTATTTAGGAAGATCCCCTGAATGAACATGTTTCTCATGGAGAATTCAGAGCAGGTTTCACTACTAGCTCATTCTGTAGCAGACCACAATAAATGCCCAGTTACCGTTCAGGCCAACCCAGTGGCCAATACAGCTGCAGCTAGAATTTAAGACTCCACCCAAATGAACCCTCCTTCATTCTAAGGGTCTAATTCTGAAGAGGACCCACAGGAGGTTTTTTTTCATGGTGCAGAATGTAACAGACATTATGGGGGTAACCGTTAGTGAGAGTGTTAAGTTAGCTGCCTATCAACTGCAGGATGTGGCTCATACATGGTTTAAGAAGTGAAAGGTAAATATAGTCGTAGATGCAGGTCCTGTAGAATGGGAAGAGTTTGCTACTTCCTTCCTAAATAGGTTCTTCCCATTGGAGTTGAGGAAGACAAGGTTTTAGAGTTTATTAACCTGAAGCAGGGCAACATAACAGTGAAGGAGTATGCTCTCAAGTTTACTCAGTTAGCCAGATATGCTCCTCATGTCATAGCTGATAGCAGATCTAAGAAGAGTAAGTTCGTGTCTGGTGTGTCCAAAAGTATGGTCAATGAGTGTAGGACCACAATGATGATTAATGAGATAAACTTGTCTAGGTTAATGGTCTATACTCAATAGATAAAGGAGCAGAAGACTAAGGAGAAAAAGAGGAAGAACAAGAGGGCTAGAATAGGTAGCTTCAGCATAAGTTAGAGGGTGTTAATCGTCCTCATTTCTGCCCAAAATTTTCAGTTCCGACTCCGTCCTCAGCAAGTTCTCCAGTGCCTAAATTCAAAAATAGTAATAAGGATAGGGCGTCAGGTTCTAAATCTCAGGGAAGTGTTAGTAGTGCCCAAACAAATCCTCTCTGTCAAAAATATGGCAAAAACCATCAGGGTATCTGCAGGGCTGGCAGTGATATGTGTTTTAGGTGTGGTAAACTAGGTCATAGAATTAGAGAGTGTCCTCAGGTGGGTTCACAGAGTCAGCATAATTGTCCCCCAGCTCAGTCCGATCGCCCGTCTCAGCTGGGTGCTGCTTCCAGTGACACCAGTAGGCAACGCCCAAACAAGCTCTATGCACTTCATGTAATGCCCCAAAATCTAATCCTGAGACATCACATGGTGCTCAAGGCTACGAGTATCCCCAAGCTAACCCATTGAGCCTGCTACTAGATCTGAACCTTACTTTAAGATAATCTAGTCAAGAAATAATATTATATTATACCAAAAATTGAACTGAATAAACTGTAGATACTGTTTGAATAACATATACTAAAAGTCTATAAATCAACTAGTAGTCCGACAAGCCTCTACTACTAAAGAACTAGAGAGCCATTAGGATAGACCCCCAACTGACTCGGACTAAGTTAAAAATGATAACTCAATTACTATGAAAGCTGGAAATCTGAAGAAGTAGGCCCTCGAATCATGAGGACTCACCAACTATGAGAGCGTAGATAGAGATGCTCAAACTACTCATGCTACTAATACTGATCACCTGAACCTACATTATAAGACAATGTAGCACATAAACATATATGTGGATCAGCACTTTGAGGATGTACTGAGTATATGGGGGTGTAATGCATAAGTAAGACATCATTGTAATTAGAAAGTAAATACATGTTGGATGTATATGACTCACATACAATTGATTATCTAAAATATCAAAATATAAAATCATGTATAACAAATCATACTTGTAAATCTAGAGTCATAACACTTAGTCTTATAAAAGCTTTTCTATCATTCTTTTCCTTTGAAATTTAAAAACTTTGGGAGCTTTGGAAATCTTAGAACTTTGGGACTTAGGGAGTTTCTTCTAACCGACATAAACCATGTGAGCTGACATGGAGTCCAACGTCTTACCCACGTTGGGGAGAGTTGTTCTATCCTTGCTATCGGAATAGAATCTTAACTTAAGTGATCACTATCTTAGCCCACTATGGGAAATCAGAAACCTACGGTGGTACGTAGTTCTAGGGCATGAGACCTTGGAATCATACCCAACTAGGTTCTAAATACTACTCCCATACTTATTTCTCAGAACTTTTAGGAAATCCACCTTAAAACATCACAGGGGTTTATAATGAAAACCAATTATACTTCTCTTTGCTTTAAATCATAAATAATGTGGATTCCTATCTTAGCTTAGGTTCAAAAGATCAATCTTTCTGTAAAAATATGAATGCTTGCTTGTTAAAGCATGCTAATAATATACTCTTCATGAAATATCAAAATTCATACTTGGATTTAAAACATATGTACTTAAATAACTCAATTTCATAATGAAGCTTAATTCTTAACAATTATCTTAGAAATACTTGAAAATACCAATTCACAATAGGGATGTGCGATTCATGATATAAATCCTCAATTCAGAGCATAAATAGGTGGGATAAACATGCAATTCAAGGCTTAAATCACTTATATCTTCATAAACTTAAACATTATGCTTTGGGTATGAACCTCAACTTGCAAATCGTGTAATCTTTAATAAAATTCAAGTTTTTGGGCACAAGAATGAAAGATTTGTCCTTATTCAAACCCCACATATCTTGGATGATGAACTAGATGAACAAGCTTGCTTTTGAGATTCTATTCGTGCTCTTGATGATGGTTCTTAGAATTCTTGTATTGGAAATCTTGAATTAATTTGGAAAAAGAGTGGTGGAATCTTAGAATTCTTGAGGTTGATTGTTGAAGTTTAGGGTTTTGGTTGAGAGAAATTTTGAGGAATATATCATAAAATGTATGTAATAGACTTAAATCTTGTGTTTGGACGGCTTTGGGGGCTAGGAAAAAGTCCAAAATACCCTCTTTAAACTCCTAAACGAAGATTAAAAAATGTAACTGGGTCCCGATTTAATGGGACACCGCGATACGCCACTATCGCGATGGCTCATTGGAAACTGACGAATGGGAAATTGGGGACCTCCGCGACGCGGAGCTATAGGTTGTCCCACTGGATTTTGATAATTGGGACCTAGAACTTTAACGCAACGTACCACCATCACGGTGCCCTATAGAAATTCCATTTTGGCCATCGGCGCGAAGCGCCACTATAGCGTTGGACTACTAGAATTCATCAATTGGAAAAATGGACCTCTCCGCGATGCACCAATATCGCGAAAGTCCACTGGAAATTGACAAATGGGAATTTGAACCTCGCCATGATGCGCCAACATCGCGGTGGTCCACTAAAAAGTGACAATTATGAAAATTTCCATCACCGTGATGCAGTGTCTGCCTAGTTGGCACACTGTCAACTTAAAAATGCCCTAACTTCTTCACCGGGTGTCGGATTTGGGCGAATATGGTATCGACAGAAAGCTTATTCAATTTTCCACACAATGAAAAGTTAAAATCTGGAAAATTCTATATGAAACAAATATTATTCATTTTAGAAAATCTCCCTTAACATTCTAGGAATAAATTTAAGCTAGAAAAAGATTGGGGTATTACACTTCAGTCCCGAGAGGATTGATAACTCTCAAACTACAGCTCTTGTAAGAGTATAAGTGGTCGTTGTCAAATATAGAACCCAACTGGGTTGGGTGTCGAATCCCACAGGGAATACTTGGTCACTAAGTATGCAACTATTATTAGACTGTTGGCCAAAAATTCTACAGATAAAGGGGGGATTTTATGCGTGAAGCAAAAGTATCAAAATAGCAAAGTAAAAACGGAATGCTTGGTAGGTTTTAATCAATGAGAATTGTAAGTTAGGATTATGTCCACCTTATGAGTTCTACGTATCTATTGGCTATGAGTTATGCGGAATTCAGACATGCATGCACTTATAGAGATTCGTATTCTATGGTAAATCCTAGCGTCTTTCGACCATCAAGGATTATATCACTTTAACTCTTTCGAGCTTAAAGCGTATACTAATGGTACGAATTCTCCAAGAGGTTAATCCAGTTACGGCACTAACTTTTAAACAGGGGTTGGTAGCCCTATTTCCTTGTCATTCTCTCTTTTCCAGATATGTAAATTTTCTTTCGAACAAGTTAATGCTATACTGGCGTATTCTATATGTTTGCAACCACAAGAATTCAATTAAGATGAAGAGAGTAATGATATAAGCAGCATACGTATCAAGAATTCACAAACTCATAGCAATAGATAGTGTCTCATAAGGCTTCCATAACCCTAACAGAGAAGTTTAGCTACTCATGAGTGCAACTGAAATCACAATAGATATAATCATCATACCACAACCTAGAATAATCTTGGCGATGGAAGTGATATGGCGTCAAAAGCTCTCACACGTTTTGCCCTAGCCGTTCTTCTCAAGATAGCCGAGTTCTCTGTGTTAGACTTACAGAATATTGTCACGTGAATTAGGAGAAAAAGTCAAATGAAAAAGTCTTGAATTAATGAATGAGTGAATAATAAAAAGCTTCGAATTAATGAAGAAGTGAATACTGAAAAATTCAGCATCATAGGGCTTTTATAACATCCTTGTCCTAGTCCTACTGAAATAGGGTTTTTATCCTTGTCCTAGTCCTACTGAATTACTGCATACTTGTCCTAATCCTACTATGTTACTGCTGATCCCCCAAGTCTTTAGAAATGCTGTTTTTGCCCGGGACAAGTTCTCCATGCATCACCTTTAGTCCACAAGTTTCCAGAAGCTGCCTTCCTTCTTACGTGAAGTTTCCTTTGGCGTCCAACAGTCCATAAAATGCTTAAATCTTCATCATAAATACCTGAAATCTTGCTAATCACGTTGGTTAGCTCACTTACAGGAAAAAGGACTAAAAGTGTAGGAATTATATATTTTGTCCTCAAAACTTAGCTAAAATATGGGTACATTAAGGTGCTTTAGGCGTGTAAATACGCCTAACATCAACACCCCACACTTAAAGCTTTGTTCGTCCTCGAACAAAATATTACGTCCATGCAATCATCTAACTAGAAATCACAGCAGTAACATAAAATATTCATCAAGACAGGCACGACAATTATCAGCAAAGAGTAGTTTTCTGATCACTACTAGAAACAATTCATCCTCCAACATAGACTCGTGATGATGGTTAATTAGTATCCACAAGTTAAGGCACAAATAATCATACAAGACTACCCAAAACTTATCAACCATGTGTGTCTCACAATATATCACCCATAATTACTCACAAGTATTTCATTTTTCAAAACATGGGTATAAGATTATCCTTGCTCTCACTCTCACAAAGAATTCATATATTGCAACTGATGACCATAGGCTTGCCCTTAGTGTAATGCTCTACTAATATCAGAATGTTAAGCTTAGGATCAATTAGGTCTTTTACAGGTTGTAATGTAGGCTAAGGGACGGGTAGGACTATTTTGGCCAGAAATAGTGACTATGTTCCTAAGCGCTTTAATACATCACATTATGCCATTAACACTCTCTTTTAATCAACCCTGCTACCTTTCTTTTATCTACCACCCCTTTTCACTTATTTTGCTATTCAAACATAACTATCTTTTTATTTAATCATAAACCCAACTATCTTTTTGTTTTTCTATTTCTTTTTCTTTTTTTTTTCTTTTTTTTTTATAACACACTTCTATGATAGCCACTTTTTTTTCATAACAAATTCAAGTACCATTACATTCTAAGGCATCACTCTCACCCAATTTCCTTTTATTTTGTCACATGATTTTACAATTTAAAGCACTTAGGAATTTGGATCAAATTATGGTCTTGAAAAAAAATGGATTAGGCTTACATATGAGGCTGTCAAAGAAAATGGCTTAAAGGCTCAAAAGGGTTGACTAGGATAATGTCCACAGGTAGGTAAACAATCACAGGCTGCCAAAGAAATGCCTAAATCACCTCCTAAACTCACACTCTTTATTTCGCTTTACACACACACCAGGCAAGTTCTAGCATCAGTCACAACACAGACTATACTATATCCTCACACACACAAGGCACATGGTCAACTTTATTGGGAGCAGTATAGACTCTTGACCCAATAGATGAATGAATTAAACCACACAATTATCACACAGTGAGTCACATGTAGAGCCTAAATGTATCAATAGTAATGATTTAGCACAAACTCTTGTTATACTACCATGCCGTCTATCAGAACAATTTCATGCAAAATTTAAAATTAAACTAACTAATTATGACTAATTAAAACAAACAAGAACTAGAATAAATGCAAATGCAGACAAAGAAGTATAGCATACAAATACCAGCACCCCACACTTAGACGGGACACACTGCCCTCATTGGAAAATAAATAAGAAGAACCTGATTAGTCGGACTCATCCTCTATGTCTGGGGTCATACCCCCTGCATCGAAATCATCATCAGAGTCGTCTTCATCAGAGTTCTCCTCCACGCCGGAGTCTGGCATTCATCGATCATCATCGGTTGGCATGTCGTCATCAAGAGGTTCCTCAAAATATACACCTACTCCTCACATCGCCCTCGCATGCTCATTCATTGGGTAGTCATAATCCAACTGTTGGAGCTCTGCAGCAGTTGGAACACGACCCCCGCTCATCATGGTAAACTTCATCATGCCATATAAATGGTGGGAGAAGCTTTCGTCGCGAGCATGTCTTTCTGCAGTGGTTAGGTTGACGCCATGCATGGATTCAGCATTTTTAACCTTTGTGAGGTCAACCTTCTTCGGGTTTTGTGAAAGATTATGATCTGCAGGTTCCTCTTCAATGTCCTCGTTCCTCAATAGCGCAGTCAACAGATTTCCAAAGCTGAAGTGGGACCTCTTGTGCAGCCTGGCCTTACGTATTGAAGATCGAATAATCTCCCCAATGTTGATGGGGATGTTCGTCATCAAGGCGTACACCAAGCACACTCTATCACGTGTGATCTTTGTGTACTGTGACCCTGGAATCAGGCAATAATTAACTATCCGCAACCATATTCGAGTTTCTCTATTCAAGGAGGCATACGGGAAGGTATTGTGCCGACCGGTATCCTTGTGATGACTCCACCGTGCCATTGATCTTGTTCCGCATAGTGTGTGTCTGATTGCCCTGTATGGAGGTCTGCGATAAAGCTCCTTGAGTGGTCATGGATCCACAGATGGAAGACCCAGAAAAGAGTTGAAGAACTCCGCATTCAGTTGCAAGACTTGGCCCCGAATCTTCACTTCACTTCCGGTGGTCTTTGGGGACCAATTGGCATAGAATTCTTGCGTTAGATCAAGATTGCATTCTCCCATATCTTGTAAAATGAAATCAAGATGAAGCGCCATGATTTTAGCCAAAATGTGGGGTTCTTTCTTTACTAGGCTCTCCTTTTGTATCAACTCCACATGAACATATTTTTTTACTTTATTGTTCTTGTACCACTCCTTTCCTTCCTCCTCTAGGACCCATTTTATCCCGTACATGCATTGAGGTATTTGCAGCGAGGAGGATTCACCTTGCTCTTTTCGTCCCCTTTTCTGGCCTTTTTGTGAAGTGGTTTGTTTTTTCTTTTCCTTGTCTTGCTTTTGGTGCCATTGTACTTGGTTGATGGCCTCGGAAGATGTTCTTGCAAAGTAAAAGAGCAAAAGGAAAATTTTTGAGAGATTTTGAAGAGGTAGGCGGCGCCTAGGTTGAAGTTGCAATGCATTTTTGTTCTAAGACTAAGGTTCTATTTATAGGACAAGCTTGGGTCGGGTTTTGACCCATTTGGAATCAGATTTGGAGACCAAAAGTGACCATAGGCGGCGCCTAATGCTTTGCCTATGCTTGGCATAGGCAGCGCCTTTTGCAAAGCCTTGTTGAGCATAGGCGGCGCCTATGCTATGGCATTGTTAGGCATAGGCGGCGCCTATCCCATGGCATACTAGATTCAGAGACAAAAGGCTTTTGCATAGGCGGCGCCTATGCTATGGCATTGTTGAGCATAGGCGGCGCCTATGCCATGGCATTGTAGAATCCGAGAGCTTAGGCCATAGCATAGGCCTTTCCTTGTTCGTGGCCAAGATTTACATAGGCCTTGCCTTGTTCTTTGCCTATATTTTCATAGGCAATGCCTAACCCATAGCCTTTTACTTCTTCATTCCTAACTTACCACCTTCAACATGCAATACTTCCAAATCAAAATTTGAAACCAATCTCCTTCTTTACACCTCTTGCACCTACACTTATTCAAAAACAACAAAAACTATTAGAACGATGGGTTGCCTCCCACCAAGCGCCTTAGTTTTGGTCGTGGCTCGACAAACTCCTAGGAAAACAACAACAACAACAAAAACAATTAAAAACGATGGGTTGCCTCCCACCAAGCGCTTGATTTTATTGTCGCGGCACGACATAGTTATCTCGATTACTTAGACTTCATCGAGATAGTTGGTGCATCATTTTCTGAATGGATTCAGACGACGCTGATGCTTAATTGTGGGCATGCAATCTTCTTTGAGATGCATCTTGTGCATACATATCCCAGGTGGGATACCAATTATATCATTAATAGACCAACCAATGGCTCTCTTGTACCTCTTCAGAGCAGAGATGAGAGCCTCTACATGCTGTTCACCTAAATCATCCGCAACACTCACCGGAAATGTATTTCCACTTCCCAAAAACACATACCTTAGGTGACTGGGGAGCTCTTTCGATTCTAGCACTGGTATCTCTTCAATGGAAGTCTTCGCTGTTGGTGAATATTGATTCTTAAGATCAAGGCCCAACTTCTTAGGATCATGAGAATAGGACCTTATTCCTGTTAGAGCACGAACGATTTCTTCTTGTTCTTCAGCCTCCTCACGTTCAAAATTCAACAGCACATCAGATAGTGGCTCAACAGTAAGCTGCTTCTCTACAGATAATTCTTTCTCATCCTCATGATAAACATCATCTACAGAGAACACGTTCATATCGCTGGGCTGCTTCATTGCTTTGCATACATCAAAACGGACGACTTCGTCATTCAACCGAAATAAAAGCTTATTAGCTCTTAAGTCAATAAGCACACTTCCAGTTGCGAGGAAAGGGCGTCCCAAGATTATGGGAACTTCAGAATCCACCTCGCAATCCAAAATAACAAAGTCTGCAGGAAAGATGAAGGTGGAAACCTTCACCAACACATCATTCAAGATACCCACAGGTCGTTTTACCGACCTATCTGCCATCACGAGCCGCATATTGGTTGGTGTAGGATCACCCAACCCCAACTATCTGTAAATAGATAGCGGTATCAAATTGATGCTAGCTCCCAAATCGCACAACGCCTTAGCAAAATCCAACGATCCAATCGTGCAAGGAATAGTGAAAGCACCAGGATCTTCCTTCTTCTGTACTAGTGATCTTGTAGCGATTGCACTGCAATGATAAACATTATCTGCCAGCTCATAACTTGCTGCCCGCTTCTTTGTCAACAGGTCCTTCATGAATTTAGCATACCCAGGCATCTGTTCTAGCGCCTCTACCAACGAAACATTAATAGTCAGCTGCTTCAACATGGTCATGAATTTACTGAACCTGGTGGCCTCAGCTTTCTTCTTCAGTCTCTGCGGAAAAGGTGGTGGTGGAAGAGGAATCGTTTTCTCCACCACTTCCTCTTTATCTTGCTTCCGATTATCAACATTTTCAGGAGTGTCATCAACCTTCAGCTTCAGTCTCTGAGGAAAAGGTGGTGGTGGAAGAGGAATCATTTTCTCCACCACTTTCTTTTTATTTTGCTTACGATTATCACTCTTTTCAGGCTGGTGACGTCTAGGTGTAACATCATGAGCACTCACTTCAGCTTCTACGGCATCTTCAAACTCAGCTTCATCAATATTCTCTGCTATATCATCAACCACCTGCTTGCCTTTGGATGGATTTTCCAACACTTTACCACTTCGGGTGGTGATAGCCATACACGATCCATCATTCCTTGGATTTTGCACTGTGTCGCTAGGTAGTGTTCCAGTTTTTCTTTGATTTAATGCCACTGAAAGTTGACTCAACTGCTGCTCTAGTTGCCTTATTGCAGTAGAATGCGAGTCAACCAATTGATTTATTGAAGACAAATCATTCTTCACCTCATTCACTCCCGTATTAGTTGCCTCTACTCTCTTCAACAGCTTCGCCATCATATCTTCCATCAACATCTTCCCAGATCCAGATGCCACAGCCTCACGGTTTCCAAAAGGAACATACAAACCACTCCTGTCAGTCTTATTCTTCCAACCACCTTGATCGCGGTTCTTGTATCCAGATTTATCATAATAGTTCTGACCCTGGTTTCCTTGGGCATTGCCTCGGAAACCCCCCTGATTATTCAAGTAGTTAGCTTCTTTCTCAGAATCGGAATCATATCTTCCCTGTGATACAACGGCTTTAACCTTTTTGATCTTCCCTGATAATAAATGCTTGGTAAGAAGATCCATCTGTGTTTTCATGTGAGACATATCTTGGTCACGTTCCTCTTATCTTCGTCTCTGCTCTGCAGTCATGCCAATAGATACGGTAGAGCTTGCTACCTCAGAATCCCTGGTATGCCAAACTCTACTCTGTTTTGTCATACGATCTAGCATATCACTTGTCTCAAGAAAAGTAAGGTCCATGAATGACCCACCTGCAGCATTATCAATCACTGGCTTTGTCACCGAGTTCAAAGCCCTATATAATATTTCCATCAAGTGGATATTCGTCATCTGATGGTTTGGGCACTGCATAAGCTTCTTCTTGAACCTCTCCCATGTTTCATGGAGAGCTTCAGTTGGAAGCTGTCGAAAATTGTTGATCTCATCTCTCAACTGTGCTCTCGTGGATGGCGGAAAGAATCTTTCTAGGAAAGCGTCTTTCAGTTGCCTCCAATTAGTAATAGAATCAGGAGTTAGCCCGTTCAACCATAGAGTTGCCTCCCCAGATAGAGACAATGGAAATAATCGCAGCTGAATTACATTCTGCCCAACTCCTGGATTGTCAAACGACTTGCATGTTGAAATAAAGTTGATCAGATGCATATTCGGATCATCTCCTGCGAGTCCACCAAATAACCCCTTGAGCTGCAATAACTGAATCATGGTGCTAGTGATATTAAACTTAGCTTCGGGTGCCAAGGGTGGAGGAATAATAGCCCATGTGGCACCAGCTCCATCCAGATCGTCATCATCATCATCAAAAGGAGCCTGCACAGCTCGGCGGTCAGGTCTCATTCTAGCTTGACGATCTCTCCTGTGCATAGGTGCTGCCACTTCATCTACACGCCTAGGATTTAGTAACTCATCATCACCCAGGTCCTCATCGTCAGGATTTGTTGCCCGACTTGGGTTATCAATGTTCTGTTGATGCACTTGAGCAGCTTCCAGTGCAGCTAGTCTAGCCTTCTCCTGTTGAGCCACCCTTCTGTCAATGTCACGTTGTGCATCCATTCTGCCAATAAGTTGTAGTTCAGGATTGATAGGTAATAACGGTTGACCTGAACTTCGAGTGTTTGGCATGCACTCAAGCAAACCTGAATAAAACAAAAACAACAACTAAAAGTAAAATTCAAGAATTTTAGACCAAAGGGTCTAGTAACTATCACAAACTTAGTTGGCAACCGTATTCCCCGGCAGCGGCGCCAAAATTTGATAACGCTCAAACTACAGCTCTCGTAAGAGTGTAAGCGGTCGTTGTCAAATATAGAACCCAACTGGGTTGGGTGTCGAATCCCACAGGGAATACTTGGTCACTAAGTATGCAACTATTATTAGACTGTTGGCCGAAAATTCTACAGATAAAGGGGGGATTTTATGCGTGAAGCAAAATTATCAAAATAGCAAAGTAAAAACGGAATGCTTGGTAGGTTTTAATCAATGAGAATTGTAAGTTAGGATTATGTCCACCTTATGAGTTCTACGTATCTATTGGCTATGAGTTATGCGGAATTCAGACATGCATGCACTTATAGAGATTCGTATTCTATGGTAAATCCTAGCATCTTTCGACCATCAAGGATTATATCACTTTAACTCTTTCGAGCTTAAAGCGTATACTAATGGTACGAATTCTCCAAGAGGTTAATCCAGTTACGGCACTAACTTTTAAACAGGGGTTGGTAGCCCTATTTCCTTGTCATTCACTCTTTTCCAGACATGTAACTTTTCTTTCGAACAAGTTAATGCTATACTAGCGTATTCTATATGTTTGCAACCACAAGAATTCAATTAAGATGAAGAGAGTAATGATATAAGCAGCATACGTATCAAGAATTCACAAACTCATAGCAATAGATAGTGTCTCATAAGGCTTCCATAACCCTAACAGAGAAGTTTAGCTACTCATGAGTGCAACGGAAATCACAATAGATATAATCATCATACCACAACCTAGAATAATCTTGGCGATGGAAGTGATATGGCGTCAAAAGCTCTCACACGTTTTGCCCTAGCCGTTCTTCTCAAGATAGCCGAGTTCTCTGTGTTAGACTTACAGAATATTGTCACGTGAATTAGGAGAAAAAGTCAAATGAAAAAGTCTTGAATTAATGAATGAGTGAATAATAAAAAGCTTCGAATTAATGAAGAAGTGAATACTGAAAAATTCAGCATCATAGGGTTTTTATAACATCCTTGTCCTAGTCCTACTGAAATAGGGTTTTTATCCTTGTCCTAGTCCTACTGAATTACTGCATACTTGTCCTAATCCTATTATGTTACTGCTGATCCCCCAAGTCTTTAGAAATATTGTTTTTGCCCGGGACAAGTTCTCCATGCATCACTTTCAGTCCACAAGTTTCCAGAAGCTGCCTTCCTTCTTACGTGAAGTTTCCTTTGGCATCCAACAGTCCATAAAATGCTGAAATCTTCATCATAAATACCTAAAATCTTGCTAATCACGTTGGTTAGCTCACTTACAGGAAAAAGGACTAAAAGTGTAGGAATTATATATTTTGTCCTCAAAACTTAGCTAAAATATGGGTACATTAAGGTGCTTTAGGCGTGTAAATACGCCTAACATCAAGGATCAGGAAAGTTCTCCTGATATGGTCACTGGTACGTTACAAGTTTACTAGTTACATATTTATGCTTTACTAGATCCAGGAGCTTCTTTGTCCTTTGTAACTTATTATATAGTTGTTGACTTCGGAGTCAGTCCCGAAATCCTAGCAAAACCCTTCTCAGTCTCTACCCCAGTGGGTAAGTCTATCATAGATCGACGGGTATACAGGAACTATCCAGTTATGGTGTCTCAAAAAATTACTTCGAGAGACTAGTAGAGTTAGAGATGATACATTTTGACATCATTCTCAGCATAGATTGGCTCCATTCATGCTATGCCTCAGTTGATTGAAGAAACAAAATTGTCCATTTTTAGATCCCGAATAAACTTGTCCTAGAATAGAGGGGTAGTACTTCAGAACTTAGGGGTCAGCTTGTTTCATACCTTAGAGTGAGAAAAATAATATACAAGGGGTGTGTCTATCATCGCGTTTGAGTTAAAGATTCTAGTTCCGAGACTCCTAATCTTGAGTCAGTTCCAGTAGAAAGTGAATTTCCAGATGTGTTTCCCAAATATTTTCCCAGAGTTCCTCTCGAAAAGGAAATTGACTTCGGAATAGACCTTCTTCCAGACACTCAGCCAATCTATATTCCTCCCTACAAAATGGATCCAGCTAAACTTAAAGAATTAAAAGAGCAGCTGAAAAACCTCCTAGATAAGGGATTCATCAGACCCAATATCTCTCCGTGGGGCGCACTAGTTCTATTCGTGCGTAAGAAAGACGGTTCT
Source organism: Capsicum pubescens (assembly GCA_030864215.1). NCBI lineage: Eukaryota > Viridiplantae > Streptophyta > Magnoliopsida > Solanales > Solanaceae > Capsicum > Capsicum pubescens. The sequence continues at coordinate 268,872,325 of CM061544.1, read as the reverse complement.
CTCAGAATGTGTATTGACTACCGTTAGTTGAACAAAGTCATAATTAAGAATAAATATTCGTTTCCTAGAATCGATGACTTGTTTGAATAAATTTAGGGTGTCAGTTTCTTTTCTAAGATAGACCTCAGATCAGGCTATCATTAGCTCAGAGTTAAAGAATGTGATATTTTGAAAATAGCTTTTAGAATGGTATGGTCACTTTGAATTTCTAGTCATGTCATTTGGGCTTATCAATGCCCCAGTAGCTTTCATGGACTTGATGAACCGCGTGTTCAAGCAGTACTTGGACATGTTCGTCATAGTCTTTATAGATGACATTCTTGTCTACTCCCACAGTGAAAATGATCACGCAGACCATCTTAGAATAGTATTACAGCCTCTCAGAGCCCATCAGTTGTTCACCAAATTCAATAAGTGCAAATTTTTGCTAAGATCAGTAGCTTTCCTTGATCATATAGTTTTTAGTGATGGCATTAGAGTTGATCCTCAAAAGACCAAAGTAGTAAGAAACTAGCCTAAACCCATCTCTTTCTCAGACATAAGGAGCTTCTTGGGTTTGGATGGCTATTACCAATGGTTTGTTAAGGTATTTTCGTCTATTGCATCGCTCATTTTGTGATTTACTAGAAGAAATTCAAGTTCCAGTGGTCAAATTCTTTTGAGAATAGCTTTTAGGATTTGAAGACTCGACTCACTACAACCTCAATTTTGACTTTGCCCGACGGTTCAGATGGGTTTGTTGTGTATTTTGATGCTTCCAGAGTTGGTTTTGGGTGTGTTTTGATGCAAAAGGGTAAGGTTTTGGCCTATGCCTCTAGACAACTTAAGTCCCATGAAAAGAATTACCTCACCCATGATCTTGAGTTAGCAGCTATTGTGTTTTCCTTAAAGATTTGGTGGAACTATTTGTATGGCGTGCATGTTGATGTGTTCATAGACACAAAAGCTTGCAGTAGGTGCTTTCTCAGAAAGACTTGAACTTGCATCAGAGAAGGTAGTTAGAGTTGTTGAAAGAATATGACATGAGTTTTCTGTATCATCCAGTCAAGGCCAATATAGTGGCAGATACCCTTAGTAGGTTGTCCATGGGTAGTGTTGCTCACGTTGAGGATGGTAAGAAGAAGTTAGTTTAGGAAGTTCATCAGTTTGCCAGACTAGGTGTCCGGTTGGTTGATTCAGTTGAGGGTAGTGTTTGGGTGCAGAATAGTTTGGAATCATCTTTGGTTTCCAAAGTAAAAGAAAAGTTGGACAGAGATCCCAGTTTAGTTAAGCTAAAAGAGTCAGTCAAAGACCAAAAGGTAGAGGTTTTATCCCAAGGGGGAGATAGTGTGTTGTGTTGCCAGGGTAGGTTATGTGTGCTATGTGTGGATAGCGTGAGACAGTGGATTCTTTCAGAAGCACATAGTGTGCATTACTCGATTTATCCAGGGGCCACAAAAATGTACCACAACTTGTGGAAAGTCTATTAGTGGAGTGGTATGAAGAGAGACACTACAGAGTTTATGGGTAAGTACTCCACGTGTCAGCAGGTTAAGATTGAGCATCAGAAGCCTAGTAGTTCCATGCAGTAGTTCAGTATTCCCGTATGGAAGTGGGAAGAAGTGAACATGAACTTTGTTATGGGTTTGCCTCGTACTCATCGTCAACATGATTTGATTTGGGTCATTATAGACAGGATGACCAAGTCAGCCCATTTCTTGCCAGTTCATACCTCATATTCAGCCAAGGATTATGCAAATCTCTATGTTCGAGAGTTGGTCAGATTATATGGTGTCCCTTTGTCCATCATTTCAGATAGAGGTACGCAGTTCACCTCTTATTTTTTGGAAAGCCTTCCAAAAGGGTCTTGGTACCCAAGTTCACCTCAATACAGCCTTTCCCCCTCAGACAGATGGTCAAGTAGAAAGAACCATTTAGACTTTAGAAGAAATGTTGAGAGTGTGTGTTGTTGATTTTAATAGCAGTAAAGATGACCACTTACCTTTGATTGACTTCACGTATAATAACAGCTATCATTCCAGTATTCAGATGGCCTCTTTTGAGGCACTTTATGGGATAAGATGACTTGGTATTTGATGCCTTAAAGAAAATGCAGTTAATCACAGAGAGGCTTAAGACAGCTCAGAGCTGATAGAAATTGTACACTGATATAAGAAGAAAAGATCTCGAGTTTGAGATTGACGACTTTGTGTATTTGAAAATCTTTCCCATGAAGGGAGTGAAGATATTTGGCAAGAAGGGGAATCTTAGTCCCCAATATGTTGGTCCTCATAGGATTCTCAGTCGTTTTGGTAAGGTAGCTTATGAGCTTGAGTTACCTACATACTTAGCATCAGTGCACCCAGTGTTTCACGTCTCCTTGCTAAAGAAGTGCATAGGTGACCCATCAGTTGTAGTCCCTATAGAGAGTGTAGATGTTCAGAGTAGTCTCTCTTATGAGAAAATCCTAGTTGAAATCCTTGATCGTTAGATTCACAGACTAAGGAACAAAGAAGTTCCTTTGCTCAAAGTTCTTTGGTGGAATTAGTCCGTTGAGGGAGCTACTTGGGAAGCAGAAGCAGACATGCGAACCAAGTATCCTCACCTCTTCTCCGAAAACTCAGATTCAGCCTAAGGTAACTTTCTTCCTTAGATTTACTATATTCCATGTTCAGTCACAGTTGCATAACATTCTCATATCATTCATGTATTCATGAAATAGTTCAGTCATGTGCCATGTCTTTAGAATTCAGTCATTCTACGGTTATGCATGACAATGTAAGTACAGTTCCTCAGTAACTCTCAGTTCAGTTAGTCTCATTCGAGGACGAATGTTCCCAAGGAGGAGATATTGTAAAACCCCACAAAATCCTAGTCATTTCAGTCCTATATAGCATGCCAAAAGAGGTACAAACTTAAAAAATTTCAGCAAAGTGTTAAGACTTAGAATCATTTTAGCCTTTGAAATTGGATGATCTTATTTTCAATCTTTCCAACCTTAGTATGTCGATTTTCAAGTTGATTCATGATCAGGATCAATTGTAGGTCATCTCAAGCGAGTTTTAGATTTTTTAGACTAGCGTAAGGGCGAGTTTGGATGTCCAAAATAGCGAGGGGCGTCGCGAGGGCCAGTTGACCCAGGATCATGGTCGCACCGCAAGGGATGCTTGACCCGAGTAGGGTCGCATCGTAAGGGCCACTTGACCCAAGAAAGGGTCGAGGTGCGATGGGACCCCATCCAGCAAATTTTATCTGGGTTTGTGGGGGTAAATGGGTCATTTTCCCCTTACATTATTCATCCTTAACACGAAATTTAATATCCTAGAGGGCAAAATTCATTCTCTATTCACAAAATCCTCTCAAGAAATAAACCCTAGTTCATCAAGCTCAAGATCAAGTTCTGAGAAATCCCCAACAACCTTCATGAATTTCGTCACTCAGGTATGTTACGTATTCATCCTTGGGTTTCCTTCCACCCTTCCCTTTTCAAAACTTGAATTATGATTCCCATGCTATGAATTGAATTATGCTCTTGTTTGTGTTGTTGTATGGGCTTCAAGTTAAGATATTTTATGAGTGTCCATGAAACTATGTTAGCATGTGTGTTGAATTATGAATATCTCATGATAAAACACTTGAATTTGCAAGATTACATGTTGAAGTCACGATACCTTATATATTATTCTTCATGTATTACAATCATGCTCCCCAAGTGTTTAATAGAATGTCCATGTGAATTGAATAGTGAAATCATGACATGTTAGCATATGTTCCCAATCATGTACAAGTTCATGATCTCCAAATGTTTGATTAAATGGCTCAATGAATGAATTGTGAACAATTGACTATTGCTATGCTTTCAAGATTTGTCATGTTTTATTATTGATGCTATCGAGTCCAAAGGGTATTTATTACCGAAAATCTAGTTGTTTACTTAGTTGCAGTAGTTATAGAATAGTCCCAGTAAAGGTCAAGAATAGTAGTACTCGGTCAGTAACAGAACTCAGTGAACTCAGTCCAGTTCAGTCTACTAACACAATCAGTGATAGCTCAGTCAATCCTAGTACAGTCTAGTAATCAGTTCAGTGTCGATTCAGTTGGGAGTAGGATTCAGCACCGAGCGAACCCAGGGATGGGGGCATTCCTGCCAGCAGAGGGTTTGACCCTTAGTAGCAGTCCCTGTGTTATAGAACTACGTAGCCAGCATAGGGTAATTCGTACTCCTGCCAGATTAGGGTTGATGCAATCATATATGTATTTCATGAGTCTTCCTTCCAGATTAGGGTTGACACAGCCTTGTTAGTATCCCTGAGCACACCCTTCCAACTAGGGTCACAGGTTGGACCCCAACTCAGTTTATAATAGGGGTATGTCGATTAAATGATAACTCCCAAAATTATAGTTTCAGTCTCAGTATTCAGTAAAGAACTCAGACAGTTCGACAAAAATAGGGCTATCAGTTATCAGTTACATAGTCGTCAGAACTCAGTACTTCAATTTCAGTCTAATTCAGACAGACATAATAAGCGCTGTATTGTATATTCAGCATGTTCAGTAGTTACAATTTTACATGTACTCTCATCTAGTTACTTCATGATGTTTATTCAGTCAGTTATCATGCCATGCATGTGAACCCATATATATCAGCCTACCTCACTTAGCATACCAGTACATTCCACATACTGATGCATACTCTTTCTTTGCGCTATGATGTCTCATATCATAGGTTCGAACGCTCAGGGTCCCGACCGTACTTAGCAGCTCAAGCTATCAGCAACAGATTCAGTGGTGAGTCCTCATATTTCAAGGACAGAGTTTTTCTATATCATTCTTTCAATTAGCTCAGTAGTTATTTTTGTCGGAGTTAGTTGGGGGTTTGTCCCATCAACTCCATATTCGAGGCTTTCAGACTAGCTCAGTCAGTTATTCAGTTTTCAGATGTTATTATCAGTACATTCAGTTATTATTGCAATATTTTGAGAACCTTATGGTATATTCAGTTATACTTTCGTATATATTTTCAGTATTACTATTCGATGCTCACAGCAGGTACAAGTCATGGGTTAGCTTGTGATTCTTTAGGGTCGTAAGCACCGTGTGACGTCCAGGGCGTAGACTTAAGGTGTTACACTGTTGCAATAAATGACTCACCTGTTGAGATTCATGATACGATACTATAGAACCTAAAGTTGATTCCAACAGATGAGTCATATGTTGTAACATGTGAAACATATGTTGCAATAGCTTATCCATATGTTACAATAGATGAAGCACCTATTGGGATAGATGTTATAGTACTAAAGAGCCTTTGAAGCTTATTCCAACAGATGAGTGACATATTGCAACAAATAACTAACCTGTTGCAACAGATGACTTAGTTGTTGCAAAAGACGACTCATCTGTTGGAATCGATTTCAGGTTCCGTTCCAATAGGTGACTAATCTAGTTCAACAGATGACTCCTCTGTTGTAATAAATAACTCATCAATTGCAACAGATGACCAATTTGTTTGATTTATGTTACGGCCCTATAGAACCATAAACATGAATCCAACATATGAGTCTTCCGTTGCAACAGATGACTCATCTGATGCAACAGATGAGTGATATGTTGAAACAGATGGCTCTTATGTTGGATTCGTGTTCGAGTTCTATCCATTGTTGAAAAAAAATCACAGTAGCAATGTACTCAGATAACAAATTCTTCTAAAAATTATAATTTTACTTACCAAAATCACCTATGAAGTAATGTCAAAGTGATGTACCAAACAAAATTTAAGCTAAAAAATTAGTCTAGTAGCAGCATTAGCGGTAACAACAACAACAATGGATAAGAAGAAGATGATGATGATGATAATGAAGAGGAAGATGATGATAATGAAGCAGAAGACGATGAATAAAGCAGCAGCAATAATGAACAATAAAAATTGCGAAGAGAGAGAAAACAACAATGAGTGAGAAGAGAGAAAAATCACATTCTTCTCCTCTGTTTCTTGTTATATTAGGTTAACATTTGAATCAAAGTATAAATTAAAAAACTTGTGGGCTATTCTCAAACTTTTTCAACTTTCTTAATCTATAATAAAGTAATCACCTAGACTCTATTATTAAAACTTGAGTCACATGCACCTCACTTTCAAACTCTTTTGTCACTTTTAATTCAATTGCCAAACATTTTGCAGGTGTTAAAGCTGGGAATTACAGTTTCATTCAAAAGTGATAGGTCTATCTCCAGGTGCTTCAAACAATACATTCACAATTAAAGGACTTGTTGCTGCACTTTGCTTTCATCAGATGTTTGAAGGGGTGGGCCTTGGAGGTTGCAGTCTCCAGACAAGTTATCGTTTTGTGAACAAATTTCTTGTGAAAATACCTTATTAACAAAAATAATTAGTAAATACATTTTTATACGTTATGTTGTTATATAATTCATAATCTACATTACTAATTAGTAAATAAATGTTGGTTTCTATATAGCTAGAAAGAAAAGTCAATTTACAATGAATGGTCAAATCAAATTTTAGGCTATAAAGTGTGAAGTATTTTTTGACTACTTAAATGTAAAGTATATTTGCTAGTTGTACTTTTGTGTAAGTATCTCTTTTTAAAAGGTTTAACTATTAGATTTATTCATTATATATATTTTTGTATTTCTTATCAACTTTATTTAATTAATTAAAATATATAGATCTTTAGATATTTTCTTCATAATCCAAGAAAATTGCAGTCACCACAATAAGAAATTAACTATGGGTTATAAATTGAAAATGATTTTCTTTTTTAATTACAGGGGAAAAAAATTAAAAGAGAGAATAATCATTATCTTTTAGAAAAAAATTGAAATAACTGAACAAAATTGTTAAAAACCAAACGATGGATGTGAATTATGTTTGGCTAAGTTTAGTTTGGTTTTAATATTTAAAAAGTCGTCTAAATTGATTTGGTTTAGTTTTGATTTTTTTCCACCTTTATCATTAATCAAAAATATAAAAAAAATATTAATATATTGCAGAAAAAAAGAATTGAATAAATAGGGATAATTTAGTCAAACTAGTCTCTAGTTAATATTTTTCTTAAGGGACGTGCAAGCAAAAAAGTGATAAGTATTTAAAAACAGAGGGAATATCTACTATCTCTAAGTTAGGTTTTTCAATAAAACTAGTTTAGTCGCACGTGTCTCGCACGTGTAATGTTTGATTATTTAAAATTAAATAATTTTATTTATTGCAAAAAAATTTAATGAAGTGTAAAAGTTTAAATAACTTTTTAAGGATTCTCCATACTTTAATATAATAATGTAAACATAAACATATTTTTTTAGTGTAAGCACTTATATATTTTACATCATCATTTTAGTGTTTTTCATGCAGTGTCTTTTTTCCTTACTGTCAGAGGCTTTGTTTCTATATTTAAAATTTTTTCTTGTTTTTAAAGTCAAATCTTTACAAAATCATTAATTACATTCTTATTGTATACAAATTGATCTATAGAATTTCACGCAACTAAAAAGACAAATAATTCATAGATAAAAGAAAATTTTAATTTCTGGTACATATTACATAACATAATTCTACAAATTAGATAATAAATTAATAGTGCATAGTAAATTTGGTAAAAGCTACACAATTTTATCTTTTGTTCACCTCTTTTTCTTTTTAGTATACTCTCGTTCATCTTTGTTGAGTCTCAAAACGAAGAACAATGATATTCACATGAACTGCATCATCTAGTCAGTCCAAACTCTTGATATACCCTCATACTACGTTTTTTCTAACTTAGAACTCCATTTAGTTGTCATTAGAAACAAAAATTAGTCATTAAAAATAAGAAGAAACTTAAAGCCCTTTATACACAACAAAAACACATAAAGAGTTATAATGAATAATGTTTCAAAGAAAAAAAGAGCAATAACTATGATAATAGTGCTATATAGTGTTGCCTTTAAAATTTGCGTAGAAACTATCAAATACCTTTAAAAGGAGTAAAGCTTGCAACAATCAAAAGAGAATCACCACACATGTAATATAAACATTGATTTTTTTTCAACGAGATAAACCTTTAATTTTAATGGCTACTTCATTCGGTGACAACACACTTGTTTCATCCGTTTTTCTATCAAAAATTTACAACTGAAATAGAAACACAAAAAAATTGCTAAAAAGGGACAATACATGTCAATTGTTGATGGGACAATACATGTCAATTGGTTATTATACATAATTCATATATAATCTTTAAATTCATTAATTAAAAAGAATAAAGAAAGGCAAAAGGATGACGATAATGATATAAGAAGATAACTTGAATTAAAATTAAAATCAATAAACTCAAAATAAAAAGAAAAGTAGAAGTAGAAGAAATGTTGTATTTTTGTAGTAAAGTACAATCAATTCCCATTAGCTATTTTAGCAAATTCTCTCTGTGGCCCTTGGGGCGAGATATTAATTGATGTTTACCATGAGATTTGGCCTAGCGAACCTTTTTGGGTGTACATAAGTCGTCTAGAATATTTGTGGAATGGCTTTTATTTTTAGATTGACTTGTAACATGAAGCTATTTATTAACTTTATATTATATATATATATATATATATATATATATATATATATATATATGTATATTAAGTTGTTTATCTCTTTTTACGTGAATTTCATTCATTTATTTGAGTTTAAAATGACTTAATTGAAACCTATCATCCTAATACATATTAAGAAATTAATTTCTAACTTTGGTCAAGTGTTTAGTTTGTATATGATGATTGGATTCTTAAGTGTCCTTTCGATTTTACACTAAACATGAAACCTTTAGGTGAAATGATTTGCTTAAATGTGTAATTTGCATGCATAATCGATAACACACCTGCATAATTGTCTCTTAATAATAGACATGACATCAAAAAGCATAATTGCTGACTTGAACAAAGGAGAAAAACTAAATGGAGACAAGTACGACATTTGGAGTCGTAAGATGTGGTATGTACTGGAAGAGAAAAACGCTCTTGAAAGTATTAAATATGTCTTAAGTCTACAAGAAGAGGTCAATACTGCACAACACAGAAGAGAACTTGAAGCTTATAAGGCTTGGAAAAAGATTGACTCCATTGCACGTGGAATCATTGTAAGTTCTGTGGTTGATGACCTCATACATGAGTGTGAGGAATTTCCTACTGCCAATGCCATCTGGTCACACGTGCGAGGAATATATGGGGGTACTTCTGTTACCCGCCTCAGACAGCTGACTATCAAATTTGACATTTACAAGAAGCATTATGATCAGAACATCAAACAACACCATAGGGTGATATCTAATATGATATATAAACTCAAAAGTGTTGATCACGTTCTCTCGGATGAGAAGCAGGTTCAGGCAGTGATCCTATATCTTCCCAATAGTTGGGAACACTTTAAGGTCAACATAACCCACAATGACAGCATCAAAACTTTTTCTAATACTGCACATCACGTAGAACTTGAAGATGGGTGGCTCGGTGCTGCTAAAGTTGCTTCTAATGCCTTTATGGCAGAATTAAGTGGTAAGAACTCTTCAGGATTCAAGCGTAAGAAGACGTGCAAAAATAACGGGAAGGGTAAAGATACTGAAGAAGGACCCTCTGAGAAACAGAACAAGCCAAATTCCAAGAAGTGAAAAATGTTTTTCAAGAAGAAAAACAAGAGCAATATAAAGTGCTACAATTGCCAAAATCTGGGGCATTTTTCTCGTGAATGTCCTGAGCAGAAAAAGATAGCATTTCTAAACGCAACTCTAAGTGCTAAATATGTTTCTAACACTGTTTTATTAACTAAATCTTATCCTATGTGTATTGTAGACTCAGAAACCACCGACCATATGATTCGAGACCGAGAAGCATTTGTGGAGTTTTGTCGAGTTTCACCTGGATCAAGGTGGATCTATGTAGGAAATAATGCAAGACTTGAAGTCAAAAGAATTGTCACTTGCAAAGTAGAGTTGCGTGGAGGCCGGTCTATAATGTTGCATGACATCCTATATGCTCCAGAGATTCGACGAAACTTAGTATCTGTGCTTGTTCTTTTAGATGTTGGTTTTCATTTGTTTTTTAGTCATAATTGTGTAAGAATTACTCTAGATAATATTTTTTATGATTTTGGACATCGTTATGATCGATTTATTATTTTAGATTTTAATCCTTCAACTTATGACTATTATGTTGACCGTTGTGTAATGTCATATTATTTAAGTAATAATGATGTAACATGGCATGCTAGATTGGGTCACATAGGGCAAGACCGAATGAATAGATTGGCAAATAAAGGACATCTAGGTTCTTTCTTCAAAATTGAAATGCCAACTTGTCAAAATTGTCTTGTTGGAAAGATTACACGTAAACCATCTGGGAAGGCTAAAAGAGTCGAATTCCCATTGCAATTAATTCATTCTGATATCTGTGGTCCAATGAATGTAAGGAAAAGGACTGGTGCTTCATATTTTATTACAATCATTGACGATTTCACGAGCTTTGGTTATGTCTATTTGATATCTCATAAATCAAAAGCACTTGAATGCTTCAAAAGATATATGAATGAAGTTGAGAATCAATTAGGCAAAAGTATAAAGGCATTAAGAACCGATAGAGGATGTGAATATCTATCAAAACAGTTTGAAGAACTGTGTATTGAAAAAAGGCATTATCAGACAATTGACTACTCCTTATACACCTCAATAAAATGGTGTAGCCAAAAGAAGGAATAAAATGTTGTTGGATATGACAAGGTCCATGATGGCACAGGCAAATTTACCAATCTCTTTTTGGGGAGATGCGTTATTAACTGCAGGCCTACATATTGAATAAAGTGCCTTTTAAATCAGTATCTTCTACTCCTTATGAACTATGGACTGGTACTAAACCAAACTTTAATGATCTGCGACCTTAGGGTTGTGCTGCATATATTAAAGATTGTTTTGGAAAGTTTGAAAAACTAAGTCCAAAAGGAAAAAAATATATCTTTATAAGATACTCAGAACACTCCAAAGGATATGTGTTCATCAGTGAATTAGAAGATGGAAGTAATACTGAAATTGAATCACGAGATGTCATATTCCTAGAAAATTATTTTTCAAAAAGAAATGAAATAAAGAAAAATGAGTCTCTTTACAAAATGTTGAAATCAGATGATCAAATAATGTCGCAGGACATGCTTGATAATTTAATTGATCAAGAAATGATTCTTGCTCCAAGTGGGAGTCATGAATTCCAAAATCCTATTGAGGAATCTGAACTTCAATTACGTAAGAGTACTATAAAAGGTGTACCTAAACGATATTATGAGATTAAGGATTATGTTTTTTGTATCTCCCACAGAATTGGATGACCCTAATTCTGTGACTGGGGCTTTATCAAGCCCTGAAAAAGATGAATGGATAAAAGCGATGAAAGAAGAATTAGGGTCCATGAAAACCAATAAAGTCTGGGATCTGGTTGACCTTTCTTCTGGGCTTAAAGCTATTGGGAACAAATGGATTCTCAAAGTTAAACACAAATCAGATGGGTCAATAGAAAGGCACAAAGCACGATTGGTGGGAAAAGGTTTTACTCAAGAAGATGGAATAGATTATGAGGAAACTTTTTTGCCAGTTGTGAAATTTACCTCAATCCGCCTACTTTTGGCTATAGTTGCACGTTTAGATTTATAATTACACCAAATAGACATAAAGATCATTTTTCTCAATGGAGAACTAAATGACGAAATCTACATGGAACAACATGTAGGTTTTGTTGTTAAAGGCCAAGAAAAGAAGGTTTGTAAATTAAACAGATCAATATATGGCCTTAAGCAGTCTTCAAGGTAGTGGTACCTAAGATTTTATAAGGAAGTGATTTCATTTGATTTCACTATGATCGATGAAGACCATTGCATCTATGTGAAAAAGTCCAATGAAATATTTGTGATTCTTTCGCTTTACGTGGATGATATTTTACTAGCTGAAAATAATTTGGAGTATGTAAAAACTGTTAAGTCATGGCTTTCAAAGTCATTTGCCATGCAAGATATAGGTGAAGCAGACTATATATTGGGTGTTAAAATCCAAAGAAACCGTTTTAAGAAAATTTTTCTATCTCAAGAAATATACATAATAAAAATTTTGGAACATTTTTGAATAAATAGTTGTAAATCCATGGATACTCCTATAGAAAGAGGTGAAACTTTAAGCCTTGAAATGTGATCAAAGACTGAAAAGGAAAAAAATACATGTCTCGAGTACCATATTCCAGTGCAGTTGGGAGTTTGATGTACGCTATGATCTGTACTCGTCCAGACATTTGTTATACCATAAGTCTGGTTAGTAGGTATCAATCTAATCCTGGAAGAGATCATTGGAAAACAATAAAGAGAAATTTTTTATACCTAAAGGGAACTGTGGATTATTCACTATGCTATAGTGGATCCGATTTATTCATAAGAGGTTATACAGATGTTGATTGGGTTGGTGACCGGTAAGATAGAAAATCAACTTACGGTTATGCCTTTTTCCTAAATGATAGTGCAATTTCGTAGAAAAGTAAGAAACAAACTTGCACAACCTTGTCAACTATGGAATCAGAATTTGTGGCTTGTGCGTCTGCGGTACAAGAAGTTGTTTGGTTGAAGAAATTCTTTGAGCATTTGAACATCGCAAAGAATTCTAAGGGTCCCATGATTTTATATTGTGACAGTCAAGCAGCTATCACATATACGAAGGATCCTAAATAACAGCAAGACCAAGCACATTGATATTAAGTATAACTTTATAAGAGACATAGTAGCAAGTGGAGAAATAAATTTACAATACATTCCTACACGAGAAATGATAGTTGATCCCTTTACTAAGGCGATATCTAGAGACTTGTTTGAAAAATATGTTATGACTCTAGGATTACGTAGGATATGATTGTGTTTATGTATTGTAGATGACTTGATTGTAATTATTACCAATATAATAATCTTGAATTTATGTTCAATCTCATATGCATGCGAAAATTTGTTTTATTAGTACAGTGTGTTGAATAAGTCGTGGCTCTCTCACATGAGCAATTGCCTCTTACATCGAGGAACATGAAGATAAAAGTTTCACCATAAGATAATGGCTTGTTTTATAAATTCAGATATTAGTTTCTCTAAGTATATGAATTTGAGGATTATTAAAGAAAGAAACTCAGGTTAAACATTTAGAAGTGTCTAGACCTAGATTTGTACGATGTTGAATGACTAAAAGAATAAGACACACACACCAATATAAGGTGAGAACATCGTAGAACGTGTTTCATACCACGTGTTCTTAGCGACCAATGGGTTAATGGAAGAATGAATCCCTGTTTCTTCATTGTGTGAGATCCTAAAAAGTTATTTTAACTTTTCATTGAAATACCCTTAGACCTTTAACTGTTTCTTGAAGTTTCGATCGGTGTTGCTACTTTAGCATGTTACTAATAGCCATGAAAGATTCGACAATACGGTGCATGTCTAGGAAAACAGTTAATTGGAAAAGATATATTCAAGTAGAAAGGGAAGATGATTAAAATAAATATTTTAACTTGTCTACACAAGTCGGTTGTTACACTAACCACATAGGTGTTGAGTGTAATTGTGTATATGAAGTTAATCATGAACTCGAGTTCACCTCTTTAAAGAGGATGGGGGATCAGATAAATAACTACCGAAGTAGTGAATAATGTCTGGGGTATTGTGAGTATTAAGATCCTCATATTAATAGAGAATTCTTTTCATATGTGATTGGATTCCTATGTGTAGCTTGTAAAACATTATGGGTAAAGCTCAAGATGCTCACAGGTCGCACGAACTATTTGTCGTATGAAAAGATGGTGTGTTGATATCATACTTCTTCGGGTCTTTTCCACCGTATTTAAAGTGGGAGATGTTGAATTACGGGTCATGGGTCGCCCATGTGGACCGACCCGATCCAACTCGATTTTTTTATTTTTTTTAGATTATCTGAAAAATAAGGGGGAAAAGAAGAGATAAGTTTTATTTTTGAAACTTGGAGGGAACGATTATTATTCCACTCCCCCAACATATTACAACTTCTCTTCCTCCGTAAAAGATAGTAACAGTAACAAAAGAAAAACGAAAAACAATAGCATAGCAGTGAAATTTTAAAGCATTTAGTTTTTGATTCTACAACTTTGTTTCTATGAGATTCAAAGTAGACTTAGGGCAGATCCTTTCGGTTGCAAATCAATTTCCGCTGTGAGTTTAATGTACACACTAATTTATGTTTTGCTCCGAATTTGCTATCACTTTTGATTTTCCTTACAGTTGGGATAACCAACTTTTTCTAAAATAGTTTAGAATATGGTAAGATCATTTGCCTGCAGCTTTATTCTTACCTTTTTTTTGGTTTCCCAAGGTATCTCCACAGCCGGCAGCCGTGAGACTAATCCTCCGTTTCTCTGTCAGCACATTAAGCGGTAGAAAACTGGCCACAGAGTTTTCTCCATTCGCCAGAGGCGGGGATTGAACCCCCGACCTCTTGCTTAAGGAATATGGCACTGAACTACCATGCTAACTCTAGTGGTTATGTTTATTCTTACCTATTACTTAATCCTCACATTAGAACTAGAGCTATTTGATCATGGATGGTACATTATTTTTATTGTTTATTTACTTTATTTAAGTTTGATTTTATAATTCTTTATCTTCTTTATTTTTACTTGTAAACTCGGGAGTTAAAGTTTTAATTGAAACTGGTTTTGACCCAATTTTCATATCAGCAACTATAGGATAATTGCAAAACCTTGGAGTCTCGTAAATTTGAAGTTCATCTTCATTAGGAGTCTAGTATCTCTTAACCCTTTTCTCTTACTTACTATCCATGTTATGTTAGTAGTCTTTTAAAATTTGGAATGATAACTAATTATTCTTATTTCATTAGAACTGTATTGTTGTTTATTGTGTGTACATTGCTTTAATATTTATGGATCGTCTTTAAAGTAGATTAATATTCTCACATTTTTACAATTAACTCGTGATTAAAAACTCGTTAAGATTTTTAAAAGGCTCAAAAGTACATATATACACTACCATATGCAAGGTATGTTGTTGTTGTTGCTGTTTTTGTTGTTGTTGTTATTGTTGTTGTTGTTGTTGTTGTTGTTGTTGTTGTTGTTGTTGTTGTTGTTGTTGTTGTTGTTGCTTCTACTGTTGCTGTTGCTGCTGCTTGTGTTGTTGCTGCTGCTGCTACTGCTGCTGTTGTTGCTGTTGTTGTTGTTGTTTGCATGATGTCTTAAATTTTAAAGGCCAAAGTCATCGACAGGCACTCAAACTTGTTGCGAAAATTCACTTAGATCCCTAACTAAGGCCTGTTCCTATTAGACTCCTAAACCCTCCGAATTTTGTTCCAATTGGACATTTTTTTTCCTATCAGCCAATTGGAAGTTGACACGTGGCATTGTGGGTCCAATAATTATTAAAAATTAATTATAATTTTTTTAAAAAAAGTACATAGATATGGCATTGAGGATATTTCTATTTTTGTACATAGTTTTTAAACCTAGCCGAAGCAAGTAAAAAAGTATTAAGATCTGATAATAAAACAGAAGGAACATCAACAACTGCTCGACGGTCTTCTTTTTCTTTTCATAGATCTCACTTGTGTATCTATCTGACTGTTTTTCCCTTATTCATTGCTACATAACAACCCCCACCCCCCACCCCCCACCCCTCCTCCAAAATCACCCATCCGACCTCCGATTACAAAGGAATTCAATAATTTGGACTTTCACGTTCTTCTTTCTTCTCCCTCCATGTCTCTGCCACCGCTGGCCGATTCCTCCTCCTCTTCTTATATTGGATACATTAAATTAATACTATATGTACTAAATGAAATTGATTATGCATACTATATTTTTTTCTTCTAATTTGTCTAAGTACATATCTATACACATGTACATCTATCAAAAGTTATGACAAAGGAAGTTTTGAAGTATTTGGAAAATACTAGATATAAGTATTTTGAATATAATATACGAAATTGAAACCAGATAAATCAAATTAATACTAGATACATATAAACAAATCTATGAAATAAATACTTTGTACTAGATACATATGAATATACACATAAAATTATATTAAATTAATACTAGATACATATAAACAAATACACTAGATGAAATTCGAAGAATGTATTTGTGTATCATTTGACATCATATATACGTATCTTTGATATGTGATACATGTATTTGGATGGACGCTAAAATTAATAATGGATACATTAAATTAATAAATTTATTATTCTAAAAAGTAATAAAATAAAATCAATCAATTTCTTTTTGGTAATTAAGCACTTTATTAATCACCAAAAGTGGCCAATTACAAAACTAAGCTACCAATACACAACTAGCTTCTCACTAAATAACAAACTAATACACTTACTACTACAAGCTACGTCTATCAAGAATCAACATGATAGTAGCAGTAGCTCTAACACAGCAAACACAGGTAATTATATTAGCAGTCATTTCCTTGGTGCACTCCACTTTCTCAAACACTTTATTGTTCTTCTCCAGCTATATAACATGCACAAATTCTGTATAAGTCAGCTTCAACACTTGGGATCGAGTCTTCTTTCCTTTAATCTTTTGAATGAGTCAAACCTGCATATCACCTCAGTCCCTAAATTGAGGCTGCTGAATATTAAACTAGAGTAGAAGCCTGTTCTAGGCTGAATTAGCAAACCGACAATCAAAGAAGAGATGATCCCTTGTTTCTGGAATTTGCTTACAGCATACACATTGGATCAACTGGTAATCTCCATTTCAGCAATCTATCTACAGTAAGTAACTTGTTTTGAGCTTACTACCATATTTTAAACACTGGTTTTGGTCTAGCACTTATGACAAACAAATTCTTTCCAATCCACCTTTGGATAGTTACCCATCATCTACATATAAACTTGCCTGATGAAACTTCTTCTAGTATCAAAAGATGCCTCTAGAAGGTGTAAGTTCTCCTTAGCCTAAGCATCTTTATCAAAGGATGCCTTTGAGCAGAAATGTTCTCTAAACCTCTAGCCTTTGATGTAATAGCTATGGATCCACTTGATCAACAGTATATCCTACTTATATTCCACATTCCAACATAATTTCAAGATTGTAACACTGTTCTATAACATCAAGTTTATCATATTCAATCTACCCGTTGTCTTTATGTACAAATCTTATCCCAAGATACAAGAACCTTCTTAGTCACTACATTAGAGTTAGACCAAACTTCTATAATGAGCCTGAATTGCCTTCATCACCTTTGTTGGTATATCAAACAGTTTGAGCCTAGTAGGCTTGAACTCCAAAGATAACAGTCTTCACAAATTGGATTTTACTAGCATATGACAACTTCTTGGCAGTTCATGAAGTAATACTTGAAATAATGTGGTCTATTAGAGGTTGTCACTGCAGAATGATAAGATATTTAGTTAACAAAGGTACTCCAAGATATTTGAATGGTTTCTCCCCATGACTATATCCCAATGTCTGCTTAATCTATTTTTGGACAGAAGTTGAAACACCACCAAAATATATAGCGCTCCTTACAAGATTGGCTTGCAATCCTGAAGCATATGTCAACATACTAAATTTTTAATGTAGCGTGCCACGACCCAATTTATCAGGTCATGATGGCATCTATTATAACCTGCTAGTAGATAAGTCAACCTATAGTTTGTAACAATGAGTAATGAATTATCAAGAGAAAAAAAGAAAGCACCAGAAAATAAACTCAATAAAGAGACTAATATAAATAAATTAGAAAAGGCATCATTTTCACCCCAAACTATACCCGAAAAGTCTAAGTCACACCTAAACTATACAAGTGACCCATTACACACCTAAACTATATAAAAGTGATATTATTACCTTCCCGCGACATCCATGCCCAAGTTTAATGAGTGGAGTGCACTCCACTCGCCCTCTTGTGGTGCCACGTGTCTAATTTAATTTTTCTTTTTTATTAAAGCTTAACCCGACCCTATTACTCTTTTAACCCATCTATTTAACCCATCCGACCCGACCCAACCTCATATTATACCCTAACCCGATTAAACCTCTTCATCCAAATGAAAAGTCATCGGATGAGATAAAAAACGTGGTAGAAGATTCACCTCTCTTCACTCTTTCAATTTTTATCAAATTTAAACCCGATAGAAGAGATAAACAATAATTTTGCTCTGTTTTTCATTGTTGACAAGTAAAAATTATTTTTTTATCTCTTTTCAGTTGAAGTTGATTGGGTTGATTTCAACGGAGGTGGTATGATCTAGGATAAATACTTACGGTTACGATCTTTTATGTAGGAACTACTGATTTTCAGTTCAAAGGTTAGCTTTTTTCTTTCCTAAATATAGTAGATCTAGGATTTATTTTCGTTCCTAAATTAGATCTATGGTTTTTTGAGTTAGGGTTTTTCCGTCTTTAATTTGTCCACATTAACGTTTTATTTTCATTTAGATGCTCAATATGTGATAATATAACCCTTGACATTTATAATAGTTCAATTTTACTAGGGTTTTGACTAGGGTTTTTAATTAGGGTTTTTGAATTAGGGGTTTTTGTTGTCTTTAATTTATCTTGAAAACTGATCTGTTATAGTTTGTTTATGTGCTTCAATCTGTAACAATATGAGCTGTGAGGTTCAATATGTGATAAATAACATGTGATACTTATAATTGTTGCATAAATACTATAATTTTTTTATTTTTGTGTACTGTGAGACTTGTATCTTTTTGGTTTTTGTGTATTATGAGACTTGTATCTTTATTGTGTTTTTGTGGTCAATGATTTCAGGTTTATAAAATGAATTTTGAACTGATCACTTTGAGATTTTACCATGGTGGAGAACTTAATATGGGTAAGGTGAAGGGGAAAAAAGGAAAAAGATATGAGGGTGGACAAGTTACTGAATTTTTAGATGTTGATGTAGATAGGTTGTCTTTATTTGAATTTAGGGATTATGTAAGGTATTTAGGGTATATTCCCAAACAATGCTTACTATATGTTAGATTTTCCAAATGTTCTAAATTAAAAAAAATTAGGTCAAACAAGGACACACTTGACATTTCAAAGAAATTGGGTAATGGGCAAGTTTTGGAAGCTTTTGTATGTCACATGGTTGGTGAACCTGAGGTGACCCCACTTTTGGAATTTGTAAGTGATAGAGAATGGAATGTGGAGGGGAAAAGTGGTGTGTCTTTTAATAAAGACACTGAAAATGACATTGAAAGTGTTGACAGGGCATCTAAAAATAGTGAAGATGCCCCTCCTTTTGACCAACCTATTGGTCATACTTCTTCTCCTCCTACTGACCAACCTACTGCTCATGTCTCTTCTCCTATAGCTGCTGGTCCTAGTAGTTATACTGCTGCTCCTAGTAGTTTTATTGTTGCTCCTACTAATTCTACTGCTGCACCTTTTGAATCTGTTGTAGATTCAGATGTAGAATCTATTGATGGAGGTATAGAGATAGGGAGTGATGTGGATGAATATATAGATGAAGAGTTAAGAGATTTTAGGAAAGAAAAGAGGGGAAAAAAAAGAAAAAGGGGAGACAGACCAGTAATTCCTGAACATATTAAGTTAGGAACTGGAAGAAAGGGACCAGATATTGGCTATGATGAATCTGCAGGTGGTGATAGAAATTGTTTGGAGGGAAATTTAGCAGGTGATGAACCTTTTTACCCATCTGATGAAGCTTCCATCTTTGAAACTGATTCATATGATGTAATAGATGAAGAAGATGAAGTTGAACAGGTTGAACATAGAGATAAAGCTAGAAGGAGGAAAAAAGTTAAGAGAGTTGCATATAATTCAGACTGTCAGAAAGTTGTGTGGAAGTTAGGACTTGTTTTTGAAAGTGTTAATGAATTTATAGCTGCTATTACTAAATATGTTGTTGTTGAACATGTTGCAATTGAGAAATGTGTTAATAAACCTACAAGGGTAAGGGTTAGGTGTACAACTGGTTGTCCATGGCTTCTTTATGCTAGCATTGATTCTAGGTCTATGAACTTTGTTGTGAAAACCTACAATCCAGTTCATAAGTGTGATCCTATCAATAGGAACATACTTTGTAATACCAAAAGGGCATAGCTAGCCACTTCAATGAAAGGATAAAGGAATAACCAAATATTAGAATTTTTGAGTTTCAGCTGCTTATTAAGAAAGAGTTAGATTTACATGTTGGGAGAACAGTGTGTAGGAGAGCAAAAAATAAGGTGATTGCAGAACTGATGGGTGACTATAATTTGGAATTTGAGAGAATTTCAGATTATAGAGATGAGTTGTTAAGATCAAATCCAGGTAGTACATGTGTAGTGAAGCTTCATGATGAAACATTTGAAGATGGTAGAAAAATGTTTCAAGGTTTCTACATATGTTTTGATGTAATGAAGAAGTCCTCCCTAGCTGGTTGTAGGAAGTGCATTGGTTTGGATGGATGTTTTTTAAAAGAAGTGACAAAAGGGCAGTTATTAGTTGTTGTGTGTAAAGATGGTAACAATCAAATGTTGCCACTGGCATGAGAAGTGGTTGAGATTGAAAACAAGATCACTTGGAGTTGGTTTATCAGGATTGTAAAAGAAGATCTTCAGCTGGGAGATGGGACAGATTTGACAGTGATAACAAACATGCAAAAGGTAAAGAAATGTTGTTTTTGCTTTTGTTTCTATTTATATTGTATATGTTTCTGTTTATGTTTATGTTTTAACTATTTATGTTTCTATTTTTATTGTAGGGATTAGAAATTGTTGTAACTGAATATTTACCAAATGTTGAACATAGAATGTGTGCAAGGCATGTCCTTGCAAACTGGTCAAAAGATGTTATATGTAGAGGTATTGAGAAGAAAAAATATTTTTGGAGGTATGCAAGATCTACCTTTGAGGATGAGCTTAGGGAAAACATTAGCTATATGAACATGTTAGGGGGAGAAGAAATACTAGATAAGTTGATGTATTTTAATCCAGATAGATGGAGCAAGGTTTACTTTAGCTTTGGAACAAAGTGTGATGTTGTAGACAACAACATGGCAGAATGTTTTAATGCATGGATTTTAGGAGCTAGGTATAAGACTATAATTACAATATTAGAGGAGATAAGGGTAAAAATGATGAAAAGAGTGGGACAGATGAGGGATTTTTGTGAAACTTGGATCAGTGACATTTCTTCAATGGCTATGAAAGTGCTAAATAATAATACAACAAGGTCTATGAAGTGCAGCATAGAATGGAATTCTGATATAGGGTATGAGGTGCTTGATAGAGGATATAGGCATATTGTAGATCTTGCTAGACAATATTGAAGTTGTAGAGCATGGATATTGAAGGGCATACCGTGTCCTCATGTAGTGGCTGCTCTTCACCACAAAAAATTAGAACCAATAAACTATATATCCCACTGGTACAATAGAGAAACTTACATGAACAGATATAGTTTCTTCATTCAACCAGTTTTGAATATGAAGATGTGGCCACAATCATAGAATATCTCTGTTATGCCACCTTCTGTTAAGAAGCTGCTAGGTAGGCCTAAAAAGAATAGGGAAAAAAAAGAAGGTGAAACCAAAAAAAAACTGGAAAGTTGTCCAAAAGGGGGATCGAGATTTCATATGGCACTTGCCATAGCAAGGTTCACAACAAAAGAAGATGTCCAACAGGTGCACCTGCTGCTGGCACTAATGCAAATCCTGGCCCAAATCCATCTGCTGGTGCAGACCTAAGTGCAGGTCCAAGTGCAGTCCCAAGTGCAGCACCTACTGTTGGAAAAGGAAGAGGTTCAACTGGAAGAGGAAGGGGTAGACCATCAAAAAATTCTACAGAAAAGGTATTTTATTTAATTTGACAATGTTGTGAACTAATTATGCTTGCCTTATACTAAATATCTTCTTTTTTTTATTTTTAGTGTGTTGACATACCAAGAATGGTTGGAATGGGATTACTTCACACACAAAGTCGATGCACAATTCTTAATGTAAGTTTACTACTACATTTACTATCCAAATTTTATTTACTACAATTTCATTTACTAAAGTTGACACTTTCTTCATTTGAGTAGCCGGGAATGCCTAGTGAAAGATTCAAAACTACCAAGTCTTCAGCATTTGTGACTGGAAATCTCGTATATACACCAAAAACTGGTGTAAAATGGAAAGGAAAAAAAGTTATGACCTCCAGGCAACTATAAGAAATGAGAGGCAGAAAACAAATGCAAACAAGTTCCAAGGCTGTACACTTAAGTCAAGAAAGCTCCAATATTCAATATCTATGAAAAGTTGGTGTAGATTACATTTAAGACTGTATAAATCTTGGCAGTTGTGACTGCATTTAAGACTGTTTTTGATAATTCACTGATGTTGGCAGCTGTGACTGCTTTAAGAACAATCTATTAGTGGAAGCTTTGACTGCATTTTGTAACTGTAATTAGTTTAACAGTACTGATCTTTTTGTAAATGTATTTGGCTGCAAGATGTAATTGACACTCATTTTTCGTTAATGATTGTGCAGTTGTAAGTTCATTGTTGCTGAAATTTGTGGTTTTTCTTTTGCACCAGTTGTGGCTGCATTTATTAATGTTAAATTTGTGTTGTGATATTGAAATTTGTGTGTGTTCTAGTATAGAAGCTATGATTTCATTTAGTGTTGTGATGTATACAAATTGCAACACAAAGAACCACTGAAAACAAAGCCAAAACTGTTAAGTTCAACCATACAATTTCATTACACAATAATTTAATTACATAAACTGGCAGTTTTGTCAAAGGTAACACCTAATAATTGATACAAATTTCAGCCCCCTAAAACATAACAAAAATAAAGCAACTTAGTTTTAGGGTAGCCTTCTTGGAGCTCCTTTTAAGAACATGAATTGAAATAGAAAACTAACACCCAAAATACATACACAAATGAGAGTAGTCCATAGTTGTTTTTCCCTTTTCTTGGACTTAGCCAACTTGATCTTCCATTTCTTCTCATTTGCCTTCATCATCTTCAAATCATCCTGAAAATTGTCCATTTACAATTCTATTTTGTTCATGTTTATTTTTCTCTCCACGGATTTGGTTGTCCTAGTAGTCTTGTCATCAACTATTTTGTGTTCACAAAATGCACAATTTGCCGAAGATTCAACTCTTTCCTCAAGCTCCCCAATTCTTCCGAACAATTTAGGAATAACAAATTTCGATCGTTCATCAATAGAATCATCCTTCCAAAGCCAAAAATTGCATGATCTAGCATTCTAAAATGAAATCAATTAGATTCTTATACACTATTCAAGATCAATGTTTGAAGGAAAAATTCACTTACTCCATAGTAAGGACAAGTCCAATATCATCTACCCGGATTTCTTGAGGTCCATGAAGTCATCAAAGGCAAAAAATATCCATGTTTGCATAGAACCTCGACCAACTCGTGATCTTCTTCTTACTTACAAAGTCTACTCAAACTTATCTTAGTCATTAAAGCACCTTGATTAAGAAAACATGGTTTAAGAGAGGTTGAACAACACTTGAGGGAAGAAAAAATTATGAAAATGGCAACAAAATTAAGAAAAAATAATCATCAATATAGCAAGAAATGGAAGGATTAGAAAGATTTAGTTACCAATTTTTCAAACAAATGCTCTTCAATTTCGATTTTGAGAGACAAAATTGGGAATTAGGGTTTCCTTTTTAGCCCAAAATCGGCTTTAAATATGAATAGATCCATTGCAAATTAAAGATGATGTACTTTTAGCCGTTTATGTTTGTCATTGAATAGGCTGGACGCACTTACACCAAGTGTAACATACGCGCCTAAGAATGGGTGTCGCGGGGAGGTAATAATATCACTTTTATATAGTTTAGGTGTGTAATGGGTCACTTATATAGTTTAGGTGTGACTTATACTTTTCGGGTATAGTTTGGGGTGGAAACGATGCCTTTTCCCTAAATAAATAATCCTAAAACCTAGTCAAGTCAGTATAAGAGCTACTAACAAGACGAGTACAAAGTAAGCATGTATATATGTGTGTGTGTGTATGTATATGTGTGTGTGTGCATGTATATATATGTGTGTGTGTATATATATATGTATGTGTGTATGTACATATGTATGTATGTATGTATGTGTATATCCTGATCTCCATCTTTTGTTGGACTGATCTTTATTTTGCATTTCAGAGACAAATCTGTATACATACATATACATACATACATATATGTATATGTATATGTATGTATACAAATTTGTCTCTAAAATGCAAAATAAATATCATTCCAACAAAAGATGGTGATCAGGAACAACTTCGGAGGTCAGGAGTTCACCCTAAATCTCTAATTATGACAACTCTACACGATGCACACATCAATGATAAGAAATCATACTATGGTTTGAAGGGTGCATATGTAATGTTCCAAACCATCATTACAAATAAAAATACCCCAAAACTAATTCACTATAAATAATAGGCTTAAAAGGGACCCGAAAAAAATTAATTTGGGATGGAAAATAAGGCCCAAAAGAATTGGACCAAGGGGCCCAAAAAGGGATTAGACTATACTACTGAAAAATGCTACAACGGTTGAGTTACTATTGAAGTGGTACCACTACAGTGGAAGATGACAGTAGCCAAACTAAGGAATTTTAAAAAAATCTTTTTCTCTTTATTTCCTTAGGTTACCCTCTTCCTTCAAAAATGCTTTAATATATCTTATCTCCAAACCATGAGATTTCAAAGTCCAAAGTTCATGAGGAAAGTTTTGAGACATATGCATAAGAATCCAACATGTAAATATGCTTAGCACGAGTGGGGTAGCTCACCCCTCTTTACAATAGTATGTTTCGTCTAAGAGGTAAGATATACTTTACATTGTAGCAACTAGACTTGGGATAGATACATCTAACATTAGTAATAATATCATAAATTTCATGCCTTAGGCCTTTGGACACAAAGATCAAATAGATGAACATGTTTTAAAAATTCAATTAGGCTTAAATTTATTGTATTACTATACATTAGGCTGATATTTTAAATACGATAAAAAACAGAAGAGTGGCGGGTCAAAGGTGCATAGTTTGACATCTTTCGGAACTTGAATATAAGGAGATTTAAATGAGATAGTGAGGGATAGAAAAAGGGGAAATTAAGGAAACTCAATTTAATTCTAAAAGTAATAAAAGTTCGGATTACACTAAGATAAAGGGTTAAATGGTGAAGTATGATAAGTTGAGGTTGGTAATTAGTATGAATGAACCCCATGATTGATGAGCAGAAAAAAATGAGTAAATGTTGTAAAGTAAAGAATTAGATTTTTCATTATCCCGTGATTGATGAACAGAAAAAAATAAGTAAATGTTGTAAAGTAAATAATAAGATTTTCCATTAGAAGTGGCTAGGGAAGATTAGAGAATAATATCAAGAATGTGAAGTTGGGATATGGACAAACAAGAAGTGTGTGATAGCGTGAACTGGGTCTATGATAAACCGTAAGAATGTATGGCACATGATAGTTGTGGATATTTATATGTATAGATTAAGGTCACTGACCAAAATAAGTTAGACGGTTGATGTAATATTTAGACTAGCTTGGCCTGTATTCATTGTGAACTAGACATTTGTAATTGTCTTTGGCATAACTGATGATTTATTGATTGTATACACACACTTATATACAGTGTGATAATTTACTGTAATATGGGTCGGATACCACGTTGGTACGGTATGATTTATTGTGATATGAATTGGTACATGCCCGTATGGATATGATTTATTGTGATATGGAGTGGGTACATGACCGTATGGATATGATTTATTGTGATATAGGTCTAGTATCATGTCGGTACAAATATGATGTATTGTGATATGGCTCAGGTACCATGCCTGTACAATATGATGTTGATGGTGATAATGAGATTGATGATAAAGGATAAGGAGAGATGATACGCACATCTTGCATACTTGTACTCATACATATACACATGAATGTATTTCTATTTATATGTATGTATATGCTCTCACACATGTTTTGCATTATGTAAATGGTGTAGAAGGGTCTATGGTAGCAGGAGGTCCTTTGTGCAGATCAGGTTGGAAATGAAAATCTATGGTTCCCTGAGATAACCGTTTAGGTTAGGACATAATTGATAGAATTATGATGTTATGGTGTATGGTATTGTGATGTCTTGTGATAGTGATTATCGAGAGAATTTGGATGGTGGTAGATTAAGAGTTGTAGATACTCTAAGAGTAAGGTAAATAAAAGTAAAGGAAGTGTAGCTAGAATGGGTAGTCAAGAGACAAATATAAATGAAAATGTTAACTGACAAGTAGGTCACAGAGATGCTAAAATAAGGTGTTGGAGATTCTCTAATTGGGGATTTAGAACCAAAGTCTTGCTTGATGTTTTGACTTTCCCTATTTTATAATTGATGTTATTTTTCTAACCCTGATTGATCGACAATGCTTATCAGTAAGTATGGTTGTACTAAAGCTACACTTATTATATCTCTATTAAGGGATATAGCCACATGTCAAAACCTGAGCAGAAGTCAACTTATCATTCAACTTATCAAAGCTACCCTCACAAGCATCGGACCGCAGAAACTTCACCTTCTTCTGAGTCAACTTAGTTAATGGAGCAGAAATCAAAGAGAAACTCTCCACAAACCTCCTATAATACCCAGCTAAACCTAAGAAGTTTCCAATATCGGTTGGAGTCGTGGATCTAGGAAACTTCTTGACTGTCTCAACTTTATGTAGATTCACCATGATCCCTTTTACTAGAAAAAACATGACCAAGGAAGGTCATACCATTCAAGTAGATCTCACACATCGAGAACTTAGAATACAAACATTGATCCTTAAGAGTCTGCAACACTATACGGAGGTGATTGGAATGATCTTTCTCACTCTTAGAATATACCAAGATATCATCAATAATCACAATGACAAATAAGTCTAGAAACTAATGAAATACCCAGTTCATAAGATCCATAAATGCCACCGGGGCATTAGTCAATCCAAAAGACATGACCAAGAACTCATAGTGGCCATATCAAGTTTGGAAAGCAATCTTAGGGATGTCCACCTCCATAATCTTCAACTAATGATAACCCAACCGAAGATCAATCGTAGAAAAGTACTTAGCACCCTAAAATTGGTCGAACAGGTCATCAATCCTAGGAAGTGAATACTTATTCTTCACAACCACCTTATTCAACTGCCGATAGTCTATGCATATTTAAAGGGAACAATCCTTCTTACAAACGAAAAGAATAGGAGAACCCCACGGAAAGACATTAGGGCAAATAAAACCCTTATCAAGACTATCTTTCAATTACTCCTTAAGTTCTTTCAATTCAGTCGGAGCCATTCTATAGGGAGGGATAGAGATAGGATAGGTATTCGGAAGAAGATCAATCCTAAAATATATTTCTCTATCGGGAGGAATACCAGGAAGATCATTAGGAAACACTTTGGGAAACTCATTGACTACAAAGATAGATTGCAAAGAAGGGCCCTCAAAATTAGAATCCTTAACCCAAACTAAATGATATAGACACCCCTTGAAAATTAACTTCTAGACTCTAAGATAAGAAATAAACCTTCCCTTAGGCACTAGGGAACTACTTTCCCACTCAATCACCGGTTCATTGGAGAATTGGAAACTGACCCTTCAGGTCCGACAATCTAAAGAGGCATAGCACGAGTGAATCCAATCCATCCCCAAAATCACATCAAAGTCTACCATATACAACAATATCAAGTCCACCAAAGTCTCCCTACAACAGATAGACACCATACATCCCCTATAGACCCTTTTAGGCATAACAGAGTCACCCACCAGGGTAGACATAGAAAATGGATTAGAAATACATTCAGGACCAGGACCAAAATAAATAGCCACATAAAGGGTCATATAAGAATAAGTAGACCCCAAATCAAGTAAGTAATACACGTCACGAGAGAATAGTTGTTACGTACTATTGATAATATCAGGAGATACCTCAAATTCCTAAAGGTGTCAAGAGCATACAAACAATTTTGGCTAGTGTTGGTACCCGAGGTAGCACCTTTTGGTGCTGGAGCTTAAGACGCAGCAATCAAAACTTCATTACTTCTAGAAGAAACCCTTGAATGACAATCCCTCTGCATGTGAGAAAGCTGACTACACTAAAGAACTTATTCCTCCCTTCATCACACACTCCATGATGTACCTGCCCATCAAAATGACAAGAAGGATAAGATGGGGAGGACTGTACCCCGCTGGCCTGAGACTGGGCACTTTGATCCCTAAATACACTGTCTATCTGGAAGCAACAATCAGCCAACGACTTTAGATATAGAGAACTAGTCGTAGAATAAGAACCAGAATTTCTCCACTTCTTCTTAGACCACTGCCTGCCATCTCTACGATTATTCTGTTGGCCTCCAACCTTCTCAAAATACCTGAATTTATTACTCCACCTTTCCCCTATTTCATACTGTTTCTTCTTTTTGTCTTCAACCTACTGCATATACACCACAAGCCTAGAGATATACATATCATTATTCAGCAAGGCAGACTTACACTCCAACACCAAGTCCCAAGACAAGCCCGAAGAAAACTTCCTCATCTTACCCCTAATAGAAGACACCAACTCTGGAGCATAACGAGATAACTGATGAAACTTCAAGGCATACTCTTTCACAATCATTCTGCCTTGCTTCATTTCACAAACTCCTTGGCCTTTGCTTCCCTCATCTCTTAAGGAAAGAAGTGATCAAAAAAACCACCAAAAAAGTCATCCTATATAGAAGGATTGACATATTCACCTCTCGACTTCTCCCACTCCTCATACCACTAATATGCTACATTCTTCAACTGATATGAGACGAACTTCACACCCTCAGAGTCAAAAATATTCATCACTCAAAAAATCTTTTCTATCTTATTTATAAACCTACAAGGATCCTCCTCAACCTTGAAACCAGTGAAAGTCAGAGGACTCAACCTGATAAACTCACCAACCCTTATGGCCTTGAAAGAAGGAGTGACACGAGCAACACGCTCAGACTAGCACGACAGGGAGGCCACCAACTGAGTAAGCAAATTAATCGACTGGCAAAAATCAGCATTAGACATATCACCTTGAGCGTTGAGGCAAGAGTATTATCAGCCCGAGGATCTCGAGGCGGACTAGTAGGGACCGATGGAACTCTACGGGGGCAATCAGAAGCAGATACCCTAGACCAGGTCTGTACTCTATAAGTAGGACAAGTTTGGTCTTTTGTTCCTCAGGTGGGAAAGAAGAGTTTCCACGAGCATCAGATCTTTGGAGAGGCATGATCTGAAATGCAAACAAACGAAATTATAGGAGATTTCAACATTCTAGACTCTATAATCCAAAAGTAGAACACAAGAAAGGAAAATATTCCTAAATGCCTCGTAGCCTCTCCCTTATAAGTGTTGTGTTCTACACACCCATAAAAGAGACTCTACTTGACACGGCTTTATGGACACCCAATTGACTATGAACCTAGGTATGTGATATCAACTTTGTCACGACCCAAACTAGGGCCTGACCGTGAGGGGAATCTCAAGTCTGCTGAGGACCGAAGACCACCCATTTTACCTAGCCAAACATAATATAATACAGCTAGCAGTGGATAAATATCAAATATATAAAAAGATAGGTTTGATTCTGAACATATAATAAGATAGGGAACTCAGAAAAGGAATTTCAGAATTTCAACAACATCCCAATCCACAGTAATCCACAAAGACTCAAAACAAACCAAAACTAATCTAAGTTGGGACATGCCCCCGACGTTAGCCAAAATAATCCAATAAAAGTATTCTAAGACATAAATAAAACATGACTTTGAAATAATAGCCCGTTCGAAGAATGAAAGCTCACCATTTCAAAGCTAACTGTTGACAACCCAGAAATCCTATCACTACGCAGGAAAAGTAGAAGTATCTCCAATTCCTGCATCACATGGTGATACAGTATCCAAAGATGATTAGTGGGGTGAGAGCTAGCATGTAACTCAGGGAAGGGATAAAATAATGCTATGTCAAAAACCATAGTAAAATACATATGCACATATTGTACATACATACATACATATATATATATATAAAACATGTTGGGATACGAAACAAGGTTTATCATGAATGTAAAATATTAGCCTGGACTGTGTAGATTTAACCGTCTTAAAAGGAAACCAAGGGCTATATGGGCTTAGATCCCTCTGCTGAAAGGGCCTCAGTACGTGTTAGCCGTATGAATCAGAGAATAATCTTATGTACATATACACCAAGTGTGACTCAAACACCTGGTCATATATCAAGGGTGACTCAAACACTCTATAATAAAGCAAGGGTGACTCGAACACTCAGCCATTTAGACCCCCGTTCTAGCAAATGCGGTTTCCAATATTGGTCCATCGGGACCTCCACTTTTCCAGCCTAGCTACGCAACCACCTTTAAGCCCAATTAAAGAATCTACACATTTCCCTTCATTGAACCATGATACACATCAGGCATATACTGTCGATATCATCATGCCAACTATAATTGCAATGTATTTTCATAGGGCCATTTCAGTTCCATCAACTTGGGGGAAAATGACCCCTTTTTTTCATTAAATCAAATTTGGTTCTTTAGCCTTTTATGTTATGCAATAGTTCTAAAGGTATTTTTAATGCGTATATTCTTATGTTCAAAGAAAGTTTCATAAGATTCGATTGAGGTATTCACCAATTCAATATTCAAAACCATCAATTTTGGAGAAACCATGACCCCCATCCCAACTAACCACACCCATGCACCCCAAATAGTTCAAAACTATCAATTCAAACTATGAATCATTCGTAAAAGACATGAGATAACTAATTCATTCATTAACGCTCAAAACCCTTGACCCACATTCATAAACCACAATTTAATCACATGAATAACAACTGTAAATACATGATTTTAACAAAATAAACATTGGGAAAGAGTAACATGCTTGAGATATCAAGAATTATGGAGAAAAATCAACCTTTGGAAGCTCTAATTGCCAATCTCTATGAAACCCTAAGTGTTCCTGACTTAGGGATTTAAGAGTGCTTAGGAGAGTGTATTGGATGCTTAAGTGTAGAAAATAGGGTCCCCAAGATGGTTTATGGATGTAGTTTTTAATTGTGGGAATGGGGAAATAACAAGAATGCACCCACTTAAAAGTGCAAAAAAGACGCCTAGGTTTCACGTGTCACGTTACGACTCGTGATGAATCCTTACGAGTCGTCACCATAACTCCTGGTCTGGGCAGTGTCTTAGGCTCATCTTACTGTTGACCCTATGAGTCACACCCTTTGAATCATAGTCGGACCTTATGACTTAGAAGGGACAGTCGTAGTCAGGACAGGAACATTTGGGTTCCTTGCTGGTCTGGCTACAAATAAGACTATACGACTCGTATAGAGTCTTTACGACTCGTGACGCTCTAGTCATAATCATAATTGAAACTTTAGGCTAATACATTGGTCAGGATACGATTGGGGGCCTTAAGACCTGTAAGGTGACCTTATGACTCGTAAAGTCAGTCGTAATCAGGGCAGTGAGGCAAGGCATCCATTTGCACGATTTAACACAAAAATGCAACCACAATTACCTTTAAAAAAATAGAAAACATAGATA
The DNA here is from genome assembly GCA_030864215.1 of Capsicum pubescens. Lineage (NCBI taxonomy): Eukaryota > Viridiplantae > Streptophyta > Magnoliopsida > Solanales > Solanaceae > Capsicum > Capsicum pubescens. The sequence continues at coordinate 268,840,679 of CM061544.1, read as the reverse complement.
TTAAGGAATACACAAACCTTAAGCATGATTATCAAAAGCGAGAAATAGGAATGGATATTTGAACTTCATGTCCTCTTAAGCTTCCCAAGTATCTTCTTCAACCGTATGGTTTCTCCATAGAACCTTCACTGAATCCATATCCTTATTTCTCAAATGATGGAATTTCTCATCCAAAATCACAACCAGGACTTCCTCATAAGACAAGGAATCTAAAACACCAACACACTCCAAAGAAATAACCAAGAAAGGATCACCCACGCACTTTTTCAACATTGAAACATGGAACACCGGATGGATATAACCTAATCTAGATGTCAACTCCAACTCATAAGCCACATTGCCCACTCTCCTCAAAATCAAGTACAGGCTAACATAACAGGGACTGTGTTTCCCCTTTTTTCCAATCCTCATCACTCCTTTCATGGGAAACACCTTCAAGAACACTCAATCACCATCATCATACTACCACTCTTTCCACCTCACATCTGTGTAGGACTTTTAGCAACTCTGACCAGTCTTAAGTCTATCCCAAACAACCTTCACCTTTTTCATGGCCTAATGAACTAAGTTAGGGCCAAACAGTCTAGTCCCACCAACTTTGAACCACCCAATAGGAGAATGGCATCTCCTACCATACAGAGCCTCAAAATAAAGCCATCTCAATACTAGACTAAAAGCTATTATTATAAGCAAACTTTATGAGAGGCAATTGATCAACCCAACTATCACCAAAGCCAATCACACATGCTCTTAGCATATCTTCCAAAGTTTGAATAGTCATCTCTACTTGTCCATCCATCTGAGGGCGGAAAGCAGTGCTAAGGTTCACCTTAGTCCCCATACATCTCTAAATAATGCCAAAAATTAGAAGAGAACTTCGTACCTCGATCAGATATAATAGAAATAGGTGGACTATGTAACTTGATGATTTCCTAAATAAAAAGATTAGCATAATCCTTTGTAGAATAATTAATTCTCACTGGTAAGAAGTGAGCGGACTTAGTCATACTATCCACAATGACCCAAATCAAATCAAACTGACTTTGAGATAGCAAAAGACCAGTAACAAAATCTATGTTAATTACCTCCCACTTCTACACGGACAACTTAATTTTTTGAGACAAACTAATAGGCCTCAAGTGCTCCACTTTTACTTACTTACAAACCATACACTTGGCGATAAAATTAGTCACTTCCCTCTTCATGTTATTCCACTAATAGATCATTTTCAGGTTATGGTACATCTTTGTCAAACTATGATGGATAATGTACCTTGACTCACGAGCCTCAGCCAAGATCCTCCCTCGTAGCCCATCAATATCAGGAACGCACAATCTATCTTGGTACCTCAAGATACCATCACTACCAATCTTAAAAGCCATGACTTTTTGTTAACCCACATCATCCTTAATCTGCATTAAGATAGGATCCAAAACCTGTTTCTCCTTCACCTCAGCACCAAGATATAAATTCATCACCTCTTGCACAATCACACCTTTATCCTTATAGTCTAAAAGATGAACTTCAAGATTAGCCAAATGATGAATATCCTTCTCCAACCCTCACTTCTTCTCCTCCACATGAGATAAGCTTTCTATAAATAATATGTTAAGAGCATTAACAATCATATTAGCTTTACCTGGATGATAATAAAGATGTGTGTCATAATTCTTTAGTAACTCAAGTCATCTCCTTTTCCTAAGATTTAACTCCTTCTGGGTGAACATATACTGCAAGCTCTTATGGTCTGAATCTATGTCAACATGAACTCCATACAAGTAATAACACCAAATCTCAAAGAAAAAACCATAGTTAGCACCTCCAAATCATGAGTCGGATAACTATTCTCATCCACCTTAAGTTTCCTAGAAATATATGCCACAGTCTTACCACTTTGCATCAACACACAACCCAGTCCCACATGGGACGCATCACAATAAACAATAAAATCATGAGGACCCTTGGGTAGGGTCAAAACCAGTGTAGAAGTCAACTTATCCTTCAACTTATCAAAGCTACCCTCAAAAGCATCAAACCATAAAATCTTCACCTTCTTCTAAGTCAACTTAGTCAATGGAGCAGTGATCAAAGAGAAACTATCCACAAACCTCCTATAATACCCAGCTAAACCCAAAATGCTCCAAATATTAGTTGGAGTCATGGGTCTAGGCCACTTCTTAACCGCCTTAACTTTCTATGGATCCACCATGATCCCTTTACTAGAAACAACATGACCAAGAAAGGTTACTCCATTCAACCAAAACTCATACTTTGAGAACTTAGCATACAAATGTTGATCCTTAAGAGTCTATAAAACTATACGGAGGTGATTGGCATGATCCTTCTCACTCTTAGAATATACCAAGATGTCGTCAATAAACATAATAACGAATAAATATAAAAACTGACGGAATACTCGGTTCATAAGTGAAACACCCTGGGTTTTGGTCCTTAGAATTTTTTGATGAATTTTTGGTTTCTGGACATGATACGACTAAGGGTTACTAGTCGTATGAAGGGATATATCTTGTATGGGTTGGTCGTATGCTGACTAGTGTTGGTTGGTCGGTTGAATTAGTTTGTCAAATGGGTACGACTTGGTAGGTACGAGTCATATGGTTGGATATGGGTTGCTTTGTTTGGGTTTTTCCTTTACCTAAGCTGAGACTTAGTAACTTAACTTGGATCTGAGTATGAGTGGCTCACCATAAGCTGTAAGATAGGGTATGATTCATACCATTGACTTGAATAGTCGGAAGTATTTGAACTTTATTTGATTTTATTCTGCCAGGTAGGGTGTACAGACCAAACTATCAAGTCAAACCAAATCAACGAATCAAATCAAACTAACAAAAAAATGACTTATAGTTTGGTTTGATTGGTTTGGCGTTAGAAAAAAACCGGCCATTCTTGGTTTGGTTTGGTGTTAACCAAAAAAAAGTCAAACTAAACCCAAATCAAAACGACATAATATACATATAATCAATTTTTTATACATAAAATATTAATTATAATCTACTTTTAAAATACTTTTTCAACTAGTTTGTAACACCCCGTATTCAAGTACATGTATTGGCGTATTCAAGTACGTGTATTGGTCTTATTTATATGGAATTAATTTTTTTATTTTATTTATACCGGAATTTGTCCGTCGATGGTTCCATACGAAGGTTATTGAATAAGATTTCCAACGATATAAAGATTTCCAAAAATGGATAAGTTTCGAATATAATCGAACACGTTCGAAACTATAAAACGGTGGCCGGGATATGGTGAATAGTAAATGTGCAGGAAAATTTCCTGCACACAAACTACTGAGGCCTGCCAGTTTTTTGGGTCACGTTTAAACGATCATAACTCCCTTAATATAATGAACTGGGAGATCTACAAACTATCAAAAGAAATATCTTTGAGTCTTCTTTCCAATGCAATTGGTTTCATCCAAATCCAACGTCTGAGTAAGGAGTTATACTCGTTTTACTTTAGCCTCTCAAAACAGATTTTTAGGGTCAACTTCAAATGATCATAACTCCTTGTACAGGACGAACTGGGTGGCCTACTTTATATGAAATAAAAGCCCTTTGAATTATATTTCCAACGATACCAATTTCACCCAAATAAGATATCGGAGAAAAGAGTTATGGTCGATCTACTTTAGCTTGTCAAAACAGTCCACCATGGACAGATTCGGATTTACTTAAAATTTTAAGGGCAATATGGTCATTTTCCATCACCTCATGAACGAAAATTGGTCATTATATACATATACTTAGCCTCATATCTATTATTTATCATCCATTATTGAAGAATAAGAAACCCTAGCCAAATTTCAACTCCAATTATCTTGTGATTCAACCGTAGAAAATCCAAATTGATTCCGTAGTTGTGTTCACCGTCTCGAGGGCTTCGAGAAGCACCCCTTATTTGTGCCAACAGGACTTCGAAATCAAAAGGACCATTTTATGGTAAGGATGTAAATTATGTTGGTGTTATTTATATGGATATGTATATATATGCATGTAAGCATAAGAAGTGTGTTATTTGATTGTTGTTGAAAGATGATTGGAAATGATGTTGGATTATTCTTGTGCATGGTTGGATTATGTTGAATTGTGAAGGGATTTGGTGTGATGATGTGGTATTGAAATGATGATTATATATATATATATATATACACATAAACCTATTGTTCAAGTTGGTTTTTGGAATGCTATGCAAATATTGGTTGTATGGAATTATGGAAGAGAGTTGTGGTGTTGGGTTGCTAATACTAGATGCCAAACATTTCATTGTAGATAAGTGATTTATAAAGGCGGAAAGTTGTGTTGAATTGGTATCCGAATCTACGACGAGGTATGTAAAGCATACTCTAACAATGTTCTTTGGCATGAAAACACCAATGTTCCATCAAGTAAGATTCCGAGGTTGTCCAGAAACATGTATTGTTCTACGTTACCAACGAAGTTGTTTCCATCCTATAAAGTGTCAAAATGTTTCATTGATATACCAAAAGGCTCCTATTTCATTGTTGTGATATTGATGATTCTGAAACACATTGTTGATGTACCAATGAGTCTTTATTACATCGTTATTGTATAGAAGGTCTATTACTTGGTTCCTATTGATGTATCATTGTTTCAAAGTACCAAAAATGTGGTGGCGACCGAAATAACAATCTCAAAGATTAATTGAACTAAGTGATGGAAGTTCTCTCTTATCGGGTGGTATCCCAGGGGCATAAGCCTAGCATGGATCGATCCCTATTTACGTGTTTATGGGTGGTATCCCAGGGGCATAAGCCTAGCATGGGTCGATCCCAGTTGATATGTACTGGAGGCAGCCTAATGGTCATAGTACAGTACAGTAATGATTACAAAGATGTTAAGAACGAAGGTAAAGTGATTGAATAAATTCAATGTACAGGTTGTCACAAGTTCTAGTAAGTGTGGTCCACTCCTATTATGATTTATTCACTTGTTTCGGATTTCTATTGAGCTCCTATATCATATGTGATTATCTACAGCTTTACATACTCAGTACATATTTCATACTGACGTCCCCCACGGGGACCTGCATTTCATGCTGCAGGCACAGGTACCTCAGCTCATACACCGCACAAGTAGGAGCCAGGTCATACAGCTATTGTTGGTGAGCTCCAGTTTGCTTTGGAGCTTTCCGAGTCAGTTTCTTATGTTTTGTTATTGTACAGGAGTCATGTGTGGGCGGGGGTTTGTCCCGACCCTAGTTATGTCATGTATATCCTAGAGGCTTTGTAGACATAAGGAAGGGTAAAGTCATGGAAGTTTATATAGTGATGTTATATCTGTATATGTGGTGGCCCCGACGGCCAAGTATTATATATATATATATATTTGTGCGTGTTGTGCTGATACAGGTAATTAGATTCTTCTATATGCAACGAAGTGCTGTCCAAATTTTTGGTGACATGTAAGGGAAAGTACAGGTATTTGAACGGGTTCTCCCGGGCCTTCTCGGCTTCGGGTGCCAGTCCGGCCCGATGGGATTTTGGGGCGTGACATAGTTTTATTAATTTTCAATATTTTAAAAGTAGATGTAGATATATATTTAGATTTGGGCCTTTAAATTATAATATTTGTCTATTAATTTCTAATTAAATGATCCAAAATCCAATATAAACTTAAAACATAAACTTTTCTCTCTTCATCTTACTTTTTAGTTTCGAAAGAATTTTCGCTCCTCATTTTTTCATAATTGTGGTTTTTCATTAGCACATGAGTGAAAACATATTTGATCTAGTATTCAATCACAATATAATTGTAAAAACTAAAGATTATAAAAAAACAAAAAATTAAAAGAACCGACTAAAACCTAAACCGAAAAAGCAACTTTATGTTGGTTCGATTTGGTTTATAGTTTTAATAAACCGACATGATTAGTTTGGTTTTTTTTAATAAAAAAAAATAATCTAACCTATGTACACCCCTACTAGCATGGGTACGGGTCAAGGGCACTAATCGTATCGTTTGTGTACAACTTGGGTTGGGTAAGTCGTATCTTGGATAGTTTTGGGTCCAAGAGGGAAGCCTAGGATACGAGTTATGGGTACCACTTGTATTGGAGGGTATGACCGGTATGGGGGAGTCATACCATCTGACAGGAATTTTAAGCAGGTTAAGTTGGGGTAATCTAGATATTTCTCGACTTAACCTCTTACCCCACGACTTTAACTCCTTTGGGATATTATTTACCCTATTATTCTAATCTTAAACACTTAGAAACTCTCTTCAAACACTCTCTAACTCTCTCTAAGGCTCTTTGGTAAAGAAAGGCTTGGGTTTCTTCTAAAGGATTAATTTGGGGCTTGGACAGGTGATTTCTCTCCATTATCTTCGTAATCTAAGGCATGTACTCCTCCCTCATTGTTAGTTTCAACTAAAGGCATATTTTATACAATGTTTTCATGGCATAATTATTGTATGATTCTAGGGTTTTAAACTATATATAATGCTTGGATATGGTTTTACCATGTTTTAAATTATATTTTTACATGCTTTAATGGTGGTTTGGACAATTGATTGCATAGAAATAGTAATTTGGTAATTGGAATGAGTTTTGGAAATACTATTCCTCTTACATGTTTGATAAAATGCCTATGAGAATGATCTTACTATATTATTGGACTTTTAATGGAACTATTCCATGGTATGGTTTAGTAATGGAACCCTAAATGATGTAAATGGTTTGGAGTGGTTAAATTTTAAGGTTTGATGGTAATGGTTATGGTTAATTAAACCTACTTGGGTGGTACATGGGATTCCCCCAAGCAAATATTATAATGGAACACTTGTGGGGTACTTGTAAATCCTCTAAGTTAATTTGATAATGTAATCTATGGGTACATGGGAATTTTTTTACATAAAAAGGGATGGCTAAGGATATTGCTTGCAAGCTATAGTCGGTATGACGATACCACTACTCATAGCCTTGGTTAATAATAATGGCACAATGGTTTGGTTGGATAGTAATGGTTTTTAAATGGAAAATAATGGTGGGGTGTGATAGCTAACTGTGAAGGTGCGAGTCCAACGGACGAACACTGGAAACTTATGTTTGCCGACATGAGGGTTGGTCATAACCACTATATATAATACTATGAGGTACATGGGAATATTCTAAGTACGCTGTACATATATATCATAGAGAGAAAATGGTACTCGAGAATCCCCTACTCTAATGGTATCTCCAGTTCATGCGGCCACATGAATCGGGGCCTGTTCAGGGGGTTACACTGGACCCATATAGCTTGTGGGTGGCTCTATGATGTTTAAGCTACACATACCCAGGTTAATGGTATTAAAGGAATGCTAAACTCGGCTCCCTTTCCTAGTATATTATATATATATGGTTGTATGCATAGGGTTGGTTTACTTGGTTTTACTGGATGGCATTATTTTATCGTTATCCTGGGTTCATGCTAGCGTTCACCTGCTAACCTATCTTTGGGCAGTTGTATCCCCACGCGATATAGGAACCGACTACTCTACTCTTTCTGCTTAGTGTTCGAATTCGGGATCAGGTATTGGATTGAAGTGGTGAGCTTCCATATTCTGGAAGGCTCCATTTTATATCATGGATGTCTTTACATACTTTAGTTACTTTATGGATATTGGTTTTGGCTATGGTTGGGGGCATGTCCCAACCGGATATTATTTCTCTTTTGGTTAAAGGCTTTGTAGGACTACTATGGTTTGGAATGAGCGGTGTTGGTATTGGTGTCAGCCTTAGTGTTGGCATTGGTATTGGGGATGACACCCTTGGACCATATTTGATTTATGATTGCTCCATATTGTTTTGGATTTTATATATTATCATTTTTGGGAACTCATTTGGTATGGTATGTATTGTTTTGGTTTATGGTTTGGTTATTGGTTGGTTTTGGATGGTTGGACTCGTTTGCGTCATTCACGATTATAGACATATCCCAGAATTTGGAATTGAATATTTATGCTATTTTGTTATATGCTTGAAATTCAGCCGACTCAGGGCAGGCGGCTGGAGGTTGGGTTAGGTAATGGGGTGGTCTCCGGTCCAGGTTGGACATGGATGCCCATTATGACAAGGACCCTGGTTGGGTTATTTCAAGTTGGTATCAGAGCTTTATGTTCATGTTCAATTGGAAGTCTATAAAGTTATGTCGAGTAGAGTCTCTTTTAAGGATATGTAGCGCGCCACACTCATAAGGGAGAGGCTACAAGGTATTTAGGAATATTTCACTTTCTTGGTAGTCTATTTTCAAGCCTGGATTCTAAGTCCTGGAATTCTTCTTTTATTCTGGTTTGTTCGCTTTTCAGATCTTTCCTAGATGATCTGAGATACAAGGTAACTCTTCTATCCCAACTGGGGACAATGTTAAAGGGACACGTACTACTCAGGGAATCTATACTTGGTCTAGGGGTCCAGTCCCTGATATTTCTAGAGTTCCACCTGTTTCTACTTGTCCTCCTCAGGGTGAGGTGACAAATGCAGAATTTTGTCAATCGATTCATATTATTGCTCAGTTGGTTATTGATCAGGCTGAGAGGGGTGAATCTGGTGTTTCATCTGTTGAGGCCATAAGGGTTGGCTAATTTATAAAGATAAATCCTCCTACTTTTACTAGTGTGAATGTGGAGGAGTATCCTCAAGGTTTCCTGGTTAAAATAGAGAAAAACTTCAGGGTCATGTAGGCAATGAATGTGGAAGTGGTGAATTTTGCTGCTTATCATCTTAAAGATGTGTCGTACCAATGGTATAAGGAGTGTGATATGCTGAGAGGTGATGTTGAGGAGTTGACTTTATGGGATACTTTATCTGATGCTTTTCTAGATCGTTTCTTTTCTCAGGAGTTGAGGGAAGTGAAGGTAGAAGAATTTGTCAATCTGAGACAAGAAACAATGTATGTCAAGGAGTATGCCTTGAAATTTTAGCAACTGTCTAAGTATGCTTCAGAATTAGTGTCGGATATGAAGGCCTGGATGAGAAGGTTTGCTTCTAGACTGTCTCGAGATTTGATCCTTGAAAGAAAGAGTGCATTACTGATCAAGGACATAGATGTTTCTATATTGGTTGTTCATATATAACAGGTGGAGGAAGAAAAGAGAAAGCAGGCTGAGTTTAGGGAAAGGCAGGGTAAGAAGTTCATGTCATCTGAATAGGGTAGTGCTCAACATCAAGGTGGTCAGAATGGTGGTAAGTGGCAAAAGAAGAAGTGCAGGAGTTTTAGTTCCTTCTCCACTGCTAGTGCTCTATACCTAAAGCATTTGTGTTATTGTCATCAGTAGGGTGGCGATAATTTCCAAGATCAGGGTGCCCAATATCAGGAAAGTGGGGCTTAATCGACCTCATCATGCCCTCCTTATCGATTTTATGGTAGGTTGCATAGGGGTTTATGTGATGAGAGAAGGGAAAGGTGTTTAAAATATAGTCAGCTATGTTATATGCTTAGAAATTATCCTATTGGTAAGGATGCTTCGGGAGCAAGTAAGGCTTTAGTTGCTTCATCTTCTGCTTCTACACTGAAGGGTGCTGCTTCTGCATCTGTTTTTACTTCTAGTACCGGCGCAGGTCTGAATAGGTTATATTTTTTTGCTACTCAGCAGGAATCTGGGGCTTCACTTGATGTTGTTTATGTTATAACTCTTCTCTTGTGACGTGTATTATTTGTTTGATTTGGGGTCCACTCTCTCTTATATGACCCTTTTTGTGGCTATGTATTTTAATTTTGATCCCGAGGTTATCTCGGATCCTTTTTCTATTTCTATCCTGGTAGGTGACTCTGTGATTGCAAAAAGGGTCTATAGGGGGGTGTGGTATCTATTGGTAGTAGGCAAACTCTGGTGGATTTGTTTGAACTCGATATAATTGATTTTGATGTTACTCTGGGGATGGATTGGTTACACTCTTGTTATGCGTCCTTAGATTGTCGGACCTGTAAAGTTGTCTTTAGGTTCCCTGGTGAATCAGTTATCGGGTGGGAGGGTGATTCCCTAGGTCCAAAGAGAAAGTTTATTTCATATCTTAGAGCTTGGAGGTTAATCTCCAAAGGGTGTCTCTATTATTTGGTTCGGGTTAAAGATTCTAACTTGGAAGATCCTTCTTTACATTTGGTCCAGTGGTAAATGAGTTTCCTGAGGTCTTTTCGGATAATCTTACTGGTGTTCCTCCAGATATGAAGATTGAGTTTGGTATTGATTTTGTTTCAGACACTCATCCAATATCTATTCCTCCTTATAGAATGGCCCGACTGAGTTGAGGGAACTCAAGTAGCAACTTAAGGACCTTTTGGACAAGGATTACATCCGTCCTAGTGTATCCCCATGGGGTTCACCGGTATTATTCATGCATAAGAAGGATGGTTCCCTCTGGATGTGTATTGACTATTGGCAATTGAATAAGGTAACAGTTAAGAACAAATATCTTCTTCCAAGGATAGATGACTTGTTTGATCAATTACAAGGTGCCAAATTCTTTACTAAGATAGATCTTCAGTCTGGGTATCATCATCTTAAGATTAGGGAGGTGGATATCCCTAAGATAGCTTTTCGTACTCGGTATGGGCACTTTAAGATCTTGGTGATGCCATTCAGTTTGACTAATACCCCAACAAAATTTATGGATTTGATAAACTGGGTTTTCAGAAAGCTTCTAGATCTTTTTGCCATTGTGTTCATTGATGAGATCTTGGTGTACTCTAATAGTGAGGTGGATCATGCCAATCACCTCTGTGTGGTGTTGCAGACCTTGAAGGAGCAACAGTTGTATGCCAAATTCTCCAAGTGTGAGTTTTGGCTGAACGCTATAACTTTTCTTGGTCATATTATTTCTAGTGAGGGGATCTTGGTGGATCCACAAAAGGTTGTGGTGGTTAAAAGGTGGCCTAGACCCACAACTCTAACCAATACTCGGAGCTTCTTTGGTTTGGATGGGTATTATAGGTTGTTCGTGGAAAGTTTCTCAAAGATAGATGCCTCATTGACTAAGTTCACTTAGAAGAAGGAAAAGTTTTCTTGGTCGGAGGCTTGTGGGGGGAGTTTCAAGAAGCTGAAGGATAAGCTAACTTCAGCTCCAATTTTGACACATAGAAGGGTTTGTGGTTTTTTGTGATGCATCTCGAGTGGGACTTGGTTGTGTTCTAATACAGCATAGAAAGGTGATTGTCTATGCTTCTAGGCAGTTGAAGGTACATGAGAGGAATTATCCTACTTATGATTTGGAGCTTTTAGCGGTGCTCTTTGCTTTGAAAATATGGCAACATTATTTGTATGGTGTGCACGTGGACATCTTCTCTGACCATAAGAGACTACAGTATATGTTCACTCAAAAGGAGCTAAATCTTAGGCAGAGGAGATGGTTGGATCTTCTCAAGGACTATGACCTGAGTCTTCACTATCATCCAGGTAAGGCTAATGTCATTGTTAATGCTCTTAGCAGGTTGTCTATGGGTAGTTTGGCTCATGTGAATAAGGAGAAGAGGGAATTGGTGAAGGATATTCACCACTTGGCTAATCTTGGAGTTCATCTCTTGTACTCCAAGAAGGGTGGTGTGATTGTACAGGAAGTAGTTCGATCGCCTCTTGGTGGAGAGATTAAGGAGAAGAAAATTCTTGATCCTGTCTTGATGAAAATCAAGAGTGATATAGGTGGGGAAAATGTGGCAGTATTTAGGATCAGTAGTGATGGACTCTATAGTACCAAGGGTGGCTATGTGTTCTTGACGTCGATGGTTTGCACAGAGGATATTGGCTGAGGCGCATGAATTGTGTTGTGTTGTTCATCCTGGTTCAAAAAAAATGTATCATGATCTTAAGGATATATATTAGTAGAATGGTATGAAGAGGGATGTGACTAATTTTGTAGCCAATTGTATGGTGTGTCAACAAGTTAAAGTTGAGCACATGAGGCATGGGGGTTTGTATCAGGAGATTGATTTTCCTAAATGGAAATGGGAGGTAGTCAATATGGATTTTGTTATCAGTTTCCTCGATCTCAAAACCAATTTGATTTGGTTTGGTTCATTGTGGATAGGATGACAAAGTTCACTCACTTCTTATTGGTGCAGACTAACTTTTCAACCGAGGATTATGTGAAGTTGTGTCTTCAGAAGATTGTGAAGCTACATGGGGTATTTGTATATATTATCTCCAATCATGGTACGCAGTTTTCATCTCACTTATGGTGGTCTTTTCATAAGGGGGGGACCAAGGTTAGTCTAAGAATGGCTTTTTATCTGCAAATGGATGGACAAGCAGAGAGGACTATTCAAACATTAGAAGGAATGTTTTGAGCATGTGTGATTGATTATGGTGGAAATTGGGTTGAGTATCTACCTTTGGTAGAGTTTTCTTACAACAATAGCTATCATTCTAGTATTGGGATGGCCCCTTTTGAGGCATTGAATAGTAGGAGGTGTAGATCTCCTATTAAGTGGTTTGAGTTTAGTGAGGTGGATATGTTTGGCCCGAACATGGTTTATTAGTCTATGGAAAAGGTAAAGGTGATTTTGGATAGGCTTAAGGCTACCCAAAGTCACCAAAAGTCCTATGCGGATGTAAGGCATAGAGACTTGGAGTTCGGGGTTGGGGATAGGGTGTTCCTAAAGGTGTCTCCCATGAAGGAAGTAATGCAGTTTGGTAAAAAGAGAATCTCAGTCCCCGGTATGTTGGTCCTTATGTAGTTTTGCGGAGGGTTGGTAATGTGGCTTATGAATTAGAGTTGTATTCTAGCTTGAGCTCTATCCATCCGATATTTCATGTCTCTATGTTGAGAAAGTGTATTGGTGATCTTTCTTCGATTGTTCCTTTAGAAGGGTTGGATATCTCAGATTTTTTTCTTATGAAGAGATCCGGGTTGAGATCTTGGATTGGCAGGTTTGTCGGTTATGGACCAAGGATGTAGCTTCAATTAAGGTTCTATGGAAAAACTGCAAGGTGGAAGAGGCTACATGGGAAGCGAATGAGGACATGAAGTCCAAGTATCCACATTTGTTTTCTTCTTTGGATATTTGTGCGGAAGTAATGTGTTCTTGAACACATCTTTATTTTCTTAGTTAGTTAAATGAATGTTTGATTTCCTTGCATCTTTATTTTCTAACTCAGTTAAAGGTTGGATTAATGTTTGATAATGGAAATGACTCTATTTGTCGTCGACCTACCTTGTCCATAATTCAGGGACGAATGATCCTAGTGGGGGAGACTGAAACACCCTGGGTTTTGGTCCTTAGAAAAAATTTCCAGATTTTTTATTTCTGGACAGGATACAACTAAGGGGTACTAGTCGTATGAAGGGATACGACTTATATGTGTTGGTCGTATGCTGACCAGTGTTAGTTGGTGGGTTGAATTGGTTTTTGGAATGTGTACAACTTGGTAGGTATGAGTCGTATGGTAGGATATGAGTCATTTGGTTTGGGTTTTTCCTTCACTTAATCTAAAGACTTTGTAACTTTAACTTGGATCTGAGTACGAGTGGCTCACCATGAGCCGTAATATAGGGTACAAGTCATACAATTTACTCGTATGGTAGGCAGTTTTCAAACTTCATTCTATTCTATTCTGCCAGGAGTATGGGTCAAGGGAACAGATCGCATGGCTTGGGTTCGAATTGGGTTGGGTAAGTCATATGTTGGATGGTGTTTGGTCCAAGGAGGAGGACTAGGATACGAGTAGTAGGTACCACTCGTATTGGAGGGTACGACTGGTATGAGGGAGTCATCCCATCTGACGGGAATTTTAAGCATTTTAAGTTAGAGTTAATCTTGACATTTTCCCACTTAACCTCTTAAGGTACCACGACTTATAACTCCTTTGGGACATTATTTACCCTATTATTCTATTCTTAAATACGTAGAAACTCTCTTCAAACACTCTCTAATTTTCTCTAGGCTCTTGGGTAAAGGACGGCTAGGGTTTCTTCTAGAGGATTAATTTGGGGCTTGTAAGAGTGATTTCTCTCCATCATCTTCGTAATCTAAGGCATGTACTCTCTCATTGTTAGTTATAACTAAAGGCATGTTGTTATACAATGTTTTCATGGCATGATTATTGTATGGTTTTGGGGTTTTAAACTATATGTTGGGGTTTTGGTTATAAATGTTTAGATATGGTTTTCCCATGTTTTAAATTATGTTTTACATGCTTTAATGGTGGTTTGGACAATTGGTTGCATGGGAATAGTAATTTGGTAATTGGAATGGGTTTTGGATACACTATGTCTCTTATATGTTTGATAAAATGCCTATGAGAATGCTCTTACTATATTACAACAACAACAACAAACCCAGTGTATTCCCACCAAGTGGGGTCTGGGGAGGGTAAAATGTATGCAGTCCATACCTCTACCTCTGAGGAATTAGAGAGGTTGTTTTCGATAGACCCCCAACTCAAGATAAAGAATAGTTAGCAAGGTCAAAGCAATACATGAAAACAGGATTGGTGGCATAACCAAAATAAGAAATAAGGACTAATAAAAATAGAAATATGGGAGACACGAAAATAAGAGTAACATGAAAATAAGAAATAAGAAAAGGACACCCACCTAGTAATAGTATACACTAGCAGCTCCTACCCTAACTACAAGATACAACCCACCTCGTACTATCTTTCTACCCATATCCGCGACCTCTACACCTTCCTATCTAGGGTAATGTCCTCAGTAAGTATAATAGCTCTATGTCATGTCTAATCACCTCTCTCCAGTACTTCTTCGGCCTACTCCTACTCTTCTTGAAACCATCCAAAGCCAGCCTCTCACATCTAAGAACTGGGGCATCCGTTCCCCTCCTCATCACATGCCTAAACCATCTCAACCTCTCCTCCCGCATCTTGTCTTCCATCAACGTCACTCCCACCTTCTCCCAAATAATCTCATTACTAACTCTATCCCCTTTAGTAAGTCCACACATCTAATGCAACATTCTCATTTCTGCTACCTTCAATTTTTAAATATGGAAGTTCTTTACTGGCCAACACTCCGAACCATACAGCATGGCCAGACGGATTGCCACTCTGTAGAACTTACCTTTAAGCTTTAAGGGCATCTTCTTATCACACAACACTCCCGAGGCGAGCTTTCACTTCATCCAACCAACTCTAATACGTTTAGAGACATCCTCATCAATCTCACCATTCCCCTGAATCATAGATCCGAGATATTTAAAACTATCCCTCTTACAAACATCCTGGGAATCTAACCTCACTACCACTCCTATCCTCTTACTTTGAGTCACTAAACCTACATTGCATATACTCCATCTTGTACCTACTCAACCTGAACCCCTAACCTCTAATTTATCATTTACCCCCCATCAATCAACACTATATCATCTGTAAATAACATTCACCAAGGCACCTCATCTTGAATACTCTGTGTCAACACGTCCATCACCAGTGTAAATAGATACAAAGTAAGAGCCGATCCCTGATGCAACCCTATCTCGATCGGAAAATGTCCTGAGTCTCCTCCCGCCATCTTCAACCGAGTCTTCCCTTCCTTGTACATATCTTTAATAGTTTTGATGTACACCTCTGAGACTCCTCTCACTTCCAAAAATCTCCAAAGCACTTCTCTAGGGACTTCGTCATACGCCTTCTCCAAGTCGATGAACACCATGTGTGAATCCCTCTTCCTATACCTATACTACTCCACCAATATCCTCACCAGGTGGATTGCCTCTGTCGTCGAGCGACCAGGTATAAATCCAAACTGGTTCTCTGAAATGGACACGACCCTCCTCAATATCTGCTCAACCACCATCTCCCAAATCTTCATAGTGTGACTTAACAACTTAATACCCTTATAGTTGTAGAAACTCTAAATGTTACCCTTGTTCTTATATAACGGAATCAACGTACTCTATCTCCAAGCCTCAAGCATTTTTGCAGACTTGAAAATGCCGTTTAATAGATCAATCAACCACCTTAAACCTGCTCCACCAGTATACTTCCAAAAATCCACTGGAATTTCGTCCGGCCCTGTTACCCTACCCATACGCATCCTACGAATGGCCTCTCTGACCTCCTCAACCCTAAAACATCTGTTGTAGCTGAGATTCTTATTTTTCTCCGAGTTCTCTAGCTCTCCTAACTCAATGCATCTGTCCCCCTCCTCGTTCAACGGTCCATGAAAATACTCTTTCCATTTCCTCTTAATGTGGACATCCACCACCAAAACTCTACCATCCTCACCCTTAATACACTTCACTTGATCGAGGTCACGACTCTTTCGCTCCCTAGCTTTAGCCAGCCTATACAATCTCTTTTCCCCGTCTTTCTTCTCAAGCCCCGCATACAGATTCTCAAACGTTGTCGTCTTGGTAGTTGTAACTGCTAACTTAGCCTTCTTCCTTTCCAATTTGTACACCTCCCTATTCACCCACTTCTCATCTTTTTTTTTAATCTCAATCAACTTAACATATGCCCCCTTCTTAATCTTCACTTTCTTCTTAACTTCTTCATTCCACCACCAGTCACCCTTATGTCGGCCTGCCCGACCCCTCGAAATACCCAACACTTCTCTTGCAGTCTCTATGATGCAAATAGCAGACCTATCCCACATAACATCCACGTCTCCCCTGCACTCCCACACCCCCATTCCCTCCACTTTCTTCCCTACCTCCAGCGCACTAACTGGTGTCAAGCCTCCCCACTTAATTCTAGGTTAACCCTCCCCATCCCTTATTTTCTTGCTCTTCTTGATTATCAAGTCCATCACCAAAAGCATGTGCTGGGTTGAAAGAATCTCACTCGGAATGACTTTACAGTCCTTACAAAATGCTTTATCCCCCTTCCTAAGCATCATAAAATTAATCTGAGTCTTGGCTATCGCGCTTCGAAAGGTAATCAGGTGATCCTCCTTCCTTGGAAAGCTTGAGTTCACTACCACCAGCCTAAAGGCCCTCGCAAAATCCAACAGGAAAGCTCTCTCACCATTCCTATCCTTGAAACCAAAACCCCCATGTACATCATCATAGCCTCTCGAAAAAACCCCGATGTGCCAATTATAGTCCCCCACTATGACAATCTTTTCCGAGTTAGGCACGCTTCTCACCTCCTCGTCTAGAGCCTCCCAAAAACTCGCTTTCACATCCTCGTCCAAGCCTGCTTGCGGCGCATAAACACTATAGATATGCAGCGTAAACCCCCTAATGACCAACTTAATCGACATCAGCCTATCACTGACCGTTCTAACCTCTACCACCTGCCTTCTAAGCTCCTCATCCACTAAGATGTCTTCTCCATTCTGATGCCTTTCACTCCCTGAGTACCACAGATTGTACCCATCCATATCCCTAGCCTTAGACCCTACCCACTTAGTCTCCTGAACACATGCAATGTTACTCCTCTTCTTCTTAAGAATCTTCACCAGCTCTTACTATATTATTAGATTTTTAATGAAACTATTACATGGTATGGTTTGGTAATGGAACCCTAAATAATATAAATGGTTTAAATGGTGTAGAATAGTGAAATGGTAAGGTTTAGTTGTCATGGTTATGGTTAACTAAACCTACTTGTGGGGTACATGGGATTCCCCCAAGCAAATATTATAATGGAACACTTGTGGGGTACATGGCAATCCTCCAAGTTAATTTGCTAATGTAATCTTTGGCTACATAGGAATCCCATTATACAAAAAAGGATGGATAAGGACATTTCATGCAAGTTATAGTCAATATGACGATACCACTACTCATAACCTTTCTTAATAATAATGGCACAATGGTTTGGTTGGATGGTAATGGTTTTAAAATGGGCAATAATAGCGGGGTGTCATATCTAACCATGAAGGTGTGAGTCCAATGGACGGACACTGGAAACTCATGTTTGCCGATATTAGGGTTGGTCATAGCGATTATATATGATACTATAAGGTACATGGGAATCCTCTAAGTACATTGTACATATGTATCATGGAGAGCGAAGGGTACTCGGGAATCCCCTACTCTTATGGCATCTCCAATTCGTGTAGATATATACATCGGGGCTCGTTCAGGGAGGTTACACTGGACCCATATAGCCCCTGGGTGGTTCTAGGGTGGTTAAGATACACATACCCAGGTTAATAGTTTTAAAGGCATGCTAAACCTGACTCTCTTTCCCGACATGGATATATATATATATATATGGTTATGTGCATATGGTTGATTTATGTAGTTTTACTGGATGACATTAATTTATCCTTATCCTAAGTTTATGCTAGCGTTCACCTGCCAACCCATCTTCAGGCGGTTGTATTTCCACACGATGTAGGAACCGGGCACTCTACTTCTCCTGCTTAGTGTTCGTATTTGGGATCGGCTATTGGATTGAAGTGGTGATCTTCCATATTCTAGAAGGTTCCATTTCTTATCATGGATGTCTTTACATGCTTTGGTTACTTTATGGATATTGGTTTTGGCTATGGTTGGGGGCATGTCCCAACTGGATATTGTTTTTCTTTTGGTTTGAGGCTTTGTGGGAATACTATAGGTTGGAATCAGCAGTGTCTGTATTAGTGTCAGCCTTAGTATTGGCATTGGTATCAGTGATGACACCCTTGGATGATATTTTATTTATGATTGTTCCATTTTGTTTTGGATTTTATATGTTATCATTTTTGGAAAGTCATTTGGTATGGGATGTATGGTTTTTGTTTATGGTTTGGTTATTGGTTGGTTTTGGATGGTTGGACTCATTTGGGTTGGTCACGGTTATAGACCTATCCTAGAGTCTAGAATTAAATAATTACGTTATCTTGTTATATACTCAAAATTCAGCCGACCCGGGGTAGGCGGCTGGGGGTTGGGTTGGGTAACGGGGTGGTCTCCGGTCCACATTGGACTTAGGTTGCCCATTACGATAAGGACCTGGGTCAGGTCGGGTCAATAAAATCCATAAATGTCACTAGGGTATTAGTCAATGAAAAAGACATAACCAAGAACTCATAGTGGCCATATTGGGTTCAAAAAACAATTTTATGAATATCAACCTCCCGAATCATTAATTAATGATAACCCGATCAAAGATCAATCTTTGAAAAGTACTTAGCACCCTGAAGCTGGTCAAACCGGTCATCAATACTATAAAGTGAACACTTATTCTTCACAATCACCTAATTCAACTGCCAATAGTCTATACATATTCGAAGGGAACCATCCTTCTTACCACGAAAAGAATAGGAGAACCCCATGAAGAGATACTAGGGAGCCATTCCATAGGGAGGGATAGAGATAGGATGGGTATCCGGAAGAAGATCAATCCCAAAATCTATTTCCTTATCTTGAGAAATACTAGGAAGATCATCAGGAAATGCTTTGGGAAACTCATTAACTACAGGGACAGATTACAAAGAAGGTCCCTCATAATTAGAATCCTTAACTCGAACTAAATGATATAGGCACCGGTTGGAAATCAACTTCCAGACTCTAAGATAAGAAATAAACCTTCTTTTTGGCACTAGGGAATTACCTTCCCACTCAATCACCGGTTCATTCGGGAATTGAAAACTGACCCTTAGGGTCCGACAATCTAAAGAGGCATAGCAGAGTGAAGCCAATCCATCCCCAAGATCACATCAATGTCTACCATATCTAATTCTACCAGGTCCACTAAATTCTCCTACCACGAATCACATCAAATCTACCATATCCTCCTCAACCTTAGAACCAGTGAAAGTCGGAAGACTCAACCTTATGAACTGACCAACCCTTGTGGCCCCAGAAGAAGGAGTGACAGGAGCAACATGCTCAGACTAGCATGATTAGAAGGCCACCAGCTAAGTAAGTAAATGAATCGAATTGAAAAACTCAGTATTAGACACATTAGCCTGAGGCATCGAGGAATGAGTGTCATCGACCCTAGGAGCTCGAGGAGGACTAGTAGGGATTGGTGGAACTCCACCGAGGCAATCAGAAGCAGGGACACTAGACCAGGGTTGTACCTTATAGTAGGACGAGTTCAGTCCATGTTGTCTTTAGGTAGGACAAAGGAGTTTCCACTAGCATCAGATCTTTAGGGAGGTATGATCTGAAATGCGAACAAATGAAATTAGAGAAAATTTCAACCTTCTAGACTCTACAGCCCAAAAGTAGAATGCAAGAAAGGGAAACATTCCTATATGCCTTGTAGCCTCTCTCTTATAAATGTGGCATGCTACACACCCATAAAAGAGACTCTACTTGACACGGCTTTGTGGACACCCAATTGACCATGAACCTAGGTCTCTGATACCAACTTTGTCATGACCTGAACTAGGGCCTGGCATGACGGGTATCTCAAGTTCACCAAGTACCAGAGACCATCCCCTTAACCTAGCAAAACAGAACACAATGCAACTAGCAACGGATGAATTCTGAACATATAACAAGATTGGTTGACTTCCAAACATATAACAAAATAGGCAATTCATATAAGAAATTTCAAAATTTCAACAACATCTCAATCCACAGTAATCCACAAAACCTCTAAACAAACCAAAATTAATCTAAGTCGGAACATGCCCCCGACGTTAGCCAAAAAAATCCTATCTGGGGTAAGTGTAAGTAGGAACCCATCATGATCCAATAGGTTGGGTCGTGATAGCAGAAGTGTAGTATGAGTACTAATTACTGTACAGTAAGTAAGCATTGACCAATTAATCTCCAAAGATAATACAAGTGTAAATAACATGTAAAGCAAAAATATACATAAACGGCACCTATCGAAGAAATAAGATGCAATAAGGAAAACAAAGAGGTACATGTGATCTACTATACTCCACTAGTAATTAAGAACGATGGTGTTATACAATAAGTCATTGAATAATATACTATAGTAGTATGAATAAAGAGATATACAATAGTAATACGAAGAAATAGGTATATATATACTAATATTACGAAGGGCACCGATCATATATCATAAGAATAGCTAAACCTGAAAGTTCTAACATGAGGGAACTGGTATAACAACCTAAATATCACAAGAATCATAAACATTAAGGGAGATAACTCTAGCACAGTCATAGCCTATAACTGAATTGGGACAATCATAATGCAGTCTACTAGTCAACTAACACAAAATAATATAATACAATTCACTCAATGATTGCCTTTGGGTTCTGAACTCCATATAAGGAAGAAGTTTTATTATTTGCGAGGTCAGGATAATTTACATGGACCCACTTTTCATTCCATTTGAAATAAACCTCAACTTAATAAAGAGGAAAAAAATGCAGAAGCATACCTACAATTTTGGTAACAATCCATAACCAGTCTGCCATGAATTATGCAATAATAACCAAACAATAATATAAAAGGCAAGCTCGGACAACAATGGCCTAAATGAGCCCCCATAAGCCTAAGAGATACAAGCAAACACTCAGTAAATAGGAACAATAACATGTACCTATACATCCCCTCATAAGACCGATAGAAACAAGCATCAAACAATAATACTGGTGATAAGGATGCATATAAATGAATGATAGTCATGAAAAAAATTAGATTATGTAAGCTAAATCTAGTACAATATCCAATCCAAGTGTATACACCTCCTCCATCTTAATAGCTCGTAAAAGTAGACACCAAGTCCATATCCCTCCAAAAATATATATATAATGTGTGCACCAAGCACACGATCACATGGACCCCAAATTCCAGCAAACTTGGTTTCCAGTGTTAATCCCTCCCGGACCTAAACCTTCACTATGAGCTACACAATTTTCTTTAAGCCCAAATTAAAATACTTTGTACATAAACCAACCACTAACCCGAGAGTCATTTATTAAGGCATTTACCAACTTGGTATCGTCATATCAATATGCTTGCAAACTAATTCAACTATGCCAAACCAGTCCATATTAACTAAACTGACTCCCAAGATCCATTTAAAATCCAAGTCATGGCCACCAAGGCTATCCAAATCTATTGTTATCCATTTATTCCTTTGATGAAATGCAATGGGTTCAAAAGACAAGTTAAACCATCAATTATCCATATTCAAAACCAAGATGGTAAAGTGAGTTAAGGTTAATGAAGTTATCAAGCCAAAATTCCATCAATTTGGGGAAACTCATATCCCTAATTCCAACCATTAAGACAATACACCGATTCAATCATAAAACGATCAATTAAAATATAAATAATCCATATAAAATATGGGACGAGTAATTCAAGTAAACCCAATCAAAATCCCTCATCCCAATTTCAAACCCATAATTTAAATCACATTAATATCCAATCAATTTATGCCATAATGTAAAATTCAAGTTAGAGAAAGAGAAACATGCCTGAAATACCCAAAAATTGAAGTCAATTCAAAGTTTGGATCTTGGATGGTGAATTTCTTATAAAACCCTTGATCTTTCTTGAGTTTTTAGTTAAAGAGGAAAAACAATGGTTTTGATATTTGATAACTGAAGTAGAAAGGCCAATTGGGTGTTTAAAAGTCATACAAAGGGTAAAAGGACCAAAAGCCCCTTACCCTAACTAAAAAAATAAAAACTAGATGAATTAGACAAAGCAACGTGGCATGCCATTATCACAGAGGGTAGCCTTTGTGCCACGCTCTTATCACTGAGGTTAACCTCTATGTCACGCCACTATTGCGGAGGCTAAATGCCTCGGGGTCAAAATAACCCCGAATCCCTTCCAAAAACTCCAAGACTTTCACAAAACACCCTTTTAACATTCATAAACATAATTCAAGTCAAAAACTGACGTTACGCACTTGGGAGGATCAAAAATAAAATCGTTGAAATTTTGCAGGGTCTTATATTATCCCTCCCTTAGGATCATTCATCCCTGAATAAGAAGTAAGGACATTTTTTAGCATGATAGTAGGAAGAATGCCGTAGAGCCCAAAGACAAATTTTGAATGCGATAGGAGGGAAAATGAAAATCATACCTTAAGAATTTTTATCCAACCCAGGGAACAAAAATAGGTACTTTTCTCTTATATCTTCCTCCTCCTCCAATGTAGCTTCGTCCACCTTTTGAATTCTCTAAAGAGCCTTCACCGACTCAATCTACTAACTTGCCTATCCAATATTTTGAACGGGACCTCCTCATAAGACAAAGAATTTGTAAAACCAACACTCTCAACATGCACTATCCAAGAAGGATCACCAACACACTTTTTAAGCCTGGACATATGGAAAACAAAGTGAATCAAAGCCAAACTCACTGGTAAATCTAACTCGTAAGCGACATTCCTAATTCTCCTCAAAATTTGATATGGACCATTATAACGGGGATTGAGCTTCCCCTTCTTCTCAAACCTCATGACTCCTTTCATAGGAGACGCCTTCAAGAATACCTAATCGCATACTTCAAACTCCAAATCCCTTCGACTCACTTTCATATAAGACTTTTTGTGACTTTGAGCAGTCTTAAGTCTTTCTCTAATAAACTTCACCTTCTCCATGGCTTGGTGAACCAAGTCAGGACCAAACAACCTAGTCTCACCAACCTCAAACCACCCAATAGGATACCTACACTGTCTACCATAAAGAGCCTCAAAAAGAGCGATTTGAATACTAAAATGATAACAGTTATTGTATGCAAACTCAATAAGAGTCAAATGGTCAACCCAACTTCCCCAAAAATCAACACACAGTCCCTTAGAATAACCTTCAAAGTTTGAAGAGTATGCTTCGTTTGCCCATTCATTTGGGGGTGGAAAGCGGTGCTAAGGTTCACCTAAGTACCCAAACCTTTCTAAAATGAAAGCTAGAAGTGAGAAGAAAATTGTGTACCTTTATTTAAAATAATGGACATCGGTGCTCCATGCAACTTAACTATCTCCTAAATGAACAACTTGGCATAACCCTCTCCTAAGTAGTTTGTCTTCACATGCAAGAAGTGAGAAGACTTAGTCATTCTATCCACAATGATCCAAATGAGATCATACTGATTGCGAGATCGTGGAAGACCCGTAATGAAATCCATATTGATTATCTCCCACTTCTACATGGGAAACTCTATCTTTTGAGACATGCCACCAGGCCTTAAATGCTCAACCTTGACTTGCTGACAAACCATACACTTAGCAACAAAATTTACCGCATCTCTCTAGATATTATTCCACTGGTAGATTTCCTTCCAGTCATGATACATTTTTGTCAAACCCGAATGAATTGTATATCTAGAATCATGAGCGTCAATTACAATCCTTTCTCATAGCCCATCGACATCAAGAACACACAACCTTTTTTTATACCTCAGAATGCCATCTCCCCCAATCTTAAAAGTCATAATCTTTTGTTGACCCACATTACCCTTAATCTACTTAAGTATGGGATCCAAAGACTGCTTCTCCTTAACCTCAGCACCAAGAGATGACATAACCACTTCCTGAATAATCACTCCTACATCCTCAGAGTCCAAAAAATGAACTCCTAAATTACCCATCCTGTGAATATCCTTCACCAACTCTTTTTTCTCCTTATCAATATGGGATAAGTTTTTCATAAACAACCTACTAAGTGCATCAGCAACAACATTAGTTTTACCTGGATGGTAGTGCAAACTCATGTCATAATCCTGACGTAATTTGAGCCACCACCTTTGCCTAAGGTTCAATTCCTTATGAGTAAACATGTACTGCAAGCTCTTATGGTTTGGATAAATATCCATATGAACCCCATACAGATAAGGACACCAAATCTTTAAAGGAAAAACTATAGCCGCCAACTCTGATCGTGAGTTGGATAATTCTTCTCATGAACCTTAGGCTACCTAGAATCATAAGCTACAACCTTAGCATACTGCATCAAAATACAACCCAATCCTATATGGGATACATCACAATACACAACAAACCCATCAGTACCCTCGGGTAGGGTCAAAACTAGTGCAGAAGTTAGCTTATCGTTTAACTTCTCAAAACTACCCTTACAAGCATTGGACCATAAAAACTTAACCTTTTGCTGAGTAGACCTTGTCAGTGGAGCATCAATAGATGAGAAACTCTCGACAAACCTCCTATAATACCTAACCAAGACCAAGAAGCTCCTAATAATGGTTCGAGTCGTGGGTCTAGGCTATTTCTTAACTGCCTCAACTTTCTGCAGATTTACCTTGATCCCTTCACTAGAAACAACATGCCTAATAAAGGTAACAACACTTAGCCAAAATTCATTCTTAGAAAATTTTGCATACAATCTCTGGTCCTTAAGAGTCTACAACATAATTAAAAGGTGATTGGCATGATCCTCCTCACTCTTAGAGTACACCAAGATGTCCTCAATGAAGACTATAACAAACAAATCCAGAAACTGCTTAAAACCCAATTCATAAGATCCATGAAAGTAGATGGAGTATTAGTCAACCGAAATGACATAACCAGAAACTCATAATGGCCATACCGAACTTGAAAAATAGTCTTAGGAATATCAACCTCCCAAATTTTCAGTTGATGGTAGCCCAAACGAAGATCAATTTTTGAGAAACACCTAGCACCACGAAGATGATTGAAAAGGTCATCAATCCTAGGAAGAGGGTACTTATTTTTCACTCTAACCATATTCAACTGACGATAGTCTATACACATCTGAATAGACCCATCTTTCTTTCACATAAAGAGTATAGGATCACACAATGGAAACACTAGGACGGATGAAACCCTTATCAAGAAGATCCATTAACTGCTCATTTAGCTTATTTAATTTAACCAGAGCCATTCTATAAGGGGGAATGGAAATAGGATGAGTATCCAGTGGAAGATCAATCCAAAAATCTATCTTCCTATCAGGAGGAGTTCTAGGAAAATCATCAGGAAAAACTTTAGAACATTCACTAACCACAAGGATAGATTGCAAAGAGGGACTTTCAGAGCTAGGATTCTTAACCCGAACTAAATGATACAAGCACCCATTAGAAATCAATTTCTGAGCTCTAAGATATGAGATAAACCTACCTTAAGGTACTAAGGAACTTCCATCCCATTTGATCACTGGTTCATTAGAAAAATGGAAACTGATCTTTTGGGTCCTACAATCCAGAGAAGCATAGCACAAAT
Organism: Capsicum pubescens; assembly: GCA_030864215.1. NCBI lineage: Eukaryota > Viridiplantae > Streptophyta > Magnoliopsida > Solanales > Solanaceae > Capsicum > Capsicum pubescens. Next base: position 268,814,685 of record CM061544.1, on the reverse strand, counting down.
GAAGCCAATCCATTCCCAAAATTACATCAAAATCCACCATACCAAGTTTTATCAAATCCACCAATGTCTCCTTATGAAAGATGGACACCATACAACCCTATAAATTTTTCTAGCAACAATAGAATAACCCACCAAAACCAAAGTATACAGCCATATAAGGGTCACATAAGATTAGCTAGAACTCAAATCAAGAAAATAATAAATATTATGGGAAAAGAGTTATACCATGCCAGTGATAATGTTTGGAGATTCCTCAAATTCCTGATAGTAGCAAGAGCATAAAGACGATTCTGGCCAGTGTCGGTACCTGAATTGGCACCCTTAGGAGTAGGAGCAAACGAAGTGGCAACCAAGAACTTCTTAACTCTAGTGGAAACCTTGTTGAAGGATAATCTCGATGTAAATGACCAAGTTGACCACAATTATATCATTAATTTCTCCCCTCCTCACAATATCAATGGTGAAGTTGTCTATAAAAATAACAATGAGGATAAGGCGGGACTAACTAAGCACTACTAAGGGGAAAACTTCAGTGTGGGGCTTTGGGAAGTTCTTCTAACCGATATACACCATGTGAGCCATCATAGAGTCCAATATCATCTTTACCTAAGGGTAAAACCTCACGTTAGGGAGAGGTGTTAGACTCTTGCCAGGGAGTATAACCTTATCTTAAGTGATCACTATCTTAGCCCACTATGGGTGAATCATAAACCTACAGTGAGGCGTTGCTCTGGGGCATGAGACCTTTGGAATCATTCCCAACTCGGTGCTAAATACTACTCCCATACTTATCGCTCGGAACTTTAGGAAATACACCTTAAACGGCACAAGGGTTTGTAATTAAAACCAATTATGCTTCCTTTCTTTAAATCTTCAAACTGTATGAACAATGTGGATTCCTTATCTTAGCTTAGGATCAAAAGATCCACTTTCTTTCTTAAACCTCGATAAATAATTTGTAAAAAGAGGCTAAAAACCATAATCTTGTTGAGATATCAACACTTAAACTTAGGGCGTTAAAACCCATGCTTTAAACTTATGCAAATTCATGGAAAACGTCATGCTCAATAACTTCTTGAAATACTTCAAAAATATCAGAGTAATGAAATCAAACTCATATTATCATGCTTAAAACTCAATTGGAAATCTGTAAAATCATATCACATGCATAAAGATGCGAAAATAGACATGCAATTCAACCTTTAAATCACTTATAACATCATAATCTTCAAATAACGATAATTGGGTATGAACCCTAAATTAAAATTCATATAAAATCCATCTTTAAAACTAGTTTTGGGAACAAGGATGAAAGAATATTCTTGTTCATAACCCCACATACCTAATAGAGTTGATTTGATATACAGAACTTGACTTTGAAACCCTAGGAGATGATCTTGAAAGCTTTCTTGAGATTCTTGGATGCTTTTCTTAAATTTCTTGGTTTAGAGAGCATAGATTTTTGCTTATCTTGAAGAAGGTTTAATGGAGTTTTGAAATTCTTGGGAGATGATCATAAGAGAAAACCCTAATCTTGTTATTGAAGATAAAGAGGATTAACAGTTTTTAAAACTTATTTATGATGGCTATGTACGTGTTTTTGATGATATAAGTCATTGAAGGTGAGGGAAAAGACCAAAATACCCCTACAAAACTGTTTAAGGGTGAGGTTGATCAAGTCTGGTCGTGGGTGATGACTTGGGTTTATAAATCATCACTTAGGTGATGGCTTATCACCTCAAGTCGTCACTTTGTGGCCGAAATTATTACATATTACCTATGGGTGACGACTTGGTATGATAAGTTGTCACTTAGGTGATGGATTATAACCTCAAGTCATCACTTGGAAGCTGAAGGTGATGGATTTCTAGTTGGGCTGATGACTTGGGCTGATAAGTTGTCACTTAGTTGACGGCTTATCAATTCAGGTCGTCACTTTGTTGACAGACGGACATGCTGAGGTAAAATAAGTATAATTTTTTTCTTCAATATCGAATTATGGTGAAACCAAATGCGTTGTAAAGAAGATTCAAAGATATTTCTTTTGATATATAGTAGTACACGTAACTCATTAAGTACAAGGAGTAATGTTCATTGAAAGTTGACCCAAGCTGAAATATTCACTAAAACTTAACCAATAAAAGTATTCTTAACTTGTCTTTAAGTTAGGAGATTTTTATGACCTTGGCTGATATAAAAAGACATTTTCACACTATATAATTGATCATCACACATATATAGACATAGAATCATTGGGTTCAGGTATGTATGCATAGGAACAATGATTTAAATTCTACCCTAAAAATATGGGGTGTTACATTATCTCCCCCTTGGAATCATTCATCCTCGAATGATGGGTAGGAACTTATTGAAACATAAAAAAAATATAGAATAATGTATACATGACATGTCTGCTAATGAAGGACATAGCTGAGATGAAACTTTACAATGTCTATCATGAAGCTGATTTCTGAGCTGACTTGACTTTACTGACTATAAGGAACTGATTTATGCTGGGAGTTTAGAACTTATGTGAAATTTCCATAATACAATAATTAATAAAGAACTATGAAGTGCTAACTTATACATTAAAATTCCAAGAGTTACTATGGATAGAATAGAGTATGCAATTTCTCATTTAGGAATTATCCCTCAACAAGACCTGTATAAGAATCCAAGGAAAAGGGATTCATGGCATCATCAAGTACATTATGTAAGCACGAATCATGAGGTAAAGATACCAAGATCATACAAACATATTACAATGTCTGAGATGGAATACTTAGAAAACTTAGGTTATGCGCTGAATACTTATGAACTGATTCATGACTAAATAGTTGAATCTAAAGTTGATGCATGATGCATGAACTAAGTTGAATTTCTAATTTGCATGAATGTGAAAATTTTACCTCATGGAATGGCCTTACTCATGAAAATTTGGGTAGTAAGACTAAATGGAAAGTTGAAAATCTATAGAAGCTTATCTGCTTGATTGCTAAACTGGATTGCAGGCTATACGGACTGAATCATACTGAAAGCTTATACTCACCTGGAATATTTCTTCAACGCTCCTTCTAATAAGTTCTAATAACATTAGGGAGCAAAGAATTCTTAGGCAAGATCTAAATAAGATATCTGAATAAGGAGTCATAACATGGCTATAACTCTATAACATGGGACATAGACATATAACTCATAAGTTAGGATTGAATTACTAGGCCTTAGGAAGAGAAACTTCTTGTTTTCAAGCTTGGCAACACTTCTCAAATGCTCTATCAACTATAATCTTCCCCTTATAAACCATACTCATTTGATTCAATATATAATTTTTCACATGGTCATTAATAAATCCATCTACTAATGTCTAAACTTAACTAAATCCTCTCACCATGATCAAGCCTAACTCGAAATCACAAAGTACAACACGCCACACCCTAATACTAGTCTAAACCACATGATTCAATCTTCTATATATTTTTAGAGCTCAGAACTCAAGTATAACATGCCTTACCACTTTAATGACTAACTCAGAACTCTTACTATAGATTCACTAGCACATATTGCATTCCTCTACTTGCATCCCAACATAACATTCCAGCCTATCTTTATAACCACATATGAACTTCTAGGCAAACAACCATAAAAGAATCTTTCTAATATTCTCTAAACCTCTCCCATTAACAAATTCCATGCACTATCCCCAAGAAAACACACATGAAATTTCAACTAGCCATGACATGTATCAAAGACTTGGCCTCAATCTTACTTCACACTTTTGCCTTAGATAGAAAAGCATAAGTAACCTTTCTTAATAAGGGTAATCAACTCCCTCTCATCTAAACCATTGCTTATCCATTATCATAACCACTATTATTTCATAAGGAAAGGTCATAGAAAGGTTAAAACATGAGGACATGAAACATGAAGATATACTAAACATAACTAGACACTTTACTGAGGCCTAAGGAGTAGAGTATCAATATCATGGATTCACCAAAGGGATCTACTCTTAGGGAATAGATGATATAATGCAAATTTCACTAGGATTATGGGTTTCTGAGAACTGATCATACTCCAAAACATGAGTTCATACTTATTATAAGCTATTCAACATAAGATTGGAGTTCATATATTTATGAGGGATAACTCTAATCACAGAGTGAAGTTGTTGCTTACTTACTAGAAGTTGAAAATAAACTTGAATAAGCATGAAGTGTATAAGTATTGGCCGTTGGCATGGATCTCTCATGCAAGATATGGATTTGGTGTGATAACGATTAAAATCCAAGAAATACTCTAGAGTATGAAGGGATCGCTACCTCATCACAACTCTTATTGACATGTATCAAAATCTAATTCTCAAAACGTGAATTGGTTCTTCACTCTACCATCTCCCCCTTAGATCAAGCCTGACATTCTAAGATTGTGGGTCTACTCTATTTCCTCGAGACTGAGCCATAATTTCTTCATTCTAATGTCTACATATAAATGTTATGAACTTACTGACTTCATTCTTGAACAACCTTTTTCATATACCATCCTTAACTTTCTAGTTTCAATAATCATCATCAAAGACTTACACTCTCATTAGAAAACATATCTACCTCACTAAATACATAATCATAGTTTACCAAGATCACACTTCTATACTTATATTTTTCCCCAAATTGTAAGAATCAAAATTACACTTAAAAAACTCAACACCATCTATCCAAAACTCCTCAACTTAGCTATTAAGAACACCATGTGCTATACTGTCTATCAATCCTCTACTAGTATTGACTATAGGTAGTTGGGACATGACCCCCAACTATCCTGAATCAATACAACAAAATGAATAAAGAAAATAAAATGCTACACAAACTCTGGCTGACTCGAGCCTTTGAATTAAAAGGACTCATCACCTGCTGACTGGTAGCTGCAACTATCTGATTATGATATACACATTACAGCCAGTACCTACATTATTAAATAATGTAACACATAGACGTATATGTGGATCAATACTTTTGAAATGTGCTGAGCATGTGGGGGTGGATACATAAATAAAATAATAACTCAATGTTCATATAACTTGTAAAGAATGCATGCTAAGTGTAAATGACTCACATTGGCTTGAATAATTGAAAGCTAAAAATCATAAATTATGAGAAATAAAGCATGTTGTATAAATCTTGTGAGCCATAACACTTAGTTCTAAAAGTTGTACTTTTACTCTTTCTTCTAGTGGAATAAGTAGGACTGAAGTCAAGTCTATTTTCAAGTCATACAGGCTAAGTGTAAAAGGACTCATATTTATCATTTGCAAACTGAAAGCTGAAAATCTTACAGTTAATGTCTTACGTAAAACAATATCAGAATAAAATCGTGATCCTTTACACTTAGTTTCTAAAAGCTTTTCTGTTATTCTTATCTGTGAGGGACTTACAGTTTAGGGACTTTGGGAGGTTCTTCTAACCGACATACACCATGTGAGCCTTCATGGAGTCCAACATCATGTTACCCTAAGGGGAAAATCTCACGTTGGGGAGAGGTGTTAGACTCTTGCCAAGGAATATAACCTTATCTTAAGTGATCACTATCTTAGCCCACTATGGGTGAATCATAAACCTACGGTGATGCGTAGTTCTGGGGCATGAGACCTTTGGAATCATTCCCAACTCGGTGCTAACTACTACTCCCATAGTTATCGCTCAGAAATTTAAGAAATCCACCTTAAAATAGCACAGGGGTTTGTAATTAAAACCAATTATGCTTTCTTTCTTTAAATCTCAAACTATATGAACAATGTGGATTCCTTATCTTAGCTTAGGATTAAAAGATCAACTTTCTTTCTTAAACCTCGATAAACAATTTGTAAAAGAGGCTAAAAATCATAATCTTGTTGAGATATAAACACTTAAATTTAGGGCTTTAAAACCCATGCTTTAAACTCATGTAAATTCATTGCAAATGTCATGCTCAATAACTTCTTGAAATACTTCAACAATATCAAAGTAATGATATCAAACTCACATTATCATGATTAAAACTCAATTGAAAATCTATAAAATCATATCACACACCTAAAGATGAGAAAATAGACATGCAATTCAATATTTAAATCACTTGTAACATTGTAATCTTTAAATAATGATAATTGGGTATGACCCCTAAATTAAAATTCATATAAAATCCATCTTTAAAATTAGTTTTGGGCACAAGGATGAAAGAATATTCTTGTTCATAACCTCACATACCTTAATAGACTTGATTTGATGTAGACAACTTGACTTTGAAACCCTAGGAGATGATCCTGAAAGCTTTCTTGAGATTCTTGGATGTTTTTCTTAAAGTTCTTGGTTTAGAGAGTGTAGATTTTTGCTTATCTTGAAGAAGGTTTAATGGAGTTTTGAAGTTCTTGGGAGATGATCTTAAGAGGAAACCCTAATCTTGTTCTTGAGGATAAAGAGGATTAATGGTTTTTAAAACTTATTTATGATGGCTATGTACGTGTTTTTTGATGATTTAAGTCGTGGGAGGTGAGGGAAAAGACAAAAATACCCCTTTAAAACTATTTAAAGGTGAGGTTGATCAAGTTTGCTCATGGATGACGACTTGGGTTGATAAGTCGCCAGTTAGGTGATGGCTTATCACCTCATGTCGTCACTTTGTGGCTGAAATTATTACATTCTGCCTATGGGTGATGACTTGGTGTGATAAGTCGTCACTTGGGTGATGGATTATCACCTCAAGTCATTACTTAGAAACTGAAGGTGACGGTTTTCTGGTTGGGCTGACAACTTGGGCTGATAAGTCGTCACTTAGTTGACGGCTTATCAACTCAGGTCTTCACTTTGTTAACAGACGGACATGTTGAAGTAAAATAAGTATAACTTTTCGCTCCGATATCACCAAATGCATTGTAAAGAAGATCCAAAGATCTTTCTTTTGATATATAGTAGTCCATGTAACTCAGTAACTACAAGGAGTAATGGTCGTTGAAAGTTAACCCAAGCTAAAATGTTCACTAAAACTTAACCAATAGAAGTGTTCTTAACTCGTCTTTGAGTTAGGAGATTTTTATAACCTCGACTGATATAAAAGGACATTTTCACACTATATAAAATATCATCACACATATATAGACATAGAATCATTGGGTTCAGGTCTGTATGTATTGGAACAATAGTTTAAATTCTACCCCAAAAATGTGGGGTATTACAGATAAGCGTTGGCATGTAACTCAACAAAAGTGATAAAATAATGTTATTGCCAAAAACCAGTCAAAATCACATGCACAACATTAATATATACATATATAGAATTTCAGGATAGGTACAAGAGTCCTGAAAATGAAAGTTTAGACTATTAACCTGAATGTGTAGCTTGCTACGTCCTAAAGGCACCCAAGGGCTATATGGGTTCAGCTTCCCCTACTGAAAGGGCCCCAGTGCATGTTAGCTGTAGGAACCGAGAAAACCAAAGGAGGATAAAGATGCCAAAACAATATCCATCCAAAATATAATATGTGATCTAAGCATTCGGTCACATGAAACCCCACACTGGCAATTGTGGTTTCCAGTGGTTGTCCCCCTGGGACCTAAACCTTCACGGTGAGCTATACAATTCCCTTTAAGCCTAAATTAAAATAGTTTTCCCATTAACCAAGGAGTTATTTTAATGAGGAATTACCAACTTGGTATCGTCATACCAATATGCTTGCAAGCTTATATAATTATGACAAACCAATCCAATTAACCATTAGACTCTCAAGTTTCATTTAAAATCTAAACCATTGCAACCAAGGGCATTCCAAATCAATTTTCATCATACAATTATCCATTAATGAAATGAAATGTTTCAAAGGTAAGTTAATTTATGCAAATTTCATATTCAAAACCAAAAGTTATAAAGGTGGATTGAGGTTAATGCCATTACCAATCTAAAAATCCATCAATTTGGGAAAACCCATGTTCCCCATTCCAATCCCCTTAATAATGCACCCTTTTAAGCCCCAAAACTCATTAATCAAAGCGTGACTAACATATTTAAATCATGGGGAAAGAATTCAAGTAGAAACCAATCAAAATCCCTCAACCTAATTTCAAACCCAACAATTAAATCATATGAATGTTGAATCAATTTATTTCATAATATAAAATACAAGTTTAGAGATGAGATACATGCTTGAAATACACAAGAAATTGAAAGGGATTCAAAGTTTGGAGCTTGACTAATTGATTTCATTGTAAAACCCTAGTGTCCTTGTCAAGAGAGTTATAGAGGAGAAAGTAGTGTCTTGATTTTGAGAACTGATGTTAGAGGGGTCATTATAGTATTTTTAAGTCATGGGAAAGTGTAAAGGAAGGAAATGAATAAAACGACCCTAATTAAAATGAGTAGGAAAATACTTAGTACAGTCGCCATGGCTTGGGTAATGACTCGTGAGGCTTGACCATAAGTCGTGTCTTGGAGTTGTTACCTGAGGATAAAAATTTGGCCACTCACTATAATGACAATGAGTCATCCATGATAACTCGTTATCTAACATCACGAGTGGTGATGGAGACTCGTGGTCAGAGGCTGAATTCCTAGGTAATCTACTATTGAGACAACGAGTCACCCATAACGACTCATTGCATCTCATAACGAGTCATGCCTTAGGCTCATTTTCAAGGTACCAAACCTAGGAAAACTCACTCTTGTGGTAACGAGTCTTCCCAATGACTCATTATATGACATCACGACTCGTGCCCTGGACCGTTGTCATTCACAGTTTTGAAATTATTTCAAAAACTTAGCTAATTTAATTACTCAACTCTTGGAGGGTATAAATCTTAAAAACTTAGGGTGTCATATTACCCCCACCCCCACCCTTCGGATTATTTGTCCCCAAATGAAGAGTTAGGGCACCCTTACCACGATAATAGAAAGAATGCAAACAGAATCCAAAGACAAATTTGAAATGCGATAAGAATGGAAACGATGTTCATACCTTAAGAAATTCCATCCATCGTTGGAACAAGAATGGGTTCTTGTCTTTCATATCTTCTTCAGCTTCCCATGTAGCTTCTTCCACCTTTTGATTTCTCCAAAGCACTTTTTTACTGAAGCTATATCCTAGTTCTTAGTCTACGAACTTGCCTATCCAATATTTCAACCGGGACTTCCTCATGAGACAAAGAGTATGAAACACCAACATTCTCAACAGAAATTATTAAAGATGGGTCACACACACACTTCTTCAACATAGACACGCAGAAGACAAGATGAATAGAACCCAAACTCACTGGCAAATCTAACTCATAAGTGACCTTTCTAATTCACCTCACAATCTAATATGGACCCACATAATGGGGAGTGAACTTCCCCTTATTCACAAACCCCATGACTCCTTTCATAGGAGAAATCTTAAAGAACACCCAATCACTAACCTTAAACTCCAACTCCCTTTGCCTCACATCCGCATAAGACTTTTGGCAACTCAAAGCAGTCTTAAGTTTTTCTATAATCATCTTCACCTTCTCCATGGCTTGGTGAACTAAGTTAGGACCAAACAACCTAGTCTTACCTACCTTGAACCACCCAATAGGAAACCTAAACCTTCTACTATAAAGGGCCTAAAAGGGGGCCATCTGCATGCTAGAATAATATTAGTTATTGTACGCAAACTCAATAAGAGGAAAATAATCAAACCAACTTCCTTTAAAATTAATCACATAGGACCATAGCATATCCTCCAAAGCTTGAATAGTACGTTTCTCTTGTCCCTTTTTTTAAGGGTGGAAAACGGTACTAAGGTTCACTTGAGTACCCAAACCTTTCTGAAATGAACGTTAGAAGTGAGAAGAAAACGGTGTAGCTCAGTCTGAAATGATGGAAACCAGAACTCCATGAAATTTAACAATCTCTTGAATGAACAACTTAGCATAATCCTCTCCTGAGTAGTTAGTCCTCATAGGCAAGAAGTGAGCAGACTTAGTCATTCTATCAATAATGACCCAATAGAATCATATTGATTGTGAGACCGCAGAAGACCCATAATGAAATCCATATTAATCACCCCCAACTACTACATAGGTAACTCTATCTCTTGGGATATGTCAACAGGCCTCAAATACTCAACCTTGACTTGCTGATAAATCATACACTTAGTAACAAAATTTTCTACATCTCTCTTCATATTATTCCACCAGTAGATTTCCTTCAAGTCATGATACATCTTGGTCAAACCCGAAAGAACTGTATACCTAGACTCATCAGCCTTAATCAAAATCCTTTCTCGCAGCCCATCAATATCGTGAACACATAACCATTCTTGATACCTCAAGATGTCATCTCCCTTAATCTCGAAAGTCATAACCTTTTGCTGACCCACATCATCCTTGATTTCCTTAAGGATGGGATTCCTGCTTCTTCTTACCCTCAGCACCAAGAGATGAATTAACTAATTCCTGAACAACCACTCATCCATCCTCAGAGTTCAATAGAAAAACTCCCAAGTTATCCAACCTGTGAATATCCTTTACTAATCCTCTTTTATTCTCATCAATGTGAGATAAGCTTCCCTGCTAAGAGCATCAGCAATAATATTAGCTTTACCTGGGTGGTAGTGAAGGCTCATGTCATAATCCTTAAGTATCTTGAGTCAGCGCTTCTTCCTGAGGTTCAACTCCTTCTGAGTAAACACATACTGGATGCTCTTATGGTCTGAATAAATATCTACATATACCTCATACAGATAATGGCACCTGATCATCAAATAAAAAACCATAGCCTTCAACTCTAGATCGTGAATCGAATAATTCCTCTCATGAACCTTAAGTTGACTGGGAGCATTGGCTACAACCTTTCCATGTTGCATCAAAACACAACCTAGTCTTATGCGAGACACATCACAATACACCACAAATCCATCATTACCCTCGGGCAGGGTCAAAACTGGAGCAAAAGTCAACCTATCCTTTAATTTCTCAAAACTACCCTCACAAGCATCAGACCACAAAAACTTAACCTTTTTCTAAGTTAAATTCATTGTCAGAGCAGCAATAGACTGGAAACTCTCCATAAACCTCCTATAATACCCAACCAAGAACAAAAAGATTCTAATGTCGGTGGGAGTCGTGGGTCTAGGCCACTTCTTAACTGCCTCAACTTTCTGTGGATCTACCTTAATCCCCTCACTAGAAATAACATGCCCAAGAAAGGTCACAACACTTATCAAAAATTTACACTTAGAAAACTTGGCATACAATTTATGGTCCTCAAGAGTCTGCAACACAATTCGGAGTTGGCTGGCATGATCCTCCTCACTCTTAGAGTACACCAAGATTTCATCAATGAATACTATAATAAAGAAGTCCATAAACTTCCTAAACACTATATTTATAAGATCTACGAAAGCAGTCAGGGCATTGGTCAGCTTAAATGATCTAACCAAAAGCTCATAATGGTCGTATCGAGTTCGGAAAGTAGTCTTGGGAACATCAATCTCCCTGATTTTCAACTGACGAAAGACCGAACGAAGATCAATCTTAGAGAAACACCTAGCACCCTGAAGCTAATCGAATGGGCATCAATCTTAGGAAGAGGATACTTATTTTTAGCTATAACCTTATTCAACTGACGATAGTCTATACACATCTGAATAGACTCATCCTTCTTTCACATGAAAAGTACAGGAGCACCCCACAGAGAAACACTAAGATGGAGGAAACCCTTATTAAAAAATCCTTCAACTGCAGATTTAGCTTATTTAATTCAGTCGGAGCCATCCTATAAGAAGGAATGGAAATGAGATAGGAATCCGATAGAAGATTAATTCCAAAACCTATTTCCCTATCGGGATGAATTCTAGGAAGATCATCTGCAAAAACTTCAAAAACCTCATTAACCACATGGACAGGTTGCAAAAAAGGACTCCCAGAAGTAGAATCCTTAACCCAAACTAGATGATACAGACACCCTTTGGAAATTAATTTCTGATCTCTAAGATGGGAAATAAAGGTCTCTTTAGGTACTAAGGAACTCTCCTCCCATTCAATCACCGGTTCATTAGGAAAATATAAACTGAACTTTCGGGTCTAACAATCCAGAGAAGCATAACATAAATAAAGACAATCCATCCCTAAGATTACATCAAAATCCACCGTATCAAGTTCTATTAAATCCACCAATATCTCCCTATGATTAATGGACACCACAAGACCCTTATATATTTTTCTAGCAATAATAGAATCATTCACTGGAGTAGACATAGAAAAGGGGGCGGAAATATTCTCAAGACCAAAACCAAAGTGTATAGCCACATAAGGGGTATAATAAGATAAGGTAGAACCTGGATCAAGCAAATAATAAACATCATGATAAAAGAGTTGTAACATACCAGAGACAACATTTGGGGATGTATCAAATTCCTAGCAAGTGTATAGAGGAAATTTTGGCCAGCGCCGATACCTAGAGTAGCCTCATTAGGTGCAGAAGCCGAAGAAGCGATGACCGAAACCTTATTAGCTTCGATGGAAACTTTAGCAATAGGGAAATTCTGCTACATATGACTTACCTGACCTCAATTGAAACACAAATTACTCCTCTCCTCATAGTAACCTCGATGAAGTTTCCCACAAAAATGGCAAGGAGGGTAAAGTGGGGCTAACTAAGCTCCATTGGCCTGAGACTGGGTACTCTGCTCCTTAGGAATACAACTAGTCTAAAAACGATGATCGCTCAAAGTCTTAGGATAAGGAGCACTAGCCGATGAATAACTCCCTTATTTCTTTTTCTTAGTCCACTTCCTGCCATCCCCCTCATTGTTTTGTTGATTTGTACCCTACTTAAAATATCTAAACTTCGTATTCTGCCTCTTTTCTATCTCTACCTACTTCATTTTCTCATCCTTCACCTATTACATATAGACTACTATCCTGGAGATATCCATATTATTGTTCATCATAGTTGTCTTACATTCCAACACTAAGTCATGAGACAAACAAGAAGAAAACTTTCTCAATTAGGACCTGTCACGACCCAAACCAGTGCTTAGCCATGATGGGTATCTCAAGTCTGCTGAAAATAGAAGACCACCCCCTTTACCTAGTCAAACAGAACACAACACATATACAACAATAGAAGCAATCCAAATAGATATAACCAAGATAAGCCAAACCAAGACATAGTTCTACAAATTTGACAAACATCCCAATCTACAGTAATCCACAAAGCCTCTAGAACCAAAACCAACATCAACCTAAGTTGGGACATACCCTTGATGATAGCCAAAAAAAAATCCAATAGAGGCAGTCTAAGACATAAAGGAAACAAGACTTTAAAATGATAAACCTTCCAAAAAATGAAAGCTCACCACTACAAAGTTGACTGCTGACAACCCAGAAATCCTATCACTGTACAGAAAAAGTATGAGTCTCTCCGTTCTCTGCATTGCATTGGGATACAATATTTGGAGATAGTTAATAAGGTGAGCGCTAGCATGTAACCCAGGGAAGGGATAAAATAATTGTAAGTCAAAAACTACAGTAAAATCCACATCCACACATTGTGTGTGTATATATATATACATACATATATATGTAACTCAGGGAAGGGATAAATAATGGTAAATCAAAAACCACAGTAAAATCCATATCCACACATTGTACATATATATATGTGTAACTCAGAGGAGGGATAAAATAATGGCAAGTATTTATATATATATATATATATAATATGTTAGGATAGGGAATAAGGCTTAGCATGAACTTAAAACATTAGCCTGGTCTATATAGCTTAACCGTCATAATATGGCACCCATGTCTACATGGGTTCAGCTCTTTCTACTGAAAGGGCCTCAGTGTGTATAGCTATATGAACCAGAGAATAATCATAGACGCATATGCACAATAGGGGACTCAAACCACCCGGCATATGAATAATGATAACATATATGCACAGGGGACTCAAACCTCTCGATATATGAATAATGATAACATATATGCACAGGGGACACTAACCTCCCGGTATATGAATAATAATAACATATATACACAGGGGACTCAAACCTCCCAGCATATGAATAATGACAACATAAATGCACAAGGGACTCGAATCTCTCAATATTTATCAAGGGTGACATGAACACCTAATCACGTAAAAAGGGGGACTCGAGCCACCCGGTCAATTAGACGTTTGCGCCGATAAATACGGTTTCTAGTGTTGGTCCTCGAGACCTCCACTTTCATAGCCCATCTACACAACCCCTTTTAAGCCAAATTAAAAATAGTTACACACATTCCCATTCAGTTAACTAATTCATTCATTAAGGCACACCATTTGTATCATCATAAAAACTTCACTTACAAGCTAACATTATCATTCCATGTTAATTACCCATCACATGGGGGAATTCATGACCCCTTTAGGTTCAATTGTTTATTCATACAGGGAATCCATAACCCCGAAGGTCCAATTAAAATCAATTCATGTTTCATTAGGCCTTTTATGCCATGCAATAATTCAAATGATAGTTCAATGTACATATACTCATATTCAAAGCCAATTTCACATGATCGGGTTGGGGTTATACCAATTCAATTATCAAATTTCACAAATTTGGGGGAAACTATGAACCCTGGTTTATTCACCATGCTCATGCACCCCACATGTTTAAAACCATCAATTCAAACCATATATGATTCATAAAAGCCATAAAAAAAGCTATTAATTCAAAAATGTTCAATAGCCCTCAACCTATATTTAAAATCATCAATAAAATAACATGGGTACAATTATAAAAATATGTTTTCGATAAAATAGAATTTGGGAAAAGTAACAAGCCTGAGATATCAAGAATTACGGAGATAAATCAACCCTGAGGCTTTAGATGACCAACCTTGAGAAAACCCTAGTGTTCTTGACTTAGGGATTTAGAGAGGATAAAACATTGTTTTGATTTGTATAATTAAAGATAATAGGGGATTTTAGTGTTTTTAAGTCATGGGAGAGGATTTTTGGTTGATGAAAGGACCAAAATACCCCCCTAAATAAACCAAAAAAAATTACAAAAATTCTTCAGTTGAAAACAAGGTTGACGGCCCTCAGTTAGGTGACGACTCATCACCCTAGTTGTCACTTTCAAGATGGATTTTGTCATTTTCTGGTTAAGGTTGATGACTTGAGCTGGCGGCTCATCACCTTAGTCATCACCTAGCTGACGGCTCTTCAGCCTAGTCATTTCTTTTTGATAGATAGACACTCCCAAGTAAAATGAGCATAACTTTCTACTCCGATATCATATTAAGGTGAAATCAGATGCGTTAGAAATAAAATTCAAAGACATTTCATTTGGTATATAGTAGGACACATATCTATTTATATTTAAGAATTAATGGTCATTGGAAGTTGACCCAAGTTGAAACTTTCACTAAAACCCAATCAATAGAAAAGTTCTTAACTCGTCTTTGAGTTAAGAGATTTTTATGATCTCAAATCATATCCAAAGATGTTTCCACACAATACAATTGATAATTACTCTGATATTGACATAGAATCATTAGTTTTGGGGCTATACATGTAGGAACGATGGTTTGAATTCTAGCTCAAAAACGTAGGGTGTTACATTCTTATTCTTATAACCCTAACGCCCTTATCCACCTAATGACATATCCATAATTCATCATTTCAATATCGGTACTCATGTATATATCGTAATTATCCACTCAAATCTTTCATAAGTTGTTACTAGGCTCCTCCACATTCAAATCAAGCCTTCTAATTTAACCTCACAATTCTCGCATCACTATCCCCGAGGTAAAATCCTTATCGCCACAATCAATATCTAAAGCTCAAGCTTAGTGTCTAGAAACAATAATGTACCACTAATACAATATCCCGCGTAATATACTAGTCCATCCAATAGAGAAATAAACCTAAATCCCTTAGGCCCTATAGAACTCCTTTCCTACACAATCATCGCTCATCATAAAATTAGAAACTAACCCTTCAGGTCCGACAATCAAAAGAGGCATAGCACGAGTGAAACCAATCCATCCCAAAAATCACATCAAAATCTAACATGTATGAAACTATCAAATCTACAAAGATCTCCCTACCACGGATAGATACAACACAACCCCTATAAACTCTTCTAGCAACCACAGAATCACCCACCAAGATAGAAATAAAAAAAGGATCAGAAATACACTCAGGACTGAAACTAAAATGAACAGTCACATACGAGGTCACATAAGAAAGGGTAGACCCTAAGTTAAGAAAACATTACACATCACGAGAGAAAATTTGTAATATACCAGTGACAACATCAGGAGATACCTCCTATTCTTGATTGGTGGCAAGAACATAGAGACAATTTTGGATAGTGCCAGTACCAAAAGTAGTCAGGATCTGATAACGTGGCAATTGGAACTTTATTAGCTCCAGAAGCAACTCTTGAAGGACAATCCTATTGCATGTGACCAAGCTGACCATAGTTGAGGCACAAGATCCTCCCCTTATCACAATAACCATGGGCCAACCAGCCACAAGCTCTCTACAAGGAGGATAGTGTGGGGCTGACTGAGCTCCACTAGCCCAAAATTGGACTCTCTGTATCTTAAACACATCGTTGGCCTGAAAGCGACAATCACTAAAATACCTAGGATATGGAGCACTAACAGCCACATGGGAACTTCCCTAATTCCTCTTCTTAGTCCACTATTTCCCATGACTGCCATTATATTTCTGGCCTCCACCCTACTCAAAATATTTTAACTTTTAATTTTTCCTCTCTCCCATCTTTGCCTGATTCTATCTCTCATTAATAGGACCAGACTGGCGAGACAGAGAGGCCAATACTTGGGTTAATAGATGAATAGGACGGTGGAACTTAGTATTAGACACATCACTTTGAGGAGCCCGAAGAGGACTAGAGGAAACCAATGGAACTCTAAAGGGGCAATCAAATGTAGGGACTCCAAACCAGGTCTGTACCCCATAGGAAGAACGAGTTCCATCCATGTCGTCTATAGGTGGGATAGAGGAGTTTCCACGAGCATCTGATCCCCGAGGAGGCTTGATCACTTCAAAGTGATTGTTGACAACCCAAAAATCCTATCACTACATAGAAAAGGTAGAAGTGTCTCTGTTCCCTACATAGTATAGGGATACAGTGTCTGAAGATAGTTAGTAGGTAAGAGTTAACATGTAACTTAGAGAAGGGATAAAATAATGTCAAGTCAGATACCACAGAAAAATCCGCATACACATATTGTACATACATATCTATATATAACATATTGGGATAGGGAACACCTCTTATCATAAAAGTAAAATATTATCTTGGATTGTGTAGCTTAACCGTCATAATAAGGCACCCAGACTATATGGGTTCAGCTTTCCCCGCTGAAAGGGCCTTACTGCGTGTAGCCTCACAAACCAGATAATAACCATAAATGTTATACACAATAGGGGACTTGAACCCCCCGGTATATAAATTTTGATAACATATATACATAGGGGACTCGAACCTCCCAACATATGAATAATGATAACATATATGCACAGGGAACTCTAACCTCCCAGTATATGAATAATGATAACATATTTATATAGGGGACTCAAACCTCCCAGCATATGAATCATTATAACATACATGCACACGGGACTTAAACCTCCCGACATATATCAAGGGGGACATGAACACCCGATCATGTAACAAGAGGGACTCGAACCACCCGTCCATTTAAAACCATGCACCAGCAAACACGACTTCCAGTGTTGGTCCATCTAGACCTCTACTTTTATGGCCCAGCTACACAACTCCCTTTAAGACCAATAAAAATAGTTACACATATTCCCATTCATTGAACCAATTCATTTATTAAGGCACACCATTGGTATCTTCATACCAACTTCACTTGCAAGCTCATGGGGGAATTCATGACCCCTCTAGGTTCAATTATTCATTCATTCAGGAATCCACAACCCCCAAGGTTGAATTAAAATCATTCATGTTTCATTAGGACTTTTATGCCATGTAATTATTCAAAAAATAGTTCAATGTACATATACTCATATTCAAAGCCAATTTCACATGATTGGGTTGGGGTTATACCAATTCAATCATCAAAATTCACAAATTTAGGGAAAACCATGACCTCTTAGTTTATTCACCATGCCCATGCACCCCACATGTTCAAAACCATCAATTCAAACCAAACATGATTCATAAAACCCATGGGGAAAATGATTAATTCAACGATGTACAATAACCCTCAAGCCACATTTACAATTATTAATAAAATCACATGGGTACAATTATATTTGGGGAAGAGTAACATACCTGAGATATCAAGAATTAGGAAGAGAAATCAACCCTTGAAGCTTTAGATGACCAACCTTGAGAAAACCCTACTGTTCTTGACTAAGGAATTTAGAGAGGAGAAAGTAGTGTTTTGATTTGTATAATTAAAGATAATAGGGCATATTAGTGTTTTTAAGTCGTGGGGAGGAGTTTGGGGTGAGGAAAAGACCAAAATACCCCTAAAGAAACCAAAAAAATTATAGAAATTCTTCAGTTGACAACAAGGTTGATGGCCTATCACTTAGGTGAGTCTCACCACCCTAGTCATCACTTTCAAGATGGATTTTGCCATTTTCTAGTTAAGGTGGATGACGTGAGCTGATAGCTCATCACCTTAGTCATTACCTAGCTGATGGCTCGTTGGCCTGGTCGTCACTTTTTGGTAGACAGACATTCCCAAGTAAAATAAGCATAACATTCTACTCCAATATTAGATTATGGTAAAAGCAGATGCGTTTGAAAGAAGACTCAAAGATCTTTAATTTGGTATATAGTAAGTCATCTATCTATTTATATTCAAAAAGTAATGGTTGTTGGAAGTTGACCCAAGTTGAAATATTCACTAAAACTCAATCGATAGAAAAGTTCTCAACTCTAGCCCAAAAATGTGGGTGTTACAGGACCTCATATTAGATACCAACTCTAGATCATAACGGGACAGCTTCTTAAATTTCAATGTATATTCATTCACACTCATCTTACCCTACTTCAAGTTCACAAACTCTTTGGACTTAGCCTTCCTCAACTCTGGAGGAATGAATTGATCGAGAAAAGCACCTGAAAACTCATCCCATACTGCCGACTCTGCATCATCACCCCTCATCGCTTCCCACTCCTTATATCACTAATAAGTCACATCTTTCAACTAATACGCAATGAACTCTACACCTTCAGAATTAGTAGCATCCATCACCCAGAAAATCTTCTTATTTAGATCGATAAACCCATAAGGATCTTCCTCAACCTTAGAGCCTGTAAAGGTTGGGGGACTCAACCTCATAAACTACCAACCAAGGTAACCTCAGATGAACTAAAAGCAGAACCAACATGATCAGACCGATGAGACTGTGATGCCAAATTTTTTGTAAGCATATGAATAGAGTGACAGAACTTCGTATTAAAAAATCTCCCTGGGGTGTTTGGTCATGAGTATCACCATCCCAGGAAGACTGGGGAGGATTAGTGGGGAATAATGGAACCCCACATGAAGAGGTACTTTAGGAGCAGGGACCCTAGATTGGGTCTACACTCTATAAGCAGGGCGAGTTACCTACACACTTTCCTTAAGTAGGACAGAGGCTCCAGCAAAGTTTCTACGACTGTCAGATCTTCTGGGAGGCATGAACTGAAATGCAAGTAAGCCAGGAGTTAAAGAAGTTTTATAGTAACTAGACTCTATATCCCAAAATAGAACACTACAAAGGAAAACATTCCTAAATGCCTCGTAGCCACCCCTTATAAGTATGACGCACAACACATTCATGAAAGGGACTCGACACGGCACCGTGGACACCCAATGACCCTAAACCATGCTCTATTACCAAGTTTGTCACGACTCGAACCAGGGGCTAGTCGTGACGGGTATCTCAAGCCTACCATGAGACAAAGACCACCCCTTTAGCCTAATATCTAGAACACAATAAGAGAATACAGTAGAAGAAAACCAAACATGATGATAAGAAGAATAGCTAAACCAAATGAGAACTAAGAGTCAAAAAAAAAACCTACACTTATCCATAAAATTCTCTAAAACCAGAATTCTAACCTAGGTTTATACATTTCCCCGATCATGACAAAAAAAACACACAATTCCCAAAATTTGAAAAGAAACCTAATAAATTGGTAGGTCTTCCTAAAAGATGGAGAGTCACAACTTTACAGTAAATCAACCGACGAACCATACCACCTAAAACTACACAAGGGTAATAAAAAACCCTCGAACCCTACATCATGAAACGATGCAATATCCAGGGATGGTTAGTCGGATAAGCACTAGCATGTGACTCAAGAAAAGTTATAAAATAATGTCATTGCTAAAAAACAATCAAAACCACATGCACAACATTAATATATACATATATAGGATGTCGGGATAGGGACAAGGGTCGTGAACATAAAAGTTTAAACCATTAACCTGAACTGTGTAGCTCGCTCCATCCTAAAGGCACCCACAGGCTATATGAGTTCAGCTCTCCCTGCTAAAAGGGCCTCAGTGCGTGTTAGCTGCACAAACCAAGGAAACTAAGGAAAGGATAAAGACACCAAGGCAATAGCCATCCAAAATATAATGGGTGCACTAAGCATCTGGTCACATGGACCCCCATATCGGCAATTATGGTTTCTAGTGTTAGCCCCTCCAGGACCTACACCATCACGGTGAGCTACACAATTTCCTTTAATCCTAAATTAAAATAATTTGCCCATAAACCCAACCATTAATCAAGGAGTCATTTTAATCAGGCATTACCAACCTCGTATCGTCATACCAATATGTTTGCAATCTTATATAATTATGTCAAACCAATCTAATTAACCACTAGACTCTAACATTCTATTTAAAATCAAAACCATTGCCACCAAGAGCATTTCAAAACCATTTTCATCATCCAATTATCCATTAATGCAATGAAATATTTCAAAGGTAAGTTAATTTATGCAAATTTCATATTCAAAACCAAAGTTATGAAGGTGGGTTAAGGTTAATGCCATTATCAATAAATCAATTTGGGGAAACCTATGTTCCCCATAATAATGTCCCTTATCAGCCCCTAAACCATTAATCAAAGCATGAATAACATAGGAAAGAATTCAACTAGAAACCAATCAGAATACCTCAATCTTTAAACTCAATAATTAAATCACATAAATATTGAACCAATTTATGCCATAATATAAAATACATGTTTAGAGATGAGAGAAATGTATGAAATACATAAGAAATTAAAAGGGCTTCAAAGTTTGGAGCTTGACTGATTGATTTTCTTGTAAAACCCTAGTGTTCTTGCCTTGGGAGTTAAAGAGGATAAAGTAGTGTTTTGATTTTAAAACTGATGTCATAGGGGTCATAAAGTATTTTTAATTCATGGGAAAGTGTAAAGGAAGGAAAGGAACAAAAAGACCCCAATTAAAACATGCAGGAAAATATTGAGTACAGTCGTCATAGCTTAGGTAACGACTCGTGAGGCCTGACCATAAGTCATGACATGGAGTCATTACCTGAGGATCAAAAATCTGTCCCCTCACTGTTATGACAATGATTCATCCATGATGACTCGTTATCTAACATCACGAGTCATGACCGAGACTTGTGATCAGAGACTAAATTCCTGGGTAACCTACTATTGAGACAACGAGTCACCCAAAATGACTTGTTATGTCTCATAACAATTCATACCATGTACTCATTGTCAAGGGGCCAAACCTGTCAAACTAACTATTGTGGTAATGAGTCTTTTAATGGATTATTATAAGACATCATGACTCGTGTCCTGGATCGTTGTCACTGACGGTTTTGACATTATTTCATAAACTTGGCTAATTCAATTACTCAACTCTTGGAGGGTCTAAAGCTCAAATACTTAGGGTGTCACACTCCCACTATTCTGATGACCTTCTCCATGCTTTGAATATCTAAACTTCTTATTCTCCCTCTCTCCTATCTCTACCTACATCTTTTTATCATCTTTTACTTACTGCATATAAACCACCAACTTGGATATATCTATATCATTATTCAACATGGCAGACTTAAACTCCAACACAAAATCATGAAAGAGACCAGAAGCAAACTTCCTCTCTTTGGACCTCATATTAGACACAAACTTTGGTGCATAATGGGCCAACTGCTAAAATTTCAAGGCATACTCCTTAACACTCATCTTACCCCTGGCTTATCTTTCCTTAACTCCTAAGGAAAGAAGTGGTCAAGAAAAGCATATGAAAAGTCATCCCACATCATCGGCTCAACATCATCACCCTTCATTATTTTTCGCTCCTCATACCACAGGTAAGCTACATCTTTTAACTGATAGAAAGCAAACTCCACCCCCTCTGAATTAGTAGCATGCATAACCATGAAAATCATCTCCATCTCATCTAAACCCTTGAGGATCTTTCTCAACCTTAGATCCTGTAAGGTTGTGGGATTCAACCTCATAAACTGGCCAACCCAAGTGGCCTCAGATAAATTAGCAATAGAACCAACATGACCAGACTGACGAAACTGTGATGCCACCAACTAAGCAAGCATATGAATAGACTAACAGAACTCCACACTAGAGATATCTCCTTGAGGCGACTAAGTATAAGTATCACCAACTCAGAAAGCCCTAGAAAATCTAGTAGAGATTGGTGGAACCCCAAGTAGAGTAGTACAGTCAGGAGAAAGGACCCTAGATCAGGTTTGCACTCTATAAATAGGGCGACCTCCCTCCATAATTTCCTCAGGTAGGTTAGAGGGTCCATCAAAGTTTCTACGACCGTTAGATCTTTTGGGAGGAACCAAGAGTTAGAGAAGTTTCATAGTATCTAGACACTATAGACTGAAATAGAACACAAAAAAGGAAAACATTCTTAAATACCTTGTATCCTCTCTTTTATAAGTGTGGCG
Organism: Capsicum pubescens; assembly: GCA_030864215.1. Taxonomy (NCBI): domain Eukaryota; kingdom Viridiplantae; phylum Streptophyta; class Magnoliopsida; order Solanales; family Solanaceae; genus Capsicum; species Capsicum pubescens. The sequence goes on along the minus strand of CM061544.1, from coordinate 268,791,739 downwards.
CACTACACAATCATAAAAGGAACTCTACTCTCCACGGCTCTATGGATAACTAACAACCCTGAACCTAGCTCTGACTCCAAACCTGTCATGACTCTAACCTGTGCCTGGCCGTGACGGGTATCTCAAGACCACTATAGGTCAGGGACCACCTACTTAGCCTTCCCTCAAGAACACATAAATATAATCAGCAAAAGTCAACCAAATAGTAATAACAACGATAAATAAACCAAATGAAAGTTCTAAGTGTCAAAATAAACAACAAACCTAACACTTCTCCATAAAAGCCTCAAAACCCAAAAATACCAACTAAGTCGGGACATTCCCCCAACTATGACCAAAAGAATCCAAAAATAAAATACTAGACAATAAAGAAACCAATGAAATGACAGGGCCTTGCAAAAGATAGAGGCTCACTACTTCACAGTAGACCCATGGGAATACCGAATCACCAAACACTGCACAGGAGCAATAGAAAAATCCTTCAAACCTACATCATGAAATGATGTAGCTCTCGGGAATGGTCAATAGGGCGAGCACTGGCATGTAACTCAGGGGATAGGGATAACATAATGCAATTTTCAAAATCCAAGCATAAACTATATGCACCACATATATATACATATATATAGAATGTCAGGATAGGGACAAGGGTCATGAACATGATACTGAACTATGTAGCTCAATCTATCTTAAAGTCACCCATGGGCTATATGGGTCCATCTTTCCCTACTGAAAGGTCCCCATTACATGTTATTCGCATGAACTGAGGAAAAATTGAGAAAAGGCTAGAGACACCAAGTCTATAGCCCTCTCTATATATATATATAATGTGTGCACCAAGCACACGGTCAGGTGGACCCCCAACACTGACAAACGTGATTTCTAGTGTTGATCCTCATATGACCTACACCTTCACGGTGAGCTACACAATTTCCTTTAAGCCCAAATTAAAACACTTTGCACATAAACCAACCACTAACCCAAGAGTCATTTATTTAGGTATTTACCAACTTGGTATCGTCGCACCAATATGTTTGCAAGCTAATTCAATTATGACAAACCAGTCCATATAACCAAACTGACTCCCATGTACCATTTAAAATCCAAGACATGGCCACCAAGGCCAACCAAATCCATTGTTATCTATTTATTCATTTAATTCAATGCAATAGGTTCAAAAGACAAGTTAAACCATGTAATTATCCATATTAAAAACTAAGATTGTAAAGTGAGTTGATGTTCATGCAATTATCAAGCCAAAATTTCATCAATTTGGGGAAACTCATATCCTCCATTCCAACCATTAAAACAATGGACCAATTCAGTCCCAAAACTATTAATTAAAACATAAATAATCCATTTAAAATATGGGACAAGTAATTCAGGTAAACCCACTCAAAATCTCTCAACCTAATTTCAAAACCACAATTTAAATCACATGACTATCCAATCAATTTATGCCATAATGTAAAATTCAAGTTAGAGAAAGAGAATTATGCCTGAAATACACAAGAAATTGAAGACAATTCGAAGTTTGGAGCTTGGAGGGTGAATTTCTTGTAAAATCATTAAAATTTCTTGGGTTTTGAATTAAATAGGAAAAAGATGGTTTTTATCTTTGATAACTGAAGGAAAAATGCCAATTGAGTGTTTAAAAGTCATACAAGGGGTAAAAAGACCAAAAGCTCCTCACCCCAAGTGAAAAAAATAAAAACTGGATGAATTTAACATAGCGGCATAGCATGCCATTATTGCGGATGGTAGCCTCTGTGCCACGCCCTTAAACTTTTTCAAACACCCTTTTAACATTGTTATACATAACTCAAGTTAAAAATTAACATTACGTATGTGGGAGGGTCAAAAATAAAATTATTAAAATTTTATAAGGTCTTGCACGGGAATGGAAACTTTAGGAAACAATGCACTGCAAGTGATCGTTTGGGATTACAAAATCAATCAAATTACATAATCAAGATATACATATTTCCATATTATGTTAATGAAATTAATGAATTTATTATTTTAATGAGTATTAAAATGAAATTAATCAAACAAATAAACATTCTTTGATTTTCGCCTTATTACTACTATATAGAAGTGTTAGTGAAGCACACAACTCATGGTCATCATGTTTGCTTCTTCAAATTATTTGTGAATCCAAAGATACATTAAGAATATTTTATTTTTGGGTGCTTGATGTTATTATACATATATAAATTAAAATATATATTTTTAAAACTTTCTTGATGACTAAAATAATTAAGTAAATGTATTTGTTATTTCTTTATGACCATCTTTTGCGGATATTACTTACTCGTATTTAAACCATATTAAATTGTTTTTCAAATAAGAAAGTTTGACTCAAAAAATTAGTCAATATATTTGACTCAAAAAATTAGTTAAGATAAGATCAGAGCCATAAAATACATACATTTCAAGATGATAACATCTATCTTTGTATCTGGTTCACCCTTATTTAGTTTTATTTCAAATGAAATTATTACTAATAACTAAGAATACTCAAATTCAACCTATTCAAAGATTTATAGAATCAAAAAATTCCCTATAATAAGAGGTTATCCTAGGAAAAGAAACACACACAACAACAACAAAGCCATTTGATCACCATCCAAACAAACAAATTTTTCCTTCTTTTCTTCATCTAATAATAAGTAGAAAGAAAGTAATTTAGCTCTTATTAAAGATAATGCTAAGAGGAGAGACACATATAATAAAAGACAAAGGGGTTTTTTGAAAAAATCTATTGATCTCAGTAGACTTTGTGAGGTTGAAATAGCTAGTGTCATGTATAGTTCTTCCCAAAAACAACATGTTGTCTTTCCAAATCACAAAGATGCAATCAATACTGTAATTAAATTTAAACAACTTCCAACATTGGATCAATAAAACATATGATGAAAATAGATGAGTTCACCATAAAAGGATTGAAAAGATGAAGAAACAAGTAGAGAAGTAAAGAAAGGAAAACAATATCAAAGAAATCTCAAATATGATGCATGAAGTGTTGAAAAGAAAAGATATTACTATTGACATAAATCCTACCAATGTGAATGATCTGATGTATGTGATGAGATAACATGTAACACCACAAGAGTACACCCTGGATGCTACACGGTGCTTGGAACCACAAGTGATCCCAAAATAACCCATGAACTAGCATACTATTAAGCAACTGGATTATAATAAAATAAATAACAAGTTATGTTGTGCGGAAACATAGTCATGGCATAATCTGAAGAAATACATTATTGATAAATTTTATAATCTGATAAAACTGAAGGAAGAAACTAAAATTTACATGACTGACATCTATGAAGCCTCTACTATACCTGGGACATCCCTCCAGCTACCACTAATCAATACATATGAAAATAAATTAACTGTACATGAACTAAAATTGTCTGGAGTTTCCGAAATAAGAGAACTCATCACCTGCTGGCTGGAAACTACAATTGTTTGATCATGATGTGAGGGCTACAAATGGTACCTACATTATGAAACATTGTAGCCACACAGACGTATATGTGGAACAGTACGTCTGGAATGTACTAAGTATGCAGGGGTGAATGCAATAAGTAAAACTGATTTCATACGTAATCTTAAAACATGCATGCTAAGTGTAAGTAGACTCGCCCATAGGCTGGAATAAACTAAAAATTGATATCTTAAAACATGATTAACAAACATGATCTGATAAGCTGGTGAATCTCTAAACTTAGTTTCTATAAAACTTTACATTTGATATAAATAGAACTGAAGCTGGGATATGGTAAAATGTGAATATTGTATGAATACTGAGTCAGAAACTACGTGATGGAAACTAATATAACATTGAAGATCTGAATATACAATTATACTGAGCACAAATACCTAAACATACAGAACCAAACGTGACATATACTAAGCTTACTGATTAACTAAATAATAGATAGATGAATAATGGTCATGTAAGACTGGACTATACTTAGTCTGAATAACTGGACTGAAACTGTAGAGTACTATGCTTATGTGATAAGGACTAACTGAACAACATGAGATGACCAAACATGAATGCATGTAAATTGTATTATCTGAGAATGCAAGACCAAACGTATGACACGATTCTAAAATAGTCTGTAAATTAAAATACTGAATAACTGATAATTGTATGTTATGGTCAAGCAAACCTGAAACTGAAATATGAACTAAATACTAAACTGAGACTATAACTGAGACTATGGGAGGCATCATCTAACTGACATGCCCCAATCTGTGCTAATCAGAGTCCAACCTGTAACTCATCAGTACTGTGCCAAGGGTACTAACACTAGCTATTTGGATCCACTATACTGATGTCTCGAAGGACCAGGATGTCAAGCCTAAACTGACGGGTAACCCCTGAGAGGTAGTCAAGCCTAAACTGACGGGTGACTCCTCGTATCCTACGTTGGCTACGTAGTTCTGGAATACAAGGACTACTACTAACGACTCTGCCTAACTGATGTGGAAGCTACCATGCCTGCATTCGCTCGGTGCTAAATCCTACTCCCAACTGAACTAACACAGATTACTATCTGGTGCATGCACTGATAACTAATAATTGATAAGCTTAGGTCATGGTATTCTGAAATATTAGTTCATATAGATTCTGAGGTAATTATAAATATGTAAATTAATACTGGAATTGAAAATGGACTGAATTTAACTGAACATGATACTAACTAAATGACAAGACTCATTGTTTATCTGAAACCATTCTGAATATTCTGAAAAACTATGTAAACAGCTAAGTTTTAGGGTATTCATAAACCCCAGGACTCGATAGCAATAACAACAAGAACATATGAGAGCATTTGAAACCAAAATAAGTAAGCATTACTCCAAAATCATTGCTTAGGCATTTCATCAAACACTTGAGGGTCATGAATCAAAGCATGGGAATAGTTAAAATATGTGAGCATAGCATGATTACATGACTAAAAACGTGAATTGGGGAATTTACATGAAATTCACTTGAAATAGGACATGGGTGTTTCATCACAATATGTAAAAATGATAGCTTAAACATAAGAATGTCTTAAACATAAGGGAACAATAGAATTACATGGAAAAATTCATAACTTGGAGATTCATCTTGAAATTGACTTAATATGATATGGGAATTTCATCAAACATGTGGGAAGCATGAATTTAAAACATGAGAATATTGCTAAAAATCATGAATTTAGTATCTATCATGGAATTCACTTGAATAAAGTAGGAGAAACTCAAATTCATAGCATGAGAAATTCAAAATCTTGCATGGAATCAAACACGGTCTAAAATTAATTAAAATCACCATGAAAACATGCAATTCAATCTTTCTTGAGCATTTAAAATAACATAATGATCAAAAAATTCAGTCTTTAATTGAAATAAAACGATTTTGGGACTCATGGGTGAAAGAGAACCCATGGATGAACTCCCACATACCTTAATTAGATGGATTCTTGAACAAATCATGAATTTGATGTAGAAATTTTGAACTTTGAATTCCTAATGATGTTCCTGAAGATTCTTCTTGAAGTTCTTGAATTAGGAAGCTTGGGTTCTTGCTTTTCTTGAAGAAAATTTGATGAAGTTCTTGGTGTTCTTGAGGGGTCTAGGATTTTCTTGGAGAGAAAAAGATGATAAATAATGTATCTAATGCTTTTGGTGGATGAAATTAAGTGTTATGGGCAGATTTGGATAAGGGAAAGTGACCAAAGTTCCCCTAGGCCCTTTTGAAACTAAAATAACGTTTGAAACATTTCGGTAACGCATTGATCATCACGTCGCATTGCTAATCGCGTCGGGGACAGCAACGCGTCGCGTCGCTATTGCGTCGGCTTACGGCATCTCACGAAAAATATTATAACTTATCGCTCGAGTATCGGAATAAGGTAAAATTGGTATCGTTGGAAAGCTAATTCAATTATCTATAATTTGGTTTGTGTTTAGCTTCAAAATTATACGTATATAAAAATTTATACATGTTTAAATTATATTCTTATAGAATCGAATATCAAACCTTGGACGAATCAAAGGTTCTCAGCTAAACTTTGTTCTAAGTGATTCTTATGAACATTTTTCACCTCGAAAGCTCATCAAAGATGAAGATAAAGATCATGAAACTTATGTTCACAAGGAAATAATTTGGATTATTACTTATACACGTAGGAACGATGGTTCAAAGACTAGCCTAAAAATATGAAGTGTTACCTTATCTCCCCCTTGGTATCATTCGTCCTCGAATGAGACTGGTTAGACTGAGAGTACTATACGGAGTTACTAAGACCATATTCTAAACATGCATGTCTTGTAACATGATTGCATAACTGATTCTAAAACATGATACGTGAACTGAATATCATGAACTAAACTGATTTCTAGAATACATGCAATTACATGAGAATGATTATAAGGATGACATAGAAATGAGAGAGTCAACTGATGAGTAACTATTACTTTAAGATGGATCTTATTTCGTGAAAAAAAATGAATGGTTTAGGACATGAATACTCGGGGTATTGCAATACATCTCCCCCTTGGGTTACTTAGTCCCCCGAATGATACTGACTTGGCTGAAATACTAAGAAAAGACTGAGATAATGCACGGGACACTTACGAACTGAATTCTGATTGAATATCTGGGAACTCAAATTGATGTATGATGCATGAATTGAGCTAAATTCACAAATGACATGGATGCGAGTGAATTACCTCTTGGAATAGCCATATTCATGAGAATTTCAAATAGTATGACTAGATGGAAAGATGGAAAGCCATATGAACTTGTCTGTCTGACTTCTAGACTAGATTTCTAGCTATATGGACTGAATTATACTGAAAGCTAATACTTAACTATACATTCCACTTGTACACCAACTTGACATTCAAGCCTATCTTCATAACCACATATGAACTTATAGGCAAACAACCACAAAAGCATCTTTCTCATTTTCTCTAAACCTCTATCCTTAAAACTTTCATGCACTAACCCAAGAAAATACACATAGAATTTCAACTAATTATGACATAAGGAGAGGTCACTGAAAGTTAGAACATGAGGACCTGAAATATGAAAGGATGACTTTGACACTAAACTGAGGCCTGAGGAATAGAATATCAACATCATGGATTCGTCAAAGAGATTTAATTTGAGAACATACGTGACATAAACTGAATTTCACTGATCATTAGGAGCGTAGCATGAGTTCCTAGAACTTAACATACTGTAAGGCATGGGTATATAAGTCTTAAACTACATGACCTAAGTTTAGAGTTCATTATGTCATGGAATATGATTCGTACTGTTGAGTGAACTGCAACTCCTTATACTAGGAACTAGAAGCATACATGATTTTTTTATAAAGCACATGTATATGAGATGTGATCATAGGGATGACATGTAAGGCATGAGTAGATGTTGTGATGACTAAAAAACTTTAAACTGAAATAAGAATAGGTTCGGAATCATCCTCTTTTTCTGATTTTCTACACATACTAGCACTACTACTAGAATCTGAGAGCCTGACTTGGTCACTTGTTCTATCATCTCCCCCTTAGACTAAAGCTATAATCTTAAGTCTATATACCCCTTTAATAACTCTAAAATGAACTGGAATTAATTTACTCAGAGTTCAAACCATCTAGAGCATCAACTCTTTTTTTTTATTAGCTCAATTTTCAAAGATTCAAACTTTGATTCTAACACTTAACATGGATATCCCCAAACCTTCAATGAACCATACTAACTTCCTTCATATCCTACTAATATCAGATCTAAACTATGAGATCTACCATCACACCTGAACATCTAACATCAATAACATATAATTTTAAATCAACAAACTTAAATTCTTGCATACACTATTTTAAGCCTACTGATTCACCCTTCACACAACTAGCCCCTTGAATATATAATTTGCTCAATCTGGATATTGTTATCCCAACTCTACTACTTCTAAACTTCTGGGTTCATGATTTTGACTCGAGATCATATGCTATCATAGGATTCTGAGAAGGGATCTGAAAGCACATCTAACTTTGGCCCAATGTAGGATTTTCATGAACATGAAGGAAGTCCTGCAAACTTTATAACTTAAAAGCACTATTGGGATACTTTCTAGCCTATGTGAAATACTATAATTGTCTACACGGACTATCTGAGAAAGCTCTATCAGTAGGAATTTGAGCTTGGCTAATCTGTTACCTCAAAACTAAGGTAGAGTTAGCATGAATAAGAATGGATCATTATGAGACTCTGTGTAAGTTTCTTAAAGAACCTTTCTATAGCACGATCTGAGACATAAAAGAAGGGAAACATTTCCTAAATGCCCTATAGCCTCTTGAAGAAAAGTACAGACATCTCTGTACCATTTCGTAAAACTCTACCAAACACGGCTTCATAGACACCCTAGGACACTTGAATTATGTGCTCTGATACCAAGTTTATAACACCCCAAGAGTACACCCTGGATGCCACACGATGCTTGGAACCACAAGTGATCCCTAGCTAACCCATGAACTGGCATACTGTTAAGCAACTGAATTATAATAAAATAAATAACAAGTTATGTTGTGCGGAAACATAGTCATGGCATAATCTAAATAAATACATTACTGATAAATTTTATAATATGATAAAACTGAAGGAATAAACTGAAATTTACATGACTGACTCTAACTGACATCTATGAAGCCTCTACTATACTGATTATAGATAGCTAGGACATGCCTCCAACTACCACTAATCAATACTTATGAAAATAAATTAATTGTACATGAACTAAAACTGTCTGGAGTTCCCAAAATAAGAGAACTCATCACCTGCTGGCTGGAAACTCTAATTGTCTGATCATGATGTGCGGGCTACAAATGGTACCTACATTATGAAACAATGTAGCCACACAGACGTATATATGGATCAGTACTTCTGGAATGTACTAAGTATGCAGGGGTGAATGCAATAAGTAAAACTGATTTCATACATAATCTTAAAACATGCATGCTAAGTGTAAGTAGACTCACCCATATAAACTGAAAACTGATATCTTAAAACACGATTAACAAACATGATCTGATAAGCTGGTGAATCTCTAAACTTAGTTTCTATAAAACTTTACTTTTGATATAAATAGAACTGAAGTTGGGATATGGTAAATTGTGAATATTGTATGAATACTGAGTCAGAAACTACGTGATGGAAACTGACATAACATCAGAGATCTGAATATACAATTATACTGAGCATGAATATCTAAACATACAGAACCAAACATCACATATACTAAGCTTACAGATTAACTAAATAATAGATAGATAAATAATGGTCATGTAAGACAGGACTATACTTAGTCTGAATAACTGGACTAAAACTGTAGAGTATTATGCTTATGAGACAAGGACTAACTGAACAACATGAGATGACCAAACATGAATGCATGTAAATTGTATTATCTGAGAATGCAAGACCAAGCGTATGACACGATTCTAAAATAGTCTATAAACTGAAATACTGAATAACTGATAACTGTATGGTATGGTCAAGCACATCTGAAACTGAAATATAAACCAAATACTAAACTGAGACTATAACTGAGACTGTGCGAGGTATCATCAAACCGACATGCCCCAATCTGATCTAATTAGAGTTCAACCTGTAACCCCAGTTAGAAGGGGGTCAGTACCGTGTCAAGGGTATTAACTGTAACACCCTGCATTTTAGGCTAGAATAAAAATCGTCGTTGCCATGCAAAGACGATCCAAAATCCATAAATCCAATGCAAATTTGGTATGTTAATCAATTATGTAGTGTGTGAACCTATTTAAACATGAATTGAGATCATAGAGGTCCCCTAACTCAAGGACGAGTTGAAATCTTTCCTATCATTTGAGTTTGAGTGAGTGTCAAAACTTGGGTCAATTTTAATTAATCATAACTCTTTTTATATAATGAATTGGAGGGACTACTATATATAAAATTAAATCTCTTCGAATTATCTTTCCAACGATACCAATTTCGCCTAAATCCGATACCCGAGAGAAAAGTTATGGCCATTTTAGTGACTGAGATAGTAGAATCATGCGATAAACGCACCAAAATTTCAGATTCTGTTTCCGCATTTTTAAGGGAAAAATGGGTATCTTCCATCTATTATCGAGCCATAACACGGGATTAAACTCTAAAAACATGAAATTATGATTCTTTTCTCTCAAATTCATCAAGAACTCACCCTAGGGTTTCAAACTAAAAACCCAAATATCTCAAGATTTAACCGTGGGTTTTTCTTAATTCTTCAAGATTCGGAATCCCCATTGTGAGGGCTACAAGAGGCACCCATCAATTGTACGTATAGCATCTCAAAAGATAGAGTTCATTCAATAGCTTCTAATTTAAGGTACACGGGGTTTTCCAAAAATTTCATGGGTATGGAAATCTTGATTTTAAGAAAGGGTTTTTCAGATTTATGAATATATTCATGCTTTGGAAGCATTGATGATATTGTTTTGGCCTTTAGGCTTTCCCCCAAATTGATTTGAAATTCTATGTATATTGTAAGCATGTGTTTTAAGGTTGATGATTGAATTGAGAGCATGATTCATGAAAAATCCCTCTCTTGTGATGATTTTCATTCACTTATGATATACTATGAAATCGTTTGAATGCATCTTGAAAAGCATGTTATGAAATGTCTTGAATAATGTTATATTTGGATTATGATTTTGATTTCAAAAGAGAGAGGATTGTTTATGTTAATGAATGCTGAACATAATTATATAATGATAAGGGTTACATGGTTTTTTAAAGATTACATGACCACCACTTGTTTATTGAAAGGATGGAAATTTTGCATAGTTTTGACTTATGTTTTTGGAACATAAATTCCCTTTGTTAAATTACATGTTTGGATGGTCTGAACTATGTTTTAATGAAAGAATCATGCATGATGCATTATGGATCAGAAATAGGACTTGCAAGTCTTGGTGTGACGACACTAATCCAGATAATGTCATGGTACTTCAGAACAGAATAAATGTATATTTGAAGTCAGATTTTTCAGATGTTGAAACTAGAATAATACATGACTCAGAACAGGATAAAATTGGGCATAAAGAGAGATTAAGTGGTTCCCCGAAGAAGGCATGAGTTCAGACAACTCATTGCCCAAAATCATGATTTGTTGATATGGATATATTATTATACGTTGGCCTAGTGCCCTGTGGCGTATCAGACTCAGACACTCCAACCCTTGGGGCACACTTGGGTTGGGGGCTTCCCCGCTGAGTCAATGGTGGATTTCATATAGCCCATAGAATATCAGACTTGTAGGGGAGTGCCACCTAACTCAAAAGTAATACAAAGATCAGAAACTATTTTTGACAGAAAGGTTTTTTTATGTTTTTTCAAGAATGCCCATGTGTTTTGAAAATTATATCTTTCATGATGTTTATGACTAGCTCTCAACTATTTTATTTATATAAAAGCTTTATTTTTTATTGCTCTGCATACCAGTACATTTGTATTGAACCCCCTTCCTCCAGGTTCTGAGGCACAGTCTAGGGGTCCTGATAAGTAGTAGATTTCATCAGACAGAAGTGAAAAGTACCAGTTGGTGAGCCTTCTATATTTTAGAAGGCCTAGTTTCTTTTAGACAGTTATTATTTATTATAGTTTTGTTCTACTGGGGGCCTTATCCCAGTTTTCAGACAGTTGTTATTTGATCATGTAGTAGAGATTTCGCAGACGTTTTTCAGATGGTATTTAGTTGATATTGGATTTTATTCCTCATTGTTAAACTAAATTTGGATTATGACCATGTTTTCGTAGCAGATTTTATTTCCGCATTTCCTATTTATATATGAATGGTGTCTATGATTACAAGTTAGAAGGGCTTTTGGGCCTTCATGGTTCGGGATGTCTATCATGGCCAGGGCCCTGGTTCGGGTCATGAAAAACTTGGTATCAGAGCACGGTTCATGGTCCCGGGGTTTCTGCGAAATCGTATCGGGTAGAGTCTTGTTTATGGGTATGTAGCACGCCACACTTATAAGCAGGAGGCTACTAGGCGTTTAGGAATATTTTCCTTTCTTCATGTTCTAGTTTATGCTATTGAGCCAGAATGTTCCTCTTTCATACTCTAATTCATGCTATGTGTCGCCCATACGAAAGTAAAGTTATCCTAATTCTTTCCTTACTTTGATGTGCCCAGATATGTCTCGTTATTGGGGTGATTCAAGTGCAGAAGTTTACTGTCTAAATAGTATGGTCCTTTCTGATTGAGCCATATAAGAGTTAAAAAAATTTACAAGGACTTGAGAAGAGTCTGTTAGTGCTTCAGAGTGTATTGATTTTTGTCTGAACTTTGATTCTGATGAAATCGTGTTTTTCGGCCTGCGGTATTAAGAGTATTCCATCTCTTTTCAAAAATTTATGTTGCAGATATCATGCTTCAGGGGGAATAATGTGTAGCAAAATATTGAAAATGTATTTCCACCTGATTAGTATTATAAGTTAAAGTGTCGGTGTCATGACCTATTGGTAGTGACATTAAACCAAGAGGTTGGTGATATAAAGTCACAAAGTTAGAAGTTAAAGTGAGGGTGACTTTTGTGTAAATAAATATTTTAGTTGAATAACCGATGTTTGAGGACCACTTTATAGTGATAGACTAATGTAGTATCTAGTAGCATGTGTGGATTGTATGGTAGTCTATGGGGGAAGTGTTTGACTCAAATTTTTATTTATACAGAGTAAGATGTGTGTCCTTAGATCATTGAGTATTGTGTGTCAATTTTCTATCTCTTGTAATATGTAATCTTGTTATCATAGTGTTTTTGAAAAAAAAAACAAAGTCTAGTGAAGCCGTGTGGGGCTCTTTCGATTCACTAGCATAGTTGCTTTGCTATTCATTTCATTTTCTTGTTCAAAACATAAAAATCAAAGTCTAGTGAAACCGCGTGAGGCCTATTTCAATTCACTAGCAACTTGTTGTTAACTTGTTGTTCTTGTGTTGGTTGAATATATGTATAGTCGAATCTTTTCGCATAAGATTGAGTTGGTAATGAAGTGATACATCCTTGTGTGTTAGTTTAGTAAAAGGTAGAGAAGGAGTTATTAGTTAAGGTAAATTGTTATCTGCTTGAAGTATGAAAATGGCTAGATGAGCTAGTAAGTTATAATTATAGACTCATGGTTGTTTGTGGAATTTGAAGGTAGTCTAAATATACGCGTGGGTAAGTAAGTGTGATATGAGAAAGCCGTATAAGTAGATAAGATTGTATGGGGTTATAATATAAGATTAAGGTTGGCCATGTTTATTATGTGACTTTACCCCCCTTGACCTTCTTTTCATTGGTAGTTGTAAACTAGTACTACTTGTGAAAAAGTATGTAGTAGATTTTTGAGGTATTTGGATAGAATTTCCCAATTTGATGGACTAGTATATTATGTTGCCTTCTTCATTAGTGGTAGATGATTGATGCTAGACTATTGGCTTGAATTTAATGTAGGATGTGGATGTAAGAATAGTGGCTTAAGATTAATGATAAATGTTTTGTGAGAATTATGTGTCAGGTTGGGTTGTAAATCATGCTTAGCACTAGACATTAAGTTTGAACAGTTGATGTCCATAAAGGTGGATGTCATGATTTCTTGGTTAATGATTCTAGTTATATGGAAGTGATCTAATAGGCTTGAATGGTGTATGCAATAGATTAAGTTTATTTGATTAGTAACAAAGTATGATGTTGTATGTATGAGGTAGAAGTATGCCCAAGGTGATATAGAGTTGCGGCATTTTCTAAGACTATTACATATTGCATGTGGCTAGTGGACATAGTAGTACCGTTGAGTTGATAGGTGGAGAAAGACTAGTAGTATGATTCATCAAAAGCTTGGTGATATCCATGATTAAGTGTTATAATTTAAGTTTGAATTTTTGAAGGTTGAACCGACAGAAATAAGAGTTGAAGAGCTATAAGGTGTGTTCTCCGACTATGGGAATACTTACGAGGATTCAAAGTTAGTAAGTGTTCAAGTATTATGTGATTGACTATTGGGGCTATAGAAAGATAGAGTGTGTCTCAGAAGGTAGGATTAGCAAAGGGTTTTCCCCTTCCAGGTATAGCCATTCGGGTTAAGTCCTATTAATTACGTGTATTGTCGTATTCCCGACCCCAGAGTACAGTGAGTGTAGTTCAGTTTAGAGTCTAGTAAGGTATCTCTCGAACTTAAGATGATGACTTAAAGCTAAAGGGGAGATGATAGAACAAGTAACCAAGTTAGGCTCTCAGATTCTAGTAGTGATGTCAGTATGATATAGAACATCAGAAAGTGAGTTATCTCAGTATTTTTCAGTGATCCCAATACCTACTCAAGCCTTACGTTTCAATTCCATGATCATAGTTCATGTTCATGTATATGATAGAGAATCATGTGTTTTTCCATTTCTAAAATGAGGAGTTCCAGTTCATTTGTTATGAAGTTCAAATTGAGGTCAAGCAGCTCATGACTCATATACTCACACTTTATAGTGTTCTTAGTTCCCATAATTCATGCTATACTCTTTATGATTGACGAGATTCAGCTTATAGTCATGTATGCCCCAATTCAGATCACTTTGATGAATCCCTGATGTTGATTTGTTATTCCTTCGGCCTCAGTTAAGTGTCAAGTCTCATATAATATCCTACCATGCTTCAAGGTCTTATGTTCTAACCTTTTAGTGACTCCTCCTTATGTAATGATAGTGGTGATGATTAAATGTTTCTTGTTAATTGGAGATTATAGTATGCTTGTTTTAGATAAGCTCATAAGTGTGAAGTAAGATCTGGGGCTAAGTCTTTGATATATGTGATGGTTAGTGGAAATTTATCTGTGTATATTCTTAGGGTAGCGCGTGGGAGTTATATTAATAGTGGATTAGAGAATATATGAAGTATTTCCTTATAGGTGTTTTCCTTGGAGATCATATGTGGTTATAAAGATAGGCTTAAATGACATGTTGAGATTTAAGTGAAGGAACACAATATGTGCTAGTGAATCCATAGTAAGAGATCAAAGTTTGTCATTGAAGTGGTAAGGCACGATATGCTTAGGGTGTGATCTCTAAAAAAAAATATACATATACAGAAGATTGAATCATATGGTTTAGACTAGTATCGTGGTGTGGCATGTTGTATTTTGTGATTTGAAGTTAGGCCTGATCATGGTGAGGGGACTTATGTTACTTTAGGCATTAGTAGAAAGATTTATCAATGCCCATATAAGAATTCTAAGTTGAATCAAATGAGTATGGTATTTAAAGGGAATAATATAGTTAAGGGAGTATCCGAGAAGTGCGCTAAGCTTGAAAGTAAGAAGTTGCATTGCCTAAGGCCTGGTAATTCTATCCTAGTTTATGAGTTATATGTCTATATTCCATGCTATAGAGTAGTGTCACTGTTGTGATTCTTTAGTTGGGTGTCTTGTGTAACTCATGCCCAAGATTTTTTGCTCCCGAATGCTACTAGAACTTCTTTAGAAAGAGTGTAGAAGAGATACTCTTGTTAAGTATAAGTTTCCAGTATAATTCAGCCAGTATAACCAGCAGTTCAGTTTAACAGTCAGGCAGACAAGTTATTGTGGTTTTCCACCTTTACACCCAGTCCTGAAATCCGAAGTCCCATGTGTATGATCATCCAAAGAGATAATCTATTCTATCCATGTAAATTGTGAATTCAGTTCAGTCCGAACATCATGTTTCCGATTCATCTATTTAGTCATGACTCAGTTCATAAGAGTTCAGCGCATAGTCTCAAATCTCTCTAGGCATTTTAGCTCAGACAGTGTAATACCTTTGTACGATATAAATCTTGTTGTATTAAGATTCGTACTTACATAAGTTATCACTTCACAATTCTATACGTATGATTGGATCATGAACACCTCAAGGGAATCCTAAATTCTCAGCATGAATCAGCTCCTTAAAGCAAGTAAGGGCAAGTTAGCTCAGAATTCAGTTTCATGACAGAAATTTAAATGTTTCAGATCAGTATATTCTTTCTTAGAAGACATATCATGTCCACATTATTCCATACCTTTAAGACTTCAATATTCCTACTCGTCATTTGGGGATGAATGATACCAAGGGGGAGATAATGTAACACCCCGCATTTCAGGCTAGAATAAAAACTGTGATTTCTATGCATAGATGACCCAAAATCCATAAATCCTATGCAAATTTGGCATGCTAATCAATTATGTAGTGTGTGAACCTATTTAAGCATGAATTGAGATCATAGAGGTCCCCTAACTCAAGGATGAATTGAAAACTTTCCTATCATTCGAGTTTGAGTGAGCATCGAAACTTGGGTCAACTTTAATTGACCATAACTCTTTGTATATAATGAACTATAGGGCCTACTATATATCAAATGAAATCTCTTTGAATTATCTTTCCAACGATACCAATTTTTCCTAAATCCAATACCCGAGCGAAAAGTTTTGGCCATTTTAGTGACTGAGATAGTAGCATCATGCGATAAGCGTGCGACGCACGCCCTATCGCACACACCAAAATTTCAGGTTCTGTTTCTGCATTTTTAAAGGAAAATGGGTATCTTCCATCCCTTATCTAGCTATAACACGATATTAAACTCCCAAAACACGAAAATATGATTCTCTTCTCTCAAATTCATTAAGAACTCACCCTAGGGTTTCAAACTAAAAACACAAATATCTCAAGATTTAACCGTGGGTTTTCCTTAATTCTTCAAGATTTGGAATCCCCATTGTGAGGGATACAAGAGGCACCCATCAATCGTACGTATAGCATCCCAAAATCTAGAGTTCATTCAAAAGCTTCTAATTTAAGGTACGCGGGGTTTTCCTAAAATCTCATGGATATGGAAATCTTGATTTTAAGAAAAGGTATTTCAGATTTATGAATATATTCATGCTTTAGAAGCATTGATGATATTTCTTTGGCCTTTAGGATTTCCCCCAGATTGATTTAAAATTATATATATATTGTAAGCATGTATTTTAACGTTGATGATTGAATTGAGAGCATGATTCATGAAAAATCCCTCTCTTGTGATGATTTTCATTTACTTATGATATACTATGAAATCGTTTGAATGCATCTTGAAAAGCATGTTATGAAATGCCTTGAATAATGTTATATTTGGATTATGATTTTGATTTCAAAAGAGAGAGGGTTGTTTATGTTGATGAATGTTGGACATAATTATATAATGAGAAGGGTTGCATGATTTTTTAAAGATTACATGACCACTACTTGTTTATTGAAAGGATGGGATAGTTTTGACTTATGGTTTCGGAACATGAATTCCCTTTGTTAAATTACATGTTTGGGTGGTCTGAACTATGTTTTAACGAAAGAATCATGCACGATGCATTATGGCTCAGAAATAGGACTTGCTAGATAATGCCAAGGTAATTCAAAATAGAATAGAATAGAATGCATGTTTGAAGTCATATTTTTCAGATGTTGAAACTAGAATAATGCATGATTCAGAACAGGATAAAATTGAGCATAAAGAGAGCTTAGGTGGTTCTCCAAAGAAGGAATGAGTTTAGATAAATCATTGCCCAAAACCATGATTTGCCGATCCGGGTATATTATTATACGCTGGCCTAGTGCCCTGTGGCGTATCAGACTCAGACACTTCAACCCTTGCGGCACACTTGGATTGGGGGCTTCCCCGCCGAGTCAATGGTGGATTCCATATAGCCCGTAGAATATCGGACTTGTAGGGGAGTTCCACCTAACTCAGAAGTAATACAAAGATCAGAAACTATTTTTGACAGAAAGGTTTTTTTATGTTTTTTCAAGAATGCCCATGTGTTTTGAAAATTATATCTTTCATGATGTTTATGACTAGATCTCAACTATTTTATTTATATAAAAGCTTTATTTTGGATTGCTCTGCATACCAATACATCTGTATTGACCCTCCTCCCTCCAGGTTCTGAGGCACAGTCTAGGGGTCCTGATAAGTAGTAGATTTCATCAGATAGGAGTGAAGAGTACCAGTTGGTGAGCCTTCTATATTTTATAAGGCTTAGTTTCTTTCAGACAGTTATTATTTATTATAGTTTTGGTCTACTGGGGGCCTTGTCCCAGTTTTCAGACAATTGTTATTTGATCATGTAATAGAGATTTTGCAAATAGTTTTTAGACGGTGTTTTGTTGATATTAGATTTTATTCCTCATTGTTAAACTAAATTTAGATTATGACCATGTTTCTATAGCAAATTTTATTTCTGCATTTTCTATTTTTATGTAAATGGTGTATATGATTACAAGTTAGAGGGTCTCTGGGCCTTCATGGTTCGGGATATCCGTCACGGTCAGGGCCCTGATGCAGGTCGTGACACTAACACTGGTTGTGTGGATCCATAACTTTTCATTCGGGTATCGGATTAAGGCGAAATTGGTATCATTCGAAAGCTAATTAAATTATCTACAATTTGGTGGGTCTTTAGCTGCAAAATTCTATGCATATAAAAAGTTATACACATTTAAAGTAAACCTTTGTAGAATCGAATACTAAACTTTTGACGAATCAAAGGCTCTAAGCTCAACTTTGTTCTAAGTGATTCTTATGAACATTTTTCACCTCAAAAGCACATCAAACATGAGGATAAAGATCATGAAACTTATGTTCACATGAAAATCATTTGGATTATAACTTATACACGTTAGAACGACAGTTAAAAGACTAACTCAAAAATATGGGGTGTTACACAACATCTCAAAAATATACATGAAAAGATGAAAAATAGCACTGATGGAGAGAGTTTTACATGGAATGACTCTCAATCCATTTCTGAATTGAGACTCCTTGGTGAGACTACCTTAGAGGGTCCACTGACTCATTTGTTATACCCTTCTGATGATCCAATATCGATGGTTTCTCTGATGGATCCATCAATTATTTTTATGGGACCAATTTTGAAGGTACAAAAGCTCCTCCATTGGTTCCTGATGTGACCCAACATGGAATCTTTCTACGATGGCTCTACTGATAGTTTCTTCACCCTCTCCTACTAAAGTACCCCAACAATTGCTTCATCTAATTAATCCTTTAAGGACTCCTCTTCAAATGGTTTCTCATGTAGACACCCAGTGGCTTGTTTATTCATCACCATTTTCATCACAAATGTTTCCTACAATGATACCACCAATGTATTCCTCAACAGCCCGACAAATGGATCTTAGAATGGATCCTTTAATAGCCCCTCCAACACCTCTATCAATAATGAATTTTTCAATGCTTTCATCAGTGATAGCATCTCTAATGTGTGCTCCAGTGTTTTCTCTAGAAACACTACAAGTGGACCCTTCGATGAATATCCCTTCTATGGATCCATCAATGTCAGTGAATAACTGTCAAAACTACTCTGCTGAATTTCCACAAAATTCAACACTGTCTGAGTCGATAGACTAGAATAATGATAATGTAATGGCTTTACTTGATGGTTCATATTTCAGCAAAATTAATTTTCAAGATCCCAACCACAACAACAATTTCTAAGGACAGGACAAATGTCCATCTCTTTTAATTAGCAATGTTTTGTATATTCATGCTATTCCATGAATGATCTATGTCATTTTCTATTTTGCATGTCTAAGTTGTTTCTTAGGACTCTACATGTCTTTCCCTTTGTCCTCATTTTATATGTCTATCGGTTGTATTTCATTTTTTGAAGTATCTTATTTCACTCACTTATTAAATTTACGCTTAATTTTTATTTTAATGTCAACTAGATACTTTTATATTTATTTATGTCTTTTGTTATTAATATTGTCACTATTGAAAAGGTTATTGTTATATCATTTTCAAAATGACATCTTACTTCAAATATCTAAAAAATCAATTTACTTACTGAGTTAATTTTTATTTCACAAATTTTCAAAGTACACAATAACATATCTAAAATTGAAAATGAATTAAAAAATATATATATCAAGTGTTCTTTCTTAAGTTGATAAATTCAAGTGTTCTTTTTTAAGTTAATTCATATCTATATTGTACTAAAAGCAAAGACTCTTAGAAATATTGATTGAACTTCTTATTTTTTATTTAAAGACTCCACATTAGACAAAATTGTCATTTACTATTTTTTTCCTCAAGTAACTATCATTTAATTATTATCCTAATATTTAGGACTTTAAAATTGATTAAAGTTATAGCTATTGAATCAGTCTCCTAATATAGGCAATGTGGTCATGAAACTTGATATGAACAAAGTCTACGATAAAGTAGATTGGGATTTTTTGTGTCTTATGTTGAACAAGATGGGATTCTTTGACCTCTGGATTGACAGAATATGGAGACTTATCTCTAATAATTGGTATTCTATTAATCTCATTAGGGTAGACATGATTTTTTCAAATAAACTAGGGGTTTAAAGCAAGTTGACCCCTTATTCCCCTCCCTTTTGTTATTTGTGTTGAACTTTTATCTAGATTGATCACTAATCTCCCTAATGAAGGTTTCGTTCCTTACTTTGAAGATAAAAAGGGACATTTGATTACTCATTTGTGTTATGTTGATGATACTATTCTCTTCTCATCTAGAGACCTTCCATCTATTAATATGATGATGAACAAGTTTAATACTTAATAAAAAGTCTCTGGTCAATTAGTAAATAAATGCAAGTCTAGTTTTCTTTTATCTTCTAATTTTCCTATTAATTATATCTCTGATGTGGAGAATGTTACCGGTTTCTCCCAAATGCATTTTTTCTTTCCAATATTTGGGGTGCCCCATATATAAATAAAATAAGAAAATTATTTATTTCAACAACATAGTTGCCAAAGTCTCCATCAAGCTATGAAGATGGAAAGGTAATCTTTTATCTTATTGGGGCAAATCCACCCTTATTAAATCTATTTTATATTTCCTTCCCCTTTATTTTCTCTTTGACTTATACCCTCCAAAAGGTATTTTATATCAAATTGAAATGATCATTTCTAACTTCTTTTGGGGTCTTGATCATAATAAGAGCAAACATCATTGGAATGCTTGAAAAGATCTATGTTGTCCTACTGTTGAAGGTGGTATTGGCTTGAGACCTTTAAAAGATTTCTGTAACATTTTCTCCTCTAAGATCTGGTGGAATTTTAAGACTAAACATAGTCTGCTAAGAAACTTTCTCCAGGCTAAATACTGCAAGAGAAAACACCTTGTTATGAGGAAATGGTCTTATGGATAATCTCAAAATTGAAAGAGACTCATGGATGTCAAATTACAAGCTGAATAATTTATTTTGTGGAAGATCGACAAAGGTAATGTTTCATTTTGGTGGGACAACTGGACAAGTAAGGGTACTTTGGCTAATATCATTAATTTTATAAATGCTCCAAGAAATACCAAAGTTTATGATTTCTTTAATGATACAGGGTGAAATATCCCTACAATTAGAGAAGAACTCCCCAAAAAATTTCATTAATGATACTAAAGATATTTAGATTCATCCCAATAAGGATGATTGGCCTATTTGAACTGTTGATACTACAGAAGTTTCTTCGTGTAAAAATGCATGGCATGTGATGAGAACCCACAAGCCTCATTCCTTCACATGTTCTATTATTTGGCACAAGAAAATTCCCTTCAGAATTTTCTTTTTTATGCTTAGAATGCTTGATAATAAGCTCTGCACTGATAGTGCTTTCAAAAAAAATTAAAATTCCTATCCTTTCTATGTGCTATTGTTGCAATAGTTATATAGGGAAAACAACTACACGTGTGACACCCCAGGTACTTGAACCCTAGGCCCCCAGGTGATAAACTTTTGAATTGGCAAATTTCTAAAGTAGAGTCGAACACTGCTAGGACAACAACTTAGGTAACGAGTTGTTACCTCACGTAATGAGTTAATGACTCATGAGGTGGGACTCGTTGTCCAAATAATAGGGTTGCCCAGGAGTTCTGCCTTGATCACGAGTCTTCATCACGACTCGTGATGATTGATTATGAGTTGTGATGAGTTACTCATAGTTATAATAGTGAGGTACCAGGTTTTTTATCCTTAAGTAACGAGTCCAGGTAATGACTTATGGTCAGTCGTCATGAGTCGTTACCCAAGTCGTGATGGCTAGGCCCAAAATTTCCTGCATATCTTAATTAAGGTTATTTTGGTCTTTTCCTCCCTCCACACTATTCCCACAACTAAAAAACACATAAGTTCCCTTATTATCTTCAATTAATCAACTCAAAACCTTACTCCTCTCCTTTTTAAATTCCAAGGTAAGAACATTAGGTTTTTATAAGGCAATTAATCATTCATGCTCTAGAAATTTGAATTCCTTTCAAATCCTTGTGTATTTCATACATTTATCTCATTCCAAACATGAATTTTATATTATGGCATATATTTAATCATTATTCATGTGATATTAATTAATTGGTTTGAAATTGGGATGAGATCTTGTAATGGCTATTACTTGAATTGTATTTTCCATGGTTTAAATGTGTAGGTTACACTTTAATTGATAGTTTTTGGGGATGAATGAGTGCATGGTTATAATGGTGGGAATGGGGGAAATGGGTTTTCCAAATTGATGGATTTTTTATTTGGTATTAGCATCAACCTCAACCCACTTTCATAACCTTGGTTTTGAATATGGAATTTGCATGATTTAACTTACTTTTTGAACCTTGCATTGTATTAAAGGATAATAGACAATAAAAATGGTTTTGAAAGGTCTCGATGGCCATGGTTTAGATTTTAAAAGGGACTTGGGAGTCAATTGGTTAATTGGAATGGATTGGCATGATTATATAATCTTGAAAGCATAATTGGTATGATGATAACATGTCGTTAAATGCCTTAATGAATGGCTCATGGGTTATTGGTTTGATTTATATGGAAACTATTTTAATATGGGCTTAAAGGAAATTGTGCAACTCATAATGATGGTGCAGGTCCCAGGGGGTCCAACACTAGAAATCACGCTTGCCGGTGTGGGGTCTATGTGACTGTATGCATAGTACACACTATATATATTGTTGGAATGGTTATCACCTTTGTGTATTTAGCTTTTTCTTTAGATTTCCTTGGTTCGTGTGGCTAACACCCACTAGGGCCCTTTCAGCAGAGAGAGTTGAACCCATATAGCTCGTGGGTACCTATAGAATAGAAAGAGCTACACAGTTCAAGTTAATGGTTTTAAACTCTTATTGTCATGACCCTTTACCTATCCTGGCATCCTATATATGTATATATCAATGTGTGTTTGTGGTTTTGATTGATTTTGGACATGGCATTATTTTATCACTTTTTCTGAGTTACATGCTGGTGTTTATCCCACTGACCATCCCTGGACGCTGCATTATTTCATGAAGTAGGGTCCAAGGGTTTTACTATTACTCTTGTGCAGCGTTAGGTGGTGTGATTCATCGGTTTATTTATTGTGAAGTGGTTAGCCTCCATATTTTAGAAAGCCCTACCATTTCACTAGGTTCCTTTTCAAATTTTGGGAATTGTGACTTTTCTTTGTTATGGTTGGGGGCATGTCTCGACCTAGTTTGGTATTCTGGTTTTAGAGGCTTTTGTGGAAAAGTTTGGGATGGTTATTGTTTTGAATCTTAGTTTTTATTTGAGTTATTTATTCATCTTATCATTATGTTTGGTTGACTTTTGTTGTATTCATTTATGGTGTTCTCATTGTTTGGCGAAAAGGATAGTCTCCGATTCAGGGTAGGATTGAGAACTCATCATGGCCAGGCCCTATTTTGGGTCATGACAAGCTAGGTATCTTAGCACGATTCAGGGTCGTTGGGTATCTACAAAGCCATGTTGAGTCGAGTCCTTTTTATGGGTATGTAGCATGCCACACTTATAAAGGGTCTACGAGTCATTTAGGAATGTTTCTAATGTTCTATTTCAGTCTATAGAGTCTTGTGTCATGAAACTCCTCTAAATCCTGGCTTATTTGTGTTTTAGATCATGCCTCCCCAAAGATCTAACATTCGTAGAAACTTTACTAGAACCTTTGTCCCACTTAGGGATAATATAGAGGGAACTCGGCCTGCTTATGGAGTGTAGACTCAGTCTAGGGTCACTATTCCTAATTGTACTGCTCCACATGAGGTTCCACTGGTCCCTTCTAGTCCTCCTCAAACTTCCCAAGCTGATGATACTTACAATTAATCACCTTAGGGAGATATCGCTAATGCGTAGTTTCGTTAGTCCATTTATATAATTTCTCAGTTAGTGGCCTCATAGTCTCATCAGTCTAATCGTGTTACTTCTGTTACTTATTCATATGAGGTCGCCCAGGTTGGCCAGTTCATAAGGCTGAATCCCAAAACCTTTACAGGCTCAAATATTGAGGAGGATCCTCTGGGCTTGTTGATAAGATGGAGAAGATTTTTAAGATAATGCATGCTACTAACTCTGAAGGTATAGAGTTTTTTGTGTATCAATTGAAAGATGTAGAATACTAGTGGTATGAGAAGTGGGAATAACTAAAGGATGATGATGTTGAGCTGGCAGTATGGGATAAGTTTTTGGGTGTCTTTCTTGATCACTTCTTTCCTCAGGAGTTAAGGAAAGAGAGGGCAGAAGATTTTGTGAACTTGAAGCAAGGTAAGATGGGTGTTAAGGAGTATGCTCTGAAGTTCCAGTAGTTATCTCGATATGCTCCTGAATTGGTGTCTAATATGAGGTCCCAAATGAGGAAGTTTGTTTCTACGGTCCCGTGACTTGGTATCGGAGTGTAAGGCTGTGATGTTGAACAATGATATGAATATCTCCAGGCTAGTGGTTTATATGAAGGAGGTAGAGAATGAGAAAAAAAATAGTCAAAGATAGAAGAGAGGTAGAACAAGAAACTAAGATGTGCAGAGCAGGGTGCAAATCAGCAGAACAGTAGAAGAGATGGTAGGCAGTGGACTTAGAAAATGTAATACCCCAAAAAATCCAAACCAATATTAGAGCCATGTACCAAGCTCATGCATAGTACATCATGGTTATTTTATAGTTTTATGAGTAAGTTAGATGTATATTAAGGCTTCAAATAACTCCCATCTATCAGACGAATCAAAATATTCCTTACCAATTGAATTCTTGAGAATGATATTGGTATAATCAACTTCAAATGATCATATCTCCCATTATACTTGGAATTTTTGAGATCATAACCTATAAATAGATATATAATTGAATTATATTTCCAACGATACCAATTTCACCTAAATACGATATCGGAGAAAAGAGTTATGCCTATTTTACTCCAGCATATCAGGCTGGAAACAGTGTGACGACATTCGTGATAGCTTATCACAATTGTGACGCCCTATCACGAAGTTCGTCATCCTTAGGCAGAAACCAGCTCCTAAGTGACGACATTCGTGATAGCTTAGCACAATTGTGACACCCTATCACGAAGGCCATCAGCCATAGGCAGAAACCATCTCCTAAATGACGACATTCGTGATAGCTTATCACATTTATGACGCCCTATCACGAAGGTCGTCAGCTATGATTTTCAGCAACTGGGAAATTATTTCATAAGGGTATTTTGGTCTTTTACTTCACCTTTCACAACTTATAACCCTAAAGAGGCATGATTTTTCCCATTTTTATTCAGTTAAGCATCTCAAAAACCCTCTCTTACACTCTCAACCACAAGATTAGGGTTTCCATCAAACTCATCTCTCAAAAGCAAGCTTCCATCTTTTTCCAAGAAACTCAAGAATTAAGTTTCCCAATCCAAGAAATCTCCAGAAAATCATCAAGGTTTCCTTTCTAAGGTATGTGTAGTGTTCATCTATGGATCCAATCCGTTCATAGAGCTCAAGAACCATGTTTTAAATATTATTTTGTAAACTTTTTGTGGTGATATGAGTATGTACATGTTGACGATTGTTGTTTAAGTTTCAATGTGATGTCTAAAGGTGTTTTCATGGAATATATATGTTTGTTAATTGAAAACCATGAACTTTAGGTGGTTTAATATGGTGCAAGTATGAAACCCACCTATGCCTTAAAGAATACATGCAAGGTGTTTGATAAAATGCTTAGGATGCTAGAAATTCATGTTTGTATGGTTCTATGATGTCTAAATGACAAGTCCATGTTAGCTATATACTTCAATATGAATTCCATGCTTTTCATGTGTTGCTATTATGGTGGTATGAAGCATGTAAGATAATGGAGATATACAATATGTACACAAAATATATCCATGTATTCCCTACAATGTTTAAGATGTTGAATAACTAAATGAAATATGATATCCCCTACTTATGATATTATGAATTGTGGACTCAAATCTTGTCATCAAGTTATGTCATGTGTGTCAGTTTCCTTCTATCGAGTCCTGGAGGTATTCGTACCCAAAAATATTGTTGTGTGCCCAGAGCCATGTCATGTTATCATGATACTCTCAGTCAAGCCATGATCTATAGAATTCAGTCAGTCATGTGACTCAGGAAAATCCAGTAACCTCAGTAATCTCAGTAGTTCAGTAATCTCAGTGATCTCAGTACTCAGTAATATCTGTAACCTCAATATTCAAAGTCAATCTCAATAACTTCAGTACTCTCAACCAGTCCTTAGAACTCATTATATTCCATCCGTCATCGGAATCCAATAAACTCAGTTTTAGCTCCGCTAAATAATACCACTAGTATCAGTTTAGTTAATCAGTATCAGTTCAGCAAATTAGTTCAGTTAAGTTATTTAGTTCAGCCCAGTTATTCAGTTCAGTGTCTTTTAGATGGGAGTAGGATTCAGCACCGAGCGAACCTAGAGATGGGGGCTCACCCGCTTAAATAGGACTGAGATCCCTAGAAGCAATCCCTAAGTTCTAGAACTACATTGCCAGCGTAGGTACGAGATGTCACCCATTAGATAGGACTGACATACTCAGGGGTAACCCGTTAGCATATTTATATGTATAGGACTGATCCCAGGAGTCACCCGCTAGATTAGGACTGACTCCACAGCAGATGTCTTTACTGGTGGCACGGTACTGACACCCTTCCAGTAAGGGAAGAGCTTGGACCCCAGTTAGCTTAGCTTGGGGCATGTCGATTAGATGAACACATCCCATAGTTTCAGTTACAGATTCAAGACTGTCAGATACATTCAACTCAGTTCAGTAGTACAAATTCAGTACTGTTAGAGACAATCAATCCGTATCATTATAAATAGACTTCAAGATCACCCATTAGACAGGACTGATCTCAACTATAGTTAAACAGTATCAAAATCATCAGATTTAAAGATCACCCGCTAGATAGGACTGATCTCAAATTCAGTTACTCCATATAAAATAGAACTCAGATAGTTCCATTAGAACTTAGACTGTCAGATACAGTCGCTCAGTATCAATTACATCGGTTAGTCCAATCATCACAGTTATATATGTTGTATCAGTTATTAGAATTCATGATATCAGTATTCAGCTTCAGGACTGTCAGACACAGTCAACCAAACTAGTTCTTCATAATTCGAACTGTCAGAAATAGTCGTTCATCTATTCAGTATCTCAGTATCAGTACACTCATGTTGTCAGTATTCAGACTCAGTAGTCAGTATCTTCACGAGTTCAGTTACATTTATGTATGTATGTCTGTATTCTCGCGTTCATATTAGTCAGCATTATTTATGCATATAACCCTTTGCATTTAGCCTACCTCACTCGTATACTCAGTATATTCAGACGTACTAACGCATTTGCGCTATGGTGCTTTCTCTTATGTTACACCATAGGTTCAGAGGCATGAGCTCCATATCAGCAATAGCATTCCAGTGTTCAGAGTTTGCAGTGAGTCCTTCTCATTCGAGGACGATATGATTATTGCTATATTTACTATTCAGTTGCTAGATGGAGTTAGTTGGAGACATGTTCCTTCAAATCCTTATTCACTTCAATTAGAGGCTTTCAAACTAGATGTCAGATTAGATATTCAGATCTCATTATTTTCAGTATTTATGACTTATTTTGGTATTTTTATATCTTTTTTCAGACATTTTGTTATCAGACGCTTATTCAGTTCAAACCTTATGGCCTTTCATGTTCATGTTTCTGCATTTTATGATATATTATGCAGTATACAGGTACAGATATCAGTCATGGTTTAGCTTGTGGTCCTTCGGGGTCATGAGCACCATGTAGCATTCCGGTTCAGAAAATTGGGGTGTTACAGAAAAATTAGAGAAATTCATATTAATCTACCAGTGCTCCTTATCCTAAGCCTTCTGGTGATCATATTTTAGACTAGTAATGGTCTTAAGGCACAGGGTGCCCAGTCTCAGGCTAGTGGAGCTCAGTCAACCTCACCTTATCCTCCTTACCATTTTTATGGACAGCTTCACCATGGTTATTGTAAGAAGGGGAGAAATTAGTGCTTTAATTATGGTTAACTTGGTCATATACAGGAATATTTTCCCTCATCCAAAGTTACCACTGGAGCTTGTAAGGTTTTGGTCTCCATTCTTTAGCTCCGACACTTAAGGGCACTACTTCTGGTACCGATATTAGCCAAAATCATCTTTATGCACTTGCTACTCGCCAGGAATCTGAGACATACCAAGACGTTGTCACTGGTATGTTACATCTCTTTCCTCGTGATTTTTATTATTTTCTTGATCTGAGTTCTACCCTATCCTTTGTG
Organism: Capsicum pubescens; assembly: GCA_030864215.1. NCBI lineage: Eukaryota > Viridiplantae > Streptophyta > Magnoliopsida > Solanales > Solanaceae > Capsicum > Capsicum pubescens. Next base: position 268,763,074 of record CM061544.1, on the reverse strand, counting down.
ACCCCTTATGTGGTTGTGCATTTTGATTTTGGTCTTGAAAGTATTTCTGACCCCTTTTCTATTGACTCCCATGGGTGATTCTATAGCTACTAGAAAAATCTATAGGGGTTGTGTGGTGTCTATTCATAATAGGGAGACATTGGTGAATTTGATAGAGCTTGATATGGTGGGTTTTGATGTTATCTTGGGGATTGATCGGCTCTATTTATGTCATGTTTCTCTGTATTATAGAACTCGAAAGGTCAGTTTTCACTTTCCCAATGAACCGTATAGGAAGGGAGTTTCTTAGTACCCAAAGGGAGGCTTATTTCCTAGCGTAAAGCTCAAAAATTGATTTCCAAAGGGTGTTTGTATCATCTAATTCAAGTTAAGGATTCTAACTTTGCAGGTCCCTCCTTACATTTTGCACGTATGGTTAATGAATTTCCTGAAGTGTTTCCTGATGATCTTCCTTGAATTTCTCCCGATAGGGAAATAGATTATGGGATTGATCTTCTACCGATACCTATCCCATTTTCACTCCTCCTTATCGGATGGTTCCTGCTGAACTAAAGGAACTTAAAGAGTAGATAAATCATTTTCTTGATAAGGGTTTCATCCTTTCTCGTATTTCTCTATATGGTGCTCATGTGATTTTCGTATGAAACAAAGATGGGTCTCTTTGGATGTGTAAAGACTATCGTCAACTGAATAAGGTGATGGTGAAGAATAAGTATTCTCTTCCTAAAATTAATGATCTTTTCAACCAACTTCAGGGTGCTAGATACTTTTCTAAGATTGATCTTCGTTTGGGTTATCATCAGCTAAAAATTAGGGAGGTTGATATTCTCAAGACTATTTTTCGAACCCGATGTGGCCATTATAAGTTTCTAGTTATGTCATTTAGGTTGACTAATGCTCTTGTTGCTTTTATGAATCTTATGAATTAGGTTTTTAGGCAATTTCTGGATTTGATTGTTATAGTCTTCATTGTTGACATCTTGGTGTACTCTAAGAGTAAGAAGGACCATGCCAGACACCTCTGAATTATGTTGCAAACTCTTAAGGACTAGAAGTTATATGCTAAGTTTTCAAGTATGAGTTTTGGCTGAATGTTGTGACTTTTCTTGGGAATGTTATTTCTAGTGAGGGGATCAACGTAGATCCACAGAAAGTTGAGAAAGTTAAGAAATGTCCTAGACCTATGACTCCAACCGACATTAGGAGCTTCTTGGGCTTAGTTGGGTATTATAGAAGGTTTATGGAGAGTTTCCCATCTATTGTTGCTCCGTTGATGAAGTTAAATCGAAATAAGTTAAGGTTTATGTTCTGATGCTTGTGAGGGTAGTTTTGAGAAATTGAAGGATAAGTTGACTTTTGCACCGATGTTGACCCTACCCAGGGGTACTAGGGATTTGTGGTGTATCGTGATATGTATCATATGGGATAGGGTTATGTTTTGATGCAGCATGGTAAGGTTATAGCCTATGCTTCTAGGCAGCTTAAGGTTCATAAGAGAAATTACCCGACTGACGATCTAGAGTTGGCAATTGTGGTATTTGCATTGAATATTTGGCATCATTATTTGTATAGGGTGCATGTGGGCATTTATTCAAATCATAAGAGCTTGTTGTACGTGTTTATGAAGAAGAAATTAGATCTTAAGCAGAGGTGATAGCTTGAATTACTTAAGGATTATGACATAAGTCTTCACTACCATCCAGGTAAAGCTAATGTGATTGTTAATACTCTTAGTAGGTTATCTATGGGGAGATTATCTCATGTGGTGTAATACCTCAAACTTTCTTTAAGTCAAATCTAGTCTCCAAAAGAGTTAGTGATGACTTCCTAAATGATTAATGTTTAAATCAGATAAAATTTCACCAATTTCAACTTTTCATCATGTGAGAAATTGAATTAGCTTTCCAACGATACCAATTTCGTCCAAATTTGGTATCAAAGTAAAGAGTTATGGACGTTTTACAAAGAACTGTCGAAATCGCCCAGAAGCGACGGTCAGGCCGACGGACCATCGTGCTAGCGACGCACCATCACCCAAGCCATCTCAACTAAGGTAGTAAACCCATCTTCTGCCCAAGTGCGACGGTCAGGACCGACGAACCATTGAGCTAGCGACGGACCGTTGCCCAAACCATTGCAGACGAGGCAGAAACTTCAGGTTCTTGCCAAGTACGATGGTCAAGACCGACGGCGCCGAGCCAGCGACGGACCGTTGACCAAACCATCCAACTTACGATCAGCAATTTTAAACTATTTTTAAAAGGGTATTTGGGTCTTTTTCCACCCGTTTTGACCCCTAATTATACCATACCAGAGCTCATAACTTCATTATTCATCCATAACACCAAATTAGGGTTTTTCTCAAAGATCAATCCCCAAGAACAAGAAACCCTAGGTGTCTAATCCCAAGGTAAGAATTCAAGCTTTCCTCCTCCAATTTTCATGAAATCATCCACCCAGGTATGTCAAGTGTTGATTCATGGGTTTTTTTTTACCCATGAAGTTCAAGAAACGCTATTTGAAACATAAACTTTGGATTCCATAGTATGAATTGAATTATATCCATGTTCATGTTGTTGTTTGATTTCCAAGTTGAAGTCTTTAATGACTATCATGAAAATATGTTAGTGTGTGGTAGAAATTCTTGTATTAGAAGTGTAAAATATTGCCATGATGTATTATTTCAATATTCATGCCTAAGCCTAAAGATATGCATGCAAAGTGTTTGATAAAATGCCTAAGAGAATAGGTATTATGCATTATGATTCATTTGTGACCAAAATTGATGAATCCATGTTTCTCCCTTATGTTCAATATGACTCTCACGTTGTTGTTATGCTTTGTAATGGATTGACGTAATGCTCATGAGATTAGGTTTATGAAATTATGATATGTTTACATGCATTCCTATTCATGTGTAAGCTTATCGCATGCCAATACTTCATGAAAATCCCCAATGGTTGTACTATGAATTATTGACTATGGTCATGTGTCAATAAGTGTCATGTCTTGTCAGTTTCATACTATCAAGTCCTGGGGGTACTTGTACCCGACAATTTAGTTGTGTTCCTAGAGCCAGTGTCATGTTTTCAAGATACTCTCTGTCAATCCATGATTCATAGAACTCAGTCAGTCATGTCACTCAGGAAAACTCAGTAAACTTAGTAATCTCAGAAATCTCAGAAATTCAGTAATCTCACTAGTGTTCCATCAATCAATGGAACTCAATGAACGTAGTCCAGTTTAGATCAGTTAATCATATTCAGTGTCTATTCATACGGGAGTAGGATTTAGCACCGAGTGAGCCCAAGTATGGGAACTCACCTGTTATTAGAGGGTGTGATTCTTAGAAGCAATCCTTGCGCTCCAGAACTACGTATCTAGCATAGGTTGAGACATCAAACCTGCTAGTTGAGGGTAGATAAGGTGGCTTAACCTGTTATATGAGGGTCCCACCTTTTTTCTTAGAGTACCTGTTAGATGAGGGATCACTCACAGCTTGTTCTTACCAGTGGCGCGGTATTGACACTCTTCTAATTGGGGTTACAGATTGGACCCCAACTTAGCTATAATAGCTTATTAGGGGCATGTCGATTAAATAACTACTTCCCACAGTATCAGTCTCAGGTCTCAGTAATAGAACTCAAATAGTTCTATAGAATTCAGGACTGTTAGATACAATCACCCAGTTCAGTACGAAACTCAGCTAGTTCTATCAAAAATAGAACTGTCAGACACAGTCATTCAGATAATAGTATATCAGTTATACGAAACTTATGTTATCAGTATTCAGATCCAGTGATGCCATGATCTCAATTACAGTTCACGTATTCATGCGTGTATTCTCGCATTCATGTTATTCAATCAGTTAGTATTGTTCATGCATATAAACCCCTAGCATTCAGCCTACCTCACTTGCATACCAGTACATTCAAACATACTAACGTATTTGCTCTATGGTATTTTATACCATAGGTTCAAAAGTACGAGCTCCAGAGCATCCTTAGTAGATTAGACGTTCAACAGCCAGACTAGCAGTGAGTCCTTATCATTTGAGGATAGCATGATTATTTTATTACTTTATTATTTTAGTAGTTCGGAATTAGTTGGGGACATGTCCCATAAACTCTAAGATTTTTTGATAGTTTAGAGGCTTTCAGGCTAGCATATTCAGATAGTTATTTCAGTTTTGGTATGGTGATACCGTATTATTCAGATGTTATGTTTTATCAGATATTTGAACCTTATGGCCTTTCAGTCTTTTATTCCGTATTTATACAGTATGTTATGTAGTGTTCAATATAGATATCAGTCATGGGTTGGCTAGTGGTCCTTCGAGATTGTTAGCATCGTGTAGCATTCTGGGTACCAAATTTGGGGAGTTATATGTGGATAAGGAGAAAAAAGGGTTGGTGAAAGATATTCACAGGTTGGCTAATTTGGGAGTTCATCTTTTAGACTCTGAGGATAGAGAAGTGATCGTTTAAGAAGTGGTTAAATCATCACTTAGTGTTGAGGTGAAGGAGAAGCAGGCTTTGGATCCTACGCTTATAAAAATCAAGGATGATGTAGGTCAGCAAAAGGTTATGACTTTTGAGATTAAGGGAGATGGCATCTTAAGGTATCAAGGAAGGTTGTGTGTTCCTAATGTTGATGGGTTGCGGGAAAGAATTTTGACTGAGGCTCATGAGTCTAGATATATAGTTCATCGGGGTTCGACTAAGATGTACCATGACTTTAAGGAAATCTACGGGTGGAATAATATGAAGAAGGATGTGGCAAATTTTGTTGTTAAGTCTATGGTTTGTCAGTAAGTCAAAGTTAAGCACTTGAGGCTAGGTGGTATGTCTCAAGAGATAGAGTTTCCCATGTAGAAGTGGAAGATAATTAATATGGATTTCATTACGGGTATTTCGCGATCTCGTAATCAGTATGATTTGATTTGGGTCATTGTAGATAGGATGACTAATTCTGCTTACTTTTTTCCTATAAGGACTAACTACTCAGGAGAGGATTATGCTAAGTTGCTCATACCAAAGATAGTTAAGTTGCATAGAGCATCGGTGTCTATTATTTCAGACTGAGGTACGCAGTTTTCTTCTCACTTCTAGAAAAGTTTGGGGAATCAGGTGAATCCTAGCACCGCTTTCCACCCTCAAATGGATGGACAAGTGGAAGGACTATTCAGACCTTGGAGGATATGCTAAGGGCCTGTGTGATTGATTTTAAGGGGAGTTGGGTTGATCATTTGTCTCTTATTGAGTTTGCGTATAATAATAGTTACCATTCTAAAATTCAGATGGCTTCTTTTGAGGCCCTCTATGGTAGGAGATAGGTCACATATTAGGTGGTTTGAGGTTAGTGAGACAAGTTTGTTTGGTCCTGACTTGGTTCACCAATCCATGGATAAGGTAAAAGTGATAGCAAAAGACTTAAGACTGATCAGAGTCGCCAGAAGTCTTATGTGGGTGTGAGGTGGAGGGAGTTAGAATTTAAGGTTAGTGATTGGGTGTTTTTGAAAGTTTCTCATATGAAAGGAGTTATGAGATTTTGGAAAAAGGGGGTGATCAATCCCTGTTATGTTGTTCCATATCAAGTTGTGAGGAGAATTGGGAATGTTACATATAAGCTTGATTTACCAACGAGTTTGGGTTCTATTCATCCAGTTTTCCATGTGTCTATGCTAAAAAGTGTATGAGAGATCCATTCTTGATAGTGCCGATTGAGGATATTGGTGTTACAGATTCTTGTATTATGAGAAAGTCTCAGTTGTAATATTGGATAGGCAAGTTCATAGGTTGAGGACTAAGGATATAGCTTCGATAAAGGTGCTTTGGAGGAATCAAAATGTGGAAGAAGCTACATGAGAAGTTGAAGAAGATATGAAGGCCAAGTATCCATTCTTGTTCCCAACCTTGGATGAAAATGCTTAAGGTATGAGTTTAGTTTTCTCTCTTATCGCGTTCTTAAATTTTGGAAATAAGGTTGTGTTCTGTCTGTTATTGTGCTAAGGGTGCCCTAACTTCTCATTCAGGGATGAATGATCCTAAGAGGGGGTAATGTGACATCTTAGGTACTTGAACCTAGGCCACTTATGTGATAAATTCTTGAATTGGCAAATTTCTAAAGTAGGGTTGAACATTGTTAGGACGACGACTCAGGTAATGAGTCGTTATCTCATGTAACGAGTCTGTAACGACCTAAGACTACCCCATAGTCATCACACGGTACTTAGGACCACAATTGATCCCAATCTAACCCTTTCTACTGGCCTAACTCATGAGCAACTGACTGAAAGAATAATGCGGAAGATAAATTTTTTCTGAATATGATCAATACAAAGCTATATTAAAATAATACATCTCTGATTATACAAAGAAAAACTTGAATCAACTACATTAACCCTATTAACTGTCTATGAAGCCTCTACTAGTATTGAATATAGGTAGCCGAGACATGACCCCCACCTATCCCGAATCAATATGACTGAATAAGGAAAATAAGATGCTACTCAAACTAACGTTTACTCGAGTCCTTTAATTAAAAGAACCTATCATCTGTTGATTGTAAACTGTAAGCTGTTTGATTATGATGTGTGTGCTACAACTGGTACCTACATTATTAAAGAATGTAGCACATAGAAGTATATGTGGATCAGTACTTTTAGAATGTACTGAGCATGTGGGGGTGCACGCATAAGTAAAACAATAATGCAATAATTCAAATAAACTTTCAAGACTACATGCTAAATGTTAGTGACTCACCTTGGCTTGAATAATCAAAAATAATAAATCATAAGTCATGAGTAATAAAGCGTAAAAGAAATTCTTGTGAGCCACCACACTTAGTTCTAATAAAATTGTACTCTTATTTTGTCCCTCAAATCATGCAGGCTAAATAAAAAAGTCTCACCTTTATCAGTCTTAAAACATAAAGCTGAAATCTGATAACTGAAGTCTTAGGTAAGACAATATCTGAGTAAATTTGTGAGCTTTTACACTTAGTTTTCTCAAAACTGATTTGACATTTTATTTTAGGACTTAGAGACTTTGGGAGGTTCTTCTAACCGACATGAACCATGTGAGCTGTCATGGAGTCCAACGCCTTACCCATGTTGGGAAGAGCTATTCTACCCTTGCCATTGGAATAGAACCTTATCTTAAGTGATCACTATCTTAGCCACTATGGGCAAATCTTAAACCTACGGTGGCACGTAGTTCTGGGGTATGAGACTTTTGGAATCATACCCAACTCAGTGCTAAATACTACTCCCATACTTATCGCTCAGAACTTTAGGAAATCCACCTTAAAACAGCACAAGGGTTTATAATGAAAATCAATTATGCTTCTCTTTCTTAAAATCTCAAACTATATGAACAATGTGGATTTTTTATCTTAGCTCAGGATCAAACGATCAACTTTCTTTCTTAAACCTTGGTAAACAATTTGTAAAAGAGGCTTAAAAATTATAATCTTCTTGAAATATCAATACCAAGGCTTAGGGCTTAAAACCCAAGATTTAAACTCAAGCAAATTCATAGTAAAACTTCATGCTCAATATACTTCTTGAAATACTTCAACAATACCAAGATAATGAAATCAAGAATTACGATATCATGCTTAAAACTCAATTGGGAATCTAAAAAATCATATCACACACATAAAGATGTGAAAATAGACATACAATTTAACATTTAAATCACTTGTAACATCATAATCTTCAAATAATGATAATTGGGTATGAACCCTAATTTGAAAAATATGAAATCTTAAGTAAAGATCAAGTTTGGGGCACAAGGATGAAAGGAGTATCCTTGTTCATAACCCCACATACCTTAATAGACTTGATTTGATGTAGAGAAATTGACTTTGAAACCCTAAGAGATGATCTTGAAAGAGAATTAACTTTTCTTGGACGTTCTTGGAGTGGGAACCTTAAATTCTTGATTATCTTGTAGAGAGTTTAATGAAATCTTTACCTCCAAGATAAAGAGGATTAAGGGCTTTTAAAACTTGTTTATGATGGCTAAGTACGTATCTTTGGTGATTTATGTCGTGGGAGGTGAGGGAAAAGACCAAAATACCCCTCTAAAACTGTTTAAGGGTGAGGTTGATCAAACCTGGTCATGGGTGACGACTTGAGCTGATAAGTCGTCACTTTGTGCCCGAAATTATCACATACTGCCTATGGGTGACGACTTGGTGTAATAAGTCGCCACTTAGGTGACGGCTTATCACCTCAAGTTGTAACTTGGAAGCTTAAGTGATGGTTTTATGGTTGGGATGACGACTTTGGATGATAAGTCCTCTCTTAGTTGACGGCTTATCAACTCAGGTCGTCACTTTGTTGGCAGACAGACATGCTGAGGTAAAATGATTATAACTTTTCGCTCCGATATCGGATTAAGGTGAAACCAAATGAGTTAGAAAGAATATTCAAAGATCTTTCTTTTGATATATAGTAGTCCAATTAACTCATTAATTACAAGGAGTAATAGTCATTTAAATTTGACCCAAGCTGAAATTTTCACTAAAACTTAACCAATAGAAGCGTTCTTAACTCGTCTTTGAGTTAGGAGATTTTTGTGACCTCGGGTGATATAAAAGGATATTTTCATATTATATTATTGATCATCACACATATATATATATATAATAATTGGGTTCAATTTCGTACGCATAGGAACAATGATGTGAATTCTAGCCCGAAAACGTGGGGTGTTACAGAGTCTTAATTTGGGATTCGTTGTCTGAACAGTGGGGTTGCTCAGAAGTTCTACCTTGATCACAAGTCTTCACCACGACTTGTGATGATTGATAAAAAGTCGTAATGAGCGACTCGTGGTCATAACAGTGAGGTACCAGGTTTTTGGTCCTCAGGTAATGACTCGTAGTCAGTCGTCACCTGAGTCGTGATGGCTGGGCCCAGAATTTTTGCATACTTTAATTAAGGTTATTTTGGTCTTTTCCTCCCTTCATACTATTCCCACAACTTAAAAATACATAAGGGCCCTTATTATCTTCAATTAATTAAATCAAAACCTTACTCCTCTCCTCTTTAACTCCTACGGTAAGAACATTAGGGTTTTACAAGGCAATTAAGCATTCAAGTTTTAGAACTTCGGATTCCTTAGATTTTTTTGTATATTTTAGGCATGTCTCTCATCACTAACATGAATGTTATATGATGGAATATATTTAATCATTATTCATGAGATATTAATTGTTGGGTTTGAAATTGGGTTGAGATTCCACTATTGGTTATTACTTGAATTGTATTTGTTATGGTTTAAATGTGTTGGTTACACTTTAATTGATGATTTTTTGGGTTGAAGTGGTGCATGGTTATAATGGTGGTAATGGTGGACATGGGTTTCCTAAATTGATGAATTTTTTATTTGGTATTAGGGTCAACCTCAACCCACCTTCATAACCTTGGTTTTGAATAGGGAATTTGCATGATTTAACTTACTTTTGGAACTTTGCATTGCATTAAAGTATAATTGATAATAAAAATGAATTTGAAAGACCTTGGTGGCCATAGTTTTGGATTTTAAAAAGGACATGGGAGTCAATTGGTTAATTGGAATGGATTGGAATGATTATATAAGCTTGCAAACATAATTGGCATGACGATACCATGTTGGTAAATGCCTTAATGAATCACTCATGGGTTATTGGTTGGGTTTATGTCAACTGTTTTAGTTTGGGCTTAAAGGAAATTGTGCAACTCACCGTGAAGGTGAAAGTCCCGGAGGGGCCAACATTGGAAACCACATTTGCCAGTGTGGGGGCCCTATATGACTGTGTACATGGTACACACTATATATATATTTTTTAGAATGGTTGTCGCCTTGGTATATTTAGCCTTTTCTTCGAATTTTCTCGGTTCGTGCAGTTAACACGCACTAGGGCCCTTTCAGCAGGGGAAGTTGAACCCATATAGTTTGTGGGTGCCCATAGGATGGAGCGAGCTATACATTTCAGGTTAATAATTTTAAACTCTTATGGTCACAACCCTTTACCTATCTTGACATCCTATAAATTTATATATGAATGTGTGCATGTTGTTTTGACTGATTTTGGACATGGCATTATTTTATCACTTTTCCTAAGTTACATGTCAGTGCTTATCCTACTGCCCATCTCTAGATGCTACATTGTTTCATGATGTAGTGTCTGAGGGTTTTTCTATTACTCTTGTCCAGCGTTAGGTGGTATAGTTCATCGATTGATTTGTTGTGAAGTGGTAAGCCTTTATCTTTCTGAAAGTCCTGCCATTTTATTAGGTTTCTTTTCAGATTTTGGAAATTGTGACTTTGCTTTATCATTATCGGGGGAATGACCTGGCCTAGTTTGGTATTCTAGTTTTAGAGGCTTTTGTGGACAAGTGTGGGATGGTTGTTTTTTTTTATTCGTAGTTTTCATTCGATTTATCTATTCATCTTATCATTATGTTTGGTTGGCTTCTGCTATATACGTTTATTGTGTTCTGGTTATTAGGCTAAGGGGTTGGTCTCCAGCTCATGGTGGTCTTGAGATATCCATGACGACCAAGCTCTGTTTTAGATTGTGACAACGCATCTTTTTGGTGAAAGTCATATTGCTAAGCAAGTGTAGTGTTACTTTTGTATGACTTGTGGCATCCCCAGACAAATTGTTATGTCCTGGTGGCTAGCCAAAACAAAAAATAATGTTCACAAATCCTTTATACAATGTCTTCTTATTATTATTTTTTGGCACATTTGGAAGAACAGATGTTGTTGACACCCAATTTTTGCTCTCCGTTCTTAAAATTAATGTCTTCAGGCTTCCTAATTGTTAAAGGGCATAAAATACAATTTTCACTTAATTTTTACAATTTTTAACAATTTATTGATAATCATCCTTTAATTTAGGATTTTATCAATTCGTTGTCATATTTTACTTTTCATAATTTATTGATAATTTTTCTTATATTAGGATTTTTATCGATTCATTACCATTTTAACATTTTCACAATCATCTGCACACGTACACGACATGACATCACATTTTTATATTTTCAAAATAATTATATTTTTTAATATTTTCAATATTCTTTATATTTTTCTGTAATTACATATCAATACATATATTTTGTACATTTATTACAACCCATAAAAGTTGAGTCAGATCAGTTATTTTAATACACAGTATAATAATAATTCGATGTCTTGTCACATCCGGTAATGACTACACAATAATGCTTGTCACATCCGATAATGACTACACAATAATGTCTTGCCATATCCGGCGACGACCACTCAGTGTAGTCTGGTCACATCTGACAACGTCCACTCAATGACACTACCCTTTGGACAATCACTTTGTCAGTTGGTCAAAAAGATGAAAATCCGTTGGTCAATAACTTAATTACCAAAGGATGTTCTATTATAAAAAAGAGGGGATACCTTTTTATCCATTGAATAAAAAGAGGTGTCAATTTTAATATAAATAGGTGTGATGGGAAGAAATTTTTTAGACACATTTTTTTACACACACATATATGATTCTTCTTTCCCCACTTACTCTCCCAAAAATACAAAAATACACCTATACATTTTTACTTTTTTTCTCCATTTTCTCCCCAAATACACAAAAAAATATAAAATATACACACATATACACCCATTTTTTATTCTTCTTTCTCTCAAAAAATAAACACACATATTTTTAAAAATACACAATACAAAATACATACACACATTTTTTTAAAATACACAAATATTTTTCTTTCTGGCATAAAAACACACGCATATACACATACAAAATTAGATCCCTCTCCTCTATTTTCTTCTCCGATGAGTTGACGCCGAAAAATACCACCAACAAACCCCTTTTCCCTTTCCCTCCTCCGCTGCTCCACGCTGGCTCACCGGAGGTGATCACCGGCGAGCTTCCAGCCAAAAGCGCACCACCACTTTGCTCTTCCCTCTCCTCTCTTTTCACGTCGCTGTCATCCGTAAAAATCAGCACCGGCAGTCCATCCATAGACACCACCGGCAAAATCTATCATCGGCAATGAAACAAAACTGAGCCACCCCATTCTTGTCAGTCGTCGGTAGGGCACCGACGAGTTGCCCCAGGTCATCGACCAGCACACCTCACCGGCAAGCCACTCCGGCATCGCTCTTCCTATCTTTCTCTTCTTGTCAGACCAAACAATAACTCCAACACCCTACACCAACACTGTCCGTCGAAAAGTTTGCCAGATCTGGATGGATTTTTGTATATCTACGACGTTGCTCTGGCGTTCGCCGTCGAAGCAACGTCATTGTTTGTCTTATGTCCGATTATACCACTAATTTTGATTTATTTATATTTATTTGCTAGAATAAAATTATTACTTGTTTTATTGTACAAAGTTGTTATGTTCAAATTGATGTTACTTTGCCGGAGTTTGGTTAAGATTTGGCCGAAAAAATATTCTCCGAAGACTATCTCTTTGTTGCTTTGTTTCTATTGTGGAAATTTTAATTGCTTGTTTACTGCTCTTGGTCTTTTTCTATTCCTTCACAATTATCTTGGACAGTTTTGTCCCTCACATTTATTTATTATATTGATAACAGACATATACTACGTTGTATTAGCCGATGACAATATCTTTTCGTCGGATTTTCGAGGCCATCCCATTACAAAAGGCGGACTTTATTTTCTCAAAATTTATTATTTTATATCAAGGGACAATACTTGATCAATGACAATATCTCTCCATCGGATTTTCAAGGCCATCCCATTACAAAAGACGGACTTTACTTTCTCAAATTTATTATTTTATATTAAGGACTGACACTTGGCCAATAAAGAAACTTTCGTTGGTTTTTTAGGTCTCCCCAAATAAAAAGACGGACATTACGTATACAAATTTGTAACAAAAATAAATAACAGACAATGACGAAATCTTTAAAATATTACGACAACATAGAGTTTTATGATGCATATCTTGGCAAGGCGATTTAGGATGGCCGATAAATCAATCAACTGCTTCGTAGACATGGTGCGTCTAAAACTTAATCGATCCCACTTTAAAATAAAATTATATTTTTATATATACATCTACATCTACATATATACATATGTGTACACTTGACTAATTTATTTATTTTAATATTTCTGTCAAGTATTTGTACATATTCTCGGTAACACATTTCAAGGTGCTACTTGAAAAGAAAGAGTTCCGAGTTTTATGTTTGTATTTTATTTCTAATCTATGTAGTTGTACAAAAGATAACAATAGAGTGAAAACTTTATTTTTGGGGTGTTGGGTGGGGAAATTCTTTACTTACATATCCATTAACGTATATTTAGGCAAACTTAGACCGTTAATATTTACACAAATAAATTAAAGTAATCAATTAATTTACACACACTTACGTCATAAACATTGTGTAGTCTTTTCTTTTCAAGTAAAATCTTTATTTTTATCTCCGTAGTTTCGGTCAAGTAGGTAGTACTATTTGCGAAATAATTTTTTTAATAGGACATAAAATATACTTTTCTTTTCATATGACACAAAATACTTTTCCTTTTCACATGAAATCCTTACATTTTTATGCATACCTTTTACATATTTTCATAACAATAACTTGGTTTATATACTTAATACACATACACCTTTACATTATTTTAAATATTTATACCTCCTCCCTCAATGATAAATTTAGTCTAGTCGGGTACCATATTTGTGGATTCTGAAGGGTGTCTAACCCCTTTCCTTCAGAATAACTTGAATCCTTACCTAGAATTTTAAATTGATTTTTGCAGATAAAAAAAGCATTAGTCATACATATTAATAAATAAATAGGTTTCCTTATTTTCCTTAAAAAATTAGATGGCGACTCTGTACGAAATTTAAATTATTTTAGAGTACCATAAGACATGTTTTATTTAACTTTGGTAAAAATAGAGAATGACAGATGCAATTCAAGATTTGATAGTATTAGAATATTTTCTAATTTTATCATTAGATGGATGATCAAAACAATGAATATGCTCATCAACTGCTTGTTCCCTGTTTTTACTATTCCACCCGAATGGTTGGAACTTAATAATATTGTTGAATGAGCACAACATATAATTAACAGTGAGGTGATTTTATGGAAGAAATGAGATAGAGGATGGCACAAACTCAATATCAATGGGTGTAGCAAGGGCCATCCAGGGAGTGTAGGCGGAGGGGGAATCATCAGACATAATGATGGAAGCTTCATGATAGCTTTTGCAGAAAATTATGGAGTGTGTAGCAATAATATAGCTGAAGCTAAAGTTATTCTTCTAGGCGTCAAGATTTGTAATACAAAAGGTCTTACTGATGTAATTATAGAAACTGACTCACAACTTATTATCAACGTGATTAATCAAAAAACGAGTATTCCTAGGGAGATTTTTTATGTTATTGATCAGATTATACATCTTTCACATGGGAAAAACTATTTTTTGTTCATATCTACAGAGAGGGCAATCGGATAGCTGATTCTCTGGCAAATCTGGGGAAAGTTATAAATGAGAATATCATAATAGAGAACCGCCACTTTGCTTCTTAAAAAGATTCGAACCTTGGTGAATATGGATTAACAAGGAATCCCTAACTTCATATTCAAACAAAAAAAACATTTTGTGATTAATGATGTTAGCTTTAGATAGTTGTACAGTGAGAATTTATGTGAATAACATCCATTACTTTAGGTGGTCGTTGCCAGTTGATAATATCCAGACTCTTAAGTTGATGATTTTGTCTTATTTGATCAAAGAGATGGTGTATAGCATCTTTCATCCTATTCTGGAGGATATGGTCTATGTCCTCCTCTACGTACTTATCTTTTTCTTTAATAGACAGGTTGGGGTCAGTGCCTAAACTGTTAAGAATTCGTGCCCTACTAATTATCTTATTTTTGCCTAACTGTTTCTAATTGATGGAACGGGTTGCCTAACGTGTTCCTCTGATGTGTTCCAAAGAAGCGGTAAAACAAAAAGTAAAGAACACAATGATTTTTATGTGGAAAACACCTGGCTCAAAAAGGTGTAAAAAACTACGACCTGCACCTCTACAGGATTTAACCCCAACTTCACTAAATAACTCTAAGCCTCAACAACGACTGATTACAAAACTCTTGTAACCAATAAATAGGAATTATAAACTCTAATCCCTATAACTCAATAACTAGAAATTGTAAACTCTAATTCCTTTGACTCAACGACTAGGAATTATAAACTTTAATTCCTAACTACACACACACTTCCCAAGGTATGTGTTTTCAAAGTCTCTGAGTTTTCCCCAACTCAAAGACTAGCTCTTAATTCAGTTTATAACATACTGAAACTAATATTACATCAATAGTTCAAACACAATGAACAACTCTAAAAATTAACGCTAAGACTCTTAGCTGGATTCTATACTTGGGACCAGGTTCTTCAATATGTTTCTTCAGTGATTGAGTAGCACTTCGTGAAGTCAATCTGTCGATTGTACTTTTCTTCTTTGTAAGTGTGTGAGTTACTCTGAATGATGCATCTTCTATTTAAACACAGCTCTCCAAAGAGTTAATTTTTATTTCCAACTCCTCATTTAATCAGAACTCTCATTACATAGAGTTCTACTTCAAGTGAGACTCCTTCTTCAATTCCAACTCTTGTCTCCTTAGTGTTGTAGTCAAACTTCAACTCTTTAAATCAACTTATCTTCAAGTATTTTACTCAACCATAACTTCTTTAATTTCTCACGTGATCAGTAGCTTGAGTATATCAGAATTAGGCTTGCTCATTCGTTCCTAACTTTTAGCAATCTTTGTTTGCATCTATCAGTAAAACCTAAAACTTGTCTTCCTATGCTTGGACCAAGTCAAGTAACATGGTCCATTCATATGTCATTCATCAAAAACTTTATTGATCTAACAAAGAGTCTTTCAATTTATATGTTTCCTATCTTGAGTAGACGTCTTCAATCTGCAGAATCTTTCTCATTTTACACATAGGACTCTTCAGGATATGCTCAGAAGTGAAACTCCTTCTTTCCATAGGACTCCTTTTTTAACTCAACTTGATTTCCCTTATCATCAAGTGTTTGAATCAAATTCAACTTCTTCAAATTTGCACATATTTATTTCCTTGAGTTTATCATAATTAACCACTCATCTGGTTCTTGATTTCTTCCACCCATGTCTTTAATCACTGATGATTTTGCTACAAGTTTCAGCTATATGAGACAGTATGTCTGTGAACTAGGTTGACTTACATGTTTCATATCACGTTTTCAGATTGTCAATCATCAAAACTACATCGCACCCAACAAATTCCCCCTTTTTGATGATGATAAACCTATTGTCTTTGTGCATTCAATCATCTTCACCTGTAGGCACTAAAGTATAAAACACTAGAATGAAACAAGTTAGTCAATGGGTTATAAACATTGCACAACCCTCTTATCTCCCCCCTTTTGGCATCTTCAAAAAACTATTTCAATGCAATAATATACTAGTCAAAGTGATTTGTTATGCTATTCATGGCTACTGGGGCTATCACCAAAACAATCAGACAAAGACTTTAGCCAATATAGTAATGTATTAAAGAGAGCAAAAATATGAGTCAATTAAGTAAAGATAACCATTCCATTAAACTGCCAGAGCATGTTTCATATTAAACCTAAGCTAGTACTTAACAAAGCAAAACAATTGAGCATTAAAAAAATATGGTATAAAAGTGGGACATGGCTAAGGATATAAATAGTGAGGTACTGATGAGGAAGGTAGAACAGGTGATATCAATTGTGTCAATTCACGAATGACTTCAATATTTTTATCCCTTTATTAATCAAGGTCAAACTTTAAAATCATGATCCTATCCTAAAGGACCTCTTATTCCACTTCATGACTGTCTTGTGCATCTTCTAATTCAGATTTTTTTGTTTTAGCTAAATCATTTTTTTTTAATTTTTCTCATATGAGTGTTAGCCCTCCTTATTGAAATAGGTAGAGCAACATGATTCATCTGTTCAATAACATCTATTATTGTTTTATTAGTCAAACCTGAACTAGGACTAAGAAGTCTTAAAAAGTAACCAATTAGGAACTAAAAGGGAAAGTATGTCCCTTTTCATTCTTCAGAACCATATGTTGCATGTGATTGATGATCAAGCTTGGAAAATCCATGGTACACAACTGATATTTTGGTTGAGAAAGAAGAAGAAATTTCTGGTGTAAGATTAAAACATTTGTGCACCCATTTGGAGAGAATCAAAGAAACTTTGGTCAACCAATTCATTAGCTTTATTAGACAATGAGAGGATGAAGTGTGTGGAATTGAACAGGTGTTCTCAACTGTTTCAGCTTAAACAGCCTATGCTTATGTCAGTGTAGAACATACCTGACAAGAAGAACTTTGTGGTCACAATTGCTTGCTTGTACCTATTTTTATGCATAATCTAATATAAAATTAGGTTAGAAAAGATAAAAATCTGGAATTGGGACACACAACTAAATGTGCAAGACTGAATAGAATAACTTTTTAGCTAATAAGATTAAGAAGAAAAATAATTATTCTAGTCAATCATTGAGGGGAGTTCATGCAATTTTAACCATCCCCAAGTCTAACCTATTCCTTTCAAAATGTTATCTACTTAGTGTCTTTGATGCTTATCCAGTCAATTAAGTAACCCACATAGTCAACATTTTTACAGCCCTCAAGAGTGAAATTTCTTTCCTTTAGATACCATAGTCACAAGTCATTGATTTGTTGTTCCCCCTATCAATATGCCCTCAGTCATGGAATAGGTGGTACAACATATTTCTGTGTATGTTCATCAGTTTCACTGTTATCGTCTCAACTTATCTGCTTCTTACATTAGTCCACAAAGATTCATATGAACCAGGTCCAAGCACTGAATTATTTTTTTTACATCTCTCTTGCTTCCCCCTTACACGAGCACTACAAATCTGGCCATCTTTCAAATGATTCATTCCCCCTTTAAATGTGGTGAGTGAAAGAAACTTTATTTTCTTCTAGTTTTATGCCTTGAGCAAGCTTTATTTATGTATAAATTTTCCTTGCCTCCTTTCACTCTCACCTGCAAAACAAATTAGGGATTAACTTTAGGCACCCAGACAAGCTTGGGTCCTTTCTTATGAGAAAAGGGATGTATGAGGTTCCTTCTAGTCCATCAAGGTAACAGGTTATGTGACCTATTTCTCTGACCAGTTTTAACCTTCTTGTTAGCTTGTCCTAACATAGAACTAGATTTTTTTGCTAGGCTTATGCTTCTTGATTTACTTTTTGCTGCAACTGGACATTCAGTGGTTGGATGCCCGTGATTACCACATATATAGCATATATACTTAGTAACATTAGAGCTCTTAAAAAAAAAACAATCCAGCTCTTTCACTGTGAGTTTTTTCACTGAGTTGATGAACAATTCTTGAGGAATTTGTCCATCTTTTTGCCTTTTAAAGATCAAATTTTAGTTTAGAGACTTCTTGAATTAATTTGTTCACTTTTTCCTTTTCATCAATACATTCTTGTTTGGACTTGGTCAATTCAAGGTCAATATTTTCTTGTTCATCACTTTTGATTCTTTTTTCTTTTTCAGAAAGAGTCAGTTTTAAAATTTCTGATTTGAGAGTCAGGTTTGATGAATCAAGTCTGCTAACCTGTTCCTTAAGAGTGCAGTTTTCCTTTTCAACAGTGTTCTTACAAGTTTCTAGATCAATAAAATCAAACTTGAGACTTGCAAGATTGTTGAATGACTCATCCCTATCAGAAGTTAATTCTTGGAAATCATCAATTAGAGCACTCATTAAGGAAATAAGTTTTATTTTAGAAAACAAATGCAACTTTTCTTTAAGTTCAAGTATACTTACCTCAGAAGCATCATCTTCTTTCTCCAAGTCTGAATCTCCAAGAGCCATGAGCGCAGTTTCATCATCTCCTTCAGCATCTGATTCATCACTTTCAGATGCTCTATAATTTAGATCTTCCATGTCCATCTCATAGGTCTTTAAATTACCAACTAACTCATCAAGGGACATTCTAGTGAGATCCTTAGCTTCTCTTATGGATGTAACTTTGACATTCCACTTAGACTTTGGTAGGACTCTCAAGACCTTCTCTATCTGTTCCTCAGTATATAAAACCTTCCTTAGATATGATAACTCATTTACCAACAAAGTTAACCTAGTTATCATTTCTTGTAGTGACTCATTTTTCTCCATTTTGAAAGCCTCATATTCAGTGAAAAGTAATGCAATTTTGAATTTTCTCACCAACGTATCCCAGATTTTTTTAGCAGTGTTGTAATTAGACACTCTATTGTACTCGGCTGGACCAAGACCACAAACAAGAATATTTTTGGCTTTTGCATTCTTTTGTAGTGCAAAAAGATCTTTTGGGGTGAATTCACTCCTTACCTTTTTCACTTGTTCTCCATCCACTATCTTCATAGGAATTTTTGGTCCATCAATAATTCTATCCCATAATTCATAATCTACACTTTAAAAAAACGTTTCCATCCTAACTTTCCACCGAATGAAGTGAGAACCATCAAAGAGTGGAGGTCTAATAGTGGATTGACCTTCTCTGTGACCAGTAGGTGTTGCGGAATTCATCATATTGATCTTTGTCTTAGGTGTTAGCCCTTTTTAAGACAACATCTCTCTGATACCACTTGTTAAGAATTCGTGCCCTACTGATTATCTTATTTTTGCCTAACTATTGGTTATTGATGGAACGGGTTGCCTGACGTATTTCTCTGACGTGTTCCAAGGAAGCAGTAAAACAGAAAGTAAAGAACACAATGATTTTTACGTGGAAAACACTCGGCTCAAAAAGGTGTAAAAAAACACGACCTGCACCTCTACAGGATTTAACCCCAACTTCACTAAATAACTCGGAGCCTTAACAACGACTGATTACAAAACTCTTGTAACCAACAAATAGGAATTATAAACTCTAATCCCTATAACTCAACAACTAGAAATTGTAAACTCTAATTCCTTTGACTCAATGACTAGGAATTATAAACTCTAATTCCTAACTACACACACCCCTCCCAAGGTATGCGTTCCCAAAGTCTCTGAGTTTTTCCCAACTCGAAGACTAGCTCCTAATTCAGTTTATAACACACTGAAACTAATATTACATCAATAGTTCAAACACAATGAACAATTCTAAAAATCAACGCTAAAACTCTTAGCTGGATTCTATACTTGGGACCAGGTTCTTCAATGTGTTTCTTCAGTGATTGAGTAGCACTTCGTGAAGTCAATCTGTCGATTGTGCTATTCTGCTTTGTAAGTGTGTGAGTTACTCTGAATGATGCATCTTCTATTTAAACACAGCTCTCCAAAGAGTTATTCTTTATTTCCAACTCCTCATTTAATCAAAACTCTCATTATATAGAGTTCTACTTCAAGTGAAACTTCTTCTTCAATTCCAACTCTTGTCTCCTTAGTGTTGTAGTCAAACTTCAACTCTTTAAATCAACTTATCTTCAAGTATTTTACTCAACCACAACTTCTTCAATTTCTCACGTGATCAGTAGCTTGAGTATATCAGAATTAGGCTTGCTCATTTGTTCTTGACTTTCAGCAATCTTTGTCTGCATCTATCAGTAAAACTTGTCTTCCTATGCTTGGACCAGGTCAAGTAACATGGTCCATTCATGTGTCAATCATCAAAAACTTTATTGATCTAATAAAAAAAAATTCAATTTATATGTTTCCTATCTTGCGTAGACGTCTTCAATCTGCAAAATCTTTCTCCTTCTACACATAGGACTCTTCAAGATATGCTCAGAAGTTAAACTCCTTCTTTCCATAGGACTTCTTTTTCAACTCAACTTGCTTTCCCTTATCATCAAGTGCTTGAATCAAATTCAACCTCTTCAAATTTGCACATATTTATTTCCTTGAGTTTATCAGAATTAACCACTCATCTGGTTCTTGATTTCTTCCACCCTTGTCTTTAATCATCAATGATTTTGCTACAAGTTTCAGCTACATGAGACAGTGTGTCTGTGAACCAGGTTGATTGACATATTTCATATCACGTTGTCAGATTGTCAATCATCAAAACTACATCGTACCCAACATAAACCCCCTCATCCACCTTGGAAAGGTGGACTTTTGCTGGAAAAAATAATGTTTATTTATTAGTAAGATATAAGAACTAAGATTTAGAACTTTAAAATTGACGAAAATGTTATTCCTTATGTGAACTATATTAACATTATAACATTTAAGACTTCAATAATCAATTACAAAATTGTTAACTTATACGCAATCTCTTTATTAAACTAATTATCTATCACCTTTCGCAATATAAAAATTCATTTGTTGGTATCAATACTACAAGAAGACTAGATGATATTAACGGTAACCGTTGGATTTTATTAAAATTTGATTCGATTTTTTAATTTTTGACTTACAAAAATAAACAACAAACACTGAGCCAAATTAATTTGATTGGTTCGATTTTTTGAAGTTTTATTAAATTTAATTTGATGTTTCTAAATTAATTTATTCGGTGCAAATAAAAAATAAAATTATCAAAATATATCCACTATTCTATCCAATTCCTAAAACTAGGCAGTAGGCAAAAAACTAATATCACAACTTCAAGGCTCAGGCAGTAGACAATAAAAACACATAAATTTAAAGTAGAAAGTAAGAAACTAGAAAATTGCAACCCTCATAAAATAAAATTATATTGAGACAAAACGAGGCGGTAGGCACTAGGAAGTAAAACTAATTGTCTAATATCACGTCTCACATCTATATATATACTACTCCAATGTATATGTGTTGCACGTGTATATTAGTTAACTAATAATAAACACATATAAAAATTAAATTATTGTGTGGAAGTTATATTATAAAGTATGTAATTAAAAAGTAAAATATATTTTCAGATATAAAATGTAATTAAATAAGAACATGATAACTCACAGATACTCTAACAATTAAAGAGAAAAACTTAATATATTGGACAAAATATCGTCATTGATATCAGAAGTCAAAATTATGTTTTACTACAAAAAAATAAATTCTAAATAATAGGGTAAATAAAAAATGAAGTAGCAAAGTAATATAACACAATTACTTGTAACAAATTAACAATAACAAAAAGGACTATGGTGAAGCAGAAGATGACAAACCAAAATTTCGCTAAAACTACATAATTTTATCTTGTTCCCACTAATTGTGTCAACCATTAAATCTAAACTATTGATGTACCTTTAGAATACGATTGATTCAAACTATAAGCAATTTAGGTGATTAATTTTTTTTAATTAAAGAAGAATTGCGACATTGTTTTGTAAATAGGTGGACAATCAGAGACTAAAAAAATAAATACAACCTAATAAAAACACAATAATGAAAATTACATACCTTCAGAGACTCATACTCTGAAATGTGATAATTAAAATTGTATCATGTGATGAAAGAATTCATGTGATGAAAGAAATTAATTATCTTTAAAAAACATAATGCCTGCAATAACAGCTAAAGAAAAAAAGATTGATGAGACATAAAATTGTATGAATTTGATATAGTTTAAAACTTCAAGAATACGTTCTAACATATAATAATATTAGAAGTTGAAACTTGTGGCAAAGCAATCCTACATGAGAAATAAGTTGACCTAAAAACAAAGAGGAAAAGAGAAGCACAAAATTTATACTCCCTCGCTTTAAAATAGTTGGTTCTTATGAATTTGATACGTTCATTAAGAAATCAATATTAGAGATACATTTTACTCTTTTACCCTTATATATCTTTTAAATCCCAATAATCAGTACAATAATTAAATATATATATAGAAATTTAGTGCAAATTATTTCATTCCAATCATTACGTCTAGAACCTGAAGTATTTATATTGAAATTATAAATATTTTTCTTTTCTAAAATTGAAATCACGTGCACCACTTCATTACTCTATCTAAGCATATGAAGAGTACGTCGCTATTTTGAAAAATTTTGATGTACTTAATACTATTAACGGTAAAATAATAAAAGTATATACTCCAAAATAGTTTTGATTTTATAACTTGAACAACTAATTTGAAATAAACATTTTTAGCAATAGGACCAACTATTTTGAAAGAGAGTTTAAAAATAATTGACCTTTGTTGACTTGACATCCTCCAAATAGTAAAAACATTGTGTGCACTTACACAAAATATTTTGTAGTCATTGAGTTCTATAAATAAGGCAAAACATTTTAAGAATTTATTTCCAACTTGAACCTAATTTTTCGTACAATAAGTGAAAAGGAGTCCTCGATTAACTCAATTTCTTTTGAAAAACATAAGTCAAGTATTCTTGGTTTATAACTATTTTAGAATGTTAAACACTAACCTGAAAAACATAAGTCAAGTATTCTTGATTTATAATTTTTTTAGAATGCTAATCACTACTTTAAACACAAACCTAAATGGAGTGCTATGAAATTCTTAAATTTAGAAATGGATTCTTAAAAGGTAAAATAATATTTTATTTTTGAATTTTTTACAAAGTTTCAACAACAACAACAAATCCAGTGTATTCCCACATAGTGAGGTCTGGGGAGGGTAAGATGTACGCAGTCCATACCACTACCTCCGGAGAAGTAGCAAGGTTATTTCCGATAAACCCCCGGCTCAAGATAAGATAAGTCATCAAAAACGTACACAAAGCATGGAACAATATGACATGACAAAAATACGCCACCTATAAGGAGTAGTAAACAAAGAATAGTAAGCAATCGTAATGTAGCATAACAAGAATACTGCATCGACCAAGTAAAGCCCTATCCTACCTACCGAAAAAGTCACTAGCCTTCTATCCTAATATGCGTCCTCCAGATCTTCCTATCTAGGGTGATGTCCTCAGTAAGTTGTAATTGCTCCATGTTGATAACTCTCAAACTACACTCTTGAATGGGTATAAGCGATCATTGTCAATATAAAACCCAACTAGGTTGGGGTGAATCCCACAGAGAATATGGTGTGAACTCAAGTCGTTTGCGATTTAATTCACTAATAGTTTAACGTTTCCTGAAATGGGGGTTGAAGTTTCACAAATAATTGTTTGTCACTTTAATTTTGATGTTTGTAATCAAGATTTTATGAAATAACCAGAATTATGTTCACTAGGGCTTACAGTACATGACAGATGCTAAAGGTGACTCAAGATTCTCACGGTGGTTAGGATAACAAGCTATCTTTATCGATGATATGCTCAAATGTCTCTCGACCAATTTAAGCGTCTAATTTCCAAATCTTCTCAAACTTAGGAAATCGCTATTCATTGTCCAGATTTTACCTCAGGTTAATCAACCTTGTTACAGCGCTGATTATTAACCGAAGTATTTCCGAGTCCCTATTGATAATTCACTTCCTACTGTATATGATTTCTTTCTCAAGCAAATCAAAGTAGGTGTGTCTACTGTTTGCAACCAACAAACATTAATTAAAATCTCAGAATTATCAAGAAATCCTAACACCTATTAAATCTTGAGTGTTTAGCACATCATCATGACCTAACCCTAGATCCCATAATTCAGGTTAACGGAGTTTAGCCACTCATGATGCAAAGAACGAAACACATAATTGAATTCATAATTGAGAAGATTAACTTATAGTGATGAATAATAATTAGTGAATCGTATATTAGATCACAAAGAAAAATCCCCAAAATAGTTGTATTGTTTGAATCCAAAAAGATAGAGAAAGAAATAACGGAAAATATTCTCCAAGACTCAAAGTATCGAACTCTCTTCAGAATAATGATGATGAATAAATGAATGAATGCCTCTAGAAAACCCTAAAACAAAGCTTTAAATAGTTCAACCTAAATAAGGGAATAAAATTAAAGTTGCAGCTTTTTCTCGAAATAGACGACGACATCCGTGACAGCTTATCAGGAGTCTGACGGCTTATCACAAATGTCGTCATCTCCTCTGTACTTTTGGCTTCTGTTTTCTAAGGCTGACGACGACGTTAACACCTTATCACCAACCTGACGGCTTATCACGAACGTCGTCACAAAAATGTCTTCAACTCCCATTCTCCGTTTAAGGCTGACGGCATCCTTTACAGCTTATCACCAGGCTGACGACTTATCATAAACGTCATCAGCCACACTTGTCCTTTATTTTGCTTCACTTTTTAGCCTTTTTGCTTCCATTATTTTTTGTTCTCCTACATCTCAACATTTACTGCAAAAATCAAAGTAAACTAATCAAAAACAACTAAAGTTGCTCAAGACCTTACAATTATTTAGAGTTAAAAGCCTCAAATGTGTTAGCGTAGGCTCACACATCAACACCCTCAACTTAAACAATTGTTTGTCCTCAAGCAACCATAATATAACTAAGAGGATACAAAGTATAATTTGGCAGCTAACTACTCATACTAGTTCAGAATATATTCACCATCTCCAAGGTCAGTCAATTTTAAAGCTCACTGTTGATGTTTTGAAAAATAACCATGCAACTCACAAGAATCAAGATACGGCAAAAATTCAGCAATAACAACCATGTCATACCAAGATCACACTTATCTAAACAAGTCAGTGACTAGCAACATACACAGTGTGCCCTTACAACAAAGAAATCCCTTTTTCACTTATATCAGAATTCTAATACATAAACAGAGGGATTAAACAAGACTCACTCTCAGAATGAAGTTCCAAACACTGCATGTCAAATTCCATAGGTTTGCCTTTATAGTCAGTACCCAAGTTTTCAGACAGGTCAGTTAGGATCACTATAGGGCTTTTCTTAAGCTTGTAACATAGGTCAGGGGTTGGTATGATATTCATGTATATTTTAGAGTGACTATAACTCCTTGACACTGTACTAAACTCTCGGGGTTTCAACTCTCAACCTTCTTTTCTTCCTCTCTTTTATTGATCACACATGCTCAAGATGGATGTTGTCTTTGCAATTATCACATTATCTTTTTATCATCTTTTACACAGTTTTCTCATTTCTTATTCCTTTTTCACCGCACCCAATTTTTTATTCTTTTCTTTTATTATTCCTCTCTTCATACTCATTTTGTATCACGCACCCCTGTGATAGCCACCCTCAACTTAGGTTGTTTGCCTAAGTCAAGGTGCACAGTTTCCAAGGAGGACCAGCGCCAAAACAAGTTCATTGTGATGTAAACAGGAAGGTGAGAGATATCGTAGAAAGAAATAGGCTAATTAGGCTCTAACAGGGATCAAGGGACATTATTCACATTGGGAAGGTTATTTAGGCTAAAAGTGGACTAATCATCAAAAATAACCTATGATCATTTTCTAACTCCTATCCTATGACCATGGCAAGACTAACCAGGCAAGTTCTAGATTCAACACACAACGAAAACTGAGTAAGACCTTACACACACATGGCACACAAGTATCTTGCATATCACTACTTATCCGATTCATGTACTTGTTTAACAAAGGTTCTTCAGTTGCTAGACTAATGCCACAAAAAGATGCACAGTGGGCACAAATAGATGTAATTCACACAGTAGATAATATATCAGACCAATAGAGAGGTACTCAAAAATCACAAAATAAGCTAACTGCCTCAAGTACTTGTATTACTCTTAATTATCTACAAAATATGCTACAACAACAACCTACCCTACACCCTCAACTTAAAATCAAAAATAAACTACTCTAAGGGTTAGGGTATACTTGAAGGCAATCAAGCACATAGATCCTGGGTCTCCGACCCTGCTACTGCATCATCTGCTATCTTCTCTCCATTGGGAGCATCTGGCTTTGCAGTAGCTGGAGCCCTACTAGATAAGGCACCTGCAGCCCTAGCTCAGATGGTTGCCTCTCATTTCTCGTTATCAACTAAGGACTCAATTTCTTCCCTTTTCAGCTCCTCCTTATCCTTCTTTTTTTTACCCTCTTCTCTGTTTTTTGCTCTTCATCACTGTCGGGCCTCTCTCTCTTTTCCTTACCTTTCTTCTCACTTTTCTTCTTTTTTTCTTTGGTGAGTCTCCAGTGAGTTCAAGCATTGTAATTTATTCCTCAGATTCATACATGGCCTGACCTGTTGGCATCATAAATTGGTGTTGTTGTAATACCTCGACATCTGTCTTTACTTTGTTCAATGCCGCTCTGAATCTAGCAAGATCAGCCCCTGACATTTCTTTTGCCCGTGCATCGAATCTATTCTCCAAATCTGCAACCCGCTCAGGCAAAGTCATAAAAGTCTCAAGGGCAGCCTTAATTCTTTTGTCCACTGCAGTAGCAAACTGTTTGGCAAAATCATGTCGTTGTGCCTCACACCACTTGGCTTGTTTAGCCACTTTTCGGATATCGATTGGATAAAATGCAAAATATGTTGTTACTGTAGGAACTGAAGGGTTGGCTTCAATCTCAGGCACTGATCCTGCCTATGCTAAAGAAGTTGGTTGCACAGCCTAAGAATCTTGCACTTCCACATGAGGTGTTGCACCGACATCTGTAACTTGAGGGTCTGTTGCTACCTCTGCACCTCTATCAAGTCTTAATCCTGGTTGATTTTCATCATACCATATGGGGTTGTGAGTCTTTCGGGCAGGAATGTCATCATCAACCCTTGCAATATTTGTCACATTAACAGCTCGACACAACTCTGTGATAAGATAAGGAAAAGGGTAAGCATTGTCGGTTCTCGATATTCTAATCTTCATCTCATCAGTAATGATTTCCTCGAAATTTAGGGAAAGGTTCTACACTATGCTCTCCACTAGAATAGCTCGGTCATCACCCAGAATATTGTCTCCATCAGTGGGCATCATCCAGATATGCATTATGCCCCATAAAAACTTTGTCTCTTGAGTCAAAGAAGACTTACAGATTCTTTCATTTGGGTTTGTTACCCATGCTGGTTCTCCTTCAGCTATGATATTGGCCAACCACGGACGTTGTTTCTCTTGATTTCTAATCCGAGCATAGACTGATGGTGTAGTGGCCTGAGAAGTGAAGTTGGGACCTTGCAAGAATCTGTTGATGGTTCTGATTGAGTCATCAACCCTTTCGCCCCTCACCTTCACTCTATCCAACAGGGGTTGATCCGCTACTCTTTTACCTGGCCTGCACATATTTTCCAACTGAGCCTGGTAGTTCGCGTAGAACTCCCGAACCAGTGCAGGGCAAAATGAACCTCCTCCTTTTGTGGTCCGTCCCAAGTCATACTCTTGGAACTTCTGTTCTACTTCAGGGTACCTGCTCAACCCTCTGGTGATAATTATCTTTTCGTCCTGAATCAGCCTCTTAGCACTCCTTCTATCAGTTCTACGGAACCCAGCGATGAAGATGCTCTCTGCCCTGGGAATTTTCTACCTAGCATTATCTCAAACTTTGGGGTACTTACATTTGATAAGTTTCCCCGATATGGAGACTCTTTATCATCTTGTTGTTTAGTGGACAGGGATCCAGATGCTGCTCCCTCAGACTCAGACTCCTCAGACCCTTCCTGATCCTCTTCTTCAGATTCAGCATGGTCAGACTCATGTTGTTCAGAACCCTCTTGCTCAGAGGTAGTATGTTCAGAAGCTACACTTTCTGATGGTGTTGTAGTCTCAGTATCATCACTATCCTCCACTTCAATGGGTGGAGGTGGTAAAGGTTTCTTCGGACTTTGCTTCTTCTTTTGGTTCCTGAGCAGGGGTTCCTCCTCCCCGTAATCAGATTCCTCATCGATGAGCTTACGATGTACACTTTCTTTGGTCACTTTCTTTGGTGCTTTGGGGATCTTTCTTTTTGGTGCCATTTTAAGGTTCCTGTAGCAGTAGAAAAACCATTGGTTAGTCCACAAGAGAACAAACACATTAATCATTTCGGCTTATTCATGCTTCAGGTTCCAGGTGTGACGATAATTCTTGATAAATCATCACGACTGTGATAGCTTATCACAATGGTCATCAACCTTAGACAGCACCTTCAAAATTTTAACAACTTTTGCCGACATTCCTGATAAGCCGTCACAATTGTGATAGCCTATCACGAATGTCGT
The DNA here is from genome assembly GCA_030864215.1 of Capsicum pubescens. Taxonomy (NCBI): domain Eukaryota; kingdom Viridiplantae; phylum Streptophyta; class Magnoliopsida; order Solanales; family Solanaceae; genus Capsicum; species Capsicum pubescens. The sequence goes on along the minus strand of CM061544.1, from coordinate 268,734,074 downwards.
CAGCTCTAAACAGAAACCACTTCATTTTTGTCAGCCTTTGACAGCATTCCTGATAAGCCATCACAATTGTGATAGCCTATCATAAATGTCGTCAGCTTTTATCAGAACCCACTTTTGATTTTAACTCAATTTTTGGTCCCCATTATTTCTCAAAATCCACTTAAATTCTGAGTGTGAGCTGTCTTATTAAACCTTGGGCCTGCAAAGCAGACCCTAGGTGTAATTTTTAGCTCATTTCCAAGTTGAACTTGGTTCAAGCATCTTGGGGACTTGGGTTGTCATCTATCAATCACTTACCATAAGAAAAGAAGCGTTAAAATTAGAGTATACCAGATAGGGGCCCTTAATCTTATTACACGCACAAGAGGAAGTAGGAAGTATGAAGAATCTCTTAATTGTGAATTGCAAACCCACACACAAGGGAACTTGTTTTCTTAAAGTGTTTTGCAAAGAGTAGGAAATAAACTAACTAAGGAAAGAAATAAACTAAAGGAAAAGAATTAAAACTAGCGGAAATTTGAAAAGGTTTCTGTGTTGGGCCGGGTCAGATTTGATTTAAACTGGGCCCAGAATTTAGCTTTTAAGGCTTTGGGATAACGACGACTTGTAACAGCTTATCACAAGTGTGACAGCCTATCACAAATTTCGTCACCCCTAAGCAGAGGTTCCCTCAAGTTTGGCCTATCTAACGACATTTTTGATAGCTTATCACAGTTGTGACGGCTTATCAGAGATGTCGTCATGGCCTTTCAGTTGACCTCCTTATTTTTTACCTTCTCTATACTAAATCCTAATTATAAAAGTAAAAACACTTGCTTAAACATAAAAACTTTAGGTTGCCTCCTAGTAGCGCCTGTTTTACTGTCGCGGCACGACTTGGTTGTCTTGACTACTCAGACTTCGCCAAGACAACCTGTTGATACCCCTTTACCATCATCAAAGAAGACGTCAACGATCGATAAAACACTCATCTCATGTTGCTGAGTTATGGATGAGTGTATTTTGAATCATGCGTCTTTGTCATTAAACCTGAACTTTAGCTCGTTCAACTCTATGTCTACTAGCACTCTCCCAGTTGCAAGTAATGGCCTACCCAAGATCATGGGCACTTCAAAATCCACTTCACAATCTAGGACCACAAAATCAGGAGGCAGAACAAAATCGGATACCTTTACCAAAACACATCGTACAGTATCCCCACAGGCCGCTTCACAGATTTATCTGTCATTACCAACCGCATATTTATTGGGGTAGGATCCCCCAAACCCAATTTCTTGTACACATCCAATGGCATTAAATTTATACTGGCTTCTAGATTGCATAGTTCTTTTGTGAACTTCAGGGGGCAATTGTACACGGGATGGTAAACACTCCCGGATCTGCCTTTTTCTGCACTAAAGACCTTGTAGAGATAGCGCCATAATGGAGAAGATTGTCCTCCGGCTCAGGGATAACCTTCCGTTTCTTGGTTACAAGGTCTTTTATGAACTTTCCATAGACTGGCATTTGCTCAAGTGCCTCAACCAAAGGCACATTAATTGTCAATTGCTTGAGCATGGCCATGAATTTTCTGAATTTTACATCATCAGCTTTTTTCTTCAATCATTGAGGAAAGAAAGGTGGTGGTCTTGGGATAGATTTCAACACCACTTCCTCTTTCTTCTCTTTTTCTTTCTCCGAAGCATCAACAGAACTATCTAGCTTCTCAGACTCCACTGGTTTGCTTTCTTTGGATTCATCAATAACCACCTCACTATTTACAGATTTGCCCACACAAGGTCCAGGTAAGATCTTATCACTCCTAGTGGTAATCGTCATACATGAGCCATCATTCCGTGGATTCTGAAACGTATCACTAGGTAAAGTACCATTTTTTTCTTTGGTTCAGTATTGCAGAAAGTTGGCTCATCTGCTGCTCCAACTGCTTGATAGAAGTGGAGTATGAACTAACCAACTGACTCAGGGTAGAGAATTCACTCTTCATAGTGGTTACCCCCGAGTTGGTAGCCTCAACTCCCTTCAAAAAATTTTACATCATGTCCTTCATGGATATCTTGCCAGATCTAGTTGGTGCAACATCCCGACTTCCAGGAGAAACATACAAACCACTCTTATCATTATTGTTTATCCAGTTTCCTTGCTCCCTATCTTATAATCAAGCTTGTCATAAAAGTTCTGACCTTGATTTCCTTGTCTATTACCTCGGAAACCCCCTAATTATTAACATAATTTTCCTTCTCATCTGCATCAATAGCAACAGTGCACTGAGATTCCACATCCTTAACCTTTTCAGTCTTGCCTGACAGCAAGTTCTTGGTCAGCAAGTCCATCTGATTCTTTAAGTGGGCCATGTCTTGGTCTCGCTCCGCATCCCTTCTGCGCTGCTCCACAGTCATACCACCAGAAATAATCGGGCTAGCTACCAAAGAATCCCTGGTATGCCTAGCCCGACTCTGTTTGGTCATTCTATTCAGCATGTCTGAAGCATTTTGAAAAGAAAGGTCAATGAATGAACCACCTGCAGCATTATCTACAATTGGCTTTGTCACAGAGTTAAAATCTTTGTACAAAGTCTCCATCAAGTGCAAGTTCGTCATGTTGTGGTTCGGACATTGTGCCATCTTCTTCTTGAATCTCTCCCAAGTTTCATGCAATGCTTCAGTCGGGAGCTGCCTGAAGTTACTGATTTCATCCCTCAACTGTACCCTCCTGGAGGGTGGAAAGAACCATTCTAGGAATGCCTCTTTCAACTGTCTCCAGTTGGTTATAGAATCGGGCTCCAGCTCATTTAACCACATTGTTGCCTCTCCAGACAAAGACAATGGAAACAATCTCAATCGGATCGCATTCTGGCTCACTCCCGGATTATCAAAAGATTTGCAAATAGTGATAAAGTTCACCAAGTGCATGTTCGGATCATCACTAGGCAAGCCTCCAAACAATCCCTTCAGATTCAGGAGTTGAATCATAGTACTTGTTATGCTGAATTTTGCACCAGGTGTCAACAGTGGAGAAATGATAGCACCCGTTACACCTGCTCCATCCATTCCTTCGTCATCGTCATCAACCTCATAATGGATAGGCTGTTGACCATACCTTTCTCTGAATGGATGGTTTTTGTTGAAATTTCGCTGCACTGGTGCAGCAATTTGCTCAGCTCGCCTTTGGTTTTGAGGATTCAGCAATTCCTCATCACCCAAGTCTTCATCATCAGGGTTCGGATGACGTACTTGTTGACCCTGGTTCTGTATGTTCACCTGAGCCCTAGCCAAGGATGCCAGTCTATCAGACTCTTGCTGTTCTGCCATTCTCTCGATCAGCTGAGGTTCCGGATTAATTGGTAATAACGGTTCTCCGGGACTTCTTGTTTTTGGCATAAACAACAAGGAACCTGCAATAAACAAAAACAACAAATAAACGTAAATCTAGGAAACCTAACTAACAGTCAATTAGTGTACACAACATTCAGTTTACGACCATATTCCCCAGCAAAGATGCCATTTTTGATAACGCTCAAACTACACTCTTGAATGGGTGTAAGCAATCATTGTTAATATAAAACCCAACTAGGTTGGGGTCGAATCCCACAGGAAATATGGTGTGAACTCAAGTCATTTGTGATTTAATTCACTGATAGCTTAACGTTTCCTGAAATGGGGGTTGAAGTTTCACAAATAATTACATGACAGATGCTAAAGGTGACTCAAGATTCTCACGGTAGTTAGGATAACAAGCTATCTTTATCGATGATATGCTCAAATTTCTCTCGACCTATTTAAGCGTCTAATTTCCTAATCCTCTCAGACTTAGGAAATCGCTATTCACTGCCCAGATTTTACCTCAGGTTAATCAACCTTGTTACAGCGCTGATTATTAAACGAAGCATTTCCGAGTCCCTGTTGATAATTCACTTCCTACTATATATGATTTCTTTCTCAAGCAAATCAAAGTAGGTGTGTCTACTATTTGCAACCAACATATGTTAATTAAAATCTCAGAATTATCAAGAAAGCCTAACACCTATTAAATCGTAAGTGTTTAGCACATCATCATGACCTAACCCTAGATCCCATAATTCAGGTTAACGGAGTTTAGCCACTCATGATGCAAAGAACGAAACACATAATTAAGTTCATAATTAAGAAGATTAACTTATAGAGATGAATAATAATTAGTGAATTGTAGATTAGATCACAAAGGAAAATCCCCAAAATAGTTGTATTGTTCGAATCCAAAAAGATAGATAAAGAGATATCAAAAAATATTCTCCAAGACTCAAAGTATCAAACTCTCTTCAGAATAATGATGATGAATGAATGAATGAATGAATGAATGCCTCTAGAAAATTCTAAAACAAAGCTTTAAATAGTTCAACCTAAATAAGGAAATAAAATTAAAGTTGCAGTTTTTTCTCTGAATAGACGACGACATCCGTGACAACTTATCAGGAGTCTGATGGCTTATCACGAATGTCGTCAGCTCCTCTGTACTTTTGGCTTCTGTTGTCTAAGGTTGACGACGACGTTGATGCCTTATCACCAACCTGACGGCTTATCACAAACGTTGTCACAAAAATGTCTTCAATTTCCATTCTCTGTTTAAGGCTGACGGCATCCTTGATAGCTTATCACCAGGCTGATGACTTATCATGAATGTCATCAGCCACACTTATCCTTTATTTTGCTTCACTTTTCAGCCTTTTTGCTTCCATTATTTTTGGTTCTCTTACATCTCAACATTTACTACAAAAATCAAAGTAAACTAATCAAAAACAACTAAAGTTGCTCAAGACCTTACAATTATTTGGAGTTAAAAGCCTCAAATGTGTTAGCGTAGGCTCACACATCACATGTCTCGCCTAATCACCTCACTCCAGTATTTCTTTGGCCTACCCCTGCTCCACCTGAAACTATCCAAAGTAAGCCTCTCACACCTATGAACCGGAGCATCCGTGCCCCTCCTCATCACATGTCCGAACCATATCAAATGGACCTCCCACATCTTGTCCTCCACCGAAGCCACACCAACCTTATCTCGAATAGTCTCATTCTGAACCCTATCCCCCCTAGTAAGCCTACACATCCATGCAACATCCGTATTTCCACCACCTTTAGTTTGTGAATGTGAGAGTTCTTGACTGGCCAATACTCCGCTCCATACAATATGGCTGGACGGACTGCCACCCTATAAAATTTGCCTTTTAGCTTGGGCGGCACCTTCTTATCACACAACAGCCCCGAGGTAAGCTTTCACTTTATCCATTCCGCCCCGATCCAGTGAAAGGCATCCTCGTCAATCTCACCATTCCCCTGAATCATGGACCCTAAGTACTTGAAACTATCCCTCTTACACACCACCTGAGAATCCAACCTTACTACCACCTCGTCCACCTTCCTCGAGATATTAAACTTACATTTCAAATATTTGGTCTTACTCCTACTTAACCTGAACCCTTTAGACTCAAGGGTCTACCTCCACACCTCTAATTTATCATTCACACACCCCCGAGTCTCATCAATTAAAACCACATCACCTGCAAAAAGCATACACAGGGGCACTTCGCCTTGGATACGCTGCGTCAACATATCCATAACCAAAGCAAACAAAAATGGGCTAAGAGTAGATCCCTAATGCAACCCTGTCAAGACCGGGAAATGTTCTGAATCGCCTCCTGCCGTCCTCACCTGGGTCTTAGCTCTATCATACATGTCCTTGATCGCTCTGGTATACGCCACCGGGACCCCACTCACCTTCAAGCATCTCCAAAGGACTTCCTTAGGGACTTTGTCGTATGCCTTCTCCAAATCGATAAACACCATGTTCAGGTCCTTCTTCCTTTCCCTGTACTGTTCCACTAGTTTCCGCACTAGGTGAATTGCCTCCGTCGTCGAGTGCCCAAGCATAAATCCAAACTAGTTCTCCAAATAGATACAATCCTCCTCAACCTCCACTCGACCACTCTCTCCCAAATCTTTATCATGTGGCACAATAACTTAATACCTCTATAGTTGTTGCAAATCTGAATGTCACCCTTATTCTTATACAGAGGGATTATAGTACTCCATCTCTAGGCCTCAGGCATTTTCGCCGACTTGAAAATGTTATTGAACAAATCCGCCAACCACCTCAAACCAGCCTCGCTAGAAAACTTCCAAAAATCCACGGGGATCTCATCAGGCCCCATCGCCCTACCTCTTCGCATCCTGCGAACGGCCTCTCTGACCTTCTCCACCTTAAAACGTCTACAATAACTAAAATCATGGCACTCCTACGAATGCTCCAGCTCACCCAACTCAATAACTCACTCCCCTTCATCATTTTTTTACAAAGTTTAAATTAAAAAAAAAAGTAATGAAAGCAGTGTGTCTCACATTGTCACATTAATTAATAAAATTGTATATAAGAATAAAATTATTTAAAAATAACAATTGATGTTAAAAATAAAAAATTATATCTATCTGCATAATATAAGTAAACATTGCATCTCAAATATGCTATCCTCCATGAGACTTCCACCTTTTTTTGTATTGATTTGGACCGCATTTTTTGCATCAAATAATATGTGAATTTTTGATAAATCATTTTGGAGAGCTCAAGCTTCTCAAATTGCTATTACTTCAACAATCATTATATTTCCTATAAATTCAATTCGAGGCCAAAGTCTTGAAGCAAACATACACAAACTATACATAGCTATTATATTCAGTGATAACGAATTCAAAATACAAAATAAACATACGAAGAAGTCAAAAAAAATTAACATCTATAATGTACACATAGAATGAAATTTGACCGTATAGACTTAGGTATTCTCCAACAAATGGCACTCGAAGAAGCGCCTTATCTACCCATATCAAATTTGATCCGTTTGTTTGCCACTCCTAGGCACAACTTGACAAGAGGATAGAATGAAACGATTCAAATTAAAGTATCGATAAATCTGCTGGGATTAATTAATTCACAAGCTGCAGAATTTTCAAGAATATATAAAGAAGCATCAAATGCATCTAGACATTAAATATATTATTTGCATTCAATGATAAACTGCAAAGACATAGGAGAAAGGATCCTTGCTCTAGTTAGAGTTATCCTTCTAATTTAAAGGAAGGGTAGAGTTTATGCATATCTCATTCCTACTTTGTTGAGGTAAAGAAACAGCTTTTGAAGAACTCAACTTAAGTTCATCAAATCAAGTTCCTTTCAATATACAAATCATAGAAATGCAATATTAATTACAAAAATTCTACATAATTGAAACAACAAAAAGCTCATTAAATTGGTTATCAATGAATTGAGAAAAAAATTGAACCTGATGATGAATGCCACCAATCTTTGTCCTTTATTAAAAATTTACTCTTTAGACAAAATTGTCATTTAATTTTTTTATATAAAATAATAATGGTTTGATTGTTTGCTTAGTATTAGGACTTTTGGACCGTACTTTCCTCAATATATAAGACATTAGGATCATGTTTTTAGATTAGACATATCTGCTACTTTAATTATTTATAAGATTCGGTTTAGGCTCCCTTAGTATCAAGGATTTTGAATCTATCTTTTATGTATTCTGACCAAATTTTACTAACGGCCTCTTCTTCTATATCAAATTTTTGTTGCCCACTGATTGAAGAATTAAAAGAGAGATTTTGCTTGATTTAATATATTAGAAAATAGTAGAAATTAAATTAGTTGCGAACGAATTGAAGAAAATAGTTTTCAAAGAATTGTTGATTCCATATTATTGAAAGGAATTTGTAGTCATGACTGATGATGTTCTAAGTCTTGAATCTACTGTATGTATTTAGTACATGCAAATGGAATTTGTACTGCCTATTATCTAAGTTGTTGCATTGTTTTCCGACTTTCCACACTTATGTATTTCCTTGCTTTAATGAAATTACAATGATAAATCTTGCAAAAATCTATTATCTTATGCAGGCTCTGATCCTACATTATTTTTATTTCTTTTCACGAAAAAAGAAACTTCGAATCTTTACCTTATTGTTTGACTTTAATATAGGCACGAACATCTGATCCAATAGAGATCCAAAATAAAGTGATTTGAATATCGCCTATCATATATCAAAAAAAATAAAAACAAAATATTAATAGTAATATAATGAATAAGGTTACTAAAACTTAATGCTTAAATTACTTATCATGGATTCAAAAAAAAATACTGATTTGACTTACTTTTATCTCCTTTTTCTTTTAGCTACAATAAAACAAACATCACCAGAATTAAAGAAGGAATTACAACAAAAATAAAAATACAATTAATAAATTAATTGAAAGGAAAAAACACAATTAATACTAACCTCAGGTAAAACTTATTCAATTTATCATTCAAGGAAAAAAAATGCAAGAAACATTAACCAAAGACAGTTAGTAAACTAATAGAAAAAGAAGAACAAATTAACATACTAACCTAATGTTGAAGTTACACAAATTCGAAGAATATAATATTAATTTTTATGAGAGTTTGGTCGAGAATCATGATGTTCTATGAAAACACGTTTTGTAATTGTGTGCATAACAAAAATATATATAAAGACTTCAATTAGGATAATCTTCTTAAAATCAAATTTAGTTGATTTAAAAAATTTAAACTAATAGAAAAAGTATTAGTTATCATTAATTTTGATGACTTCTAATAAGGAAAGGTAACATATATAAAAAAGATTTTTTTTTCATAAAAGGAAATTGTTTTGAAAAAAGAAAAACCATATATGAAAAATATTTTTTTCTTAAAAGGAAATTATTTTATACCAATAAAAATAATTTAAAAATAATTTCAATCTATAATAATATTAAAATATTATAGAACATAGAACAATGAATGCTCAAAAGTGACCGGTGGTATTTTCTCATTAAAGTAATTAGTTGTATTGAGATTTATATTTGAAATTAGGATACCGTTTTTTTTTCTCCATAAATATTAGAATGTAACATATTTGATTTATATTAGGATGCAATTTAATTAATTTTAAAATATATTAAATAAAATAGTGAAAAGACGATTTTGTCTTAAGTAAAATCTTTTAATGAAGGACAAAAAGTTCAAATCACTTTTCTAAGGGGCTTAACACTTTTAATATATTATAGATTATAGATAAAAGCAAAACAAAATCAAGACAAGATGCCACGTGTCAAGCTATTAAAATAGCCACATGGCAATTTTTAAGACAACATTTAAAAATATGGTAATAAAAAAATTAAACTAAAAAACATTAGAAAGTTTTAAACTTTCAACTTTAAAAAAGAACGTGTTAGGAGCAAGGTTTTAAAAAAACGTGTTAACTGATTGTAATTATCTCAATAATTTTAAAGTTTTAATTTAATTTCAAATTTTAGTGATTATCTAAATAATCTTATCCCAATTGCTTATCATTATCTTTATATAATTCAAAAACTACAATATTACTACAAAATCTCATATCTATGTATTTCAAATTCAGAATCCACAGAAAAGAAAATAAGCCACTTGGCAATTTTAAGACAAGGTTATAGAGTATTTTAATAAAATTTTGAATTTAAAAGATATGGATATTTGAATTTGAAAATATTAGATTTCTTTTGAAAAAAATTATCATTAGCTTGAAACTTGAAACCTAAATTAATTCTTTTCCATGTTATAAAATATATTTACATATTATATAAAATATAATATTAGAAAAATAAATAATAATAATAATAATAATAATAATAATAATAATAATAATAATATCTACTCACAATTACTTACATATCCAAAAAATAATATATGTGTTGTGTACTCAAATCTCACCCCACCCCCCACCCCACCCCGTAAATGCTATTATTCTAAAATTCTAAATATAAAATGAATTAACTAAATTCATTATAAACAATGAAATTGTAGGGAAAAAAATATATTAATAAGAATAAAGAAGAATAAAGAAGAAATAAAGAAAGTAAAGAAACAAAAATAAAGAAAACGTAGGAAAAATTAGAATATTAAAGTTATAAATTTCAATAGGTTTCAAAATTTTCTCTCAATTTAAAGTTATAGATTATATAGGATAAATATGTATGGTATTTGAAAAAAAATAAGGATAAGGAAGAATAAAGAAAAATCTTTTAGCAATTTGATAAGAGATTCAAATTTGAATTTAAATAGAATTTTAATTGGAATAGAATTTCAACTTTCAAATCTTTCTTATATATCCTACTCCACCTTTTACTCCTATTATAGCTTACATCGATATAATGTAACCTGGAGAAAATATACATTAGCAGTAATAATCAAAAGTAAGGTATGATCTGCTTCTTTAATTCTATTTGTCAGTTATCATTAGAGAATTAAATGTAGGTATCATTTAATTTGAATAATTTATCATTGACGATAAGTTTGAAAAGAATTATCATTTTTATTAATTATTGATACCTGAAAAAAATATACATTAGCAGTAATCCATCAAAAGTAAGGTATGATCTACTTCTTTAATTCTATTTGTCTATTATCATTAGAGAATTAAATGTAGGTATTCTTCAAAGTTTTTGTTGTTGTTATATTGTTTACAATTAGCATTGTATTTATTTTGTGTTATAGATATAACTAAGGAACTTAAAGTTTCTACTTAAGATGTATACAAATATCTTATAAATATAAAATAAATAGTTAAACTTTTTCTTTTTAAGGTGATATGATTTAACATATTTAAAATGTTATTAAGGAACAATAAAAATTGATAGAGATAGAGTGATGAATATTGTAATAAGAGAAGATGAGGGTAAAAGTTGTGTTGGCGTAGGAGGTGGGATAGGTCCGGGGGGAGGGGGGAGGGGGTAGGCGAGGTGGTGGATCTAGGTGACATTAAGGGGTAGGGGTAGAAAACAAATATTTTTTAATAAAAAAATTTAAATTTTTTTGGGGAGTTAGAGTGAGAAGAAAGAAACTTTAAAAAATGTAAGAGGGTAGGGATAGGTGTTGGATATAGGGTAAAGAAGAAAAATGATTTTAAATTTTTTATTTTTTTTTGTTTGGGGGAGGGCGGGGTTGGGGGTAGGGGTGGGTGGGGTAAGAAAAAATTTTAATAAAAAATTAAAAAGTTAAAAAAGTAAAATTTGGCGGGATTGATGGGGTAGTGGGGTAAAGGTAGGGATGTGTGTGAGAAGGTGGGGGATGTGTGTGAGAACAGTGTTTTAGAAGATACAATATAAGTATAAACAAAATACTTATTAAAGATATTAATGCTGGAATTATGAACAATAGAATAAAGTTTAAAAGAAAAAAAAATTACATGTGTTTAGTTTTAAATCGAAAGTTGTGAAATTTAAATCGACACAATTAAATACTTTTAGTGTTTGAAATAGAATTGAAAGCTATTTTTTTCTTTTAAAAGAACATGTAGCTAGAACTGATTGATAGACTAAAAAAATTGAAAATTGAAATGAAAGGTAAGGAATATAATTACATTTCTTAACTGATTAAAATTACCAAGGTAAAAGTCCAACAACCAAATTAATAATTATTTAATATTTTATATTTTATATTTTATATTTTATTATTTTTTAAAATCAGTCAACTGATCGAAATATGGTTGAGAAAATACTAACTATTGTTCTTTTCATATCAAAATATCTAAATTAACTGCAACTGATATTAGTTATTAAATATAGCTATAATTTTCTTATTAATAATTATTGAGAAAATGGCCAAATACCCCCCCCCCAACCTTTACCCCAAATTCCAACTACACACTTATACTTTGCGGGGGGTCCTATGACCCCCCTAAACTATTTTAAAGTGGAATATTTACCCCCTTGAATGCTGACATGGCAAGAGAGTGTGTTTCACTCTCTTTAAAGAGAGTGAGAACGCTGACATGGCCAAATATTTCTTTATTTTTTTATTTATTTTTGATTATTATTATTCTTTATTCATTTTCTTCTTCTTCTTCTTCTTCAAGAACTTAATAATGACATCTTCAAGAATTTTTAATTATTATTCATTTTCTTTTCTTCTTCTTCTTCTTCTTCTTCTTCTTCTTTCTTCTTCTTCTTCTTCTTCTTCGAGAACTCAATAATGACATCTTCAAGAACTCAACAATGGCATCCAATTCAAAATTAATTTATCAAACTTACATACTCATTAACCGAATTACTGATAACGCTCAATCTACAGCTCTCGTAGGAGTGTAAAGCGGTCGTTAGCAAATATAGAACCCAACCTGGGTTGGGTGTCGATCCCACAGGGAATAGCTTGGCCAACAAGTAAGCAAGATTACTAAACTTTTGGTGCAAGTCTCGTAAAAAGGGGGGATTGTAATGTGTCACCAAAACAATTAAATAAAAGCTGAAAATAGCAAAGTAAAAGAGAAAGATTGTTACGTAAGTTGTAAACAATGAGAATTGAGGCGTTGGGGTTATGTCCACCTTCTGAGGTATACGTCTCTATTGGCTATGAGTGTGTAGAATTCTGACATGTAATTGCTTATAGAGGATTGTAGTCGATGGTAAATCCAAGCGTCTCTCGACCTAAACAAGGACTATTTCACTTTAACTCTCTCGAGCTTAAAGCGTGTCTAACGGTACGAATTCTCCAAGAGGTTAGTCCAGTTACGGCACTAGCTTTTTAATAGGAAAGGGTGTCCTACTACCTTGACATTATCTCTTTTCCAGACAAATAACTTTTCTCTCGAACAAGTTAAATGTTAGACTGGCGTATTCTTGCTTTTGCAACCGCAAAGAATGTAGATTAAGATGAAGAGAATAATGATATAAGCAATATACGTGTCTCGAACTCACAAACTCACAGCAATAGATAGTAACTCATTCGGCTTCCATAACCCCAACAGAGAAGTTTAGTTACCCATGAATGCGAAGAAAACCACAATTGACATTGTTATTATACCACAATAATGATCAATTTCGTGTAGCACAAGAGTGGTAGGCGTTAGGTGTGATTTCTTGCAGAGTAACGTTTCTCTTGTTGCGGAATTTAAGAATAGAAGAATAGACGAAAATAGAATTGATGGAAAGATTAGAAGAGTTGTAGAAAGATGATTAGCAGGTAAGAAGGTGTATAAAGATGATAGAAGATGTCTCTTTTAATCTCTAGCATGATAGGGTATTTATAATACCCGTATCCTAATCCTACTAAGCTAATGAAATAAATAACCAAATCCTACTAGACTAATGAAATCCTTAACCCAAATGTACTAGGTTAAGGTAACATTATCATAATCCTCATAAAATAATGAAATACATAACCTAATTGTACTAGGTTAATGTATCATTGTCAAAATCCAGCTTTGTGTCTGTAAGTCCCCAAAGTCTTCAGAATTTTTGTTTTAGCCCGGGACAGGTTTTCCATGCAGCAGTTTTGGTCCTTAGGCGTGTAAACTTTCTTCCCTTCCTTTGTGAGCTTTCTTTTGCGTCAAGTAAGCCATAAAATGCTGATTTTTGCATCATTTATACCTGAAACTTTACTAATCATGTTTGTTAGCTCCTTTACAGGATAAGGACTAAAAGTGCATGAAATATATAATTTGCTCTCAAAACTAGGCTAAAATATGGGCAAAATATATTGATATAGGCGCGTAAATTCGCCTATCATCAACACCCCACACTTAAAGCTTTGTTCGTCCTCGAACAAAATATCATGTCCCTCTAAACATCAACTTAGGGTTTCACAGCAACAACACAAAATATTCGTCAAGTCAAGCACAACAATTATCAACAAAGAGTAGTTTTCCGATCATTAGTAGAAATAGTTTAACCTCTAGCATAGACTCGTGATGGTAGTCAACTCATATTCAAAGGTTAAGGCACAAAGAATCATACATGACTACCCAAAACTCATCAACCATGTGTGTCTCACAATATATTACCCATAATCACTCACAAGTATAGCATATTTTTCAAACATGGGTATCAAAATATCCTTGCTCTCGCTCTCACAAAGAATTCATATGAAGCGACTGATGACCATAGGCTTGCCCTTAGTGTAATGCTCCACTAAATGTCAGAATGTTAAGATTAGGATCAAGTAGGTCTTTTGATGGTTGTAATGTAGGCTAAGGGACGGGTAGGACTATTTTGGCCAAGAATAGTGACTAAGTTCCTAAGCGCTTTAATACATCACTTTGTATTATTGACACTTTTTTCTTTCAACCTTTCTTTTTTTTTTCTTTTGTTATACCACCCTTGTTCTCCTCTTTTATTTTTCAATTTTAAGCACAACTCGCTTTTCAGCTTTCTTTTCCTTTTTCTTTTCACAACATACCTCTTATGATAGCTCTTTCTTTTTCATAACACATTCAAGCACCATTACAATTTATAGCATCATACTCACCCAATTTCCTCTTATGTTGTCACATGACTTTTTCACTTTAAAGCACTTAGGAGTTTGGATCAAATTACGGTCTTGAAAGAAATGGATTAGGCTTACATACAAGGTTGTTAAAGAAATAGGCTAAAGTCTCAAAAGGGTTTAACTAGGATGATGTCCATGGGTAGGTAAAACTGAAGGTAAACAAATATAGGTTGTCAAAGAAATGCCTAAATCATATCCTAAACTTACACTCCTTATTTTCGCTTTGCATACATACCGGGCAAGTTCTAGCATCAGCCACATACATAGAATATACTATTATCTCACACACACAAGGCATATGGTCGACTTGCTTGGAAGTAATATAGACTCTCGACCCAACAAGTGAAGGAATTGAACCACACAATATCACATAATGAGTCACAACTAGAGCCTAAACGTCTCAATAGTCACAATTGTAGCACATACTCTTGTTATAATCTCATGCTGCCTATCAAAATAATTTCATGCGAAGCTAGAAAAAAAATTTACTACTTAAAAAAAATGAAACAAAAAAAAAGCAAGCAAACATAGATGCGATAGAGAAGTATAGCATACGATACCGCCACCCCACACTTAAACGGGACACTGCCCTCAGTGGAAAATAAATACGAGAAACCTGGTTAGTCGGACTCTTCCTCATTGTCGGGGGTCATACCCCCTTCGTCAGAATCATCATAAGAGTCGTCGTCAGAGTTCTCCTCCTCGTCAGAGTCTGGCAAGCGTCGATCGTCATCAGTCGGCACATCATCATCTAGAGGTTCCTCAAAGTATACGCCCACTCCACACATCTCTCGTGCATGCATGTTCATGGGATAGTCGTGGTCCAGCTGTTGGAGCTCTGCAGCTGTTGGAACACGACCTCCGCTCATCATTGTAAACCTCATCATGCCGTACATATGGCGGGAGAAACTCTCATCCCGAGCATGTCTCTCTGCCGTAGTAAGGGTGATGCCATGTGTTGATTCAGCATCTTTGACCTTTGTGAGGTCAACCTTCTTCGGATTGTGTGGGAGTTTATGATCAGCTGGTTCCTCTTCGATATCCTCCTTCCGCAAGATTGCTGTCAACAAATTGCCAAATGTGAAATGGGACCTTTTGTGGAGTCTGGCCTTCCTCATGGTAGATCGAATGATTGCCCCAAAGTTGATAGGGACATTCGTCATCAAAGCATAGACCAAACACACTCTATCTCTCGATATCTTGGTGTATTGAGTCCCAGGAATAAGACATGAGTTGACAATGCGCATCCAGATTCTTGCTTCCCTATTTAGTGGAGCATAGGGGAAGGTGTTGTGTCGGCCGGTTTCTTTATGTCTGCCCCACCTTGCCATTGATCTGCTTCCACAAAGCGTGTGTCGTATTACTCTATAAGGAGGCCTGTTGTACAGATCTTTGAATGGTGTTGTGTCGATCGAAGGTAAACCAAGAAAAGAGTTGATCCAGTTCGCGGTGAGCTGTAACACCTGGCCCCGAATTTTGACTTCATTGCCTGTTGTTTTTGGCGACCAGTTGGCATAAAACTCTCTTGTTAGATCAAGATTACACTCTCCCATGTCGCGGAAGATGAAATCCAACTTCAAAGCCATTATTTTTGCCAACATACGCGGCTCCTTCTTTGCTAAGGTATCCTTGTTGATCAAGTCGACGTGCACATATTTTCTTTCTTTGTTGCTGTTGTACCATGCTTTGGCTTCTTCCTCAAGAACCCATTTTATTTCGAACATTCTGCGTGGTAGTTGTGCTGAGGATGATTCTCGTTGGTCTTTTCGACTTCTCTTCTTGCCCTTTTGGGAAGTGGTCGCCTTCTCCTTGCCTTGCCTCGCTTTAGGTGCCATTGTACCTGAGACTAGAAATAGTGTTAGATGCAGCACAGTATCACCTGATACAATCTATAAGCAAGCATTAGGGGTACCACCCCACACTTAGTTTTGTTAACACAAATCAGTGAGGTGAAAGTATTCGATTTACTCAGATTTCGTCGAGATACGTTTTAGGATTGTATTCCGACAAGAAAATCAGCAATGCATCACTTACTTGCAGCCATTGGACTACTTTCATGGTAGATATAGCAACACTACTATATAGGGGTTACCACATTGAATCATTATTTTTACAACAATCACAACCTCCTAAGTCGGTAGGCACTATAAGTCTTATCCCTATGACCGAGATAGTCTAACATGTAAGTATCCAAACAACAATCTTAAGCAATATTCATAGCCATAGCAATTCCGCAAATATCATAACAATGCTATTGAAACCAAATTCAAGTCAGAAACAAGTCAAGATTTTCCTACGTATATGTTCACTCACATGATTTTGCAACAACAATCCAAACACATGAACATCACCAACAATCTTATATAATTTAGCAATTAATAATGGCCATAGCAACGTAGTACTTACGAGAAATAGATGAAGAATAAGAGAGTACTTACTTGCTTGAAACTTGTGGAGATGGTTTTGTGAACTGGAAGAGCAAAAGAAGAAAATTTTTTTTAGAAGATTTGGAAGAGTATGCGGCGCTTTTAGGGTATTTTCTATTGTGGTTGTGTTATAAAACTAAGTCTCCTTTATATAGGAAGAGTATGGGTCGGGTTATGACCCATTTACAATCGGTTTTGGAGACAAAAATCATACATATGCGGTGCATTGTCTATGGCATAATGGGACATATGCGCCGCATAGTCTATGGCATTTGTAGACATATGCGGCGCATTGTCTATGGCATAATGGGACATATGCGCCGCATAGTCTATGGCATATGAGATACTGAGACTAAATGCCATAGCATAGGCGGCGCATAGTCAAAAGCATACCTAGGAATAGGCGGCGCATAGTGTATAGCACACTAGATTACGAGACCTTAGGCTATAGGATAGGTTGTGCATCGTTCGTGGCCTAGTTTTACCAAGGCCTAGCCTTCCTCTAAGCCTATTTTGGCGTGAGAAAGGCTCAATCCATAGCCTTATGCATCACCCTTCCTAACTTACCAGCTTTACCATACAATGCATCCAAATCGTCAATTGAAATCAATCTCCTCGTTGACTACTTCTTGCACCTATATTCGCTCAAACAAATGAAAACGATTAGTACGATGGGTTGCCTCCCACCAAGCGCCTTAGTTTTGGTCGTGGCACGACTCTTATTTTTGGATTTTTCATTTATCAAAATCAAATCAAGTACTAGAAGAAACAATAAGACGATAAAACGATAAAACGATGGGTTGCCTCCCATCTAGCGCCTTATTTATTGTCGTGGCTCGACGTAGTAATCTCGAGTATTTAGACTTCGTCGAGATAAGTGATGGCCATATCAGTCATCGAGTCAAGAGGACCGATATAAGGCTTAACACGTTGGCCATTCACTTTGAAGACAACACCCTTATTGCCTTCCAATTCGACTACTCCAGACGAGTAGACTTGGATAACTTTAAATGGACCAGACCACTTAGATTTTAACTTACCTGGGAAGAGTTTAAATCTGGAGTTGAAGAGTAGTACCATATCACCCTTTTGGAAGTTTCGTCGAACAATCCGCTGATCATGATACTTCTTCATCCGCTCTTTGTATAAATCCGATCTTTTATATGCATGGAGACGGAACTCATCTAATTCGTTCAGCTGCTCCAACCTCAGATTCTTCACATCATCCCAATTCAGATTCAAGTGCTTCAATGCCCACAATGCCTTGTATTCAAGATCGATGGGTAGATGACAAGCCTTCCCATAAACTAGTTGATAAGGAGACATGCCAATGGGTGTCTTGAATGCAGTCCTATATGCCCATAGTGCATCATCTAGCTTTCGAGACCAATCCTTCCTATTTGCATTAACCGTCTTTGCAAGGATTTGCTTAATCTCGCGATTGGAAACCTCTACTTGTCCACTAGTTTGGGGATGATAAGGCGTAGCTACCTTGTGTTGCTTGACACCATACTTAGCCAATACAGATTTGAATAGCTTGTTGCAAAAGTGAGATCCTCCATCACTTATGATAGTACGAGGTACTCCAAAGCGAGAGAAGATATTCTTCTTTAAGAACGCTACAACACGCTTTCCTTCGTTGTCGGCCAATGCTACAGCTTCAACCCATTTCGAAACATAATCCACAGCAACCAAGATGTACTTCATTCCAAACGAATTCACGAATGGACCCATGAAATCAATACCCCACACATCAAAGAGTTCTACCTCCAGAATTTTGGACATGGGCATTTCATGGTGTTTTGAAATAGCACCTTGACGTTGGCATTGGTCACACCTTCTCACATAGTCGTATGCATCTCTGAATATCGAAGGCCAATAATAACCACTTTGCAATACTTTTCTTGTCGTTCGATTGCCTGCATGATGTCCTCCAACTTGCGAAGTGTGGCATGCTTCCAATATAGTAGGCACTTTTTCATGGGATATACATCGTCGAATGATTCCATCCGCGCATCTTCGAAACAAATAAGGTTCATCCCAATAGTAGTGCTGAACGTCATGCATGAATTTCCTTCTTTGGTGGTAAGATAAATTAGCAGGTATCACATTACTCTCTACGAAATTTGCAAAGTCGGCATACCATGGTACTTTCTCTATTTTTGTCGTTAATATCTCCTCGTCAGGGAATGCATCATCAATCTGAATTTCAGGTTGCGCCACATGTTCATTCTCAAGTCTAGATAGGTGATCAGCCACTTGGTTCTCGCAACCTCTTCTATCTTTGACTTCGAAATCAAACTCTTGCAGCAGCAATACCCATCGAATCAACCTTGGTTTGGCATCCTTGTTCGTCATTAGATACCTAAGAGCTGCATGGTCTGTATGGACGATCACCTTAGTACCCAATAGATAGGCACGAAACTTCTCAAACGCATATACAACCGCTAGGAGCTCTTGTTCAGTAACAGTGTAGTTCCTTTGGGCTTCATTTAGGACCTTACTCGCATAGTAGATAGGATGAAATAATTTCTCCTTTCTTTGTCCAAGAACAGCACCAACGGCTACACCACTAGCATCGCACATAACCTCAAACGGGAGCGTCCAATCTGGTGCTACCATGATAGGGGCTTCAATGAGTTTTCCTTTAAGGCATTCGAATGCCTTTAAGCAATTGTCATTAAAGTCAAACTTCGCATCTTTCTCCAATAGTTTGCACAATGGACTAGAAATTTTGTAAAAGTCTTTGATGAATCTACGATAGAAACCAGCATGGCCAAGAAAACTACGAACTCCCTTCACCGAAATTGGAGGCGGTAGCTTCTCTATTACCTCTATTTTTGCTCGATCAACCTCTATTCCACTTTCAGAGATCTTGTGCCCAAGAACGATTCCTTCTTTTACCATGAAGTGGCACTTCTCCCAATTCAGCACAAGATTGAACTTTACACATCTTTGCAATGTCATGCTCAAGTTTGCCAAACATGCTTCAAAAGACTCACCGACAACTGAAAAGTCATCCATAAACACCTCCAAAGTGTCTTCAACCATATCAGAGAAAATAGACATCATACAACGTTGAAAGGTGGCTGGTGCATTACACAACCCGAATGGCATGCGTTTGAAGGCAAAAGTACCATATGGGCATGTAAACGTTGTCTTCTCTTGGTCTTCTGGAGCAATACAAATCTGATTATAACCTGAATAACCATCCAGGAAGCAAAACCATCCTTTCCCTGCTAATCGATCTAGCATTTGGTCCATAAATGGCATGGGGAAGTGATCCTTGAGTGTCCAAGAATTCAGCTTGCGGTAGTCCATGCATACTCTCCATCCAGTAACGGGCCTGAGTGGAATAAGCTCATTCTTTGCATTCGCGACCACCGTCATTCCTCCTTTCTTGGGAACACATTGTACAGGACTTACCCATGTACTATCAGAGATAGGATATACAACTCCTGCGTCTAACCACTTGATAATCTCCTTCTTCACCACTTCTTGCATAGGTGGGTTTAAACGTCTTTGATGTTCAATGGTGGGTGTGCACTTTTCTTGAAGCTGAATTTTATGTGTGCAAATCCCATGTGGAATACCAATAATATCCGCAATGGTCCATCCAATGGCTCTAATATACTTGCGTAAGATCGCAATAAGAGTTGCAACTTGTTGCTCACCCAAATCGGCTGCCACTATGACTGGAAGTGTGTTTCCGCTTCCTAAGAATGCATACTTCAAATGACTTGGCAGCTCCTTTAATTCTAGTGTGGGTGGTTCTTCAAGAGATGGCTTGGCTGGTGGTGTGGGTCAATTCTTGAGATCAAGATCCAGCTTCTTGGGAATATAGCGATATGTCCCTAATCTCGATAAAGCACAAATAGCTTCTTCAGAAATTTCAGCATCCTCATTCTCTCCTTTCATGAGCAAAGCCTCCAAAGGATCATCAAGAATTTGCTCTTCTTCAAGTCGTTCTTTCTCATCATCAAAGACAACATCAGCCACAGAAAATACACTCAGATCTTTGGGTTGCTTCATTGATTTGCAAACATCAAATCGAACCACTTCGTCATTTATTCGGAATGAAAGTTCATTAGCTCTCAAATCAATGAGCACACTTCCTGTAGCAAGGAAAGGGCATCCCAAGATTATGGGAACCTCTGAATCTGCTTCACAATCCAAGATGACAAAGTCTGCTGGAAAGATAAATGAAGAAACCTTTACCAAGACATCACATAGAATACCAACCGGTCGTTTTACCGACCTATCCGCCATAACAAGCCTCATGTTAGTTGGTGTAGGATCTCCTAACCCCAACTTCTTGTAGATCGATAATGGCATCAAGTTGATGTTGGCTCCTAGGTCACATAATGCTTTGGCAAAGTTCAAAGATCCGACGGTGCAAGGAATAGTGAAAGCACCGGGGTCGACCTTCTTTTGAACTATCGATCGGGTAGCAATTGCACTACAATGATGTACATCATCCTTCAGCTCATAACTTGCTGCCCTCTTCTTAGTCAAAAGATCTTTCATAAACTTTGCATACCCAGGCATTTGTTCAAGTGCCTCTACCAATGGAACATTAATGGTCAGCTGCTTCAACATAGTCATAAATTTGCTGAACTTAGTGTCATCCGCCACCTTCTTCAATCTTTGGGGAAAAGGTGGTGGTGGGTATGGAAGTGTTCTCTCCATGGCTTTCTTCTCCTCTTGCTTCCGTTTTTTCATTTTTTCAGGTTGCACGTCACTGGGCGTGACATCCTTGACGTCAGGATTGGTTGTTGCGGCATCTTCTCCTTTTACGTTATCATCCATGTCCGCAACTTCGTCAACCACTTGCTTGCCTTTTTCTGAAGGTTCCAGCACCTTACCACTTCTGGTAGTGATGGTCATGCATGACCCATCATTCCTTGGGTTTTGCACAGTATCGCTAGGTAAAGTGCCAGCCTTTCTTTGATTGAGTGCTGCTGAAAGTTGGCTCAGTTGCTGCTCTATTTGCTTGATTGAAGTGGAATGAGAATCAACTAGTTGTTTCATGGAGGACAAATCATTAATTACCTCAGTAACTCCCGCGTTCGTTGTTTCCACTCCTTTCAATAATTTAGCCATCATGTTTTCCATACTTCCAGAATTAGATGTGGTGGTATCACGTCTACCAGGGGGAATATATACACCACTCTTTTCATTGTTTTTTCTCCAACTACCTTGGTCCTTGTTTCCAGAATTATCATAATAGTTCCGACCTTGGTTTCCTTGGGTATTCCCACGGAAACCCCCCTGATTGTTCAAGTAGTTGGCCTCCTCTTCCGAATCAGATTCGTCTCTTCCTTTTAGCGCCACAGCTTTCACTTTTTCGGTCTTCCCTGATAATAAATGCTTTGTCAGAAGATCCACTTGCGTTTTCATGTGCGCTAAATCTTGATCACGTTCTTCTTGTCTTCTTCTTTGGTCTGCAGTCATGCCTATGGATAAAGTGGGGCTTGCTACCTCAGAATCCCTGGTATGCCAAGCTCTACTTAGTTTCGTCATGCGATCTAGCATATTGCTTGCTTGACCAAAGGTGAGGTCCATAAATGATCCTCCAGCCGCATTATCCACCACTGGTTTAGTTATTGAATTCAAGGCTCTGTATAGTATCTCCATTAGGTGAACATTAGTCATATGATGGTTTGGACACCTCGCTAGCTTTGTCTTGAACCTCTCCCATGTTTCATGAAGAGCTTCAGTGGGAAGCTGACGAAAGTTGCTGATTTCATCTCTCAATTGTGCTCTTTTGGATGGCGGAAAGAATCTTTCTAGGAAAGCGTCTCTCAATTGCCTCCAATTTGTAATAGAGTCAGGAGTCATCCCATTCAACCATAGTGTTGCCTCCCCAGATAGAGACAATGGAAATAGACGTAATCGAATTGCATTCTGACCAACACCAGGATTGTCAAAAGACTTGCATGTAGAAATAAAGTTGATGAGATGCATATTCGGATCATCGCCTGCTAGTCCACCAAACAATCCCTTGAGTTGCAATAACTGAATCATGGTGCTTGTGATGTTGAACTTGGCTCCGGGCGCTAATGGTGGTGGAATTATAGCTCCAGTGGCTCCGGCACCATCAAGATCATCATCATCATCGTCGAAAGCTGGCTGCATAGCTTGGCGTTCAGGCCTAAACCTAGCTTGACGATCTCTTCTGTTGGCAGGTATTGCGATCTCAGCGGCATGCCTAGGGTTTAGTAGCTCGTCATCACCTAGATCCTCATCGTCAGGATTTGGTGCTCGTGCAGGGTTATCAATGTTCTGCTGTTGAACCTGGGCTGCGGCAAGGGCAACCAATCTTGCTTGTTCCTGTTGGGCAGCCATCCTTGCGATTTCAGCTTGTGCTTCCATTCTACCAATGCGTTGTGGTTCAGGATTGATTGGTAATAACGGTTGACCAGAACTTCGAGTATGGGGCATGCACTAAAATAAAAACCTGCAGTAGACAAAAACAAAAACTAAAAGTAAAAGTACGAGAATCTTTGACCAAAGGGTCTAGTAATTTTCACGAACTTAATTGACACTTGTACTCCCCGGCAGCGGCGCCAATTTTTTATAACGCTCAATCTACAGCTCTCGTAGGAGTGTAAAGCGGTCGTTAGCAAATATAGAACCCAACCTGGGTTGGGTGTCGATCCCACAGGGAATAGCTTGGCCAACAAGTAAGCAAGATTACTAAACTTTTGGTGCAAGTCTCGTAAAAAGGGGGGATTGTAATGTGTCACCAAAACAATTAAATAAAAGCTGAAAATAGCAAAGTAAAAGAGAAAGATTGTTACGTAAGTTGTAAACAATGAGAATTGAGGCGTTGGGGTTATGTCCACCTTCTGAGGTATACGTCTCTATTGGCTATGAGTGTGTAGAATTCTGACATGCAATTGCTTATAGAGGATTGTAGTCGATGGTAAATCCAAGCGTCTCTCGACCTAAACAAGGACTATTTCACTTTAACTCTCTCGAGCTTAAAGCGTGTCTAACGGTACGAATTCTCCAAGAGGTTAGTCCAGTTACGGCACTAGCTTTTTAATAGGAAAGGGTGTCCTACTACCTTGACATTATCTCTTTTCCAGACAAATAACTTTTCTCTCGAACAAGTTAAATGTTAGACTGGCGTATTCTTGCGTTTGCAACCGCAAAGAATGTAGATTAAGATGAAGAGAATAATGATATAAGCAATACGTGTCTCGAACTCACAAACTCTCAGCAATAGATAGTAACTCATTCGGCTTCCATAACCCCAACAGAGAAGTTTAGTTACCCATGAATGCGAAGAAAACCACAATTGACATTGTTATTATACCACAATAATGATCAATTTCGTGTAGCACAAGAGTGGTAGGCGTTAGGTGTGATTTCTTGCAGAGTAACATTTCTCTTGTTGCGGAATTTAAGAATAGAAGAATAGATGAAAATAGAATTGATGGAAAGATTAGAAGAGTTGTAGAAAGATGATTAGCAGGTAAGAAGGTGTATAAAGATGATAGAAGATGTCTCTTTTAATCTCTAGCATGATAGGGTATTTATAATACCCGTATCCTAATCCTACTAAGCTAATGAAATAAATAACCAAATCCTACTAGACTAATGAAATCCTTAACCCAAATGTACTAGGTTAAGGTAACATTATCATAATCCTCATAAAATAATGAAATACATAACCTAATTGTACTAGGTTAATGTATCATTGTCAAAATCCAGCTTTGTGTCTGTAAGTCCCCAAAGTCTTCAGAATTGTTGTTTTAGCCCGGGACAGGTTTTCCATGCAGCAGTTTTGGTCCTTAGGCGTGTAAACTTTCTTCCCTTCCTTTGTGAGCTTTCTTTTGCGTCAAGTAAGCCATAAAATGCTGATTTTTGCATCATTTATACCTGAAACTTTACTAATCATGTTCGTTAGCTCCTTTACAGGAAAAAGGACTAAAAGTGCATGAAATATATAATTTGCTCTCAAAACTAGGCTAAAATATGGGCAAAATATATTGATATAGGCGCGTAAATTCGCCTATCATCAATTACCATACCAAGAATCATCGTTCTCATGAAATGAAACATAAACTTCCAATAATGTTCTATACACACTTTGTGGAATCTTAAAATCTGTTAACTTTACATCGATTGAATTTTCAATTTCAAACCATAAACCATCATTCAAATCTACATTTCTTGAAATTGAAACAATCAAATCAACACCATAATCAAAATCAACACCAAATTTTTTTCACAATCATAAATTCAACATCAATTTTTATAATTGAGAAATTAAAAAAAAAAAAAAAAAAGGAACGCTCTACCAGTCGAGCAACACAGATATGATGCACGCAGTAAATCCTCCCAAAAGCCATCTTTTCCTGTCCAGGTCACCACAATTTACTAGTTACTACATCCATTAAAACTGCAGCTTCGACAACTGAACGGATTGAAGTTGAAAATATTAATTTGGTAAAGTTAAAATCATAGCCAAAAATTAAAGAAAAAATAATAGATAAGAAGATATCAACACGAGCTATGCGATTACGAGAATTTGGCTGAAAAGAAAAATCTATAATGAACTTTGCAATTTTCCTTCTTCCTCATAAAATTGACAAATAACGTAAAACCTTCTCTTTCTTTTTCAATTGATCACTGGAAAGAAAAAGCACGAAGAAATTTCCAAAAAAAAACAATTTGCCCAGCATCATTCACTGCAGACTAACATTTTCCTAACTTCCGTCAGAAGAGGTCATCATGACTGAGTGGTCCATTTTGAAGTTCTGAAAATAGCAAGAGTGGAAAGTGAAGAAATGGGTGAAAAACAAAGTGAAATGAAAATTAAAGAAAAGAATTTTTTGAGAAAGAATTGCCATAGAAGTGGTGCAATGAAAGAGAATAGAAAATGAAAAAAAGTTAAATAATTGATTTTTTAGAGTAAAAAAAGAAAAAATAACATGTTAATGACGTGGCAAGAAAAAATGACGTGGCGATGACGTGACAGCTGCCTGAAACAATGTCTGGGCATGAACTTTTAAGAGGATAAATATTCCGCTTTAAAATAATTCAGGGGGGTAAATATTTCACTTTAAAATAGTTCAGGGGGATCATAGAACCCCCGCAAAGTATAAGTGTGTAGTTGGGATTTGGGGTAAAGGTTGGGGGGTATTTGGCCATTTTCTCATAATTATTTCAAATATTTCATGGACTTTTGAAATGGATACTTTTGAAATATGTCAATATAATGCAACAAAAATTGATTAACCTTATAGTTCGAAAATGAATAAGCTTAATATTTTTTCAATGAATATTTTTTAAAAAATATTCCGCACATCGCGCGGGTACCTATACTAGTATTTATTTAGGGAAAATTAATTAAATAAACTTATTAGATTGTTTATTACAAGTTATAGCAACTCTTTTTAGTTTTCAAGTTATAACAACTTTCATTTAAAAAAAAATAATAATAATAATATTTTATATATTGTTCATTCTTTAAAAAAAAACATATCAAAATCATTACAGAAAAGAAAAATATAGATTTAATATAATTAAAATGCAATATTCCTTCCTTAAATATAGATAAACTTAAATAACAATATCCCTTCCTTAAATATAGTTAATAGTAACTAATAGATACCAATCACACCACTATTCTCTCTTTAACCATTTTTCACACCACTATTCTCTCTTTAATCATTTTTTCTCCATTTTTAAACAATTTAAATTTTTTTTCACCTTCATATACATTCGTGTTTTTTTCTATTAGAAATTATTATTTCAATAAAAAGCTTCCACAAATTGTTGTTGTTTATACAATGTTTGAATATTTTTATTGAGAAAAAACGTTCAATAGTCTGCAAAAAAAAAAAATGAGACACACAAATATGAATTGTGCTAATTTGCACTCAATCATGATATATCATGAAGAAAGATGGAAAGCCTCAGGTATATCTTGGTTATTAACTTTGATATTTTGCATTAATTCTTTTTCTTTTCTTTCTGAAATATATATTGTCTAATTATTGATCAAAAAAAGACATTCAGAGAAAAAGTTAATATTATTTTTTTTATTTTTTTTAATTATGTGATGTTGACATGTTGATTATTCACGAGAACGTGGTGGAAAGTCACAAAAAAAATTGTTCAATCAATTTATAGGTGTATGATTATTGGTTGTCAAATGTATATGATTATTGGTTGTCAAATGTTTTCATTCGGTTATAGTACATTCAGTGACCCACTATGATATTATATTTATTGTTTTAGTAATATTTTTTATTTTTTTATTTTTTTATTTTATTGATGTGTATGTTTTGGCAGTATTAAAATATGTTGAAATGATCAACTTTCATATGTTTATCATTTTTTTATTTTTTTTATGTGTATGTTTTGTGAATTTTAAAATATGAATTTTTTAATTACATATCGTTACTGATTATTGAGTATTAGTTACTTAACATATCTGTATTATATTTGCAGGTAGACTTAAAGATTTTTCTATAGATGAAATTATGTATGATGCAAATACCAAGTGTAAAGAATTGCTAAATGCAATAGCAAAACAACTCAAGATCGACATCAACTTAATTCAAATTTGAGATTAAGTTCTTGATTGATAGATTCCCACCAATGATCATACACAATGATACAAGAGTCATGATGTATCTAGATCGAAAAAAGATTGTTATCAATAATCATACATAATGATAAAGTCATGTTAAACTTTTGTTATGTTTCTGCATGATGTTTTCAGATATTAAAATATGTTTTTGTTGATTTTATAAAAACAATATCATCTTTAGATTCAATAACATAAATTTTTGTTTCTGAAATTGTAGACTCAATATGTTATATATGTATATTGAAAAATATAAGTAGATAACTGATAATTAAATATTAAAATACATAATTTCAGACATCTGATATCAATTTTAAGATTTAAAGAAAAACTTATATCAATTTTAAACCAAAAAAATACTTGATATAAGTAAAATACAGTGGAATACAATTTATATCGCAAAGTATAAGTTCGCGAAAGCAATAATTTTAAGTTATTTTATATCAAATTTAATACAAAAGATCATTCCCATTAAGTAAGAAAAAATAATTACCATTGTATGCAATTTGCAAGATAAATCATATATTATGTTTTAATGAAATATGAATAAAAAAATCAATTTGCAAATTTATTAATGTGGCAAAATGAATATACAAGAGTAACAAAATCAAGATAATAATTAACAACATAAAAAGATGTTTTGGATATAAAATATCCTATTTGGAGTAGAATCAATTTTTTATTTTTCAGACATGAATCAAGAAAAAAAAGAAGAAAAATACACTAAATTGAAGAAACTTTAAATCCGAATGAAGAAATGAATGTTGGAAAATCCAACTTCATACACATGAATATGAAAAGAATAGAAAAAAAAATATATGAAAATGAAGATAAATTAGTGGTTGAAAAAAACTTTTATCAATAAAGTTGATTTGGAAATTTTGTAAACATTGGACTACTAAGTTAATTAATAAAGTTAAAAAAAAAAAAGTCAAATATCATGTATAAATATAAAAAAAATATCTTTACTATAGTTGATTCCTTAATTTGAGAACAAATTATGAAACTTAATTAACAAAATAAAAATCAAGATATAATGATTGATACCAACAATAACACTTGCCATAATTATCAAAAGATTTAATGAAGAGTGATAACTATTAAAGGCTATAAATAAGGATATATTTGAATAATAAATATGAAAAAAATATTATTTAATATTTTAAAAAATAGTTTAAAGAAGATAAATTAGTGGCTGAAACTAACTTTTATTGGTAAAGTTGATTTGAAAATCCTGTAAACATTGGCCTACCAAGTTAATTAATAAAGTTAACAAAAAGTCAAATATCATGTATAAATGTAAAAAAAATATGCTTACCATATTTGATTCCTTAATTTGAGAACAAATTATGAAACTTAATTAACAAAATAACGAAAAGATATAATTGTTGATACCAATAGTAACACTTGCCATAATTATCAAAAGATTTAATGAAGAGTGATAACTATTAAAGGTTATAATAAGGATATATTTGAATATTAAATATGAAAAAAATGCTTTTTTTAATATTTTTAAAAAATAATTTTTTATGAGTAAAAGATCTTGTGTAAATAATAATGAGTTTTAAAAGTTTTATTGGAAGTTGGTAAAAGCTAAAAGAACTTGCGTCTGATTTTAGCTAAAAATACTCAGTAAAATGTGAATATTTTTTGGAATAAAGTTAAAACTAAGAAATCAGTTCTTTTTTAAATTTAGAAGATGTTAAAAAAGGTAAAGATATAAGAATTCTATTGGTAATTAAAGACAGTAAAACATGAAAAAGTCTAGAAGCAAGTTAATTATTCAAGTTAATAAAAAGTAAAAAATCAGTTCTTAACTTTAAAAAATATATTTACCATATATGACTCCTTGAATTGTGAATGAACTTTAATAATTAATTATTAAAAAAAAAAATATTGATACCTTAACTTGCCATAATTATCCAAAGCTTTAATTAAGAGAGATAAATGTTAAATGCTAAATATAAGGAAAGAATATAAATAATAAATATTAAAAAAACTGAATTTTGAACAATTAATTAAAATATTTTTTTTTCAAAAGTTGCTATAGCTTGTAATTATTTCCTTAGTCTGATAATTATTGAAAAGTTATGCTATAACTTGCAATAAACAATCTAATAAGTCTATTTGGGATAATTTTCACATTTATTAATGTCACAAATTAAAGTAGTACTAATCTACCAGAAAATAAATGGGCTTGGAGTCTTTGGACTTGGGTCTTTAATTGTTGAGTCAACATATAAACTAACGGACAAATCACAAAGTATACTATTTAAGAATTAATATAACAAAATATATTGATAGTTTCAACTTTTCAAAATATACGAATAAAAAACTATCAAAATCTATCAAATAAGGTTTAGAAAAAAGGTAGGACAAAATTCAAACCCATGATTTACGTTGACACTTCACAATGTTGATCTCTTTCCTTTTAACTCTGAAAGTTTGTTTTTCAATTTTCCTATTCACTCAAAGAAGATACATAAGTTATTTTCTTAAAAAATTTATATTAAAATTTTGTGAATTATACAAGTATTTACATGCTTGTATTTAATTTTATATTTTAAAAATAAGATGTTGTAGTAATATTTTGAAAATTAAGTAGTTATTTTTTTAATATAAAATTATATTAGCTTTATCTTTATTTTAAAATTAATAGCAATAAAATATTTTAAATATTTTGAAAATATTTTGATAGAAAATGGTATGAAAATTGACATGAAGTTTATATTTTAATTGATATACGTTAATGAAAATGGTATAAAAATTGATGTTTGGAATGATTATTTAATTACCTTGTTGAAAGCATTGTATGAAAATGGTATAGAAAATGGTATGACGTATATATTTTAATTGATATACACCAATTGAAATGGTATAGAAACTGGCGTTTGGAATGATTAGTTAATTACATTGTTGAAAATATTATATAAAATATAAGAAATCACTTTTTGAATCGATTTTATTTCGTTAATACATCAATTTCCATATTGATACATCAATTATTATAGAATTCAGGTACCATAAAATTATTGATACACCAATTTCTATACAGTTTAGACACGATAGAATTATTGATACATTATGTCATACTCGATTTTTACCTAAAGTCAAAACGAGCACGACATTATAGACTCTAAAAGAATAAATTATGTACAGAGTCGCCACCTAATTTTTAAGAAAAAATAGGAAACCTATTTATTTATTAACAAGTATGACTTGATTCTAATCTACGAAACCAATTTAGATTCTAGGTAAGGGTTCAAATTATTTCGAAGAAAAGGGGTTAGGCACCCTTCAGAATTCACAAATATGGTTCCCGACCAGACGCAGACTATTAAAAGATAAAGAAAAAAATCAATGTTTGTAATTTCAAATATATGCATTACATATGATGTCGTAAAATATATATACAAAAGTATATTAGTGTATGTATGCAAAGAATAGACTAAATCAAATAAAGAAAACTTGTTTTAAAGAAAAGACTACCTAATATTATTAGTATAAAAAATGTGAATTATTTGATTAAATATCTAAATCAATTTTAATATAAATATTAACGACATAAAATTGCCTAACGCGTGGTGAGGATTGCTTAAATAAAGAATATCCCACCCAACACCCCAAAAAATAAAATTTTCACTATAATCACTATTTGTACAAGTGTAAGAATATAAAATACAAGCATAAAAATTAAAATCTTCTTTGCATGCCATTCTCGATAAATATTCTCAATAACCTGTATAAACACTTATAGTAAAATGTTAGTAACAAATAAACAACTATCAAAATAAATTGAGAA
Source organism: Capsicum pubescens (assembly GCA_030864215.1). Lineage (NCBI taxonomy): Eukaryota > Viridiplantae > Streptophyta > Magnoliopsida > Solanales > Solanaceae > Capsicum > Capsicum pubescens. Next base: position 268,702,899 of record CM061544.1, on the reverse strand, counting down.
CGCATGTGTACATATATGTATAAAAAATATAATTTTTCATTAAAAGGTGAGCTCAGATTGGATTTTAAATGTGACATGGCTACGAGGTAGTTGTTGATTTATTAGCCGTCCTAAATCGTCTTGTCAAGATACGAATCACAAAATTTTTTGCGTTATAAAAATTTCGTCATCGCTCAAATTTATTTATTACGTATTTATACACATAATATCCATCTTTTATTTAGCAGGCCTCGAAAATCAACGAAAAATTTCTTCATCAGTCAAATTTATTTTTATTACATATTAATATACGTAATATCCGTCTTTTATTTGTGCAGGCCTCAAAAATTGATGAAAAATTTCTTCATCGACCAAGTATTAATACTATTTCCAAACCCAATATTCAATAAAACCAACAAAATAGTACTCCTTCTGTTTAAAAAAGAATGACCTACATACTTTCCTTTTTAGTCTGTTTAAAAAAAATGACCCTTCTTCTTTTTTGACAATACTTTAATTTTAACTTTCCACATGACATGTTTAGGACCACAAAATTAAAAGGCATTTTGATACATTTAATACAATTTTAATTCAAGGCCAGAAGATTCAAAAAATTTCTTTATTTTCTTAAATTTTGTGTCAAATCAAAATAAGTTTGTTTTTTTTTTAAATGGAGGGAGTGGTACAAAAGTAAATGGCATAAAATCAACAACCGCCTGTAGCCAACGATGACACAATAAATCCACTAGAAGTCCTTTAGAAAGTACATGAAACCAATTGATAACAATATAATATTATTAACAAAAATAAGACAGTAAATGGACAAACTAATTTTCAATGAAAATAAAATTTGAGCTTATAACAAAACAATCAAAGCAAAAGCAAACAATGGCGAAATTTAAAGCAAATAACCAAACTCAAACACGTTCACTAAAAAATTGAGGGGTCGTTTCGTAGTGTATAAGATTAATGTTAAATAAGATATATTAGTGATACTTATATTATTAATGTAAATATTAGTAATGCTGATATTAATTATGCAGATATTATTTTTACGCAGTGTTTAATTTGATGTATTAATAATATTATATATTAAAATAAATTTTATAAAAAAATATTTGTTTATCAAATTACCCTTCTCTATACACACTTTTCAAGGCAAGCAAGTAGCATATGCTACTCTTGTAGGAAGGAACAAAATCCCCAATTTTTTCTCACCCTACCGATGAAGAGCTTATTACTTACTATTTGCTGAAGAAAGTTTTGGATTCCAACTTTACTGCTCGTGCTATTGCTGGAAGTTGATCTCAACAAATGTGAGCAAGTAGCAGCAGCTAAACAAAATTTCAATTTCAACTTTTCTCTATATTTCAAATTAGTCTCTCTTTTCCATGGAAAGTGGTACAAGGAGATTAGAAAAAAGAAGCTTTTTACAACCAAAAATTGTGGGAAAATGAAACTGGAAAATGTAATTACGTGGGAAAAGGAATTGAAAGATATTTTAAGGGGTAAGTTTGTTATTTAATAAATTAATGCATGTGTTAAATGTTTTGTATTGCTAATACATGAAAAATGGTGTGTATTATTAATACACACCTCAATACCTCAATACACAATAGAGTGTATAACTAATAGACTAAAAATTATACCAAATAAGGTACTTGTAATACACATTAATTAATACATGCATTATTATTTTCAATACACTCTACCAAACGATCCTTAAAAGAATCGTAAAAATAAATAAATCAAAAGATAGAATAAATGATACTCCCTCCGTTTTGAAATAAGTAAATTGTTGGGGTATTTATTGGTGTTTCAAAATAGGTGAATCCTTGAATTTTTTTTCAAATTTACCCATATAATTTGACAACCAATTAACTTTTGAAAAGGTATTACAAGATTAACTTTTTCTTTTTTTTGGGTAAAAATGAAAAGTTGTGTTAAATTTATGTCTTTAATACTTTTTCCTTCATCTGTGTGCCAAAATTCAATAATTCATTTATTATGAAACGGAAGGAGTAACAAAATAGAGTAAACAAATAATAATAAATGAGTATACCCATATGCGAATTCAAAAATAAAGCTCTTCATGGGAACACAGTCAAATAGTAGTTCGTAGTTGAACACATCATCACCGGAGCACTGGAGTTTGCTGGAAAATATACAACTCCGGCTAAATAATATTCGAAATTATATTTTAACAAACACATTAAGATCGAGGAGTGATGAGTAGCGACGTTGCTTCAACGAAGTTTCACCGGAGCAACGCCGGAGCACAAGATCTGGCCAGATCTGAGCATCAACAGTGAGAACATCATTTCCCCATAAGCAAAAAATAAATCCAAAAGGAGATGAGAGGGGATTGTCGCAATGATGGTGGTGACGCTGGTTGGTGCTATACCGGTCAGACCAGAGACAGAGGCTTCCGATGTTGTTATCACAGGTATCATCCCTGTTGTTTTAGATCTGCATATGTATTATTTGATCTAGGTTTGACTTTCTCTTATGTGTCTGCATATTTTGCTTTGGACTTTGATTCTGTTAGTGAGCCTCTTGTCATGCCTATTCGTATATCGACCCCTTCAGAAGATTCTTTAGAGGCGAATCAGGTGTATCGGTCTTGTGTTGTGACTTTTGCTGGGTGTGCGACTTAGGTAATTTTTTTATCTTAGATATGGTTGATTTCGACTTTATTTTAGGTATGGATTGTTTGGCGTCTTACCATGTTATTCTAGATTGTTATGCTAAGATCATGACTTTAGCTTCACTGGGTGTGCCAAGGATAGCTTGAAAGGGTACGCTTCATTCGGGTCCCAAGAGAGTTATATCCTATGTTCAAACTCATCGCTTGGTTGAGAGGGGATATTTTTCCTATTTGAATCATTTTTGTGATACTAGTGTTGTTTCACCTTCTTCTTTGGATTATCTTCGTGTTGTCTGTGAGTTCGTGAATGTGTTCCCTATGAATTTGCCTGGTATGTCTCTAGATCATGATATTAATTTTGCCATTGATGTTGAGCCGGACACCAAGCCTATATATATTCCTCCTTATAGGATGGCCCTAACTGGGTTAAATGAATTGAAGGATCAGTTGCAAAAGTTGTTGGCTAAGGGATTTATCCGACCTAGTGTATTAACTTAGGGTGCGTCTGTTATGTTTTTGAAAAAAAATAGGTCTATGTGTATGTGCATTGATTATCGGCAGTTGAATAAGGTGATTGTTAAGAATAAGTATCCTCTTTCTCGTATTGTGATTTTTTCAACCAGCTTCAGGGTGCTTTGGTGTTTTCAAAGATTAATTTGAGATCCGTACATCACCAATTGAGAACTAGAGCTTTGAATTTTTTGAAGACAACTTTTTGGGCTCGATACGATCATTATGAGTACTTAGTCATGTCTTTTGGGTTGATCAATGCCCCAGTCGCATCCAAAGAGTTGATGAACCGAGTATTTTGACTATATCTCAGCTCTTTTGTGATTGTATTTATAGATAATATCTTGTTTATTCAAAGAGTGAGACTAATTATGACGATCATTTGTGAATTATGCTTCAGATATTGAGGGATGAGAAATTATATATAAAGTTCTCCAAGTGTGAGTTTTGGTTGAAGTTTGCTACTTTTTTGGGTCATATGGTGACTAAGAATGGTATTATGGTTGATCCAGCCAAGATTGCAACAGTTCGTGATTGGGCTGGGCCTACTTCGCCTATCAAGATTCAGAGCTTTGCTAGCTTGGTGGGTTACAATCGGCGTTTTGTTGAGGGTTTCTCATCTATTGCAACCCTATTAACCAAGTTGACTCAGAAGAATATTTTATTTCAATGGTCTAATACTTGTGAAGCGAGCTTCCAAAAGCTCAAGGATTTGTTGATGACATCTCTTATATTAACCTTGCCCAAGAAGGGTGTGGGTTTTACCGTCTTTTATGATGCTTCAGGTATCGGGTTAGGTAATGTGTTAATGTAAGAGGGTAAGGTGATTGTGTAATCTTCTCATCAGTTGAATCCCCATGAGAGTCCCCTACCCATAATTTGAAGTTGTATGTGGTTGTGTTTGCTTTGAAGTTGTGAAGGTACTACTTGTATGAAGTCCATTGTGAGATTTTCTCAGATCATCATAACTTTCAGTATTTCTTCACCCAGTGAGATCTTAATGTGATGTAGGGTCATTGGCTTGAGTTTATTAAGGATCATGACTTGACTATTCTTTATTATCCGGGCAAGGCTAATGTGGTTGTGAAGCCTTGAGCTAAAAATTGACTAACATGGGTAGCTTGGCGCATCTTTGACTCAGGAGAGGTCGTTGGCCTTAGAGGTTCAGTCCTTAGCTAACCAAATGGTTAGGCTTGAAGTTTTGACATCTGGGCGTGTTTTTACATTTGTGGAGGCTAGGTCTTCTTTGATGGAACAGATTTGAGCTCATCAGTTTGATGATGTGAGATTGGGGTTGATTCGAGATAAGGTATTTAGTGGTGAGTCTAAGGAAGACTCACTTGATTCAGATGGTGCTTTGAGGAATGGAGGCCGAATTTGTGTATCGAGAGTAGGTGATTGGATTAGATTGATTTTGGATGAGGCTCATTATTTCAGGTATTCTATTCATCCAGGCGTGACTAAGATATATCGTGATTTGAGGCAACATTACTGGTAGGGTGGTATAAGGAGAGATATAGCAGATTTTATAGCTTATTGCCTATGTTGCCGGCAGGTAAGGTCGAGCATTTAAGGCCGGGTGGTTTGCTTTAAAAAGTGGAAATGGGAATGGATCACTATAGACTTCGTGACTGGATTGCCTTGTACTTCTCATGGCTCTGCTAATGTATGTGTCATCATGGATCGATTGACCAAATCTGTTTATTTTATTCCGATTCAAGTTTCTTTCTATGTTGAGAGGTTGGCCCATATCTATATTCATGAGATTGTGCGTCTTCATGGTGTGCTAGTGTCCATCATCTCAGATTGAGGTTCAACATTCACATCTCACTTTTGAAATACTTTTCAGGATGAGTTGGGTACTCGGGTTAATCTTAGTACGAATTTTCACCCCGGACTGATGGTTAGTCAGAGTGGACTATTCAGGTTTTAGAGGATATGCTTTGCACTTATGTGATGCATTTTGGTGGTTAATGGGAGCAACATTTAGCCTTGGCAGAGTTTGTGTATAATGATAGTTATCATTCTAGTATTGATATGGCTCCTTTCGAGGCTTTGTAAGGTAGGCGATGTCGCTCTCCTATTAGTTGGTTTGAAGTTTCTGAGATTAAACCTCGATGTACAGACTTGCTTTTTGAGTCCTTGGATAGATTTCGGATTACTCAGGATAGGCTTCGAGCAACTCAGAGCAGGCAGAAGTTCTATGTAGACTGTAGACTTCGTGCTTTGAGATTTGGTGTTGGTGATTGAGTTCTCCTTCGAGTTTCACCCATGAAGGGTGTGATGAGGTTTAGGAAAAGAGGCAAGCTTATCCCGAGGTATATTGGCCTATTTGAGATTCTTCGAACTGTTGGTGATGTGGCTTATAAGTTGGCCTTTCCCCCTGATTATCAGTTTTTCATCCAGTTTTTCATGTTTTCATGATTCGTTGTTACATTCCGATGAGTCTCATGTCATTCGTTGGGAGTTGATTCAGTTAGATGAGAGATTGTCTTTTATTGAAGAACCTATCTCCATCCTGGCTAGAGATTTTAGACGATTGCACTCTAGAGTTATTCTAGTGGTTAAGGTCCAATAGAAGCATCGACCTGTAGATGAGGCTACTTCGGAGGTCAAGTCTGATATGCGTGGTTCCTACCCCCATCTCTTTGTTGATTCAGGTATTTCTCTTACTTTTAGTTCGAGGTGGTGGATAATGTAAGAACCTGATTTTTTGGTGATTTTTGTGAAATATTCATTTGTGTAATTTTACTACTTTTTCCCTCCTTGTTGTTGCTTTTTGGTATTTTTGGGGAATAGGGATGACTGACATGGTTTTCAATGCATTTTGACATTATCTATGTGAAATTGTGATTTTTGATGACTTTAAGAGTCTTATAGTTGACTTCAGTCAATATTTATTCATTTGTGCATTGGATGACAAAATAGACTGCACCAGCAGATTCGAAACATCGATTTTAGGTTAGTAACATGGTTGGTGTGGTTTTATGGCTTTTAAATCTCATTTCGACCCTCAGTTCGAAAATTTGTGAAATTGAATTTAGGGGTTCAACTATGTGAAAATGACATTTTTTTAAAAATTCAATATCGCCATTGATCCCAGAGAATCAAATTTCCTAGGATAGCATATTTCGTTTGAATTCACGGGATTCTGAATGAATTCTGAGGGACCTGCGGAGACTAGGACCCTATATTATACCCATGTTTTACTTTTTTCTCCCCATTTTTGAGACTTGAAACTTAGAGTTTCACACTTTTGAGGAATTTCTTTCCTTTCTAAGCTTGGGTAAGCTTCTAAATACCGATTGCAACTACCTTACTCCAATTTTATCATCTAATTCTTCTTTTAACGTGGATTAAAGTGGAAAAATAGGAATTTTGGTTAAGAAGGCCTAAAACTTGTATTTCTTCAATTCAAACTCCGTTTTCACTTAGGTAAGCTTCTAATCTGATAACTATCAATTTTTTTTTTCTAAATTTCATCTTCAAAACAACTTCAGATTCTTGATTTCAAAAAAGGATTTTTTGGGGATTTTGCCGGTAAAGTTTAAACATAATTTTTCTTCAATTTAAACCTTATTTTTAACTCATTTTTGTTTGGATTTTCAGTTGTAGACTCCTAAAATATTGGTGAACATGTTTCAAAGATAAAATTATGATTTTTCCATTCCTTTTTGAAAACTCATTTTCGGGGTCTGTTTTGACCCACACTTAAAAATAGGCAATATGGGTATCAGTGACTTTTTTTTGAAGCATAGATTCTATCTTTTCATATTTTAGTTGATTTTGAGTTCGTTCAAGAGGAGTAATTCTTTGGAGTGAAGGCTTGCAGACTGATTTTCGACATTTGAGGTAGGTTATGGCTTAACTTTCTTAAGACTGGGTTGGGTAGTAAATGTTGATTCAAAATCATTTTAAGGGTGTGAAAACTAATCATGAAAATAGATTTATTATCGTATTGTGCTCATGTGAGGGCCTATATAATGATGTTATTTGATGGTCTTGGTATACTATTTGTTATGTGTGACCGTGTGAGGTCTTATATGATATTGTTGGCCTTGTGTACATGAAATTAATTGTATCTTGATTGATGAAAAAGCCTAATATGGTATCAATGGTGTATTTTTATATGTTTCATTCTGTTGGCATATAATTTATGTTGAAATTCATGGATGGTTGGAAACATGGAGTGAATTGTTGGTTCACTTAGTTGGTATATTGGTTGTACATGGAAATAATCATTCTAGTTTGTTGTTAGCATTACATTTGCATATCATATATATTCATGAAACATTGGTACCACTGTAGAAATACTGAAAACACTTAAAACACTGACTTTTTCTGACAAAAATTATGACGTCTTTAAAATACTCTACCAAAGAATGTGTTGGAGAGAAGATATGGATATGAATTGGATATGGATTGTATATGGGTTGACGAACCCTCCATGGATCCTACGTCGGAAAGCTTTAGATCCGTAGGTGTATACGGAGGTTGTGCGACAACCTCGTGCATCACATCATCATCATCATCATTACCATCATCATCATCTTCATCTTCATTACATTTGTGTTGTATTATCTCTCTTGATGTATACTTGTTTATGTATAATCCCTTCCCTAGTACTTATATGTGTGGTATTGGTTTACTTGTATTCCTTCTTCGTATTTTCTATGATGTATGTGAATATTATAAAACTGTTACTAAAAACGGTGTGGGCTACCATTGTGGGACATTTTTTTATTGCAGGTGACGTGCCCTTAGTATGTATTTTCTACCTTACTAAGTTGACCTATAATATCTACTGAGTACAAGTAGACCATACTTACCCCTACTGCGCCCTTCGGTGCAGATCCTGGTTCACATGTGCCGCACGGTGGTTAATTCGGGCTATCTTTGGAGCTATTCGAGGTAGTAGTTGGATTCTTGCTTTCGGAGTTGACTGCTAGCTTTCTTTATTTAGACTATGTCTTTATTCATATTCAGAGATAAAGTATTCCTGTTTTGGATATCTTATGTATTTGATATCGAGTTGTACTAGTGATGTTCTTACATTGTGACACCAGGTTTTGAAATCATGGTATTGTTGGTTATGTTTTCTACTTTACTATATTATATGGTTCAGTTTCATTATAGAAGCCTTACTTGGGTTGTTGCTATTATTATCCCTTTTGTATCAGTTTGTGTGATAGACTTACTTATCAAGATTCGTCGCGACAAGTGACATCATGATCTTTGAACTTTTGGGTCGTGACACACCTATACCTCCTTTATCCGAATTTTCCATATAAGAACCATCAGTATTCAACTTATACCATCCCTTTGGGGGGGTCCTCTTTGACAATTATAGTAAGCATGGTGTTAGACGGTGGTTGCTGGTTACTCAGGTGAATATATTCAACAACTCTATGTAGGCTTGTGCAAAGTTAGGTTTATCAGACCTATTACTGTAGATATTATTATTCTTATTATTTCTGATAATCCAAAGACAAAAAGACAACAAAGTTTCTCAATGAATCAAGTGATTAAAGGGTGCATCATAATTTGCATTCCAAATATTTATCCAATTGGAGGGGTGAAAATTTGATAAGGAGAGCGACTCATAAGTGTTCTTACCGATCAGGGTATTCCAGAAGTCTTGAGTTAGAGGACATTCAAAGAAAATATGAGAGATGTCCTCCTCGGGGTGGTTACGTTTGGGACAGGTGGGGTTGGTATTGATGCCCCTTATGTGGATAGTGAGGTTTGTTGGAAAACTGTTGTGGCAAAGTAATCAGATGGAAAGCTTTATTTTGGAAATATTCTGGAGCTTCCAGATCTGAAGAAAGTTTTGTTGGTTATTCACAATAGTTAATATCCTGTTGTTGTCAATGGATTAATAAGCACTACCACTGCTGAAGAACCCATTACCATTTAGTCTCCAAATCATGATATCTTTGAAGGTTGTAGCATTGGGAAAGAAAGAGGCTTGAATGGATTGGTAATGTGCTGAGGGATACCGAGAAAAAGACTATCAAAATCCCAGACCCTATTGAACCAAACATCAGAAAGGTGAATTTTCCCTTGATGTTGAATGAAAGGCCCTTGAATGATTTCCCTAAAGGGCTTGTGGTTAGGCAACCACCTGTTAGTCCAGAAGTTGACTCTATCACCATTGTGGACCACCCACTGAAAGGCTTCCTTACAAATGTTCCAATCCTTGTAGATAGCTTTTCAAGTTCTGAAAGCATTATATTTACACTGCATGTTATTCCTACTATATTTTACTTTAAGAATCTTGGCCCAAAACATATGAGGATTGTTGTGAAACCTTCATGCTAGACTATATAGCACAGTGTCATTCTTAATAGAAGTTTTTTGCATGCCTAGACCCCATCCTTTTTCCTAATAGTCAAAGTATGCCAACCCATCATATGCATTTTCTTTTATCTTGAAAGGAGACCCAAATTAAATTCTTACAATTTTTTTTCATGAGACGGTGAATTTTGCTAGGGAGAAGCATGAACTACATGACATGAGTAAGCATACTACTCAAAGAAGATTTGGCTAGAGTAATTCTACTAGCCATTTTTAGAAACTTAATTTTTCAGTTAGCTAACTTGGTATGGAGATTATCGAAATTGAAAATCTCTGTTTGTAGGAGCCTTGTGAAAAATGGGAAAATCCAAGCACTTCCCAAAGGAGTCTTAGGCATGAATATTGAGGCGGGGGCATCAAATACTACATGAAAAATAGGTATAAACTCAAAGAATAAAAAAGAACAAGGTTCAGATAGAACGCTAAAATGAATATAGATATTCTTTCTGTCCTAATTTGTGACCTTTTTTTTCTTTTAGTCCGTCTGAAAAAAATGACACGTTTCTATATTTAGTAACAATTTAACTTTAAAATATCAATTTCATTTTAATGAGATAATTTATAACCATGCAAACACTTATGACTTATTTTAGATCATAAATTTTAAATTTTTCTCATATTTCTTAAAACTGTGCTTAGTCAAATTATACATCATATACCTCATATGTTTTATTTTGATTGACCCCTATACTACTTATCTAATTTATTAAATCAAAAGAATTCTTTTATTTTTTGTTTTTATTGTTAGTATTAAATAATTACATCATTATTAATAAAATTAATTTAAGAAAATATATATATGGCTAATTAAAATTACTTAAAAAAAGTATATCAAGTTAATAAAAATCAAGTAAAAGATTTGACACAAAGGGACTAATAAAGTGAGAGGAATTGTCCATGAATTTGACCTAAATTAAAAGAAGAAAAACCTACGTTACTTCTCCCATATGTCTCTTCTCTAACTTTGTTAGAGCTGGTAGTCGAAGGTGACAAATATCCGTGAATATAATATAATCGAGGTGCACCAAACTGGTCCGGACGTCAAAGAAAAAAAGAGTGAGGGGTCAGATGCAACATCCTCTGCTTAACCCTATAATAAACATAAACTGACGGCTCTTATTCAACTGCACTTTGCCCATTCCGCAAGTTAAATCACTCTAAACTAGACAGTTCGAGGCAATTAACATTAATCTCCAACTTAGTTGTCTCTTCCCAAACTTATAATACGGAAAAACAAAACCCATTTTCCTTAAAATTCGATAATTCTTAGGAGTATTCCTTTTTTTTTTTTTGCAAATCCGGTGGAAGCAATGTACAGAGGTCTGCAGCGGTTTAGAACCTCTGGTTCTTCAATTGTTAACCGCTTAACAGTGCCTCAGTTGAGAAGGAAGGCTTCTAATTCATTGTCTGCTATTCAGGATACTTATTATTCATCTAAGGTATTGTTTTTTCTTTTATTTTTGAACTTCTTTTTTTGTGATTGTTTGTTGAGTTTTGAAGGGTAGTTGTAACCGGTAAAGTTGTTGTTACGGGACCACATTGTTATTGGAGCATAAGGCTGTGTAGCATAAGGCTGTGTACAAATAGACTTTTGATTTAACTGTTCCCCGGACCCCACACAGCGGTAGCTTTATTAGCTTTATTATTTGATGGGTAGCCATAATTGATAAAGTTGTTCACGTGGCCACGATGTCACGGCAGGGTAATGCCATGTGGCCATGATTTCAAGGGAGGATAGGATTATGTACCATAGTCTCGTTGTTGCCATGTGACCCCAATCTCATGGGAGGGTAATGCCATGTGGCCACGATGTCACGGGAGGATAATATTGTGTACCATAGTCTCGTTGTTGCCATGTGACCACGATGTCACGGGAGGGTAAGATTGTGTACCACAGTCTCTTGTGGCATGACCCTTTCTGGTCCTCATTGACGGGAGCTTTAGTCCACCCCACTGTCCTACAATTAGTTCCTTGATGTGTATTGATTATTCTTATGGGTTTTGGGTTAAAGTTGTTCAATATGTGGTAACATTATTAGTGTATCGGGCTGCCCTGACTTTATTATTTGATGGTTAGCCATAATTTGTAAAGTTGTTGTCATGTGATCATGATTTCATGAGATGGTAAGATTGTGTACAGTAGACCCTTGTGGCACATTGGTACGTCCCTTTTTGGACCCCACACATAGTGGGAGCTTTAGTGCACCGACCTGCACTCAATTCTTTGATGGCTATTGATTATTCCAATGGGTTTTGTATTAAAGTTGTTCAACATGTGGAAACCACCTCTTGTAGAAATGCAGAGTAAGACCAAAGACCACATATAATAGGCCTTTGGTTGTCCGACCCTTCATGCCCTTGTGGTCCAACCCTTCTTGGAATCCACACATAGTTGGAGCTTTAGTGCACCGGGCTGTCCTGCCCTTATTATTTGATGGTTATTGATTAGTTTTTATTGGTTTAGGATTAAAAGTTGTTTCCTTTTTTTTTGATAGATATATGTAATAGTGGAAATATGATTTATTTCTTGTGTTTGTGTGATTTCATTGGGGAATAGGATATATTCGAGAGGCATAAGGTGGTGTTCACAATCTCAACATCAATAGCATCAGTTGCTACAGCATGGTTCGGTATGTTGATTGTATTGTTTTGTCCTCACATGTTTTTCATGAACTTGTTTGCCAATTCTTGTTGGAGATTTGGGTGTTCATTTAGGAGCTTTAATGTTTTTTCCCATTATCTGGTTTGTGCATTGTCATGGGAGGAAGTTTTTGATGTGTAAAAGAGTGGTTAGTCTTTATTTAGTAAGAAGGGTTGCCTATGTTCTTTCTGTGTACGCAGAGTTCCTTTAGATTGGAGCCCGTAGCTACTAGATCAATAAGCCTATTCTAGTTTGCCTTGTGTCATCCGATGTTTGGGAATTCACTGGATTGTGACATTGCTTTGGGAATTCACTGGATCGTGAAGTTGCTTCACACTTACCATATCGAGGGAATGAAAATGAACTTATTGCCTAAAAATATGAAACGAGGAGAGGATATCTATTGAACAGATGTCTCGTTGGGTTTTTTGAAAAGGTAAGCAAAGAAAAGTTTTCTTTATCTGAGATAAAGAAGATGGTCATCGTTCGAGTGGAAGAAGACCTTCGGGGTGAACATCTATGAGCTATACAGAGACATGTTCCTATTTGAATTTCCCAATAGATTCATGGCGGAACAGACGATACAAGGTCAATGGAAGTGGAAGAGTATAGCTTTCAACTTAGAATGGTGGTGCCCGGTGACAGGATGCGTTCCAAATTCCTCGAAAACCCAAGATACTTGGATCAAAGTGGTGGGAGTTCCCCTACACCTCTGGTCGCATCAGGTCTTTGTGGAAATTGGTCGAATATGTAGCGGATGGGTTGCTACTAAAGAAGAGACTGAACTGAAGAATCATATGAAGTGGGCAAGAATTTTGGTTGCTAACGACGGAAGAAACATACCAAAAAAGGTGAAAATCTCGAGAGGAGGGATCAGTTATCATTTTTCGATATGGATGGAAAGCAAAGTGAGGTTCGAAGAGTCGCCGGAAAAAATTCGCAGACCTACCGGAGAAGACAGTCCTACAAAATACCCAGTTCAAGCCTCGGACCAGGAGGTATTGCAGAGCTTCTGCTATCACTACAATTCAGTATAAAAATCCTAAATTCTTAGGGATTCCCATTCAAAGAAGCACGTGAGGGTCTGTTGACAACTGCTACTTTGAAGTACAAATCTCCACATGAGTGTCCCGTGAATCACTTAATGCAGAGTCCAACACTGGGCCTTTCTAGGCCTAACATGAGGGAGTTTAATGATAAAGAGGATGATGGGCCTGATCCAGCAAGCTTTGTTATTTTTAACAAAATAACAAGTCCAACTCAATTAATTATAAACAATGATCTTTCCAGTGGGCTTACCCTTGAAGAATTAAAATCTCAAGCCTCTGTTTCAGTCGTGCAAGCATCAGAACAGAGAATGGCATAGGAAATTACAGTGGTGAATTCTATTGGGGATTTGATAGAAGAACCCTTGCAAGCCATGGAGGGGACAAATATTCAAGAAGACACAAGGGGTGATTTGAACATGAGAACACTTGTAAACACTGGAGAATCAGATCACAGGGGAGGGATTTCCATTGAAGACTGGGAGATTGAAGATGCAGAATCACTGCATATACAGGAACAACAACTTCTTGCAGTGAAAGAGAAGGAGGTCTCTGCATGGGTAAAAACTAATTTGCTTAAATTAGGGAAATTACTGGGGGCTGATTTTCAAGGACATGAGGAAGAAGCCATGGAACTACTACTGCAAGTGGACAACTTCAGACAAGCAAAATGCCAGGAATCTGCAATGGTGTGTAAGAAGATAAAACATAAAGACTCTAAATAACTTAAAAATTTAGTGGCTTTTGATGTAAACTTCAAGAGTGGTGGGAGTAGAGATAAAGAGAGAAACACCCGGACTATCTCATGATGCGATTCAAACTTGTATCATGGAATGTAAGGGGCTTGAGTAGCTGGGACAAAATAAGAATTGTAAAGAACATAATGGGGGACTGGAAAGCTGATATCATATGTTTACAGGAGACAAAATTAGAGGGTGATTTCGCAGGTCTGCTAATGCAACTATAGGGGGAACATGGATTAAAATGGCATGTTTAGAGGCTAGTGGGACTAAAGGAGGAACATTATTATTACGGGATAGTAGAGTATGGAAGGGGGAAATACTAGAGGTAAGGACTTACACTCTCACCTGCAAATTTGAAGCACAATTGCAGGACTTCAACTGTCATATAACAAGAGTGTATGCTCCTAACTGTTACTAGGAAAGAAGAATGGTATGGGAGGAGATTGGCTCTATTAGATGTCTATTTGAAGGACCATGGGCTGTTTGTGGGGACTTCAATGTGGCTAGATATACCTCTAAGAAAAGAAGTTGTACTAGAAGAACAAAGGGCATGACGGAATTGTCTGACCTGATTGAGGATATGAATTTAATTGATCTTCAATTAGAAAATGCCAGCTACACATGGTTCAAAGGGGATAATCAAAGAATAGCCTCAAGAATTGATAGGATTTTGGTATCTCAAGAATGGGATGACTTTTTCAGTAATCTGAAGCAAGTTGCTCTCCAAAGGTTAGTGTTTGATCATTCTCCAATTGCTATTGAAGGTGGTAATTGGAAGAGGAATAAGAGTTATTTCAAGTTTGAGAATTGGTGGTTAAATACCGAAGGCTTCGTGGATAAAGTGAAGAAGTGGTGGAGTTCTTTCAACTATACTGGTAGGCCCGACTTTATCTTGGCCTCTAAGTTAAAAGCCCTAAAATATAAATTAAAAGAGTGGAGCAGAAGTCAGCAGGGAAACCCGGAGCAACAGAGGAAGGGCTTACTAGAGAAATTGGTATCTTTGGAAAGCGTTACTACAAGCAAAGTTCTAACTGAAGAAGAATCAGTGGAAAAGACAACAGTTCTCATGAAATTTGACGATTTGATTAAGAATGAAGAAATATCATGGAGCCAAAGATCTAGATCCTTGTGGTTGAAAGAAGGGGATAAGAACACCAAATTTTTTCATAAGATGGCTAATGCACATAAGAGATACAACAATATTGACCATCTTTTAATTCAGGGGAGCCTAGTCCAGGATCCAGAAAGGAGCAAGGATTCAAGAGGAAATTGTGGAGTTCTATCAGAAGTTATATTCTGAGGAAGTAAAGTGGAGACCTACTAGTAATTTCACAAATTGTCCAAGGCCGACAGCGGAGGAAATGGAAGATTTAGAAAAGAATTTTGAAGATGATGAGGTGTTGAGTTGTTAAAGCAGTGTGCAATTGGCAAAACACCTGGTCCAGAAGGTTTCACTATGGTTTTTTCCATCAAATGTTGGGATGTGGTGAAACATGATATTATGAAGACTTTCAGAAGTTCCACGAGCAAGAAAGGTTTGAAAGAAGCTTTAATGCTACTTTCATAGCTTTGATCCCTAAGAAGAAAGGTGCTAAAGAATTAAGGGACTTTAGACCTATCAGCCTGATAGGTAGCATATATCAACTTTTCTCTAAAGTGCTCACGAAAAGATTAAAAAGAGTGTTGGCAAAGCTTGTGGATTCTCAACAACTGGCTTTCATTCAAGGAAGGCAAATTATGGATGCTTCCCTCATAGCTAATGAGGCGGTTGATTCCAGGTTGAGTTTGAAAAAACCAGGAATTCTATGCAAACTTGACGTTGAAAAAACTTATGATCATGTCAGTTGGGGATAAGGAGTCCTTATAAATGGCTCTCCAACATGGTTCTTTAGCTCACAAAGGGGGTTGAGACAAGGCGATCCCCTGTCACCATTCTTGTTCATACTTGTAATGGAGGGACTCAACAACATGATCAAGATCGCAAGTAGAGAAGGTTGGTTAAGGGGTTTTGAAGTTGCTAGAACTGGAAGGGGAACTCTGGAGATAACCCATTTGCAGTATGCAGATGACACTTTTATTTTCTGTGATGCTGAAAAGGAACAACTCAGAATTTTGAGGTTGATATTAGTCATTTTTAAGGGATGTCAGGTCTGCATGTGAATTGGAGGAAAATCTTCCTCTATCCAGTCAATGTCGTGCCAAACATAGAAATGTTGAAAGTGGTTTTAAGGGGTGAAGTGGGTAATTTGCCTACCATTTACCTTGGTTTGCCTCTGGGAGCAAAGTCTAAGTCTATGGAAATTTGGAATGGGGTGATTGAGAAATGTGAGAAGAAGTTAGCAAGATGGAAATCTCAATATCTTTCTCTGGATGGCCGATTGGCCGACTGACTCTGATTAATTCTGCGCTTGATGCACTTCCAACATATATGATGTCCTTATTTCCTGTACCAACAGGAATCATCAATAGGTTGGATAGCATAATGAGGAAATTTCTATGGCAAGGAAACAAAGAAAGGAAGGGATACCATTTAGTCAAATGGAAGGTAGTGACCACTGGGAAGAGAACTGGGGGTTTGGGGATTAAGAACTTGAAGAACCAAAGTAAAGCTCTCAGAATGAAATGGCTCTGGAAGTATGCTAATGAAAATCAGAACCTATAGGGCAATGTCATCAAAAACAAATATGAGGAAGATGATAACTGGATGACAAAGGAAGCCATTACTCCTTATGGTGTCGATCAGAATGTTATGGGATGAATTCAAAGTCAACACCTAGATTGAAGTGGTAGATGGAGCTAAAACTATTTTTTGGAATAATGATTGGCATGAAGCAGGCAAGATTGAAATCTTATTCCCAGACATATAAAGCTTAGTTGTACATCAACAAAGCACAATAGCTGAATTGTGGACACCTCAAGGGTGGAATTTTGAGTTCAGGAGAAATCTTAATGATTGGGAAATTCCTAGAGTTATTGATTTTTTCAACACCATTAACGTGTTTAATGGCTTGAAGACGGGACAAGACACTCTTAAATGACAAGGGAATAGCAAAGGGACTTTCAAAGTAAATACAACTTACAGGAAAATTAACCAGACAAACCAGCAGTTACTCATATGGCCCTGGAAACTTATTTGGGAAGCTAAAATCCCACACAAAGTAGCCTGCTTTGTTTGGTTATTGGCAAAGGAATCTGTGCTGACTCAAGATAACCTGATGAAGAGGGGAATCCCATTGTGCTCTAGGTGTTTTTTCTGTGGGGAAACTGGAGAAACAGTGGTACATCTTTTTATACACTGTAGGGTCACTATTCAACTATGGAGAATATTTCTCAATCTAAAAAATATAGCATGGACTATGCCTGGGAAAATGACAGAAACTCTAAACAGCTGAGAAGAAGCAGGAGTACATGCCAAGAACAAGAACAATTGGAGAATAGTTCCCGATGCTATCTGGTGGACAATCTGGAAGGAGAGGAACCTTAGAGTTTTTGACAATGTAGAGAATAGTATGCAACAAGTAAAGCTGAACTGTATTTTGACTTTATGTTTTTGGTGTAATCAGATATACTCTAATGACACTGTCTCTATCAGTGATGTCTTAGACTCATTATAGGGATAGGATAGTAGATTTAGAGCTATTGTAAATATGGTTTCAGTACAACCCATGCTATTGTAAATATGGTTTCAGTACAACCCATGCTATTGTAAATATGGTTTCAGTACAACCCATGTACTGTCTCACAGAAATAGAAACAATTACCAATTTCAAAAAAAAAAAAAAGACGAGTTGATGACGAAATTCATTGAACTCCATACACAAGTCAAAACTTCTAGAGAGAATGTAGAAAGAACTTGGAGGAAGTTTCAACAACTTCATTCCTTGTGTAACCCATACTTGAGTTATATACAAGATACTGCTACTTGTAAACTAAATTGTGTGGTCAAATTATTTAGTCAAACGATCTACCAACTGGAACAGACTGATTGATGAAAAGAACTTCAGCTACTTAATAATATTAACTGCAATCTCTTGAGCTAATGATGTGACGGCGAAGTTTTCTTTGCTTGAGTGAGCTTCTCTTGCATATAAGCCTTCTCGCCAATGCCCTCATCCAAGTTGGAGTGCTTGGGAGATCATTATGGGTAGGGTATGATAGTGGCTTAGTAAAATGATCTGCCTATTGAGACAAATAAGCGTAAAATGAACTGACATATGCCCTCAATCAATACCTCCCTGATAAAATTTCAATCACACTCGATGTGTTTGGTGCAGTAATCAAAAACTGGATCCAGTAAGTTAAATGAATGATTAATTGTAACAGTGCAAGGGACAATCAGTTCGTCAAGCAGTCTAATTACCGAAGGCAATTGTACCACCAGTTTCCTCGTCGAATTATATTCAACCTCTGCTGAAGATTAAAAAAATTGTAAGCTGCTTCTTAGACTTCCAACTGGGAAATCTGCAACCTCATAAAACCACAGAAACAAAAATTGTTCTCCTTGATACCTGTTCAGAAAGCTTGAGTTGAAAAGTGCAAAGAGGCATAGAAAGACCGTGTGCGGGATCTTGCTTGATGTTTCTGAGGGCATGAGAATGTGAGGAGGAACCCTTGAAGATTCAAGAATATATCAGGTCTGGTGTTGAGGAGGTTCAACTTCTGATTATGTTTCTTATACTGATTAGGACCATCCTCGACATCCAGAGAACTAGTAACTGAGGAATGCTCAGAGCAGTGAAATAAATTAATAGAACTATAGCAAACTTTTTGTTGAGTAGTTAGAAATCCTTTAGGTTCCTCCAACATCTCCAAATCCAAAAAATAACGCAAAAGACTCGAATCTTTAATTGGATGACGAACGGGTTTTGGCAGGATGTTTGGCTAGCCAAACAACATTAAGACGACAGTATCCTATCTATTTTTATATTTTAGTGTCTCAGGAAGCTAACAACAACAACATACCCAGTATATCCCCATAAAGTAGAGTCTGGGGAGGGTAAGTGTATGCAGTCCATACCAGTACATTAGAGGTGAGATAGAGAGGCTGTCTAAGATATCAGAATTTTGATTGGATCAGGGCTGGAATTTTAACTTAAAAATGATAAGCAGACACTGTGTCTTTTTTACTGCTTCAAGCTTCACAACAGCAATCCTGTATTTTCCAGACCTGTCTTTCTGATTTGGATGCAAAAGGAAAATTTACAGTAAAAGCATGCTGCAAGCAACCAAGGGACCTTTCTCTACCGATCATTGGCCTTGGAAGTGTATTTAGAGGGAAAAGACACTTTGAAGGTGGTGTGTCTTACCTGGATGGTAGCCTAAGGGAGCATAAGACTCATGAAAATCCCTAGAAAGAGGGGTCAATATATGTAGCAGACATTCATTAAGTGGAAGGCGAAATGAGGATATCGGTCACCTCTTCTTTCATTCTCATTCACCAAGCAAATCTAGGATCTCATACTAAACATTGTGGGAGTTAACTAGATTATAACTAGATTATACCGAGGACAACCAAGGAGCTGCTCCTTTGCCGGTATATTAAAGGGATGGAGAAAGCACAAATGAAATAAAAGTTGACATGAAGTAAAGAAATGATTGCACATATTAAAATAAGAAATTATAAAATATATTAGAAATCATAACTTAAAAGTATTTTAAGCAGTCACTCTTTCCAATCAATATGGTGCTTCTACCATTATGCTTGCAACTTGAACTGTGATCTGCTCTCCAATGTGCTCAACTGTCAATTAACTCATATAATTTCTCCATTTCCTGGCAAATAAAGATATGTCTATTGGCTCAATAAAAACTGTTTGACTTTGATAAGTTTAGCTGACTGCGAGCATATTTGAGTGTTTTCCACTATGTGAGAAGTTCTGATCCGTTGACATAATAATTTTGGATATCTTGCCCATTAGTGAGACTATTAATTTGCATTAATTGATCAGCTGACAGTTGAGTGTATGAAATTCTTAAGGTTGTTTGTCATAAGGTTGGTTGCCAGAGATGTTCTATGACCTATCTATCAGAATATGTAAAAGTAACTTTTTGTCTCCAACTTCATTATATTTGGCATTTCTTTGATGGCTTGATGCTTCTCTCGTATATTTGCAGCGCACCATTTCATTGACGGCGTCAAGTGTGTTTTTTGTTTTTTCAGAGTTTTCCCCTCGTCTTCTTATATGATATGCGGTCTATCTGGATTTGAACCCTTGGATACGTTGTGAATTGTCTTGTTTGGTGCACAAAAGTTGATTTGGGTTAAGTTGGTTGACTTGGTTCTTTAGAATTATCTGCTAAGAACATGCTAGAAGTGCATGCATTTAATCTCTTGGTCATTTTATACATATATTATCTACTCTCCTTTCCCTAGATATTTTGGTAATACCAAATTTAAGCTGTCAAACATTTTCAGGTTATACTTTACGACATCTTCATGAATCGAGAGTTGACCAACGTCTCGAATCTATAGAGAAAGCTGTAAGTTCTCATTGCAGAATAATGTTGTCCCGCAGTTATTTTACTATTTCCGTTCAAAAGATAAGATCTGTACTATGCAAGAGGATTTGTTGGAGCGTGATATAGCAAGGGGTGGGGGAGTGTCACGACCCGAGCCAAGGCCCTGGCCGCGACGGACATCCCGAACCACAAGGGCTCGAGAGACCCCTTAGCATTCTACCATAAGCATAATCCATACATAAATCAAAGTGCAGAAGATATAATGAAATTGAAGGGAAATTTATAAAACAAACCGTGTCAACAAAATATGGTAATACAATACTCAACTTCCATCTACGAAACCTCTACTGAACACTAACTGTCTAGGCCGGGACAAGGCCATCGGCTGAACCATAAACTGTATTAGATAGACATATGAATAACACGCCTTTTGGAAAATGGATGGCTCACCAACTCTATCATCATCCCATATGTTCTACTGATGTGATGGACCACGGGATGGAGCCCCAGAACCTGTACTATGAGGGGGTCAATAATTGGAGAGTATTGGTATGTAAAACAATCCAAAAATAACATGTACTTCTTGTAAAATAGGTGAGCGCATTGTGAAAACAATTTATCATGATATATATAAAAAGTAAAAACACATGGGCATAATTAAATAGCTTCAAACATTCTTGTAAATCGTAAACTCAACTCTTTGTTTTACTTCTGAGCTAGATGGTACACCCTATAGTTTCTATAATTCCGCGGGCTATATGGAATCCGCCCTTGACTCGGCGGCCAAGCCCCCAATCCAAGTTTCCTGTAAGGATTGGAGTATTAGCAAGGAGGATACACAAGATAACAAAGAAGGGTGCCATAATCCCCAATCAAGTCAACAAGTCATGGTAGTGCACCAGATCACAAAGCAGGGCTCTTAACCATAGTCCCTAATTGGGACGACATGAATCAAAAGTACACAAGATCACAAAGCAGGTTACCATATCCTGCGTTGGCAAATCACGGTTTCCAGCGAGTCTTTAAACTCGTGCTTTCTTCGGGTAACCATCTAACTCTCTTTAAGCCCATTTTTATCCTTCTTAAAATCATACTTCATGCTTATGAAAGAATTCATTTCTTATTTTGTTAAGGCCATATAATAACAAGGTATCCTTATACCCAGACTAGCAAGTCAATCATATTATTCCATCTCACATCATACCATATTGTGTTCATAGTCCTTCTCATTCAAAAATATGTTAGAAACCACCAAAAGATTTGCATAACACATGAGAGTTCTTATTTCAAAAGCATGTGAAAACTTAGGCAAAACACTCTCTTTTCAAAACTTACATATGGTGGCCCATTCTTTCTTTCAACACATGCATTTCTTTCATTTAACACATGGAGCATTCGTAAAATAAAAAACACACACGCTCTCATTGTATCATAAAACAATATCAATCCATAAATAATAGTAAAACACTTAAACCCAACATTTAATCACGCAACAAAACAACCCAGAACATGTCAAAACCATAGATTTCATCATGGGAGAGGAAAATTTTCATAAATCACTTTTCGAAATTCTTATCATTTATGCACATGATTATAAATCAAACTTATGGAAAAACCTCACAATAATTACATACTTTCGTCAAAATGGGTTCATAATGCATGCTCTTCAACAATTTCAAAAAAACCCTTTTCATATACGTAATTATGTATCTTTAAAACTTGTTAAAAACAATGAATTTACGCCCATGAGGTTTAGGATAGTCCCACATACCTTTGACGGGGAGAAATCGAAGAAAACGTATAGAGATTGCCCTTTGGAGGTTGAAATCCTCAACCCTAGGTAGTTTCTCCTTTCTTGCTTAAGGAATGATAATTTGGGATTTTTTAGAGGTGAAATAATTGATGTTATGTCGTGAAAACGGATGGAAATAAGTTAATATAGTGTTTAGGGGTCGTTTATAAGTGAAAGGACTTCAATATCCCTCCTCCTAAGTCAGCAAACCAAAAATTGACCGAATTTAAACCATCAGCGCATCGCGGAGAGAGATCATCGCGATAAGATCCACGCTGCTATCGCGAACCCTTACTGCCTCCTCACGAAAATGCTCATAACTTTTCGCTCGGGTATCAGATTAAGGCGAAATTGGATGCGTTGGAAAGAGGACACATTTATCTATAATTTGGTGGCTCTTGAGCCCCGAAATTCCACATATTTCAAAAGATATACACATTCAAAGTTGACCCTTGTAGAATCGAATTCCAAAAATTCTATCGATAACGAAAGTTCTTAACTCCACTTCACTCTTAAGTGTTTAATACGAGCATTCTTCCCCTCAAAAGCATTTTTCACACTAGGATAGTGATCATGACACTTATTTTTATTTTTTATTTTTTATAGAAATAATTGGATTCAATTTTATACACGTAGAAACAACGATTCGAATTTTAGCCCGAAAATGCGGGGTGTGACTTTATCTCCCCCTTGGAATCATTCATTCTCGAATGATGGATAGGAATCCTTTGAAGCTTTAGAAGTATGGAACAAAGTATGTAACTTCTCGCTAAGAACTCCCCCTCAACAAAACACGTATAGGAATTAAAAAAAGGGGGCTTTATGGCATCACCAAGTAAATTATGTATGCACGAATCATAAGACAACGAGACCAAGGTCGTACAAGAGGTAATAGACCCAAAGCTCCTCACCCCAAGTGAGAAAATGAAAACAATCGAAATTTTATCTAGGTTCACGTCGCGGATCGTGGAACACAACCTTTGTGTTGTGGAGCTATCGCGGAGGCTTATTGCCTCCGTGACCCAAAACTACCCCGAACCCTGTCTGAAAATTCTGAAACTCTTTTGGGTTACCCTTTTTACATCCCCGAACATGGTTTGAGTAAAAAATCGATGGTTCAAACACGATAAGGTCAAAAATAGAATGATGGAAACTTTGAGGGTCTTATACTAATAGCCTTTAAATATCATGATACTTCTCAACTATGACTTCAGCTACAATACGACACTTCACCATTTCAATCTTACAATTTCCCAACAAATCACATTGCTACAAGAGCCGAAGTCTAGCTATATATTGCTTCTATGTTTAAGCCTAGTCCGAAGTTAAAAGATGTTAACTTAATCTACGGGGCTCTATACCGTACATTCATCCATGAATACTACTCCATCTTATCATTGTAGTCAAACAACATCATGCCTTAACCAAGAGTACTAGCCACATAATACAATGGTTTGTGTTTTCATCAATCACAACGTTCAAGCCTATCTTTACTACACCCACTTTATGGACCTCCCATTATACCAACAACTTCACTCGCTCTCACAAAGATTTTTGTTACATATTCCCCCATCCTAACTATTTCACATAACAAAAGTTCATCTCCTTCTTCCCTCTTCAACTATAACCTTAGCTGAAGGTAGTCGCACAAAAATTTAACACCATAAGAAACACCTACTCTCTTATCTAAAACGTTACTATGCTTCCATAACCACTATCATACTAACATTTAGAAGGCCATTGAGGGACTAGAGCGCAAGCATCACGGATGGGGGTAACACTATTCAGTTATAACTTATATTTTGATCTACAAAAGGTGGGACATGAGATAAAGATACGATACAATAGGCACAAAATGCTTCATATATCAAATGTCTAGATCATTAATAGAGAGCCATTTGGGCATAAACACACCACCACATGAGCTCTTAGGGGACTGACCACAGTGAGAAACCTAAGCGTATATATCATGAGTTGTATAACATAAAGTCGGGATTCATATATTCAAGGAATATGACAAGAATTGTTGCTTGAAGCTATTGCTTCTCATTTTCAGAGCTGAGATAGTCATGGGTTTGCATAAACTTTATCACTTTGGCTAATCCCGACATAAAATGAATCGATAATATATAGAAAGCATAGTTGCTTAGAACTAAGCATGATATGAGACATGGATTTATGGATCATGAACATCATAACATAGAGCTTGAATACTTAAAAGCTTGGATTTCTGAGGGGCATTATCGCTTCTAGTTTGGAGGTCGAAATGACATGAGTTACATGAAGAACTCGAAGCTTAGCATAGGCATGACTTGAATACATAAAACTTTGGTGGAATGTCCTCATTGAATTGAAGTAGGAGGAGTTTGCTTGAATAGGAATAGATTTACCATGACCTTTCCTTGAAACTTGAAACTTGCCACCATGAGAAAATTCGGGAACTACCTTAATTCATCATCTCCCCCTTAGATCAAAGTCACAATCCTAGACTTGAGGACATATCCTCTCATTAAATCTGCAAGCACAACACGCAGCGCAATGGAGTTATCACCATACACATGAACGCCAACCCTCTGATAGCTATAATATGAAGACATTGCCCTTCAGGGATACTAATCTTAACTTTGCAAGGCTCCACAGGAATCACCCTATAACTCACTTTCTCATAGGCATACACATTCACCCTTCTTAACACATAGCAATCAATTCTTCACTACTTAGTATACTAGCATTACACTTCTAATCGCATATCTCACAACTCAACAAAATTTGTAAAAATGAGTCCAAGAGCTCACATCATTTATCTATATTTTCCTCAAGTCAGCTCTAAATAACACCATATAGTAGCTCTCTAGCCTTCTTTATATTAAGAAATCCAAGAATATAAACTAGGCACACATGACACATATACACTTAGAACCTCGTCTGACAACAAGCTACCTGGGGTTTAACTTATTCTTTTAAACCCACACTCTTATCCACTAAGTGACTCAGCCATAATTCATCATTTTAACACTAATCCTCATGTACACATCAACAACAACAACAACAAACCCAGTGTATTCCCACAAAGTGGGGTCTGGGGAGGGTAAGATGTACGCAGTCCATACCGCAACCTTCGAAAAAGTAGAGAGACTGTTTCCGATAGACCCCCAGCTCAAGATAAAGAATAATAAACAAGGAGGATGGATGACACAACGCAAAAAACAGGAATAAGAAATAATAGAAATGAAACCAGAGAAAAAACGAAATACGAGAAATAAAGGCAACACTAAATAAGAAAATAGGAACTAAGAAATAAGAAATAGGCCCCCCACCTGGTAGTAACATACCCTCACATACCAACGACACCTACGTACACAGTCCTAGGGTTACGAACTCGGCTACACAAGATCTCTCCTAACTGCCTGCTACAACCCACACACTCACACTAGCCTTCTACCCTTATCCGCGACCTCCACACCTTCCTATCTAGGGTCATGTCCTCAGTAAGCTGAAGCTGCTCCATGTCATGCCTAATCACCTCCCTCTAGTATTTCTTCGGCCTACCTCTACTCCTTTTGAAACCATCCAAAGCTAGCCTCTCACACCTACGAACTGGGGCATCCGCGCCCCTCCTCATCACATGCCCAAACCATCTCAGCCCTCCTTCCCGCATCTTGTCCTCCACTGAAGCCACTCCCACCTTCTCCTGGATAACCTCATTCCTAACTCTGTCCCCTCTAGTAAGCCCACACATCTAACGTAACATTCTCATTTCCGCCACCTTCAATTTTTGGATGTGGGAGTGCTTGACTGGCCAACACTCTGCTCCATACAACATGGCCGGGCGGACTACCACTCTATAGAATTTGCCTTTAAGCTTAAGGGGCACCTTCTTATCACACAACACTCCCGAAGCGAGCCTCCACTTCATCCAACCTGCTCCAATACGTTTAGAGACATCCTCATCAATCTCACCATTCCCTTGAATCGTAGACTCAAGATACTTAAAACTATCCCTCTTACAAACATCCTGGGAGTCCAACCTCACTACCACTTCGTCCTCCTGCCTCAAGTCACTGAACTTGCATTCCAAATACTTCGTCTTGGACCTACTCAACCCGAACCCCTTAGACTCAAGGGTTTGCATCCAAACCTCCAATTCGTCATTCACACCCCCTGCGTCTCATCAATCAACATTACATCGTCCGCAAATAATCCTCATGTACACATATACATCACAATTTTCCACTCAATCTTTTCATTGGTTATCAACCTAGGCCTCTTTCACACACTGTATCAAACCTACTAATTTCATACCCTCAAAACATGCATCACAATTCTTGAGCTACTATTCTTACCACCACAATCCACATCTAAAGTTCAAACCTATTGTCTAGCATCAATCATGTACCAACGACGAAGCATGCCACATACTATACTAGTCGATCACATTGGGAAATCAACCCAAATTCCTCATTTCACTTAACTACAACCTACAAACACAACCTCTTTATGACATTGCTACTATACCTCAGAATCTACTACATACCTTCTCACACCATATCTACTTATCCATGCATACATCGCAACTACCTTCAAAATTCCATAAACACCAATGAGTCTCTACTCATAACTTATTGGCTAATGTACCCCTTTCCATTCACAACCTATAAATGATTCCTACAACCTCCATAACTATCCATTATGAGCTCCTTTCCTATTTTACAACAACAACAACAAACCCAGTGTATTCCCACACAGTGGGGTCTGGGGAGGGTAAGATATACGCAGTCCATACCACTACCTCCCCTATTTTAAATAAATAATAATCATATTCAATCACTTCCTCCACAGACTACCATACAATCTACAAATCTTGTAACAATATTAACCAATCACCACAAAAGCGCATATCACCCTCCACTTAAAGGTTACAACAACAACAACAACAACAAACCCGGTATATTCCCACATAGTAGGGTCTGGGGAGGGTAGAGTGTATGTAGTCGATACCACTACCTCAAAAGAGGTAGAGAGGCTGTTTCCGATAGACTCCCGGCTCAAGATAAGAGGCAGTATACAGAAGCATGCAAGGCATAGAACAGGATAAAATAACACAGGTATGACATCCACAAAAAAAATAAAAATTACAATGTCAAACCAAGGACACCAAAATCCACCTAATTACTGACTACGACTCATGCACACCCTTAGATCTCTATCCTAATGTTTTTCCTCCATACCTTCCTATCCAGGGTCATGTCTTCAGTCAACTGCAACAACTCCATGTCACGTCTAATCACTTTTCTCCAGTATTTCTTCGGTCTACCCCTACCCCGCTTGAAACCATCCAAGGTCAACCTCTCACACCTACGAACTGGGGCATCCGTGCCCCTTCTCATCACATGACCAAACTATCTCAACCTCACTTCCCGCATTTTATCCTCCACTGACACCACTCCTACCTTCTCTCGAATAATTTCATTCCTAACCCTGTCAGCCCTCGTGAATCCACACATCCAGCGCAACATCCTCATTTCTGCCACCTTCAACTTTTGGATATGAGAATTCTTAACCGGCCAACACTCCGCTCCATACAACATAGCAGGCCGGACTGCAACTCTATAAAATTTGCCTTTCAGCTTGGGGGCACCTTCTTATCGCATAAAATTCCCGAAGCAAACCTCCATTTCATCCGACCTGCCCCAATACGATGAAAGACATCCTCATCTATCTCTCAATTTCACTGAATCGTAGACCCGAGATACTTAAAACTATCCCTCTTGCAAACCGCCTGAGAATCCAACTACACTATCCCCTCCTTCTCTTGCCTCGAGTCACTAAACTTGCACTCCAAATACTCCGTCTTGTTCCTACTCAATCTGAAACCTTTAGACTCCAGGGTTTGTCTCCAAACCTCCAGCTTATCATTAACCCCTTGTCGCGACTCATCAATAAAAACTATATCATCTGCGAAAAGCATATACCAAGGCACTTCGCCCTGTATATTCCGTGTCAACACATCCATCACCAAAGTGAATAAAAACGGACTAAGAGTTGATCCCTAATGCAACCCTGTCAAGACCAGAAAATGCTCAAAATCTCCTCCCACTGTCCTAACCCGAGTCTTCGCACCCTCGTACATGTCTTTAATCGCTCTGCAGTACGCCACCGGGATCCCCTCACCTCCAAGCATCTCCGAAGCACCTCCCTAAGGACCTTGTCATACGCCTTTTCCAAGTCGATAAACACCATGTGAAGGTCCCTCTTCCTCTCTCTATACTGCTCTACCAGTCTCCGCACAAGGTGATTCGCCTCAGTCGTGGAGCGACCAGGCATAAAACCAAAGTGATTCTCCGAAATAGACACAATCTTCCTCAACCTCTGCTCCACCACCCTCTCCCAAATCTTCATCGTGTGACTCAACTTAATACCTCGGTAGTTGTTGCAACTCTGAATGTCACCCTTGTTTTTAAATAAAGGAATCATCGTACTCCATCTCCACGCCTCAGGCATCTTTGTTGCCTTGAAAATATTGTTAAACAAGTTGGTCAGCCACCTCAACCCTGGCTCGCCAGAGAACTTCCAAAAATCCACCGGAATCTCGTCGGGCCCCATCGCCCTGCCCCTACGCATCATGCGAATAGCCTCACTGACCTCTTCTACCTTAAAACGCCGACAATAGCCAAAGTCGCGACACTCCCCGGAATACTCCAGCTCCCCTAACACAACACCCCTGTCCCCCTCATCATTCAAGAGCTTATGGAAATACGACTGCCATCTGTTCTTAATGAGGTTGTCTTTCACCAAAACTCCGCCATCCTCCCCCTTAATGCACTTCACCTGGTCCAGGTCACGACCCTTTCGCTCCCTAACCTAGGCCAGCCTAAACAACCTCTTCTCCTCTAACCCCTTATACAAACTCTCAAAAGCTGCTGTCTTAGCAACCGTGACTGCTAACTTAGCCTCCTTTTTAGCTAACTTGTACTCCTCCCTGCTCACCCGCTTCTCTTCATCATCCTTACTCTCAACCAACTTAGCGTAAGCCGCCTTCTTCGTCTCCACCTTCTTTTTAACATCTTCATTCCACCACCAATCCCCCCGATACCGGCCAGACCAGCCCCTCGAAACACCCAACACATCTCTAGCCGACTCCCTGATGCAACCAACAACCCTATCCCACATACTGTCCACGTCCCCCCTGCACTCCCACACCCCCATCCCCTCCAACTTCGCCTCTATCTCCAAAGCACTAACCGGAGTCAGACTGCCCCATCTAACCCTAGGCTGACCTTTCCCACCTCGCCTCATCTTGCCCTTCTTAATAACCAAGTCCATCACCAGGAGTCTATGCTGAGTTGCAAGATTCTCACTCGGAATTACCTTACAATCCTTACACAAAACTCTATCCCCCTTCCTAAGCAGCAAAAAGTCAATCTGAGTCTTGGCTATCCTGCTACAGGAAGTAACCAAATGCTCTTCTTTCTTCGGAAAGCTGGAATTCACTACCACCAACCCAAAGGCTCTCGCAAAATCCAAAAGAGCAGCTCCCTCATCATTCCAAACCTAAAGCCCCCGTGCACATTATCGTACCCTAACGGCAAAGACCCGATGTGCCCGTTGAAATCCCCACATATGAAAATCTTCTCCGAACTAAGCATGCCTCTAACCACCTCGTCCAAAACCTCCCAAAAATTCCTCATCTCTTCCTCGTCCAGGCCCACCTGTGGTGCATACACACTACAAATGTTCAAAGTACCCCCCCCCCAAGACCAACTTGATAGTCATAACCCTATCACTAACCCTTTTAACCTCCTCTGCCTGTCCCTTAAGCTCCTCGTCCATTAAGATTATACAACTAAGCATAACATCTGGAACCAGGATTTTGAAAGAAATTGAATACACTTCATACCTCGGGCTCAAATGCATGATGGATATAGATAGGGGTATACACTTGAATCAACACACACTGAAGCACTAATGGACTCCTCTCAATTCCTTGTGCTATTTCATAACTTTATGGATAATTCAATCAGAAAGGACCACGTCATTAGGAATCTAAACTCTTGAACTTCTATTGCCTCGACAATGAGGCATGGCCCATAAAATTAAAGCAAGGAAGGCATTTGGATAATTTCCGTATGGACGACGCTATAATATAAAAGAATGGGAAACATCTCCTAAATGCTCGGTAGCCTCCTGATTATAAGTGTGGTGTACAACACACCCATAAGCAAGTAGACACGGCTTCGTAGATACCCTGGGATCATGAAACGTGCTCTGATACCAAGCTTGTCACGACCCGAGCTGAGGCACCGGCCGCGACGGGTATCCCGAACCACATGGGCTCGAGAGACCCCTTAGCATTCTACCATAAGCATAGTCCGTACATAAATTAAGGTGCGGAAGATATAATGAAATTCAAGGGAAATTTTTAATACAAACCGTGTCAACAAAATATGACAATACAATACTCAACTTCTATCTATTAAGCCTCTACTGAACACTAACTGTCTAGGCCGGGACAAGGCCCTCGGCTGAACCATAAACTGTATTAGATAGACATATGAATAACATGCCTTTCAGAAAATGGATGGCTCACCAACTCTATCATCATCCCATATGTTCTACTGATGTGATGGACCACGGGATAGAGCCCCAGAACCTGTACTATGAGGGGGTCAATACCTGGAGAGTATTGGTATGTAGAACAATCCAAAAATAACATATACTTCATGTAAAATAGGTGAGCGCATTGTGAAAACAATTTATCATGATATATATAAAAACACATCGGCATAATTAAAGAGCTTCAAACATTCTTGTAAATTGTAAACTCAACTCTTTGTTTTACTTCTGAGCTAAATGGTACACCCTACATTTTCTATAATTCCACGAGCTATATGGAATGCGCCCTTGACTTGGCGGCCAAACCCCCAATCCAAGTTTGCCGCAAGGATTGGAGTATTAGCAAGGGGGACACGCAAGATCACAAAGAAGGGTGCCATAATCCCCAATCAAGTGAACATGTCATGGTAGCGCACAAGATCACAAAGCAGGGCTCCTAACCATAGTCCCAAATTGGGACGACATGAATCAAAAGTACACAAGATCACAAAGCAGGGTACCATATCCCGCGTTAGCAAATCACGGTTTTCAGCGATGAGTCTTTAAACTCGTGCTTTCTTCGGGTAACCATCTAACTCTCTTTAAGCCCATTTTTATCCTTCTTAAAATCATACTTCATGTTTATGAAAGAATTCATTCTTATTTTTTTAAGGCCATATCATAACAAGGTATCGTCATACCCAGACTTGCAAGTCAATCATATTATTCCATCTCACATCATACCATATCGTGTTCATAGTCCTTACAACAACAAACCCAGTTTATTCCCACATAGTGGGGTCTGGGGAGGGTAGAGTGTACGCAGTCCATACCACTACCTCTAGAGAGGTAGAGAGGCTGTTTCCGATAAACCCTCGGCTCAAGATAAAAATGCAGTAAACAAAAGCATCAAAAGCATAGGACACGATTAAATAACATAGGTACGACATCCACAAGAATAGTACATTACCAAACAAAGGACAATAAAGTCCACCTAAATACTGACTACGACTCATCCACACCCTTAGCCCTCTATCCTAATGCTTTTCCTCCATAACTTCCTATCCAGGGTCATGTCCTCGGTCAGCTGTAACTGTTCCATGCCACGTTTAATCACTTCTCTCCAGTATTTCTTCGGCTTACCCCTACCCCGCTTGAAACCTTCCGAGGCCAACCTCTCACACCTACGAACCAGTGCATTCGTGCCTCTCCTCATCACATGACCAAACCATCTCAACCTCACTTCCCGCATTTTATCCTCCACTGACGCCACTCCAATCTTTTCCCGAATAATTTCATTCCTAACTCTGTCAGCCCTTGTGACTCTACACATCCAACGCAACATCCTCATTTCCGCCACCTTCAGCTTTTGGATATGAGAATTCTTAGTCCTAATTCAAAAATATGTTAGAGACCACCAAAAGATTTGCATAACACATGAGAGTTCTTATTTCAAAAGCATGTGAAAACATAGGCAAAACACTCTCTTTTCAAGGCTTACACATGGTTGCCTATTCTTTCTTTCAACACATGCATTTCTTTCCTTTAACACATAGAGCATTCATAAAATCAGAAAAAAACACGCTCTCATTGGATCATAAAACAATGTCAATCCATGAATGATAGTAAAACACTTAAACCCAACATTTAATCACACAACAAAAACAACCCATAACATTTCAAAATCATAGATTTCATCATGGGACAGGAAAATTTTTCATAAATCACTTTTCGAAATTCTTATCATATATGCACATGATTATAAATCAAGCTAATGGAAAAAACTCACAATAATTACATACTTTCATCAAAATGGGTTCATAATGCATGCTCTTTCACAATTAAAAAAAAAAAACCCTTTTCATATACGTAATTATATAATCTTTAAAACTTGTTAAAAACAATGAATTTACGCTCATGAGGGTTAGGATAGTCCCACATACCTTTGACGGGTAGAAATCGAAGAAAAC
Organism: Capsicum pubescens; assembly: GCA_030864215.1. Taxonomy (NCBI): domain Eukaryota; kingdom Viridiplantae; phylum Streptophyta; class Magnoliopsida; order Solanales; family Solanaceae; genus Capsicum; species Capsicum pubescens. The sequence continues at coordinate 268,670,163 of CM061544.1, read as the reverse complement.
ATATAGAGATTGCCCTTTAGAGGTTGAAATCCTCAACCCTAGGTAGTTTCTCCTCTCTTGCTTAAAGAATGATAATTAGGGATTTTTGAGAGGTGAAATAATTGATGTTATGTCGTGAAAACGGATGAAAATAGGTTAATATAGTGTTTAGGGGTCGTTTATAAGTGAAAGGAATTCAATATCCCTCCTCCCAAGTCAACAAACCAAAAATTGACCGAATTTAAACCATCAGCGCGTCGCGGAGGGAGATCATCGCGATAAGCTCTGCGTTGCGCTGCTATCGCGGACCCTTACTGCTTCCTCATGAAAATGCTCATAATTTTTCGCCTGGGTATCGGATTAAGGCGAAATCGGATGCGTTGAAAAGAGGACACATTTATCTATAATTTGGTGGGTCTTGAGACCCAAAATTCCACATATTCCAGAAGTTATACGCATTCAAAGTTAACCCTTGTAGAATCGAATTCCAAAATTTGATCGATAACAAAAGTTCTTAACTCCACTTCACTCTAAGCTAAGTTGCTCGGACTCTCCAAAAATGTTGCCGCACCTGTATCGGATCCTTAGAAATACACTTATTTTTGGAGGATCTGACACACCCCCTAAGATATTTTTGAAGAGTCCGAGCAACTTAGACTCTTAAGTGTTTACTACGAACATTCTTCCCCTCAAAAGCATTTTTCACGCTAGGATAGTGATCATGACACTTATTTTTATTTTATTTTTTTATAGAAATAATTGGATTCAATTTTATACACGTAAAAATAACGGTTCGAATTTTAGCCCGAAAATGCGGGGTGTTACAGGGAGTAAGCTTGTCGGTATTTATTCTTCAACGATATGCCCTTCCAAATTTGTGTAATTGTTTTTAATTTGAAAATTAGTGTAATTAACTACATGAAGTTTAAAAATAAATTTATTACAACCTGAAATTATTTTATAATAGAGTGTCGCAGAAAACTTTTGAAAAGTTTTTTTATACCCAACACCATGAGAAGATGTGGCGAAGTTGTCTTCTTTGGGTCATGTGTAATTAGAGACTAGACTCGTGTACATACTATGGATATGGACTGCATTGGTTATGATTCAGCTATTTTTAAGCAAGTATGGACTGTGGAGTTAACTAGGATTTAACATGTTCGTTAACTTGTGTGCTATCTTTTTTTTGTAAGTATAAAATTTTATATACACATGTATGTGGTTTTCTACGATAGTCTCAATCTTCCATAGCTTGTGTACTCACTTTCCTAGCAGCCTTAGGTGCAACCCGCCTCCTAGAAAACCTCAAGTGACTCAATGCTTCTTATAGGAATGCCAATGGGTGGTCATGCAGAAGTACAAAGTGGGGGCTGGCCTGGCCAAAGTAATCCAAAGCTTACAAATTCAAAGATTTGGCCCATCAAGACCATCTCATTTTTTTCCGCCGATCACTTCCATTTTTTTTTGGCTCCATTGTGATCATGTTTGTTGTCACGCCACAACTAGTACTTCTCCATTCATCTGTTTCTTGTTTGTTCTCCTACCTCTATTGGCCAAATCACTTCACTCGTTCTTCAACATCCTCTACCATCCCGTCTTGTTTGCTTTCAACTTCTACAAATTGATTGTACTCATCTAAGACCCACAAATTTGAGTCATACTAAAGTCTAGTATCTAAGTGGGAGGAGCGTAGAGAGGTAGGCCCACACTCCTGCTGGTTTCAGACCTGTGCGAACTTTGAGATTGGCCAGCTAACCCACAGAGCAGGGGTCTCTTTGTTATCCCAAAATAAAATGTTATCATAGAGTGAGTAGTCGAACATCAATATATAGGCTATTTCATTGAGTATCCTTGTCAACATATTGTTCAGCTCCAAAACAATCACTGTTTTCTTTTTGCTTGGCTTCTTTTTAGTCAGAATAGGTTAGTTTTGGAAGTTTCATTTTCTGGATGCTAAAGGTTGTCTTTGTGTGACAATAGAGTACCAAGATCTTAATATCTCAGGTAACTAAGCTTTATGAACATGGAAAAAGGAAAAAGAAGTGCTAGCAAAAGGAAATTTGGGGATGTGGGGCTGGGTGACACTTAAAGGGGGTTGTGGGACAGGTTATCAGCTGGTGGGACACTGCCTGATATGAGCAGAATCATTTGGGTACTCTCACATGATCAGTCTTATTCTAGCAGCTCCCTTGGACCACGTTGGTTTTCTTCTGTGCCACGAGCAATTCTTCTAAATTCATTAGTTCTAACATGATTTTTTTATCTGGCAGATGAAGAATGATTATCAAATTGAAGATCCTGAATTTAAGAAGCTTGTGTCTGGATCCATTAGTGTTCCGGCTTGTGTTGCAACTGCTGGAACAACACTAATTCTCGGGTTTGTGATTTTTCCTTCTTAGCAGTTACTTTGTTCTTGTTTTATTTTGGTTCTTTTTTCCCCTTCACCCAGCTGGTTAAATAGCCATATTCTCGTTCTTTTCATTTTCCTATTCTACTTCTGTTATTTTAGTTTTTTCATTGAGAAGTTTCCACTGCTTCTTATCATGGAAAATTTTCAAATTCATTGTTAAATGAACAGTAGTCCAACAAACACAAACTCGCTTTTACGTCCCCGCTCACCTTAGTTCTTTTCTTTTGTTATGCAGCTGTTCTTTCTCTATATAGTTTGACTTTTAGCAACTTTTGTCAAAAAGAAGCTAGGAAGGTGTCAACATAAATTGTCTTGGAAAATCTCAAGAACTCAAAATCTGCTTGCGCTTTGATGCTTTTTATGCCTTTGATTCCAGGTATGCTTTGGGTTTTCGAGGTGGAAAATGGTACGCAAACAGGAAGTTTAGAAGAGAACAGATGAAATTGTTGGGGCAAATAAAACCTAAAAGATGGCCACTCAGGTTCTTACGGCGACCACTAATAAAGTCTAAATTGCCAGAAAATCTTGTTACGGCATCAGAAACATCACCTAAAGGTGCATCTGCTTCCCACAGTTGAGGATAATCCCCTAGTTTACTGACAAAATGAGGTCCAACGGCAAAAATTTTTGGTCCTATCGTAATTACTACGAGTACAGAAAAGCCGCGTAGTTACCAAATGTTGATACCATATCTTGTTTATAATACCTTGTCATTGGACTTAGTTTTTTTTTTAAATTTCTTAATTATCAATCAGGGGTTGAAATCTTAATGTTGACTGGGATAGTAGTTAGCTCGTGAGGTTGAAGATCACATGACTAGGTTTTTGCTGCTTCTTTTGGAAACTACCCATTCATATCATTACCAGAGAATCTTAGTAGTTCAATTGATTGGCTACATGAATATCACTTACTGGTGGTGAGGGTTTGCTTTCCCATGTTGTAATTCCCTCTCTCATTGCCCCTCCCCCTCCGCCTCCCCCTCCCCAATCTGATGAGTCTATTCCATAGGTTTCTGTTGTACTCACATTTCACTGCCAATTGTCTCGTCTCCTCACACCTTTGATACGGGGAGGATTTTGTTTCAATTGTCATTTCCCATTTTGTGAGTGTATCAGCTGTCATGCATACCCAGAAAGATGTATGGCGAGCTTTTCTATTCTAGTTCATGGTTTCTCGTGAAGCTCAATCCTCTCCTCTGGATAAATCATGTTGCCAGGAGAAATCATGAACCAGAATAGAAGAGCTCGTTCTGGATATGAGCCTCTTCAAGCGTGTCTTATTGCTGTTGATTCAATGATCCCTAAAGGACTTCGTCAACGAGAACTAATTATTGGGGACAAACAGACTGGTAAATCAAAAGTAGCAAAATGGTAAACCTGGCTTTGGGTAGCATCATTGCGGCACATTAGGCTCTTCCATGTTAATATTGGCATTTCTCCTATCAACTTCCAGATACAGCTGCTTGATGACTCTTTCCAGTCATGCTAATCTGAGTTTGGGCCTAGTACTTCTCTTGCTTTCCTTTGCTTCACCATCGTGCAACTGTGAGCAACTATGGTTCAATTTAATCCATATCTTATCTTACTTGGGCCTTTTTATTTACTCTAACTACGAACTGAACAACTATTTAACTTTGAAGGAGTAATAAAGTGACTAACAAGATGCAAATGTAGTAATCACAAGTGAAAAGGCAAGAACCAATTTTATTTTTTGATGTTACGGTCATATTTGGTATTTTCTCTTGTTTCATTTTACATGAAGTTTGATGTGAAAATTATCTATAAAAACATTTAGAGAAAATACATAATTACCCCATTGATCTTGTTTGAGATTTGCAAAAAGACACCTAAACTTTAACTTCGACCTATTACCCCACGATTTTTTATTTCGTTGCAAACACACCATTTTGATTCCCCTGCGTGTACACACGCTCTACAGGCGTGTGAAAGGGCTCAAATTTGATTTTTTTGATCAATTACAAGCTGCCACGTGTAAAATAATTTAATATATAATTTATTTTTTAAAAAAAATTAATATTTATTTTTAAAAATTATTTCATACCCCCCACCCCACCCCCGCAACCCCCCATCCACCATTGTCTTCTTCCCCAACTTCTTCATCACCATCACTCAACAACATCAATTACAACAACAACATCAATTACGCCCACAACATCAACATCATCATCATCACCATAATCCCACCCTTTCTTCTTGAACACAATGCCACCATTAAAGCTCCTCCATTGAAGCTTTTTTTTTTTTTAAAAATCATATCATTAAAGCTCCATTTTGCAATTAAATCATATCATTTAACTACCCACCATTTTTTTTTCTACACAATATCTTCTTCAACACCATTAAAGCTCTTCAACACAATGTCACCATTAAAGCTCTTTCATTGAAGTTTTTTTTTTTTAAAGCTCCTCCATTAAAGCTTCATTAAAGCTCATTTAACTATCTTTAAAACTCAATTCAATCATTTAACTATCCTTAAAACTCAATTCAATCACAAAACTAATTTTTGAATTGATTTGAACAAAAAAAAATGGACGGGGAGAGTGCTAGACGCGAGGGGGAGGGGGAGGTGTTGGATGGGGGGGAGGTGGAGGCGCTGGATTGGGGGTGGGGGAAAGAGGGGGTGGGGTGGGGTGTTAAACTAAATAAAAAGGAAAATTGTATTAAAAAAATAAAAATATATGAAATTAAACGTATTTCACACGTGACAACACCTGATTGGCGCGTGTATTTCACTCTCCTTGTTGTGACTGAGATTCAGCGAAAAATGGTGTGTTTGCAACGAAATAAAAAAGAATCGTGGGGTAATAGGTCGAAGTGAAAGTTTAGGTGTCTTTTTGCAAAATTCGGACAAGATCAGGGGGTAATTATGTATTTACTCAAACATTTATTAGATTGAAAATTACAAGTTATAGCAACACTTTTGGTTAATTGGTTTATTAGCTATTTTAAGTAAAAAAAACGGTTAAAATTTTTTTTAAGTGAAAGTAACTCTTTTTTTTAGTATTTAATTCCTCCTTAATAACTATATGTATAATTATGGTAGGAGTAAAATTTCTTTAATATTATATCTTTATTTATTATCCTTCTTACCTTTTTTAAAAAACTTCAAATTTATTATTCTCTATTATAAATTACACGATTTTTTCCCTTCTTCACTTCATTTTACTCTTTACGTTTTCCACATATATTTTCTCAAAATCAATCAAAATTCTTCGTAGATAATCACTGATTTCATCTTTTTACCGTAATATTTTTTTAATTCTTTCATTATTGAAGAACTAGATGTACTGTAATTTTTTTTAATAAATGTTACAAAAGTAGATGAGATAGAGTCTTGATTCAAAGAGATAAGCACATAGTGTATAGAATGGATATATAAATTGATATCACCTAAATTAAATATCACAATCCATAAATATCAGTTTATATATTTATTTCATACACATTTCATACAAATATGACATGTAAGAAATCATTTTTATAAATTGATTTCATTCAATTTATAATCTTAAATTGAATATCACAATCGCATTATACTCATTCTATAAAAATATACATGTAAGACACTATTTTATAAACCTTGAATGTAATATTGATATTATACGAGTTTCATACACAAAATAATTCAAAAAATACAAGTTTGTATATTTATTTCATACACTAAAATAAATAATAACGTATAATATTTGGTGCAGGTCGATTTCTATACCAACTTCTACGATCATTATACTCAATCCATATAAATATAACATGTAAGAAACTATTTTATAAACCTTAAACGAAATATTGATAGTTCATACTGATTTTATACAAATTTCATACACGAAATCGTCTCATAAATAGGACCGGGCATAAAATACTGAAAATCGATTGCCGAATCGAATAAAAAAATTTGGTAATTGGTATTTGGTAATTCGGTATTTGATATGATATTTGAGAGTAAAATTTCAATATTTTGATATTTGGGATTGAATTTTGTACAAGATATTAATATCGTTTGGTATCCGGTGTTTACCGAATACCGAATTATATGTATGTATGTATGTATGTATGTATGTATGTATGTGTGTGTGTGTGTGTGTGTATATATATATATATATATATATATATATATATATATATTATAACCAACTCGATAAAAAATAGTAACTAATTCCAAAGAATATCTTGGACATTGATAATATATTCGTAAATAGTAACAAAAGATACTAAATAGTGTTTCTATTAAATATACTCTTTGAAGTTTTAAAGGTACAATTGCACATCACCAACATTAATATGGTATAACAAATACCGTATCGAACCAAAGTTTAGTTTACCGATTATCGAATTACTAAATCGATGTTTATAAGTATGGTATATGGTATCTACGTTCAAATATCGATTACCAAATTACCGAATTCGAACTTTAAAGATACCGAACCGAATACTGAACGCTCACCCCTACTTATACGTATATACAAGATAATTTTCACTATATTATTCTTATGAAAGATTTCGATCTACATTCAAATCCTTATTTATGTTGTTACCAACACAAATAACGGATATAATATTCATTGACATATCTTTTGTTGTTACGTACAATGGATATTTAACAAAGAAATTGACAATACTCCTTATATCAAATTTTTTTCAAAGAATAAAGAAAAAATTAGAAGAAAGAGAATTTCTGATAAAGGAGAAGAAATCGTTGATTGAATAATGATTTTGAAAGTATGAAATAAATGAAGTAGAAGTAAAACCGTTTTAGAGAGAATTAAGGGGATGATTGATATCTGACAATAACTGTCGTCCCTTTTTGTGAGTATGAAAGCCTTTTTTCATATATAAAAATTGTATTTTTCTTTTTATATTATTAGAAAAATCATTTTTTGTTTTCTTTTTCATACTTTTTTTGCTACAACTTGCAAAGATAAAAATTATGCTATAAATTACAATTAACGAAAGGTTATTTGAATTTTTTTTAAAATTTAATTGAGTACAAACTTTATCACAATTAACAAGTAGGCCTATTACTTGTAAGTCTTAAATATTTCTATGATATTTTGCTACTATATAGAAATGTGGCCAAGTAAGTAGGTCTTCGTCGTCGTGCCTGCTTGCAACCAAGGGCATTTTTGGTATTGTATTATTTGTTTGCTTTAAAAAGATTGTAACATGCAGCTTTATATATGTACCCCTTTTTGTTAGATAGGGGTCAACTAACAACTACACAATGACCCATGTATCCCTTGAAGATTTATGCGGCAAAACTTTGTGGGCCCAATTACTTTATTGGGGATGTCGGTTGAGGCTTTCTATTAGTACCGGAGGTGCATGACCCGTGTCAGCACGGACCCAACACTATAAATATTTTTTAGCTCTAAAATTTGATATTGATGAGCTACAAACATAAATGTACATTAATTTAATTAAATATTATTAATTCTGATATATAAATGACTTATAATAATTAATTAGGGGTAATATAATAAAAAATATTATTAATTCTAATGCATAAATGACTTATAATGATTAATTAGGGGTAATATAGTAAATCACAGAGCAATTAGGGGTAATATAGGCAGACATGTCATCTATTTTTTAATACATAAATGACTTATAATAATTAATTAGGGATGATATAGTAAAATCACGGTTAAAAAAGGTGAAACAAACGTCATAAATATCTATTTTTTAAATTAAATATTATTAATTCTAATATATAAATGACTTATAATAATTAATTAGGGGTAATATAGTAAAAAAATATTATTAATTTTAATATATAAACGACTTATAATAATAAATTAGGGGTAATATAGTAAATCACAGAGCAATTAGGGATAATATAGGCCGACATGTCATCTATTTTTTTACTTAAATATTATTAATTTTTTAATATATAAATGACTTATAATAATTAATTAGGGATGATATAGTAAAATCATGGTTAATGCAATTGAAACAAATGTCATAAATATCTATTTTTTTAATTACATATTATTAATTCTAATATATAAATGACTTATAATAGTTAATTAGGGCTAATATAATAAAAAATATTATTAATTCTTATATCAATGACTTATAATAATTAATTAGGGATAATATATAAATCATGGAGCAATTAAGTAAGGGTAATATAGTAAATGATGAAGCAGTGGTCGAAATCAAATGACTTATAATAATTAATTAGGGGTAATATAATAAAAAATATTATTAATTCTAATATATAAATGATTTATAATAATTAATTAGAGGTAATATAGTAAATTACAGAGCAATTAGGGATAATATAGGCAGACATGTCATCTATTTTTTATTAAATATTATTAATTTTTTAATACATAAATGACTTATAATAATTAATTAGGGATGATATAGTAAAATCACGATTAAAGCAGCTGAAACAAACGTCATCAATTTCTAGTTTTTAATTAAATATATTAATTCTAATAAATAAATGATTTATAATAATTAATTAGGGGTAATATAATAAAAAAATTATAATTCTAATATATAAACGACTTATGATAATTAATTAGTGGTAATATAGTAAATCACGGAGCAATTAGGTATAATATAGTAAATGACGAAGCACTGGTCGAAACCAATGCAGGCAGACATGTCATCTATATTTTTAATTAAATATTATTAATTTTTAATACATAAATGACTTATAATGATTAATTAGGGATGATATAGTAAAATCACGGTTAAAGCAGCTGAAACAAACGTCATAAATATCTATTTTTTTAATTAAATATTATTAATTCTAATATATAAATGACTGATAATAATTAATTAGGAATATAATAAACAAATATTATTAATTCTAATATATAAATGACTTATAATAATTAATTAGGGATAATATAGTATATCACGGAGCAATTAGGAGTAATATAGTAAATGATAGGGGGTAATATAGTAATTTAATTTCTTGAATAAAATATTATTAATTTTTTAATACATAAATTATTATATTATTAATTCTAATATATAAATGACTTATAATAATTAATTAGGGCTAATATAGTAAATCATGGAGCAATTAGAGATAATACAGTAAATGACAAAGTACTGGTTGAAACCAGTGCAGGCAGATATGACATCTATTTTTTTAATTAAATATTATTAATTTTTTAATACATAAATGAATTATAATGATTAATTAGGGATGATATAGTAAAATCACGGTTAAAGCAGCTGAAACAAACGTCATAAATATCTAATTTTTTAATTAAATATTATTAATTCTAATATATAAATGACTGATAATAATTAATTAGAGATAATATAATAAAAAATATTATTAATTCTAATATATAAATGACTTATAATAATTAATTAGGGATAATATAGTAAATCACGGAGCAATTAGGGGCAATATAGTAAATTATAGGGGGTAATATAGTAATTTATTTTTTTGAATAAAATATTATTAATTTTTTAATACATTTGACTTATAATAATTAATTAGGAATGATACAGTAAAATCACGGTTAAAGCAGCTGAAACAAACGTTATAAATATCTATTTTTTTAATTAAATATTATTAATTTTCTATAAATGACTTATAATAATTAATTAGGAGTAATATAATAAAAAAATATTATTAATTCTAATATATAAATGACTTGTAATAATTAATCAGGAATAATATAATAAATTACTGAATAATTAGGATGTAATATAGTAAATAATAAAAAAGTAAATCCACGAAGAGGTGGTCGAAACCACCTCTTCTATCTAATAGAAATTTGTAGTAGATATTGAGGTAGCACATATCCAAGTTTTTATTTTTAATTTATGAAACACAAATATAATTTAAATAGTTAATTATATTTTTTATATGTTTTTAGATATTTAAGCTATTAATTATATAATTTATAATTTTTAAGTAATATATGTTATTTTCTTTGTTCAAATTTTTTGCGGCATTGATAGTTATGTTTTAAAAATAATTTAAGTTTTTAATTACTGTGAATTATAATATATTTTCTTCTTTTTTCAATTTAAGTAGCACTGATATAATTTTGAGAGTCCGCTAAATATTTTATACTAATATCTTTTAAATTTTTAAAGTTTTTAATTATTGTGATTATAGTTTTTTTTTACATAATTTTTCGAAATATATAACAGACTAAACCAAACTTTTGTGACATTGATAGACAATTATATTTTAAAAATAATTTAAGTTTTGAATTATTATGATTTATAATATATTTTCTTGTATTTCAATGTAAGTGGCATTAACATAATTTCGATAGTCAGTTAAATATTTTATATCTTTTAAACTTTTTAAATTGTTAATTATTGTGATTTATAGTATTTTTACGTATTTTTTAAAAATATATATCAGATTAAAAACAAAGCAGGCAACAGATCAACATATCTATTTAGTCACTTATTTGTGGGCCCTTTGCCCTTTATTATTAAGTAGAAATATACTCCCTTCATTTTATTTTATTTAGTCATATTACTAAAAAGTCATTAGTTATATTAATTTACTTATTCAGTTTATGAAATTAAGAGAAATCTGTCGTTTTCTTTCAATACTAGCTCTTTCATTAAATCAATATATAAAGTATAGTAATTAAATTTAAAATTTTGAAATATAATTAATAATATTATTTTAATAAAATAGATTCTTAATAAATATTTTTATTAAGAAATGTCAAGTCAACATGTCTCTAACCAAAATAAAACGAAAATAAATAAATAGTAAGTACTAAATAATGTCAGTAGTATATCCCCCAAAAATTTAACAGAAGTTTTTCAAAATATGGATTCCATTCGACCCTTCATTAGACATTACTATTAATATTAATATGAAACTAAATATGGAAACAACAAAACTGTAGTGTGGATTTTCCACACATTTGGATTGATTTTCTTTCTTTCAATTAAAATAAGTCAAGTCACAATAGAATGTGTATATTTTTAAAATTAAATATTTATTTTTCAACTTTAAAGCAATATAAAGAAATAAATATAAGGTATAATTTATCAGGTTATTCATATTTATTAGATATTATTTTTTTGCGAATTGAATACTATTAATAACATGTAGTTCTTTAATATAAGTATTCTAAATTACAAAAAATATATAAAAAATTCGATAGTCCTTCGAATTTTATCTGTGTCATTTAAAATATAAAAATTGATAAAATAATATATATTGGGTTCGTGCTGATACAGGTCCTATATCTAGTATAGATACAAGAGCATAAGATAGTTTAGGACAAACTTTCAAATATTTAAAGAGGGAATATTTATTAGTTATTTCAGCTGATGTCTTTGGTTTTTTTTTTTTTTTAAATATATTTAATGTTTGGTCATGACTTTTTCACTTTCATTATTTTTTTCTCCGAGCTGCTTTGATATACTTTTCCTTGAGGATTTATTGTAAACAAACTCTCTATCTTCCAAGGTAGGGTAAAGATCTGCCTACACGGTATTCGTTCTAGATTCCATTTGTGGGGATTTAATGGGCATGTTATTGTTTTGTTGCAGCTGATCGTCTTTAGTGGGGGAATGACAAATGTACTACTTAATGAGTTTTGAATAAACTAACAAAGTAGCATTAGTGGCTGATTTGAATTCTGACGTGAAATTATAATAGTAAACTTCTACAATACAGTCTATTTTTGCTAGTAATTTGGAGCCAAATTAAAACCTAAACTTCCCTTAGTTTGGTGATAAAAGTAAATATAAAGAGAGTTGAAAAAGTAAAATATGACTATTTAGTGTATAATGGGAATCCCAAAACAATATCTTATTCCATCATAATCAAAGAGCACTAGGATGATACATTACATTTTACAGAATCTTAAAGAATGAAATAACTAAATGCACTAATATTTGTTTAACAAGTCAAAGAATGACATGAAAACAAATGACTCACTTGTACAGTTGGAAAATAAAATGAAATTAACAAGAATCATATAAATCACTCAAATAAAAAAATCAAAGGAGGAAATCAATAATCTAGCATTTAGGTAGATCTGGTGGAGGAGGAGGTAGCCTAGTTGATGGTGTTGGCCCATTTTCAACAACAAAAGCTGTGGCTAAACCCCAAGGTAAGTGAACATCCAAATGACAATGCATCAACCAGACACCTGTAACAATTTCCAAATTAATAATTAGAACAATTTATCAATCATCACCTAAAGTATCTAGAATATGATTTTACAGAATTTTCATGTTAGTTGATAGCTTGATATCAAAAGTTATTTCAAAAATATGAGCTAGTGGTCAATGAAAAGATTAGTTGAGAATCGTAAGTCTCATGTGTTAAATTCCACCAGAGGCAAAAATGTGTGTCGGTGGAAGATAGTAGGTGGTATCCTTTAACTTGGACGGCATGGTTATAAAAAATGTTATATTTCAAATGGACGCGCTATATATTTACCTGGATTATTTGCACGAAATCTAATGACAGCCCATCCTCCAACTGGAACGCCAATTGTGTTACGTTCTTGTGGATTAACAAGGTTGAATTTTTTCCGATCGACTGCAGGGTTATAATTGCCAAAGCCTTGGGCCAAGACATAGAAATTGAATCCATGCAAGTGAATAGGATGATTTTCTATTCCAATGAAAGCAGTGTTTTGGAACATAATCTCAACTGTGGAATTAAACTTAAGTTTCTTCACCTTTGTGGACTTTTTGGTCATTATAATAGCACTGTTCATGCTATTATTTGGGTTGGTGTAGTCAAATTTCAATGGTGGTTTGTCTGGAAAATCAGTGGTGTAGATTCCATCAACATTGTGGAAAAAGGCCTCTAACATTGAAAGCTTATTGGGGAACTGGAAAGATGCATTGTTCATGCTAGCAGCAAATCGTTGTCCGTTTGGGCCTGCACATGTTGCATTTTTTCCTGATCTATCACAAGCAGTTAGGCCCAGCCCAATAGTAATAAACATGCGTACGTCTACTTTGCGAGGTGGAGGGATCCAAAACGGCCCAGTTACAAGCCCAGTTAAGTTGGTGAAGAATTTGTGGGCTGTTGGTGTGTCATTGAAGGCTGGTAAAATAGGCGTTATGGGAGTTGATGGTAGTGCATCTTCATACACTATAATTCCCCTAGTTGTGGTGTTGTCAAATGGCACCCCGGCTGCACTAGCATAGGGATTAGCCGCCATGTAGTACGACGCCGGTACTTGATCGGCTGTCAAGAGGACGTCAGTCGTCTGGCCTGGCCCGGTGACAACTACATCAGTGATGTAGGGATCAGTGTAAGCAGCATCAACCGCGACAACTTTCATTTTATGGTTGGCGATCTTAAAAAAGAGTTGGTTATTGAGTGCAGCATTGATGATACGAAGGAGATATGTTTTCCCATGTTTCACCTTCAACTTGTACGTTTCTAGTAGAAATGAAAACAAAAATTCAAGTTAGCAAGAAAACAAATAGAATAAAACAACAAAAGGTGTAGCTAAGAAAATTTGATTTGTGTGTAATTCTCACGATTAGCAGAGCAACGGTAAAGATCGCCCGGCCAGCCGTTAATAGTGTAAGCATCAGAGTTATTAGGTGCAGCCCCACTTGCTAGCGCTTCATTCTCCACATCCACAACATTAGCATTCCACCATTCTCCTGCATTTACATTTCAACATATGTATTTCTTCATTTGCTAGTTTTATCAATAGGTAAAATTTCACTCCATATATCCATTCTTGTAGCGGTAACGAATGGCAAAATCAGGATTTTTATTAAGGGAAGACAAAATATAAAGAAATGAACTCACAAAGAAGCCAAGATGATTCAACATTTAGTTGTATGTATACATAATTCTTTTTTATCTATCTACACAGTGTAATTTTCAATAAAAAAGTCAGGTGTCAATTGATATTCCTTGAGCAAGGGTGGCCCCGCTTCAGTAAAAGGGTGTCAATTGATATCCCTTGAACAAGAGTGGGTCAGCCACAAGCGGTAACTCAGCGCAACAATGTTAACTGTACATGTCTCAAAATCCCAAATAAGTTGGATAACTATATATACCGGGCCGCTTCAGTAAAAGGGTATCAATTGATATCCCTTGAACAAGAGTGGGTCAGCCACAAGCGGTAACTCAGCGCAACAATGTTAACTGTACATGTCTCAAAATCCCAAATAAGTTGGATAACTATATATACCGGGCCAACATATATACAGTATACTAGTTATATACTACCGCTATATATATATCAAAGTAAATTCATACTTGAAGGTGTAAGTTACCTAAGAGGATTGGGACTTCTTTGTAAGGTTTAGGGAAAGGATAAAAGTGGCCCTTTTTAGGACGAATAATGAGTGCACCATGAACAGTGGCTCTAAGCCATGATACATGTGCATGCCACCATAGAGTTCCTTCTTGTCCTGTTATTTTAAACTTGTACGTGTAGCTATGTCCGGGTCGGATCGGGCACTGGGTCGCAAATTCGGGTCCATCTGCCCACCCACTTAATAGCTGGAAAACTCCATGCCTGCATCAAGTAATCAACTTACATTAGTTAATTGGAGAATTTTTTGTATGTCGCTATAGTTTCTCTTCTAATTATGTGACATAGCTACAAATTTCTGTATTTAAGAAATGTAGCAAGAATTTGTATTTGCACACGTAAGTATATATATTGAATACATTATATTTGCAAGCATAATTTTAGTAAAATACATTGAATTCATGTGTATACTAAGTGTATCTGTTTATATAATATCTCTATAACGAAATATGTTGTATCGGCATACATAATTATAGTGAAATATAATGTATATGTGCATTTAATCAGTATACGTGCAAATCTACAATATCTCTCTCTAACTGTATTCATGCACAGAATAATTGTTTTCGTGTACATGTGCTGTAAAGCCTCCAAATTATGGCTATATTATGTAGTAATTTTTTTAAACTACCACTATTGTGATAAATAGGCGGCCTTAATTTGCTGTTTCACATTACTTTTCCTTTTTATTTTTTTAATTGTTCACGTCATTCCATGATTATGTTATGAGATTATCTAATTTCTCTAACTAACAGGAGGTGATAGCTAGGCTCATGATAATGATTGTTGCCACAGATGTATTAAATAATTAGTGACCACTGATTTTATATATATATTAAATCCAACTTTTTATGTATCAATGACCTTTATTTCAATTCCAGGATTTGGTTTTGCAAAACGACATCTTATCAATAAAATGATATTTTAGAGATGAAAATCAACTACTTTGCACGAGTATTACATCATGAAACCAAAATAACTAAAAACAAAAATAGTGGTTGTCTATAGTTCTTGTTGTTTTCTTTCTTCCCTTCTTCAGCAAACTTCATTTTTTTTTTTTTGTCGTTATTAAAAATTCAGCTGAGGGGCTACAATATTAAATACACGGATTCAATAGCTATTGCTTAATTATTTATGAATAAATATTTATTGTGAACCCAATATAACTAAAATGAGTTATGAATTCGACGACAAGTTCAGAATTCATAAACTTCACCGTCAAGTTATAAATTTATGTTTTGAAGAACTTACCAATGAATAGTGAGGTTGTACGGTGAATGGTTGTACACGTGAACAACAAGGGTATCCCCTTCATTAACGCGTATGGTTGGACCAGGAAGACTTCCATTTACAGCAGTGATCACTTGTCTACGGCACAGTCTCGTTATAGTACGATTTTGTACCTATATATGTTAAAACCAATATCATAAATAATACATCGCAATCAAATTAAAAAAGTTTAACTTCTATTCACTGTGAGCGTAATTTGTTTACACGGCAACTAAGAGTTACACAACTCTTGATATATGGTTAAAATACAATTAATCATGGTAAGTGTATACAAATAGTTAAATCCTACATTGAAATAGAAGTTCCACCAAATGCAATTTAATTTATCTTTGTCATTTTTCTTAACTACTCGACTTAGATGAGGTGTGACAAGTGGAAGACATGGTCAGACTCAATCGACACATCATACATGTGTATGTGTATATCTATCATACGGAGTATTGGGATCCATTGGGTCATAAAATTATTCACTTTTTGGGAAGAGTTTTACACTTTATCTGAAGTTAGTGTTTTAGTCATGAAAATTTCAAATTCAACTTGAAGTTGTATTTCAAATTTGAAAAAAAATAAAAAATCCATAACTGGTTTCCAATTCACTTTCTACTTTTAAAGTTTATTTAGGTACATGCAAGCATGAATATATTCTAATATTCTTTGCAGAAAGTATAACAAAACACAATTTCATTTTCAACTCTAACTTTGTAAATTTCAAGTAAAGTGAAAAATTTAGTCTGTATAGTGGAAATGCTGTCGGATTTATGATTTAAGGTAGGATTTGAGCTTAGAGTTCAAAGAGGAAATGATTTTTGAAAGAGAAGATGAAAATGATACTCCATAAGTACATCCAATTTATGAGTTAGTGTTTGATTTGATCGTGAAGTTTAAGAAGAAAAAAAAGATTTTTGAAAAGCATAATCTAAAGTAGACCAAATATATTTAATTGACTATATGTCATCTTATTAAGAGTAAAATGAAAAGATTAAAGTTGTATTATTTCTAAATAAGAAAAAATATTATTCTTTTTGGGAGAGACTAGGAAGAAAAGTCTGTCTAAGCAACAAAAAAGGAACATGAAAAGAAATAAGGTTAATGAAATATCTAAATAATTGCTAAGCAATTAACAAGGTTTTATGAAGAGTTGACCTTGCTATTTTGCATGGGAAATAAAGAAAATAGATAATTATAATTAGTACGTACATGAAAAGAATGCTCAACAACTTCAGCTGAAACCAATAAAGAGCAAGAAGCTAGAAGAGCTATTATGGTGCAGGCGAATAACAAGAAAACTTGATGTCCCATTTTCTCTAAATGCTACAATTGATCAATTTGTAAAGGCTAGAGTAGAACTTGAAGAATGTGTGGTGAGGTGAGGAGAAATATGAGAACTGAATGGCTTTATATAAGAAGGAAGTTTGTACATCTACAAAAGCCGTAGGCAGCACCTATATTTTCTAATTAAGAAATGATACACGCAATATATTTAATTAGTATGTGTCTGTTTTCTTCTTCGCTATTTCTTCTTTTTACCATGGAATTGTTTATTCTAGCAAGAGGAGTCAAATGAGCGGGGTGTGCTGAATTTGGACAAGTTAAAATGTATTGAGTTTGTTGAGGAGTAAACTAATTGCACTGTAGTAACTTGAAGTTTACCTTTACTCTTTTATTGTCAAGTAGTCTAATTTTTTGTTATTACCGTGTAAACCAGTTATTGATGTAATTAAATAGTTAACACGTAGTTAGTTAGGTGGTTACAGATAATGATAGTTAGGTGGAGTCGATTGTAAATATAGGTCTATAAATAGACATTGTGTACAGATGTATTAGTTGAATATGGAGAAAAGCTTTCACAAAATATCTTCTTTCTTCTTTTGCTTCATTCCCTTTCCTTTCACAGATCAAATATTAATATGGTATCAGAGCCAAGTTGCAGTAATTTAGGGATTTCTTCTTTGCGAATTGAAGGAAATCGAGAGATTACACGAACATTGCTTCGATTCTGGAAAATTCAACCTCGCACAGTTCCAATTTTGCAAAAAAATATCTTACGTAGCTATAATTTTTTTGCAAAATTTAATCTTCGCCTTCATAATGACAGTAGAAAGTACAACAGAAATTGGTCCTAGCAATGCCGATGAAGTTGCCGGAGGAACGATCGGAAAGAATGCCGGTGGGATTAATTATAATCATCCTCTGTTTTGCACGCTTTCGATGGATCGAGATCGTTATCGGCAGGAATTCAGTTCGTTGGAATGGAGAACTACATGCTCTAGACTCGTGCGATGAGAATCACATTACTAGGAAGAAATAAATTAGGGTTCATAGATGGAACAATTACTAGAGAAACATATGGATCTGCATTGGCGCATCTTTGGGATCAATGCAACATAGTTGTTGTTTCCTTGGTTGACAGGAAATGTAATTCGCGGACTATTGAGTGGAATTTTATTTCGATCTGATGTGTATTTGATTTGAAAAGAGTTGGAGGAATGATTTCATAAAATCAATGGTTCAAGGTTATATGCTCTGCACAAGGATATTTTTACTTCATCTCAAGGAACATAATCTGTATCGGTATATTATTCTAAGCTCAAAGACTTATGGGACGAGTATGACTCGATAATGCCACCTCTTGCATGCAATTATGAGAAATCAAAGGAATACTCAACTCAGCTTCAATATCAAAGGCCATTACAGTTCATGATGGGGCTAAATAATGGATATGGTCAAGCAAGCAGTCAAATACTTATGAAATCAAAGATGTTGAATGTTAATCAAGCCTACACATTGATTTTACAGGATGAAATTCAAAGAATTGCAGCAGGGAGTAATTTTTTTGGACATGATGAAGTAGGTCTAAGTACCAGTGCCTTTTTCACAGCTAGGAGTATAGGGCCAAAAAAGAAAAATTGGGGCATTGTATGTGACGTTTTCCATGTGAAGGGGCATATAAGATAAGATTGTTTCAAGTTAATGAAATATGATCATTGTGGAAAAACAGGACATATGATAGAGAAGTGTTATCAACTCATAGGATATCCACCTAATTTTAAATATAAAGAGAAGTAAGTTGCAAATACTAATGCAGTAGCTAACTTTGCTGCTCCACAGTAGAGTGTTGTGATGGTTTCACAGGATCAATATAAGGATTTCATGATGTGGAAGCAGATGGAATTAAACAACAAAGGAAAAGTTGTTGTTAATATGGCAGGTAAGTGTTTCTTTACTCAAGAGGATCAGATTAGTTGGATAGTAGATTCAGGTGCGACTGATCACATCACTGATAATAAGAATTTGTTGTTACATGATGATAAATTAGGAAATACTAAAAATGTTCTTATTCTTATTGGTGATACATCTACTGTCAGCCATATAGGAAATTGTCAACTAATAGGAGGTGATTTTCTTAAGTATGTACTATATGTGCCAATATTTAAATTCAATCTATTGTCAGTTCAAAGGTGACAAAAGATTTGAATTGTTGTGCTAAATTTTATCATGAACACTGTGTGTTTCAGGATCTTTATAATGAGAAGGTGATAGTGACTAGTAGAGAAGAACAAGGGTAGCATGTCTTGAATATACATCTCACTGGAAGATTAATAAATGGAAGAAAGTCTTTGCCAGTGGTTGGAGTTTGCATTCCTGAATTAAGGCATAAGAAGCTAGGCCATGTGCCTATGGCAGTATTGGTAAAAATTTCTGGTTTTAATAACAGTAGTGATTTTCATTGGCAACATTATGATGTTTGTCCCATGTCTAGACAAACAAGATTACCATTTCTTATCAGTAACACTAGAGCAGTCGAAGTTTTTCAATTGATTCATTTGGATGTATGGGGTTCTTACCATGTTGAGGCACAAAATGGAATGAAATACTTTTTTATAATGGTTGATGATTATTCTAGATGGATATGGTGTTTTTTGTGAGACTTAAATCTTTGATGTTTCAGAAGTGTTGAAGAATTTTATTGCCAATATAATGACACAGTTTAACAAGAAAAATAAGTGTTTTAGGTTAGATAATGGTTCAAATTTTTTTAATCATAATTGTAGTAGTTTGTTTCAACAACATGGGATATTACATCAAAGTTCTTGCCCCTATACTCCATAAAAAAATGGAGTGGTTGAAAGGAAGCACAAATATATTTTGGAGATTGCCAGAGCTATCAGATTTCAAGATGCTTTGCCATTAAAATTTTAGGGTTATTGCGTGGAATCAACAATCTACATCATTAATAGGATGCCTTCTTCTGTACTACTTAACAAATCACTTTTTGAATTTCTTTATCATCATGCTCCTTCCTTATCTCACATGAGAGTAGTTGGCAAGACAAATTTGCCCCTAGGGCTCTCAAATGCGTCTTATTGGGTTATAAAATGCATTAAAAGGGATATAAGTTGTACAACTTAGAAAACAGATCTTGTTTTATAAGTAGGGATGTGATCTTTTATGAAGACAAATTTCCTTTTCAGCATAATGCAACACTTGAGAAAGTCATAAATGTGTATTTTTCTAACCCACTTACTACTTATTATTTTGATGATACATTTGCTGACATTTTTGATACTTCAACTCATCAGCCTGCAGGATCTATAGCTGATACTTCTACTATACATCAACAGTTGATAAATCCTGCTGAGAATACAACAATGAACATTAATTCAGCTGTAGTGCACTATTCTGATAATGATACAGTAGCTAGCCATACTGATATATGGTTGTTACAACTGGTGATGCAGATGTTGCAGTGCTGAATGCAAAGCATGGTGATGCAGATGTACATCCTATGCTAGATGTCAATGAACATGCAATTCCTGTACCAACATAAAGAAGATCTGGCAGAGTATTTAAGCCTCTTAACCAGTTACAAGATTATATTTGGAGCCAAACCTAATGGTGCTAATACATATGTCTATCATATATCAGATGTAGTGGGATATAGTGCCTTAACACCCAAATATCATAGTTATTTGGCTCAGTTTTTAGCTGAGGTAGAGCCAAAAGATTTCAAGGAAGCAACCAAAGATCTCAGGTGGATAGAGGTAATGTAATTAGAAATCAAAGCCTTGGAAGATAATGCAACATGGTCTGTTATTGACTTACCTCAAGGAAAGAGAGATATTGGATGTAAGTAGGTTTACAAGATCAAATATAAATCCACCAGTGAAATTGAAAGATTCAAGGCAAAATTAGTTGCAAAGGGGTATAACCAGAAAGAAGGATTGGGTTATCAAGAACATTTTCTCCTGTAGTGAAGATGGTGAAAGTGAGATCAGAAGTGTCTATAATTGATAAACAGGGTTGGGATATTTATCAAATGGATTTCTATAATAACTTTCTTTAAGGTAATCTAAATGAGGAATCATATATGAAATTACTATTGGGATTTTCTGGTCATGGGAAACATCGGATGTGCAAATTGACCCAAGTTTCTATATGGTCTTAAACAAGCATTAAGCCAATAGAATATTAATCTCACCAATGCCTTGTTGCAATCAGGTTTTGCTCAAGGTCATCTTGATTATTCTCTATTTACTAAGAGGGATAAAAGAGAACTAGTTATAGTACTTATTTATGTGGATGATCTTATGATTAATGGTAATGACAAGTCACTGATCTATTACACCAAGACTCACCTTCAACAATACTTTAAAATTAAGGATTTTAGGGACTTGAAATATTTTCTTGGCACTGAATTTGCCAGAAGCAAGAAAGGAATTTTGATGCACCAGCACAAATATACACTTGAGCTTATTATAGACATGGGGTTAACTGCTGCTAAACCTAATAAAACTCTATTGAAAGCTAATCTGAAGCTCACTTCACTTGATTTTGATAAGCTAGTGGATGATACTAGTGATCCTTTGTTGGATGATACTGGTGAATATCAAAGGATAGTAGGTAGGCTTCTCTACTTCACTATTACTAAACCTGATATTGATTTTACAGTTCAGTGTCTTATTCAGTTCATTCATTACCCGAAGATTTCTCACATGCATACAATTGTCAAGGTGCTCAAATATGTCAAAAATGTACCTGGTTTAGGTGTGTTTATGTTGGCTTCCACTAATTCTCAGTTTATTGCATATTGTG
The DNA here is from genome assembly GCA_030864215.1 of Capsicum pubescens. NCBI lineage: Eukaryota > Viridiplantae > Streptophyta > Magnoliopsida > Solanales > Solanaceae > Capsicum > Capsicum pubescens. The sequence goes on along the minus strand of CM061544.1, from coordinate 268,648,114 downwards.
ATGCAGATTGGTCTGCTTGCGCTAACACACGGAGGTCTGTTACTGGCTACATTCTTAAACTTTTTGATTCCCTACTTTCTTGGAAGTCCAAGAAACGAATTACTATCTCTCGAAGCTCTGCTGAAGCAGAGTATAAGAGTCTTACTTCTACTGTAGCTGAAGTTGTTTGGGTGTCTTCTCCTGAATGGACTAGGACTGACTATTACTTGTTCTGTTTCCATGTTCTGTGATAGAAAATTCGCTATCCAAATAGCTTCAAATCCCCTACTTCGTGAACGTAGAAAACATATTGAAATCAATTGTCATTTTATTAGGTAGAAGGTTCATATGGGACTTGTTAAACTGCTGCATATTTCTACTAATGATCAGTAGGCTGGTGTTCTTACCACAGGTCTTGGAGTTGCTCAACATTGTTCTTTGGTATCCAAGCTAGGCTTGAAGAACATCTTCATAGCTCCTAGCTTGTAGGGGTTGGGGGTTGGGGTAGAGGGGTTGATGTGTTAACTAATTGTACTGCAGTACCTTGAAGTTTACCTTAATTTTTTTACTGTCAAGTAGTCCAATTTTTTGTTATTACTGTGTAAATCAGTTATTGATGTAATTAAATAGTTAGTAGGTAGTTAGTTAGGTGGTTAGAGATAATGATAGTTAGGTGTAATCGGTTGTGAATGTAGGTCTATAAATATAGACATTGTGTAATAGTGTATGATGTATTAGTTGAGAATATGGAGAAAAACTTTCACAAAATATCTTCTTTCTTCTTCTGCTTCACTCCTTTTCTTTCACAGATCAAATCATAATAGAGTTAATAAATAGTGGGTGATCGATTCATTTTAGAGAGTACTTAAAATTGAAATGATATAAAATATGGGTCAATAAACTAGCCCTCTCAAATTAATATATTTAAATTATTACTAAGTTTTAATTGCTTCACACTACTAGAGATTCGTATAGTTCCGACTGAAAAAATCAATCGCAAATTTCCGACTACTTCAGTCAAAAAATTTATTTTTCTATTTTTATTTTTTATAAAATATTTCTCCGATACTATTTTCGACAACAACAATCTGAAAATTTGATGGAAAATTCTGGCAAATATATATATATATTCTAACTACTGTAGTCGGTCAAGGCATATAAAAATTATCAATATTATTATGACCAATTTTTTTATCGTTCCGATCAGAATAATTGGATATATATAGTTGGAAATTTTATAAATAGTTAATTAAATATATTATTAAATATATATCCGATTACTGTAGTAAAAAAAAATAGTTAAATATATTACTAAATATATGATCAGACCCTTATACAGAAAATAAATAACTAATTAAATAAATTATTAAATATATATATATCCGACCAATGTAGTAAAAACACTAATAATTAAATAAATATATGACTAAATATATATCATACCCTTATACAGAAAATTAATAATTAATTAGTTATAATATTAAATATATCTAACCACTGTAGTTGGAAACGTAAATAATTAAATAAATATATTACTATATATATAATCAGAACGTTATACAGAAAATAAATAATTATTTAAATATATTATTAAATATATGTCCGACCACTGTAGTCGAAAAGTTTAATAATTATATTATTAAATACATTACAGAAACCCTTCTCTCTAAATATATTAAATGTATCCGACTGCTGTAGTCGAAAATATTAAATAATTAAATATATTCAATTTTTATCCGACTGTAGTGGTCGAAATATTATATGAATTATTAAATAATTATATAAAATAGGGATAATACTCAGAAAAATACTTGAACTTTGATCGGATCTCCAGTTGAGCATACTGAACTTTGTGGGGGTCTTATTGCCCCCTTGAACTTTTTTTTCATATTTTAATGACATATATCTGTCCACTTGGACCATTGCGTGTAAGTTTTAAAAAATCGTTAAAAACTTTTTTTGGGTCAAAACAACCCCTCAATTTTCTATTTTTTATAAATTTTATGTTTTTTTTATTTATTTTTTATTTTATATTTCTTTCTCTTCTCTCTTCTTTCTTTTTCTCTTCAATAGTGCTTAATTGTTGAATTAAAATTGAATTGAACACAATTTCATATCACCCACCCACCCACCCAAAATTAAATGTCCCAACTTTCCACCACATACAGCTTGATTAGCCCCTTTACCAACAATCAATGTTTCACCTGTTTTGGCTGAAATTGTTTCACCTTCTTTTGGTAATCTATCAATTTCCACATAGATATCTGTATTGGCTGATCCAACCATTACTAATGGTGTCTTTGATTCTTTCACGATTGGGTGATTTGGATTCTCTAAAGCAAAACAAGATATGGGTTTCACTTTTCTTGAAAAATTCTTGCTATTTTTTCCATTAAATTAAACTTGGGGAGTGTAAAGATTGAAACTTTTTGAGTTTTTGAGGCTGTTTTGGGATGTTGGATGCCAATGTTTTTGTTGTAATGGTGTTGTTAGACCTCTCATGTTGTCTTCTACACTGTTTTTATTTTCTTGTTGTTGAAAATTTTGATCTTGTTTTTGAGTCATTCTTGTTTGAGTTAATAATGGAGATGGGCAGATGGCACATGTGTGACCAAAATATTACTATTTTATTGTGGATTTTGAAGAATAAGAATGGAGAAGAAATTAAATGTCCATTAAATTTTTAATTCATAATGGAGAAGAAAATAAGAATGGAGAATGGAGAAGAAATTAAATAAAAATTAATTTTAAATAAAAAATACATGTGTCAATATGAGATTGGCGCGTGTATTACACTTTCTACTTCAAAACTGGGTATAGCGTTTCGGGGGAGGGGGGAGAGTTAATTCCACTTTAAAAAAGTTCAGGGGGGTAATAGGACCCCCGCAAAGTTCAGTATGCTCAACTGGAAATTTGGTCAAAGTTCAGGTATTTTCCTGAGTATTATCTTTATAAAATTTAAATTAAACCACCCTCTCTTTCACTGCCTCCTCTCTCTCTCTCTAAACTAAACTAGGGTTTTCTTGCTTCATTAAAGCAACAACCGCCTTCCTTCATTAAACTAGGGTTCGTAGGTTTTCTGACACAATAATGGTTGTCCTATTATTTCAATCCATCAAAACACTTCACCGGCGCAGTAGTGGTTTTCCCAAAACACTGAAAACGAATGCGAATAAGTAGTGGTTCCTAGTAAAACCTTTAAGGCTGTGTAATTTGATGATAGGCGAATTTACGCACCTATATCAATATATTTTGCCCATATTTTAGCCTAGTTTTGAGAACAAATTATATATTTCATGCACTTTTAGTCCTTTTTCCTGTAAGTGAGCTAACGAACATGATTAGTAAAGTTTCAGGTATAAATGATGCATAATTCAGCATTTTATGGCTTACTTGACGCTAAAGAAAGCTCACGAAGAAAGGGAAGGGAGTTTACACGCCTAAGGACCAAAACTGCTGCATGGAAAATCTGTCCCGGGCTAAAACAGCATTCCTGAAGACTTTGGGGGACCAAAACTGCTGCATGGAAAATCTGTCCCGGGCTAAAACAGCAATTCTGAAGACTTTGGGGACTTACAGACACAAAGCTGGATTTTGACAATGATACATTAACCTAGTACAATTAGGTTATGTATTTCATTATTTTATTTGGATTATGATAATGTTACCTTAACCTAGTACATTTGGGTTAAGGATTTCATTAGTCTAATAGGATTTGGTTATTTATTTCATTAGCTTAGTAGGATTAGGATATGGGTATTATAAATACCCTATCATGCTTGAGATTTTAGAGAACAAGGAGGGAGGAAGGAGGGAGAACACAATACCTTCTTCCATCCCTCTCAACTTCTACTCCTCTATTATTCTACACTACAAACAATTCTACAACTCTTCTAATCTTTCCATCAATTCTATTTTCGTCTATTCTTCTATTCTTAAATTCTGCAACAAGAGAAACGTTACTCTGCAAGAAATCATACTTAACGCCTACCACTCTTGTGCTACACGAAATTGATCATTATTGTGGTATAATAACAATGACAATTGTGGTTTTCTTCGCATTCATGGGTAACTAAACTTCTCTGTTGGGGTTATGGAAGCCGAATGAGTTACTATCTATTGCTGTGAGTTTGTGAGTTCGAGGCACGTATATTGCTTATATCATTATTCTCTTCATCTTAATCTACATTCTTTGCGGTTGCAAACGCAAGAATACGCCAGTCTAACATTTAACTTGTTCGAGAGAAAAGTTATTTGTCTGGAAAAGAGATAATGTCAAGGTAGTAGGACACCCTTTCCTATTAAAAAGCTAGTGCCGTAACTGGACTAACCTCTTGGAGAATTCGTACCGTTAGATACGCTTTAAGCTCGAGAGAGTTAAAGTGAAATAGTCCTTGTTTAGGTCGAAAGACGCTTGGATTTACCATCGAATACAATTCTCTATAAGCAGTTGCATGTCAGAATTCTACACACTCATAGCCAATAGAGACGTATACCTCAGAAGGTGGACATAACCCCAACTTCTAAATTCTCATTGTTTACATCTCACTAAAACATTCTTTCTCTTTTTACTTTGCTATTGCCATTTTTAGATCTTATTTTGGTTACATTACTTGCACGACAAGACTTCCCCCCTTTTTTACGAGACTTGCACTAAAAGTCTAGTAATCTTTACTTACTTGTTGACCAAGCTATTCCCTGTGGGATCGATACCTAACCCAGTTGGGTTCTATATTTGCTAACGACCGTTTTACACTCCTACGAGAGCTGTAGATTGAGCGTTATCAAAAATTGGCGCCGTTGCCGGGGAATACAAGTGTCAATCAAGTTCGTGAAAATTACTAGACCCTTTGGTCAAAGATTCTCGTACTTTTACTTTTAGTTGTTGTTTTTGTTTCATTCAGGTTTGTTCTGTGCATCAATGGATGCACAACGTGAAATTGAAAGGATGGATGCTCAAGCGCATCAGCAGAATATTGATAACCCAGGGCGTGCAACAAATCTTGATGAGGAGGACCTGGGCGATGAGGAGCTACTAAACCCACGGCATACTGCTGAGATGGAGGCACCCATGCAGAGAAGAGATCGACAAGCTCGGTTTAGGTATGATCGCCAACCCATGCAACCAGCTTTCAACGATGATGATGATGATCTTGATGGTGCCGGAGCCACTGGAGCTATAATTCCACCACCATTAGCGCCCGGAGCCAAGTTCAACATCACAAGCACCATGATTCAGTTATTGCAACTCAAGGGATTGTTTGGTGTACTAGCAGGCGATGATCCGAATATGCATCTCATCAACTTTATTTCTACATGCAAGTCATTTGACAATCCTGGAGTTGGTCAGAATGCAATTCAGTTACGCTTATTTCCATTGTCTCTGTCTGGGGAGGCAACATTATGGTTGAATGGGCTGACTCCTGATTCAATTACAAATTGGAGGCAATTGAGAGACGCTTTCCTAGAAAGATTCTTTCCGCCTTCCAAAAGGGCACAATTGAGAGATGAAATCAGCAACTTTCGTCAGCTTCCCACTGAAGCTCTTCATGAAACATGGGAGAGGTTCAAGACAAAGCTAGCGAGATGCCCAAACCATCACATGACTAATGTTCACCTAATGGAGATACTTTACAGAGCCTTGAATTCAATAACTAAACCAATGGTGGATAATGCGGCTGGAGGATCATTCATGGACCTCACCTTTGGTCAAGCAAGCAATATGCTAGATCGTATGACGAAGCAAAGTAGAGCTTGGCATACCAGGGATTCTGAGGTAGCAAGCTCCACTTTATCTATTGGCCTGACCACAGAGCAGAGACGTAGACAAGAGGAACGTGATCAAGATATGGCGCACATGAAAACACAGATGGATCTTCTTACAAAGCATTTATTATCAGGGAAGACCGAAAAAGTGAAAGCTGTGGCGCTAAAAGGAAGAGACGAATCTGATTCGGAAGAGGAGGCCAACTACTTGAACAATCAGGGGGGTTTCCGAGGCAATGCCCAAGGAAACCAAGGTCGGAACTACTATGAGAAATCTGGAAACAAGGACCAAGGTAGTTGGAAGAACAAGAATGACAATAGTGGTGTGTATGTTCCCCCTGGAAGACGTGACACCACCACATCTAGTTCTGGATGTATGGAAGACATGATGGCTAAATTACTGAAAGGAGTGGAAGCAAATAGCGCGGGAGTAACGGAGGTAATAAATGATTTGTCCTCTATGAAGCAATTAGTTGATTCACATTCCACTTCAATCAAGAAAATAGAGCAGCAATTGAGCCAACTTTCAGCAGCACTCAATCAAAGAAAGGCTGGCACTTTACCTAGCGACACCGTGCAAAACCCAAGGAATGATGGGTCATGCATGGCCATTACTACCAGAAGTGGTAAGGTGCTGGAAACTTCAGAAAAAGGCAAGCAAGTGGCTAACGAAGAGGCGAAAATTGATGATAAGGAAAAAGGGGAAGATGCCGCAGCAGCCGATCCTAATGTCCTTAACGTCACTCCTCACGACGTGCAGCCTGGAAAAGTTGAAAAATGGAAGCAAGAGGAGAAGAAAGCCGTGGAGAGAACAATGCCATACCCACCACCACCTTTTCCCCAAAGATTGAAGAAGGTGGCGGATGATACAAAGTTCAGCAAATTCATGACCATGTTGAAGCAGCTGACCATTAATGTTCCGTTGGTAGAGGCGCTAGAAAAAATGCCTGGGTACGCTAAATTCATGAAGGACCTGTTGACAAAGAAGAGGGCAGTAAGCTATGAGCCGGCAGATAATACTCATCATTGCAGTGCAATTGCCACAAGGTCCTTAGTACAGAAGAAGGCAGACCCTGGTGCCTTCACTATTCCTTGCACGGTTGGATCTATGAATTTTGCCAAGGCATTGTGCGATCTGGGTGCTAGCATCAATTTGATGCCACTATCCGTCTACAAGAAGTTGGGGCTAGGAGATCCAACACCAACCAATATGAGGCTCGTGATGGCTGATAGGACGGTAAAACGACCTGTGGGTATCTTGAATGATGTGTTGGTGAAGGTATCTTCATTTATCTTTCCTGCAGACTTCGTTATTCTGGATTGTGAGGTGGATTCTGACGTTCCCATAATCTTGGGACGCCCCTTCCTCGCAACTGGAAGTGTGCTTATTGACATGAAAGATAATGAGCTTTTGTTTCGAATTAATGACGAAGTGGTCCGCTTTGATATATGAAAAGCCATGAAGCAGCCCAGCGATATGAATGAGTTATCTGTAGCTGATGTTCATCATGAGGATATGAAAGCATTATCTATAGAGAAACAACCTACTGTTGATCCATTGTCTGCTGCGCCACTGAAAGTTGAACATGAGGATAATGAAGATTATGAAGAACTTATGGGTGCTCTAACAGAAATAGAGTCCTATTCCCATACTCCTAAGCAACCGGACCGTGATCTTAAGAATCAACCTTCACCTACAGCGAAGACTTCCCTTGAAGAGCCACCAATGCAAGAATCGAAAGAGCTCCCCGATTATCTAAGGTATGTGTTCTTGGAAAGTATAAAGATACTTCCGGTGAGTGCGGATGATTTAAGTAAACAGCACGTAGAGGCCCTCATCTCTGCTCTGAAGAGATACATGAGAGCTATGGGTTGGACTATTGATGATATAATTGGTACCCCTCCTTCAAGTAAGCCTCATTGTCGTCTGAATCCATTCAGAAAACGATCCACCATCTATCTCGACGAAGTCTGAGTACTCGAGGTAACCATGTCGTGCCACGACAATAAATAAGGCGCTAGATGGGAGGCAACCCATCGTTTATCATTTTTCATTTATCGTTTATCGTTTTCTTTCATTCTAGTACTTGATTTGTTTTTAATTAATGAAAATCCAAAAATAAGAGTCGTGCCACGACCAAAACTAAGGCGCTTGGTGGGAGGCAACCCATCGTACTAATTGTTTTCATTTGTTTGAGCGAATATAGGTGCAAGAAGTAGTCAACGAGGAGATTGATTTCAATTGACGATTTGGATGCATTGTATGGTAAAGTTGGTAAGTTAGGAAGGGTGATGCATAAGGCTATGGATTGAGCCTTTCTCACGCCAAAATAGGCTTCGAGGAAGGCTAGGCCTTGGTAAAACTAGGCCACGAATGATGCACAACCTATCCTATAGCCTAAGGTCTCGGAATCTAGTGTGCTATACACTATGCGCCGCCTATTCCTAGGTATGCTTTTGACTATGCGCCGCCTATGCTATGGCATTTGGTCTCAGTATCTCATATGCCATAGACTATGCGGCGCATATGTCTACAAATGCCATAGACTATGCGGCGCATATGTCCCATTATGCCATAGACAATGCGCCACATATACCATGACTATGCCAAGCATTATGCGCCGCATATGTAGCATTTTTGTCTCCAAAACCGATTGTAAATGGGTCATAACCCGACCCATTCTCTTCCTATATAAAGGGGACTTAGTTTTATAACACAACACATTGCAAAGTGACCTAAAGGTGCCGCATATTCATCCAAATCCTCTCAAAATTTTCTTTTTTGCTCTTCCAATTCACAAAACTACCTCCAAAAGCTTCAAGCAAGTAAGTACTCTCTTATTCTTCATTTATTTCTCGTAAGTACTACGTTGCTATGTCTATTATAAATTGCTACATATTGAAAGATTGTTGGTGAAGTTCATGTGTTTGGAATGTTAATGCAAAATCATGTGAGTGAACGTATATGTTAGAATCATCTTGACTTGTTTCCGACTTGAATTTGGTTTTAATAGCATTGTCATACTATTTGCGGAATTGCTATAGTCTTGAACATTGTTTAAAATTGCTACTTGGATACTTACATGTTAGGCTATCCCGTTCATCGGGATAAGACTTATAGTGCCTGCCGACATAGGAGGTTGTGATTGTTGAAAGTAACTATATTATGTGGTAACCCCTATGTAGTAGTGTTGTTATATCTAACATGAAAGTAATGTAATGGCTGCAAGTAGTGATACATCACTGATTTTCTTGCCGGAATACAACTCCTAAAACGTATGTCGACGAAATCTGAGTAATCGACCACTTTCACTTCACTGATTTGTGTCAACAAAACTAAGTGTGGGGTGGTACCCCTACTGCTTGTGCATAGATTGTATCCATTGATATTGTGCTACCACTAACACTATTTCTAGTCTCAGGTACAATGGCACCTAAAGCGAGACAAGGCAAGGAGAAGGCTACCACCTCCCAAAAGGGCAAAAAGAGAAGTCGCAAGGACCAAGGAGAACCCTCCTCGCTGCAAATACCTCGACTCACTCTTGGAATTAAGTGGGATACTTATGAGGAACTTCTAAGAATGACGACTCTGATGATGATTCCGATGCAAAGGGTATGACCCCCGACATTGAGGACGAGTCCGACTGACCAGGTTCTTCGTATTTATTTTCCACTGAGGACAGTGTCCCGACTAAGTGTGGGGTGGTGGTATTGCATGCTATACTTCTCTACTCGCATCTATGTTTGTTTGCTTTGTTTTTGTTTGTTTTTTTTATTTTTTTAGTAGTAAATTTTTTCTAGCTTCGCATGAAATTATTTTGATAGGCAGCATGAGATTATAACAAGAGTATGTGCTACAATTGTGACTATTTAGACGTTTAGGCTCTAGTTGTGACTCATTATGTGATATTGTGTGGTTCAATTCCTTCACTTGTTGGGTCGAGAGTCTATATTACTTCCAAGCAAGTCGACCATGTGCCTTGTGTGTGTGAGATAATCGTATATTCTATGTGTGTGGCTGATGCTAGAACTTGCCTGGTATGTATGCAAAGCGAAAATAAGGAGTGTAAGTTTAGGATATGATTTAGGCATTTCTTTGGCAACCTATACATGTTTACCTTCAGTTTTACCTACCCATGGACATCATCCTAGTTAACCCTTTTGAGCCTTTAGCCTATTTCTTTGACAACCTTGTATATAAGCCTAATCCATTTCTTTCAAGACCGTAATTTGATCCCAAAATCCCTAAGTGCTTTAAAGTGAAAAAGTCATGTGACAACATAAAAGGAAATTGGGTGAGTATAATGCTATAAATTGGAATGGTTCTTGAATGTGTTATGAAAAAAAAAATGCTATCATAAGAGGTATGTTGTGAAAAGAAAAAGGAAAAGAAAGCTGAAAAGTGAGTTGTGCTTAAAATTGAAAAAAAAAAGGAGAACAAGGGTGGTAGAAAAAAAAAAGAAAGAAGAAAGGTTGAAAGAAAAAAGTGTCAATGATACAAAGTGATGTATTAAAGCGCTTAGGAACTTAGTCACTATTCCTGGCCAAAATAGTCCTACCCGTCCCTTAGCCTACATTACAACCATCAAAAGACCTACTTGATCCTAAGCTTAGCATTCTGACATTTAGTAGAGTATTACATTAAGGGCAAGCCTATGGTCATCAGTTGCTTCATATGAATTCTTTGTGAGAGCGAGAGCAAGGATATTTTGATACCCATGTTTGAAAAATATGTTATACTTGTGAGTGATTATGGGTACTATAGTGTGAGACACACATGGTTGATGAGTTTTGGATAGTTGTATATGATTCTATGCACCTTAACGTTTGCATGCGAGTCGATCACCATCACGAGTCTACGCTAGAGGTTAAATTGTTTCTACTTATAATCGGAAAGCTACTCTTGGTTGATAATCGTTGTGCTTGTCTTAATAAATGTTTTGTGTTGATTCTGTAAAAACCTTAAGTTGATGCTTAGAAGGACATGATATGTTGTTCGAGGACGAACAAAGCTCTAAGTGTGGGGTGTTGATGATAGGCGAATTTACGCACCTATATCAATATATTTTGCCCATATTTTAGCCTAGTTTTGAGAACAAATTATATATTTCATGCACTTTTAGTCCTTTTTCCTGTAAGTGAGCTAACGAACATGATTAGTAAAGTTTCAGGTATAAATGATGCATAATTCAGCATTTTATGGCTTACTTGACGCTAAAGAAAGCTCACGAAGAAAGGGAAGGGAGTTTACACGCCTAAGGACCAAAACTGCTGCATGGAAAATCTGTCCCGGGCTAAAACAGCATTCCTGAAGACTTTGGGGGACCAAAACTGCTGCATGGAAAATCTGTCCCGGGCTAAAACAGCAATTCTGAAGACTTTGGGGACTTACAGACACAAAGCTGGATTTTGACAATGATACATTAACCTAGTACAATTAGGTTATGTATTTCATTATTTTATTTGGATTATGATAATGTTACCTTAACCTAGTACATTTGGGTTAAGGATTTCATTAGTCTAATAGGATTTGGTTATTTATTTCATTAGCTTAGTAGGATTAGGATATGGGTATTATAAATACCCTATCATGCTTGAGATTTTAGAGAACAAGGAGGGAGGAAGGAGGGAGAACACAATACCTTCTTCCATCCCTCTCAACTTCTACTCCTCTATTATTCTACACTACAAACAATTCTACAACTCTTCTAATCTTTCCATCAATTCTATTTTCGTCTATTCTTCTATTCTTCTATTCTTAAATTCTGCAACAAGAGAAACGTTACCCTGCAAGAAATCATACTTAACGCCTACCACTCTTGTGCTACACGAAATTGATCATTATTGTGGTATAATAACAATGACAATTGTGGTTTTCTTCGCATTCATGGGTAACTAAACTTCTCTGTTGGGGTTATGGAAGCCGAATGAGTTACTATCTATTGCTGTGAGTTTGTGAGTTCGAGGCACGTATATTGCTTATATCATTATTCTCTTCATCTTAATCTACATTCTTTGCGGTTGCAAACGCAAGAATACGCCAGTCTAACATTTAACTTGTTCGAGAGAAAAGTTATTTGTCTGGAAAAGAGATAATGTCAAGGTAGTAGGACACCCTTTCCTATTAAAAAGCTAGTGCCGTAACTGGACTAACCTCTTGGAGAATTCGTACCGTTAGATACGCTTTAAGCTCGAGAGAGTTAAAGTGAAATAGTCCTTGTTTAGGTCGAAAGACGCTTGGATTTACCATCGAATACAATTCTCTATAAGCAGTTGCATGTCAGAATTCTACACACTCATAGCCAATAGAGACGTATACCTCAGAAGGTGGACATAACCCCAACTTCTAAATTCTCATTGTTTACATCTCACTAAAACATTCTTTCTCTTTTTACTTTGCTATTGCCATTTTTAGATCTTATTTTGGTTACATTACTTGCACGACAAGACTTCCCCCCTTTTTTACGAGACTTGCACTAAAAGTCTAGTAATCTTTACTTACTTGTTGACCAAGCTATTCCCTGTGGGATCGATACCTAACCCAGTTGGGTTCTATATTTGCTAACGACCGCTTTACACTCCTACGAGAGCTGTAGATTGAGCGTTATCATAATTTCAGAATGGTTTCTTTTTTAGAGCTAAGGCTGTGTTTTTAGGAATAATAATTTTATTAGAAGAACGGTATAAAGTTGTCTATATGACTCATCTGCTTGTGTTTTCTTCAGGTCCAGTATTTGCATTTCATTACTCCTGACAGTTTCTTGGAAGTCAGTGGTGCAGTCACTCATCCCTTTTCTTGTCAATAAGTTTGTGAGATTATACTGCTAATTTCACAATATTTAATATGTCTCTAGTAACATTGGTTATCTATTATGTAATACCCCGTATTTTCCTAGAATAATTTAAATCCTAATACATGGGTATCCATACATAATTTTTTTTAAATACTCATTATATTTCAGTTTAGAGCCTGCCATTGCGTAGAAAATGCAATTAACTTTCCAATGATATAAAATTCTTCCAAATCCAATAACCGGGTAAGAAGATATGACGATTTTGAGTTTCAGTCATAAAACACCATGATTTAGGCCTGTAGCGCATCGCGGAGACGTGTTAAATCACAATTGTCAAATTTCAATGAGACTCCGTGATTCCACTGCATCACGACGATGTTTCATTTTCTAATTATGACTTTTCAGTGTGACTCCGCGATCATGGCGCGTTGCGGCAATGGTGAAATTCCCATCCAGTATCGCGCCAAGATTCCAGGTCCTAGTCGTCAATTTCCAGTGAGGCTATGCGATCCTGGTGCGTCGCGCCAGGGCCTCAAATCGGGATTTTTAGTTTTCCAGTTCCGCATTTTTAATTTTCAAGAGGTTGTTTAGTCATTTCCCAAAGTCCTAAACTCATCCTAAACACAAAATTAAAGCCTAATAGGGCATCATATGCCTATTATTCTCAAATTGCTCAAAAAGGGGATCCATTCTCTTCAAGAGCATAAAAAAAAAACCTAGCTCTCAAATTCAAGGCCATATCTTAAGAACTCACCATCAATCCTCTCAAATTCATTAACCCAGGTATGTTAAATGTTCATCCATGGGTTCCTTCCACCCCTGGAGTCCAAGTATCCAATTTAAATTGTAAAATTATGATCTTTTCAAGTTATCTTGATTTTAAAATTATGATTAAACCATGAATTTCCATGAATGATTAGAGGGATAGAGCACCAGGCTCAAGTTCCAAGACAGTGTTAACAGTGCTCGTACGAATCTACTATGTCAGAAATATGGCAGACACCATCAGAAAGAGTGTAGAGCGGGTAGTGATGTGTGCTTCGAGTGTGGCAAGCCAAGCCATCAGATTCAGGAGTGTCAGGTAGTTTCTCAGAAAGGTAGGGATTTGCGCCAACAGGGACAGTCCCATTAGTCGTCAGTTCCATCCGATCACCTAACTCAGTAGGGTGTCGCTTCCAGCACTACCAGTGGTCAGTGTCCAAACAGATTATATGCTCTTCAGTCCCGCCAAGATCAGGAAAATTCTCCAGACGTAGTTACTGGTATGTTACAGGTCTTTCACTTACATGTTTATGCTTTACTAGTCCCTGGAGCTTCTCTTTCTTTTGTAACTCCATATATAGCCATCAATTTTGAAGTCAGTCCCGAAACCCTAGAAGAGCCCTTTTCAGTGTCTACCCTAGTAGGTGTTTCCATTGTATCCAGGACGGTATACAAGAACTGTCCGGTCATAATATCTCATAAAGTTACTTCAGTTGATCTTGTAGAGTTAGAGATAACAGATTTTGACGCCATTCTCGGCATGGATTGACTCCACTCATGCTATGCCTCAGTTGATTATAGAAACAGAATAGTTCATTTTCAGTTTCCAAATGAACCAATCCTTGAATGGAGGGGTAGTAATACAATGCTTAAGGGTCAGTTGATTTCATACCTTAGAGCGAGAGAAATAATATCCAAGGGATGTATCTATTATCTTGTGCGAGTCAGAGACTCTAGCTTAGAAACTCCAACTCTTGAGTCACTTTCAGTAGTTAGAGAATTTCCAGATGTGTTCCCTGAAGATCTTTTCGGAGTTTCTCCCGAAAGGGAAATCGAATTCGGAATAGACCTTCTTTTAGCTACTCCACCTATATCTATTCTGCCATACAAAATGGCTCCAACTGAACTCAAAGAATTGAAAGAACAGTTGAAGGATATCCTAGATCAGGGATTCATCAGGTCCAGCGTCTCTACATGGGGTGCACCAGTTTTATTCGTACGTAAGAAAGATGGTTCTCTCAGAATATACACGACTCCCATCAGTTAAACAAAGTCACAGTCAAGAATAAATATCCACTTCCTAGAATCGATGACTTATTTGACTAACTTCAGGGTGCCAGCTAGTTTTCCATGATAGACCTTAGATCAGGCTATCATCAGCTTAAGTTCAGGGAATATGACATTCTGAAAATAGCTTTCCGAACTCCGTATGGTCACTTCAAATTTCTAGTCATGTCCTTTGATCTCACGAATGCCCCAGTAGCCTTCAGGGACTTGATGAATCGAGTGTTCAAGCAGTACTTGGACATGTTCGTCATAGTATTCACTGATGACATTCTTGTTTACTCCCGTAGCAAAAATGATCATGCAAACTATCTTAGAATAGTGTTACAAACTCTTAGAACTCACCAATTATTTGCTAAATTTAGTAAGTGTGAATTCTAGCTAAGATAAATAGCTTTCCTTGGCCATATTATTTCTGGTGATGGCATTAGAGTTGATCCTCAAAAGACCAAGACAGAGAGAAACTGGCCTAGACCCATCTCTCCATTTGATATTAGGTGTTTCTTGGGTTTAGCTAGCTATTACCGTCGGTTTGTTAAAGGTTTTTCTTCTATTGCAACCCTCAAGTCCAGATTAACTCAAAAGAAAGTTAAGTTTTGGTGGTTATATTTCTGTGAGAAGAGTTTTCAGGAGTTGAATACTCGACTTACCTCAGCCCTAGTTCTTACCTTTCTAGATGGTTCAGATGGGTTTGTTATGTACTGTGATGCATCCAGAGTAGGTTTGAGTTGCGTCCTTATGAAGAGAGGTAAGGTAATAGCCTATGCCTCCAGACAACTTAAACCCCATGAGAAGAATTACCCTACTCATGATCTTGAACTAGAAGTTGTAGTGTTTGCCTTAAAGATTTGGAGGCATTACTTGTATAGGGTGCATGTTGTTGTGTTCACAGATCACAAAAGCTTGCAGTATGTGTTCTTTAAAAAAAACTTGAATTTTTATCAGATGAGATGGTTAGAGTTATTGAAAGATTATGACATGAGTGTTCTGTATCATCCGGGCAAGGCCAATATAGTGGCTGATGCTCTCAGTAGATTTTCTATGGGTAGTGTTGCTCATGGTAAGGATGGTAAGAAGAATTTAGCTCAGGAATCCCATCAGCTTGCCCGACTAGGTGTTCGCTTAGTCGATTCAGCAGAAGGTAGTGTATGGGTGCAGAGTAGTTCAAAATCATCTATAGTTTTCGAGGTGAAGGAAAAGCAGGATAAAGATCCTAGTCTAGTTAAGTTGAAAGAAGCAGTCAGAGATAAGAAAATGGAGGTTTTTTCCTAAGGGAGAGATGGTGTGTTACGTTGTCAGAGTCGGCTATGCATGCCTGGTGTTCATGAGTTGAGATAGTGAATTCTTGCAGAAGCGTATGGCGCATGTTACTCTATTCATCCAGGGTCCATTAAGATGTACCGCGATTTGCGGGAGATCTATTGGTGGAATGGGATGAAGAGGGATATGCCAGAGTTTGTAGCTAAGTGCTTTACGTATCAGCAGGTTAAGATCGAGCACTAGAAACCTAGTGGGTACATGGAGAAGTTCAGTATTCCCACTTGGAAGTGGGAAGAAGTAAACACGGACTTTGTGATGGGTCTGCCTCATACTCGTCATCAGCATAATTCTATTTGGATCATCGTAGATAGGATGACCAAATTAGCTTATTTCTTGCTAGTCCATACCTCATATTCAGCCGAGGACTATGCCAAACTTTATCTTAGAGAGTTGGTTAGGTTTCACAGTATTCCCTTATCTATCATCTCAGATAGAGGTACCCAGTTTACCCCTTATTTCTGGAAAGCATTCTAAAAAAATCTTGGTATCCAAGTCCACCCTAGTACAGCCTTCCACCCTCAGACAGACGGTCAAGCATAAAGGACCATTCTGACTTTTGAATATATGTTGAGAGCATGTGTAGTTGATTTTAAAGGTAGTTAGGAATACCACTTGCCTTTGATTGAGTTTACATATAATAACAACTATCATTCCAGTATCCAGATGGCTCTGTTTGAAACTCTCTATGGTAGGAGATGTAGATCTTCGATTGGTTGGTTTAAAGTAGGTGAGGCCACAGTAGTAGGGACTGACTTAGTGTTTGATGCCTTAGAGAAGGTTCAGTTGATCAGAGAAAGGATTAGGGTAGCCCAGAGCTGACAAAAATCGTATGCAGATGTGAGGAGAAAGGATCTCAAATTTGAGGTCGATAATTTTGTGTACTTAAAAATATCTCCCATGAAGGGGGTAAAGAGGTTTGACAAGAAAAGGAAACTAAGTCCCCAAAATGTCGGTCCCTACAGAATTCTCAATCATTTCAAAAAGGTAGCTTACCAGCTTGAGTTGCCTTCATATCTAGATTCAATAGATCTAGTGTTCTATGTCACATTGTTGAAGAATTGTATTGGTGATCCAGCTATAGTTGTTCCCCTAGAAAGCGTCAATGTTCAGAACAGTCTTTTCTATGAGGAAGTTCCAGTCAAAATTCTTGATCACCAAGTTCGTAGACTAAGGAGCAAAGAAGTTCCACTAGTCAAAGTTCTTTAGAAAAATCAGTCCGTTTGGGAAGCAGAAGTAGATATGCAGACCAAGTACCCTCATTTTTTCTCCGTGAATTCAGATTCAGTTTAAGGTACTAATCTTTTTAAGATTTTTCTTTATCATGCTCAGTTTTAGTTGCACATAATGTTCATGTCATTCGTGCATTTATAAACCAGTTCAGTCATGCATTCCATGCATCAGATATGCATGTTCAGTGTGTAAGCTTAGTCCATCAATTTTCCTCAGCTTAACCAGTCTCATTCGAGAACGAATGATCCCAAAGAGGAGATATTGTAATACTACGTATTTCTCTAGCATAATTTAAGTCCCAATACATGAGTATTCATATATAAAAATTTTGAAATACCCATTATTTTTCAGTTTAGAGCTTTCCATTGCGTAGAAAATTCAATTAGCTTTCCAACGATATAAAATTCACCCAAATCTGATAACCGGGTAAGAAGTTATGACGATTTTAAGTTTTAGTCATAAAACATCGTGATTTGGGCCCATAGCGCATCGTGGAGACGTGTTAAATCACAATTGTCAAATTTCAGTGAGACTCTGTGATTCTACTACGTCATGGCGATGTCCTATTTCCCAATTATCACTTTTTAGTGTGACTCCGCGATCGTGGCGCATCGCGCCAAGGGTGAAATTCCTATCCAGTAAGGCTTTTCGCGATAGCTTCGCATCGTACCAAGATTCCAGGTCCCAGTAGTCAATTTCCAGTGAAGCTACGTGATCCTGGCGTATCGCATCAGGGCCTCAAATTGGGATTTTCAATTTTCCAGTTCCGCATTTTTAATTTCCACAGGGTTGTTTGGTCATTTTCCAAAGCCCTAAACTAGTCCTAAACACAAAATTACAGCCTAATAGGGCATCATATGCCCATTATTCTCAAATTACTCAAAAAGGAGATCCATTCTCTTTAAGAACATAAAAAAACCCTAGCTCTCAAATTCATGGCCATATCTCAAGAACTCACCATCAATCCTCTCAAATTTATTAACCCAGGTATGTTAAATGTTCATCCATAGGTTCCTTCCACCCCTGGAGTCTAAGTATCCAATTTAAATTGTAAAATTATGATCTTTTCAAGTTATCTTGATTTTAAAATTATGATTAAACCATGAATTTCCTTGAATCTTGTTCTATACCATGTTTTAGCGAAATTGAGGTCTATTACTACACTCCATATGTTTAAATATTGTTGTCCACTGATTTAATTCATGATTTGTGGTAATGGTGTTGAAATTAGCTTTACTACAAGTTTTGGTCTAATTCTCATTCTTAATGTACACCATACATATGAAGTATTTGATAAAATGCTTACAAGAATAAATATTTAATAAAATCCTTCATGCTATGTCCTTCAAGCTTTAGTGTCGTTTTACTATTATTTTTTTTGAGTCCTGGGGGTATTGATTACCTGAAAACCATAGCTGTTTACTTAGTCTCATTTCAGTATCTTCATAATAACTTCAGATTATATTATGAGCATTATCAGAACAATCAGTTAAACTCAAAACAGTCTAGTATTTTGGTGTCTTTCAGTTGGGAGTAGGATTTAGCACCGAGCGAGTGCAGGGATGGCGACTTCTCTATCAGATAGGTAGAGTCGCTATTAGCATTCCCTAAACTCCAGAACTACATAGCCAGCGTAGGATATGAGAAGTCACCCGTCAGTTTAGGCTTGACTATCTCGCAGGGGTCATCCGTCAGTTCAGGCTTGACACCCTTAGTCCTTCGGGAGAATACATCAGTATAGTGGATCCACACAGCCAGTGTTAGTACCCATAGCATGGTATTAACACCCTTTCAACTGGGGTTACAGGTTGCCCCCAATTAGCTCAGATTGGGAAATGTTGGTTAGATAATACCTCCCACAATCTCAACCATAAACTTTGAATAATAGCTTAAAGCTAAGGGAGAGATGATAGAACAAGTAACCAAGTCAGGCTCTCAGGTTCTAGTAGTGATGCAGTGTGTGTAGAAAAGCAGTAAGGAAGGATGATGCCCAACCCATTTTTATCTCAGTGCAATATTTTGTACTTCAGTCATCATGATATCTACTCATGCCTTACATATTAAATATATGATCATAGTTCATGTTCATGCACATAATAGGGAATTATGTACTCTCCCAGTTCCTAGTATGAGTAGTTTCGATTCATTCAGCAGTACAAATCATATTTCAAGAATTTATGAACTCCAAACTCAAGTCATGCAGCTTATGACTCATGTACTCATGCTTTACAGTATGTTCAGTTCCAAGTACTCATGCTACACTCTTAATGATCCACAAAATTCATATTATGTCATGTATATCCTCAGTCTTGATCTCTGTAATAAATTCATGTCATGGATACCCTATTCCTCGGGCCTTAGTTAAGTGTCCAATTTATGCATAGTATTCTTTCATGCTCCAGGTCCTCATGTTCTAACTTTCAGTGATCTCTCCTTATGTCATGGTAATGGTGATGAGTAATTATTTAGATGGGAGAGAGTAAATATTCCTTATTAAGGAAAAAAATATTGTATGTTTTTTTTTATCTAAGGCTGTAAGGTTGAAGGAATATTGAGGTTATGTTTTTGGTATAAGTCATGATTAGATAAAATATCGTGTGTGATTTTCTTAAGAATAGTGATTGGAAGTTGTTAATGATAGAGGTTTAGAGAATATGAGAAAGATACTTTTATGGGTGTTTGTTTAGAAGTGCATATGTGGTTAAGAAGATAGGCTTGAATGTCATATTTGTATATGTGTGGATGGATATATTGCACGTTAGTTAATATCTAATAAGAGGTTGAATGTAGTTGTTGAAGTGGTAATAATAATTATTCATGAGCTGAGAAGTTGTGAAAATATAGGGTGTATTAAATTCATGATTCCGAATAGTATTGTAGTATTATGTGTGCTCTTTGTAGATTTGAGTAGGCTTGAACATAGTGAGAGAATTAGTTCAACTCAAAATTCAGTAGGTAGAAATATCAGTGCCCATGTGAAGATTTTAAGTAGCCTCAAGTGAAGTATAGTATTGAAGTGGAATGTATAGTTGAGTATAAGATTTCAGCATAATTCAGTCCGTATAGACAGTAATTCAGTTTAGTAGTCAGACAGACAAGTTCCTATGGGTTTTCCATCTTCCGATCTAGTATTACTATCTGAAGTTTCATGAAGATGGCCATTCCATAAGGTAAAATATTCGCATCTGTGTAAATTGTGAATTCAGTTCAGTTTATGCATCATGTTTAAGATTCAGATAGTTAGTCATGATTCAGTCCATAAGTGCCCCGTGCATAATCTCAGTCTTTTCTTAGTATTTTAGCCAAGTTAGTATCATTCAGGGACTAATGATCTCAAGGGGGAGATGTTGTAATATCTCAAGTTTTTATGCCCTAAACCTCTCATTTTTTCTTCAAGAAACCAGATCCAGGTTGAGGTAATGGTTACTCATAAGTTGACTCTCTCATTTTTATGTCAGCCTTATAACCATTCTTATGTCATTACATTTATTCACAAAATTAGTTCAATTCATATATCATGCTTAGACTCAGTCATGCAACCATGTTCCTAGTCATGCATATTCAGTATACGATCTCAGTTGCCTCAGTTTAGTACTCTCAGTCTAACCAGTCTCAGTCGAGGATGAATGTTCCCAGATATTGTAATACCCCATACTTTTCTTAGCTTGATTCATCTCTTAGTTGTATGCTTAAGGGACTTAAGGCTTGAAATTTTCACTAAGTGTTGGGGACTTAACCATTTTCAAGACCCTTAGACTTCGAAGATTTTCATTCTGGTCTTCTCGACCTCGAGATGTTAGTTTTTGAGTTAATTCATGTTCAGGGGTGTAAGAAGCATGTCTCATATAAATTTTGTATTTTTCGGACGAGGATTGGGGTCATGTTTGGATCACGAATCCAGCAAGTTACTGCAATAGCGCTGCGTCGCAGTGCTATTCCCATTGGTGTATATACCACATTGCGGTGAGGGTGTTGTGCCCAGTTCTTGATTTATAATTTGAATTCACGTGTCATAATCTTTATCCTAGTATGTTAAGTGCTTATGAGGTGTAAATGTTCATAGGAATCACTTAGAACAAAGTTGAGCTAAGAGCCTTTGATTCGGCCAAATTTTGATATTCGATTCTACAAGGGTCAACTTTGAACGTGTATAACTTTTCAGCTCAAGACCCACCAAATTATATATAATTGAATTAGCTTTCCAGCGATACCAATTTCTTCTTAATCCGATACCCGAGCGAAAAGTTATGATTATTTTCATCAGAACCAGTAAGCTACCACGATAAGACCGCGTCGCGATGGCATAGTTACACCAGTTTTTTTTATTTAAATGACTGAGAGCAATTGGGTCTTTTTTTCCTCAACCCAATCGTTCATATGACGATTTGGGGCATCAGTTAGGGCATAAATTGCCCTTCTTCTCCAACTTTTCTCTCAAGAAAACCCTCCCCTCTCCCCAAGAACAAATTCAATTCCTTTTTCTCAAGGAATCAAGGATTCAAGTTCCCCAAGTTCAAGAACCTTCAAGAAAGCATCAAGATTGGTGTTCCTCTTTAAGGTTAAAGGTGTAAGGTATGTGGGGTATTCATTCATGGGTCCCTTTCACCCATTGAGCCCAAAACCCCTTTTCTTTCAATTAAAGAATAAACTTTCTATCATTATGGTATTTTATATGTTCAATAAAGATTGACTTTCATGTTTTCATGGCGATTTAAATTAAATTCAACCCATGTATGATCCCATGCAAGATTTGATTTCCTCATGCTATGAATTATAGTTTCTCATGTCTTATTCAAATAAATTTCATGTTGTTAAATGGTCATGTTTAGTGTATCCCCATGTACAGGTCCATGCTTTCCACATGTTTGATGAAATTCCCATGTTTTGAGTTGAACCATGATTCAATATTACAGTTTAAGTTTAAATGTCATGTTTTAATGATCATTCAGTGCTGGTGGATTATGAACACCCGATACCTATGTGTTTTTACATGATTTATATTTTCAAATAATGAGTCAGTAAGACCATGTTTTTTAATATCATATTCAGAACACCATGATCATGTTGAGCATTATCAATTTATATGTTAATAATTACCTCAGAATCCGTATGCACTGCTATTTTAAGAATCTCATGACTTGAGCTTATCAGTTATCAGTGCATGCACCAGTTAGTTTTTCAGTGTCTTTCAATTGGGAGTAGGATTTAGCACTGAGTGAACGTAGGGATGGTGTCTCCCTCATCAGTTAGGCATAAGATGTTAGTAGCAGTCCCTAAGTTCTAGACCTTCGGTGCCACCGTACAATTTGAGAGGTCCCCCGTCAGTTAGGCATGACACCCTCGTCCTTTGGGACATCAATTTAGTGATCACTACAATTCAGGTTCTATTCCGATGACAAGGATAGAACAACCCTCCTTAATGTGGATCAGACGTTGGACACCATAATAGCTCACATGGTTTATGTCGGTTATATGATAGCTCCCACAGTCTCAGTACAATATTCAGTGTATTTCCAGTTTAGGTTTGATTGACCAAGTGTACAGATTTTTAGTTATTCAGTTATCAGATTTCAGTCTTTCAGTTTATAGATTATTTTAGAAATATGCTTATGCTTGGTCTTGCATTCTCAGATATTATAATTTTTATGCATTCATTCTCAGTTATCTCATGTTGTTCAGTTAGTCCTTATCTTATATGCACAATATCCCCCCAATTTCAATCTTGTTATTCAAACTAAGTACAATTTAGTTTTACATGATCAGTGTTCATAGATTTGCTACTCAGCATACCAATGTTAGTTATCCATTACTTAAATTTCAATTGTTTGGTCACACAAACATCAGTCATTCAGTTGATCAAATCTACTTAGTATATGTTATGTTGGTTTTGTATGTTTATTCGTTCATGCTCAGTGTATTTGTATATTCAGACCCTTGAGTTAAGTCAGTTTCCAACACATAGTTTCAGACCCGGTATTCATACTCTATTCTCAGTATCGTTCTTACAGCATATTCAGCCTTACAAGAGAACTGCTTACAACATTCATGTTTCTATTGCCCCCAACTTACAGAATTGTTTTCAGAACATGATTTATAAATTTTCTATGATTTACAGTTTTCACATATAGTCATGTTCCAAAAGTATAATTTCAGCAAATAACTTATATCCTCAGTTTTACAGAATGTTCAAAATATTTCTATGATTCAGTGCATGTCTTCATATACTTAGTACATTCCAACGTACTGACCATATATATGCATTTGTGGCTATATCCTTTATACTCTAGGTACCATATGTATCTCTTACACTAGGGTCAGACAGTTTACAACTTTCAGCCAACATGTGATAAGTTCTCTTATTTCGAGAACTCCAGACAGTTGTGGATCATGTACTTAATTTTTAATTTTTCCATATGTATTGATTAGTGGTAGTTGGAGGCATGTCCCAGCTATTTATAGTCAGTATAGTAGAGGCTTCATAGATGTCAGTCAGAGTCAGTCATGTAATTTCAGTTCTCTCTTCAGTTTTATCATATTATAAATTGTACCAGTATTATATTTTTTCCAAATTTTGTCATGATTATATTTCTGCACAACAGAACCAACTATTTAATATATTATAAATTAGTTTCTTAACAGTATGCCAGTTCATGGGTTAGTTTGGGATCACTTGTGGTTCCAAGCATCGTGTTACGACTAGGGGATAGTCTTCGGTCATGTCACTCAAGTGGAGAAATTTTCTTCAGAAGGTGTCCGAAATGTTGTCATGTTGTAAATCGTGGTTCTTATAAATAGAATGCACAAGGTTTCAAGTACCTTTGCTTTCTCTATTTGGATGAAGGTCTTTCATCAATTTTCTGTTATTTTGTATTTTCTTTTACACTGGTCCTTGCACATGACTTATGTCCATTTTGAGTGAAGCATCTTTAGACCACTAAACTCAATAAATCTCCTAGTCAGTAACATGAAGATATACTACTGAGCATATGTGCAGTGTGAGGGGCTTGTGGTAAGAAAATCATACTTAATATTAGAAAATAAGTGATTTTCTATTTTTTTATGTTAGGTGTGTGTGTATGCGTGCGCGTGCATATGTGTGTGTGTATATATTTATATATGTGTGTATAGTTTATGAATTTTATTAAGTGATTGTATAATAAAGTCGCATACTTTAATAATGACATTGAATGATGTGTCAGTGTCTATATGAAATTCCTTGTTCCAATCTATAACTACTGTTATACTATAACTACTCTTGGTGTTTTTACTCCTTTTATTTTTTGGTTCTTTTGCTTTTGTTTTTTTCTTTATTGTTATTATTGTCATTATTGTGTAGATGGAAAATGAAGATCATACATGGATGTATAATAGAGCTTATCTTAACCGTGTGGGGTTGAGGAAGGAATATAAAGATGGGGTAGCTGGATTTATAGGTAAAGTAATGACACTTGATGATTTTTTTACTGAAGGGACAATTAGGTGTCCTTGTTGGAAATGCAATTGTGCCAAGTTATTTAGTCCAAAACTTGTTACATTACATCTTTATAAGAAGGGATTTATGTTGAATTATACTGTGTGGACAACTCATGGAGAGAGTAGTGTTGCTAATAGTTTTGCTTTTCAGAATTATGTTTAAAGTCCAATAAAAGAGAATAATGCTGAAAGTTCTCGATATAGTGAGATGGTCAGGTATGCTTATGGGACACACTCAGGGGCTCAAAATGAACCAAATAATAAGGCTAAGCACTTTTATGAACAGTTAAAGGAAGCTAGTCATCAATTGTATGAAGGATCAGTGCATTCTAAGTTATCTATTGCAGTTCAGGTACTAAGTATTAAGTGAGATTATTCTATTTCTCAAGAGGGCATGAATTCTATCATTGGACTTATGAATGAGCTTAACCCAAATAAACTTGACTTACCCAAATATTTCTACAAAATAAAGAAGTTTGGTTTTAAAGTTAGGATTTTCATCAGAGAGGATTTACTGTTGCGAGAAAGGTTGCATGTTATTCTATACGAAAGATGAAAATTTTGAACATTGAAAATTTTGTAACCAACCTCGTTATAAGAAAGATACACATTCCAAAGGAAAGAAGGTTTTGGTGAAGTCGATACATTACTTACCCCTTATAGCATGGTTAAAGAGGTTGTATGCATCAATAAGCTTTGCCCCTCGTATGAGATGACATTATGAAAATAAAAGACCACCTGGTGTTTTATGTCATCCATCAGATGTAGAAGCATGGAAGCATTTTGATAGTTGTATTCAGATTTTGCTAGTGAACCAAGAAACATTAGGTTGGAATTATCTACTGATGGATTCACTCTTTTTTCTATCTCAACTATACCATATTCATGTTGGCCAGTGTTTGTGACTCCTTATAATCTGCCGCCTGAATTTTGTATGACAAGTTCATATATATTTCTAACTTTCATTATTCAGGTCCTTGCAATACAAAAGTTTCAATTGATGTATATCTACAACCATTGATTGATGAGTTGAATTTTTTATGGCATGAAGGTGTGGAAACATATGATGAATCAATGAAACAAAACTTTAGATTGCGTGTTTCTTTGATGTGGACTATAAATGGCTTTCCTGCTTATGGAATATTATCTAGGTGGTCAACTATGGACAAGTTATCTTGTCTTTGTTATATGAAAGATACAAAAGCACTCACTTTGAAATATGGGGGTAAAAACTCATGATTTGACCTTCACCGTAGATTCTTTCTAGTGAACATGATTTTAGGAGAAATACTAGTGATTTTGTAAAGAATAAGTCTAATTTTGAGTATCCACCGCCAATTTTATTACGAGAAGAAATTTGGGATAGAGTGAGGAATCTGCCTAAGGTAACATAGTCTCCACCATCCAGGATAATCTGCCTAAGTTAATAGAGTCTCCACCATCAAGGATAACTGATATGGTGTTACACATAACTAGACTAAACAAAGCATATTTTGGGAGTTAGATTACTGGGAGGATAATGTTCTGCCTCATAATTTGGATGCCAATACATATTGATAAAAACTTCTTTGACAACTTGTTTACTACTATGATGGATGTAAGTAACAAAACAAAAGATAACTTGAAGGCCGGGATGAACTTAAACGAGTATTTTTGGTACAGTGAGTTGTACCTGACATACTTAAACAATAAGATTCAGAAGCCCAAGTCCAGTTACACATTCACTTTGGATGATATAAGAGTGATTTGTGATTGGGTTAAGAATTTGAGAATGCCGGATGGATATGCGTCAAATTTATCCAGGTACGTTGACATGAAGAAAGGAAAGTTGACCTCTATGAAGAGCTATGACTGTCACATTTTCACGGAATCATTGATGTCTATTGCATTCAGTGCATTGCTCGATAGAATATGGAAATCCATAACAGAGATAAGCTTATTTTTCAAAGATTTATGTTCTAACACATTAAGGGGGGAGAACTTATCTTTGATGGATTCTATATTCGCTTAACCTTAAACAAGTTGGTAAAATTCTTTCCTCCTGATTTTTTTGATGTTATGAAGCATCTTCCAATTCACCTTATGTGAGAGGCACAACTTCGAGAGCCTGTTCAGTGTAGATTAATGTATCACTTTGAGAGGTATTGACTCTTAAAATTTTCCTTCATGTGTTTTAATTGAACATTATTTCATCTAAAAGATCATACTATGCAGGACCATTGGCAAATGTAAGTGGACCATAAAAAACAGATCTCAAATTGAGGGATCAATCTGTGAGGCTTATTTGGCTAAAAAGACCTCTTATTTTTGTTCATATTATTTTGAACTATCATGTCTGAGAAACCAACCTAATAGGCTTGATGATGGACACAATACAGATCTTTTAGCACCACCAGTTTCAATATTCAATCAACCAAGTAAAGAAATTTCAAAAGTTGGTCCACTTCGATATTTGGATGAGGTGGAGCTTAAGTCAGCTAGAACACATATATTATTAAATTGTTCTGAGGTCCTACCATTTTATAAGTGAGTATGTTTATATTAACGACAATCATTCAAGGTCTATCTAAGTTTTAACTAATGAAAGTCATAACTTTGTTGGACAACTACTTCGTCGCCTTACATGGGGATGCTGTTGTTTATCCTATGTTTTAAGTGTCGTTTAGAGAATATTCAAGTGTAACTTTAATATTTAACATGATTTACACTTTTATTCAGTTTTATATATATTTAAATTCTAAATTTTTTGAAACTTTTTATAGGTTCATAATCTAGTTAATTTTGACCCAAATGGCCAATTTTTACGTGATATAGCTTGGGGACCTGATGCTAAAGTCAGAAAGATTTCTAGGTACTCTATCAATGGGTACAAATTTCATACAGGAGAGTTCTCTAAAGGTAAGAAAACTAACAATAGTGGGGTGTGGGTGAAAGGTGATGGTGGTGTTGATTATTATGGTGTGATTCAAGAGATTTTATAACTCGATTATCATGTTGGTTGGCCAAAGAAAAAATTAGTACTTTTTCAGTGTAAGTGGTATGATCCTACGCCTAGGTTAGGTACAAAGGTGAACCCTCAGTATAAAATAGTTGAAATTAAGTATACATGGGAGTATGGACTCTATGATCCATTTGTTATTGTACAAAATGTGAAACAAGTGTATTACGCTCCTTATCCTTTGTCTAAGAATAATCCGTATGGCGGATAGTTATAAAAATAAAGCCCGTTGTTAGAGTTGAAGTAGAGGATGCATTGGATGTAACGTATCAGAATGATATTTCAAGTGTTGAATAACAAGTGGATAATGAATTAGCAGGTGAGTTGCAACATAGCAAAGGCCTATATGAAGAATTTGATCCTTCTGAACTTAGATTGAATGTTAATAATAATGGAGAAGGATCATCCGAGGCAAACGACAAGGAAGATCCAACTGATGAAAAAAAAATAAGCAAGGAAGAGTCACTTGATGAAAATGAAACAAGCGAGGAAGAGTTACTTGATGAAAATGAAACAAGTGATGAGGAAGAATTGATGAATGACTATGAAACAAGCAATGCAGATTGAGTTGTTATTAATAGTAGTAATGTGTAGTAACAGGGTCTTGAATTGTATTTTAGCTATTGCTTTTTGCTATTTTACTTGACAATATAGTGTTTTTTATTTGTTAACATTTGTAGTGCCAGTAAGATTATTTCTGGTTGTTTGATTAAATAGCAGTGGTGAATTTCCGTAGTATATGTGTGTTGTCTGTTTTATTCAATTGGTACTACTTAACTATATTGCATTCATCCATTATTTTAAGATTTTTTAAATGATGGAAAAGCATAATTGTTCTAATTGTAAATGGTTGAGAAATCTTAGTTGTTGTCCCTTGCAGGCACAAAGTAATTATTTTCTGTCATTCATTACACAATTGATATATATGTCCAATTTTTCTTTAATGAGAAATAGGTTGTTTGCTAATTTGATTGTTCTTTTTTTTTCGGGTGGTTAGTAAAGAAAATCAATGGCATCAAAAGATAATGGTAATGAAAGGCATAAGAAAAGTAAGAAAGGGCCTGCTAATCTTCTTATAGGTCAATATACAATACCACCACCACTACCTGTTACCACAACTCTTCAACCAACTACTACAAATCTTCTTCCTCCTCCAAGGTCAACTATTTCACTACCAAATGCATTTTTCATGACCCCACCGTCTGACCAGTTCCACACCTCTTCTTCCCATAATAGTCTACATGGTAGCTTTTCATCTGTGCCTTCGACATCATCCACACCTAGCCTTTCTGGATTAAGAATTGGAGGTACTAGCACATCCACATCGCCATCTATTTATAGTGCTACAACGTCTAATGCTACAATAACTGCTTCCTAGAATCTGAAATTTAAATAGGTATTAGAATATGACAAGCACGAGAGGCTAATTATCGTCCCTGATGGTGATGGGTAAGTAACCTTATGTTTTTTCTTAATTTTTAAAATTTTTAAAAGCTAAGATTATTTAATATTATTTTATTGCAGGTTCATTCTCGCATATAACATTGCGCATATGATTATAGAAACAATTAAATCATTTTTCATGAAGTCGTGGGGTAGTTGGAATGAGATTCGATACAAAGTCAGAATTCTTATGTGAAATCAGTTTACGGTATAATCAAAATTCAAAGAATTTACCATTTTATTATGCTATCAATGATGAATTTACCTTTGTATCCATCACCTCATTTCTTGACTTTATATTAAACTATTTTGCAAGCAAAGTGTGCATAGAAGTCTTGTCATGAAAATGAAATACAAGCCATTTTCAAGTTGAAAGCAGCTCTACGAAATAAAGAATACTTGTATTAGGCCTGAAGAAAATTGCAAAAACCTTGTTGGCTGAAAAATGATGTGTGGGTCAAGTTCTTGGAAATATGGGATACTCCTGAATATAAGACGAGGAGGGAACGGGCAAAGGCAAATAGAGCCTCTGAAACAGGTGGCTTGTTGCACACCAGAGGTTCGATGAGTTTCGCTACCCACCGACGAAGACTGGTAATATTACACGTTAACTGTACTAAATCTTTATATCCTTTACCTAAACCTTACCAAATGTTATCTTTGCATCAGTTAATTGTTGTAAATATGAAAATGTTGAATTTGCTGTAAGAGTAGTTTCTGCATTAGCTACACATATAGTAGTTTCTGCATTAGCTAATGCAATAAACTAATTAGTTATTAGAGCTGTTATTTTCTTGTTAGAGCTCTTGTTTATATTTTTAGAACTAGTCCTTACAATGACCGATTTGTAGAGGATATTTATTTTGAAGTCAAGCTTGTGTAATATTGAATGAAATGTTGTGTGTTTATTCTACTTCTGTTTGTGAGTACGAGGGGGCTTATAAGTTTTGGGTAATGAAAGACTACGGTGTCAAGGAATCTTGAATTGTCTTGTTTACTATTAATGATCTCCTGGTTTGTGATCTCAAATCGAAATATTGGTTTCCAGCATCTTCAATGATCTCATTGCATTAGGTGTTCTTGTCGAGAAACTGTTATTGGCAAAATTGAGACGTGTTAGACTTTTAAGCATCCAGTAATTAGAAAGCCCTCTAGATAACACGTTATCTGAGAGGTCAAGATATCCTAAGGAATCAAAATTATCACAAACAAAAAAAATAGTCCCAAAAAAATTATTTTTTGAGATCAACAGTTGTCACATTGGCAGGAAGTTATGGTATTTGTTTGAACTGTGGTTAAGTTGCCACTTATAACCAATATATGATTGCCTTCAAAATGTACTTTGTCTCTCGTGTTGTGCCACTTATAAACATAGACTTAAAGTTCTCTTGGGATGTTTAAACTATTTAACTCAATGTTTGTTTTGGATTGTGATGTTATTTATACTTAAAGTTCTCTTGGGATGTTAAAATTATTTGACTCGAAGTTTGTTTTGAATATTGCAAAGTGGTCAAATTTTTAAATTTTGGTTGTGTTTGTAATTTTCAGATCTTACTGTGAAAAATACATTAGGTATGTTGTTATTGTTTGTAATATGAGAGCCTGTCAAAACACAAGAAATTTCTTACTACAGTAGTCGGAATAGTAAAGACTTTTCTGGAAAAAAAGACGACACCTATCGGAAATAAAATTAAATAATTTAATATACCGACAACAATAGCCAGAACAATTATTTTATTAAATAATTATTTTATTAGTTTCCGACCACCATAATCAGAAAGATTTTATTTATTAAATAATTATTTATTAACTTTCCTACTACAATAGTTGGAATAATTATAATTATTAAATAATTATTTATTAATTTTTCGACTACAGTCGTCGGAATATTTATAATTATTAAATAATTATTTTTAATTAGTTTATTAATCTTCCTACTACACTAATTTTAATCTTATTTTTTATTTGGTCATTTTATAATTTATAATTTGCGACTATAGTTGTCGGAACATAATGATTATTATCATGATTATATATACTATCAACTAAAAAAATTGTCTTTTTCAAAATATTGTTACAAAATTTCTCATGAGTCAATTTAGGCTACATATAATCTCAATTCTTTTATGAAGGAAATAGGTTGGACTGAAATAAATTGAGCTAATAAATGAACTGGTCAACAACCCGCCGAAACTTGGGCACGGTATATTTTCATATGCTATATTGTCCCCTAAAATTTTATTTCACTTTTTCCTAATCTTGCTTTTCATAAGGTATGCTTTTTCATGATTTTGTAGCATTATTCTGTCTTGGTTTCTTCTATATCGTTGTTTTTCCTTTGTTAGAATTGCTTGGAATATTTTTCTTTGAGCCAAGTATCTCTAGGAAATAACCTTTTGATCTATCCCACAAAATAGTGGTAAGATCTGCGTGTGCGTTATCTCTTCCCACATTCTTTTTATGAAATTATACTGGATATGTTGTTGTTATTATTTGCTTTCCACGAGGTCTTGATAAAAATCTACTGATTGTTTCTCAAAATTTATCACGATAGCGTAAAAGAATTTGTTTAAGGAAAAACAAGGCATTTGAAAAATGGGTTGTCAAAATTTGAAGAAAATAATATAGCAAAGATTAGTTATAGAACAGCTTGAGTTGGCCATCAAATAAGTACTTAACTGAATAAGACTTTGAAGTTGATATTTGTGTAGAGAATGAAATTTTATTAAATTTAAATTCGTACGAAATTTGGATTATATTAAATTCAAAATATATTAGTCCTAAATAAATATTGCGAATTAATATAATTGAATTAATTATTTAAATCCAAACATATATGAATTTAATTAAAGTCCAATTTTTATTTGGCTAGCCCATTGATTTGGGCTACAAAATGATGAGCCCACTTTGTTAAGCTCATGATATTGTCATATTCTAGAGGCCCAAATAAACGTCACGTGTCCAATGACGTGGCATGCCAAGTCAAGGAAAGAATCCAATAGGATCATGCCACATGTCAAAATGATGCAGGACAAATTAAAGCCCATAAAAAGTGTCATGTCACTCAAATCTGATTCAACGTAAGTTCATTTTCATCATGACTCTTCCCTTTCCACAACTATAAATAGGGTCTCCTAATTCCCCCAGAACTCTAACAAGTAGCAAGAGAAAGCTTGTGGATCAAACGCCGCAATTTCTCCAAAAAAAAACTCAAGCAACGCCGCAATTTCTCTAAAAAAAAGCTCAAGCATTCAAATCAAGTTCATCAAGATTCAAGATCAAGACAACAATATTCAAGAACAAGCTCAAACCCTATTTGAAAAGGCGAATTAGAGGATCAAGACCGCAATATTCAAAAACAAGCTCAAACCCTATTTAAAAAGACGAATAAGAGGATTCATAGAGATTGTAACACTCGCATTGAAATCTCAAAATTGATTGTTGCAATATTTTTTGTCTCGATTATTTATTTTCTGGCCTTGAAATTTTATTGTCCAACAATTTGATAGCCGCAAATTAACGATCTTTTTTGTTGTATTGGAGAACATCATATATGTTCAATTTGACTGTTTCGTCTATTTTGTTTTTTCAAAGTTTTCTCAATGGTTTAATTCCTATAAGCTTCTTTGTTTATTCAGATTAGGTAGCTTCTACTGCCGTTAGTAGTTGAGGTTCTATTGACATTTGTACACTAGCATTCTAGTCCTTGTCTTAGTTATCTTTTATTGGTCATAAATTGGTTTTGGGGGTGAGGGGTGGTCAAAATTTAATTTTGGAGCGAAGATTTGTAGCCTATATTGTGAGTCACGAGTTAAGGCTTTGATAGAACCTGAAGGTCGAATGAATCTTCCGATGAGGAGGGATTGGAAGCGCTAGAAAGAGGAAGTGACCCCCCAGCAATGTGGTCGTGGGGAGGGGGAGTTACTTTTACTTGGTCTAGACTTCAATTCTAATTCCTTCGTTTCATATTAGTTATTCACGTTACTAAAAATAATATATATAATTGTCTCGCATTACTTGTCAATTTACAAAATCAAGATATAGTTAATTGATTTTTTTCATTTTATTCTTACAATTAATTCTATTGAAAGTGTAAATAGGTTTACGAAGTTTCAAAAAAAATTCTTAAGGGATAGATTATTAAACTATCCTTCTTATTTATGATTTTTTTTAAAAGCGTGTATAAGAAAAAGTGGACAACTAATATGAGACGGAGGGAGTACTTAATTTTTGAATACTCCGTCCATTTAGTTCTACTTGACTTCCTTACTAAAAATAGTTTTCTCAATTTACTTGTCTAATTTATGAATCAAGATAAATTTACCATTTCTTCCAATACTATCTCCATCATTAAATAATTACATAAAATATTAGTAGTCAAATTTAGATTTTTAAAACATAATTTATAAGGTCAGTTTAGTAAAATAAACCTCTAACAAATATTGTTATGCAGTGTGTCAAGTTAACATGAGCCAAATAAAATAAAATGAAGAAATTAGTATTTTTTTTCACCATGTGGTATTCGAGAATCATAGGCGTGACCAGTTCAGATTCATGGTGTATGATTTAATAAACTGGAAAGCGCTAGCTCCTTACGAAGAACTTTTCTACTGACAGATTTCAAACCTAATACATCTTTTTAAGAATGAAAGAAATTCATTCATCAATTATCCCACTACTTTCCTCGATGGTAATTAATGAACACCAAATGTTAGTATTCAACATAAAGAAACAAAAGATGATTATATATTCAACAGATTTGATGAAGAAAATTAGAAGGTTAAAAGTTTCGAACTTTTCTCAATTTATATTTTCTTAATTTTGGGCTACGGCCTAGGCCAGCATGGAAAATTACCATAGTCCAAATAAATTGTCAAAATTTAGCCCTTTTTAAGGCTGTTGCTTACAAATGTTCTGCTGTGGACTAAAATAGTACGAGCTATTCGAGATATATGACAATCGTGTGGCGTAAAAAAGAGATTAATCAGAAACGTGTTCTCCATTATATATGTGAAAGTACATTATTCTTGATCGAATAAATATGGCAATTTTCTTGATTAAGTTAATCTAAACTATTGTGGGGATCTCATTTCATACGCAATGCCAATTGCCAAGCAATGAACTAATAATATTGACACGAGCTTTATTAAATGGACCATGTATAGGACTTTGTTACCAGTAAGAATTAATTTCCATATGGGGATAATTACAAGTTACAACCTACTACTTTGCTTGGTCAAGGACATGAGTTGGTCATTTATTCATACCACATACGTATTTGACAATTTGTATTATGTATCAATATACCATCACATATTCTGCATTAATTGGTCTTTACTCCCTCTATTTTTTTTTTAATTGCTTTTTTTCTTTTTTTTAGAGTCAAATGATATAAATTTTAACTAATATTTTAAGATGTATTTTTTAATCAAATTAAAAAAGGAAAAATTTGTAATTCATAGTACTTTTCATGTACTTTATTAAAAAAAAAAATGACAGGAGAATTAATTAATATTTTATTTTCTACTATTCAATTAAAAAAATACTCCTAAAATAGGACTCTATTAAGGAAATACTTTTATAAATATTGAGATATACGTTAAACTAGAGAACAAATCGATTTGCCTATTGGGAGAACATAATTGATGCTCATCTAACTTGATTCGATTGCATGTCTAGATTGGTGGATGCTTGATTTTCTAACCCTCAACTTCTTCACTGTTTTTGTCAGTATAATAGAATTCAACATGTTTGTATATATATATCTTCTTTGTTGTCATTCAAAATCATTCTTTAGGTCAAAATATTCGCTCAGACAAGAATTAGTTGGATCAAAATCGAACTTTTGTGATCACAATTATTTTATTTTATTTCTAGTTTACAGGTCGTAGATGAATGTTGGTTGGTTTTGAAGAATTTCTTGTGTAAAGGTTAGGTTTAATTGTATTGTTTTGATATCTTTATTATCTTATTGTTTTATTTTAATTTACAGATGTTCGATAAATGTCGGTCGGCTTTGAATTTTTTTCGGTAAAAGTTAGGTTTAATTGTATTATCGTAATATCTCTATTAGTTTGTTATTTGGTGGTAGTTTACCGTTCGTAGATGAATCTCGATCGACTTTAAAAAAAAATTGTGTGTAAAATTTAAGTTTAATTCTATTGTTTTGATATCACTTTTATTGTATTATTTTGTTGCAGTTTACAGGTGATAGATACATGTTGGTCGGCTTTGACGATTTTTTTATGTAAAAGTTAAATTTAGTTGTATTATTTTGATATCTCTATTATCATATTATTTTGTTATTGTTTACAGGTGATAGATGAATGTCGATCGACTTTTAAAAATATCTTTGGTAAAAGTTAGGTTTAATAAATAAATTCTCCATCTTTACATACTCAAAAGATATTAAATTTAATTATTATATTCATATTTATTATTTAAATAAATATCCTATTTAGTGTAATGTTTGAACTTATTAAAGTGAGGTACACACACAAGACGCGTACACCTAAACTAGTAATATAAAAGTGTGAAGGAACTTAAAAATGTCGTTTGAATTTTTTGCCCTTCATTAAAAGTCTTCCCTTTAGATAAAATCATCTTTTCACTATTTTTTTTAATATTTAAAAGTTGAAAATTAATTAAATATATTTATGGTAAGTCATCAGAATGAATGACAATTAATATTTTTTTCATCAGTTTAAAAATTCTAAATCAACTAAATTTGATTTTAAGAAGATTTAAAAAATTAATTAAATATCTTATGGTAAATCTTTCCTTATTAGAAGTCATCAAATTATAATAATGACAACTAATACTTTTTTCATTAGTTTTAAAATTTTGAAATCAACAAAATTTGTTTTAGAAGATTTGAAAATTCTAGTAATAAATATAAAAGTATTAGAATAAGAAAAATTTAAGAAGTGTCAAATTTTTAAAAGTTTTAAGTAAGTAATAAGAATATAATCAATGATTTTGTAAAAATTTGACATTAAAAATAAGAAAATATTTTAAATATAGAATAAAGGAAAAATAACCATACACTAACTTTCAAAAGAATGAAAGATTTTAAATATAAAAATAATAATTATTGTACCACAAATATGGTTTAAATTAATGCGTCTTTCTTAGCCTCTGATAGCAAGGAAAAGAGGTACTGAATGACAAACGTAAAAGTGATTATTCATCAACCACATAGAACTTCTGATGATTGATACATATAATATATATGTGTTTGCACTAAAATGTATGTTTATGTTTACATTATTATATTAAAGTGTGAAGAATCTTTAAAAAGAAATTTCAACTTTTATACGTTACTAAAAATCTCCACAATAGATAAAATTTTTTAATTTTAAATGATCAAACGTTACACGTATCTAGCACGTGCGGTTAATCTAGTAACTCTCAATAATTGTAATAGAGAATTAATCTTTCAATTTAGGAACAAGCAAATCATTAATTAATTTGCAGAAAATAATTTGAGGGCTTAATTTATCCGCATATTCTCCAACTCCCAACTTTTTGTTCTTTAAAATCCTAAGTTTTTTTTTTTTTTAAATAATCATGGTGTTCGGATCAACTTTTGCACACTTAGACTAAATCCACGAGATACCTATCATCTCCTACCAACAACAAATATTAGGTAACTTTAATCGTCAAGAATCACTTAGTGTTTTTGTCTTTGCTAGGATTCGGACCCGTGACCTCATATTCTCGACCCACTTCATTGACCACTAGGTCACACCCTTAAGTGTTTAAGTATAGTTTCTGTGCTTAATCCGCAAAATGTTTTTCAAAATATTTAAAAATAATAATAATTTGTGTGTATTCTATAAGTAAGCAAAAAATATGATGCGTGGGGTAGTTGGGAGGGGGCTATGAGTGTGGAGATGAAGATGATTTGTGTTGAAGAGATGATGATACAACCAATGTGAAATGTCACCTGTGAAACTTATTTTCGTAACTATAAAAAATACTTTCAAATTACGACCAACCATATATGAAAAAATTATTTCCTCCCTTCCGAACACACTCTGAGTTATTAACCGTGGTTAATTTAGTTCTCAATTTCACCATTCCATGACCCATGTTACCATTTTTTAAACTTTTTTTTTTTAAAACACATTGTGCCACATTTTTGTTTTAGCGGAAGGGGGGCATGCAAAGATGAAAGAACTAGTCATATATATGATTTAGTGGAAGGGGTGCATGCAAAGAACTAGTCATCATATATATGATGTGCAGATGCAAACTAACTTGTAAATTAATTTTAGGTCAAATCCATCGATAGCCCCTCAAACTTGTCTCGAAAATTCACTTAGACTTCTAAATTAAGGTTTGTACCTATCAGACACCTCAACTGCTTAAATTGATACCTATCAAGCACAAAATGCTGACTTGTCAAGGAGAGTGTGTTACACTCTCCTTGGGAGCGTGAGTTGAACAAAAAATAATATTTTATATTTTTTTAATTAAAAACTTATATTTTAATTATTTTATTAATAAACTTTTTAATTATTATAATTTTTTAATTTAAAAAGAAGAAGAAAAGAACAAATCCCCCTTCCCCTCAATTCATTGTCTTCACAGCCCCTCCTCGCGTTATCATATTCACTGCACACCACCCCTACCCCAGCCCTCTATCGCCCCCGCCCCACCAGCCCCCAGCCATCTTCTTCATCTCTATTTTTTTCTTTAAATTCTTAACAATTTGTTAATATAATTAACAATTTTCAATTAATAAAAGAATAGAAAAATAATGGAAGCCATGAACTTTAGCAGTGGAATTAAATCGGTTAGGTAAGATGAAATCTTTTTCAATTAACCAGTGGAACTTTAGTAATATCATCACTGCCTCTTTGGAAAGATGGAATCTTTTTCAGAGTGGACAGTTTCCAGAAAAGTTTGAAATGGAGGTATTTGTAGCAACATATACCAATGGAGGATTGTTTGCTTAGGTCGGTCGGAGAAATCATAGGCCAATCAGAGAGGGGAATGTGAAGTCATAATTTGAGAAGTCCAGTGCGACAAAAACCAATAGAGTTCCCATATCTCACAGAGCTTCGTGTTTGCTCCGCCAAGATACAAGTCACGTTTTCTTCATGCCCCAATTTTCATCCCTGATTATAAGTATCAAATTCTGGTTGCCACTAATTTCGTCTTTAATGACGATTTAGGATGACGAAGGGAAGTTGATGGAGAAGGGAGGGGCGGGGTGAGGGTGGACGTGGGGGTGGGGGTAGATCAATTGTCATTTGTGGGTGGGTGGGTGACGACATGGGAGGGTATGGTGAAGAAGACGACTACGGGGGTGGGGTGTTTTTTTTTTTAATTAAGAAATTGTTATTAAATAGATAATTAAATAGAAAAAAAGGAAAAATCAGAAATTCCACTTATAATTTTTTTTTTGGCCACGTTCTTTTTTTTTATTGGTTAATTTTTGCCACGTCAGCGCGTGTGTGCAACACACACTTTAGCTTTTAGCTGATTGGGCAAAAAATGCTCAATTGAAACCAAATTGGGGGGGGGGGGGGTTAGGGGTTTGATAGGTACAAACCTTAGTTTAGGGGTCTAAGTGAATTTTAGGAACAAATTTAAGGGGCTATCGATGGGTTTGACCTTAATTTTATTTATCAAATTTTATGATTTGCAAAATTAAATTCGTTTGAATACCCTCGAAATTTAAACTTTAGTGTGATATTTTTTCGGACAAATAATTTTCAAACATTTTTTCAATATTTTCTTTTACTTATTCTACTTATTCAATGAACAAGCTATAACTCATATTTAAGTAACATACTTGTCCATGTATGGGGAAGTGATATCATTTACTTCTATGTATGTGACTTGATACACACTTTAAAAATAATAATAAATAAAGTAATATTTTTACTATATCATTCTTAATTATTATATGTCATCTTAATATTGAGAAAAATGATAAATTACCTTTTGATATTTCAAACAGAAAAGTAATTATCTATTTTTTTTTAATCGTTGACAAATAAAAGCCTACGAAAGAAGTATTTATTTATTTATTTTAAGCAAAAAGTGGTTTCTTGGTTGACATTTCCAATGATGTCATAAACAATAATTTGTTAGAAGACTTTTAATTTGAAAATTGGAATATGGTGACTTTGGAAGGGGATAGACCAAAACTTGTAGAGCTGGGGAGTAGGAAGACAGTTGAAGTATCAAAATGTTGCTTCTACTGCTCAACAAATCACATTTTTCTTTGAATTGAGTCTAAAAAATTGCACATCTTTTAGACTTAAAAAACTAGACAGCTTGTAAGTAAGATAATAATAAAAAGGAAAAAAATTTCAGAAAATCTCATTCCAAATTTCACTTTTTCTTCCAATAATATTCAACGAAGAAATCCTAATACACATCATATCCCAGCTGTTAAATATAATCTTCAGCAATTTCGGAAAGTCAAAAGAAAATCAAAATACATAAATAATATTACTTCTGTAGAATTTTAAAAATTTTCTTTCTTTCTTAAACTTTATGCCAGTTATACTGTATCACATAAATTGAGAGAACGGGAGTATATAAATAGGGATTGAGTTTGATCACTTATCCCACAAGGTTCCTAATTGAGGAAAAATGGCATGCTTGGTGTTGCAAGTTTTTCTGGTGAATATCTACTTGATGTATTAATTACTTTCTTTCTTGGAGGACTTGTCATCCATCAAATTGTAGAAATACGTCATATAGTGAAACAAGGAAGCCAAAATTACAAAATTTTCGGACTACGGGTGTGTCCATGGCGAGAAAAATGTTTTTTTTTTTTGGAAAATTCCTTTTTTAGAAAAGTGTGTTTCTTAAAAATGAAAAAAATAACTTCATTAGTAAAAGTGGAGAATTTTTTTTTTTCAAAGTGACGTTAAATATTTATTGTCTCCTCACACTCCCAACACGCCTCATTTTCACTTGCACCCCATAGCCGTCATCCCCACACCCTTACCCCACCCTACCTCTCAATTCTCATAATATTTGTCCAAATTAGATATAAATATTTTTAAAATAATATTTTTTATTTATATACCAAACTCAAAAAAAAAAAAAAAAAAAAGTAAAAAGCCCACTTCTTTTATAAAAATTAAATATCTTTTAAAAAATATTTCTCTTCGTACTGAACACACCTAAAAGAAAAAATATTGTCCAATCACTTAAATAATATTTTCCTTAAGCTTTATGAACGTACCCAATAAAATAAATTGTGACCTGTGTCCGATCCACTAAATATCTAACGGGATTAGCAAAACAAAGAATTCGTTAATTTTCCTGTAAAACAAGTAGTAATTTTTTCCTATTCTTTCTCTCTGAATGTGTCAAGGAAAATTAAATGCTTGAGTAAAAGTCGTAAACTTATAAAACTTAATTCAACATGAGTAAGTACTTTGTAACTATCATACATGTAATTAACCCAGTTTTAAAGAAAAGAAGCTAGACGATTACGTACATTAATTTGATTGCGTCTCAATTTTCACTACTAAATTGCAACTACATATACTCCCTTCATCAACGTTTACTTATTCATATTCGACTTGACAGATATTCATAAAGTAGTAAATAAAATAGTAATTTTATTATATCACCTCTAATTATTGTTAGTTAGATAAGCCATTATTAGGAAATGAGTAATACTTAATAATAAGGGTAAAATAGGTATACAATGACAAATTATATCTTGATTTTTTAAACTGAACAAGCCAAAGTGAACATTTATTTTTAGTATAATGAACAATTTAAAAAGCAGCAGCTAGATTATATGCAAAATATGTGGCTCGTGAACCCCTGGCCTCTCCGAAAAACTATGTGTTTTATGTATGTAATAATTTTTAAAAATTTGTACTATATTATTTACACACACACGCTTACTATAAAAGATTAAATGGTGCACTTGATTGAATGTTGAGTTATTTACTTTAAGGACTGGAGATAATTTCACACTTAATGCATTTTTCCCCTTAGTGGTTTACCCTTATTCTAGACAAATTCTAAATTTGCGACAAGTAAAAGTGAACGAGGAGATTAATTTCCAATTAATGACTTGTTGATAAAAAACGTTTAAGAGGTAGGTAGCCTAGCTAGTTCGTTATGTATTTGGTAGACGCCCTTACCAAAATTAATAGTCAAATTATTTTATGGGATTTTGATTATGACTGGTCACTTGCTTGGGATTTAAGTTTCTTTTTGTTTGTATGTTTGTTAGGGTTGGAGTTGGGAGGATTGAGAGAGACACAAATAACTAGTAGAGTTATAATTAATTTCATTAAAATAAGATCAATAGTCTTAATTAAGATGATTGGTTTACTTGTCGTTTTCCCCATGCATGGAAAGTCTCTTTAGCTAGAGCAAGGAGAAGCTGTTAATCTCTCCAAATCATATGTGTATTTCATTGTCTCAAAAATCAATTTGATATGGCCTTTTTGGGGTTACAATATTTGTAATCCGATTGTTATTCTATTTATTAGGGTGTGTTTGGTACCAAAGGAAAATGTTTTCCTTTACTTATTTCTAATGTTATGTAATCAAGCAAAATATAGTATTATATTCTAATAGTGTTTATATGTAATCTACTAAATTAGTATGGGGCGAGATGGGAAGGGACGTGGAGGTTGGGTGGATGGGGAAGAGACAACAAATCTTGGAGTGCCACTTGTAGAATTTATTTTTCCTACTTTTATTGCGGAAATCATTTTTCTCATTTTTATGGTAACTTGTTTTTTTAAGAGAAAGTATTTTTCAAAACATTTTAGCAGCCCAATATGAAAAAAAAAAAAAAATGAAAAATATTTTCCTCCATACCAAACACACCCTACAGTACTTCTGAAATTAAAATTTAGTTGCTATTTTGATATTCAAAATAATACTTTTACTTTGATTTGATAGTAATTGTCTATTAATTATAACGTTCTAAATGTTTAATAACTACTTAAGCACTTACTCACTGGTGGATCTTTTGATTTCTGTTGCCCTAATTGGAGGAAGAGGATGGCAAAAGAGGTTAAAGGACAAAATGAAAGACAAACTAATCCATAGGCCTCACATAATTGAGCCCATAGATCCGAAATTAAAAGCCCAAGTTCAAGAGCATAATGGGTTGTCAACAAAAGAGAATAGGAAAGGATATAAATAGCATTTCGGATGAAACTATTGACACAAAGCCACTGAATTTTAATTTTATTTTCTAGTCACTTACTGATAGCTTTATACAATACTGATACAAATTTGATACATATATTATAATGATATGTATTCTATACAATAAAGATACAGTTTTTATATGCATCTTATACATATATATATATTTTATACAACAATGATACAAATTATGTGCACATCATATTAAAAGTGTATATTCTATATAAAAATGATATAATTTTTAACCATAGATTCGCTACTCTATTTTTTTACGAGTTGTATCAGTGTGGTGTATGGATTGTATCAATATGATATATGAACTGCATCTGAACTACCTAGGCCAAAATGACCTAAATTATGAAATTGTCATAATATAAAATTTATTTGGGACAACTATGATAATGACCTCAATCGAGTGACTAAGATCAACATTGAAAATGCGAAAAATCAAAAACACAAAATAAAGATAATGGAGAAATAAGAGAAGAGAATTAGAAGAAATTGATATGATAATAGAAGAAAGAAGGGCTAATTGAATCAATTAACCAAGGAAGAAGAGAACTTGATTTCAATTAGAATAGAGAAACCCGATTTGAATCCAGAAATGAGTAACTCTTGTGAAAATCAAGGTTAAGAAGTTTTGGATCAACAATGGAAATACACCCATCACTAATCTCACTCACACTAACTAAAAGGATTCCATCCTACACTGTCAAGGAGTTCAATTTTCAATTCATTAAAGTCTAAGTAATGAAAATGGTTAAGGCAATTATTTATAATTATTGCCTTTGAAAAAATAGCATATTACCAAAATAGCCCAAAAGTAACTATTTTACAAATAACCCACAAAGGGCCTTCTTGATAGCCCATGACCTTGTGTATTTATTTCTTGGAAAATTTTTAGAAATCATAACTATAGAGTCTTAATTGTAACTTTTATAGCAACAGTTTCATAATTACGAAAAATAGCAAATTGTATTTTGTATTTAAGTAAATTGCTGCTATACAAATACATATACAACAAGATTTAATGCCCTTGTTTTACTCAAATTAGTTGACTAAATAAGGAATAATTATCCAATCTAATTAAATTCTCATAAATTACTCTTATTTAAATTAGTAGATTCTTTTTCCAAATCAAACTCAAATATGAAGATTATTATTTTCATGATCTTCAAAATTTTAAAATATCATTCCCTTATATCTCTAACTATTTTTTCTTGTCAATTTTTTCATTTTTTTTAATCTTTTTTTATTTTAATTTCTTTTTCTTTTCCATTTTTTCTTTCCACTTTATTTTCTCTCTTCTACTTCTCTTTTTTTTCCTTTTTTTTATTTTTTTTTTCTTTTTTCATTCTTTTTTTTCCTTTTCTCATATTTTTTTTTCGTTTTCTTCTTCTTCCTCCTCTTCTTTTTTGCTTTTGTTTTTACACTTCTATTTCTAGTTTCTATTTCTCTTTCTTCTTCTTTTTCCTTTTTCACTTCTTTTTTTGAATTTTTATTTTTCGTTTTTATTTTTTTCTATTTTTTTCTTTCTTTTTTTTTTACTCTTCTATCTCTATCTTTTATTTCTAAAAGACAAATATGTATATCATATATACATATTTTAAAAATATACAAAATAAATAAACATACAAATCTGCATATGTATTTACGGTAAAAAACATACATATATATGTGCATATGTATTTACAGAAATACACATCTGACTCACACGTATATATAAACATTTAGGACACAAAATCTCTATAACAAAAATGACAATTATATACATATATATATAGGTAATAAAAAAATACATGATACATAACTTAAACAGTAAAAGAAAACAAATAAGTACATATGTTACCCTCTAAAATGACATAGTATGTACAGTTCAAAGACAAATCCCACACCGTATAAAATACATATAGCTCTACATATGTATTTACAGAATACATGTCAGATCCATATGTATATTCTTATTTTATATGAGTTACCTTTGTATTTCGCAAATACATATGAAGTTATATAATATAATTATGTTTGTTACTGTTTACTATGAATATGATATGTATTTCGTAAATACATATGTATGTTTTGTACTGAAATACATATCCAAATCTCTATGGCTATGTATTTTGTATATTTTTTTTTGACTATGTGTATGTGATATACATATTTGTCTTTTCAAAATAAAAGTTAGAGATAGAAGAGTAAAAAAATAATAATAAAAAATATATATATAAAAAGGGAAAAACAAAAAAAAAGTGAAAAAGAAAAAAAAAGGAAGTAAGAGAAATAGAAGTGTAAAAATAAAAGAAAAAAAGAAACAAGATAAAATAGAAAAAAGAAGAAAAAAAAGAAAATAGAAAAAGAAAAAAAGATACGAGAAAGGAATAAAAGAAAACGAAAAAGAAATAGAAGAGAAAAATAAAGTGGAAAGAAAAAGAAATTAAAATAAAAAAATAAAATGAAAAAAACTAACAAGAAAAAAAGGTAGAAATATAAGAGAGTGAAAGACGGTAATGATGTTTTATATTGAAATCTTGAAGATTATGGAGATAATTATCTTCAAATATGAAAAAAAAAAAAAAAAAAAAGGAAAAGGGGAAAAAAAGAAGAGAGAAAATAAAGTGTAAATAAAAAAAATAATAAAAAATAAGATGAAAATAA
Organism: Capsicum pubescens; assembly: GCA_030864215.1. NCBI lineage: Eukaryota > Viridiplantae > Streptophyta > Magnoliopsida > Solanales > Solanaceae > Capsicum > Capsicum pubescens. The sequence continues at coordinate 268,603,252 of CM061544.1, read as the reverse complement.
AGAAGGTAAAAGATATGACTATATTTGGGGGAGGTGAAATAGTGGAGTGAAAATAGGAAAATGTAAAGTAGTGAGAGTAAAAGATGCGCTTGCCTAGTTAATGAGTAAAACAATGTTACTCTTGCTATAAATTGTAATTTTACAAAAGTGTTGTTGTTTATTGTAATTATAATCTTAAATATGCTACTTTCTATAATTTTTTCTTATTTCTTCATGCCTTCGTTCGGGCTCCAAGCTATCATCCATATATGAAAGCTCATCCTAATATGCCCCACGCTAACCATGCTCATATCAGACTGGCCATAAATGTCTAATGGCCCAAACATGCGCCAATTATTTTAAAAAGGGTCAGTCCATGTCTTTTTTTCAGAACAAAATGGGTCTAAATTGATATTGAAAATTGACATAATAACACTACATAATGTATCATATCTACTTAAAATTCCTACCATTTTATTTACTCAACAAAAACAAATTTCACCGCATGACTCTAGAAATGAGATTCCCACACTGTAGCCATTATTCTTTTTTTTTGGGGGGGGGGGGGGGTTGAAATAGCCATTATTCATACTTCTTGTTGTTGGCCTCTTTTTTTTTTTGGTTTTTCTTATCCTTCTTTGACTGGTTTATTTTTTTAAAAAAATTGCTCTCTATTATTATTTTTTAATTCTGGTAAAAAACATTGCTCTCTATTAGTATTGTTTTTATTTCTATCAAAAAATAATCATATAAAATTTTATAATTTTTTAACAGTTAAATACAAATTTGTAATATTGTAATTGTGGATGTCGTACATATGTTATTTTATCATGTTCTATGCTTTTGTTGCTCTTTCATACTGTCTTTTGTCTTGAGCCGGGGGTCTATCGAAAACAACCTCTCGACCTTTTTAGAGGTAGTGGTATGGACTGCGTACACTCTACCCTCTCCAGACCCCACTATGTGGGAATATACTGGGTTTGTTGTTGTTGTTATAGTTGTTGTAATATTGTAATTGTGATACATCCAAACTACAACTCTCCAAAAGAGTGTAAGCGATCGCTGTCAAATATATACCCTAACAAAGATTGAGATCGAATTCTACAGGGAATGAGGTGCTAATTAAGTTGTATGCAGATTGATAGACTTTTAATCATAAGTTTCCCCAGAATGAGGGGGGTTTTGGTTGAAATATTAACTGAGTGATTGCATTTTAGTGAAAACGAATATCTTCTTATAAAGTGTTAACAACAGAGAAATAGTAAACTAGGTTATGTTCGATCACCTTGGTATTTCACTTTTTTCCGCCCATAGGTTATGTGAGTTCATGTTTATGTTGCAATTATAGAGAAATGTAGATAAACTTTTCATTTCCCAACCTTCGTGGATAGATTCACTTTAATTTTCTCCAACTTAAAGTGATAACATGATAATTTCATGTATTCTCGAAGAGATTAATCCGGGCATCAATTTATAAATTAGATAATAAGAACTTTAATTTCTTGTTACTATTTTCTTTTTCTAACTTCTTTAATCAAGCAAGTGATGTTTTAAGGAACACTCTCAAGTTTGCAATTACGAGAATCCATTAAAATGAAGAGAATGTAATATAAAAGCAATTTCAATATAAACTCAAGAACCCACAACCCATAGTATATAATTTAGATTACACCAAGGCTCTCATAACTCTAGCTATGGAGCTTTAGCCACTCATGATTAGAAATGACATCCAAGAAATCAAAATATTCATACCAAAGGTTTAAGAGTGTTAAAGATTACAAGGATGAACCCTAATGGAATAAGCTTAGCCTCACTTCGTAGCTCCAAAAATGCATTCCCAACATTCGAAGTTGGACTTGGATGTTTATAATTGCATTGTTAAATGACTCCCAAGCCCCTTGACTCAATTTAAAAAGAACAGGTTCCCTCGAAAAGAAGGATCACACCGCACAACCTAACGTGCACCTCAGGGGTCGTAGTGCGGAGCCTAGCATACACTTTGGTGGTCGCGGCGCAAGGCCTAGCGTGCACTCTAGGGGTCGCGGCACGAGGCAATTGTTGCAGCCTTCGATTGTGCAATTTTGCTCCCGTCTTGCGTCCTTTGTACTCTATGGTCTTCCTGTGTCTTTATATGCTTCATTTTCTTCTGAAATAGTACTAATCACATAGGTTAGCTCAATTATATCAAGTGTCAGATAAAAACATATGTATTAAGACACTTTGCTCTCAAAACTTAGCTCAAATATGGGTAAAACATGGTACATATGTGTATAATTGCATCCAAGATCTGCTACTTTTTTATCAATCAAATACAAAAGAGTGTGTTTTTAGTTATTATATAAAATAACATATTTTATACAATAATAATACATATGCATTTAACATAATAATTATATAGTTTTTATACACATCCTATACATATACATATTCTATATAATAATGATAGATTTCTTGTAAGACCCCAAGTTTTGAGCTCTAGACCCACCAAGGAATAGATAATTAAATTAGCTTTCCAACGCCACTGTCGCGACCTGATTCGGGTCTGGCCGTGATGGGTAATCTCAAGCCTACCATGGGCCGGAACAACCTCCTTAGTCTTGCCTCAAGCGAACATAAAATAAACAGCAGAAGCCAACCAAATCAATGATAGATAAATAATATCAAAAACATTGTAAAGAGTCAAACAAGACATTCAAAATATCCCCACACTGTCCACAAAAGCCTCTAAATCAGAAGTACCAACTAAGTCGGGACATGCCCCCGACTATGACCAAAAGAATTCAAGATACTAAGACAGTAAGGAAAATAGTAAAATAATCGGGCCTTCCGAAAGATGGAGGCTCACCACTTCACAGTAGCTTAACAGAAGTAATCAACCACCTAACGCTGCACAGGAGAAACATAAAAGTCCTTCGAACCTACATCATGAAATGATGAAGCGTCCAGAGATGGTCAGTGGGGAGAGCACTGGCATTAACTCAGAGAAAGGGATAAAATAATGCCTTTGCCAAAAACCAGTCAAAATGACATGCACAGTAATTTATATACATATATATATAGGATGCCGAGATAGGGACAAGGGTCATAAACATGAGAGTTTTACCATTAGCCTGAAATAAGTAGCTTGCTCCATCCTAAATGCACCCATGAGCTATATATGTTCGATCTCCCTGTTGGTAAGGCCCCAGTGCGTATTAGCCACACACACCGAGGAAAACCAAGGAAATATTAAAGATACCAAGGCGATATCCATCCCAAATATAAAGTGTGCACCAAGCACACGATCACATAGACCCCAACATCGGCAAACATGGTTTCCAGTCTTGGTCCCCCCCAGACTACACCTTCATGGTGAGCAACATAATTTTCTTTAAGCCCAAATTGAAATAATTTGCACATAAATCAACCATTAACCCAGGAGTCATTTATTAAGGCAGTTAGCAACTTGGTATCGTCATACCAATATGCTTGCAAGCTAAATCAGTTATGCCAAACCAATCTATATAACTATTAGACTCCTAAGTTCCATTTAAAATCCAAAACCATGGCCACCAAGGGGCTTTCAAAATCATATTTATCCATTTATCTTTTAATGCAATGCAATGGATTCAAAAGATGAATCAATTTATGCAAATATCCATATTCAAAATCAAGGTTACAATGTGGGTTGAGGTTAATGCTATTACCAAGCCAAAAATTTATTAATTTGGGGAAACCCATGTCACCCATTTCAACAATATCATAATGCATCAATTCAGTCCCCAAAAACATAAATTAAAGCATAAATAATTCATTTAAAACATAAGAAAAGCAATTCAAGTAATAACAGTCAAAACTCCTCAACCCAATTCCAAATCCATCAATTAAATTACATGAATATTGATTAAATATATACCACAATGTAAAATTCAAGTTGAGGGATGAGCAAAATGCCTAAAATATACAAGAAATTGAAGACAATTTGAAGTTTGGAGCCCAGAGGTTGGGAGTTAAAGAAGAGAATAGTAGTATTTGATATTTGAAAGCTAAAAGAAAAGGGTTTATTTTATGTTTAAAAGTCGTGCAAGAGGTAAAAGGTCCAAAAGTCCCTCAGCCTAAGTGTATAAAATAAAAATTGGGAGAAATTTACACAGTGGTGTTGCACGCCGCCATCACGGAGGTTATCCTCCGTGGCACGCTACTATCGCGGAGGCTTACTGCCTCGGGGTCCCAAAATGGCTCCGAACCCCCTTCAAAAGTTCTAAAACTCTCCAAAAATACACTTTTAACATTTCTTAACACAATTCAAGTCATAAATTAACATTACACATGCGGGAGGGTCAAAACTAAATTGATCAAAATTTTATGGGATCTTACACTATACCTTCTTAGAATCATTCATCCCCGAACGAGGAATTCGGACATTTTTAGCACGATAAAAAAGAGAACTCAGTAGAATCCAACTAAAATTCCGAAATGAGACAAGAGAAAAATGAAAATCATACCTTAAGCACTTTCATCCAAATCGAGGAAGAAGAACAAATACTTGGCTTTCATATTTTCTTCAGCTTCCCATGCAACTTCTTCCACCTTTTGATTCCTCCAAATAACCTCCACTGAAGCTACATCCTTTGTCCTCAATCTAGAAACTTGCCTATCCAAAATCTCAATCGGAACCTCCCCATAATACAACGAATTTGCCACACCAACCTTCTCAACAAACAATATCAAAGAAGGATCACCCACACACTTCTTCAACATAGACACATGGAAAACAAGATGAATAGAAGCTAAATTCATTGGAAAATCTATCTCATAAGCAAAATTCCTAATTCTCCTTAAAATCTGATATAGACCAATGTAACGGGGACTAAGCTTCCCCATCTTCCCAAATCTCATGGCTCTTTTCATAGGAGAAACCATTAAGAACACCCAACCGCTAACCTCAAACTCCAACTTTCTTCACCTCACATTCGCATAAAACTTTTGGTGACTTTGAGCAGTCTTAAGTCTTTATCTAATCACTTTCACCTTCTCCATTGGCTTGGTAAACCAAGTCAGGGCCAAACAACCTAGTCTCACCAACCTCAAATCGTCCAATAGGAGACCTCCACCTTCTACCATAAAAAGCCTCAAAAGGAGCCATCTGAATATTGAATGATAACTATCGTTGTAAGCAAACTTAATAAGAGGCTAATTGTCAACCCAACTACCTTTAAAATCGATCACACGGGCCCTTATAATATCCTCCAAAGTCAAAATAGTACGCTCCGCTTGTTCATCCGTTTAGGGTGGAAACCGGTGCTAAGTTTCACTTGCGTACCCAAACCTTTCTGAAATAAACGCCAGAAGTGAGAAGAAAATTGCGTACCTTGGTCTGAAATGAAAGACACCATCTCTCCATGCAACTTAACTATCTCCTAAGTGAACAACATATCATAATACTCTCATGAGTAGTTAGTCCTCATAAGTAAGAAGTGAGCAAACTTAGTCATTCAATCCATAATGACCCAAATAGAATCATACTCATTTTGATACCACAGAAAACTTATAATGAAATCCATATTAATCATCTCCCACATTCACATGGGTAATTCTATCTCTTGAGGCATGCCATCGGGCCTTAAATATTTAACCTTAACTTGCTGACAAACCATATACTTAGCAATAAAATTCTCCACTTCATATTATTCCACCAATAGTTTTCCTCAAGTCATGGTATATCTTAGTCGAACCCAGATGAGCTATATACCTAGACTCATGAGCTTTGGTCAAAATCCTTTCCCGCAACCCATCAACTCCAGGAACACACAACCTTCTTTGATACCTCAGAATGCCATCTCCCCAAATCTTAAATACCATAACCTTTTGCTGTCCCACATCATCCTTAATCTGTATAAGTATGACATCCAAGGCTTGCTTCTCCTTCACTACACCAAGAGATGATTAAACCACTTCCTGAATAATCACTCCTCCATCCTCAGAGTCCAAAAGACGAACTCTTAAATTAGCCAATTTATAAATATTATTCACCAATCCTCTTTTCTCCTCATCAAAGTGATATAAACTCCCGATATACAACCTTCAAAGCGCATCATCAACAACATTAGGTTTAACTGAATAGTATTGAAGGCTCGTGTCTTAATCCCCAAGTAGCTCGAGCCACCGCCTCTACCTGAGGTTCAATTTCTTTTGAATGAACACATACTACAAGCCCTTATGATCTGAATAAATATCTATATGTACCCCATACAGATAATGGCACTAGATTTTCAATGCAAAACCACAGCCGCCAACTCTAGATCATGAGTGGGATAATTCCTCCCGTGAACCTTAAGCTGCCTGGAAGCTTAGGTCACAACTTTATTATGATGCATAAAAAAAACAACCCAATCTCACATGGGATGCATCACAATACACAACTAACCCTTTATAACCCTTAAGCAGGATCAAAATAGGGGCAAAAGTTAATTTATCCTTCAATATCTCAAAACTGCCCTCACAAGCATCGAACCACAAAAACTTAACCTTTTTTGCGTTAACTTTGTTAGCAGAGCAACAATAGATGAGAAACTCTCCATAAACCTCCTATAATACCCAGCCAAGCCAAGAAGATCCTAATGACAATTGGAGTCATATGTCTATGTCATTTTTTAACTGCCTTAACTTTCTGTGGATCCACCTTGATCCCCTCACTAGAAACAACATACCCAAGAAAAGCCACAACACTTAGCCAAAATTCACACTTAAAAGATTTTGCGTATAATTTCTGGTCCTTAAGATTCTGTAACACAACTCAAAGGTGATTGACATGATCCTCCTCACTCTTAGAGTACACCAAGATGTCATCGATGAAAACTATAACAAACAGATCCATAAATAGCCTGAAAATCTGATTCATAAGATCATTTAAAGCAGCCGGAGCATTAGTCAACCTAAATGACATAACCAAAAACTCATAATCACCATACCGAGTTCAAAAAATATTCTTAGGAATATCAACCTCCCTAGTTTTTAACTGGTGATAACCCGAATTAAGATCAATCTTAGAGAAACACTTAGCACTCTGAAGCTGATCGAAGATGTCATCAATCATAGAAAAAGGGCATTTATTCTTCACTGTAACATTATTCAACTGGCGGTAGTCTATACACATCCAAAGAGACTCATCTTTCTTCCACACAAAAAGTACAAAAGCACTCGAAGAAATACTAGGAAAAATAAAATCCGTATCAAGAAGATCCTTCAACTGCTTAAATAGCTCTTTTAGAGCAGTTGAAGCCATCCTATAAGGAAAATAAAAATGGGATGAGTATCTGGTAGAAAATCAATCCCAAAATCTATCTCCCTATCGGGAGGAATTTCAAGAAGATCATTCTTTTAAACTTCAAAAAAATCATTAACCACTGGGACAGATTGCAAAGAGGGACTCTCAGAATTAGAATCCTTATCCCAAACTAAATGTTACAGACACCCCTTGGAAATCATTTTTCTGAGCTCCAAGATAAGAAATAAACCTCTCTTTGGGGACTAAGGAACTCTTTTCCATTCGCCCACTGATTCATAAGGAAAATGGAAACTGACCTTTTGGGTCATACAATCCAGAGAAGCATAGGACGAATGAAGATAATCCATCCCCAAGATAACTTCAAAATCCATCATATCAAGTTCTATCAAATCCACCAATGTTTCCATATGAAATATGGATACTACACAACCCCTATAGATTTTTTTTAGCAGTAATAAAATCACCCACGAGAGTAGACACAAAAAGGGGTCAAAAATATCTTAAGGACCAAAACCAAAGTGTTCAACCACATAAAAGGTCATATAAGATAGGGTAGAAGTCAAATCAAGCAAGTAATAAATATCATGAGAATAGAGTTGTAACATACCATTAACAACATCAGGGGATGGCTCAGATTTCTAACAAGTAGCGAACGCATAGAGATGATTTTGGCCACTACTGGTACCTGAAATGACACCTTTAAGAGCAAGAGCTGAAGAAGTGGTGACCGGGGCCTTACTAGCTCCAGTGGAAACCATGGTCGAAGGACAATCTCGCTGCATATGACCAAGTTGGCAATAATTAAAGCACCAATTTCTCCTATCCTCATAATATCTTTGGTGAAGCTGCCCATAAAAATAACATAGAGGGTAAGGTGGGTCTGATTGAGCTCCACTAACCTGATATTGGGCACCATATGCCTTAGGGATATTGTTAGCCTAAAAATGATGATCTCCTGATGGCTTAGGATAGGGAGAACTAGATATCGAATAAGAATATCCCCAATTCTTCTTCTTTGTCCACTACCTACCACCTCTCCCACTGTTCTGCCAATTTGCACCCTGCTCTGAATATTTGAATTTCTTATTCCTCCTCTCTCCCATCTCTACCTGCTTCTTTTTTTTCATCCTTCACCTATTGTATATAAACCACCAGCATAGATATATCCATATCATTATTCAGTATAGCAACCTTACATCCCAACACCAAATCACGGGATAAAACCTGAAGCAAACTTTCTCATTTTGGACCTCATGTTAGACACCAACTCTGGAGAATAACAGGACAACTGCTGGAATTTCAAAGCATATTCTTTAACACTCATCTTATCCTTCTTCAAGTTCACAGAATCTTCAGGTTTAGCTTCTCTAAACTTCTGAGGAAATAAGTGATCAATAAAAGCACCTGAAAAGTCATCCCACATCACCGACTCAACATCATCACCCCTCATTCCTTCCCAATCCTCATACCACTGGTAAGACACATCCTTCAACTGATAAGTAGCGAACTCCACACCTTCTGAATCAGTAGTATGCATCACCCTAAAGATCTTCATCATCTCATCAATAAACCCCTGAGGATTCTCCTCAACCTTAAAGCTTGTAAATGTTGGGAGATTTAATCTCATAAATTGGCCAACTGAGTAACCTCAGATGAATTAGTAATAGAACCAACATGATCAGGTCAATGAGATTGCGATACCACTAGCTGAGCAAAAATATGAATAGACTGACAGAACTCTACATTGGAGATATCTACATGAGGCGACTGAGCATAAGTATCACCAGCTCGAGAAGACTGAGAAGGACTAGTAGGGATCGGTAGAACCCCACGTGAAGTGGAACAGTCAGGAGCAGGGACCCTAAATCGGGTCTACACTTCATAAGTAGGGCAAGTCCCCTCCATATTTTCCTAAGGTGGGACAGTGTTTCCAGCAGAGTTTCCATGATCGAAAGATCTTAGGAGAGTCATGATCTGAAATGCGAGTAAGCTAGGAGTCAGAGAAGTTTCATAGCAACTAGACTCTATAGCCCGAAATAGAACATAAGAAAGGAAAAAAATCGTAAATGCCTCATAGCCGCACCTCATATAAGTGTGGCACGCTACACACTCATAAAAGAAACTCTACTTGACACGGCTTTGTGGATACCCAACGATCCTGAATCGTGCTCTGATATCAAGTTTGTCGCGATTCAAACTCGGGCCTGACCTTGATGGATAATCTCAAGCCCGCCAAGGGCCGAAGATAACCCCTTTAGCCTTATCTTAAGAGCATATAAAAATAAATAATTAAAGCCAACCAAACAAATGATAGATAAATAATATCAAAAGAAAATGTAAAGAGTCAAACAAAACATCTAAAACATCCCCACACTGTCCATAAAAGCCTTTAAATTAGAAGTACCAACTAAGTCGGGACATGCCTCCGAACTATGACCAAAAGAATCCAAGATACTAAGCCAGTATGAAAAATAGTAAAATAATTGGACCTTTCAAAAGATAAAGGCTCGCAGCTTCACAATTGCTCAACATACGTACTCAACCACCTAACACTACACAGAGGCAACAGAAAATTCATCTGAACCAATATCATGAAATGATATAGCATTTAAAGATGATTAGTGGGGCGAGCATTTACATGTAACCCAGGGGAAGGGGATAAATTAATGCCTTTTCGAGACATCAGTGAAACCATATGCAAAACAATTTATATACATATATATAGAATGTCGGGACAGGGACAAGGTTCATAAATATGAGAGTTTAAACTATTAGCCTGAACTACGTAGCTCCCTCTGTCTTAAAGGCACTCAAGACCTATATGGGTTCGACTCTCCTTGCGAAAGAACCCAGTGCGTGTTAGCCATACGTATCGAAAAAAATCGAGGAAAGGCTAAAGACACCAAGGTAATAGTCATCCCAAAATATAAAGTGTGCACCAAGAACATGTTCATATAGAACCCCGCATCGGTAAACGTGATTTTCAGTGTTGGTCCCCCAAAACTACACCTTCACAGTGAGCTACACAATTTCTTTTAAGCCCAAATCAAAATAATTTGCACATAACCAATCATTAATCCAGGAGTCATTTATAAAGGCATTTACCAAATTGGTATCGTCATACCAATATGCTTGCAAGCAAAATCAAGTATGCCAAATCAATCCTTATAACCATTAGACTCCCAAGTTTTATTTAAAATCCAAAACCATGGCCACCAAGGGCCTTCAAAAATTATATTTATCTATTTATTCTTTAATGCAATGCAATGGGTTTAAAAGACAAATCAATTTATGCAAATATTCATATTCAAAATAAAGTTTATAACGTGGGTTGAGGTTAATGCCTTTACCATGTCAAAAATTCATCAATTTGAGGAATCCCATGTCACCCGTATCATAATGCACCAATTCAGTCCCCAAAACCATAAATAATCCATTTAAAATATAAGAAAAGCAATTCAAGTAGTAACAGTCAAAACCCCTCAACCCAAGTCCAAACCCATCAATTAAACCATATTAATATTAATTAAATATATACCATAATATAAAATTCAAGTTGAGGGATGAGCAACATGCCTGAAATACACATGAAATTAAAAACAATTCAAAGTTTGGAGCCCGAAGTAGTAATTTCTTGAAAAACCCTTAGGCTTTCTTGGGTTTCGAGTTAGAGAATAGAATAGTAGTGTTTGATCTTTGAGAACTGAATGAAAGAGGTTTATTTTATATTTAAAAGTCGTGCAAGAGGTAAAAAGACCAAAATCCCCTCACCCCAAGTGAATAAAATAAAAACTAGGCAAAATTTATATAGCAGTATGGCACGCCGCTGCCACGAAGGGTATCCTTCGTGCCATGCCTTTATCGCGGAGGTTATCCTCAGTAGCATGCCACTATCACAGAGGCTTACTGCCTCGAGGTCCGAAAATGGCCTCGAACCCTCTTCAAAAATTCCAAAAATTATCCAAAATGCCTTTTTAACATCCCTTAACATAATTCAAGTCAAGAACTAACATTACGTATGTGGAAGAGTCAAAAATAGAATAATCAAAATTTTATGGGGTCTTACAACCACCAGTCTTGTCTTAATCCATTATCAGAGTAAAAAACTATGGCCAATTTACTAAGACACTGTCAAGCTGCCAGTGACGACCCCTTTGACGACAACTCGTTGTCAAACTAAACGAGTAATCAAGTAGGCTCGTCATTACGACAATCAAGAATCAGATAATTCAGTCCAGTGTCGATGACTCTAACATATGACTCATTATTAGACTACAAGAGTCGTCAGGAGGAGTCGTTGTCACAATAGTGAAGAACCAAAATTTTAGTCCTTTGGTAATGAATCCAAGCCATGACTCGTGGTCTGACCCTACGAGTCGTAGTTTTTTTCATCGCGATAGTTTTCAAAAGTTCTCTACACATTTTAAAAGAGGCTCTTTGATCTTTTCCCACTCTTTTAACTCCAAAACTATGTTGTTTTATGTATCCTAAGGCTGAAATATAATGATAAATCACCTCAATTCCCTCATTAACTCAAATAATATTCAACACTCAATTATAAATAAAAAAAGGGACTCAACTCTCCAAAGTGCAAAATTAGGGTTCCTCATTTCTAAGCTCAAAATCCAAAGAATTCTTAAAGGATTTCATCTCCAGGTTTGTGAAATTTCATCAATGGATTCCTTCCACCCATTGAGTCTCAAAGATTTCTCCAATACTTAAGTTAAATTTACTCTTCAAATTTAGGGTTTAATGAAAAACATGAGTTTCGTAATTCTTTAGTTTATTTCATGAATTAAACCATGAATATGTGTTTCCTATAAGTTTAAAGCATCTTCCCATATGCAGAAACATGAAATCCCATTATATTGATAAATTTCTAATTCTTGGGTTTGAGTTATGAAATTCTCTATCATGTTTATGTTTTTAGATATTGTCATATTTAGTTGACTCTTTAGAGCTGGTAGTTGCACTCTTCATGCATACACTCCCAGATTATACATTATTGAGTACTTCAGATCATGCATATAGTGTTATTTTTAGAATATTATTATAATGAGAATATCAGTTATCAGTGTCATTTAGTTGGGGGTAGTACTTAGCATCGAGCGAATGCAGGAATGAAGGCTCACCCATCAGTCATCATTGAGACCTTTAGTAGAAGTCTCTTAGTTCCAGAACATGGTGCCACCGTAGGTTATAAGGGGTCACCCAGAGGACTGACACCTAGTCCTTTTTGGACGTCAATTTAGTAGATTTACGCCAGCCAGTGTTCATACCTTTGGTACAGTAATAAACACCCATTCAACTAGGGTTACAGGTTGGACCCCAATTAGCTCAGATTAGGGTATATTGGTTAATGTTAGCTCCCACAATCCGTAATTTATGTTTCAGTTTCAGATTTTGCATGACCATGTATTCAGTCATTTCATGCAATATATGTCTTTACTTGGTCTTTCACTTAGTTCACCATGTTACATGCATTATGTTTAGTTTATATTAGTCATTTTTCATCTCACATACTCAGTATATTCAAAGTACTGATCACATACTTTCTCTGTGTTAGATTTTCTTATAATATAGGTTCCGACGCTCAGCATCTAGATCGAGTTTAACACGTTTCCATACTATATCAGCTTCAGCATTTGGTGAGTCCTCATCACTCGAAGACTATTTATCGTTACTTCTTTCTGTATTTTATTTTTATTTAGTTTCAGTCAGTTGAAGTTAGCTGGGGGCTTGTCCCAGCGACTCATATGAGTTAGAGGCTTTCAGACAAACAGATAGCTATATTTTCAGCTTGTTGAGTATTTTCGACAGTCATAGTTTGATATTCGGTATTGATTCTATTATTATTATTATTATCAGTTCCTTTTAGTTTAGTTTTCGCTCAGTACTTTACTATTTCTTCAGTGTTCTTAGTGTTATGCCAGGCCATGGGTTAGCTTGGGATCACATGTGACTCTGAGCACCATGTTACGACTATGGGGTAGTCTCAAATCGTGACATTTCTATACAGATCATATACAAAAAATAGATTATACACAACAATTATATTGTTTTTATCCACATTCTATAGAATAACTATGCTATTTCAATACACATTTTATACAACCTTTAGCTGCAATTCTTATTTGATTATATATTTTATACAAAGTCTATACAATTTATATACACATTTTACACAGTTTTTATACACATGTTATTCTACCTTTAGTTGTAATTATTATTCAGATATATATTTTGTAAAATAACTATACAATTATTTATACACATTCTATATAGTTTCTATATATACCTTATGCGAATACATATTTTATACAATAACTATATAATTTCTATGCAATTATATTTATCTATTTATTTTTTTAAAAAGCAAATTTTTTAGCCAAAAAAATATAACGAAACCAAAAAAAAAGAAAAGTAACAGTGAATAATATTTGAAAGAGGGTTGAAATAATAGATCAAATTTGAAATGGCTATTTCATGAAAATATTCTGACCGAGTGGCAACACAATGACATTAAATTGAAAATGGTTATTTAGGAGATAATAGTTTGGCCAAATGGCCTTGCTATGTCCTTTTTCATTTATTTAATTACATCTCATTCCATATTTTTCTTTCTCTCTCTAAATCTCACAGATACATTCTTTGATGTATCCGTGTATAATAAGTGATGTATTCAAAAAAATATGATGTATCCCTATAAAACTAAGTGATGTATTCGAAAGAATGTGTTATATCCGTATGAATTAAATTTTCAAATTTTAATAATATTAAAAGAGTTGGGATAGGGAGTAATTAACACTAAATAATTGGGATTTATGTAACTTTTATTTTTTCTAATAGAAAAAAAATCATCTATTTGAGTACTTTTTAAAAATATTTACTGCTTTAAATGTACTTTTTATTTATTACCTAGAATTATCATATTTAGAAAATATTTACCATCTATAGCAATTGTATTATGTATTAAAAGTGAATCATGTATACAATATAAATGTATTAGAACTTAGAAGTATATTAAAATGCATTATTATTTATTTTAGTAAGGAAAATGCACTATATATTAAAAACAAATTATGCATGAGATATAGATGTATTAAACTATATACTAAAAGTAAATTATGCATGAAATATAAATATATTATAAATGTTTTAGACGGATTGTGCTTGTTTTAGTAAAAAATCTACACTATAGAATAAAACTGAATTATGCATCTACTAAAATAACGTAGTTATAAATGGTAAATATTTTCTATACGGTACATTTAGATAAGTTTTTCTTCTAAAAGTAGAAGTGGCAGGAAGAGATTAGTATGTCAACTTACTGACTAAAGGGTATTTTCGTTATTTAATTTTAGGTTTGACTTTTATCGAATTAAGAAAATTGTACCATTTACTCTATCAATTGGACTTTGGAACTGCCACATAGTTATAATAGGAGAAGGTTGACATGCATCAAAGTGCATAAAGCCCACTCTTGGGATCGCCATTTACGTAAATATCGGATTCATAATCTTTTCAAAGTTTACTAGCGCTCAGATGAATTAATTTCAGCATTAAGTTGTATCTATGATCAATAATTTTGCCAGAAATACATATCAAGAGTTGTAAATTCAGGCTTCAATAAATTTAGCATGATGAAATTATCATAGAGAATGACTAATTTAGGTATAACGATATTTCAATAAACATGAAATAATAATAGAATCATCTTGGAACAAAAATCTAAATAGAACTATATAATATTAATTGCCTATTATAAGATGTTTTTCCCAAATCTAGAATTTTATTTATATTTAGTATTGCCAATGTTATATCTTGTCCAAGTAAGTGTTTATTAGATTTTTATAGAGATTTTAATATTAATATTTCTATATATTAGAAGAGTTGGAGTCAGCATGTATGTTTTTCGTCAAAAATTTTAATTCAAAGGGCAATTTATGTCATTCATCTATCATCCTTAGTCATTTTACAGAACTGAGGCAGTTTTATTGGCTGAAAGTGACGTTTGATGCCTTGCTTCTTAAATGTTTTTCTTCCTTTGACAATTTTATCCTTTACACATAGATATACAATTCACATTTTCATTTTATCATAGTGGGACTTATTTTTCTAATTTGTCATGGCAATAATTTTAGTGCTTTGTCCACGCGTTTAATTACCTCCGAAAAGAATTTTTCATAACATGTCATTACGTAAAATTTTTTAAATAATAACTTATATTAATACAGTAGAATTAACTATTTCTACTATATATAAGTGAAGCTTGGGTTGACTACCAAGGGTGTTTTGATAATTTTTTCTACTATATATAAGTGAAATTTGGGGTGACTACCAAGGGTGTTTTGGTAAATAACACTAACGCCAAGGGTATTTTTGTAACTAACACCTACAATCAATAATAAATCTCCTGTGGTAATGACACTTCCACGTGTCTGTTTCCTTTACTGTTTAACTTTCTCAAATTTTTCTCATGTCTATTTTCTCTTTCGTTTTTCCTTTTTCAAATTTCATTCTCTACGCACCTTCACACCAAAATACAAGCTTCAAATGAGGTTTATTTTTGTTTACTATTTTTGACCCCTCTTGAAGTTTATTATTGATTTGTAGATTATGAAGTATGCGATTTTGATTTTCTGTTCATTCTTGAATTTTTAGCTGAAAATTTTCCCTTAAAGTTAAATTTTGAGCTACATAAATGAAGATTACAGATTGTTCTCTGTCTCTATGTGTGTGTCTGTGTATCTCCTTTTATGAACCTTTTTGTTGCTTGATTTGGGAGTAAGTGTTAATTTTGTTAGTGTTATATCAGTCTTTGCTTTTTTTAACACTATTTGTTGGTCAAAAAATTTAGATTTATCGGGCAAGTTCATCGAGATTGAGAAACAATCCGACTAAATTTTGGCTTTTTCTGTGAGTTTCGTTTGAATTTTTCTGTGAAAATATCATGAATCTCGCACATGCATACACTTGTAATTTAAGGGTTTCATATTTTCCAATTTGAGTTTTGAAATATATTAGGTGTGTGCTTTATTTTATTTGTCCCTGCTGAATTTTACTATTTTTGAAGGATCTTATACACACTCGATATGATCGATTTACCATTCAAATATTTTCTATTACTTCTTTATATCTCTGATTAGTTTATAGCCAATCCATAGAAACCTGTTGTTAAAGGTTGTCTGTTTGCTATGGTAGTTCATAAAATATGATTATATGTGAAACTCTTCGCACCACTATTTTGATACTTGAAGATTATTGAGATGAATTTTTTGTATAAAGTTATGACTGTACCAAATATTTTTGTTGAAAATTAATCATTTTTGCTTCCTCGAGCGAACTTATAAACTTTGCTGAAGAGGCAATGATGATATTTGCTTTTTAGGGTTATAAAATTATTGGTGGCAAACCCCATATGGTATGTGATTTGAGGCTTCTCTATCACATGCAACAAGTCCTTTTGTAGCTATAATGTGGTTTCCATCTCTCTGCCTATTGGAACACAAATCTGAGCCTCACACCTTATGGATATTGTTTTATGAAAACCTCTATTCATTTCTCGTGAACTTGATTTCTAATATAATTTGTCACATCTGTTATTTTTAATGGACTTAGGTGCTTAGTAAGATAGTAAGGAGAGATAATGAATCGTAATACTGGACAACACTTTATTATTATCTAACCTTTAAAACCTCTCTTCTTTTTTATTGTTAATGTGCAGATGCAACTTGTGCTGCCAAAGTGAGCCACTTGGATTCATATTTTCAGATTTAATCTTTGGATCTAGCTATATCAATGTAATAATTTAAACTTTGTTCAAATTGATATTTCTATCGAACTCTATCAATATGATAGTATAAATTTGTTTTACATAATATAAAGCATCGTATTGGTGTGTGAGAGGACTTAACTTACTTTGCAAACCATTGAATCTTGTTATATTTTGTGGTAGATTTAGACTGTCTTTCAGCAACTGTTTTCATTATTATTTCTTTGTTCAAGAATATGATCTATGAAAAGGATAGGAATATAACATGCATTAGATTCTTCATTCACCTTTTTTTGTAGATTGAATTTGTTCTTTATTAGTACATACGACATATTATCATCTGGAGAACTTAACATGCAACATATTTTTTAAAATTTGAAATGAGAGCTTCATATGTTACTCTTTCTTCTTTTGCTAATATTGTTAGTGTAAATGGGTTATCTGTCACTTTTTATCAAAAGATTTATTTCATGGGGTAAAAGCCAGACTCTTATCTGATTTTGATGCAATTGCAGGTCTTTGTGGCTTCCAGATTGAATGTATATGAAGCATGGAAAATGCCACAAGTAACATTGTTATTAATATCTTCTCTATTTTTAACACCCAATTTAATTTATTCACCATAGAAAGTACCTCACTTTCAGCTTTGTAGAAATAAAGTTACAATATTCTAGCCTTAATTAGTAATACAAGGATGCTATGTATTAAATTTTGAAAGTAGGAGGTTCAAGATTATCGTATTACAGATCATCCTTTGGTGAAAGTCAATTGTCTGTATTTGTTAAAACTAAGTTGTGGCATCGAGTTGTTAAGTATTTTAACAGTCTAATATTTCACTCAATATTCATAGCTGTGCTGGTACTGTTTAGCTATCTTATGGTAATTAATTTAATTCTTGCTGGGGGCATTGAAGATGGAGAATACCCTAAATCTGCTGTCATCAGGGAATTGCGGTAGGAAACTGAAATAACATCAGCTGAAATAATTGCAGAGGTTTGTTTAATGTGAAAAAATTTCATTGTTACATATGTACATCTAGACTTTGTCATGTTAAATGTTAATTAACCTCTAATTCTAAAGTATTTATCCTTCAAGAAACATGAAACCTTGGTGTTCAAAAGCTTAAATGATCAAATCATGTATTTTATAATGGTTGTTTCATATTGTCAGATTCCACAATGGTTGACTATGAGTTTCCATTAGCCGTAAAGGCCAAAATAAATCGTCTTTGGGGGAGGAAATGGCATGGATTGGCACGAAAATGGTAGGTATCATATGATTTTCTTGATATAATTGTGCTATTCTTTTAAAGCAAAATATATCTTTAAGAAAAGGTGTGTTTCTCCATTAAAAAGTTTTTCTGGGAAGTTCTAATTTCAAAAGAGAGTTAAGTAGCACATTATGTCCATAAAAAACTGTCTTTTCTTGTGAGGAACCTTGTATGCTTTAATCGTCAAACCTTAAAGATCTTGTATTCATATTTCTCTTATGAAATAGTGCTTCAAGTTGCTGTCACCAGTCCTCTTTCATGTATTGGTTAAGCCTTATAGAAGTAGATTACATGGGTGGAGCAGAAAATATGTTGAATTAGACTCTTTATTTGTCATAAAAATTAAGATGTCAGTCTAATCCTAATTTTTTACTCTCTTTATTTGCTTATTTACATGCATTTGTGAAGATATTTGTACTTTTCCTCTTTCTCCACTAGAAAAAGATAACGTTTTTTTGTTTTTTCTTTAACTGTGGGCATTAGAAATATGAAATGATGACAACACATCTCATGTTGAGAGAAGTGATCTTTTTGGAATTCACCTATATTCGATGCATCATTTTGTATTAATCATACACCAAGAAGGTATTATGAAAATTTATCTTTCAGATTGAGTTACATCTTAGTCTATTCTCTATTGAATTATGTCAACCCAACTAATAAAGACTAATGAAGAGTTAGAGCGGTATCATTTATGTTTTGTTTAACAGAGGTTGCATCAGATAGCACAAGTCTATATGTAGCAATTGCTGGTGAAGTTCTTGACATTGTGGGGAAGGTACGATACAATCCAAGAGTTTGATTCGATTATCAGATATATTTGCAAAAATAAAAAAACATCGACTAATAACCTTCTACAGTTTTTTATATGCAACGTCATGATGCAGTCAGAGCACTTGAAGTTTATCAAAGGAGAGGAGATGAGGTATGTGCATTTCCTTTGTATACATACCTATTTTAAGCTTGACTCATTGTGCATTGTTTGTTTTGACGCGTAATGTGTGATTTGCAAGTAGTCAAGCTATCTGAGTTCTTCGAGATATGTAGGAATCTTGACTTTAAACGAGGCCAAAACTACGTTAAAATAGAAAAGGTAATTCATTTTATCAATGTCCTTTATTCATTATGGTGAAGATTTCTTACTTCAAGAAATTCTTATTTTCATCCCTCGTTTTATTTT
This sequence comes from Capsicum pubescens, assembly GCA_030864215.1. Classification (NCBI taxonomy): domain Eukaryota; kingdom Viridiplantae; phylum Streptophyta; class Magnoliopsida; order Solanales; family Solanaceae; genus Capsicum; species Capsicum pubescens. Next base: position 268,583,781 of record CM061544.1, on the reverse strand, counting down.
CTCAAATACAAATAAGTGAGTAACAAATTTCTAAGTTTGATTGATAATGTTATTTTTTTCTTTTCTCTAAATAAATAATATAGTTGCCCAATTCATTCATTTTAGCAAGGAAGAGTACTCGACAGATGCACCAAAACCTGTAATGACTACATGAAAGTCGGTATGTGTAAAGCATTAATTTGTATGTGTATGTTTTGTGTGTGTAATGAAAATTTATCTACGATGAAAAAAGACTTGTTATAATTTCAAGTTGTCAAGATAATAAAATTTATGTCAACTGCAATCCTATTTTTTCAAATAACAAATAACCGGTCCATTCAACATGAATTTATGATATTTGAATCATGAAAGCTAGCTTTAAGAATGAGTGTGATCTTTTAAATATTTTCATTTTCACACTGATATATAAATTTATCTTTGCTCATTATTAATGCTAGTTTTCCTTTTCCTTACGCCAACAGGATGATGATGACAGAAATACTAAGATCCTCATTGTTCCTGAGTCCAAAATAGAGACTAATCAAGAGCAAGAAAATAAAGTATAAACGAAAGAAGAGGGTTACGCGGAGACTCTAGCCCCACCTCTCATTCACAACCTTTTGGTAAGTACTTCTTTACCTAATTTGGTAGTATATAACTTCTAAATGAAAAATGAGATGTCCTAATAGTTAAGCATAGTTACTTATGAATATTTGTAGTGTTTTGATGAGCCAAGTGAAGATCAATCAGTTGCACTGAAAGATAACAATGTCGTAGATTTAGTTATTAGTACACCAGGTATATTTTTCTTGCTATTCGTCTTCTTTATATTACTTCTATTATTTATCAAAGTAGAAGAATTTAAGGTTTCTTCTTAATATGATCATTACATTATGTGTAGATGAGTTTTCAAACTCTTTGAGCAGGAAATGTCAAATTACATTTTGTCATTGTTAAAATGTGCTTCTGTAAATATGTCAAAGTTAATTTACCGGATGCAAAAATAAAAGGTTCTCTCCTTAACCAGTCATTCATAATATAAAAAAAAGCCTTATCGTCTATCTCTGAACTTATAGTGATACATTTATTTGATTACTTCGACTATTTTCAAGCAACTCATGTCTTTTTAGGGCTGGATTGATGTTTGCCCATACTTTAGATATTGACTAATGAGAAATTGGTACTTCGAAGCTAAGTTTCTTTCTACAGTGTATTTATTTTTGGTCGACACTTTTTAATTTTTTTGGGGTCAAAATATAAGATTTTAAGGTACTGCCTACTGGGTAATCAATGTTGTTGAACTTTACTTTGTCTTAGTTTTTGTTTCTTTTAGTATGAACTTTTCAAAGCCAAATATAACGTATTATTTTACTGTGAGTATTTTAAATTTTACGGTACACTGACATTTTTATCTCAGGTTTCGCATATAAACATGATTTTGGCCATTACGCAGCTAAGAACTATGGACTTAGTTCAATTGTAGCATCCTTTTGTATCAGTGGAAAATCAAATGTTTGTTTCTTCCTCATTCTCACAGAATCAAGTTTAGAAATGTAATTGTACAAATTTTTTTTTTGCAGACGAATGTATATTATGTGAATTCATTTATGTTAATATTTTTACATTTCATTTATGTGAATATTTAGCCGGCTTGACAGTATTATTTTTTCTCATGGTCCGACATAATTTGAAACATGTTTTTTGATAAAAGCCCGTGCTCAGCACTATCACGAGCCATCTAGTTAAAAATAAATAAAAGTCATAAAAGATACTTTTTTCGTTCATTTTTACTTATCACTTTTTACTTTATAAAAGTCAATTTGACCAAACTTCAAAACTAAATTGAAATAGATTAATATAATATTTAAATTTCAATATTCAAAAATTATACAAAAAATGTTATTGTAAGTTGCAATCTTCCATAAAATATTAATAATACTACTAAAATATATTTTAAAATGTTAGTCAAATTTTATGCGATTTGACTCTTGAAAAGCGTAAGTGACAAATAAAAATGAACAGAGAGAGAATATGATAAATAAAAATGAATAGAGAGAATATTAATAATTTTATTGTAAAATATTGTGGATGTCCATAACTCCTCGGTGTAATTCCTTCATTACTTCTTAGTGTAATTCCTCCATTACTCCTTTGTGTAATTATTCCGTTGCTTCTTGGTGTAATTCCTCCTTTAAATGTAGTAACTCCCACACCTCCATTACCTCCTCATTGATAATCATGTTTATGACACCTCTTGAAACCCCCTATGTAATACTATAAATAGAGGCTTGGGGGAAGATGTTCAAGACACTTGAAAGAAAGATAAAACTTATATTATATTATCTCTTGTTATTTACTTTGATTGTTCCTCTTAACTTATCTTTTTCTTTTCATTTGCTCTTAATATTGAAATACGTTATCAACACGACTCTACTCTTTTTTAAGTTTTCAATCCATCAGTTTTCATCATGTCAAATTTGTCGAAGCTTGAGTTTGTGTCAGTTGACATCTCCGAAAAAAATTACTTGTCATGAGTTTTCGACGCTGAGATTCACCTAGCTGCTAAGGGTTTTAGTGCTACTATTACCCCGGATAATGTAGCATCGAATCAGGACAAGACCAAGGCTATGCTTTTTCTTCGTCATCATTTTGATGAAGGACTGAAGGTTGAATACCTTACAGTGAAAGATCCACTTGAATTGTGGACTGATTTGAAGGGAAGGTATGACCACCTAAAGGGCACAGTATTGCCTAGAGCTCGTTATGAGTGGATGCACTTACGGTTTTAAAACTTTAAAACCGTTGTTGAATATAATTCTGTTGTATTTAGGATTATTTCCCATTTGAAATTACGTGGGGAAACTATAAATGATGAGTACATGATGGAAAAAATACTAACTATTTTTCATGCCTCAAATGTGATATTGCAATAGCAATACCGTGAAAAGGGCTTTCAAAAGTATTCTGAATTGATCTCATGCCTTTTAGTGGTTGAGCAACACAATGCCCTTTTGATGAAAAATCATGAAACCCACCCCACTGGAGCTGCTCTACTACCTAAAGCAAATGAGGTACAAGCACATGATCAGCCTGAAAGACAACAAGATCAGGGTAATAATAATATGCGTGGACGTGGCAATAGAAGAGGACGATATATAATCATCGTGGTGGTGGTAACCAAAAAAGGGAGAACCAAATGGGTATTCAAAACAATCCTTCAAGAGGTAATTGTCATCATTGTGACATAAAAGACCACTGGAAGAATAAATGTCAGGTGCCTAAGCATTTTGGTAGGCTTTATCAAGAATCTTTCAAGAGAAAGAGAAATGAAGGTGGGACCTCTTATAATGCCCGAATGGAGTCACATTTGACTTTCAAAAATGATAATGAGGCAGGACCTTCACAAAAATATGATGACAATGTTGAGGCAAACTTGGTCTTGAAAGATGATGTTTTGATGGCTTTGGTGATGTAACTCATTTGAAAGTTGAAGACTTCTTTGGAGATCAAAACTAAATCTTGATCAAGTTATTGGAGAAATAAATAATGTTGTTTTATTATATTTTTTAGCATGTTTTTTCCTTATGTTGTTTTTATGTTTCAAGGAAAAAAATAAGTATTTAAGTTTTATTGTAAGATTGTGAGATTTAACATTTCTTATCATATATTTTTTTGTGAAGATAATAATAAAATTTCAATCTCCAATTAGATCCAAGATGAGTAATGGAGATATGTGCCTTCTTGATAGTGCTACAACTCACACTATATTAAGAGAAAAGAAATATTTCTCTAATTTAATTATGAAACTGACTTATGTTAATACAATATCTGGTAGTACAAAGTTAATTGAGGGCTCTAGAAAAACGACCCTAATACTACCTGGGGGAATAATATTTTCCATTGATAATTCATTATATTGTAGTAAGTCTCAAAGAAACTTGTTAAGTTTCAAGGTTATTCGCCAAAATGGCTATCATATTGAGACTGCAAATGAAAGAAAGATTGAATATCCTTATATTACTGCAATAAAAGATGGGGAAAATTTTGTGCATGAAAAACTACCTGCACTTTCTTTTGGATTATATCATACACGTAGTTATATGATTGAATCACATGCCATGGTAAATAAAAGGTTTACAGGTCGTATTGATTTTATCATTTGGCATGACCGGTTAGGCCATTTCGATTTTAATATGATGCGCAAAATTATTGAGAATTCACATGGGCAAACTTTGAAGAATCAAAATATTTTTCAATCAAAGAAATTCTCTTGTGCTGCTTGTTCTCAAGGAAAATTGATTATTAAACCATCTGTAGCTAAGGTTGGGATTGAATCCTCCTGTATTTCTGAAACGTATACAGGGTGATATATTGTAAGACCCTGCAAAATTCTAATCATTTCAGTCCTATATAGCATGCTAAAAAAGGTTCTAGACTTAGAAAAATTCAGCGAAGTGTTAAGACTTAGAAGCATTTTTAGCCTTTGAAATTAGATGATCTTATTTTTTATCTTTCAAACCTTAGAATGTCAATTTTTAAATTAATTCATGATCAGGGATGTCAATAGGTTCTATTGGGCGAGTTTTGGAATTTTCGAACTTCGTTTGGGTCATGTTTGGATGGGCAAAACAGCAAGCCAATGCGATCATAATGCGTTGCATTGGCTACCGTGTTGCACCCATCGACGCGATGTGTCGGTGATTACGTCACCAATCGCGTCGCTGGGAAGTTTTGTGTATTAAAAATCTGAGTTTCCAAGGGCATTTAGGTCCTTTTTCCCTTACCCAATTCAGCTAAAACACGAGATTAAGCCCCAAAAAGGATAAATTTCATTCTTTATTCTCAAAATCCTCTCAAGAACAAGCCCTAGTTTCATCAAGCTCAAGATCAAGTCCAAAGAATCCTCAATAATTTCCACGAAATCAACAATCAAGGTATGTTAGGTGTTCATCTTTGGGTTTTCTTCCACCCTTGGAGTTCAAGAACCCTTTATAAAACTTGAATTATGATTCTCATGCTATGAATTGAATTATGCTCATATTTGTGTTGTTTTATGGGTTTTAAGTTAAAATATTTTATGATTTTTCGTGAAATTATTAACAAAGAGTAGTTTTCTGATCACTACTAGAAACCATTTAACCTCGAATTTAGACTCGTGATGATGGTTAATTCGTATCCAAAAGTTAAGGCACAGAGAATCATACACAACCACCCAAAACTCATCAACCATGTGTGTCTCACAATATATCACCCATAATCACTCACAAGTTTTTTCATCTATCGAAGCATGGGTATATGATTAGTCTTGCTCTCGCTCTCACAAAGAATTCATATGTTGCAACTGATGACCATAGGCTTGCCCTTAGTGTAATGCTCCACTAAATATCAGAATGCTAAGCTTAGGATCAAATAGGTCTTCTATAGGTTGTAATGTAGGCTAAGGGTCTGGTAGTACTATTTTGGCCAGAAATAGTGACTATGTTCCTAAGCGCTTTAATACATCACATTATGCCATTAACACTCTCTTTTAATCAACCCTGCTACCTTTCTTTCATCTATCACCCCTTTTCACCTATTTTGTCATTCAAGCATAACTATCTTTTTATGTAATCATAACCACAATTTATCTTTTTGTTTTTCTATTTCTTTTTTTTTTTTATAACACACCTCTATGATAGCCACTTTTTTTTTTCATAACAAATTCAAGTACCAATTCACTTTAAGGCATCACTCTCACCCAATTTCCTCTTATCTTGTCACATTACTTCACAACTTAAAGCACTTAGAAATTTGGATCAAATTATGGTCTTGAAAAAAAATGGATTCGGCTTACATATGAGGCTGTCAAAGAAAATGGCTGAAGGCTCAAAGGGGGTTAACTAAGATAATGTCCATGGGTAGGTAAAAGGAAGGTAAACAAATACAGGTTGCCAAAGAAATGCCTAAATCATCTCCTAAACTCACACTCTTTATTTCGCTTCACACACACACCAGGCAAGTTCTAGCATCAGCCACAAACACAGAATATACTATATCCTCACACACACAAGGCACATGGTCGACTTTATTGGGAGTAGTATAGACTCTTGACCCTAACAGATGAATGAATTAAACCACACAATTATCACACAGTGAGTCACACTTAGAGCCTAAATGTCTCAATAGTAATGATTCTAGCACAAACTCTTGTCATAACACCATGCCGCCTATCAGAACAATTTCATGCATCAAAATAAAAAAAAATCTACGACTACTAACTAAATAAAACAACCAAACATAAATAACATAAATAAATGCAAATGCAGATAAAGAAGTATAGCATGCCAATACCAGCACCCCACACTTAGACGGGACACACTGCCCTCAGTGAAAAATAAATAAGAAGAACCTGATTAGTCGAACTCATCCTCTATGTCTGGGGTCATACCCCCTGCATCGTAATCGTCATCAGAGTCATTGTCATCAGAGTTCTCTTCCACGTCGGAGTCTGGCATTCGTCGATCATCATCGGTTGGCATGTCGTCATCAAGAGGTTCCTCAAAATATACACCTACTCCACATATCGCCCTCGCATGCTCATTCATTGGGTAGTCATAATCCAACTGTTGGAGATCTGCAGTAGTTGGAACACGACCCCCGCTCATCATGGTAAACTTCATCATGCCATATAAATGGCGGGAGAAGCTTTCGTCGCGAGCATGCCTTTCTGAAGTGGTAAGGTTGACTCCATGCGTGGTTTTAGCATCTTTAACCTTCGTGAGGTCAACCTTCTTTGTGTTGTGTGGGAGTTTGTGATCAGCCGGTTCCTCTTCGATGTCTTCTTTCCTTAGTATTGCAGTCAACAAGTTGCCAAAACTAAAGTGGGACCTCTTGTGTAGCCTAGCTTTCCGCATTGTGGAATGAATAATTGCCCCGACGTTGATAGGGACATTCGTCATCAATGCGTATACCAAGAACACTCTATCTCTTGTTATCTTGGTGTACTGAGTCCCTGAAATTAGGCAAGAGTTGACTATGCGCAACCATATCCTTGCTTCCCTATTCAAAGGAGCATATGGGAAGGTGTTGTGTCGACTGGTGTCCTTGTGTCTACTCCAGCATGCCATGGATCTTGTTCCACAGAGTGTGTGTCGAATAGATCTATATGGAGGTCTACTGTACAGCTCCTTGAATGGTGATGGATCGACTGAAGGCAAGCCGAGAAAGGAGTTGAAGAAATCCGCATTGAGTTGTAAAACTTGGCCCCGAATCTTGACCTCGCTTCCTGTGGTTTTCGGTGACCAGTTTGCATAGAATTCTCTTGTTAAATCGAGATTGCATTCTCCTATGTCTCGGAAGATGAAATCCAGATGTAATGCCATGATCTTGGCCAACATGCGCGGTTCTTTCTTTGCTAGGATTTCCTTGTTTATCAAGTCCACATGAACATATTTTCTTTCTTTGTTGTTCCTATACCATTCCTTTGCTTTTTCCTCAAGAACCCATTTTATTCCAAACATGCGGCGTGGTAATTGCATCGAGGATGATTCTCCTTGCTCTTTTCGGCCTCTTTTCTTGCCTTTTTGTGAAGTGGTAGCCTTATCTTTGCCTTGTCTTGCTTTGGGTGCCATTGTACCTGAGACTAAAATAATGTTCATGTTAGCATCATCTCAATAGATACAATCTATAAACGAGAAGTAGGGGCACCACCCTACACTTAGTTTGTTGGTACAGACTAGTGAAGTAAAAGTGGTCGACTAGTCCGACTTCATCGACATACGTTTTAGGTGCTATATTCCAACAATAAAATCAGAGCAGTCATACTTCTTGTAATCTTGGCAATACTTTCATGTTTGCTATATCAAGACTACTACATAGGGATTGAATCAAGGTATAGTATCTAAATAATCAGAACCTCCTATGTCGGTAGGCAACTATAATTCTTATCCCGATGAACAAGTCATTCCAACATGTAAGTATTCAAGTGACAAGATTATGCAATTTTTGTGACCATATTAATTCCGCAAAAGTATGACAGTGCATCAAAAATCAAATACAAGTTGGGAACAAGTTAAGATCATTCTTACGTATACGTTCACTCACTTGGTTGTATCACAACAATCCAATCACTTTCAAATCACCAATAATACTTCAAGATTTAGCAATTCATAATAGGCGTAGTAGTGTAGTACTTACGGAATATAAATGAAGAACAACGTAGCACTTACTTGATTGATGACTTTGGATGATGTTCTTGTGAAGAAGAAGAGCAAAAGGAATTTTTTTGAGAAGATTTGGAGATGTAGGTGGCGCTTATGCTAGGTTTGCAATGTGTTTTTGGTCCAAGACTAAGTCTCTTATTTATAGGACAAGCTTGGGTCGGGTTTTGACCCATTTAAAATCGGATTTGGAGACAAGAAGTGACCATAGGCGGCGCCTTTTGCTTTGCCTATGCTTGGCATAGGCGGCGCTTTTTGCATAGCATTGTTGAGCATAGGAGGCGCCTATACCATGGAATTCTTAGGCATAGGTAGCGCCTATGCCATAGCATATGAGATTCAGAGACAAAAGGCATTGTCATAGGCGGCGCCTATGCTATGGCACACTTGGGCATGGGCGGCGCCTATGCTATGACACACTAGATTCCGAGAGCTTAGGACATAGTATAGGCCTTGCCTTGTTCGTGGCCTAGTTTTATATAGGCCTAGCCTTGTTCGTTGCCTATATTTTCATAAGCAATGCCCAATCCATAGCCTTTTGCTTCTTCATCACTAACTTACCACCTTTTACATGCAATACGTCCAAATCAAAATTTGAAACCAATTTCCTCGTTTACGCCTCTTGCACCTACACTTGCTCAAAGACAAAAAAAACGATTAGAACGATGGGTTGCCTCCCATCAAGCGCCTTAGTTTTGGTCGTGGCACGACTCTTATTTTTGGATTTTTATTTATCAAAAGCAAACACGTAAACAAAAAAGAACGATAAACGATGGGTTGCCTCCCATCTAGCACTTGATTTATTGTCGCGGCACGACATAGTTACCTCGAGTACTTAGACTTCGTCGAGATAGATGGTGGCCATATAGTTTATCGAGTCAAGAGGATCGATATATGGTTTTACTCGTTGGCCATTCACCTTGAAGACAACACCATTATCGTCTTCTAGCTCAACTACTCCAGTCGAGTAGACTTGGGTAACTTTGTACGGACCAGACCATTTGGACTTTAACTTACCTGGGAATAACTTCAGTCTGGAATTGAAAAGAAGTACCATATCATCCTTTTGAAAGTTTCGTTGAACAATCCGCTGATCATGATACTTTTTCATCCGTTCCTTGTAGAGGTCTGATCTTTCATATGCATGTAGATGAAATTCATCCATCTCATTCAGCTGCTCCAATCTCAGATTCATGGCATCATCCCAATTCAAATTAAGTTGCTTTAACGCCCAAAATGTTTTATGCTCGAGCTCAATAGGCAAGTGACAAGCCTTTCCATAAACTAGTTGGTACGGGGACATGCCAATTGGCGTTTTGAATGCAGTCCTTTAAGCCCATAGTGCATCGTCCAGCTTCCAAGACCAATCCTTCCAATTAGCATTTACAGTCTTAGCAAGGATTTGCTTGATCTCTCGATTAAAAACCTCTACCTGTCCACTAGTTTGTGGGTGATAAGGTGTGGCTACCTTATGTTGCTTGACACCATATTTGGCCAATACGGATTTGAACAGCTTGTTGCAAAAGTGAGATCCTCCATCGCTTATGATAGTACGTGGTACTCCAAAGCGAGAGAAGATATTTCTCTTCAAGAATGCTACAACACGCTTTTCTTCATTGTCGGCCAATGCTACTGCTTCGACCCATTTTCAAACATAATCTACTGCGACTAGGATGTATTTCATTCCAAACGAATTTATGAATGGGCCCATGAAATCAATACCCCATACATCAAATAGCTCAACTTCAAGATATTTCATCATGGGCATCTCATGGTGTTTCGAAATTGCGCCTTGTCTCTGACATTGGTCGCATCTTCTCACAAATTCGTAGGCATCTCTAAATATCGAAGGCCAATAGTATCCACTTTGCAATACCTTTCTTGCTGTCCGATTACCTGCGTGATGTCCCCCAACTTGGGAAGTGTGACATGCTTCTAATATATTCGGCACCTCTACATGGGATATGCATCGCCTGATAACACCATCCGCGCATCGTCGAAACAAATATGGCTCATCCCAAAAGTAGTGTTTTACATCATGCATGAACTTTCTCTTTTGATGGAAAGATAGATTTGCAGGCATCACATTACTCACCACAAAATTCGCAAAGTCTGCATACCATGGTAACTCTTCCATTATTGTGGCTAAGATCTCTTCGTCAGGGAATGCGTCATCAATCTCAAGATCAGGCTGCGCTATATGCTCGTTCTCGAGTCTAGATAGATGATCAGCCACTTGGTTCTCGCAACCTCTTCTATCTTTTACCTTGAAATCAAATTCTTGCAGCAATAATACCCATCGAATTAGCCTTGGTTTTGCATCCTTCTTTGTCATTAGATATCTCAGAGCTGCATGATCAGTATGAACTACCACTTTGGTTCCCAGCAAATAAGCACGGAACTTTTCAAAAGCATACACAACCGCTAGAAGCTCTTGTTCTGTGAAAGTGTAGTTCTTCTGGGCTTCGTTCAGAACCTTGCTCGCATAGTAGATAGGATGGAATAATTTCTCCCTTCTCTGGCCAAGTACAACGCCTAATGCTACCCCACTGGCGTCACACATGACTTCAAACGGTAAAGACCAATATGGTGCTACCATGATAGGAGCTTCAATTAGTTTTCCTTTGAGGCATTCAAATACCTTCAAACAATCTTCATTGAAGTCAAATTTTGCATCTTTCTCCAAGAGTTTGCACAATGGACTAGCAATTTTGGAGAAGTCTTTGATAAACCGTCGATAGAAACCTGCATGACCGCGGAAACTACGGACTCCCTTTACTGAAATTGGGGGTGGTAACTTCTCAATAACTTCAATTTTCGCTCGATCAACCTCAATTCCTTTTTCGGAGATTTTATGCCCAAGGACGATACCTTCTTTAACCATAAAGTGGCACTTCTCCCAGTTCAGCACTAGGTTGAATTCAACACATCTTTGTAACGCCATACTTAGGTTTGCCAAGCATGATTCAAACGACTCACCCACAACTGAAAAATCGTCCATGAACACCTCCAAGGTGTCTTCAACCATATCAGAAAAAATGGACATCATACAACGCTGAAAAGTGCCTGGTGCGTTACATAGCCCGAATGGCATGCGTTTGAAGGCAAACGTACCATATGGGTATGTGAACGTTGTCTTCTCTTGGTCTTCGGGGGCAATACAAATCTGATTATAGCCGGAATAACCGTCTAAGAAACAAAACCATCATTTCCCCGCTAATCGATCTAGCATTTGGTCCATAAATGACATTGGAAAGTGATCTTTGAGCGTCCATGAATTCAGCTTTCGGTAGTCCATGCATACTCTCCATCCGGTGATGGGTCTGAGTGGAATAAGCTCATTCTTTTCATTCACGACCACCGTCATGCCTCCTTTCTTGGGAACACATTGTACCGGGCTTACCCATGTACTGTCAGAGATTGGATACACAACTCCTGCATCTAACCACTTAATAATTTCTTTCTTTACCACTTCTTGCATAGGTGGATTGAGACGCCTTTGATGCTCAATGGTGGGCGTGCAATTTTCTTCAAGCTGAATCTTGTGTGTATAAATCCCAGGTGGAATACCAATAATATCTGCGATGGTCCATCCGATGGCTCTAATGTACTTCCGTAAAATAGCAATGAGAGCTGCAACTTGTTGCTCACCCAAATCTGCCGCCACAATGACTGGAAGTGTGTTTCCGCTTCCTAAGAATGCATACTTTAAATGACTAGGCAGCTCCTTTAATTCTAACGTGGGTGGCTCTTTAATAGATGGTTTAGCTGGTGGTGTGGGTCGATTTTTGAGATCAAGGTTCAGCTTCTTGGGAGCATGAGGATATGACCCAAATCCTGTTAGAGCATCAATAGTTTCTTCATAGTTTTCAGCATCTTTATTCTCTCCATTCATGAGCACAACCGCCAATGGGTCATCAATAGTTTGCTCTTCTTCAAGTAATTCTTTCTCATCATCAACATAAAAATCCGCTACCGAGAATACATTCAGATCTTTGGGTTGCTTCATTGATTTGCACACGTCAAAGCGAACTACTTCGTCATTTATTCGGAATGAAAGCTCATTAGCTCTCAAATCAATAAGCACACTTCCCGTAGCAAGGAAAGGGCGCCCCAAGATTATGGAAACTTCTGAGTCTGCCTCACAATCCAAAATAACGAAGTCCGCTGTAAATATGAATGAATAAACCTTCACCAATACATCACATAGATTACCAACAGGTCATTTTACCGACCTATCCGCCATTACGAGCCTCATATTGGTTGGAGTAGGATCACCCAACCCCAACTTTTTGTAAATGGATAGTGGCATCAAATTGATGCTGGCTCCTAAATCGCATAATGCCTTGGCAAAATTCAAAGATCCAACGGTGCAAGGAATAGTGAAAGCACCGGGGTCAGCCTTCTTCTGAACTAGTGATCGGGTAGCGATTGCGCTGCAGTGATGAACATTATCTTTCAACTCATAGCTTGCTTCCAGCTTCTTTGTAAAAAGATCCTTCATAAATTTCGCATACCCAGGCATTTGTTCAAGTGCCTCCACCAATGGAACATTAATGGTCAGCTGCTTTAACATAGTCATGAATTTGCTGAACTTTGTATCGTCCGCCACCTTCTTCAATCTTTGAGGAAAAGGTGGTGGTGGATATGGAATTGTTTTCTCCACGACTTTCTTTTCCTCTTGCCTTCATTTTTTAGCCTTTTCAGGCTGCAACATACTCGGTGTACCGTCATGGACGTCATGGGTGGATTCTACGGCAGCTTCTCCTTTTGCCTTGTCATCAATGTCTGCTACTTCATCAACCACTTTCTTGCCTTTTGATGAAGTTTCCAGCACCTTACCACTTCGGGTAATAATGGCCATGCATGACCCATCATTCCTTGGGTTTTGCACAGTGTCGCTAGGTAAGGTGCCAGTCTTTCTTTGATTGAGTGCTGCTGAAAGTTGGCTCAATTGCTACTCTATTTGCTTGATCGAAGTGGAATGTGAATCAACCAATTGCTTCATTAAAGACAAATCATTTATTACCTCCGTTACTCCCGCGCTGGTTGCTTCCACTCCTTTCAACAGTTTAGCCATCATCTCTTCCATATTTCCAGAACTAGATGTGGTGGCGTCACGTCTTCCAGGGGGAACATACAAACCACTTTTGTCATTCTTGTTCTTCCAACTACCTTGGTCCTTGTTTCCAGATTTATCATAATAGTTCCGACCTTGGTTTCCTTGGGTATTACCTCGAAAACCCCCCTGATTGTTCAAGTAGTTGGCCTCTTCATCCGAATCAGATTCGTCTCTTCCTTTTGACGCAATGGCTTTGAATTTTTTGATCTTCCCTGATAATAGATGCTTTGTAAGAAGATCCACTTGTGTCTTCATGTGCGCCATATCTTGATCACGTTCTTCTTATCTTCTCCTTTGGTCTGCAGTCATGCCTATAGATAAAGTGGGGCTTGCTACCTCAGAATCCCTAGTATGCCAAGCTCTACTTTGCTTCGTCATCCGGTCTAGCATATTGCTTGCCTGACCAAAAGTGAGATCCATGAATGATCCTTCAGCCGCATTATCCACAACTGGTTTAGTTATTGAATTCAAGGCTCTGTAAAGTATCTCTATTAGGTGAACATTAGTCATGTGATGGTTTGGGCACCTCATTAGCTTCGTCTTGAACCTCTCCCATGTTTCATGAAGGGCTTCAGTTGGAAGCTGACGAAAGTTGCTGATTTCATCTCTCATTTGTGCTCTTTTGGATGGCGGAAAAAATCTTTCTAGGAAAGCGTCTCTCAATTTCCTCCAATTTGTAATAGAATCAGGAGTCAGCCCATTCAACCATAGAGTTTCCTCCCCAGACAGAGACAATAGAAATAGATGTAATCGAATTGCATTCTGACCAACGCCAGGATTGTCAAACGACTTGCATGTAGAAATAAAGTTGATGAGATGCATATTCGGATCATCGCCTGCTAGTCCACCAAATAATCCCTTGAGTTGCAATAACTGAATCATGGTGGTTGTGATATTGAACTTGGCTCCAGGTGCCAATGGTGGAGGAATAATGGCTCCTGTGGCTCCGGCTCCATCAAGATCATCATCATCATCGTCAAAAGCTGGTTGCATAGCTTGGCGTTCAGGCCTAAACCTAGCTTGACGATCTCTTCTGTTGGCAGGTGTTGCGATCTCAGCGGCATGCCTAGGGTTTAGTAGCTCGTCATCACCTAGATCCTCATCGTCAGGATTTGTTGCTCGCCCAGGGTTATCAATATTCTGTTGATGCACTTGAGCGGTGGCTAGCGCAGCTAGTCTCGCCTGTTCCTATTGAGCAGCCATCCTTTCAATTGCGTGTTGTGCCTCCATTCTGCCAATACGTTGTGGTTCAGGATTGATAGGTAATAACGGTTGACCAGAACTTCGGGTATGGGGCATGCACTGAATAAAAAAACCTGCAGTAAACAAAAACAAAAAGTAAAAGTAAAAGCACGAGAATCTTTGACCAAAGGGTCTAGTAATTACTACGAACTTAATTGACACTTGTATTCCCCGGCAGCGGCGCCAATTTTTGATAACGCTCAATCTACAGCTCTCATAAGAGTATAAAATGGTCGTTGTCAAATATATAACCCAACTGGGTTGGGTATCGATCCCACAGGGAATAGCCGGTCAATGAGTAAGCAAAGATTACTAGACTTTTGGAGCAAGTCTCGTAAAAAGGGGGGATTTTAACGTGCAAGTAATGTAAACAAAGTAATAGAGTAAAAACAGAAAAATAGCAAAGTAAAAAGATAAAATGTTTAGTAAGATGTTTAATCAATGAGAATTGAGAAGTTGGGGTTATGTCCACCTTATGAGTTGTACGTCTCTATTGGCTATGGGTTGTGTGGAATTCAGACATGCCTGGATTTACCATCGAATACAATTCTCTATAAGCACATGCATGTCTGAATTCCGCACAACCCATAGCCAATAGAGACGTACAACTCATAAGGTGGACATAACCCCAACTTCTCAATTCTCATTGATTAAACATCTTACTAAACATTCTTTCTTTTTACTTTGCTATTTTTCTGTTTTTACTCTATTACTTTGTTTACATTACTTGCACGTTAAAATCCCCCATTTTTACGAGACTTGCTCCAAAAGTCTAGTAATCTTTGCTTACTCATTGACCGGCTATTCCCTGTGGGATCGATACCCAACCCAGTTGGGTTATATATTTGACAACGACCGTTTTACACTCTTATGAGAGCTGTAGATTGAGCGTTATCAAATATCCATGTGAATTGAATAGTGTAAGCATGACATGTTAGCATGTGGTCTCATTTATGTACAAGTTCATAACCTCCAAGTATTTGACGAAATGTCTCAGTGAATGAATTGTGAACAATTGACTATTGTTATGTTTTAAGATTTGCTATGTTCTACTGTTGATGCTATCGCATCCTGGGTGTACTTGTTACCCAAAAACTAGTTGTTTACTTAGTTGTAGTAGTTATAGAATTGTTCTAGTAAAGTTTAAGAACAATAGTACACAGTCAGTTAGTAGAACTCATTGAACTCAGTCCAGTTCATTCAGTCAATATGATCAATTCATTCAAGCCAGGTACAACCTAGTGATGAGTTCATAGTCAATTCAGTTGGGAGTAGGATTCAGCACCGAGCGAACCCAAGGATGGGGGCATTTCTTCCAATAGAGGGTTTGACCCTTAGTAGCAATCCATGCATTACAGAACTACGTAGCCAACGTAGGGTAATTCGTCCTCCTTCCAGATTAGGGTTGACGTAATCATATATATATATTTCATGAGTCTTCCTTCTAGATTAAGGTTGACACAGCCGTGTTAGTATCCTTGGCAACGTGCTAACACCCTTCTAACTAGTGTCACAGGTTGGAACCCAACTCAATTGATAATCGGGGTATGTCAGTTAGATGAACACTCTCACATTCACAGTTTTAGTCTCAGTATTCAGTAAGGAACTCAGACAGTTCTACAGAACTATAGCTAACAGTTATTAGTTTCTTAGCCATCAGAAATCAGTACTTAAGTATCAGTCTAAACTTTTAGTTATCAGTATTCAGTTATCAGAACTCAACACCTCAGTTTCAGTCTAATTTAGATAGACATTATATGTGCAGTATTGCATAGTCAGCATGTTCAATAGTTACAGTTTTGCATGTACTCTCATCCTGTTACTTCATGATGTTAATTTAGTTAGTTATCATATCATATAAATGAACCCATGTATATTAGCCTACCTCACTTAACATACTAGTACATTTCACGTACTGACGCATACTCGTTCTTTGCACTATGATGTCTCATATCATAGGTTCGGATGCTCAGTGTCCTGACCGTACTTAGCAGTTTAGGCTATCAACAGCAGATACAGTGGTGAGTCCTCATATTTCGAGGACAGAGTTTATTTATATTAGTATTTTAGTTAGCTCAGTAGTCATTTCAGTCGGGTTTAGTCGGTGGTTTGTCCCAACAACTCCATATTCAGACAGTTAGAGGCTTTCAGACTATCACAGTCAGATATTCAGTTTTTCAGATGTTATTATTAGTACATTCACTTATTATTTCAGTATTTTGAGAACCTTATGGTATATTCAATTATACTTCTGTATATATTTTCAGTATTATTATTCAGTACTCACAGTAGGTACCAGTCATGGGTTAGCTTGTGATCCTTCGGGGTCATAAGCACCGTGTGACGTTCAGGGAGTAGACTCGGGGAATTACATATATGTGGACCAATTCACCCTCCATGTGGACCTTTCAAATATTATATGGTCTTGATAGATGCATCTACATGATGGTCATATGTGTACTTATTATCAACTCGTAATATGGCTTTTGCGAGATTGTTGGCTCAAATAATAAGGTTAAGAGCATAATTTTCAGATTATGCAATAAAGATTATTTGTCTTGATAATGCTGGTAAGTTTATATCTCAGTCCTTTAATGATTATTGTATTTCAACTGGAATAAAAGTTGAACATCTGATTGCTCATGTTCACACTCAAAATGGTCTAGCAGAATTATTGATCAAAGGTCTTCAATTGATAGCTAGACCGATGTTATTGAGGACAAAACTTTCCATTTCAACATGGGGGCATGCTATTTTGCATACAACAGCACTTGTGCACATAAGGCCAACCAGTTATCATAAATTCTCCCCATTACAATTGGTTTTTGGTTAAGAACCAAATATTTCCCATCTTACAATTTTTGAATGTGTGGTATATGGATAGGACTCCAAAGAAGGTTGGGAATATATGTTGGGTATGAATCTCCTTCCATTATAAAATATTTGAAACCTATCACAGGAGATTTGTTTACGACATGATTCGTTGATTGTCATTTTGATGAATCAGTATACCCAACATTAGGGGGAGGACATAAGTTGCTGAAACATGAGATATATTGGAATGCAGTATCACTATCTCATTTGAATTCTCAAATAAATCAATGTGAGCAAGAGGTTCAAAAGATAATTTACTTGCAAAATGTTGCAAATCAGTTGCCATATGCATTTACTAACCTTCCAAGGGTTATTGAAACGTGGTAGACCGATTGGTTCCAAGGATAAAAATCCTTGAAAAATAAAAGAAATAAATGATCAGAATGATCACGATATAATGGCAATCGCTCAAAAAGAGCCTCGATATCTAACTAATGATAAGACCACTAAATGGTTAAAATACCTGAAACTAATGAGAATAAAGAAATCTCAATAAGTTATGTCTCGACGATAAATAGGTGGAATTGAAATAATATTGTGGTTGATAATATTTTTGCTTACAATGTTGCTACTGAAATAATTCAACAAAATGAGGATTTAGAACTAAAATCTGTTAATGAATGTAGACAGAGAAATAATTGATCAAAATAGAAGGATGAAATTCTCCTGTGACACAAGATTTCTCACAAAGGCCTGTCATTGACTACGTGGAGACATATTCTCCTATGGTGGATGGAATTACTTTTAGATATATAATAAATCTGGCAGTTCATGAAAAGCTTGATATGCGCCTAATGGATGTTGTTACGGCCTATTTGCATGGCTCATTGGATAACAATATTTTTATGAAAATTTCAGAAGCCTTCAAAGTAACTGAAGCATATAAAAATTCGCAAGAAACCTTCTCAATAAAGTTTCAAAAATCCTTATATGGATTGAAAAAATCAGGTGAATATGGTACAATCGTCTTAGAAAATATTTTCTAAAAGAAGGGTACAAAATGATACTATTTGCCTTTGTGTTATTATAAGAAGGTCTGAATCTGAATTTACTATAATAGTTGTTTATGTTGATGACTTGAATATCATTAGTACTCCCAAAGAGTTTTCAAAAGTTGTTGAGTGTTTTAAGAAAGAATTTGAAATGAAAGATCTGGGAAAGACAATTCTATTTCGTCCTACAAATTGAGCATTTGACAAATAAAATTTTTGTCCATCAATACACTAAAAATTTTTTGAAGCAATTTTACATGGATAAATTACATCCATTGAGTACCCCAATGGTTGTTAGGTCGCTTGATATAAAGAAACATCCATTTCGACCTCAAGAAAATGATGAAAAGCTTCTTGGTGATGAAACTCCATATCTTAGTGCAATCGAAGCACTAATGTATCTTGCCAATAATACTCGACCAGACATTTATTTTGTGGTAAGTTTATTGGCAAGATTCAGCTATTCCCCAACTAAAAGACATTGGAATGGTGTCAAGCATATATTTAGATATCATTGGGGAACCATTGACTTGGGATTATTTTATTCTAATGAATCCAAGTCAGAAATGATTGGTTATGCAGATGCAGGATACTTGTCTGATCTACATAAGACTCAATCTCAGACATGTTACTTATTTACATATGGTGGCACAGCTATATCATGGTGTTCAATGAAGCAAACATTAACTACAACTTCTTTAAATCATGCAGAAATCATTGCCATTCATGAAGCGAGTTGAGAGTGTGTTTGGTTAAGATCAATGACTCAACATATTCAGGAAATGTGTGGATTTTTTTTAATAAGGATATTCCAACTACATTGTATAAAGATAATGTTGCATGTATAGATCAGTTGAAAGGAGGTTGCATTAAAGGAGACAGAACAAAACACATTTCACCAAAATTCTTCTTCACTCATGATCTTGAGAAGAAAAGGTAAAATAAATGTTTAACAAATTCGTTCGGCCGATAATTTGGCAGACTTGCTCACTAAAGCATTACCAACATCAACATTTAAGAAGATATTCAAGATTGGGATGCATTCTCTCCGAGAAATGAAATGATGTTTGTATTAGGGGGAGTAAAGTACGCGCTACACTCTTTTTTTCTTGACCTAGGTTTTGTCCCAAATGGGTTTTACTGTCAAGGTTTTTAACGAGGCAGCAAACAATGCGGATAAGAATATATTTGTACTATTTTTCCTTCACTAGAATTTTTCTTCCCGCAGGATTTTTCCTTAGTAAGGTTTTAACGAGACACATTGTATCAATGGACATCCAGGGGGAAGTATTGTAAAAGATTGTGGATGTCCATAACTCCTTAGTGTAATTCCTCCATTACTTTTTGGTGTAATTCCTCCATTACTCCTTGATGTAATTCCTCCATTACTTCTTGGTGTAATTCCTCCTTTAAATGTAGTAACTCCCACACCTCCATTACCTCCTCATTGATAATCATGTTTATGACACCTCTTGAACCCCCTATGTAATACTATAAATAGAGGTCTTGAGGAAGATGTTCAAGACACTTGAAAGAAAGAAGAAACTTATATTATATTGTCTCTTGTTATTTACTTTGATTGTTCCTCTTAACTTGTCTTGTTCTTTCCATTTGCTCTTAATATAGAAATAAATTTCACTTTTTCACAATACTGAGTCTACACGGGTCATTTTCCACACTATATACATATAATGGACACATGCACATGTAAATTTTCAAAACAACATCATATTATTATTGTTTTTCTTTTTTTTTTGATATAATACTCTCCCCATCTTAATTTATGTGGCACACTTTTCTATTCAGTTTATCTAAAATAAATCAAATTTTCTTATTTAACAATTATTTAATAGCAGAATTTTATTTCATCCTCATTTGGGTCTCATTTAACAAGAAAAATCAACCAAAAAGTAGAACTAAAGTGACTTTAATAATGCTATATTAGTAAACATAATAAAATATTTTCATATTTCTTGAACTCTATATCCAATCTAATATTGTCACATAAATTAAAACTGATATAGTATTGTTATTCTTTTAGTGCAAATAAGCAAAATAGGAATACTTATTTTCTTTACCAACACAAAGACCTAAACTGAAAAAAATGAGTTAAAAATGCTTTTCAAGTCTTCAATTAATTATAAGCAACAAATAGATCCCACAATATTATTTATATCTATATCTACAGTATATTAAAAGCGTGAAGTATCATAGAAATGTTGTTTAAACTTTTTACCCTTCATTAAAAGTCTTTTCTTTAGACAAAATCGTCTTTTCACTATATTTTTTCTAATATTTATGAGTTGAAAATTAATTAACTATATTTATGATAAACCTTTCCTAATTAGAAGTAATCAGAATTTCACTATTTTTTTCTAATTTAAGAGTTAAAAATTAATTAAATATATTTATGGTCAAGATTTTTCTTATTAGAAGTCATCAAAATTAATGACAACTAATATCTTTCCCATTAGTTTAAGAATTATAAATCAACTAAATTTAATTTTAAGAAGATTTGAAAAATCTAGAAATAAATATAAAATCGTTAGAATAAGAAAAATTTAAGAAGTACCACATTTTAAAAAGTTTTAAGTACGTAATAAGAATGTATATCTAAGAGTTGAAAATTAATTAAATTTATTTATGATAAAACCTTTTCTTATTAGAAGTCATCAGAATTCCACTATTTTTTTCTAATTTAAGAATTGAAAATTCATTATATATATTTAAGGTCAAACCTTTCCTTATTAGAAGTCAGTGACACCTAATACTTTTTTCATTAGTTTAAGAATTCTAAATCAACTAAATTTGATTTTAAGAAGATTTGAGAAATGCAAAAATAAATATAAAACTGTAGAATAAGCAAAATTTAAGAAGTACCATATTTTAAAAAGTTTTAAGTACGTAATAAGAATGCATTCAATGATTTTGTGAAGATTTGACTTTAAAAATAAGGATAGATTTTAAATATATACAAAAAAAGAAATATAATTGTAGCACAAATGTGATTCAAATTGATGCATCTCTTAGCCTGTGGCGACAAGGAAAAAAGGTACTATATGACAAACGCAAAAGTGGTGATCCATCAACCACTTGAAACTTCTGGTGACAAAATATATATGTGTATATGTTTATGTTTACATTATTTTATTAAAGTGTGAAAGATTTTTAAAAAGTGAGTTGAACTTTTACACTTAATTAAAAATCTTCGTAATAGATAAAATTATTTAATTTTAAATAATCAAACATTATACGTGCGACGCAAGTACGGTTAAACTAGTTAAGTTAAAAAGGTAAAGTCACTTAAACAACTGGAGACAGTTGTTCGATAATTGTATTAGTTGTCCTAACATTTATAAAAGTTGTCTTGCAACTCCGCATAGTTGTCGAATAACTTTGCACAGTTGTTGAACAATTTTGATAGTTGTTGAGACAACTTCTATTGTTGTTGAGACAACTTTTATAGTTGTTAGAGCGAAAATATTAAAATAAAAATTTTAAAAAAAAAATTATCACTTTTACCTAACTTCACTTAATTGACAAATTTATTTTTCACTTTTAATTCAAAATCCCCTATATGCTTTCACAAAAATATTCTGGACTCAATGAACGAAAAATTTAACCAATAGATTAATACCTTTTTTTACTTTACACAATTCTACTCTAAACGGTAAATAACTATTTTAATCCTTGTGTTATTTATTTTCAGTTTTAGTCCTCATATTATTTAATTGAATACATTAAATTTTTAATTAATTAAAACGTGTGGTTTTGATCATTCAAATTAAGGGAGATTAACTATTTAAGAAAATTATTATTTATAAAGTTTTATAATAAATAAAATTTTGTTGATATTAATTCTGTCAAAGCAAAAGCTTCTCTGACATGTTAGAAAAGAGGTCTTGCTTGTTATATTTGAAGATGAAAACAATTTTTGACTTACGTCATTCAATGTATTGATTATCATGACTAAAGAGAAATGCTATTGTTAAGTCCTAATTCTTTTTGATGCTATCAATAACTTCTTTGCCTCATCACTCATTTTCAAGTTTTAACAAGACAAAATAATTTTCTTGCTAAATGTCTTCACATGATTTTTTGCGGCTTCTCATAAACGCATGCAACATGTTTTAGTTTTTTTTTAAAATAAAAATTGGGGGTAGGGAAGGGGAATAGGAGAGGAGATTACAATGTGGGAAATCGAACTTTCACCGACAAAGTGAGAATTCAGGTAACTAATCAACTAAACTATTAAGATTTTCCTACTCATGCAGCATGTAATGGTGAACTTCTTTATTTTTTCTTGTCTTTTACGGAGGTCATGAATCTTCATTTTAAAAAAAAAAAAATACATTAAATTTATTCTCAACTTATCTCGATAAATCAATTGCATACTTAAAATATTATCGCCATAATACACACTTGACTTTAAAATATTAAGTTCATTAGATATTTTACTTTCGTTAATTCAAAAGATCAATACCACATATTTCAATTATTTAATGGTTCAATATATATATATATATATATATATATGAATCATTGGAGGCTATTGATGTGGCATGCCTCAATGATTAGTAAAAGTATTTATTTTTTTTCTGATTTTTTGAGCTAGTCGCTCTGGAGCAGGTTCTTCGACTGGGCTCTTTCTTCCCTTCTGGTTTTTAAAAAGGCTGTGTTCCGATAGGCGAGAGGTGTGAAGCCAGATCGTACTAATTCTTGTTTAATTTTTATTCATTTATCATCATCTCCTCCCCCCCCCCCCCCCTTTCTTCTCAACTTTTCTTGATTACACCTTTTTGACATTGATATTTTCTTAAATTGTGACAAAGGAATTAATCTCCGTTCTTACAATAAAATTCAAAAATAAAAATGAGACATGAGATTCATGAACTCTTTTAGTGCGAAGGTTGTAACTATTTTGGTGCTCGATTTTTCTCCTTGTTGGCTATTATTTTTAAAACTCAAATTTTCTCTGCTTTTTTTTGTGACAAATTTCAGATTTTGATTTGTCAAAGCTTATGGAGATAACTAATAATGGAGACGCCCCTACAACACGAGTTGTTGGAACCTATGGTTATGTAGCTCCGGAGTAAGCAACATAACCAACAATAATCAATAGCACAAACTGAAACTTCTTTATGATTTTCTTTGTTTCTCTTGCTGTTGCAGGTACTTGAGGGATGACTTGACAACTAAAAAGATTGATGTGTATGTATTTCGTGTTGTTTTTTTGAAATGCTGACAGAAAAAGAGATCGACACTCGTAGTGAAGGCAATGTGATAAAAAACTGCAGAAAAATATTTTTTAGTGTCTATTGTAAGTCTTTGATGTACATCAAAGTGACACTAATTCAAGAAGGTCTTTCACAAGAAGTCAAGCTAATGACCTTCAAGCATTTCAAGCTTTATGGATGAAGATGGAATCTTTAGAAGGTTCTAATTTGGATGACTTGAAGATATTTAATATTCTAAGTGTCTACCTTTAAATTAGCTTGTAATTTAAATGAAGGAAATTTTGGTCTTTCTTTACTTATTTTAGCCCTTAGTATAAATAGTTAGCTATTAGGGTTGAACTACTAGTTTTTTTGAAATATTGAATATTTGCGCCTCCTTTGAGAGCTTGAAAACTCTTTGTTGTTTTTCAACAATTGTTCTAGGATTTGCAAGTAAGGTTACTACCTTCTTGAGGATTCTAATGGATTAGGTGCTTTTAGTTCCCAAGTAAGGGGTGTTGTTTCACCATTACATCTTTGATTGTTTGAATCTAATTGTGTCTATCTTTCTTTATTTCTTATCTTTAGTTCCTATCTTTCTTCTATTTTCTTGTTTCACATCAAATTGGTATCAAGAGCTTGGATTAGATTTGTTTTCACAAACCTAAGACTTGGGGTTTTGATATATTTTTTTTTTAAAAAATCCAACAACAATAAAAAAAAAAAAAATCAAATTTGATTGAATGTTGCTTGATATTATTCCTTGAGTTACATGTTGTTGTTTTCTAGTTGAAAAAAAATAAAAGAAATACATGACAAAAAAAATAATTAAATATCATGTTGAAGAAGAAACTTGAAAATGGATTTTGTTGATTTGGTGTTTGGTTGAAGATATTGTTGGTTAGAAGTTGTTGGTAAAGTTGGTGGGAAGTTATATCTCAAATTTGAGCTCATTTGCTTGGGTAGTGAAGAAGATGAATTTGAGAATTGCAAAATAGTTCAATCTTTCGAACTTATTTATTCTTTTCTTGTTAATTCTAGCTAGTTTGCTTTGAGTATTAATTCATACTTAATGTTAAACTAGTTTGTGTCCGGTTAACTTATTTGTGTCAAAAAAAAATTGTACTTTTTTTTTTCTTTCATTTCGTTGTATGCTTATTTATTTTCTTGTCCGTTAGTTAATTGTCCGTTCTTGATTACATAAACTCCACTCTATCCCGAAGAAGTAGTACTACTTGTGAATTATTTGATGGTGTTGACTTTTAACCTTGGGTTATTCAAGAGTGATAACAAGAAAGAGTGAGGTGAGTTCATTTGAGAGTGGCCTTAAAAGCCTTTGGCCTTAGAGTGATACACGAGTGTGAGTGACAAAAAGAGAGAAACATGATGTGAGTGAGTGGTGAGGAACTCCTTCTACTAACTTTTTATTTATTTTGTAGGTACAATGACTCAATTGGAGGGAGAATCCTCTAGCAAAATAGAAATTTTGCTTCAAAAGTTATTGGAAGAAATGAAGGAAATGAAGGAAAAATTAGAAGATGTGGATAGAAGGGTGAGAAGTCAAGAAATAGCAAAGCAACCACTTGAGGTTTTCAATCCCATTGGTCAACATGATGAGGGATCAAGTAAGACTCCTCTTGATACAACTTCATCCCACATGATAGTGCAAGATACTCCCTCTCCTAATGCTTCTTTACCAAAAGTTTTCAATAAACAACACTTTCAAAGGGGGGAATCAACAAAGAAATATTCCTCCACAAGTCAATAGAACTCAAGTGAGAACCCAACATAACCTTGAAGAGCATGGTTCTTTTGATGGCGATAATTATAATTGTGGATCCAATGATTAAGTTCAACAAGAGAGGTTTCGGTGGGAGAGAAAGAAGATGGGGAAATAGAGGGTGGTATCCGATTAATGGTAGAGAATATAATAGAAAGAATGATGATGGAGATCGAGGATTCAAAAACATCAAGGTTACTCTTTCATTCTTCAAAGAAATTAGTGACCCGAATGAATATATTAATTGAATTGTGAAATTTGAAAGGCAATATAATCTCAACAATGTGAGCGACGTTAAAATGGTGAATTATGTTATAAGTCACCTTGAGGGTTTTGCTTCTACATGGTGGGAGAAAATTGAAAGAGATTCTTTAGTGAATAGATACTTTGTTACAAGTTAGAATGACATGAAAAGACGTATGAGAGAAAGGTTTATGGGTCAATATTATGAGCAAAATGCACTCAAGAAGTATTACAATCTTCAACTAGGAAATAATAGTGTGGAAGAGTATTATAAGGAGTTAGAGCACACTAGGCTTCGAGCTAATGTCAATGATGAAGAGGTGAAACTTGTGGAAAGATTTATCTTGGGCTTAAATAAGGAGGTAAGGCAACCATTGGAATTGCATCGTCTTTCTACTTTATATGAAGCTTATCAAATGATACTCAAGGTGGAAGGTCATCAAAAAGAAAACAAGTCAAAGATGTAATCTTCTTCTTCTTCATGTGCTAAAAACATGGAAGCTTGAAAGTCATCTCCCACTTAGGACAAATCCAAAGGTGCAAATCAAGAATTGAAGTCCAACTTGGACATAGGCAAATCAAAGGCGGACTACAAGGATGGAAGTAACAAAGATAACTTGAAACTCCATCTAAAATAAAGTATTTTAAATGTCAAGGATATGGTCATAAAGCAAATAAGTGTCCAAATAAAAGAACTATCATTGCATTGAATGGTGGTGGTTATCAAACCGAAGATGAATCTTAAGATAACGACGTAGAAAATGATAGTAGTGATGAGTTTATAAGAGAAGGTGATGGAGAAGAAATTAATGATGATGGAAAGCTTGTTCTTATTATGAGGAGAAGTATGAGTGCTCTAGCAAGGGAGGATATTGATCAAAGGGAGAACTTGTTTCATAATTGGTGTAGAGTTCAAGAAGTACAATTATGTTTCTTTATCATTGATAGTGAAATTTGTGTCAATGTTGCTAGTGTATCTATGGTCGAACAATTGAAACTTTCAACAAGAAGGCATCCAAAATCTTATAGATTGCAATGGCCCAATGAATGTGGTGAACTCAAGGTGACCAAGAGAGTGTTGACAAAATTCAAGGTGGGAAGTTATCATGATGAAGTGCTTTGTGATGTTGTACCAATGCAAGCTTGTCATTTATTATTAGGAAGGCCATGGGAATATGATGTGGGAGATAAACATGATGGAAGGTCAAATATACATGCATTTGTTAAGGATGGTAAAAATCACATTCTTAACCCCACTTTATCCTTTTCAAGTGAGTGAAGAATATAGAAAAATAGGAGAGTTGAAAGAAAAACTTGAGAGAGAAAAGAAAGAGAGAAGTAAGGAAGCGAAAAATGATAACTCAAGAGAGAAAAAAAGAGAGGTTGAGAGCTCACGTGAAAATGAGTTATCATAAACAAAAAGAGGTGAGCAAGAAAAATAAGAAAAAAAAAAAGAGAAAATGTGAATGATTTTGAAAAATCAAGAGAGCATGAAAGAGCTAAACATTGAGGATGTTACTCAAGTCATATTTATTAAATCGAAAGTTTATTCTTTGCTTGCTAACAATGAACTAACCTCTTTATCTTTGACAAGTGTTGTTTTTTCTTTGTTGCAAGATTATGAAGATCTATTTCTGGAAGAAATACCAAGTGGATTGCCTCTTTTGAGAGGAATAAAGTATGAAATTGACTTTTTTACCGAGTTCTCAAATTCCTAACAAAACGGCTTATAGGAGCAATCCTAAAGAAAGCAAAGAATTGCAAAGACAAGTGGAGGAACTTGTGAATAAAGGTTTGGTAAGAGAAAGTTTAAGTCCATGTACGGTGTCCGTAATTCTAGTACCCAAGAAAGATGGGACATGGAGGATGTGTGTAGATTGCCGTGCAATTAATAAAATTATGGTAAAATATCGACATACCATTCCTAGACTTGATGATATGCTAGATGAAATATGTGGTTCAACCTTATTCTTTAAAATTGATTTGAGAAGCGGATACCATCAAATTCAAATAAAATCCGAAAATGAATGGAAAATCGCTTTCAAAACTAAATTTGATTATATGAGTGGATGGTGATGCCTTTTGGGCTAACCAATGCACCAAGTACTTTTATACGATTAATGAACCATATGCTTAAGTCATTTATTAATAATTTTGTTGTGATTTATTTTGATGATATTTTGATTTATAGCAAGTGTTTGGATGATCAGGTGCAATATTTCAGAATGATATTTGTGTGTTGAGAAATGAAAAATTGTATGTGAATTTTAAAAAGTGTTCTTTTTGTGTGGACCGTGTTGTTTTTCCTGGCTTTGTTGTAAGTTCAAGAGGAGTCGAAGTGAATGATGAAAAGGTAGAGGCTATTAGAAGTTGGCCAACTCCTAAGTCCATTAGTGATGTTAAAACCTTCCATGGGTTGGGAAGTTTGAATAGGAGATTTGGAAGGGTTTTAGTTCTTTAGCCTCTCCTCTAACCGAGGTTATTAAGAAGGATAAGTCTTTTATTTGGGGTAGAAAATAAAAGAAAGCCTTTAGAATCTTGAAAGAGAAACTTAGTTCCACTCCATTACTTCAACTTTCCAACTTTGAGAAGATGTTTGAAATTGAGTGCGATGCTAGTGGAGTAGGCATTGGTGCGGTCTTGATGCAAGAAGGGAAACCCATAGCTTACTTTAGTGAGAAATTAAGAAGAGACACATTGCAATATTCTACCTATGAAAAGGAACTATATGTCTTAGTAAGAGTTTTAGCAAATTGGCAATATTATTTGTGGCATAAACAGTTTGTTATTAGAACCGATCATGAGGCTTTGAAGCATATTAGAGTCCAAAATAAGCTTAATAAGAGACATGCCAAGTGTATAGAGTTCATTGAGTCTTTTTCATATGTGATTAATTATGAGCAAGGTAAAGAGAATATTGTGGCAGATGATTTACTAAAAGATATGCATTGATGAATACCTTGACTTCTAGGTTGATGGGTTTTGAGAGTTTGAAGGAGTTATATTCTAATGATGATGATTTTGGAAAAGTCTTTGGAGAGTGTCAAGTGAGCTTGAATAAGTGTGTGCAAGTTGTTAAGGAGGGAAGTGAAGTTAAAACTCCTAGATTTGAGTTGAAAGAGGGTTACTTGCTTAGAAATAGAAAACTTTGTATGCCTATGTCTTTATGGAGAGAGAGATTGGTGAAAGAAGCACACAGTAAAGGGTTGATGGGTCATTTTGGAGTGTCAAAAACCTTAGCTATTCTTAGTGAACATTTCTTTTGGCCTAAAATGATAAGAGATGTGGAAAGAATTTGTTCTAGATGTTTGGATTGTAAGCATGATAAATCTTGTACCCAACCCCATGATTTGTATACCCCTTTGTCTATTCCTATCAGTCCTTGGCTAGATATTTCTATGAATTTTGTTGTTGGTCTTCCTAGGACTAGAAATGGTAAGAATAACGTCTTTGTTGTTGTGGATAGATTTTTAAAAATGGCTCAGTTTATTGCTTGTCATAAAAGTGATGATGCATCTCATGTTGCTACTTTATTTGTTCATAATGTGATGAAATTGCATGGTGTTCCCCAAACAATTGTTAGTGATAGAGATTTAAAATTTCTTAGTCATTTTTGGAGGTGTTTGTGGGGAAATTTGGGAACCAAATTGCTATTTTTTACTTCTTGTCATCCTCAAACGGATGATCAAACCGAGGTGGTTAATAGAACTTTAGGTAACATGCTTAGAGCTATGGTTAAAGGAAAGTTAACTTCTTAGGAGGATCAATTGTCATTGATTGAGTTTGCATATAATAGAAATATTCATAGATCTATTGGTATAACTCCTTTTGAGTGTGTTTATGGTTTTAATCCCTTGACTCCAAGGCAAAAGCTATGAAGAGCATTCATGAGAAGGTAAGATTACGAATTGATAAGGTCAACAAAGATGTAACCAAAAGAGCCAACAAAGGACAAAAAAATTCACCTTTGTACCGGTGATTGGGAATGGGTTCACTTTAGAAAAGAGAGGTTTCCAAGAAAAAGAAAAAACAAGCTTATACCAAGAGGAGATGAACCTTTTCAAGTGCTTGAGAAGATTGGAGATAATGCTTGTAAAGTGGACTTACCAAGTGAGTATTAGGTTCATAATGTTTTCAATGTTAGTGATTTATCTCTTTTTGATGTAGTATTGGCGAATTCGACGACGAATTTTTTTGAAGAAAGGGAGAGTGATGTGCATCAAAGTGACGTTAATTTAAGAAGGCCTTTCACAAGAAGTCAAGCTAAGGACCTTCAAGCATTTCAAGCTTTATGGATGAAGATAGAATATTTGGAAGGTTAAAATATGGATGACTTGAAGATATTTAATATTCTAAGTGTCTATCTTTAAATTAGCTTGTAATTTAAATGAAGGGCAATTTGGTCCTTCTCTACTTCTTTTAGCCCTTAGTATAAATAGTTAGCTATTAGGGTTAAACTACTAATTTTTTGAAATATTGAATATTTGTGCCTCCTTTGAGAGCTTGAAAAACCTTTGTTGATTTTCAATAATTGTCCTAGGATTTGCAAGTAAGGTTACTACCTTCTTGAGGATTCTAATAGATTAGGTGCTTTTAGTTCCCAATTAAGGGGTGTTTTAGTTAGTTTCACCATTACATCTTTAATTGTTTGAATCTAATTGTGTCTATCTTTCTTTATTTTGTATCTTTAATTTCTATCTTTCTTCTATTTTCTTGCTTCACGTCAGTCTTATTGGTCACAAACTGTTTTGAAGGCATGCTTCCTTGTGAATTCTATTTTCTGTGTTGCCACTTCTACTTTGTTATGTGATTTCAAAATAGAAAAAATGAAAAACATTAATTTTATAATATAAATTGAGTAAGATAAACTCATGAAAGCTCTGAAAATATGTTTTCACATTCATCAGACATGGTCAACATATGACTCGATATCACCTATCTGGCATCTTCATCTAATTGAGAAGTATACTATTCTCGGATTTAGGATTAGTTCATCAACTTTCTAAATGCATTACTTTGAAAAAAAAATCAGAAATTTCATTGCCTGTTGTTATATGTACATAGCAACATTTCTGTACTATGTTTATGTATAGGTCTAAATATGTTTGCATAAAAACTGTTGACATCCAATTTTGTCCCGTCTTTTTTTAAGTCATGGCTTTGCGCTTCTAATAATTTTGGTAATTTAAAAAGTGTATGTACGCTATTTTTATAATTAGGAGTTCATACCAGTCTTGCCACCATTTATATTTTTTTTTAATTAAGAATCACCAAAATTATTCTATTTTTTTTTATTATTATTTATCACTAGTTTTTTTATATTTTTTTTTGTCACAGTTCCTATAAACTTTCGTGTAAGGCATTATATTTATTTAATCGAATGAAGTATTTTTGTGATTTTATAATTTATAAATACTATCACACAACTTTGTATAAATACTTATATTTTAATCTCGATGATCCTTTATTTATTCGGATATTTTTAAATATGTTTTATTAAAAATATTATTTTATATTAAGTTAGAAGCCCAAAGAATATAAGAAAGAAGGTGTTTTAAATCGGATAAAATTCATAAATAACATATTTAAGATCATAATTATGAGATTCATAGCAACACTTTCATAATTACTTAAACTAGCCACTTGTATCTTGTATTTGAACAAACTGTTGCTATAAAAAATACATATACAAATCATTTTACTGCCCATATTTAACTCAAATCAGTTGAGTTAAATATGGTATAATTAACCATGAATTAAATGTGGAGATTCATTGTCATTAAAACCTCTTAATTAACATGATTTCTGTTATTTGTTACCAACTGAAGTCAAAATTCAAATTTCAGTTTTATATTATTGTTTTCACCCCCAAAAAATCAAAATCAAATTCAACTGAAACTTCTTTTGTTCAATATCTTCGAAAATATAAATTAAACCATTACTTTTGTTGAAGGTATTTAATCGTAATATTATTTTCTTATATGAATTTCATCAGTTGTTTGAAATCGATCAAAAAAATTTCGTTCTGAATTTTTTTTTGAACACTGTTATTTCGCTTAAATTTTTTTGAGCCATTACTGATGTTTCATTCAAATATAGTGATCAAAATTAATTTTTTGCTAAATTATTTTTGAATATTTTGAACCATTAACAATTTTTCGTTAGAGTGATCAAAATTAATTTTTCGTTATGTTGTACAATTTAGCAATTTATTTTGTTAAATTATTTTTGAATATTTTGTAAACAAATTTTGAAAAAAAAAATAATGCAACAGTAAATTGAAGTGATCGAACAATATAATAATCAAAATTGATTTTTCAAGCTGCTCAAAATCGATTTTTCAAGTTGCTCAAATTCAATTTTTTTTCTTTTTCACTTCTCTTTTTTTTTTACACTCAATTTTTTTTCTTTTTCACTTCTTATTTTTTTTACTCTTTTATCTCTAACTTTTATTTTAAAAATACAAATATGTATATCACATACACATATTCAAAAAATATACAAAATATATGGTCATACAGATCTGGATATGTATTTACAGTACAAAACATACATATGTATCTGCATATGTATTTATAAAAATACATATCTCACTTATATGTATATATAAACACATAAGACACAAAATCTCTATAACAAAAAGGAAAACTATATACATCTACCTATAAGTAATAAAAAAATACATGATACATATCTTATATGTTTATATATGCATGTGAGTCAAATATGTATTTCTGTAAATACATATGCAGATATATATGTATTTTTTAGTATAAATACATATGCAGATCTGTATGCCTATTTATTTTGCATATTTTGTGAATATGTTTATGTGATATAGATATTTGTCTTTTTAAAAATAAAAAATAGAGATAGAAGAGTAAAAAAAAAAGAAGACAAAAACGAAAAATAAAATCTGAAAAAAAGAAGTGAAAAGAGAAAAAGAAGAAGAAAGAGAAATATAAACTAGAAATAGAAGTGTAAAAGCAAAAGCAAAAAAAAAGAAAAAAAAATCAGAAAGGAAAAAAATAAGAAAACAAAAAAGGAAAAGAAGAAGAAGAAGAGAAGTATAAGAGAGAAAACAAAGTGAAAAGAATAAAATGGAAAAGAAAAAGAAATTATAATAAAAAATAAAATTAAAAAAATAAAAAAAACTAGCAAGAAAAGAAAGTTAGAGATATAAGAGAGTGATATTTTGAAAATCATGAAGATAATAATCTTCATAATTGAGTTTGATTTGGAAATGAAATCTACCAATTTAAATAAGAGTAATTTATGGGAAAAAAAAAACTTAAAGAGGAATCTAAGAGATTTCAAATAATAAAAGGTAAAGTAAAAATCAGTTAAATGAAAAAGAAAGAGAAGTGACATGAAAAAAGGGAAACTTATACATGGTAACTTATCAAAGACAGTAAGTGGGGGACCACACTTAAAATAATGTTATGTTTGATACATAATATAATTTCATTAAAGTGTTGTTATTTTTCATAATTTAAGTCTTAAGTATGCTAGTTCATGTTGCTTTTCCTTTTAAATCAGCCTATGTTACAATATGGGAAAAATTCAGAAATGACATACTATACTCTTACTTATGAGTTTCATAACAACAGTTTCATAATTACATAATATAGTAAATTGCATTTTGTATTTTTACAAACTGTTGCTACAAAAATACAAATACATATGATTTTTACTGCCCTTATGATCGATATGTATTTTGTATTTTTACAAACTGTTGCTACAAAAATACAAATACATACAAATACATATGCTACAAAATGTAATTTGATAAAAGTGTTGTTATTTTTTGTAATTTAATATTTAAGTATGTTACTTTATGTATTTTTGCCTTACAATATTCATGCAATTCTGACCCAAATTCTGACGTGATCCATCAAAGCTCACCTTTTGTCTCCCTTCTTCAATCTCAACACCACGTGGATGCAACGTTTGCACCACATAAAGTACCAAACGGTCATAGCACACACCAAACACACGCTTGTTGCACTTCTCCCACACCCTTGCACACTCTCAACACCCCCGTCCCCTCGCCACAAGTCTCATCCCAATTAGTTAGTCAAAAAACAATTACAAATCTAACTTCTTCCTTACCTTGAATTGTCCATTTTAAACCCACTTTCTTCATTTAAAATACCCATAATACCTTCAAAACCCCAAAAATTAGGCCTGAATCTCCCCTCTTATTCAATGCACGACTTCTCTTCCAAATAGACCTCAACGTCTTCTTTCCCTCTTCAAGCCACAATACAGACCCCTTTCACCATGGATGAATTTTGCTTCTCCATTTTTATGTAATGGCTATGTCAATCACGCGAAGGACCAAGTCCACCCAAGCTCACATCTCCCAACGTTTCAAATTCAAATGACTGAAAAAGATCCTTCCCAAAATCAAGAACCCTAGTTCTTCACCTATAAATACTCAATTTTTCAGTCCAAAAAAAAATCGGCCACATATCCCCTTTTAAAGCTCGCTGTATAACTTCTGTTTGCATCTCTCTGTCTCGGCCTTTGGATTTTAGTCTCGGCGAAGATTTTTGGCCGCCCATACAAGATTTCAATTCTAGGCTCTAAAATGCCCTAGTTCACTGCTCCACGCAAGGTCAGTAGTTGTCCTCTTAGTTCATTTTAGTTTCTCATATATTTTGCTTCTACGTGTATTGCAACATTTGCTAATTTCCCTTTTGCTTTTAGTATTTTGAACATAGTATTGGTAGTCACGATATCTATTGTCAAATCTTGATGCTTTTAAAAAAATTCAAGTTGTCATCTTGCTCTTTTGTTTCTATCAGAAATCATGTGCTATCACCTTTTTTGCATTATTTTTCTGTCGCAATTACCACTTAAGGTCCTAGACACGTGACAAATCACTGCTTGCTTAGTTTCTATTTTGTTATTAATAAAGCAAATTTAAGATGTTATCCTTCAGTCATGTATTGTAATATTTATTCAGAAAGAAGCCTTATTCTATATATTTTAACATCTTTAGTCCCATGTTAGAGAATGCAATTGGACTTCAAAATCTTTATTTATCTCGCGACCAATGTTCTATTTCCCGTCTGAACTGGTAGTAAGGATAATGAACTAGGCACTTAAGTTTTTTTTATAGTCATAATGTTTAACTGCTAGGAAGGACCAACGTTTTGAAAGTGATAAAATGCTCAGGTGTTGTCATTTTTTACACTTTTTGCAAAGAATGGTCAGCTTGCAATAGAATCCATGGTTAGGCAATCTAAAGGCGATGTGAAACATTGGTTGGGACTACAAAAATAAATCATAGCATAGGACACTCACTTAGTTAAACTGTTTCACCATTGTGAATACTTGCTTCCGGGCAATTCCTTACCAACCCGCAAATTCTTAAACATTAATCGCAAGCCTTAATATAAAAGAGCTTTATGCGTTTCGATTTCGCTTGTTCTTTACCTGTTTGGAATTTACTTTAAATATTTCATTTGGTAAAGATACTTGTCAAGTCTCTTGTGTTCTGTGCTCGTTATGATAAGGTAGGAAATACTCTAAGTACCTCCTGACTTCTTGTACGAATTTGAATTTTTTCCTTTTTCTTTTATATGTGCATTTTGAAATTTCAACATTTTCTTTCTCGTATGATTGCAATATATAACTATCTTCATTACTTATTCTTTATTTTCTCCTTTCTTTACATGTACGCTTTGGAGCAAATGGAGTTTTAATCCAAGACTCTAGCTAATGAAGTCTCAAAATGAGACGACGTTACTCCTCATCCGAACAAGACTCTAGCTAATGAAGTCTCAAAATGAGACGACGTTACCCCTCATCCGAACAAGGAGAGATACTCTATACCCTCAAGTCAAATTCGTTAGAATTTAAAGCCTCTTCCGTTCCTTCAATCTCTATTTTCTTTGTATACATATGTCATATTGTCTTTCATTACTTTACTTTTTTGCACATTGTCGTTTATAATTGATGTCTTGATTGCTTATGTTTGAACTAGTATAAGCTTATTAAAATGGATGGCAAATTTGTCTATTATCCTCCCCCACCCTATGTTTAAAATAGTGATTTCGAACTAATCACTTGGCTTAGGCGTATGACTAGTATAGTTAAAGGTAAAAATTTGACAGGTAAAAAAAAAGATATCTTTTAGAGTTAATGGCCTAGCTGTTAGAAAATCATTTCCTTTAGATTCAAGTTAGTCTGTTACTAACTAGTAATGTGAGATTAATATAAAAAAGATTGCGCTAGATTGGCTTATCACTGCTAGACTCAAAAATCGACTTTAATTATTTTGGATATGGTAAATCAACTCCCTTTTCTCATCAATTTCAAAATTAATTTCATGAGGCCTTTTCTTAAGATTTCAAATGACAAAAGATATTTGTTTAAAACATAATCCCTTTTCTTAATAAAAATAAATAAATTATCAAGTCGTTATGGATTCAAAACATTTATTTTATAGTTGTTTCTCAATGATTCATTTAGAGTTGGTAATTAACTATCCTATTTACTCCCATTTTAATAAATTTGACTAAAAAGGAAAAGCAAAAGAGTCTCTTTTTTTTAATTAAAAAAATGTGAAGTTCTTTACATTATTACCTCTTTTAATTATTAATTTGAAGCTTTTGTAAAAAAAAAAAAAAGATTTAAATAAGTCACTTTTGACAAAAAAATAAGGTTGCATCACTTCTAAGAGGTCTTATAAAAATTGTCTTTGATAATTTTGAAAACTAGATTTTTATGGCGAGGTTCTTCTAAAGTTTTCTCATCTTCTTATAAATAATTAGCATAGATTATTTCATAAAAGATAAAATATTTTTTAAGCCTTATTCGTATCCTTCGTAATGACATTTTTTTTTAAATTTCTTTATCAACCTAAGTTTGGCCGGTCAACCGTTGTTAGCAGATTCTATAGGATGCCTAACCCCTTCTCTTTAGGATAATTAGAACTCTTACCTAGAATCATTTTAGTTAAGAAGACCTTAAAAGGAAGTCTTTTAACTATTTAGTTTATATAGGTGTTCTAATTCACTATAGAACTAATTAGGTGGCGACTTCCTTATTTACATAGAAGTTTTTCAACATGTTGTACACTATTTTGACCTTGTGTTAAAATGGTGTAAGGCCCCATATGATTCAATGTTCGTTTCAGCTCCTTTTTGCATATAGAAAGGGGTCCAGGACTTAGAATATTTTATTAAGTGTTGGACTTAGTCATTTCTAGGGCCTTCAAACTTTGGAGAATTTTAATTCGACCTCCTCGGGCTGAAAACACCAATTTCTAAGTTGATTCATGATCAGGGTCACTCATAGGTCATCTTGGGTGAGTTTCATATTTTTTGGACTAGTGTAAGGGTGAGTTTGGATGTCCAAAACAGAAAGGGGTAGAGATAGGGCCGCATCGCGAGGGCCAGTTGACCTAGGCTGAGGGTCGCACCGCGAGGGCTTCTTGACCCGAGAAGGGGTCGCACCGCGAGGGCCGCTTGACCCAAGCAGAGGTCGTGGCGCGATGGGGACCCCGTCCAGTAATTTTTATCCTAGTTTGTGGGGGGGGAATGGGTCATTTTCCCTTACATTATTTAGCCTTAACACGAAATCAAGCCTCCTAAAGGGAAAACTTAAAACTTACTCATTATTTGACAAAATTCTCTCAAGAGATTCCCTAGGTTCATCAAATTCAAGTCCAAGCCTCAAGAGTTCACCATCAATTCTCACGAATTCAGAAATCAAGGTATGTTAGGTGTTCATCCTTGGATTTCCTTCCACCCTTGAAGTTCAAGAATCCTTTTTAAAACTTAAATTATGATTCCCATGTTATGAATTAAATTATGTTTATGTTTGTGTATTTGTATGGGTTGCAATTCAAGATTTAATTGTAAGTTTCATGAATATGAGATAACATGTATGTGATTGATGTAATTCCTATGTCAAAACCCTTGAATTGTGCATTGGTTATTGTAGTCATGATGTATTAGCGTGTTGTTTATGCCCAAGTACAAGTTATTCCTCCTAAGTGTTTGACAAAATGCCTAAGTGAATTAGTTGTGCATTTGTGATCGATTGGTGATCTTAGTATTGAGTTCATGCTATTACTACATATTTAAACTACTTCCATGTTAAAGCTATGCCTTGCAAGTGTTTGATAGAATGTCCATGTGAATTGAATAGTGTAATTATGACATGTTAGTATGTGTTCTCATTCATGTACAAGTTCATGACTTCCAAGTATCTGACAAAATGTCTTAGTGATTGCGTTGTGAACAATTGACTATTGTTATGTTTTTCAAGAATTGTTATGTCTTATTATTATTGATGTTATTGATTTTTGGGGGTATTTATTACCCGAAATCTAGTTGTTTACCTAGTTACAGTAGTTATAGAATAGTCCCAGTGAGCGTCAAGAACAGTAGTACTCAGTCAGGTAACAAAACTCAGTAAACTCAGTCCAGTACAGTCAGTCAACACGATCAGTGTAAGTTCAGCCAAACCTAGTACAATCTAGTGATCATTTCAGTGTCCATTCAGATGAGAGTAGGATTCAGCACCGAGTGAACCCAGGAATGGGGGCATTTCTGCCA
Source organism: Capsicum pubescens (assembly GCA_030864215.1). Taxonomy (NCBI): domain Eukaryota; kingdom Viridiplantae; phylum Streptophyta; class Magnoliopsida; order Solanales; family Solanaceae; genus Capsicum; species Capsicum pubescens. Next base: position 268,545,560 of record CM061544.1, on the reverse strand, counting down.
GCAGAGGGTTTGACCCTTAGTAGCAGTCTCTGTATTACAGAACTACGTAGCCAGAGTAGGGTAAGTCGACCTCCTGCTATGTTAGGGTTGATGCAATCATATATATATATATTTCATGAGTCTTCCTACCAAATTAGGGTTGACCCAGCTTTGTTAGTATCCTGTGGTAAAGTGCTAACACCCTTCCAATTGAGGTTAGAGGTTGGACCCTAAATCAGTCTATATCGGGGTATGTCAGTTAGATGAACACTCCCACAGTTATAGTTTTAGTCTCAGTATTCAGTAAAGAACTCAGACAGTTCTACAGAACAATGGCTATCATTTATCAGCTATTAGTTATCAGTTATATAGCCATCAAAATTCAGTATTCAGTTTCAGTATAAATCTCAAATATATGATGTATAATTATATATGCAGTATCACATGTTCAGTATGTTCAACAGTTACAATATTGCATGTATACGCATTCTGTTACTTCATGATGTTCATTTAGTCAGTTATCATCTCATGCATAAAAACCCATGTATCATCAGATTACCTCACTTAGTATACCAGTATAATCCACGTACTGACGCATGCTTTTTCTTTACGCTATGATGTCTCATATCATAGGTTCAGACGCACGGGTTCCTGATCATACTTAGCAGCTCAGGGTATCAGCAACAGTTATAATAGTAAGTCCTCATCCAACGAGGATATCATTTTATTTTAGTAGTTCAGTATTTCAGTTAGTTCAGTAGTCAGAGTTAGTTGGGGACTTGTCCCATCAACTCCATATTAAGACTCTTAGAGGCTTTCAAACTAGCTCAGTCAGTTATTCAGTTTTTCAGATGTTATTATCAGCACACTAAATTATTATTTCAGTATTTTGAGAACTTTATGGCATTTTTAGATTTTTTCTGCACATGTTTTCATGGTTATTATTCAGTGCTCACAGCATGTACTAATCATGGGTTAGTTTGTAGTCCTTTAGGATCATAAGCATCGTGTGATGTCCAGGGTGTAGACTCGGGGCGTTACAAACTTGGTATCAGAGCCTAAGGTTCCAAGGAGTCCTAGGGATTCTGAAAGCCACGTCAAGTAGAGTCTTTTGCATGGGTGTGTAGCGCGCCACACTTATGGACAAGAGGTTATGAGACATTTTTAGGAAAAGTTTCCCTTCTTTCAGTGTTTATGTCGTGCGAGTGAGCATGAGCTCAAGTTAAACTCTCTGTCTAATCTAATTTTCCTTTCCGTTTAAAGAATATGCCTCCCAAAAGGACCAATGAAAGAAGGATTGGAAATCAGCCAGCACCCACGTCTTTTCAGGTAGATCTCCTGAATGAGCACATCTTTCACGCAGAATTCAGGGAATTTTCACCACTCTAGCTCATTCTATAGCAGCCCAGAATGAACGCCCAGTTGTTGTTCAGGCCAACCTAGTGGCCAATACTACTGCATCTAGAATTTAAGACTTCACCCGAATGAACTCTCCATCATTTATAGGGTCTAAGCCCGAAGAGAACCCACAAGAATCTATTGACATGGTGTAGAAGGTAACAAATATTATGGGGGTAACCGTAAGTGAGAGTGATGAGTTAGCCGACTACCAGTTATAGGATGTGGTTCACACATGGTTCAAGTAGAGAAAGGTAGATAGGGGCACAAGTACAGGGCCCATAGAATGAGAGGAGTTTACTACTGCCTTTCTAGATAGGTTCTTCTCGTTGGAGTTAAGGGAAGCTAAGGTTCTAGATTTCATCAACCTGAAGCAGGGCAACATGACAGTGAAAGAGTATTCCCTCAAGTTTACTCAGTTGGTCAGGTATGCTCCTCATGTGGTAGCGGATAACAGGTCTAAGAAGAGAAAGTTTGTGTCGAGTGTATCTAACAGTGTGGTCAAGGAGTGTAGGACTATAATACTGATCAAGGAATAGACTTGTCCACGTTGATGGTCCATGTTCAACAGATTGAGTAGCAGAAAACTAAGGAGAAAAAGAGGGAAAACAAGAGAGCTAGAACAGGTAGCTTCAACTTCACTCAACCTAAGTTAGAGGGTGGTAATCGTCCTCAGTTCCATCCAAAATCTTTAGTCCCATCTCAATCCTCATTAGTTCTCCCATACCGAAATTCAAAGATGGTAATAAAGATAGGGCACCAGGATCTAGATCTCAGGGTAGTGTTAGCAGTGCCCGAACAAATCACCTTTGTCAGAAGTGCGGCAGAAACCATTAGGGTGTTTGCAGGGCTGGCAGCGATGTATGTTTCAGGTGTGGAAAGCTAGGTCATAGAATCAAAGAGTGTTCTCAGGTGGGTTCCTAGAGTCAGCATAATCGTCCCCCAGCTCAATCAGGTCGCCCGTTTCAGCAGGGTGCCACCTCCAGTGCCACTAGTGGGCAACGCCCAAACAGACTCTATGCACTCCAGTCCCAACTGGATCAGGAAAGTTCTCCTAATATGGTTACTGGTACGTTACAAGTTTACCATTTACATATTTATGCTTTGCTGGATCCAGGAGCTTCTTTGTCCTTTGTAACTACTTATATAGATGTTAACTTCGGAGTCAGTCCCAAAATCCTAGAAGAACCTTTCTCAGTCTCTATCTTAGTGGGTAAATCTATCATAGCCCAGCGGGTATACAAGAACTGTCTGGTTATGGTATCTCAGAAAATTACTTTACCAGATTTAATAGAGTTGGAGATAATGGATTTTGACGTCATTCTCAGTATGGATTGGCTTTATTCATTCTATGCTTCAGTTGATTGTAGAAACAGAGTTGTCCATTTCCAGTTCCCAAATGAACTTGTCCTAAAATGGAGGGGTAGTACTTCTGCACTTAAGGGACAACTTATTTCATACCTTAGAGCGAGAAAAATGATATCCAAGGGGTGTGTCTATCATCTTGTTTGAGTTAAGGATTCTAGTTACGAGACTCTTAGTCTTGAGTCAATTCCAGTCGCAAGTGAATTCCCAGATATATTTCCTGAAGATCTTCCTGGAGTTTCTCCCGAAAGGAAAATTGACTTTGGAATAGACTTTCTACCAGATACTCAGCCCATCTCTATTCCACCATACAGAATGGATCTAGCTGAACTTAAAGAGTTAAAAGAACAGTTGAAGGATCTCCTAGATAAGGGATTCATCAGTCCCAACATCTCCCTATGGGGTGCACCAGTTTTATTCTTATGTAAGAAAGACAGTTCTCTTAAAATGTGTATTGACTACTGTCAGTTGAACAAAGTCACCGTCAAGAACAAGTATCCACTTCCTAGAATCGATGAATTGTCTGATCAACTTCAGGGTGCCAGTTACTTTTCTAAGATAGACCTCAGATCAGGCTATCATCAGCTCAGAGTCAGAAAATATGACATTCCGAAAGTAGCTTTCAGATTTGGTATGGCCACTTCGAATTTCTAGTCATGTCATTTGGTCTTACCAATGCCCCAACAACTTTCATGGACTTGATGAACCGTGTGTTCAAGCAGTACTCGTACATGTTCTTTATTGTCTTCATCGATGACATTCTTGTCTACTCCCACAGTGAAAATGATCATGCAGACCATCTCAGAATAGTATTACAGACCCTCAGAGCCCATTAGTTGTTCGCAAAGTTCAGTAAGTGCAAGTTTTGGCTAAGGTCAGTAGCTTTCCTTAGTCATATAGTTTTTGGTGATGACATTAGAGTTGATATTCAATAGACCGAAGTAGTGAGAAACTGGCCTAGACCCATCTTTCCATCAGATATCAAGAGTTTTTTGGGTTTGGTTGGCTATTACCGATGGTTTGTTGAAGGTTTTTCGTCTATTGCATCCTCCATGTCCAGATTGACCCAGAATAAAGTTAAGTTTCAGTGGTTAAATTCTCGTGAGAAGAGTTTTCACGAGTTGAAGACTCGGCTCACTACAGCCCCAGTTTTGACTTTACCCGATGGTTCAGATGGATTTATTATGTATTGTGATACTTTCAGAGTTGGTTTGGGGTGTTTTTTTATGCAGAAGGGTAAGGTTGTGGCCTATTCCTCTAGACAGCTTAAGCCCCATGAAAAGAATTACCCCACCCATGACCTAGAGTTAACAGTTGTTGTGTTTGCCTTAAGGATTTGAAGGCACTATTTATATGGGGTGCATGTTGATGTGTTCACAAACCACAAAAGCTTGCAATATGTATTTTCTCAGAAAGACTTGAACTTACGTTAGAGAAGGTGGTTAGAGTTGTTAAAGTATTATGACATGAGTGTTCTGTATCATCTAAACAAGGCCAACGTAGTGGCTGATACCATCAATAGGTTGTCCATTGGTAGTGTTGCTTACGTTGAGGATGGTAAGAAGAAGTTAGTTTAGGAAGTTCATCATCTTGCCAGGCTAGGTATCTATTTGGTTGATTCGGCTGAGGGTAGTGTTTGGGTGTAGAATAGTTCAGAATCATCTTTAATTTACGAAGTGAAAGAAAAGCAGGATAAGGATCCCAGTTTAGTAAAGATGAAAGATTCAATTAGAGACTAGAAGGTTGAGGTTTTCTCCCAAGGGGAGATGGTGTGTTGCGTTGCCAGGGTAGGCTATGTGTGCTATGTGTGGATGGTGTGAGCCAGTGAATTCTTGCAGAAGTGCATGGTGTGCATTACTCGATTCATCCAAGGTCCACTAAGATGTACCGTGACTTGCGAGAAATCTATTGGTGGAGTAGGATGAAGAGAGACATCGCAGAGTTTGTGGCTAAGTGTTATACATGTCAGCAGGTTAAGATTGAGCACCAAAAGACGAGTGGTTCCATGCAGGAGTTCAGTATTCCTATATGGAAGTGGAAAAAAGTGAACATGGACTTCATGATGGGTTTGCCTCGTACTTATTATCAGTATGATTCGATTTGGGTCATTGTAGACAGGATGACCAAATCAACCCATTTCTTGCCTATTCATACCTATTATTCAGCCGAGGACTATGCCAGGCTCTATATCAGAGAGTTGGTCAGATTGTATGGTGTCCCATTGTCCATCATTTCAGATAGGGGTGCACAATTCACCTCTCACTTTTGGAAATTCTTTCAAAAGGGTCTTGGTACCCAAATTCACCTCAGTACCATTTTTCACCCTCAAACAGATGGTCAAGCAAAAAGGACCATTCAAACTTTAGAATATATGTTGACAGAGTCTGTTGTAGACTTTAAGGGCAGTTGGGATGATCACTTACCTTTTATTGAGTTCGCGTATGATAACAACTATCATTCCAGTATCCAGATGGCTCTTTTTGAGGCTCTTTATGGGAGAAGATATAGATCTCCCGTTGGTTGGTTTAAAGTGGGTGAGGCCGCAGTAGTAGGGCCTGACTTGGTGTTTAATGCTTTAGAGAAAGTGCAGTTAATCAGGGAGAGGCTTAAGACAACTCAGAGCCAACAGAAATCATATGTAGATGTGAGAAGAAAAGATCTCGAGTTTGAGATTGACGACTTTGTGTATTTGAAAATCTCTTTCGTGAAGGGACTGAAGAGATTTGGAAAGAAGGGGAAGCTTAGTCCCCGATATGTTAGTCCTTATAAGATTCTCAGTCGCTTTGGTAAGGTAGTTTATGAGCTTGAGTTGCTGGTAGACTTAGCATCTGTGCACCCAGTGTTTCACATTTCCTTGCTAAAGAAGTGCATTGTTGACCCAACAGTTGTAATCCTTATAAAGAGTGTAGATGTTCAGAACAGTCTTTCTTATGAAGAAGTCCCAGTCGAAATCCTTAATCATCAGATTCGCAGACTAAGGAACAAAGAAGTTCCTTTGGTCAAAGTTCTTTGGCGAAATCAGTCCGTTGAGGGAGCTACTTGGGAAGCAGAAACTGACATGCGAACCAAGTACCCTCACTTCTTCTTCGCAAACTCAGACTCAGACTAAGGTAACATTTTTCCTTAGATTTACTCTATTCCTTACTCAGTTACAATTGTATAATCTTCTCATATCATTCATGTATTCATGAAACAGTTCAGTCATGTGTCATGTCTCCAAAATTTTATCATGCTTCAGTTATGTATGTCAGTATAAGTACAATTCCTCAGTTCCTCTCAGTTCAGTCAGTCTCATTCGAGGATGAATGTTTCCAAGGAGGAGATATTGTAAGGCTTCGTAAGATTCTAGGTTCATTTTAGTTCGTTCTTGTATGTAGAAAGGGGTCCAGGACTTAGAATATTTTACTAAGTGTAGGACTTAGTCATTTCTAGGTCCTTTAAACTTTGGAAAATTTTAGTTCGACCTCCCCGACCTTAAACTTTAGAGGCTTTCAGACTAGCTCAGTCAGCTATTCAATTTTCCAGATGTTATTATCAGTACACTCAATTATTATTTCAGTATTTTGAGAAACTTATGGCATTTTCAGCTTTCTTCCGCACATGTTTTCATGGTTATTATTCAGTGCTCACAGCAGGTACCAGTCATGGATTAGCTTGTGGTCCTTTGAGATTGTAAGCACCGTATGACGTTCAGGATACAAACTCGGGACGTTACAAATGGGGTATAAAAATAACATATATATATATATACACACTTATATACACATTATAAAACAATTTTTGACAGCGATTAATGCTACATAATTGCAGATATTGGCAGCTCCGAGGAACTCACTAGACTCCACTAGTATGACAAGCTTGAAGGACCAACTGGATCCCAGTTTAATTGATAAGTTACTTCTTAACAATTATGGGGAGGAAAAAATATTTACGAACCGAATGAACATTAAGAATTTATTGAAGTCTGATTGGAGTGCTGACATATAGGTTATCTTTTGCCTCTTAGATTTTGATTTGCCATTTCAACACTTCAACAAGATAAATAATTATAAATTCTCTTCCGAGAATTATAGGAGTATGTTGTTACTATGAGAAGCAAAATTAAAGAGATAGTGAACTATTTTAGATGGTACTACATTTTGAGTTGTGCAATATGTGTATTTGGAGGGCGATGGAGCGCTTTGAGCACAATCTTCACATAGAATCAATAATGTTATCAGTTAGTTAGAAGGCAATCTCCAGGTCACGAATGATTTATTTGAACCATGAGAGAATTTCTCATTGTAATTCTCTAAATAACATAACTATTTCAGGGAGAAACAATATCCTTTCTTCTTACCCTTGTTGTATCAAATACAACGTTCTTGCAGTTGGGAAGAATACTGACTGACCATGGTGGTAAATTGTAATGCCTATTTGCAAATGACACAACAACAAAAGAGTGTTGGTCGTAGTTTGCAAGGAATGCAGCAAAAGAGTCATATTTCGACATAAAAACATGAGCTTGTATAAGAAACAATAAAGCTCTAGTTACTATCTTTGTGAACTTTGCAATGGTGACTGATTCAAGAAACATTTAGTTAAATCTCACCTCCTACTGATGTCCAAGTGTTGTCACAGTTGGATCTCCAGAAATAAAATCTTTACTCTGGTTTGAAAACAGAGACGAATTCTTATCTTACTAGTATTGTGATCCTGGAATTGTTTTCCCTGTCTATTATGTCTATTGCCAGCACAATGAGTTTTTCGATTTACTTTGTGATTATTGAGAAGACGAAGATGAATCCTCACACTTGACGATAATTTACTTTGTGATTGTTGAGAAGACGAAGATGAATCCTCACACTTGATACGATGGTGGCTTTGGTTTAACTCCTGGTTCAGAATCATATGATGAGTGACCTGTTGTTGAGAAAACAAAGATGAATCCTCACACTTGATACAATGGTGGCTTTGGTTTAACTCCTGGTTCAGAATCACACGATGAGTGATTCAGGTCATCAAAATTGAAAAGAGTTCACCCTCATTAACTCGTTCCTTCATCTTCCACATTTATAGCTCTCAGTGTCTTTAATTGTATATTACTCATTGAATTATTACATTACTAATTTATTGTTGACCCTCATTAATCCTTTATTTCATATTTCTCATTTGTAACTGTAAAATCCTTTAATGTAGATTAATTTATGAGTAATTATATTACTAATTTATTTTTATGCTCTTTTGTACTTTAATTATAATACTATATATAGATTGAAAGTAAACTATTTGCATATTGTAATTCTCTTTGATTGTATACCTTTTAATCGAGCTTTTACAATGACATATTCTTTTCTTTCACTGTTGATTTATGACAGAGACGATTTCATAATAAGGCTTAGACTTTAATCTCAAGATTACAGAAAAATTTAATTTTAGTAGCATTTCAATTGAGTCGATGTTCAAACACATATACTTAAAAGCACATGCAAATCGCGATCATGTTCCCTAGTAGCATAATAACTCAAGGACTAAAACTACTATTTATCCTACTTTTTTTAAAAAATAAACGAGTGTAGCACATGGTAGAGATAAGTATTTGATAAAATGTTGTAACTTAAAAGCAAAACAAGAGAATTGGACGGAAAACTTACAAAAAGGTATTTCTTTTTCTTTAATATTTATTATACTTCATTCGTTTAAAAAAGAACGACTTACTTTTCATTTTAATTTGTTATAAAAAGAATGATATGTTTTAAGTAATATTTTAATTTCAACTTTTCAATCTGATATATTTAGGATTATAAGATTAGAGAAAATTTTGATATATTTGGCACGACTGTAGTTTAAAACTATAAGATTCAAAATCTTATTTATTTTTTTAAATATTGTGCCAAATCAAAATATATCATTTTTTTAAACGGATGAAATAGGTCACATAGAAAATCACAATTATAACAAAGAGAAAATACATCATTTCCCTCCTGAACTTGTCGTCAAAACTTACTTTAGCACTTAAACTTAACTTATAATTATTTACCCCCCTTAACAACTTTCAACTGAATTTTTTAACACCCTAATTGCTGACGTAACAATTTTTTTAAAAATCAGCGCGTAAATAACTTAAAAAACGTGAAAAATGGGTGGGGTTCACCTTTTAAATTTTATAATTTTTATATATATATATATATATATATATGAAAAAAAAGATAAACTAAAATCAATATATATATGGAAAAAAAAGATAAACTAAAATCAAATCTCATCCACCCATCTTCTTTTTCTTCCTACCTGTACCATTATTAGAGCTGAACTAGCTATAATTGAGATCAAACATTTCAATTTATGTACTTTATGATGTTCTGAAGCCAAACCAATTAGATATATTTGGTAAAACTCTCTTGCTATTAAATAATTTTTCACTGATGACTTTTCTAAAAAAGGGTGTTGTGTACAACTGTTGGAAAACATCTATAAACTTGAATATGAATATGAAACTTGGGGGTTATTTGGAGTTCGTTTAAATTTATTGTGGACAAAAATTAACACAAAAAATTCGATAAAGGCGAGATTGGATTCTTCGTTCTTGTGGGTGGTTGTTCAAATTGATTGCTAGGTAATGTTCCTATGCTTGTAAGAAGCTCATGATTCAAATCTGAGCTGATTTGGTGATGCTATTATACTGATTTTAAAAGTCATAATTTGAAAAATGGACAAAGAAGATAACTTGAAAAGCTAAAGTTCAACTTGAAAACCTCCTTCCAAATAAGGAGGAAGAAAACAAAAGAGGGAGGGGACGGCGACTGCGGTTGCAAGGTGTAGGGATGAAGAAGAAAGCCCACATGGGAGGGGGGTGGGGTGGGGTGGGGTGGGGTGGGGTGGGTGGGTGGTTCCGAAGAAAAAAGGGGGGGGGATTTTTTTATTTTTTAGAATATATATATATATATATATATATATATATATTATTATTATTATTATTATTATTTTTAAATATAAATATAGCATATGTGTGAGATTATTTTTTTTTAAAATATTATAATTTATTACGTGGCAATGACATGGCAGTGATGTGACACTGATTTGACAATGACATGACGCGTGTGTAATGCCCTCTCCTTTGTGAGAGTGAGTTTGTGATTTTAAGGTTGAAATTAATTCATTTGAAAGTTGTTAAGAGGTAAATAATTATCCATTTAATTTGGGGTCTAAAGTAAATTTTGGCATAAATAAAAGGGAATTTGATGTATTTTCTCTAAAACAAATAATACAGTATTACATAACTTGTTATGGCCATCCCAAACTTCATTATACGAGTTACCCAAAATTTCCTATGAATATTCTCTCACTCAAAACATGTGGATTCATAACAAAGGGAGCCATTTTGACATAGAAACTTTTTTGTTTTCTTTTTTATGTTCAAATATTGTCGGAGTATACATTGAACTACTAATTCTTTTTTTTTTTTTTGGTTTGTATTTTTATTATGAATTTTTCAAAATCAGTTTTAAAATGACAAATCTTTTTCCACTAAGTAAAATACATATAATAACAACTATACAACTTTTGAATCGATTTTATACCTTCAACTTAATTTTTTCTTTTGAAATTTCAACCAAATTTATGTCCAAATAGCTCCTTAAATATTTTAGTGAAAATATCTACAACTTTCTACTTAAAAAAAGGAAAACAACAACAAAAAAAAAAAATCCCACCCTTCATGTTCCCTTCACCAATGAGCCCAATCATACTGTTGGATCTCTTATAAAAAAACAAAATATAACATCATCAGTTGACGTGTACAATCCTCATTGGGTAATACCACGTAGTCATTGCCACGGTGCTTCTCTATTTTTTACTCCTCTCACCATTAATACTCTCACAATTCTCTTCTCACAAAAAACGACGAAACAATGGATCGAGCTTCATTTTTTCCACTATTCTTGATTGTTCTACACCTTATTGCCACTGCCAATGCACTCTATGGACCTTCATCACCAGTTGTTCAGTTAACTGAATCCAACTTTAAGTCTAAGGTATTTTATTTCCTTAATTTTTCATTCAAGAATCAATTTTTAGTTGGAAGGGGGAACACCCATTTTGTTATATTAATTGATTGTCTTATTAAAGGGTGTCTTTTTATGTGTTTATACCCGAGATCAGTGTGCGAACCTAGAATTTCTAGAATACGGGTGCATCACTATAAAAATAATGTATGAAGTGTTTTTTTTTTTTTTTTTTGTGGATAATGTTCTATTAATTTTAGAAAATATATACCTAGTTTTGTGGATAGACCATGGGTTCAGGTGCCCGATATTTCAGGCTATAAATTTGTCCCTGAGTGTTTGTTTGTATAATATTTGAGAAAAGGAATGAATTGGGGTTTGGGCTTGTGTGGAATTGTTTCATTGATTGGATGTTATTCTTTCTTCCGGTTGTTTGGACTTGCTGATTATTTTTTATAGTTTGGATTATTGATGTTCTATTACTTGATTGCTGTTGTGAATTCGCATTCTGTTCATGCGTTCTGATGGTTTAAGAGAATAATGTACTGCGTAATTGAAGTGGTATTCCTATGTCAGTGACGAAACAAGAAGTTTTGTTAAGGGTGTTCAAGATGTAATATGTATGTATACAAAGTAGTTTTTGACCTATATATGTAGCTCCGATGAAGCATGTTCAACTGACTACCCTTCGTTCTATGTAGCTCCGCAGCTGTCCTATAGGCTAGTGCTAATGATCTATAGACTACTTTGATACTACATCCTTACAACATTCTTACGTTTGGATCATAGCACATTAATCTGTCTAAGCTTCAATTGTCATTTAATTATTTCCAGCTGCCTATTTTCTCTAATCTTCATTCAAGACATAATTTTAAACATCAATTCACTTTGATTTTAGTTGAAGGGGAAATCCATTTTGTTATATCAATTGATTGTCTTCTTAAAGGGTGTCTATTTCTGTGTCCAAACGTGAGGTCAATGTTCCTTTCTGTAATATTTTGGGAAGGATTGAACTGGGGTCTGAGTTTTGTGTGAATTGCTTCATTGATTAATGTCATTCTTTCTTGTTGTTGTTTGGACTAGCTGTTAATTTTCTAGAGAAGGGATTATTGATGTTCTATTACTTAATGGCTATAACGAATTCATATTCTGTTCATGTGTTCTGATGGTACCAGCGAATAATGCACTGGTTTATTGAAATTATATGCCTATATCCTAGTGTTTATGATTTATAGACTAAAGAGTAAAACACATTAATCTGTCTAAGCTCAATATTTTACTCTATAAATATATAAATTCTTGCTGTTAATTTTCTAAGGAAGGGATTGTTGATGTTCTATTGCTTAATGGCTATAGTGAATTCATGTTCTGATGGTATCAGAGAATAGAGAATAATGCACTGCTTAATTGAAATGGTATTCCTATAATCAGTGGCGAAACAAGAACTTTTGTCAAGAGTGTTCAAGATGTAATGTGTATGTATAATAAGTAGTTTTTGACCTATACATGCAGTATAATTTTCCCTAACAAAGTATAATATCCTGATGAAGGATGTTCAACTGACTACCCTTCATTCTATGTGGCTCCACCGCTGTCCTATATGCTAGAGGTAATGATCTATAGACTATATTTTCACTGCAAATTTTAAACATTTTTATGTTTGGATCATTCAAAGTGTAACAACAATAACAACAACAACATACCCAGTACATTCTCACGAAGTGGGGTCTGGGGAGGGTAGAATGTACGCAGTCCATACCACTACCTCAGAGGTGAGGTAGAAAGGCTGTTTCTGATAGAGCTCCCGGCTCGAGACCAAACAACGTGGGAAAAGACATAATATATGAACAAGAAAGAAAGGTAGTGACAAAACAACAGACAGTAACCAAACAATTTTCATTTAATTATCATTTCCAGCTCCCTATTTTAAAAATTTTTTATAAAAGATCCAATTTTAAAGATCAATTCACTTTTTATTTAGTCGAAGGGGAAGCCCCATTTTACTATATTAATTGATTGTCTTGTTAAAGGGTGTCTATTTATATGTCTATACCTGAGATTAGTCGAATCGAATCTAGGATATGGGTTGCATCACTGCCAAAAAACGAAGAAGAAAAGAATGTAGTAAGTGGACATTGATCCGTAGTATTCTAGTTAAATAACTCAACGTCCGATTAAGTGCACCATTTGTCAGTGGATAATATTGTATTAATTTTAGGAAATATATACATAAAATACCTAGTTTATGGAAAAACCATTGGGTTCAGGTGCCCAATAATCCCTTTCTAGAGAAGGGATTATCGGTGTTCTATTAGTTAGTTAATGGCAATAGGGAATTCGCACTCCGTTCATGTGTTCTGATGGTACCAGTGAATAATGCACTGCTTTATTGAAATTATATACATATATCCTAGTGGTAATGATTTATAGACTACCTCGCCACTGCAAACCTAAGACCGTGTTTATGTTTGGATCATTGACAAAGAGAAAACATACTAATCCATCTAAGCTTCAATTGCCGTGTAATCTTTTTGACTAAATCAATTAAAAATTAAAAACTGTTTCGGGGGTAAAACTAGTACCATCTAAATTTTTATGAAATGTTTTTATATCCTACTTCGGGAGTGTTTTACTGCCTCATATCAGCTTTTATTGTAACTGACGCATTCTTGATGTCTAGTTTTCACTGCAAAGCTGGTTTAAATAGCATTTCAAAAATCTTCAACTTTTAATGGGTAATTGCAGGTTCTAAATTCAAAAGGAATTGTTTTGGTTGAGTTCTTTGCACCTTGGTGTGGTCATTGTCAAGCTCTGACACCCACATGGGAAAAGGCAGCTACCATATTGAAAGGTGTAGCCACAGTTGCAGCTCTTGATGCTGATGCTCACAAATCCCTGGCACAGGTGTTGTTTAGTTGTTGTTGTCTTAAACATGCATATCCTTTTACTTTCTCGATTATACTGTCTTCTGCGTTGTAACCTGAATAGGATCAGATGAGGATGTATTGAGATGATGAAATGAAACCTTGTAGTATGGTATTCATTATAGACCAGAGATAATGTGCTGAAAAATGGTAAGACCGATGATTTATAGAAAATGAAAGATCATATAAAGGTGAGATTTTGCGTTGTAACCTGAATAGGATCAGATGAGGATGTATTGAGATGATGAAATGAAACCTTCTAGTATGGTATTCATTATAGACCAGAGATAATGTGCTGAAAAATGGTAAGACCGATGATTAATAGAAAATGAAAGATCATATAAAGGTGAGATTTATATCATCTACTTTGGAAAAAGAAAAAGACGTCAGATGCATGTTACCCTCTGTTGCCGATATCATGCAACTCAAAATCATTCATATTAGTTGACATATCTTATTGGTGGGACATGAGTATGAGCACTTAGTTCAAATTCTTCAACACAGTGAATTAACTGCACATACTCACCTGGGCGACCGTGGAGGCCTGAAAACAAGACAGTCTTGGAAAAGGGCATTTGCCAACATGCTTTCGAGAATAGAAGAGACAAGATTGAAAGGAAGAACTTAGGACTTTCGGACTTACCCAGGGCTCCAGTCCCTATATTCACTCAAGGAGATTGAATACACATGCTTGGGCCCCTTTCCTCTTTCGAGGTGACTAGAGGGAAGATGGCTGTGATTGACAAAGTCCATATCAAGCCAATTTACCGGAGTTTTGTCTTCCTCAACCGGACAAAACTTTGTGAAATATTTATTTTGACCCCTTATTATTATGTTTTTATTTGGTCCTATCCACCAGAAACTTACACTATAACAAGTACATCTCTATACCCAGATTCATGTAACATAAATAGATGTTGCTTCAATTATGGACGATCGCCAAGTTTTGGGTTTCTAAGCCTTGTGAAATTATCGGGGGAACTATGATGGAGACATTCGGAGCAATTTTTAACATGATAGGGAAGTTCCTCAGTCATATAGAATATGACTGTATGTCTAGAGTAAAGGTTGGGAGAGAATTAGCTTAAAGAATTCTATTCATTTAACTTAGGTTATATTAGTCAAATATGCGACTAGCTTGTTTTTTTTTGAAACATGTAAATCTATAGTAGTTAAAATCCTTGACGTATTAGCATAGTTCAAGAAATATTGAAACAATCAAAACAATTAAAGAATCATTGAACTTGTGTGCAGTTGCGATGACTTGATCCACTTTTATTTTGATTTTCACAAAGGCTAATGAAGTCTCTAGGACTTGGTTTTATGTAGTTCCGATTCTTCTAAGAGAGAGAAGAATGCTAGATTACTAGGAGGATTGTTAACTAATCTAAAATAGCTCTATGCCCTATAACTTATAGGTTCCCTAGCTTGAGTAAGATTCTGATCTAAAAGACTATGAGAAGAAGCTGAATAGTTCAATCAAATTAAGACAATTTGGCATAGTGTTTTTAAAGGCATTGCTTCCTCGCTTAAAGTGAGGAAGCAATGTGAAGCAAGGGATTATTGCATGCACTTTAGAGAAGTTTGTGCGTCAAATAGTGGTGCGCAAACTGATTCTAATTAGATCAGTCATTCCTTTCAATATAAGCATTATTGTATGTTGGATGGTGAGTAATTCTAATAGCAATTTAATTTTTATTGTACTAAATTCATAGATTCTGGATATTTTCTAAATCTCATAAACTGTGTGCTTCACTTTGAAGAAGCATGCGTCTCACTTCTCAGTTTTCACTTCAAGCCCAACAAATCTTGTCCTTCTTTTGCACTTCTCGATATTAAAAAACCCTGCAGTTTGGTTGGAGTCCTTGGAGTTGAAATCTCTGATCTATTTCAAAACGTCATTCGATCTCTGGATTTATGGCGTTGCTACTCTCATTTTTTCACATCTCTCTGTGCACGTTTATGCATCTTATCAGTTATTAATATTCTAAAATCTAAATATGCCAAGCATCATCAGGGTATCTTAAGAGTTCTGTTTCACACTTTCAGATAAATTCAGAAGTGATTAAACTGACATATGTAGTGGTGATGTAGGAATATGGAATCAGAGGATTTCCTACCATCAAGGTCTTTGCACCTGGAAAACCTCCTGTTGATTACCAAGGGGCACGTGATGCTAAGCCAATTGCTGAATTTGCATTGCAGCAGGTACTTATCACCGTTTGAAAGTCAGTCTGTATATGGGTTTTCTTCTTTCGCACTTCTTTTTTTATGTTAAAAAAAATTTCATTATCATTTCTTTTTTCTGCCTGTTTACAGTACCATCTCTAGCAAGAGCTATGTGTCTTGACAAATCAAATGATTCTGCCGTTCATTTTCGTATTGCTAGATCCAAATCATTTTCTTATTGCCAAATATAATGCATTGCTAGATCCAAATCATTTTCTTATTTGCCAAATGTAATGCATTGCTAGATCCAAATCATTTTATTATTGCCAAATATAATGCATTGCTAGATCCATATTGAGTTAAAGAAATTCCTTTTTTACGATGTATGGGGTTAAGCTGTAAGCATTATTATAAAAAAAGGATTCTTTGTATTACTCTGGGTTAAGCTGTAAGCATTATTATAACAAAAAGGATTCTATGTATTAACTCCTCATATTTATTAAGCGTAATAATTTTCCACAGACATTTTGCATTTGATGATAGTAATAAATCTATTAAATTAACAAATTATCCTAACGTTCTTTGAGTTATTTTATCTTGCATAAATGATGAAATGGTCTTGAGTACTTTTCCATGTCCCATTTGAATCTTCATAAGAAACTAGGAATATTTTGATGTCAATTGCTTCACATACAGATCAAAGCATTGCTGAAGGAGCGAGTACACGGAAAAGCAACAGGAGGATCTTCTGAGAGTTCTGAGCCCAGTGCATCAGTAGAGTTGAACTCACACAATTTTGATGAGAATGTGCTTAAGAGCAAAGATCTCTGGATTGTTGAGTTTTTTGCACCTTGGTAGGTTTCAACTGTTACTACTTTACTTTCTTCATTGTCAGCCCTTAAAATTATCTTTTCCGTGCAAGAGTTAAGGTCTTTTATTTAGTATTTTTTTGTTTTTGGTGTGTATATAGATGCTATTAGAGTGGGTAAAAGTCTCACATTGGTTGGGAAATGGACTGGTGGTTTGCTTATACGGACTTGGGCAATCGTCCCCCATGAGCTAGCTTTTGGGGTTGAGCTGGACCCAATACTTTAATCATCTTTCAGTTTTGATCCAGGGGTCTGTTGGAAACAGCCTCTCTATCTTACCTCTGAGGTAGTGGTATGGACTGCATACACTTACCCTCCCCTGACCCCACTTGTTGGGAATAAACTAGGCATGTTGTTGCTTTAATCATCTTTCACATAGTGATAACCCATTTCACACCCCTTTAAGTACTTCTGATTGTTTCAGTTGTGTAGTTGAATTACTCTGAGACTAGAGCTGCAGAATAGACATCTGTAATGACTCTAGGTTGGTATAGTCAATAACCCTAAATTGTGTGGCACATCACTTAATATATGTTTCTGGTTTCTTGGAGGAGGAAACCATAGGATATTGTTTTAAGCTGATCTAAATTCTAATAGTTGGGTATTCCAGTTAATTTAGTGTTTTACGCCATCTGTAAGAATTTAACTCTCAACAAATTTGAGGAAGTATCAGACATTAGAAGCTGATGCGAACTGTATGGTATGAGCCTTTGTTTTCTCTTTAAAGTTTTCTTTTATTTACTTACCGAGGTCTTACGTTTAAATGGCATTTTTAAGGTGTGGGCACTGCAAAAAGCTTGCTCCTGAGTGGAAGAAAGCTGCTAAGAACCTCCAGGGTAAGGTGAAACTGGGACACGTAGATTGTGATGCGGACAAGGTAAATTTGAAATCTTGTGATTAGTTGGACATCTGTCAGCTAATTGAATTATAGTTCTTGTTTTCGTCTTTCAAATAGTAAGAGAATAACAACGAACATATGAAGGTAGTTTCCGCAGAAAATTTTTGCACACTGTTGTGTTTGTTTGAAACACTGCTTGCACCTATTATGACATACTGTTGTATTAGCTTAAACCACTGCTTGCATCTGTCAGCATGAGTTATGAAGTGAAACCTCTCAAAATGAACCCTCCCAACAAAGGATATATGATCTATACTATCATTCTCGGTATTCTGATCTTGCTTTCTGTCCGTCCACGTAATTTCTCCAGCTTTGAATGGGAATATATGCTTAGCTTCCTTAAAAGTAAAGGTCCTGAACTTGCTTGAATTAGTAATCATTAAGCCCCAAGTTCTCAGCTCTCTTTTAAAAAGGTAGTGGGAGTAAGCTGGAAATAAAGAGCGACAGTAAGCACTTAACAAAATATTGGGATATACTTAGATTATCATATGCAATTACATGGAAAATGCAGATGATATGGCTGTTCCCATCCCTTGATTTGGCTTTTAGATTGGAGTTTCTTTTTAACTTTCAACAATACCTTATTGAGTGGTCCAGTTCTAATTAGGGTCTGTCATCAGTCTTTGATGAGCAGGTACAATGTCCAAGGTTTCCCCACAATTTTGGTATTTGGGGCTGACAAGGAAAGTCCTGTCCCATACGAAGGTGCAAGAACTGCTTCAGCCATTGAATCCTTTGGATTAGAGCAGCTGGAAACAAATGTTGCACCTCCTGAAGTGATTGAGTTGACTAGTGCAGTAAGCGGACTTTTAATGCTGTGATCTCTTCTTCTTTTCTTCATACCCACTAAAATAATATGACTTTCTTTGATCCATCTATCTCTGTATGAAGGATGTCATGGAAGAGAAATGTAATTCTGCTGCGATCTGCTTTGTTTCATTCCTGCCGGATATATTAGATTCCAAGGCAGAAGGAAGGAACAAATACCTAGAAATGTTGTTAGCTGTTGCAGAGAAGTTCAAGAGAAATCCTTACAGGCAAGTGCACTCAGCCACATTTATTGGATTCTATTCTTCTACAGAAGTCTTGTCACGTGTAATACAATCACGTGGGTTTAGATGTACTCAGATTTGGAGATAACATGAGACTTTGTCAATTTTACAGCTTTGTTTGGGTGGGTGCTGGTAAGCAACCAGATCTTGAAAAGCACGTTGGCGTTGGTGGTTATGGATATCCCGCCATGGTAGCTTTGAATGTTAAAAAAGGAGTATATGCACCTCTTAAGAGTGCATTCCAGCTTCAGCCGATAATGTAAGTAGTTTTCTCCATATGATCTGAGATCCAATGTTTTTTCGGGATTGAAACATGAAATTATTCATTGTGCATATACAGAGACTTCGTGAAAGAAGCTGGACTAGGTGGAAAAGGTAATCTTCCATTAGCTGCTACTCCTTCAATTGTAAAGAGTGAACCTTGGGATGGAAAAGATGGAGAAATCATCGAAGAAGACGAGTTCTCCCTTGAAGAGCTTATGGGCGATGACACACCTAACAAGGACGAGTTATAATTCTTCTACCCTCTTATATAGAGGATCATGATAAGCTAGATAGAAACAGTTTTGAGGAACAAGCCTTGTATTACTGTGTTATATGTTATTTATCATCAGATTGACATCCCCCCAATTCAAAAGATTTCCTTTGTTCCCTGGAACTTTACTTGGATTATTACTCTTGGGAATATGCATAACGCACCTTTTTCTTCTATTGTTGGCTTGTTTGTGACAGTTTTAGAACATAATATCTATTGCAGACTACAGCACTATATATTCCACACATTGATTGTCATTTAAATTAGTGTGTTCAATACGAAGGAAAATATTTTCTTGGAAAATATGGGATTTTTACTTATTTTCTTGTTTGGTACATAAGAAAAAATGATTATTCTAAAAGTATTTCTATATAATTTAGACAAATATTATGGGTAGGTGTGGCCGGGGTAGGGGTGAGACATGTAAGTACTGAGGGATGAGGCTCCGACTGGGGGAGGAGTGAGACATGTGAGCACTGAGGGATGAGGCTCCGGGGTGGGGTGAAGATGAGGTGGTTGTAGGGGTGGGGAGGACAAAATCAACGTGGAAAGTTAAGAGTTACTTGTTTTTCTTATTTTCATTAGATTATTTTCTTCTTTTGCAAGAAACTTGTTATTCCGGAGAAAATGTTTGTAAAAATTTTTAGGCAAAATGGTTCGATGGACCCTTGTACTATGTCAGTTTTGTAAGTTGGACACTTGTACTCATATGTTTGTCATCTGGATCCCTGAACCCACTAAAAAATAATATTTCAAACCCTTTGACCGTTGACTAGGTCTATGTGGCATTAAAAATGCTGACTTGGATGAGACGCGTGTATGAGCGAGTGAAACACATTTTTCAGCTTTTTAAATTTTAAAAATATTTTTAAAAATTTAAAAAATAATATTTTTTAAAAATTCAACATTTTTCAGCTTTTTAAATTTAAAAATATTTTTAAAAATTTAAAAATAATATTTAAAAAAAAACAAAAAAAACGCCCTCCCCTTCCCCTAACCCCGTCCAGCACCCCACCCCCTCCCCCACCCCATCCACCAATCCCCCACCGTCCCCCAACCCATCCACCAGTCCACCATCGTTCCCCACCCCATCCAGCACCCTCCCCTTCCCCCACTCCGTTCCCCCACCCTCTTCTCATCCCCCCACCCCGTCTTCCACCCTCCCCCAAGCAACACAACCACCACCACACCAACGTTCCGCCCTTCCCCCTCCCCACTGCAACATTACAAGACCCCATCAAGGCCCCCAGCATTACAAAACCCAATTACAAAATTCCATTACAAAAAATTTTCTCCTCTAAATCCATTAGCAGCTTTGGTCAATTTTTGTGTTAAATTTCAACTTTTGGGTAAGATTTGGTCAACACACCATGAAATTAATTCAAACCAAACATCATGGAATCAATTAAAAAAAAAAACTCAAATTTCAATTGCATTCCAATTTTACCATGGAATCATCTGCTAACAAAAAAATTTAAAATTTCACACCAAATAACTAAAACAATCAATATATAAAATGGGTATTATGAAACTGGAATTCATATGATTTTTTTTTTATAAAATCTAATAATTTTAATTGTTTTTTTTTATTTATTGGAAGAAAAGAAGAAGGACTAGAGAGAGTAAGAAAACAAGAAGAAGAAAGAGAGAGAGGGAGAATAAGAAACTCGGAAAGAGAAAGATAAGGGGAAGAGAGAGGGGAAAAGTGGAGGGCGCGGGGGGAGGGGGAGGGGGAGGGAAGGGATTGTTTTTTAATTAATTAATTAATTAATTAATTTTAATATTTAATATTTTTTATATATAAAAAATGACGTGGAAGATGACATGGCAGCTGATGTGGGGCGAGTGTATTACACTCACCGAAAAAGTATTTAAAATATTATTTTTTAGTGGGTTCAAGGGTCCAGATGACAAACATGTAAGTAGAAGTGTCCAACTTACAAAATCGAAGTAGTACAAGGATCCATCGAACCATTTTACCAAAATTTTACATGAGAAAATTGGAATGCAATCACTCTGGAGAATTGGATTAAATTTGACTTCTATTATTACTTTATGAAATTATTTTATATCAAGGGTAAGAAGGGAAGATTATAATAAAACTTTGTATTTTGAATTAGACAAGTAATATGAAAGGGAGGAAGTATTGTATTATGACATATTTCCTCCATATCAATTTATGTGAAGGTGCTTGACCGGGCATGAAATTTAAAAGTAAAATGGAATTTTATGAAATTTGAATCTAAATATAATTAAATAAACATTACATTATGGTAAAATCTATTCTCTTCTATATAAGTATTCAACTTTCAAAATTACTAGTAAAATGAGCATCTTTGTCCTTAATTTTCTTATGCCGAGTTAAATATTATTTTTGTACTTTTCATTTTGTGTTGATTATTTTTTTTATAATTATGATAAAGGTAACTTACATTTTATAATTAAATAAATATTACATAATGATAAAAATTTATTTTAATTTCTACATAAATATTCAACTCCAAGATTAGTACGTTGCTCTCATAAAGGCTCTATTAATACATTACCAAGAACTAAATGAGCACCTTTGTCATTGATTTTTTATGTCGAGCTAGATATATATTTGCACTTTTCTTTTTGTGATGATTATATTTTTTTTTATAATTATAATTTATAATAAAATTAACTTACATTTTATAAAAATAATATATATGAAGAATAATTTATAAAAACTATACATCAAAATTAAGATGTAAAATTAATATTATAAAGATATTACATAAACAATAACAAGGTATATTAGAGGACTTAGTTAAAAACATAAAATTTATAATATATTAAATTAAATGTGTTATATAATTAAAAAATAATAAAATATTAATAAAAGTAATGATGTTGATGAATTTGGTGTAATACTATTCACACGCTAATAATGTGAAAATTGGTGTTGGCATAGGATTGGAATTTATTTTTTTACATCAAAATAGGATTTGGTGTTGGGTTGGAGATGATCTAAGGTGGCTGAATGTCACGAGCCGAGTCGAGGCCCTGGTCGCGACGGGCGTCCCGGACCACGAAGGCCTGAGAGACCCCTTAGCATACTATCATAAGCATAATCCATACATAAATCAAAGTGTGAAAGATATAATAATATTCAATGAAAACTTATAATAAAAAATGTATCAACGAAACTGTGACAATACAATACTCAAATTCTGTCTACGAAGCTTCTAATGAAAACTAACTATCTAGGCCGGGACAAAGTCCTCGGCTGAGCCATATACTGAGAGACTCGACACAAGAGTAAATATCGTCCGATGTAAGGGAGGCTCACCAAATTCTGGAAGTCTGGGAATAATCTGCTACTGAGCTGGATCCCGGGACTTAGCCTCGGAACCTGTAGATAGGGGTCAATACTCGAAAATACTGGTATGTAGAACTAGCCAAAAATAACATATACTTCGTATAACATAATTGAGAGCATTTTAAAAATAATTTAGCATAATGCAAATATAAAAACACATGGGCATAATTTAAAAGCTTCAATTAATGCTTGTAAAACATTTCTTGTGAATCAAGAACTCAACTCTTCACTTTAGTTCTGAGCTAGATGGTACCTCCTTCAAAACATGAATACCCACGGGCTATATGGATCCGCCATTAACTCGTCGGCCAAGTCCCCAATTCGAGTTTGCCACAAAGATTGAAGTATTATGAAAAAGGTATGTCCAACTTGCCGACATACAATGTAATCCCACTTGCCGAATAACATATAAAACTCGTATCGATAAAATACGGTTTTGGGCTATGAGTTATCTGAACTCAAGCCTTCTTCAGATAACTAACTAGCTCTCTTTAAGCCCAATTTTAGTCCTTTAAAATCACATTTCATGCTCTTAAAATATTTATCTCTTTCATGTTAAGGGCATCTCGTGATAGGTATCGTTTTACCTAGACTTGTAAGCCATGTAATGTTATGTCATAATCATATCCCCTTTCATTCAAAAATCATGTGGATGACCACCCACAAGATTCAATCATCACACAAGAGAGTTCTTATTTCAAAACACATGAAAAAATTAGCAAAACACCCTTTTTTCAATACTTTATCATGTGGCGGACAATCCTTTTACAAAACACATGCAATTCTTTCAATTATCAGGATAAACAATTATAAACAACAGAAATACCCTCTCATTGTATCATAAACAATGTCAACCCTTAATGACAATAAAGACTTTACTCTCAAGCTTGTAATTCATGCATTTGAACAAACCACAACACATTAAGACAATGAATTTTAAAATAAGAGAGGAAATTTTGTAAATCATGCTCTCATATAACTTCTCAAACTCATATCATCCATACACGCAAACACAATTCAAGTTTAGGAAAACCCCTATAGTTTAAACGAGGTTTCATCATAAAATGGGGTTCCCAATGCATGCTCTTTAACAATTTCAAAACTCATAATACGTAGATACATATATTCTTGAAGGCTTGTAAAAATGTTAAATCTTACGCCCATGAGATTTAGGATAGTCCCACATATCTTGAATCGACGAAAACATAAGGAAATTTGACCCTTGAAGCTAAAGATCCTCAAACCCTAGGTGGTTTCTCCTCTCTTTCTTAAGGAAAGATGATTTGGGGATTTGAGAAGTGAAATAACATATGTTAAGATCCTAATTTCGTCCATATATGATTAGAAATAGTTGTAGGATGTGAAAAGACCCTAATACCCTTAAAATAGAATAAAACAGAGTATTTTTTTAAGCTTGACAGTGCATGACCATAGCCAACCTTAGGGTTGGTGGAGCATAGCCAAAGCCAACCTCAAGTTTGGCGGCGCACAACCCAAAGACAACCCATTCCAGTAGCATTTGGCAATTTCTTTGCGGCGCGGGCCTAACGCGGACCCTGGACAATGTCCCACTCAAACACTCATAACTTTTGATCACAAACTCGGATTGACGAAAGGTCGGTAGAGTTGAGAAAAATACTCAAAAGTATTTAATTTGATATATTATAGGCCACATAACTCCTCATATTCTAGGATTAATGGTCGCTGGAATTTGATCCAAGAAAAATCATCGATTAAAACTCACCCGGTAAGAAAGTGCTCAACTTAACTTTGAGCTAGGAGACTTTTATGACGTATACTCATCCCCAAAGATGTTGTCACACTAAAGAATTGTTATTCACACTTATTTTCAACTAAAAATCATTGAATTCAAGTCTATATACATCGAAAAGATGATTCAACTTTATCTCCAAAAAATAGAGTGTTACATTATCTTTCCCTTGGAATCATCCATCCTCGAATGATGGGTAGGAACTTGTTAAAACTCTAAAAGTATGGAATGAAGAACGTAACTTCACATTTGATATTTTTACTTAACAAAATATACAAAGGCATCAAAAGCTTCATGATAATCCCTAGTGAATCGTGTAAGCATGAAGCGTGAGATAATAGGAATTGACATATAGATCAACTTGCGCATGCGTTCTATGGATCATAATAATCACATTATAAGGCATGAGTTTATGTAGTGATCATAGGTCTTGATTTACATTGATACTCGACATGAAATAAGGTTTTGCGTGAGATAAGAATACATGCATTATCTACCTTACAAGATATAACGAATAGACCTTAAACTTAGAGATACTACTCGTCTATGCCCCAACCAATAAATAACATACTTCATCATTTCCAACTTATAATTCTCCCATAACACACCTAACCACTAGAGTTTGAGTCCCACCATATAGTACTTCCATGTTGAAGTCTAACTCGGAGTTAAAATATGCTAACTTAAGCTACGGGACCCTGTACTCTACATCCCATTAAGAATATCACTTCACTTTATCACTATAATCCAACAACCTCAGGTCTTAATTCAAGGAGTGCTAACCACATAGCACATTGGTTTGTATTTCATCAATCAAAATATTCAGGCATATCTTTACTACACCCACTTTATGGATCTCCCCACTAAAAATCAACAACTTTACTCACTTTCACAAAGATTTTCATCACATATCCACTTCCTAATTATTTCACATAACGTAAGCTCATCTCCCTCCTCCCTCTTCATCTATAATCTTAGATCAAGGTAGTCACCCAAATTTTAAAACAATATGACATATCCACTCTCTTATCTAAAACATTATTACGCCTCCATAACCACTAACATACTAACATAAGAAGGTTCATTAAGGGACTAGAGCACAAACATCAAGAATAAAAGTAACACCATTTAATTATACCCATATTTGTTGGTCTACTCAAGACGGGGCATGAGATGTCAGATATGATGCAATAGGCACAAAGTGCTTCATATATCAAATGTCTAGATCATAGAAAGAGAGTTGTTTGGATGCAAACATACACAACATGAGTTATTAGAAATAGGAACATTAAGAAAAACGTGAGCATATATCATGAGCTATATAGCATAAAGGCGAAATTAATGTAATCAACGACTAAGACAAAAATTGCCACTTGAAGCGATTGCTCCTTATTTAAAGAACTAAAATTGGCCATGAGTTTGCATAATCTTTATCACTCTGGCTAATTCTGACATAAAATAAATTGGTAATATATAGAAAACATAGTTCCTTAGAACTAAGCATGATATGAGACATGGATTTGTGGGTCATGAGCATCATAACATAGAACTTGAAGACTTGAAATATTGAATTATTGAGGGACATTATTAATTCTAGTTTGGAGGTTGGAACATGGACATAAGTGCACAGAGAACTCGAACCTTAGTCATAGGCATGATTTGAATACATAAGACATTAGTAGAATATCCTTTTAAATTGAAGTAGGAGGAGTTTACTAGAATAGGAATAGATTAATCATGAATCTTCCCGGAAACTTGCCACTGAGAGAAAATTTGGGAACTACCTTAATTCATCATCTCCCCCTTAGATCAAAGTCACAGTCCTAGACTTGAGGACATATCCTCTTATTAAATCTATAGTCATAACTCTCAACATAAAAAGGGGTATCACCATACACATAAATGCTAAACTCTCCCTGATAAACTATACTCTGAAGGCATTGCTTTTCGAAAATGCTACTCTTAACTTTCGCTAGCCTTTATAGCCATCACCTCATAACTCACACTCTCATGAGCATACACATCCAAACTCCTTATTACATAACAATACATTCTCCGCTACTTAACATACTCACATTAAACCTCTAATCACACACCCTTAAAACTTAACAAAGTTTTTAATACTAGACCAAGAGCTCATATCATCTATCCATATTTCCCCCAATTCAGCTCTAAAGAAGACCATATAGTAGCTCTCTAGGCTTCTCCATACTAAAGATTTAAGAACATGAACTGGGTAAATAGGACACTTATACACATAAAACCTTATCTAACCATATGCTACCTGGGGTTCGACTTATTCTTATATACCTAACACTCTTACCCACTTAATGACACAACCACAATTAATCATTTTAACACTAGTCCTTATGTATATATATACCATAATTATTTACTTTTTTTTCCACGAGTTGTCAACCTAGGCTATTTCACACATCACATCAAGCCTGCTAATTCATTCCAAGAAAACATGCATCGTTAGTCTTAAGCTATTATTCTTACCACCACAATCCACATCTAAAGTTTAAAACTATTGTCTAACACTAATCATGTACCACCAGTGAAGCATGCCACATATTATACTAGACCATCAAATGGAAAAATCAACCCAAATTCCTCATTTCACCTAACTACATCCTACAAGTTCATTCTCTCAACATCATTACTACCACGTCTTAAAATATACCACATACCTTCTCATAAGCAGTACTAGTTTACAACTACTATAGAAAAGGAAATCAAGGGGGTAAAGTCACATAATGAGGGTTGTTGATTTTAATCTTATAATATAATCCATTACGATCTTATCAACATATTTTACTTTCTCACATTAAATCTACTTACCCATGCATACATTCCTACTATCTTCAAATTCCATATACACCAATGAGTCTCTACCCATAACTTATTAACTAATCTATCCTTTTTCATTCACACCCTATAAATGATTTCTACAACTACCATAACTATCCATTTTGAGCTCCTTTCCTATTTAAATAAGTAATAATCATAGCTTATCACTCCCTCCATGGGCTACCACCCGGTCTACTAACCTTGTTATAATATTAGCCAATTACCATGAAAGGGCACACCATCCTCTACTTAAAGATTACACAACTACATCTACCTTCTTCATCTAAGAGTTACCCTCACTTCTAATTTTTAAACTTATGGCTTCATAGCACTAACTTTGGAACCATCTTACTACTCATAGGTTATGATACCTTATCACATACTACTACTTGGGTGAAAATACTATTCCAACATCCTGACATGTATCATTACCCTTAAGATAACATCTACAACCAGGATTTTGAAAGGGACTGAATACATTTCATACCTCAGGCTGAAACATATGATTGATATAGATAGGGGTATAAGCGTAAATCAACACACTTTGAAACACTAGTGGACCTCTCTCAAGTGTTTGTGTAATTTCATAACCTTTTGTGACTCAATTAGAAAGGACCAAATCATTTAGACTAAGCTTTTGTACTTAAATTGTCTTGACAACGAGACATAGCTAATAAAATTAGAGTAAAGAAGGAATTTAGATAACATCAATATGGACATCACAATGGCACGATCTAGAGTATGAAAGAATGAGAAACATCTCCTAAATTCCTCGTAGCTTCCTACTTATAAGTGTGGCATGCAACACACCCATAAAAATGACTCTACTCGACACGACTTTGTAGAAACCCTGGGACTCAGAACCATACACTGATACCAAGATTGTCACGACCCGAGCTGAGGCCTTGGCTGTGATGAGCATCTAGAAGTACGAAGGCCCGAGAGACCCCTCAATATACTATCATAAGCATAATCCATACATAAATTAAAGTATGGAAGATATAATAATATTCAATGAAAACTATAATCCAAAATGTGTCAACGAAAATATGATAATGCAATACTCAAATTCCATCTATAAAGCCTATGATGAAAACTAACTATCTAGGCCGGTTCAAAGCCCCCGGCTGGGCCATATTCTGAGAGACTCGACATATGAGTAAATTCCTTTCGATGTAAGTAAGTCTCACCAAATTTTGTAAGTATGGGAACAATCTACTACTGAGCGGAACCCCGAGATTGAGCCTCTGAACCTGTAGATAGGGGGTCAATACTCGAAAGTACTGATATGTAGAACTAGCCAAAAATAACATATACTTCATATAACATAATTGAGAGCATTTTGAAAATAATTTAGCATGATGCAAATATAAAAACACACGGGCATAATTTAAAAAGCTTGAATTCATGCTTGTAAAACATTTATTGTAAATCATTAACTCAACTCTTCACTTTAGTTTTGATCTAGATGGTACATCCTACAAAATATGAATACCCACGGGCTATATGGGTCCGCCATTAACTCGTCAGCCAAGCCCCCAATCCGAGTTTGGCACAAGGATTGAAGTATCATGAAAAAGGTATGCCCAACTTGCCGACATACCATGTTATCCCCCTTGCCGAGTAATATATAAAACCCGTATCGACAAAATACAATTTCTGGCAATGAGTTATTTGAACTCAAGTCTTATTCAGACAACCAATTAGATTTCTTTAAGCCCAATTTTAGTCCTTTAAAACCATGTTTCATTCTCTTAAAACATTTATCTCTTTCATGTTAAGGGCATCTCGTGATAGGTATCGTCATAACTAGACTTGCAAGCCATATCATGTCATGTCATAATCATAGCCTCTTTCATTCCAAAATCATATAGATGGCCACCCAAAAGAAATAAACATCACACAAAAGAGTTCTTCTTTCAAAACACATGAAAACATTTGCAAAATACTCTCTTTTTAATACTTTTTTATTTGGCGACCAATTCTTTCCAAAACACATATAATTCTTTCAATTAACAGGATAAACAATTATAAACAAGATAAATACCCTCTCATCGTATCATAAACAATGTCAACCCATAATGACAATAAAGACTTTACTCTCAAGCTTGTAATTCATGCATTTGAACAACCCACAACACATTAAGACAATGAATTTCAAAATAAGAGAGGGAATTTCGTAAATCATGTACTCCTATAACTTCCCAAACTCATAGCATCCATACACACGAACATAATTCAAGTTTAGGAAACCCCCTCATAGTTTAAATGATATTTCACCATAAAATGGGGTTCCCAATGCATGCTCTTTAACAATTTCCAAACTCATAATACGTACATACATATATACTCTAAGGCTTGTAAAATCCTTAAATCTTACGTCCATAAGATTTAGGATAGTCCCGCATACCTTGAATCGATGAAAACTTTAGGAAATTTGACCCTTGAAGCTAAAAATCCTCAAACCCTTGGTGGTTTCTCCTCTCTTGCTTAAGGGAAGATGATTTGGGAATTTGAGAAGTGAAATAACATATGTTAAGACCCTAATTTCGTCCATATATGATTAAGAATAGTTATAGAATATGAAAAGACCCTAACACCCTTAAAATAGAATAAAATAGAGCACTTTTGACGTTTGGCTATTGCTTGGCGACGCATGGACAAAGCCAACCTCAGGATTGGTGGTGCACAGCTAAATCCAACCTCACGATTGGTAGCGTAAAGCCTAAATACAACCCATTCTAGTGGCATTTGGTGATTCCTTTGTGGCGCAGGCCTAACGCGGACCCTGGACAGCGTCCTACTCAAACACTCATAACTTTTGACTTCGAACTCGGATTGACGAACCATTGGTGAAGTTGAAAAAAATACTCAAAAGTATTTAATTTAATATATTATGGGCCACATAACTCCTCATATTCTAGGAGTAACGGTCGTTTAAAGTTGACCCAAGAAAAATCATCGACTAAAACTCAACTGGTAAGAAAGTGCTCAACTTAACTTTGAGCTAGGATACTTTTATGACATATACTCATCTTCAAAGATATTCTCACACTAAATCATTGTTATTCACACTTATTTTCAACTAGAAACCATTTGATTTGGGTCTATATACATCAAAAAGACGATTCAACTTTAGCCCGAAAAGATGGGGTGTTACATTGGACTTGCCTTCTACAAAGCAGACCTATATTAATTTTAATGTGTTATATAATGTGGATGTCATGTGACATATATATGTGTAAAATTTCATTAATTAGATAATAGTTAGTAGTCAAATTGAATTTGAGCACCAAGAGTTACTTATCCAAGTTGGATTTGAAGACCAAAGTTACTTGTTCAATTTAGATTTTAATATCTAAGATAGTTGGCCAAATTGTCAACTTGATGTCAAGATTAACAAAATTAGAGAGTAAGTTTAGTGGTCTATAAATAACCATACTTTTTTATATTGTTATAGATATATGAAAGTAGTAAAACAAAAGTACTACTAAAATTACCTAAAGTTCTCTCCTTTCTTTAAGTTTGGTATTGACATTTTATCTTTATTTCATAACATAATATTTTTTTTATTGTTGTTTTTGTGGTTGTTATGTGACCACATGTTTTATCTTTTTAGAGAAGATCTTTTGGTCATCCTTTGTATGTTTTAATTTGGGAAAAAGGATCAAATTCACCCTCTACTTTAAAAAATTGGCTAAATATATCCTCGTCATACTTGGAGGCTAAATTTACCCTCGTTGTCATACTTTGGGGCTAAATTTACTCAACTTTCAAAAATTAGCTAAATATACCCTTTGACATACTTTGGGGCTAAATTTATCCTTGATTTCATACTTTGGGGCCATGTTTACCCTTATTGTTAAGAAACTTTTCACTTGTACCCTTCCTTTTATTGAAAATCCCAAATCAACATTAAATTGCCTAATTTTTAAAAATAAATTACACCATAAGACGAAAAGAATAAAGACAGATATTGAGTAAGCAGAATAGGAAAGGCCCCTGAAGAAGCTGATATAGAGAGTCATCCGATTCGGTCTCTTCTAAGTGGTCCATTGGGGTAAAGCACGGGAGCAGCAATCCAGTAGAAGAACGAGGAGAGAAAGGGAGTGAAGTGCCTTCTTTTGGACCTTCGGACTGTTGGGAGGGGCATCGTCATTGTCGGTTCTGACTCAACCGTGCTATGGGAAGGTTTCGGGTGCTAGTCACCCGATCTAATCCACAAAAAATTCACAAACAAAAATACCCTTCCCTAGTTCTGTTGGTAGAATTTTTTCAACGAACAAAGATACTTTTCTTCCAACGTGCAACGCTGATAGGTTGATTACAAATGAACAAAATATGAAACGTAATGGGATAACGTAGAAGAATGGAACTAGATAAAATGTCTATTACAAACACTGGTCTTGTTAGATTATGTTCAAATTTTAAAATTTGGTATGCAATTCTATGTGCATCTAGATTCTAGAACTAGTGAATAGATTTTCTGAGCAAATGACATGATGAAAAAAATTGTATAGATCTAAATTGCATATAAAAATATATGAATGAAGAGATGTCACGATTGACACATAAGGAGACCTCTTAACTCAATTGAGAAATATCCAATGGGCCTAATCTATTGCATTTGTCTGTCAAGTGCCATTTTTCATGAGCTTTGCACTGATACAAATCTATGAATTGAAAGAAGGATATTTTTTTTTGTTTGCACTAATGTAGATCAATTTTTCATGAGCTATGCACTGATAAATATCCAGTGACTTAAATCTTGTTTGAAAAATTTGACCAACAGAACTGAAAGGGGTATATTTATTTGTATTTTTTTGTGGCTTGAGTCGGATCGAACACGTTAGATTAAGGTGTATTTTATTTTTTTAAAATGGGGCATTTAACGTTGATTTGAGCCTTTTCAATTAAGAAAGGGTATATATGACAAGTTTCTTAACAAATTCTTCGAAAAACATTATGGGTTCTTAAATGATCCTTTAAATAGTGATGGTAATATTTGACACTGATGGGCATGATATGAAAGGTCATTGTGTACGTGATTGTCGTGCGACCTAATTTGGTATAAGTTTTATATCCTCCATCAAAATAAGGAAATATAAAGTGATGGTGTACTTGATCTTTCAAAGTTATGTTGAGGTTTGTCATATAAATATAATAAATTTCATGGCATGAGAATGAGCTTCTAATGAAAATTTATGAAGCATGTACATATGATATATCGACTTGAAAAATTTAATGAAATATGTGAAATTTGTGATTTAACTATTTTACCCCTTCTCGTAGTTGCATTATAATATTTCTGGGGTGTGGGGATATTTTATATGATTTTCGATGCATTTTGGCACCATTTATGTGATATTGTGGTTTTTTATGGCTTCGAGAACCTTATTTTAGACTTATGTGGATATCTTTTGATTTGTCCGATGAATGACTGAATGGACTGTTCCAGAAGATCCAAAATATTGATTTTAGGTTGGTTAGACATTTGGTTTGAGTTCCGGCGCACCCGAACTCATTCGACCTATTGATCGGAAAACTGAAAAATTAAAAATATGGGTATGGGACCCATATTTGATTAAAATGATCTCGGATAGAAAATACAACTTTGCTAACAGATCCAAAATATTTATTTTAGGGTGGTAACATATTTGGTGTTGTTTTACGGCTTTTAAATCTCATTTTGATCTTTGATTTGAAAAATTGTGATTTCGGGTTTTGGGGTCAACTTTTTGAAACAATATTTTTTCAAAAATATGATATCACAATTGAGTCCAGAGCGTCAAATTTAGTGTGATTCCATAGTTAGTTTGCATATATCGAACGAATCTCGGACACCTCGTTGAATTTCGGGTTGCACTCAAGAAAAAAAACTTCACCAGTCCCTTTTAAAAAAACAACTTTTTATTGTCCATTTTGTCCATTCTTTCACCTTGCCTCTTAAGAGTTAAACTCTGAAATAGTGTCAGAGCTTAAAAGTGAAGCTTGTGGGAGTTTGGGAAGCTAGATTAACATTTATTTCTTGATTCTATTACGGATTAGTATTTAGAGACAAATATTTTCTGTTGTGGTTATATTCTGATGTATTTGACTTAGGGATTGTATTAGTAGTTCTTATACTGTTGACAACAGGTTTTGAGAGTTATGGCTGCATGTGTTGATTTTATTCTTTCTGTTTTTATTATATCTATGTGGTTCAACTTCGTTCTAGAAGCCTTACTTTGGGGGCAGTTTTGTCTTTTTCCCTTGTGTATCAGTTTGGGTGAGAGACTTACTTGTCAAGATTCGCCGCGAAAAGTGCCATCATGACCTATCGATTTTTGGATCGTGACATATGATTATAATTCATTCCTTGAAGAGAATGAGACTTGCGATAAACATCATTGACGCTCAACCATTCTTAAAATGAATGTGTCAAGATATGATAAAAATTATGAATACGGACATGCTCATGCATGGTTGGATAAATATCACATCTCACCTTTACGGGAGGTTTGAGAAAAATAAAGAAAATTTTATTTTGCCATAAACGGTTATTGATCGTGTACTTGTAGTATGCCATAAATATTTTGATATGTTTATCATGGATTACCAAAGGGTAAAATCAAGAAACAAATCTTACCTATATAATGTTTTAAAATTATGACCGTACTTATACGATTTTCTCCTTGAAGGAGATGTTCATCATATGAATGGTGTGTGAAATATGTGGTAGTGCACACAATTAATTGAGAACTCCAAAAGAGTCTAAGTGTTACTATCTGGAGGAATGAAATTATTCATAATATTGAGATTGTAATAAGTCTCAAAAGAAACTTAATTTCAAAGACATCAGCCAAAAAATAAACTATATTGAGACTATAAATAATGAAAAGATGTTATATCTTCATATTACTACAACCAAAGTAGGTTATAAATATTTATGTAAAAGGTTACTCACTCCTTTTTTCCTATTTGTAATACACAAATATGAGCATGATGACAGAATCACAAGCAATAATATATTAAAAATTTACTAAAATAAATATCAGTTGGCATGATAGTTAACCATCCTAGTTCATATGTGATGCAAAAATAATTGAGAATTTATGTGGTTATATATTGAAGAAATAGAAAGTTCTTCACGAATTTTCTTGTGCTGCTTGTTCTCATAATGAATTGATCATTGTACCAGCTAAGGTTGGGATTGTATTCCCTAAAATTTTGGAACATATAAAAAGGTGAATATGAGCCCATTTTCCTTCCACGTGGATCCATTTTTATCATATAATTTAATAGATACATCTATAAAATGGTTACATGTGCCTTTATATTAACTTGCAATTTAATTTTTGCAAAGTTGTTTGCTCAAATTGTTAAAAAAAAGAGCACAAAATTATGTTGATAATGCTGGTTGGTTTAGCAGAAATTGTATGCCTCCTATTCTAGCTAAATCATTGATTATGAGAATAAATCTCCCAAAAGAAATTTGGTTTGAGATGTGTCATTTAAAATATAAAAGCATTCACATGCATGAAGCCAACAAGGCTGCCCCATCACTATTGGTTCAAGGTCAAAAATCAAATAATTTTTATCTAAAATTTTTAGATGTGCGATATATGATTCAATTGCACCATAACAATGCACAAATATGAATCTCAAGATAAGGTTGGGGGTAAATGTTAGATTTTTTAATATTAGGAGGAGAGTTGATTAACAGTTAAAGATTATGTATGAAATAAATTATCTAGATCCTCATAAGAAATATATATGTGAACTTGAAGTTTGAGAGATAATTCATTTGTAAGATATTGCAAACTAATTTGTCAGATGTGTTTGCTGACTCTATATGATAATTCAACCGTAAATGCTTCAATAGAAAGTCCATAAAAGGATAGAGTCTATGATACTCCTGAATCGTGATAAATCAATTCCAAAGGTAAAACTCCTTGAAGAAAGAGAGGAGCAAATGATCAAGATGATCATGATAATGAGGCAAATGCATTGAAAACGCACTGACATAACACTTCATACAACCTTGACAAATGTTCAGGTACATAAATAGTATTGAATATAAGAGATCTTCATAAGTTATGTCTTATGATATCAAAAAATCACCGATGATATCTTTTCTATAATATAACGCTCAATATTATAAATCGTATTGAGGATCTTGCATATAAATCCGTCAAAAAATTATGGACAGATAAATTATCGGCCAAATAAAAGTATATAATTCAAGTAGTTTGTTGCACTTAAAAAATGAATAGTTGGACGTATAATCCAAAGACCAGAGGTATAATGTCAGTGGGGTACAAATGATTTACTAGGCAAAAAGTAAAATTCGTAAGATATAAAGTATGACTTGTGTCTTAAAGTATAAAAGTTTCACAAAGTTTCTGGTAGTATTGTTGGAAAATTGTTCTCCTGCGATGGATGAAATAAGGTTTGTTTCAGTCTGACAATATTGAAAAGCTTGAATATGTATAAACGAATTATTATCATAGATAAAGGTTATACAAAAATCTTTAAAGGATTTAAAATGTTATAAAGTGATTCCATTAAATACCCCAATGATTATAAATATCACTTAACTTAAAAAAAGATCAATTTTGATCTCATGAAAATGATTAGTAATGACCATATTTTAGTACATTTGGTGCACTTATGAATTACGAAGCATCATTTATAAGAGTAAAGCAATGTTTTAATCGATGTGAGTATAATATGCACTGTACTCTTTTTTCCTTAGCCGAGGTTTTATCCCACAAGATTTTCCTGATAAAAATTTTAATGAGACAGCTAACAATGCGTATTACTGGATGTGTACTTAAGAGTGTTTGACAAATGAAATATTTTTCCATCAATTCATACATTGAAAAGGCACTTATATGATCCACATTAAATCAATTTCAGAACGGCTATTTACTTATATATGGAGATACAACTACATCATGATGTCCGATGAAGTATACAACAACTGTCACTTCTTCAAATCCTGCTAAGATAATTGTTATTTGTGAAGCAAGCAAAAAATATGTGTGGTTGAGATCCATGGTATATCTCATCCGAGAAAATTGTGGTCTGAAATATGATAAAGTACCTATGATTTTATATGAAGAAAATGCATCATGCATAGCGCAACTAAGAGGAGGATTCAAAAAAAGAAGATAAAACGAAGCATATTTTGCCAAAAAATTTCTACACACACGAGCTTTAGAAAAATGGTGATATTAACGTGCGACATATTCATTCAAGTGATAATATTGTTGATTAATTCACTAAGTCTCTACCAAATGAAACTTTTAAGAAAATGGTGCACAAAATTAGAATGCGAAGATTCAAGTCATTAAATTAAAATTTTCATCAGGGGAAGTAAAATAGGCGTTGTACTTTTTTTTTTCTTAATCAGGATTTTGTCCCAATTAGATTTTTCTGATAAGATTTTTAATGAGGCAACACTAAAGGCGTATTACAAGATGTGTGTACTCTTTTTTCTTCACTAGGCTTTTTCCAATTAAGTTTTTCTAGTAAGATTTTAATGAGACACATTATTTATTAATGGACATCCAAGGGGGAGTGTTAAATAATATGAAAGTCATGTGATATATATATGTATGAAATGACATTAATTAGAGATAATAGTTAGTAATC
Organism: Capsicum pubescens; assembly: GCA_030864215.1. NCBI lineage: Eukaryota > Viridiplantae > Streptophyta > Magnoliopsida > Solanales > Solanaceae > Capsicum > Capsicum pubescens. The sequence continues at coordinate 268,508,783 of CM061544.1, read as the reverse complement.
AAATTGAATTTGAACACCAAGAGTTACTTATTCAAGTTGGATTTGTAGACCAAAGTTACTTGTTCAATTTAGATTTGAATACTTAAGATAGTTGGCCAAATTGCCAACTTGATGTCAAGCTTAACAACCTTAGGGATTAAGTTTGGTGGTCTATAAATAGCCACCCTTTTGTAAATTTTATACATATATGAAAGTAGTAAAACAAAATTTCCTAAAGTTCTCTCCTTTATTTAAGTTTGATATTAACATTTTATCTTTATTTCATAGCATAATATTTTTTTTTGATGTTATTGTTGTTTTTGTTGTTGTTATGTGACCACATGTTTTATTTTTGAGAGAAGTTCTTTTGGTAATCCTTTGTATGTTTTCATTTGGGGAAAAGGATCAAATTCATCCCTCTACTTTGAAAAATTGGCTAAATATATCCTCATCGTACTTGAGGGATGAATTTACGCTCGTTGTCATACTTTGGGTCCAAATTTATCCTTTATCTTTGAAAATTAGCTAAATATACCCTTCATCATACTTTGGGGCTAATTATCCTCGATTTCATACTTTGGGACCATATTTGCCCTCATCGTTAAGAAACTTTTCACTTGTAACCTTCCTTTAACAGAAAATCCCAAATCAATCTTAAATTGCCTAATTTTTAAAAATAAATCACACCATAACCTAATCCGCATGATTCAATCCACAAAAAATACACGAAGAAATATACCATTCCTCAGTTCTATTGGTCAATTTTTGTTAACGAACAAAAATACTTCTCTTCCAACGTGCAACATTGATAGGTTGATTATAAATGAACAAAACATAAAATGGAATGGGATAACATAGAAGAATAAAACTAGAGATTACAGACTTTGTTCTTGTTTGCTTGTGTTCAAATTTTAAAATTTGGTATGCAATTCTATGTGCATCTAGATTCTAGAATCAGTGAATAAATTTTCTGAGCAAATGACATGATAAAATAATTGTATAGACCTAAATTGCATATAAATATATATGAATGAAGAGATGTCATGATTGATACATAATGAGACCTCTTAACTCCATCATCCAGAGAAATATCCAATGGACCTAATCTATTGCATCTGACTGCCAAATGCCATTTTTTATGAGCTTTGCATTTCGTATCTGCACTGATATAGATCAATTTTTTTTATGAGCTATGCAATGAGAAATATCTAGTAATTTAATCTCATTGAAAAAATTTGACCAACAGAACTGAAGGGGGTATATTTATTTGTGTCTTTTTTGTGGCTCGAGTCGAATTGAACGAATTAGATTAAAGTGTATTTTATTTTTAAAAAATAGGCATTTAGTGTTGATTTGGGCTTTTTTAATAAAAAATGGTACATATGAAAAGTTCCTTAATAACGAGGATAAATTTTAGCACAAAGTATGACTTCAAGGGTCAATTTGATTCAAAGTATAATGAATGGTATATTTAGCCATTTTTTCTAAGTAGAAAGATCAATTTAGCCCAGTAAAGCTAACAAGGATGAGATTCTGCAAAATGGACCATATGGGGACCATAAAGATGAGATGCTATAATTCATTCCACTATGGGTGATCCTACCTGGATTGCCAGTTTATTACTGGGCGGAGGAGAATCTTAGTAGAATAGCAAGCTTTATTGGGGAAGCTATATGTGCTGATCGATTAATTACGGAGGTAGAAAGAATCTCATACGCTCGTGTTCTTATTAAGGTTGATATTACCCAAGTACTCCCAGAGGAAATGTATATTGAGAAACAAGATGGCATGATTCATACACAAGCTATAGAGTTTGAATGGGCTCCAGATTTCTACCAAGACTCTATGCACCTAAGGTACACAACAAATAGATGTCCAGATTTAAATGTGGATACGAAACCACAAAAACCTGTACTTAGTCACAAAGCTCAAAAGAGGAAGTTAGTTCCAAAATAACTTCCTAAAATTGAGGTTGCTGGATATACGCAGAAGGATAAAGCTACTCAGGTGAACAAAGAACAAAATATAGTTGATCTAATGTAGAAAGGAAAAGCTGTACTGGTGGAGGAACATGAACCTTTCCCTACCCTGTATCAAGCCTATCAACTGAGTCCAAGGAACATAACAATCGTGCATAATCAACCATTATCAGATACTAAGCCAGGGATGAAGGGGCATCCACCAACATCTAATGACACGGCTAAAGCACCTGACTCTGTAGTACGTAAATGATAGCCAGCTCATGGAATATAAGAGGGCTCAAAAAGCCCTTTAAGCAGAAGGAGCTTAGATCCTTCTTAATACAACATAAAGTAGATATTATTGGCTATTTGGAGACTAAAATACAGGCTACTAATACAAAGAAAATTTAAAATATGTTTGGACAAGAATATAGGGTATTTGCGGATTATACCACTATAGTAAATGGTAGAATATGGGTGTGCTGGAAGTATGGAAATATGGATGTAACTATTTTGGACACCTCTGCACAATTAGTGCACTGTGAAGTTCAAGATAAGAACTCTACTTTTACATGTTGGATGACATTTGTGTACGGTCTTAATACATCCACTGAGAAAATGCACTTATGGGATCACTGGAGACAACTAGAGAGAGGATGCCACAATCCCTGGGTGGTGTTAGGTTATTTTAATGCTATTTTATCTCATGAGGATAAGTTGAATGGTGATCCAGTAATGCCACAAGATCTTACTGATTTTCAGCAGTGTGTAGATGATATTGGAGTGGGCCCTTTACCTAGCAAAGCTCATAGGTATACTTGGTGTAATAAGAGAGATGGACAAGCAAGAATCTACAGTCATATTGACTGGGCACTTGGAAATCCCTCCAGGTTTATGAAGTATAATCACATTGAGGCTAATTTTAAAGACTTTAGGTGCTATGACAATTCACCTATAATGCTTTGTACTGACCAAACTATTCTTCAGGTGAAAAGGCTTTTCAGACTATTAAATGTAGTGATGCAACGAGATAATTTCAAAGAAATGACTAGATCTATATGGCAACAACAGGTTCGAGGCTTAAGATGTTCAATATATGGAAGAAGTTATTAAAAATTTCTAGTCAATCCTAGGAGTTACAAAAGGAAATGACATCTGTGGATATGAGGTTAGACATGTACAGAGCTAGATTGAATGAAATTTAAGAGGAGATGGAAACAAACTTGTTCAACCAATCTCTTATTACTAAAGAGAGACAAATATTAGAGAATTTAGAATACTAGAAGACAATACATGAAAGAGTGGAAGCAAAAATCAAGAGCAACATGGATTCAACATGGGGATAGGAATTCTAAACATTTTTTGCACACCTAAAAACTAGAGAAGCTAGAAACAAGATTTGTTCTATTAATACAGACCAAAGAGTGAAGCTGACAGATCCTCAGCTTATTCAACAAGAATTTGTGCAATTTTTTATAGAATTATTAGGCCAAGCTGCTGAAACATTACCAAGAGTAGACATTACTATTGCTAGGGATGGTCCTTGTTTGAATATAAAACAACAACACCTCCCGAAGCCTGTGACTACAACAGATGTGTTGTTAGAACTTAAAAATTACCTATTGATAAAAGTCTTGGAGAAGATGGGTTCAATGCAGAATTCCTTAAAATCCATTGGGATATTATTGTCTTAGAGGTAATAGAAGGTGTACTATAATTCTTTGAGTCTGGTAAATTATTGAAAGGGGTAAATATCACTACTGTGACTCTGATTCCAAAGGTACAAAATCCTTCCTATGTCAAAGAATACAAACCAATTGCCTATTGCACTGTAATATATTGTAATACCCCGTATTTCCCTGGCTTAGTTTAACTCTCAGTACATGGGTATCTCTATGTAATTTTTCAAAATACTCAAAATTTTTAAGTTTAAGACCTTCCACTGCATATGAAATTCTGTCAACTTTCCAACGACATAAAATTCGCCCAAATCTGATACCCGGGTGAAGAGTTATAGCAGCTTTTGTAAAGCAGTGTGCCAAAGTGGGCATTACCGCATCGCGGAGGCAGTCTAAATGGCAATTGTCAATTTCCAGTGTGCCATCGCGATAAGCCCGCGTCGCGCCAATGTTCCAGTCCCTGTTTGTTATTTTCCAGTGTGGCTCCGCGATACCACCGCATGGTGCCACAAGTTCATTTCGCAATTGACCCTTTTTAAACATTTCCAACCAAGATCCAATGGCTCACCACAATGCCACCGTGTCACGGTGGAGGCCAAAATTGGGACTTACAGTGACGAATTTTAATTTCCTTCCAGGGGTAATTTGGTATTTTTTCATGACCCTAATAAGTCTTAAACACGTAGTTAACCCCTAAATAACCTAATTAGTCATTATTCACCCAATTTGTCTCAATATTAAATCATTCTTTCTCAAAAGGGCAAAACCCTAGCCTTCAAGAATCAAGAACAATTCTCAAGAAATTCTTCAATAACCTTCGAGAGGTTAATTTCTCGGGTATGTTAGGTGTTTATCCTGGGTTTCCTTTCACCCATGGAGTCCAAGAACCCTATTTAAGCATACAAGTTCTCAGATTTATGAATTAAATGCTTGAAATTAATTATATTCATGTCCATGATATTATTTGGATTTTAATCCATGATTAATTAGAATTTCAAACAATTAAAGTAGCATGTGTGATGAATTATATGATTTGCATGTTGAACCTTGAATTTACAATTGAGTATTGTATCCATGATGTTCATGTGTTGACTATTATTATGTGAAATAATCATGCTCCCCAAGTGTTTGATAAAATGCCTATGTGAATAGAATAGTGAAATCATTACATGTTATCATGTGGTCCCATTCATGTACAAGCTCATGTATCTCAAGTGTTTGACAAAATGACTAAATGAATGCATTATTAACAAACAAGTATTGTTATGCTTTCAAGATTATGCCATGCTTTATTTTCAACAATATCGAGTCCTGGGGGTATTTAATACCCAAAATCTATCTGTTTACCTAGAACTATAGTAGCTATAGAATAGTCGCAGTAATATCATGATCAGTAGTACTCAGTCATTACAGAACTCAGTGAAACTCAGTTCAGTTCAGTATAATAATTAGTGTCATTCAGTTGGGAGTAGGATTCAGAATCGAGCGAACCCAAGGATGGGGTCTCACCTGTCAATAGAGGGTGTAGTCTTTAGTAGATGTCCTTGCATTCTAGAACTACGTAGCCAGCGTAGGTTGAGATATCAACCTGCTAGTTGAGGGTTGATAAGGTGTTTTACCTTACAGTAGTTTCAGTTATCCATTTACTCTTATTCAATTAGTCCATATCATTCAGTCAGTTACTGTTCATGCATATGAACCCTTGCATTCAGTCTTATCTCATCTTGCATACCAGTACATTCCCCGTTCTGATGCATACTTTCTTTTTGCGCTATGATGTCTTATATCATAGGTTCGGACGCTCAGGTTCCTGATCGCGCTTAACCAGATTCAGTCAGCAGTATCAGATTCAGTAGTGAGTCCTCATCTATCAAGGATATTCTTTTATTTCAATATTATAGTAGATTTAGTAATTTATTAGTCGGGGTTAGTTAGGGGCTTGTCCCATCAACTCCACATTCAAATAGTCAGTTAGAGTCTTTTCAGATTAGACTAAATCAGACAGTATTCTGTTATGCAGATGGTATATCAGATGCTATTAATCAGTATTCAGATTATGAACCTTATGGCATTTCAGCCTAACTTCCACATTATTTTAGTATTATTATTCAGTGCTCAAAGCAGGTACCAGTCATGGGTTAACTTGTGGTCCTTCGGGGTCGTAAGCATCGTGTGGCATTCGAGGTGCAGACTCAAGGTATTACAAACTTGGTATCAGAGCCTAAGGTTCAATAGAGTCCCAGGGATTCTGAAATCCATGTTAAGTAGAGTCTTGTACATGGGTATGAAACGCGCCACACTTATGGGCAAGAGGCTACGAGATGTTTTTAAGAAAGTTTCCCTTCTTTCAGTATTCATGTCGTGCGAGTGAGCATGAGCTCAAGTTAAATTCTTGGTCTAATTTATTTTTCCTTTCATTACAGAACATGCCTCTCAGAGACCAACAAAAGGAGAACTGGGAACCAGCTAGCTTTTCCGCCCATTTAGGTAGGTCCCCTAAATGAGCATGTCTCTCACTCCGAACTCAAGGATGCTTTCACTGCCTTACCTTATTTAGTAGTTGCTCAGAACAATCAGCTAGCTATTGTCCTATCTAGACTTATGGGAGGATAAGAAGCGTAGGGAAAAAGATAGAAAGAATAAGAGGCCAGAACGTTAAGGCCAAAGAGTGGTCGTACTAATCCTCTCTGCGGGAAGTATGGTAGAAATCATCGGGGCGTGTGTAGGGCTGGTAGTGGTTTATGTTTCGGGTGTGGCAAACCAGGTCATAGAATCAGAGATTTTTCTCAGACAGGTTCACATGGTCAGTACAATCGTCCCTCAGCTCAGTCCGGTCGCCCGAATCAGCAGGGTGCCACCTCCAGTGCCACCAGTAGGCAACACCCAAACAGGCTCTATGCCCTATAGTCCAGAAAAGATTAGGAAAGTTCTCCTGATGTGGTCACTAGTACGTTATAGATCTTCCATTTATATGTTTATGCCTTATTAGATCCAGGAGCTTCTCTGTCTTTTGTAACTCCTTACATAACAGTCAACTTTAAGGTCAAACCAGAAGTCTTAATAGAACCTTTCTCAGTCTCTACCACAGTGGGTCAGTCTATCATAGCTTGACGGGTATATAAAAACTGTCCGGTTATGATATCTCAGAAAGTCACTTCAACAGACTTAGTAGAGATGAAGATAATGGATTTCGACATCATTCACAACATGGATTGGTTTCATTCATAATATGCCTCAGTTGATTATAGAAACAGAATTGTCCATTTTCAGTTTCCAAATGAACCTGTCCTTGAATGGAGGGGTAGTACCATAACGCTTAAGGGTCAGTTGATTTCATACCTTAGAGCGAGAAAAACGATATCCAAAGAATGTGTCTATCATCTTGTGTGAGTCAAAGACTCTAGTTTTGAGATTCCTAGTCTTGAGTCAGTTCCAGTAGTAAATAAATTCTCAGATGTGTTTCCCGAAGATCTTTTTGGAGTTCCTCCCGAAAAGGGAATCGACTTTGAAATAGACCTTTTTCCGGATACTTAGCCTATATCTATTTCGCCATACAGAATGGCACCAGCTGAACTTATAGAGTTAAAAGAATAGTTAAAGGACCTTTTAGATAAGGGGTTTATCGGACCCAACATTTTCCCATGGGGCGCACCAGTTGTAACACTTCGAGTCTGTACCCCGGATGCTACACGGTGCTCATAATCCCGAGGGACCACAAGCTAACCCATGACTAGTACCTGCTCAATAACTGGTTAATAATACTGTAATTATGCAGAAATATGGCGGAAACTTGCCATAAAATTCAAACTGAAAGTAAATACTGAATACTAAAAACTGAATACTGATACATCTATCTGAAATACTCTAGTCTAAAAAGCCTCTACAGTCTGAAAAAGGATTGATGGGACAAGTCCCCAACTAACTCTGACTACTGAAATAAACTGAGTACTGAAATATGGGAATAATAAATCTGTCCTCGAACAATGAGGACTTACCACTAGTCTGCTGCCGATGGATCGGGCTGCTAAGTATGATCGGGAGCCTATGCGTCTGAACCTATGATATAAGACATCATAGCACAAAAGAAAGGTATGCGTCAGTACTTTGAATGTACATGCATGAATACATAAACTATAACTGACATCATGGTAACATTGGATACTAAGTTCTGAATTATTAATTTACTGATATCTAGGTTCAGTGACACTATATTACTGTTAACTGAGTGACTGTGTCTGACAGTCCTAATTCTGTAGAACTATTCTGAGTTTCGTACTAAACTAAGTAACTGTGTATGACAGTCCTGATTTTTATAGAACTGAATTGAGTTCTATATTGAGACTGGAACTAAAACTGAGACTGTGGTAGGTAATCATCTAACCAACATACCCCTCTCTGATCTGATTGGTATCCAACCTATAACCCCAGCTGGAAGGGTGTCAGTACCGTGCCATGGGTAAATATAAGCTGAGTCACCCTCATCTGGCAGGTGCTCTGAATGAGAATGGTGGCACCCTCAACTGGCAGGTTAAAATACCTCATCAAACCTCAACTGGCAGGTTGATATCTCAACCTACGCTGGCTACATAGTTTTGGAATGCAAGGACTGCTTCTAAAGATCACACCCTCTGCTGATAGGTGAGTCTTCATCCTTGGGTTCACTCGGTGCTGAATCCTACTCCTAACTGAATAGACACTAGACTGATTTCTAAACTGTTCTAGGCTGGACTGAATCGTTATTAACTCTGTTAACTGATTGAATTGAACTGAGTTCGCTGGGTTCTGAACTGATTTCTAACTGAGTTCTGAACTGGTTACGAATTGAGTTCAGAACTGATTACTGAACCACTGATCGTGATATGAATGATACTATTTCGTAACTAACACTGGCTTTAGGTATACAACTAAGTTGTCGGGTATTAGATACCACCAGGACTCAATAGCATAAAATTACAAGACCTAGCAAAATCTTAAAACATGATAACTAATTACTTGGTCACCATTCATTCATTGGGGCATTTTGACAAACCTTGCATGATATGAAGGGGTATGCATGCTAACACGATATAACTACACTATTCACCTCACATGTATAATTCATCAAACACGTGGAGGGCATAGTATAGGCACAAAATACTAAACAACATGAGATCATCACAATTTCAAATATCAAATTCACAACTTGATGGTTTTAGCATGAATTCACATGATACTACATACATAATAAATAATATGACATGAATCTTGCAACTAATCATGGATTAAGAACTCCATTAACATGATTGTCCTGAACACATTCAAATCAAATCATGAAATTCATTAAATCAATTACCTTATTTTTCAAAAAGGTTTCTTGAACTCCAAGGGAGGAAGGAAACCCTTGGATGAACACTTCGCATACCTTGGTATTCAAATTTGCGAAGAATGATGGAGTGTTCCTGAAGGTTGAATCTTGAATTGGTGGTCCTAGGGTTTACTTCTTGAGAAATTTTGAGAAAGATGAATGGATTTTGCCTCTAAAGGGGCTTAATCTCTTGTTTAGGGGGCTGACATAAGAGGGAAAAAGACCCAATTACCCATGAGGACGCAACTTTTTAATGATTGAAAACTGATTTAGCGATGCGCAGACCGACGCGATAGCTAATATGCCGTGTTGAGTCCGCATCGGTTCACTGGAATTTGCACTGGGAGCCGGAGGCAAAATATTCATCGACGCGATGGGCGATGCGGTGCATCAATCCATTGGTTTGAGCTTTCAAATGTGTCTCAAACGAAGTCTGAAAAATCCGAAACTTGTCTGAGAACACCTACTGACGTTCCTGATCATGATTCAACCTAAAAATCATTACTTTAAGGTCATGAGGGTCGTGAAAAAAGATTGCCAACTTATGAAGGCTAAAATAACTCTAAGTATGGACACTTAACTGATTTTTTTTCTAAGTCTGGGACCCCTTACTAGCTTTTACAGAACTGAATCAATCTTAGGATTTTGCAGGGTCTTAAAATATCTCCCCCTTGGGAATATTCTTCCTCAAATGAGATTGTCTAAGTTGAGAATACTAATAAACTGAATTTAGATACGAGACAGTACAACTAAAGCATGATTTCGTGACTAAATTACTGATAAACTAAAATTTCATACAGAACATGCATATCTAATGCATGAGTACATAGCTGAACATGATTCATGAATGCATGACTGGGATTTCTAATAAGAGGATTTTCTCATGCTGAATATGCATATTTGATGCATGAAGACACAACTGAATATGTAACGGTAATAGGTACCAAGTCTATAAAGGAAAATCTGAGTATGGAACTGAGTAGGTTCAAGGAAAAACTATTACCTTGGGCTGAGTTTGATTTTACGGAGAAGAGGTGAGGATACGTGATCCGCATATCTGCCTTTACTTCCCAAGTAGCTCCCTCAACTGATTGGTTCCTCCAATGAACTTTGACTAGAGGTATTTCTTTGTTCCTTAGTCTATGAATCTGATAATCAAGGATTTTGACTGGACTCTCTTCATAAGAGAGATGGTTCCGAATATCTATACCCCCTACAGGGACTACCATTACTGGGTTACCTATGCATTTCTTTAGCAAGGAGACATGCAATACTGGATGGACTGAAGCTAAATCTGAAGGCAACTCAAGCTCGTAAGCTACCTTTTCAAAATGGATGAGAATTCAATAAGGACCGACATATCGGGGACTGAGCTTCTCTTTCTTACCAAACCTCTTCACTCCTTTCATAAGAGAGATCTTCAAATACACATAAGCACCAATATCAAACTCGAGATCCTTTCTCCGCAAATCTGCGTACGATTTCTGTCGGCTCTATGCTGTCTTAAACCTTTCCCTGATCAACTGAACCTTTTCTAAGGTGTCAAATACCAAGTTAGGCCCTACCACTGTGGTCTCTCCCACTTCAAACCAACCAATGAAAGACCTATATCTCCTCCCATAGAGCACCTCAAATGGAACAACTGAATGTTGGAATGACATCTGTTGTTATATGCGAACTTAATAAAAGGCAAGTGGTCATCCCAACTACCTTTAAAGTCTATCGCACACATTCGCAGCATATCCGCTAAAGTCTGAATGGTCCTTTCAGCTTGACCATCTGTCTGAGGGTGAAAGGATATACTGAGATAGACTTGGGTACCAAGATTCTTTTGGAAGGCTTTCCAGAAATGAGAGGTGAACTGCGTACCTCTATCTAAGATAATAGATAGTGGAACTCAATGCAATTTTACCAACTCTCTCACATAGAGTTTGGCATAGTCCTCAGCTGAATAAGAGGTATGGACTAGTAAGAAATAAGTTGATTTGGTCATCCTGTCTACAATAACCCAGACTGAATCATACTGACCACGAGTCCGAGGCAAACCCATCATAAAATCCATGTTCACCTCCTCTCACTTCCAAGAGGGAATACTGAACTCCTGCATAGACCCGCTAGGCTTCTGATGCTCGATCTTAACCTGCTGACATGTTGAGCACTTGGCTACAAACTCTGCAATGTCTCTCTTCATCCCACTCCACCAGTAGATCTTTCACAAATCACAATACATCTTAGTGGCCCCTGGATGAATAGAGTAATGCACACCATGCATTTCTGCTAGAATCCGCGGTCTTAGGTCATCTACACATGGGACACATAGCTGACCCTGGGAGAAAACCTCTAACTTTTAAAATTTGATTGATTCTTTCAACTTAACTAGGCTGGGATCCCTATCTTACTTTTCCTTCACCTCGAAAAGCAGGGATGATTCTGAACTACTCTACACCCATACACTAGCTTTTGCGGAATCGACTAAGCGAACACCTAGTCGGGCAAACTGATGAACTTTCTGGGCTAACTTCTTATTACCATAATCCAAGTGATCATTACTACCCATAGACATCCTACTAAGAGCATCAACCACTATATTGGCCTTGCCCGGATGATACAAGACGCTCATGTCGTAGTCTTTCAACAACTCTAACCACCTTCTCTGATGGAGATTTAAGTCTTTTTGAGAGAATACATACTGTAAGCTCTTATGGTATGTGAAAACATCAACATGCACACCTTACAAGTAATGCCTCCAAATCATTAAAGCAAAAACTACTGCTGCTAACTCAAGATCATGAGTTCGATAGTTCTTTTCATGGGGCTTAAGTTGTCTAGAGACGTAAGCTATGACCTTACCTCTCTGCATTACAACGCACCCCAAACCAACCGTAGAAGCATTACAATATACCATAAATCCGTCTGAACCTTCTGGTACAGTCAAAACTGGGGCTGTAGTAAGTCGAGTCTTCAACTCCTGAAAACTCTTCTTACAAGAATCTAACCACTAAAATTTAACCTTCTTCTGAGTCAATCTGAACATAGGGGATGCAATAGACGAAAATCCCTCAACAAACAATCGGTAATAGCTAGCCAAACCCAAGAAACTCCAAATATCTGATGGAGAGATGGGCCTGGGCCAATTTCTCACTGCTTTAGTCTTTTGGGGATCAGCTCAAATGCCATCACCAGAAATGATATGGCCGAGGAAGTCTACTGACCTTAGCCAAAATTCGCACTTACTAAATTTGGCGAATAGCTGATGGTTCTGGGAGTATGTAATACTATTCTGAGATAGTCTACATGATCATGCTCACTGCGAGAGTAGACAAGGATGTCGTCTATGAAGACTATGAATAACATGTCCAAGTACTGCTTGAATACACGGTTCATCAAGTCCATGAAAGCTGCTGGGGCATTAGTAAGAACAAATGACATGACTAAGAATTTGAAGTGACCATACCGAGTTTTGAAAGCTGTTTTTGGAATGTCACATTCTATGACTCTGAGATGATGATAGCCTGATCTGAGGTCTATCTTAGAAAAGTAACTGGCACCCTGAAGTTGGTTAAACAAGTCATCAATTCTGGGAAGTGGATACTTGTTCTTGACCATGACTTTATTTAAGTAACGGTAGTCAATACACATTCTGAGGGAACCATCTTTCTTACGCACTAATAAAATTGGTGCACCCAACGGGGACACACTGGGTATGATAAATCCCTTATCTAGGAGATCCTTCAACTGTTCTTTTAGTTCTTTGAGTTCTACTGGATCTATTTTGTATGAAGGAATATAGATAGGCTGAGTATCTGGAAAAAGGTCTATTCTGAAGTCGATTTTCCTATCGAGAGAAACTCCGGGAAGATCTTCGAGAAATACATCTAGGAATTCACATTCTACTGATATTGACTCAAGAGTAGGGGTTTCTGATCTAGGGTCTTGGACTCGAACGAAATGGTAGACACATCCCTTAGATATAATTTTCCTTGCCTTAAGGTAGGAAAAAAGCTGACCCCTAAATGCTGAAGTACTACCCCTCCACTCTAGGATGGGCTCATTTGGGAACTGAAATTTGACAATTCTATTTCTACAGCCAACTGAGGCATAGCAGGAATGTATCCAATCCGTACCGAGAATGACATCAAAATCGGTCATCTCTAATTTGACTAAGTCTACTGAAGTGACATTTTGAGATACCATACCCGGACAGTTCCTGTATACCCGTCTGACTATGAGACTGAGAAAGGATCTACTAAAATTTCAGGACTGACTCCAAAGTCAACAGCTATATAGGGAGTAACAAAATAGGGAGTAACAAAGGACAAAGAAGCTCCTGGATCTAGCAAGGCATAAACATGTAAATGATAAACTTGTAATGTACCAGTGACCACATCTAGAGAACTTTCCTGATCCTGTTGGGAATGAAGGGCATAGAGTCTGTTTGGGTGTTGCCTACTGGTAGAACTAGAAGTAGCACCTTGCTGATTCGAGCGATCGGACTGAGCTGAGGGATGGTTATTCTGACCCTGGGAACCTGACTGAGGACAATCTCTAACTCTGTGACCTGGCTTGCCATACCCGAAACACACATCACTGCCAACCCTGTAGATACCCTGGTGGGTTCTGCCATATTTCTAGCAAAGGGGATTGGTTCGGGTGTTGCTGACACCACCCTAAGGCTTAGGACCTAGCGCCCTATCTCTGTTTCTATCTTTAAATTTAGGCACCGGAGCACTAGCTGGGGATGGAACTAGAATTGAGGATTTCTAGCAGAACTGAGAATGATTCCCACCCTCTGACTTAGGCTAAGCGAAGTTGAAACTACCTGTTCTCCCTCTTTTGTTCCCTCTCTTTTTTTCTCTATTTTTATCCTCCGCTATCTGCTGAGCATGGATCATGAGCTTGAATATGTACATCTTCTTAATTAGCATTGTTTTTCTACACTCCTCGACCACACTGTTAGAAACCCCAGTCACAAACTTACTAATCTTGGTGAATAGCTGATGGTTTTTGAGAGTCTGTAATACTATTCTGAGATGGTATGTATGATCATGCTCACTACGGGAGTAGACAAAGATGTCGTCTATGAAGACTATGACGAACATGTCCAAGTACTGCTTGAACACATGGTTCGACATGTCCATGAAAGCTACTGGGTTATTAGTAAGACCAAATGACATGACTAAGAATTTGAAGTGACCATATCGAGTCCTGAAAGCTATTTTTAGAATGTCACATTCTCTGACTCTGAGCTGATGATAGCCTGATCTAAGGTCTATCTTAGAAAGTAACTGGTACCCCGAAGTTGGTCAAACAAGTCATCGATTCTGGGAAGTGGATACTTGTTCTTGACCATGAATTTATTTAACTGACGGTAGTCAACACACATTCTGAGGGAATCGTCTTTCTTACGCACCAATAGAACTGGTGCACCCCACGGGGACACACTGGGTCTGATGAATCCTTTATCTAGGAGATCCTTCAACTATTCTTTTAGTTTTTTGATTTCTACTGGAGCTATTTTATATGGCATAATAGAGATTGGCTGAGTATCTGGAAAAAGGTCTATTCTGAAGTCGATTTCCCTTTCGGAAAGAACTCCGGGAAGATCTTTGGGAAACACGTCTGGGAATTCACATGCTAGTGATACTAACTCAAGAGTAGAGGTTTCTAATCTAGGGTCCTGGACTCGAATGAGATAGTAGACACATCCCTTAGATATCATTTTCCTTGCCCTAAGGTAGGAAACAAGCTGCCCCTTAAATGTTGAAATACTACCCCTCCACTCTAGGACGGGCTCATTCGGGAACTGAAATTGGACAATTCTATTTCTGCAGTCGACTGAGGCATGGTAGGAATATAGCTAATCCATGCCGAGAATGACATCAAAATCGATCATCTCTAATTCCACTAAGTCTACTAAACTGACTTTCTGAGATACCATAACCGGACAGTTCCTGTATACTCATCGGGCTATGATAGATTTACCCACTGGGGTTGAGACTGAGAAAGGCTCTGCTAGAATTTTGGGATAGACTCTGAAGTCAACAGCTATATAGGGAGTAACAAAGGCCAAAGAAGCTCCTGGATCTAGCAAAGCATAAACATGTACATGATAAACTTATAATGTACCAGTGACCACATCTGGAGAACTTTCCTAATCCTGTCGGGACTGAAGGACATTGAGTCTATTTGGGCGTTGCCCACTGGTAGTACTGGAGGCGGCACCCTGCTGATTCGGGCGGTTGGACTAAGCTGAGGGATGGTTATGCTGACCCTGGGAACCTGACTGAGGACAATCTCTGACTATGTCACCTGGATTTCGATACCCAAAACACACATAACTGCTAGCCCTGCAAATACCCTGGTGGTTTCTTCCATATTTCTGGCAAAGAGGATTGGTTTGGGCGCTGATGACACTACCCTGAGGCTTAGGGCCTGGCGCTCTGTCTTTGTTGTCGTCTCTGAATTTTGGCACTGGAGCACTGACTGAGGATGGAGCTGGAACTGAGGATTTCAGGCAGAACTAAGAACGATTCCCACCCTCTGACTTAGGCTGAGCAAAGTTGAAACTACCTATTCTCGCTCTCTTGTTCTCCCTCTCCTTCTCCTTATTCTTAGCCTCTTCTATCTGCTGAGCGTGAATCATGAGCTTGGATATGTCCATCTCCTTAATTATCATTGTTGTTCTACACTCCTTGAACACACTGCTAGAAACCCCAGACACAAACTTACTCATCTTGGACCTGCTATTTGCCACCACATGAGGAGTGTATCTAGATAATTGAGTAAACTTGAGAGAATACTCTTTCAATGCTATGTTCTGCTTCAGATTAATAAATTCTAAAACCTTCGGTTCCCTCAACTCCAGTTGGAAGAACCTATCCAGAAAAATAGTGGAAAACACCTCACTCTATGGGCCCTGCATCTGTAGTCTTTTCTGCTTTCCACTGTTTAAACCATGAGTGAGCCACATCCTGCAACTGATATGTGACTAACTCGGTACTCTCACCAGTTGTCACCCCCATAATATCTATAACTTTCTGCACCTGATCAAGAAATTCCTGAGGGTCCTCATCTAACTTAGACCGAGTAAAAGATGGAAGGTTTATTCAGGTGAAGTCCTGAATCCTGGATGCAGCAACATTGGCCATTGGGTTTGCCGGAATGGCAGCTGAGCGTTCATTCTGGACTACCACAGAATGAGCTAGGGTGGTGAAAGCTGCTCTAAATTCAACATGGAAGACTTGTTCATCCAGGGTATCTGGATGGACGGGCTGAGGTGCTGGCTGGTCTCCCGTTCCTCTTCTCTTAATCCTCTTTGGAGGCATATTCTATAAACAGAAGAGAAACTTTAGATTAGACTGAGAGTTTAACTGGAGCACATGCTCACTCCCACGATATGAATACTGAAAGAAGGGAAACTTTTCCTAAAACATCAAATAGCCTCATGTCCATAAGTGTGGCACACTACACACCAGTGCACAAGACTCTACTAGATGTGGCTTTAAGACTTCCTAGGACTCTGTTGAACCTTAGGCTATCATACCAAGTTTGTAACGCCCCGAGTCTATGCCCCAAATGCTACACGGTGCTCATAATCCCGAGGGACCACAAGCTAACCCATGAATGGTACCTGCTATAATAACTGGTTTCATAATATGTAATTATGTGAAAATTAGGCGAAAAAATTCCATAAGGTTCAAACTGATAGTAAATACTAAATACTAAAAATTGAATACTAATATATCAATCTGAAATACTCTTGTTTGAAAAGCCTCTACGGTCTGAACAAGGAGTTGATGGGACAAATCCCCAACTAACTCCGACTACTGAAATAAACTGAGTACTGAAATGCTGGAATAATAAATCTGTCCTCAAATAATAAGGACTTAACACTAGTTTGCTGCTGAAGGATATGGCTGCTAAGTATGATCGGGAGCCTATGCATTTGAACCTATGATATAAGACATCATAGCGCAAAAGAAAGGTATGCGTCAGTACTTTGAATATAATGAGATGCATGGGTTCATATGAATGAACAATACTGACTGAATGACATGAGTATAACTGAATGAGAATACATGCATGAATACATAAACTGTAACTAAGATCATGGTAACACTGGATACTGAGTTCTGAATTACTGATTTACTAATATATAAGTTCACTGATACTGTATTACTGTTAATTGAGTGACTGTGTCTGAGAGTTCTAATTCTGCTGAACTATTTTAAGTTTCGTACTGAACTGAGTGACTGTGTTTGACAGTCTTGATTTCTATAGAACAGAACTGAGTTCTGTACTGAGACTAGAATAGAAACTAAGATTGTGGGAGGTAATTATCTAACCGACATGCTCCTCTTTGATATGATTAAGGTCCAACCTGTAACCCCAGCTGGAGGGGTGTCAGTACCGTGCCACAGGTAAAGACAAGCTGAGTCATCCTCGTCTGGAAGGTGCTCTGAATGAGAACAGTGGCACCCTCAACTGACAGGTTAATGTCTCAACCTACGTTGCCTACGTAGTTCTAGAATGCAAGGAATGCTTCTAAGGATCACACCTTCTGTTGACAGGTGAGTCCCCATCCTTGGGTTCACTCGGTACTGAATCCTACTCCCAATAGAATAGTTACTGAACTAATTTCTAAACTATTCTAGGCTAGACTGAATCATTACTAACTCTGTTAACTGATTGAACTGAATTAAGTTCCTTGGGTTCTGAACTGATTTCTAACTGTGTTCTGAACTGGTTACTGATTGAGTTCAAAACTGATTACTCAACCATTGATCGTGATATGGCTGATACTATTCTGTAACTGACATTAGCTCTAGGTATACAGCTAAATTGTTGGGTATTAGATACCCCCAAGACTTGATAGCATAAAATTACAAGACCTAGCAAAATCTTGAAATATGATAACAAATTACTTTGTCACCATTCATTCATTAGGGCATTTTGACAAACACTTGCATGACATGAAGGGGTATGTATGGTAACATGATATAACTTCACTATTCACCTCACATGTACAATTCATCAAACACCTGGAGGGAATAGGATAGGCACTTAATACTAAACAACATGAGATCATCACAATTTCAAATATCAAATTCACAACATGATGGTTTTAGCATGAATTCACATGATACTACTTACATAATAAATAATATGACATGAATCTTGCAACTAATCATGGATTAAGAACTCTATTAATATGATAGTCATGAACACATTCAAATCAAATCATAAAATTTATTAAATCCATTAACTTGTATTTCAAAAAGGTTTCTTGAACTCCATGGGTGGAAGGAAACCCTTGGATGAACACTTAACATACCTTGGTATTCAACTTTGCAAAGAATGATGGAGTGTTCCTGAAGGCTGAATCTTGAATTAGAGGTCCTAGGGTTTTCTTCTTGAGATATTTTGAGAAAGATGAACGGATTTTGCCTCTAAAGAGGCTTAATCTCGTGTTTTTGGGGCTGACATAAAGTGGAAAAAGACCCAATTACCCCTGAAGACATGACTTTTTAATGACTGAAAACTGATTTAGCGATGTGCAGACCGACGAATCGTATTGTTGGCATCGACGCGATACAAAACGCTCTACATCGAGTTTACATTGGTTTACTGGAATTTGCATTGAGATCTGAAGGAAAAATATTCATCGACGCGATGGGCGATGCGGCGCATCGAGAACGTATCGATCCACTGGTTTGAGCTTTTAAATGTGTCTCAAACGAAGTTCAAAAAATCTGAAACTTGTTTTAGAACACCTACTGAACTTCCTGATCATGATTCAACCTAAAAATCATTACTTTAAGGTCATGAGGGTCATGAAAAAGGATTACCAACTTACGAAGGCTAAAATAATTCTAAGTATGAATACTTAGCTGAATTTTTTTCTAAGTTTGGGACCCCTTACTAGCTTTTACAGGACTGAATCAAGCTTAGGATTTTGCTGGGTCTTACAATATCTCCCCCTTGGGAACATTCATCCTCGAATAAGACTGACTAAGATGAGAATACTGATATACTGAATTTAGATATGAGACATGTACAACCAAAGCATGATTTCATGACTGAAATTACTAATAAACTGAAATTTCATACTGAACATGCATATCTGATGCATAAGTACATAGCTGAACATGATTAATGAATGCATGAATGGGATTGCTAATAAGCGGAGTTTCTCATGCTGAACATGCATATCTGATGCATGAAGACACAACTGAATATGCAACGATAACTGGTACCAAGTCTATAAAGGAAAATCTGAGTATGGAACTGAGTAAGTTCAAGAAAAAACTATTACCTTGGGTTGAGTCTAAGTTTGTGGAGAAGAAGTGAGGGTACTTGGTCTGCATATCTTCCTCTGCCTCCCAAGTAGCTCCCTCAACTGACTGGTTCCGCCAAAGAACTTTGACTAGAGGGATTTCTTTGTTCGTCAGTCTGTGAATCTGATAATCAAGGATTTCGACTGGAATCTCTTCATAAGAGAGGCTGTTCTGAACGTCTATACCCCTACAGGGGCTACCACTGTTGGGTCACCCGTGCATTTTTTTAGCAAGGAGACATGGAACACTGGATGGACTGAAGCTAAATCTGAAGGAAACTCAAGCTCGTAAGCTACCTTTCTGAAATGGCTGAGAATTCGGTAAGGACAGACATATCGGGGACTGAGCTTTTCCTTTTTGCCAAACCTCTTTACTCCTTTCATACGAGAGATATTAAAATACACATAGTCACCAATCTCGAACTCGAGATCCTTTCTCCACATATGTGCGTACGATTTTTGTCAGCTCTGAGCTATCTTAAGCCTCTCCCTGATCAACTGAACCTTTTCTATGGTGTCAAACACCAAGTCAGGCCCTACCACTGTGGCCTCTCCCACTTCAAACCAACCAATGGGAGACTTATATCTCCTCCCATAGAGCACCTTAAATGGAGCCATCTGAATGCTGGAATGATAGCTGTTGTTATATGCAAACTCAATCAAAGGCAAGTGGTTATCCCAACTACCTTGAAAGTCTATTGCACATGCTCGCAACATATCCTCTAAAGTCTGAATGGTCCTTTTTGCTTGACCATCTTTCTGAGGGTGAAAGGCTGTACTGAGATGGACTTGGGTATCGAGACCCTTTTGGAAGGCTTTCCAGAAATGAGAGGTGAACTACATACCTCTATCTGAGATAATAAATAGTGGAACTCTGTGCAATATGACCAACTCTCTGACATAGAGTTTGGCATAGTCCTCGGCTGAATAAGAGGGATGGACTGGTAGGAAATGAGCTAATTTGGTCATCCTGTCTACAATGACCTAGACTAAATCATACTGATGACGAGTATGCGGCAAACCTGTCATAAAATCCATGTTCACCTCCTCCCACTTTCAAGTGGGAATACTGAACTCCTGCATAGACCCACTGGGTTTCTGATGCTCGATCTTCACCTGCTGACATGTTGAGCACTTGGCTACAAACTCTGCAATGTCTCTCTTCATCCTACTTCATCAGTAGATCTCCTAAAAATCATGATACATCTTAGTGGACCCTAGATGAATAGAGTAATGCGCACCATGCGCTTCTGCAAGAATCTGCTATCTTAGGTCATCTATACCTTAGCACACATAGCTGACCTTGACAACGCAATACCCTATCTCCCCCTTAGGATAAAACCTCTATCTTCTGATCTCTGACTTATTCTTTTAACTTAACTAGGCTGGGATCCCTATCCTACTTTTCCTTCACCTCAAAAACCAGGGATGATTTAAACTACTCTGCACCGATACACTACCTTTTGCTGAATCGACTAAGAGAACACCTAGTCGGTCAAGCTGATGAATTTCCTGGGCTAACTTCTTATTACCATCATCTAAGTGAGCATTACTACCCATAGACATCCTACTAAGAGCATCAACCACTACATTGGCCTTGCTCAGATGATACAGGACACTCATGTCGTAGTCTTTCAACAACTCCAACCACCTTCTTTGATGGAGGTTTAGGTCATTCTGAGAGAACACACATTGTAAGCTCTTATGGTTAGTGAACACATCAACGTGCACACCATACAAGTAATGCCTCTAAATCTTTAAGGAAAAAACTATTGCTGCTAACTCAAGATCATGAGTTGGATAGTTCTTTTCATGGGGCTTAAGTTGTCTAGAGGCGTAGGCTATGACCTTACCGCTTTGCATTAAAATGCACCCCAAACCAACCCTAAAAGCATTACAATATACCATAAATCCGTCTGAACCATCTGGTACAGTCAAAACTGGGGCTGTAGTAAGTCAAGTCTTCAACTCCTGAAAACTCTTCTTACAAGAATTTGACCACTAAAATTTAACCTTCTTCTGAGTCAATCTGAACATAGGGGATGCAATAGACAAAAATCCCTCAACAAACAATCGGTAATAGCTAGCCAAACCCAAGAAACTCCGAATATCTGATGGAGAGATGGGCCTGGGCCAATTTCTCACTGCTTTAGTCTTTTGGGGATCAACTCTAATTCCATCACCAGAAATGATATGGCCAAGGAAGTCTACTGACCTTAGCCAAAATTCCCACTTACTAAATTTGGCGAATAGCTGATGGTTCTGAGAGTATGTAATACTATTCTGAGATAGTCTACATGATCATGCTCACTGCGAGAGTAGACAAGGATGTCGTCTATGAAGACTATGAATAACATGTCCAAGTACTGCTTGAATACACGGTTCATCAAGTCCATGAAAGCTGCTGGGGTATTAGTAAGAACAAATGACATGACTAAGAATTTGAAGTGACCATACCGAGTTCTGAAAGCTGTTTTTGGAATGTCACATTCTATGACTCTGAGCTGATGATAGCCTGATCTGAGGTCTATCTTAGAAAAGTAACTGGCACCCTAAAGTTGGTTAAACAAGTCATCAATTCTGGGAAGTGGATATTTGTTCTTGACCATGACTTTATTTAACTGACGGTAGTTAATACACATTCTGAGGGAACCATCTTTCTTACGCACTAATAGAACTGGTGCACCCAATGGGGACACACTGGGTATGATAAATCCCTTATCTAGGAGATCCTTCAACTATTCTTTTAGTTCTTTGAGTTCTACTGGATCTATTCTGTATGAAGGAATATAGATAGGCTGAGTAGCTGGAAAAAGGTCTATTCTGAAGTCGATTTTCCTATCGAGAGAAACTCCGGGAAGATCTTCGAGAAATACATCTAGGAATTCACATTCTACTAATATTGACTCAAGAGTAGGGGTTTCTGATCTAGGGTCTTGGACTCAAACGAAATGGTAGACACATCCCTTAGATATAATTTTCCTTGCCTTAAGGTAGGAAACAAGCTGACCCCTAAATGCTGAAGTACTACCCCTCCACTCTAGGATGGGCTCATTCAGGAACTGAAATTTGACAATTCTATTTCATTAGCCAACTGAGGCATAATAGGAATGTATCCAATCTGTACCGAAAATGACATCAAAATCGGTCATCTCTAATTTGACTAAGTCTACTGAAGTGACATTTTGAGATACCATACCCGGACAGTTCCTGTATACCCGTCGGGCTATGATAGATTTACCCACTGGGGTAGAGACTGAGAAAGGATCTACTAAAATTTTGGGACTGACTCCAAAGTGAACAGCTATATAGAGAGTAACAAAGGACAAAGAAGCTCCTGGATCTAGCTAGGCATAAACATGTAAATGATAAACTTGTAATGTACCAGTGACCACATCTAGAGAACTTTCCTGATCCTGTTGGGAATGAAGGGCATAAATTCTATTTGGGTGTTGCCTACTGGTAGAACTAGAAGTAGCACATTGCTGATTCGAGCGATCGGACTGAGCTGAGGGATGGTTATTCTGACCCTGGGAACCTGACTGAGGACAATCTCTAACTCTGTGACCTGGCTTGCCATACCCGAAACACACATCACTGCCAACCCTGTAGATACCCTGGTGGGTTCTGCCATATTTCTAGTAAAGGGGATTGGTTCGGGTGTTGCTGACACCACCTTAAGGCTTAGGACCTGGCGCCCTACCTCTGTTTCTATCTTTAAATTTAGGCACTGGAGCACTGGCTGGGGATGGAACTAGAATTGAGGATTTCGAGCAGAACTGAGAATGATTCCCATCCTCTGACTTAAGCTAAGCGAAGTTGAAACTACCTGTTCTCCCTCTTTTGTTCCCCCTCTTCTTTTCCCTATTCTTATCCTCCTTTATCTGTTGAGCATGGATCATGAGCTTGGATATGTACATCTTCTTAATTAGCATTATTTTTCTACACTCCTTGACCACACTGTTAGAAACCCCAGACACACACTTACTAATCTTAAACCTGCTATTTGCCACCACATAAGGAGCGTATCTAGCTAATTGAGTAAACTTGAGAGAATACACTTTCAATGTCATATTGCCCTGCTTCAGATTAATAAATTCTAAAACCTTCGCTTTCCTTAACTCTAGTGGGAAGAACCTATCCAGAAAAGCAGTGACAAACTCCTCCCACTCTATGGGCCTTACATTTGTGGCCCTTTCAGCTTTCTATTGTTTAAACCATGAGTGAGCCACATCCTGCAACTAATATGCGACTAACTCGGCACTCTCACCAACTATCACCCCCATAATATCTGTAACTTTCTGCACCTGATCAAGAAATTCCTGAGAGTCCTCATCTGACTTAGACCCAGTAAAAGATGAAGGGTTTATTCGGGTAAAGTCTCGAATCCTGACTGCAACAGTATTGGCCACTGGGTTGGCCAAAATGGCAGCTGGGCGTTCATTTTGGGCTGCCACAGAATGAGCTAGGGTAGTGAAAACTGCTTTAAATTCAGCGTGGGATACATGTTCATCCAGGGGATCTGGCTGGAAGGGCTGAGGTACTGGATGGTCTCCTGTTCCTCTTCCCTTAGTCCTCTTTGGAGGCATATTCTGTAAATGGAAGAGAAACTTTAGATTAGACTGAGAGTATAACTGGAGCTCATGCTGACTCGCACGACATGAATACTGAAAGAAGGGAAAGTTTTCCTAAAACATCTAATAACCTCCTGTCCATAAGTGTGGCGCACTACACACCCATGTACAAGACTCTACTAGATGTGGCTTTCAGACTTCCTAGGACTCTGTTGAACCTTAAGATCTGATATAAAGTTTGTAATGCTCCGACTCTGTACCCCAAATATTACACAGTACTCATAATCCCAAGGGACCACAAGCTAACCCATGACTGGTACCTGCTATAATAACTAGTTTCATAATATTGTAATTATGTGGAAATTAGGAGGAAACATTCTATAAGGTTTAAACTGAAAGTAAATACTGAATACAAAAAATTGAATACTGATACATCTATCTAAAATACTCATGTTTGAAAATCCTCTACGGTTTGAACAAGGAGTTGATGGGACAAGTCTCCAACTAACTCCGACTACTGAAATAAACTGAGTACTAAAATACTGGAATAATAAATCTGTCCTCGAATAATAAGGATTCAATACTAGTCTGCTGCTAATGGATCGGGCTGCTAAGTATAATCGGGAGCCCGTGCGTCTGAACCTATGATATAAGACATCATAGTGCAAAAGAAAGGTATACATCAGGACTTTGAATATATTGGTATGCTAAGTGAGGTAGGCTGAGATGCATAGGTTCATATGAATGAACAATACTGACTGAATGACATGAGTATAACTGAATGAGAGTACATGCATGAATACATAAACTGTAACTGAGATCATGGTAACACTGGATACTGAGTTCTGAATTACTGATTTATTGATATCTAAGTTCACTGATACTGTATTACTGTTAATTGAGTGACTGTGTCTGAGAGTCCTAATTTTGCTGAACTATTTTGAGTTCCGTACTGAATTGAGTGACTGTGTTTGACAGTCCTGATTTCTATAGAAATGAACTGAGTTCTATACTGAGACTGGAATAGAAACTGAGATTGTGGGAGGTAATTATCTAACCGACATGCTTCTCTTTGATCTGATTAAGGTCCAACTTGTAACCCCAGCTGGAGGGGTATCAGTACCGTGCCACGGGTAAAGACAAGCTGAGTCACCCTCGTCTGGCAGGTGCTCTGAATAAGAATAGTGGCACCCTCAACTAGCAGGTTAAAACACCTTATCAACCCTCAACTAGCAGGTTGATGTCTCAACCTACGCTGGCTACGTAGTTCTGGAATGCAAGGAATACTTTTAATGATCGCACCCTCTGCTGGCAGGTGAGTCCCCATCCTTGGGTTCACTCGGTGCTGAATCCTACTCCCAACTGAATAGACACTGGACTGATTTCTAAACTGTTCTAGGCTGGACTGAATCATTACTAACTCTGTTAAATGATTGAACCGAACTGAGTTCGCTGGGTTCTGAACTGATTTCTAACTGAGTTCTGAACTGGTTTTTAACTGAGTTCAAAACTGATTACTAAACCACTGATCATGATATAACTGATACTATTCTCTAACTGACACTGGCTCTAGGTATACAGCTAAATTTTTGGGTATTAGATACCCCTAGGACTCGATAGCATAAAATTACAAGACCTAGCAAAATCTTGAAACATGATAACCAATTACTTGGTCACTATTCATTCATTAGGGCATTTTGACAAACACTAGCATGACATGAAGGGGTATGCATGCTAACACGATATAACTTCACTATTCACCTCACATGTACAATTCATCAAACACTTAGAGGGAATAGTATAGGCACATATTACTAAACAACATGAGATCATCGCAATTTCAAATATCAAATTCATAACTTGATGGTTTTAGCATGAATTCACATGATACTACATACATAATAAATAATATGACATGAATCTTACAACTAATCATAGATTAAGAACTCCATTAACATGATAGTCATGAACACATTCAAATCATATCATGAAAGTCATTAAATCCATTAACTTGTATTTCAAAAAGGTTTCTTGAACTCCAAGGGTGGAAGGAAACTCTTGGATGAACACTTCACATACCTTGGTATTCAACATTCTGAAGGATGATAGGGTGTTCCTGAAGTCTGAATCTTGAATTGGAGGTCCTAGGGTTTGCTTCCTGAGAAATTTTAAGAAAGATATATGGATTTTATGCCTCGAAAGAGTCATAATCTCGTGTTTTAGGGGATGACATAAGGTGGAAAAAGACCCAATTACCCCTGAGGATGTGACTTTTTAATGTCTGAAAACTGATTTAGTGATGCACAGACCGAGACACTGTGTCGTTGGCATCGACGCGATATCCAACTCGCCGCGTCGAGTCCGCTTCGGTTCACTGGAATTTGCATTGGGATATGAAGGAAAAATATTCATCAACGCGATGGGCGACGCGGCACGACACGTCGAGATCCAATCCACTAATTTGAGCTTTCAAATGTGTCTCAAACGAAGTCCAAAAAATCTAAAAGTTGTCCGAGAACACCTACTGACATTCTTGATCATGATTCAACCTAAAAATCATTACTTTAAGGTCATGAGGGTCATGAAAAAGGATTTCCAACTTACGAAGTCTAAAATAAACCTAAGTATGAATACTTAGCTGAATTTTTTTCTTAGTCTAGGACCCCTTACTAGCATTTACAGGACTTTTACACCAGTCTTATTCATGCGTAAGAAAGATGGTTCTCTCAGAATGTGTATAGACTACCATTAATTGAACAGAGTTACAATCAAGAATAATTACCCATTTCCTAGAATCGATGACTTATTTGACCAACTCTAGGGCGCCAATTACTTTTCTAAGATAGACCTCAGATCAGTCTATAATCAGCTCAGAGTCAGAGAATGTGACATTCTAAAAATAACTTTCCAAACTCGGTATGGTCACTTCGAGTTTCTAGTCATGTCCTTTGGTCTCACAAAGACCCCTGTAACCTTCATGGACTTAATGAATCACGTGTTCAAGTAGTACTTGGACATGTTCATTATAGTCTTCAGCGATGACATTCGTGCCTATTCCCGTAGCGAGAATGATCACGCAGATCACCTCAGAATTGTACTTCAGACTCTCAGAGCCCATCAGTTGTTCGCCAAATTTAGTAAGTGCAAATTTTGGCTAAGGTCAGTAGCATTCT
Organism: Capsicum pubescens; assembly: GCA_030864215.1. Taxonomy (NCBI): domain Eukaryota; kingdom Viridiplantae; phylum Streptophyta; class Magnoliopsida; order Solanales; family Solanaceae; genus Capsicum; species Capsicum pubescens. Next base: position 268,481,737 of record CM061544.1, on the reverse strand, counting down.
TTGGTCGTATTATTTCCGGTGATGGAATTAGGGTTGATCCTCAATGGACCAAAGTGGTGAGAAACTGGCCCAGACTTATATCTCCATCAAATATCAGGAGTTTCTTGGGTTTAGCTGGCTATTACCATCGGTTTGTTGAAGGGTTTTCGTCTATTACTTCCTCCATGCCTAGATTGACTTACAGAAAGTCAAGTTTCAGTGGTTAGATTTTTGTGAGAAGAGTTTTTAGGATTTGAAGACTCGACTCACTACAACCCAGTTTTAACGTTACCAGATAGTTTAGATGGGTTTGTTGTATACTGTGATGCATATAGAGTAGGTTTGGGTTGTGTCCTCATGCAGAGAGGTAAGGTCATAGCCTATGCGTCTATACATCTTAAGCCCCATGACAAGAATTACTCTACCCATGACCTCAAGTTAGAGCAACAGTGTTTGCCTTAAAGATTTGAAGGCACTATTTGTATGGGGTGCATGTAGACGTGTTCACAGATCATAAAAGCTTGTAGTATGTGTTCTCTCAGAAAGACTTGAACTTGTGTTAGAGAAGGTGGTTAGATTAGAGTTGTTGATTAAGTGGTTCACAAGTTTAGAATAATGGCTTTAAGCTAAGAGGAAGATGATAGGGCAAGTAACCAAGTCAGTCTCTCAGATTCTAGTGGCGATACAGGGTATTGTAGAACATCAGTAGAGGGGAAGACACCCAAACTATTTGTATCTCAGTTCAAAGTTTTGTACTTCAGTTATCATGATATCTATTCATGCCTTACATGTCAGCCCTATGATCATAACCTAGGTCATGTAGCTCATGACTTATGTATTCATGTTTTACAGTGTGCTCAGTTCCTATGACTCATGCTACACTCCCAATGATTAGCTAAATTCAGATTATGACATGTATATCCTCAGTTTAGATCTTTTGATAAATCCATGATGTTGATATTCTATTCCTCAGGCCTCGGTTAAGTGTCAAGTTCTGTATAGTGTCCATTCATGCTTCAGGTTCTCATGTTTTAACCTTTCAGTGAACTCTCCTTATGAAATGATGTAGTGATGAGCAATTGTTTAGATGGGAAAGAGCAAATTTTTCATATTAAGGAAAGATTGTTGCATGCTTATTTTACACGAGGCTGTAGTTATGAAGATAGGTTTGAATGTCATATTGGTGTGTAAGTGGATAAATTCATTTTGTGTAGTAAATGGCTAGTAGGAGGTTGTATTTAGTTGTTGAAGGGAAATATCAAAATTATTTAGGAGATGGGAAGTTATGAAATGCGAAGCGTATTGAATTCGTGACTCAGGCTAGTACTACAGTGTTATGTGTGCACTTCGTAGATTTGAGTAGGTTTGAACATAGTGGGAGAATTTAGTCCAGCTCAGACCTCATTAGGTAGAGTTATCAATGCCCATGTGAACATTTTCAGTAGCCTCAAGTAAAATGTGGTGTTGAAGTAGAAATTATAGTTGAGGAACGTGGCTAGGATTGCAAGTTAGTAGTTATTGTGCATAAGGCTTAGTAACTCTATCTTAGATGATGTTTCGTAGGATTTGCCCCATATTATAGAATTTTAGCCATGTTGTGATTTCTTATTCAAATGTCTTATTCAGACCATGCCAAGATTCCTTATTCCCTAAAGTCATTAGAACTTCATAGTAAGAGTGTCAAAGAAATTCTCCAGTCGAGTATAAGTTTTCAGCATGAGTTAGCTCGTAAAGCCAGCAATTTAGTTTAGCAGTCAGGCAGAAAAGTTCGTATGGTTTCCCATATTTCCATCTAGTCATACTATCTGAAGTCTCATGAATATGACTATTCCAAGATGGAGCATCCTAGTAGTTACGAGTTCATCTCAGTTCACGTATCATGCCTCAGTTTCAGATCCCAGATATTCAGTCACGATTCAGTTCGTAGGTGCCCCATGCATTGTCTCAGCCTTTCCTCAGTACTCAGCTAAGTCAACATTCTTCAGGGGACATAATATCCCAAGGAGGAGATGTACTATAATCCCCCGAGCTTTCATGTCCTAAACCTTCCATTTTTTTACGTAACAAGATCTAATTTGAAGTAATGGGTACTCATAAGTTGCCTCTCTCATTCCAATCTCAGCTATATGACCATTCCCATGTCATAGCATGTATTCAAGGAATCAGTTAAGTTCATGGTATTCAGTTCATGTATCATGTTTCAGACTAAGCTATGTTCTCATGTTTCTGTTCATGCATGTTCAGTAAATGATCTCAGGTTCATTAGTATTCTCAACTTGAGGTAACAGTTTTCCTTAGTTTTACTAAATTCCATGTTCTATTACAGTGACAAACTTGGTATCAGTTATCGTTACATATCATCTTCATGACAGTCATGCATTCATGAATTAGTTCAGCCATGTACTCATGCTTCAGTTATGCATGTTCAGTATGAAAACTCAGTTTATCAGTAGTTTCAGTCATGCAATCATGCTTCAATCGTACATGTTTAGTATGTAAACGTAGTCTATCAATATTTCTCAACTTAATTAGTCTTATTCGAGGACGAATGTTCCCAAGGGGAGATATTGTGATACCCTGTATTTTCCTAGCTCAGTTTAACTCTTAGTACACGAGTATCTCTATATAATTTTTCAAAATACTTAGAATTTTTAAGTTTAATACCTGCCATTGCATAGGAAATTCATTCAGCTTTTCAACGATATAAAATTCGCCCAAATCTGATACCTCGGTGAAGAGTTATAGCAATTTTTGTAAAGCAGTGTGCCATAGTAGGCATCACTGCGTCGCGGAGGCAGCATAAATGGAAATTGTCAATTTTCAGTGTGCCATCGCGATAAGCTCATGTTGCGCCAATATTTCAGTCCCCGTTTGTCATTTTTCAGTATGGCTCTGCGATACCCCCGCGTCGCGCCATAAGTCCATTTCGCAATTGACCCTTTTTAAATAGTTTCCAGCCAAGATCTAGTGGCTCACCGAGATGCCACCACGTCGTGGTGGAGGCCAAAATTAGGACTTGAAGTGACGAATTTTAATTTCTTTTCAGGGGTAATTTGGTATTTTTTTCATGACCCTAATTAATCTTAATTATGTAATTAACCCCTAAATAACCTAATTAGTCATTATTCACCCAATTTCTCTCAAGATTAAATCATTCTCTCTCAAAAGGGCAAAACCCTAGCCTTCAAGAATCAAGAACAATTCTCTAGAAATTCTTCAAGAACTTTCAAGAGGTTAATTTCTCGGATATGTTAGGTGTTCATCCTGGGTTTTCTTTCACCCATGGAGTCCAAGAACCTTATTTAAACATACAAGTTCTCAGATTTATGAATTAAATGCTTGAAATTGATTGTATTCATGTCCATGATATTATTTGGGTTTTAATCCATGATTAATTACAAGTTTCAAGCAATTAAAGTAGCATGTATGATGAATTATATGATTTGTATGTTGAACCTTGAATTTATAATTGAGTATTGTATCCATGATGTTCATGTGTTGATTATTATTATGTGAAATAATCATGCTCCCCAAGTGTTTGATAAAAGTCCTATGTGAATAGAATAGTGAAATCATGACATATTATTATGTGGTCCCATTCATGTACAAGCTCATGTATCTCAAGTGTTTGACAAAATAACTAAATGAATGCATTGTTAACAAACAAGTATTGTTATGCTTTCAAGATTATGCCATGCTTTATTTTCAACGTTATCGAGTCCTAGGGGTATTCAATACCCAAAGATCTAGCTGTTTACCTAGAACTACAGTAGCTACAGAATAGTCTCAGCAATATCACGATCAGTAGTACTCAGTCATTACAGACTTAGTGAAACTCAGTCTAGTTCAATTCAGTATAATAATCAATGTCATTCAGTTGGGAGTAAGATTCAACACCGAGCGAACCCAAGGATGGGGGCTCACCTGTCAGTAGAGGGTGTAGTCTTTAGTAGTAGTCCTTGTGTTCTAGAACTACGTAACCAGCGTAGGTTGAGATATCAACCTGCCAGTTGAGGGTTGATAAGGTGTTTTACCTGCCAATTGAGGGTAATACCGTTCTCATTAGGGAACCTTCCAGATGAAGCTGACTTTTTAGCTTGTCTGTACCCGTGGCATGGTATTAACACCCTTCCAACTGGGGTTACAAGTTGGACCCCAAACAATTTTAGAGAGACGCATGTCGGTTATATGATTACCTCCCACAGTTTTGATTTTAGTCTCAGTATAAAACTCAGTTCAGTTTTACATAAATAGGATTGTTAGAAATAGTCATTCAGTTATCAGTAATTCAGTTCTCAGAAATCTCAGATATCAATTACTCAGTTATCAGAACTCAGTACTTAGTTTTAGTATACATGTATATGCGCAATATTGCATACTCAGTACTTTTAGTAGTTTCAGTTATCCATGTACTCTTATTCAGTTAGTCCATATCATTCAATCAGTTACTGTTCATGCATATGAACCCTTGCATTTAGTCTTACCTCATCTAGCATACCATTACATTCCACATTTTGACATATACTTTCTCTTTGCGTTATGATGTCTCATATCATAGGTAGGTTCGGACGCTCAGGTTCCTGATCGCGCTTAGCCAAATTCAGTCAGTAGTATCAGATTCAGTAGTGAGTCCTCATCTATCAAGGATATTCTTTTATTTTATTATCATAGTAGATTCAGTAATTTATTAGTCGGAGTTAGTTGGGGGCTTGTTCTATCAACTCCACATTCAGACAGTCAGTTAGAGGCTTTTCAAACTAGACTAGTTCAGACAGTATTCAGTTTTGCAGATGTTATTATCAGATGCTATTTATCAGTATTCAAATTATGAACCTTATGGTATTTCAGCCTAACTTTCGCATTATTTCAGTATTATTATTCAGTGTTCACAGCAGGTACTAGTCATAGGTTAGCTTGTGGTCCTTCGGGGTCGTAAGCACAGTGTGGCGTCTGGGGTGCAAACTCGGGGCGTTACATATATAAATTGATTTCAAAGATTTTAACTAGTAAGTTAAAGTCTGTGGTGGATTATACAGTTAGTCCCTCATAATCAGCCTTTATAGGTGGTAGGAACATACTTGATAATGTGGTGGTTGAACATGAGCTAGTGAAGGGATATTCTCAGATAGGAGTATCACCAAGATGTACCATTAAGGTGGATATAAGAAAGGCATATGACTCAGTAGAGTGGCATTTCTTGAATATAGTGCTGTTGGAATTTGGCCTACCTGCTCAATTAGTCCAACTGATAATGGAATGTGTGACTACAGTACGATATACACTATTGACTAATGGTGTCCTAACACTAATATTTCCAGCAAAAAAAAGGACTTAGACAAGGGGACACCATGTCTCCTTTATTATTTGTGTTAGCTATGGAATATCTGCATAGAACATTGAAGCAACTCGTGTTTAACCCCAATTTAACTATCATCCTAGATGTGACAAGCTAGGACTTATTTATATTTGTTTTGCTGATGATCTTCTCATGAGTTGTAGGGTTGATGAAATTTCTATCAAACTATTTGTTAGGGTTTTTGCCCTGATTTTCTTACTATATTTAAGTTTTACTTTTTCTTAGAAGGAAAATAATGGTGGCCTGACACTAATATTTCCAGCAAAAAAAGGACTTAGACAAGGGGACACCATGTCTCCTTTATTATTTGTGTTAGCTATGGAATATCTGCATAGAACATTGAAGCAACTCGGGTTTAACCCCAATTTAACTATCATCCTAGATGTGACAAGCTAGGAATTATTCATATTTGTTTTGCTGATGATCTTCTCATGAGTTGTAGGGCTGATGAAATTTCTATCAAACTATTTGTTAGGGTTTTTACCCTGATTTTCTTATTATATTTAAATTTTACTTTTTCTTAGAAGGAAAATAAAAGTTACCATAATTACTTTTACTTTTCCTGAAAGAAAAAATATAATTCTTTTCCATATTTGGCTAACCTCTTTCTTGGAGCAATGGTTTTGGACATCTATAAATAGAAGCCCCCTTCTCATACAATAGCACAATAGTATACACAATGTAGTCGTTTAAAGAGTCTTTGTTTAGGGGGAGATTTCTCCCAATAAGTTTTAGGATTTTCAATTTTATTTTTAATATGTAGGCCGTTTGGCCAAACCATATCCAATAATATATTTTTAGTTTAATTTTCCATGTATCATCTTATTTATCGTCTCATAGTTTGCAACTAATAACTTCCGCATGACGCCCTCTCCATTTTGAACCCAACAACTATTGTTGGTTGCATTCAACCATTTCTCAGTTGTTTCTGGCCTGCAAGCAAACATGGAGAAAATCTCATTATATATTGTTGGGGTTTCATCAAATTTTAAAAGTTAGATGCTGTGGGACTTGAATCTAACACCAGGTGAACTTCCTTTTTAAGTATTTAAGAGTTCTTCTTTCTACATAAAAGCTCTCCATCTCTTGATGTATGCCTCTGGTGGAGAGGATGATTGCCAAAATTAATTATTGGTCTTCAAAATTATTGGCTTATAGTGGTAGATTACAACTGGTGAAGAGTGTTTTATTTGAGATGTAGACTTATTGGGCACAAATTTTCCTATTGCCCAAGACGATCATTACTACGGTCAACACTGTTTGCAAAACTTTTTATGGACATGTGGTAACAATTGGTCCAATAAAGCTTTAGTTGCTTGGAAAAAAATCTGTCGACCCAAAATTACAGGGTGCCTAAATGTTATAGATTTGAAGTACCGGAATAGAGCTGCAATTTGTAAATTGCTATGGGTTGTGGAACAAAAATAGGACAAGCTATGGGTTTGAGGGGTCCATATATACTATATAAAGGGGCAAAATATTGTTATAAAGAACATTACAAAGCAAGCTAGATGGGTTTTTAAGAAGGTATATGATGCAAGAGATTGGTTATCTGGTACTGCAACTGTGCATAATGAGTTGCAACAAATGACTGATCAGAAAGGCTTTTGCATTAGAAAACCATACCATAACATGAGGCCTTAATACTCTTAAGGTTAGTTGGAATAAAGTGTCCTTGGTGAAAAGGTTGATACCCAGGCATCACTTTATTCTCTGATTGGCATTGCATAATAGATTATCTATTGTGGATAGAGTAAGTAGGGAATAATAGTGCACAAAGATTGTGTTTTATGTACTTCTGCTCAATATGAGACCTTCGATCATTTGTTCTTTAAATGTAGTTATTCTCAAAATCTTTGGAGTTCAATGCTGATTTGGCTGGGATATCAGAAGAGTAAGATTAACATCAAGAGATACAAAGGCTGGTACAACATATGCATAACAGCAAAACAAGAGTTTTAGATTCTACTTTTCTGCGGTAGTTGATCACATTTGGGCTGAAAGGAATGCAAAACGGTTTACAAATCAACAAATGGCCATAACACAAAGAGCAAAAAGTATTGCTATTCAGTTGCATATTGCAGGGCAAACACACAGAAAATGAAAATATGCATTCATCTTTTTCATGAAATAGAAAATCACTTCAGTTAACATTTTAGGTGATTTTAGAATTTTGAACTATGATAGTACCTATAAATTATATTATCATTTGTAATTATTAAATTTATTTTCAAAATCGATAAAAATATTTAAGGAAAACAACCATACTTTTAAATATGTAAAAGTTGACATGAAACAATAAACATTACATTAAGTTAATTAAATGAAGTAAAATTTTAATACTAGCAATAATAAAACTAACAAGATGGATCACAGTAAACTTCATGAGCAAAACAAGGTTTTTAAAGATTAAAAGAAGAGCTAACTAAAAATAATAAAGGCATCAAAGTTTAAAATTTTATACAATACAAGACATTTGCTTAAATTGTTTAATTATTCAGAAAAAGTTCCATGCTATAATTCAATGTTAATTGAGGGATATTCATATAATTTCAAGAATAATTTAATTTCAAGAATAATTTTTAACTATTGATTTAAGATTTAGGATGTTTCCCTTTCAGAAAATAGTGATACATTTTTTCATTTGATGAATATTTTATAACATTATCAATACTTTATTCATGTTGAATTTCATTTATTTGGCAAAAAGTCCACAAAAATATAGTCTTCTATTTAAGAATTTATTCATTTTAAGGATATTTTGAAACATTGCATGCTATAAATTAAAATAGAGGAAGAAGTAATTTATCGGACTTCGGAGGATGCCATTCCATGAAAATACTCACATATGTGTCCATAAAAAGATAAAAAGGTAAAAATTAATTTTGATTGCATATTTTGTGATGCCATTTTAACGTTAATTGTGACGACTTAAATAAGTTGTAAGTTACTATTTGATTTTATAAAAATAAAAAAATATAGTTATTTTAAAAATTAATATATATTATCATTTCCTACCATGCTTATTTAAAAATATTAATAATTTTTTTTGAAAAATAAATTAAAAATTAATAAATATATTTAAAATTATATATTGGGCTCGTAAATGGGCCCCTCATTATTTAGTTACTAATACAAACATTATTAATACACCATATTCTATACTATTCTTATACATCATATCAAAAGATCCCCTAAAGAGAAGAAATTGAGAGTTTAATGGATTTTTTTTTTTAATGCTGGAGAAGAAGAAGCCAACCAGAGGCGCGCGGTCTAGGATTTTAAACTTGTGGGTTTCCAATAAAATAAATTAATATGCAAAAGTAATTTATAAAAAAAATGAATGATCAATTTTTGTATATATTCTAAAAGCAACAACCCGTTAAACATGACATATTTAAAAATATTATCATTATTATTGTACTCGACGACTTGTTATGTTTTGAAAACGATCAATGATCGCTTCATTAGGTACAGTTTCAAATACCTCATCCTCTATATAACAAACTAAACAATCATTTAAACAATCATCATCAATTCTGCTACGCAGACGCAAGTCAATCTTAATATATTTCATCGAAGAGAAAGCTCTTTCCACCGTCACAGTTGCCACAGGTAATATCAAACTTAACTTCACAAGTAAATAAACAAGTCTTCAAGTCTTGTGCAAATTTATTTTCACCAATGTCTCTGAAAGATCCTCAAGTCTTTTCAAGTTAGAGAAATCACTATTCCTTTTTCGCACATTGTCAATATAATTGCCAAGCTCAACACTAAGATCCTCAAGCATGGAAGCACTAAAATCATACTGATAATAGATAGCAAGTTTTATAATCTTATTTTTATCATAATTTACAAAAGAGTTATCTGGACTCAAACTAGCCATATCAAGAAGTAGATCAACATCCACTTCATTAGAACTACTGTTAAGCTCAACAAGTTGCAAATCAATAACAACATTAAAATTTTTTACATGTAAATAATGAGAATATATGATACTTGAACTCTTACACTTTGACTTTCCAAAAGCATAATTCTTATCCATTTTAGAAATCACAATATCATGCTCGACACAAAATAAAGAAACATCCTTTACCAAAGAATCCCATTTAAAATCTCCCATAGATTGCAATTGTCTCTTTATGAAACCAACAAGGTTCATAGCAGTAACTATATCTTGATATTTTCTTTGCAAAGCCATATTTAAATCATGTGTAATTGTCAACAATTTCAACATCAAATGCAATGTATACAAAAACTCATAAGATCTTATGTCATCTATTAAACTCTTTGCCAATGATTTCTCTTGGTAATTTGAACCCTCCTTAGCAAGAATTAGAAAATGAATAATTGAGGGGAATAATTTAGTAGAGTTATGCAAAGTCTTAAAATGAGAACTCCAACGAGTATCTCCTGCCCTTTGAAGTCTAAGTTCTTGATTCAATCCACTCCATGTGTGAACTTCACCGAGCATCAATAATTCTTCTAATTTTTCTGTTTGATCATCTCTAAGCATCTCCCTGCACTTAAAAGATCCTCCAACAATATTTAAAATGTTAGCAAGAATATCAAAAAATTGATCTACCTCATGATGCTTCTTTACAACAACTACAAAAGTCGATTGCAATTGATGAGCAAATCAATGTACACAATATGCCAAAGGAGTATTTTTCACAATCAAAATTTTAAGACCATTGAGTTCGCCTTGCATATTACTAGCTCCATCATAACCTTGTCCCCGAATATGAGAAGAACTCAAATTATACTCTCAAATCGAAGAATATATAACATCTTTCAGTGATCGTGCAAATGTATTTTTAACATGAACAACACTAAGAAATATCTCAATAAGCTTACCCTCTTTGTTGACATATCGCAGAACAAGGGTCATTTGTTCTTTATGAGAAATATTATTAGACTCATCAACTAATATTTTAAAGTAATCTCCGTTTAAGTCTTCAACAATTGCTTTCAACGTTTTTTTAGCACAAGAATTCACAATGTCTTTTTGAATAGTTGGACAAATCATGATATCATTTTGTGGAGTATTTTCTAATACAACTTTTTTCACATCTTCCTTCCTATCTGCATAATACTTTAAAATATCTAAAATATTTTCTCTTCTTGTAGAAGTTTCACTCCCATCGTGACCTCGAAAAGACAATTCTTCTTTTAAAAGATATCTTGCAACATCAATAAAAACATTCAAATGAACCCGATATTCACTTTTAGTTTTCTCAGATCGTTTGTCAAAAGAAGCTAATATAGATTGCACTCTATTATTTAAATCAAGCATCCTTTTTAGACACCGATTGTAAACACTATTTACATCACCCACATGCTTATTAAGTCATTCTATATCTTTATTTCAACTTCTAAAGCCATCTATTGTGAAATAATCACCGACTCTTTTTTTATATCCACCAATCTCATTTTTAAACAAGTAACAACAAAAGCAAAAAACTTTTTTTTTTCAATACTATATTCTAACCACCCCTAATATGAAGTATCAAACCAATCAGGATTAAAATGATGTGATTTTTCACAAAAAATTGTTATTGGAAAAATAAATTGCTCACCAGGTCTGCAAGGCCCCTTTTGAATATAATACCTCCTAACGCTATAACGTTGATTAGGAGGATATTCTGAAGTTTGTTTTAGCAAGATCAGATTAAAGTGGACCCAAATTCAATATTTTATCATTATCTGATGGCTGAGAATGATTGACATTGTCGAAAATTTTGGTATGTGAAGGAGAGTCTGGAATGATTTGAGGCTTGAAAAATTTTGTAATCATCTTGATCTAACTTTACAATTTCAACCTAATTAAATAAAAAAATACCTTAACGACTAACAAATAACAAACTACAATGAAATATTGATAATTATCAAATTAAACACATTAAAAAATAAAAATAAAAATAAATATAATATATGAGAAAATAAAAGAAAAATAAATAAAAATAAAATAAGAGATAATGGGAGAAGAGTACTTACGTGAAATTTAAAATTAAAAAATGAATCAAAATAAGTTTCTAGTCTTAAGGAGGAAAACTATTTTGTGTTGGGGTTATCAACATGATTTATAACTTTTAAAAAAGGTTTTTTTACATTTTTTTAAAAAAGGAAAGAGAACTGAGTAGTTTATTAGAATTAAAAAAGAAAAAGAATTTACCTTAAAAAAACTCAACTTTTTATTTTATTTTAAAGTTAAAAAAAATAAAAATATTAACCATAAATAAAACAAAAAATGTGTCTACCAAAAACGAAAAGGCTTAGGCTTTACCTTTTTAAAAAAGAAAAAATTCTAAAAAATCTCAACTTTACTTTCTTTTATTACACAATATCCCAAATCCCCAAACTAATTACAAATATCTCATATTTATAATTTCTCTCTCTATAATCCATCTACATAACTTTACCTTTCCCTTCTCACGTTTTTATTTTCTTAGAAGGTGCCAACAATTAAGGAAACGCAAATCTTCAAATTTCGAATTTATTGTTTTTCAAAAATCCCTATTTTTAATTCAAAAAACCCCTACAAAAAATAATCTTAAATCCTACATGAAACTCCCCCCCTTCCAAATGCCGCCATAACTGAGAATACACCTGCGCATCCTATCTTGTCTATTATCCCTGAAAATTTATAGAAAAAACTATTATAAACTTTACCCAGGGAATAATGTTCCATTCAACACCATATTCCTTAGTAGAAAAAGGGTTTCTTCCGACTATCAATTCCAAAAAGACAACGCCAAATCTATACACATCACTTTTTTCAGTTAATTGCTGATTTGCATAGTACCTAGTTGAAATGGAGAAATATGAAGATGAAAAATGAAAATCACTAGCAAAATATTCAATCTCATGATAGATAATGACCTACTCAGGATTAAGGTAGCCAACAATTTCGCGTGCCATGCTTGAGACATGTGTTAAATCTTCTTCAACTTTCCTAGATAGTACAAAATCAGTTACTTTTGCTTGCATAAAAAAGAGGATAAAAAAAGGTATGTATATGTATGGAATTTGACACCGAGAGTCTTTACGTCACACTGTATACATATGTATGAAATTTGTTGTTACTTCATCCCATATATATAACATTATTATGTATATGAGTCTATATACTTTAAATTTGTTATGTATATGTGGTGAAATAAACACTTATGGACTGTTTATTTCAGAATATATACATTACAGAGTTGTATTATACACAACACAGTTATGTATATCGATCCATATACATAATTCTGCTAAGTAAATGTATTGAAACAAATAATTTTGGACTATTGTATTTTTAGAACATATATATTATAGAGTTATATATATGTTATGCATTAACAGTGTTATACATAATACAATTATGTATATGGCTCTGTTAGACAAGCTGAGGTGTGTTTATTTCAACTTATATACATATCATTCTTATGTATATGAAAGAATATTAGGCATGAATATTAAACATTGTTTTATGTTTTCAAGTTTTGAAATTTTTTATGTAAGTTTTGTTACAAATTAAACTAATCTTAGTTTGCAATGTATATTATTACAGAGGATGTAATTTGAATGCAATTGCCGAAATCAACTCAAAATTCCTTAATCTCGAATTCTGATTGTTGAAATTGATTCAGTGTTTCAAAATTTTAAAATTGAAAAGTTGTTACTGAATTTAAGGAATTCATTAATTTTTTATAAATATAGAGTAAGTTGCGTTATGTATTTAATGCAGATATTTTATTTCCTTAATTATAGTTAAACTAGTTTGTTCAAATACATAAGTAGTAATGCATATGGACGACAACTTATGTATAAGAATAGGGAGAGAGAGAATTTTAATTGAAAAAAGGAGAGAAAAGGTAATTATGTTTCAAAATGATGGGATTATGTTATTTATACTAAAAAAAAACTGATTGAAAAGAGGGAAAAAAATAAATACGTCCACAAGGAATCGAAGTCATGTTCATAACCCCAATATAGACAATGCCCAGAGGTTCCCTTCCTACCACTGAGTCATCCATTGATTTAGTTGTGGATTCCCACCTGCTAATATTTATACCTTTTGATAATTTTTCTCATGTAATTATATGTCTTACGGTAGCGAGTGTGGGTTTTCAGGAACCCACACCCGCTAATGTAGATCTGCCCCTGAAGCTAACCCCATAATTAAGAACATGAGTTAATTTCTCAAATTGTCACTCAACTTATACCAGACCCCATTTTATGGGATTACATTGGGTTTGTTGTTGTTGTTGTCACTTAACTTATAGAAGCATCCACTAAAGTAACTTTTGAATTTTTTAGAACAATATTGTCACTCAACTTGTAGGGACATCTCGCTAAAGTAATTTTTTTAATTTTTTTTAGATAATATTGTCACTGAACTACATATATATTTCCAACAAGGCGAAACTAATGGAAAATTTAAATTTTTAACGAAAATTTATTCATATATATATATTTTAACTTTTATTTTTAGATCAAATACCCATTAATTATATTAAATTTATTTAACCTATTTCAAATATATCTTTAATAAAATGAATTATATTCATGTGAGCAAAATGGAAGTGCAATTTAAAATAATATTTTCATAAAAAATCATACCATCTTCCCCCTTTTTTTCTCCTACATACTAATCTCAAGTTTGCAATTAAAAAGATTTGGTATTTAAGAAGTTTCTCTCAACATAAAATAAAGGTTAGCTAAAATATAATATCGGTGATGCATAATTACTATTCATCTTTGCACATTTGTGAAATAAATTCTATAATTAGACTGGATTTTAAACGAAAAGAAAACTAAAATGATAAGTATATAAACTTTCGTTAAAAATAAAAGATACATGTATCACTTTTTAATGAAAGATTGCACAATCATTTTGCTCTTTACATACATATACTTTATTTTATTAAAGGCACATTTAAATGGATTAAATAAATTTTATATTAATTAATGAGTATTTTATCTAAAAATATAGCTTAAAATATGTATGAATAAAATTTCATTAAAAATTTAAATTTTTCCTTAGTTTTCACCCTATTAGAAATATATGTATAGTTCAATGACAATATTTTTTAAAAAAATTTAAAAGTTACTTTATTGAGATGTTTCTACAAGTTGAGTGACAATATTATCAAAAAATTCAACTGACAATTTGAGAAATTAACTCTTAGACACCAATATGACTATGATGCACGATACTTTTAATTTGTTTTCGTTGAATTTAATGTTTACTAATTTTATTTTATTTTATTTTTAGCTAAAATTAACTTCTTGGTTGGCATCCTCTTTTAGAAGTCCAGTGGGCATCAGAGAGCATAAAGGAATGAAGTGGTTTATCTCACTGGCTATTATCAGACTTGATATGGCCCGATGCTGAAAACTTGAAAGTAAATTTGGATTAGAAAGGGTTTTTTATAACTTCTCTGAATACCCGATGCTGTCATTACCAAATTGGGGGTTAGTAATTGGGTTAGACATCTAACGTATAATTTCATGTTTGATTAAATGCTTTATCATAACATTCCTTTGTAATTTGTTTTAATCTTATTAATTCTTCTATATTATTCTTAAGGTATTCTATATGTTCCATATCTTTTGTTTTCATGTATTCAATTAAATTCTTTTTCATTAGTATTTCTATTAATCTTATTTTTTCCATATCTTTTTCTTCAATATTCTAAGTATTCGTAGTTTATCATTTTAATCTGAGTAATACCAATCTGAATAATAATGTCTATCATCATGTAAGTCTATATCTTCTAACTCGTATTCTATCCATTCTAGATTTAATAACTCTTCATCTTCAAAATCAAATATCTTTTCCCATATAAGTTTCTTTATATCTATTACTTCTATATCCTTAAGTACATACAAAACAAGTATCTTAAATTTATTTATCATCTCATTAGATAAGTAGGTTGTCATTTTCATATGATGCTTAGTTCCAAAGTATTCCCTCCAATCATATACATAATAAAATATGATCATCTTGGATTACTATATACCAGATTATTCTTAAATAACTATGTTTCTCCGTCACTATTAGCATGGTACATTCGGATACTTTTTTTCTAAACAACGCCTCAACTCTGGTTACTACCCTATCACGACTTCTCTGCCTTACCGGTTTCACCTTTAGGATGACATAGTTCTGGGAACTTTCTCCTTTTCCTCTTTGCTAATAAACTTTGCAAGATATTATTCTTTGAATAATTCTACTATATAGTAACTAATATGAACTTATTTTATCATATCATGATTGTTAGGAATTAATAGACTTAGCTATTCATAATCATAAATGAAAATAACTGTTCTTGTAGATTTGATAATTCTGTGCTTTGATCATCCATATCTGAGTATAAAACTGAATACCTTATTGGATATTTTAGAGAATTTTTGATTGTTTACAAGGAAGGCTTTCTCTCTGTAGAAAGACTTGCCTTAGATTGCCGAATGACCTGCCTATTTATAATCTAAAAGCGCGTAAACTAATCCTACTTTACATTTGTCCTCCTTTTACAAAAAGTAAAAATAACTTTACAAAAAGTGCTGAAAAACTAAGCAATAATTAATGTACATGTCTCTTTCGTAACTTTTTATCTTATCGGAGAATCTTCTTTATTTTCTCATTGGACCGTCCTTTTTTATGTCGCTTTCTATATTCTGTTGTTTTATCTTCCAGCTGGCTTTTTTCATCCTTATCTTCTTGGTTGATTTTCCTCCGTTTATTGTTGTTGTCTCTATCTTCTTTGTCATTGATCCTTTTGTATCTGCCTTGATTGATTCTTTTATTCTAGTTGGACTTCTGGGATAACATTATCTTCTCTATTGCATCTTGATCATAGGTGATCTGGGTATTTGTGTCCTATTAGCTTACTGGTCAATAATTCTTATGAAATGAATCCTTTCTTAATTGTTTTTGTAGTTGGTTGTCTTTCTGGGTTAAGTAATGTCATTATCCATCTCTGGACTTCTTCCATATTTGACTGTCTTAGTTCTCTTGAATTTGAATAAATCACTAACTGGTCTCTTGAATAATAGCTCCATATCGGGTTTCCATTGAGATAATTATTTGCTAGTTCTTGAATAATCGTAGATATTCCAATAATTCGTTTGTTTGCATAGAAATCTGGTATCTCTACTTTAGGTATTTCTGATTGTTGCCCAATGTCTTATGGTATGATCATATCTCTGGTCAATCCAATTTTTATAACTTGTATAACTGGTTTGATTTCATCATATAATATTTCTGCTGGCACAGTATAAAACTTTATGAAAAATAAATTTCCTTTGGTTATCTTTTTGTAGGTTATAAATGCTTTGTATATTTTCGGTACAGCTGATAATTCACTTCCATCTTGGGTATATACGGTATTAAGTAATCCATAACTGAAACAAGTTTTAACTAGGTTTGTACTGGATTTTGGGAGTGCAATTAGCTTGTTGTATCCTTGTAACTTTTGGGTTATATAGTCTTGGTTTGGTTCTTGGATATTCGTGGCTCTGGGTTTGAGGTTTAGGTAAGTTTGTATTTTGTGGATATTTTCTATATATGATCTGGTTATATGGTTATAGACTTTTTTTTATCTTGGTTTAGACTTTCTAAATATGTAGTAGTTTGTGCGGGTACGAATAAAGGGTCTTTTTGTATTTTTGGTATAAATGGTTTATCAAATATCTTGTTCAGGTTCAATCCTAGTTTATTAACTCCTTTGCTTGTACCTGTAGCTGTAGATTGATAAAGGTTATGAATTTTATGGAGTATCCCAACACCTCCTTTTAGCTCTGAATTTTTCATGTCTTCCGATACGTAGCTCTGTATTTTTATAGTCATGCTGCTGACTTATAGCTTTAGACTTCAGTTTATCTTCATTAGTCTTTAGCTTTTCTACCTCATTGCCCCTACTGTCCACTTTTAGTGAAAGTGTAGTTAGGGTTTTGAGTATTTCTTCTAGTGTATCTTTTTTTGTTATATCAATCTGTGTAGCTTTGTCTTGATATGTAGTCTGCAATAACATTCTTGTTAGTACTAATTATTTCAACTGTAAATGTAAAATTTAATATATTTAATACCAATCTCCGTATTTCTTTTGTTGTAACTGAATTTTGTATTTTCTAGTTAGCCACCATCGTACCTGTGCATTATCTGTTCGCACAATAAATTTTTTATATACGATATATGGTTCGAATGCTAATAAACATTTATATAATGAACATAATTCTTTCCTATTTATTTTCCATTTTATTTTTGTTTCATTAAATGTTCCTGAATAATACCTACAATGATGTTCTATTTTTTCATTCTCGTATTTGTATTTGTATTTGAGTACTCCTCCGTAGCTGTACTCACTTGCATCTTCTTCTACTATGTATGTAAAATTCTTGTTTTCATCTGGAAATTCTAATTTAGGTAGTTCTTTATAAAGTATTTTTATTCTTTGTACTTGTTTTTTTATCTTCTTGATTGTAATTATATTCTACATCCTTTTTTAATTTTTCTGTAGTGGTTTTAAATTTTCTGCTAGTTTTGGTATATATTCTCTTACTTGATTTACTAATCCTAAGAATGATTGTAATTTCTTTTTTTGTATCTAACTCTTCTTTTGAATTTATTATCTTTTGTACTATATGTTGTTGCATTTTAACTCTGTTTTTATCTATTTGTATTCCTAAGAATTCTATCTGATTTTTTACCATTTCTGCATTTTTCTCACTTAGGCTTATTCCTGAACTTTCTATTATATTTAAAAATTATTCTAATAATTTTAGATGTTCCTCTTTAGTTTTTGAATATAATAATGTATCGTCTATGTACCCTATATAATTAGGTAATTGTTTAAAATAGTTATCCATAAAATGTTGATACCTTCCTGGTGCATTTTTATATCCAAATGGTAGTACATTCCATTCATAAAAGCCTTGTGGTACTGTAAATGCAGTTAGCTTTTTAGATTCTTCTTCTAGTTTTAAGTGATAAAATCCCGACTTACAATCAAACTTGCTAAAATAGTTATATCCTTGTATTTGTCTTATTTTTAATATTTTGTTTGGTATTGAGTAATTATATGTTATAGTTTTTGCATTTAGGTTTCTATAATAACCATCCTGCTTTTCCCTTTTTTTTTGTTCACTATATTTATTTATTATAAATGCTGGGCTAGTGTGTTTACTATTACTTTTCTGTATATATTGTTTTTCTAATAGTTCATCTATGTGTATTTTAAATTCCTTTAAATCATCAAAATTATATGTTAATGATTTTTGGGTTATTATACTATCTTTATTTACTAGTTCAATTTTTAAAGTAGTTTTATGTTTTTTCCATCCTTTTAATGGATCTTCACTATATAGTTGTTTTAATTTATTTTTAATTATTTCTACCTTATCTATTGAAAATATGGTTATTTCTTCCTTATTTATTGAAAATATTATTAGTTCTATCGTATCTTCAGTGGTTTTTATATTTTTTAATTTTTGCGTAATTTTTTCACTTCCTTTTATCCCATCCGTTTTCTTTCTTATTTTATTAGTAGTTCTTTTTGCTCTAACCTTTTATTTATATGGTGTTGTAAACCACCAGTGTGTTTTAGTTATTACGTGTGGGTATAGTTTATCTAAGAATGACATTCCTAAAAGCATATCTTTTGATGTTAGCTCATAATTATAAATTTCTCCTATTGTTAGTATTTTATCCCATATTTATATTTTTACATTTCTAGCTTTATATGTAATTAGGCTTCCTTCATTATTAAATCCTTTAACTATTATTAATGTTTTTAACTTATCCCATTTACTTTCTGGTAAACAGTTATATCTACATAGATTGGCTTCTGCTCCTGTATCTATCATAGGTGTATAATATCTATTATAATATCCTTCTATTATTATTTTCATAAGTACATATATTTTCATATTAAAGCTCTTTTTATTAATAATTTTTTCTTATTATATGTTATGGTTATTTGGGCGTGTTCTATATTGTATGGTCTTACTTGTTCTAACCATTTTATTCCTAATATTATATCAGCCTTTTGTATTTCGTCTTTCACCTCAAATTCAATTTTTATCCTCCTGATTCCTATTATAATTTCCTTTGCGGTTGTATTTTTAACAATTATTAAGTTTCTTGGTAAATCTGGACATGTATTATTATTAGTTTTGATTTCTTCAGTTTTTACTAAATGTCTCATCATATAATTTTCTTCCTGTCCTGTGTTTATTAATATTAAATATTCCTTCTCATCCACTATTCCTATTATATAATATTGTGTTAGGTTAGGTTTTGGAGTTATCTCATATGCTATTCTCTTTGATGGTTCTGTTTTTTGGTAAGATATCCGTCTTGATGTTCCTATCCGTTCATTTACTATTTTTAAATCTCCTTCTATATCTATATCATGGTAACTGTAATCATTATTATCTATTATTTTTATGAATTGCTCAAAAGGACTTTCTATTTGTATTTTGTTTATTTTATTTTTTTTCAGTTATCTTATGATTTGTTGTTAATACATATAAATTTTTACATCTTGCGGTAAATATTTTACTTCCTGAGGTTAACTCTATTCTTGATATTTTCCAATATAGTACTAATGATTTATCTATGTTTTTATCTATTATTGGTACTGAATAGTTTGCATTTAATATAAATTTAAATTTTTGATATATTAGATTCCCTCTTATAACACTTATTATACTTTTTTCTATAGGTTTTATGATCCTATCATCTGCTAAATATAATTCTATTGGTGTATCTATTCCTTCCCTAAAACATGTTTTTATTAATATCTCCGTTCCTCCAAGGTGTACATATTTTATTGGGTCTCTACTCTTTATATCATGTATTTCTTTATTAACTATTCTCCTTGTTATTAGCGGTATACTAGCTTTACCTTTCGCGTATCTACAATCTATTATATGTTCTTTTTGGCTTACTACGTAGTATTCTTCTTTTCGTCTATTAAATATATTTTTTATTGTTGGTATTTTAAATATTTTTTCTACACTTAAATCTAATTCCTTTCCTTTTATTTCTTCGAATATATTACTGTCAAATATAATTTTTTGGTTTGTTCCTTCTTCGACTAAATAGTCTTCTTGTCTTATTATTTGTATGTTTTCTTCAGTCATTTAATTCATCTAATTCGCTATCTATTTTATTATCTGTTTCATTTTCTGAGATTTTATATATACTATCTTCACTTTCTAATTCGTAGTCTATATAATCTATTTGCATGTATTTTGTATTTTCTATTTTTATTTCCGATATTTGTTTCTACGTATTTATTATCTAGTTGAAACTACGCACCTAATCCGCACCCCCCTACAAATGGTATCAGAGCGCAGTTATTTAGAAAAATACAGAAGTAATATATATGTTTGAGTTTATGTGTTTATCATATATGTTTGAATTTATGTGTTTATGAATTTAGATCTGATTTACTTAACATGGAGTTAATCAATATTAATCAATATTAATTATGAGAAGACCATTTAAAAATAGAGAAGCTTTTAGAAAAATTAAAGAATCTTTAATTAGTAATTATTCGGAATATATAAGTCTAAATAAAACAAAAGAAAACCCACAAAGATTAGCTTACCTAATTACCTTAATATCTAGTATTGAAGCAAAATTAATAATCCATTTAAAATCTAGAAGAATGAGACATATACCACTTAATTATGATAAAATTAGATTTAGATATCCACTAAAATACTATAAATATTGTTTGAATGAATAAAATACAAAAATACAAAGAACTAAAACAGACTATATCTGAAAAACGTAAAGAATTAAAAATAAGAACAAAAAGATTAAATTATAATATATTTGCCGGAGTTAGTAAAAACTCAATAAATGCACAAAAGGATGAAATATCAAATTTAGAATCACAAATAGATAGTTTAGAATATATATATCAACATGAACTATTTACAATAAAATGAACAAAGAAGAATTTATAATAGACGAAAAAATATATGAAAATCACGAAGGATTAAAAATAAGAATAGTATTTTCTAATTTAGGAAGAAGATATAAGAAAATAGGCGAACATTTATATTTAATGTTAGAAAAAGAAGAATTAAAATTAGAAGATAAATTGACAGCTATGGTAAGAATAGAAAGAGAAAACGAAGAAATAGATAGAAAAAAGGAAATAGAAAAAATAAAACAACAAACTACAGAAGAAATACGAAAAATAGAAGAAACTAAAAATAGTAGGATTGCTGAATTAGAAAAAGAATTACAAATGTTAAAAGATCTGTATGAAAAAAGACAGAAAGAAAAAGAAGAAAAAGATAAAGAACAAAAATTATTAAACGAGATAAATCAATTTAAAGAAAAATTAGAAATAGACAATAAAGAAATAAAAAAACGAGGAATTAGAGATAAATAATATAGATGTTGAAGAAACACACAATTATGATTCAGAAGATAGTGAAACATATACAGAAATATTAACAAATACAAAAAATTTAGAAATCAATGAAAAACAAGAAGAAATTAATGGAGAAAATTTAGAAAATATCAACACAGAAATAAATACTCTTGATAAAAAAGAAGATCAAAATATAATACCTAGTACATCAGAAATAAGGAAACCTACATATTATAAAAATAAGTTTAAAAGATATAATCTAAAGAATGAATATGACAAATGGACACCAAAACAAATAGTTAATAAAAGTTTTAACTTTCTAGACTTAGATTGTGTAATAGATACAGAAAAAACAATACAATTATGGATAGGATATATGACAAAACAATTATTAGATAATAATATAAGTGTAATAGATGCACCAGAATATATAGAAAGAACACTAATAGGAACAGTGAAATTATGGTTTTTAAATCTAACTGAAAATAGTAAAAAAATATTAAGAACTGACAAACCTACAGAAGGAACAATAAAATTAACACCTATAGAATTATTAAAAGAATATGAAACAGCTATAAAAGACGAATTTAGTAGCATGACAACAACAGAAGAAGAACAAAATGAAGAGATAGATATCAATAGGAATTTAATGTTAAAATTAACAATATGTAATATGTGTTATATAGATGAATATACTTGCGCATTTAAAGAATATTATTATAAAGGAGCATATAATATAGAAGAAAGTAAAGAAATAAGAAAATTATATTTTAATAAATTACCTGAACCATTTAGTTCAAAAATAATAAAAAGTTGAGATAAAACAAAAATAGTAGATACTTTAGGAGCAAGAATAAAATTTTTACAACAATGGTATAGAAACCTATGTGAAAAATACAGAGAAGAAATAAAAATGGAAAAAACATTAATAAGAAATTTAGCATGTTGCAAAGATAAAATAGCACCTCAATTTGGATGCGAAGAAAGATATTATAAGAAAAGAAAAAGGCATAAGAAATATAAGAAATACAAAAATTCAAAATATAAATACAAAAAACCAAGAAAAAGATATTATGTAAAAAATTATAAAAATAAAAGACCATATAGAAAGAAAAAATCTATAAAAGAATGTACTTGTTATAATTGTGGAAAGTTAGGACACTTAGCTAGAGATTGTAAATTATCTAAAAACCCAAAAAATAAACAAATATAAGAAATAAAAATAGAAAATACAGAATATATGCAAATAGATTACATAGATTACGAATTAGAAAGTGAAGACAGTATATATGAAATTTCAGAGAATGAAACAGATAATGAAATAGATAGTGAATTAGATGAATTAAATGACTGAAGAAGATATAAAAATATTAACAAAAGAAGAATATTTAAATGAAGAAGGAACAGATCAAAAAATAATATTTGATAACAATGTATTTGATGAAATAAAAGGAAAAGAGTTAGACTTAAGTGTAGAAAAAATATTTAAAATACCAACAATAAAAAATATATTTACTAGAAAAAAGGAAGAATATTATGTAGTAAGTCAAAAAGAGCACGTAATAGACTGTAGATATGCAAAAGGTAAAGCCAGTATACCACTAGTAATAAAAAGAATAATTAATAAAGAAATAAACGATATAAAAAGTAGAGACCCAATAAAATATGTACACCTTGGAGGTACAGAAATATTAATAAAAGCATGTTTTAGAGAAGGAATAGATACACCAATAGAATTATATTTAGCAGATGATAGAATTATAAAACCTATAGAAAAAAGTATAATAACTGCCATAAAAGGAAATTTAATATACCAAAAATTTTAATTTATAATAAGTGCAAATTATTCAGTAGCAGTAACGGATAGAAATATAGATAAATCACTAGTATTATATTGGAAGATATCAGGAATAGAATTAACTCCAGGAAGTAAAATATTTACAGCAAGATGCAAAAATTTATATGTATTAACAACAAAACATAAAATAACAGGAAAAAATAAGATTAATAAGATACAAATAGATAGCCCATTCGAACAATTTGTAAAAACAATAGATTATAATGATTATAGTTATAGAGACATAGATGTAGAAGAAAATCTAGAAATAATAAATGATAGGATAAGTACAACAAAAAGAACAGCTTATGATAAACCGGAATCATCAAGCTCATCAAAAAGAATAAGTTATGAAACAAGTTCAATGGATAATTCAAACCATTATTACATAACAGGAAAGGTAAATGAAAAAGAATATTTAATACTCTTAAATACAGGACAAGAAGAAAATTATATAGCAAAATATCTAGTAAAAAATGAGGAAATAAAAACCGACAATAATATATGCCCAGATCTACCAAGAAGTTTAATAAACACTAAAAATATAGCAGAAAAAGAAATAATAATAGGAATAAGAAAAATAAAAATAGAATTTGAAGTAAAAGAAGAAATGCAAAAAACAAACATAATATTAGGAATAAAATGGCTAGAACAAGTAAAACCATATAATATAGAACATACACAATTAACTATAACATATAACAGAGAGAAATTATTCTTAAGAAGAGCATTAACATAAAATGAAAATATATGTATTAATGAAGATAGTAGTAGAAGGATATTACAGTAGATATTATACGCCTATGATAGATACAGGAGCAGAAGCTAATTTATGTAGATATAATTGCTTACCAGAAAGTAAATGGGATAAATTAAAAACACCAATAATAGTTAAAGGATTTAATAACGAAGGAAGCTTAATTACTTACAAAGCTAAGAATGTAAAAACACAAGTATGGGATAAAATATTAACAATAGAAGAAATTTATAATTATGAACTAACATCAAAAGATATACTTTTAGGAATGCCGTTTCTAGATAAATTATACCCACATATAATAACTAGAACAGACTGGTGGTTTACAACACCATGTAAACAAAAAGTAAGAGCAAAAAGAGTTAATAATAAAATAAGAAAGAAAACTGATTGGATAAAAGGAAATGAAAAAATTACACAAAAGTTAGAAAATATAAAAAATACTGAAGATACAATAGAAACTAGTCGTATTTTCGATAAATAAAACAGAAATAACTATATTTTCAATAAATAAGATAGAAATAGTTAACAGAAAATTAGAACAATTATATAGTGAAGATCCATTAAAAGGATGGGAAAAACATAAAACTACTATAAAAATTGAATTAATAGATAAAAATAGCATAATAACCCAGAAACCATTAACATATAATTTTGATGATTTAAAAGAATTTAAAATGCATATAGAAGAATTATTAGAGAAACAATATATACAAAAAAGTAATAGTAAACATAATAGCCCAGCATTTATAGTAAATAAACATAGTGAACAAAAAAGAGGAAAAAGTAGAATGGTTATTGATTATAGAAATTTAAATGCAAAAACAATAACTTATAATTACCCAATACAAAATAAGATATTAAAAATAAGACAAATACAAGGATATAATTATTTTAGTAAATTTGATTGCAAATCAGGATTTTACCATCTAAAGTTAGAAGAAGAATCTAAGGAATTAACTGCATTTACGGTACCACAAGGATTTTATGAATGGAATGTACTACCATTTGGATATAAAAATGCACCAGGTAGATATCAACATTTTATGGATAGTTATTTTAAACAACTACCTAATTGTATAGTATATATAGACGATATACTATTATATACAAAGACCAAAGAAGAACATTTAAAATTATTGGAACAATTTACAGATATAATAGAAAAATCGGGAATAAGTTTAAGTAAAAAGAAAGCTGAAATTATGAAAAATCAGATAGAATTTTTAGGAATACAAATAGATAAAAGTGGAGTAAAAATGCAACAACATATAGTACAAAAAATAATAAATTCGAAAGAAGAATTAGATACGAAAAAGAAATTACAATCATTTTTAGGATTAGTAAACCAAGTAAGAGAATATATTCCAAAATTAGCAGAAAACTTAAAACCACTACAGAAAAAACTAAAAAAGGACATAGAATATAACTATAATGAAGAAGATAAAAAACAAGTCCAAAAAATAAAAATACTTTGTAAAGAATTACCAAAATTACAATTTCCAGATGAAAATAAAAAATTTATATATATAGTAGAAGCAGATGCTAGTGAATATAGTTACGGAGGAGTACTTAAATATAAATATGAAGCAGAAAAAATAGAACACCATTGTAGATACTACTTAGGTACGTTCAACGAGACAGAAATAAAATGGGAAATAAATAGAAAAGAATTATGTTCATTATATAAATGTTTGTTAGCATTTGAGCCATATATTGTATATAACAAATTTATTGTGCGAACAGATAATACACAAGTACGCTGGTGGCTAACAAAGAAAATACAAAATTCAGTTACAACAAAAGAGATTCGGAGACTAGTTTTAAACATATTAAATTTTACATTTATAATAGAAGTAATCAGTACTAACAAAAATGTTATTGCAGATTACATATCAAGACAAAGCTACACAGACTGAAATGATAGAAGAAAATATACAAGAAAAAATACTCAACGCCCTAACTATGCTTTCATTAAAAGTGGACAGTATGGGTACTGAGATAGAAGAGCTAAAGCTAAAGACTAGTGAAGATAAACTGAAGTCTATAGCTATGAATCAGCTAACTCAGCAATGCGCAGAGCTATGTCGATCGGAAGACAGTAAAATTCCAGAGCTAGAAGGAGACGTTGGGACACTCCATAAAACCTATAATGTTTATCTATCTACTTCTGCAGGTACAAGCAAAGGAGTTAGAAAAAATATGAACCTAAATAAGCTATTTGAAAAACCATATACCCCAAATACATCAAAAGATCCCATGTTTATACCCCCACAAGTTACCACATACCGAGATAGTCTAAACCAAGACAAAAAGACATACAACTACACAGCCCGTACATACATAGAAAATATCTACAATGTACAAACCTTTTTAAATAGCAACCCCAAAGCTACAAATATCCAAGAACCAGATACAAACTATATAACCCAGAGATTGACCGGATATAATAAACTAATTGCCTTACCTAAAACCAAACCAAACTTAGTTAAAACTTGCTACGAATATGGACTACTTAGTACTGTATATACCACGGACGGAACTGAGATATCCACTATACCAGAGATATATGAAGCATTTATCACTTTTAAAAGAATAACCAGAGGTACCTTGTTTTTTATAAAAATTTACACGGCACCAGCAGAGATATTATTTGATGAAGTTAAAAAACCTATACAAGTTGTAAAGATAGGAATGACACGAGATATGATTATACCACAAGATATTATTTCACAACCAGAGATACCTAGAATCGAGATACCAAAATTTTATGCAAACAAAAGTATTATCGGACTATCTACAATTTTACAAGAGCTAGCAAATACATATTGCAAACAAAATCTCATATGGAGCTACTATTCAAGAAATCATGTACTAATATATTCAAATTCAAAAGAGTTACGAGAAACAGATATGGAAACTATCAGGCAATGGATTATCACGTTGCTTAAACCAGAAACAGAACCTATTGCCAGAGCTATCAGAGAAAAATTTATTTCGGAAGAATTATTAACCAGATACTGCAAGACTATTAGACATAAATATCCAGATCACAAATGTTCAAAATGTAATGGAGGAGATAATGATGTCCCAGCAGTTCAGCTAGAATAAAAAGAGATAAAGACGCCAGCTGGAAAGATAAGACCAGAGCAATAATAGAGATACAACAGATATGACAAAATAAGACGGAAGACTTATTGTAAATTACATTTACGTAAAAAGTCTTTGTAAAATACTATTCTTGTAAAGACTACTTTTTAGCTTTACTTTTTAGGCTTAGACTTTTAGGTAGTCTAGAAAATAGGCTTTAGGACTTTTTTAAGTCTATTTTTGTTTTTAGCTTTTTTAGAAAACATGTAAAAAACGTGTAAAGAACTTTGTAAAGATCGTTCGCTCTATAAATAGAGAAGCAAGAAGGCATTGCAAAGCAAGCCTTCATGCGTTGAAGAAAACATTCTCTCAAATCCACAAAAAATATTTTGCTCAGTTAATTAAAAACAGGTATATTTCAATGGAAAAATCTATGGATGAACAAAGCTCAGAAATATCAAACCTACCCAAACAGGTATATTTATTTATGATTATGAATAGCTAAATTCATAATTCCCAACAATCATGGTATGATAAAATAAATTCATGTTAGTTACTTTATAGTAGAATTATTCGAAGAATAATATGTTAAGAAGTTTATTAGCAAAGTGGAAAAGGAGAAAAATCTCTAAGAACTATGCCATCCTAAAGGTGAAACCAATAAGGCAAGAAGCCGTGGTGGGGAGTAACCAGAGTAGAGGCGCTGTTTAAGGGAAAATATCCAGATTACCATGCTAATAGTGACCGAAGAACATGTTATTTAAGAATAATCTAGTATATAGTAATCTAAGATGACCATATTTTGTTATGAACATGGTTGAAGGGAATATTTTGAAAAAAGCAATTTTATGCAAATGAATAATTATTTATCTGATGAGATGGTAGATAAATTTAAAATACTTATTTTGTATGCACTTAAAGATATAAAAGTAGTAGATATAAGAAAAATCATATTAGAAAAAGCATTTGGTAAATATTACATGACTAGAGTAAATTATATACCATGCCTACCTAACTACTCTTATAAATACTTAGCATGATAAATTACATAGAATTTCTTAATAAAAATATACAAGAACTACTAAGCCTGAAACAAACAACTACAAAATATTATAATAAAATATTTAGTCAATTTTAAATGATAGATAATCTTAAAGTTTTAATCTTATATATACTTAAAGACATAGAAATTATAGATATTAAGAAAATAATATTAGAAGAAGTAATAAACTACGAAATTGAAACAATAAATGCGTTAGAACAGATATACGAAGACATTTACCCTGAAGGATATTATTCAGATCAAGACTGTGGATGATAGAATATATTAGAAAAACTAGGGAAAACCAAGATAGTCTAAACAATGAAATTAATTACAAAAACCGAATTAAAAAAATAATGGAAGATCTAAAAGAAAAGTTAATATGGATAGAAAAAACCTTAGAAAATTTAGAAAAAAGTACATGTGATAGTTTACATAATTTAAAAAACTCACTACGAGAAGAACAACACAAGATAATAAATGACATAGAAAATCTAGAATTAGATATATACTACAGTTAAGATAGGATAAATTATTATACAGAAATTTGTAACTCTGCAGTTACTACAGGATAAAATAATAAACCAAATAAATTAATGACATCTCACGAAAAGAATAAATCATTAAAAGAAATAGAAACTCAACTATATAGTTTATACCTAGAATACAAAAGATTACATATTACTAACGAGGATCCTAAAACACTAGATAATCTAATCACGATAATATCTAATTTAGAATATGAATTAATAAAACATCTTAAGTCAAGAAGATAAAAATGAAAATTATTCCAATCAATAATATTCATTATAAAAATAAATACATACGTATTTATTATCTAGTTAAAACTACGCACCTAATCCGCACCCCCTACAAATGGTATCAGAGCGCAGTTATTTAGAAAAATACAGAAGTAATATATATGTTTGAGTTTATGTGTTTATCATATATTTTTGAATTTATGTGTTTATGAATTTAGATCTGATTTATATTACTTCTGTATTTTTCTAAATAACTGCGCTCTGATACCATTTGTAGGGGGGTGCGGATTAGGTGCGTAGTTTCAACTAGATAATAAATATGTATGTATTTATTTTTATAATGAATATTATTGATTGGAATAATTTTCATTTTTATCTTCTTGACTTAAGATGTTTTATTAATTCATATTCTAAATTAGATATTATCGTGATTAGATTATCTAGTGTTTTAGGATCCTCGTTAGTAATATGTAATCTTTTGTATTCTAGGTATAAACTATATAGTTGAGTTTCTATTTCTTTTAATGATTTATTCTTTTCGTGAGATGTCATTAATTTATTTGGTTTATTATTTTATCCTGTAGTAACTGCAGAGTTACAAATTTCTGTATAATAATTTATCCTATCTTAACTGTAGTATATATCTAATTCTAGATTTTCTATGTCATTTATTATCTTGTGTTGTTCTTCTCGTAGTGAGTATTTTAAATTATGTAAACTATCACATGTACTTTTTTCTAAATTTTCTAAGGTTTTTTCTATCCATATTAACTTTTCTTTTAGATCTTCCATTATTTTTTTAATTCGGTTTTTGTAATTAATTTCATTGTTTAGACTATCTTGGTTTTCCCTAGTTTTTCTAATATATTCTAACATCCACAGTCTTGATCTGAATAATATCCTTCTGGGTAAATGTCTTCGTATATCTGTTCTAACGCATTTATTATTTCAATTTCGTAGTTTATTACTTCTTCTAATATTATTTTCTTAATATCTATAATTTCCATGTCTTTAAGTATATATAAGATTAAAACTTTAAGATTATCTATCATTTAAAATTGACTAAATATTTTATTATAATATTTTGTAGTTGTTTGTTTCAGGCTTAGTAGTTCTTGTATATTTTTATTAAGAAATTCTATGTAATTTATCATGCTAAGTATTTATAAGAGTAGTTAGGTAGGCATGGTAATAAATAATTATTCATTTGCATAAAATTTCTTTTTTCAAAATATTCCCTTCAACCATGTTCATAACAAAATATGGTCATCTTAGATTACTATATACTAGATTATTCTTAAATAACATGTTCTTCGGTCACTATTAGCATGGTAATCTGGATATTTTCCCTTAAACAGCGCCTCTACTCTGGTTACTCCCCACCACGGCTTCTTGCCTTACTGGTTTCACCTTTAGGATGCCATAGTTCTTAAGGATTTTTCTCCTTTTCCACTTTGCTAATAAACTTCTTAACATATTATTCTTCGAATAATTCTACTATAAAGTAACTAACATGAATTTATTTTATCATACCATGATTGTTGGGAATTATGAATTTAGCTATTCATAATCATAAATAAATATACCTGTTTGGATAGGTTTGATATTTCTGAGCTTTGTTCATCCATAGATTTTTCCATTGAAATATACCTGTTTTTAATTAACTGAGCAAAATATTTTTTGTGGATTTGAGAGAATATTTGCTTCAACGCATGAAGACTTGCTTTGCAATGCCTTCTTGCTTCTCTATTTATAGAGCGAACGATCTTTACAAAGTTCTTTACACATTTTTTACATGTTTTCTAAAAAAGCTAAAAACAAAAATAGACTTAAAAAAGTCCTAAAGCCTATTTTCTAGACTACCTAAAAGTCTAAGCCTAAAAAGTAAAGCTAAAAAGTAGTCTTTACAAGAATAGTATTTTACAAAGACTTTTTACGTAAATGTAATTTACAATAAGTCTTCCGTCTTATTTTGTCATATCTGCTGTATCTTTATTATTGCTCTGGTCTTATCTTTCCAGCTGGCGTCTTTATCTCTTTTTATTCTAGCTGAACTGCTGGGACATCATTATCTCCTCCATTACATTTTGAACATTTGTGATCTGGATATTTATGTCCAATAGTCTTGCAGTATCTGGTCAATAATTCTTCCGAAATAAATTTTTCTCTGATAGCTCTGGCAATAGGTTCTGTTTCTGGTTTAAGCAACGTGATAATCCATTGCCTGATAGTTTCCATATCTGTTTCTCGTAACTCTTTTGAATTTGAATATATTAGTACATGATTTCTTGAATAGTAGCTCCATATGAGATTTTGTTTGCAATATGTATTTGCTAGCTCTTGTAAAATTGTAGATAGTCCGATAATACTTTTGTTTGCATAAAATTTTGGTATCTCGATTCTAGGTATCTCTGGTTGTGAAATAATATCTTGTGGTATAATCATATCTCGTGTCATTCCTATCTTTACAACTTGTATAGGTTTTTTAACTTCATCAAATAATATCTCTGCTGGTGCCGTGTAAATTTTTATAAAAAACAAGGTACCTCTGGTTATTCTTTTAAAAGTGATAAATGCTTCATATATCTCTGGTATAGTGGATATCTCAGTTCCGTCCGTGGTATATACAGTACTAAGTAGTCCATATTCGTAGCAAGTTTTAACTAAGTTTGGTTTGGTTTTAGGTAAGGCAATTAGTTTATTATATCCGGTCAATCTCTGGGTTATATAGTTTGTATCTGGTTCTTGGATATTTGTAGCTTTGGGGTTGCTATTTAAAAAGGTTTGTACATTGTAGATATTTTCTATGTATGTACGGGCTGTGTAGTTGTATGTCTTTTTGTCTTGGTTTAGACTATCTCGGTATGTGGTAACTTGTGGGGGTATAAACATGGGATCTTTTGATGTATTTGGGGTATATGGTTTTTCAAATAGCTTATTTAGGTTCATATTTTTTCTAACTCCTTTACTTGTACCTGCAGAAGTAGATAGATAAACGTTATGGGTTTTATGGAGTGTCCCAACGTCTCCTTCTAGCTCTGGAATTTTACTGTCTTCCGATCGACATAGCTCTGCGCATTGCTGAGTTAGCTGATTCATAGCTATAGACTTCAGTTTATCTTCACTAGTCTTTAGCTTTAGCTCTTCTATCTCAGTACCCATACTGTCCACTTTTAATGAAAGCATAGTTAGGGCGTTGAGTATTTTTTCTTGTATATTTTCTTCTATCATTTCAGTCTGTGTAGCTTTGTCTTGATATGTAATCTGCAATAACATTTTTGTTAGTACTGATTACTTCTATTATAAATGTAAAATTTAATATGTTTAAAACTAGTCTCCGAATCTCTTTTGTTGTAACTGAATTTTGTATTTTCTTTGTTAGCCACCAGCGTACTTGTGTATTATCTGTTCGCACAATAAATTTGTTATATACAATATATGGCTCAAATGCTAACAAACATTTATATAATGAACATAATTCTTTTCTATTTATTTCCCATTTTATTTCTGTCTCGTTGAACGTACCTAAGTAGTATCTACAATGGTGTTCTATTTTTTCTGCTTCATATTTATATTTAAGTACTCCTCCGTAACTATATTCACTAGCATCTGCTTCTACTATATATATAAATTTTTTATTTTCATCTGGAAATTGTAATTTTGGTAATTCTTTACAAAGTATTTTTATTTTTTGGACTTGTTTTTTATCTTCTTCATTATAGTTATATTCTATGTCCTTTTTTAGTTTTTTCTGTAGTGGTTTTAAGTTTTCTGCTAATTTTGGAATATATTCTCTTACTTGGTTTACTAATCCTAAAAATGATTGTAATTTCTTTTTCGTATCTAATTCTTCTTTCGAATTTATTATTTTTTGTACTATATGTTGTTGCATTTTTACTCCACTTTTATCTATTTGTATTCCTAAAAATTCTATCTGATTTTTCATAATTTCAGCTTTCTTTTTACTTAAACTTATTCCCGATTTTTCTATTATATCTGTAAATTGTTCCAATAATTTTAAATGTTCTTCTTTGGTCTTTGTATATAATAGTATATCGTCTATATATACTATACAATTAGGTAGTTGTTTAAAATAACTATCCATAAAATGTTGATATCTACCTGGTGCATTTTTATATCCAAATGGTAGTACATTCCATTCATAAAATCCTTGTGGTACCGTAAATGCAGTTAATTCCTTAGATTCTTCTTCTAACTTTAGATGGTAAAATCCTGATTTGCAATCAAATTTACTAAAATAATTATATCCTTGTATTTGTCTTATTTTTAATATCTTATTTGGTATTGGGTAATTATAAGTTATTGTTTTTGCATTTAAATTTCTATAATCAATAACCATTCTACTTTTTCCTCTTTTTTGTTCACTATGTTTATTTACTATAAATGCTGGGCTATTATGTTTACTATTACTTTTTTGTATATATTGTTTCTCTAATAATTCTTCTATATGCATTTTAAATTCTTTTAAATCATCAAAATTATATGTTAATGGTTTCTGGGTTATTATGCTATTTTTATCTATTAATTCAATTTTTATAGTAGTTTTATGTTTTTCCCATCCTTTTAATGGATCTTCACTATATAATTGTTCTAATTTTCTGTTAACTATTTCTATCTTATTTATTGAAAATATAGTTATTTCTGTTTTATTTATCGAAAATACGACTAGTTCTATTGTATCTTCAGTATTTTTTATATTTTCTAACTTTTGTGTAATTTTTTCATTTCCTTTTATCCAATCAGTTTTCTTTCTTATTTTATTATTAACTCTTTTTGCTCTTACTTTTTGTTTACATGGTGTTGTAAACCACCAGTCTGTTCTAGTTATTATATGTGGGTATAATTTATCTAGAAACGACATTCCTAAAAGTATATCTTTTGATGTTAGTTCATAATTATAAATTTCTTCTATTGTTAATATTTTATCCCATACTTGTGTTTTTACATTCTTAGCTTTGTAAGTAATTAAGCTTCCTTCGTTATTAAATCCTTTAACTATTATTGGTGTTTTTAATTTATCCCATTTACTTTTTGGTAAGCAATTATATCTACATAAATTAGCTTCTGCTCCTGTATCTATTATAGGCGTATAATATCTACTGTAATATCCTTCTACTACTATCTTCATTAATACATATATTTTCATTTTATGTTAATGCTCTTCTTAAGAATAATTTCTCTCTGTTATATGTTATAGTTAATTGTGTATGTTCTATATTATATGGTTTTACTTGTTCTAGCCATTTTATTCCTAATATTATGTCTGTTTTTTGCATTTCTTCTTTTACTTCAAATTCTATTTTTATTTTTCTTATTCCTATTATTATTTCTTTTTCTGCTATATTTTTAGTGTTTATTAAACTTCTTGGTAGATCTGGGCATATATTATTGTCGATTTTTATTTCCTCATTTTTTACTAGATATTTTGCTATATAATTTTCTTCTTGTCCTGTATTTAAGAGTATTAAATATTCTTTTTCATTTACCTTTCCTGTTATGTAATAATAGTTTGAATTATCCATTGAACTTGTTTCATAACTTATTCTTTTTGATGAGCTTGATGATTCCGATTTATCATAAGCTGTTCTTTTTGTTGTACTTATCCTATCATTTATTATTTCTAGATTTTCTTCTACATCTATGTCTCTATAACTATAATCATTATAATCTATTGTTTTTACAAATTGTTCGAATGGGCTATCTATTTGTATCTTATTAATCTTATTTTTTCCTGTTATTTTATGTTTTGTTGTTAATACATATAAATTTTTGCATCTTGCTGTAAATATTTTACTTCCTGGGGTTAATTCTATTCCTGATATCTTCCAATATAATACTAGTGATTTATCTATATTTCTATCTGTTACTGCTACTGAATAATTTGCACTTATTATAAATTTAACTTTTTGGTATATTAAATTTCCTTTTATGGCAGTTATTATACTTTT
The DNA here is from genome assembly GCA_030864215.1 of Capsicum pubescens. Taxonomy (NCBI): domain Eukaryota; kingdom Viridiplantae; phylum Streptophyta; class Magnoliopsida; order Solanales; family Solanaceae; genus Capsicum; species Capsicum pubescens. The sequence continues at coordinate 268,446,561 of CM061544.1, read as the reverse complement.
TTCTATAGGTTTTATAATTCTATCATCTGCTAAATATAATTCTATTGGTGTATCTATTCCTTCTCTAAAACATGCTTTTATTAATATTTCTGTACCTCCAAGGTGTACATATTTTATTGGGTCTCTACTTTTTATATCGTTTATCTCTTTATTAATTATTCTTTTTGTTAGTAGTGGTATACTGGCTTTACCTTTTGCATATCTACAGTCTATTACATGTTCCTTTTGACTTACTACATAATATTCTTCCTTTTTTCTAGTAAATATATTTTTTATTGTTCGTATTTAAAATTTTTTTTCTACACTTAAGTCTAACTCTTTTCCTTTTATTTCATCAAATACATTGTTATCAAATATTATTTTTTGATCTGTTCCTTCGTCATTTAAATATTCTTCTTTTGTTAATATTTTTATATCTTCTTCAGTCATTTAATTCGTCTAATTTACTATCTATTTCGTTATCTGTTTCATTCTCTGAAATTTCATATATACTGTCTTCACTTTCTAATTCGTAATCTATGTAATCTATCTGCATATATTCTGTGTTTTCTATTTTTATTTTTGATATTTGTTTATTTTTTGGGTTTTTAGGTAATTTACAATCTCTAGCTAAGTGTCCTAACTTTCCACAATTATAACAAGTACATTCTTTTATAGATTTTTTCTTTCTATATGGTCTTTTATTTTTATAATTTTTTACATAATATCTTTTTCTTGGTTTTTTGTATTTATATTTTGATTTTTTGTATTTCTTATATTTCTTATGCCTTTTTCTTTTCTTATAATATCTTTCTTCGCATCCAAATTGAGGTGCTATTTTATCTTTGCAACATGCTAAATTTCTTTTTAATGTTTTTTCCATTTTTATTTCTTCTCTGTATTTTTCACATAGGTTTCTATACCATTGTTGTAAAAATTTTATTCTTGCTCCTAAAGTATCTACTATTTTTGTTTCATCCCAACTTTTTATCATTTTTGAACTAAATGGTTCAGGTAATTTATTAAAATATAATTTTCTTATTTCTTTACTTTCTTCTATATTATATGCTCCTTTATAATAATATTCTTTAAATGCGCAAGTATATTCATCTATGTAACACATATTACATATTGCTAATTTTAACATTAAATTCCTATTGATATCTATCTCTTCATTTTGTTCTTCTTCTGTTGTTGTCATGCTACTAAATTCGTCTTTTATAGTTGTTTCATATTTTTTTAATAATTCTATAGGTGTTAATATTTTTCCTTCTGTAGATTTGTCAGTTCTTAATATTCTTTTACTATTTTCAGTTAGATTTAAAAACCATAATTTCACTGTTCCTATTAGTGTTCTTTCTATATATTCTGGTGCATCTGTTACACTTATATTATTATCTAATAATTGTTTTGTCATATATCCTATCCATAATTGTATCGTTTTTTCTGTATCTATTACACAATCTAAGTCTAAAAAGTTATAATTTTTATTAACTATTTGTTTTGGTGTCCATTTGTCATATTCATTCTTTAGATTATATCTTTTAAACTTATTTTTATAATATGTAGGTTTCCTTATTTCTGATGTACTAGGTATTATATTTTGGTCTTCTTTTTTATCAAGAGTATTTATTTCTGTGTTGATATTCTCTAAGTTTTCTTCATTAATTACTTCTTGTTTTTCATTGATTTCTAAATTTTTTGTATTTGTTAATATTTCTGTATATGTTTCACTATCTTCTGAATCATAATTGTCTGTCTCTTCAACATCTATATTATTTATTTCTAATTCCTTGTTTTTTATTTCTTTATTGTCTATTTCTAGTTTTTCTTTAATTTGATTTATCTCGTTTAATAATTTTTGTTCTTTATCTTTTTCTTCTTTTTCTTTCTGTCTTTTTTCATACAGATCTTTTAACATTTGTAATTCTTTTTCTAATTCAGCAATCCTACTATTTTTAGTTTCTTCTATTTTTCGTATTTCTTCTGTAGTTTGTTGTTTTATTTTTTCTATTTCCTTTTTTCTATCTATTTCTTCGTTTTCTCTTTCTATTCTTACCATAGCTGTCAATTTATCTTCTAATTTTAATTCTTCTTTTTCTAACATTAAATATAAACGTTCGCCTATTTTCTTATATCTTCTTCCTAAATTAGAAAATACTATTCTTATTTTTAATCCTTCGTGATTTTCATATATTTTTTCGTCTATTATAAATTCTTCTTTATTCATTTTATTGTAAATAGTTCATGTTGATATATATATTCTAAGCTATCTATTTGTGATTCTAAATTTAATATTTCATCTTTTTGTGCATTTATTGAGTTTTTACTAACTCCGGCAAATATATTATAATTTAATCTTTCTATTCTTATTTTTAATTCTTTACGTTTTTCAGATATAGTTTATTTTAGTTCTTTGTATTTTTGTATTTTATTCATTCAAACAATATTTATAGTACTTTGGTGGATATCTAAATCTAATTTTATCATAATTAAGTGGTATATGTCTCATTCTTCTAGATTTTAAATGGATTATTAATTTTGCTTCAATACTAGATATTAAGGTAATTAGGTAAGCTAATCTTTGTGAGTTTTCTTTTGTTTTATTTAGACTTATATATTCCGAATAATTACTAATTAAAGATTCTTTAATTTTTCTAAAAGCTTCTCTATTTTTAAATGGTCTTCTCATAATTAATATTGATTAACTCCATGTTAAGTAAATTAGATCTAAATTCATAAACACATAAATTCAAACATATATGATAAACACATAAACTCAAACATATATATTACTTCTGTATTTTTCTAAATAACTGCGCTCTGATACCATTTGTAGGGGGTGCGGATTAGGTGCGTAGTTTCAACTAGATAATAAATACGTACAATCTTTTGCTATATGTCCTATTTTTCCACAATTATAACACTTACATTCTTTTATGGATTTCTTTCTTCTATATGGTTTTTTATATTTATAATTTTTTACATAATATCTTTTTCTCGTTTTTTTATATTTATATTGGGATTTCCTATATTTATTATATTTCTTATGCCTTTTTCTTTTCTTGTAATATTTTTCTTCGCATCCAAATTGGGGTGCTATCTTATCTTCACAACATGCTAAATAGTTAATTAATGTTTTTTCTATTTTTATTTCTTCTCGGTATTTAACACATATATTCCTATACCATTGTTGTAAAATTTTTATCCTTGCTCCTAAAGTATCTATTATTTTTGCTTCATCCCAACTTTTTATTATTTTTGAACTGAATGGTTCAGGTAGCTTGTTAAAATATAATTTTCTTATTTTCTTACTTTCTTCTATATTATATTTTCCTTTATAATAATATTCTCTAAATGCACATGTATACTCACTCATCTACGTAGCACATATTACATATTGCTAGTTTCAATAGTAGGTTCCTGTTTGTATGTTTTTCTATATTTTTTTCTTCTTCTTCTTCTGTTGCCATACTACTAAACTCATCTCTTATAACTGTTTCATATTTTTTCAATATTCCTATTGGTGATGCTTTAGTTTTTCCTTCTGTGTTTTTGTCAGATCTTAGTACCTTTTTACTTTCCTCAGTTAAATTTGATAACCATAATTTTACTGTTCCTATTAATGTTCTCTCAATGTATTCTGGTGTATCTGTTGTATCTCAGTAATTTTTTTGATATATATCCTACCCATAGTCGTATCGTCTTGTTTGTATCTATTACACAGTCCAAATCTAAGAAGTTGTAATTTTTATTAACTATTTGTTTTGGTGTCCTTCTATATTCATTGTTTGGGTTGTACCTCTTAGGCTTATCTTTGTAATTATATGTTGGTTTTCTTATTTCTGATGTACTAGATATTATTTCTGATGTACTAGGTATTATATTTTTGTCGTCGTCCTTTTTATCAAGAGTATTTACTTTTGTGTTTGTTTCTTCTATTTTTTTATTGACTGCTTCTTCTTTTTCCTTAATTTCTAGATCTTCTATTTTTTCTAAAATTTCTATATATGTTTCACTATCTTCTGAATCATAATCATTTGTTTTTCAGTATCTATTGTATTTACTTCTAATTCATTGGCCTTTAATTCTTCATTTTTTATTTGTAATTTTTCTTTAAATTGGTTTATTTCATCTAATAGTTTCTATTCTTTATCCTTTTCGTCTTTTTCTCTTTGTCTTTTTTTTCATATAAATCTTTTAGCATTTGCAATTTCTTTTCTGACTCTGAAATCCTATTATTTTTGATTTCTTCTATTTTCCGTATTTCATCCGTAGTTTATTATTTTATCTTATCTATTTCTTTTTTCTTGTCTATTTATTCATTTTCTTTTCCTATCCTTACCATAAATGTTAACTTATCTTCTAATTTTAATTCTTCTTTTTCTAGCATTAAATATAAATGTTCGCCTATTTTTTTATATCTTCTTCCTAAATTAGAAAAACTATTCTTATTTTTAATCCTTCATAGTTTTCATATATTTTTTCATCTATTATAAATTCTTCTTTGTTCATTTTATCTACTTAGTTGTATATGGGTCATGTTGATTTATGTATTCTAAGCTATCTATTTGTGATTTCAAATGTGATATTTCTTCTCTTTGTGTATTTATTGATTCTTGACATACTCCAATAATTATGATATATTGTAGCCTTTCTCTTCTTATTTTTAATTCTTTTCGTTTTTCAGATATTATTTGTTTTAGTTCTTTATATCTTTGTGATTTTTGTGTATTATCCATTTGTTAGTATTTTAACTATTAGGCTCTGATACCAAATTGGGGGGGGGGGGGTAGTAATTGGGTTAGATACCTGACGTATAATTTCATGTTTGATTAAATGCTTTATCATAACATTTTGAGTTCCGACACAAAGTTATTACTGAGGTAGGAGACAATTTTTATTGTTGATATATCTCTATATATGGTGTTGGTAAGTTTCAAATGTTACGACTTCACTTTGTTCATCATCAATCCTTAAATTACTTGTACTTGTAAATTTTTAATATATGAAATAACATTTTTAAAAAATAAAAGAATATAATCGATGTAGAACAAAATTAATTTCAAGAAAAGGTAATTTTGCTATTAGCATGCAAAAGTACTCATTTTCTTATTATGCATATCCTTCTTCATATGAGGGTTGGAAAAAATCCTCATAATACTACGTGATTTACATAACAAGAAATTCAATGCGAACGATTAAATAGAATAAATGGCCTAAAATCAAATTTTAGAAAATAATCTCCAGTTTATTTGATAATTTCTTTTTATATTTTATTTGATATTTATTTCCATATATACTTAAAATACATGATAACTAATTATATTTTGATAATAAATTTTTTCTGAGTATTAGAATTTGTGTAATCTTCATAAGACATTAGTGAGCATATACAAATTATTGTATATTACGAAACATCACAAGTGGCTAGATCTTAGGTATCACAAGAGGTTAGATCTTAGGTAAACTTTTATTATTTTAGTTTTGAACCTTTTTGCAATTGTGTCAGTAGTTACATAAATTATTACAATTATTTTAGAAGTAGTAGAAATATTTTAAAATAGTTAAGAATTCACATGATTGAGTATATATACAAATTAGAGCATCATTTTTACTTGTATAATATCTTGTATTACTTTTAATTACAAAAGCATCAATAGAAATCTCTCAATACCAAGTGATATTGAGATATTACTAGTCATGCCTTCTAAAGACTTTCGTTCAGGCAAGAATTTCTGCTGACGGTGTAGACTTTTGCATGACAAATATTTTGTCATCAGCAGAAATTTTTGCCAGAGCGAATGTAACGACCCGAGACTATCCCCTAGTCGTCACACGGTGCTTGGAACCACAAGTGATCCCAAGCTAACCCATGAACTGACATACTGTTAAACAACTAAATTATAACATAATAAATAACTGTTCTACTGTGCGGAAACACAATCATACTGAAAATTCAAAAATAGATACAATACTGATAAAGATTTACAATCTGATAAATCTGAAGGATGAAACTGAAATTACATGACTGGCTCTGACTGAGATCTATGTAGCCTCTACTATACTGACTGTAGATAGCTGGGACATGCCTCCAACTACCACTAATCAATACACATGAAAGTAAATGAACTGTACATGAACTAAAACTGTTTGGAGTTCCCGAAGTAGGAGAACTCATCACCTGCTGGCTGGAATCTGCAACTGTCTGATCGTGATGTGCGGGCTACAATCAGTACCTACTTTATGAAACAATATATCCACACAGACGTATATGTGTATCACTACTTATGGAATGTACTGAGTATGCAATGGTGAATGAAATAAGTAAAACTGATTTCATACGTAATCGTAAAACATGCATGCTAAGTGTAAGTAGACTCACCAATAGGCTGGAATAAACTAAAAATTGGAATATCTTAAAGCATGAGTGACAAACATTCTCTGATAAGATGGTGAACCTTTACACTTAGTTTCTGTAAAACTTTACTTTAATAATATAAGTATAACTTAAGCTGGGATATGATAAAACATAGATACTGTATGAATACTGGGTCTGAAACTACGTGATAAAGACTAACATAAATTGAGGATCTGAATATACAATCTCACTAAGAACGAATGTATAAACATACTAACTTATCTATTAACTGAATGACTGATAGCTAAATACTAGGCATGTAAGACTAAACTGTACTTAGTCTAAATAACTGGACTAAAACTGTAGAGTATTATGCATATGAAGTAAGGACTGACTGAGTAACATGAGGTAGCTGAGCATGAATTCGTGAAAACTATATTATTTGAGAATGCAAGATCAAACGTTTAACATGATTCTGAAATAGTCTGTAAATTGAGGTACTGAAATACTGATAACTGAATAACTAATAACTGTATGCTATGGTTAAGCAAACCTGAAACTGAACTGAGTTACTGATCTGATTACTGGACTGACACTATGACTGAGACTGAACTAAGACGGTAACTGAGACTGTAACTGAGACTATAACTAAGACTGTAATGATGAACTGAATATTGAGTAACTGATAGCTGAGATTACTGATAACTGAGTTACTGATAATCGGGTGACTATTTCTGACAGTCCTGATTTTGTAGAATAAAACTGAGTTCTATACTGAGCTTGGTGACTGTATCTGACAGTCCTGATTCTGTAGAATTAAATTGAGTTCTATACTGAGTCTGAAATTAAAACTGAAACTGAAACTGTGGAGGTAGTCATCTAACCGACATGCCTCTCTCTAAATGAATTGGGGTCCAACTTGTAACCTCAGTTGAAAGGGTGTCAATACTGTGCCACGGGTACTGGCACTGGCTGTGTGGATCCACTAAATTGGTGTACTGTATTCTCCCAAAGGACTAAGGGTGTCAAGCCTGAACTGACAGGTAACCCCTGCGAGAAAGTCAAGCCTAAACTGACGGGTGACTTCTTATATCCTACGCTGGCTATGTAGTTATGAAGTATAGAGACTGCTACTAACGACTCTGTCTATCTGAGGGGAAACCGTCATCCCTGCACTCGCTCGGTGCTGAATCCCAGTCCCAACTAAATAGACACTGAACTAATTTCTAGACTGTACTAGGCTTGACTGAACTGTTACTGATCATTCTGTCTACTGAACTGAGTTCACTGGGTTCCGTTGACTGATGGAATGCAACTGAGTTCTGTTAACTGAATGGGTTTACTTGAGGTCTGAACTGAATACTGAACTGAAATTGTGACTGATTACTGAGTGCTACTATTCGTGACACTACTAAGATCGTTCTATAACTACTGTAGCTCTAGGTAAACAACTAAATTTTCGGGTATTGAATACCCCCAGGACTCGGTAGCATGAAAAGTAAAGCATAGCATGATTTTGAAAAGCATATCCATAGTCAGTTGTTTACAATTCATTCACTGAGATATTTTATCAAATATTTGGAGGTTAAGGACTTGTACATGAATGAGAACACACGTGTCATGATTACTCTAGTCAATTTACATAGGCATTCTATCAATCACGTGGAGATTAATACTTTAATATGGGGAAATTTGCCAAACACATGGGGATCATGAACTTGGACATGGGAATATCTTAAACATGGGAGCATAGCATGATTACATAACTAAGATCATGAATTGGAGAATTCACATGTAATTCGCTTGAAATAGGACATGAGTGTTTCATCAAAATATCTAAAGTTCATAGCTTGAACGTAAGAATGTCTTAAACATGAGGGAACAATAAAGTTACATTGAAAAGTTCATATTTTGGGGATTCATCTTGAAATTGACTTAACATGATATGGAAATTTCATCAAACATGTGGAAAGCATGAATTTAAAACATGAGAATATTGCTAAAAATCATGAATTTAGGATCTACCATAGAATTTACTTAAATAAAGCATAGGAAATTCAAATTCATAGCATGAGAAATTTAAAATCTTGCATAGAATCACCCATGGACTGATTTGAATTAAAACCACCATGAAAACATGAAATTCAATCTTTCTCGAACATACAAAATACCATAATAATGAAAAATTTATTCTTTAATTAAAAAAAAGAGTTTTTGGGCTCCATGGATGAACTCCCATATACCTTAAAACTTTACTATTGAAGGAGAAACACAATCTTGAAAGCATTCTTGAATTAGGAAACTTGCGTTCTTGCTTTTCTTGAAGAAAATTTGATGAAGTTCTTGGTGTTCTTGAGGAGGCTAGGGTTTTTCTTTGAGAGAATAAATGAATAATTAAGTGTATATTGCTTTTGGGGGCTGAAATTAAGTGTTATGGGTGGATGTGGGTGAGTGACCAAAGTGCCCCTAGACCCTTTAAAAACTGAATTAGCGTGTGAAACAGTTTCATAATGCGTTGGCCAACACGTTGCGTCACTATCGCATCGGTTTACTACCTCACACGAAAAATGTCATAACTTTTCGCTCGGGTATCAAATTTAGGAAAAATTGGTATCGTTGGAAAACTAATTCAATTATCTACTATTTGGTGGGTCTTGAGATGCAAAGTTCTATGTATATAAAAAGTTATACACGTTTAAAATAGACTCTTATAGAATCGAATGCCAAACTTTGGATGAATCAAAGGCTCTAAGATCAACTTTGTTCTAAGTGATTCTTATGAACATTTTTCACCTCAAAAGTAAATAAAACATGAGGATAAAGATCACGAAACTCATATTTGCATGGGAATTATTTAGATCATAGCTTATACACGTAGTGACGACGGTTTAAAGACTAGCCCAAAAATGCGGGGTATTACAACGAAAGTCTTTAGAAGGAATGACTAGTAATATCTCAGTATCACTTGGTATTGAGAGATTACTATTGATGCCTTCTAAAGACTTTTGCTGTGGCAAACATTCCTGCTGACGGTGTAGACTTTTGCATGAAGGATATCTTGTCATCTATATCTTGTCATCTATCTTGTCAATCTTGTCGTTTGATTTGTCCACCAACTCGGGCAAATTTTTTTGATAGGGTAATGAGCCTGGAGTTACGTAACGTTTGATACTCTTGGTAGAGTCAGTTTTGATCAAACTTTACGTAACTCCTTGCTTATTAATTTATCAAATCCCTTGAAGGTTGGTTGAGCAAGATGCATTGAGAAACGACTGATAAAAGTGAGCTATTCAACTGTTGGGACCACATCTTAACTGTGCATTAACATATTTTGACCTAAAACATACATAGCGACCCTCCATGTATCCTTTAAGGCTTCTGAAGAAAGTGTTCTGAAGGCCTTCGACATTGCCATAACTTTGAAGATAGTGTTCCTGATCGATCTCACAAGAGATCATGAACTCTATACCAACTTCAAAGACGGCAACGACAAGCTTGAATACCAAATCAACAAGATAGAGGCAAGCTTGAAATTATCGAAATTAACATACTACAACAAGCCTTTAATCTTCTCCAAGATATGTTGAAAGCATGCTAAGGCTAGAAAACACTATCAATTATAATCATATTTCTAAGGAGGTGATGACACTCAAACTGTCTTTCAATCTTGTTTGTGGTTTGGATCAGGTTAACGGTAGTGGAACTAATCGAAACCACAAACAAGAAGACTTGGAATGCAATTTAAAATTTAGAAATTACCACCTTCACTTAGATTTTTTATTTTAACTGCAGTTGCTATTGGCGTGAGTTTTCTAGACTTAATGTACATCATTCAACCCTCGATGCCCGTAAAGCTACTTTCTTGGTCTCCTCTTATTTTTTATCTAGGTGATAATCCTGACCACGCTGCCTAGACGCAGCTCCCTAGCAAAGAGACCATTTGTACTATTTTTCTTTTAGAGAAGAAACATACGTATTTTTCATTACCGGATACAATTTCATATTTGCACTTGATACAGATTTCTCATGTTCTAAGATAGTTTCATTGGTTAGATTCGCTAGAAGTTACTTTCTACCCTATGTATCCTCTTAAATTAGCTCTCAGATAATATAGTCTTTCATCAATCACCCATTTTCCCTCAAAGGCATTCTCCTACCGCACCTTTTGGCGTATAATTATCACCTTGAGCAACCCAAACATATAAATTTGGGCTAGGGAAATAACTATATTGATTTCGTTCTTGGTTGAAGCAGTGAGAGGCTTCAAAGGCCCTCTTGGGAGGCTTCGAAGGCCCTCTAAGGGTCCAATGCACCCTAAAAGTTAGTCCAATCGCTATTGAATCTCTTTACAATGCCACCAAAACAAGATCCCTTCACAAGGCTTGGCACATAAACATGAGCAAAAACCGACATTAACTCTTAACAGGGTATCAGAACCATATTCATGGTCCCTCAGCCTTATTAATTCAGACCAACCAAACTTAACTATAAAATTACATATATCTTATTTGAATGATCAATGACTAATATGTAAAAATAGCTTTCACAAAATCAGTGTACTCTATGTGTGTTTCCACGATAACATTATTAGTAATACATACCTCCCACATATGAAGTGGTTCTATCTGCAAGCATTTTATTCCTTTGAACCCATTTTTACTGTAGCCTTTTGTATTGGTCGGGCAAAAGTTGATCAACTTTCAGTTTCTTATATCTACAAACAAGAGAAAAAAATCAATGTCACAGAAATAACATTATCCATCTATTGCATCAGATGTGAAGTCTGTTGCAACATATGTAGAGTCTGTTGCATCAGATGTGGAGACTGTTGCAAACAGATGTGGAGTTTGTTGTAATAGATGTGGATCTATTGCAACAGATGTGGAGTCTGTTGCAACAGATGTGGATCTATTGCAACAGATGTGGAGTTTGCTGGAATACATCAAATCAGACTACATAAACTACAAAGAAATAACAAATAAAAAACATCAACAACTAAGAAATAACATCATTTGTTCCAACACCATCAACAACTTCATCAACAACAAAGAAGCAACATCTTTTGTTCCAACATCATCAACAATACCACACCACAAGTTTCAATAATGCCAACCCTACCAACAACATCAATAACAACATCAACAACAAAAAAATAAATAAAATACATACAAAAAAATAATACTGCCAACAAGGCTTTTAAACTTCCAACATATGACTTTTTTTGCATATTGTAAAAACAATTCTCAGTTCATTTATTCAACACTTAAAAGTTCCTTCAAATTTATTAAATAAATATGATATGGGTAAATGATAATTAAATAAAAAAATAGATGTAAATAACTTGCAAAGAAGAACACGAGAATGAAAGAGCAGTAGTGAACTATACCTTAATGTCAAAGGGGGATCAAACAACAATTTTAATCGAGGAAAGATATGGATCAGTTTAGATCCAAAAGGTTCTATATGATAAAGAGAAGAACAAAGAGAGCAAAAAAAACTGTGATAACCCTAAAGAGGAGAGAAAAAAAGATGAGAGATGAATAAAATAAATTTAGGGCTGAAGGAGAGATGAGATAATTTTAGATGTATGTAGACGTGGGTTCCAATATTCATTAATAATTTGAGGGGCACAAGGAAGGCTGGTGACATTGAAAAGATAAGATAAGACTACTCAATGAACTCACTTTTGAGTTATCCAAGAAATATTTTTTACCGCCTATAGTAGTACTACTTTATCTACTCGGACAAAAGCTTGCTTTAAAATTAAAAGAAAAAAATCAGATATAACATCTATAGCAACAGATAGCAATATCTGTTTGAAAAATCCCAACATCTCAGTCATCTGTAACAACGGATGAAAATGTCCATTTGATAATTAAATTAGATATGTCATCTGTTACAACAGATATCAATATTTGTTTGAAAATTTCCAACAGCTCAGTTATCTGTCACAATAGATGCAAATGTCTATTTGATAATTAATCAGATATGTCATCTATTGCAACAGATATGAATATCTGTTTGAAAATTTCCAAATACTCAGTCATTTTTTGCAACAGATTTCATTGCAATTGATTTAGGTGGAACTAGGGATAAATGAGTTCATAGTGTCAACTACAACATCAATTGAGTTTTTGCAATTACATGGCATTGGTATTGCATTCATCCCGACTGGAGTTGTCGATCGATCACTCTAAGTTGAAAAGATTCTCATTAAATTAATGTTAAGCTAGTACCTAAATTGATTTAGGTAGAACTAGGGATGAATGAGTTCATAGGTCAACTATAACTCCAATTGAGTCTTTGTAATTGCATGGTGTTGGTATTGCATTCATTTCAACCCGGGTTATCGATCGATTACTCTGAGTTGAAAAGATTCTCATTAACTTAATGTTAAGTTATTACCTAAATTGATTTAGGTGGAACTAGGGATGAATGAGTTCATAGGGTCAACTATAACTCCAATTGAGTCTTTGCAATTACATAGTATTGGTATTGCGTTCATCCCAACCCGAGTTGTCGATCGATCACTCTGAGTTGAAAAGATTCTCATTAACTTAATGTTAAGCTAGTACCTAAATTGATTTAGGCGGAACTAGAGATGAATGAGTTCATAGGGTCAACTAAAACTCCAATTGAGTCTTTTCAATTGCATGGTGTTGGTATTGTGTTCATCCCGACCCGGGTTATCGATCGATCACTCTAAGTTGAAAAGATTCTCATTAAATTAATATTAATCTAGTACCTAAATTGATTTAGGTGGAACTAGGGATGAATGAGTTCATAAGCTCAACTATAACTCCAATTGAGTCCTTGCAATTGCATGGTGTTGGTATTGCGTTTATCCCAACCCGAGTTGTCGATCGATCACTCTGAGTTGAAAAGATTCTCATTAACTTAATTTTAAGTTAGTACCTAAATTGTTAGGTGGAACTAGGGATGAATGAGTTCATAGTGTCAACTACAACTCTAATTGAGTATTTGCAATTGCATGGTGTTGGTAATGCATTCATCCCGACCCGGGTTGTCGATCGATCACTCTGAGTTGAAAAAATTATCATTAACTTAATGTTAAGATAGTAACTAAATTGATTTAGGTGTAACTATGGATGAATGGGTTCATAGGCTCAACTACAACTTCAATTGAGTCTTTGCAATTGCATGGTGTTGGTATTGCATTCATCCCGACCTGAGTCGTTGATCGATCACTCTGAGTTGGAAATATTCTCATTAACTTAATGTTAAGCTAGTACCTAAATTAATTTATGTGTAACTAGGGATGAATGAGTTCATAGGGTCAATTACAACTTCAATTAAGTCTTTGTAGTTGCATGGTGTTGGAATTGCGTTCATCCTGACCCGAGTCGCCGATCGATCACTCTGAGTTGAAAAGATTCTCATTAACTTAATATTTTAAAAACTATATCTTTTAAAATTTTAAAAATTAATTAAGATCAATTTGGACCAAATTAACAATCTCAAAACTTGTTAATCTTTTCCAAAATTACAAATCAACCCATACAAATCATCCGTTTGCGGGAATTTTTTTTCCTCATTTTAAATCTTAAGTTCTCGCTCTTGTCTCTCTCTCTCTCTCTCTTAATAATACAAATAACAACTACTCAACATATTGCTCAACCCTTCAAAATAGATCAATTTTCTTTCCATTTCCGACCACATAGCTGTTATTTTTGACTTCATTCTCGCTTGTATCCGTCTTCTTCTCTATCTTTGCAAGTAATAGAGTTCGAGAAGAGTTCTATATTTTTTATTTAGTCTAAAAATTAGGGCTTTTTAGTTAATGATGAAAAAGAAGACTTTTAGTTGTATTATCTTCGAGAATGAGTTAACAATTTTGAGTTTTGATGCTTAAAAAGTAGGAAGCACCTGAGAAAACCTTAATTTTTGTCTCAATGTTTTTTAACTGTCATGGTATTATTGGATGGTATTTTTAGTGTTGTTGGTGGCTGTTGTTGGTGATGTTGGTATTGTGGTTTTGGTGGTGGTGTCGGTGGTCTTGGTATTGGTATTGGTGACATTGATGCTTGTCTTGGTGGAATTAGTGGTGGCATTGGTTGTGGTGTTAGTGGTGGTATGGTGGTCCATCTATTGCAACAGGTGGAAGATCTGTTGGGGGATATTAAATAGGTCTTCAAATAGATTCCCCATCTGTTCCAACTAATGGGTTATCCGTTGGAGTATTTTTTTGTAATGTGGCGTAGAATAATTTATTGAAATTTGGATTACCTTTTTTAAAAAAATTATGCAGACATCAAATGCAATGTATTTTTTATTTTTCTATTATTTGTAGTTAAAAGATGCATCCTTAAAGAAAAGAAACTGAAAGTGGATCAACTTTCGACCACCCAACAAAAAGGCTAGAGTACAGATAGATTTGGAGAAACTTCCTGAACAATCTCAGTCAAGGAAAAATGAAGATGAGGAAAGTGATAACTCCTTCTCACCAATGGGGCGTAAATTAATATCGAAATCCCAGCATGATAATGTCAAAACCATTAGTATCGATAGGTTTCGAGTTGCAATGCCGATGGATCTCCCTAAAGAAGTAACTGGTGATCTTGTACTTAAATGTCAGTTAGGGAAACATTTTGATGAACGTAGGAGTATTATGAAGAATGAAAACATAGATGAACTTTTTAAGAGGAGCTACTTTGCATACTTTCTTCAGCTGCCTGAGGACCGTACTCCCCATTTCCCAATGTGCAAGGTATATGGTCTTCTCAAACGCAGGATCAAGTACATGGGGGATGAAAAAGATTCGAAGGAGGGTGAAAAAAATATGGATGGAATCTGGATCAACTATTACGGTATGCCGATTTATTTTGGATTGAAAGAGTTTACCATAGTGACGGGCTTGAGATGCCATCGTCCAGAAGAACTCTCATCAAGGAAACATCCCGTAAAGGGTCCAAAAAACGCAAGGTAAAAGAAGATGGGTTATTGGAAATTGTTGGACGTAGCTACAAAGTGGAGGATTTGATGGTAACACTCGAGGATAAAAACACACCAAAGAACTATAGGGAGAAATTGTGCTTAGTTTGGTTTGTCCATTTCGTTTTATTGGCAAGAGACATTAGGAAAGTCATAGAAGAAGATTTGTTGGCGCTTGATGATGATTTTGAGAAATTCAACGACTATCCCTGGGATATGACAACTACTACTTGACTGTCCAATATTTACTAACAAAGCTATCCACAAGGACGATCACATTATACGGCTTTCCTTGGGCTTTCATGGTAAAATTGATCACTATTTTTACTCATCCATTAATTTATACTGAATATAGTTATTATGACTTTTTTTTTGCTTGCTTCAAATTTACATTTTTTAGGCTTGGACATGTAAAGCCATTCCTCCCATCCGAAAGCAGTTCAAGGATTACCCAGATGAGGTTTCTCATCCAAGGATCCTTAGGTGGTTGGCTGCAAAGGGAAACAAAAAAAATATTAATGAGCCTGATCTCTTTAACCCTATGGATGATGCATTATGTCTTCTTTTAACTAAAATAATTTTCCCCAAAGAAATATATTGAAACAGATGTGCCATTTGTTGCGATAGATGGGTCGTCTGTTGCAACAGATTACCCGTCAACTACAATTGGTGCAACAGATGGGTAATCTATTATGACAGATGATCCATTTCACACTAAATTAACCATCTATTGCTCTGGTTCTCTGAACCCGACTCAACAGATTACCCATCTATTGAAAATTATGCAATAGATGGGTAATCTGATGCAACATATTATCAATCTATTACGACATATAGATCAACTATTGCGGTAGCTAGATCATCTGTTGCATAAGTTGGCTGTGTTAATATGTAACCCAACTGACTACAAATTATTATTATATGATTTAAATGCCTCCTATTTTTTTTATTGGTTGTGCATCCTTGGATCGTGCCTACTGAGCATGAGTTGGGGATGACTTCTTTTATTACTCTAGGTCTTGTTGATACAAAACTAGACCTAATAGTGGAGTTAATGAATAAGGAATTGGCTAGAGAAACAACCATAAGAAGTGTAGTTAGGAAAGGTCAGCCTAATGTTGAAGCTCTTCATGACCAAATTTTACTACAACAGATCTGGGTGCTTTTTCTGGGGGTGTTGCTGGTGGAGTTGTTTATGCTGGTGGCAGCCATACTGATGCTGCTGTTTCCAGTCATGATTACGAGCATGTTGGTGCTCAGGAAAAAATAAATACGCTTGAAAACAACCCATGCACAGGTCCCTCTCACCCCTACACCGGTCCTTCTCATCCTTACAGTGGTCCCTTTCACCCATCTTTACCCTAATATTCTCATTGCAAATACAAAGTGTGCAAGGACAGAGAGAATAAACTCTTTGAAAAACTAGAGGCTATTGCTGAATCTGTCGAGGAGTTGAAATCCAAGAGGGGTGTCATACCATCCAATAAGGTGAGGGATCCATACACTCCTACAGTGATGGTTAGGAGGAAGAGATGAAATATTAGACAAATACTCTCAATTATGAAAACAAAAAAAATTGCAACTCCTCCCGCTCCAAGAGTTGTTAAAGTTCAGGGGCCACTGAAGAAGGTGGACATATACGCGGAACTTGGCTACAAAAAGAAGAAGGAACTACAAGAAATCATGAATGACAAGATGAAGGTTCCAGAAGAATACACCATGCATTTATTTTCCGCCAAAGACTTCATGAGTATAAAAAATATGCGTGAGTGGTATGTGGACAATGTAAGTTTACTTTTGCTAACCTAGCCTTCCTATCTACTCCATGAAAAATAATCTACAAAACAGATATGTAATCTGTTGTAACATCTGGGTATTCTATTTCAACATAATATGTATCTGTTGCATAAGTTGCGTTAGCTTGGTAATCTATGAACTAATTTAGAGAACCCTCTGTAACATAATCTTTCCACTGTATTTTTATTCTTTACAATTACTAACCTATTTAAAAATTATCTTCTTATACCACAGTATGTTGATGAAATTATCTGCTTCATGAGGGGCAGACAATTAGCATACCCGGATACTTTTGATGTTGCCGATAGGATAATGGACCTCAACTTCTTCAAAAATTTCAAGGATAGGTATTATAATCTCCATAGGCGAGCTGGTCCCGGTGGTTGGAGATTTGATATGATAGTTTCTATGTTCGAATGGGATGAATACATGATTAAATATGTTAGAGGGAAGAGGCCATATCAACACGGCAAGAGTTGGACCAAGGAAAAGAGAATCCTTATAGTCATGAACGTGGAAGTTAAACATTTTCTTGCTGTTGAGATACTACTCGACGAGGGAAAGATTAAGGTTTATGAGTACAACTTACCTGTCTTCAATGAGAACACATTTTTAACCCACGTACAACCACTCTTGAAGTTGTTCCCCAAGTTGTTGATGCAGAGTAAGCTGATGGATCATTTGCCGGCAGAAGTCTTGACGAAGGAATCATGGGATTTTCAAGGTCGAAATAAGAATATCCACCTCCAAAAAAAATAAAATCGGTGCAGCATGCGGGTCGTACTCTCTTGCATACATCAAGTATTTGCTGACCGACACAGAAATATCTGGTATGTGCGACGCCATTATGGAAAAGATGCAAGAGGTCTAGGTTTATGTGGTACCTACTAAATGATTGGAGCCCGTGTATAAAGAAGAATATGTACAAATACAGAGACGAATACGATAACAATATTTTATTTTAAGCCACTTCACTTACTTTACATTACATTTACTGGCAATTCATGTAAGCGTTGTGAAATTTATACAATGAAATTAAATCATGATACTTATACTTACATGCTACCAATGGTTTGTTGAGCAATTCCTTCAACAAATTGTACATCAAATGAATTACCTATTTTATCCTAGTATGCTTCAATCGTCGACCAATCAGTTCGAACCTTTTGGTCCAAAAAGCCACTCTTATCAAGGTAAGTAGGCAATATTTTGGCCAGCTTTTGTATCTCAGACTACGGCCCAGAACGTCTCCTTTACGACATTGAGTCATAAACTCAGATGCGCCTCTCTTTTAGAATGACGATAGCCAACACCCAATGGAATTCATCACCACAATTGATTGGGATGTACGCTTAGTCTACCAAATGCCAAGGTAAGCCAACTGGAATGCTAAAACCTTTGATGGTGTTGATTAAGCATTCCTCATTTCGAGAAACTTCCGTTCATTATTGATAATACCTATCGTAGGCATTATTGATGTAAACTTTGTATAAACAATTGCCTGTCGTGTATCTGTATTGTTCTTGTGTTAGCAACTTGGCCTTCTTTCAGAGGTAGTAAAAAATGATATCGATATGCTGTACATATTATCAAATATTTTGGATTACATGATGAAAAAATTAATACGCCGATGCAATTAAATAAAGTATTAATTAATAGTAATATGTATGACATTTAAACCTTATCATTCCATTAAGTTTGGGGTTGTGACATCAAATAGAATCAATTTCATTTCGGGATGTGCAACAACAAAGTCGAACATATCAAAACCAAAACTCGATTCATTCACTTTGTAGTGTTCGTTATTTTGTTTTCTACATGATGATTTATATGTGTTAATGTCATGTTTTTACAACAAGAATTGTATAAATCAATATCTTTAAAATTGATTTATGTACCTGCTGGCATGATGCTTTAACAGCCCATCGGTAATCCATTCTGAATAGTCGTTGATCAACTTTGTTAGTTTTTTGGAGCCTCGACTGAGATGTTGAACCCTTCCAATGGGTAATTCTTTTGTTCTCCCGAACTGGGAGGCTCCACTTTTTCTTTTTCTTTGAAAGCAGTTGATGGATTATCAACTGTGATATTATGCTCTTCAGCAGTATCTTCTACTGTGACATCCACCTGGAAAGTCAGAATTGTCAATGCTAATTATAGATATACAATAGATTATCTATCTTTTACAATATATGAGTATTATATTGCAACAGATGGATCATCTGTTAGGACAAATTCGAACAGGTAAAATAGAGCGGTACGATAATTTCAAACAGATGACCCATCTGTTGCCACATAATACTCATCAATATAGAAATTAAAATAGTACAAAAACCTGTTTGATTTGCTCAAACAGACGGATTTATGTTGCAACAGATGACACATCTGATGCAACAGGTTAGACAAAAGTTGTAACAGATATATATATCTGTTTGATAATTTTCAGCAGATGTATTATCTGTTGAAACAGATATGTGCCCGTTTGTTTATTGGAACAAATGATATACATTCACCTTGTTCATCTCATGCTGTTCTCCTGTGGCCCTTGTACATTGAACATCGATGCAAGAAAAAGATAGAGGCGTTGCAATTTTGCTTTTTTCGATGCTTGATGATGCCTTGGGAATATCTTTCCTTCTCCTCTTAGCCACCTTGATCTCTAGTGGAGTGTCTGGATATGAAATCCTCTTTGATGGAATGACACCCCTATTAGATGTTATTTCTTTTACAGAAGCAGTTAGTGCATTAATAACATTAATTACTCCATCATGTTTCGCCTTGCAGTCTTGACATTTGCATGTAGAACATTTGCTAGATGTGGCAAAATCTGGAGAAAAATCTGTATAACTAGTATGATCATAATCATAATGGCTTGTTGTTTCAAAAACTGTAAAAGGAGCATCATTAGCCCCAACAACAGCACCACTACCGCTACCACTACCACTACCATCATCAACAACAATAAGCCCACCTTCCAAAATTATTTTTCTTGTAATGGCTGTTGCTCCAAATAATTCCATTTTTATTCTATCAATGACCTTAGGGTCCGATAAAGTTTGAACATACTGTAAAGTAAGAAAAAATGACATCTTCAACTCTCGATTGGTCGGAACAAGCCACAAATTGACAATCTAAAATAAATTAGTACATATATTAGAATGACGATGAAATCATTTAAAATAATTATTAATTAAGACAAAAACTTGATTAGAATTAGACTTATTACTTTCTTCGGGGGATTGAAAAGATTAAGAAATTTTGTATTTTTATCAGTTTTGGCCGACAACCATCTCAGGATTCTTAGACAGGAAACTTCTTCCTGGTTGTTCATTTGTTGTCTCAAATAAGGAACTTCAAATTCCCAAGCCTATAACGTAATGCTAATAAATCAAAAGCATTATTGAATAAAAAAAATAAATCATATCATAATAAAAGAAATATTTACCATGAAAGCCCATGGAAAGCCATATAAGTTGACTGTCTTTGGCGTTAACGGAGTCAACAAATATTTGACAGTCATTTTGAAGCTTTCATAATCTTAACGATAGTTGTTAAATACCTTAAGATCCTCGGAGAGATTTATTAAAATGAGGCTTATGTTGTTGTTAAAGTATCTCGCCCAAAGAATATTATTTACAAACCAAACCAAGCACAATGATTGCTTGTGCTTCTTTGAAAGTCCTTTACCTTTCAACGCTTCTATTAATTTTTTGTTTTTGAAGCTTGGACCAACAATGGACACCAGGTCATCATGATCACTCAACTTGCCTTTGCCTTTTTTGCGTGTGCAAGGTACTTTTTTTGGGTTAGAGTAGGTATAACTTGAGAAGGAGAAGGAGGATAATATTTTAGTCCAGTAACTATGGCAAACTCCTTCCGACCAAAACAAATAGGCATGCCACAGTAATTTATCCACACCTCATCCATCTTATCTTTGTTTTCATACATAAATTTACGCTTGAAAAGATCATATACCATTTTCATCTGAAAACAAGCATTGTTGTCCTCCGATAAATCAAGATATTGTCCAAAGCAGCTTTCCCTGAAATAAGAATCCAATTTTTATTCTCGAAGTATTTTTCTAAATGCGTCAAAAGATTTTCGCATGGCTGACTTAACCACGAAATCACCCATTAAATATGTGGTACCATCACACTGCATTCTCATAGGATAACAATCAAGGTTGAAGGTTTTGACTAACTCTTCGGCGGAAGGGCTATTAGCCTTTGGATCATCTCTTTTGAAACATTCCTCCTTCCTGTGTTCATTATCTTCTGCTCCTGATTGAGATAACGCTTGTAAAGCAAGCTCATAGAGTGGTGGATGTAGCCTAGCTTCTTCACTTATTCCTTTACTTGAAGTAGATTCGATTTGTTTTTTTGGGAGCATATTATCTTAAATTAACAGAAACATAAAATAGATTATAATTGATTAATGCATCGTTAAAAAGGATAATAGTAAATCTAATATGCACAATAGTAAAATAATAGTTCCAACAGATCACACATCTGCTGCACCACGTATGTTATCTGTTGCAATATATAACCAACCTGTTGCAACAGATGAGTAAACCGTTGGAAACAATAAAAATAGATCACTAATCTGTTGCACCAGTTAGTTTATCTGATGCAACATATAACCAACTTATTGCAACAGATGAGTAAATCATTGGAAATAATAAAAATAGAACACTAAGCTGTTGCACTAGGTAGTTTATTTGTTGCAACATATAACCAACCAGTTGCAATGGATGAGTAAACCATTGGAAACAATAAAAATAGATCACTAATCTGTTACATCAGGTAGTTTATCTATTGCAATATATAAATAATGTATTGCAACGGATGAGTAATTCATTGGAAACAGTAAAAACAGATCACTCATCTGTTACACCAGGAAGGTTATCTGTTGCAACATATAACCAACGTGTTGTAATGGATGAGTAATTCATTGGAAATAATAAAAATAGATCACTCGTTTGTTGTACTAGGAAGATTATTTATTGCAACATATAACCGACATGTTACAATGGATGAGTAATTCATTGGAAACAGTAAAAATAGATTATTGATATATTGCACCAGGAAGGTTATCTATTGCAACATATAACCAATGTGTTGCAATGGATGAGTAATTTATTGAAAATATTAAAAACAGATCACTCATCTATTGCACCAGGAAGGGTATCTATTGAAACATATAACTAACGTGTTGCAACAGATGAGTAATTTATTGGAAACAATAAAAATAGATCACTGATCTGTTGCAACAACAAAGGTATCTGTTACAATATATAACTAACCTATTGGAATAGATGAGTAATCTGTTGAAAATAATAAAAATAGATCACTCATCTGTTGCACCAGGTAGTATATCTGTTGCAGCATATAACCAACCTATTGCAGTGGATGAGTAATCCGTTGGAAATAATAAAAACAGATCACTCATCTATTGAAACAGATCACTCATCTATTGCAAAATGAGTTATATATTGCAAAATGAGTTTTCTATTAGATTTTTTCCAAACAGAAGAGTCGTCTGTCGCAACAGATAAATGATCTGTTAGATTGTTCATCTGTTGCAATGCCATTTTTATCAAGAAAAACAATAAATCAATCCAGCAATACCAACACACACACACATACTAATAACAGCAATGGTGACAAAAAATACCAATAAATCGAATCAACAGTTTGACAATAAGAAGAAGAAATGCCAGAAATTAGGGTTTTATTCAGTTCATATTTCAAATTTAAGCAAGAAATATTGAAATTGTTAACCAATACTAAAAGTGAAGTTGACTCAAGTTTCTCTGTTTCTTCATAACTAAAAAGACATAAGTTTTTGCCCGTGAAAAAAAAATGAAACGATGAAGAACTTAAAGTTGTTGTCGCCGGAGAAGTCTTCACGTCGATTCACGATTGAAAGTTGAAAAGGAACTCACCCGACTATTTATCGTTGGAGGTTGAAATTTTGCAGAACTGTTGGTTGGGAGAGTGTTGAGAGAAGCGGTCGAGAGAGGGAGGAGAGAGACTGGTTGATTTAGATTAAAGAGGGGTGTGGGTTAGGTTGATTTGTAATTTTTGAAAAGATTAGAAAGTTTTGAAAATATTAATCAAGTCCACAATTAACTTAATCAAGTTTTCTAATTATGTTTGACCGTTTAAGTTGGTTAATGTCACCAATCCTTCATTCAAGACTTAAAAAGACACATTTCCTTCAATTTTCTCTAATTTTTTGGGCTTAAAATCATTTCTTTAGTTGCTGTATGGTTGAGCCAGTACAAGTTCACTATTAAAGCTAAGCACGTCTGCTATAACTTTCAAACTTGATCCTTCTCTTAGACCTTGTCACTCCATCTAAGAATATACATATGTAATGACACACTTTACTAATTATATATGTGACATTAGGAACCCCCAAAGCATACATATTAATGTATTAATCTCCATCTTATATATATATATATATATATATATATATATTTATATTTATAATATATTAAAAGTGTGAAAACCCTTATAAAAGTTATTCGAACTTTTTGCCCTTCATTAAAATAATCTCCAATAGACAAAATCGTCTTTTCGCCTATTTTCTCAATTTATTATTTGATTATCTTTATAATATTGAATATTGATTATAATTAAAAAGTTTAAAATATACGGTAAGAATAATTAAGGTAGACTCCTAACCTGATAAGAAATATTAGAAAAATACTTCTACATATATAGGAAGGACTGTTGTTATCCTCTATCCCAGTCGAAAAAGAAAACAAAGTAAAACTCTCCCTTGCCTCCACACCGTCGGACTGCCGCCTTAACTAAAAATTCAGTAAATTTGTCATGTTCCCCAGGAAATTACTTATAACGTATGTAATTATAGAGAAAAACTTGTATACTCTTTATATCTACACTATTTTTTTTGAGTTAATCTCCTTTTTAGTTTTTTCTTTTTTCTTAAACACTTTTGCTACGTTATTTAAACTAACGAAAGTTAATATGTTTTTTGTTTTAAGTGATTTTCTTGTTTCTTCCCAATGTGATATTGTTTATATACGTAATTGAGTAATTTGTTAATATTATTATTGAGGGGAGAGTTTACATGACAATGTCAATAATTTAATTTTCTTACCTTATTAACTATCGATTTTAAATCAGACATGTTCACAAGTTACTATCGATTTACGATATTTCACTTTGGTCATTGCTTTTCTC
This sequence comes from Capsicum pubescens, assembly GCA_030864215.1. Lineage (NCBI taxonomy): Eukaryota > Viridiplantae > Streptophyta > Magnoliopsida > Solanales > Solanaceae > Capsicum > Capsicum pubescens. The sequence continues at coordinate 268,422,258 of CM061544.1, read as the reverse complement.
TACTGGCATTCGTGACACTTTGAGATAATAGAACAAGATAAAGAATATGTCACCCAAGAGAATCTTTGACCACTTAACGTTTCCTATTTGTATTTATGATGAAATCTTATTTTTTATGTACGATAATTACTTGTCTTGAAGACCAGCTTGTTTCTTGGTGGCCTTAACTTCTGCGAAATGCATGAGGCTGGATAAAGACAATATGTCCTATGAGGTCTGTATTTTTTGCGTTACTTCATTGTTGTTATTGCTTCCATATCTGTGTCCCTTTTTTCAAATTGCTTGGCATGCATTATTTAAGATTACGATCTATGGAAAATAACCTCTTTTGACTCTATGAGTTAGGGGTAAGGTTTGCGTACACTACACTTTCAAATATCCCTTGACTCCGATTGTAGAATTATAATGGATATATTATTGTTGTTATTGTTATATGATGATTACCGATTATGTTCAACAAATCTTATTTTCTACGCATGTTATTAATTTATTACACTTAGTTGTGTTATATTATTATGCTCACATATAGAGTGGTTTATTTTCCTTCTACCTTATAGTTTAGAGTGCATTTTTGGGTATCTATAGTGATGGTTTCTTCATTGTAAAAGCGGATTTAGCCCCAAAAATTATGATGTACTTCATTAAATTGATTAAGAAAAGGACAAGAAGGACATCAACAAGAATGACTATAAAACTGCTTGAATTTTTCTTTTCAATCTAGTATATATCCAACACTAAGGTTTTGTCTTCCATTGTGAGGTGGAGGATGATGAGCCCGAGCAATTATTTTAAGCATGACCTAATACTCCTTCAAATGCATTTATGTTGCATTCCATTCAGTATTATATTGATCTTCATTGGTATATTATTAGCGAATTTCTACTATATATCCGCATGCAATAAATTATGAGTTGAAAAAAGAAAAAGATATTCCCGTGTCTCTCGACATATATAGAATCAATTGGTGATTCATCAAAATAAGTGGTTGAAGATGACACAAAATTCTATTAGCTGAGGTACTTTGATTATTTGCTTCTGCATTTGCATTCATTCTGTTTGAATATAATACATTTAATCATAAATGTTTGGTAACAATTCAAATGTATAATTGATTATGTCGATCATTTCCAATTGAGGCTTTTGGATGGGGACAAGACCATGTTTGTTTACGCTTCAACTTAGTTTCTTGAGTATATGCATAGTATGATTGCTCGTAGTCTTGGTGTTCCTGAGCAAAGTATTTATGTGATAACTAGAAGGACTGGAGGTGGCTTCGGTGGCAAGGCGGTAAGAAATATGACACTGAGTATCTATTAATAGAAGAAAAGTTATTTTTTTTTGTAATAATAAAAATTCTTTTTGCTGAAATAATATTATGCAACCTAAGAGAGAGAGAGCCTTTAAGCAATGATAAAGTTGTCTTCGTGTGACTTATAAGTTACTGGTTTATGCTGTGGAATCACCACTGATGTTCATCAAGATAGGCTGCCTATATCACACCGCTTAGGGTACAACCCTCCCCTACCCCTTATATAAATGTGGAATGGGTTTGAATTTTTTCTTTGGGGCAGATTTAAGGAGTTTGAGCTTGCTGCAATGACCCTTGATTATGATTAATTTCTTGAGGGTTGAGAACTGCTTTGTTTGAATCTTACAACATCACTATCATATTTTCTCAAGCTTTCTTGATGAAGAAAGATCCCAACTCGCCTATTTGGCTGGTAGCATTGTCATATCCTGCTAAGATATTTCAAGAATGTTGACAGATCTGTATTGGATCCTACAAAAGTAGTTTTTTGTAAGGATTTGCCACAGGTGCAATAGCTTTTTTGAGATTTTAAGTAATATATTCAATCACAGACACTTAATCTAGGGAGAGGTAATTAGTGGAATAGTTGTGCATGATTTATGGAGGAATCAAAACTAAAGTTATTCCATTGATCATTCTCTGATTCAGAGTCATAACTAAGGAAGAAATAGTTATTCTTCCAGAAAGTTGAAAAGACCAAAGATTTGAGGCTGCTTTCACAAGAGCTAGATATTTCATTCCTTTCAGCGAAAGTTTTCTTTCTTAGAATTAGTTTTTGTTCTTTACTGATAAATCTAAAGCTATGAGAAGATTATGATTTATGAAGATACCTCCAGCTTCAGGATAGAACTTTACAATGTCAATTTTGGTGAGCATAATCCAAAGCTTCTTTACTTTTAGACTAAACTTCTTCTTTGGGTTATTTCTATCTTGATGCACTTCGTTTCAATCAAACATCAAAACTGGATATCATATTTGAATGATATTTTTAAATATTAGATGTAATTTATGTAACCTACAGTGTAGGCTCACTAATTTTATTAAGCAGCAAGGACTTAAATATAAATATTGTTTGATTGTTATTCCTTTGAAGCATAGATTCTATTCAGAGTTTTGTGTAAAACTTCAGGTTTCTACAGTCTGTGCATTTATGGCGTACACATTTTAACCCCATGTCAAGATATAAGTTAACAAAATTACTGATATGATAAATTGGATGAAGAGACACCCTTAGAAAGTAACATATGGTGTCAGATTTAATTCGGATGGAATGGCACAACCTTACGTGCTGATATCTTAGTAAACGGAGGGATATTGGATGATATAACTCCTGTCATAGCATCTTATGTAAATGCAGTGCTAAAAAATACAATTGGGGTGCCTTTTCTTTCGATACAAGGAATCACAACATTAACCTTACTAGTAAGTCATCTATGCGAGCACTCGGGATGTCCAAGGATCTTATGCCACAGATGATGTAGTAGAATATGTAGCGAGTGTACTGGTATTGGAGGTGGGCTCTATCATTAGTCCAAATATTCATACTTACGAAAGCCTTAAATAATTCTACAAGAATAATGCAGGTGAATCAGGAGAATATACCTTGTCAATAACAACAACTCTATGTTTTTTGAAGTGTAAGACCCTGCAAAGTTCCCTCGTAGTCCGAGCCTTAGAGCGTGTCAAGTGAAGTGTAATTCCATTCCTAAAAGAATAAGAAGAGACTTCCCAAGTGATTGGTGTTTAAACCATATAGAATTTTCTTAAATTTGACCTTTGGTCATGTAGATAATTGAATTAGCTTTCTAACAATATCAATTTTGTCCAAATCTAGTATCGGGGTGAGAAGTTATGATTGTTTTACTGAGAGTTGTCGGAACCGCCCAGGTGCGACGGACGATCCGACGGACCGTCGAGTCTGAGACAGACCGTCGGTCGGCCTGTTGTAACCAAGGTAGTAACTCCCTTTTATGTCCCAAGTGTGATGGCCAAAATGACGGAATATCAAGGATGCGACGGATCGTCGCGCTCAGGCAGTGTGACCTCATCCTGGCCAACATTTGACGGACGATCCGATGGACCGTCGGTATGCGACGGAACATCGCTGAGACTATCTCAATGAGGAAGTGTGTTCGTTTTCTGACCAATGTACGACGAATGATCCGACGGACCATCAGACCTGCGATGGACCGTCGCTTCGACCGTCGCAGCCCTCGTTTAGTGTTTTTAACTCATTTTAACAAGGGGCTTTTTGGTATTTCCACTCTTTTATCAATCAGATATATTCCAAGCAAAGAAAATGGCTCCATTCATCATCCAAAACAAAAGAGAGATAGGGTTTCTCCTTCAAGATCAAATCTAAAATCCTTCTCCAAGAAATCCAAGAACTCACCATGGACTCTACAAATTGAGTTGAGATTTGAGTTCCCCAAGTTTAAAGGTTGAAAAAATCCTCTCTCAAGAGTAAGAAGAAGTTTTGAGAGCAAACTCGTTCATCCAATTTCATAATCTAAGGTATGTGGGGTTTCAAACAAGGGTAATCCTTTCATCCTTGTGCCCAAAGGCTTATTTAAACTATGAGTTTCTGCAATCTATGAGATTTTACATGAAGTTGAATTAGGGTTTTTGACCCATTATTATTGATTGCAATATTTTGATGTTTCCCATGAATTGAGAGTCTAATGACATGATTTTCACATGTTTTCTTGAGAAATTGCAGCTGGGTCTATACCCCATGATTTTAATTCTTGAAAAATTAATAGTTGAAATGTTTGAGATATTGAAGTATATGAGTTTGTTGAGATTTTGAGACAAATTGCTGAAATTTCCAGATTTCTACTTGAGTTATGAATCTATATGCTATCTATTATGCTTTTGATGAGTTCTAACTTGAGATTTAATTATGGATTATTGAGCCCTACTTGAGATTTGCAATTTTATGAACTCTTATGCTAAAGCACCCATGCTTTGAGTATTATGAGACTATTGAGAAATATTTTGATCTAATGGTCATGGAGCTTGAAATCCACTTCACTACATGAGATTACATATTTGATTATTGGGTTCTTGATGAACCATGAGATTATTTTAAAGTGAATTTCCATGAGATGAGCGAGATAAACTAAAGGAAGTAGTATTTAGCATCGAGTTGGGTAAGTTACTACGGTTTCTTACCCCAGAACTACGTGCCACCATATGTTTGAGATTTTGGTCCTAAGGCCGAGATATTGGGCCCGAGGACGAGATAAGTGATCACTGAATTGAGGTTATACTCCCTGGCAAGAGTATGACGCTCCTCCCCAATGTGGGGTCTCTTCCTTAGGAGGACAAAACGTTGGACTCCATGTAGCTCGCATGGTTTATGTCGGTTAAGAGAACCTCCCTTGATACAAGCTATTTTCCTAATAGTAAAGTTGCAAATTTGCTCCCTAAGACTAAAGTATTTTCCCTTGATATAAGTATTTTTCCCTAAAGCTTGAAACGAGATATTTTTCTAAAGTGAATGAAATGCCTCAAGTATGTTTCAAAGTTATATGATTCCAAATTTCAAGTACTTGAGTTCAAAATAGTTATGGTTCTTGAGCATTAAAGAAGTTTTACTCTCTATGAGACATATGAATGAGTTGAAAGTATTATTTAAAGTTTCCTTTAGCCTATGGGTAATGAGAATAAGAGAAGATTACCGATTTCAATGTTAAACTATGATAACTCTTGAGATTTGTGTTACATGATCCATTCTACATGATTCATGAGCTTTACATTTTATACTTATTCGAGCCATGTGAGTCATTACTTATTGCATGCATGATTTGATTATAAAGTATTGATGTTGTTTTATATAAATGCGTGCACTCCTACATACTCAGTACATTCCCAAGTGCTGATCTACATATACGTCTATGTGCTACATTGTCTTATAATGTAGGTTCAGGTGCTCAGTCCCAGCCTCGTCAGTGACTTTCGAGTACCTCTGTCTACACTTCTACAGTGGTGAGTCCTCATGGTTCGAGGACCTATCTTCAGGCATTTCCGCATTTGAGAGACTATGTTATTACTTTCAGTTCATTTCGAGTCAGTTGGGGACCTGTCCCAACAACTCTCTAGTTCATGGATTAGTAGAGGCTTTGTCAGATTAGTTATCAGATTGTGATTGTGTTGATAATTCCAGTATTGTGGTCGTTTGTATCGAGTATTTTCTCCGTATCTCCCTTCATATGATATGACTATGCTAGTGTTTGAATTATATTCTCTTGAAATGAGTGTTATTAGTAGAAACAGGCTCAAAGGGTTAGCTTGGGGCTACTTGTAGCCTTAAGCACCGTGTGACGTCCCGGAAGGCGATTTCGGGTCGTTACAGGAAGATATATTATTTTGAGATTTTTTATTTTTGTTTCTATTTTCTTGATATCTTTTAGTAGTATTTTATATGTAGTATTAGTTTCATTACTTCAAAAAATTAATTTTATGTGTTTTGGTATTTTTTTGAATTACGCAAGCCTGTTGCCTTATATTTTTTTTTCTCAAACTATGTATTTGTATATTGATAAAATCATTCTGTTTATATGTACGTTGATTAAGTTTTGAATTCATATATCAACGTTTGAAGTCATTCTAAACTTATAACCCAATCACTCTGTCCGTTGGTTGCTATAGTAATATTAATTAGCGAACGTGTCAAATTAGCTCAAAAATTCTTTATCCTACGTGTGACTTATTCCAAGTTATTCATAAAATAAAAAAAAATTGATACTCCAATTGCCATGTATATGTGCATTGATCTGCTTAAATTGACAACAAAATTCCGGTTTACAAATTGAAAAAGTGGAAAGAAGGAGCTCGCAAAAATATATATCTTAAACTGAATTCACATATATGATGGCAGTATTATGATAATAAATTATGTCTATTCTATGTAGTATTTTCTTGGAAAATAACTTACTGACACCCTGTGTATACACAGATTAATTTAAATAAATTCCTAGACCTACAGAAAATACAGATATACACAGAAAAGCTAAAACATGAAAACTTATATAATGAAACACTAGTATTCAATGGGAACAAAGAGTAAATACTATATCAAAGACCATTTATTTTTAAGGTGAATAAACTCCCACACCTACAGAAAACGCAAATGTAGACAAAGAAGCTAGACATGAAAGCTTTTATAAAGAAATATCAATGTTCAGTAGAAAATTATACCTAAAACACCAAATTCAACTCTCAAAAATTTCCTGGTGTGAGTTATTAAGAAAACTCCTTGACTACATCAAGATCGGCTGTTTCTTTACTATTTTTCTTCTAGATGGAACTTCAATATGCACATAGTTATGGAATCATTAATGTGTTCTTTTCAATAATGCGATAACTGAACTCTCTTAGAATTGCAAGACATCACTGAAAAAGTAAATGGATGATTCAGGAACCTATGTTGTTCGGACTCTTCAAAAATGTTATTGGATGTATGTTAGGTCCTTCAAAAATAGTACATCTCTGAAGTATTCTATGCGGATGCGGTAACATTTTTAGAGAGTTCGACCAACTTATCCAGGAGCTACATATATAAACCACAGAAACTGACATAGTACCTTCAACTTTAATAAAGTTGTTGACATCTAAAATACCATATTTCAAGTAATTTATCTTCTTAAACAAAATAAATATCAATGCGTACTGTTTAAAGGGAGCTGATCTATATGAAATATGATGATGAGATGATAAATCTCTGTATTTCTTAGCCAATTCAAAATCAATAACATAAACCTATATTAATTAATCATGGTTATGAATTAACAGATACCACGCTTGCAATAGATAAAATGAGTAGCAAAGTAAGAGTTTCATTTCAATACCTGATTTGCACGTCTTCCTAATCCCATAAGAAAGTTGTCAGATTTTATATCTTGATCTCATTTGATGGAGATCACAACTCACCTATTTCCAAGTTTTTTGGACTCCATTTTGAAAGGAAAATCTACAAATAATCTATAACCCAGGGTTGAGGGACAAGGTTTTGACACATAGCTAGAAAGGAAATACCAGCCGTTGAATACAGCTGCAAGCTTCAAGATATGTTAAAAAAAAGTAGACAATAATTATATGATCTTGAAAAATTTGAATCATTTTAGTATTGCTGACACAAAATTAAAATATCAAGAATCAGAAACTTTTAAGGCCATAGAAAATCAAAATCCTAAAAATGCATACAATCATGAAGACATCTATAAGTCTGCTTTAGCTTTTCTAATTTGTTTGTTTATATTTTCTTTTCTTTTTTGTTGTAAATATAATTTAGTATTTTTGTTATAATATATGCCGATTAAAGCCTAATTTAGTGGTTTACTATTTTTTTTTTTAATTTTTTTATCATGAAATGAAATGATAACGGAATGTCTGACCATGAAATTTTCTACGACTAATGTTTTATCACGTTCAACTTCGGAAAACACATTTACCCATAAAATTTTAAAAAAATTTGAGAAGCATCAAAATAGTTGTTCTCACTCAAAATTACTCACAAAAAATTACATAATTTTAATATATTATTAGTCTTTTTATAATTTCTCTTTGTTATTATCGTATAAAGTTTCTTTGTTCGCCGTGTTGTTTCTACCCCAACAACATGCTCATAATTTGAGTCCGATTGTATTCTATGCGTAGTATATCAACAATTGAAACTCACGGAATTGATGTAAATCGTGTGAACATCATTGAAGCTATCGTCTAAAATGCCCATAATTTTTACTTAAAAAAATGTACAATCTTGAGAATGAAAATTACTCTCCTTTAAAAATAAGATGTTTTTAGAATTGGAAAATAAATATAATGACTAAATACTATTTAAAATGTCTAAATCCTTGTTGGTAATTGATTCGAATCATCTCAACTTATAGAAAAGGGATAAACAGTATAAATTAAAACGGGGAATATATTTTGCCTATGCTAATTTTTCTTCTTAACTATTTGTGCGACGATGATTTATCATGTTCCTCTTTAATTAACTACACTTTTTTATTTTCAAAATTTAACTTTATATTTTATAAAATAATGACTAAATACTATTTAAAGTGTCTAAACTCTGGTTGTCATTAATTCAGACCATCTCAATTTATAGAAAAAGACTAAATAATATACATTTAAATGAGAAATATATTTTTTGTAAGCAAACTGAACCGCCGTACATCTAATTTTTCTAATTAATTATTTATTTGTGATGATGATTTATCATATTTTTCTTTAATTAATTGCACTTTCTTATCTTTAAAATTTTACGTTATACTTTTAAAATATTTTGTACTTAATAAAATAATGTGCTCATAATAATTATTTTTATATATATATATATATATATTATTAATTAATTCCTTGAAACACGTATATATATATATATATACATACTAGGGGGTATATGGCCCGTGTTAGCACGGGCCCAACGAGAAGAATATTTTTAGATTAACTATTATGATTTATATTAATTTTTACGTAATTTTTAAATAATATATGCTATAACCTCTGTCTCAATTTATTTGGTATTGATACAATTTTTGACAGTTGACAAATTTTTTTACATATTTTTTAAATAATTAATTATTATAATTTATAATATTTTTTCTTATGTCCCAATTTATGTGACAATAATAAAATTTAGAGAGTCAACAATTTTTTTTTATGTTTTTAAATTATTTTAAGTTGTTAATTATTATGATTTATAATAATTTTACGTAATTCTCAAATGTATAATAGATTAAAAAGAAAAGTAAAATAAAAAAATATAAAAGGACATATCTAAGCAGGCAACACAAGCAAATATGCCGATTTGCTACCTACTTATCATGCTTTATAAGTGAGATAATAAATTACAAATGTCAATTTAAGTGACACAATTCTTAGATGACCATAATAATTAATTAGAGGTGATATAGTAAAATCACGATTGAAGCAACGAAATAAACTTGTCTTAAATTACTTACAACAACTAATTAGAAATGATATAGAAAAATTACTATAAAAAATATTTGTGAAAAAATTAAGTGGGCCTCATATAATACGTCAACTTAATTTAAAACATTAAGAGTTAATTTATCATTTTATGTCTATTTTATCCTTTTTATTAAATATTATTAATTTTTTTAATACTTAGATGACTCATATTATTAATTAGGAGTGATATTTAGTAAAATAACGGTTGAATCAACTGAAGCAGACATGTCATAAATATCTATTTTTATTTTTTAATCAAATATTATTAATTTTCAAATACACAAATGACTTATAATAATTAATTAGGGGTGCTATAGTAAAATTATGGTTGAAGCAGCTGAAACAGACATATCGTAAATGTTTACTTCTCTTTTTAAATTATATTATTAATTTTCTATACATAAATAACTTATAATAATTAATTAAGGGTGATGTGGTAAAATCACAGAGTAGCTAGTCGGTAAGCATGTCGAATTACTTACAACGATTAATTAGAAGTGATATAGAAAAATTAATATAAAAAATATTTGTGAAATTGTTTTTAGTGGATTTCATATAAGACGTCAACTTAATTTAAAATATCAAGAGTTAATTTATCATTTTATGTCTATTTTATCCTTTTTGTTAAATATTATTAATTTTTAATACTTAAATGACTCACAATAATTAATTAGAAGTGAGATTTAATAAAATTATGGTTGAAACAGTTGAAACAAACACGCTATAAATGTCTATTTTTCTTTTTTAATTAAATATTGTTAATTTTTTATACATAAATAATTTATAATAATTAATTAGGAGGTGCTATAGTAAAATCACAGTTGAAGTAGTTGAAGCAGATATGTCATAAATGCCCATTTCTCTTTTTAAATTAAATATTATCAATTTTTTAATACATAAATAACTTATAATAATTAATTAGGGGTGATGTAGTAGAATCACCAAAGCAGCTGAAGTAGATGGATGCACGTCGAAATGACTGCTTCTTATTATATATATATATATATATATATATATATATATATATATTATGCTAAAAATTTGAAGAGAGTTGTTTTAACCACATGATCAATTACCTTCTATTTTTTTCGTCTGATGAAATCGATCCCAAAATATATATTTGTTTGTGCATTTACATGCATGTAAAAGGATTGTCTCTATCCCATGTGTGATCCATCTCGAAAAGCAAACTCAAACCCTATCATTGTCTCTATCCTATGTGTGATCCATCTCAAAAAGTAAACTCAAACCCTGTCAATTGCCAAATAAGTAACATCATCATGATATTAGGGTTTTCAGTTAAAAGTGACAAAAGAGTTTTGAAATGAGGTGTAGGTAACTCATGTTTTAAAAATTGAGTGTATGTGATAATTACTTTATTATAGATTATGAAAGTTGTGAAAGTTTGTGAATAGCCCACAATTTTCAAATTTATATTTTGATTCAAGTAAAACCTAATATAACTAGAAACAGAGGGAAAAATATATATTTCTCTCTCTTCTTATTTATTATTATTTTCTCTCTCTTCGTGATTTTGTTGTTCATTATTGCTACTTCTTTATTCATCATCTTTTGCTTCATTATTATCATCTTCTTCTTCATTATCACCATCATCTTCTTCTTGTTGACCATTGTTTTTGTTGTTACTGCTATTATTGTTACTTGACCAATTTTTTAGGTTAAATTTTATTTCGTACAACACTTTGGCATTACTTCGTAGGTGACTTTGGTAAGTAAAATTATGATTTTTAGTTGAATTTCTCATCTGGGTACACTGCTACTGCAGTTTTTTCAATAATGGATAGAACCTGAACATGAATCCAACATAAGATTCATCTGTTTTAATAAATGACTCATCTGTTGTGACAAATGAGTCATTTGTTGCAATGGAAGACTCATATGTTGGATTCACATTTATGGTTCTATAGTGCTGTAACATGAATCAACTGGATGGGTCATCTATTAAAACATATTACTCACCTATTGCAATAGAACCTGAAGTCGATTCTAATAAACAACTCACCTATTGGTATTCTTGTTGCAGAATATAGAACCTGAAATTAATTTCAACAGATGACTCATCTGTTGCAACAGATTAGCAATCTGTTGCAACAAGTTAGTGATCTTTTGCAACAAGTGACTCATCTGTTGGAATCAACTTTAAAGGTTTTGTAGTACATCCCAACAGGTGATTTATTTATTGCAACAAATGTATAATCTATTGCAACAGATGAATCACCTTTTCCAATAAATGACTCATCTATTGGAATTAGCTTCAGGTTCTATAGTACTATAACTTGAATACCAATAGGTGAGTCATCTATTGTAACATATAACGCACTTGTTGCAACATATTATTCACCTGTTGCAACAGATTACTCATCTATTGGGGTTCATGTTATAGTACTATATAATCACTATTAATTATTATCATGTCATTATTAACTTTTTTTTTTTAACAAATATCTTTATTTAGATACCATTAATGGAGGGATCAATAATAGTAGGGGTGAATTGTCATGAAGAATGGATCGAGAAGAGCAATCAACATGTTTGGCATTGCAAGGAGGGTGAAATGCTAGAGACGATAGCTATGACAGTCCAAAGTAATGTTTTGTATGATTATTTTATGAACTTAATCATCAATTGGAAGAACTCATCATCAACTACATACACAACTCCTATGAAAATCAGAGGGTACTGCCTTTCAAGATAACCAATCAGGTTCGGTTGCATGCTTATCTGAGCGATTCAACTAAGCCAGTGTTAAGGATGTACGTGGTTGAAAAATCGAGAGAGAATGAGAAACAAAATGTAGAAGAAGAACAACAAGACATGTTTGATGATAAATTGGATAATCTGGACATGAATATTCAAGATGATGATGAAACATCTATGCCCGTTGTTGCGAGCAATACGGTGGGTAGTTCTTCTCGATCATCACAGTCGGGCAATCGTCAAGATGATGAGACTGTTTTTTACAAGGGAATGTCATTCAAGGATAAGATATAACTATCAACTTCTTTGTTTATTATTAGCTTTAAAAAAGATTTCAAACTAAAGAAGGTGATTAATTAGAGAAAATTCTTTTGTTTTAGATGTGCTAATCCGAACTGCAAGTGGTAGTTGAGGGCTGTGAAATACTTAAGTTCTGACAGATTCATCATTAATGTTTATCAAAATTATCACATATGTGGTTCAGATTATATTACGAGCCAAAATACTCACACCATGGCAAAGGTCCTTGGTAGTTATTTCCCAAAAAGATTCCCCAATGGCAAAGGCCCTTCTACTGGTGATATGGCCAATCACTTCCATACGGAATTAGGTGTTACAGTTAGTTATTAGAAGATTTATATGGCTATGGGGATAGCCAAGGACTTGGTTAGGGGGACACATGATAACAGGTATGCAGTCCTCGATGTCTACCATTACATACTTGAGTCCATAAATCCTGAAAGTAAGACAACATTGCATGTTGATGAAAATGGAAGATTCAAGTACTTTTTTGTATCCTATGGTGCATGGATTCTTGGTTTTCAACAGTTGAGAAAAGTCATAGCCGTCTACGTGACTTTCTTGAGGAGCAAGTATAATGGAGTTTTGATAGTGGCGGTGGCACATGATGTTGAGAGTCACATCTTTCCCGTTTCTTTTTGTGCATTGGACAAGGAATGTGATGCCTCATATATATTTTTTTGAACAAATGTGAAGTTGTGTTAATGATACTGAAGAGTTTTGTATAATTTTGGATAGACATCCAAGTATTCGAAAGATGGGTTTAATTTTGTTCACTTCAGGTGACTTTAGTTGTTGCATGAGGCATATTGGAGAAAATATTCAAAATAACTTTCACAAAGGGTCGTGACTCTTTTTTATAGAGAAGCTAAAGCATATAATAGAGTTGAACTTTTTGACCATTTCAATCAAACAAAGGATATGCATCCCAAGGCAGCACAACATCTTGAACGTGTCAGTTTCAAGAGATGAAGCCGAGCATTTTTTCTGAAAAATAGTACATTCTTATAAATTTAATATCTTACTTGAGTTACAACTTTGTAATTCTTACTGTATGATGTCGTACTAAGTGATTTTTTTTGTATAGGTATAATATTATAACGTCAAACATAGTTGAATCATTGAATTCAATGTTTGGCATTGAAAAAGAATTTTCCATTAAGAATTTCCCATTATGACGATGTTTAAGGAACTAAACAAGAGATATGCCAAATTATTTCACGAAAGGTGTATGCAGTTCGCGAATAAGAGAAACAAATTTGTTCTAGAAGCAGAAAAATAAATATCAACAACCATCACTTTAGGGAATAGGTTATTTGCTCATCAAATAGAAGATTACAAGTTCAATATCGATGGTCATGGTGATGTTTCCATGGTTGATCTTCAAAAAGATCTTGTACATGTAGAGTTTTTGACTTGGATAAAATACTATGTCCACATTCTATGGCAGCGGTTCGATCCCAATACGAAGCAAAATATGGAACTAAAATTTATGAGTACTCGTCTTCATATTATTCAGTGGAAAAATATATAATGGAATATAGTGATAATATTGATCTGGTGCCTCCTGAAGAATCTTAGTTTGTTCCTGTAGAGATTTTGGAGAGATCAATACCTCCTTCATATATTGACCCAATCACTATCAAACTGGGAAGAAGGCGATATAAGAGGAGGTGTGGAGTCGGAGAATCATTTTCATCAAGAAAAAACAAGTTCTCCATATGTAAGAATGCTAGCCACAAAATAACTACATGCCCGGATCGTAATGCATCATGATAGTTGTAATAGTCAAACTTGTATTGTTGTTTGTTATTGACATTGACATCTTTCACTCATTGCTGTGAATGTAAATGTTATTATTTATTATATAAAATATCTTTTTATTAACTTATGCATTAATAAAAAGAGGTAAAACAGGAAGTAAATACAACAGACTGCAAAAATATTTCAGCAGATTGCCCATCTGTTACAACAAATGGACATTTGCTGGAAGAATACAATACAGTTCATCAAACTGGATTGTGTTCCTCCAACAGATGACCAATCTCTTACAACAGATGGGTAATTGTTGGAACAACACAATACAGTTCTTGCCACTGATTTGTGTTCTTCCAACAGATGACCAATCTGTTTCAACAAATGGTCTATCTGTTGAAAGAACTCAAAACTCTTGCTATTTCTACTGGATTCAAAATTGTGCCAACACTCAATCCTTAACTCCAACCGTTAACATATTGAGAAGAAAAAATAGACAAAATAAAAATAAAATAAGAATTAAAAAGTTAAAGTCAACCAAATATAATTTTTTTCATTAAACAAAAACAAAATACATTAGGTAGGTAGTCAGGATATAAATAAAAAAAAATACATACGCTAAAAGAAAAAATATAACCTAATTATTATTATTATTATTGTCTATAGGCCAATCGTCAATCGGCAGCAACAGGGCCCTCCTCAGCTTGCGAATCTTTCGGAGCATCTTTGCTCTTACAATGCCCAACTCCCACTGGAGTTCATTAACTTGCCTCTAAAGTTCTCGCACGGTGTCACGCAGAATAGCAATGTCCCAAACAGGATCAGCCATATCTAGAGCACATATGAATTGACAAAAAACGTAAACACAAAAGTAAAAAAAAAGTCCAAATGTAATACAATGTATATTACAAACTGGTAGATTTACACACACACAAAAAAAAACTTACCTCAATGAAAAAAAAATCTTCTCTTTGAAGAGAAGTGGTTGAAGTTGTAATATAAAAGACAAGATGCAAGAAATAATAAAGTGTAGTAGAATGAATGAGTAAGGATGGACCTATTTATAGAGGATTAAATTTGAATGTTTTAGGCAAAAAGTCACAACTGTTCACCTCCATTTTATTAATTACATTCAAACTGGTGACTTTTTGATTAATGTGAAAAGTCATGACTTAATTAAATCAAAATGGTGACTTTTTGATTATTGCAAAAAGTCATGACTTTTCAGCTTCTTAATATTAATTAGTTCTTAAAATTAAATAATCATTTTTCTCAATTAAATAATCGAAGACTTCTCACCTTTTCAATAACCGTTTCTTTTAATAATAACCATTTTATTGAGTTGTTGTAATAGATGATCTATCTGTTGCAACAGATAACCCATCTGTTGTAACAAATAAGCCATCTGTTGCTACATCTGTTACAACAGATGAGTTATCTGTTATGATAGATGGACCATCTGTTGCAACACATGAGTTATCTGTTGCGATAGATGGACCATCTATTAGAGGAACTATTTTGATTTCTTTTAACAGCTGATTCATCAGTTGCAACAGATGGAGAATTTGATTCATCAACTGTTTTGAATGTTTTAGACAAAAGTTCATGACTATTCACCTCTTTTTAATAATCATATCCCTTAATTAATTCAAACTGGCGACTTTTCAATTATTTAAATTTAAAAACAAAAAAAGTGAAAAGTCACGACTTTTCGTCCGTTTAATATTAACATCAGTTATTAAAATTAAATAACTATTTTTTTACAGTTTTAAATTGTGTTATCATTTACTTTCTTATTATTTATTTACGTGCTATTTTTTTATTAAATAATTGAAAAGTCATGATCTTTCACCGTTTCAATAATCTTTTTTTTAATTAATAACCGTTCTTAGTCAGTTTTTTCCAATAAATGGACGATCTGTTGAAACAAATTTGTCATCTGTTTGAAGAACACAAACCAGTGGCAAGAACTAATTATATTGTGTTCTTCCAGCAGACCTGTTGCAATAGATATGCCATCCGTTGGAAGAAGAGAGTTTTGAGTTTTTTCAATAGATTACCCATCTGTTACAACATATTGGTCAGTTGTTGGTTGAACGCAATCTAGATTGATGAACTATAATGTGTTCTTCTAGCTAATGTCCATCTATTGCAACACATGGGTAATCTGCTGAAAATATTTTTTGTAGTCTGTCGTATTTAGTTTCTGTTTTATCTCTTTTTATTGATGCACAAGTTAATAAAAACATATTTTATATAATAAATAATAACATTTACATCCCCAACAATGAGTTAAAATTATCAAAGTCCATAATAAACAACAACACAGGTATACAATTATAACGATCATGGTGCATTGCATATGTAGCACTTGTTTTTTATTGACGGGCATGTAGTCCTTTGACATTGAAGATGGTTACCCTTTGAGCCTCTATAGTTTTGTACACTACTTCATGATGGGAACTGAAGATTAAACACTGTTTAAAATTGATGGGGTAGGAGGAATAAGGTGCGTGCAGATGGATGGATCCACTTTCATGCGTGGGAGCTATGTATTACTGATCAGGTTATCATGACAACACACATAAAGTACAATAATTTTGTGAATGCAGTTTTTTACCGATTATGCACATTGATCCTTTAAACAGGATCCTGCACTTTACATCTAAGTTTGATAGGAGTGAATTGATAAGCTAAGGGAGCATAAAGATGGTGCAAATACCTTGTTACAATTTCATGACGATTTTGCTCATGTTTATGCATGTCAAATTTTGAGAAGGGATCAATATTTGATGGCAGTGTGGAGATTTAATAGTGATTGGACTGGTTTTAATGGTGCAATGGTCTTTGAGAAGGCCTTCGAAGCCTCCCAGTGCAGCAAACAAGAAGGGAAAACCTGCAGAAATTCCCTTGGTCTAAATTTATATGGACTGGTTGCTCGGTGAGATGATTATACAACAGAATGTGCAGTAGGAGAATACTAGCGCGGGAAAGGGGATTTGATGAAGACTGTATTATCTCAGACCTTGTTAAAGTGGAAAAACAGGGGATCAAGCAAGGAACTTCTAGCCAATCTAGCCAATGAAATTGACTTGAAAGATGAAAAATTTGAATGAGCTGCAAATGTGAAAGTGTATCCAAAAATTAAAATCCGTCAGTCGTTGTTGAAAAGAAAAATGATAAAATGGACTAGAACTGGACACTTCGCTAGGTAAATGCAATTTGTTAGCATGGCCTGAATGTTGACCAACAAAGCGCAGGATCAGAACTCCAAGGAAGCATCTTTGCAAGCTCCAAGGATTGAAAGGATGGTTAGCTAGGAATGAAAATTAAACCAAGAACTTCTGAAGCAAAAATAAGGGAAGCCAAGGCGTCAATTTTTGAAGTCTATCTTGCATTCTATGAATTTTGTTTGTGGTTCTGATCAGGTCAATGGCAGTGTAAACAAAAAGGTCAAAGTTGGGCAGAAATCCCATGCCTTTTTGTTCCCACTACCTTTGACATGACCAGAACCACAACCAGAAAGCCTAGGATGCAAGTTTAACTTCAGAAATTGTCACATTGGCTTAATCCCTTATTTTTATTTCAGGAATTATTGGGTTAAGTTTTATTCCTGACTAGCCATCTTACCACCCCTCAGTGCTCGCAAATCTTTTTCCTTTGAATTCTGATCCTGTACTTTGTGGGTCATTATCCAGGCAATGCTAACTAGTTGCAATTATCTAGCAAAGTGTCCAGCTCCAGCCCACTTTACCATTTTTCTTATAAAAAATGAGTGATGGATTTTCATTTTTAGATACACTTTTATTTTTTCAGCTCATTCATTTTTTTATTTTTCATGTCAATTTCATCGGCTAGATTTGCTACATGTTCCTTGGTACCTTGTGTTTCTTCTTTAATAAGGTTTGAGTTGATATATATATATTCTACTTGAAACGACCTGAACCAGGGCCTTGTCTTAATGGGATTCTCAAGTCCAATAAGGACCGGAGATCATCCCGAATACCTAATCCAACCAACCAACATATACCCTAAGTTGGAAGAATTTCGATCATATTACAAGATAAAGTAATTCAAAATGTAATGACTTGGAGATAAGTCAATATCCGAGACTAACCCAACCAAGTCAAATCTCTCAAACCAAACCGACAACCATAACATAATTATTCCATTCCATAACGTACCCAAGTCCACAGTTTGTCCATATAAAGCCTCTAAAATAGTCCTAGAATATCTGATTAAGACATACCCCTAATCCTAGACAAAACCAATATCCAAGTCAAAACCTGTAATGACCCAGAACTACACCCTGGTCACCACACGGTGCCTATGGTCTTGAAAGACCACAAGCTAACCCATGAGCTGGTACCTACTGTGAGCACTGAATAATATACTGACAGTGAAGACTTATGTGGAAAATTAGCTAATAATGCCATAAGGTTTTAAATTATAGTTCTGATAATTTTCGTAAAAAAATATTGATAATACTGATAGAATGGCTGATAATAACAACTGAAAACTGACTGACTGTCTGTACTAATCTGAAAGCCTCTAAACTGTCTGACTATGGAGTTGATAGGACAAGCCCCCAACTAACTCCGACTGACAAAATAATTGAACTACTGATATAACTGAATATACGGTAACTCGTCCTTGAAGGATGAGGACTCACCATGGCTGCTGCTGTTGATACATTGGAAAGTCTAAGTATGATCGGGAATTCGAGTGTCCGAACCTATGATATAATACATCATAATGCAAGAAATGAGTATGCAATCAGTACTTTAAATGTACTGTTATGCTAAATGAGGTTAGGCTGATATGCATGGTTTATGTGTATGAAGTAAAGTAAAGACTGACTGAACATCATGAGATAACTGAATAACTGATATGAATGCGTGAATGCTATAAAATCTGAGAATGCATGACCAACTATATAACATGATTCTAAAATAGTCTGCTAACTGAAATACTGAAATCTGATAATTGAATAATTGATAAACTATATGCTATGGTCAAGAAAAACTGAACTGAGTTCTGAAATGAATACTGAAACTGAAAGTATGGGAGCTATCATCTAACCGACATGCCTTAGTCTGAGCTGATCGGGGTACAATCTGTGCCCCCAGTTGAAAGGGTGCTAGTACCATGCCACGGGTACTAATAATGGTTGTGGAGTCAGTCCTAATCTAGCGGGTGGCCCTTGATATCATTCCAAAACTGGCGGGTGATCCCTGAGATTGTCATTCCTAAACTGGTGAGTGACATCTCATAACCTATGCTATCTATGTAGTTCTGGAACTTAGGGATTACTTCTAAGGACCCAGTCTTAGCTAACGGGTGAGCCCCCATCCCTAGGTTCGCTCGGTGCTGAATCCTACTACCAACTGAAAGACACTAACTTCTGAACTGTTCTAAGTTTAATTGAATATGATAACTGACTGACTATTAATGTTCTTTACATATCTGGAACCATTCTGAAACTACTAAGACTAAATAAATAGCTAAGTTTTTGGGTGTTCATAACCCCCAGGACTCGATAGAAGTAACAATAGGAACACATGAACACTTTAAATCCATGATAGGAACCATTTTGCAAAAACTCATCTCTTAAAAATTTCATCAAACACACAAGGGTCATGAATTTAAAGCATGGGAAAAGTTTAAAACATATAATTAATCACATGGCTACAATACTAAACCATAAATTTGGGATTTAACATGAAAACATCATCATTCCAACTTGGAAGGTTTAACTTCAACAACAATTACTTGTAAACACCATGTAAAATTGAAATTCATAAAATATTCATGGAGATAAATCATTATAAACATGTAATTTCATAATTTAAAACATAAAAGATGGATTCTTGGACTCTATGGGTTAAAAGGGCCCATGGATGAACATCTGACATACCTTATAACTTTAATCTTGAAAGCAAATTAACTTTTCTTGAATCTTCTTAGATTGGGAAGCACAATTTCTTGGTTTTCTTAAAGGAAGGGCTTGAATCTTGTTCTTGGGAGTTGATCTTGAGAGGAAACCCTAATCTTGTTGTTGAGAGTGTACGAGAGGATTTTGAGATGTTTAACTAATGAAAATAGGAGAAAAGTAACGCCCCTTGAGGATTATAAGTAGTGGGAGGGGTAGGGTTTGAGGTAAGGAAAATACAAAAAACCCATCCGAATATAAATAAGAGTTGCTAAAAGTTTTAGTTAATGACTTGAGTTGATAACTTATCAACTAGTTGATGGCTTATCAACTCAAGTCATCACTTTTGTAGCTGAGATAGTTATGGGTGACTACTTGGTTGATGACTTATTAACTCAAGTCATCACTTTGAAGCTGAAGTTGATGAATTTCTGGTTTGGGCTGACGACTTGGCTAATAAGTCATCACTTAGTTGACAACTTATCACCTCAAGTTGTCACTTTGTTGACAGACAGACATGATGAGGTAAAATAAGTATAACTTTCCACTCTGATATCTGATTAGGGTGAAAAAAATGCGTTGGATAGAAGACTCAAAGATCTTTGTTTTGGTACATAGTAGGACACATAAATCATTATGTACAAGAAGTAATTGTCATTTAAAGTTGACCAACGCTGAAACATTCACTAAAATTTAATCAATAGAAGCAATCTTAACTCGTCTTTGAGTTAGGAGATTTTTATGACCCCGACTGATATAATATGACATTTACAAATTGTAGAATTGATCATCACACATATATAGACATAGAATCATTGGGTTCAAATCTGTATGTATAGGAACAACAATCTAAATTCTAGCTAAAAAATGTGGGGTGTTATATTATCTTCTCATTAGGAACATTCGTCCTCGATTAAGACTGGTTAGACTTAGAGTACTGCACTAAGGTAACTGAGAGCATTTACTGAACATGAATGAATTGGATCATGATTGCATAACTGAGTCTGGGAATAATTCCTGAACTGAACTAATGTCGTGAATACATGCACTGACATGAGAATGGTTATAAGGCTGAGGTAAAATGGGAGAGTCAACTTTGAGTACCCATAACTTCAAGCTGGATCTTGTTTCGTGAAGAAAGTTGAGAGGTTTAGGACACGAAAACTTGGGGTATTACGACATCTCCCCCTGGGGATAGTTCATCCCCCGACCGCTACTGACTTGGCTGAAATACTAAGGAAAGACTGAGATGATGTATAGAATACTTACAGACTGAATCATGACTGAACATCTGAAATCTAAAACTGATGCATGAACTGAACTGAGATAAATTCATAATTTACAGGGGTGCAAATATTTTACCTCATGGAATAGCCAAATTCATTAGACTTTAGATAGTATGACTAGATGGAAAGATGGAAAACCATAGGAAATTGTCTGTCTGACTGCTAAGCTGAATTATTGTTATACAAGAAAACTCATACTGAAAGCTTATACTTAACTGGAGTATTTCTTAGACACTCTTTCTATGATGTTCTAATGACATAGGTAGCAAAGAATGTTGGGCATGGTCTGAATAAGACATCTGAATAAGAAATCACAACATGGCTAAAATTCTATAATATGGAACACAGGCCTACGAAGCATCAGATAGGATAAAGTTGCTAAGCCTTATGCACTGCAACTACTAACTTTCAATATTAGCCAGACTTATCAAATACTCCCTAGACTATACTTTCTACATCAACACCACACTTCATGTGATGATATTGAAAATATTCATATGGGTACTAATAACTCTACCTACTAAAGTCTGAGCTGGACTGAATTCTCCCACTATGTTCAAGCCTACTCGAATCTACAAAATTAACACATAACACTGTAATACAAGATTGAGTCATGAATTAAATACACTCTAAATTTTCATGACTTCTTGTCTCCCAACTACTAAATACAACCTGTTACTATCCATTCACTAATGCGTAATGCATTTATCCACTTAAACACCAACATGATATTCAAGCCTATCTTCATAACTATAGCCTCGTGTAAATAAACATGCAACAATCTTTCCTTAACATGAAACATTTTCTCTCTCCCATCTAAGAAATTGATCATCACTACATTATTTAATAAGGAGAGGTCACTGAAAGGTTAAAACATGAGGACCTGAAGCATGAATGAACACTATACAGAACTTGACACTTAACTGATGCCTGAGGAATAGAATATCAACATCATGGATTTATCAAGAGATCTAAACTGAGGATATATATGACAATCAAAATTTCATTGATTATTAAGAGTGTAGCATGAGTCATAGGAACTGAGCATACTATAGAACATGAATATGTAATACCCCGTATTTCCCTGGCTTAATTTAACTCTCAGTACATGACTTATACTATATAAATTTTTCTAAATACTCAGTATTTTTTAGTTTAGAGCCTGCCATTGTGTAGTAAATTTAGCCAACTTTACAACGATATAAATTTTGCCCAAATCTAATACCCGGGCGAAGAGTTAGAGTTATTTTTGTAAAATAGTGTGCCAACTGGCACTTCAGCGCGTTGCAGAGCCAAGCCAAATGGCATTTGGAAATTTCCAGTGAATCTTCGTGATACCACCATGTCGCTCCACCAGCCAAATTCTCAATTGTCAATTTCCAGTGTCCCAACGTGATTGTACCGAGTTGTGCCAGTGCCTAAAATAGGATTTTTCAGTGATGAATTTTATCTTATTCTCAGGGGTAGTTTGGTATTTTTTCACGTCCTTAATCAGTCTTAAACATGAAATTTAGCCCTAAAGGAGCACTAATTGCTCACGATTTCATTATGTACTCAAGAAATAAATTATTCTCTCTCAATTAGCAAACCCTAATCTTCAAGAAATCAAGAACAAACTCAAGAATTTCTCCAAGAACCTTCAAGAATTAATATTCCAAGGTATGTTAGGTGTTCATCTATGGGTTCCTTTCACCCATAGAGTCCAAGAATCCATTTTTAAAACTACAAGATTGTTGATTCATGATTTAAATGCTTGAAATTAGATTGTATTCATGTTCATGACACTAATTGAGTTTCAATCCATGATTAATTGTAGATTCCATGAAATTTGAAATAGCATGTGTATTGAGTTATGTAATTCTCATGTTAGAACCCATGAATCTGCAAGTTTGGGGGTTGTAGTTGGAATGTTTATATGTTATCCATGATTATGTGCATTAACTTGTGCTCCCCAAGTGTTTGATAGAATGTCCACGTGAATTAAATGGTGAAATCATGACATATTAGTATATGTACAAGCTTATGCCCTACAAGTGTTTGATAAAATATCTCTATCAAGTGTACATGGTTATGTCCTTTAAGATCGTGCAATGCTTTACTTTTTATGCTATCGAGTCCTGGGGGTATTTAATACCTAAAAAACTAGCTGTTTACCTAGAGCTATAGTAGTTACAGAATAGTATCAGTCATGTCACGATCAGTAGAACTCAATTAGTTATAGAACTCAGTAGTACCCAATCAGCTACAGAACTCAGTAAGACTCAGTATCAGTCCAGTCCAGTTTAGTATAGTCAGTTCAGTGTCTATTCAGTTGGGAGTAGGATTCAGCACCGTGTGAACCCAAAGATGGGGGCTCACCTGCCAGTAGAGGGTGTGATCCTTAGAAACAATCCTTGTATTTCAGAACTACGTAGCCAGCATATGTTGAGACATCAACCTGCCATTTGAGGGTTGATGAGGTGTTTTAACCTGCTAATTGAGGGTTCCACCATTCTCATCAGAGTACCTTCCAGAAGAAGATAACTCTTCAATGTCTTTATCTATGGCACAATACTGACACCCTTCCAGCTAGGTTATAGGCTTAGACCCCAAATTTTATTAGAAAGGGGCATATCGGTTAGATGATTACTTCCCATCATTTTAGTTTCAGTCTCAGTATAAAACTCAGTTCAGTTCTACAAAATCAGGACTGCCAGATACAGTCACTCAACTATAATTAATTCAGTTATCAGAACTCAGTACTTATCTTTAGAAAGCTCAGTTACAGTATACACGTATATGCATAGTATTACATACTTAGTATTTTATAGCAGTAACAGTTATTTATGTACTCTCATATTCAGTTACTCTATATCATCAGTCAGTTACTATTTATGCATATGAGCCCTTGCATTCAGCCTTACCTCATCTAGCATACCAGTACATTCCACGTACTAATGTAGACTCTTTCATTGTGCTATGATTTCTCATATCATAGGTTCGAATGCTCAGGTTCCTGATCGTGCATAGACAAATTCATTTATTAGCATCAGTTCAGTAGTGAGTCCTTATCTATCGAGGACATGCATTTATTTCCGTGTTTTTAGTAGCTTCAGTATTTCAGTAATCAGAATTAGTTAAGGGCTTATCCCATCAACTCCACAGTCAGACAGTTCAGTTTGAGGATTTTCAGACTAGACTTTTAGACAGTATTCAATTTTATAGATCATTATTGCAGTTGATATTCTTTATCAGTATTTCAAATTTTGAACCTTATGTTATTTTGGCCTATTTTTTGCATTATTACTGTATTATTATTTAATTTTCTCAGTAGATATTAGTCATGGGTTAGTTTGTGGTCCTTCGGGGTTGTAAGCACCGTGTAGTATCCAGGGTGCAGACTCGGGGTGTTACAAACTTGGTATTAGAGCCTATGGTTCAACAGAGTCCTAGGGAGTCTGAAAGCCGCATCAAGTAAAGTTTTGTGCAAAGGTGTATAGTGCACCACACTTATGGACAAAAGGCTATGAGATGTTTTAGGAAAAGTTTCCCTTCTTTCAGTATTCATGTCATGCATGTGAGCATAAGCTCAATTCAAACTCTCAGTCTAATCCATTTCTTTCTTTTATTTACAGAATATGCCTCCTAAGAAGACTAACAAAAGAATAACCAAAAATCAGTCAGCACCTTAGCCCGTTCAGGTAGATCCCCTGGACGAGCATATCTCTAATGCAGAATTCAGAGTTGCATGCTAATTTTGTAGCAGCTCTGAATAAATGGTCAACTGTTGTTCAGGCTAACCCATCGGCCAATACTGCTGCAGCCAAGATTTGGGACTTCACCTAAATGAATCCTCCCATATTCTTAGGATCTAAGTCAGAAGAGGATCCACAGGAGTTATTCAAGTAGGTTTAGAAAGTCACAACTATCATGGGAGTGACTTCCAATGAGAGTGCTGAGTTAGCTACTTATCAGCTATAAGATATAGATCATACATGGTTTAAGCAGTGGAAGGTATACAGAGGCACTGATGCAGAGCCCATAGAGTGGGAAGAGTTTGCTACTGCTTTTCTAGATAGATTCTTTCCTTTAGAGCTGAGAGAAGCCAAGGTGTTAAATTCATCAATCTCAGGCAAGGCAGTATGCGTGTGAAAGAGTATTCCCTCAAGTTTACTCAGTTTGCCAGGTATGCTCCCCATGTAGTAGCAGACAGTAGGTCCAGAATGACCAAGTTCGTATCTGGTATGTCAGAGAGTATTGTTAAGGAGTGCAGAACAATGATGCTAATTAAGGAGATGGACATATCCAGGCTTCTAGTCCATGCTCAGTAGATAGAAGAGGCTAAGAAAAGAGAGAGAGAGGTAGAACAAGAGATCTAGAATAGGTAGCTTTAATTTCAATCAGCCTAAGTCAGAGGGTGGTAATCGATCCTAGTTTTGTCCAAAATTTTTGGTTCCATCTTCGTCCTCAGCCAGTGCTCTAGTCTCTTAGTTCAGAAATAATAAATAATATAGGGCTTCAGTCTCTAAATCTCAGGTTAGTTTCAGCAGTGCTCGAATAAATCCTCTTTGTTAGAAATGTGGTAGAAACTATCAGGGTGTCTACAAATATGGCAGTGATATTTGTTTTGGGTATGGAAATCCAGGCCACAGAATCAGAGATTATCCTCAGTCAGGTTCTCAAGGTCAGTATAGTCATTCTTTAGCTCAGTCCGGTCGTACGAATGAGCAAGGTGCTGAATCTAGTACCACAAGTGGGCAATGCCCAGATAGGATCTAAGTACTTCAGTCCAGACAAGATCAGGAAAGTTCTCCTGATGTGGTCACTGGTACGTTACAAATCTTCCATTTAAATATTTATGCCTTATTAGATCCAGGAGCTTCTTTGTCTTTTGTAACTCCTTGTATAGCAGTCAACTTTAAGATCAAACCAGAAATCTTAACAGAACCATTCTCAGTCTTTACCCCAGTGGGTCAGTTTATCATAGCCCGGTGGGTATATAGGAACTATCCGATTATGCTATCTCAGAAAGTCACTTCAGCAGACCTAGTAGAATTAGAGATGATAAATTTTGATATCATTCTCAACATGGATTGACTCCATTCATGTTATGCCTAAGTTGATTGTAGAAATAGAATTATTCATTTTCAGTTTCCAAATGGACCAGTCCTTGAATGGAGTGGTAGTACTATAGTGCTTAATGGTCAGTTGATTTCATACCTTACATTGAGAAAAATGATATCCAAGGGATGTGTCTATCATCTTGTGTGAGTCAAAGACTCTAGTTTAGAGACTCCTAGTCTTGAGTTAGTTCCAGTAGTAAATAAATTCTCAGACGTGTTTCCCGAAGTTCCTCCTATTAGGGAAATAGACTTTGGAATAGACCTCCTTCTGGATACTCAACCCATATCTATTCTACCTTATAAAATGGCTCCAGCAGAACTCAAAGATTTAAAAGTCCAGTTAAAGGAACTTTTAGAAAAGGGGTTCATCAAACCCAGCATTTCCACGTGGGGCGCACCAGTCTTGTTCATGCGTAAGAAAAACGATTCCCTCAGAATGTGTATAGACTACCATCAGTTGAACAAAGTCACAGTCAAGAATAAATACCCATTTCATAGAATCAATGAATTGTTTGACCAACTTCAGGGTGCTAGTTACTTTTCTAAGATAAACCTCAGATCAGGCTATCATCAGCTCAGCGTCAGGGAATATGACATTCTAAAAATAGCTTTCTGAACCCGATATGGTCACTTCGAATTTTTAGTCATGTCCTTTGGTCTTACTAATGCTCCAGCAGCTTTCATGGACTTAAAGAATTGCGTGTTCAAGCAGTACGTGGACATATTCATTATAGTCTTCATCGATGACATTCTTGTCTATTCACATAGCAAGAATGATCACGCAAATCACCTCAGAATCTTACTTCAGACTCTCAAACTCATCAGTTGTTCGCCAAATTTAGTAAGTGCAAATTTTGGCTAAGGTCAACAGTATTCCTTGGTCAAATTATTTTTGGTGATAGCATTAGAGTTGATCCTCAAAAGACCGAAGCGGTGAGAAACTGGCCTTTACCCATCTCTCTATCAGATATCAGAAGTTTCTTGGGTTTAGCTGGCTATTACCATTGATTTTTTTGAAGGGTTTTCATCTATTACATTCCCCATGTCCAAATTGACTTAGAAGAAAGTTAAGTTTCAGTGGTAAGATTCCTGTGAGAAGATTTTTCAGGAGTTGAAGACTTGACTCACCTAAGCCCCAGTTTTGACTCTACTAGATGGTTCAGATGGGTTTGTTGTGTACTATATTGTATCCATAGTATGTTTGGGTTGTACCCTCATGCAGAGAGGTAAGGTCATAGCCTATGCCTCTAGATAGCTTAAGCCCTATGAGAAGAATTACCCTACCCATGATCTTGAGTTAGCAGTTGTAGTGTTTGCCTTAAAGATTCAGAGGCATTACTTGTATAGGGTGCATGTAGATGTGTTCACAGACCACAAAAGCTTGCAGTATATGTTCTCTCAGAAAGATTTGAATTTGCATCCAAGAAGGTGGTTAGAGTTGTTAAAAGATTATGACATGAGTATCCTGTATCATTCGTGCAAGGCCAACGTAGTGGTTGATGCTCTCAGTAGGTTTTCTATGGGTAGTGTTGCTCACGTTGAAAATTATTAGAAAAAGTTAGTTTAGGAAGTTCATCAGCTTGACCCACTAGGAATCCACTTAGTTGATTCAACAAAGGGTAGTATGTAGGTGCAAAATAGTTTAGAATCATCTCTAGTTTCCGAGGTGAAGGAAAAGTAGGACAAAGTTCCTAGTCTAGTTAAGCTGAAAGAGTCTGTCAGAGATCAGAAAGTAGAGGTTTTCTCCCAAGATGGAGATGGTGTTTTGCGTTTCCAGGGTCGGCTATGTGTGCTAGGTGTAGATGACTTGAGGTAACAAATTCTTGCAGAAACGCATGGTGCACATTACTTTATTCATCCAGGGGCCACTAAGATGTACTACAATTTTTGGGAAATATATTGGTGGAGTGGGATGAAGAAGGATATAACAGAGTTTGTAGCTAAGTGCTCTACATGTCGGCAAGTTAAGATTGAGCACCAGATACCTAGTGGGTCCATACCGGAGTTTAGTATTCCCACATGGAAAATGAGAAGACGTAAAGATGGACTTTGTGATGGGTTTGCTTCGTACTCGTCATCAACATGATTTGATTTGGGTTATCATAGACAGGATGACCAAATACACTCTTTTTTTGTTCTTGTTCATACCTCCTATTCAACCGAGGATTGTGCTAAACTCTATATCAGAGAGTTGGTTAGGTTACATGGAGTCCCAGTGTCTATCATCTCAGATAGAGGTACCCAGTTTACCTCTAATTTCTGGAAAGCATTCCAAAAGGGTCTTGGTACCCAAGTTTACCTCAGTACAGCCTTCCACCCTCAGACAAATGGTCAAGCAGAAAGGACCATTTAGACTCTAGAAGATATGCTGAGAGCAGGCGTTATTGATTTTAAAGGTAGTTGGGATGACCACTTGCCTTTGATTGAGTTCACATATAATAACAACTATTATTCCAGTATTCTGATGGCTCCATTTGAGGCCGCCCTCTATGGTAGGAGATGTAGATCTCTAATTGGTTGGTTCAAAGTTGGATAGGCCGCAATTATAGGGCCTGACTATGTGTTTGATGCCTTAGAGAAGGTTCAATTGATCAGAGAATGGCTTAGGATAGCCCTAAGCCGACAAAAATTGTATGCAGATATGAGGAAAAGAGATCTCAAGTTTGAATTTGATGATTTCGTATTCTTGAAAATTACTCCCATAAAGGGGGTAAAAAGGTTCGGCAAGAAGGAAAAGCTCAGTACCTGATATGTCAGTCCTTACAAAATTCTCAGTCATTTTGAAAAGATAGCTTATGAGCTCAAGTTGCCTTTATATCTAGGTTCAGTACACCCAGTATTCCACATCTCCTTGATAAAGAATGCATTGGTGACCTAGCAGTCACAGTCCCCTTAGAGGATGTAAATATTTAGAATGATCTCTCTTTCGAAGAGGTTCCAGTACAAATCCTTGATCATCAAATTCACAGACTGAGGAACAAAGAAGTTCCCTTAGTTAATGTTCCTTGGTAAAATCAGTCATTTGAGGGTTCTACTTTGGAAATAGAAATAGATATACGGACCAAGTATCCTTACCTCATCTCTGCAAACTCAGATTCATCTTAAGGTAACAATCTTTCTTAGCTTTACTCAGTTCCATGTTCAGTTACAATTATAATCTTGGTATTCCTTACCTTTGAACATTAAGTCATGCAGTCATGAATTAGTTTATACATGTACTTATGCATCAGATATGTATGTTCTACATAAAACTCAGCCTATCAGTAGTTTCAGTCATGCACTCTTGCATCAGATATGCATGTTCAGTATGAGAAATCAGTTTGTCAATAACTTCATTCATGTATTCCATGTATCAGATATGCATGTTCAGTGAGTAAGCTCATTCTATCAGTGTGTCTCAATCTAATTAGTCTCATTCAAGGACGAACGTTCCCAAGAGGGAGATATTGTAATACCCCATATTTCCCTAGCTTAATTTAACTCTCAGTACATGAGTTATCCTATATAAATTTTTCTAAATACTCAGTATTTTTAAGTTTAGATCCTACCATTGCATAGGAAATTCAGTCATCTTTCCAATGATGTAAAGTTTGCCCAAATTCGATACCCGAGCGAAGAGTTAGAGCCATTTTTGTAAATCAGTGTGCCAACTGGGGCGCCAGGACAAATGGCATTTGGCAATTTCCAGTGAAGCTCTACGATACCACCGTATCGTGCCACCAGCCAAATTTCCAATTGATTTCCAGTGGCCCGACGCTATTGTACCGCATCGCACCAGGGCCTAAAATTGAGTTTTTCAGTGACAAATTTTATATTATTCCTAGGGTTTGTTTGGTAATTTTTCATGTCTCTAATCAGTCTTAAACATGAAATTTTGCCCTAAAGGAGCACTAATTGCTCATAATTTCATTATCTACTCAAGAAATAAATCATTCTCTATCAATTAGAAAACCTTAATCTTCAGGATATCAAGAACAAACTCAAGAATTTATCCAAGAACCTTCAAGAATTAACATTCCAAGGGATTTTAGGTGTTCATCTATAGGTTTCTTTCACCCATAGAGTCCAAGAATCCTTTTTTAAAACTACAAGATTGTTGATTTATGATTTACATGCTTGAAATTGGATTGTATTCATGTTCATGACACTAATTGAGTTTCAATCCATGATTAATTGTAGATTTCATGAAATTTGAATAACATGTATATTGATTTGTGTATTTATGATGTTATAACCCATGAATTTGTAAGTTTGGGCACTGTAGTTGGAATGTTTATATGTTATTTGTGATTATGTGCATTAACTTGTGCTCCCCAAGTGTTTGATAGAATGTCTATGTGAATTAAATGGTGAAATCATGACATGTTAGTATATGTACAAGCTTATGCCCTACAAGTGTTTGATTAAATGTCTCTATGAATAAATTATGGACAAATGTACATGGTTATATCCTTCAAGATCATGCAATGCTTTACTTTTCATGCTATCGAGTCTTGGGGGTATTTAATACCCAAAAAACTAGCTATTTACCTAGAGCTATAGTAGTTACAGAATAGTATTAGTCATGTCATGATTAGTAGACTCAGTTAGTTATAGAACTTAGTAGTACCCAGCCAGCTATAAAACTCAGTAAGACTCAGTGTCAGTCTAGTCCAGTACAGTATTGTAATACCCCAAAATCTAATCCCAAGTCGTCACACGGTGCTCAAGACTATGAGTGTCCTTAAGCTGACCCTGTCTGCCTACTATTGATTCTGAATCTCATAATAAAGGAAGTATAGACATAAAAGTCATACTGAATGCAGAAACTATCTTAAATAACTGAGAATAATGTCTGAAACATCAATACTGAATAATCTGGATCAAAACTAGAAGTCTGACAAGCCTCTACTACTAATAACTAGAGAGTCACTGGAAAACCCTCCCAGCTAACTTGAACTGTCTGAAAAGAATACTGAAATCATATAAACTAATAAGCTATAAAATCTTGAATGAATAAGTCCCCAAACTATGAGGACTCACCAACTGTCGAATGTAGATGTACATGCTCAAACTACTCACGCTGCTGATACTAAGCACCTGAACCTATATTATGAGACAATGTAGCACATAGATGTATATGTGGATTAGTACTTTAAGGATGTACTGAGTAAATGGGGGTGAAATGCATAAGTAAAACATTATCTCATTATCATAATTTGTAAGACAATGCATGCCAAATGTAAATGACTCACATAAGCTGGAATATCTGAAATACTGAAATCTGTAATCATAAATGACAAATCATACTTTATAAATCTAGTAAGTAATAACATTTTGTTCTGAAAGCTGTACTAGTGTTCTGCATGTAAATCAAACTGTCTAAGTATAGAAAGGACTCACTTCTATAATTGAAATCTAAAAGCTAAA
Source organism: Capsicum pubescens (assembly GCA_030864215.1). Classification (NCBI taxonomy): domain Eukaryota; kingdom Viridiplantae; phylum Streptophyta; class Magnoliopsida; order Solanales; family Solanaceae; genus Capsicum; species Capsicum pubescens. Next base: position 268,390,467 of record CM061544.1, on the reverse strand, counting down.
AACTGTAGCTAATAACTTTCTGTAAAACATAATCTGAATAAAACTGTGAGTCTTTACACTTAGTTTTCTAAAAGCTTTTTTGTTAATATTTTACTTTAACTAGCAGGGAGATTCTCTTAACCAACATAAACCATGTGAGCTAACATGAAGTCCAACATCGCATCCTCCTAAGGAAGAAACCTCACATTGGGGAGAGGTGTTATACTCTTGCCAGGGAGTATAACGTGTTGTCCATGTGATCGATCACAAGATAAATCTGTCATCCATATAGAAATGGGGATAAATTTGAATCTGTACCTACGTTGGCTCGTAGTTCTATAGAAGATAGGGCACGATGCTAAATACTACTCCTTTTAAATCTGTATGCTCATTCTGTTGGAAATCCACTTTAAAACTAGCATAAGGATTTATCTGAAATCAATTATGCACTTATCTGATTAAATCTATAAATGAAGATGTTCTGAGTTTTGTAAACTATAATAATCTGTAAAGTAGATTCCATAGCTAAATTAAGGTCAAACATCAATGATTTATTATAATTCTGTAAATAATCTGATCATATAATGCTTAAAGCATAATCTTTCTTGAAATAATAATATTCAATCTTGAGATAATAATCCATGCATTAATACCATGTTAAAACATCATAATAATCATGCTTGATAATGAAAACAATGACAATTCATCTCAAAATCTGTAATTTACTGCAATAGGCATGAAAATATGAAAATAGACATTCAATTCATCTTTAAAATCTCTCAAAACTCATAATCTTGCAAATAGAAATAATGGGTATGAACTCTAATTCAAATCTCATGGATATTCTTCAAAATCATAAGAATTTTTAACTAAAACTTGGTTTTGGGCACAAGGATGGAAGAAGATCCTTGTTCATAAATCCCACATAACTTAATTGATGATTACATAATAAATCTTGAATTATTGATTCCTATTTGAGTTCTTGGAGATGAGTTCTTGATTATCTTGTCTTGGGGATCCTCAATTTAGATCATTCTTTGAGAAACTATGAAGGATTTTGATTTCTTAGAGAAGAAACTTTTGAGTTCTAGGGTTTTTCTTGAGAGAAAATTAATGAATAATGAGCATAATAGGCTTAGAATGAGTTTAATTTCATGTTTTGGATGAATTGGGGCCTTGGAGATTGACCAAAATACCCCCTTTAAACTATAAGTCGGAACTAGAAAAGTAATATTTTCCCCATTTGGTAGGCTAATGCAATGCGCCACTATCATGGTGGCTCACTGGAAAATGATAAGTCAGAACTGGAAACTCAACACGGCGCGCCACCATCACGGTGCCCTATAGAAATGCCATTTTGGCATTGGTGCGACGCGCCACTATCGCGTTGGACTCCTGGAAATTTACAAATGGGAATTTGGACCTCTCCGTGACATGCCAATATTGCGGAGGTCCACTAGACTATGATGATTTCCATTTTTACCTTCACCGCGATGCGGTGGATGGCCAGGTGGCTCACTGCTTTACTAAAAATGCTCTAGCTTCTCAACCGAGTGTCAGATTTAGGCGAATTTGGTATCGATGAAAATCTTATTCAATTTCCCACACAATGAAAGGTATAAATCTAGAAAATTCTACATGCATAAAAAGGTATTCATCTTGACATTCTAGGGATGAATTTAAGATAGGAATAGTACGGGGTATTACAAGTATAGTCAGTTCAGTGTCTCTTCAGTTGGGAGTAGGATTTAGTACCGAGTGAACCCAAGTATAGGGGATAACGTGCCCGTAGAGGGTGTGATCCTTGAAGCAATCCTTGCGTTCTAGAACTACGTAGACAACGCAGGTTGAGACATCAAACCTGCCAGTTGAGGGTTGATGAGTTGTTTTAACCTGCCAGTTGGGGGTTCCACCATTCTTATCAGAGTACCTGCCAGATGAGGGTAACTCTTCAGTGTCTTTACCTGTGGCACGGAACTGACACCCTTCTAGTTGGGGTTACTGGCTTGGACCCCAAATCTATTCAGAAAGGGGAATGTTGATTAGATTATTACTTCCCACAATTTCAATTTTAGTCTCAGTATAAACCTCAGTTCAGTTCTACAGAAATAGAACTGTCACATATAGTCACTCAGCTATCAGTAATTCAGTTATCAGTAACTTCATACATCAGTTACTCTGTTATCAGAACTCAATACTTAGCTTCAGAAAATCTCAGTTACAGTATACACGTATATGCACAGTATTGCATACTCAGTATTTTACAACAGTAATAATTATTCATGTACTCTCATATTCAGTTACTTTATATCATCAGCCAGTTATTGTTCATGCATAAAAGCCCTTACATTCAGCCTTACCTCATCTAGCATGCCAGTACATTCCACGTATTGATGCATACTCTTTCTTTGCACTATGATGTCTCACATCATAAGTTCGGATGCTTAAGTTCCTGACCGCGCATAGACAGATTCAGTTATTAGCAGCAGTTAAGTAGTGAGTCCTCATCTATCGAGGACATATATTTTTTCAATATTTTTAGTAGCTTCAGTATTTCAGTAGTCGAAGTTATTTGGGGGCTTGTCCCATCAACTCTACAGTCAGATAATTCAGTTAGAGGCTTTTCAGACTAGACTTTCAGATAATATTCAATTTTACAGATTATTATTGCAGTTGATATTCTTTATTAGTATTTCGAATTTTTAACCTAATCGTATTTCAGCCTATTTTTTGCATTATTACAGTATTATTATTCACTGCTTATAACGAATATCATTTATGGGTTAGCTTATAGTCCTTTGAGGTCATAAGCACCGTATAGGATCCAGGGTATAGGCTCAGGGCATTACAGAATACATGATTCATGAGCTGCATGACCTGAGTTTAGAGTTCATAAATTCACAGAATATGATTCGGACTGCTGGGTGAACTGGAACTCCTTATACTAGGAACTGGAAGCGTACATGATTTTCTATAAAGTGCATGAATATGAGCTATGATCATAGGTCTGACATGTAAGGCATGAGTAGACATCGTGATAACTTAAATACAAGACTTTGCATTGAGATGAGAATGGGTTGGACATTGTCCTCCCTTACTGCTATTCTACACATACTGGCACTACTACAAAGATCTGAGTGCCTGACTTGGTTACTTGTCCTACCATCTCCCCCTTAGATTAAAGCCATTATTATAAATTCGTGAACCACTTATCAAACTCTAAACTAAACTGAAATCACTTTACTCTAGAGTTCGAGATATAACAATACTCTTAAACACTAAACTCACCCTGAAAGACTGCACATGAAAGTGTAAAATTCTATTACTGATGCTTCCTTCTGAGATAGAAATCTTAAATTTCTATTTCCCCAAATATATCATGTAACAACTTAAAAACTAACTAACTTAGAATTCTTAACTCTTCTTTCTATTAGCTCAATCTTCAAAGTTTCATGTTAAATGTTAGAATCTAAGTTTGACACTTTGAAATACTGAAATATGATAAATGAATAACAGATAAACTATATGCTATTGTCGAGCAAAACTGAATTGAGTTATGAATTGAATACTGAAACTAAAATTGTGGGAGGTATCATCTAAACGACATGCCTTAGTCTGAGCTAATTGGGGTCCAACCTATGACCCTAGTTGGAATGGTGCTAGTACTGTTCCACGGGTACTAACAATGATTATGGAGTTAGTCCTAATCTAGCGAGTGACCCCTGAGATCAGTCCTAAATTGGCGGGTGATCCCTGAGAGTGTCAGTCCTAAATTAGCGGGTGATCCTTGAGAGTGTCAGTCCTAAACTGGCGGGTGACATCTCATAACCTACGCTGTCTATGTAGTTCTGGAACTTAGGGATTGCTTCTGAGGACCCATTCCTAGCTGACGGGTGAGCCCCCATCCCTAGGTTTGCTCGATGCAAAATCCTACTCCCAACTGAAAGACACTAACTTCTGAATTGTTCTAAGTTTAACTGAATATAATAGTTGACTGACTGTTAATGTTCTTTACATATCTGGAACCATTCTAAAACTACTAAGACTAAGTAAACAACTAAGTTTTTGGGTATTCATAACCCCCAGGACTCGATAGTAATAACAATAGGAACACATGACCACTTTAAAACCATGATAGGAACCATTTTGCAAAAACTCATCTCTTAGACATTTCATCAAACTCATGAGGGTCATGAATTTAAAGTATGGGAATAGTTTAAAATATATATTTAATCACATGGCTACAATACTAAACCATAAATTTAGGATTTAACATGAGAACATCATCATTCCAACTTGTAAGGTTTAACTTCAACAATAATTACTTGTAAAAACCATGTAAAATCAAAATTCATAAAAGCTTCATGGATATAAATCATTATGAACATGTAATTTCATAATTTAAAACATAAAAGATGGATTCTCTGATTCCATGGGTGAAAAAGGCCCATGGATGAACATCTGGCATACCTTAAAGCTTTAATCTTGAAACAAAATTAACTTTTCTTAAATGTTCTTAGATTGGGAAGCACAGTTTCTTGGTTTTCTTGAAGGAATGGCTTGAATCTTGTCTTGGGAGATGATCTTGAGAGGAAACCCTAATCTTGTTGTTGAGAGTGTACGAGAGGATTTTGAGATGTTTAACTAATGAAAATAGGAGAAAAGTAACGCCCCTTGAGGGTTATAAGTAGTGGGAGGGGTAGGGTTTGAGGTGAGGAAAAGACCAAAATACCCCTTCGAAGCTAAATAAGAGTTGCTAAAATTTTTAGTTGATGACTTGAATTGATAACTTATCAACTAGTTGATGGCTTATCAACTCAAGTCGTCAATTTTGTAGCTGAGATAGTTATGGGTGACGACTTGGTTGATAAGTCATCACTTAATTGATGACTTATCACCTCAAGTTATCACTTTAAATCTGAAGTTGATGACTTTTTGGTTTGGGCTGATGACTTGGCTGATAAGTCATCACTTAGTTGATGGTTTATCAACTCACGTCGTTACTTTATTGACAGACAGACATGCTGAGGTAAAATGAGTATAACTTTCCATCCCGATATTGAATTAGGGTAAACCAAAATGCTTGGAAAGAAGACTCAAAGATCTTTATTTTAGTATATAATAGGCCATGTAAATCATTATGTACATGATTAATGGTCATTTAAAGTTGAACCAAGCTGAAACGTTCACTAAAACTTAATCAATAGAAACGTTCTCAACTCGTCTTTGAGTTAGGATATTTTTATGACACCGACTTATATAATAGGACATTTCCAAACCACAGAATTGATCATCACACATATATAGACATAGAATCATCGAGTTCAAATCTGTATGCATAGGAACAATGATCTAAATTCCAGTCCGAAAATGTAGGGTGTTATGAAACCACTAAAGATATAAGAAACTGAAAGAAAGAAATTTAGCCTTCCGAAGTATGGAAGATCACCACATCAAGTCAACTCAAGCTGTCCCTGAATCCAAGTCACTAAGTAAGAGATATGATAGTATGACCAGTCCCTATATCGCATGGGGATACAATGTCCGAAGATAGTTATCGGTTGGAGTGCTAGTATATAACTCAAGGATAAGGATAATATAATGCCAACATTTCAAAACTAATCAACCAATGCACATAACCAATGCAATACATACATACTATATATATACTCCATGACGGGATAGGGAACAAGATTAGCATGAACTTTGAAAGCATTACCTGGGTTGTGTAGCATAACCGTCATATAACAAGGCACCCACGATATATATGATCCCAGCTCTCCCCTAGCTGGAAGGCCCCCAGTACGTGTAGCCGTACGAACCAGAGATTATCTAAAATCGTATATACCTATATGAAGGACTCAAACCTCCCGGCATAATCAAGGTGACTTGAGAACCAATACATGTATTAAGCGGGACATAAACCTCCCGTTCATATATTCATTTGAGGTACTCGAACTACCCTGTCATAAAGACACCCACACCGGCTAGCACAGTTTCAAGTGGTAGTCCTTCAGACTCCACTTTCACGGCCTGAATATATATCCGGCTTTAAATCCCAAATTAGAATCATTCATTACACATACACAACCATTAAACCAATTACTTACCAAGGCATACTGTTGGTATTGTCATATCAACATCATTTGTAAGCGTACCACATGCCATTACCATTATTAATCAATCATTCATTTGGGACTCGAACCCATTTTCTAACAAAGATATTACTTTATTTCAATGCATTGGGACTCGAATCCATTTAACCAATTAAACCAGCAAGGTTTTAATTCAAATAAATGTATAGCCAATAAGGCCTTCACAAAACCAATTACCAATGATTCACAATCTTTAGGCCAATGCCTTTGTCCAAAACACAATTCAACATATGACAAGTTTGTTCTCTTAGACAATTTCATAAACACATTGAGGGCATACCATTACCAAGACCAAAACCAAAGTAAAAACCATTAAGTTTAAGGTCAACCATGAGCCAAATGTTAAATCACAATTACCGATCACCCACATGTTCAAAACCACCACTAAAACTTGTATATTCACAATTTAAACCAAGAGAAAACAATACTCAACAATATGCAACAAAAACCTCAATACTGGTTTTCAAAACCACCATTAATGATTCATAAACAAAAATTTAAACACATGATTTTCATGAACTAACAATGAGGGGAGAGTCACATGCCTTATTCATGATGATTCATGAAAAAAACTTGATTCTTGAGAGTTGAGACTCTAGATAAACACCTTGTAGAAACCCTATCCCAATCTTCAAGAGAGAGTTTAGAGAGGATTTTGATCCTTCAAAGTGTGTTATGACAGGTCACAAAGTGTTATAAGATGTGGGGTCTTAAGGGTTTTGGGGTGGGAAATATCGGGAATACCCTCAGCCTAAAATTTGAAAAATAAGCGCAGGAGGGTACAACTTGGACCCCCTCACTCGTATATAAAACATACGAGTGGTACCCATCACTCGTACCCTAGACAGAAAGTTGTACTCCAATCCTGTCCAACATACGACTTCATTGACCAACTAGTATCCACAACATATGATTAGTACCCTAGAACCATATCCTAGGTAGCCTACCAAGGTCTTGACACACTGAGAAACATACGAGTTGCTCTCCTATCTCGTACCATCAACATACGATCCTTATGATATCCATTCATACCTTGGACAGAAAACAACCAAAACCACACTGAGTAATATACGACTAAGACACCTAAACCGTACTCACATCATACGACAAGTATGAGTTGTATAATGGTCAAAAAGCTCAAACTCAAGAAATTTCTAAGGGTCAAAGGCCAAGGTGTTTCAATTCTCCCCCACTAGGATCATTCTTCCTCGAATGATGGGTAAAGGCAAGCACAAGCACGATTTAACACAATATCACCCCTCAAACTTTCCTTAAACCAATATTAGAAAACAAAGACATCAAGGAATCAACATTTCATCTACCTCAAGCACGAATTTTTCAAACAGGGAACACGTGTGGATACTTGGACTTTATGTCCTCTTCCACCTCCCAGGTAGCTTCTTCAACCTTATGGTTCCTTCAAAGAACCTTTACTGAAGCCACTTTCTTCATCACAACAAACGAACTTGACAATCCAAGATCTCAACCGGGATTACCTCATAAGACAAGGAATCATAAATACCCAATCTTTCCAAAGAAACAACCGATAAAGGATCACCCACACACTTTCTCAACATAAAGACATGGAAAACCAGATGAATAGAGCTAAAACTAAGAGGAAACTCCAAATCATACACAACATTACCAACCCTTCTTAAAACTAAGTACAAACCAATAAACAGGGGACTGAGCTTCCTCTTCTTTCCAAATTGCATTACACCATTCATGGGAGACACCTTTAAAAATACCCAATTGCCAACTTTAAACTCCAACTCCCTACGCCTCACATCTGTATAGGAATTTTAGGGACTTTGAGTTTCTTTCAAACAATCATAAATTACCTTTACCTTTTCCAAGGCCTGGTTAACCAAATCACGATCAAACAACTAACCTTCACCAACCTTATACCGCTAATAGGATAACGACATCTCCTACCATACAATGCCTCAAAAGGAGCCATACCAATGCTAGAGTTATAACTATTATTATAAGCAAACTCTATAAGAGCCAAATAGTCAACCCAACTACCACCATAGTCAATCACGCAAGTAGGGAGCATATCTTCTAATGTATGAATGGTCCTCTCCGCTTGTCCATTCGACTGTAGGTGAAAAACGGTATTAAGGCACACCTTAGTTCCCAAACCTTTTTGAAATAACTATTGAGATGAGAATAGAGTACTGCAATCCAAGATGATAAAAATCAGAGCACCATGCAACTTCATAATCTTCACAAGATACAACTTGGAATAATCCTCAGCCAAACAACTAGTCCTCACAGGAAAGAAGTGAGCAGACTTGGTCATCCTATCCACGAAGACCTAAATCAAATCACATTGATTTTGAGACCGAGGAAGATCGGTAATGAAATTCATATAAATTACCTTTCACTTCTATTTGGGAAACTCAATCTCTTAGTACAAACCTCCGGGTTTTATGTGCTCAACTTTCACTTGTTGACATACCATGCACTTAGCCACATAGTTAGCCATATCTTGCTTTATATTATTCCACCAATAGAAATCCTTAAGATCATAATACATCTTCGAAGAACCATGATGAATAGCATAACACGATCCATGATCTTCAACCAAAATCTTTTCCCTAAATCCATCGACATCGGGGACATGTAACCTACCTTGGTAGCTCAAGATACCATCACCATCAATTGCAAAGCCAACAACCTTTTGCTGACCTATATTTTTCTTAATCTTCATTAAGTCAGAATCTAACATCTGTTTTTCCTTTATCTTAATGACAAGAGATGACTGTGATAGAGGTACCACCATCTTCAGAGTTCGTGAGACAAACTCCAAGGTTAGCAAAATAATGAATGTCCTTCACTAGCTCCCACTTATCCTCATCCACGTGAGCTAGACTCCCTATGGATAACCTGCTAAGAGCATCAACAACTACATTAGCTTTACCTAGATGGTAATGGAGACTCATATTGTAGTCTTTCAGCAAGTCAAGCAACCCCCTTTGCCTGAGATTTAACTTTTTCTGCGTAAACACATACTGTAGGCTCTTATGATTAGAAAAAATGTCAATAAGAACCCCATAGAGACAATGATGCCAAATCTTCAACGCAAATACCACAACCAACAACTCCAAATAATAAGTAGGGTAGTTCTTTACATGAACTTTCAACTGCCTAGAAGTATAGGCCACCACCCAACCATGCTACATCAACACACAACCAAGCCCAACACGAGAAGCAACACAATAAACCAAGAAACCCTCGGTATCCTTAGGTAGAGTTAAGACTGGAGCTAAAGTCAACTTATCTTTCAACTTCGCTAAACTACCCTCACATGCATCCGACCACAATAACATTACTTTTTTCTTGGTCAAACTAGTCAATAGGGTAGCTATAGTTAAAAAAATTCCATAAATCTCCTATAATAACTGGCTAAACCTAAGAAGCTCCAAATATCAATTGGATTTGCCGGTTTAGGCCACTTTTTAACCACTATAACCTTTTATGGATCCACTATGATCCCTTCACTAGAGATAACATGACCAAGGAAAGTCATAGCCTTCAACCAAAACTCACACTTTGAGAACTTAGCATACAAATGTTGATCCTTCAAGGTCTAAAACACGGCATGGAGGTAATCAACATGATCCACTTTATTCTTAGAGTATTCCAGAATATCATCTATGAAGACAATGATGAACAAATCTAGAACCTGATAAAAGACCCTATTCATCAAATTCATAAATGTGGCCGGAGCATTGGTCAGCCTAAAAGACATAACTAGGAAATCATAATGACCATACCGGTTCCTGAAGGTAGTCTTATTGATATCCACTTCCCTAATCTTAAGTTGATGATAACTCAACCTAAGATTAATCTTAGAGAAATACTTTGCACCTTGAAGTTTATCAAACAAATCACTGATCCTAGGAAGAGGATACTTATTCTTTATAGATACTTTATTCAGCTGACGGTAATTAATACACATTTGAAGGGAACCATCCTTATTCCGCATGAACAACACAGGAGCGCCCCAAGTAGACATACTAGGATGGATAAAGCCATTATCTAAGAGATCTTTCAACTGCTCTTTAAGCTCCTTTAACTCAGCTGGAGCCATTTAGAACAAGATCAATTTCAAAATCAATTTCCCTATCGGGAGAAACACTAGGGAGATCAATCGGGAAAACCTCAGGAAACTCCTTAACCACCTAACTGAATTCTAGAGAAGGACCTTCTGAGTTAGAATCCTTAACCTAGACCAAATAATACAAATATCTTTTGGAAATCAACTTCCAGGCTCTAAGATATGAGATGAACCTTCTCTTAGTCACTAAGGAACACCCTTCCCATACAATAACTAGCTCATTAGGGAATTTAAACAGGACTTTATAGGTCTGAAAATCTAAAAAAGCATAGCACGAGTGCAACTAATCCATTCCCAATATGACATCAAAGTCAAACATATCTAACTCTATCAAATCCATAAGAGTTTCTCTACTACTAACAAATATCCACCCTATAGACTCTTTTAGCAATTACAGAGTCACCAACCGAGATAGATATAGATAAAGGGACCAAAATAAACTCAAGATAAAAAACAAAAAGTACGGCAACAAATGGGGTCACATAAGAAAGAGTGGACTCAGGATTAAGTAAATTGTACACATCATGGGAGAAGAGTTTCAACATACCAGTAACGACATCAGGAGATCCCTTAAAATCCTGATGATACGCAATAACATATAAGTGATTCCGGTCAGGGTTGGTACCAAAAGAAGATCAAATAAGAAAACAACACCCTTTGGTATAAAACTAGATGAAGAGGCAACAAGTACCTTATTATCCTAGAAGTCATTCTAGAATGACAGTCATGCTGCATATGACCAATTTGACCATAATAAAAATATTTGTTCTTTCCTTTCTCACAGAACCCACGATGACACCGCCCACAAAACCTATAGGGAGGATGGGATGTAGCCGACTAAGCCCCATTAGTCTGAGATTGGGCACCCTATGCCCAGGACCCACCATTATACTGAGATCGATGATCACGCAATGACTTCAGGTAAAAAGCACTAGCGGTGAAAAAAGTAACAAAAACTCTCCCACTTCTTCTTTGGATACTGACCACCATCTCTACCAATTTGCTCAAAAGGCCCAAATTTTTTCCCCTGCCTCTCGCTAAACTCAGCCTGCTTCTTTTTCTCTTCCTCTACCTACTGCATATATACCATAAACCTGGAGATATACATGTCCTTGTTAAAAAAGGAAGCCTTAATTTCAAGGATCAGCTCACGAGACAATATCGAAGGAAACTTTATTATTCTAGCCCTCATATTACAAACCAACTCTAGAGCATACCACGATAAATGGTAAAACTTGAAGGCATACTCCTTGACTGACATCTTTCCTTGCTTCAGGATAATAAACTCTTTAGCTTTTGACTCCCTCACCTCCTGAGGAAAGAAGCGGTCTAAAAATGCACTAGAGAAATCTTCCTACAAGGCAGCACCAACATTCTCACCCCTCGATTGTCCCCACTCTTCGTACCATTGGAATACCACATCCTTCAATTGATACAAAGAAAACTCAACACCTTAAACCTCCCAACCATGGATAACATAGAACATCATTTCCATTTCAACCAAAAAACCTTGAGGATCCTCCTAAACCAACACCAGTAAAGGACGGAGGATTCAACCTCATTAATTGGCCAACCCTTGTGGCCTCAGAATATGGAGTCACAAGAACTCCACATTCATACTGAGAAGCTACAAACTGTTCCATCATATGAATGGACTAATGAAACTCACCATTTATCACTTTAGCCTAAGGAGTTTGAGATGGACTAGAGAGAATTGATGGAACTCTAAGACAATCAAGAACTAAACCCCTAGACCAGGTCTGAACCCCATAAGTAGAGTGTGTCCCATCATCAGTGTTCCTAAGTGGAACAGAAGAGTTCCCATGTGCTTCAGATCATCTTAGAGGCATGATCTGAAAAGTGAATAGACATAAATTAGAAGAATCCAAGACCTTAGACTCTATAGCTCGAAGTTAGACAACAAGAAAGTAAAACATTCCTATATGTCTCATAGACTCTCTCTTATAAAGGTGACGTGCTACAGACCCATAAAAAAGACTCTACTCAACATGACTTTATGGACACCCAACTGACCATAAACTTAGGGTTCTGATACCAACTTGAGATGACCCAAACTAGGGCCTTGTCGTAATGGGCATCTAATGTCCAACTATTACCGGAGACCACCCCTAATACCCAATCCAACTAACCAACATATACCCTAAGTTGGAAGAATTCTAATTATTTAACAAGAAAAAGTAATTCAGAATGTGATGACTTTGGGATAAGTCTATCTCCAAGACCAATCTAACTAAGTCAAACCACCCAAACTAAAATGACAACCATAACATAATTATTTCATCTACGATGTACCCAAGTTCACAGTTTGTCCATACAAAGCCTCTAAAATAGTCCAAGAATATTCGGTCGGGACATGCCCCTACCAGAGCCAAAACTAATATCCAAATCTAAACCAATAAGGACGTAAGAAACTGAAAGCAAGAAATGGAGCCTTCTGAAGCATGAATTCTCACCACTTCAATTTAACTCAAGTTGTCCCCAAATCCAAGTCACTAAGCAGGAGGTGTGATTGTATGACCAGTCCTACATCGCATGGGGATACGACCTTCGAAGATGGTTAGTAGTTGGAGCGCTAGCATGTAACTCAAGGATAAGGATAATAGACTGACAACAGTTCAAAACCAATCAACTAATGCACATAACCAATGTAATACACACATATATATATATATGTATGTATATATATATATACCATGCAGGGATAGAGAACAAAATTAGTATGACCTTTGTAAAATAATAACCTGCATTGTGTAGTATAACCATCATTTAACAAAGTACCCACTATCTATATGGGCCCAACTCTCCCCTAGTTGGAAGGTCCCCAGTGCGTGAGACGCACGAACTAGAGAATATGCCCTTTTATAAGGAGGGATAGAGATAGGATGAGTGTACGGAACAAGATCAATCCCAAAATCAATTTCCTTATTGTGAGGAACACCAGGGAGATCATTAGAGACAAACTCAGGAAACTAATTAACCACCCAAATAGATTCTAAAGAAGGACCTTCTGAGTTAGAATCTTTAACTTGGACCAAATGTTATAAACATTCTTTTGGAAATGAACTTCCGGGCTCTAAGATATGAGATGAACCTTCCCTAAGGCACTAAGAAACCCTTTTCCCATACAATGACTGGCTCATTAGGGAATTTAAACATGACTTTATAGGTCCAACAATCCAAATAAGAACGGCACAAATGGAACTAATCCATCCCTAATATGACAACAAAGTCAACTATATCTAACTCTATTAAATCCACAAGAGTTTCTCTACTAATACTAGATACCACATACCCCCTATAGACTCTTTTAGCAATCACAAAGTCACCAACCTAGTTAGATACAGAAAAAGTGTCTGAAATAAATTCAGGACCAGAACCAAAGTGCACAGCCACAAATGGGGTCACATATGAAATAACGGACCTTGGATCAAGTAAACAGTACACTTCACGGGATAAGAGTTTCAACATACCAGTAACAATATCGGGATATTCCTTAAAATTCAGATGAGACGCAATAACATATAAGTGATTTTGGACAGTGCTTATACCAAAAGTAGAATAGATATAGAAACAGTACCCTTTGGTGCAGTTGCAGATGAAGAAGTAATAGGAACCTTGTTAGCACCAAAAGCAATTGTAGAACAACAGTCATGCTACATATGACAATATTGAACATAATAAAAACATTTGTTCATCCTTTCCTTACAATACCCATGAAGAGACCACCCACAGAATCTACAAGAAGGGTGGGATAGAGCCGATTGAGCCCTATTAGTCTGAGATTAGGCACCCTATGCCCAGGACCCACCATCATGCTGGGACCGATAATCACCCAATAACTTCAGGTAAGGAGCACTAGCCTTGGAGGAAGTAATAAGAACTCTCCCATTTCTTTCTTGGCCATTTACCACCATCTCTACCACTTTGCTCAAAAGGCCTGAATTTCTTCCCCCACCTCTCGCTAAACTCAGCTTCCTTCCTTTTCTCTTCCTCTGGCTATTGCATGTATAACTCCAACCGGGAGATATTCATGTCCTTGTTTAACAAGGCAGCCTTACTTTCAAAGATCAACTCACGAGATAATCCCAAAGCGAACTCTCTCATTCTATCCTTCATTCTAGAAACCAACTCTTGAGCTTACAACGATAAATGGTAAAACTTTAAGGCATACTCCTTGAATGACATCTTTCCTTGCTTCATATTAATAAATTCTTTTATTTTTACCTTCCTAAACTCTTGAAGAAAGAAGTGGTCCAAAAATGCACTAGAGAAATCCTCCCATAAGGCAGAACCAACATTTTCTCCCCTCAACTATTCCCACTCTTCGTACCACTGGTACGCCATATCCTACAATTTATAGGTATCAAAATCAACACCTTCAACCTCTAAAGCATGCATAACATTGAAGATCTGTTCCATCTCATACAGAGAACCTTGAGGATCCTCCTCAACCTTAATACGAGTAACGGTCGGAGGATTCAACCTCATGAACTGGCAAACCCTTGTCGCCTCAGAAGATGGAGTAACAGGAACTCCACATTCAGACTGAGAAACTACCAACTGCGCCAATATATGAATGGACTAATGAAACTCAATGTTCATCACTTCAGCTTGAGAAGTCTGAGATGGTCTAGAGAGAACCGATGAAACTCCGAGACAATTAGGAACTGAACCCCTAGACCAGGTCTGAACCCCATAAGTAGATCGTGTCCCATCATTGGTGTTCCCAAGTGAAACAGAAGAGTTCCCATGACTTTTATATATTCTTGGAGGAATGATTTGAAAGGTGAACAGATAGAAATTAGAGAAATCCAAGACCTCTATAGCTCGAAGTTAGACTACAAAAAACTGAAACATTCCTAAATTTCTTGTACCCTCTCTCTAATTAAGGTGGAGCACTACACATCCATAAAAGAGACTCTAGTCAACACGACTTTGTGGACACCCAACTGACTATGAACCTAGGGCTTTGATACCAACTTGACACGACCCGAACTAGGGCCTTGTCGTAATGGAAATCTCAAGTCTAATAAGTACTGGAGACCACCCACGATACCCAATCCAACCAACCAACATATACTCAAAGTTGGAAGAATTCAAATCATAATGCAAAATAAAGTAATTCAAATTATAATGACTTTGTGATAAATCTATATCTGAGACCAAACCAACCAAGGCAAACCGCCCAAACTAAACCGAAAACCATAACATAATTATTACATTCTATGATGTACCCTAGTCCACAGTTTGTTCGTATAAAGCCTTTAAAACTGTCCAAGAATATTCATTCGGGACATACCCCTGCTAGAGCCAAAACCAATATCCAAAACTAAACCAATAAATACATTAGAAACTAAAACCAAGAAATAGAGCCCTCCAAAATATGGAAGCTCACCACTTCAAGTCAACTCAAGTTGTCCCTGAATCCAAGTCAGTATGACCAGTCCCTGCATCACGTGGGGATACAACGTTCGAAGACGGTTAGCGGCTGGATCGTTAGCATGTATCTCAAGGGTAAGCGCTAGTATGTAACTCAAGGATAAGGATAATTACTGCCAGAAATTCAAAACCAATCAACCAATACAATACATACATACATATATACATATACATATATACATATACATAATATATATGTATATATATATATATATACATACCGGGCCTAGATAGGGAACAAGATTAGTATGAACTTTGGGGTTGTGTAGCATAACCGTCATATAACAAGGCACACATGGGCAATATGGGCCCAGCTCTACCCTGGTTGGAAGGGCCCTAGTACGCGTAGATGCATGAACCAGAGAATATTCAAGATCCTTCAACTCATCTAAAGCCATTCTATAAGGAGGGATAGAGATAGAACGAGTGTCCAAAACAAAAATAATCCCAAAATCAATTTCCCTATCGGAAGGAGCACTAGGGGGAACATCTGGGAAAACCTCAAGAAAGTCATTAACCAGTGAAATAGATTCTAAAAGACCTTTCGATAAAAAATCCTTAACCCTAACGAAATGATACAAACATCCTTTGGAAATCAATTTTCGGGCTCTAAGATATGAGATGAACCTTTCCTAAGGCACTAAGGAACCCCCTTCCCATATAATGACTTGCTCATTAGGGAATTTAGACATGACCTTACGGCTCCGACAATCTAAATAAGAAAAACACGAAATAATCCATCCCTAATATGGCATCTCAGTCAATCATATCCAACTCTATCTAATCCATAAGAGTTTCTCTACTACTAACAGATACCTCACCCCCTATAGACTTTTTTAGAAATCACAAAGTCACCAACTAAGGTAGATATATAAAAAGGGTCCAAAATAAACTCAGGACCTAAACCAAAATGAACAGCCACAAATGGAGTCATATAAGATAGAGCGCACCCTGGATCAAGTAAATGGTACACTTCATGGGAGAAGAGTTACAACATACCAATAATGACATTAGGGGATGCCTCAGAATCCTAACAAGACACAATAATATATAAGAAATTTCATCCAGTGCTTGTACCAAAAGCAGAATAGATGCAAAAACAACACCCTTTGGTTCTAGAGCAGATGAAGAGGAAACATGAACCTTGTTAGCGCCGGAAGCTATTCTAGAATGACAGTCATGTTTCATATTACCAATTTGACTATAATGAAAACATCTATTCTTCCCTTTCTCATAGAACCTATGATGAGACCGCCCATAAATCTACAAGGAGGGTGGGATGGAGACGACTGAGCCCTATTAGTCTGATATTGGGTACCCTATGCCCAGGATTCACCATCATGCTGAGATCGATGATCACCTAACGACTTCAGGTAAGGAGCACTAGCCGTGGAGAAAGTAATAAGAACTCTCCCACTTCTTCTTTAGACACCCACACCATCTCTACCACCTTTCTCGAAAGGCCTAAATTTCTTCCCTTGCCTCTCTCTAAACTCAGCCTACTTCCTTTTCTCTTCCTCTACCTGCTGTATGTATACCACCAACCTGGAGATATTCATGTCCTTGTTCAACAAGGCAACCTTACTTTCAAGGATCAGCTCACGAGATAATCCTGAAGTAAACTTTCTTATTTTATCGCTCTTGCTAGAAACCGACTCTAGAGCATACCGCGATAAATGGTGAAACTGCAAGGCATACTCCTTGACTAATATCTTTCCTTCCTTAAGATTAACAAACTCTTTTGCTTTTATCTCCCTCAACTCCTGAGGAAAGAAGTGGTCCAGAAATGCAATAGAGAAATCCTTCTATAAGGTAGAACTAACATTATCTCCCCTCGATTGTTCCCACTCTTCATATCACTAGTACGCCATATCCTTCAATTGATAGGCAACATACTTCACGCCTTTAACCTCCAAAGCATGCATAACATAGAATGTCTTTTCTATCTCATCCAGAAAACCTTATGGATCCTCCTTAACCGTAACACAAGTAAAGGTCAGAGGATTCAACCTCATGAACTGGACAACCCTTGTGATCTCAGAAGATAGAGTAATAGGAACTCCATGTTTAGACTAAGAATCTACCAACTACTCCAACATATGAATGGACTGACGAAACTCAATATTCATCAATTCAACCTGAGAAGTTTGAGATGGACTAGAGAGAATTGATGAAACTCTGAGACAATCAGGAACCGGACCTCTAGACTGGGTATGAACCCTATAAGTAGAGTGTGACCCATCACTGGACACATAGATTAGATCTAAATGCTATAAGTAGAGCGTGACCCATCATCAGTGTTCCCAAGTGGAACAGAAGAGTATCCATGAGCTTCAGATCATCATGAAGGCATGATTTGAAAATTGAATAGAAAAAAATTAGACAAATCTAAGTCTTTAGACTCTATAGCTCAAAGTTAGACAACAAGAAAGTGAATCATTCTTAAATTCTCATAGCCTTTCTCTTTAAGGGTGGCGCACTGCTCACCTAAAAAAGAGACTCTACTCAACATGGCTTTGTGAACACTCAACTGACCATGAACCTAGGGCTTTGATATCAACTTTACATGACCCAAACTAGGGCCTTGTCGTAATGGACATCTCAAGTCCAACAAGTACCGAAGACTACCCCCGATACCCAATCCAACCAACCAACATATAACTTAAGTTGGAAGAATTCTAATTATATAACAAGATAAAGTAATTCAAAATATAATGACTTTGGGATAAGTCTATATCCAAGACGAACCCATCCAAGTCAAACCTGCCAAACTAAACCGACAACCATAACATAATTATTACATTTCATGACGTACCCAAGTCCACAGTTTGTCCATACAAAGCCTCTAAAATAGTCCAAGATTATTTAGTAGGGACATGCCCTTACCAGATCTAAAACCAATTCAAAATCTAAACCAATAAAGATATAAGAAATTGAAAGCAAGAAATGGATCCTTCCGAAGTATTGAAGCTCACCACTATAGGTTAACTCAAGTTTTCCCTGAATCTAAGTCACTGAGTAGGAGGTGTGATAGTATGACTAGTCTCTGCATCGTGTGGGGATACAACATTGAAAGATGGTTAGCGATTGGAGCACTAACATGTAACTCAAGAACAAGGATAATATACTGCCAACAGTTCAAAACCAATCAACCAATGCAATACATACATACATATATATACCATGCTTAGATAGGGAACAAGTTTAGCATAAAATTTGAAAATATTAACCTGGGTTATGTAGCGTAACTGTCATATAACAAAGCAGTCACGGGCTATATGAGCCCAGCTCTACCCTAGCTGAAAGGGACCTAGTGCGCGTAGATGCATGAACCAGAGAATATCTAAGATCTTTCAGCTTATTCAGAGCCATTCTATAAGGAGGGATAGAGATAGGGCATGTCCGGAACAAGATCAATCCCAAAATCAATTTTTTTATCCGGAGGAACACTAGGGAGATCATTAGGGAAAACCTCAGGAAAATCATTGACCACCAAAATAGATTCTACAGAAGAAATTTCTGAGTTAGAATCTTTAACCCAGACCAAATGATACAAATATCCTTTGGAAATAAACTTTCGTGCTCTAAGATATGAGATGAACCTTTCCTAAGGCACTAAGGAATTCCCTTCCCATATAATGACTGGCTCATTAGTGAATTTAAACATCACTTTATGGGCCTGACAATTAAAATAAGAACAGCATAAATGCAATAAATCCGTCCCCAATATGACATCAAAGTCAACCATATCAAACTTTATCAAATCCATAAGAGTTTCTCTACTACTAACTGATACCACACACCTCTATAGACTCTTTTAGTAATTGTAGTCACCAACCGAGCTAGATATAGAAAAAAGGTCCAAAATAAACATACCAGTAACGATATTGGGAGATGCCTCAGAATCCTGACAAGATGCAATAACCTATAAGTAATTTCGGCCAGTGCCGGTAACAAAAAAAGAATCAAATAAAGAAATAACACCCTTTGGTACAGGAGTAGATGAAAAGACAACATGAACCTTGTTAGACCCATAATCCATTACAGAATGATTGTCACACTGCATGTGACCAATTTGACCACAGTAAAAAATATTTGTTCTTCCTTTCCTCACAGATCATATGATGCGACCACCCATAAAATCTTCAAGGAGGGTAGGATAGAGCCGACTGAGCCCCATTAGTCTGAGATTGGCCACCATGTTCTCGAGACCTACCATCATACTGAGAATGATAATCACTCGATGTCTTTGAGTAAGGACACTAACCGTGGATAAAAAACTAGAACTCCCCCACTTTTTCTAGTTCCACTCACCACCATCTCTACTATTTTACTCAGAAAGCCTAATTTTCTTCCCCTTTCTCTCGCTAAACTTAGACTGCTTCTTTTTTTTCCTCTACCTACTGTATGTATACCACCAATCGAGAGATATCCATGGCATTATTCAACAAGGCAACCTAACTTTCAAGGATCAGCTCATAAGACAATCTCGAAGTAAACTTTCTCATTTTAGCCCTCTTGCTAGAAACCAACTTTGGAGCATACCACGATAACTGGTTAAACTTCAAGGTATTCTCCTTAACTGATATCTTCTCTTATTTCAGATTAACAAACTCTTCCACTTTTTCCTTTCTCAACTCCTGAGCAAAGAAGAGGCCCAAAAAAACACACTACAAAAATCCTCCTACAAGGCAGAACCAGTATCCTCTCCCCTCGACTGTTCCCACTCTTTGTACCATTGATACACCACATCTTTCAATTGATAGGAAGAAAACACAACACCTTCAACCTCCGAAGCATACATAACATGAAAGATCTTTTCTATCTCATCCAAAATATCTTGAGGATCCTTCTCAACCTTATCGCTAGTAAAGGTCTAAGGATTCAACCTCATAAACTGGCCAACCCTTGTGGCCTCAGAAGATGGAGTAACAGGAACTCTATATTTAGACTAAAAAGCTACCAACTGTGCCAATATATGAATGGACTGATGAAACTTAGTGTTCGTCACTTCAACCTGAGGAGTTTGAGATGGACTAAAGAGAACTGATGGAACTTTAAGACAATGAGGAACTGTACCCCTAGACCGGTTCTGGTCCCATTATCAATGTTCCCAACTGGAACAGAAGAGTTCCCATGTGCTTCAGATTATCTTGGAGCCATGATTTGAATAGTGAATAGACAAGAATTAGAGGAATCCAAGTCCTTAGACTCTATAGCTCAAAGTTAGATAACAAGAAAGTGAAACATTCCAAAATGTCTAGTAGTCTCTCTATTATAAGTGTGGCATGCTACACACCCATATAAGAAACTCTACTCAACACGGTTTTATGGACACCCAACTGGTCAAAAATCTAGGGCTCTGATACCAACTTGACATGACCCGAACAAAGGCCTTGTCATAATGGGCATCTCAAGTCCAACAAGGATCGGAGACCACCCTCGATACCAAATCCAAACAACCAACATATACCCTGAGTCAGAAGAATTTTGATTATATAACAAGATAAAGTAACTCAAAATATAATTTCTTTGGGATAAGTCTATATCCGAGACCAACCCAACCAAGTCAACGCACCCAAACCAAATAGACAACCATAACATAATTATTCCATTCCATGACCCAAGTCCACAATTTGTCCACACAAAGCCTTTAAAACAGTCCAAGAATATCTGGTTGGGACATGCCTCTACCATAGCCAAAACTAATATTCAAATGTAAACCTATAAAGACTTAAGAAACTGAAAGCAAGAAATGGAGCCTTCTGATGTATGGAAGCTCACCACTTCAAGTCAACTCAAGTTGTCTTCGAATCCAAGTATAAAGCATAAGGTGTGATAGTATGACAAATCCTTGTATCATATGGGGATATATCGTCCGAAGATAGTTAGCGGTTGGAGCGCTAGCATGTAACTCAAGGATAAGGATAATATAATGCCAACATTTCAAAACCAATCAACCAATGCACATAACAAATGCAATGCATACATATAAATACACCATGTTAGGATAGGGAACAAGATTAACATTAATTTTGAAAGCATTAACCTAGGCTATATAGCAACACCGTCATATAACAAAGCACTCACAGTTTATATGGTCCCAACTCTCCCTTAGCTAGAAGGACCCCAATGTGTGTAGCCATATGAATCAAAGAATATCTAAAACCGTATATGCCTACACGGGGGACTCAAACCTCTCTGCATAATTAAGGTGACTTAAGCACCAATACATGTATTAAGAGAGACTTTAACCTCCCATTCATATATTCATTCGGGGGACTCGAACCACTTGGTCATAGAGAAACCCACACCAGCTAGCGCAGTTTTCAGTATTAGACCTTCAGACTCTACTTTTACAGCTTGGCTACACCTCGCTTTAAATCCCAAATTAAAGCCACTCATTACACATTCACAACTATTAAACCAATTACTTACCATGACATATCGTTGCTATCATCATACCAACACCACTTACAAGTGTACCACATATCATTACTATTATTAATCAACCATTCATTTGGGACTCAAACCCATTGTCTAACAAAGAGATTAATTCAATTCAATGTGTTGGGACTCAAAACCATTTAACCAATTAAACTACCAAGGTTACAATTCAAATCAATGTATAGCCAACAAGGCCTTCACAAAACCAATTACCAATGATTCACAGTCTTTAAGATAATGCCTTAGTCCAAAACATAATTCAACATATGAAAAGTTTATTCTCTTAGATAATTTCACAAACACATTGAGGGCATACCATTACCAAGACCAAAACCAAAGTAAAAACCATCAAGTTTAGGGTCAACCATGATCCAATTGTTAAATCACAATTACCGACCACCCACATGAGGAAAACCACCATTAAAACATGTATATTTATAATTTAAACTAAAAGAAAACAATACTCAACAATATGCAACAAAACTATAATACCCTGTACTTCTAACTAGCTTGAAATCATCCCAAGAATATTAGAAACTTACTTTGAAAGATGAATCCATTTGTGTACACGTGGAATTTTAAAGATTTTCACTTTTTGTTGAGTGAAAAATTGAATTAGCTTTCCATTGATACCAATTTTGTTCAAATCCGGTATCAGAGTAAAAGTTATGGATATTTTATCGAGAGATGTGAGAAAACAACCCAGGTGCGGTGGGAAGGTTGACGGACCATCGATCTAGCGACGGACCGTCACCTAGACCGTCAGAGCTAAGGCAATAAGTAATCTTCTGGCTAAGGTGCAACGGACAGGTTGACAGACCGTCGAACTTGCGATGGACCATCGCCCAAGACGTCGCTACTAAGAAAGTGAGTCCCTATTCTGGTCCACGTGCGATGGTTAAAATGACGGACCGTCGAGCCAGCGATGGACCATCGCACGAGCCATCGCAAATCTTGTTCAACAATTTAAAGTCATTTTTAAAAGGGTATTTGGTTCTTTTTCAACCCGTTTTAACCCCTAATTATACCAGATGATAGCCCATAACCTTATTATCTATCTATAACATCAAATTAGGGTTTTCTCTCACAGATAATCCCCAAGAATAAGAAAACCTAGGTGTTTAATTTCAAGTCAAGAATTTAAGTTTTCCTCCATCAATCTTCAAGAAATCATCCACCCAGGTATGTCATATGTTGATTCATTTGTCCCTTTCACCCATGAAGCTCAAGAATCTCTTTTCAAAATCCAAGATTTATATATATATGAATGTTCATGATTTAAATTGAATTAAAATTCATGTTCATGATGTTGTGGGGTTTTGATTTATGTTTGAAATTACATATTCTAATGATTGACCCTAGGATGTGGTGATTTGCATAATAATCCTGATAAAACCTTTAATTTACACGTTTATCAATGTATCCATGATTATTAGATGTGTTGATGATTGTATAACTAAAGCATGCTCCTCATGTGTTTGATTAAATGCCTATGTGAAGGAAAAGTGCCATACTAGTATGATAATATGAAATCCCCATTTATGTACAAGTTTATGCATGTCCAGTGTTTGATGAAATGTCTTAGCCAATGAATTATGGATATATGTGTAGCCATTGTGGTTCTTTAGAACTTGTACTTCATGGAATCTCAAACTTATTGTATTATTGATTGTGATGTTAGTCGTGTATTCAAGAAAGTCATGCTTTGTCAGTTTCCTTCTATTGAGTCCCGGGGGTACTTGTACCCAAAAATTTAGCTGTGTGCCTAGAATCAGTGTCATGTTTTCAATATACTCTCATTCAAGTCATGTTCAGTAGAATTCAGTCAGTCTCATGACTTAGGAAAACTCAGTAATCTCAGTAATATTCTACTAATCAATGGAACTCAGTAAACTTAGTCCAGTCAGTTCAGTATAATTAATTCAGTGTCTAATAAGATAGGATTAGGATTCAACACCAAGTGATCCCAAGGATGAGAACTCACCTGCGAGTAGAGGGTGTGATTCTTAGAAGCAATCCTTGCATTCTAAAACTACATAGCCAGCGTAGGTTGAGATATCATAGCCTGTTATATAAGGGTAGATGAGGTGGCTTAACCTGTTATATGAGGGTTCCCACTATTCTCACTAGAGTTACCTATTATATGAGGGTTACTCATAGATTGTCCTTACCAGTAGCGCAGTATTGACACCCTTGCAATTGGGATTACAGATTTTACCACAACTCAGCTATATTGCATTATCTGGGGCATGTTGGTTAGATGACTACTTTCCACAATTTCAGTTACAGATTAGGAATGTAAAATATAGTCATTTATTATCAGTAATAGAACTCAGATAGTTTTTTAGAATTTCAGGACTGTTAACTCTGAACAGTACAAAACTCAGCTAGTTCCATCAAAAACTAGACTGTCAAATACAGTCGCTCAGTATTAGTTATTTTAGTTATACAGTTACCAGTATCTCATGGTATCAATACTTAGGCTCAGTAATCATGTTATCACGAACTCATTTATAGTTATTATGTATTCATGTATGTATTCTTACATTTATGTTATTCAGTCAGTTAGTGTAGTTCATACTTGTGAACCCTTTGCATTCAGCCTACCTCACATGCATACCAGTATATTTAAATGTACATAATTGCGCTATGGTGTTTTATACCATAGGTCCAGAAGCATGAGCTCCAGAGCATCAGTAGCATTCTAGTCTCAGCAGGCAGAGTTAAAAAAGAGTCCTCATCCTTCGAGGACTTGACCATTACTTTATTATCTCATTAATTAATTTATTTTAGTAGTTAGAGTTAGTTGGGGGCATGTCCCATCAACTCCTTATTCAGACAGTTTAGAGGCTTTCAGACTAGCATGTTCAGACAGTTATTTTAGTTGTTTTGGTATTGATATACCATACTTTCCGATGTTATGTTTTATCAGATCTTTGAACCTTAGGGCCTTTCATCCTTTATTTTCATATTTATACAGTATATTATGCAATATATAGGTACAAATATTATTCATGGGTTAGGTTATGGTCCTTCGGGGTCATGAGCACCGTGTGGCATTTTGGGTACCAAATTCAGGGCGTTACAAACTTGGTATCAGATCCTATGGTTCAATAGTGTCCTAGGAAGTCTAAAAGCTGCATCTTGTAGAGTCTTGTGCATGGGTGTGTTGCGTGCCACATTTATGTGTAGGAGGTTATAGGATATTTTAGGAATAGATTCCCTTCTTTCAGTACTCATATCATGCTAGTGAGTATAATCTCAAGCTAATCTCTCAGTCTAATCCATTTCTCCCTTTCTTCTATAGAATATGCCTCCTAGAAGAAGAAATGGGAATCAGCCAGCCCCTCAGCCCAAAGATTCTTTGGGCGAACACCTTAGCTGAGAGAGGCTAAGGTATTAGAATTTATAAACCTCAGGCAGGGCAACATGATGGTGAAAGTGTATTCTCTTATGTTTACTTAATTAGTAAGATATTCCCTTTATGTGGTTGTAGATAGAAGGGCCAAGATAAGTAAGTTTGTTTCTGGGGTGAAGGATAGTGTGGTCAATGAGTGTGGTCAACGAGTATAGGTCTGTGATGTTGAATAGTGACATGACTTTAGCCAGACTTATGACTCATGCTTAGAAGATAGAGGAGAAAAAGATTAAGATAAGAGAGAAGCAGAATAAGAGAGAAAAAACAGGTAGTTTCAACTTTGCTCAGCCTAAATCAAAAGGAGGAAGTCGTTCTCAGTTTTGTCCTAAGTCACTAGTTCTAGCTTCTTCTTCAACTAGTGCTCCAGTTCCTAGATTTAGAGACGGTAATAGAGATAGAGCACCAGGTTCTAAGTCTCAGCGCAGTGTTAGCAGTTCCTACACCTATCCTCTTTGCCAGACTTGTGGCAAGCACTATCAGGGTATTTGCAAAGCTAGCAATGGTACTTGTTTCGGATGTGGCAGGCCATGCCACAGAGTCAGAGACTATCCTCAGTCAGGTCCTTAGGGTCAGCAGAACCATTCCTCAGCTAAGTCTGGTCACCCAAACCATCAAGGTGCCACCTCCAGCGCTACTAGTGGGAAACGTCCAAGTCGACTTTATGCTCTTCAGTCCCGGCAAGATCAGGAAAATTCTCCTGATGTGGTTACTGGTACATTACAGATCTTTCATGTGCATGTTTACGTTTTGCTAGATCCAGAAGCTTCTTTGTCTTTTGTTACTCCCTATTTAGCAGTTAATTTCAGAGTCAGTCCTGAAATTTTTAGCAGAGCCCTTCTCAGTCTCTACCCCAGTGGGTAAAACTATCATAGCTTAATGGCTATACAGGAACTGTCCGGTTATGGTATCTCAGAAAATCACTTCAGCATACTTAATCGAATTAGAGATGACTGATTTTGATGTCATTCTCGGCATGGATTGGCTTCATTCCTACTATGCCATAGTTGATTACAGAAACAGAATAGTCTAGTTCCAGTATCTGAATAAACCTGTCCTAGAGTAGAGGGGTAGCACTTCATCTTTCAAAGGTTAGCTTATTTCCTACCTTCGGTCAAGGAAAATGATATCTAGAGGATGTGTCTATTATTTTGTTCGAGTTAAGGACACTAGTTTTGAAACTCCCAGTCTTTATTCAGTCCCAGTCGTGAATAAATATTCAGATGTATTTCCTGAAGATCTTCCAGGAATTCCTCCCAAAAAGGAAATATATTGGCTTCGACATCGATCTTTTTCCGGTTACTCAACCTATATCTATTCCGCCATACAGAATGGCACCAGAAGAACTCAGAGAACTAAAAGAGTAGTTAAAGGATCTCTTAAATAAGGGATTCATTAGACCCAGTGTATCCCCATAGGTTGCACCAGTCCTATTCGTGCGAAAGACAGATGGTTCTCTCAGAATGTGTATAGACTACTGTCAGCTTAATAAAGTCACAGTCAAGAACAAGTATCCTCTTCCCAGAATTGATGACTTGTTTGACCAACTTTAGGGAACCAACTATTTCTCTAAGATAGACCTCAGATCAGGCTACCATCAGCTCAGAGTCAGAGAATGTGACATTCCGAAAATAGCTTTTTGTACTTGGTATGGTCACTTTGAATTCATAGTCATGTCCTTTGGTCTTACTAATGCCCCAGTAGCTTTCATGGACTTGATGAACCGTGTGTTCAAGATGTACTTGGACATGTTCGTCATAGTCTTCATAGATGATATCCTTGTATATTCCCGCAGTGAGTGTGATCTTACAGACCATCTCAGAATTGTACTTAAGACCCTCAGAAATCATCAGCTGTTTGCCAAATTCAGTAAGTATGAATTTTGTCTAAGGTCAGTGGCATTATTTGGTTATATTATTTCCGGTGATGGCATTAGGGTTGATCCTCAAAAGACTAAAGCAGTAAGAAACTAATCCAGACCTGTCTCTCCATCAGATATCAGGAGTTTCTTGGGCTTGGATGGCTATTATAAACGGTTTGTTGAGGGATTTTCTTCTATTGCATGCCCTATGTACAAATTGACTTAGAAGAAAGTCAAGTTTCAGTGGTCAGATCTTTGTGAGAAGAGTTTTCAGGAGTTGAAGACTCGACTCATCTCAACTCCAGTCTTAGCTCTTCCAGATGGTCCAAATGGGTTCGCAGTATATTATGATGCATCCAACGTAGGTTTGGGTTGTGTCCTCATGCATCATGGTAAGGTCATAGTCCACGCCTCCAGGAAACTTAAACCCCATGAGAAGAACTATCCTACTAATGATCTTGAGTAAGCAGCCGTAGTCTTTTCCTTAAAAATTAGGAGGCAATATCTATAAGAAGTTCATGTGGATGTTTTCACAGATCATAAGAGCCTTCAGTAGGTCTTTTCTCAGAAAGATATCAATCTTCATCAGAGAAGGTGGTTAGAGCTCTTGAAAAATTATTACATAAGTGTCCTTTATAATTTGGGCAAGGCCAACATTATGGCCAACACTCTCAGTAGACTGTCTATGGGTACTATTGCTCATGTTGAGGACAGTAAAAAGAAGCTAGCTCAGGAAGTCCATCATGTTTCCAGACTAGGCGTTCTCTTAGTCGATGTAGAGGAGGGTGACAAATGGGTTCACAGTAGTTTACAATCATCTCTAGTTTTCAAGTTGAAAGAAAAGCAAGATAGAGATCCCAGCTTTGTCAAGATAAAGGATACAGTCAAGGATCAGAAAGCAGAGGTTTTCTCCTAAGGGGGAGATGGTGTCCTACGTTGTCAGGTTCGTCTGTGTGTTCCAGGTGTAGATGACTTGAGGCAATAAATTCTTGCAGAAGAAAATGGTGCATGCTACTCTATTAATTTAGGGGCCATAAAGTGTACCGCAACTTGTAGGAGATCTATTGGTCGAGTGGGATGAAGAGAGATATTGCAGAGTTTGTTTCTAAGTTCTCTACATGTCAGCAGGTTAAGATAGAGAATCAGAAGCCTAGTGGGTCCATGCAGGAGTTTAGTATTCCTACTTGGAAGTGGGAAGAAGTGAACATGGACTTTGTGATGGGTTTGCCTTGTACTCGTAGACAGAATGACCAAGTCAGCTCATTTTCTTCCAGTCTATATCTCTTATTTAGCTAAGGATTACGCAAAAATCTACATCAGAGAGTTGTTCAGATTGCACGGAGTTCCATTATCCATTATCTCATACAGAGGTACCCAGTTCACCTCTTATTTCTGGAAAGCATTCCAAAAAGGTCTTGGTACCCAAGTTTATCTCAGTACAACCTTTTATCCTCAGATAGATGGTCAAGTAGAAAGGACCATTCAGACTTTAGAAGATATACTAAGGGCGTGTGCAATCGATATCAAGGGTAGTTGGGATGACCACTTACCTTTGATTGAGTTTGCATACAATAACAACTATCATTCCAGTATTTAGATGGCTCCATTCGAAGCTCTCTATGGTAGGAGATACAAATCTCCAATCGGTTGGTTCAAAGTTATTGAGGCCTCAATTATAGGGCCTGACTTAGTATTCGATGCCTTAGAGAAAGTCTAGATGATCAGAGAAAGACTCCGGGATACTCAGAGCCGACAGAAGTCTTATGCAGATGTGCATAGAAAGGACCTCGAGTTCGAGGTTGGTGAAAATTTCTATCTATAGATCTCTCCCATGAAGGGAGTGAAGAGATTCGGCAATAAAGGAAAGCTAAATCCCTGATATATCAGTCCCTTCAAGATTCTCAGTCGATTTGGCAAGGTAGCTTATGAGCTTGAATTACCTTCAAATCTAGCCTCAGTTCATCTAGTCTTCCATGTATCTTTGCTCAAGAAGTGCATAGGTGACCCAGCAGTTGTAGTCCTATTCAAAGCATAGATGTTCAGAACAACATCTCTTATGAAGAGATTCTAGTCGAAATCCTAGACTATCAGAATCGTAGACTGAGGAACAAAAAAGTCCCTCTAGTCAAGGTTCTTTGGAGAAATCAGTCCGTTGAGGGAGCTACTTGGGAAGAAGAAGCAGATATGTGAACTAAGTATTCTCACCTCTTCTCTGCCAACTCAGATCAAGCTCAAGGTAACAGTTCTCCTTAAGCTTACTCAGTTTCATGTTTAGAATTCCATTATAACTTGGTAGGAAATGCCATTGCATATTCAATCATGCATCCGTATGTCAGTTCATTTATATAATCATGCATCAAACATGCATTCTTATTGTGAGAACCTTAGTTCATCAAAACACTCAGTCATGCATTCATGAATCAGTTACACATGCATCAGATATGCATGTTCGGTATGATATATGTAGTTATCATCATGTCATTCATGAGATCATGTTCCAATTGTTCATGTTCAGTATCTACATCAGTTTATCTTCTCCCCTCTCACTCAGTCTCATTCAAGGATGAATGTTCTCAAGAGGGAGATATTGTAATACCCCATACTTCTACCTAGCTTAAAATCATCCCAAGAATGTTAGAAACTTACTTTGAAAGATGAATACATTTGTGTACATATGGAATTTTTAAGATTTTCACTTTTGTTAAGTAGGAAATTTAATTATCTTTCCAATGATACCAATTTCATCCAAATTTGATATCGGAGTAAAAAGTTATGGACGTTGTACCGAGAGCTTTCAGAACCACCCAGGTGCGACGGGAAGGTTAACGGACCATCGAACTAGCGACGGACCGTCACCTAGACCGTCAGAGCTAAGGTAGTAAGTAATCTTCTGGCTAAGGTGCAACGGACAGGTTGACGGACCGTCGAACTTGCGATGGACCGTCGCCTAAGACGTCGCTACTAAGAAAGTGAGTCCCTATTCTGGTCCACGTGCGACGGTCAAAATGACGGACCGTCGAGCCAGTGATGGACCATCGCACGAGCCATCGCAGATCCCATTCAGCAATTTAAAGTTATTTTTAAAAGGGTATTTGGGTCTTTTTCCACCCATTTTAATCACTAATTATACCAGACCATAGCCCACAACCTTATTATCCATCAATAACATCAAATTAGGGTTTTCTCTTAAAGATAATCCCTAAGAACAAGAAACCCTAGGTGTTTAATTCCAAGTCAAGAATTTAAGTTTTCCTCGATAAATCTTCAAGAAATCATCCACCCAGGTATGTCATGTGTTGATTCATGGTCCCCTTTCACCCATGAAGCTCAAGAATCTCTTTTCAAAATCAGAGATTTGTGTATTTATGAATGTTCATGATTTAAATTGAATTGAAATTCATGTTCATGATGTTGTGGGGTTTTGATTCATGTTTGAAATTAAATATTCCAGTGATTGACCCTAGGTTATGGTGATTTGCATAATAATCCTGATAAACCCTTAAATTTACATGTTGATTTATGTATCCATGATTATTAGATGTGTTGATGATTTTATAACCAAAGCATGCTCCTCATGTGTTCGATTAAATACCCATGTGAAGGAAAAGTGTCATACTAGTATGATAATATGAAATCCCCATTTATGTACAAGTTTATGAATGTCCAGTGTTTGATGAAATGTCTTAGCCGATGAATTATGGATATATGTGCAGCCATTGTGGTGCTTTAGAACTTGTACTTCATGGAATCTCCAACTTATTGTATTATTGATTGTGATGTTGGTCGTGTATTCAAGAAAGTCATGCTTTGTCAGTTTCCTTCTATCGAGTCTTGGGGGTACTTGTACCCAAAAATTTAGTTGTGTGCCTAGAATCAGTGTCATGTTTTCAATATACTCTCATTCAAGCCATGTTCAGTAGAATTTAGTCAGTCTCATGACTCAGTAAAACTCAGTAATCTTGGTTATATTTCATCAGTCAACGAAACTCAGTAAACTCAGTCCAATCGGTTAAGTATAATTAATTCAGTGTCTAATCAGATGGGAGTATGATTTAGCATTGAGTGAGCCCAAGGATGGGAACTCAACTACGAGTAGAGGGTGTGATTCTTAGAAGAAATCCTTGCATTCCAGAACTATGTAGCCAACATAGGTTGAGACATCATAGCCTGTTATATGAGGGTAGATGAGGTGGCTTTACCTGTTATATGAGGGGTCCCACCGTTCTCACTAGAGTTACCTGTTATATGAGGGTTACACACAAATTGTCCTTATTAGTGGTGCGGTATAGACACCCTTCCAATTAGGGTTATAGATTGGCCCCAACTCAGCTATATTGCATTATCTGGGTCATGTCGGTTAGATGACTATTTCCCATAGTTTCAGTTACAGATCAGGACTATTAGATATAGCCATTCAGTCTCAGTAATAGAACTTAGATAGTTCTTTAGAACTTCAGGAAAGTCAGATACAGTCAACTCAAAACAGTACGGACCTAAGCTAGTTCTATCAGAAACTAGGCTGTCAGATACAGTCACTCAGTATTAGTTATTTTAGTTATACAGTTATCAGTATCTCATGTTATGAGTAATCAGGCTCAGTAATCATGTTATCACAAACTCAGTTACAGTTATTATATATTCATGCATGTATTCTCACGTTCATGTTATTTAGTTAGTTAGTGTAGTTCATGCATGTGAACCCTTTGCATTAAGCCTACCTCACATGCATACCAGTACATTCAAACATACTGACGCATTTGCACTATTGTGATTTATACCATAGGTTCAGAAGCACGAGCTCCAGAGCATCAGTAGCATTCCAGTCTCAGCAGTTAAAGTTAGCAGTGAGTCCTCATCCTTCAAGGACATGACCATTACTTTATTATCTCATTAATTAATTTATTTCAGTAGTTGGAGTTAGTTTGGAACATGTCCTATCAACTCCTTATTCAGACAGTTTAGAGGCTTTTAGACTAGCATGTTCAGACAGTTATTTCAGATGTTTTTGTATTGATATACCATACCTTCATATGTTATGTTATATCAAATATTTAAACCTTATGGCCTTTTAGCCTTTATTTCCATATTTATATAGTATATTATGCCGTTTACAGGTACATATATCAGTCATAGGTTAGCTTATGATCCTTCGGGGTCATGAGCATTGTGTGGCATTTTGGGTACCAGATTTGGGGCGTTACAAAAATACTCAACATTGATTTTCAAAACAACCATTAATGATTCATAAACAAAGCTCTTAAAATATGATTTTCATGTACTAACAATGAGGGAAGTGTCACATGCCTTATTCATAATAATTCACGAAAATAACATGACTCTTAAGACTCTAGATGAACACCTTGTAGAAACCCTAGCCCAATTTTCAAGAGAGAGTTTTGGGAGGATTTTGAGAGCTTTTTTATCCTTTAAAGTGTTTTATGAGAGGCTACAAGGTATTATAAGACATAGGGTCTTAAGGGTTTTGAGGTGGGAAATGTCTGGAATACCCTCAACTTAAAAGCTGAAAAATGAGTGCATGAGGGTACGACTTGGCCCCCCTAACTCATGCACACAACATACGAGTGGTACCCACCCCTCGTACCCTAGATAGAAAGTTAGAATCCAGTCCTATCGAATATACAACTTCATAGACCAACTAGTATCCATAATATTCGATTAGTACCTCTAGAACCTTACCCTATGTAGCCTTCCAAGGGTTTGACAAACTGAGAAACATACAAGTGGCTCTCCTATCTCATACCATCAACATACGATCCTTATGATGTCCATTTGTACCTTAGACAGAAAACAACCAAAACCATACTAAGTAACATACAACCAAGACCCTTAAACCGTACCCACATAATACGACAAGTAAGAATGAGCCATATGATGATCAGAAAGATCAAACTCAGGAAATTTCTAAGGGTCAAAGGCCAAGGTGTTTCACTTTAGCACCTTCCATTTCCCTCATAATTTTTCTCCCAAGAACCTTTGTTGTATAATCGTCATCCCGAGAAACCCAGCCATATGAATTTGGATCTGGGCAATAACTATATTGATTTCCATTCTTGTTCACAGTAGTGCGAAGCTTTGGAGGCCTTTTAAAATTCTATTGAAACCTTAAAATAAGTCCAATCACTATTAAATCTTTACACTGCCACCAAAAACTTGATCCCTTCTCCAAACTTGATACATAAACATTAGCAAAACTATAATTAAATCATAACAGAGTATCGACACCACCTACATGGTCCATCAGTCTTATCAGTTTGAGTATCGATATCACCTACATGGTCCATCAGTCTTATCAGTTCGAACTTATTAATCTTAATTGTAAAATGCAATATCTTGTTTGAATGATTAATGCCTAATCGATAAAGAACAACATTCAAAAAATTAGTGTACTCTATGTCTGTTTTCATGATAACATGACCAGAAATACATACCTCCAACATATGAAGTGGTTCTATCTGCAAGAAGCTTATTCCTCCAAACCCATCTTTACTCTAGCCTTTTATGTTGGTCGAGCAAAAGTTGATCCACTTTTACTTTCTTTTCTTTTGGGAGACATCTTTTATCTACAAACATGATAAAAATCAAATGAACATTACAATTAATGTCTACATAATTTATAAAAAAAGTAACACAAAATTCAATAAATACAACACACTACATCAAATATTCCAATAGATTACCCATCTATTACAATAGATTCCCCATCTGTTCAACAGATAAGCTACCTGTTACAACAAGTGGCATATTTGTTGAAATAGGTAACCGACATATTTTTTTGTAATAGATGTTGCTGCAAATAGTTTCTTTTTTATTCTATCAATGACCTTAAAAGTTTGCACATACTGTAAAGTAAGAAAAAATGACATCTTTAACTCTCGATTGGTCGAAACAAGCCACGGATCTAAAATAAATCAGTACATATATTAGAATGATGATTAAATCATCTAAAAATCATTAATTAAAATAAAAACTTAATTAGAATTAGACTTACTGCTTACTTCGGGGGGGGGGGGGGTTGAAGAGATCAAGAAATTTTACCTTTTTATCAGTTTTGGCCGACAACTATATCAGGATTCTTAGACTTGAAAGTTCTTCCTCGTAGTTCACTTGTTGTCTCATATACGAAATGGCTTCAATTGCCCAAGCCGATAAAATAGTGTCAATAAATTTAAAATATTATTCAATAAAAAATAAATTAATCATATTAAAAGAAATATTTACCATGAAAGTCCATGGAAAGCCATATAAGTTGACTGTCTTTGGCGTTAACGGAGTCAACAAATATCTGATAATCATTTTGAAGCTTTAGTAATCCCAAGGATAGTTGTTAAATGCCTCAAGATCATCGGAGAGCTTTATTAAACAAAGTAGTATGTTGTTATTAACGTTTCTCGCCCAAAGAATATTATGTACAAACCAAACCAAGCACAATTATTGCTTGTGCTTCTTTGAAAGTCTTTTATCTTTCAACGCTTCTATTAAATTTTTGTTTTTGGAGCTTTGACCAACAAGGAACACCAAGTCATCACCATCACTTGACTTGACTTTGACTTTTTTGGGTGTGTGGGGTGCTTTTTGGGTTAGAATAGCTATAAGCTGAAAAGGAGAAGGAGGATAACATTTTAGTCTAGTAACTATAGAAAACTCCTTCTAACCAAAACAAACAGGCATGTAGCAGTAATTTATCCACACCTCATCCATCTTATCTTTATTTTCATACATAAAGCTACGCTTGAGAAGATCATATTTCATGCTCATTTGAAAATGATCATTGTTGTCCTACGACAAATCAAGATTTTTGCTAAAGCAGCTGTCCCTGAAATAAGCATCTAATTTTTTTATCTCAAAGTATTGTTCTGAAGGCATCAAAAGATTTTTCCATGACTGACTTAACCACCAAGTCACTAGTTAAATCTATGAAACCATCGCACTGCATTCTCGCAGGATAACTATTAATGCTGAAGTTTTTGACCAACTCTTCAGTGGAAGGGCTATTAACATTTGGATCATCTCTTTTGATAAATTTCTCATCCCCATATTCATTATCTTCTACTTCTGATTGAGATATCTCTTGTAAAGTAAGCTCATAGGGTGGTGGATGTAGCCTAGATGCTTCAATTATTCCTTTACTTGAACTTAATTCGGGTTCTTTCTTTTGGGAGCCATATTATCTAAAAATAATAAAAAAATAAAAAAGATTATAATTGATTAATGCATCGTTAAAAAAGAGGATAACAGGTAATCTAACATGTACAATACAGTAAAATAATAGTTCTAATATATTACACATCTGTTGCAACAAGTGGGTTATTTGTTGCAACAGATAACTAACCTATTGCAATGGATGAGTAATCTATTGGAAACAATAAAAATAGTTTCAATACTATTATGATTTCTT
Organism: Capsicum pubescens; assembly: GCA_030864215.1. NCBI lineage: Eukaryota > Viridiplantae > Streptophyta > Magnoliopsida > Solanales > Solanaceae > Capsicum > Capsicum pubescens. The sequence goes on along the minus strand of CM061544.1, from coordinate 268,354,608 downwards.
CCAATAGATCACTCATATGTTGAAACAGATGACTGATCTATGCAACAGATCATTCATCTGTTGCAACATTTGTGTGATTTATTGGAGCCATTATCAACTACCATTATTATTTAGATTTCTTCTAACAGAACGGTCATCTGTCACAACAGATGAATGATCTGTTGGAAAAAATTAACTCTTGGACATGTCGTCCTATTAGAATAGTTGATAGGATTTTATGTAACAGATGGTTCATTCGATAGTTCATTTGTTACATCAGATGGTAATATGTTGCTTCAGATGGTTAATTTATTACATCAGATGGTTAATTTGTTACATCAGATGGTTAATCTGTTGCAGAAAAAAATAGTAGCAAGATTTTGTTCAATAGAATAATAGCAATATTACCATTTAATATCAAATACATCATTTTTACCAAGAAGAAGAACAATTAACCCAGCAACGCAACACCAACACAACACACACATAAAGAACATCAAATATGATCAAAAAGACCAATATTGTTGTTTTGTTTGTACAAACACAAACAAAAAAAAATCAAACTTCAAAAAAAAACAATAAATACCAAAAAATTGAATCAACAGTTCGGCAAGAAGAACTATAATAACAATAAAAAAAATCATATTTCACTTCAAAAAGAGAAGATAAAAAATACCATAAATTAGGGTTTTCTTCAGACCCCATTTCAAATTTAAGAAAAAAATATTAAAATTATTAACCAATACTAAAAGAGAAGTTGGATCAAGTTCCTCTTTTTCTTTAAAACTAAAAAGCCATAATTTTTTATTTGTGAAAGAAGAAAGGGACGATGAAGAACTCGAAGATGTTGTCGTCGAAGAGCAAGTTGTCACGTCGTTTGACAGTTGAAAGTCAAAAAGAAACTCAAATCCCAACTATTTATCACCGGAGGTTGAATTCTATGGGGGATTGAAGGGAGAAATTTATAGAACTATTGATTGGGAGAAGTTTGAGAGAAACTGTCGAGAGAAAAAGAGGGGGAGAGAGCAGAGAGATGGTTGATTTGGATAGGAGAAAGGTGTGAGTTGATTTGTATTTTTGAAAAGATTAGAAAGTTTTAAAAATATTAATCAAGTCCACAATTAAGTTAATCATGTTTCCTAATTATGTTTGACCCTTTTAAGTTGGTCAATGTCACCAATACCACATTCAAGACTTAAAAGACACCTTTCCTTCAATTTTTTCATGATACTATGAGTTTATATATTCTAATTCTATACCCCAATGAGAAGTGTCAATACTTAGTTTTTACTGTCATATTTACTTTACCTAAAATACCACGTGACTTTTCATATCAAGCATGATCTTGAGAAATAAAAGTGTAATTAGTGCTGAAATTATTTCTTTAATACATATAATGCAGTTAGCATATTAAACTAAGATAAGTATCAAGTAATCCCTTGAATTATGTCAAAAGTTGCTACGTCACACGCTAACAGAGGTTCTATTATTTCACTGAACTTAATTTTAGCATATTTTTGTCACCCTTTTGTGTTGATGTAATACCTTTATTACATAAAAATGAGATCCACGTCAAAAGTGTCACGTCAGCTAAAAAGGTTGGCAAAGGTGTCACATTAGCTGAAAAGGTTGATAAAAATACAGTAAAATTTTGGTTCGGGAGTAATAGCACCCCGTGAAGTTGAAGTGTGTTGTAGCAAATTTGGTCATAGTTCAGGGGTTACTAGATGATTTACTCTATTAAACTCATAACAAGTTTAAGTTATATTTACCGTCAATGTAAAGATATTCTTTTCACTATCACTAATATATTGTAAAAATAATTTGTCTTACTTTCTTTAAGATTGCAAATTTCATATTTTAAGGAGGTTTATCCGTAAATATCCTATTCTAAACTTGATAAGTGTAAAAAATACTTTATACCGTTGATGTACATGGCTTTAACTCTTTTTTTTCTTTAAATTCTATATGCATGAAAATGTATAAAAGATAGTTATGCAATTAGAACACTTAAAATGTAATTACTTATAAGAAACTCTAGCATTGATGTGTAACTTGAAGTCAATGATAAGTTGTTGGGTTCGAAATCGAGAGGGAGTCATGCGGAAGCTGTTAGTTGTGAACCATTATGGTAACAATTCAGAAGACACATAAAACAATACTAAAAGGCTTAATATTATTATATGATATGGCTAATTGTCCTACATATAAAACCTAATATTAAAAAAACATAAAACTAATAAGAGAGAAAATCTCCCCCTAAACAAAAATTCTTTAAGGACTACATTGTGGATGCTATTATGTTATGGTATGAGAAGAGAGATCTTCTATTTATAGATGATCAAAACCTTTCCTCCAAGAAAGAGGTTAGCCAAATATGAAAAAAAATTATATTTTCTTTTAGGAAAAGTAAAAGTTATTATGGTAACTTTTATTTTCCTTCTAAGAAAAAATAAAACTTAAATATAGTAAGAAAATCAGGGCAAAACCCTAACAAATCTCCCCTTTTTGACTTGATTTTTTTCAAAATATTCTTGATCCTCCTTCTTCTTGTGCATGATCTTCGTTCATCATATATATTCTTGATATATCAATGTTGCTTACCATGATTAAATATTAATATGGGTTAAAGTTGGAGACCTATGCATTAAAAATAGAAGCATGGGTTGATAAGATTGAAAGTGAAGCCTTGTGTATTGAAAGTGAGCACAGGTTAAGAGTGAAGATCATGCGTTAAAAATAAATGCACGAGTTGAAAGGAGCCCAAGCGTTTAAGAAAGTATGGGTTGAAAACTGGAGCCCATAAACATGGGTTGAAAATTGATTTTGGTTTTAAAGATGGATAAGCAGCAGGATTGTTGAAATTTTATTTGAAATTTTTTCTCCAGATGTAGTTTGACAAAAATCTTTATTATCATCCAAATTGTTGCAGCTTAATTTTGAAACCACTTTGAACCTGTTTAATCTCATCTCACCACACCATTGGACCATTGAACCGTAAGCTTTGATACCACTTGTTGGATTCTAAATCAAGAGGGCGTCATGCGGAAGCTGTTAGTTGCAAACCATTATGGTGACAATTCAGAAGACACATAAAACAATACTAAAAGGCTTAATATTATTATATGATTTGGCCAATTGTCCTACATATAAAACCTAATATTAAAAAAACATAAAACTAATAAGAGAGAAAATCTTCCCCTAAACAAAAATTTTTTAAGGACTACATTGTGGATGTTATTATGTTATGATATGAGAAGAGGGGTCTTCCATTTATAGATGATCAAAACCTTTGCTCCAAGAAAGAGGTTAGCCAAATATGAAAAAAAATTATATTTTTCTTTCAGGAAAAGTAAAAGTAATTATGGTAACTTTTATTTTCCTTCTAAGAAAAAATAAAACTTAAATATAGTAAGAAAATCAGGGAAAAAACCCTAACAAATCTTCCCTTTTTGGCATGATTTTCTTCAAAATATTCTTGATCCTCCTTCTTCTTGTGCATGATCTTCATTCTTTATATGTATTCTTCATATATCACTACTGCTTACCATGATTAAAAATTAATATGGGTTAAAATTGGAGACCTATGCATTAAAAATAGAAGCATGGGTTGATAAGATTGAAAGTGAAGCCTTGTGCATTGAAAGTGAGCACAGGTTAAGAGTGAAGCTCATGCGTTAAAAATAAATGCACGAGTTGAAAGTATCCCAAGCGTTTAAGCAAGTATGGATTGAAAATTAGAGCCCATAAACATGGGTTGAAAATTGATTTTGGTTTTAAAGATGGATAAGTAGCAGGATTGTTGAAATTTTGTTTGAAATTTTTTCTCCACATGTAGTTTGACGAAAATCTTCATTATCATCCAAATTGTTGCAGCTTGATTTTGAAACTGCTTTGAACCTGTTTAATCTCATCTCACCACACCATTGGACCATTGAACCGTAAGCTTTGATACCACTTGTTGGGTTCGAAATCGAGAGGGCGTCATGCGGAAGCTGTTAGTTGCAAACCATTATGGTGAAAATTCAGAAGACACATAAAACAATACTAAAAGGCTTAATATTATTATATGATTTGGCCAATTTTCCTACATATAAAACCTAATATTAAAAAAATATAAAACTAATAAGAGAGAAAATCTCCCCCTAAACAAAAATTCTTTAAAGACTACATTGTGGATGTTATTATGTTATGGTATGAGAAGAGGGGTCTTCTATTTATAGATGATCAAAATCTTTCCTCCAAGAAAGAGGTTAGCCAAATATGAAAAAAAATTATATTTTTCTTTCAGGAAAAATAAAAGTAATTTTGGTAACTTTTATTTTCCTTCTAATAAAAAATAAAACTTAAATATAGTAAGAAAATCAGGGGAAAAAACCTAACATAAGTAACATATAATGGCATGTTAAATTACGTTATTGGTGTAAAAGATTTATTACGTCTTCAATGCGTATAATTTGATTTAATTTTTTTAATGTACGTTACTTTAAGGTATGTGTATTTTACTAAAATCTATATATAATATAAAGGAAGGTCATAAAGGAGGTGATGTGGCACCTCTCTATGGCCTCCATTCTTGTTTATCATTTTTCTACTTTTTTTTTTTTACTTTTTCTCATCTTTCTTTTAATTATTTAATTTTATAAAATCATGTCTTTAATTGATATTAATAATATTCATAACTCTCAATCCTTTCAAATTCATAACCCTCAATTATTTATTGTATTAAGTTTATGACACATTAAAATCACACTAATAAAATTTATTTTGAGCTATATAAAATGATTACTCTATTTTCATTTCTCCATATTCTTTATCTTTTATCTCTTTGGTTGATTTTTTTTTTTTTGATTTGTTTATTTGATTTTGCAGATTAGAATGTGATATTATAATAAAAATGATTAGATATTTTTGCATGGTTCAATTTTATGAGGTAAAGTAAATTGATGTTCCTAATATAATTACAACTCTTTGTTTGATGCATTATACATTATTATTATTTATTTGAGTTTTTGATGATCTGATTTTTTTAAAAATAAATTGATTTTTCTCATTGCTTTTCTTTGTAGTTTCTAGAGACTTTGATTAATATGTTTATTTTCTTTATAGTTTTGAAAGAAATTAACTATGTTATGATTACAATAAGATTTTCTTTCCTCTTTAACTCATGTTTTTGATGATATAGTTTCTTAAAAATGATTTGATTTTTTCTCTTTGCTTCTCTTTATGTCTTTTAGAGTATTTGATTGTTTTTTTCTTTGATTCTCTTTGTTATTTAGGGAGAATTTACTTGTGTTACGTTAATAATAAGGTTCTTTTTTCCTATATAAATTTATATTTAGTTCATGGAGACTCTCATTCAAGGTTATCCTCTCTTCTTCATTATTTTCGTTTATGAATTAACTAATTTACTAAATGTGCAATCTCATGATCGTAACTTAATTATAATTATTTTAATTATAATATTCATTAGAATATTTATGAAATAGTATATTAATTATTAAAAATATATTCAATCTTTTCTTCTAACCGCGCAAAGCGTGAATTATACTAGTATTGATACAAGTCAAATGGCCACCATAGCTTTTGATGACATCTTTGGAGGACAACACCTAAAGGCTCAAGACTTGGTCACCTCGAGACACAAGGATATGCGAGGAAGGCCTGTTTTGAGCATGACTTAAAGCAATCTCGCGTGTGGAAGGTTTCTTGGATTCTTACATTGTTGTTAACCCGAGAACCACAAGCCTTAAAGTATAAACCATCCTCGATTTTGAGAGAATTGAAGAGGCGTCATTCATTCAAGTACAATACACCTTTTCCTACCCTTCATTAAGGGTATTTTGGACATTGCACATGGTGTATATACACACCATGGCCGCCCCTCTCATTAAGGGCAAAGTGGTCTTTTTGTCTTCTTTTGTAATATACTATAAGTAGGACTTTTTTGGTGTTCTCTGATTAGTTGTTTAATGATGAAAATATGAGACATAAAAAATCCTCTCTCTTGAGAGTAGACCACCTCAGTGTAGTTCTTAGTTAGGGCTTGAAAAGCCAATATTGTTCTTTGCTTGGAAACGGTGGATCTTAAGGTGAGTTGATTTCCTTGGCGGTCACCGTAAGAGTGTGGTGTTGTTGTTACATTCATTAGGATTTTTTGAGTTTAATATACTCCTTAGTTCCTAATCTTTGTAATAATCTATGTCTCACTATCTATCTTTACCTTTCTTGTAATTGTGTTAGTATTTGTATCTTGTAATCGCTTGTTCTTGTTGAATCCAAATATTATGGGCATTGTGTTCATATTTTTATTTTTGTATTTTTGCTTTTTTGGTGTTAAAATCCCTTGTAAACTCGTGATACTTGTGTTGTTGTTGTTGGCCAAAACTAGCACTCAAAGGATTTCGAGGGTTGCTCTCAATTTGGGGACTATTTTGTGGGCTATTGTGTGCCTTGCGTGGTCTTTCCGTTATCATTTGGTATCATACCATGTCTTGATATTGTTCCCATAAGATCAATCTTGGGCTCGTAAACTTGAAAATAAAAAAAATGTTAGAAAACTGAAAAATCAATAAGAGGCAAATCTGTCCATTTTTTATGTTCTTGACCGAAATTGTGTTCTTGTTGTTGTTGTTTTGTACGAGATTTATGTAAAGATCTAGGTGTGTTTTTCTTGTATTAATTTTTTCTAATTGTTAGTTTTCTCTTCACTAACCCCCTTGAGTCTAGATCCAAGTTGAGCTTGAACATTGTTGTTGGTATTGTTTTTACGGTTTCAAGAACTTGAACATTGTTGATGTTGTTGTGTGGACCGAAACTTGAAGGTATGGTTTGAGCTCGTGTTTTTCATATTTTTTTGTCGTTTTTAAGCTTGAAAAAGTTTTTGTTTATTGTTGGAGGTTCAACGTGAGGCTAGGTTTTCAAACTTCTATTGAAAGTTCTTGTTGTTCTAGACTATCTTCATGTCTAGTTGCAAAAAGGCTCTTCAATAGTGTTGTTTGATCCAAAGGCCAAGTAGAAAGAAGTGAGGCCTTTTTTAGTCTTGAAAACAAATCCCAAAGACCTACCAAAAGGAAAGGGGGACAAAAATATTTACAAAAGACTTGGTACCAAAAGAGGAAAAAAATATTTTTTTAGGTGTCCAAAAGAGGAAAGGGCCACCAACCCTTCAAAAAGATGTCTTGCCCAAAGGTGCAAGAAAAGTCAAACCTTTTGAATGTGAAATAGGGCTAAAATCTTGATGTTTTTATTCCCAAGGTTCAAAATACACTTCTTCAAGAATTGAAAATTGAACCAAAATTTCAAAGATGGAAAAATAAGAACCTTTCAAAAATCGCAACCAATCCTAGACCGCCACATCATCAATTTTTGAACAATATCGAAACTTAGGGCTCAAAATCTTGGATTCTTAGTTTCTATTTGTTGATTCTTAGTTTTATTTTTTTTATTCTTATACTAATTGACAACTAGTAAATACCTACTAAATTGTAAATTAGTTTTTGAATATGTTTCTTTCGTGTCTTCATTACTTGTGTGCTTTTCTCATTTATAACTCGTGGTAACTTCTTTGTTTCAAGTTCATAAGTGAATTTTATTTTGTGTCTTGAGTCAATCAAAATAAGAATCCATTCCGTCCACCAAGTATGATTGACATCTTATTGACTACAGCGTATAAGCAATTTTCAATATTTGCCGCTCAAATTGTGAGAATCACAAAGGTGAGTGTATTGAGTGTTGGTAAGGAGATTTTACTACTAATATTTTTGTTTTCTTTTTTTTGTTCATGTCTTTTTTTTGTTAGGTACCATGTCTTCCCATAATTTCAAGGCCACGTGTGATCGCATCAATGACGATCTTGAAGATATGCAATGGCACATTTAAATTGTACGTCAATTGTTACCCAAACTCTTCCCTCAAAATCCAATTGTCCAAACAACTTGCAATGAGAGCTTCCCAAAGAAAGTTGCTGCCCAAGCTTATGACGGAATTTCACATCGAGGTAAAGATGAACATACTCATGAACGTCAAGGTAAAATAGCTAACTCTTATACTTTGGTGAATGTGAATGATGATCATGTGGCTAATAAGACATTGAGTGCGAGTAATATCCTACCTACATGTGAGTATATTGATTCTTTGCCATTTGTGGATGATGTACATTTTGTGTGAGTGGATACACTAGTTGATCCTATAGATGACCGTGTTGACTCTTCTTGTAAGATTGACTTGTGTCCACCTATTGTTGAATCTATTGCGTTGAATGAAAGTACATCATCTGTGAAAATTGTATTGGCCAACTTATTTGTGAAACTTTTCTACCACTTGAGTATGTTTTTAATGTGATTAATAGAACTCAAGTTAGTGAAATACTTGAAAATGTTGGTCAACAAAATGGGAGTGAACCCGAGAGCCATTCTTAGGACAATCTTATGCTTGAAACCTCTTTAAAACTTGATGTTGATCTTTTAGAGAGTGAGGAATTTGCTAGTTCCAAATCTGCCTATGAGATAGATCATGCTCTCTTTAGGTATAATGTCTTGTTTGAAGATGATATACACACTCCTAAAGAACCTAGTGGATAAAATAATGGTATAGATTGCCTTAAAGTCTATAGCCGATATGCTAATCCACTATGGTGTGACAACATTCCTCTTAAAGATGGAAATCTCTTTTTGAAATATGAGAATACTCTTAAGGGTAAGGAATGTGTAGGCCTTCTTGAAAAAATGAGGGCAAAGGTGTCATTGACTCCTTGGGGTAATGTTTCTAAATTTGCATCCTTCCTTGACATACTTGTGCTTACGTTGCATGAATACCAACTTGAGGTGCCAAGTTGCCTATTTGCTTAAAAGAAAGAATGTGTATGTGTAGTACCCTGTACTTCCCTAGCTTAAATTAACTTTCAATCCATGAGTTATTCAATATAAAAATTTTGAAATGCTTAGTATTTTTCAGTTTAGAGCCTGCCATTACGTAGGAAATTCAATTAGCTTTTCAATGATATAAAGTTCACCTATTTAGAGCCATTTTTTAAAGACAGTGTACCACCTGGAACGTCAATGCATCGCGGAGCCAAGCCAAATGGAAATTGTCACTTTCCACTTCTCCATCACGATATTGGCACATCGCTCCATAGGATCAATTCATAATTGTCATTTTTTAGTGTTTCATTGCGATACCACCACGTCCGCCAATGTCCCAGTTCCCAGTTGTCAGTGTCCAGTGAGGGACCGTGATTGTGCCGCATCGTGCCACAGGCCAAATTCTCAGATTTCAATTTTTAGTGACATAACGTGATAGCACCGCGTCGTGCCAGGGGATAATTTTGGAATTTTTTTATGTAAATTCAAAGTTTTGTCCAGGGTTAAATTGGTCCTTTCCCTAATTTTAATCCCCCAGGTGTGATATTTAATCCATAAAAATATTTTGAACTCATTGTTTAATAGTTTTTCCCAAATCAAAAAGACATTCTCTCTTAAGAAAACAAACCCTAGCTTCAGAAAATCAAGAACAAGCCTAAGAATTCCTTCAAGAGTTTTCAAGAATTGACAATCCAAGGTATGTTAGGTGTTCATCTATGGGTTTCTTTTGCCTATAGAGTCCACGAATCCATTTTTTAAAACTACAAGATTGTTGAATTATGAACTTCCATGTTTGAATTAGATTGAATTCATGTTCATGATATTAGTTGGATTTTAAATCCACGATTTTAGTGCAAGTTCATGAAATTGAATAGCATGTGTGATGAATATGTGATTATCTTGATAAACCCTTAAATTTACAAAGTGATTAATGTGTCTATGATGTTAATTGGGTTTAATCCATGATTATTATAAGATTCATGAAATTAGGTTAGTATTTTATGGGGGATTATATGAATTGCATGCTAAACACATGAAATTGTAAGTTTGGGCATTGTAGTTGCCATGTTTATATGTTATCCATGATTATGTGCATGAAGTTGTGCCCCCAAATATTTGATAGAATGTCCATGTAAATAAAGTGATAAAATCATGACATGTTAGTACATATATAAGCTTATGCCCTACAACTGTTATATAAAATGTCTCTATAGATGAAATATGAACATGTGTACATTATTATGCTTTGCAGGATCATGTGATACTTTACTCTTCATGCTATCGAATCTTGGGGGCATTTAATATCTGACAATTTAGTTGTTTACCTAGAGCCAGCGTCAGTTACAGAATAGTATCAGTTATGTCATGACCAGTGGTACTCTCAATCGGTTATAGAACTCAGTAGAACTCAGTCAATTACAGAACTCAGAAAAATTCAGTAAACTCAATATCAGTCCTGTCCAGTTGAGTATAATTAGTTCAGTGTTTTTCAGTTGGGAATAGTATTCAGCACCAAGCGAGCCTAGGGATGGGGGCTCACCCGTTAGTTAGGACTGGGTCCCTAGAAACAATTCCTAAGTTTCAGAATTACGTAGCCAGCATAGGTTACAAGATGTCACCTGTTAGATAGGACTGATATACTCAGGGATCACCCGCTAGTTTAGGACTGATCTTAGGGGTTACCTATTAGTTAGGACTGGCTCCATAGTAGTTGTTAGTACCCGTGGCATAGTTCTAACACCCTAATAATTAGGGTTACAGATTGGATCCTAACTCAGTTATCTTATCTTATTTGGGGCATGTCGGTTAGATGATTACCTCCCACCATTTCAGTTTCAGTCTTAGTATAGAACTCAGTTCAGTTCTACAGACTCATGACTGTCAGATACATTCACTCGGCTCAGTATAGAGCTTAAATCAGTTCTACAGAATCAAGACTGTCAGATACAGTCACTCAGTTATTAGTAATACAGTATCAGTAAACTCAGATATCAGTAAATCAGTATTTAGAACTCAGTATCCAGTGTTATCATGACCTCAGTTATAGTTTATGTATTCATGCATGTACTCTCATTTAGTTATGTTCATGTTATCCATTCAGTTATTGTTCATGTATATGAAACCCATGCATATCATCCTACCTCACTTAGCATACCAGTGCATTCAAAGTACTGACGCATACTTTTCTTTTGCGCTATGATGTCTTATATCATAGGTTCAGGCGCACGAGATCCTGACCGCACTTAGCAGCACATCCTATCAGCAGCAGACTTAGTGGTGAGTCTTCATAGTTTGAGGACAAAGTATTATTTCAGTATTTCAATACAGTTTCTAATAGTCGAAGTTAGTTGGAGGCTTGTTCCATCAACTCCATAATTCAGACAGTTAGAGGCTTTTGGACTAGAGTATTTCAGATAGTTGTTTCAGTATTCAGCTTTCAGTATTCATTGTTGATTTTTTCCAGTTGTGAATCTTATGGTATTTTCAGCCTAACTAACGTATTTATACCAAGTATATTATTATTACAGTGTTATTATTATTTAGTGCTCTTAGCAGGTACCTGTCATGGGTTATCTGGTGGTCTTTCGGGGTCTCTATCACCATGTAATATCTGGGGTACAGACTTGGGGCATTACAGTAAGTTCTTAAATGATTTATCTTTATTAGTGTATACCTTTACACTTGTTTTTTTTCCTATACTATCTCTTTGCCTGTGATGACATCCATGCTAGTTTTGGATTTATATTATATAGAGGTAGGAAACTTGTTGGTTGGTCCACTTGTTCTAATACTATGCCATATGTGTTTGGTAGACTTTAAGACCAATAGTGACACCACATTTGATGAGGTCACTTGAAGGGGTAATGAAACAATTGTGTTTTATGGTCCCTAAGTTACAGGTAGCCTTACCTTTGGGATTTCGGGATTCCATTGAGACCATTGTAGTTTCTTTATCTCATGATACTTGTCATAACAATGCCCTTTGTGATGTTTTTACTAAGCTTTTCATGACTAAGACAATGAATTCATGGTTATATTTCAAGTATGTTCCGCCTTGGCATGATGATGTTTATTATTATGCTAACTCTAGCCTTCATGCCATGAAAAAGTTGTGCTAGTTTGTCCATTCTCTTGTTTTGCAAGGTATGGATTCAAGGTCAAATCCTTTCAAGAAGGGGAAGGTGATACAAGTCAAACGACTGCCTTAGCTTTTGATGACATCTTTGGAGGCCAACACCTAAAGGTTCAAGACTTGGTCACCCCGAGAGCACAAGGATATGCAAGAAAGTCTCATTTTTAGCATGACTTAAAGCAATCCCGCATGTGGAAGGTTAGTTGGATGCTTACATTGTTGTTAACCCGAGAACCACAGGCCTTGAAGTATAAACCATCCTCGATTTTGAGAGCATTGAAGAGGCGCCATTCATTCAAGTCCAACACACCTTGGACGCCCCTTTATTAAGGGTATTTTGGACATTGCACATGGAGTAATTACACACCATGGTCGCCCTTCTCATTAAGGAAAAAATGGTCTTTTTGTCTTCTTTTGTAATATACTATAAGTAGGAAATTTTAGGTCTTCTCTCATTAGTTGTTTAATGATGAAAATATGAGATATTAAAAATCTTCTCTCTTGAGAGTAGACCACCTTAGTGTAGTTCTTAGTTAGGGCTTGGACTAGCCATTGTAGCTTAGGGCTTGGAAAAGCCAATATTGTTCTTTTCTTGGAAACAGTAGATCTTGATGTGAGTTGATTCCCTTGGTGGTTACCGTAAGAGTGTGGTGTTGTTGTTACATTCATTATGGGGTTTTGAGCTTAACATATTCTTTAGTGCCTAATCTTTGTAATAATATGTCTCACTATCTATCTTTACCTTTCTTGCAATTGTGTTATTGTTTGTATCTTGTAATTGTTTATTCTTATTGAATCCGAGTCTTATGTCCATTGTGTTCATATTTTTCTTGTTGTATTGTTGCTGTTTTGGTGGTAAAATACCTTGTAAACTCATGATACTTGTGTTGTTGCTGTTGGCCTAAACTAGCACTCAAAGGGGTCCTCGAATTGCTCTTAATTTGTGGACTATTTTGTATAGTTTTTGTGCCTTCCGTGGTCTTTATGTTATCAAGTATACTATAAAAGAACATATGTATTTAACTAAAAAAGAAGAGGGGTGAGTGTGGGATGAACTATATGAGCCATAGGGTAAAGGATCAGAGAGGGCTACTTAAACCCCAAGAAGCCCATTGTTCAATTTTTCATTGAAGTTCACAACCATAATATTGTAACCCTTTATTCATTCCCATTTCCCATATTTTTTGTTCTTTCTAATGGCATACACTCCATTGGAGGAAATCGACCAAGTGATATCTTTCTTGCTCTGTTATTGAATAAATTTATGAAGAAAATCTTTGCTATTTCAACAAAGAAAGTTTGGTATTGATCCAGAGTGTAGGCATCGTGTAATATTTTTTGTTGGTGTATTTTATTATTAAAATAAAAATATTAAAGTACATGATAATTAGTAGACATAAAATGAAGAAAGTGGTATCGTTATTCGTGTAACTCACCATATTATTTTTTATGTTAGTGGGTAAATTGACAAAAATATGGTCAATTATTTTGATGTAACTCATGTAACTACAATATCATTATCTCCTACCAATTCTCAAATGACTATCTGCATTCTTGACATTTATTTATGAAAGAAATCTTACACTAATATAAAGGATGTCTCTTCCTTGTATTTCACAAGAGAAATATATTGTGGAAAAATATTATAGTATATGGTGAGGTAAGAGTAGTGAAAGAGAGTTGAGAAAAATAAAATATTCTAAATCTCCAACTATATTCAGTACAAAAGAGAGTTTTATATGTTGAAGGACAATTTTCTTATAGTGGAGCTTTGGACTCTTCAACTAATCCGGGGTTACTTGATTTGTACATCATTGATGGGTTGTTGTATCCTGGAGGGGATAAACGAAGAGATATACTTCTGAATCGATGTAGATTATCCCGCAGTGGGCTTGAATCTACTTAAAGAGAGTGAGGTATCCGTACCTTAGCCAAGAAGAAGATTATCTTATTTTCTTTATTTTTTTGTTCATTTTATTATCTCAACTATAATTATTATAATTTGTGGTATATTACACCAATATTTTTCAAGGAACAAGTTTAATCGTACGTTCCTCTCTCTGTAACGTTTGATGATTTAAAATGAAATGATTTTATCTATTGCAGAGATTTTTAATGAAGTATAAAAATTCAATTCACTTTTCAAAGATCTTTCACACTTTAATATAATAATATAAATATAAATATATATTTTAGTGTACAACCATATATATTTTATCACCAGAAGTTTCAAGTGGTTGATGGATCATCACTTTTGCATTTGTCATGCAATACCTTTTTCCTTTGTTGCTGGAGGCTAAAGGAGACATATCAATTTGAACCATATTTGTGGTACGATTATTTTTCCTTTTTCTCTTTGCAAATTCACTGATTATATTCTTATTACGTACTTAAAGCTTTTAAAATTTTTGGTACTTCTTATATTTTTTTTATTCTAACACTTGTGTATTTATTTCTAGATTTTTCAAATCCTTAAAATCAAATTTAATTGATTTAGAATTCTTAAACTAATGAAAAAGTATTAATTATCATTAATTCTGATGACTTCTAATAGGAAAAGGTTTTACCATAAATATATTTAATTAATTTTCAACTCTTAAATATTAGGAAAAAAATAGTGAAAAGACATTTTGTCTAAAGCAAGGACTTTTAATGAAGAACAAAAAGTTCAAACAACATTTCTAAGGTCCTTCACACTTTTAATATATTATAGCTTATAGATTATAGATATAGATATAGATTATAGATATAAATTATACATATAGATATATATTATAGATTAGATTACAGATTTTAGATATACATAATTCATTTGTTCCAAGGCTAGTGGCACATAATGCCTCACTTGTTACTTATTTGCCTTTGTTTAACCAAGATAAGCTCTCAGTTTTTTTTGGTATTCTTTGTAGTAATCCAATTCTTTCCATATATAGTGGTACCACGTCCTGCAATTGAGGATCATGTACAAGAAGCAACAACTAATTACTATACTATATTTATTTTAATTTTGGTGGAACTCAATTCTTTTTTATCTATCTCAATTTAAAAATATGACACCAATTTATATGTAGAAGCAATTCCATTTTCATAAGCAAATTTAGAACTAAAACTCTCTAAATTACTATAATGATCTCAAGTTAATACTATAATAAGAATTGGATTCACAATCGAGTATTCTATAAATATAAATTTAATAAATTTCCTAATATATATACATAACCTAGACAAAAACTATTGAGTTACACATGAACATGTTACCGAGCAACTAGATGCGCCCCTATCCATCTCAAGGTGACGCTAGATATGTGAAATTATGTGAGTATATGTACTTAATTTAAAGTATTACTTTGACCAACTTCCCCTACAAAGGTTATATATGTCATATCATACTCATTCTTTACAATAAAATTCATGACAACAAACTTTTTCCAATCATGAATTGGAATACTATACTCATAACATGCTAAAGGAAGGAAACATATCCCGCCCATTTAATTTTTCTTCTCCTATACATAGTGAATTTGAGATTAGAATCCTACTGGTATAAATGAAGTCTATTGTGGAAGAGCTAAAGCAAATCACAAACGTCCCTCTTTGTTGTGCAGGTCTGAGGCACGCTCGAGGGGATCTATCTCTCTTATTTAGGTGAGATTTTTTTGCCTTCTTTATATCTTAAAGTGATAAAGGTTCAACATGTAATTGCCTCTGCGGTATCTGTTGAGCTTCCAGATTTAATTATATTTCACATCTTGAGTTACTTGCCCCTTTGGTCTTTGCACAGATTCAAATGCGTTTGCAAGTTGTGTTCTACATTATTTCTGCACCCAACATTCTTGTACCTTCGTAGATAAAACTCCCTTTTCAGTCATATCTTTGGTAAGGATGCAGATATCTTATGGCATCTCGATTTTGACAATCCGGACAGATGGTGGGGTTTTACCATAATCTATCGCAGTAGTAGTGACTTACGTGTGCAGGTTAGGAACATATTTTCTTCGACCTCTCAATATCGCATAATATCCTATATCCTGCGCGACATGCTCCCTATCCCCAGTCTACAATATCCTAGTTTGTGTATTTTTTTAGAATTCGTTCCCATTAAGTCTAACCCACAAGCTGGTTTTGTCAAGTTGGTTTCTGTTCATGATGATGGAGACAACAACCTCGGTTATGAAGTTCTCTCTCTCGACAATATTGGGACATACACTTGTAGCTGGTGGGCTATTGACAAGGTGGTATCACCACTGGCTAGTGATGGATGAATGAGGAACAACATTCAACTCTTCTTTAGAAAGGGAGTAGCTTATTGCATTTTCTTTGTTGAAACAACAGAGGAGGTCGATGATATACCATTAGATGTTCTGGATATGGTTAATGAGACCTACATTGGTCGTACTACTTTCCCTAGAGAAAGTTTCTTCCCAGAGTTGGGTATGCTACATCTCTTGGATTGGAATGGACGTCTCTCCTTCGCCTAACTACTGAAAAATGAGCTTCATGTCTTGGTACTAGATGATCACGTAAAGTTGAAATGGGCTGAAACAAAGTGCATCATCAAGATGAACTTCTTGAAATCATCCACGTATCATAAAGAGGACCTAATAACATTTCATGCCTGCGATAATATGTCTATTTTGATATTTATTTGGCAGCACAACAAGGGAAATCGATTCTTTTGCTATTATGACATTTATACGGGGGATTTTTCTACTAGAGAAATGTATGCCAGCTGTTTAAACGATATAAATTATGCTGAACATGATGTTGATTTAGTCACGTTTGAGGTCACTGCATTAGCCTTCCACAGAGCAGGGTTGGAGGAATTAATGCTTTCTTAGATATTGTTCTTGTTATGTGAAAACATATTTATCTTCATGAAGACTAACTCGACTGTGGATGTTATCACTGATTGATTGTCTAATCCATGCTATAATTGGCCCATGTCTATAAGTATCAGATATTCTACTTAATTCTTATGTTTTATGCCTCTTGAGTTATCATGTTTCAATAATTTTTGTTTTGTTCATCTACTTTTGCGAATATTTTGAGTTTATGCTTCCAGTATTGAGGAGCTTTTGAAATGGAATCTATCAGTTAAGTATGGAGCTATGGAATGTGCTTGGCTCAAGTATTTAAAAAATATGCCTCTTTTTTCCAACTTCATGAGCTCTGCTTTTGAGAGGTGTATTTACGTTTAAGCATATGAATCTTATGTGATTGGAAAATTTTAGTCATTCTTATGTGACTTCAACCTCCGATGAAAAATAGTTGGGCTTCGAGTTCCTTTTTGACTTCAACCTTCAATCGACGTGACGGCCTTGCTCTTCAGCCACAACAACTTCGAATTCTTCAACCTTCAATCAACGTGACAGCCTTTCCCTCCGCCTACAACAACTTCGAATTCTTCATCGTTCCTACTCTTTTATAAGTAAGAAATTAGGGCCTTTTTAGTTTTGAAGAAAATGAGGATCTTGAGCCAACTTCTCTTATAGTATTGGTTAATAATTTCAATATTTATTGCTATAATTTGAAATGCAGTCTGAATAAAACCCTAATTTTTGGTATTTCTTCTCTTCTCTTGTCGAAGTCAATTATTATTTTTTGTTTTTTGTTGCGTTGTTTTGAAGTTTGATTTTTGTTGTTTGTGTTTATACAGACAAAACAACGATTTGGGTTATTTTTTCTGTTCTTGTTCTTGGTAAAACTGTTGATATTGTTGTTTTTCTGTTGAACAAAATCGTGCTACTGTTTTTTGTTCTCTCTAACAGATTATTCGTCTGGTGCAACATATTAACCATCTGATGCAATAGATTTATCATATGATGCAATAGAGAAACCATCAGATTAAAATTCTGATGCAATATATTAATCATCTAATGCAACAGAGAAACCATCGGATAAAAAAATTTGATGTAATAGATTTATCATATGATGCAACAGTTTAAATAACTAATGCAAAAGATTAACCCTATGTTGAAACAGATTGACCATCAAATAAAAAATCTGATACAACAGATTAACCATCTGATGCAATGGAGGAACCATTGGATTAAAGATTTGATGCAACAGATGAACCTCCTGTTGGATAAAATCCTATCAATTCTACCAATAGGACATGTACAAGACTTGATTTTTCCAACTGATCATTCATCTGTCGTGATAAATGACCCTTCTGTTGGAAGAAATCTAAAAAATATTGACCATTAATAACTATTGCAACAAATCACCCATGTGTTGCAACAGATGTGAAACCTATTGCACAAACTATTCATATTTCTTAACAGATGAGTGATATATTTTGTATTATCGCAACAGATAACTCAGCTGATGTTGCAGGTTAGTTAACTATTCTGACAGATCACTCATATATTGCAACAACAACAGATGTGAGATCTGTTGCACAGACCATTCATCTTTTTCAACAAATGAGAGATATGTTTGTATTGTCATAATAGATTACTCAGCCATTGCTACAGATTATTTAACTATTCCAACAGATCACCCATATCTTACAACAGATAATATTGCAAAAGATGTGTGATCTGATGCACAAACCATTCATTTTTTTCAAAAGATGAGTGATATATTGTGTATTATTGTAATAAATTATGCATCCATTGCAACAAGTTATTTAACTATCCCAACAGATCACCCGTATGTTGCAATAATATGTGATCTATTGCACAGACTATTCATCTGTCTTAAAAGATTAGTGATATATTTTGTATTATTGCAACAGATTACTCATCCGCTGCAACAGGTTGGTTATATGCTGCAACAGATATACTACCTGGTGCAATAGATTAGTGATCTATTAGAACTGTTATTTTACTGTTTTGCTTGTTTGATTTACTGTTATCTTTTTTTAATGATGCATTAATCAACTATAAAATAAATTTTTTTATGTTCCTATTAATTTTAGATAATATGGCTCCTAAAAGAACATAAATCGAATTAAGTCCAAGTAAAGGAACAAGTAAAGCAGCTAGGGTACATTCACCACTCTATGAGCTTGCTTTACAAGCATTGTCTCAATCAGGAGAAAAATATTATAAACACAAGGAGGAGGAATATTTTAAAAGAGATGATCCAAATGCTAATAGCCCTTCCATCGAAGAGTTGGTCAAAACCTTCAGCATTGATCATTATCCTGTGAGAATGCAATGCGATGGTGCCACAAATTTAATGAGTGATTTTGTGGTTAATTCAGTCATGGGAAAATCTTTCGACGCCTTCAGAAAAATACTTTGAGAACAAAAATTAGATACTTATTTCAGGGACAGCTGCTTTGGGAAATATCTTGATTTGCTGGAGGAAAACAATGTTCATTTCTAAATAAAAATGGTATATGAACTTCTCAATCGTAGGTTTATGTATGAAAACAAAGATAAGATGGATGAGGTGTGGATAAATTATTTTGGCATGCCTATTTGTTTTGATTGGAATGAGTTTGCCATAGTTACTAGACTAAAATGTTATCCTCCTTCTCAAGTTATACCTATTCTAACCTAAAAAAAACACCCCACACACCCAAAAAATCAAAGGCAAGTGTGTGATCGTGATGACCTGGTGTCCATTATTGGTGCAAGCTTCAAAAACAAAAATTTGATAGAAGCGTTGAAAGATAAAGGACTTTCAAATAAGCACAAGCCGTCATTGTGCTTGGTTTGGTTTGTACATAATATTCTTTGGGTAAAAGACATTAACAACAACATAAGCATTGGTTTAATAAAGCTCTTCAAGGATCTTGAGGCGTTTAACAACTATCTTTAGGGTTATGAAAGATTCAAAATGGCTGTCAAATATTTGTTGACTCCATTAGCACCAAAAACAGTCAACTTATATGGCTTTCCATGGGCTTTCATGGTAAATGTTTCTTTCTTTTATTATGATATGATTCATTTTTTTTACTCAATAATAGATTTGATTTATTGGCATTATTCATAGGCTTGGGTGCGTTTGAAGCCATTTCTTATTTGAGACAACAAGTGAACTGCCAGGAAGAAGTTTTTTGTCCAAGAATGAGATGGTTATTAGCCAAAACTGACAAAAATGCAAAACTTTTTTATCTCTTCAACCTTTGAAGGATGTAGTAAGTACAATTATAATTAAGTTTTTATTTTAATTAATGATTTTTTGAATGATCTAATCATCATTATAATATATGTAATGATTTATGTTAGATTGTGCATCCGTCACTAGTTCCAACCAATCCAGAGTTGAAGATGCCATTTTTTCTTACTTTACGGTCTGTGCAAACTTTATCGTACCCTAAGGTCATCGACAAAATAAAAATGGAATTGTTTGGAGCAACAACCATTACAAGAAAAATAATTTTAGAGGGTGGGCTAGTTGTTGTTGATGATCTTAGTGGTGATGGAGCTGTTGGTAGTGGTAGTGGTGCTACTGTTGGTGCTAATAATGCTCCTCTTACAGTATTTTAAACAAAATATTATGAGTATGATCATACTGGTTATACAGTTTTTGCCTCTCCTAGCGAATGTTCTGTATGCAAATGTCAAGACTGTAGGGCGAAACATAATGTAGTGATTAATGGTATTAATGCATTAACTACTTCTGTAAAGGAATTAACATCTAAGAGGGGTGTCATTCCATCAAAGAGGATTTTATATCCATCCACTCCATTAGAGATTAAGGCTAAGAGGAGAAGGAAAGTGATTTTCAAGGCATTATCAAGCATCCAAAAAGGTGAAATTGCAACTCCTCTATCGTGTGTTGGACTGAGCAATATACAATGTCCAAAAGAGAGCAGCAGGAGATGAAAAAGGTGAATATATATATTTTCCAACTAAAAAACAGACATATGTATTTCAACAGATGACACATCTGCTGAAAAATATCAAACAGATATATACATCTGTTGCAACAGTTGACTAACTTATTACACTAGATAAAGTATTTGTTGCGACATATGTCTCGTCTATTTTAGCAAATCAATCAGCTCTTCTTATAACTTTTATTTGTACCAATAGATGACCTATCTGCAATAATAAATAAGTCATATATTGTAGCAGATGGTTTATCTATTGGAAATTATCATACAAGTCTTCCTCATGTAGAAATTTGTCCCAACAGTTGATTCATTGTTGTAACAGAATTATAATCTGTTTGGGATAATTTAAAATGGGAGGAAGACCTGTTTGATTTTCTAGAACAGATAAGTTATTCTTTTCTATTTTATTGTATCTCTATGATTAGCATTGGCCAATTTTGGCTTTCCAGGTGGATGTAGAAGCTACTGATGAACAACACTGACAATATGCTACGCTTTTTATGGAAATACGGAGAACAGAAAGTGCAGAAATCAAGCGTAAGCAAAAATAAAGATCCACGACGAGCAAAGCAGAATTTCATAGCACTAGATGAAGAACAACTTGTCCATATTGAGTAGATCTTTATAGATTGAGTCTGTCAAAGTAATAACCTCACCCCTCCTTAAGAATCCTTAGAATCAATACTTAAATTGTTGATGTATTTGTTGAGATCTGTACCCATAATAATTTTTTACATTTTGTTTATTCGTTGATTTATTTCAGCCAATTTCTGAAGGCTTCGATTTATTTTATCTTGTCTATGAATTTTATTTTTTCCTTAGATTTGAACTTATTAATTAAAATAGAATACTAGATTCAAATATTGTAACAGATAATGTATCTGTTGCAACAGACGACATATCTATGTCTGACATATCTATTGGAAAATATCAAACAAATTTAGACATATGTTACAACAAGAAGGTAATCTATTGGAATTTGTCAAATGAGTCTTTCCACTGTTGCAAAAGATAGACTTAGATAGAAACATCGACATAAAGCAACAGATGACCAACCTATTGCAACAGATAAACTATATGTCAGAACAGGTAGAATATCTGTTACAACAGATGGAGAATCTGTTGTATTATAAAAATTCAACTTTCATTGGACATAGAAAATTGCCACTACATGTAAAAAAGTGAAAGTGAATTAAAATAAAAAAACGGAATCCATCGACAGTGTTCAGTTCAAACACCAAAAATAAAATAGGCATCAAGTAGACAGTGTTCATTTTAAACACGTGAAATAAAATAGACATCAAATGTGTCAGTTTGACACTTTTTGCTGACTTGGCGTCTGATTTGGCCCCCAACGGTCATTTTTCCCCCATTGTCTTATATATTCATCTTCTTTCTAAAATTTAACCCTAAATTCTCAAATCTTCTTTTTCATCGTCGTCTTTTTTTTTATCTATCCAAATTCTTCAAATTATTTGCATTTGGTCTTTCTTTTCATCCTTTTTTTTCCAACAGAGCTTGACAATGTCGAGCGCATATTCCACTGTTTTTTGTGATAAAAATTTTTGATATTGTAAGTGCGGTCATGAAGCTCTATTAAAGACTTCTTGGACTCAACAAAATTTAGGTCATAGTTTTTTTACTTGTAAGATTTTTAAGGTAATATTTTTTTAATTTAATTAGTTGATGTAAGATCCCGCAAAATCCTAAGCTTAATTCAATCCTTTAGGCTTGTCAAGGGGTCCCAGGCTTAGAATATTTTAGCTAAGTACTCATACTTAGTGTCATTTTAGCCTACGAAGGTTGAAAATCTTATTTTATGACTTTTACATCCATTAAATATTTATGTTTAGGTTGATTCATGATCAGGAATGTTCGTAAAAGTTTTCGGACAAGTTTCGGATTTTTTGGACTTCGTTTGAAGCTCCTTTAGAATTTTAAAATAGTGAATCAACGTGATCTTGGCACGTCACATCAACTATCGCGTTGATTAATATTTTTTCCATCTACCAGCGTCCAATTCTAATGAATCGATGTGAACATGGCATGACGCGTTGGCTACCACATCAATGCCATCGACGCGTCATGTCAACCTGCGCGTCGGTAGCCCAGTTTTCATTCATTAAAAGACCACATTCTTAGGGATATTTAGGTATTTTTCCCTCAACCCTCAGCCCCTAAAAAATGAAATTAAACTCGTTTTAGAGCAAATATAGTCATTCTTTCTCAAATTTGCTCAAGAACAAAATCCTAGAAGATCCAATTTCAAATAAACAACTCAAGATTCAACCATAAACTTTAAAAAATTCTTCAACAAAGGTATGTAAAGTGTTCATCCAAGGGTCTCTTCCAACCTTGGAGTCCAAGAATTAGTTTTTAAACTTCAAGTATATGGATTTCATGAATACCAAGATGGGTTTGATAATATTCATATTTATAATGATTATTTGAGTTTTCAAATCCGTGCGTTATGCTAAGTTTCATGTGGAGCTTATTGATTTATATGTCTTATCATGTGAGATCATGTTAAAGCCTTCAAATTGCATATTTGATGATTGAATTATGTGCTCATATGTTGATTAGTGTTATGGGCATGTTCTATGCCTTCCAAGTGTTTGATAAATTGTTCATGTGAACTAATAAGAGAATGAATTCATGTCAAGTTAGCCTATGTGCAAGGTATATCATGCAAGTGTTTATTAAAATGCCCTAATGAATGAATAATGATCAAGTTCATAGTTTACATGTTTCATGTTTATGCCATATCTCTTAATTTATGCTATCGAGTCCTGGTGGTACTTGTACCCTACAATTTAGCTTCTTGTCTAGAGCCATGGTCAGTCATAGAACAGTATCAGTCATGTCATGATCAGTAGTACTCTTAGTCAGTTACAAAACTCAGGAATTCAGTAGAGTCAGTAATAGTTCAGTCTAACTCAGTATTCAGTTTAGACCTTAGTAAAGTCTATCAGTTAACATAATTTAATAGTATTTTATTAGCTCAGCTAAATAGTAATATCAGTAACAGTTAGTCCATCCTTGTACAGACTAGAAATTAGTTCAGTATCTATTCAACTGAGAGTAGGATTCAGCACCGAGTTAACCCATGGATAGGGGCATTCTTTTCAGCAGAGGGTTTTACACTTAGTAGCAATCCCTGCATTACAGAACTACATAGCCAGCGTAGGTTGAGGTATCTTCCTACTAGATATTATGAGGGTTAATACTTCTCATCCGAGTTACCTACCAGCGAGGGTTGACGAAATACCTTTCTGTCAGAGAGGGTTAACTCATAGCTTGTCCTTACCCATGGCACGGTATTGACACCCTTCCAACTGGGGTTACAGGTTGGACCCCAATCAGTTTAGAGTGGGGCATATAGGTTAGATGATTACCTCCCACAGTCTCAGTTTAAGTCTCAGTCTTATAATAGAACTCAGTCCAGTTCTACAGATTCAGGACTATCAGACAGTCACTCAGCTCAATACAGAACTCAGTATAGTACCCAAGAATTTAGGACTATCAGATACAGTCACCCAATTATCAGTTATATAGTATCATTTACCCAGTTAATAAGTATTTGGACTCAGTGTTCAGTGCTATCATGATTTCAGTTACGGTATACGCATTCATTCATTTACTTTTATTCAGTTATACTCATGTTATTCAGTTATTATTGTTCATGCATATGAACCCATGTATTTCAGCCTATCTCACTAAGCATACCAGTATATTCAAAGTATTGATGCATGGTTTTTGCGCTATGATGTCTTATAACATAGGTTCTAACACACGAGCTTTAGAGCACCCTCAGTAGATTAGACTTTCAGAATTCAACATAGTGGTGAGTCCTGATAGTTCGAGGACATAATTACTATTACAGTATTTTAGTTTATGTTAGTAGATGGAATTGGTTGGGGACTTGTCCCATCAACTCTATAGTTCAGACAGTTAGAGGGTTCCCAGACTAGAGTATTTTAGACAATTATTTAGATTTTAGTTTTTTCTTTTAGTATTATCAGTATTATTTATAGATTGAGCCTTATGGCAAGTTTTTGCCATTTTTCGCATATATTATTTAGTATTATTGTTCAGTTATTGCAGAAGGTACTAGTCATGAGTTAGATTATGGTCCCTCGGGATTTAGAGCACCGTGTAGCATTTGGGGTACAGACTCAGGGCGTTAAAAACTTGGTATCAAAGCCTAAGGTTCAATAGAGTCTTAGGAAGTCCAGAAGCCGCATCTAGTAGAGTCTTGTGCATGGGTGTGTTGTGCGTGAAACTTATGGATAGGAGGCTATGTGATGTCTTAGAAATAGTAGCCATTCTTTTAGTATTTATGTCGTGTGAGTGAGCATGAGCTCCAGTTACACTCTATTTCTAATCCTAGTTCTCTTCCATTTACAGAATATGCCTCCAAAGAGGACTCAGGGAAGAGGAATGAGAGATCAATCATCCCTTCATCCCATTTATCCAAATCCTTTGGGTGAGCATATCTCCTACACAGAGTTCAGAGAAGCCTTTCACATGGTAAATACTATTGTTTCTTAGATTCGGGACTTCTCCCGAATGAACCCTCCATCTTTCACAAGGTCTAAGTCAGATGAGGACCCTCAGGAATTTCTTGACCAAGTGCAGAAAGTTATTGATATTATGGGGGTAATGTTGTTGAGAGAACTGAGTTGGACGCATATCAGCTACAGGATATGGCTCACTTATGGCTCAAATAGTGAAAGGCAGAAAGAGCCGCAAATGCAGGCCCATAAAATGGAAAGATTTTACAGTTGCTTTTCTGGAAAGGTTCTTCCTGCTAAAGTTGAGGGAAGAGAAAGTTTTGGAGTTTATTAACCTGAAGCAGGGCAACATGACAATACAAGAGTATTCTTTTAAGTTTACTCAGTTAGCTAGATATGCCCCGCATGTTGTAGCAGATAGTAGAGCAAAGATGAGTAAATTTGTGTCAGGAATGTCTAGCGGCATGGTCAAAGAGTGTAGGACCATAATTCTTATTAAGGAGATGGATATAGCCAGGCTTATGGTACATGCTCAACAGATAGAGAAGGCCAAGAATAAAGAGAAAGTGAGGGAGAATAAGAGAGCGAGAACAGGTAGTTTCAATTTCGCTCAACCTAAGTCAGAGGGTGGGAATCGATCTTAGTTCCGCCCAAAATCATCAGTTTCAGCTCCTTCCTTAGCCAGTGCTCTAGTGCCAAAATTCAGAGATGGCAACTGAGATAGGGCATCAGTCCCTAGACCTCAGGACAGTGTTAGCAATGCCCAAACTAACCCTCTTTGCCAGAAATATAGTAGAAACCACCAGGGTATCTGCAGAGCTGGAAGTGATGTATATTTCATATGTGGCAAGTCAGGCCACAGGGTCAGACAGTGTTCTCAGGTTGGTTCACAGAGTCATCAAAACCGCCCCCCAGCTCAGTCCGATCACCCAAATCAGCAAGGTGCCTCATCCAATGCCACATGTGGGCAACGCCCAAATAGGCTCTATGCTCTTCAGTCTCGACAAGATTAGGAAAGTTCTCCTATATGGTCACTGGTACGTTAAAATTTTTCCATTTGCATGTTTATGCTTTGCTAGATCTAGGAACTTCTTTGTCCTTTGTTACTCCATATATAGCAGTTGATTTCAGAGTTAGTCCCAAAATTCTAGTAGAACCCTTCTTAGTTTCTACCCCAGTGGGTAAGTCTATCATATCCCGATGGGTATAAAGGAACTATCTGATTATGACATCTCAGAAAGTCACTTCAGTAGATTTAGTCAAATTAGAGATGACTGATTTTGATGTCATTCTCAGCATGGATTGTCTTCATTCCTGCTATGCCTCAGTCGACTGTAGAAATAGAATTGTCCAGTTTTAGTTTCCGAATAAACCCGTCTTAGAGTAGAGGGGTAGTACTTCAGTACTTAAGGGCCAACTTATTTCTTACCTTCGGGCTAAAAAGTGATATCTAAGGGATGTGTCTACCATATTTTTCGAGTCTAGGACTCTAGTTCCGAGACCCCTACTCTTGAATCAGTATCAGTAACATGTGAATTCCTAAATATTTTTCCCGATGATCTTCTCGGAGTTCCTCCCCAAAGGGAAATTGATTTCAGAATTGATTTTTTCCTAGATACTCAGCCCATCTCTATTCTTCCATATAGAATGGAACCAGCAGAACTCGAAGAATTGAAAGAACAGTTAAAGGATCTCCTAGATAAGGGATTTATCAGACCCAGTGTGTCCCTGTGGGGCACACCAGTTCTATTCGTGCGAAAGAAATATGGTTCTCTCAGAATGTGTATAAATTACCATCAGTTAAATAAAGTCATAGTCAAGAATAATTATCCACTTCCCAGAATCGATGACTTAATTGACCAACTTCAGGGTGCTAGTTATTTCTCTAAGATAGACCTCAAATCAGGCTATCATCATCTCGGAGTCAAGGAATGTGACATCCCAAAAATAACTTTCAGAACTCGGTATGGTCACTTCAAATTCTTAGTCATGTCCTTTGGTCTTACCAATGCCCCAGTAGCTTTCATGGACTTGATAAACTGTGTGTTCAAGCAGTAGTTGGACATGTTTGTCATAGTCTTCAGAGATGATATCCTTGTTTACTCCCGTAGTGAGCATGATCATGCAGACCATCTCAGAATAGTACTATAGACCCTTAGAAATCATTAGCTATTCGCCAAATTCAGTAAGTGTGAATTTTGGCTAAGGTCAATAACATTTCTTGGCCACATCATTTTTGATGATAGCATTAGAGTGGATCCCCAAAAGACCAAAGCAGTGAGAAACTGGACTAGACCCATTTCTCCATCAAATATCAGGATTTTCTTAGGCTTGGCTGGCTATTACTGATGGTTTGTTGAGGGATTTTTGTCTATTGCATCCCCCATTTCCAGATTGACTCAGAAGAAAGTTAAATTTTAATGGTCAGATTCTTGTGAGAAGAGTTTTCAGGAGTTGAAGACTCGACTCACTACAACTTCCATTTTGACCCTACCAGATAATTCGGAAGGATTTATTGTGTATTATGATGCTTCCAAAGTCAGATTGGGTTGTGTACTCATACAGAGAGGTAAGGTTATAACCTATGCCTCTAGACATCTTAATCTTTATGAGAAGAACTACCCTACTCATGATCTTGAATTAGCAGTTGTAATCTTTGCCTTACAGATTTGGAGGAACTATTTGTATGGTGTGCATATTGATTTGTTCACTGATCATAAGAACCTACAGTATATGTTCTCTCAGAAAGACCTAAACCTTCGCCAGAGAAGGCAGTTGGAGTTATTGAAAGATTATGACATGAGTGTTTTATATCATCTGGGCAAAGCCAATGTAGTGGCTGACGCTCTCAGTAGAATGTATATGGGTAGTGTTGCCCAAGTTGAGAACAGTAAGAAATTAGCACAGGAAGTTCATGATCTATCCCGACTAGGTGTTTGCTTAGTTGATTCAGCAGAAGGTAGTGTGTGGGTGCAGAGTAGCTCAGAATTATCCCTAGTTTCCGAAGTGAAGAAAAAGCAGGATAGGGATCCCAGTCTAGTCCAGTTGAAGAAATCAGTCAAAAATCAGAAAGTAGAGGTTTCCTCCCAAGGGGGAGATGGTGTATTGCGTTGTCAGGGTCATCTGTGTGTACCAGATGTAGATGACTTGAGGAAGCAATTTCTCATAGAGGCACATGGTGTGTGTTAATCTACTCATCTAGGGGCCACAAAGATGTACCATAATTTGTGGGAGATCTATTGGTGGAGTGGGATGAAAAGAGATATTGCAGAGTTTGTGGATAAGTGCCCAACATGTCAGCAGGTTAAGATTAAGCATCAAAAGACTAGTGGGTCCATGCAGGAGTTCAGTATTCCCACCTAGAAATGGGAAGAAGTGAACATGGACTTTGTGACGGGACTTTCTCGTACTCGTCGTTAGCATGATTTAGTTTGGGTCATTGTAGATAGAATGACCTAATCATCTTATTTCCTTCCAGTCCATACCTTATATTCAGCTGAGAATTATGCCAAACTCTATATCAAGGAGTTCGTCAGATTGCATGGTGTTCCTTTGTGTATTATCTCAGATAGAGGTACCCAGTTCACCTCTCATTTCTGGAAAGCATTCCAAAAGGGTCTTGGTACCCGAGTTCACCTCAGTATAGCCTTTTATCCTCAGATAGATGGTCAAGCAGAAAGGACTATTTAGACCCTAGAAGATATGTTGTGACCGTGTACGATAGACTTCAAATGTAGTTAGGATGACCATTTGCCTTTGATTGAATTCGCATACAACAACAGCTATCATTCTAGCATTCAGATGGCTCCGTTTGAGGTGCTTTATGGAAGGAGATGTAGATCTCCCATTGGTTGGTTTAAAGTGGGTGAGGCCGCAGTGGTAGGGCCTAACTTGGTGTTTGATACCTTAGAGAAGGTCCAGTTGATCAGGGGAAGGCTTAAGGCAGCTCAGAGCCAACAAAAATTATACACAAACGTGCGTAGAAAAGATCTCTCTAGATTAGAGATTTTGTGTATCTAAAAATCTCTCCTATGAAAGGGGTGACGATACTTGGAAATAAAGGGAAACTCAGTCCCCGCTATGTCGTTCCTTACCGAACTCTCAGCCGTTTTGGAAAGGTAGTCAACGAGCTTAAGTTACCTTCAGATTTATCTTCAGTTCATCCAGTGTTCCATGTCTCCTTGATAAAGAAATGCATAGGTGACCTAGCAGTCGTAGTACCTATTGAGGGCATAGATATTCAAAACATCCTCTCTTAT
This sequence comes from Capsicum pubescens, assembly GCA_030864215.1. NCBI lineage: Eukaryota > Viridiplantae > Streptophyta > Magnoliopsida > Solanales > Solanaceae > Capsicum > Capsicum pubescens. Next base: position 268,325,068 of record CM061544.1, on the reverse strand, counting down.
AAAGAGATCCCAGTCGAAATCCTTGACTATTAGATTCACAGACTGAGGAACAAAGAAGTTCCTCTAGTCAAAGTTCTTTGGTGAAATTAGTCCATTGAGGGAGCTACTTGGAAAAAAAAAGAATACATACGCACTAAGTATCCTTATCTATTCTCCGTTAATCCAGACTCGGCTCAAGGTAATTATTTTTCTTAAGCTTATTCAGTTTCATGTTCAGATTTTAGTTACAAACTTGGTATTAGTTACCATTGCATGTTTAGTAATACATTCATGATCCAGTTCAGTCATGTATCTATGCATCAGATGTGCATGTTCAGTATATAGATTCAGTTTATCAGTAATCCCAATCATGCATTCATGAATCATTTTCATCTATGTACTCATGCATCAGATATGCATGTTCAGAATGATAATTCTTTAAATCAGTAATCTCAGTCATGAAACTATGTCTCAGTTGTGCATGCCCAGTGTCTAAGTTCAGTGTCTCAGTATTCTCAATCTCAGTAATCTTATTCGAGGATGAATGTTCCTAAGGGGGAGAGAATGTAAGACCCCGCAAAATTCTAAGCTTAATTCAGTCCTTTAGGCTTGTCAAAGGGTCCCAGACTTAGAATATTTTAGTTAAGTACTCAGACTTAGATTCATTTTAGCCTACGAAGGTTGTCACTCTTATTTTTTTGACCTTTACATCCATTAAATGTTGATGTTTAGGTTGATTTATGATCAGGAATGTCCGTAGGTGTTTTCGAACAAGTTTTGGATTTTTCAGACTTCATTTGAAGCTACTTTGGAATCTTAAAATAGTGGATCAACGCGATCTTGGTGTGTTGTGTTGACTATAGCATTGATTAATATTTTACCTAGCTACCAACGTCCAATTCCAATAAATCAACGTGAACATTGCACGACGCGTTGGCTACCGTGTCGATGCCATCGACGTGCCGCATTGACCTGCGCGTCGGTAGCCCAGTTCCAGTCATTAAAAGACCGTGTTCTTGGGGGTATTTAGGTCTTTTTCTCTCGACCCGCAACCCTCAAAACACGAAATTAAACTCCCTTTAGAGAAAATATAGTAATTTTTTCTCAAATTTGCTCAAGAACAAAACCCTAGAAGATCCAATTTCAAATCAAGAACTTAAGATTCAACTATAAGCTTTCAGAAATTCTTCAACAAAGGTATGTGAAATGTTCATCCAAGGGTCTATTCCACCCTGGAGTCCAAGAATTAGTTTTTAAACTTCAAGTCTATGGATTTCATGAATACCAAGATGGGTTTGATAATATTCATGTTTATAATGATTATTTGAGTTTTCAAATCTGTTTGTTATGCTAAGTTTCATGTCGAGTTTATTAATTTATATGTCTTATCATGTGAGATCATGTTAAAGCCTTCAAATTATGGATTTGATGATTGAATTGTGTGCTCAGATGTTGATTAGTGTTATGCGCATGTTCTATGCCTTCCAAGTGTTTGATAAATTATTCATGTGAACTAATAAGAGCCAGAATTCATGTCAGTTAGCCTATGTGCAAGATATATCATGCAAGTATTTATTAAAATGCCTCAATGAATGGATGGTGATCAAGTTCATAGTTTACATATTTCATGTTTATGCCATGTCTCTTAATTTATTCTATCGAGTCCTGGGGGTAATTGTACCCAACAATTTAGCTGCTTGTCTAGAGACATGGTCAGTCATAGAATAGTACCAGTTATGTCACGATCAGTAGTACTCTCAGTCAGTTACAGAACTCAAGAAAACTCAGTAGAGTTAGTAATAGTTCAGTCTAACTCAGTATTCAGTTCAGACCTCAAGAAACTCTAACAGTTAACAGAATTCAATAGTATTCCATCAATCAATGAAATTCAGTGAACTCAGTTTCAGCTCAGCAAAATAGTAATCTCAGTAACAGTCAGTCCATCCTAGTACAGAATAGAAATCAGTTCAGTGTCTATTCAGTTAGGAGTAGGATTCAGCACCGAGTTAACCTAGGGATAGGGGCATTCCTGTCAGCAGAGGGTTTGACCCTTAGTAGCAATCCCTGCATTACAGAACTACGTAGCCTGCATAGGTTGATGTATTTTCCTACCAGACATTATGAGGGTTGATAGTTCTCATTCGAGTTATCCTACCAGCGAGGGTTGACGAAAGAGCTTCCTATCCGAAAGGGTTAACTCACAACTTGTCCTTACCCATGGCATGGTATAACACCTTTTCAACTGAGGTTATAGGTTGTAACCCAATTAGTTTAGAGAGGGGCATGTCCATTAGATAATTACCTTCCACAGTCTCAGTTTCAGTCTCAATCTCAGAATAGAAGTCAGTCCAGTTCTACAGATTCAGGACTATCAGACATAGTCACTCAGCTCAGTACAGAACTCAGTATAGTTTATCAGAATTTAGGACTGTCAGATACAGTCACCCAGTTATCAGTTATACAGTATTAGTTACCCAGTTAATAAGTTGATCAGTATTCAGACTCATTGTTCAGTGTTATCACGATTTCATTTACGGTATACGTATTCATGCATGTACTCTTATTTAGTCATACTCATGTTATTCAGTTATTATTGTTCATGCATATGAACCTATGCATTTCAGCCTACCTCACTGAGCCTACTAGTATATTCAAAGTACTAACACATGTTTTTTGCGCTATGACGTTTTATATTATAGGTTCCAATGCACGAGCTCCAGAGCTTCCTCAGTAGACCAAACTTTCAGAATTCAGTGTAGTGGTGAGTCCTCATAGTTCGATAACATGATTACTATTTATAGTAGTTTAGTTTATGTTAGTAGATGAAGTTAGTTGGGGACTTTTCTCATCAAATCCAAGTTCAGACAGTTAGAGGCTTCCCAGACTAGAGTATTTCAAATAGTTATTCAGATTTCAATTTTTTATTTCAGTATTATCAGTATTATTTATAGATTGAACCTTATCGCAAGTTTTCATAATTTTTGCATATATTATTCAGTATTATTGTTCAGTTATTGCAGAAGGTACTAGTCATGGGTTAGCTTATGGTCCCTCGGGATTATGAGCACTGTGTAGCGTTTGGGGTACAGACTCGGGGCGTTACAATTGATTAATTATTGACTTGTAATTTTTTTGTAATTATGTTCTTATTTTTATAAAAAATGGGTGGATGCAATTACTTTGATTAGTATGAAAAACGACACCCTTCATAAGAAAATCGTGTAATCTGGTGTTTGTTGAAGAAAGTCAAGGCTTCTGAAGAGAAACAAAATTGAGAAAGAAGATACTATATTGTTTTCGTTATTGCAATTGGTTTGGTGTTGTTAGGAACATGGATAATCAAGTCTAATTGCTGAAAATATAATGGTGGTGTATTTGCTATTGGTTTGGTGTTTTCGAGCACATAGATATTCAAGCATAATTATTGAAAAATATCAAACAGATTTAGGCATATGTTGTAAAATTTAGTTCATCTGTTGGAAATTATCAAACAGGTCTTCCCACTGTTGCAACAGATTAGACTTAGATTAGCAAAAATAACATCGGCATAATGCAATAGATAAACTATCTGCCAGAATAGATAAAATATATTTTACAACAGATTGACAATCTATTGCATTATAAAAAATTTAACTTTCATCAGAAAAAAATTATTGCCATTACATGTACATGTAATTTAAAGTAAAGTGAAGTGTGACTTGAAATAAAAAATTATTATTTCACAGTCTCTTTTATATACATAAACACCAAGCGTCCAGTTAGTACCCCATAAGTCCAGATCTTTTGCAGGTTTGACACAGTGTTGTCGCATAAAAAGGTCATTGGCTTGGCCATTTCTGTGTCGATCAGCAAACATTCGATGCGTGCAAGAGTGTGTGATCCGCACGCAAAACTGGTATCATTTTTGGAAGGTTCATGCCTTTGTTTTGACCTTCAAAATCCCATGATTTCTTCATCAATACTTATGCTGGCAAATGATTCATCAGTTTAATCTCCCTCAACAAGATGGGGAACAGCTTCATCAGTGGCTGCACGTGGAAAAAAAGATCGACCTTATTGATGGCAGGTTAGTTACAGTCATAAACTTTGATCTTTCCCTCCTCGAGTAGTATCTCAACAAACTGATAATGTATGTCGCCCACACTCATGACTTCAAGAATCCTCTTTGCCTCGGTCCAGCTCTTGCTGTGTGGATTTGGCCTCTCTTCTCTAATATATTTTATCATTTCTTCTTCATCCCAGTCCAATATAGAAACTAACAAATGAAATCCCGTGTCATAGGCTGACGCATCATTATTGAGTTGATCTTACTTATCCTTGAACTTCTTGCAGAAGTTGAGATCCATTATCCTATCGGCAGCGTTATAAGCTTCCGGGTATGCTAGTTGCCTTTTCCTCATGAGGCAGAGAATTTCGTCAACATGTTATGATATAAGCAGTTAATTTTTAAATAGGTTAGTAATTGTAAAGATACAACGAATGGTCCATATATTTCATAGGGTTCTATGAATCAATAATCCAACGCAACTTATACAATAGATGGACAATAAGTTGCAACAGAACCACTACTGGTTGCACCAGAATACCCAACTGTTGCAACAAATTTCACATCTGGTGCGTAGCTTCTTATTCATGGAGTAGATTAGAAGGATAGGTTAGGAAAAGTAAACTTACCTTGTCCCCGTACCACATAACCATATCTGTCTTATCTAGAAGTCTTGGGAGAAAAGGAGGCGTGGGGTAATCTGGTGCGCTATGCTTGGCATTCTTGGCCCGTCGCAGATCCCTCTTCTCTTTGGCACCAAGTTTCATGTGTATATGTCCACCTTCTTGAATGGCCCCTAAACTTCAACAGCTTTTGGAGAGGGAGGAGTTGCAATTTTTTTAATTTTTGACTGGAGAGTACATCACTAATTGCTTTTTTTCTCCTTCTATCCACTTCTATAGGAGTGTATGGATCCCTCACCTTCTTGATTGGTATGACATCCCTCATGGTTGGTATAACACCCCTTTTGGATTTAAATTCCTCGACATCTTTAGAGATAGCCTCTACTTTTTCAAAGAGTTTATCCTGGCTATCCTTGTACTCTTCACATTTGCAACGAGAATAAGAGGGTGAAGAAGGGTGAGAGAGACCTATGTAAGGGTGAGAGAGACCTACGAAAGGGGTGTTTTCAAACATATTTATTTTTTCTTGAGCATCAACATGCTTATCATCACGAGTGGTAGTAGCATCAGTATATCTGCCACCAACTCCACTAGAAGAAACACTCAGATCTGCCTCACTAGGTTGGTCATGAAGAGCCTCAACATTAGGCTGGCCTTGCCTAACTGCTCTTCTTATGGTTGTTGCTCCACCAATTCCTTCCTTATCAACTCCTCCATTAGGTCTGCTATAGTATCAAAATGACCTAGAGTAATAAAAGAAGCCATCACCAACTCCTGATTAATAGGCACGGTCCATGGATGCACAACCTATAAGAAAAAAGACAGATACATTTAAATCATATAATATAATAATTTTCAGAGTTGTGTTACATGTTAACACAGTCAACTTATGCAACAGATTAACAATATGTTGCATCAGATTACCTATCTGTTGCATAGTCTGCAGTAGATGGTTAAAATCCATTTGAGTCGGGTTCAGAGAACCAGAGCAACACATGGATAATCTAATGCAAAAATCAATCATCTGTCGCAACAGATTACCAATCTGTTGCACCAGTTGCACAAGACGGGTGATCTGTTGGGTTACATATTATACAACAGATGATCTGTCACAATAGATTATCCATCTGATGCATCGATTGGCATAGGACGGGTAATCTGTCATAATAGATGTCTTATCTGGTGCATCATATATAACATCTGTTACACTAGATATAACATCTGTTCAATATCTTTCATTGAGTAAAATTATTTTACTTGAAGAAGACGTACTGCATCATTCGGAGAGTTAAAGAGATCAGTCTCCTTAATTTTTTTGTTGTTCTTTGCATCCAACTACCTAAATATCCTCGTATGAGAAAAATTATCCGGGTAATCCATTATCTGCTTTCAGAGGGGAGGAATGGCTTCAAATGCCTAAGCCTAAAAAATGTAAACAAGAAGCTAGAAAAAAAAGTCATACTCTAATAACTATATTCAATATAAATTAATGGATGAGTAAAAATAGTGATTAATTTTACCATGAAAGCCCAGGGAAATCTATATAATGTGGTCGTTCCTGAGGATAGCTTTGTCAGTAAATATTGGACAGTCAAGTAGAAGTTGTCGTATCCCTAGGGATAATTGTTTAATTTATCAAAATCCTTAGCACGCGCCAACAAATCATCTTTTATGACCTTTTTGACGTATCTTACTAATATAACCAAATTGGCAAACCAAACTAAGCACAATTGCTCCCTGTACTGCTTTAGTAAGGTTTTATCCCTGAGATCTGTCAAGAAATTTGATGCTTTTTAGCTACATCGAGCAATGTCCAACAACCCATCTATTTTTTCCTTGCCTTTGTTGGTTTCCCTGCTTGCCTTGGATCTTTTGCGGGGTGTTCCCTTAGCGATAGGTGGTTCTTCTGTACGATCGCATCTCAAGCCCGTCACTATGGAAAACTCTCACAAGCCAAAATAAACAAGCATGCCACAGTAGGCTATCCAGATTTCATCCATCTTTTTTTTGCCCCCCTCCTCTGAATCTTTATCATCTCCCACGTACTTGATCCTGCACTTGAGAAGACCATATACCATCCTCATTTGGAAATGGGCAGAGGGCACCTCGGGTAGCTCAAGAAAACATCCAAAGCAGCTCCTCTTAAAAAGTCCATCTATGTTTTCCTTCTCCATAATTTTCCTAAAATAATTATAATTTTTTCCCAAATGACATTTAAGTACAAGTTCAACAGTTAATTCTGTTGCAGGGTCATCTATCGGCATCGCAACTTGAAACCTATCAATACTAATAGTTTTGACAGTATCATGTTGGGATGCCGATATTAATTCACGCCCCATTGGTGATCCATTATCATCATGTTGATGATCATCCTCTTTCTTACTCTCTAATTCCTTCTCTTTCTCACTTTCATTTTCTTTATCATCATCTACAGACCCTTGTCCACCTCCCTCAACATTTTTTTCATATCTCTCCTCAGCTTCACTTTTACCTGACTGAGATTGCTTAGGAAGCTAATCCAAATCCCTCTGTACTGTAGCCTTTGTTGTTAGGTGGTCAAAAGTTGATCCACTTTCACTTTCGTTTCTTTTAGGAGACATGTTATACCTATAAACAATAGAAAAACAAAAATTACATTACAATTGATGTATGCATAAAACTTAAAAAGATACATTACAAACACCACCAATACCAACACACGAACAGTCACCACCACAAACACCACCAACCAATGCCACAAACACCACGAATACTGACTCCATCAACAGCCACCACAAATACCACCAACTAATGCCACCACAAACACCACAAACTAATGCCACCAACCACCACCACCAGTGCCATCACACCGACCACCAACACCACCACCATGACCACCAACACCACCACCATGACCACCAACACCACAAATACCATCCAATAATACCACGACAGTCAATGGAACACTGCAACAGAAACAAGGGTTTTCTCGAGTTCTTCCTACGATTTTACCATCAAAACTCAAAATTGTAAACCCATTCTCAAAGATAAAATAACTAAAAGTTTTCTTTCTTTTTCATCATTAACTTAAAAGTCCTTATTTTTTAGAAAAAAATAACAAATATAGAACTCTTCTCAGAATCTGTTACCTACGAAGACTGAGAAAATGACTGATACAAGCTTAAATGTAGTCAAAAATAACACCTATATGGTCAGAAATAAGAAGAAAATCGATATGTTGTGAAGGGTTGAATAATTTATTAAGTAGTTATTATCTGTACTGTATTGTTAGGAAAGAGAAAAGAGTGAGAACTCGATATTTGAAATGATGAAATATTTTTCTCGTAAATGGATGATTTATATGCGTTGATTTATATTTTGGAAAAGAATGACAAGTTTTGAAAATATTAATTAATCCGAATTGATCTTAATTATTTTTTAAAATTATAAAAGATATGCATAATTTTTAACCCTCTCATCATTCAATTGCCAAAAGACTCAATTGAAATTGTAGTTGACCCTATGAACTTACCTCTGGTCCTAGATTAATCAATTTACGCATTAGTTGAACATATTAACTCATTTGAAATTGTATAAAAACAAATGTTCAACTTGTTGCATCAGATTACCCATCTGTTGTAAAATATCAAACAGATTAAGTTATATGTTGCTACAGATTACCCATCTATTGTAAATTATCAAAAATATTAAGTTATCTATTGTGAAAAATTATCCATTTGTTGTAAATCATTAAATGGATTAAGTCATTTATCGCAACAGATTACCCATCAGTTGTAAATTATCAAATAGGCACTTCTATCTATTGTAGTTAACCCTATGAGAACTCACCCCTAGTCTTAGATTAATTAATTAAGGTATTAGTTGAACATATGAGGTAATAAAAATTGGTTTAGCTCAGAGTGATCTATCGACAACTCTGGTCGAGAGGAACACAATACCGTCTCATCATGCAATTGCCAAAAGAATCAATTGAAGTTGTAGTTGACCCTATGATAACTCACCCCTGGTCCTAGATTAATCAATTTAGGTATTACTCTAACATATGAACTCAATTGAAATTGTATAAAAACAAGTGTTCAACCTATCGCAATAGATTAACCATCTGTTGTAATTTATGAAACAGATTAAGTCATTTGTTGCAACAGATTAACCATTTATTGTAAATTATCAAAATTAAGTCATTTGTTGCAATAGATTACCTATTTGTTGTAAAATATCATACAGATTAAGTTATCGGTTATGAAAGATTACCCATCTATTGTAAATTATCAAAAAGATTAAGTCATTTATTGCGACAGATTACCCATCTGTTGTAAATTATTAAATGGATTAAGTCATTTGTTGCAACAGATTACCCATCTGTTGTAAATTATCAAATAGGCACTGCCATCTATTGTATTTTACTCTATGTGAACTCACCCCTAGTCCTAGATTAATCAATTAAGGTATTAGTTGAACATATGAGGTAATAAGAATCGGTTCATCTCAAAGTAATCGATCAATGACTGTTCGGGAGGAACACAATACCGTCTCATCATGCAATTATCAAAAGTCACAATTAATGGTGTATTTGACACTATGAGAACTCGTCAATGGTCCTAGATTAATCAATTAAGATATTGTAATACCCCAGAAAATTTTTCGTTGAAATTTTGTGCGTAAACGTGTCGGGTTCTATCTTCTAGAATGAATAATAATTTTTTTTTTGTGGAATGTCTTAGATTATGACCCACCATTGCGTAGAGTATTGAATAAGATTTCCAAATATATGTGGATCATCCAAAATGGACACCCGAACGACGAGTTATGAACATTCCGATCGAACCGTGAATAGTAGTGAACAGTAAAACATGCAGGAAAAAAAAGTACTGAGGCCTGGCGTATTTTTGCTACAACTTTAAACGATCATAACTCCTTGTACATAATGATCAGGGTGATCTACTCTATATAAATGGAAAGCTCTGTGAGTCCTCATTCCGATGAAATTGGTTTCATCCAATTTGTCTATCGGAGCAAAAAGTTATGGTCGATCTACTTCAGCCTATCAAAAGTGAATTTTGGGTCTAATTCAAATGATCATAACTCCTTGTACACAATGATATGGGTGAGATACTATATATCAACAAAACTATATGAGAGTTCTCTTTCTAATGAAATTGGTTTTATCCAATTTGGATATCGGAGTAAAACGTTATGGTTGATCTACTTCCGACTATCAAAACAGTCCATCAAAGGATAGATTCGAGAATTATTTGATTTTTAGGGGCGTTTTGGTCATTCCTCCTCACCCAAAATCTGTCCAAACCCTATATTAAAGCCTATTAGAAGCATTATATGTTATATTTCATAAAATTCCCTCAAAAAGAAAACCCTAAGCTCCTACATTCAACTTCAAGAACCTCCAAAGTTCACCATTAATTCTGCAAATTTATTCAAGATTTTAAGTTCCTAGTTCAAGAACTCCAAGAACCATCATTCAAAGGCACGATTAACATCTCAAAAACGAGTATCGATCTAAAATTCATCATTCAAGGTATGTGGAGTTTTTCAACAAGAACTCTCTTTCGTTCTTGTGCCCAAATTGATTTTTCTTTTATGAATATACATGATTTTACATGTTTTGATATGAATTTGAAGCATGAATTTATACCCTATATGATTTTACATGAGATTATGATACTCTCTATGTTTTGAAAGTTGAATTGAATGAGAATGATGACATTTTTGTACATAAAGCTGAATTTTTCCAGATTTTAAAGTACGTTATATATATATTTATGATGAAAAGCATGAATCTTGAGAAAATTTACTATGATTTTGATGTATGAGACCTTGAGTCCTAATTGAAATTGTACTTTGAGAAATTATGTGCTATAAGCACAATGAGATTTGAATCCCAAAGCTAATTTTCTTTACCAAGATGTATGATTATAAAGCTGAAATATTTTAAGTTTTAAGTGATTATTTTTGTGCTTATGTCATAAAGTATGAAACTTTGGAAGGTTTTATGGTGATATTGATGTATGAGTTTTTCAAACCCTATTTGAGATTTTTATTTTGAGAAAATCATATGTTATAAACACCTTGAGTTTGAATATTTGAGATATTTTGAATGATTTGACCTTTTGGTCGTGAATGAGTTATTTCGAACTCGACTGTGAAAGAAATCAACATTTTTATTGATTATGATAAAGGGGTAGCAAATTGGCTCCCAATGAAAATTGTTGAAGTGTTTATTGTGGATTTTCTTTAATGTGAGCCTGAGGTTGATTTAAATTTTTGAGTTAAGTCCGGGAGTAATCTTTAGCACCGAGTGAGAGGTATAAAGTGACCTTACTTCCCTAGAACTACGTGCCCCCATAGGATGTGAGCCTGAGGCTAGTTTATATAGTGATCACTAGTGTTTTTGAATTGATACTGGAAGTCCTACTCTGATGGCAAGGATAGGACGGCTCTCCCCAACGTGGGTTGTACGTTGGACTCCATGTAGCTCACATGGTTTATGTCGATTATAGGATCTCCCAATGTGTGTGTGTGTACTCTTCTATCTGAGATAAAAACATATTTGCTTAAAAGGCTGAGTTTGAGAAAGTCATTATTCTTAAAAGATTTAAGGAATATATTCTAATGAGAATTGACATGAGATTTGATTGTTTTGATGATTTGAAATTGTGATGAAAGTGAATTGAGAACGTATTGTAATGACTCACTTGTTTTACTTTACATGTATTATTCATCCATGATTTTGATGATTTAATTCGAGCTAAGTGAGTCATCTATATCAGCATGCATAATTTTATAAACTGTGATGATAGTATATTAAGATATTATTTTATATATGCATTGCACCCCCATATGCTCGGTATCTTTCCATTGTACTGACCCACATATTCGTATGTGGGTTACATTTTCTCGAAATGTAGGTACAAGGTATAGTTTCACCTTCAGATCCAGTCAGTTCATGGTATCCAGTCAGCAGGTGATGAGTCCTTTTGATTTAAGGGCTTAGGTTAGTTATGCAGAGTTATAGTGTTGGTTTTTCTTTATTCAGTCGTATTGAGTTAGGGTAGTCGGAAGTCATGACCCGGCTACCTACAGTCAGTACTAGTAGAGGCTTCATAGAAAGTCAGTAGAAGTTGATGTATTTTGTTTTAATTTTGGTTATAAAGGCAGAATTGTAATCCTATAAAATTCCATTTTTGTATCGATCAGATTCGGAAAGGAGTTAATTTCTGTTGATTTGTATGGATTTATATTATTATTCAGTTGCTTATGAGTTATGCCAGTAGAAGGGTTAGCTTGGGGTCACTTGTGACCCTAAGCACCGTGTGACGTCTCGGGACCCGATTTTGGGGCGTTACAAACTTTGTATCAGAGCACAGAGTTAAAGTGTCCTAGGGTGTCTATGAAGTCGTGTTTAGTAGATTTTTGTGGAACAGTACGGAGACGTCTGTACTTTTCTTCGAGAGGCTACAGGGCATTTAGGAAATGTTTCCCTTCTTTCAAGTCTACGATCGTGCTATAAAAAGGTTCTCCAAGAAGCTTATATAGATTCTCATCTTACTCTATTCAGGCCAACTCTGCCTCATTTTTAAGTTATCAGAAACAGTTAATCTTAATTCTCCATAGATAGTTATGGGATTGTAAGAGAGCTAGAAAGTATCCTGTCAGTGCTTTTGAGTTCCAAAGATTAAAGTACTTTATTCATGTTCATAAAAGTCATGAACTAAGCCTAGGTTAGGTGTGCTTTCAGATTCCTCCTCAGAATCTACAATGTTAATCTTTACTTCTCCCTCTATGTATTATTTTTGAGATAACATGATTCGTAAGCTCCAGTTCTTCCCCAGGTAATGCTTCTATATTTTTCTAGAAGAAATTTCAAAAGTTACACAAAGGGGTTGAGAGGAGCTCTCTAGTGTGTTAAGTTCCTTAAGTTGAAAGTTATGCCCTTATTTTTATGAGTTATTTAATTAAGACGGAGTAAGGTGTATTCTTAGATCGTTGAATGTTGTGTGTCAAGTTTCTATCTCTTGTATTATGTAATCTTGTTATCATTATGTTTGTGAAAAATCAAAGTCTAGTGAAGCCGTGTGGGGCTCTTTCGATTCACTAGCACAGCTTCTTTGTTATTCATCTCATTTTCTTGTTCAAAATACAAACCAAAGTCTAGTGAAGCCGTGTGAGGCCTATTTCGATTCACTAGTAACTTGTTATTTATCTTGTCTTTCCTGTGTTAGTTGAAAGTGTGGGTTTATAAGTGTAGTGACAAGAAAGGTGGTAAGGGAGATTTATTGAATATGTATATCTGAATTTTTGCTTATGATTGAATTAGTAATGAAGTGATATACGTTTTTTTGTTAGTTTAGTGAAAGTTAGGGGAAGAGTTATTAGTTAAGGTGGATTGTTGTTTGCTTAGGGTAAGGAAAGAGTTATTGATGGTACTTGTGGTGTTAGAAAAGTATAGGTTATTGATAAAAGTACTTGGTGGGTAAGTGTTGTTAATATAGGCGCTCTCCAGATTGCAAGAGGAAGTTAGGTTAAGACGTAGAGAGCTATGAACTATGTTAAGTTGTGTATGAAGGATAGATAGTAGTGACGGGTGAAAGAAGGATGTGTAAATGGATTATGAATAAGATAGGCTATATGATTAGGATCAATTATTATTGTTAGGAAGTTTAAGTGGGATAGTGTTCATGGATGTGTTGTTTTATAATCTTCACGTGGGAGTTATGCGTGAGATGGAGTTGTAAATTATGTGAAGTGTGAGACCTTAAGTTTGAACGATTGGTGATCATGAAGCTGAATGTGACGATTTCCAGATTAATGGTATTAGTTGCCGAAAGTGACCTAATAGGCTTGAACATTGTACACAAGAGTTTAAGTGTAGTTGACTTGTAATTAAGTTTAATATTATATTATGATGAGAAAGTTCACCCAAGTTATTATGGGACTGCTTTAATTTCGAGGATTAGTGTATGTGGTGTAGTGAGTCGTGCTATGGGATTGTTAGATGGATAAATACTAGTTAGACGATGGATGATGTTTTGATGGCTAAGTTAAGGTGAGGCATATGATTGGAAATATTGAGCCTCTTAAGGGTGATTTTGATTCTTATGGGTTAGAAACATAAGTTCATAGGCATGGTATTAGAGGGAGAAGACAGAAGTAGCATGGTCTATCAAAAGGTTAGAAAGTATTCAAGTTGAGCTAATAGAAATAAGAGTTGAAGCACTAGATGGTGTACATTCCGACGATAGAGATGTTCGTGGAGATTCAAAATTAGTAAGCATTTGAGAATTTGAGTGGTGGCTTAAAGCTAAGGGGGAGATGATAGAACAAGTAGTCAAGTCAAGCTTTTACATTTTAGTAAAAGTACCAGTAAGTTGTAAATTTGTTGTGAGAAAGGTGCTTGACCCAATGTTATTTCAGTATTTTCAGTTGTCCCAAAACCTACTCATGCTTTACATTTCAGTTCCATGATCTTAATTCATGTTCATACACGTGATGGAGAATTACATACTCTTCTAGTTTCCAAAAATGAGAAATTCCAGTTCTTCTAGCAATTGGAATCACATTCCATAAGTTATGAGCTCTAAATTTAGGGCATGCCGCCTATGACTCATATACTCAAATTTTATAGTATGTTCAGTTCCAGTACTCAGGCAATACTCTTATTGATCAGTGAGATTCAGTTTCTGTTATGGGTGTCTTCAGTTTTGATACCTTAATGAACCCATTGTATTTAATATTTTATTCCTAAGGCCTCAATAGAGAGAGTCAAGTTATTTACATTATCCCTTCATGTTTCAGGTCTTCAGGTTTTAAAATTTTGTGACCTTTTTATTAAGTCAAGCTAATGGTGTTGAGCAGTTGTCTAGAAGGGAGAGAAGATACTTCCTTATCTATGATAGAAGGTGGTGTGCTCACGGCGGTGAAGTGAAGTTAGATTGAGGTTAAGTCCTTGATACATGCTGTGGTTAGTTGAAGTTTTAAATGTTTATTTGGAAAGATTGTTGTGGGTTGGTTTTATGCACTTCTATAAGGTTGTAGGAATAGTAATACAGAGTTTTTGTGTATAGTTCAATTGGTAGAGAAAATGGTATGTGTGCCGTTTAAAGAATTGACCAGTATGTGTGAATGATGTAGTTGATGGAATCTTAGAGAAAGCGAGGAAGATGCTTTATGAGTGTTCGTTCAGAGGTGCATGTGTGAAGTGCGTATGTGGTTATGAGTATAGGCTTGAATGTTATGGTTGTATATCTAAAAGAATGCACCGCAAGTTAGCAGATCCCTAGTATAAGATTGTATATGGTTGTTGGAGTAGCAATAAGAGTTATGTTTGAAGTGAGGAGTTGTCAGGCTCAATGTGTATTGAGGTTCATGATATAGATTAATAATATAGTGTTATGTGGCGTATCTCATGAGTACTTGGAGTTAGGCTTGAACATAGTCGAGGAAGTAGTTGGGAAGTGTTGCTAAGTTTGGAAACAAGGAGTTATGTTTCCCAAGACCTAGAAATTCCTATCTTAATTTATGCCATATGGGTCCTTGTTCCCATACGATAGGATTGTATCAAATTATGGTTCATTTTCTCCCCGAACAATGTCATTTGAATCTTTTGGAGAGAGTGTTGAGGGACGTTTCATTTGGGCGCAAGTGGTCCTTGTTTTGATGAGATCCCCTTCGAGACTTTTGATTCTCAGTATCTGAATAAACCAAAGATATCGATTCCTTAAAATCAGTCTCATTTGTTTAAGATCCAACTATGTGACCATTCTCATTATAAATTACATGTTCTATGAAGTATTCAAAAGTTTGGAGTGAAGGAAGTGGATTGATTTCGTTATCCCAGACTTTTGTCCTCATTTCCATGGTATTTTGTACTTATTCATCGACATTCGAGGATGAATTTTTCCAAGGGGGTGATGATGTAATACCCCGGAAAATTTTTTGTTGAAATTTTGTGCGTAAACGTGTTGGGTTCTATCTTCTAGAATGAATTATAAATTTTTCGTATGGAATGTCTTAGATTATGACCCACCATTATGTAGAGTATCGAATAAGCTTTCCAACGATATGTGGATCATCCAAAACGGACACCCGAACGATGAGTTATGAACATTCCGATCGAACTATGAATAGTAGTGAACAGTAAAACATGCAGGAAAAAAAAGTACCGAGGCCTGGCGTATTTTTGCTACGACTTTAAACTATCATAACTCCTTGTACATAATGATCAGGGTGATCTACTATATATCAACAGAAATCTCTGCGAGTCCTCTTTCAGATGAAATTGGTTTCATCCAATTTGTCTATCAGAGCAAACAGTTATGGTCGATCTACTTCAGCCTATCAAAAGTGAATTTTTGGGTCAACTTCAAACTATCATAACTCCTCGTACACAATGATCTGGGTGAGATACAATATATAAACGAAAATATATGAGAGTCCTCTTTCTAATGAAATTAGTTTCATTCAATTTGGATATCGGAGTAAAACGTTATGGTTGATCTACTTCAGACTATCAAAACAGTCCACCAAAGGACAGATTCGAGAATTATTTAATTTTTAGGGGCGTTTGGGTCATTCCCCCTCACCTAAAATCCGTCCAAACCCTATATTAAAGCCTATTAGAAGCATTATATGTTATATTTCATCAAATTCCCTCAAAAAGAAAACCCTAAGCTCCTACATCCAACTTCAAGAACCTCCAAAGTTCACCATTAATTCTGCAAATTTATTTAAGATTTCAAGTTCCTAGTTCAAGAACTCCAAGAACCATCATTCAAAGGCACGATTAACATCTCAAAAACGAGTATCGATCTAGAGTTCATCATTCAAGGTGTGTGGGGTTTTTCAACAAGAACTCTCTTTCGTTCTTGTGCCCAAATTGATTTTTCTTTTATGAATATACATGATTTTACATGTTTTGATATGAATTTGAAGCATGAATTTATACCCTATATGATTTTACATGAGATAATGATACTCTCTATGTTTTGAAAGTTGAATTGAATGAGAATGATGATATTTTTGTACATAAAGCTGAATTTTTCCAGATTTTAAAGTAAGTTGTATATATTTATGATGAAAAGTATGAATCTTGAGAAAATTTAATATGATTTTGATGTATGAGACCTTGAGTCCTAATTGAAATTGTACTTTGAGAAATTATGTGCTATAAGCATAATGAGATTTGAATCCCAAAGCTAATTTTCTTTACCAAGATGTATGATTATAAAGCTGAAATTTTAAGTTTTAAGTGATTATTTTGTGCTTATGTCATAAAGTATGAAACTTTGGAAGGTTTTATGGTGATATTGATGTATGGGTTTTTGGAAACCTATTTGAGATTTTTATTTTGAGAAAATCATATGTTATAAACACCTTGAGTTTGAATATTTGAGATGTTTTGAATGATTTGACCTTTTGGTCGTGAATGAGTTATTTTGAACTCGACTGTGAAAGAAATCCACGTTTTTATTGATTATGATAAAGGGGTAGCATATTGGCTCCCAATGAAAATTGTTGAAGTGTTTATTGTGGATTTTCTTTAATGTGATCCTGGGGCTGATTTAAATTTTTGAGCTAAGTTCGGGAGTAATCTTTAGCACCGAGTAGGAGGTATAAAGTGACCTTACTTCCCTAGAAATACGTTCCCCCATAGGATGTGAGCCTGAGGCTGATTTATATAGTGATCACTAGTGTTTTTGAATTGATACTGGAAGTCCTACTCTGATGGCAAGGATAGGACGGCTCTCCCCAACGTGGGTTGTACATTGGACTCCATGTAGCTCACATGGTTTATGTCGGTTATAGGATCTCCCAATGTGTGTGTGTGTACTCTTCTATCTGAGATGGAAACATAATTGCTTAGAAGGCTGAATTTGAGAAAGTCATTATTCTTAAAAGATTTAAGGAATATATTCTAATGAGAATTGACATGAGATTTGATTGTTTTGATGATTTGAAATTGAGATGAAAGTGAATTGAGAACGTATTGTAATGACTCACTTGTTTCACTTTACATGTATTATTCATCCATGATTTTGATGATTTAATTCGAGCTAAGTGAGTCATCTATATCAGCATGCATAATTTTATAAACTGTGATGATAGTATATTAAGATATTATTTTATATATGCATTGCACCCCCATATGCTCGGTATCTTTCCATTGTACTGACCCACATATTCGTATGTGGGTTACATTTTCTCGAAATGTAGGTACAAGGTATAGTTTCACCTTCGGATCCAGTCAGTTCGTGGTATCCAGTCAGCAGGTGATGAGTCCTTTTGATTCAAGGGCTTGGGTTAGTTATGCAGAGTTATAGTGTTGTTTTTTCTTTATTCGGTCGTATTGAGTTGGGGTAGTCGGGAGTCATGACCCGGCTACCTACATTCAGTACTAGTAGAGGCTGCATAGACAGTCAGTAGAAGTTGATGTATTTTGTTTCAATTTTGGTTGTAAAGGCAGAATTGTAATACTGTAAAATTCCATTTTTGTATCGATCAGTTTCAAAAAGGAGTTAATTTCTACTGATTTGTATGGATTTGTATTTTTATTCAGTTGCTTATGAGTTATGCCAGTAGAATGGTTAGCTTGGGGTCACTTGTGACCCTAAGCACCGTGTGACATCTCGGGACCCGATTTTGGAGCGTTACAGGTATTAGTTAAAATATAAGATAATAAGAATTAGTTCATCTCAGAGTGATCGATCAACGACTCTGGTTAGAAGGAACGCAATATCGTCTCATCATGCAATTGCCAAAAGACTCAATTGAAGTTATAGTTGACCCTATGATAACTCTTCCCTGGTCCTAGATTAATTAATTAAGGTATTATTTGAATACATGAGGTAATAAGAATTGGTACAGCTCAAAGTGATCGATCGCGACTCTGGTCGAGAAGAACTATAATGTCCTGAGAGTACACTCTGGGCGATACACGGTGCTTATAGTCTCAAGGGACCACAAGCTAACTGATGATTTAGTACCTGATGTGAGCACTGAATAACATGATCATAAATGTGGAAGAATACTGACATGCCATAAGGTTTTAATAACTGAGTTCAAAACTAAAATATGAGTCTATAGAAATAACTAACTGAATCTGATAAAATACTGATAAACTGGATAACTAACTGTAATATATGAATATTGAATAACTGACTCTAATGTCATATAAGACTCTAAAACTGAATGACTGTAAGTTGATGGGACAGGCCCCAACTAACTGCTAAACTGAGACATGAAATAAAGTAAGCTTATCCTCAAAGTATGAGGACTCACCACAGCTACTGTTGAGGATCTAATAAGTCTAATTACAATTCGGGAACTGAGTGTCAGAACCTATGATATAATACATCATAGCGTAAAAGAAAGATATGTGATCAATACTTTGAATGTACTGGTATGTTAAATGAGGTAGGCTGATATGCATGGTTTTATGAACAGAACTAATAATTAACTGAATATGCAAGTAAAAAATGAAGTACTGAGTAGAGAACATAGAATCTATAGATACTGAAAATATGGAGAATCTATAAATACTGTGTATGCATGAAAGTCTCTAAATATTGAAGATACGTGAAAATCTATAAACACTGGGGATGCATGACCAAGTATATAACATGGACTGAGTAAAATCTGGAAACTGAACTACTGAAAAATACTGATATCTGTATGCTTTGGTCAAACAACTCTAAGACTGCATAACTGAACTAGGACTATAACTGAGACTGTGGGAGGTGTCAACGAATCGACATGCCCTAATATGAGCTAATCGGGGTCCAACCTGTAAACCCAGTTAGAAGGGTTTTAATATCGTGCCATGGGTACTAATGCTGGCTGTGTGGATCCACTAAACTGATATAATATCTGAAGGACTAAAGGTGTCAAGCCTGAACTGACGGGTGACCCCTGCAAGATAGTCAAGCCTAATCTGACGGGTGACTTCTCATATCCTACGTTGGATACGTAGTTATGGAGTATAGGAAATGCTACTAATGACTCTGATTATTTGACGGGGAAGCATCTATCCCTACACTCGCTCGGTGCTAAATCTTACTCCCAACTGAAAGGCACTAAAATACTAAACCGTTCTGAGTTTAACTGACTGATATCTGACTATTCTAATAATGCTCATAGTATGTTCTGAAGACTATTCTGTAATGTACTGAGACTAGACTACATAAACAGTTATAATTTTTGGGTATTCAATACCCCCAGGACTCAAAAACAATAATTCTAAAATGACACTAAAACTTGGAGATCAAAACATGAAGGCTTTAATTAAATCAATCACTCTTGTAGGCATTTTATCAAACACTTGTAGTTCATGGTTTAAAACAATCATAGGAATGTCATGGAACTTGTAGGAATAGCATGAATTCATCATAATAGCATTAATTAATGGTTTAATTCAATAAATAATAATATAAGAATATGGAGGATTGAATAATAACAATAATTTCATGGTAACATGGTATAAAATCAATAGTACATGGAGATTCATGGATGAAATCATAATTTAAAACATAATAACTTGGAAATATTATAACTTGGGAATTAAAATAGGATATTTGGACTCCATGGATGAAAGGAATCCATGGATGAACATCTAACATACCTTAACTGAGGAATTTCTTGAAGTTCTTGGTGAAGTCTTGAGGATTGGCCTTGAATTTGAGAGCTAGGGATTGTATTTTAGAGAGAAAGCTCTTGAATTTTGGCAGAAAATTAAGTGAATAATGAACTTAAAACATTTTTAGGGCTTAAATATCACACCTGGATGGATTAAAAAAATAGAAAAGGACTGTTTTAACCCTGAGCGACAATTTTAATGTTCGTCGAAATTTTTCGAAACTAGCACTTGGCGCGACGCAACGCTATCGCGTCGTGTCACTGGAAATTGACATATGGGAAATTGTACAGTGGTGTGACACGGTGAAATTGTGTTGTCACCTTGTTTGCGACCAGGAAGCCCACCGCGATGCGGTGGTATCTCGTACAGTCACTGGAAATTGACAATTCTGAACTGAGAAATTTTTACAAGTGTTATTTAGACTGACTCTACGACACACTGAAGGTTAAAATAATGGGGTTTTACAACTAAAACTTAAAATCACCATAACTTCTTACCCGGTTACCGAATTTCGGTGAATTTTATATTGTTGGAAAGCTAATTTAATTTCCTATGCAATGGAAGGCTCTAAACTGAAAAATAATAAGTGTTTTGAAATTCTTATTATATGAATACTCATGCACTAGGACTTAGATTATGTTAGGAAAATACGGGGTGTTACAGGAACGCAATATCTTATCATCATACAATTGCCAAAAAACTTAATTGAAGTTGTAGTTGACCCTATGAGAACTCGTCACTGGTCCTAGATTAATAAATTAAGGTATTAGTTAAACATATGAGGTAATAACAAATAGTTCAGCTCAGAGTGATCGACTGACGACTCAGGTCGGGAGGAACGCAATACCTTCTCATCATGCAATTGCCAAAAGACTCAATTGAAGTTGTAGTTGACCTTATGAGAACTCGTACCTAGTCCTAGATTAATCAATTAAATTATTAGTTGAACACATGAGGTAATAAGAATCAGTTCAGCTCAGAATGATCGATCGACGATTTTGGTCGAGAGGAACGCAATACCGCCTCATCATGCAATTACCAAAAGACTCAATTAAAGTTATAGTTGACCCTATGAGAACTCACCCCTAGTCCTAGATTAATCAATTAAGGTATTAGTCTAACATATGAACTAATTTGAAATTGAATAAAAATAAATCTCCAATCTGTTGCAACAGATAACTTAATCTATTAGATTATATCAAACAGAAAAGACATCTTTTGCAACATATTACTCATCTGTTGTAAATTATCAAATAGATCAAGTCATTTGTTGCAAAATATTACCAATCTATTGTAAATTATTAAATCAATTAAGTCATTTATTGCAACAAATTACCCATCTGTTGTAAATTATCAAATAGGCACTGCCATCTATTGTAGTTGACCCTATGAGAAGTCACCCATAGTCCTATATTAATCAATTAAGGTATTAGTTGAACATATGAGGTAATAAGAATCGATTCAGCTTAGAGTGATCGATCGATGACTCTGGTCGGGAGGAACACAATACAGTCTCATTATACAATTGCCAAAAGACTTAATTAAAGTTGTAGTTGGCCCTATGAGAACTCGTCCCTGGTCTTAGATTAATCAATTAAGGTATTAGTTGAACACATAAGGTAATAAGAATCGGTTCATCTTAGAGTGATCGATCAACGACTCTGGTCGGGAGAAATACAATACCGTCTCATTATGCCATTGCCAAAAGACTCAATTGAAGTTGTAGTTGACCCTACCAGAACTCGTCCCTGGTCCTAAATTAATCAATTAAGGTATTAGTCTAACATATGAACTCAATTGAAATTTTATAAAACAAATGCTCAATTTTTTGCAACAGATATCTTTTTTGTTGGATATAATCAAACAGATTAAGTCATCTATTGCAACATATTACTTATGTATTGTAAATTATCAAACAGGTATTTCCATCTGTTGCAACAGGTGACCGAGATTTGGAAATATTCAAATTGAAATTGTCATCTGTTGCAAAGTATGACTTTGATGTTTTAAGATCCTTTTTTAAAGCAATTTAGGTATTTTCTGTCCAAGATAAAAAAGATAAAATACTAAGGCGGTAAAAAATATTACTTGGATAACTCAAAAATCTCCTCAGTGAGTAGTCTTGTCTGGTCTTTTCAATGTCACCGTCTTCTCGTGCCCCTCAAAAGTTATTAATGAATATCTAAAACCCATATCTACTCCCTCCATTTCATTTTAGTTAACCCACTTTCTAAAAATATTTTTTTCAATTTAGTTGTCCCAATGATGAAATCAAGAGGATTTTAATATGTTCTTTCAATACTACCCTTATCATTAAATGACTAAACAAGTAGTATATATTCAAATTTATATTTTCAAAGAATAATTAATAAGGCTAATTTGGTAAAAAAAGACCCCTAAAAAATATTATTCTTAATGGATATCTCAAGTCGATAGGGGCCAACTCAACTAATATGAAATAGAGAGTAGAATACTCTCTCCTTCAGCCATAATCTCGAGACGAGAAACTCAACTCATCTCTCTCTCTTTTTTATTCTCAATTCTCTTTTTTTTCTCTCTTTTCTCTCTTCTTTTGGATGAGGATCCTTTCGGATCTCAATCGATCAATATCTTTTCTCGATTGTACTGGATATTCTGATCCCTTTGCTTTTCTAACATTGCAGGTATGGTTCACTATTGCTCTTTCCATCTCATTCTCTTCTTTGTATGTCATTTAAATTAGATATTTGCATCTATTGCTATTAATGATTTACCAATTATCAGTTTTTTATTTATTGAGAAAATTGAAAAAAAGTGACTTTTAAGTCTTGAATGAACGAACCATTGTTTTTATTTAAATATGTGGAAAAAGTTATCTGTTGGGAGAACTTAAAAAGCCATGTTGTAGTATAGTTTTTGTTATGTCTTTTGTTTGTTACTTTGGTGGTGCTGTTGTTGGGGGTGGTGGTCGTGTTGGAACATGTGGTGTTTGTGTTATTGATGGTGTTGGAACATATGGTGTTGTTTCTTTGTTGTTGATGTTGTTGGTGGTGGTGTTGCAATAATTTCCTCAACTGTTGCAATTGATAAATTTGTTTTTGGAACAGACCGAGCATATGTTTGAAGAAAATCACACCAGTAGTAAGGATGGTTTAATCTATTCTAATAGATGACCCATCTGTTGTAACATGTCATCCATCTGTTGCAATAGATGACTCATCGGTTGAACAAATGGGTAATTTATTGTATTATATTGGTCATCTGTTGATTTACTCAATTTTATGTTGCCTTTTTGTACAGACGGAGCAACTGTTTGAAGAAATCAAACCAGTAACAAGGCTGGTTTGATTTATTCCAATAGATGAACCATTTGTTGCAACGGATGCCTCATCGGTTGAATAGATAGATAATCTGTTGCATCAGATTGGTCATCTATTGATTCACTTAATTTTGTGTTACCCTTTTGTAATGTTCTTTTTGTTCTTCTCTTGTTTGACATCAAATGTATTTCTCTTATTTGCAGATAAAAAGAAGTGAAACTGGATCCACTTTTGCTCGACCAACATTAAAGGCTAGAGTAAAGATGGGTTCGGAGGGATAACCTGCTTGCAGATGGAACCACTTCATATGTGGGAGGTATGTATTTGTGATCAACCTATCATGAAAACACAACTCCAGTATAATAATTTTGTGAATGTTTGTTATTTACCTATTAGGAGTTAATCCTTCAAACAAGATTTTACAGTTAAGATTGTTAGGTTAGAACTGGTAAGGCTTAGGGACCAAATAGGCAGTGTCGATACCCTGTTACAATTTAATGACGGTTTATGCTCATGTTTTTGTATCAAGTTTGGGGAAGGGTTCAAGTTTTTGGAAGAAGTGTAAATATCCAATAGTGATTAGACCAATTTTAATGACGCAATGGACTTCTTGAAAGGTCTCCGAAGCCTCGCACTGCAGCAAATAATGATAAAACCAATAGAAATTACCCTGGTCCAAATTTATATGGATGGGTTACTGGAGAAGACTATTATATAGCAGAAGGTGCTTGGAAGAATACCTAGGTAGGAAGGGAGAGGTTGAGAAGTCCATATATCATCTCAGACCTTGTTTAAGAGGAAACATAGGGTAGGAAGTGAAGTGCAGTGAAATTGGCTGATGAAATTGACATGAAAAATGAAAAAACTAGATGAGCTGCGAATGTTAAAGTGTATTCAAAATTGAAAATCCATCAATCGTTGAAGAAAAAAAAGAATGGTCAAGAGGAATGCAGCTGGTCAATTTGCTAGAGACAGCAACTAGCGAGCGTGGACTCAATGAAGACCCACAAAATAAAGGATCGGAACTCTAAGGAAGTAGCTTCACGAGCACGGAAGGTGGTAAAATTATCGGTCAGAATTGAAACCTTAACCAACTACTCCTGAATTAAAAATACAGGATCAAGACAAGGTGGAAATTTCTTAACTTAAACTTCAATCCCATACCTCCCATTTATGGCTCTAGTCAAGTCAAAGGCAGTGGAAACAACAAGGCATGGGATTTCTGCCCAACTTCAGACCTTTTTGTTTCTACTGCCATTGACCTGGTCATAGCCACAAATAGAAGGCATGGCATGCAAGTTAGACTTTAGAAATTGACGTCTTGACTTCCCTTATTTTTAATTCAGGAGTTGTTGGTTCAGGTTTCAATTCTGACCGAAAATCTTACCAATTTTCTGTGCTTGCGAAACTTCTTCCTTACAGTTCTAGTCCTTCACTTTGTGAGAGTCTTCATTGAGTCCACGCTCGCTAGTTGCATTCTCTAGCAAAGTGTCCAGCTCCAGTCCTGTTGATCATTCTTCTTTTTTCTTCACCTACCGACGGATTTTTATATTTGGATACACTTCCACATTTGAAGCTCACCCAGTTTTTTTGTTTCTCATGTCAATTTCATTGGCCATATTTACTAGAAGTTCCTTACTTGCTTCCCTGTGTTTCCTCTTAAACAAGGTCTGAGATGATATATGGCCTTCTTCACCTTTCTCTTCTCTCACAAGTATTCTCCCAAGCACCTTCTACTGTATAAAAGTCTTCTCCGGCAATCCATCTATATAAATTTGGACCAGGAGAATTTCTATTGGTTCCATCATTGTTTGCTGCAGTGCGAGGCTTCAGAGGCCTTTCAAGAAGTCCATTGTGCCATTAAAATTGGTCCAATCACTATTGAATATTTACACTGTCGCCAAAAACTTGAACCCTTCCCCAAACTTGACACAAAAAAATGAGCATAAATCATCATTAAATTGTAACGGGGTATCGACACCACTGTCTTGGAACCCTTTGGCCTTATCAGTTCGCACCTATCAAACTAAACTGTACAATGAAGAATCTTGTTTAAAGGATCAGTGTCTAATCAGTAAAAAATTGCATTCACAAAATCATTGAACTTTATGTGTGTCTATCATGGTAGCCTGATCAATAATATACATAACTCCCACACATGAAAGTGGATCCATTGCATGCACCTTATTCTTTGTACCTCATCAGGACATGTCAGATGTGTTATTTATTCATCTGCACGAATGTGGTGACTATTAAAAAAAGGTGTGAAGAGTCGTGACTTTTTATCTCAACACATTCAAAACAGCTGATAAATCAAAATCTACATCTGTTGCAACTGATGAATCATCTGTTGGAAGAAATCAAAACATCTCATCTAATATATGGTTCATCATTTGCAACAGATAATCCATATGTTGCAACAGATCATAAATCTGTTGCGAGAGACCAGATAGTGTTTATTCATCTGCACGCATGTGATGACTATTAAAAAGAGATGAAGAGTTGTGACTTTTTATCTAACACATTCAAAATAGTTAATGAACCAAATTCTCCATTTGTTGCAACTGATGAATCAGCTGTTAGAAAAAAATCAAAACATCTCCTCCAACAGATGGTCCATTTATCGCAACAGATAATACATATGTTACAACAGATGTCTCATCTATTGCACATACAAACCATCTGTTGCAACAGATGGTAAATTTATTTTGACAGACCATCTGTTGCACATTCAAACCATCTATTGCAACAGATGCTAAATTTGTTGCGATAGATGGACGATCTGTTACAAGAGCTCAATAATACCGGCAGTTATTAAGTCTTAAACCATTTTAAAAAGGTTAGAAGTATAAATGTAAAAGAAAAAGTTGCGAATTTTCACAGAAAATAAAATTCCACCAGTTTGAATGTAATTAATACAATAGAGCTAAACAGACGTGCCTTTTGTCCTTACATATCTAGATTCAATCCTCTATAAATAGGTCTCTCCTTAATCTTCATTCTGCTAAACTTTATTTACTTCTTGCATTTTTTCTTTTCATGTGACATCTTCAACCACTTTTCTTCAAAAAGCATATTCCTTTCTCGTTGAGGTAAGATTATTTTGGTGTAAATCTATCAGTTTGTAGTATACGTTGTATTACATTTGAACTCTTTTTTTTACATTTGTCAATTCATGTGTGTTCTAGATATGGCTGATCCTGTTTGGGACATTGTGATTCTATGCGACACAGTACGGAAACTTCAGAGGCAGGTTAATGATCGCAGAGAGAGTTGGTCATCGTGAGAGCGACGATGTTCAGAGAGATGCAGAGGCTGATGAGGGCCCTATTGCTGTGAGTTGATTGGCCGACTATCATTAATAATTATGATGATAATAATAATAATAATTAGAATGTGTTTTTTCTTTTAGCATATGTATTTTAATTTTTCTATATCGGATTTATACCTAATGTATTTTTTTTCATTTAATGAAAAATTAATTTTAGTCGACTTTGGCTTTTAAATTCTTACTCAATTTTCATTCCGTCTATTTCTTATAAACATACATATTAACATGTCGACGGTTGGAGGTAAGGAGCAATTTTTAATCCAGTAGCAATAGCAATTTTGGATTTTAAGTTCTTTCAACGAATGGATCATGTGTTGGAACAGATTGGTCATCGGTTGAATTTCTGTCAATAGATTATCCATCTGTTGTGACAGATTTGTCATTTGTTGGAGGAAAACATTTTTGTTTGATGGAACTATGTTGTGTTCTTCCAGCTAATGTCCATCTATTGCCACAGATGGTTATTCTGTTGAGAATAATTGTGGTCCGTTGTTTTATTTAGTTCATGTTTTGCTGCTTTTTATTGATGCACTAGTTATGAAAAAAAGATATTTTATATATAATAAATGATAACATTACGTTCACAACAATGAGTTAAATATATAAAAGTCCACAACAAACAACAACACAAGTTTCTGCAATTACAACGATCATGGTGGATTACAATCCGAGCGTGTAGTTCTTTTGTAGCCAGCGCGCTTACATACGGAGAACTTATTTCTTCTTGATGAAAATGATTCTCCGACTCCATGTATCTTCTTATATGGCTTTCTTTTCGGTTTGATAGTGCTTAGGTCAATATATGGAGGAGGTATTAATCTTCTCAAAAGCTCTACATGAACAACCCAAGATTATTCGGTAGGCACTGGAGTAATATGCCCACTATATGTCATTTCATATTTTTCCACTGAATAATATTGAGAGGAGTGCTCGTAAACTTTAGGTCCATAGTTTGGCCTATATTGATCTTGAATCACTACCATGTCATATGGACAGGGTATTTTGTCCAAGTCAAAAACTCTGCACGTACATGATCTTGTTTGAAGGTCGACCGTGGCAACATCACCATGACCGGTGATACTAAATTTGTAATCTGCTATTTTATAAGATAATAACCTATTCCCCAAATTGATGTTCGTTGAAATTATTTTTTCAATTTCGAGACCAAAGTGGGTTCTTTTTGGTCCCTTGAACTACACACGTCTTTCGTTAAAAAATAGGTTGTACTTCTTGTTTATTACTTCAAACATAGCCTTGATGAAAAATTCTCTTTCATCGCCAAACAATGAATTCACCGATTCAGCTATGTTTGATGTCATAATATTGTACCTATACAAAATAATCACTTAGTACGACATCATACTAAACTTGTAACTCAAACAAGACATTAAATTGATAAGAATGTACCTATCTGCCGGACAGAATGTCCGACTCTATCTCTCAAAACCAACACGTGCGAGAAGTTCTGCTACCTTGGGATTCACATCTGTTATTTGATTAAAATGGTCTAAAAACTCCTCTCTACTATATGCTTTAGCTTCTCTATAAAAAAGGGTCACGACCCTTTCATTGTGATAGTTGGTCCAAATGTTCTCTCCAAGATGCCTGATGCAATAACCAAAGTAAGCTAAATTGAAGAAAATTGAACCCATATTTGGAATACTTGGATGCCTATCTGAAACAAAACAAAACTTTTCGATATCTTTGACGCAGTTTTGCAGGTTTTCGAAAAATAATCTATAATAGGCATCACATTCCTTGTCTGCTACACAAAAAGCGATAGGAAAGATGTGATTCTCTGCATCCTGCGCCACCGCCACTAGCAGAACTCCATTATACCTGCTCCTCAAGAAGGTACTATCGACGACTATGCCTTTTCTCAAATGTCAAAAACCTTGAATCCAATCACCATAGGATACAAAAAGTACTTGAACCTTCCATTTTCATCAATATGCAATGACGTCTTACTTTTGGGATTTGTGGACTCAATCATGTAACGGTAGGCATCCAGGACTACATACCCATGTTTGTATGTCCCCCTAACTAAGTCCTTGGAATTCCCAAGGTTGTATATATCTTCTAATAATTGACCAGTATACCCAATTCTGTAAGGAGTTTATTGGCCATAACCCTTGAAGAATTGCCTTTGCCATCGGGGAAACAACTCTTGAAATATTCACCGAGGACCTTTGTCGTGGCGTGAGGATTTTGACCCTAGATGTGCTTCGAACCACATGTGTGATCCTTTTCATGTTTATGAATGACGAATCTATCAAAACTTACGTAATTGACCACTCTAAACCACTATTTGCAGTTCGGATTAGTACATTTATAACTAAAGACACTGCTCTAATTAATCACCTTCTTTATTCTGAAATCTTTTTTTAAGCAAGAAATAAACAAAGTGGTAGATAGTTCATTCTTGTCCTTGAATGACATTCCTTTGAAAAAGTCAGTCCCAGCGTCTTAAAGATTGCTAGGCTGTGTCGATCAAGAAGAACTGCACACTGTATCGGTCGCATCAACGCACATAGGTGTTTGATCATCATCTGGAATATTCATGTCTAGATCACCCAACCTATCATCAAAGATGTCTTATTGTTGTTCCTCTTCTACATTCTGGTTCTCATTCTCTCTCATCTTTTCAACCACGTACACCCTTAACACCGTCCTGGATGAATCACTAAGATACGCATGCAATCGAATCTGATCGGTTATCTTGAAAAGTAGTACCCTCTGATTTTCAAAGGAGTTGTGCATGTAGCTGATGACGAGTTCTTCCGATTGACAATTCATTCCACAATAGTTGATGATTAAGTTCACAAAATCATCATACAAAACATCACTTTGGACTGTCATAGCTATCGTCTCTAGCATTTCACCCTCTTTCCAATTCCATACATATCGATTGTTCTTATCTATCCATTGACCATGAAAATCCACCCCTATTGTTATTGATTCCTCCATTAGTGGTACCTAAATAAAGTCATTTGTTAAAAAAAAGTTAATAGTGATTTCATAATGCCGTAAACGAATCCCAACAGATGTGTAATCAGTCGTAATAGATTACTTACCTGTTGCGATTCATGTTACGCTCCTGAAGCTGATTTCAACAGACTAGTCATATGTTGTAACAGGTGAATCATATGTTGCTACAAACTATATATCTATTGCAATAGATGAAGCACCTGTTGGGATTGATATTACAATACTCAGGCACCTTTGAAGTTGATTCCAACAGATGAGTGGCATGTTGCAATAGATAATTAACCTGTTGCAATAGTTGACTTACCTGTTGCAACAGACGATGATCTATTGGAATCGAGGTCAGGTTTTATCACAATAGGTTACTAAAATATTGCAACAGATATTTACTGTCTGTTGGAATCAAGTTTAGGTTCTATTGCAATAGGTTAGTAATCTGTTGCAACAGATATTTACCCTGTTGCAACAAACAACACATCTGTTGGAATCGAGTTCAAGTTTTGTTATAACAAGTTACTAATCTGTTGCAATAAATTTTATCATGTTGCACCAGATAACTAATCTGTTGCAAAAGATGGGTCATATATTGCAACAGATGACCCATCTGTTCTATTAATGTTACGGCACTATAGAACCATAAACTTGAATCCAACATATGAGTCTTTCGTTGAAACAGATCTGTTTAAACAAATGTCTCTTATGTTGCATTAATATTCATGTGCTATCTATTGTTGAAAAAATAGCACAATAGCAGTTACCCAGATGACAAATTCAAATAAAAATCATAATTTGACTTACCAAAGTCTCTTATGAAGTAATGTCAAAGTGGAAAGTGATGTATGAAATAAAATTTGACCTAAGAAATTGGTCAAATAGCAACAGTAATGGTAACAACAACAACAACAAATGGTCAACAAGAAGTAGATGAAATTGATAATGAAGTAGAAGATGATGATAATGAAGCAGAAGATGATGAATAAAGCAGGAGCAACAATAAATAACAAAAATCGCTAAAAGAGAGAAAACAACAATGGATGAGAAGAGAGAGAAATGTGCCTTTTTTTCCCTCCATTTCCCGTAATATTAGGTAAATATTTGGATCAAAGTGTAAATTTAAAAACTTCTGGGCTATTCTCAAACTTACCCAACTTTCTTAATCCATAATAAAGTAATTGTCACCTCCACTCAATAATTAAAACTTCTGTCACTTACACATCATTTTAAAACTCTTTTGTCACCTACAGCCAAAACCCCTAGTAACTAACACTCAAAAGGCACATATAGTTGGGTAGTATTATTTTGTGTCTCACAGTTCCTTGCAAAGTTGGGACGTGAAAGTTCTTTCAATCACTGACAGACACAGGATTTTCATACAGGGGATTCAAAATATTAAGTAAATGCGTAAAAATTATTGGATAAAAAATAAAATGAGGAGCATGTTAAATTTTAACTTGTCATATCATGTCCTTTAATACTTTTTCCCTTTTTTCCTATGCATACCTTCTTAAAAATATTATGCCATTTTTTTACTTTCACTTTGTACTTTCCTATTTTATTTTAAACTTAATATTTTTTTCTTTCAAATTAATATCCCTCCCAAAAAAAATTTCCTAAAAAGGTAATATAAAGATTGAATTATTAATATTGTAATACTTATTTAGTGCTCAATAAAAACAACAAATAAAAAATATTTAAAAATATCATTATTAATTTGTTGAATAATAAAAATAGAACCGAAAAAAAATAAGCTATATAACTCGATAATAAATGGTAGAAGTTGACAAAATACAAGAATCTTGTATATGAAACTAGTCAAATATGAAAAATATTTTGAACAAGCGTGACATAAAACGTATAAAGAGAGATATACCTATTGTGTTAAAAAAAATTATATTTTAATTGAGAAGTGTGTTAATATTAAAAATTGATTCAAAAATTATAGAAATTTGATTAGGACTTTAAGCTAGTACCCCGAGCATTGAAAGATAGAGAATTAAAATATTTTTCATTCCAACTATCTAAAATATCCGAACATGATATTTTAGATCTAATATTTATACTTGGACAACTATTAAGTAAATAATAAATAAATACAACATAGGTTAACTATTAAGTAAAAATGTTGCTAGCAGGTATTGAACCCAACGACCTCACAAAGAAAATAAGCCACTTGAACAAGTGAACTAAACTGCTCGTTATAGTTGAGGGGGTTCATCATAAGTTATATAGATATAATATTTAAATTTGACCTTATATGTACAATGTAATTTTTCGACTGAGGAGGTTGAGTGAATCCTTACTTCCCACATACGTCCGCCCCTGCTTTCAACTACTTTGTCATTTGTTATCTGTTATGAATCCAATGGACGTATTTGCCCCAGTAGATCACGTGAGATGCAAAGAAAAGTTAAATAGCAGAGTTTAAGGCAAACAAAGGCATGCTTATTGTTGAGTCAAATGTCCGGTACTCCTCACCTCCCTTCTCAAGTGTTTGTTACGGTTGCATTGGACTTGTTCTTTATATTATTATTCCTTCTATGGTATATATTTCTCTTTGTTTTATTGTTTTTTTTTTCATTTTGCAATGTACTGAGTCTCAGACTAATTCAATACCAAAAGGATTATCAATGATGGAAGATTCAGGACGTGAGGCATGAAAAAAAGTACCACGTTCTTCTTTTTTTCATTAATAGTAGTTTTAATCAATGCCATTACTTTTAAGAATTTTCAAAGTTATTTACTAAATATGTGTATTTTATATCACATTGCTTTACTTTATGATACTGATTTAATAATAATTGATCTCTGTAATATTGAAGGGGTTACAGCTGTATATATAGAGAACTGAAGAATAACTAATTACAGAATAACCCAGATGTATTTAATAATTATATATGTAGTCTATTATCCCCCCGCAAGCTGATCAGCGGTAACGAGGGGCAGCTTGGAGCAGAGAGACTGAAAAGTCTGTAACGGAAGAGGCTTGGTGAGAATATCAGCAAGCTGGTCAGTAGATGGGACATAGTGCGTGGCCATCGCTCCTGCAAGTACCTCATCGCGAACAAAGTGACAGTCAGACCCAACATGCTTCATACGATCATGAAGGACTGGATTTTTGGTAACACAAATAGTGGACTGATTGTCACAATAAATCTGTGGTTTCATGGGGGGAATGCCAAGTGCATCCGTAAGGTATCGTAACCACATGGCTTCAGCAACACCCGCAGCCATGGCACGATATTCTGCTTCTGTGGAGGAACGGGACACTCGCGTTTGCTTCTTGGTGCACCAGGAAATCAGATTCGGTCCCATCATAACAATATATCCAGTAGTGGACTTTCGATCATCTTTGTCGTTAGCCCAATCCGAATCAGAAAAAACAGATATATCAAACGAGCCCTTTTGAAATAAAATTCCACAGTGAAGAGTACCTTGAAGATAGCGCAGAATGCGTTTCAAGGCCTGAAAGTGTTGTTCTGTGGGAGCATGCATTGATTGGGAGACTCGATTGACTGCATATTGGATGTCCGGACGAGTAACAGCAAGATAATGAAGTCCACCGACGAGGCTCCGATATAGTGTAGGATCGGCAAAGGGAGTATTCGGCCCTGGGGATTGGCGGACTGCCATGGGAGTGACCGCGGGTTTGCAGTCTGTCATTCCAGCCCGATTTAGAAGTTCAAGGGTATATTTTGTCTGATGCATCAATATGGTTCCCGATTTGCGGATGAGTTCGAGGCCAAGAAAGAACTCCAGAGGACCGAGGTCCTTAAGTTTGAAGTCACGATGCATAGCTTCAGTAATTTCAGTGATGAGTGACGACGAGCTGCCTGTAATAACAATATCATCCACATAGATAAGAATGATGACTGTCCCTCGAGAACAGTGAAGGGTGAAGAGGCTGTTGTCATGATGGTAGGTGCGAAAACCAAGACCCTGCAGAAAAGTAGAGAGACGTGTGTACCAGGCACGAGGGGCCTGTTTCAGGCCATACAGTGATTTGCGAAGCTTGCAAACATAGTGAGGACGGTTGGGATTAACATATCCCGGTGGCTGAACCATATAGATTTCTTCCTCAAGATGACCATGAAGAAAGGCATTGCTGACGTCTAGCTGATGAAGCGGCCAATCATAGTGAAGAGCAAGAGACAAGACCAGACGAATAGTCTGTTGCTTAACAACAGGGCTGAAGGTCTCCTTATAATCCACACCATACTCCTGATGATACCCTTTTGCAACCAGACGTGTTTTATAGCGAGAAAGAGATCCATCTGAATTTCGTTTGATGCGAAACACCCATTTGCACCCAATAGACTTTCGGTTACTAGGCAGAGGTACCAAATCCCATGTACGTTGTTCATTCAGAGCCTGAAATTCCTCATCCATAGCTTGGCACCAGAAACTATTTTTGGAGGCTTGGTTGTAGGTAGTAGGCTCAGTTGTGGGATGTGCATCAAAGGGTATTTGAGTGTGGTAGGCTTTGGGTTTGAAGGTACCGGCCTTGGCTCGGGTTGTCATAGGATGAGTGTTGAGTGGAGGGTGATTAGGAAGGGGTGGTGGAGTTGTATGATGTGTGGGCGGGGGTTGGGTGGGGCTGCCGTGGGAGATGGGATGTGCAGCGGTGGATGGGGTGGCTGTATGTGTGTTAGGAGTATGATGTAGGGAAGTGGTGGGTTGTGTGGCAGTCGGCTGGGTGTTCGGGTGGGAGGTTTGGGGTTTCGGGTGGGTAGTGGTGTAGTGGGGTACCGGGTTAGGTGCCGAGTGAGCCGGAGCATGAGCGTGAGAAAAGGACGGAAATAATGGCACAACGCCAAGTGGATTGGGGGAGTATGGAGTAGAGGAAAGACTTGTGTAAGGAAATTGTTCCTCCACAAAACGAACATGACGGGAAACATATGTTTTCTGAGATACAGGATCGAAACATTTGTAACCTTTGATAGTGGGATGATAGCCTAGAAAGACACAAGGGGTGGACCGAGGTTGAAGTTTATGTTGAGTGTGCGGACGCAACCAGGGATAAACTAGACACCCAAACGGGCGGAGATGAATATAGTCGGGTGGATGATTGTAGAGACGGGCATATGGAGTGGAGTTGGAGAGAGTGTGAGTGGGCATGCGATTTATGAGGTAGTTGGCAGTAGCAAGGGCATCAACCCAAAAGGAAACAGGTAAGGTGGAATCATGGAGGAGCGCAACAACTGTTTCTATTAGGTGACGGTGTTTGCGCTCAGCAACGCCATTTTGTTCAGGGGTATATGGACATGAAGTGTGATGAAGAGCCCCTAGATTTTGAAGAAAAACACCAAATGCATTGTTGACAAATTCTTTGCCATTGTCACTTCGAAAAATTTTGATTTTGGCATTAAATTGATTTTGAACCATTCGGTCAAAGTTTACAAAAATAGTATAAGCTTCGGATTTAAATTTCAGAGGATAAAGCCAAGTGAATTTACTGTAATCATCAACAAAACAGATATAATAACGAAAACCTTGAACAGAAGGAACTGAGGTTGGACCCCAAACATCAGAATGAATTAATTGAAATGGTGCAGTGGCCTTGTGTTCAGACAGTGAAAAAGGTAAACGACAAGATTTAGACACTGAACAGGACTCGCAATGTAATTTTTCTGAAAAATTAAAACCTAAGGAAGATAAAATGGATTTGGTGATGGCGGATGATGGGTGCCCAAGCCGGCGATGCCAGGTTGACGAGAGAATGGCTTGACTCACAACAGACGGAGACCTGGATGGAAGAGTGTATAGCCCATGCTCACAGCGGCCCGTGTACCGCACCCGGTTCGTGGTATTGTCCACTATCTGGAAATTGGTGTCATTAAAAATGAGGGTGCAGTTATTTTCTTTAGTAAAGCGATAAACAGATAAAAGATTGGATGTGAGGGAAGGGACGTGGTGAAGGGTTGAGAGATGAAATTTACCATTTGGGGTATAGACATACCCAGAGCCGGTGTTTGTGATGGGAAGGGATTGACCATTGCCTACTGTAATAGTTTCTGAGCCATGATACGGATGAGGAGCTTGAAGTTGTGAATAATCCGACGTCACATGGGTGTTAGCACCTGTGTCTAGATACCAATCGCCAGATTGAGCGTTTGTGGACGCATGCATCGCCCTTGATCCTCCGGACTGGCTATTTACATTCTGCGAGTCATCATAACGATACCAGCAATTAGCCGCAGAATGGCCCCGTTTAGCACAAATTTGGCACGTCGGAAGATCTCGTGTGGGCATCCGCTGGTTTCCTCGTCCCTGTCCGCGGCCTGACTGGAAGCCGTCCCTCGGTGGAGGCCCGCATCTGCCTTGCTGCCCGGTGTTTCGACGGTCACCGCCGCCGCTGCCTCGCCCTTGGTTACGGCGATCGTCACCGCGACCCCTGGCCGAGCCTCCGCTGCCAGCCGAGTAAAGAGCCGTGACGCCAGGGGTGGAACTGGCTTCTCCGAGCAGTAATTTGTGTTCCATGTCTAGATTCAATTCTTCTGCATTAAGCCATCCAGACAGTTGATTCAGAGTGATTTCGACAGGCGAGAGGCGAATATGCTGTTTGAGAGAGGAATAGCCAGCCGGAAGACCACGTATCACGGCATTCACCACGTATCGTTCAGGAATAATCTCGTTCACAGCATCTAGGTCAGACAGAATAGAGGCCACATCATCAAGGTATTGAGTCATCGTCTTCGTTCCCTTCCGAAGAGTATGCAATTTGTCACGCAACTGAAAAATATGAGCCGTGGACACAGAGTTGTACCTTGTGGCTAGTGCGTCCCAAAGTGAAGCCGATGTGAGAAAACCCCGGGCGTGTTTGTGCACAGAGGGGCTAATAACTGCGAGAAGACAGGCTCGGATCTGAGTGTCTACGATCATCCACGGAAGGTAGTCGGGATTTGGGAGCTTGACGCCGTCCTTCTCGGCTGTCTCGGGCTGCGGCTTCTCCGCACCGTCAATCCATCCGAGCAGCAAGTTGGCTGCGAGGGCGGTGCGGACGTTAAGTGCCCAGGCCGGGTAGTTGTTGTCAGATAATTTTTCGGGGATGAGATTGTGGAGATTCCTAAGCAGTAATTTTACTCCAGACGGTAATTTTGACAGAGGATCAATAACCTTGTCCATGGCGCCGACCTACGGCGGAGGAGGGAGGCCGTGCGGCGTGGTGTAGACGGTGGCGGCGGCGCACACACGTCGGAAAAGAGGAGAGATTAGGGTTTGGGCGGAAGAAGAAACCCTAGCTTTGATACCATGATACTGATTTAATAATAATTGATCTCTGTAATATTGAAGGGGTTACAGCTGTATATATAGAGAACTGAAGAATAACTAATTACAGAATAACCCAGATGTATTTAATAATTATATATGTAGTCTATTACTTTACAATTTCCACAAATCTTATAATTATTTTGCCTTTTCAAAGTGAAAATATTACAAAGAAAATTAAAATTAACAATGAATTTACTGCATATTTGTACATATATTTTCCAGTTTCCTCATGCATTTACCACACACAGTCACTCCCACGGCTCAACTCACGGTTATACATTATATTCCTTACCGTATATAGCTAGGTAGTATTATTTTGTGTCTCGCTGTTCCTTGCAAAGTTACGACGTGAAAGTTCCTTCAATTACTTTGTCATTTGTTATCTGTTATGAACCCAGTAGACATATTTGCCCCTGCCCCCTGTAGAGCACGTGAGATGCAAAGAATAGTTAAATAGCAGAGTTTGGGGCAAAGAAAGGCAAGCCTATTGTTGAGTCAAATGTCTTGTTCTCCTCACCTCCTTTCTCAAGAGTTTGCATCTTCTCATCTCCCTTCTTCTCTCTATCAATTCCTAGTTTTACTTTCAATATTTCCACATGTTCATTTGGGTCTTTTACTATTTGAGTTATTACGTTAGGTTTCGTTTCTGGAATTGTAATTGAGCTTTAGTTTATTAATATAGTTGAGAAGTTTGTTACTGCTCTATTGGACTTGAGTTCTTTACATTATCATTCCTTCTATTTTTAAAAAAAAAAAAAATTGAACATTATCATTCCTTTTATGGTAAATATTTGTCTTTGTTCTAATTTGTCCTAGTTAACTTGGGATAAGAATCCTAATTGTATCATAAATTAACTTTTCATAGTTAATTTGGGATAAGAATCCTAGTTGTATTATAAATAAACTTTTCCTATTAAATTTGGGATAAGGAACTCGAAGAATATATTATTAGGGCATTTCTTGTTAGTAGGGAGTAAAAATCTCAAGATGAGATGAAATATTTCCATCATTAAGCTATTACGTGGAATTGCCCCTTCAACGTTTGTTGAGATTCCGGACTTAATTATATTTCGCATCTTGAGCTACTTGCCCCTTCGGTCTTTGCACAGATTCAAATGCGTTTGCAAGATGAGGTCTACAATATTCCTGCATCCAATATTCTTGTACCTTCGTGAAATAAACTCCCCTTTCAGTCATTCCCTCTCTGAGGATGCAGAAATTTTGTGGCAGCTCAATTTTGACAATCCGGACGGATGGTGGGGCTTTACCATAATTTGTCTCAGTAGTAACGACTTACATGTGCAGGTCAGGAACATATCTTCTTCTTATTCTCAATACCGCATACAATGCCATCTCCG
Organism: Capsicum pubescens; assembly: GCA_030864215.1. Lineage (NCBI taxonomy): Eukaryota > Viridiplantae > Streptophyta > Magnoliopsida > Solanales > Solanaceae > Capsicum > Capsicum pubescens. Next base: position 268,286,533 of record CM061544.1, on the reverse strand, counting down.
CAGGACGTGCTCACAATCCCCAATCCACAATATTCTAGTTTGTGTATTGCGTTAAATTTTGTGGTGGTTCTGTCAAGCTGGATTTTGTTCATGATGATAGAAACAAAAACCTCGGTTATGAAAATTCTCTATCTCGAGAATATTGGGATGTCCCCTTGTCGCTGACAGACCATTGACAAGGTTGTAACCCCACACCCCCCCCCCCACACCCCCTAGATGGACGAATAAGGAACAACATCCAACTCTTCTTTAGAATGGGGGTTTCTTATTGCATTTGCTTTGTTGAAACAATCGAGGAGGTCTATAATATACAAGTTGATGTTTTGGATACGGTTAATGAGACCTACATTGGTCGTACTACTTTCCCTAGAGAAAGTTTCTTCCCAGAGTTGGGTATGTTGCATCTCTTGGATTGAAATGGACGCCTCTCCTTCGCCCAACTACTAAAAGATGGGCTTCATGTCTTGGTACGAGATGATCACGTAAATTTGAAATGGGATGAATCAAACACATCATCAAGCTGACTTCTTGAAATCATCCCCGTATCATAAAGAGGAGCTAATAACATTTCGTGCCTGCAATGACATGTCTAATTTGATATTTGTTTGGCACCGCGACAAGGGAATTCGATTCTTATGCTAGGGTTGTGGAAATCATAATGAATTAATGAGATGGGTTACGTACAATGCAATTTTAGAGTGGTGTGCTTGCATGTATTGGTATTTTCTTCATTATGATTGCTCTTCTAATGATTGCAAATGTTAGGAACTCACCTGTATTCTAAACTTCCTCGAGAGATAGGTAGAAATTAGTAAAAAAAAATACCAACAGAAGTTTGAAACTATCAATCTTAATCTGATAACTTAAGTTGTAACAGAAATAGTTAATATGAGATCAAGAACAAGGATTAGTAGTACGACACTCGGAGATCGAGAGGATAAGAGTGCAATTTATCTAACCAAGATAGAGAGACGTTTTGATAAACCTATCTTATTACATTTTGGATGCAATGCATCAGAATAATTTTCTAGCATAAGAAACCTGCGTAGTTATGAAGTCACGAGGAACACAATCCTAGTGCCTTCTCATACTAATTACAACTTTAGCACCAAAGAATTATTACTACTGCTCTTTGTTTCACAAAACCCCCCTTTTTTACTTATTTATCAGTTACCTAGACAAATGCTTAATCAAATTTCATCATATTCTTTGTGAGTTCGATCCAAATCTTGTTATGTTCTATATTTGATTCAACGACCGATTTATACTTTTTTGGGAGATGTAATTTGAGCGACATCAAATTTTGACGTCATCGTCAGAGAATACGATTACAGAGTTGATTGATTGTGTTTGTCGACTTGTTGTTTTTGGTTGTTTCTTTTACTTCTTGAGTATTCAAAGGGCACACACTGGTGTCTACCTAATACTTGAAGTCAATAAAATCCTCTGATTCTATTTGATTCTGAACTTGAGCGATCTCTGAGACAAAATCGAAGGGTGGAGAGAGAAGGGGTTCATGACCAAGAAGCCTGCTCAGAGGGGTTCATGATGAACCAGTAGCTTGGAATCGGCCACTACAAAAGCATTATGTTTATAAAATTATTAAACAAGTCACTGCTCAATTAATGGCTGAGAAAATGCTAGGCAAGTAGCTACCCAACGAGCGGCAAGGGAAAACAGGGCTAGACAAGAAGAGACAGATCTTCTAGCTGCACTTGATGTGAGGGACAAATTAAGAAGAATTAGGGACAACGACCCATTCAACAATATCTGTCTGTTTATGATGATCTAGAGAAAGATTTGGGGTATGTAAAGCCAATTGAAACTAATGCAATTAATCCAGTAGAACTGCCTTAAGGTTATAAGTTTGACATCACGAGTGTGATGATCCAACTACTGAATTTAAAGGAGGTATTTGCTGGCCTGCCTCCTGATGATGTAAACATGCATATCATGAACTTTGTGGGGATTTGCACTTTATATAATCTACTCAGAGTAAGTCAAGAGGCTATTCTACTGAGGTTATTTCCATTCTCTCTGATTGGAGATGATACTCTATGGTTAGGTGTGTCGCCCCGTAGATCTATAACTACTTGAAATGAGTTAAGGACTCAGTTCTTTGAATAATATTTTTGCCATCCAAAATGTTGTAACTGAAAAATGAGATATATAAATTCAGACAGTTGTATTCAGAGGCACTATATGTGACATGTTTAAGGTTTAAAAAGAAGCTACGGAATGTGCTAAATCACAGAATTATTGGTAGAAACTTGTTAGATATCTTCTACAGAGCCTTGAATAATAACACTCATGTTGTAGAAGACACTATCACTAGTGGGGCCTTCATGAGTCTACAATGGGAGCATGCTTCTGAGATCTTGGATCGAATTATAAAAATTAATTGAGGGTGGCATACTCGGGAGGTGGACAGATTAGCTGGTACTTATGCAATTGGAGCCTCCACTGAGTAGAGAATACTAGATAATATAGTCGCTCAAGAGGTAGCACAATGGAGGACTGAGATTGGGTTGCTTACTAAGCAATTTGTGACAGCTGAAGCGGAGAAGGCCAATGTAGTGGGTATATGAGGTAAGGCTTCTAGATATAAAAATTCATATTCTGAGACAGAGGCTAAATATCCCGATAGAGAAATTATAGATTTCTGAGGGTCTAATCAAGATAATTGAAACTCTAGTCCAGAAAATCATGGTCGGAACTATTATGGAAACAACTATAATAGGTCTGGGTATAGAGACAGAAGTAGGGACAAAGATGATGATTGAAAGCGAAAAAATGATTATAAAGACAAGACTGACCTTTATGTTCCACCAAAAAATTGTGATGTTGATTCTGAAAATTCAAGGATGGAAGCTTTGCATGTGAAACTTGTTAAGGGGGCGGAGAGCCAAGAAAAATTCCTTAAAGAGATTAGGCAGTCATTTCAGGGATGAGCCAAAAAGTTGAATCTCATGCGACCGCCATTAAGCAGCTTGGGCAACAATTTAGACAGATGTCTGCCGCACTGAATCAACGTCAACCGCTCACACTTCCTATCTATAGTTACTTTTAATAGTAATACGTATTATCATTTCCTATCGTTCTTATTTAAAAATATCAATAATTAATTCTTTTTGAAAAATCTATAATCTATAATATATTAAAAGTGTGAAGACCCTTAAAAAGTGATTTAAACTTTTTGTCTTTCATTAAAAGACTCTCCTTTAGACAAAACTGTCTTTTTACTATTTTCTTCAATTTATTATTTAATTACTTTTATTATATTAAATAAACTCCTAAAATATATGAGACTCTTAAAATATATATGGAAGGAGAATCAATTAATATTTTCCTTTGTACTGATCAATTAGAAAAATACTTCTAAAATAAGATAGAAAAATACTCCTAAAATAGGACTCTATTAAGGAAATATTTCTTTAAATATTGAGATGCACGTTAAACTAGACAAGAAACTGATTTACTTATTATGGAAATATGATTCATGCTCATCTAACTTGAGTCGGTTGCCTATCTAGATTGATGGATGCTTAATTTTCTAACCCTCAACTTTTTTACTATTTTTGTTAACATAATAAAATTCAACGTGTCTGTATATATCTTCTTTGTTTTCATTCAAGTCATTCTTTACTGTCAAAATTTTTGCTCAGACAAAAAATATTTTCATCAAAACTAAAGCTTTGTAGTCACTATTATATTAGTTTATTGTAGTTTACAGATTGTAGATGAATTTAAAGGTGGTAGATGAATGTCGGTCGGCTTTGAGAAATATTTTAATTAGGTAAATGTTAGGTTTAATTGTATTGTTTTTATATCTTTGTTTTGAGAATTTTTTTGTGTAAAGATAAAGTTTAGTTGTATTATTTTGATGTCTCTATTATTGTATTATGTTGTTATAGTTTACAAGTGGTAGATGAGTATCGGACGGCTTCAAAAAAAAATTTGTGTAAAGGTTAGATTTAATTGTATTGTTTTGATGTCTCTATCATCGTATTGTTTTGTTGCAGTTTACAGATGGTAGATGAATGTCGATCGACTTTGAGAGTTTTTTTGGTAAATGTTAGGTTTATTTAAATAAATTCTCCAAAAGATGTTGAATTTAATGATTGTATTCATCTTTATTATTTAAACAAATATCTTATTAAGTGTAACGTTTGAACTCAATAAAGTGAGGTACACGCGCGAGGCGCGTACACCTAAACTAGTTAATTAAAAAGTTCATAAATATATTTAAAATTATAATACTGAGCCTGTAGACGGGTCATTCATTATGTAATTATTAATACAAGCATTACTAATACTTCATATTTTGTACTATTTTTATACATCATACCAAATGACTCCCTAAAGAGAAGAAATGAAGAGTTTAATGGATCTTTTTTTTTTAATGTTGAAGAAGAAAAGTCAACTCTATAGTCAAAAACACCAACATGACTATGATGCACGATACTTTTAATTTGTTTCCGTCGAATTTAATGTTTATTAAGTAATTTTTTTTTTCTTTTAGCTAAAATTAACCTTTTTTTTTAATTAGTTGATAGCCTCCTTCAGAAGTGAAGTGGCATTAGGGCATAAAGGATTTAAGTTGTCTCACTGGTTGTTACAGACATGATATGACCATATGCTAAAAATCTAAAAGTAAATTTGAATTCAGAAAGAGTTTTTTATAACTTCTCTGGTAGTACTGATGCAAGACCTCAACGCTATGATTTGAGGCTTGAGTTTCGACACAAAATTTTTGTTGAGGTAGAAAACAGTTTTTGTTGTTAATATGTCTCTAGATATGTTGTAGGTAAGTTTCAAATGTCACGACTTCACTTAGTTCATCATCAACCCTTAAATTATTTGTACTTATAAATGTTTATGTATGAAATAGTATTTTGAAAAATAAAAGAATGGAATCATTAATAGAATAAAAATAATTTCAAGAAAAGGTAATTTTGCTGTTAGCATCCAAAAGTACTCATTTTCTCATTATGTATATTCTTCTTCATACGAGGATTGGAAAAAAATCACTCAACACTACCCAATTTACATAACAAGAAATTCAATGTGAATGAATAAACAGAATAGGTGATCTAAAGCCAAATTTTAGAAAATATATCTCCAATTTATTTGATAATTTACTTGTGTATTTTATTTGATATTTATTTTCATAGCTTCATAAATACATAGCTAATTATATTTTGATAATATTTTTTTTCCAGTATAAGATTTTGTGCAATCTTCACAAGACATTACTGACCATATAAGATAAATTATTGTACATTAAAAAACATCATAAGTGTTTAGATCTTAGGTAAACTTTTAATATTTTTTTTTTGCAATTGTGTCAATAGTTACATAAATTATTACAATTATTTTAGAAGTAGTAGAAATATTTAAAAATAGTTAAGAATTCACATGATTAAGTATGTGTACAAATTATAGCATCATTTTTACTTTTTAAATTTAATTTTTTGAAAATCTAAATAGTTTGAGTTGAAAATATCTAAAAATCACTAAAAAATTTGAAAAAAATCTTGTAAAAACAATATTTAAAACATAATTGATTCAAACTGAAGTGAATTAGATAAAACTAAGAACAAAAGAATAACTGCAAATTTAATTGCCTACGACTTTCAATCAATTGTATTTTAAAAAAGTTGTAAACCATTGAAAATATGTGCATAACGATTGGTAAATATTAACTAGTTGTTTTAAAATGATATTAGACACACACACATATAACAATTGATAAATATTAATGTAATACCCCAAATATTTCTAGCTCGGTCCAGCCCTTAGTACGTACTTGTAACAATTAGAATCTGGAAAGTAAAGTTAAGAGATGAGGGGCTTAGTCATTTCGACTTCCTTCAAACTTCAAATATTTCTAAGTTGACCCTCCGGGCTCCGAGACAATGATTTTTGAGTTAAATTATATTCAGGGGTGAAAGTAGCTTGTCTCGGATAAGTTTTAAAATCTTCGAACGAGGATTGGATCGCATTCGAATTGGCAAAACAGTAGCTCACTGCGATTTGGCCGTGTCGCGGTGAGTATCGCGATGAGTAGGTCACCGCGTCACGGTGGAGGACAAATCGGCATTTGTCAATTTCCAGAGGGTCACCGCGATTGCACTGCATCGTGGTGAATCCCAAAACAGCAATTGTCACAATCCAATAAGTCACCGCGATTCCACCGCATTGCGGTGGGTATCGCGATGACCCACTCACCGCGTCACGGTGAGGCCTCAATCGGCGTTCCAGTTGCGGAATTTTAAATCCCAATGGCAAATTTTGTCTTTCATCAAGCCCCCAAATCGTGTAGACAGAAGATTAATCATAATATAGAGCAAAATACGCTCATTGTTCATCAAATCCCTCTCAAGTTAAACCCTAGGCTTCAACATTCAACTTCAAGAATCCCCAAAGTTTCCACCATTCTTTTCCAAAATAGTTTAACATTCAAGGTTCCCAATTCAAGAATTTCAAAAATCAATCTTCAAGAGAACAAATAGGATCTCAAAACCAGCTTCTTCATCTAGTTCATCAATTAAGGTATGTGGGATTTTGAACAAGGATAAATCTTTCATCCTTGTGCCCAAAACTAGTTTCTAATTACAAATTTACATGATCTTACATGAATTTCAATTTAGTCTTCATACCCATTTACTGCTATTTGAAGATTATGATGTTTTAAGTGTTTTAATGTTAATTTACATGACTACTTTCGTAAATTGATGCGTAAGATTATATTTTTCAGATTTTGAGTTGAATTATGAATATTGACACCATCAAACATGAACATTATGATGTTTTGGTATGAATTTGAAGCATGAGTTGTTAAGCCCTATTGAATATTGCTATTTCAAGAATGATTATGCTTTTAAGCATCCCATGATATGTTTATAGATAGCTTTGAATAAAGATTCGAGATTTTGATCTTTAGCCAAGATATGGAGTCCACTTTACATCTTAAATTCAGTTTTGAATGAACAAATGCACAGTTAGCTTTCAGTATGAAATATTATGACTTTTAAAAGTGGATTTCCTACAGAATAAGCATATAATGAAGGGAGCAGTATTTAGCACCGAGTGGAAAATGTGGGTTTAGCGCATCCTACTTTCCTAGAACTACGAGCCAATGTAGGTATAGATTCAGTGTTCCCATTTTTATATGGATGACAGTTACAGATGTGATCTTTTAGCTCAGGTTATACTCCCTGGCAATAGTATGACACCTCTCCCTAACGTGAGGTTTTTTCCTTAGGGGAAAAAACGTTGGAATCCATGTTAGCTCACATGGTTTATATCTGTTAAGAGAACCTCCCTACTAGTAAAGATAATAGAACAACTTTTAAAAAAGTCCTTAATAGAAAAGCTTTTACTAGATTTTCCTACAGCCTAACAGAAAAGCTTTTAAAGACTAGGTGTAAAAGCTTACAGTTTTACTCAGATATTATCTTACATAGCACATCAGTTATTAGATTTCAACTTTCAATTTTCAGATGATAAAGTGAGTCCTTTCAACACTTAGCTTGAATGATTTGAAAACATAATACACGTACAGTTTTTAGACTTGAAACGTAATGGCTCACTAGTTTTATACAGTATGTTTTATTGTTCGTGAACTATGATTTTTTTTTTTAACTTTTAGTTATTCTATCCATGTGAGTCATTACATACAGCATGCATATTCTATAAATTTTTATAACATTAAGATTTTGATTTACTGTGCATTCACCCCATATACTCAGTACATCCTCAAAGTACTGACCCACATATACGTCTATGTGCTACATTAGCTCATAATGTAGGTTCAGGTGCTCAATCTCAGCAGTATGAGTAATTTTGGGCATTTCTATATGCATCCTTACAGTTGGTGAGTCCTCATGGTCCGAGGATCCATTTATCCAGACCTTTAGCTTTTATAGTAAGCCAAAGGCGCTGCCTCATATGAAGATCTCGCTGGTAAAGAAGTACTGAAGGCTATGATGATCTGAGAAGATCTCACAATGGACTCCATACAAGTAATGCCTCCATAACTTCGAGGCAAACACAATTGCGCACAACTTCAAATCATGGGTAGGATAATTCCTCTCATGAGGCTTCAACTGATAAGATGCATAAGCAATTACCTTGCTTTTCCACATCTACACAACACCTAACCCAATACCTGAAGCATCATAAAAAATGGTAAAACCCACCCCATCCTTGGGCAAAGTCAAGATAGGAGCTAAAGTCAACAAATCCTTGAGCTTTTGAAAGCTCTCCTCACAAGCATCAGACCACTAGATGGAAATCTTTTTCTGAGTCAACTTAGTCAAATGAGCTGTAATGGAAGAGAAACCCTTAACAAAACACCGATAATACTCGGCTAAGACAATAAAACTTTGAATCTCGGTGGGCAAAGTAGGTCTAGCCCAATCACGAACCGCTACAACCTTAGCTAAAGCAACCATAATACCTTCTTTAGCCACCACATGACCCAAGAAAGAAATAGACTCCAACCAAAACTTGCACTTAGAGAACTTAGCATACAACTTCTCATCCCTCAATCCCTAAAGCACAATCCACAAATATTCCTCATGCTCAACCTCACTCTTGGAATAAACCAAGATATCATCTATAAATACCATAACAAAGGAGTCGAGATACGATCGAAACACCCGATTCATCAACTCCATGAACGAGGCAAGGGAGTTGGTTAACCCAAAAGACATGACCAAGAACTCATAATGACCATATCAAGTCCGAAAAGCTATTTTTGGAATATCAGAAGCTCTAATCCTCAACTAGTCATAATCGAACCTCAAATCAATCTTTGAAAACACCGTCTCACCCTGAAGCTGATTAAACAAATCACCCATGCGAGGAAGAGGATACTTATTCTTAACCATCACCTTATTCAACTGTAGATAATCAATACACATCCTCATAGACCCATCCTTTCTCTTTACAAACAAGACAGGCGCACCCCAAGGTGAAACACTAGGTCGAATAAATCCCTTAGCCAAAAACTCCTGCAACTGATCCTCCAGTTTCTTCATCTTTATCGGGGCCATACTATAAGGAGGAATAGAAATGGGCTTGGTGCCTGACTCAACATCAATAATAAAATTAATATCTCGATCCAAAGGCATACTAGGAAAGTCCATAGAGAACACCTCCATAAACTCATGAAAAACACAGACAGAATCCAATGAAGGAGGTGAAACATCACTTGTGTCACAAATATGGGCCAAGTAAGATAAGCATCCCCTCTCAACCAATTTACGAGTTTGAACATAAGATATGACCCTCTTAGAACCCGAATGAAGTGCACCCTTCCAAGATATCCTTGGCACACCCGACGAAGATAAAGTTATAGTCTTAGCAAAACAATCTAAAACTGCATGATAAGGAGCCAACCAATCCATACTCAAAATAACATCAAAATCGATCATATTTAACATATGAAAATTTACCAAAGTCTCATCACACCCGACAAAAGTCACAACGCAAGATCGGTACACCCGATCCACCACTAAAGAATCACCTACCGGGGTAGATACATAAATAGGCATGGTAGGAGTCTCACTAATAGAATCAAAACCCAAAGAAAAATACACAGACACATAGGATAAAGTTGATTCGGGATCAAATAATACAGATGCAGGTCTGAAATAAACGATGAAAATACCTGTAATCACAACATCAGAAGCCTCTGCCTCAGGTCTGACTGGTATAGCATAAGACTATCCACGACTACCAACTGGCTGAGTAGCCCTACGACCACCACCACGGGATCCATCATATTTACCTCTTACACCTCTGGTACAACCCCTACCTCTCACAGCTGAAATAAGAGTAGCTCTAAACACAAGGCAAGAACAGTCCTTGGCCACATGGCCAATCTCATCACACACATAGCAACCTCTACGTCCAATCTCAATAAGAGAAAGTACAACTGAACCCAAACGGCCACCCTGAACTGCTGAACTAGAAGATCCACCACTTGAACTCTATAAAATCACCTGCATTGGCCTACCATGGTATCCATGACAATCTCTAAAATCTCTACCTCGATAGGTCTGACTCCTGAACTCACCAAAATAATGCACCCTTTTGGCGCCTCCCTGAGATGCACTAATAAAACCCTCTATCATCTTACTATGATCCTCAATACTCTAAAGAGGAGCTCCAAGCATAATCATCTGAGATGTAGCCAACTAAAGAGAAATATCTAAACCTTTCACAAACTTTCAAATCTTCTTAAACTCAATGGAAATGCTATCATAGGAATATCTAGACAGGGCAAGAAAGCATGCCTTATACTAAAAAAGTTTATCATGAAGCCCTTCTCCAAACGATCAAACGCATCCCGCATACGATCTCTCAAACTGAAAGGCATAAATCTCTCCAGAAAGGCATCAACAAACTGATTTGAAGACAATTCAGGAGCATCAACAAGCCTATAACCGATAAATGATATCCACCAATTTCTCACAATATCTCTCAATTGATATGAGGTATAAGCAACTCCATTCGCACAGAAAGAGTGAAACATAACTCAGAACACAAGGTGTGAAAGAACTTCGCACGATAAAGAATGAAATAAGGGAAGTTTCCTAAAGATATCCTATAGCCTCTCGAAGATAGATACGAACGTCTGCATACCGATCTGCGAGATTCTGTTAGACATCTCATTCTTACACCGTTGAGACCAATGAAACTTGACTGCTCTGATATCAATTTGTAACGACCCAAAAATGAGGGTCATGATGGCACTTGTCGCAGCGTACCTTGACAATTAAGCCTATTGATGATAGGCGAATTTACACGCCTATATCAATATATTTTGCCCATATTTTAGCCTAGTTTTGAGAACAAAGTATATATTTCATGCACTTTTAGTCCTTTTTCCTGTAAATGAGCTAACGAACATGATTAGTAAAGTTTCAGGTATAAATAATGCAGAATTCAGCATTTTATGGCTATCCAAAACTGCTGCATGGAAAATCTATCCCGGGCTAAAACAGTATTTCTGAAGACTTTGGGGATTTGCAGTAACTTAGTTGGATTTGGACAATGATACATTAACCTAGTACAATTGGGTTATGTATTTCATTAGTTTATTTGGATTATGATAATGTTACACTAACCTAGTATAATTGGGTTAAGTATTACATTAGCCTAGTAGAATTTGGTTAGATATTTTATTTATCTAGTAGGATTAGGATATGGGTATTATAAATACCCTATCATGCTAGAGATTTGGAAGGAATTTGGAAGGGGGGAGACCACAATACTTTATTCCATCCCTCTCATCTTCCACTACAAACAATTCTACAACTCTTCTAATCTTCCCATTAATTCTATTTTTCTTCTTCTACTCTTCTATTCTTAAATTCCACAACAAGAGAATCGTTACTTTGCCTAGGAATTCACGCCTCACGCCTACCACCTAAGCTACACGAAATTACTCAATCTTGTGGTATAACAACAATGTCAATCGTGATCTCCTTCGCATTCATGGGTAACTAAACTTCTCTGTTGGGGTTATGGAAGCCATATGAGATACTATCTATTGCTGTGAGTTTGTGAATTCGTGACACGTATACTGCTTATATCATTATTCTCTTCATCTTAGTCTACATTCTTTGTGGTTGCAAACGCAAGAATACGCCAGTATAACATTTAACTTGTTCGAAAGAAAGGTTATCTGCCTGGAAAAGAGATAATGTCAAGGTAGTAGGGTCACCCCCTAAAATTCCCTACTAAAAAGCTAGTGTCGTAACTGGACTAACCTCTTGGAGAATTCGTACCGTTAGACACGCTTTAAGCTCGAAAGAGTTAAAGTGAAATAATCCTCGAATAGGTCGAAAGACGCCTGGATTTACCATCGAATACAATTCTCTATAAGCAGTTGCATGTCAGAATTCTACACACTCATAGCCAATAGAGACGTATACCTCAGAAGGTGGACATAACCCCAACGCCTCAATTCTCATTGTTTACAACTTACGTAACAATATTTCTCTTTTACTTTGCTATTTTCAGATTTTATTTAATTGTTTTGGTGACACATTACAATCCCCCTTTTTACGAGACTTGCACCAAAAGTTTAGTAATTTTGCTTACTTGTTGGCCAAGCTATTCCCTGTGGGATCGACACCCAACCCTGTTGGGTTCTATATTTGCTAACGACCACTTTACACTCCTACGAGAGCTGTAGATTGAGCGTTATCACCTATCACCCAAGCTGATATGAAAAGAGAAAAAGAAAAAATTATCCCTAGGTAAGGATTCTAGAATGAAGCCGAATCATATAAGTAATCATAACAATGCGGAAAGAACTTATCCAAAATACCAATCATGCCCAAAACCAGGTGTCAATAGTGTAAGAACTAGTAATGCAATCCAAGAGTCAAATGCATTGAAAAATAACCACAAATAAATAATATTTGTCTCTGAATACTAATAAAGACATAACTACTGTAGAAAGATAGAGGTGAACTTCAGACGCATAAATGTCCAATCGCTACCTTGGATGCTCTAACAATCACCCGAGTCAATCAAGCTAAGGCACACTCGATCTAGAACCTGCACCGAAAGGGCGCAGTAGGCATGAGTACGGTCCATTTGTACTCAGTAGGTATCATAGGCCGACCAAGCAAAGTAGTGAATACAGCATACACAATATACACTAAGGGCACATCACCTGCAATCAAAAAATATCCCACAACAGTAGCCCACATCACTTGCACTAATAGTTCTACTATATCTCATATATATTAAAAAAAAAAAACAAGGTATAGAACACAAGTATAAATTATGTCACATATAAATAGAACAAGAGAGAACATATAGATACAAGACCATTAAATACAAGTAAGGGAAGGTAAGACAAATACATAGATGACAAGTCAATAAGGCAGTACAACACAACATAAACATAATAAAGTAGGTGCAATATATATATGATGATGATGATGATGATGGTGATGCACGAGGTCGTCGCACAACCTCTGAGATCATCGCACAATCTCCGTATACACCTACAGAGCTAAAGCTTCCCGACGTAGGACCCATGAGGGTTCGTCAACCCGTATACAATCCACATATCTCATATCTTCTTTTCGGCACATTCCTCAGAAAGAGTTTTATAAGTTGTTACCATATCTCCGCCTCGGCACATCCCTCGGTGAGAGTTTTAAAAAGGTGTTGCCAGTATTTCTTAGATGTTGCCACGGTGGTACCAATGTTTCATGAATGAGTATGATATGAGGATGTAATGCGCACAACAAATCACAATGAGTATTTCCACAAACAACCACATGATATATTTCCACAACCAACCACAATGATATATTTCCACAACCACATGCGTCAATATTTACTCATTATTTTTGCATCATCCATGAATTTTCACATGTCTCATTTGCTAATAAAGTATGCATATAATCACATTACACCAATGGTACCACATTAGCATTTTAACAACACAATACAATTATTCATATGTATTCAAGGCTATCAATATCATATAGGACCCCACACGGTCATACATATCACATAATATCTCAATTTTAACAATTACATCATATATAAACCCGCACACGGGCACAACACATAGATAACCATTTTTCATGATTAGTTCCCATCCTTAACATGTATTTTGTACCATCATTTACTACCCAGCCCAGTCAGAAAGAGCTAAGCTATAACCTACCTCGAAAGTCAAAACCGGTCCGCTACATTTGAACCCGCGATCTTAATTTTCACGAATAATTCCAAACTCTATTAAAAATATCAAATATGAAATCTACGTGTCAGGATAAAATCAACGATACCCATATTGACTACTTTTGATTCGGGGTAAAAAATGGACCCCCAAAATGAATTTCCAGAAAAGAAGAGCAAAATCAAAACTTTACTTCAAAAACATGTTCTCCATATTTTTAGGAACCTACAGCTAAAAACCCAAGTTAAATCGAGTCAAAAATAGGGTTCAAATCGAAGAAAAACTATTTTTGAGCTTTACCGGGTAAAATCTTTGAAATCCAGGTTAAACTCAAGAATCGTAGTTGTTTTGAAGATTAAATTGATGAAAAACTAGTAATTATAAGATAAAATATTATTCAAGTGAAAAGGAGTGAAATTTGAGTTTAAAATCATGCCCTAAGATTTTTGGAGTTTTGAGAAATTTATCAAGAAATTACTAAGAAAATGGTAAATTCTTACCTCTAATCCGTAATAAAACCAAGAAAAAGGTGTTAATCTAGTTTCCCAAGCTCACACAAGCTTCACTTTTAAACTCCCAAACTATTTAGGGTTTAACTCTCTAGAGCAAGATGAAAAATGAGCAAAATGGACCCAAAACTATTTATAAGTGCAGAAAATCTGCACTAAAATAACCAAAAAAGCTGCAGATTTTTTTGTTAAAGTCCGCTCAGGACTTCGACAGGGTGCCCGGAATTCGTTCGGAGTCCGATACATGCAAACGAACTTTGCAACCACACTAAATTCAATGTTCTGGACGCGATGGCGATATCAGATTTTCAAAAAAAATTATTTACACAAAGTTGACCCTCGAAACCCGAAATTATAATTTTCCAAATCGAGGGTCGAAATGAGATTTAGAAACCATAAAATCATACCAAACACGCTAACACCCTAAAATCGACATTCCGAATCTGGTGGCGAAGTTGAATTTTCCATCCGAGGTCGTTTCGATCAAATGTGGGTCCCACACCCATATTTTCAATTTTTCAACTTTTCGACCAGTAGGTCGAAATGAGATCGGGTGCACCGGAACCCGAATCAAAGGTCTACCTAGCCTAAAATCAATATTCTAGAGTTGTTGGCACAGTCCGTTTGATCATCTGTTGTACGAATCAAAAGATATCTACATAAGTCCAAAATAAGGCTCTCGAAGCTATAAAAAACCACAATATTGCATAAATGATATCAAAATGCATCAAAAATCATGTCAATCACTCCCACACCCCAAAAACATCATAATGCAACTACGGAGAGGGGTAAAATAGTTAAATCACATAAAATCACAAATTTTACATATTTCATCAAATTTTTTAGGTCGTTACAACGAACCCAAACTGTATATCACCAAGGTCTTCAAATTTAAGCTAAATGTTACAAAGCTCATCAAATTGCGATCTAAATTTTCCTATAACAAAGCTCTTCAAATTCGAGCGAAATCTCCAAGTTGACATACTCCTTAAAACACGAGCCTAAACTGTATATCACCAAGATCTTCAAATTTGAGCTAAGTATTCAAGTTTAAATGCTCCTCAAAACACTAGTCTAAATTGTACTTCACCAAGATTTTTAAATTTGAGAAGTATCTTCAAGTTGAAACACTCCTTAAGGCACAAGTATAAAATGCATGTACACTCCTTAAGACACGAGTATAAAATGCATGTTCACTCCTGGCCCACAAGAGTATAAACTGTGTACGAATAAAGAAAAATTCGCTAGGTTGAAAACCTCTAAAGAGGCGGCCTAGGCAAAAGTTAGGACTCCAAGAAAAAAACTCACCCAGAATTACGTTGTGATTTGATCCACTTCACTGAGGTACTTAGGCCCTTGAAATTTTATTTTGAGTTCAGATGCATGAGTGTAAAAAAAATACATCTTCTCACTTGATTTTCCATATGAAAGTTAAGTCTGATAATTTTTTATTTAAATTTTAGACCTACACAAAGTATTGGTGGCTCAATAGGGGCAAACTCCAATGGAATATGAGTTCCATTCACATAAGTTGAAGTTTTCAGATTTATTAAGTCTTCATGTTGAAACTTTCAGATTCACAATATTGAAGCCTGTACGTTCACAGGTTTATCCTTAAATGGATCTATAAAATTTTATGCCTTAAGGTGGAAAAGACTTGTCCCTTTGCACCTTAAGCCGATCTCTTTCGTAGAATTATTCTTAAAAGGATCTCAAAATTTTCATACCTTAAGGTGGAAAAAATATGCCCCTTTACAACTTAAGCTGGTCATTGAAAAGGGACCATACTTGAAACCGAACTTGTCAGGTCGCAAGGTGGCGGAGGCGAGGTTAAGCTCTCGCATCTTAAGTTGATCATTGAAAAGGGCCCATACTTAAATAAAACCATTGCATAAGTGCATCGGTAAAAGGGCTCATACTTAAAAACGGACATTGCATAAGTGCATCGGTGAAAGGAACTATACTTGAAGAAAAGTCACCATCTTGAAGTCAAATTGATCGGTCTTAGAGTGTACGGGGGTGAATTTAAACTCTAGCACCCTAAGATGATTGTTGTATAGGCACCATCTTGAAGTTAAATAAATCGGTCTTAGAGTGTATGGTGACAAAGTTAAACTCTCGCACCCTAAGTCGATTGTTGAACAACCACAATCTTGATGTCAAATTGGTCGGTCTTAGAGTGTACAAAGGAGAAGTTAAACTCTCGCACCCTAAGACAATTATTGCACATTGTTATCTGCTTCGATTCTACAAGAAAAAAAAGACAATACAAAGAAAACACAAGTAAGGGAGAGATTGATACCTAACAGGACATTTTGAACTTGAAAGTTATGTTTCACCGACTTGGATTGAAACAAAATATTGTGGTGAGAATGAAACCCTCAAAATTTGGTTTGCAACAATCAAAATACTCTTTGATGGTGATGTTTCTACATAAAGATATAAATTATTTGGTGACGCAATGCAAATCTAACAGAATTTAGGATCAACTTCAAAAAATTGTGTAGAATAATTTCAAAGATCATAAATTCCAAATATTGAATATGTTATACATACATGTTTCTGACATCTATAGAATCAATCAGATCATGATTTTGATACTGTCACATTGAGATATAAATTTTCTGGTGTCACTACGCAAATCTGAAACTGTTGGTGCATACTGTTGATTTTGGGATAACACCTGAAAATATCTCGTAGGTATTAAATTATAAATTTTGGATATGTTATAGATCTTTGTGTCTAGTTTTATAAGAATAAAGTGTCTTATGATTTCGTCCTTCCTACTTCAAGATATGATAGTTTTGACAAAGATGCACAAATCTGAAATTTTCAGCATGATAAAATTCAAGGCTAACTTCAAAAAGTTATCAAGAATTATATTGAAGTAATTTAAAGTTAAATTTTTGATATGTTATAGATCTTGAAGTCTAGGTTTTGGAGTATCAAACAGTTCATAATTTTGATATTTCTACAATGAGATATGCATTTTCTACCACTAACATGTTGTGTTGAAAGAAAGAAAGTGACGAAAAATAAAAGAAAAGTAGGAGGGGAAAAAAATATTTCAACGTTATTCATGACTTGGAAACCCCAAAATTGATATTGAAAAGTGGAGAACCTACATCCTTTTATAAAGTTGTACGATGAATGTTTTCTTTTCCAATATAAATTCAAATGGGAAGAGCTTCCATCTTCAATACAAGTTCAAATTAAAGGTTGTTTCCTTTTCCAATATAAATTCAAATTGGAGGTTGTTTCCATCTTCAATACAAATTCAAATTATAAGAGTTGTCATCTCCAATACAAATTCAAATTGGAGGTTGTATCCTTCTCCCATACATATTCAAATTGGAGTTTGTTTTCTTCTCCAATATAAATTTAAATTGGAAGAGTTTTATTCTTGGTTAAGTAAGACGGTAAAAAAAAATTTCAAAATCTATTTTGAATTGGATATCATGTCTCACCAATGGGTCTTACGTGTAGAGATTCATGAAAAAAAAATTAAGAGAGCTTTTGAGAGGTAATATCAATATGATTGAGCCTTAAATTTTCTCAACTAAAGAATGGGATGTTCATATGTATGGAAATATTTGAAGCACAAAAGAAGCATAAATCATACTTCAAGTCTAGTCTCCAAAAAATTAAATATCTCGACAAGTCTTGAAGTAGGGGGCATTTTGTGGGCAACAAAATTTTATTAAATTAAAATCTGTATAAAATTTGGGTTATATTAAATTTAAAATGTATTAGTCCCAAATAAATATTACAGATTAATATAATTAGATTAATTATTTAAGTCCAAACATGTAAGGATTTAATTAAAGTTCAATTTTTATTGGGCTAGTCCATTGATTTGAATTACAAATGATGAACCCACTTTACTAAGCCCAAGATATTGTCATATTCTGGAGGCCCAAATTAGCACCATCTGTCGAATGATGTGGCATGCCAAGTCAAGTGAAGGAGTCAATAGGACCATGTCATGTGTCAAAATGATGCAACAGGCTTATTAAAATTAAAAGCCCATGAAAGACGTCATGTCACTCAAATCTGATTGGTCAAAAGAGTTTATCTTCACCATGACTCTCCCCTTTCCACAACTATAAATAGGGGTCTCATAATTCAGAAAAAGAGCCGAGAACTATAAAAAAAAATAAGAGAAAGCTCGTGGATCAAACGCTGCAATTTCTCTACAAAGCTCAAGCATTCAAATTCAGTTCATCAAGATTCAAGATGAAGACTGCAAGATTCAATAACAAACCCAAAAGCCCTTGAATTTAAGCACAAGTCAAGATCAAATCTACAAATCAAGTTCAAATTCAAGATCAAGCTCGAAGCCCTTGAATTTATATTTGAAAATGCGAATCAAAGGATTCATAGAGATTGTAACACCCACTTATTGAAATCAATAAAACAATTGTTGTAATATTTTTCTTGTCCTAATTATTTATTTTCTGATCTCAAAATTTAATTGTTCAACAAGGTTAAATTACGTATTGGTGTAAAAGATTTATTACGTCTTCGGTTTGTATAATTTAATAATTTAAGTTTTGTGCACAGTTAGCGTATACAATATTTATACTATCAGGTAAACTTGACTTGTTATTGTAGGTTACCTAATTTTTTCTTTTTCAATTTTTATGTAAAAAATTGAATAACCTGCAATAACATGTCAAGTTTACCTGTTAGGATAGAATATTTTGTACATTGATAGTATATAAAACTTAAACTCGTAATTTAATTTATTTTTTAATGTACGTTACTTTCAGGTATGTGTATTTTACTAAAATACACTATTAAAATAATTTTTTTTTTTACATAAATCCATATAATTAAGATTCATTAATAAATAAAATTTGTTACCTTTTAAAAATTTACTTAGTAAATCTTTTTTACTGATTTACTCATGATACATATTATTAGATTCCTTCAACCTATTAACATTCCAAATTTACTCTCCAAATAAAGTTTTTTGATTTATCACAATTTTTCACCCAAAAAATCAGTAACTTCTCCCACTTGAAACTTTCATCACTATTATTTCTCCCACTTATGCGCTTCTGTCTCTTTCTCATCAATTTCAAACAATTGCACTCATCCATCAAGTTGATTTCACCAATTTCATTGTCCTTTTTTGATTTTTTTATCAATTTTTCTTTTATCAATTTTCAATTTTTTTCAACCTTTAAGTCAATACCCATTAAGGGAAAGAGGAGAAATTGAACAATCAGTTGCTAGATTTTCGCCGAGAACGATCAAAGTAGTGGTGGTGGTGAGGACGAACGACGGAGGGGTGGGATAGCCAAAGTGGCAGTGATGGTGCGGACAAACGAAGGAGAGGATGATGATGGTGGATTATATGTATCAGTCATAAGTATCAAGACATCTACATATGTATTAATTATATGTATCAAATAAATGTACATAATACATATATAGATACATATTAAGAACTTGTGTACCCTTTTCATAATTTTAAGGATGATGCATATATTTTTTGGTCATTTAATGGTTTCGCCATCCTCATTCAGTTTGGACATTTTTCAACTGATAAATATGATATTTAATTTAATTTCATGATATATTTTATACATGCACCATTGATACATTTTACCTGTGAGAAACGGCATGTGTAACACTGATTTAATAGTATCAAAAATATGTATTGGTGTTGTTAATCACTTATCAAAAATATATACATTACCAACATAATACATTTATTGTTGGAATACTAGTGATACATGTGACAGATACTTTTTTATAGTGATTCCTATTTTTGATTTATTTTAAAATATTTAATACATTTAATATATGTTTGACATATGTAAACTATTTATGATTGTGTGAGATTGAATTTTGAATAGGTATTGAGTAATTTTTCCAGATATATCATTATGATACATATGGAACCAAATGTATTTATGTTGTGATTTGCGCTTGATTTTACTCCTTGTAATAATTAAAAATTAGTTACTTCTTTATTTAATTAACCACTCAATTACAAATGTATCACTATGCATATGTATCAAGGCTAAAGATATGCATCACAAAAATCAAAATCCAAAATATCTTATAATTTAACGAAGTTATAATAAAAAATATTACAACCCATTAAACATCCGAGACTTATGTAAATTACCCTATAAAAAAACATATGTTTTTAAATAAAAAAAGAAGAGGGGTGGAGGTGGGATGAACCATTTGAGGAAGATTTTTTATCATTTGTAGCATAGGGAGGTAAAGGATCAGAGAGGACAACTTTAATCCCAGGAAGCTCATTGTTCAATTTTTCATTAAAGTTCACAGCCTCAATATTGTAACTCTTTATTCATTCCCATTTCCCATATTTTTTCTTATTAGAGGAAGTCCGCCAAGTGATATCTTTCTTGCACCATTATTGTACAAATTTGTGATGAAATTCTTGGCTATTCTAACTAGGAAAGTTTGGTATGGATCCAGAGTGTACTGAGATCGATCTCCTTTGAGGCATTGTGTAATAGTTTTTAAGGAATAAGTCATTCGTTCCAAGGTTAGTGGCATATAATGCCCACTTGTTACTTTATTTTCCTTTGTTTCACCAAGATAAGCTCTTAGTTTATTTGGTATTCTTTGTAGTACTCAAATTCATTCCATAGTGGTACCAAACCCTGCAATTTAGGATCACGTACAAGAAGCCATTCAGTACCACAACTAATTACTATACTACATTTATTCAAATTTTTGTGGTACGCTAATTCTTTTTTATCTGTCCAAATTTAAAAATATGACATCAATTTATATGTAGAAGCAATCTCAAGTTATAAACTCTATAGATTACTACAATGATCTCAAGTTAATACTATAATAAGAATTGAATTCACAATTAATTATTTTATAGATATAAATTTAGGAAATTTCTTTATATATATATATATATATATATATATATATATATATATATATATATATATATGACCTAGATAAAAACTATTCACATGAACATGCTACCGAGCATCTAGATCCACCCCTATCCATCTCTAGGTGACACTATATATGTGAAATTATGGGAGATAGTACGTGTACTCAATTCAAAGTATAACTTTGACCAACTTTCCCTACAAAGGGTATGTATGTCATATCATACTCATTCCTTACAATAATATAATTAATGAGGACACTTTTCCCAATCAGGAATTGGGATACTGTACTCATAATATACTAAGGGAAGGAAACGTACCCCGCCCTTTTAATTTTTCTGTTCCTATTTATAGTGAATTTGGGATTAGAATCCAATCTGCTAGTATAACTGAAATCAAATCCCAAACGTCCTCTTTGTTGTGCAGGTCTGAAGCAAATCTGGAGGTGATCTCTCTCTCTCTTATTTAGGTGAGTTTTTTTTTTCTTTTTGCCTTCTTTATATCATTAAGTGATGAAGGTTCAACGTGTAACTGCCCCTGCGGTATCTGTTGAGTTTTCGGATTTAATTATATTTCACATCTTGAGTTACTTGCCTCTTTGGTCTTTGCACAGATTTACATGCGTTTGCAAGTTGTGGTCTACCCTTTTTTCGTACCCAACATTCTTGTACCTTCGTAGACACAACTCCCCTTTCAGTCATATACTCGGTGACGATGCAGATATCTTGACGCAGCTCGATATTGACAATCCGGACAGATGATGGGGCTTTAACAAAATCTGTTGCAGTAGTAGCGACTTACATGAGCAGGTCAGGAACATATCTTTTTCGACTTCTCAATATCGCATTGAATCCTATCTCCTGCACGACACGCTCCCAATCCCCAGTCCACAATATCCTAGTGTGTGTATTGCGTTAGAGTTTGTTCCCATTACGTCTAACCCACAAGCTGGTTCTGTCAAGTTGGTTTCTGTTCATGATGATGGAAACAACCACCTCGGTTATGAAGTTCTCTCTCTCGACAATGTTGGGATGTCCACTTGTCGCTGGCGGGCCATTGACAAGGTGGTATCACCACTACCTAGTGATGGACGAATGAGGAATATTATTCAACTCTTCTTTAAAAAGGGATTCGCTTATTGCATTTGCTTTGTTGAAACAACGGAGGAGGTCGATGATATACAAGTAGATGTTCTGGATATGGTTAATGAGACCTACATTGGTCGTACTACTTTCCCTAGAGCAAGTTTCTTCCAGAGTTGGGTATGCTGCATCTCTTGGATTGGAATGGACACCTCTCTTTCGCCCAACTACTGAAAGATGAGCTTCATGTCTTGGTACTAGATGATCACGCAAAGTTGAAATGGGCTGAAACAAAATGCATCATCAAGCTGAACTTCTTGAAATCATCCACCTATCATAAAGAGGAGCTAATAACATTTCATGCCTGCGATAACATGTCTACTTTGATATTTATTTGGCAGCACGACAAGGGAAATTGATTCTTACGCTATTATGACATTTATACGGGGGAGTTGTCTGCTAGTGAACTGTATGCCAGCTGCTTCAACGATATAAATTATGTTGAACATGATGCTGAACTGGTCACATTTGAGGTCGCTGCATTCGCCTTCTGCAGAGCAGGCTTGTAGGAATTAATGTTTTCTTATGTACTCTTTATTTCTGTGATGACTAATTCAACTAATTGACTGTCTAATCCATGCTATGATTGGCCCTTATCTGTAAGTGCCAGATATTCTGCTTAATCCTTATGTTTTATGCCTCTTGAGTTATCATGTTTCAACAATCTTTGTTTTGCTCATCTGCTTTTCACTTAGCTGATATTTTGAGTTTATGCTGCTGGTATAAAGGAGCTTTTGAACCGAAAATAGTGGCATCTTTTCAAAATCCTTCATCTTACTAGAGTCCGTGGAGTCAATTATGTTGACTCTCCTTTTTTGGGAGTTATTGGATGATTAAAAAAAAATTAAATTGAATTAGTTAAATATGTTACCGTCTAGCCATAATTCAAGGAACGTTGGACTCTCTTTTTGGGACCAAAAAATATTACAAACTTTCTACATTTACTTTTTAAATTTTTGAATTTTAAACGACCATAATTTCTTAAATTTTCTCTGTTTTCTTTGTTTTCTTTTATCGTCGTTAATCCTTCGACAAATATGGAGCTATGGAATGTGCTTGGCGCGAGTATGCCAAAAATATGCCTCTGTTGCCAACTTCGTAAGCTCTGCTTGTGTGTGTTATATTTACTCTTAAGCATTGAATCTTATGTGATGGGAAAACTTTATTCATTATAATTGCCAAAAATCTGATGCTACAAGTGTTCCTTGTTTTATATTCCACCAATTATAGTATGTAAGGAATTTAATTCTAATTGTTTTTAAGTTTCAAGTAAGTGGATTAGTAACTAATACTCAAACGACATAGATAGCTAGGTAGTATTAATTTGTGTCTCACTGTTTCGTTGCAAAGTTACGATGTGAAAGTTCCTTCAATTACTTTGTCATTTGTTATCTGTTATGAACCCAGTAGACATATTTGCCCCCGCCCCCTGTAGAGCACGTGAGATGCAAAGAATAGTTAAATAGCAGAGTTTGGGGCAAAGAAAGGCATGTCTATTGTTGAGTCAAATGTCTTGTTCTCCTCACCTCCTTTCTCAAGAGTTTGCATCTTCTCATCTCCCTTCTTCTCTCTATCAATTCCTAGTTTTACTTTCAATATTTCCACATAATCATTTGGGTCTTTTACTATTTGAGTTGTTACGTTTCGTTTCTGGAATTGTAATAGAGCTTTAGTTTATTAATATAGTTGAGAAGTTTGTTACTGCTCTATTGGACTTGAGTTCTTTACATTATCATTTGTATTTTTTTTTTAAAATGAACTTTATCATTCCTTTTATGGTAAATATTTCTCTTTGTTCTAATTTTTTCCTTGTTAACTTGGGGTAAGAATCCTAGTTGTATTATAAATAAACTTTTACTAGGAAATTTGGAATAAGGAACTCGAAGAATATATTATTAGGGCAATTCTTGTTAGTAGGGCAAAAAAAAATCTCAAGATGAGGTGAAAAAATTCCATCATGAAGCTATTACGTGGAATTTCCCCTTCAACGTCTGTTGAGATTTTGGACTTAATTTTATTTCGCATCTTGAGATACTTGCCCCTTCGGTCTTTGCACAGATTCAAATGCGTTTGCAAGATGAGGTCTACACTATTTCTGCACCCAATATTCTTGTACCTTCGTGAAACAAACTCCCCTTTCAGCAATTCTCTCTCTGAGGATGCAGATATCTTGTGGCAGCTCAATTTTGACAATCCGGACGGATGGTGGGCAGTGACAGAGCCAAGAAGTTCATTAAGGGGGTTTGAAAGTGCACACAAGAACTAGCCGAAGGGGTTCAACATATACAATGTATATATAAAAAATAATTTTAATCGTGTATAAATGGTGTAATTTTTCGCTGAATATATGTTAGATCCGCCACTGATGATGGGGCTTTACCACAATCTGCCTCAGTAGTAACGACTTACGTGTGCAGGTCAGGAACATATCTTCTTCTTATTCTCGATACCGCATGCAATTCCATCTCTGCAGGACGTGCTCACAATCCCCAGTCCACAATAGTCTAATTTGTGTATTATGTTAGATTTTGTGGTATTTCTGTCAAGCTGGTTTCTGTGCATGATGATAGAAACAAAAACCTCGATTACGAAATTTTGTCCCGAGAATATTGGGACGTCCCTTTGTCGCTGGCAGACCATTGACAAGGTGGTACCCCCGCCACCTAGTGATGGACGAATGAGGAACAAGATCCAACTCTTCTGTAGAATGGGGGTCGCTTATTGCATTTGCTTTGTTGAAACAACTGAGGAGGTCTATGATATATAAGTTGATGTTCTGGATATGGTTAATGAGACCTATATTGGTCATACTACTTTTCCAAGAGTAAGTTTCTTTCCAGAGTTGGGTAAGCTGCATCTCTTGGATTGGAATGGACATCTCTCCTTAGCCCAACTACTAAAAGATGAGCTTCATGTCGTGGTACTAGATGATCACGCAAAGTTAAAATGGGCTGAATCAAACACATCATCAAGATTACTTCTTGAAATCATCCACGTATTGTTATTCTGGGTACAAAATCTGTATGTTTTCTATACAAACTTCAAACTAAGTTCAAGAATATGTTTTCAAGAACGAAGTTCAACACCTTCAAACACGAGTTCAAATGAATAATCAAATGAACTATCAAATGAAATGTTTATCAACTATTAAGAAATGAAGATGAAGGAGAAATTTAAGAATCAAGTCCACCAACTTCACGGTGCGTCCTTAAGAAATTTATTCCCCTCAAGTACCCGAGGTTATGGAATCTTGCCTCCCAAGATAAAATGGTTCACTTTCTGAAAGCAACGGTACCTCAAAATTTCAGAAACTTCAAACACACTCAACAGTTTGATGATCACAAGAGAGTTTTAAAGAAGAAGAAAATGTTTTCAACTTTAAAAAAATTGTCTTTACCTGAGAAAAAATTCAGGTATTTATAGTCATCAAGGTGTTGCTTCATGACGAGAAACAATGGTTCAGAAAGGTTCACCCCTTCATAAAGGTGCAACTCTTTGGAAAGTTACAACTCTTTGGAAAGGTCATAACCATTCAATCCGAAAAGGTACCTATTCAAATTGCATCCTTTCTCTTAGTATCTTTCCAAAAAAACACCATCTTTTCATTTTCCATTCACACCTCTTAATAACCCAACAACCCCATACATGAATGAGGAATGACTATCTTAAAAAAAATTTATGGATAAGTATATGATCAACAAGCAAAGACTGATTGCATCTGGATAAGTAGGTTTTCCTATAAACTTTCCATAGTGAACATGCATCGAATGCACTCGATCAATCGATAGATTTGATATCTTTGAACCGTTGAACTTTAGTGTATACCTAGACAACACATGTCATACAACCATCCTTTTATTATTTATGGCTCTCATGATTGTTCGTTTTAGCCATAAACACGTCCTAGTTTAATGAGAGCGTAGAGAATAGGACTTTACTATCATTCTCCTTGAAGCAACTTCGATTTCACCCTCACATAGGTAATTTCTATACGTTAATCCTATAGATTAAACTATTTGGTCAAATCTTCCAAATTTAGATAACCATTAAAAAGCTTCACACCATAAGCCTTATCTTTTTTTCCTGAACATTATCTACATTATGACAATGGGTTAAGTATATTGACAATGTTGTCACAACTTTATTTGATCTCCTTGAACCTAGCTCTTGTGATCTCTAGTCTGCTAGGTAGAGTTACCGCCATACTGACTTGTCCTAGGCCGTAAACCTATTCTCTTTGATGTTCTCTCAGTCCCTCTCTAAATAGGCCTTTTGTAAGTGAATCCGACATATTATCCATTGACTTCACATAGTCAACAGTGATAATTCCACTAGAGATTATTTCTCTAACGGTATTATGTCTTCGTCTTATATAACGAGATTTACCGTTATACATCATGCTTCTTGCCCTACCTATCGCTACTTGACTATCACAGTGTATGCATACTGGTGCCAATGGTTTGGGCTAATAAGAAATATCTTTCAAGAAATTCCAGAGCCATTCAGCTTCTTCACCGGCTTTATCTAATGCGATAAGTTCATATTTCATTATAGAGCGGGCAATATATGTTTGTTTCGACGATTTTCAAGAGACTACTCCTCCACCTAAAGTAAATACATATCCACTCGTGGATTTTACTTCATTTGATCCGATGATCCAATTTGCATCACTATATCTTTCAATGACTGCTGGATATTTATTATAACGCAAAGCATAGTCTTGAGTGTATTTAAGATACCCCAAAACTCTTTTCATTTCCATCCAATGAGTTTTATTAGGATTACTCATTACTAATAGCACATGCTATGTCTGGGCGTGTACAATTTATGATATACATTACATATCTCAACAATCTTGCGTAGTCCAACTGTGAGTTACTTTCACCTTCATTCTTTTGAAGTACAAAGCCCATATCTAATGGAGTCTTGGCAATACCGAAATCCAAATACTTTCACTTGTCAAGTACCTTTTCAATGTAGTGAGATTGTGACAATGTCGACCCATGGGGAGTTTTATTCCTAAGATCACATTCACAACTCCATGGTCTTTCATATCAAACTTGATCTCAAGCATTCATTTCATAGAATTTAGGTCAGAAATGTCTCTACTGATGATCAACATGTCATCCACATGCAAAAAAATAATGACCTTGTGATTTGGAGTATTGTTAATGTAAAAACATTTATCACATTCGTTTATCTTACACCTGTTTGCCAACATGGTTTGGTCAAACTTTGCATGCCACTGTTTGGGTGCTTGTTTTAGTCCACAAAGTGACCTAACAAGTTTTCACACTTTCTTTTCTTTATTAGGAACCATAAAACCCTCAGGCTGTTCCATGTAAATTTCTTTCCCTAACTCTCCATTTAGGAATGCTGTTTTCACATTTATTTGATGAATTTCAAGACCATATACCACCGCCAAGGCAACTAACGTCCGAATTGACGTTATCCTCATTAAAGACGAGTTTGTATCAAAATAAACAAGGCCTTCCTTCTAATTGAAGCCTTTCACTACAAGTTTTTCCTTGTATTTTTCAATAGTACCATCCACTTTTCTTTTCCTTTTGAAGATCCATTTAGAACCTAAAGGTTTATTTCCTGGAGGAAGATCAACCAACTCCTAAGTATGCTTGCTCAAGATTGAAGTAATCTCATGTAATACCCCGTGTTTTCATGTCATAAACCTCTTATTCTTTTTCTCATGAAATCAGATCCAGCCTAAAGTAATGGTTACTCATAAGTTGACACTCTCGTTTCTATATCATCCATATAGCTATTCTTATGAGAATTCATGCACTCACAGCTCAGTTCAGTAGCTCATTATGTTTAAGATTCAGTTATTCAGTTTATTTTAGTTGTGCATGATAGCTTATAACCTCAGATTCCTCAGTATTTTCTGCTTAATTATCCATATTCGAGGACGAATGTTCCCAAGGAGGAGATATTGTAATACCCCGTATTTTTTTAGATTGAATTTGTCCCTAGAATGTCAAAATTTTGCTTCAAAGATGAATTCCTCTTTATTTCATGCAGAATTATCTAGATTTAGACCTTCTATTGTGTGGAAAATTGAATAAACTTTCCATCAATACCAAATTCGCCTAAATCTGATACTTAGTTCAGAAGTTAGGGCATTTTAAGAATTGATAGTGTGCCACCTGGGCAGTCACCGTGTCGTGGAGAAGGGTGATTTCCCATTTTTTATTTTTTAGTGGACCTCCGCGATAAGCTCACATTGCGGAGAGGTCCAAATTCCCAATTTTCAATGTCCAGTGGCGCAACGCGATGGCACCGCATCGCGCCAAAGTACAAATTTGCACTCGTCCTTTTCCAGTAGCTTAACGCAATTTCATTGCATCACGGTGAAGGTGTAATTGCCGTATTCTTGATCGATAATTCAAATTCTTGTGTCATGAATTTTATCCTAAGTATGTGAAGTTCTTATTAGGTAAATAATGTTCATAGAAGTCACTTAGAGCCAAGTGGAGCTAAGAACATTAGATTCATCCAAAATTTGACATTCGATTCTATAAGGGTCAATTTAAAGTGTATAACTTTTGATATATGTAGAATATTCTATCCTTAGACCCATGAAATTGTATATAATTTAATTAGCTTTCCAACGAAACCAATTTTGCAAAAAATTGATAATCGAGCGAAAAGTTATAGCCATCTTAGTATGAGGCAGTAATCTGCTGCGATGTTACCGCGTCGCGCTAAGGGATAAAATCGGGATGCGGGTTACAAATTTCTGCTTTAATTAATGAGGGACAATGGGGTCTTTTCCCCCCTCAACCCAAGTCATAATATAGCAATATATAGCCGCCATTGGGGCATTATTTTTCCCATATTATCCTACTTTACTCCTAAGAACAAACCCTAATTAATTCTCTTCAAGATTCATCCATTCCATCGCCTTCTATTCAAGAAAACAATAAAGAATTAAGCTTTCTATTCCAAGAAGTTCAAGAAAATCATTCAAGAACATTCCCAAGAACATCAATTTGAGTTATCTTCTTCAAAAAATAATATTCAAGAACACAAATAGGAATTCCAGTCAAACTTATTCATCAATTCTCTTTCAAAAGAAAACCCTAAAGCTCAAACTTACTCTCTGAGAAATCCAATTTTCCTCATCAATTCTCCAAGATAGTTCAAGATTAAGAATTCCAATTCAAGAACTCCAAGAACTCATCTTCAAAAGCATCACAGGAATCCAAGATTTAAGCTTTCTCATCTAATATCATCAATTAAGGTATATAGGGTTATGAACAAGGACAATACTTTCGTCCTTGTGCCCAAAACTATCTTTTTAAGTTAAATTCACATGATTTGCAATTAGGCTTATACCCAATTTTTATTATTTGAAGATTATGAGATTTCAAGTGATTGAATATTCAATTGCATGACTATTTTCTTATAATTATGCGTATTATGCGATTTTCCAGATTTTCTCAATTGAGTTTAAGCATGATATTTAGATTCTTGATTTTATTATTATGATATTGTTGAAGTATTTTCAAGAAGCATATTGATAATGATGTTTTGTTATGATTTTACATGAGTTTGAAGCATGGGTCATTAAGCCCTAATGAGTATTCCTATTTCAAGATTGATTGTGCTATGAGCACTTTATGACTAGATTCTTTTCAGATTATTGATAAAGATTTGACCTTTTGATTTCAAAATAGATATGAAATCCACTTTACAGATTCAGATTATAGATTTGGCTTTACAGATATACAGTTGGTTTTCATTTTAAACATTATACTATTTTAAAAGTGGATTTCCAACAAAATGAGTGTAGCAAATAATAGGGGAGTAGTATTTAGCATCGAGCAGTAAGTGTGGGTTTAGCACATTCTACTTCCACAGAACTACGTAGCCTACGTAGGTACAGTTTATCAAATTATTCCCATTTTTATATGGATGATAGACTAAGCTTGTGATCGATCACTTGGATAATAGGTTATACTCCTTGGCAAGAGTATGACACCTCTCCCTATCATGAGGTTTTTTCCTTAGGGGAACAAAACGTTGGACTCCATGTTAGCTCACATGGTTTATGTCGGTTAGAAGAACCTCCCTAATGTTTTAGAGCTTACAGACTACAAATTTTAGAACAGAAAATCTTTTAAAAAACTAAGATTAAAGGCTCAAATTTTTTTACTCAGATTATGCTTTACAGAAAGATATTAGCTTCAATTTCATCTTTTAGATTTCAGATTGAAAGAGAGAGTTCTTTCTACACTTAGACAGTATGTTTTATAGACAAAACATTTGTACAGCTTTTAGAACTAAATGTTATGACTCACTAGATTTATGAAGTATGATTTACTTTTCATTATTTTAGATTTCAGTATTTCAAATATTCCAGCTTATATGAGTCATTTACATTTAGCATGCATCGTTTTATAAATGATAATGAGATGATGTTTTACTTATGTATTTCACCCCTCTATATTCAGTACATCCTCAAAGTACTGATCCACATATATGTCTATGTGCTACATTGTCTCATAATATAGGTACGAGTTGTAGCACACATACCATATTCAAATAGTTTGCAGATTCCAGCCAGCAGATGATGAGTCCTCCTATTTCAGGGACTTTAGTTAGATGTTATTTATGCAATTTACTTTATTACTCATATGTATTGATTAGTGGTAGTTGGATTCGCGCCCTAGCTATCTATAGCCAGCATAGTAGAGGCTTCACAGATGTCAGTTAGAGTAAGTCTTGTAATTTCAGTCCCCTTTTTCAGACTTTATTAGAATATAAAATAGTATCAGTATTATATTTTCTCTGATTTCATCATTGTTATGTTTCCGCACAGTAAGCTTAGTCATTTTATACATATTTAATCAGTTGCTTAATAGTATGCTAGTTCATGGGTTAGCTTGGGATCACTTGTTCTCCTAAGCACCGTGTAACATCTCTGGACAGATTTTTAGGGTGTTAAAAACTTGGTATCAGAGAACAAGGTTCAAGTGTCCTAGGGTGTCTGTGAAGCTGTGTCTAGAAGATTCTTGCGGAACGGTACGGAGACGTCTGTACTTTTCTTTGAGAGGCTATGAGGCATTTAAAAAAAGTTTCCTTTCTCTCATACTCTAGATCGTGCTGTAAAGTTATTCCTTCAGAAAATTCTACCAATTCATGTGTTAATCCATTCTTCTTCATCTATGTTATATTCTTGAGATAGCATGATTAGCAAGTTCCAGTCCCACCCCCAGATAATGCTCTTAGATTTACTAGCAAGTCATACAAAGGGCTTGAGTGGAGATCTCTAGTATGTCATAAGTCCCTCAAGTTGAAAATTATGTCCTTATCCTTATGAGTTATTCAGTTGAAATAGAACTAGATATGTATTCAGATTACCCATTGACCCTTTTTATATAGATAATGCTCATGAGAGGAGATAGTATAAACCTAGACTGTTAAATATAGTGTGTATTCGAGGGGTATTATGAACTTTAGTGTTATGATTTATGAGTAGTAGAGTCTTATTATAGTTAGAAGTATGGGTATAGAAGAGTAGTGAAAATAAGAGTGAGCATGACGATTGATAGAACGTATAGAGATAAACTTGTGTATGTTATCGAGATGTGTTAAGGTGATATGTCCTTGTGTGTTAGTTTAGTGGAGGGTGAAGAAGAATTTATTAGTTAAGGTGAATTGTTGTTAGATTGAAGTACAAAAGGAGTTATTGATGGTATTTATTGTGTTTGAAAGTATAGGATATTAATGAAGTGTTTGGTGGTTTAGCATCATTAATTTAGGCTTCCCTTGAGGTTACAAAAAGGAGTTTAGTGGAAACCTATGAAGCTATGATCGTAATTTAAGTGTATAGATGGATAAATAGTAATGATGTGTAGAAGTTGTATGTGTTGATCGATTCTAAACGGGATAGGCCATATGATTTTGATTGATTATTCCTGTTATGAAGTTCTAGTGGACTAGTGTTTCTTGATGTTTTATTTTATATCTTTCAAGTGAGAATTATATGTAAGGTTGGTTGTTAAATCATGTTTAGCACTAGGCATTAAGTTTTAACAATGGATGGTCATCAAGGTGGATGTAATGATTTCTTGGTTAGTGTGGCTAGTTGTATGGAAGTGATCTAGTAGGCTTGAACAGTGTATTCAAGAGCTAAAGTTTATTTATTCGCAATTTTTATGATGTTGCAGGTATGATATAGAGGTGTGCCAAGGTGATATGGGACTTTATTATTTTTGAAATTTATTTAAGTGTTGTGTGGTTAGTAGTACCCTTGAATTGATAAGTATGAATGAGGCTACGTGGTATATAATGTTCTTTTCAGTTAACTTATAGGTTATAGGTTGATGATGTTTGTTTGATATTAGTAGAGTATGAAGGAATTTAGTATGGTTCAGTAAGGGTTTGGAGATGTAACGCCTCAAAATCTAATCCCGGGACATCACACGGTGCTCAAGTCTATGAGTAGCCTCAAGCTAACGCTTTGAGCCTTCTACTAAGTCTGAAACTTACTTCAATATTATCTAATCAAGAAATAATACTATATTATACCAAAACTGAACTGAATAAACTGTAGATAAAGTCTGAACAACAAATACTGAAAGTCTGCAAATAAACTCATAGTCCGACAAGCCTCTACTACTCATAAAGAACTAGAGAGCCATTGGGACAGACCCCCAACTGACTCTGACTAAACTGAAAACGATAACTCACATACTATAAAAGCTAGAAATCTAAAGAAGTAGGCCCTCAAATCATGAGGACTCACCAACTGTGGGAGCGTAGATAAAAATGCTCGAACTACTCACGCTGTTGATACTGAGCACCTGAACCTACATTATAAAATAATGTACCACATAGGCATATATGTGGATCAGCACTTTGAGGATGTACTGAGTTTATGAGGGTGTAATACATAAGTAAACATCATCATAATTAGAAAGTAAATGCATATGTATGTGTATGACTCACATATGCTTGATTATCCAAAACATCAAAATATGAAAAATCATGTATAACAAATCATACTTGTAAATCTATTGAGTCAATACACTTAGTCTTATAAAAGCTTTTCTATCATTCTTTTCTTTTGAAACTTAGAAACATTGGGACTTAGAGACTTTGGGACTCAGGGAGTTTCTTCTAACCGACATAAACCATGTGAGCTGACATGGAGTCTAACGTCTTGCCCACGTTGGGGAGAGCTATTCTACCCTTGTCATCGGAATAGAACCTTAAGTTGAGTGATCACTATCTTAGCCCACTATGGGCAAACCAGAAACCTACGGTGGCACGTAGTTCTAGGGAATAAGACCTTGGAATCATACCCAACTCGGTGCTAAATATTACTCCCATACCTATTGCTCAGAACTTTTAGAAAACTAACCTTAAAATAGCACAAGGGTTTATAATGAAAACCAATTATACTTCTCTTTGCTTTAAATCATAAACTGTATGAATAATGTGAATTTCTATCTTTGCTTGGATCAATAGATCAACTTTCTTTATCAAAATCTGAAAAATAGCTAATCATTGGATGCTTAAAACGTAGTCATTCTTGAAATGTCAATATACAAACTAGGTCTTAATGACTCATGCTTCAATTTCATGTCAAATACCATAAGGTTCATGCTTGATAATACAATTATTCATAATTCAACTTAAAATCTAGAAAATATGATCATACGCATTAATTTTCGAAGGTAAACATGTAATTCAATATCCAGATCACTTAAAATCTCAAAATCACGCAATTAGCAACATTAGGTATAAACCCTAACTTAAATTTCATGGAAAATCATACAAAACTCAGCAATTTGTAATTTAAAGTAAGTTTTTGGCACAAGGATGAAAGATTTATCCTTGTTCAAAACCCCACATACCTTAATTGATGATCTTTGATGAGGAACTCGAATCTTGGATTCCTATTGATGTTTTGGAGATGGCTTCTTAGTGTTCTTGTATTGAGAATTATAAATCTTGAATTTTCTTGGAAGATTAATGGAGGAATTTTGAATTTCTTGGGGAGGAAGTTGATGAAGTAGGGTTTACTTTTGAGAGAAAAGTAATGAAATAAGAATAAAGTACCTTAGCATTTTATTAATAAAGTGTTTTGGACAGATTTAGGGCCCTGGGGATTGACCAAAATGCCCCTATTAAACTCTAAATCGTAACTGAAAAATGACACAAAAATCCCAACTTTTGGACTTGGCGCAACGCACCACAATCGCGCCAAGCCACTGGAAAATGCCAACTGGGAACTGGGCAGACTCCGTGATGCGGGGTCATCGCGGTGCCCCTTTGTAATGCCATTTTGGCACATGGCGCGATGCGCCATTATCGCGCTGGACCTCTGGAAATTGACCCTCTTCGTAACACGCCAATATCATGGAGGGCCACTGGAAAATGAAAATTGGGATTTTACACTGCTCCGCGATGCGCTAAGGGTCCAAATGATGGTGTTTTATGACTGGAACTTAAAATAGCCATAACTTCCTACTCGGTTATTGGATTTAAGTAAATCTTATATTGTCGGAAAGATTATTCAATTTTCTACGCCATGGAAAGTTCAAATCTAAAGAATTCCACACAAAACAAACATCATTCATTCTAAGAACTAATCCTTGATATTTTTAGAACGAGTTTAAGCTAGGAAAATAGGGGGTATTATAGGAGATATCCATGTTAAGTGTTAGAATCTAATTTGGTGAGTGTTTAAGTTGTTATATGATGGCTTTTGGGGCTATAGAAATCTAAGAGTTGAATCTCAGAAGGAGGTATTAGCATTGGGAGTTACACGTTAAGATACAGTCCTTCAGGGTAAGTTTAGTTTTATATGTATTGATTCACGTCAGACATTAGAGTAAAGTGTTTTCAGTTTATATTAGAGTTTATTTAGTGATCCACAGACTTAGAATGATGGATTAAAGCTAATGAGGAGATGATAGGATAAGTAACTAAGTCAGGCTTCCAAATTCTAGTAGTGATGATGAATACTTGTATAGATGGGAGAAAGTAAATGAGTTATGTTTGGGAAGTTGTTGTATGCTTATTTTATGTAGGTCTATAAATGAAGGAATATTGAGGTGAAGCTTTTTTGTGTATGACTTGGTTAGTTGGGAATATTTAAGTGTGTCTTTCTAAGAATGGAATAGTGCATGGAAGTTGTTATTGATAGAGGTATTGGAGAATATGACAAAGACGCTCTAATGGGTAATTGTTTAGAAACACATATGTGGTTACGAAGATAGGCTTGAACGTCATCTTGGTATTTAAGGGGATAGTATAGTTAAGAGAATATTTGAGAAAGTGTTGGTAAGCTTTAAAGTAAGAAGTTACATTGCTTAAGGCCTAGTACTTTTATCCTGACTTATGATTTATAGGTCTATATTCCATGATATATATTTGGGGCAATGTTGTAATTTCTTATTCTGAGGTCTTGTTCAGATCATGCTCGTAGTCCTTTACTCCCTAATATCATTATAACTTTCTGCAAGAGTGTTGAAGAAATATCCTATTTGGGTGAGAGAATTCAGTCATGATTCAGTTCATAAGTATCTGGTGTATCATCTCAGTCTTTTTCCTATTATTTTAACCAAATCAGTATCATTTGAGGACGAACAATCCCAAGGGGAAGATGTTGTAAGACCCCGAGTTTTCATGTCATAAACTTCTCATTCTTTTTCTCATAAAATCAGATCCAGCCTAAAGTAATGGTTACCCATAAGTTGACACTCTCATTTCTATCTTAGCCATATAGCTATTCTTATGAGAATTGATGCACTCGCAGCTCAGTTCAGTAGGTCATTATGTTTAAGATTCAGTTATTCAGTTTATTTTAGTTGATCATGATATATTATAACCTCAGATTCCACAGTATTTTAAGCTTAATTATCCACATTCGAGGATGAATGTTCCCAAGGGGGAGATATTATAATACCCTGTATTTTTTCTAGCTTGAATTCGTCCCTAGAATGTCAAAGATTTTCTTCAAAGATGAATACCTTTTTATTTCAAGTGGAATTATCTAGATTTAGGACTTCCATTGTGTGGAAAATTGAATAAGCTTTCCATCAATACCAAATTCTCTCAAATCTGATACTCGGTTTAGAAGTTAGGGCATTTTTTAGAGTTGACAATGTGCCACCTGGGTAGTCACCGCGTCACGGTGAAGGGTGATTTCCCATTATCATTTTTCAGTGGACCTCCACGATAAGATCACATCACAGAGAGGTCCAAATTCCCAGTTGTCAATTTCCAGTAGGTGATAGCACCGCGTTGCGCCAGAGTGAAAATTCACACTCGTCCTTTTCCAATAGCTTAATGCGATTTCACTGCGCCGCGGTGAAAGTGTAATTTCCGTATTCTTGATCCATAATTCGAATGCTTGTGTCATGACTTTTATCCTAAGTATGTTAAGTTCTTATTTGGTGAATAATGTTCATAGAAGTCACTTAGAGCCAAGTGCAGCTAAGAGAGCCAAGTGCAGCTAAGAACATCAGATTCGTCCAAAATTTGGCATTTGATTCTGCAAGGGTCAATTTAAAAGTGTATAACTTTAGATGTATGTATTATATTCTAGCTTAAGACCCATCAAATTGTAGATAGTTGAATTAGCTTTCCAACAATACTAATTTCGCAAAAATCCGATAACCGAGTAAAAAGTTATAGCCATTTTAGTGTGAGGCAGTAATCTGCCGCGATGGTACCGCGTCGCGCTAAGGGACAAAATCAAGATGCAGGTTACAAATTTTTGCTTTAGATTAATGAGGGGCAATGGGGTCTTTTCCTCCCTCAACCCAGGTCGTAATATAGCAATATATAGCCGCCATTGGGGCATTATTTTGCTCCCATTATCCTACTTTACTCCCAAGAACAAACCCTAATCAATTCTCTTCAAGATTCATCAATTCCTTCACCTTCTATTCAAGAAAA
Organism: Capsicum pubescens; assembly: GCA_030864215.1. Taxonomy (NCBI): domain Eukaryota; kingdom Viridiplantae; phylum Streptophyta; class Magnoliopsida; order Solanales; family Solanaceae; genus Capsicum; species Capsicum pubescens. Next base: position 268,249,326 of record CM061544.1, on the reverse strand, counting down.
CAATCAAGAATTAAGCTTACTATTCCAAGAAGTTCAAGAAAGTCATTCAAGAATATTTCCAAGATCATCAATTTGAGTTATCTTCTTCAAAAAATAAATATTCAAGAATACAAATAGGAATTCAAGTCAAACTTATTCACCAATTCTCTTTCAAAAGAAAATCCTAAAGCTCAAACTTACTCTCCAAGAAATCTAATTTTCCTCATCAATTCTCTAAGATAGTTCAAGATTTAGAATTTTCAATTCAAGAACTCCAAGAACTCATCTTCAAAAGCATCATAGGAATCCAAGATTCAAGCTTTCTCATCTAAGATCATCAATTAAGGTATGTGGGGTTATGAACAAGGACAATCCTTTTGTCCTTGTACCCAAAACTATCTTTTTAAGATAAATTCACATAATTTGCAATTAGGTCTCATACCCAATTTTTATTATTTGAAGATTATGAGATTTCAAGTTATTGAATGTTGAATTGCATGACATTTTCATATAATTATGCGTATTATGCGATTTTCCAGATTTTCTCAATTGAGTTTAAGCATGATATTGATATTCTTGATTTTATTATTTTGATATTGTTGAAGTATTTTCAAGAAGAATATTGAGCATGATATTTTTCTATGATTTTACATGAGTTTGAAGCATGGGTCATTAAGCCCTAATGAGTATTGCTATTTCAAGATTGATTGTGCTTTGAGCACTTTATGACTAGATTCTTTTCAGATTATTGATAAAGATTTGACCTTTTGGTCTCAGAATAGTTATGAAATCCACTTTACAGATTCAGATTACAGATTTGAATTTACAGATATACAGTTGGTTTTCATTATAAACCATTATACTATTTTTAAAGTGGATTTCCAACAGAATGAGTGTAGCAAATAATAAGGAAGTAGTATTTAGCATCGAGCGGGAAGTGTGGGTTTAGCGCATCCTACTTCCACAGCACTACGTAGCCAACATTGGTATAGATTATCAAATTATTCTCATTTCTATATGGATGACAGACTTAGCTTGTGTTTGATCACTTGGATAGTAGGTTATACTCCTTGGCAAGAGTATAACACCTCTCCCCATCATGTGGTTTTCCCCTTAGGAAAATAAGAAGTTGAACTCCATGTTAGCTCACATGGTTTATGTCGGTTAGAAGAACCTTTCTAAAGTTTTAAAACTAACAGGCTACAGATTTTAGAATAGAAAAGCTTTTAGAAAACTAAGTTTAAAGTCTCACAAGTTTTTACTCAACTGGACTATTCATGTCTAGTTCTATGTGGATAATTGTATTCAAGGAACTTAGCATTAGTTGATTCAATTACTGTATTTTCATTGATATCTAGATGTTCAGATTTATGAACCAAAAACTGACATGCTTTACTACTTTTAGCATATCCTATGAGCATGCAGTCCACAGTCTTAGGTCCTATCTTCACCATTTTAGGCATAGGAACATGGACTTTCACTAGACACCCCCACACTTTGAAACATTTCAAGTTGGATTTTCTTTACATTTTCATATGGAATTGATAGTGCCTTACTATGGGAAACTCTATTGAGTATTCGGTCAGCTGTAAGGATAGCTTCCCCCCAAAGTTTTGTGGTAAACCTGAACTAATAAGTAAGGCATTCATAATTTTCTTTAAGGTTCGGTTCTTTCTTTCCGAAATACTATTAGATTGAGGTAAATAAAGGGTAGTAGTTTAATGGATAATTTCATTCTCCACACATATTTCCGTCAAAGGAGATTCATATTCTCCACCCTTATCACTTATTTTTGTTTTGATCTTCTTCTCTAACTAATTTTCAACTTCTATTTTATATTTTCTAAACGCATCTATTGCTTCATCCTTACTATTAAAAAATAGACATAACAACACCTAGTGTAATTGTCAATAAAGTTTATAAAATACTTTTTTTCACCACGAGATGGTGTTGACTTCATATCATAAATGTGTGTATGGATTAAGTCTAAAGGACTGGAATTCCTTTCAACAGGCTTATACGGATGCTTAGCATACATAGATTTCACACATATGTGACACTTTGATTTATTTTACTCAAATTTAAGCAGAACTTTCAAACTAATCAGTTTTCATAAGGTTTTGTAATTGACATGTCCTAAACGACTATGCCACAAATTATTTGACTCTAGCAAGTAAGAAAAAGTCTTAGCTTTCTTCATTTCAACAACCATTACATCAATTTTGAAAAGGTCTTCTTTGAGGTTGCCTTTTTCTACATATTATTCTTGCTTATTACAACTTTCTCCGAGACAAACACATACTTAAACCTGTTTTTAATAAGAAGTGTTGTCGAAACTAAGTTCTTCCTAATAGTAGGAACATAGAGAATATTGTTGAGAGTCAACACCTTATCGGAAGTCATTTTTAGGAATATCTTCCCATTTTCTTCAACCTTGATTGTTGTATTATTTTCCATAAAGATCACTTCCTTGGGACCAACGGTATCAAAAGTAACAAAAGCTTATTTATTCGCACAAACATGTCTAATGGCTTCTGTATCAAACCACCATTCATTTGGATATCCAACTAGCTGGCCTTCAGAAATCATACAACACAGATTTTCAATCTTTACAATCATTTCCAACATTTTTTAATCTGATCACATGTCTTGTTCTTATTCAGAATTTGACTATTTAGAGTTTTGTAACCAACATCACTACAAATGTAGCAATTGCTTTTGAACATTTTATTATTCTACTTTTTCTTTTATCCAGAAAACTTCTTCATCTTCTTATTATTTGGAGCATCATCCTTAACAGGATTTGCAACCATCATTGATGATTTCTCCTTTAACACATTATCCTCGTCTATCTTGGAATGACTCATAAGATCTTCCAGACCAGATAATTGATTTTCAATCATTATTTTTTTTCTAGAATATGAGGATCTATACTTGTGAATATTTGCATTTCAAGTTTAGCCAGCCAAAATGACATCATTTGCTTCGATTCTTTGAAGTTCACACAAAAATATTTTTTTTGATTTCTCTGACGTTTTCATTGCTAGAGCAAAATCTGAATGACTTAATGACGCAAAGTTGATATTGCCGTTGGGAAAACACCATTCACAACCAAATTAATTTTTTTTTCAGTTTCATTCTTCATTTTTCTGTCAATCTTTGCCATACTCTTTAGTATTTGAGAATACTAACAATAAAGATTTTATTTTTTAGCCAACTAGTTTCTAGCCAATAATGAAGTTTTTATATCTTTAAATCATCAATTGAATGAACTTTGAAACTTGACAAAAATTTTATGACTTCAAATTAGAATCAAATTCAAACGAAGCAAAACTCTACAGGTTTTAAACTCCGAAACCTAATACAGAGATTTTAATGAATCAATGAAGTTTTATATTCTTCTAACCGAGGGAGTAGAAATCAAATGATTTTAGTCTCCATAAAATCAGATCCAATACAGATTAACCAAATACTTGATTTATAAATGGCGATAAAAAAAATTCCCTTCATCAAACAAGCACAAAAATAAATATTTTTATAATTTATTTAAAATTGTTGTTTTTTCGATCTTGGTAAAATTTGTATTTTCCAACAATAAATTAAAACACATGTTCAAATTAACATATGCATAGTCAAATGAAGTTTAAACTCCGTATTTATAACGTTGAACTTTTAACAATAAGTTCAACCCAACTTATGAACATCAACAAAATGAAGTTCAAACTATTTTCTGGAAAATAGCAAAACTAAATATTAAGAACTTCAACACAAGTTCAACCAACTTATGAACTATCAAAATGAAGTTTCAAGAACTTCAAACATAAGTTCAAAAAGTTGAAGAACTATCAATAAGAAGTTGAAATTATTTACTGAAAAACAGTAAACCAAATAATACAGATTAGTATAAATTCCTTAAGGTTGTTATTCCTGGTACAAAATCTGTATGTTTTCTATAAAAACTTCAAACTAGGTTCAAGAATAAGTTTTCAAGAACTACAATGAAGTTCAACACCTTAAAATACAAGTTCAAATGAATAATCAAATGAACTATCAAATGAAGTGTTCATCAACTATTAAGAAATGAAGATAAAGCAAAAATTTAAGAACCAAGTTCACCGACTTCACGGTGCGTTCTTAAGTAATTTATTCCCCTCAAGTACCCGAGGTTATGAAATCTTTCTTCCCAGAATAAAATGGTTTACTTTTTGAAAGTAGCGGCACCTTAAACTTTCAGAAACTTCGAACGCACTCAACAGTTTAATGATCACAAGAGAGTTTTTAAGAAGAAAAAGGTTGTTTTCAACTCTAAGAAAATTGTCTTTACCTGGAAAAAAATTCAGGTATTTATAGTCATCAAGGTGTTGCTTCATTAAGAGAAGAAATAGTTTAGAAAGGTACACCCCTTTATAAAGGTGCAACTTTTTAAAAATTCACAACACATTGAAAAGGTCATAACCATTCAATTCGAAAAGGTGCCTATTCAAATTGCATCCTTTCTCTTAGTGTCTTTCTGAAAAAAAATATCACCTTTTTATTTTTCATTCACATCTCTTAATAATCTAACATGTATATCATAAAGAGGAGCTAATAACATTTCATGCCTGCAATGACATGTCTACTTTGATAGTTATTTGGCAGCATGACAAGGGAATTTGATTCTTATGCTATTATGACATTTATACGGGGGAGTTGTCTACTTGTGAAATGTATACCAACCACTTCAACGATATAAATGATGCTAAACTTGTCGCATTTAAGGTCACTGAATTCGCTTTCCACAAAACAGGCTTGTAGGAATTAATGCTTTCTTAGATATTGTTCTTGTTATGTGAAAACATATTTATGTATTCTTTATCTTTGTGAAGACAAACTCGAACGTGGATATTATCACCGATTGATTGTCTAATATATGCTATAATTGGACGATGTAAATATTCTGCTTAATCCTTTTATGTTATGCCTCTTGAGTTATCATATTTCAACAACCTCTGTTTTGCTTATTTGCTTTTCACTTAGTTGATATATATTGCTGGTATAAAAGAGCTTTTGAACAGGAAATTGTGGCATTTTTTTAAAATCTTTCATCTAACAAGAGTTTGCATACTGCGGAGTCACGATTCACTACCACAGTAAAGCCTATAACAACTAACTATAATGAGAAAATTGTGCATTTATTAGATTATTTATTGCAAGTTATAGCAACACATTTAGATAATTATTTTATTAAGGATTTAATTTCCAGTTGTAGCTATTTTTTAAAAAGATAATATATTTATTTTGTTAAAAAAGTTGGTAAAATATTTTTGTAAGAATAATTAACTCTTTTTTTAGAGTTTAACATTCAATATCTCCTGAATAAACGTGTTGATAATTATGAAAGAAGTAAAATATGGTCAATATAATATCTTCTTTCATTATCATTCTTACCTCTTTTCAAAAAAATCTCACGTTTTTCTAAAAATAACTTTATTGAAATAACATTTTTTTGCCAATATCACACATTTCATCTTAATTATGCTTCTTTTTGTTAATTCATCTTCATAAATAAATATCTTTCTTTGGGGTATTATTTGAGTATCAACTTTGATATCTATCAAACAATTCTATCTTTAAGGGTTCAATTTCGTTCCATTTATCAAGTTTTTTTGCTTGAATTTTAGTATATATTCTTATTATGCATTGATTTCACCACTTATACTCTTTTTTTCATCCGAAATTGAGTTCATCTTCTTCTTTCAAAAAGAAAACATCAATATCAAACATGGCTAATACTGATTATCTCTTTTATTGCAACGAAAAACTATTTGACATCAAATAAATATCAATTAATTTATTTTCAATATGTGTGGTGATAGTTTTTCCTGCAATATCCGTTACTTACAATAAAAAGGTTATGTAACATACAACATATTTTTCTTATCAATTGACACATTCATAAATCTTATTCAATACAAATATGACATATGCGGAACTTCAACAATACTAATTTTAATATCAATTTAATACTCAGAAAAAATATTACTTATGTATGAAATGAATATATAAACTGCTTCCAATGCAATTTATTAAATAATTCATGGATATTGTATTGTATACTATACTATTTTCATACACTAAAAAAAGTTATAAGAATACATCATTTATATATAGAATCTTATAAGGAAAATACATAAAGTCCCCCCAAACTTGTCGGTTAAACTTACTTTATCACTTAAACTTTATAAATTATTTACCACCTTAATTATATTTCAAGTGAATTTAATACCTCCTTAAAAATGATATCACCAAGCAAGTGTTTTTCACTCTCCCAATCGCTCGTGGAAGGAAGAAAACATTGACAGATCCCTTTTGTTCTATTATTTTTTTAATATTTTTACAACTTTTCTTTTGTTTTTATTTTTTTCTCTTTTCTCTCTCCACCTTATCTTTCTTCTTTCCTCCACAATCACTGTATGCCTCCAAATATATCATCCACCTCCACCATCCCTATCGCCATTTTCATTACTTTCATTCCGCCAAAACAAAAGTTTAAAAAAATACCATTTAATTTTCTTGTCGTAGGATTGAAGGTTTGCCGACAAAATTTTTGACATAAAATTTTTAGCATTTCCTTTCATCTTTTACTGTTACAGATTGTGAGGTCGAGCGAAACGTTTTACTAATTAATCAAATTTAAATGAAAAAGAGAGAAGAGAAAGAAGGATTTAATTATTTTATTGATTAACATAAAGTTTTTCGACATCATATTTTTCGATTTGTTTCTTCATCCATAATAGAAAATGGTGGAGATAGGTTGTAGTATAATAGTAAAACTTATCATTAAAGAAAAATGTAAAGAATTAGCTCAAGGAAGTAGAAAATAATCCTTTTAAAATGGATGCAATATATGTGGTGATGAGGTCATAAATGGAGTTTTCAAAGGGTGAAAAAAATCATGGGTTGGGGTAGGTAAAAAAGGATTTTGTTTAGACAATATAAAAAAAATAAATTTTTGACACATGGAGGTGTGTGTCAATGAGTGTGGTTCTAATTTTTAGGGAGGAATAAAATTCACTTCAAAATTAAAAAAGAGGGTAAATAATTATCTATAAAGTTTCGATACTACAGTAAGTTGGATGGACAAGTTTAGGGAAAATTTATGTATTTTCTCTAAACCAATATCATAAATTCAATTAGGACACCAAAAATTAAAACTCATTTAAAATATGGCTTTGTTATATATAAATTGATTTCAACTAAATCATTTAAAATAATACATGAATACTAAATTGCATATATTACAGAATAAAAATAAGGCAAAATACAGCGACATACCCCTTAAGTTGGCATAAATTTTCATTTAGACACCTTAACTAAATGTTATTCATTTTAGACACCTCAAGTAGAGTCTTGTGTCATTTTGACACTTTTTGCTGATTTGATAACTCGTGTGAACTTCACCTTAAATAGGCATGTGAATAGCGTAAGAAATCACATTTTTTTACTTTTTTTTCTCTTTCTTCTTTATTTTATATTCTACTATTAACAAGTTTTTGACCATTGCTATCTTGTTCACCAAAAAACTAAAGATCACTACTATTCTCTAAGAACACATGACTGTTGACACCTAATTTTTGCCCTCCCCGACTGAATTTATTCCTGAATTTCTTCAGCTTTAATAAAATTACAACATTTATTTTAACTGGATAAAAAAATTTCAAACTATTTTTCTAGGTAATTTTTCTATTTTAAGTAGCGATTATATATTTTCATATTCAATTATACGAAATCATAGAATTTGTTATTTAAATATTTAGAGATAATACCCAATTACCCCCATGAACTATACTCAGAAAGGCTATGACACACCTCAACTTAAAGGGGATCCTATTACCCCCTGAACTAATTAAAAGCGTAATTTTGACACCCTTAGTGCCTACGTGGAACATACGTGGTACAACACACTGAAGTGTCCACGTAGGCACACATGTGTGTCATATATGTTCCACGTAGGCACTAAGGGTGTCAAAATTATACTTTTAATTATTTCAGGGAGGTAATAGGACCCCCTTTAAGTTGATGTGTATCATAGCTTTTTTGGGTATAGTTCAGAGGGGTAATTGGGTATTTTCTCAAATATTTATTTTAAGAAATGTCATATTTAAATCAAGGCTTATCTTGAAAATTAATTCAAATGGTTAAAATCTTGAATTAGTTATGATTTGTTCTCAAAAGTAATTTATTTGGAGAAATATTTGTTTGATTTTGTTAAACTAAGAAATTCAAGATTGACCCGCCCCAGGCCCAACAACACTCTAACAACCCTCTTCAATTACCATCATCTTCCCCTAAAAGCCATTGACCCAATTCGTTTACTCCTCTTCCTCATATGCGTACAACAAAAAATAGTAACGATACGCACAACAAGCATCGATACCAACGAACAAACTAATATCGACAACTTCAGCAAACACCAAAACATCAACGACCCAAATCCAAATTCAGAAAAACCCCACCAGCAACTGTACCCGACCCGTTTGCAACACATATCAGCAACCTGAACCCACATGGAAAATAATAGGTCAACCTTATCTAATTTTCAATATGAAAATTGAAATTAGAAAAAATTCGCATAATGTAGCTCACCTCTCCCTTATCCTCTTTTAAAAATTCCCCAAAACACTCCTTCAATTCCTTGTCCCATGTTGATGGAAGAAGAGGTTGAGCCCAAAATTTCCTTCTATATAAGCTCATCCTTGATCTAAAATTGGCCAAGTCTTGAAGGTGGGAAAACTTTCAAGCAAAAAGTTCCGTTTTCTTGTATAAATTTTTTTCATGAAAAGTCATCCTAGGAGTCGCAGCTTTTTGGTAGTAATCGAGATTCCGTTGAAGCCTCGAGTCCCATTTTACTGCTCCGTAATAATTCCTACTTATCCCTTTTAGTTTCAATATTCTTTTCTTCCCCGTTCTATAGTCGTAGTAGTGTTTATCGTATTGATAATAACGTGTTGGAATTGTTCATTGTAGAGGCCATGAAGGTCATAGGATTTTGTGATATTGGTTTTCTAGCTGTTTTCTTTTTGCTTCAAAATTCTGATTTTGCTTTCACTTTAAAAGCTTCAGCTTTGAATGTTACTTTGACTAAGCATGCCTTCACCCCAGATTGTTTGTTTTTACTCTTTCCAGTAGTGTATTTGCTAAGGTTAAGTTCCAAACTTATTTGAATTAGGTCGTCTCTAGTTCGAAGCATTCCCTGTGTCATCTTATTCATTTAGATTGAAAATGGTCTAGGCTTTGAAAGGTTTTAGAGTGTTCATTAACGTGGTTGTTGTATTTGATTGCCACAGAATGATTGACTGTCGTGATATCCTCTTGATTTAATGTGGTATTTGCACATGTTTTGATTTTGATTTAGTGTGAAATATGTTGTTAGTCGAGGAAGACAAGCTTATTCTTTCTTCTAAAATATCCACAGTCGATGCAAAGAAACAACTTGAAATAAGATTGGCTTGTCAGTAGTCTAATCTCCAGGTTTCTAGTGCCTAGTTTTTGCTTGCAATAATTTTTTTAGTGGCTAGTACGTTTTACTTTGGTTTGAAGTTGATATTGTTTGATTGATTATTTCAAAAATCTATCATATTATTGTCTATCTTTGGTTTCCTTCGTCATTAACGCATTTCGAGATAGGATAGTCATAAGTGTTTCTTTTAATCAATAATAAAGAATTGATGAATCTACATAAGTGAAAATGAAAGTTTTTGTTTGATTGTTGCAAGTAATATGTTTTTTTAGTTTTACGATACATTTTTTATGTCGGAACTAAAATTGAAGTGATGTCATGTCTTTGGAAATCCTTTGAACCGTAGTGAATAAATATTAACTTTTTGTTTGCTTATTTTGAAAGAATGAATTGAATTTGAGCAAATTTCTAATCATGCATTTTTTTTGTTAATTCAAGTGTTTAACAGTTAATTTGGATTGCCAGTTTTGGGTTAATATTAATTCATCTCCTATTAATTTAAAATTCTTTGGTTGGTATATGTTTCTCTTCAAATTCATGAATTATTTTACTTCTGTGTGTTGGCTGTAAATTTAGAATGTATATTACTGCCTTTTCATCCTTTTCTTTACATGATTCTACCTTGGAGTCCAAATGAACTCCCCCCCCTTCGCATTTTCAATGAGCCAATGAGGCTCATCTTTCAAGCCAACACCGAAAGAGAGTCTAAAAGTCGGTTACGTGACATACAGATACTAAGAGTTGGAAGAAGGAAAAATGGGTCAAAAATTCATTGTTGAAGTAGCTAAGAGACTTGAAAAGTCTCATTTTTTTAAATTATTTCTTTACTTGTCTTTATTTATTTATTCATTCATTTGGGGCCTCGAAGCCAAAGTTGTAAATTAATACAAGTGAAGCAAATTTTGGGCCAAAGGGTCCAAAAATATAGTTTACGACAAGTTATGGGCCAAAAGTCCAATATTTAGTTTTGGACAGGAGAAAATGGGTCAAAAGCCCAAATTATCTTAGGAAAAGTTTATGAATTTGATACTAATAGCTTAAATCTTTTAGTTTTACCCCTTCCCTTTTATGTGCTAGCTGTTATTAATATTTTTTAGACTTAGTTAAATTCCCTACTAAGTCGTCAAAAGCTAATTTTGCATAAACCTCCAAAAAATATTTTCTTCATCAATTTCTTTTCAAAAATCAACTTCTTTTCTCAAAGTTAGACAAAGAATTATTTTTTTCAAATAGTCTAGACAACCGTAAGTTAGCGGATACTCTTGGTGCCTTAACAACCTTCCAAAAGTATTAATAGGAGCCATTTACTCAGAATTTTTAAACATAAATAATTTTTATGTTTTGGATCATTTAAGTATTTCAAAGATTTTCTTGATTTTCTTAAAAAAATTAAGTGGCGACTCTATTATCAAATTTTAAAAAGTTTTTTGAAAGTATTTGAACTTGTGAAAAAACCCAAAAGTCATTTCTCCGCAAAAAGAAATAGCGACTCAGCTGGAGAATTTAACTAGGTTTAAACCAAATATTCGAATTAGCTTTGTTGACTAACTATTTTAATGTTTAAACTGTTTATGTGCTTATGTGTTTAAATTCTGCGAAATTAAACTATTGGATTTCATGGAATGCTTTCTATTTGAAATATAAATTGTTTGGGGTTTCGTGAATGTCCCGCCCCTTATTGTTCAATTTCAAATAAAGTGTTGGAAATACGACAGTTTATTCGCACGTGAGGCATCCAATGACTGTTCGTATTTCAAACCCAAGTCGTACGGTTGGGAACCTATTTCAAAGTGACTCTAGACACCTAGGATAGAGCAAAAATCAAAACCCCTTTTTAGGCATGGGCCTAGGACGGCTGTAATACCCCAAACTTTTTTTAAGTCAAATCTAGTCTCCAGAAGAGTTAGTGATGACTTCCTAAATGATTAATGTTTAAATCAGATAGAATTTCCCTAATTTAAATTTTTTATCATATGGAAAAAATTGAATAAGCTTTCCAACGATACCAATTTCGTCCAAATCTGGTATCAGAATAAAAAGTTATGGACATTTTACAGAGAACTGTCGGATCTGCCCAGAAGCGACGGTCAGGACGGCGGACCGTCGAGCTGGCGATGGACCGTCGCGACTAAGGCAGTGAACCCATGTTCTGGCCAAGTGAGACGATCAGGACTGACGGACCGTCGAGTTAGCGATGGACTATTGCCCAAACCGTCCTAGACAAGGCAGGAAGTTCAGGTTCTGGCCAAGTGCAACGGTCAGGACCGATGGACTGTCGATCTAGCGACGGACTGTCACCCAAACCATCACAGACGAGGCAGGAAGTTCAGGTTCTGGGAAAGTGCGACGGTCAAGACCGATGGACCGTCGATCTAGAGGCATACCGTCGGCCAAATCATCGCAGACGAGGTAGAAAGTTCAGGTTCTGGCCAAGTACGACGGGATGGACCGACAGACCATCGAGCCAGCGACGGACCGTCGTCCAAACCGTCACCACTTCCAATTAGTGATTTTAAGCCATTTTTAAAAAAGGGTATTTGGGTTATTTTTCATCCGTTTTAACCCCTAATTATACTAGACCAAAGCTCATAACTTTATTATTCATCTACAATACCAAATTAGGGTTTCTGTCAAAGATCAAGCCCCAAGAACAATATCCAAATCCTTCTTCAAGAAACTAAGAAACTCAAGTTCTTTAAGTCCAAGAAATTCAAGAAATTCACAATCAAGATATGTCAAGTGTTGATTCACGGGTCCCTTTCACCCATGAAGCTCAAGAATCTCTTTTAAAAATCCAAGATTGTGTATTTATGAATGATCATAATTTAGTTGAATTGAAATTCATGTCCATGTTGTTGTTGGGTTTTGATTCATGTTTTAAAGTACATGTTCCAATGATTGATCCTAGTATGTGCTGATTTACATAATATTAATGATAAATCCTTCATATTGAAAATTTATTTATGCAACCATGATAATTAGATGCATTGATGATGGTATAACCAAAGTATGCTCCCCATATGTTTGACTAAATGCCTATGTGAAGGAAAAAGTGCCATTATAGTATGATAGTATGAAATCCCTATTCATGTACAAGTTAATGCATGTCAAGTGTTTGATGAAATGTCTTAGTCAATGAATTAAGGATATATGTGTAGCCATTGTTGTGCTTTCAAACTTGTGCCATGAATTACTTTTATGCTATCGAGTCCTGGGGGTATTTATACCCGGCAATTTAGCTGTGTGCCTAGAGCCAATGTCAGTTTCATGATAATCTCAGTCATGCCATGATCAGTAGAATTCAGTCAGTTACATGACTCAGGAAAACTCAGTAATCTCATGAACTCAGTCAGTTAACAGAATTCAGTAATATTTCATCAGTCCACGGAATTCAGTGAACTCAGTCCAGTTAAGTCCAGTATATTCAGTTTAGTGTTTATTCAGATGGGAGTAAGATTCAGCACCGAGTGAGCCCAAGGAGGGGAACTCACCTGTTAGTAGAGGGCGTGATTCTAAGAAGAAATCCTTGCGCTCCAGAACTATGTAGCTAGCATAGGTTGAGACATCAAACCTGCTTGATGGGGGTAAATGAGGTGGCTTGACCTATTAGATAAGGGTCCCGCCATTCTCAGTAAAGTACCTGTTAGATGAGGGTCACTTACAGCTTGTCCTTACCAGTGGCGCAGTATTGACACCCTTCAAATTGGGGTTAAAGATTGGACCCCAACTCAGCTATAATAGCTTATTAGGGGCATGTCGGTTAAATGACTACTTTCTGAAGTCTCAGTCTTAGGTCTCAATAATAAAACTCAAATAGTTCTACAGAATTCAGGACTGTCAGATACAGTCACTCAGCTCAATACAGAACTCAACTTGTTCCATCAGAACCTAGACTGTCAGACACAGTCGCTTAGTATCAGTTATATCAGTTATCAGAAGTCCATGTTATCAGTATTTAGACTTAGTAATCAGTGTTTTCACAATCTCATTTACAGTTATGTATTCATGCATGTATTCCCACATTCATGTTACTCAGTCAGTCAGTATTGTTCAAGCATATGGACCCTTGCATTTATCCTACCTCACTTGCATACCAGTACATTCAACCGTACTGATGCATTTTTGCTATGGTGTGTTATACCATAGGGTCAGAAACACGAGCTCCAGAACATCAGTAACATTTCAGTTTTAGTAGTCAGACTAGCAGGGAGTCATCATCATTCAAGGATGTTATTATTTGATTATTTTATTCTTTCAGTACTTAGTTTATTTTAGTAGTTGGAGTTAGTTGGGGACATGTCCCATCAACTTCTTATTCAGTCAGTTTTAGAGGCTTTCAGACTATAGCATGTTTAGACTGTTATTTCAGTCATTTTGGTATTGATATACCATATTTTTCAGATGTTATGCTTTATCAAATAATTGGACCTTATGGCCTTTCAGCCTTTTATTTCGCATTTATACAATATATTATGCAGTGCTCAGGTACAAATATCAGTCATGGGTTATCTTGTGGTCCTTCGAGGTCATGAGTACTGTGTAGCATTTTGGGTACCAGATTTGGGGCATTACAATGACCCAATACTCGAGGGGGGTATTAGGCCCATTAAAAAACTTATCCTGCATCTATTGACCATAAGTCAATACAGACGAACCATATTTATGTGTTGAAGAAATATATATTTTTAATCCAATTCATTGTCTTTTGGGTAGGGAGAAGGCTTATTCTTACTTGCTTTCATGTAAGAATGGCCCAACCATATCTCTGCGAAAGATTCAAGATGGTTACCGGACCTGATAACTTTATGATAGTATGATGGACTCCTATGACCAAGATAAAAAGATTGTTAGTTCACATATCGAGCATCTTCCTTCGTTTATGGAGATGGACGAATAACCTTTTTTAGTACTTCCAGGTCTCATGGGGACTCTCCTTTATAATCCTAGTAGAGTCCTTAGGCAATTCAAAATCAAGCAAGAGACACTATAGACTGTGCCTATGCTTAGATTCATCACCGAGTATAAAAAAGGCAAAACCTTGCTTAAGGATTACATGGTAGATAGGTAGAGAAGAAGAAAAATAGAGGAAGTATCTTTTCGTATCGGGTATGAACCTGAAGTTAGTGACACTTACAAGGAGTGGTTGAAGAAGAATCTTGCTGGAACATTGATCCCAGGGACAAATGTACCCACCCAAATTATTGATGTACAGTCAGAATATCAGATCTGACTTCATAGACTTCAAGATGAATTCCAAAAAATTAAGATCATGCACCAAAAGATGCATATGGAGAATACCTCAACCATACACCAGTTGAGAGAAGAGTTAAAGCAAATCAGGAAAGAGGTTGGTGATGCTAGGTGGTGTCTGATTAATTTAGATGATTGTATAGTTTCTCAGATTGATAGCATAGGAAAGATGATCTACGAGAACAAAGCACCATTATGCTAGAGTCACCTGATCATTAATAGATATTACATATGGCAAGAAGTGGATAAATCTAAGAAGTAAAAGGCCAATGAAAGAGCATCTAGGAGCTAGTTTTTCTATCCCCTGTGCGGAACCTTGTTCTATCTTTCATGCTATTTCCTTTTCCCTAATGAATTGTAACCATCTTATGCTACTTTTGTAGGCGTTTGTGCCCTTTTTTTATATATATCTATGTAGATTTGGGGGATAATGGATTGGGTTTAAGAGGCATATATTTTCTTCAAAATTCGCTAGGCCAACCCTTGTCTCAAAAGGGTCACCTAAAGTAGGATATACGCTTAGTACAATGATGTTGTGTGATATAACAGTCTTATGTGTTTATGTGTGTTTGTTTGAATCAAAGACAAATTTATCCATTATACTCCCATGGATCAGTTTGTTTTTGATGAAAACAACTCTATTTGGTTACTTCTTATCAAATATCTTATGTTATTTATCACATATGGGATCTAACACATCTACCTTTGAGTTATTTTACTTTACAGATAATAGAAAACTACTCCATGTTGAAACAAGCTGGCAGAACATCCTTACTTCATCCAATCAAAAGTTCATAAAATCCCATCCCCTAACCATCATTAAAATATGACTGGAAGCGACGAAGATAGCGCATAGACCATCAGGGACAATGTGATAGCAGAACAAAGTGAGATTATTGCTGAACTTGCAAGAAAATTAGAAATGCTTCAAGAGGAGATAAATCGTACTAGAGATTTGGCTAATCTGGCCATCACCGTTAACGCTCCTATCCCGGGAGGACATGTGCCTCCACTCTAAATTCCTTCCCGCAATACTTCTATTCTCAGGAATCATCGAAATAACATATCGTTCACCTCCATTTCCTAATTACCCACAGATCCCATAATTAATAATCCTCCAGTTCATGTTGTCCAAAACACCAATCGAAAAAATAATCCAGATACGTACCATCTACAAAATCCATCCCTAACCCCACAAAATCCTTTTCCAAATCCACAAAATTCATTTCCAAATACACAAAATTCATTTTCAAATCTGCAAAACTCATTTCGAATCTCACAAAATCCACAAAATCTATCTCCAAATCTACAAAACCCATTTTCAAACCCATAAAATTCGTTTCTAAATCCATAAAATCTATCTCCAAATCCACAAGATTCATTTCCAAATCCACAAAATCCATTCCCAACTCCATAAAATATTTCTCAAATTCCACCAAACTACTCTTAAATTCCATAAAGTATGCTCAATTTCCAAAATGACCCCCTTACACCACTCGACCTCCTTTCGTACTCAAAATTAAGTTATCATTCCAAATCCTTCTTATGTCATTATATCCCTTGATATCTACAAAACCTTTTCTAATCCCGAGATAGACCATTACAAGGAATAAAGGATCAAGCATGAAAAGAAGTTGTTGGCCATGAAATAAAGAGATTATGAGGATTAAGGAATCTCATGGGACATGGGATAATGATGCTTTGGGGTACAATGATCTGTGTATGCACTCTGGAGTAGATCTATCAAAAAGGTATAAGGTCCCTAAATTTAAGACATTAAATAGCATCGAAAACCCTATGACTCATTTAAGAAGGTATTACGATCAAATGATTGGGGTAGGGAGAAATGAAGCGCTACTAATGCGCTTATTCAGTCGAAGCTTGAGTAGAGAAGCTTTAGATTGGTTCACGTCTCAGGATTTGAGAAGATGGTCTGGATGGAGGGCATTACATAGAAGTTTTCTTAATAGGTTTTTGTATAACATTGAAATATTCCCTGAATTAGACCAGATTAGGCAGGAGAAATGGCGAATGTTTTCGAGACTGTCTTCCGTTGGAGAAAAAAACTTCTAAGGTACAACCTCACATATCTGAAGAGGAAATGGTATCAATGTTCTCTCGTACTCAAGAGGGAGAATTTTATACTAGGATAGTATTAGCGGTCAGGGAAACATTCACAAATTTGGTAAAAATCGGGGAATCACTAGAAGAAGGCATCCTAACAGGGAAGATTATCAAAACCCCAATGTCATACGTGTCTTTTGTTTTCTCAAAGATGAAAAAAAATATGACAGCGGTCTCTGCCAATTTTGTTACTAAATTGAAGAAGAAATTCAAGCCTAGGAATATTCTTTCTTCCTCGGCACCCCTAAATCTTCAGTCTGTATTCTATGCCCAACCCCAATACCAAGAAGCTCCACTTTCAAATATCCAATCCCAATACCACGATCCACTTTTAAATGTCCAATCCCAATATCAAGCTCCACTTTCAAATATCCAATCTCAATACCAAGCTCCACTTCAAAATATCCAACCCCTATACCAAGCTCCAAGTCAAATATTTTACCCTAATATCAAGTTCCGCATCAAAATTATTAGTCTCATGTTCAAGCGACTCTTCCAAACAACCAAATAAACTTCCAAGCGCCTCCAAAATATCATCAAGTACCTTCTTCCGCTAATTAAAACCATTATAACCTCCCTTGTCCAAACCTCAAAAGAAAAACTCCCCAAAACTTTACACCATTGGCTGAAAGTCGCACCCAACTCCTTGGAAGATTGAAAAAAGCTGGTCATCTATAGCCTATCCAACCAAAACCTGTCAATCCTAATTCTCAATTTTATCATGCCGATCAAAATTGTGCCTATCATACGGGAGTTGTGGGGCAAAATACCAAAGATTGTATTAACCTAAAGCATAAGATTCAAGACTTGATTGATCAGAAGGTCATCATGCTTCAGTTACCAACACCAAATGCCAATAGTAATCCATGGCCAAATCATGGGAGAGCCACAGTTAACATGATCGAAATAGAGTGTGAATGGGTGTATAGAAACACTATTACCAAGGTGGATTCAAAAAATCCCAAAAGACAGAAGGAGTGGAGATGATAGAAAGAGTCGTAGCTGCCTTAAGTGTCAATGAAAGGCCCTCATTTATAGTGATGTCAGCCCCAACTTAGGTATATGATCCACCGCTACCTAGAAAGGAATTTATTGCAGAGACTATCACTGCCCAAGGGATGACACGGTCTAGATAATCCTATATTCTTAAAGATTTGACAAACAGAAATGATTCACAAAAAAAGCCAATAACTGAAGGAGAGGCCGACTAATTTTGGAGGTGGCTACAACCAAAAGAGTATTCAATTGTAAAGCATTTGGAAAAGAATCTAGCCCAGATTTTTATTTGGTCGTTGCTTATGAGTTCGCAATACCACCGGCAAGCTTTATTGAAAGTCCTAGATGAAGCATATGTACCCGCAGGCATGAGTTTTGAAAATCTGACCGTGATGATAGGGAATATTTTGGGAAGTTATCACATATTATTTAGTGAGAAAGAGTTGCCTTTTGAGAGGGTGATGTATAACAAAGCCTTACATATTACTGTCAATTGTCGAGACTATGTGATTAATAGGGTATTGATAGATAACAAATCTGCTTTGAATATTTGTCCTCTTTATAAATTGGTTTAAATGGGCTACGACTTAGGAAAGGTTTTCCAAAGCCATATGAATATGCGAGCTTTCGATAGAGGGCAGAGAGATACTATAGGAGAAGTTGACTTGTACATCCAGATGGGACCTACTGAATTTAAGGCAAAATTTCATGTTATGGATATCCATCCTAGTTACAACCTGCTCTAGGAAGACAGTGGATTCATGGTGCAAAGGCGGTCTCATCGATCCTTTATCAATTATTAAAGTTCATTTGGGAAAGACACGAGGTAGTCATTCAAGGAGAAGGAATCCATTTGAATAATCCCAATGTTTGTGCCTGTGATTGAAGATATACCAAAGGGTAGTAATTTTTATATAGTGGAAGTTATGAATGCCGTAAAGAAAGATCCAGTACCCCAAACACCAATGCCTTTTATCTACAAGATGATTGCGACTATGATGTTAAAAAGTGGTTTCAAGCCCAGTCAGGATCAGGTAAGAATTTGGAAGCAATTATTGAGCCCATTATGGTCCCAGAAAAAACATCTAAGCATGGGTTAGGATACCAACCAAGAAAGGAAGATGAAATTGAAGATAAGTCAAAGATGAGTCTACCTAAATCTTTGCCACTCCTGTACCAGTTGTTTTATGTGTGTGATGTGTCAACAGATAATGGTATTAAGGACGGGATAGGAAATCTATTCATGGGATGTTATGCTATACTAGAAGATTTTTCGAAGGCTGGTGGAGTGAGAAAGGTCACGTTCAGAGATGCTTTACAAAATTGGACATCCGTTCCTCTCATGAATTATAGCCCATTGTGATAGATGAAAGGACAATTACTAGTAGTTTTAAAACTCGGTGATGATCCAAAGGAGGCCCCATGATCCACCCTTTTATGTCTCAAATTTTCTTCTCGTGTTCTACTATTTTAAAAAAGGCATGGTCTCGTATTTGTGCAGGTCATGAGCCATAGTTTGTAAATATTTTCCAAAATTAAATAAAAAGGGATCCCTTTTTCCAAGAAGTTATTTTGAAATGTGATTACATTTATTTTACCATTTTTATTATCTTGTTATTATCTAACTTGGTTTATTTGTTTATTTCAGTAACAATAATTTAAAACCTGCCAATGTCATGTCATGTCAAGGGCTAGATGAACAAAATAAGGTGAATGATTATGAATGGAAAAAATATGATGAGTCGTTAATGGAAGATATAGAAGAATTTGAAAATCGGAAAAAACCCGACCTAGAGAAAACTGAAATAGTCAACCTTGGTGACCACGATGAAATCAAAGAGACAAGTGCTAGTGTTCACTTAGCAGAGGCACAAAAAAGAGAACTCATTCACTTGCTACGGGAGTACATTGACATATTTTCTTGGTCCTACAATGATATGTCTGGGTTAAGCACCAATATCATGTCACATAAGCTGCTAATTAATCCCGAGTTTGATCCAGTAAAGCAGAAAATACAGAAATTCAAGCCAGACTTAAGTTTGAAAATCAAGGATGAAGTGACGAAGAAAATTCAATCAAAGGTTGTGGAGGTCACTAGCTATCCAACATGGCTAGTCAATATTATCTCAGTGCCAAAAAAAGATAGCAAGATTAGAATTTGTGTTGACTACAGAGATTTGAATAAAGCCAGTCCCTAAAGATAATTTTTTGCTACCCAACAATCACATCCTTATAGATAATTATACGAAGCATGAAATGCAGTCTTTCATATTCATCGGGTATCATCAGATATTAATGGATGGGGAAGATGCATAAAAGACCGCTTTTATTATTCCCTGGGGGTGTTTATCATTACGGGGTGATTCCGTTTGGTCTCAAGAATGCTGGTGCAACATACATGAGGGCTATGACGATGATTTTTCATGATATGATTCATAAAGTGATTAAGCTATACGTGGATGATATAATTATCAAATCTCGCAAGAGTTCAGATCATTTGACACATCTGGAAAAGTTCTACAGTTTGAATTTGAATCCTACTAAGTGTTCTTTTGGTGTGTCAGTCAAGAAATTACTAGGGTTCATAGTTAGTAAAAGGGGCACTGAGCTCGACCCATCAAAAATTAAGACAATTCAGGATTTACCACCCCCTGGACCAAGAAAGAGGTTATGAGTTTCTTGGGTCATTTGAATTACATTAGAAGGTTCATTGCCCAATTAACAGTCATATGTGAGCCAATTCTTAAGATGTTGAATAAATATGTATTGAACAAGTGGACAGAAGAATGTCAAAAGTCTTTTGAAAAAATCAAGGATAGTCTGTCTGCTCTGCCTATTTTGGTTCCACCAAGGGAATGAAGTCCATGTTAGTCTTAGAAAATGCTTTGGAATGTGTCCTTGGGAAATATGATGAGACCGACAAGAAAGGGAAAGCAATCTACTACTTGAATAAAAAATTCACGCCATATGAGGCTCTCTACACTTTTGTAGAAAAGACGTGTTGTGCTTTGACTTGGGTCGCACAAAAGTCGAGGCATTATCTATCCTCGTACATAACGTATCTCATTTCCAGAATTGATCTATTGAAGAATATATTTCAAAAAGCCATGCCTACTAGAAAGTTAGCGAAGTGGTACATGTTGCTGAGTGAGTTCGACATCGTGTATGTAACTCAAAAGGTAATCAAAGGACAAGCCTTAGCGGATCATTTAGCTGAGAATCCAATTGATAATGAGTATGAGCCACTTCGAACTTACTTCCCAGATGAGGAGATTTTATTCACGGAAGAAGACATTGCAGAGATATACCCTGGATGGAGATTGTTCGTTGATGGAGCAGTCAACTTCAAAGGATCAGGAATTGGAGAAGTTTTGGTGTCAGAAATAGGCCAACACTATCTAACAACCGCTAAATTGTGCTTCCTCTATACCACTAACATGGCTAAATGTGAGGCTTGCATCCTAGGTCTCAAGTTAGAACTTGATATGGGTGTTCGTGAATCATTGGAGACTTAAATTTTCTAATTCACCAATTACGTGGGGAATGTGAGTAAGGAAATCCAAGATTACCCCTTATGTAGAGCTAGTTTAGGATTTATGTTGAAGATTTAAGGAAGTTGATTTCAGACATATCCCGAGGATACAAAATGAGTTTGCTAATATTTTGGCTTCTATATCCTTTATGATTCAACATCTAGATCAGAGTTACATTGATCCTTTGGAAATAAGCTTGAAGTAACAAACCGCACATTATGCGCACGTCGAAGAGGAACCTGATGGAAATCCATGGTACTATGATATTAACAGGTATTTAGAATTTGGAACGTATCCTGAAGAGGCAAGCAACAATTAGAAAATATAATTCAGCGTTTCGCAAAGAATTATTTTTCAAATGGGGAAATTCTTTTTTGAAGGACCCCAAACTTAGGATTCCTAAGATATGTTGATGCCGCAGAAGCTACAAAATTAATAAAAGAAGTACATGTAGGATTTTTTGGGACCCACATGAATAGGTTTTCCCTTGCTGGAAAGATTCTGAGAACTGGTTACTTCTAGATGACTACAAAAAATAATTGTCGCAAGTATGTGCAAAAGTGCCCAAAATGCCAAATACACAAATTTGATTCAAATACCTCCACATGAGCTTTACGCGATGAGTTCAAATAGGCATAGATTCATTTTGGTTTCTATTGATTACTTCACTAAGTGGGTCGAAGATGATTCATATAGAGCCATCACCAAGAAGATGAACGCAGATTTTGTCAAGAATAACTTGATTTGCCGATTTGGAGTTTCAGAATCAATCATTACTGATAATGGAGCTAACCTGAACAGTCACTTGATGAATGAGATTTGTCATCAGTTCAAGATTATCCATCTCAACTCGACCGCATATCGTCCACAGATGAAAGGAGCCGTTGAAGCCATCAAAAAGAATATCAAGAAGATCTTGAGAAAAATGGTCGAAAATAATAGATTATGGCATGAATGTTTCCTTATGCTCTCCTAGGGTATCACACAATAGTTCGAACCTCAATTGGGGAAACCTCTTTGTTGCACCCCATTTTTTTGCGAAAAGTGGAATTTGACGTGACTACTCTTTTGGAGATTGTTTAAGAAATGTGAAGAGTCATCACCTAACGTATTAAGGTGCGTTAGGGCACCATTCTAGGCTAACTCTGAACCTATTTTGTTATTTAGTCTTAGTTCACTAGAAATTCAGGTAGCAATTCAAATTACGTCGAAAGAAAGGTATTACTCACCTTTCGAGGTCCACAAAGGTGGTTTCCAGCCAAATTTATATTTTACATAGGGATTCTATGTGATAAAACAAAGGTCACTAATTTTATTAACTTAATAAGACTAAGTAGTAAAGTAACGAGTGAACAAGCATGTTGTTTGGTTATTCCTAGTTGTTAATTACCTAAGTGATAATCAACACAAGAAATAATGAAAGAACAATACAAGCAAGAAAATAAGAATAACACAAATTATACACAAATTATAGCAAAGGGGACTGCTCAAATAAATTAACTACCCCAAATAGATAAGCAGGTAAAGTAAATAAAAACAAATTCGAAAACAAACGAGAAATAATTTTAATTTTATTCGAATCAGTACCCAACGTGTTAATCATTATCCAACCTATTATCCAGCAACCAGATTCTAGAAAAGCGACTATGTCATAACCACCCCCTACCTAGGCTGGTTGTCAAACCTAAAAGCATTCTAAAAGGAAGGATAAAACTAACTCTAAAATGCCTATCTTCCCAACTTATCGTCCAAGAGGCATTGGACTTTTCCATTTTGGATTTGGGGTCTAGACAAATAAAACTAGGTTTTCCTAGTTAGACTCAATACGTGTAAAACACATAAGACATCAAATAGCATGTAATGGTCCCAAGTAAGACTCTTGGTTAATTAAAAAGTTGGTTAATGATTAGCATGCTAAGACAAGAAATTACTTTTGTTTAGTTAAACCTATAGACAAGGTATCTAGGTGTCACAAAATTGTTTACCCACAAAATATAATTGTCAAATCATTTGAAACAATGTTGTAAATTTGTTTAAGAAAAAAGACATGTCAAAGTAAAGTAAGTATGTTGGTGAACGAAAATAAATTAAACATGTAAAAAATTAATCGGAGTACCAAAAAATATTGTGATATATGTTTAAAGACTAGACAATAATTTAACATGTTGAACGTTTGTTTTAAATGCTTAAAATAATATTCTAAATGTCAAAAATTGACTTTTGTTGCTGGGAACACTATAAAAATGTTAAGAAGATCATTTCAATGTTGGAAATTAGCTTTTTAATGCTGGAAAATGATGTTAATTTCTAAAGCGTTATTTTGAAAATTGAGGCTAGATGTTAAAAATAAATTAAGTGCATTGTCAGTCAATTTGATGTACTCGGAGTTGATTTTAATTTGTAAAATTAATTATCAATCCTAAAACATGCTTTCTAGGAGACAACCAAAACAGTTAATAAATCCTAAGTTACATTTGCTTAAGTGATTCACATAAACCCCGCCCCCTTTATGCAGTCCCCAAAATTTATTACACCAATGAAGTTTATACTAAATCACATACCAATATATATATATATATATATATAAGAACCAACTAAACTAGAAGGGAATAATGTAGTCCCTTTCAAACCTTCGAGCAACTCTTCAATCCCTAAACCGGCTAAACAAAATGATATAGCATAGCAACCATAAAGAGACGAACGAAAATATTGTGGCATGATTCTGAACACACAAAAAATGGCCAAACAATGACATAGCAAACAAAATACCAAATTAATTCCTATGGACATGTTGTCTTATGGTTCCACAACATAGTAAAACCATCACAGAAAAAATGAAACAAAATTGCATCATTTAGACACTTACCAGTGAGCAGCAAGGAAGTAAAAGTAAAGATGTTAAGAAATAATTGCAACGAGGTGAACTGAATGCTTCTTTAAGATCCAAAAACACCGATGCACTTGAGAAGAGATTTACTTTTTGTATTGGAAAATAGCTAGTAGTCTCTTATTTTTTTATTTTTTGAGAGAGTAGTGCTTAGTATGGAGAATGCAGAGAGTCTTCCTTTTCTTTAGAATGAAAAAAGTGATTGTCTTTATATAGGCTAGGGGTTGAAACATTTTCCCAAAAATAGGAATGGAAGAAGAATATTTTTAACAATCAATCACAATATTAATGTCCTTAATCAAATAAACTGAATCAATCCAGATCCAATTTACCATAAATAAATAAGTAGAAAAAAGATACTTATTTAAAAAGAGAATAAATAAATAATAAAAGAACAACATATATTAACCTTAGTATTTACCATATATGTTGAAATTGATTTAGAAATCATAAGGCAATTAATCATGCAGAGTCTTTTCACAGTAATCCAATTTACTAAATCAGTTCCATAATATCAGTTGGGAGTAAACACAATCAAACATTTTTACCATAAACACTGAATCAAAATTCTGCCTATATCAACTAAATCAAAACACAATCCACATACAATAACTTTATAAAATTAAGTAGAAATCAGTAACCATGCAAATTGTCACAAAAATTGGGGAATTCTCACGTATGACAACATAGATGATTAATCAAACACAAATCACAAAAGGTTTTAACAAAATGCTTAATAAAACTAAACCAATTTCAAATCACAAAATTTGTCAAATTAGTAAGTAGAAGAGGTTTTTGAGACTTAAAATAAAACATGAGATTAAACTTGGGATGGATTATCAAGAACCCATCAATTTTTCAACGAAACTTGACTGGAGCAAGTGGAGGCGAGTAGTTTCCCATTGTTACCATTTGGTCGGATAAGAGGAAAAAATGGGGGACGAGATGGCGTAGCGGTGGCTACATATGAGACTTGGTTGGCTGTTGGTGGTGCGACTGGGCAGAGAAGAGAGGAGGCGATGTTGGTTCCACTAAAGGCATAAATGAGATGTAGCTAGATCTCGATGACCAGGGCTGGCTGGCAGCATAGGAGGGGAGAGGCGGCTGGTTTGGTTGTTGCATAGGAGAAGTTGGTTGGAGCGACGATTTTAGGCAGCGGCGTTCGCCAGCTAGAGTGGAGCAACGAAGATGAGAGGCGCAGGAGTAGCAACAACATTGGTGGTGCGGCTAGCCTGTCACAACCCAAAAATGAGGGTCATAATGGCACTTGTCGCGGCGTACCTTAATAAGTAAGCCTATCACCCAAACTGATACGAAAAGAGGAAAAGACAAAAATATCCCAAGGTAAGGCTTCTAGAACAAAGCCAAACCATATAAGTAATCATAACAATGCAAAAAGAATTTATCCAAAATACTAATCATGCCCAAAACCAGGTGTCAATAGTGTAAGAACTACTAATACAATCCAGGAGTCAAATACATCAGAAAAATACCCACAAGGGAATAATAGCTATCTACGAATACTAATAAAGACATAACTACTATAGAATGATAGAGGTGAACTCTGGACGCATAAATGTCCAACCGCTACCTAGGAAGCTCCAACAATCGCTGAATTAAGCAAGCTGAGGCGCACTCGAGCTAGGACCTACACCGAAAGGGCACAGTAGGCATGAGTACATTCTACTTGTATTCAATAAGTATCATAGGTTGACCAAGCAAAGTAGTAAATAAAGCATACAAAACATACACTAAGGGCACGTCACCTACAATCAAAAAATATCCCACAACGATAGCCCACACCACTTGCACTAACAGTTCTAATATATCACATACACACCAACACAGAACACGAGTATGCATTATATCATATATAAGTAGAACAAGAGAGAACATGCATAAACAAAATCATTGAATACAAGTAAAAAAAGATAAGACAATTACATAGATGGCAAGTCAATACGACAATACAACACAATATAAACATAATAAAGTAAGTGAAATGTATATGATGATGATGATGATGCATGAGGTCACCACACAACCTCCGGAATCATCGTACAATTCACGTATACACCTACAAAGCTAAAGCTTCCCGACGTAGGACCCATAGGGGGTTCGTCAACCTGTATACAATCCACATATCTCATATATATTTTTTGGCATATCCCTCAGAAAGGGTTTTATAAGGTGTTACAATATCTCCTCCCAACACATCCCTCGGGGGGGATTTTAAAAAGGTATTGCTAGTGTTTCTCAGATGTTGCCACGGTGGTACCAATATTTCATGAATGAGTATGATATGAGGTTGTAATGCTCACAACCAATCATAATGAGTATTTTCAAAATCAACCATAATGTTATATTTCCATAACCACGTGAGCCAATATCCACTCATTATTTCAGTTTCATCCACGAATTTCCCCATGTCTCATATGCCAATAAAGTATGAATATAATCAAAATACACAAATGGTACCATATTAAGCATCTTAAAAACACAATACAATTATTCACATGTATTCAAGGCTATCAATATCCCATAGGACCCCACACCATTACATATATCACATAATAACTCAATTTTGACAATTAAATCACATAAAGGCCCCCACACGGGCACAACACATAAATAGTTATTTTTCATGATTAGTTCTCACCTTTAACATGCATTTTGTATCATCATTTACTACCCAGTCCAGTCTGAAAGAGTTAAGTTATAACCTACCTCAAAACCGAAATTAGTCCGCTTCACCTCGAACCCACAACCTTACTTTCCACGAACGATCATGAAATCCACTAAAAATATCAAATATGAATACTACATATCAAAATAAAACCAACGAAACCAATATTAACTACTTTTAGTTCGGGGTCAAAACGGACCCCCAGAATGGGTTTTCGAAAAAGAAAGGAAAAATCAAAACTTTACTTTAAAACGTGTTTCTCATATTTTGAGGAACCTATGGATGGAAATCCAAGTCAAATTGAGTCAAAAAAGATGTTCAAATTGAAGAAAAACCATTTTTGAGCTTTACCGGGTAAAATCTTTGAAATCCGGGTTAAAATCAAGAATCAGAGTTGTTTTGAAGGTTAAATTGATGAAAAAATAGTAATTATAAGATAAAAACATTATTCAAGTGAAAATAAGTTAAATTGAGGTTTAAAATCAAGTCCTAAGATTTTTGGATTTTGAGAAATTATTCAAGAAATTACTAAGAAAAGGGTAAATTCTTACCTTAAATCCGTAATAAATCTAAGAAATGGGTGTTAATCTAGTTTTCCAAGCTCTCACAAATTTACTTTTAAGCTCCCACACTATTTTAGGGTTTAACTTCCAAAAGGCAAGATGAAAATGAGCAAAATGGGCCAAAAAGAGGTGAAAAATCTGGTATTTATAGAAGATTTTTCTGCAATACCATTTTTTCGGTCAATCGGACTTGACGGGGTGTCTGGGATTGGTTCGGAGTCCGATACATGCAAATAAACTATGCAACCATACTAAATTTGACGTTACGAATGCGATGACGATATCAGATTTTTATTAAAACATTATTTTCATAAAGTAGACCCAAAACCCGAAATCATAATTTTCCAAACTGAGGGTCGAAATGAAATTTAAAAGCCATAAAATCATACCAAATATGCTAACACCCTTAAATCAATATTCCAGATCTGCTGGTGAAGTCGGATTTTCTATCCGAGGTCGTTTCGACCAAATGTGGGTCCCACACTCATATTTCTAATTTTTCAACTTTTCGACCAATAAGTTGAAATGTGCTCGGGTGCATCGGGACCTGAAAAAAAGGTCTACCTAGACTATAATCGATATTTCAGAGTTGCTGGAATAATCCGTTTGGTCATCCGTCACACGAATCAAAAGATATCCAATAAGTCCAAAATAAGACTCTCGAAGTCTTCAAAAACCACAATATCACATAAATGATACCAAAATGCATCAGTCTTGGAATAAACCAAGATATCATCTATAAATACAATAACAAAGGAGTCAAGGTATGGTTGAAACACTCGATTCATCAACTTCATGAATGCGTCAGGGGCATTGGTCAACCCAAAGGACATGACCTAGAACTCATAATGACCATATCGAGTTCGAAAAGCTGTTTTGAAATATCTGAAGCTTTAATTCTCAACTGGTGATAACCGGACCTCAAATCAATCTATAAAAATACCGCAACACCCTGAAGCTGATCAAACAAATCATCAATGCGAAGAAGAGAATACTTATTCTTAACCGTCACCTTATTCAACTACTGATAATTAGTACACATCCGCATAGGCCTATCCTTTTTCTTCACAAACAAGACAGGCGCACCCCAAGATGAAATATTAGGTCGGATAAATCCCTTATCCAACAACTCCTGCAACTGATCCTTTAGTTCCTTCAACTCTGCTGGGGCCATCCTATAAGGGGGAAAGGAAATGGGCTTGGTGCCCAGCTCAACATCAATGGCGAAATTAATATGTCGATCAGGAGGGATACCAGGAAAATCCATATGGAACACGTCCATACACTCACGAACAATACGTATAAAATCTAAGAAAGGAGGCAAATTAACACTGGTGTCACGAATATGGGCCAAGTAAGATAAACATCCCCTCTTAACTAATTTACGAGCTTGAACATAAGTTATAATCCTCTTAGGACTCGAATGAAGTACACCCTTCCAAGCTATCCTTGGCACATCTGGCGAAGCTAAAGTCACGATCTTGGCATAAAAATCTATGACGGCATGATAAGGAGCCAACCAATCCTTACCCAAAATAACATCAAAATCAATTATATCTAATGCAAGAAAATCTACCTAAGTCTCACGCCCAGCAAAAGTCACAACACAACATCGATGTGCCCAATCCACCACTAAAGAAATACCTACCGGGGTAGATACACAAATAGGCATGGAAAGAGGATCACTAATAAAATCAAAATTCAAAGCAAAATATATAGAAACATAGGAGAAAGTCGATCCGGGATCAAATAATACAGATGCAGGTTAGAAACAAATGAGGATAGTACCTGTAATCACAGTATCAAAAGCCTCTGCCTCAGGTCTGGATGGTATAGAGTAACACTTACCAAGACCACCAGCTGCCTAGGTAGCCCCACAACCACCAACTACCTGAGTGTCCCCATGGCCACCCCCATGAGCTCCATTACCTCTACCCCTCACACCTATGGTAGCACCTCTACCCCTCACAAATGAAATAAGAGTAGCTCAAATCACTCTGCAGGGAAATTCCCTGGCCCCATGGCTAATCTCATCACATACATAGAAACCTCTATGACCAGTCTCAATAGGAGAAGGTACAACCGGGCCCGAATAGCCACCCTGAACTGCTGAACTAGAAGGTCCACCACCTAAACCCTGTAATGCCGCCTACACTGGCCTACCATGGTATCCATGAGAATCTCTAAAGTCTCTGCATCGAGAGGTTTGACTCTTGAACTCACCAAAATGTCGCGCTTTCTTTGCGCCTCCCTGAGATGCACAAAGAATACCCTCTATCATCTTAGCATGATCCACAAAACTCTGAAATGAATCCCCAAACACAACCATCTGAGACGTATCCAACTGAAGGGAGACATCCAAACCCTTCACAAACTTTCATCTTCTCAGACTCGGTAGAAATGCTATCATAGAAATATTTGGATAGGGCATAGAAGCGTACCTCATACTCAGCAACTGTCATAGAGTTCTGCTCCAAATGATCAAACTCGTCCCGCATATGGTGTCTCAAACTAAAGAGCACAAATCACTCAAGAAAAGCCTCAACGAACTAATCCCAAGTCATCTCAAGAAAATCACGGGGTCTACAACTAACAAATGACCTCCACCAATATCTTGCCACATCTTTCAACTGATAAGATGTATAAGCAACTCCATAAGACTCAAGTGAACCTAAATTGTGCAATTTCTCTCGGCAATTAATCAAAAACTCATAAGCATCCTCGCCTACTGCACCACCAAATCTGGGAGGACCCAATCGAATAAAACTTTCAAACCTCTTCTGATCATCAGAAGACATCACTGCACTAGCCATGAGAGAAGACATAGTAAGTCTGGCAGGTTGTGATCACATCTAAGGAGGTAACAGAGATGACAGTTGGACTCTAGATCTCAAAACCCCATAGTCAGGTATCGACACTGAAAGTGGAATAGGACTCGAGGTCTAAGGAGTACCCAAACCAGAAGTAGGTGCAATAGGAGGATCCACACTCTAAATTGGAGGAACATCCGACATAACCAAAGGAGAACCCTCTAAATGGTTCAGCAAATGTACCAATAATCCCTTCAAAACTAGGACAGACGAACTCTGAAAAATCAGAGTAGGACCCATATTTCCAACCTGCTCAACATGAGGCTCAGAGGAGAGCCCCGTAGCACTCCTCCTAGTTGGGGCTGCACCACGGGGCCGTCCCCTCCCTTGAGTTCATCCACGACTAGAGGCTCGCCCTCTGGGCGAAGGCTCTGCATCACTACTCTCATGAGACCTAGTCAACACCATCTACACAGAAAGAGTGAAACATAACTTAGAACACAACATATGAAAGAACTTCTCACGATAAGGAATAAAAATAAGGAAAGTTTCCTAAAGACATCTTATAGCCTCTCGAAGATAGATACAGACGTCTACGTACCAATCTACGAGACTCTATTAGAAATTCCATCCTTAGATAGTTGAGACCAATGAAACCTAGCTGCTCTGATACCAATTTATCACGATCAAAAAATAAGAGTCATGATGGCACTTGTCGCGGCGTCCGTGACAAGTAAACCTATCACCCAAAGTGATTACAGAAATATCCCAAGGTAAGGCTTTTAGAATAAGTCAAACCATATAAGTAATTATAACAAGGTAGAAATAATTTATCCAAAATACCAATCATGCCCAAAACTAGGTGTCAATAGTGTAAGAACTACTAATACAATCCAGGAGTCAAATACATCAGAAAAATACCCAAAAGGGAATAATAGTTTTCTTCGAATACTAATAAAGACATAACTACTATAGAACGATAGAAGTGAACTCCGGACGAATAAATATCCAACCACTACCTCAAAAGCTCCAACTATCACCCGAATCAAGCAAGATGAGGCACACTCAAGCTAGGACCTACACCAAAAGGGTGTAGTAGGCATGAGTACGGTCCACTTGTACTCAGTAGGCATCCTAGACTGACCAAGCAAAGTAGTAAATAAAGAATACAAAACATACACCAAGGGCACGCCACCGGCAATCAAAAAATGTACCACAATGGTTAGCCCACACCGCTTGCACTAGCAGTTCTAATATATCACATACACACCAAGATAGAACACGAGTATGCATGACATTACATATAAGTAGAACAAGGGGGAACATGCATAAATAAGATCATCTAATACAAGTAAAAGAAGATAAGAGAATTACATAGATGACAAGTTTATAAGGAAATACAACACAATATAAACATAATAAAGTAAGTGCAATGTATATGATAATGATGATGATGATGTACGAGGTCATGACATGACCTCTGGGATCATCGCACAATCCTCGTATACATCTACGGAGCTAAAGCTTCCCGACTTATGACCCACGGGGGGTTCGTCAACCCGTATACAATCCACATATCACATATCTCCTTTTCGATATATCCCTCAAAAAGGGTTTTATTAGGTGTTACAATATCTCCACCCCGACACATCCCTCGGGGAGAATTTTAAAAAGGTGTTGTCATTATTTCTTAGATGTTGCCTCGGTGGTACCAATATTTCATGAATGAGTATGATATGAGGATGTAATTTTCACAATCAATCACAATGAGTATTTTCGCAATCAACCATAATGATATATTTTCACAATCATGTGAGCCAATAGCCATTTATTATTTTAGTTTCATCCACGAATTTTCACATGTCTCATATGTCAATAAAGTATGAATATAATCAAAATACACCAATGGTATCATATTAAGCATATTAATAACACAATACAATTATTCACATGTATTCAAGGCTATCAATATCCCAAGGACCCCACATAGTTACACATATCACATAATAAATTTTGACAATTAAATCACATATAGGCCCCCACATGGGCATAACACATAAATAGTCATTTTTCATGATTAGTTCCCACCCTTACCATGCATTTTGTATCATCATTTACTACTCAATCCAGTCTGAAAGAGTTAAGCCATAACCTACCTCAAAAGTCAAAATCGATCCGCTACACCTCGAACCCACGACCTTACTTTCCATGAATTATTCCGAACTTTACTAAAAATATCAAATATGAAAACTACGCATCAAAATAAAGCCAACGACATACATATTGACTACTTTTGATTTGGGGTCAAAACGAATCCCCGGAATGGGTTTTCGAAAAAGAAGGGCAAAATCAAAACATTACTTTAAAAATGTGTTCCCCATGTTTTTAGGATCTGCGGATGAAAATTCAAGTCAAATCGAGTGAAAAATGAGGTTCAAATGGAAGAAAAAACATTTTTGAGCTTTACCAGATAAAATCTTTAAAATCCAGGTTAAAATCAAGAATCAGAATTGTTTTGAAGGTTAAATTTATGAAAAATTAGTAATTATAAGATAAAACATTATACAAGTGAAAAGAAGTGAAATTGAGGTTTAAAATCAAGACCTAAATTTTTTGGGATTTTAAGAAATTATTAAGAAAAGGGTAAATTCTTACCTTAAATTCGTAATAAAACCAAGAAATGGGTATTAATCTAGCTTCGCAAGCTCTCACAAATTTACTTTTATGCTCCCATACTTTTTAGGGTTTAACTCTCAAAAGATAAGATGAAAATGAGCAAAATAGACTAAAAAGAGGTGAAAAATCTGCTATTTCTGCTAGAAATAGCAGATTTTTCTGCAATACCAATTTTTTTTTTGTCGATCGGACTTCGACGGGGTGCCCGAGATTGGTTTGGAGTCCGATAAATACAAATAAACTATGCAATCATACTAAATTTGACATTCTGGATACGATGGTGATATCTGATTTTTATAAAAACATCATTTTCATAAAGTTGACCCCCGAAATCCAAAATCATAATTTTCCAAACCGAGGATCGAAATGAGATTTAAAAGCCGTAAAATCATATCAAATATGCTAGCACCCTAAAATTGATATTCCGGATCTACTGGAGAATTCGGATTTTCTATCCGAGGTCGTTTCGACCAAATGTGGGTCCCACAATCATATTTTTAATTTTTCAACTTTTTGACCAATAGGTCTGAATGAGCTTGGGTGCACCGGGATCCAAACCAAAGGTTTACCTATCCTAAAATTGATATTCCAGAGCTGCTGGTGCAGCCCGTTCGGCCATCCATCACATGTATCAAAAGATATCCACATAAGTCCAAATAAGGCTATCAAAGCCATCAAAAACTACAATATCACATAAATGATACCAAAATGCATCAAAAATTATGTCAATCACTTCCACACTCCAAAAATATCATAATGCAACTACGGAGAGGGGTAAAATAGTCAAATCATATAAAATCATAAATTTTACATATTTCATTAAATTTTTAGATCGTTACATAGCCGGAGAAGAAGAAATGGGCAATTGTAATGGTGGAGTTTAGAGAGGGAAGGAAGAGTGTGGAGAGAGAGAAGGAAGTATGGCTGTTGTTGTTGTTTTTGGAAAATAAGATTAGGGTTTAGTGTTAGGTTAAAAAGGAAAAAAATGGATGATTTGATCTCAACTATTGGATCAATTTTGATCAACAACTGAGGTTAAAATAATTTTAAAAATGGGTCAACAATTATGTTAAATAGTAATAATTTTGGAATTTTTAAATTGGCCAAATAAAAAAATAATTTAGGCTAAAATTGCCATGAGTTGAATAGAAAAAATGGCTAGGATTTAAATAAATTGGGAAATTGAATTGAATTAGGCCACCATTTACTAAATGTAATAATAACGAGGAAAAATAATAAAGTGTCATATTAAAATAAACTATGCATATAAAATTAATGTTACATAAAAATATTTTATAAAATTGATGGCAATATGATTCGAAATAAATAATAATAATATTAGTTATACTACTACTACTACTACTACTACTACTACTACTACTACTAATAATAATAATAATAATAATAATGAGATCAAATGTTTGTGAATTATGAGTGTGAGCGTTAAATAAATATTAACAATTACGTGAAATGTTATGTTTAAATTAATAATTTATAAGTATATATAAAAACTGATAATGTAAAATTATTAAGAAAAATAAATTTTATATTTTCGGATTGTGAATGTGACACGTCAAAATTTTGTTTGATACTAAATAATGCGTAAAAAATATTAAGATTCATAATTAATAATTTTGATAAAATAACAACCAAAAAAGAGTGTTGGACTGTCAAAATTGGGTGTCAACACCCTTATCTACTTGTTTATGGGAATGAAGTTATGATACCTGCGGAGGTTGAAATACCTTCCTTAAGGGTTATTCAAGAAGCCGGATTAAGTAACGAAGAATGGGTTTTTGGTCGCTATGAACAACTCATGTTGATTGATAAAAAGAGAATTGTTGTCGTGTGTCATGGTCAGTTGTACCAATACAAGATGATCCATTCCTTCCACAAGAAAGTAAGATCTAGAACATTTGAAGTTGCGCAATTGGTTCTCAAACGCATATTCCCTCACCAAGAAGAGTACAAAGGCAAGTTCGCTCCGAATTGGAAAGGACCATACATAGTTCATAAGGTACTATCCGAATGAGCTCTGATTCTATCTGAGATGGATGGTCAAAAGCGGACAAAACCAATCAATTCCAATGCAGTAAAGAGATACTATGTTTGAAGAATGCTTTTAGTTTTTATTTCCTAGGTTTATTTGTAATCGCCTTTATTTAGTATTTGTTTTATGATGTGTAATTGCCTAGAATCTTTTTCCTCTTATGTACAAACTATGTTTGACCTGAATTCCCAAGAAAGGAATATGTAGGCGGCCTATGTCGGCTTCGGTCAACCCCTTAGGAGAATTTACTCTTTCATTTTATATATGAACTACGTGATGATCTGAATTCTCAAGAATGAGATACGTAGTTGATGATAGGCGAATTTACACGCCTATATCAATATATTTTGCCCATATTTTAGCCTAGTTTTGAGAACAAAGTATATATTTCATGCACTTTTAGTCCTTTTTCCTGTAAATGAGCTAACAAACATGATTAGGAAAGTTTCAGGTATAAATGATGCAAAATACAGCATTTTATGGCTAACTTGACGCAAAAGAAAGCTCACGAACGAAGGAGAAGGAAGTGGGACGCCTAAAGGACCAAAACTGCTGCATGGAAAATCTGTCCCGGGCTAAAACAGCAATTCTGAAGACTTTGGGGACTTACAGACACAAAGCTGGATTTTGACAATGATACATTAACCTAGTACAATTAGGTTATGTATTTCATTATTTTATGTGGATTATGATAATGTTACCTTAACCTAGTACATTTGGGTTAAAGATTTCATTAGTCTAGTAGGATTTGGTTATTTATTTCATTAGCTTAGTAGGAGTAGGATATGGGTATTATAAATACCCTATCATGCTAGAGATTTTTATGCAATCTTACATTCATCATTCAACAATTAATTTTATTCCATCCCTCTCATCTTCCACTACAAACATCTTCTTAACTTCTCGTCTTACAATTCAATTCTATTTTTCTTCTTCTACTCTTCTATTCTTAAATTCCACAACAAGAGAATCCTTACTTGCTAAGGAATCATGCCTCACGCCTATCACTTGATCTACACGCCATTACTCAATATCGTGATATAATAACAATGTCAATCGTGATTTCCTTCGCATTCATGGGTAACTAAACTTCTCTGTTGGGGTTATGGAAGCCGTATGAGATACTATCTATTGCTGTGAGTTTGTGAGTTCGAGGCACGTATATTGCTTATATCATTATTCTCTTCATCTTAATCTACATTCTTTGCGCCTGCAAACGCAAGAATACGCCAGTCTAACATTTAGCTTGTTCGAGAGAAAAGTTATTTGTCTGGAAAAGAGATAATGTCAAGGTAGTAGGACACCCTTTCCTATTAAAAAGCTAGTGCCGTAACTGGACTAACCTCTTGGAGAATTCGTACCGTTAGATACGCTTTAAGCTCGAGAGAGTTAAAGTGAAATAGTCCTTGTTTAGGTCGAGAGACGCTTGGATTTACCATCGACTACAATCCTCTATAAGCAATTGCATGACAGAATTCTACGCACTCATAGCCAATAGAGACATATACCTCAGAAGGTGGACATAACCCCAACGCTTCAATTCTCATTGTTTACAACCAACGTAACAATCTCTCTCTTTTTACTTTATTATTTTCAGCTTTTGTTTACATTACTTGTAAGACAAGAATCCCCCCTTCTTACGAGACTTGCACCAAAAGTTTAGTAATTTTACTTACTTGTTGGCCAAGCTATTCCCTGTGGGATCGACACCCAACCCAGGTTGGGTTCTATATTTGCTAACGACCGCTTTACACTCAAACGAGAGCTGTAGATTGAGCGTTATCAAAAATTGGCGCCGTTGCCGGGGAATACAAGTGTCAATTAAGTTCATAATAATTACTAGACCCTTTGGTCAAAGATTCTCGTACTTTTACTTTTAGTTTTTGTTTTTGTCTACTGCAGGTTTTTATTTTAGTGCATGCCCCATACTCGAAGTTCTGGTCAACCGTTATTACCAATCAATCCTGAACCACAACGCATTGGTAGAATGGAAGCACAAGCTGAAATCGCAAGGATGGCTGCTCAACAGGAACAAGCAAGATTGGCTGCCCTTGCCGCAGCCCAGGTTCAACAGCAGAACATTGATAACCCTGCACGAGCACCAAATCCTGACGATGAGGATTTAGGTGATGACGAGTTACTAAACCCTAGGCGTGATGCTGAAATCGTAACACCTGCCAACAGAAGAGGTCGACAAGCTCGGTATAGACATGATCACCAACCTATGCAGCCAGCCTTCGACGATGATGATGATGATCTTGATGGTGCCGGAGCCACTGGAGCTATAATTCCACCACCATTAGCGCCCGGAGCCAAGTTCAACATCACAAGCACCATGATTCAGTTATTGCAACTCAAGGGATTGTTTGGTGGACTAGCAGGCGATGATCCGAATATGCATCTCATCAACTTTATTTCTACATGCAAGTCTTTTGACAATCCTGGTGTTGGTCAGAATGCAATTCGATTACGTCTATTTCCATTGTCTCTGTTTGGGGAGGCAACACTATGGTTGAATGGGCTGACTCCTGATTCAATTACAAATTGGAGGCAATTGAGAGACGCTTTCCTAGAAAGATTCTTTCCGCCTTCCAAAAGGGCACAATTGAGAGATGAAATCAGCAACTTTCGTCAGCTTCCTACTGAAGCTCTTCATGAAACATGGGAGAGGTTCAAGACAAAGCTTGCGAGATGCCCAAACCATCACATGACTAATGTTCACCTCATGGAGATATTGTATAGAGCCTTGAATTCAATAACTAAGCCAGTGGTGGATAACGCAGCTGAAGGATCTTTTATGGACCTCACCTTTGGTCAAGCAAGCAATATGCTAGATCGCATGACGAAACAAAGTAGAGCTTGGCATACCAGGGATTCTGAGGTAGCAAGACCCACTTTATCTATAGGCATGACTGCAGACCAAAGAAGAAGACAAGAAGAACGTGATCAAGATTTAGCGCACATGAAAATGCAAGTGGATCTTCTGACAAAGCATTTATTATCAGGGAAGACCGAAAAAGTTAAAGCCATTGTCGCACATAGAAGAGACGAATCTGATTTGGAGGAAGAAGCCAACTACTTGAGTAATCAGGGGGGTTTCCGAGGCAATGCCCAAGGAAACCAAGGTCGGAACTACTATGAGAAATTTGGAAACAAGGACCAAGGTAGTTGGAAGAACAAGAATGACAATAGTGGTGTGTATGTTCCCCCTGGAAGACGTGACACCGCCACATCTAGTTCTGGAAGTATGGAAGACATGATGGCTAAATTATTGAAAGGAGTGGAAACAACAAGCGCGGGAGTTACTGAGGTAATTAATGATTTGTCCTCCATGAAACAACTAGTTGATTCTCATTCCACTTCAATCAAGCAAATAGAGCAGCAATTGAGCCAACTTTCAGTAGCACTCAATCAAAGAAAGGCTGGCACTTTACCTAGCGATACTGTGCAAAACCCAAGGAATGATGGGTCATGCATGGCCATCACTACCCGAAGTGGTAAGGTGCTGGAAACTTCAGAAAAAGGCAAGCAAGTGGTTGACGAAGAAGCGGAAATTGATGATAAGGCGAAAGGGGAAGATGCCACAGCAGCCGATCCTAACGTCCTTAACATCACTCCTCACAACGTGCAGCCTGGAAAAGCTGAAAAACGGAAGAAAGAGGAGAAAAATGCCATGGAGAGAACAATTCCATACCCACCACCACCTTTTCCTCAAAGATTGAAGAAGGTGGCGGATGATACAAAGTTCATAAAATTCATGACCATGTTGAAGCAGCTGACCATTAATGTTCCGTTGGTAGAGGTGCTAGAAAAGATGCCTGGGTACGCTAAATTCATGAAGGACCTGTTGACAAAAAATGGGCAGTAAGCTATGAGCCGGCAGATAATATTCATCATTGCAGTGCAATTGCCACAAGGTCCTTAGTACAGAAGAAGGCAGACCCTGGTGCTTTCACTATTCCTTGCACGGTTGGATCTATGAATTTTACTAAGGCATTGTGCGATCTGGGTGCTAGCATCAATTTGATGCCACTATCCGTCTACAAGAAGTTGGGGTTAGGCGATCCTACACAACCAATATAAGGCTCGTGATGTCTGATAGGTCGGTAAAACGACCTGTGGGTATCTTGAATGATGTGTTGGTGAAGGTGTCTACCTTCATTTTTCCTGCAGACTTTGTAATTTTGGATTGCGAGGTGGATTCTGAAGTTCCCATAATCTTGGGACGTCCTTTCCTTGCAACAGGAAGTGTGCTTATTGACATGAGAGATAATGAGCTTTCATTCCGAATAAATGACGAAATAGTTCGCTTTGATGTGTGCAAATCAATGAAGCAACCCAAAGAGCTGAACGTATTCTCGATGGATGATGATGATGAGAAAGAACTACTTGAAGAAGAGCAAATTATTAATGACCTAGTGGCGGTTGTGCTCATGAATGAAGAGAGTACGGATGCTGAAAATTATGAAGAAGCTATTTGTACTCTATCAGGATTAGGGACATATCGCCATACTCCCAAGAAGCTGGACCTCGATCTCAAAAATCGACCCACACCACCAGCCAAGCCATCTATTGAAGAGCCACTAATGCTAGAATCGAAAGAGCTCCCCGATTATCTAAGGTATGTGTTCTTGGAAAGTAGAAATATACTTCCGGAGAGTGCAGATGATTTAAGTGAACAGCACGTAGAAGCTCTCATCTCTGCTCTGAAGAGATACAAGATATCTATGGGTTGGACTATTGATTATATAATTGGTGACTCTCTGGGGAAATGTATGAGCCATCTCGAAGAAGATCGTATGCCCACAGGTAAGCCTCATTGTCGTCTAAATCCTTTTAGAAAACGATCCACCATTTACCTCGACGAAGTCTGAGTACTCGAGGTAACCATGTCGTGCCACGACAATAAATAAGGAGCTAGATGGGAGGCAACCCATCATTTATCATTTTTCATTTATCGTTTATCGTTTTCTTTCATTCTAGTACTTGATTTTTTTTTAATTAATGAAAATCCAAAAATAAGAGTCGTGCCACGACCAAAACTAAGGCGCTTGGTGGGAGGCAACCCATCGTACTAATCGTTTTTATTATTTTGAGCAAATATAGGTGCAAGAGGTATTCAATGAGGAGATTGGCGATTTGGATGTATTGAATGGTAAAGGTGGTAAGTTAGGCATAAGGATGCATAACGCTACAGATTGAGCATTACTCATGCCAAAATAGGCATCAAGGAAGGCTAGGCCTAGGTAAAACTAGGCCACGAACATTGCAAAACCTATCCTATAGCCTAAGGCCTCGGAATCTAGTATGCTATACACTATGCGCCGCCCATTCTTAAGTGTGCTATACACTATGCGCCGCCTATGCTATAGCATTAGGTCTCAGTATCTCAAATGCTATAAACTATGCGCCGCATATGTCCCTAAATGCCATAGACAATGCGCCGCATAGTGTATGGCATTCTTAAATAAATTCATGGCATATGCTATGGCATTCTTAAATAAATGCTTGGCATATGCTATGGCATTCTGCTCAACTAGGCAAAGCATTAGGCACCACCTATGGTCACTTTTGGTCTCCAAATCCGATTTTAATGGGCCAAAACTCGACCCAACCTTTTCTTATAAATATGAGACTTAGTCTTGAACCAAAAACACATTGGAAACCTAGCTTATGCACCACCTATAGTCTCCAAAACCTATCAAAAAGTTTTCTTTTGCTCTTTTTCGTCACAAGAACATCATCCAAAGGCTTCAACCAAGTAAGTACTACTTTATTCTTCATTTATATTTTGTAAGTACTACTTTACTACACCTATTATGAATTGCTAAATCTTGAAAAAGTATTGGTGATGTGAACGTGTTTGAATTGTTGATACAAAACCAAGTGAGTGAACATGTGCGTTAGGATACTCTTAACTTATGTCAGACTTGAATTTGATTTTGATGCATTGTTATACTACTTGATGAATTGCTATAGTAATGAACATTGCATAATCTTGTCACTTGAATACTTACATGTTAGAATATCCCGTTCATCGGAATAAGACTTATAACTGCCTACCGACATAGGAGGTTGAGTTTATTGATAGAAACGATACCATGATGTAATCCCTATGTAGTAGTCTTGTTATACCTAAAATGAAAGTATTGCAAAGGTTGCAAGAAGTGATATATCTCTGATTTTCTCATTGGAATATAGCTCCTAAAACGCATGTCGATGAAGTCTAAGTAATCGACCACTTTCACTTCACTAATTTGTAGCAACAAATTAAGTGTGGGGTGGTACCCCTACTGCTTGTGTATAGATTGTATCCATTGGGATTGTGCTACCATTAACACTATTTCAAGTCTCAGGTACAATGGCACCCAAAGCAAGACAAGGCAAAGAAAAGGCTACCACTTCCCAAAAGAGCAAGAAAAGAGGCTGCAAGGAGCAAGGAGAACCCTCCTCGCTGCAAATACCTCGACTCACTCTTGGAATTAAGTGGGATACTTATGAGGAACTTCTGAGGATGACGACTCTGCTGATGATTCCGATGCAAGGGGTATGACCCCAGACATAGAGGATGATTCCGACTAACCAGGTTCTTCTTATTTATTTTCCACTGAGGACAGTGTGTCCCATCTAAGTGTGGGGTGATGGTATTTGCATGCTATACTTCTCTATACACATTTGCATTTATTTATGTTTGTTTGTTTTGTTAGTAGTTAATTGTTTTTTTTTCAGTAGTTAAATTTTTTTTAACTTAGCTTCGCATGAAATTATTCTAATAGGCAGCATGAGATTATGACAAGAGTTTGTGCTAAAATCATGACTATTGAGACGTTTAGGCTCTAATTGTGACTCACTATGTGATATTGTTTGGTTTAATTCCTTCATCTGTTGGGTCAAAAGTCTATACTACTCTCAATAAAGTCGACCATGTGCCTTGTGTGTGTGAGTTAATAGTATATTCTGTGCTTGTGGATGATGCTAGAACTTGCCTGGTATGTATGTAAAGCGAAAATAAGGAGTGTA
Organism: Capsicum pubescens; assembly: GCA_030864215.1. Taxonomy (NCBI): domain Eukaryota; kingdom Viridiplantae; phylum Streptophyta; class Magnoliopsida; order Solanales; family Solanaceae; genus Capsicum; species Capsicum pubescens. The sequence continues at coordinate 268,207,253 of CM061544.1, read as the reverse complement.
AGTCTAGGAGATGATTTAGGAATTTCTTTGGCAACCTATGATTATTTACCTTCTTTTTACCTACCCATGGACATCATCCTAGTTAAACCCTTTTGAGCCTTTATCCTATTTTCTTTGACAAACCTCGTATGTAAGCCTAATCCATTTTTTCAAGACCATAATTTGATCCAAATTCCTAAGTTCTTTAAAGTGAAAAAGTCATGTGACAAAATAAGAGAAAATTGGGTGAGTATGATGCTTTAGAATGCATTGGTGCTTGAATAAGTATGAAAAAGAAAGTGCTATCATAAGAGGTATGTTATCAAAAGAAAAAGGAAAGGAAAACTGAAAAGTTAGTTATGTTTAAAATTGAAAAACAAAAGAGGTGAAAAAGAGTGGTAGAATAAAAGAAAGTAGAAAGGTTGTTTGAAAGAAAAGTGTTAATGATACAATGTGATGCATTAAAGCGCTTAGGAACATAGTCACTATTTCTGGCCAAAATAGTCCTACCTGTCCCTTAGCCTACATTACAACCATCAAAAGACCTAGTTGATCCTAAGCTTGGCATTCTGACATTTAGTAGAGCATTACACTAAGGGCAAGCCTATGGTCATCAGTTGCTTCATATGAATTCTTTGTGAGAGCGAGAGCAAGGATATTTTGATACCCATGTTTGAAAAATATGCTGTACTTGTGAGTAATTATGGGTAATACATTGTGAGACACACATGGTTGATGAGTTTTGGGTAGTTGTGTATGATTCTTTGTGCCTTAACTTTTGAATATGAGTTGACCACCATCACGAGTCTATGCTAGAAGTTAAAATGTTTCTACTAATGATCGAAAAACCACTCTTTGTTGATAATTGTTGTGCTTGTCTTGACGAATATTTTGTGTTGTTGCTGTGAAACCCTAAGTTGATGTTTAGAGGGACATGATATTTTGTTCGAGGACGAACAAAGCTTTAAGTGTGGGGTGTTGATGATAGGCGAATTTACACGCCTATATCAATATATTTTGCCCATATTTTAGCCTAGTTTTGAGAACAAAGTATATATTTCATGCACTTTTAGTCCTTTTTCCTGTAAATGAGCTAACAAATATGATTAGGAAAGTTTCAGGTATAAATGATGCAAAATACAGCATTTTATGGCTAACTTGACGCAAAAGAAAGCTCACGAACGAAGGAGAAGGAAGTGGGAGTGGGACGCCTAAAGGACCAAAACTGCTGCATGGAAAATCTGTCCCGGGCTAAAACAACAATTCTGAAGACTTTGGGGACTTACAGACACAAAGCTGGATTTTGACAATGATACATTAACCTAGTACAATTAGGTTATGTATTTCATTATTTTATGTGGATTATGATAATGTTACCTTAACCTAGTACATTTGGGTTAAGGATTTCATTAGTCTAGTATGATTTGGTTATTTATTTCATTAGCTTAGTAGGAGTAGGATATGGGTATTATAAATACCCTATCATGCTAGAGATTTTTATGCAATCTTACATTCATCATTCAATAATTAATTTTCTTCCATCCCTCTCATCTTCCACTACAAATATCTTCTTAACTTCTCGTCTTACAATTCAATTCTATTTTTCTTCTTCTACTCTTCTATTCTTAAATTCCACAACAAGAGAATCGTTACTTGCTAAGGAATCACGCCTCACGCCTATCACTTGATCTACACGCCATTACTCAATATCGTGATATAATAACAATGTCAATCGTGATTTCCTTCGCATTCATGGGTAACTAAACTTCTCTGTTGGGGTTATGGAAGCCGTATGAGATACTATCTATTGCTGTGAGTTTGTGAGTTCGAGGAACGTATATTGCTTATATCATTATTCTCTTCATCTTAATCTACATTCTTTGCGGTTGCAAACGCAAGAATACGCTAGTCTAACATTTAACTTGTTCGAGAGAAAAGTTATTTGTCTGGAAAAGAGATAATGTCAAGGTAGTAGGACACCCTTTCCTATTAAAAAGCTAGTTCCGTAACTGGACTAACCTCTTGGAGAATTCGTACCGTTAGATACGCTTTAAGCTCGAGAGAGTTAAAGTGAAATAGTCCTTGTTTAGGTCGAGAGACGCTTGGATTTACCATCGACTACAATCCTCTATAAGTAATTGCATGACAGAATTCTACACACTCATAGCCAATAGAGACGTATACCTCAGAAGGTGGACATAACCCCAACGCTTCAATTCTCATTGTTTACAACCAACGTAACAATCTCTCTCTTTTTACTTTATTATTTTCAGCTTTTGTTTACATTACTTGCAAGACAAGAATCCCCCCTTCTTACGAGACTTGCACCAAAAGTTTAGTAATTTTACTTACTTGTTGGCCAAGCTATTCCCTGTGGGATCGACACCCAACCCAGGTTGGGTTCTATATTTGCTAATGACCGCTTTACACTCAAACGAGAGCTGTAGATTGAGCGTTATCAGTAGGAAGCCTATTTCGTCTTTGGTCAATCCATTAGAATTTTTATATATACTTAGCGTAGTCTTGAACTATGTTTAACCTGATTCCTGCTTCAATGGGATACGCTGACACCCCAACAGCTCAATCATACCACCTCAGGAAATAAATACTTGGGTAGAATTTTCGAGAAGGAATCTCAAAAATTCAAAAGAAGAAGATCATTATCCAAAGAGAAAGAAAAGTAACAAAGACTTCGGATCCTCTCAAGCTGAGATCGTCTTAAATAGTATTAAACTAGGGCAAAAATTTTGAGGGGGTCCTCAAAATTTTCACTAATATATTAGAATATATTTCAAGTCCCCTAGGACGAGGAGGTCAAAGTCCAGTTTTAGAAATTACTAGCTGCGACAAAGTCTAGACAGACTCAATTTGTTGCTAAGACATAATTTTTGGAAGAACTCTCCAACAATAATGATGAGTTTTGGAAATCATCCATCGGATGTCGAACATCGCCGAACCTCATGAAGAAGACGTTCGTTGAGCTAGTACATGACATGACTTGCAGAGATTTTCTAAAAGCTTTTACAAGAGTTTTAAAATTAGTTTTGATAATTAAGACTACTTTCAAAAATTGATACAAATCTTTTTACTTAGTGATTTCCTAGGCATCTATTGAAACGGGTTGTCAGGGTGGAAGTTTCAACATGACGGAGCACCCGAAAGATGGAAAGGAGCAGACCAAGGATCGAATGAGGTCAACACAGAGTAGTTTCACTCAAAACTAATAATTTTTTTGCGGATGCAGGGATCAATATACAAAAATAGGGATCTTTTTCAAAAATCCCAAGCGAATTGGGAACTACACCCAACACATGTTGCTCAAGAATGTTATTTTTCGGTGGCCCCAAAGACAGGTTCAACACCCATCTGTCAAGGAAATTTTGAGTTATATATCTCATTTCAGAAGATCATAAATGAAAAACAAAGGCGCCTTATCCTCCTTAATTTTTTTTTTATTTAGAATATTTCTAAAAAATAGTTGCTAGAAAAAAAGACTTTCTGTCTACTAATTACTTACTTTGAGAGCAGGTGCATTCAAAGGAATCGGCACAGTAAATACAACAATCAAAGGGGTCACTCAATAGGAGGAAACAAAGAAAGTCATCCTTAAAATTCTCCTTGAAGGAAAGCAAACGATAATTCAGTAATCCTTGTAAAAGAATTTTCCCCATTTACTTGCATCCGGTGGATCTCCTATTCAATTATTTCTTCAAAAGAGAAGATTAATAGAGGACTAAGTCCTTTAGACTACAATGTCGAGTATTTGTCACTTAAACTTGCATAAAATTTGACTGTGGTCACTAGTAAGAGCGATATTGTGTCTACTAACTATCTGCCTTGACTACAGGTATGTATAGAAAGCAAAAATGTAGACAAATGGACTCAGTTGAAACTGTTCATTATTGGGAGGGCTATTTCATTCCATTGCTGAGAGGGCCATATCATCTCATTGTCGCGAGGGCCATTTTATGTCATTGCCAAGAGGGCCATTTTATATCATCTCATGGTCACAAGAGCTATTTAATGCCATTTTCAAGAGGGCCATTTTATATCATCTCATTACTGAGAGGGCCATTTCATCTCATGTTATTGCTGAGAGGATCATTTTATATCATTGTCAAGAGGGCCATTTCATGCTATTGTCGAGAAGGCCATTTTATTAGCAAAAGGTTTATTTCATATCATTTCATTTCGAAGAGGGACATCATGCCATTCAACTAAGTCCCCATAATCTCTTTCCATGCAAGACGATAAGGTCTGGCCTTGGAAGATGCTTTGGAACACCAATATTCATTGACCACACAAAGATAGCATAATTTAGTGTCGAGGATATCTAAATATTTTATATCTGTTGATCACACAAAGGATATATAGCCCGGCGTCGAGGATATCTCATCATTTTATGAATCAGTATTTGAATGCATCAAAAACACGTGATTTGAAGGGACGTCTTTAAGTTACTATCTAAGCGGACAACATATGAGATTCCTAGATAGTGATAATCCAAAGGTCATCTATAAGTCATATTATATGAAATAGGATAATGTGTAAGATAACCTATGAGTTGATAGTCCATATGTCATCCATAAGTCGCAACGACATCCTAACGGGATAGTATGTAAGGTTACCAAAAATCGATAGTCCAAAGGTTATCCATAAGTCACAACTAAATCCTTATCGGAGAATATGTAAGATTATCAAATTAACAGGTCCAAGGGTTCTCTATAATCCATGTCATATCCAAGATCGATTATGCGCAAGATTACCCAAAGACTAGTAATTTAAGAGATATCTAGTCATACTGTATCCAAGGTCGGATGATGTGCAGGAATACCTGAGAGTTAGTGATTGAGGGATAGCTGTAAGTCATCTCTTATCCAAGGTCAGATAATGTGTAGGATTATCTAAAAAGCTAACAACTCAAAGGATATTTGTAAGTCTCCTCGTATCCAACATCAAATGATGCGTAAGATTATCCAAAGATTGTCAATTCAAGGAAAATCTATAAGTCATATCAAAACGAAAGATGCGCAAGACTTACCCGAAGTCACCTGTAAAACATCATTATCAATAGACGAAGAGGTTATAATTCCACATATGACAAATATTATAGGAGATCAAAAAGGTTGCCACATCAGCATAAGATTAAACGGTTGCAGAAACTATTCAATAACCAAGAGGTTTGTTGTGTTTGTTAGTGCAAGTTATCACCCTCCAAACAGGTACATAAGAAGACAACTTCACTTTTTAAATAACAACTCATGTGAAGATATGGTAAGAGATTGTATAACCCTTCATGAATTATGTTTATCACTAAAAATTTTGTTTGAGATATTGTCGAGACCATCCGAGAGGATGAAAATCTCAAACCAAAACCACAGGTGCGGATGACTCCAAAAAGGATGCAGCACAACGTGAAACTTTTTCTTAGTAGCAAAATGGGGTAGTCTAGAGAGAGACGTCAAACTCTTTGGACATGAGCTAAAGGATGATTTCCACCACCATCAAACCACAACTCTATTATAATTCATGTGGATATTTTGGGATATTCTGTTTTTAAATTTACCTTATGGATATTTCTAAACTTATTCAGAGGGTAACCTTTGCTTTCCTTCAAATCTGAGTGATAGGACACCTAGAGCCATGGAAATTATGTCCAGGTAAATTCATCTTATGGATGTGAAGAGCTATACATTCATGGTTAAGCGGTTAAAAACCTCTTTTATGCAACTCAATCAACTTGTCACTCATTATGATCCAAAGATTATTTAAAATAAAAAACTATCTTTTCTACCAATCGAGTCAAACTACAAGTAGTCTGATTCCCTGAGTCTCGGGGATATTTAGGCTGCGCTTTATATTGAAAACTTTACTGCATTCATACCTTCCCCGAATCCTTTTATTCCCATCTTTTGATTTTATCAAAAATTCAAAAACTGAGATAGCTTCTGAATTCTTTAAAAATCGTGCTTAAAAATCAAACTTTATAAACTACAAGTAGCCTGAATTCTCATGCAACTTGAGATATGTAGGAAACCCGATACCGGAGTTTGGTCATAACTCGACGAAACTCATTCGAAAATCGGACTCTTTTAAAAAGGAATTTGGGGTCGAACAAAAATTAGGAACATTAAACTCCATTTGTCAGGGGTTACTTACATCCACCCTACCCAAAGGGAGGGGGCATTTGTTGACAACTAATTTTTTCCCTCCCTGACTGAATTTATTTTTGAGTTTCTTTAGTTTTAATAAAATCACAATATTTATTTTAACTGGATAAAAACTTTTCAAAATATTTATCTAGGTAATTTTGCCACTTTAAGTAGCGATTATATATTTTTGTATTCAATTATACGAAATCATATAATTTTGTTATTTAAATATTTATTTTATGAAATATCAGATTTTAATCAAGGCTTATCTTGAAAATTAATTTAAACGGTTAAATGCCAATATGCTAAAGTATACCTCATAGCCTTTGATGCATAACCTTCACTTGCTGACAATTGGGACACTTTTCCACAAACTTTGTTATGTCCCTATTCATACCATTACCCCAATAAACTTCCCATAGGTCATGGTACATCTTGGTAGCACCAGCTTGAATTGAATACTTAGAACTGTGGGCTTCCACTAATATCCTTTCTCTCAACCTATCAATACTAGGAACGCATAACCGAACCTGATAATAGAGGACTCCATCTCCCTCTTGGGAGAAAACCTCAACCTTTTGCTGATGAACTACATCCATTTACTAGTAGTCTTGATCACCGTGTGACGTCTAGGGTGTGAGAATCAGTAGAGAACCCTAATAGCGGTGTATTCAAATAGCTCAACACAAATATTGAATTACGAAAACTATGGCTACCAAGTCCAATGAAGCTGTTCCACCGGATAAATATATGAAGAAAAAGTAAGGAGAAGGAGAGAAGTACCACTGTGAGGCACCAAAGTATGCAAATTTACTACAGAATAAACCCTACGTGTATGAAAATAATAAGTTTCCCTCTAAACCAGTCAAAATGATGCATGTTAAGCGTACCGTGACTTGGAATTCATCTGAGGTGAAAACATTGATACTACAAGAGAATTTACAGTATACAGTCATAGGTAAATTATCATATAGAAGGCCGGAGATTAATGTATTGCAAAAAATTATCCCACTTCAATATCGTATAAAATGATAATGTAAAATCGGCGTATTGGATTCACGACATATTTTGATAAGATTGAATCAATTAGAAGACTATGTTCACTTGTTATCAATAGTATCTTATCATATTAAGGTCAATGATATGTATTGGCAAATGCGATCTCTCAAATGGGATCCCTGGTTTGAACCAGATGTTGAAACTACAATAGGTATTGCATGGATCTCTATGCCAGATTTACCACCAAATTTCTTTGCTAAAGAAGAAATTTTTTCTATTACACCGTAATTGGAAAACATTTAATGGTGTACATGGCGACTAAAAACCACACAAGGCCATGTTGTGAAAGAGTGAAGATTGAAATGGACCTTGTGGAAAAGCTACCTCACCGAGTGAAGATCAATGAAGAAGATGATATAAGTGGAGAGATCAAGTCAAAGTGGATTAATATACAGTATGACCACAAGCCAAAATACTGTAAGAAATGTTGCTTATAGGCCATGATGAAGCCTATTGCTGGAATATTCACCCGAAGATGTATAAGAAGATCCAAGGACAAAAAGAGGACAAAAAATATGAGAAGGATAAGGAAAAAAGGAAGGAGCAAGACCAAATAGATGTATAATAGAAGAACAATAAGAACCAATGGTTACTACGAAGAAAAAAAAATACAAAAAAGACAGATATGGACATCTAATTAAGGAGGTAAAATGAGAGGTAGAGGAGATTCAGACATCAAATGCATTTGATGTTTTAAATAAAAAACAATAGGAGAATCAACAAAAAGCCACCACTATCTAGCAAAAGGAAAGTACTAAAGATTGGGGACTAAGAGCTTTGGCAAAGGAGAAATAAGAAAGAAAGAAGAGATGCCAAGTATTGATAAGGATCAGGAGAAATCTGATGGTAGCAACAAAGAAATTAATAGGCAAAGAGAAGTAACAACAATAGCATAGAGCAAGGATAATGAAACACAGCAGACTCAGAGTCAAAAGCAGAAGGAAGAGAAGATACAGAAGCATGTAGAATTGGCCTTGGTATAATATGATAAGGCTGACAAATAAAAAATGATACTAGAAGAGATATTACCAATAGAAATAGAGGCAGGGAATTTGATAGAGATGGTGAACAGTACGAAGGAAGATTTAGATGAGGAGAAACTGGTGGATAATATTAAAAAGACTACAGTTGAAGGTGATCTATCTCCAGATCAAACTCAATCAATAAATACTAAACATGCGAAAAAGTAGAAGATATAAGAAGATAAGTGTAAGCACAATGTAGACAAAGAGTAACGTGCTTAAATCCTTATCAAAATGACTACCTTTATATGGAACATCAGATCTGTCAACACATAGAAAGCATTCACAAGATTGATTACAACGCATAGAAGGTTTCATTTTGGCTTCATTGGTCTAATGGAACTTTTCTAGGAGAGTTATAGTATAAAGGAGTATAAAGGTAGACTGGGATACAACATGTAGTGGTGAATTACTCAGGTAAAATATGGGCTTTCATAGATACTATCATTGATTATAGCATTATCGGGGATGAAAAACAACTACTTTCTCTTAAGTTAGAGAATCAAACAATAGGAGTAGAGGTTTTTGTCACACTGGTGTATGCAAAATACATTCAGAATGAAAGAATAAGGTTGTGGGAATCATTAGGAGAGATGGTTATTACTATGCAACACCCATGGTTAGTGGGAGGTAATTTTAATGTAATAAAAAATAAGGAGGAAAAACTTGGTGGATTACAAGTCACAGTTGATGAGACAAAGGATTTCAATTATTGTATTAGCCTGTGTAATTTGGAGGAATGTGCTTTCAGACGAAGTAAATTTACTTGGTGGAATGGTAGAATAGATGAAGAATGTATTTTTAAAAGGCTGGATAGGATGTTTATTAATGACAAAATACAGGAATTGTTTCCAGTTATGGAATTGGATAATCTAATAAGAAGTGGGTCTGATCATAATCCAATGTTATTGCAGTTTAGCAAATCAAGTGAGCAGATGATCAAATCTTTTAGATTTCTTAATTTTTGGCTAAAGGAAGATTTATGCATGAATGTTATTAAGGAGAATTGATCTACTGATTGTGAAGGGAATCCCTTTATCAAGTTTCATCATAAGCTTAAGAAAACAAAGGTTGCATTAACTAAATGAAGTAAGCAAACATTTGGAAATATTTTCCAAGAGATTACCACACTAGAGGAAGTAATTAAGGTAAGAGTATGGTAGTTTGAACATGAGCCATCAGGTACTAACAGAGATAAACTGTCAGAACCACAGGCAGAATTAGCACTCTAATTGAAAAGAGAAAAAGATTACTGGAGGAAGAAAGCTGGTTTTGAATGGTTTAAAGATGGAGAGAAGAATACTAAATCTTTTCATACTTTTGTCAAAGAAAGGAGAGCCAGGCTAAGAATCCAAAAAATTTAAAATACAGAAGAGAGTTAGTTGGAAAAGCAGGAGGGTATAGCTAAGGCAGCAGAAGCATTCTTTCAGAAGTAATTTAAGAAACAAAAGGATGATGAAGATTTTTCAATGCTAGATGAGTTACCAAAGATGGTACCAGAGTCCCAGAATAAAGATTTGAAGAAAATACCAACTTTAGAAGAAGTTGATACAAGTATAAAGATCTCAATGAGTACAAGATCTTTCCCAAGGTTCATGGATCGGATATACAAGTGAATTGAAGACCTTATGGAGAGTTTTTAAGCCTTGTCCAAGTGAAAAAAGAGGAGGGGTCTTACACTCAAGGGGCATCTCTCATTAAGGGCATAGAAGACCTTTTACACTCCAAATATACACTCAAGATGTGCCCCAAGTAGGGCTAATATGGTCTTTTAAGACTTCTTTTTTACACTCCAAAAGAGCACCCCTCATTAAGGGTATTTTAGTCATTGTTTGTAATAAGTATAAATAGACACTTTGGATTGTATTTTTTTTAGTTTTTGATGAATTGATTGAGTGATACTCAAATTTTATTTTCTTTACTTAGTGTAGGGCTTGGAAAATCTATATTAGTGTAGGTCTTGGAAAAGACATCGAAACTAGGGATTAATACATTTGATGGATTTCACTTGTGTTGATCAATTGGCAAGAAAGGTGTGATTGAGGAGCGTGAATTACTTTGGCCCACCTAAGAGTGTGGTGTTATCCTTTATTGGTGTTGTGTGTTTTGGTGTTTGATACACATCTTGGTGCTATTCATTGGTGTAGGTGTATGTTTCACTATCTATCTTTTTATTTTTATGCAATTCTATCTTGTTTTGTGTTAAATCCGTGTCTTTTACTTCTTCTCCCTTTCTTGTAGTTGATGATTTTTAGGTTCTTTAGGAGTAATTTCATTTTAGTAGTTGTTTTTTGTATCAGAAGTACATGTGGCAATCATGGGTTTAAATAGGAATAGTGCAGGGGGTCCAGATGGCATAACAGGGACATTCTACTAAGATGCATGGAGTATTATTTCAAAGGACCTGCACCAGATGATTATAGTTTTTTATCTGGATATGATCTTCCAAGATTTATCACTCATACAAATTTGGTGTTGTTGCCAAAGAAGTTAGTGGTAAGCACTTTCTTAGATCTTAGACCCAATCCCTGAGTAACTTTGTGAATAAAATATTCTCTAGAATTATTCATGAAAGGATTAAGGGTATTCTTCCTCATATTATGTCTGAAGAACAAGCTGGTTTTGTTCAAGGAAGGAGTATAGCTGAAAATATTTTAGTGGTTCAAGAAATAGTATTTGAGATTAGGAAAAGGGGTAAACCTCCAAACATGGTGATGATGCTTGATATGATAAAGGCATATGATAGGGTAGAATGGTTGTTTTTCACCAAAGTGTTGAGGAGAATAGGTTTTTGTGAAGAGCTGATTGATATGGTATTTAGGTTACTAGCAAATAATTGGTACTCCATACTGCTAAATGGAAAACCTTTTGTTTCTTCAAATCCACTAGAGGTCTTAAACAAGGTGATCCTCTTTAACCTACACTATTTATCATTGCAGCAGAGGTTTTATCAAGAAGTTTGAAGAAACTCATGATCAGAAAGGAATTCATAATCTTTGGGATGCCTAGAGGAAATCCAAAAATCAACCACCTAGCATTTCCAGATGACATGATCATTCTATGCAAGGCAGAGCTGGGCACTTTGCAGCTGGTGATATCTACTTTAAAGAGATATAAATGTATGTTAGGACAGAAAATCAATAAAGAAAAAAAGGGTCATCTATTTACATGGAAGTGTTTCTAATGGTGTAGTGGTTATGGAAGAAGTTGCAACAGGGATACTGAAACAACATTTTCTTTTCAACTATTTGGAGTGTCCTATTTTCTACGTGAGAAAAAAAGTGTACTACCAGCATATCATGAATAGAATCAGTACCAAGTTGCAAGCTTGGAAAGAAAAATTGATGTCATATGGTGGTAGAGAAGTCCTTATTAAACATGTACTGCAAAGCATACCAATACACTGTCTTTCAGTGATGAATCCCCCTAAGAATGTTTTAAATACTATTCAAAAGATATTTGCAAAATTCTTCTGGAGTAGTACTATTGGGGGAATAGGAACACAATGGGTTTCTTGGTCAAGTTTGTGTTTACCTGAAGCAGAAGGGGGACTAGGATTCAGAATGTTTCATGATGTTTCAACAACTCTTTTTTGTAAATTATGGAGGAATTTTAGAACAAAGAAGACTATTTAGAGTGAATACATGTTTAACAAGTACTGCAAAAAGTACCATCCTAAAGAGGTCATATGAAGAGTAGGCAGTGGTTCTCAAGTCTGGAAAAAGATGTTACAAGTTAGGGACATGATTGATCATCTTATTTTTTGGAATATCAGAAGGGGAGATGCTCATATATGGTATGATAACTAGAGTGGGCTGGGAGACTTGTATTCTCGTATAGAGGAAAGTAAGGAATGAGATGAAAATTATCAATGTGTAAGTGACTTAATGACTAATAGGAGTTGGAATGAGGAGATACTAAGGAGTCTATTTACTAATGACATAGTAGATCATGTAAAGTTCAAAGTAAGAGCAGTGGAGCCAACAAATAAAAATTACAAGCCAATATGGAGACTAGAAGGAAGAGAAAACTTCTCAGTAAGGTCTACATGGTAGTATGTGAGGCATACGGGGGAGCGTAATGACTTTTATAAGCAACTATGGATAAAAGGGTTACCTTTCAAGATTGTGTTCTTCATGTGGAGAATGTGGAAGGGAAGGATATCAGTAGATGATACTGTTAGGAGATGGGAGATACATGGTCCTTCCAAGTGCTGGTGTTGTCGAAACCCAGCACAAGAGACCATCTAATATGTGATACTGAGATCTTTGTCAACTAATAGGATTTGGTCCTACTTCTCTTCTTTTGTAGGGATTAGCATACAGGGAAGGAGATTAAGAGAGACAATTTATGCATGGTGGAATGCTCAAGTAAAACAAAGGGAGAAATCCTATTTCAGAGCAATACCAACGATCATAATGTGAGAATTATGGAAGAGAAGAAATGCTAAGAAATATGAAGGAAAAGATATCAGTGTGCATAGATTGATATTCAATGCAACCAAAAACCTAAGGATGCTACTAAAAGTGAGGAACCTAGATCTAGCATATAACATGATATTGAAGTAGTCCGTAAACTAAAATACTGAAATCTGATAACTCAATAACTGAAATTGTATGCTATAGTCAAGCAAACTTGAACTGACTTTCGAACTAAGACTAGACTGAGAATGTGGGAGCTAGCTATAACCAACATGCCCTAATGTACTATCAGGATCCAACCTATAACCACAATTGGAAGGGTGTCAGTACCGTACCATGGGTACTAACAATGGCCGTGTGGATCCACTAATCTGATATCTCAAAGGATGAGGGTGTCATGCCAAACTGATGGGGGACCCCTCAAAGTCTACGGTGGCGCCGTAGGTCTAGATCCTAGGGACTGCTACTAACGTCTCATGCCTACTGATGGGGGGAGACAAATGACTCATGCCTATGAGGAGGGAGACGTCATCCCTATGCTCACTCAGTGCTAAGTCTTTATTCCCAACTGAAAGACACTGATTACTGGACTGAACTGAGCTTAATTGGACTCATAACTGACCATATTACTAACCGAATGATATTGCTCATGGTATAACTTAAATCATTCTGTAGATACTGAAAAAAACTAGGTAAACAACTAAATTTTGGATTTTCATAACCCCCAAGACTCAATAACAATAAAAATAGGAACATACCGAAGCTTCGAAAACATAATAAGTAGTCTTTGTACAAAAAGCCAAATCATTTAGGTATCTCATCAAATACTTGAAACTCATGGGCTTAAGAATGGGAATAGTTTAAACATGTAATAATAGCATAATTGCAATACTTAAATCATGGATTAAGATTTAACAAGAGAAAAAGCATCATTTAAACAAGTTAAGGCTAATTCAAACAAAACCACATGATAAACATAATTTGAAATCCAAGTTCATAATATCTTCATGAGGATAACTAACAATAACAAGTAAAAATCATAACTTTAATCTTAAAAATGGGTTCTTCGGCTCCATGGGTGATAAGGACCCATGAATGAACATCTAACATATCTTAAAAGCTTAAATCCTTGAAAATAAACACAAGTCCTTAAGCTTCCTTAGAGATTCTTGAATTTGGAAACTTATTTTCTTGACTTTTCTTGAAAGGAACTGAGTGTAATTTGATGAACTAGGGAAGATCTTAGGGTTTACTTGAGAGTAAAATTGAGAATTTTGGGCATAATATGCCTTAACTGAAGCCAAATACCGTGTTAATATGGATTAGAGAGATGGAAAAAGACAAAACTGCCCTCCTACAATTTAAATACATAACTGGGACACCGATTAGGCCATCACCGCAATGCGCCAATGATGCATCACTATTCTTCCGCGACGCGGTGCAATCGTGTTGAGCTGTTAGAATTGAAATCCAAACATGACCCAAACCTCATCCAAAAATTTCAAAACTTCCCCGAGACTGCTTCTTATACCCCTGAACATGAATTAACTCAAAAACTTACGTCTCAGAGTCAGGAAGGTCACTTTAAAATTCAACAAAGTTAAGAAGCCAAAAATAAAACTAAGTCCTAACATTTAGCTAAATTTTTAGGTTTTAAGCCTCTTATGCATGCACTATAAGTTAAAATGAGCTAAGATTAATACGGGGTATTACAATATCTCCCCCTTGGGAACATTCATCCTCGAATGAGACTGATTAAGCTGAGAATACTGAAGAAACTGAAATCACATACTGAACATGCATAACTGAAAACATGGTTACATTATTGAGTCTGAAACATGATACACGACTGAACTGATTTGTGAATGCATGCAATGATAGAAAGATGATTATATCGCCGAACTGAGAATGAAAAGGAGATAATCTAAGAAAAACTGTTACCTTAAACTGAGTTTGAGTTTAAGGAGAAAAGGTGAGGGGTACTTTGTACACATATCTGCTTCTGCTTCCCAAGTGGCTCCCTCAACGAACTGATTCCGCCAAAAAAATTTGACAAAGGGAACTTCTTTGTTCCTTAGTCTACGAATCTGACGATCAAGGATCTCGACTGGAATTTCTTTATAAAAAAGACTTTCCTGAACATCTACGCTTTCTAAAGGAACAACTATAGCTGGGTCACCAACACTAGGTGTATTGATGCCAAATTGCAGGTAATTCAAGCTCATACGCCACCTTTCCATACAAATCAAGATCCTGTAAGAGCAAATATATCGGGGAATTAGTTTCCCCTTCTTGCCAAATCTCTTCACTCCCTTCACGGGAGAGATCTTCAAATATACCAAGTCTCCAACTTCAAACTCAAGATCTCTTCTCTTTACATCTGGATATGATTTATGTCGGCTTTGGGCTGTCTTAAGCCTCTCCCTGATAAACTAAACTTTCTCCAAGGCATCAAACACTGAATTTGACCTATCAATGCAATATCACCTACCTTAAACTAACCAATATGAGATCTATATCTCCTCCCATAGAGAGCCTCAATTAGAGCCATCTGAATACTGGAGTGTAGGCAAACTCAATCAATGGAAAGTGATTATCCCAACTACCCTTAAAGTCGTTAACACATGCTATCAACATGTCCTCTAGGGTATGAATGGTCCTCTTTGCCTAACCATCTGTCTGAGGGTGAAAGCTTGTACTGAGACGGACTTGGGTACCAAGACCCCTTTGAAAAACTTTCCAAAATTAAGAGGTAAACTGAGTACCTCTATCTAAAATTATAGACAACAAGAATCCATACAATTAACCAACTCTCTAATATAGATCTTGGCGCAGTCCTTGGATGTATAAGAAGTATGAAGTGTCAATAAATGGTCTGATTTGGTCATCCTATCTACGAGAACCCATATCGAGTTATGCTGATGATGCAAATGGTGCAAAATCATCACAAAGTCCATGTTCACCTCTTCCCATTTCCAAGTGGGGATACTGAACTCTTGCAAGGTGCCACTAGGTCTTTGGTGCTCCACCTTAACCTGCTAACAATTAGGACACTTAGCTACAAACCCTGTAATATCCCTCTTCATACCACTCCACTAATAGATTTCCCACAAATCATGGTACATTTTAGTGGCTTCTAGATGAATAGAATAACGCACACCATGCTCTTATGCAAGAATTCTCTGTCTCAACCCATCAACACATGGCTCACACAGCCTGCCCTGACATCGCAATACACCATCTCCCCCATGGGAGAAAACTTTTACCTTCTAATATCTAACTGATTCCTTCAACTTAAACAGACTAAAATCCTTATCCTGCTTCTCTTTTACTTCGACATCCAAAGAAGATTCTGAACCCATACACTACCCTCGGCTGAATCCACCAACCACATACCTAATCTAGAAACCTGATGAAACTCCCTAATAGCTTCTTCTTATCATCCTAAATATGATCAACACTACCAATAGATAACCTACTAAGGGCATCTTTCACTACATTGGCCTTGCGTGGATGATACAAAATGCTCATGTCATAATTTTTCAATAATTCTAACTACCTTCTCTGACGGAGATTTAAATATTTTTGTGAAAATACATACTGAAAACTTTTGTGATCCGTGAACATATCAACATGAGCCCCATACAAATAATGCCTCCAAATCCTTAAGGCAAACATAACAGCTATCAACTCTAGATCATGGGTAGGAGATAATTCTTTTCATGGGGTTTAAGATGTCTAGAGGCATAGGCTATGACCTTAAATTTCTGTATCAACACACAACCCAAGCCCACACTGGAAGCACACAGTAAACAACAAACCCATCTAAACCATTTAACAATGTCAAAACTGGAGTTGAGGTGAATCAAGTCTTCAACTCTTGAAAACTCTTCTCACAAGAATCTGACCTCTTAAACTTGACTTTCTTTTGAGTCAATCTTGACATGGGGACACAACAAACAAAATCCCTTCAACAAATCATTGGTAATAGCCAGCCAAACCTAAGAAACTCCTCATATCTAACAGAAATATAGGTTTGGTCCAGTTTATCACTGCTTTGGTCTTTTGAGGTTCAACTCTAATACCATTACTAGAAATAATATGTCCAAGGAAAGATACTGATCTTAGCCAGAACTCGTACTAACTGAATTTGGTAAACAACTGATGGGCTCTAAGAGTCTGCAATACTATTTTGAGGTGGTATGCATGATCATTTTCATTACAGGAATAGACAAGGATGTCATCTATAAAGACTATGACGAACATGTCCAAGTACTGCTTAAACACTCTGTTCATCAAGTCCATGAAAGTTGTTGGGCAATTGTTAGACCAAAAGACATAACTAGAAATTTGAAGTAACCATACCAAATTTTGAAAGATGTTTTTGAAATGTCACATTCTCTGACTCTGAGCTGATGATAACCAGATCTGAGGTCAATCTTAGAGAAATAACTGGCACCCTAAAGTTGATCAAACAAGTCATTAATTCCATAGAGTGGATGCTTATTCTTGATTGTGACTTTATTATACTTATGGGGGAGACACCATTCCTACGTTCACTTGGTGCTAAGTCTTTATTCCTAATTGAAAGACACTGATTACTTGATTGAACTGAGCTTAATTGGACTAATAACTGACTGAATGATATTGCTTATGGTATAACTAAAATTATTCTATAGATACTGTAAAAAAACTAGGTAAACAGCTAAATTTTGGGTAATCATAACCCCCAGGACTCAATAACAATAACAATAGGAGCATACTGAATCTTCAAAAACATAATAAGTAGTTTTTGTACAAAAATCCAAATCATTTAGGCATTTCATCAAACACTTGAAATTCATGGACTTAAGAATGGAAATAGTTTAAACATGTAATAATAGCATAATTGCAATACTAAAATCATGGATTAAGATTTAACAAGAAAAAAAACACCATTCAAACATGTCAAGGCTAATTCAAACGAAACCACATGATAAACATAATTTGAAATCCAAATTCATAATAGCTTCATGAGGATAACTCACAATAACAAGTAAAAATCATAACTTTAATCTTGAAAATGGGTTCTTGGACTCCATGGGTTATAAGGACCCATGAATGAACATCTAACATACCTTAAAAGCTTAAATCCTTGAAAAGAAACACAATTCCTTAAGCTTCCTTAGAGATTCTTGAATTTGGAAACTTGTTTTCTTAATTTTTCTTGAAAGGACAGGAGTTTAATTTGATGAACTAGGAAAGATATTAGGGTTTATTTGAGAGTAAAATTGGGGATTTTGAGCATAATATGCCTTAACTGAATCCAAATCCTATGTTTATATGGATTAGGATGATGGGAAATGAAAAGACTGACCTTCTATAGTTTAAATTCGTAATTGGGATACTGATTAGGCCATCACCACGATGCGCTAATGATGCCATCGCTATTCCAGAATGGCGCGGTGTAATCACGTTGAGCTGTTGGAATTGAAATCCAAACACGGCCCAAACCTCATCCAAAAAATCTAAAACTTCCTTGAGACATACTCCTTACACCCCTGAACATGAATTAACTTAAAAACTTACGTCTCGGGGTCAGAAAGGTCACTTTAAAAATCAACAAATTTTAAAAGCAAAAAATAAAACCAAGTTCCCAACACTTAAACTAAATTTTCAGGTTTTAAGCCTCTTATGCATGCAATATAAACTAAACTAAGCTAAGACTAATTCGGGGTATTACAAATAATATATATATATATATATATTTTCTAGCATAGCAATAAACCATTATGTGCAGAGTTGAAGAAGACTTATCCTTGACTGTCATGATCCAATTTGGGGCCTGGCTGTGATGGGCATCCCAAGCCAACCAAGGCCTGAGATGTCCTCTAGTGTAATACCCCATATTTTCTTAGCGTAATCTAAGTCCCAATACATGAGTATTCGTATATTAAATTTTTGAAACGCATATTATTTTTAAATTTAGAGCCTGTCATTGCGTAGGAAATTGAATTAGCTTTCCAACAATATAAAATTCACCCAAATCCGATAACCGGGTAAAAAGATATGACAATTTTAAGTTTCAGTGTTAAACCCCGTCATTTTAACCCTTAACGCATCGTGGAGCAGGACAATTTCCTATTTGGAAAATTCTAGTGAGATATCGCGATCCTGGTGCATAGCCCCATAGGCCAAATTGGCATTTGTCATTTTTCTCTGTTGCTGCACGATGCCACCGCATCGCTGTGAGCTTTCAGTTCACAAACAAGGTGGCAACGCGATTACGCCGCATCGCGCCACCATGGATTATTCCAATTGTCCCTTTTCTAGTAGGTTGGTGCGATATTGGCGCATCGCGCCAAGGTCAAAAATCTAAATTTTTTCCAGTTTTGCGATTTGAAATTCCAAGGTCCGTTTGGTTTTTTTTCATGGCCCCAAATCTGCCTAAACACAGGATTTAACTCTAAGAGAGCATTAATTGCTCACTTTTGCATTATTCTCTCAAATTAAAATTAATTCTCTTTAAGAACAAGAACCCTAACTCTCACATTCAAGATAAAACCTCAAGAACTCACCATCAATCCTTCCAAATTCATTATCCTAGGTATGATAGATGTTCATATATGGATTTATTTCATCCATAGAGTCCAAGTATCCTATTTAAATTATAAAATTATGATCTTTGCAAGTTAATTGATTTTAAATTATGATTTCATCCATGGATCTCCATGTACTATTGATTTTATACCATGATTCAATGAAATTATTATTGTTATTCAATCTTCTATGTTTTAATATTATTATTTATTGAATTAAACCATGATTTAATACTATTATGTCGAATTCATGCTATTTCTATAAGTTCCATGACATTCCTATGATTTTTTTAAACCATGAACTACAAGTGTTTGATAAAATGCCTACATGAGTGATTGAATTAATAAAAGCCTTCATGCTTTGTCCCCCAAGCTTTAATGTTGTTTTACCATTGTTGTTTTTGAGTCCTGGGGATATTGAATACCCAAAAACCATAGCTGTTTATGTAGTCTAGTTTCAGTACATTACATAATAGTCTTCAAAACATACTATGAGCATTATTAGAATAGTAAGATATCAATCAGTTAAACTCAGAACAGTCTAGTATTTTAGTGTCTTTAAATTGGGAGTAGGATTTAGCACCGAGCGAGTGTAGGGATGGAGGCTTCCCCGTCAGATAGACAGAGTTATTAGTAGTAGTCCCTATACTCCAGAACTACGTAGCCAGCGTAGGATATGAGAAGTCACCCGTCTGATTAGGCTTGACTATCTCGCAAGGGTTACCCATTAGTTCAGGCTTGACACCCCTAGTCCTTTGGTAATATATCAGTTTAATAGATCCACACAGCCAGTATTAGTACCCATGGAACGGTATTAATACTCTTCCAAATAGGATTATAGGTTGGACCCCGATTAGCTAAAATTAGGGAATGTCGGTCAGATGATACCTCCCACAGTCTCAGATACAGTCTTTGTTACAGTCCCAGTTTAGTTATTCAGTTTTAGTGTTGTTTGACCTAAGCACACAGATTTCATTTATTTCAGTATTTCAGTTTACAAATTTTACTCAGTTCATGTTATATGCTTGGTCATGCATCTTCAGTATCTACAGATTTTCATGTATTTTTAGTATTTATAGATTTTCATGCATACTCAGTATTTACAGATTTCCACATATTCTGTACCTACAAATTTATGCTCTCTAATCAGTACTCCATTCTTTACATGCATATTCAGTTAATTATTAGTTTTGTTCATGAAACCATGGATATCAACCTACTTTATTTAGCATACCAGTACATTCAAAGTACTGATCGCATACCTTTTCTTTTGCACTATGATGTATTATATCATAGGTTCTGATGCTCAGTTCTTGACTCGCGATTAGACTTATCAGATCCCAAGCAGTAGCAGTGGTGAGTCCTCATACTTTGAGGACAGGCTTACTTTATTTCATGTCTCAATTTAGTAGTTAGTTGGAGTTAGTTGGGGCCTATTCCATCAACTCACAGTCATTCAATTTTAGAGGTTTATCAGACATTAGAGTCAGTTATTCAGTATTAAGACATTATAGTTAGTTATCCAATTTATCAGTAATTTATCAGATTCAGTCAGTTATTTCTATAGACTCATATTTTAGTTTTGAATTCAGTTATTAAAGCCTTATGGAATGTCAGCATTATTTTGTATTTATGATCTTGTTATTCAGTGCTCATAGCAGGTACCAGCTCATGGGTTAGCTTGTGGTCCCTTGAGACTGTAAGCACCGGGTGACACCTAGGATGTACTCTTGGGGCGTTAAAAATTTGGTATCAGAGCCTACGATTTTAATATGTCCTAGAAAGTCTGAAAGCCACGTCAAGTAGAGTCTTCTGCATGTGTATGTAGTGCGCCACACTTATGGACGCGAGGCTACAAGGTGTTTAGGAAAAAGTTTTCCTTCTTTCAGTATTCATGTCGTGCGAGTGAGCATGAGCTCAAGTTAAACTCTCTATCTAATCCATTTCTTTCTTTTATTTTACAGAACATGCCTCTCAGGAAAAATGGAAGAAGAACAGGAAACCAGCCAGCCCCTCAGCCCATCCAGGAAGATCCTCTGGACGAGCATGTCTCTCATGCAGAATTTAGAGCTGGATTCACTACTCTAGCGAACTCTGTAGCAGCACAGAATAGATGACCAACTGCTGTTTCGGCTAACCCAGTGGCCAATACTGCTGCAACCAGAATTTGGGATTTCACTCGGATGAATCCTCCTTCTTTCACGGGATCCAAGTCTTAAGAGAATCCACATGCATTCTTAGATATGGTTCAAAAGGTCATGGATGCTATGGGGTGACATCTAGTCAGAGTGTTGAGTTGGCTGCATACTAGTTTTAGGATGTAACCCATACTTGGTTTAAGCAGTGGAAGGTTGATAGGGGTGTAATGTAGGGACTGTAGAATGGGAAGAGTTTGTCACAAGTTTTTTAGACAGATTCTTCCCATTGGAGTTGAGAGAGGCCAAGGTGTTAGAGTTTATGAACTTGAGGGAAGAAAACATGAGCATGAAGGAGTATTCCCTCAAGTTTACTCAGTTAGCTAGATATGCTCCTCATGTGGTAGTTGATAACAGGTCCAAGATGAGTAAGTTTGTTTCTGGCATATCTGATAGTGTGGTCAAGGAGTGTAGGACCACAATGCTGATTACTGAAATAGACTTGTCTAGGCTGATGGTCCATGCTCAATAGATAGAGGACCAAAAGATTAAGGAAAGGGAGAGAGGAAATAAAAGGGCTAGGATGCGTAGTTTTAACTTCAGTCTACCAAAGTCAAAGGTGGTAACTGTCTTTAGTTTCATCAGAGGTCTTCAGCCCCATCATCCTCTTCAACCAGTGCTCCCGTACCCAAATTCATAAACGACAATAGGTATAGAGTACCAGGCTCTCAGTCCCAGGTCAGTGTTAGCAGTGCTCATACAAATCCTCTATGTCAAAAATATGACAGCCACTATCAGGGTGATTGTAGAGCAGGTAGTGATGTGTGCTTTGAGTATGGCAAACCAGGCCATTGGATTTGGGAGTGTTGGGTAGCTGCTCAGAAAGGTAGGGATTTACGCCAACAGGTCCAGTCCTATAAGTCGTCAGTTTCATCCAGTCGCCCAACTCAGCAGGGTGCCACACCTAGTGCTACCAGTGGTCAGCATTCGAATAGATTATATGCCCTTCAGTCTCGCCAAGATCAGAAAAATTCTCCTAACATAGTTACTGATACATTGCAGGCCTTTCACTTATATGTTTATGCTTTACTAGACCCTGGAGCTTCTTTTTCTTTTGTAACTCCATATATAGCCATCAATTTTGGAGTTAGTCCAGAAACTCTAGCAGAGCCCTTTTCGGTGTCTATCCTAGTAGGTGTTTCCATTATAGCAAGACAGGTATACAAGAACTGTTCGATCATAATATCTCAAAAATTTACTTCAGTTGATCTTGCAGAGTTAGAGATGATGGATTTTGATGTTATTCTCGGCATGGATTGGATCTACTCATACTATGCCTCAGTTGATTGTAGAAACAGAATTTTTCATATTCAGTTTCCAAATGAACCAGTCCTTGAATGGAGGGGTAGTACCACAGCTCTTAGGGGTCAGTGATTTCGTACCTTAGAGCAAGAAAGAAGATATCAAAGGGGTGTATTTACCATCTTGTACGAGTCAAAGACTCTAACTCAGAAACTTTAATTCTTGAATCAGTTCCAATAGTAAATGAATTCTCAGATGTATTTCCTGAAGATCTTCTCGGAGTTCCTCCCGAAAGGGAAATCAACTTCGAAATAGACCTTCTTCCAGATACTCAGCCTATATCTATTCCTCCATATAAAATGGCTCTAATTAAACTCAAGGATCTAAAAGAATAGTTAAAGGATCTTCTAGATAAGGGATTCATCATACCCAACATCTCTCCGTGGGGTGCACCTATTCTATTCATGTGTAAGAAAGACGGTTCTCTCAGAATGTGCATAGACTACCATCAGTTGAACAAAGTCAAAGTCAAGAATAAGTATCCACTTTTTAGAATCGATGACTTATTTGATCAACTTCAGGGTGCCAACTATTTTTCAAAGATAGACCTCAGATAAGGCTATCATCAGCTTAGAGTCAGGAAATGTGACATTCCAAAAATAGCTTTTCGAACTCGGTATGGTCACTTTGAGTTTTTAGTCATGTCCTTTGCTCTCACAAATGCCCCAACAACCTTCATGGACTTGATTAATCGAGTGTTCAAGCAATACTTGGACATGTTCGTCATAGTCTTCATTGATGACATTCTTGTTTACTCCCGTAGTGAAAATGATCATGCAGGCCATCTCATAATAGTGTTAACAACTCTTAGAGATCACCAGTTATTTTCTAAATTCAGTAAGTGTGAATTCTGGTTAAGATCAATATCTTTCCTTGGCTATATTATTTTTGGTGATGACATTAGAGTTGATCCTCAAAAGACTAAGGCGGTGAGAAACTGGTCTAGACCTATCTGTCCATCAGACATCAGGAGTTTCTTGGGATTAGCTGGCTATTACCATTGGTTTGTTGAAGGGTTTCATATATTGGATCCCCCATGTCCAGATTAACTCAATAGAAATGTAAGTTTCAGTGGTCAGATTCCTGCGAGAAAAATTTTCAGGAGTTGAAGATTCGAATCACCTCAGACCCAGTTCTTACCTTGCTAGATGGTTCAGATGGGTTTATTGTGTATTGTAATACATCCAGAGTAGGTTTGGGTTGTGTCCTTATGCAGAGAGGTAAGGTCATAGCCTAAGCCTCCAGACAACTTAAACCCCATAAGAAGAATTATCCAACTCATGATTTTGAGTAAGCAGCTGTAGTGTTCTCCTTAAGATTTCAAGGCATTACTTGTATGGGGTGCACATTGATGTGTTCACTAACCATAAGAGCCTGCAGAATGTGTTCTCTCAGAAAGAGTTAAATCTATGCCGGAGAAGGTGGTTAGAGTCATTGAAGGATTATGACGAGTGTTCTGTATCATCTTGACAAGGTCAATGTAGTGGATGATGCTATCAGTAGGTTGTCTATGGGTAGTGTTTCTCATGTTAAGGGTGGTAAGAAAAAGTTAGCTCAGGAAGTTCATCAGCTTGCCCGACTAGGTTTCTGCTTACTCAATTCAGTAGAAGGTAGTGTATGGGTGCAGAGTAGCTCAGAATCATCTCTAGTTTTTGAGGTAAAGGAAAAGTAGGATAGAGATCCCAGTCTAGTTAAGTTGGAAGAATCAGTTAGAGATCCGAAAGTGGAGGTTTTCTCCCAAGGGGGAGATGGTGTTTTGCGTTGTCAAGGTAGATTGTATGTGCCTAGTGTAGAAGATTTGAGGCAACGAATTCTTGCAGAAGTGGATGGTGCGCTTTACTCTATTTATCCAGGGGCCACGAAGATGTACCACAATTTACAAGAGATCTATTGGTGGAGTGGGATGAAGAGGGATATTGTAGAGTTTGTTGCTAAATGCTTCACATGTCAGCAAATTAAGATTGAGCACCAGAAGCCTAGTGGGTCCATGCAGGAGTTCAGTAATCCCACTTGGAAGTGGGAGAAAGTAAACATGGACTTTGTGACGGGTTTGCCTCGTACTCGTCACCAACATGATTCTATTTGGGTTATCGTAGACTGGATGACCAAATCAACCTATTTCTTGCTAGTCCATACCTCTTATTCAGCTGAGGTCTATGACAAACTCTATCTCAGAGAGTTGGTTAGGTTGCACGGTGTTTCCTTATCTATCATCTCAGATAGAGGTACCCAGTTTACCTTTTACTTCTGGAAAGCATTCCCAAAGGGTCTTGGTACCCAAGTCCATCTTAGTACAACTTTCCACCCTCAGACAGATGGTCAAGAAGATAGGACCATTCAGACTCTACAAGATATGCTGAGAGCGTGCGTAGTTGATTTTAAAGGTAGTTGGGATGACCACTTGCTTTTTGATTGAATTTGCATATAATAACAACTATCATTCCAGTATCCATATGGCTCCATTTGAGTATCTCTATGGTAGGATATGTAGATCTCCAATTGGTTGGTTTGAAGTAGGTGAGGCTGCAGTAGTAGGGCTTGACTTGGTGTTTGATGCATTAGAGAAGGTTTAGTTGATCAGAGAAAGGCTTAGGGCTACCTAAAGCCAACAAAAATCATATGCAGGAGAAAGGATCTCGAGTTTGAGGTCGGTGATTTTGTGTACTTGAAAATCTCTCCAATGAAGAGAGTGAAGAGATTCGGCAAAAAAGGGAAACTTAGTCCCCGATATGTCGGTCCCTTCAGAATTCTCAGTCGTTTCATAAAGGTAGCTTACGAGCTTGAGTTTCCTTCAGATTTAGCCTCAGTACACCCAGTGTTCCATGTCTCATTCATGAAAAAGTGTATTGGTGATCCAGATATAGATGTTCCCTTAGAAAATATAGATATTCAGAACAGTCTTTCCTATGAGGAAGTTCCAGTCAAAATTCTTGATCATCAAGTTTGTAGACTAATGAACAAAGAAGTTCCACTAGTCAAAGTTCTTTGGCGGAATCAGTCCGTTGAGGGACCCACTTGGGACGAAGAAGTAGCTATGCGGACCAAGTACCGTCATCTTTTCTCCGCAAATTCAGATTTGGTTTAAAGTAATAATCTCCTTAAGATTTCTCTTTATCATGTACAGTTTTAGTTGCCCATCATGTTCATGTCAGTCGTGCATTCATGAATCAGTCCAGTCATGCATTCCATGCATCAGTTATGCATGTTTAGTGTGTAATCTCAGTCCATCAGTTTCCCTCAGCTTAACCAGTCTTATTCGAGGACGAATGATCCCATGGGGGAGATATTGTAATTTCCCGCAGTTCCTTAGCGTAATCTAAGTCTCAATACATGAGTATTCATATATAAAATTTTCGAAACACTCATTATTTTTCAGTTTAGAGCCTGCCGTTGGGTAGGAAATTAAATTAGCTTTCCAACAATATAAAATTCGGTCAAATTCGATAACCGGGTAAGAAGTTATGATGATTTTAAGTTTCAGTCATTAAACCCCATCATTTTAACCCTTAGCGCATCGCGGAGAAGACCAATTTCCTATTTGACAAATTCCAGTGAGGTATCGTGATCCTGACGCATCGCACCTTTTTCAGTGTTGCAATACGATGCCACCGCGTCGCGGTAAGCTTCCATATCACAAACAAGGTGGCAACATGATTACGCCGCATCGTGCCACCATGCATTTTCCCAATTGTCTCTTTTCTAGTGGCTTGGCGCGATATTGGCGCGTCGTGCCAAGGCCAAAAATTGAGAATATTTCCAATTTTACGATTTGAAATTCCAGGGGCCGTTTGGTATTTTCCCATGGACCCTAATCCTCCTAAACATGGGATTTAACCCTAAGAGAGCATTATTTGCTCACTTTTGCATTATTTTCTCAAATTAAAATTAACTCTCTTCAAGAATAAGAACCCTAACTCTTAAATTCAAGATCAAATCTCAAGAACTCACCATCAATCCTTCCAAATTCATTATCCCAGGTATGTTAGATGTTCATCCATGGATTTCTTTCATCCATGGAGTCCAAGTATCCTATTTAAATTATAAAATTATGATCTTTGCAAGTTAATTGATTTTATATTATGATTTCATCCATGAATCTCCATGTACTATTGATTGTATACCATGATTCAATGAAATTATTGTTGTTATTCAATCCTTCATGTTTTAATATTATTATTTATTAAATTAAATCATCATTTATTAATATTATGTCGAATTCATGCTATTTCTATAAGTTCCATGACATTCCTATGATTGTTTTAAATCATGAACTACAAGTGTTTGATAAAATGCCTACAAGAGTGATTGAATTAATAAAAGCCTTCATGCTTTGTCCCCTAAGCTTTAGTGTTATTTTACCATTGTTATTTTTGAGTCATGGGGGTATTGATTACCCGAAAACCATAGATGTTTATGTAGTCTAGTCTCAGTACATTACAAAATAGTCTTCAGAACATACTATAAGCATTATCAGAATAGTCAGATATCGGTCAGTTAAACTCAGAATAGTTTAGTATTTCAGTGTCTTTCAATTGGGAGTAGGATTTAGCACCGAGCTAGTGTAGGGATGGTGTCTTCCCCGTCAGATAGGCAGAGTCGTTAGTAGAAGTCCCTATACTCCAGAACTACGTAGCTATCGTAGGATATGAGAAGTCACCCATGTGATTAGGCTTACTATCTCGCAAGGGTCACACTTCAGTTCAGGCTTGACACCCTTAGTCCTTTGGATAATATATCAGTTTAGTAGATCCACACAACCAGTGTTAGTACCCATGGAACGGTATTAACACCCTTCCAACTGGGGTTACAGGTTGGACCTCGATTAGCTTAAATTGGGGAATGTCGGTTAGATGATACCTCCCACAATCTTAGATACAGTCTCAGTTACAGTTAAAGTTTAGCTATTCAATTTTAGTGTTGTTTGACCAAAGCATACAGATTTCAGTTATTTCAGTATTTTAATTTACAGATTTTACTCAGTTCATGTTATATGCTTGGTCATGCATCCTCAGTATATATAGATTTTAACGTATCTTCAATATTTATAGTTTTTCATGTATACTCAGTATTTATAGATTTCTACATATTCCCAGTACCTACAGATTTCATTTTCTCTAATCAGTACTCCATGCTTTGCATGCATATTCAGTTAATTATTCTTTCTATTCATGAAACCATGCATATCAGCCTACCTCATTTAGCATACCAGTACATTCAAAGTACTGATCGCATACCTTTTATTTTGTGCTATGGTGTATTATATCATAGGTTCTGACGCTCAGTTCCCGACTCACGATTAGACTTATCAGATCCTCAACAGTAGCAGTGTTGAGTCCTCATACTTCGAGGACAAGCTTACTTTATTTTATGTCTCAATTTAGTAGTTAGTTGGGGCCTGTCCCATCAACTCACAGTCATTCAGTTTTAGAGGCTTATCAGACATTAGAGTTAGTTATTCAGTAGTCCGAAATTACAGTTTGTTATCCAGTTTATCAGTATTTTATCAGATTTAGTCAGTTATTTCTATAGCCTCATATTTCAGTTTTGAATGCAGTTATTAAAACCTTATGGCATGTTAGTATTCTTCCGTATTTATGATCATGTTATTCAGTGCTCAAAGCAGGTAGCAGCTCATGGGTTAGCTTATGGTCCCTCGGGACTGTAAGCACCGCGTGAAGCCTAATGTGTACTCTCGGGTTGTTACACCTAGCCAGCCTTACCTCAAGAGCACATTAATGGTAATAAATTGTGAAAACCAGACAAGCTAGTAAGAGAAAAATATAAGTGCATAGGAAGGTTTAAGAGTCAAAATAAAACCCACAATAATATCTCAATACTGTCCACAAAAGCCTCTAATCCAAAAAATATCAATTATGTCGGGACATGCCCTTGACTATAACAAAGGAAATCCAAAAGTGATAGACTAATAAATGAAAACTAAGAGAGAGTCTAGGACTTCCGAAAGATGGAGGGCTCACCTCGTCATAGTTGATCAACAGGATGTACCAAATCACCTAACGCTACACAAGGTCACAAGAAAATCCCTCAGAACCTACATTATAAAATGATGTAGAGTTTTAGAGGCGGTCATACAGAGAGTACTGACATACAACCCAAGAGAAGGGATAAAGTAAATGCATTTATCAAAAATCCAGTTATAAACATATGCACATTAATTTTTACATCTATATAGGATGTCGGGATAGGGGCAAAGACATGAAACATGATCGTTCAACAACTTAATCCTTAATTGTATAGCTCGTACTGACGGACTAGCTATATGGGTTTGGCTCCCCTGCCGGAAAAGCCCTGTCCATGTTAGTCGCATGTACCAGAGAATAGGATAAATCCATCAATAGTCAATTAGCCTCCCAAAATAAACTGCGTAAAGCAAATACAACAGTAATTCATATTTCAGGACAAAGCCTCCCAATGCCTGCAAATGTGATTTTCAGTGTTGGTCTCCCTAAGACTACACCTTCCCGGTGAGCTACACAATCCCCTTTAAGTTCAAATTAAAATAGTTTTACACATAACACCAATACCAGCTAGGGAGTCATTATTTAAAGCATTTTTGGAATTGGCATTGTTATACAATTAGACTTACAAGCTATTCCAATTATGTCAAACTATAACCATTTAGCCAATTGGACTCCATATTCAGGTAAAAATTCAAATCATAGCCCCCAAGGACATTCCAAAACTATTTTATCCTTTTTTCATTTAATGCAATATTTTAAAAGACAAGGTAAATTATGTAGATTCCTTATTCAAAGCCAAGGTTATAATGTGGTGAGGTTCATGTCATTACCATGCCAAAATTCATCAACTTTGTGAAATCTAAGTTACCAAATTCCACCATTATCATAATACACAAATTCAGTTCACAATCCATCATTTAAAACATGAGTAAGCCATTTAAAACCAAAAGGAAAATAATGCAAATGTTAACAACCAAAACCCTCAACCCTAGTTTAATAAATCATTCAAGAACACTTAAATAATAGTTGAATTAATGCAATAATATAATATTTAAATTTGAGAGAATTCAACATGCCTAAAAATTGAAAGAATTTGGATAGAATTTTGAGTTTAAAACCCTGGGGATTGAATTCTTTAGAAAAATCCATGAGTTCCTTGACTTGGAAGTTGGAGAGGAGAAGAGCAATGTTAAAAGTTGTTAATTGATTGTTATGAGGGATTAAAAGGTCATTTAATAGGGAAAAGGACTAAAAATCCCTTACCCAAATTGAAAAACAATTAAACTAGATGAATTGTGCTCAACAACATGGCACACCCTTATCGCGGGCAGCGAGCCATTCCCTTATCGCGGACCCTTACTGGTTTGAAATCCCAAAATGACCCCAAACGCTTTTCAAAAATTCTGAAAAATTTCCAAATCCTCCCTTTAGCATCCCTTAGCATGATTCAAGTCAAAGATTACGACTTAACACAGGGAAGGTCTAAAATAAATTAGTCTCAAATTTATGGAGTCTTACATTATCCCCCCTTTGGATCATTCATCCCCGAATGAGAAGTTAGGACACCTGTAGCATGATACTAGAAAGAATACAACAACATTCAAGGACAAATTCGAAATGCGATAAGAGGGAAAATAAAACTCATACCTTAAACACTTTCGTCAAACATTGGGAACAAGAACGAGTACTTGGCTTTCATATCCTCTTTCGATTTTCACGTAGCCTATTCTACTTTTTAATTCCTCCAAAGGACCTTCACCAAAGCTATTTCCTTAGTCCTCAATTTTTGATCTTGCCTATTCAATATTTCAACTGAAATTTCCTCGCAGGACAACGAATCCATAACACCAATATATTCAATGGGCATTACCAAGGAAGGATCTCTCACACACTTTTTAAGCATAGACACATGAAATACGGGATGAATCGAAGACAAACTCACCGGTAATTCCCATTCATAAGAAACATTCTCAATTCTTCTTAAAATATAATATGGATCAATGTAATGAGGACTGAGCTTCTCTATTTTCCCAAATCTCATGACTCTCTTTGTATAAAGAACTTTCTAGAATACCCAGTCATTAACTTTAAATTCCAACTCCCTTCGCTTCATATCCGCATAAGACTTTTGGTGATTTTTGGTAGTCATAAGTCTTTCTTGGATCACCTTCACCTTATCCATAGCTTGGTGAACCAAGTTTGGCCCAAACAATCTAGTCTCAGCTACCTCAAACCATCCAATAAGAGACTTGCACCTCCTACCATAAAGGTCCGCAAAAGAGGTCATTTGGATATTACAATGATAACTATTATTGTAAGAAAATTTGATAAGAGATAAATGATCGACCCAACTTCTTTTAAAATCAATTACATAGGACCTTAACATATCTTCTAGAGTCTAAATCATACGCTTCGCTTGTCCATCTATCTGGGGGTGGAAAGTGGTGCTAAGTTCACCTGAGTATCCAATCCTTTCTGAAACAAACACCAAAGTGAGAAGAGAACTGCATACCTCAATTAGAAATAATTGACATCGGGGCTCCATACAACTTAACTATCTTCTGAATGAACAACTTGGCAAAACCCTCTCCTGAGTAGTTAGTCCTGACAAGCAAGCAATAAGCAGAATTAGTCATTCTGTCCACAATAACACAAATAGAATCATACTAATTTTGAGATCATGAAAGACTCGTGACAAAATCTATTTTAATTATTTTTCACTTTCATATGGGCAATTTTATCTCTTAAGACGTGCCACCCGACCTCAAATGTTCAACCTTGACTTGCTTACAAATCATACACTTGGCAATAAAATTCACCACATTTTTTTCATACTACTCCACCAGTAAATTTTTTCTTCAAGTCATGATAAATTTTGGTCGAACCGGATAAACTGTATATCTGAACTCATGAGTTTCAATCAAGATCCTTTCCCACAGCCCATCTACATTAGAAACAGACAACCTTCCTTAATATCTCAAGATGCCATTTCTCCTAATATCGAAGTCCATAACTTTTTTATGACCATATCAACTTGGAGTTGAATAAGTATGGGATCAAAAACCTGTTTCTCTTTGACCTTAGTACTAAGAGATGATTTAACCACTTTCTAAGTGATTACCCTCCATCCTCGAAGTACAGAAGGCAAACTCCTAAATTATCCAACTGGTGAATATCCTTAACCAATACTCTTTTCTCCTCCTCAACGTGGGATAGACTCCCATGGGAAACCTACCAAGAGAATCAACAAAAACATTAGCTTTACCTGGGTAATACTGCGTACTCATGTCATAATCCTTAAGCAATTCAAGCCACTGCCTCTACCTAAGATTCAATTCTTTCAGAGTAAACACATACTGCAAAATCATATGATCTGAATAGATATCCACGTTCACTATATAAAAATAGTGACGCCAAATCTTCAAAGAAAATACCACATTCGCCAACTCTAGATCGTGAGTCGGGTAATTCCACTAATGAATCTTAAGCTGCCTGGAAGCATATGCTACAACTTTAATATGCTGTATCAAAACAAAACCCATCTCTACATAGGATGCATCACATCATACAACAAACCCCTCAGTACCTTTGGGTAGAGTCAAAATAGAAGTAGAAGTCAGCTTATCCTTCAACTTCTCAAAACTATCTTCACAAGCATCGGACCACAAATAAAAATAATAACTACCACTCGACGAATCGTATAAAATGAGGAGAATTTTTTATTTAATTTACCTAATAACCATCTGAAACAAAGAAATAATGCGGGTCTGACGACTTATCACAGATGTCGTCAGTCACATCTTTCTTCAGATTTCTCAATATTTCAACTTCTCTGCCTCCATTCTTGTTGGTTCTCTATCCCATTAGATTAATCTATAAAATTAACATAAACATATCAAAAAATGACAAAAGTTTCTTAAGTCCTCGCAATTATTCTACGTTAGAGGCCTTAAATGTGCTATTAATTGCGCACACATCAACACCCTAAACTTAGAACAATTGCTTGTCCTCAAAAGATTCTCACTCTCAGAAGGAGGTTCCAATCATTGTTTTCCAAGCACCATAGGCTTGCCCTTATTTTCGTTACCAAAATCTTCAGATAGGCCAACTAGAATCACTATAGGACTTCTTTTAGGCTTGTAGTGTGGTTTGGGGCTGGTATGATATTCAAGGTTATTTAGACTGACTAAGCCGCCTTGACACTACATTACTTTCTTGGGGCTCACTTATTATCCTCTTTCTTTTTTTCTTCTTCTCTTGATCATCCATATTCAAGTTGGGTGCTGCCCCCTTCCCTTTTTTTTTAGCACCCAACTTTTATTCTTTCTCTTTTATTCCACCCTTTTTCACACTCCTCTTACACCATGCACCCCTATGATAGATACCCTCAACTTAGGCAGTTTGCCTGGATCAAGGTGCTCAGTGTCCAAGGAAGGCCAGGGATAAACAGGTTCATTGTGGTATAAATGGGAAGGTGAAATGTATCATACGAAAGAAATGGTCAATTTAGGCTCTAAACAAAGATCAAGGGGTGTTATGCATACATGGAATGATATTTAGGCTAAAAGTTGGTAAATCAATGACGACCTATGATCCTGTCCTAAATCTTATCCTAAGACCATGGCAAGACCAACCAGGCAAGTTCTGGCTTAAGCATATAGGGAGAAACAAGTAATAGCTCACACACACCTGGCACACAAGTATATTACAGGCCACCACTTATCTAGTTCTTGCAATTGTTCAGTAATGATCATTAAGCAGCTATAACTAATGACACAATAAGATTCACAGTGGTCACAAGTAAATGTAATCCACACAGTTTATCAAACAAGACATTGGAAGGATGTTCAAACGTCGAGCAAGAATATGTCACTGCCTTTTGTGCTTGTATTTCTCCTAGTTACCACAAACTATGTTACAACAACAGACTACCCTTCACCCTTAATTTAGAATTAAAGCAAAACTAAACTAAGAGTTAGAGTATACCTGGACTGGGTCGCTCTCGGGGATCATAGGTTGCTTTCCATGTAGTTCCTAATTTAATATCGCGGCATGACTCAGGTATCTCGATTACCTCAGACTTCATTGAGACAGATAATGGTAATGCTTTTCACTGATTCTTTCGGGCCAATGTAAAGCTTGACCCATTGCCCATTTACCTTGAAAGTGCTTCCGTCTTTATTTCCGAGTTCCACTACTCCAGATGAGTGGACTTGACTAACCTTAAAAGGGACTGACCACTTAGATTTCAGTTTCCCTGGGAACAATTTGAGTCTGGAATTAAATAGAAGCACCAAGTCCCCCTTTTTGAATTCTAGCTTCTCTATTCTCCAATCATGGTACTTTTTCATCTTTTCTTTATACAGATCTGCTCATTTATATGCCCTGAGATGGAATTTATCCATCTTATTTAGTTGTCCTAGTCTCATTTCTGTTGCTTCCTTCCAATTCAAATTCAACCTTTTGAGCGCCCATAACGCCTTGGGTTCCAACTCTATTGGCAGGTGGCAAGCTTTTCCATAGACCAACTGAAATGGTGATATGCCAATGGGTGTCTTGAAAGCGGTCCGGTATACCCACAAGGCATCATCAATCTTTCGAGACTAGCCCTTTCGGCTAGCATTCACTATTTTGGCTAGGATGGCTTTAACTTCACGATTCGACACCTCCACTTGTCCACTGGTTTGTGGATGGTACGGAGTAGCCACTCTGTGTTATTTCACTCCATATTTTTCCAAAGCTGCTTGAAATAATTTGTTGCAAAAGTGAGATCCCCCATCTCTTATGATAGTATGTGGTACTCCAAAGAAAGAGAAGATGTTCTTTTTGAGAAATACCACAACCCTCTTTCCTTCATTGTCATCCAAGGCCACAGCTTTGACCCACTTAGAGACATAGTCAACAACAACCAGAATATACTTCATCCCGTACGAGCTTACAAATGAACCCATGAAGTCAATGCCCCAGATATCAAATAATTCCACTTCAAGCATTTTAGTCTAGGGCATCTCATGTCTTTTAGAGATTGACCCCTGCCTCTGACATTGGTCACATTTCTGCACAAACTCGTGGGCATCTTTAAACAAAGTTAGCCAATAATAGCCACTCTACAACACTTTTCTGGCTGTTCGGTCACCCGCATGGTGACCCCCAATTGGGGAAGCATAACATGCTTCCAGTATACACAATATGTCTACTTTCGGCACGCATCTCCGTATGATATTGTTTGCACATCGCCAAAAAAGATAAGGCTCATCCCAGAAGTAGTGTGTTACATAATGCAAGAATTTCTAACTTTGGTGGAAAGAAAGATTTTCTGGGATGACCTCACTCACAACGTAGTTTGCATAATCCGTGTACTAGGGCAATGTTTCCACAGCAGTTTCTAGGATTTTCTCATCAGGAAATATATCATTTATATTTGTTTCATCACTAGCTTCCTGTTCACCTTCCATTCTAGATAAATGATCCGTAACCTAGTTTTCACAACCTTTCCTATCTTTGACTTCGAAATCAAATTCTTGCAACAACAACACCCATCTAATAAGCCTTGGTTTTGCGTCCTTCTTAGTCATCAAATACCTTAAGAAACATGGTCAGTGTGGACCACCACTTTGGTCCCAAGCAGATAAGCTCTGAACTTTTCAAAAGCATACACCACAACTAGGAGTTTCTGTTCAGTGATGTTGTAATTTTTTTGTGCTCCATTCAGTGCTTTGCTGGCGTAATATATCAGATAAAATAGTTTATCCTTCTTTTGTCCCAATACATCTCCCAAGGCAACACCGCTTGCATCACACATTATCTCAAATGGTTTTGCCCAGTCGGGAGCAATAATAATAGGACCCTCAATCAACTTCTTTTTAAGGCACTCAAATGCCTTCAAGCACTCGTCATCGAAGAAAAATTTCACTTCTTTTTCCAGAAGCTTGCAAAGTGGATTTTCAACCTTTGAGAAATCTTTTATGAATCTTTGATAAAAGCCTGCATGACCAAGAAAACAACGGACTCCCTTCACTGAAATGAAAGGCGATAGTTTCTTGATAACTTCTACCTTTGATCGATCAACTTCAATACCTTTTTTGGAAATTTTGTGGCCAAGATCGATTCCCTCATTTACCATGAAATGGCATTTTTCCCAGTTAAGTACTAGGTTAAATTTAACACATCTTTGTAAGGCCACATTCAGATTCTCCAGACATATTTCAAACGAATCACCCACCATACAGAAATCATCCATGAATACCTCTATGGTGTCTTCCACCATATCAGAGAAGATAAACATCATGCACCGTTGAAAAGTGGCGGGTGCATTGCATAGCCCAAAAGGCATCCTTTTAAATGCAAAGATGCCATATGGACATGTGAATGTCCTCTTCTCCTGATCTTCAGGAGTAATGTAGATTTGGTTACATCTAGAATAACCATTTAAGAAGCAATACCATCCCCTACCGGCTAATCGATCAACCATTTAATCCATAAAAGGCATTGGGAAGTGGTCCTTCAGAGTCCAAGAGTTTAACTTGCGGTAGTCCATGTAAACTCTCCACCAAGTTATCGGGCTGAGTGTAATCAACTCATTATTTTCATTAGCAACCACCAGCATACCCCTTTTTTTGGGCACGCATTGAAGTGGGCTCACCCACTTGCTGTCAGAAATAGGGTAAACGACTCCTGCATCCAACCACTTAATAATCTCCTTCTTAACCACCTCTTGCATTGGTGGGTTAAGACAGCACTGATGCTCTATGGTTGGAATACACTCTTCCTCAAGTTGAACTTTATACGTGCAGATACCAGGGGGAATACCAATAATATCTGTGATGGTTCGTCCGATTGCTCTCTTGTGCTTTTGAAGTACTGAAATAAGTGCATTTACCTGTTGTTCATCCAAATCAGCTGCAATAATAATAGGTAGCGTGTTCCCTTTACCCAGAAATACATATCATAAGTGTCCAGGCAACTCCTTCAACTCCAACACTGGAGGTTCTTCAATAGATGGCTTAGCTGGTGGCGTTGGTCGATTAGAAAGGTCAAGGTCCAGCTTTTTAAGAGCATAAGGATATGACCCCATGCCAGTCAAGGCATAAACTGTCCCTTCATACTCCTCAATACCTTCACTTTCATAGTTTATCATGACCGCGACCAAAGGTTCAATAACAAGTTGTTTAGTTATGGGCACATTCTGTTCGTCCTCAAAATACACATCAACTACTGATAACACACTTATTTTCTCATGCTGTTTCATTCATTTGCCCACATCAAAATGTACCACTTCATTGTTCACCTAGAATAAGAGATTATTTGCTCTCAAATCGATCAACACACTTCCGGTTGCGAGAAAAGGTCTACCCATGATTATGGGCACCTCAAAGTCCACCTCGAAGTCCAGAATGACAAATTCTACAGGGAATATGAAATTTGAAACCTTTACCAACACATCATACAGAATGCTAACAGGTCGCTTTACTGACCTGTCCGCCATCACCAGTCTCATGTTAGTGGGTGTGGGATTCCCCAGACCCAACTTTTTATAAATAGTCAATGGCATCAAATTAATGCTTTCTCCCAGATCACACAGTGCTTTAGTGAATTCCATAGTTCCAATTGTGTAGGGAATAGTGACTGCACCTGGATCCGGCCTCTTCTGCATTAAGGTCCTTGTAGAAATAGCGCTACAAAGGTGGAGATCTTCCTCCAATTTGCAACTCACTGCTCGTTTCTTGGTAACAAGGTCCTTTATAAATATTGCATATCCTAGAATTTGCTTAAGTGCCTCAATCAAAGGCACATTTATTGTCAATTGTTTGAGCATTGCCATGAACTTGCTGAATTTGGCATCATCGGCCTTTTTCCTTAATTTTTGAGGAAAGAGAGGTGGTGGTCTTGGGATGGTTTTCAACACTATTTCCTCTTCTTTCTCCTTCCTCTTGTCTGATGCATCAGCAAAGCTATTCGGCTTCTCAGACTCCACTGGGTTATTTTCTTCTGGTTTATCCACTACTACCTTATTGCTCACAGACTTGCCCTCAGAAGGGTTAGATGAGATCTTACCACTCCTAGAGGTAATTGCCAGACATGGTCCATCAGTATGATGACTCTGAACCATTTTACTAGGTAGATTTCCACTTATTCCCTGGTTCCGTGTTGCAAGAAGTTAGCTCGTCTGCTGCTCCAACTACTTGATAGAAGTTGAGTGTGAACTAACCAACTGACTCAGAGTAGAAAATTCACTCTTCATAGTAAGTACCCCTGAGTTGGTAGCCTCAACTCCCTTCAACAGTTTTTTCATCATATCCTTCATAGATATCTTCCCTGAGCTAGTTACAATAGCCTTCCAGTTTTCAGGAGGAACGTATAGCCCACTCCTATCATTGCTGCTTCTCCAGTTTCCCTACTCCCTGTCTCTGTAACCAGGCTTGTCATAAATGTTCCAACCTTGATTTCCATAGTTATTGACTCAGAAAACCCCTTGATTATTAACATAAGTAGCCTCTTCTTTAGGCTCCACATCAACTCGGTCCTGAGAAATCACAACCTTTACTTTCTCCGCCTTCCCCGATAATAAGTTCTTGGTGATCATGTCCATATGAGTCTTTAGATATGCCATATCTTGATCCCTCTCCTCATCTCTCCTATGTTGTTCAGTAGTTATTTCCATAGGAATAGTAGGGCTTGTTACCACAGAATCCCTGGTGTACCAAGACCAACTCTGTTTGGTCATTCTATTCAGTATATCTGCAGCATCTTGAAAGGAGAGATTAACAAATCAACCACCAACGACGTTATCTATAATTGGCTTTGTTATAGGGTTGAGAGCCCTGTATAAAGTCTCTATTAAATGTATGTACATCATGTTGTGGTTCGGAGACTGTGTCAGTTTCTTCTTAAACCTCTCCCAAGTTTCATACAAGGCCTCAGTCGGGAGCTTCCTAAAATTGTTGATCTCATCCGTCAACTGTACCCTCCTGGAAGGCGAAAAGAACCTTTCTGGGAAAGTTCCTTTCAACTGCCTCCAGTTGGTTATAGAATCGGGCGTCAGCTTATTTAGCCACAATGTTGCCTCTCCAGATAGAGACAACGGGAATAGCCTCAATCGGATAGCATTCTGGTTCACTCCTGGGTTATCAAAAGATGTGCAAATGGTGACAAAATTCACCAGATATAGGTGAGGGTCATCCCCAAGAAGGCCTCCAAAAAACCCTTTCAAATTCAAGAGTTGTATCATCGTGGTTGTAATATTTAACTTTTCTCCAGGTGCCAATGGTGGAGGAATGATTGCACCCGTTGCACCTGCTCCGTCCACATCGTTATCATCAAACTCATACTACAGCGACTATTCTGCCATTCTACTTATGCGGTGGAGATTTGGATTGAGTAGTGCTTGGCGTACCCTATAAAGATCCTACAAATAAACAAAAACAACAAACAAACATAAATCTAGAAAACTTAACTAACAACAAACGAGCGCACACAAACTTTCAGTTTACAACCGTATTCCCCGGCAACGGCGCCATTTTTAATATTGCTCAAATTACACTCTTAAATGGGTGTAAGCGATCGTTGTCAATATAAAACACAACTAGGTTGGGGTCGAATCCCACAGGGAATAAGGTGTGAACTCAAGTTATTTACGATATAATTTACTGATAGTTTACTATTTCCTGAAATGGGGGTTTAAGTTTTGTAGATAATTGTTTATCACTTTGAATTTAATGTTTGTAACCAAGATTTTATGAGATAACCAGGATTATGTTCACTAGGGTTTAAGGAACATGACAGATGCTACCATTAACTCAAGGTTCTCACGGTGGTTAGGATGACAAGCTATCTTTATCGATGATATACTCAAATGTCTCTCGACCTATTCAAGCGTCTAATTTCCTAATCCTCTCATACTTAGGGAATCGCAACTCACTGCCCAGATTTTACCTTAGGTTAATCAACCTTGTTACAATGCTGATTATTAAACGAAGCCTTTCCGAGTCCCTATTAATAATTCACTTCCTACTATTTATAATTTCTTTCTCAAGCAAACCAAAGTAGGTACGCCTATTGTTTGTAACCAACAGACATAAATTCTATTCTCAGAATTACCAAGAAATCCTAACACCTATTAAACCTTGAGTAATTAATTACCACATTATCATGACCTAACCCTAGATCCCATAATCCAGGTTAAGGGTGTTCATCCACTCTTGATGAAAGAAATAAGAACACAAATTGAAAAGATTAACTTACAATAATGAAGGAAATCAAAAGTGAACTTGAAATTGAATCACAAAGCAAACACTGAAATATTGGTTTAGAGAGAGAGAGAGAGAAAAGTCGTATATTGTCAATATGTCAACGATGATGGATAAAAAAAATCCCTCAAAACCCTAAAACAAGGTTTTAAATAGTTAATCCTAAATTAGAAAATAAAATTAAAGTTTCTGATTTTCTTCGGATTAGATGATGGCGCCCGTGATGGCCTATCACGGACGTCGTCAAATTCTCTTTAAGTTTGGATTTTGCTGTCTCAGGCTGACGACTATCATGACGGCCTATCAGGAGTCTGACGGTATGTCATGGATGTCGTCAACTCCTCTTCTATTCTAGTAATTTCTATCTAAGGTTGACGGTGGTTATGACGGTTTGTCACAACTCTGACGCCTTATCACGATATGTCGTCATAACTTTACAAAAATTCCTATTCTCTGATTAAGGTTGACGGTATCCCTGATAGCTTATCACACTTTTGACGTCTTATCAGCAGATGTCGTCACAACATTCACTCCATGCTAACTCCTTGGTTACGTTTGACGGCAACTGTGATAGCTTGTCACGGGGCTGACGACTTATCACAGATGTCGTCAGCTACACCTTTCTTCAGATTTCTCTAGATTTCAACTTCTTTACCTCTATTCTTGTTGGTTCTTTATCCTATTAGCTTAATCTGTAAAATCAACATAAACATATCAAAAAATGACAAAAGTTGCTTAAGGCCTCACAATTATTCTAGATTAAAGGCCTTAAATATGTTAGCAATTGCGCATACATCAGTAAACAAGAGTTCTTGGGTTACATTGTCTTTAAAATACCGCTTATTTATCTATCCACCAAATTTATATGAGTTACTAGATATCAAGTTCAATAATGTGGCACCTGATAGAAATGAAAACAGAATGATTCAACTTGCCACTCCAGAGGCTTACAAAGTATTCTGATAAATGATTAATCAGATTAATATTAATAGTGTTCGGTTCTTATGTTTGAATATATATATATATATATATATATTTATATAGATAGATAGATAGATAATTCTCTAGCGCTAAAATAAAAATAACCTGGGTACATAGATTCCCCCCAATAATAGGGAGATAAGGATTGAAGTAGCCTTAGCATTATTTGGAATTAGCAGGAGTATGCTCACAAATAAATTATGATTAGATGACTCCCTGTAATTCCTCGTAGTTTACAAAAGAGCTAAATGCCAAAAAGAT
Organism: Capsicum pubescens; assembly: GCA_030864215.1. NCBI lineage: Eukaryota > Viridiplantae > Streptophyta > Magnoliopsida > Solanales > Solanaceae > Capsicum > Capsicum pubescens. The sequence continues at coordinate 268,166,076 of CM061544.1, read as the reverse complement.
TAAGTTGCCACGAATTTAATATATATGTGTAATGGCTAACTAGTTTGCATGATTACATGTATTTCATGTGTGATAACTTAATTATTTACATTGTACTTATTTGCATAAGCTTATTAGTTTACCTATTATGCATATATGAGAGGTTAATTATTTACACATTATTTATACTATAGATTCTTGTTTATAGGTTATATATTTTATGAATCATTGTTTATATACTATATGTTTTATATGGAATGTGCTTATATGCTATCTGGTTCATAAAGTGTTGATGTACAAATTATATGTTTCATATAATATTTGATCGCAAACTATGTGTATGTGCATTAGAGGTTATTCATTCAAAGGTCATAAGGTTACTACTTACATGTTACAATCGTTATACATCGTTTCTTCATACATAACATCTTTTAAAAAGCATAATTGTAATGCCCCGAGATTACACCCTGGATGCCACACGGTGCTAGGAGCCACAAGTGATTCCAAGCTAACCTATGAACTGGCATACTGTTAAGCAACTAAATTATAACATAATAAATAACGATTCTGCTGTGCGGAAACATAATCATACTGAAAATCTACAATAGATACAATACTGATAAAGCTTTACAATTTGATAAATCTAAAGGATGAAACTGAAATTACATGACTGACTTTTACTGATATCTATGAAGCGTTTACTATACTGACTATTGATAGCTGGGATATGTCTCCAACTACCACTAATCAGTACACATGAAAATAAATAAACTGTACATGTACTAAAACTATCTGAAGTTCTCGAAGTAGGAGAACTCATCACCTGTTGGCTGGAATCTGCAACTGTTTGATCATGATGCATAGGCTATAACTGATGCCTATATTATGAGACAATGTAGCACACATACATATATGTGGATCATTACTTCTGGAATATATTGAGTATGCAGGGGTGAATGCAATAAGTAAAACTGATCTCATACTTAATTGTAAAACATACATGCTAAGTGTAAGTAGTTTCACCAATAGGATGGAATAAACTGAAATATCTTAAAGCATGAGTGACAAACATACTCTGATAATATGGTGAATCTCTACACTTAGTTTCTATAAAACTTTACTTTAATGACATAATTAGAACTGAAGCTGGGATATAGTAAAAGATGGATACTATACGAATGCTGGGTTTGAAACTACGTGATAGAGACTGACATAAATTGAGGATCTGAATATACAATCACATTGAGCATGAATGCATAAACATACTAACTTATCTGATTAACTGAATGACTGATAGCTGAATATTGGTCATGTAAGACTGAACTGTACTTAGTCTAAATAACTGGACTAAAACTGTAGAGTATTATAAATATGAGGTAAGGACTGACTGAGTAACATGAGGTAACTGAGCATGAATTCATGAAAATTGTATTATTTGAGAATGCAAGATCAAGCATATAACATGATTCTGAAATAGTCTGTAAACTAAGGTACTAAAATACTGATAGCTGAATAACTGATAACTATATGTATGGTCAATCAAACTTGAAATTGAACTGAGTTCTAAACTAAACACTGAACTGGGACGGTAACTGGGACTTTAATTGAGACTGTAACTAAAACTAACTACTGAGTTCTGATAACTGAGTGACTGATATCTGAGTTTATTGATAACTATGTTACTGATAACAAGGTAACTATTTCTGACTGTCCTGATTCTATAGAACTGAACTGAGTTGTACACTGAGTCTGAAACTGAAACTGAAACTGTGGGAGTGTTCATCTAACCGACATACCCCGATTATAAACTGAGTTGGGGTCCAACCTATGACCCCAGTTAGAAGGGTGTTAGCACTTTGCCAATGGATACTAACAATGGCTGTGGAGTCAGTCCTAGCTAACAGGTGACCCCTGAGATCAGTCCTAACTAGCGGGTGATCCCTGAGAGCGTTAGTCCTAACTAACGGGTGACATCTCATAACCTACGATGGCTATGTAGTTCTGGAACTTAGGGATTGCTTCTAAGGACCCAGTCCTAACTGATGGGTGAGCCCCCATCCCTAGGCTTGCTCGGTGCTGAATCCTACTCCCACCTAAATTGACACTAAACTGATCACTAAACTGTACTAGGCTTAACTAAACTGTTACTGATCGTGTTGGCTGACTAAACTGGACTAAGTTCACTGAGGTCTGTAACTGACTAAGTACTTTGTTCTTGATATTACTGGGACTATTCTGTAGCTACTATAATTCTAGGTAAACATCTAGATTATCGGGTATTGAATACCCCCAGGACTCGATAACAATAACCATAAGAACACATGAAAGCATTTGAAGCCATAATAAGTAAGCATTATTTACAGAAACCCATCACTTGGGCATTTCATCAAACACATGAGGATCATGAACTTGAACATGGGAATATCTTAAACATGGGAGCATAGCATGACTACATAACTAAAATCATAAATTGGGGGGATTCACATGTAATTCGCTTGAAATAGGACATGAGCATTTCATCAAAACATAAAAAGTTCATAACATGAACGTAAGAATGTCTTAAATATGAGGGAATAATAGCTACATGGAAAAATTCATAACTTGGGGATTCATCTTGAAATTGACTTAACATGATATGGAATTTTCATCAAATATGTGGAAGGCATGAATTTAAAACATGGAAATATTGCTAAACATCATGAATTTAAGATCCATCATGGAATTTACTTGTATAAAGCATGGGAAATTTAAATTCATAGCATGGAAAATTTAAATTCATAGCATGAGAAATTTAAAATCTTGCATGGAATCACATATGGGCTGAATTAAATTAAAATTACCATGAAAACACAAAATTCAATCTTTCTTGAACATACAAAATACCATAATAATGGAAAATTCACTCTTTAATAATAATAAAAAGAGTTTTTGGGCTCCATGAGTGAAAGAGGACCAATGGATGAACTCCTACATACCTTAAAGCTTTAATCTGGAAGGAAAAACAAAATCTTGAAAGCATTCTTGAATTGGAAAACTTGAAATCTTGACTTTTGTTGAAGAGGATTTGATGGAGTTCTTGGTGTTCTTGAGGGGGCTAGGGTTTTCTATGGATAAAAAAGGATGAAAAATGATGTAACTAATGCTTTTGGGGCTTTAATTATCTGTTATGGATGAGTTAGGGTGAAGTTAAGGACCCTTTTTCCCTTAAAATGCAAAAGCAGAACCTAAAAATTAGGTACGTGCGACAGAGCGTGCGTCGCACGCTAATCCCGCGCAGCTACTGCCTCTCTCACAAAAATGGCTATAACTTTTCGCTCGAGTATGAGATTGAGGCAAAATTGGTATCATTGAAAAACTAATTAAATTATATACAATTTGGTGGATCTTGAGCTGAAAAATAATACGTATATAAAAAGTTATATGCACATTCAAAGTAGACCCTTTAGAATCAAATACCAAACTTTGGACTAACATAAGGATCTTAGCTCAACTTGGTTCTAAATGATTTCGATGAACATCTTTAGCCTCATGAGTATTACACACACTAGAATAAGTATCATGAAACTTATATTCACATGATAATCGCTTGGATTATAGCTTCTACATGTAGGAACGGCGGTTCATAGACTAGCCCAAAAATACGAGGTGTTACAGTAATTATTTAAGTGATATTCGTTTCATTAGTTTATATGACTGAAATGTAAAGTTTTATTGTCATATGACACATATTTAATTTTTGCATGTTATAGATGTACCTTCCCAAAGATTGTATTTTACATGCTCATATGTCATAATCAAGTTATTTACATACTATGTGTTTCCATAATGTTAAGATTTATGCATCAAGCTCTTTCATAATTTATTTGTTTATATATTTATACGATAAATGTTATGATATAATCCATTTTCTACATGTTATATATATATATATATATATTTATATATCTTGTATATTATAATCTATAGCTTATAGGTTGGATAAATCCTTTGCTTATATGTCACCTTAATCATTGTATATTTGTTTGAGTATCATATGTTTCAAAGGGTATGCATTTAGAAATATTAAGGGCCTATTTGTTTGAATGATATACGGTTATTCGTTTATGTGTAAATATTTATCTATAAGTTTTATAATCGACACATTTAGGTGTTGTGGTTAGCTTATCTGCTCACTACGTACTTTTACAATCCTACAATCCATGTATTAGGTATTAAGATTATACCTATCTATGTGCTCAAATGACAGATTTTGTGGTGTAATTCATCTATTCACATGTTAATTTCTTTTCTTAGACACATGTTTGCATGCTACCTATGGTGCATATATTCATATGGGATAAGTTTTCAGAGTTTATTTGCATGTTGATCACATGTTCCTGTATTTTACTACTTCAAAAGCAAGACATCTGCTAAAATTTATATATTTATAAGTTAAAGTGCTTTTTGTAGCTTAGATGGGAGCTTAACCTTCCCAAATCCTTGTTGATAATTCACTACCTTTAGTTTATTTCTCAGTTCGAGCAAATCAACATAAGGCGAGATTTATTGTTTGCAACCAATAAATAACAATCATAACAAAGGAATTATCAAGACGTTCCCGCAATCACTCAAACCCTAACCAACTATTAAATCCATGGGGCAATAATCATAGATCCTACAACCCTAGTTGTGGGTTTTAGTTCCACATGATAAAGAAAGAGATAGAAACAATTATAATCATCATTCAAAGTAATTAAACTTAAAAAAGATGAAGTCTGAAGTTGATTCTCTTCTAAGTTCAAGAGAAAATTCCCACAACCAAATCAAAGAGTTGAAAATTGAATTCTATGTTTTGAGCCCCAAAAAGAGGTGTCTTTGCCTTTGGAATCAGTTCAAGATATTCCGCCTCCTTTTCTATTAGAAAACCCTAACATATACTTTAAATAATTCATCCTAATTATGGAAAAAAAATCACAGATCACAATATTTTCTCAGACAGACGATGACGTGTGTGATGGCTTATCAGGAGTCTGATGCCTTATCAAGAATGTCGTCAGCTCCTCTTCACATTTGAACAAGTTTTGTATTCAATTGACGATAAATCCTGGCAGCTTATCAGACATGTAATGACTTATCAAAATTGTCGTCGCTTCTCCACTTCAAGTTCTCAAGCACTGCCTAAGCCTGACGATGAGCCTGACGATGAGCCTGACGTCTTATCACAACTCTGATGGACTATCACAGGTTTTTGTCACTTCATCCAACTAAATCTCATTCTCTATCTAAGGCTGATGGAACCTTTGATAGCTTATCACAAGGATGACGACTTCTCAGACAAGTCGTCATCTATACTTCCCTCTCTACTTGCTCAGAAATCAACTCTTTTACTTCTATTATTGCTGGTTCTCTTGCATCTTGACTTTTACTGCAATATCAAAGGGAAAACAATCAAAAACAAAAAAAGTTACTTAAGACTTTGCAATTATTCTCAGTTAAAATCCTCAAATGTGTTAGCATCTGCTCACAAATCAACACCCTCAACTTAAAACAATTTCTTGTCCTCAAGCAACTAAAACACAACCAAGAGGATACAAAGTACATTCGGTAGTCAACCAACCATATTATCTCAAAACATCTTCACCATCTCCAAGGTCAATTAATTTAAAAAAACAATTGTGCATATTATTGAAGGACAATAATTTGACACACAGAAATCAAGATATGGCATCAATTCAGCAATAAAAACCATGCATGTACCAAGATTACACTATCCAAACAAGTTAGCAACTAGCAACGTAACCAGTGTGCCCTTACAACAAAGAGGTACCTCCTCACTCATATGTGAACTCAAGCATGTCAATGAGGGGAAGATCAAGAGACACTCACTCTTAGAAAGAAGTTCCAGTCAATGTATGCCAAATACCATAAGCTTTCCCTTATTTTCATTACCAAGGTTTTCAGACAGGTAAGCTAGGATTACTATAGGTCTTTTTCTTCGGCTTGTAACGTAGGCTAAGGGTTGGTATGATACTTGATGATATTTAAGGTGACTAAGCCTCCTTAGTACTACACTAAATTTTAGGGTCTCACTTATTTACCTTTACCTAATTCTCTTCTTTCTTGATCACACATACTCCAGATGGGTGCGGTCTTTTTGATAATCATTTTTTTCACAACTTTTCTTTTCTTATTCTTTTTCCACCGTACCCAGCTTTTTATTCTTTTCTTTTATTCTACCTTTCTTCATACTCATTTTACATCATGCTCCCCTATGGTAGCCACCCTCAACTTAGGCTATTTGCCTAAGTCAAAGTGCACAATGTTTAAGGAGAACCAGGGCCAAAATAGGTTCATTGTGATACAAATGGGAATGTGATAGGTATAATAAAAAGAATAGGCATGCAGTCTCAAAATCAGGATCAAGGGATATTATTTACACATGGAAGGTCATTTAGGCTAAAAGTGGACTAATATCAACAATGACCTATGATCCTTTCCTAACCGCTATCCTACAACCAAGGCAAGACCAACCGGGCAAGTTTTGGATCTAACAAACAACTGGAACAAGGTAATATCTCACACACATATGGCACAAAGGTACATCACAAGCTACTATCCATTCGGTTCATGCAATTATTTAGAAATGGTTATCATGTCACTAGTACTAATGCCATAACAAGATGCACAGTGGTCATACATAAATGCATATCACACAGTTATAAAACAAACCATTGGAGAGGTGTTAAAAAATCAACAAAAACATGTTAACTACCTAAGGTACTTGTATTTCTCCTAGTCAACTACAAAATTTTACAACAAATCACAATACGCCTAAATATGTCAGCTCTACTAGGAACAAAACTCTGGGAAAAAGAGGCATGACAACAAAAATCCTAAGAGGACATCAACATCCACAAGTATCCCCATCCTCAACTTAAAATCAAGCAATGTCCCCAATGCATCAAACCAAAACAAGAGAGTTAGAAACATACCTGTGGCCCCATGGGTGCAAAGATCTAATGCCAATCACATAATACCAATACAAACAACAAAATACCTTGGGTTTTCTCCCAAGCAATGCCTGATTTAATGTCGCGGCATGACCCAACTCAGATTTTTCCTCCACCTTGAGGATATGAATTTCACCCCCAACTTAGAGTCTATCTTTTTATCTCGCTCGTAGGGGGACGGTACAAAATTTAAGGAGTCGAGTAATGAATTGAGCGTGGTAAACCACTCGGCCTTAAAGTGAGGTATGTTTTGATGTTGCTTGGATAATGTAAAATCAAGAATATAGGATTCTTGTTCCTCATCTTCACACTCTTCTATAATTTTAAATAATTCTACAGACAAGATATCGTCTAAACATAATATAGAAAAGTGCTTTGAATGAGGACCAATGAATCCTACTTAAAAATTTACACTATCTACTACACACTCACTTTTATTCACCTTCTCGACATCTTCACTTCAAATTGGGCTAGAGTCTTTATTAGAGATTTTCTTTGTTTATTCTTTTGCCTCTAGAACCATGTTCTCAATCTTTACATCATCTGTCATAGCTGGTTCGGTTGGTTGGGAAATCATTGAGGGTTCATCAATATCAATCTTAAAATCAATATAGGGTTATTGCTCCTCATCTCCACACTCTTCTATTATTTTAAATAATTCCACAAAGAAGATATCATCTAAACATAATATAGAAGAATGCTTTGAATGATTGACTTCTATATCCATATCCTCATGAATGATGGGCTTCATGTCTTGACACATATCACATACGATATCATATGTTTCTTTTTGGAGATCCAACATTCATTGAAATATAGCTTCAATTCCACTCTTCCTAGTTCTTTGTTCTTCCTTTTCTTGACCATAAGACCTATCAAACTCGTAAGAAGAACTAGAATTTGGGTTAGCGCAATAGGGGAGGGGGAATTTGGGCAATCACTCCAATGTCCATCTTGACCACCACATAAAGAACAATAATACTCCCGATAGGATGGAGATGGTGCACACATCTCTCTCCGAGGAGCGTATCTACAATATTGCCAAAAGTGAGGTCCATCACAATATGGACATGGATCATCAAGATAAGATTTCCAACCACCAAGCTCATGTTCATTCCATGATGCCATAGTTATAAGTAAACTAAAATAAAATCTACCTAACACAAAAAATAAAAGAAAAATAAATAAATATTTACAAGCTTGAATTCAAGCAAGTAGGCTAAAATTCCGAACCAAATCAATATGCCAAATTGTTCTCTGACAACGGTGCCATTTTTTATAACACTCAACTTACACATCAATTTAGTGCAAGGCGTTCGTCATCAATATATTTACCCAACTTTGGAGTTTTGATCGCATCCACGAGGAACAATGTGAGTGGTAATTGAACTAATTTGAAACTACAGCTACAAGTTGAACTTAAACAAATGTTACAAAAAGATAAAATGGGAAGTTTTATCAATCAAACAATAATTAAAGTTTTGACTTGCTTCAGAGCTATAAACTAAAATTTCAATGGTTCAAATCAGTGATAGAAAGGAACTAGGGTTGTGATCACTATGATTATTAATCCCTATTAATTAATAACTGTAGTATTGGGTTCTCATGACTTGTGGGAAACATCAAATTGTCAGTTTCTACAGTCCATCTAAGTGTTTCTCAACCTGCCTAGATGTTGAACTCCCTAATTCTCTCAAACTTAGGAAATCATTCTATTCATACTGATTTTATCTCAAGTTGATCAATCTTGTTACCACATTAATCATTAGATGGGAGCTTACCCTTACCAAATCGTTGTTGATAATTCGCTACCTTTAGTTTATTTCTCAGTTCGAGCAAATCAACATAAGGCGGGATTTATTGTTTGCAACCAATAAATAACAATCATAACAAAGGAATTATCAAGATGTCTCCACAATCACTCAAACCCTAACGAACTATTAAATCTATGGGTGAATAATCATAGATCCTACAACCCTAGTTGTGGATTTTAGTTCCATATAAGAAAGAAAGAGATAACAATAATTATAATCATCATTAAAAGTAATTAAACTTACAAAAGATGAAGTATGAAGTTGATTCTCTTCTAATTTCAAGAGAAAATTCCCACAACTAAATCAAAGAGTTGAAAATTAAATTCTAAGATTTGAGCCCCATACAGAGGTGTCTTTGCTTTTGGAATCAGTTCAAGATGTTCTGCCTCCTTTTCTATTAGAAAACCCTAACATATGCTTTAAATACTTCATCCAAATTATGGAAAAAAAATCACAAATCACAATATTTTCTCAAACAGACGACGACGTGTGTGATGGATTATTAGGAGTCTGATTCCTTATCAAGAATGTCGTCAGCTCCTCTTCACATTTGAATAAGTTCTGTCTTAAGATGACTATGAAGCCTGATGGCTTATCAGACATGTAAACACTTATCAAAATTGTCGTCACTTCTTTACTTTAAGTTCTCAAGTACTGCCTAAGCTTGATGGCTTATCACAACTCTGACGGCCTTTGACAAGTTGTCGTCACTTCTTCCAGCGGAATCTCATTCTCTGTCTAAGGCTGATAGTAACTCTGATATCTTATCACAAGGCTGACATCTTATCAAACAAGTCATCAGCTATACTTCTCTCTCTACTTGCTCAGAAATCAACTCTTTTACTTCCATTATTATTGGTTCTCTTGCATCTTGACTTTTACTGCAATATCAAAGAGAAAACAATAAAAAATGAAAAAAGTTGCTTAAGACTTTGCAATTATTCTCAGTTAAAAGCCTCAAATGTGTTAGCATCTGCTCATACATCAAATAGCCTCCAGATAGAACTAGTACACCTAATATTCCTTATGTATATACCACTCTAACATTTTGAGGATATAATTTATGCCTATGATTCATAAAATCTCAGGTATTCTTCTCTGGTGAGTTATTTCAATACAAGGACAAAAGACAAGATACTAACTTATTTTAAGAACTATCTGAATGTACATGATGTGTGAGTTTGATTTTCGAAATTTGCATTCATGTAGCTTCCAGATGTAAAGTATAAAGTAAATTACCATACTGATTATAATTGTCATTCTGTCATAAGTCCAAATAGTTCCTAGTGTATTAGCTGTTGGATATTGTATTTGTTGTGATACTTTGTGAAGCATATTTATACGTATTTTAGCTTGTATATGTTGTGGCGCTTTGTGAAGCGTATTGGTATGTATTTTGGTTAGCTGATAGTTCCTGATATGCCTATTTATAGGGGAAATTTTGTCGAAATTTTAAATAAAAATTTAGGAGTTAGCCAAATTTTAGGACCTTAAGGTAGTTTATGAGAAGCGGGAGTTGAGTAAAATCTCTTAAATGTCTTGGGTAATTATAGGGTCAAAATAAGATGTCCGCATTATTTGAGGATGAATGATTCTGAGTGGGGGAGATTGTAGTACCTCGGTAAATTTTAAAATTTATTTTGATATTTTAGATGAGTATATCTCTTAGTTTATATAGATTTACGTGGTACTTATAATTAAAGAAAATTATATTGTGTGTAAGTATATATATATGTGTGTGTATGTAAATGTGGTGTATATAATGTGTGTGGTTGTGGCTGATGGGTTAAAGAATAAGTGAGAAGTTTTATTATATATAGAGTTTTTTACTTTGGTGTAGGTAGGGGCCACTTTATTATTTGGGTTTTTTTCTACAAGGAGAAAACCCTAATCTTTTTCTTTCCCAAAAACAACTTCCTTTCTCTCTTTTTTCTCTATCCTCTCTCTCTAATGTTATGACATAGCTCCTGCCAGCGACAACAACCATCCGCCAACAAAACAACCGCCGGTGTTGCTTTCTTTCCTCTTCTCTTTATCTCCTCGACGCTCCAGAGAGTTGCGCCCCTTTTCTCCCGCTCCCTGTTCTCTTTCTCCTTTATTTTGTCCATCACCATAGAGCCAAATACTGGCGGAACCCACTACTACTCCAACCGGCAAACTCCACTAAAACACCACCAAATAGATTCGAGTTGGAAAGGGGGAAGGGTCAATGGTTTCTCAACATTGATTTAGAAATATTAAGATGGTAAATTGATTATCTATCGAATTATGGATATCAGTAGTTGGTAAAACAAAGGTTACACTCCCGCGGGTTGAATTGTTTGATACTTGTGGTGCTACCATTAGCTAGGAAGACATCAAATGTATGTAAAGCTAAAACCTCTTTCTTTGTAGCATACCACCTAAAGTCACATATTTCTCTGGGAAGAGCCACATAAGTTGTGTGATTACCTATATAAATACGACATTTGTGTTGCACATTAAGCACATGACTTCATGCTTGTCATATCTATATATCTCATGTTCTTTCCATTTGAACTTACTTGTCTCCACACTTCCTGCGTCTATCGATTGAAGTCATGAGATCAATACTCCTGTTGAGTCATGTACCTATAGAGTTCTAACATGGATATGTTCATACCTATAAGAAATTTTATTAGAAATTCCTAGAAATCATCTGTCACATATATTACACGCTATAAAGTAGAATAAATAGACATAACATAGTTGCACTAGAGATTTGATCACATAGTGAGATGTTGTAAGATAATACAATGACCTCGCATTTATATAGCTCGATACTATTAAAGAAGTTAATTGGTTATGGAAACCACTACCTAAATGATTAAACAATACTGGTCATAATATGCCGACATAGGCCACCAAGGCACTACTTGATAAGTACTAACGACGGGAGGGTACATAGGTTTGGCTTGGCAAATTCGCTCGACGTGATTCTGTGCACAAAATTAAGACCTAACCAATATTGTGAGCCTGAGCAGTGTAGCATACCTGCCCTTGTGGCATCATTTGTATTTGGAGTCAGATGTACTAGTTCCCTTAACTTGAGCCAATGTATGGCACATATGGTCTATGGGCAGACCCTTATAGTGAGTCCCTAAGGAGGGGCGTACCCTGTATCAAACCACGATTACAGTTGTACGTATAAAATCATAGTTAGGAGTATTTGGGTAACACATATTGTACATATGACATAGAATGCCCTTGGTAGGCCACCATATGATTATTTGTATTAAAATAGGCACAGGACATCACTTAGGCATTTTACCAGGGCCTTATAATGATGACTTACTCATAAGCGCTTATATGATAAGTTAATAAGGTAAATGCATTGGAAATAGTTTATATGGTGTATTTGGAACCTGTCTCTCATAAGTTACAGTTTCATATAAGAGTTTCTAGAAGTCAGTTAGTCCGCAGTTGCTCATTTTGTTATTTTATTCATTGAGCATCCTTATACATCTGCTTGTTATTCTGTCTACTTTCCATACTAGTACATATTTTATATGTACTAATATCCCTACATTTGGGGGCACTGTATCTCTACAGAAACAGTGTCAGGTCTATTGATGAGCAGACTTCTAAAGTAAACACTTGTTCGTAATCAGCAAAGCAGTCGGTGAGCTCCTCTCTTACCAGGGGCTATTAAACATCAAGTACTATTTAATTGTTTTTCTAGTTACAGTTTGGGTATATAGGATCCCTTCCCCAACCACCTCCTCTAGTACAGTTATAATTTCTGTTAGAGGATTCGTAGACTGAGATAAGTTGTCATACGTGGTCGTAGTTTTATATGTTTGTATCAAATGAGTGTCCAATGGGGTAGAATTGGTTTGTACATAGAACCTTGCTATTGTTTATGAGTAGTACCTCTATACTATATATATAGGCTATTCATATAACTCCTTCTCATACGGTTCTTGTCCGTCCCGGCTAGGCTTGGGGCGTGACATTCTTATGGAAATAATTTTTAATTTTTTCTTGTTGATAATAAACCATCAAATTATTTTGAATCTGTATCATTTTCTGATGCTAAATTTTTTTAAAGAGGAAATAAAAATTGAACTTGATTCATTTGTAAAAAATAATACATGGGTTTTAACTGATTTACCTCCTGGTGCAAAACCGATTGGTTGTAAATGGATTTTAAAAAATAAACTTAATCCAGATGGATCTATAGATAAATATAAATCCCGGTTAGTAGATAAAGTATTTTCTCAAAAGCAAAATATTAATTTTTCTTATACATTTGCACCAGTAACAAGAATTTCTTCTATTCGAATATTAATTGCTTTGGCATTAATTCATAAGCTTTTTATCCATCAAATGGATGTAAAAACAACTTTCTTAAATGACGATTTAGAATAATAAATTTATGTGGTTCAACCTGAAGGATGTGTAATTTTTGGACAAGAAAATAAATTTTGTAAACTAATTAAATCTCTTCATGGCCTTAAACAAGCTCCTAAATAATGGCATGAGAAATTTGATCAAGTCTTTATAAAAGATGACTTTTCTTTCATTGAGATTGATAAATGTGTTTTTACAAAAGTGGTAGACGATGGTTATGCAATAATTTGCTTATATGTTGATGATATTCTTATACTTGGTACATGTTTTAATATTATAGAACGTACGTAATTATTTTTGTCTACTAACTTTGATATGAAAGATCTGGGTGAAGTGAATATGATACTGTGAATTAAAGTTATAAGGAGTAAAGATGGTATAATGTTCTCACAAGAACATCATGTGGAAAGTCTGCTTAAGAAATTTAAATGTTGGGAGGTAACTTCTGTAGTAACTCCTTATGATGCTAATTCTAAATCAAAAAGGAATAATGGTGACCCAATAGCTCAGTCTAAATATGCATATATTATTAGGAGTCTGATGTATTTAATAAATTTTACTAGGCCTGATATAGACAATGTTGTGTGTAGACTGAGTAGATATACTCAAAATCCCAATAATGAGCATTGGTCTGCATTAATTCGATTGATGAAATATTTGAAAGGAATCGTGAATTATGGTATATTGTATAGTGGATTTTCTTCAACTTTAGAAGAGTATTGTGATGCAAATTAGATCTCTGATTCAGATGAGACAAAATTCACTAGTGGTTATGTGTTCACCCTTGGTGGTGGTGTGGTATCACGGAGATCAACTAAGAAGATGATCATTACTAGATTAACTATGGAATCAGAGTTTGTGGCTCTAGAGTTAGCTGAAACTAAGGTTGAATGGCTAAGAAATTTCTTAGCAAATATCCCTTTCAAAAAGGATGATTTGTTGTCTAATATCTCCTTAAAACGGGATGATTTGGTGCCTCTTGTGTATATACACTGTGATTGTCAAGCCGCAATTGCTATTGCGAAGAATAAATCTTACAATTATAAGAGTATACATACGAAACTGAGGCATGATGTCATCAAGCAAGTGTTGAGAAATGAAATAATTTCCATTAATTATGTGAAGTCAGAATTGAATTCGGCCAATTCATTAACTAAACCTGTGAGAAGAAAATTAACTCTTCAAACCTCAAAAGAAATGGGGTTATGGCCAATATAATTGTCAATAGAGATGATAACCCAACCTATGTGATTGGAGATCCCATTAAGTTGGTTCATATGGGTAACAAAAATTTGATATTGACACTGCGCACTTACGAAGAGTGCTTGAACTGCTACTAAAATGGAGGGAAGAGTTACTAAATCTTAATGAATTCATAATCCTTAAAAATGGTGTATTTAAAGCAGTGTACACTTAATGAGTTCGCCTATAGGATAAATGGAAGGAGGTCATTCCTATGAGACTTTTGGCCTTAGTGCAACGTCCCAAGAGTACACCCTGGGCGTCATACGGTGCTTATAGTCCCGAAGGACCACAAGCTAACCCATGAGCTGGTACCTGCTGTGAGCATTGAATAATAATATAAAATACGCGGAAGAACAACTGATATTCCATAAGGTTTTAAGTAATGAGAACTGCTAGAATCTGTAAACCAAATTGATAAAATAATCTGACAATGTCAACTGAAGTCTGAGCTCTGAATAACTGACTGTAGTGCCTGAAAGCCTCTAAACTAACTAAATGTGAGTTGATGGGATAGGCCCTAACTAACTCCAACTAACTACTGAAATGGAAACATGAAGTGAAAAGTTTGTCCTCGGAATATGAGGACACACCACTGCTACAACTGATAGTTTGAGAAGTCTAGGTGCGATTCGAGAATTGGGCGTCCGAACCTATGATATGATACATAATAGTGCAAGAAAAGAGTATGCGATTAGTACTTTGAATATACTGGTATGCTAAATGAGGTAGTCTAATATGCATGGTTTTATGAACATGAATAAATAATCGTGTGAATATGTATGTATAACACAAGGTATTGAATATAGTGCATGAAATCTATAGATACTGAGAATATGTGGAATCTATAATTACTGAATATCCATGAAAACTGTAAATACTAAAGGTACATAAAATCTATAGATACTGGGGATGCATGACCAAGCATATAACATGGATTGAACGCAATTTGTAAATCCTGAAATCTGATAACCGAATTAGTGGTGTTTGTATGCTAGGGTTAAGTAACTAAATAACTGGACTAGCTACTGGACAAAGACTGTAACTGATACTGCGGTAGCTATCATCTAACCGACATGCCCTAATCTGAGATAATTGAGGTCCAACCTATAACCCCAGTTAGAAGGGTGTTAGTACCGTTCCACGGGTACTAACGTTGGCTGTGTGGATCTACTGAACTGGTGTACTGTATTGTCCCAAAGTACTAAGAGTGTCAAGTCTAATCTGAAGGGTGACCCCTGCGAGATAGTCAAGCCTAAATCGACGGGTGACTTCTCATATCCTACGTTGGCTATGCAGTTCTGGAGTATAGGAACTTCTACTTGCAACTCTGCTTATCTGACGGGCAAGCCTCCATCCCTGCACTTGCTCGGTGGTAATTCCTACTCCCAACTGAATGACACTAGATTACTAACTATTCTGAGTTTAACTGGCTGATCTGATAATGCTCATAACATATATTCTGAATCTATTCGGAAGATACTGAGATGAGACTAAGTAAACAACTATGGTTTTTGGGTATTCAAATCCCCCAGGACTCAAAATCAATGATAGTAAAAGTAGTACTAATCTTGAAGGACATAACATGGGAACATTTATTAAAAACCACTCTTGTAGGCATTTCATCAAACACTTGATGTGCATGGTTTTTGACTATGCATGGGAATAGTATAGAACTTGGAGTAATAACATAATTTAAACATCAACAACATTTAGACATGATTTAATTCAGTAAATAGAAATATTAAAAGATGAGGGGTTTAATAATGACGACAATTTCATGTAAGCATGGTATAAAATCAAAGTTCATGGAGGTTCATGGTTGAAATCCCAATTAAAGATCATAACTAATTGTAAAGATCATAATTTGAATTTAAAAAATGATACTTGGACTCCATGGGTGAAAGAAATCCATGAATGAACACTTAACATATTTGAGATGATTAATTCTTGAAGGTTCTTGGAAGAATTCTTAATCTTTGATCTTGTTTTCTTGAAAACTAGGGTTTGCTAATTGAGAAAGAAAACTTTTAATTTGGGAAAGAATGAGTGAATTATGAATTGATTACGTTATTTAGGAGTTAATCACGTTTGTAAGACTGACTTGGGTCACGAAAAAAGACCCAATTACCCATGAGAATAATTTAAAAATTCATCACTGGATGCCCGATTTTGGGCCTCACCGCGATGCGGTGGCATCGTGGTGAGCCACTAGAAATTATTGACACTGTGTAAGAGGGATGACTAGGAAATTGACTTGTGGCATGACGCGGCGGTATCGCGTTGCCACACTGGAAAATGACAATTGGGAAATTGGTCCTTAGCGTGGTGCGATGGAATCGTGGAGCCTCACTGAAATTTAATGAACGCCATTTTGTCCATTGGCGCGATGTGGTGCAATTGCGCCATGCCACTAAAAACCGACTATTGGGACCTGGAAGCTCACCGTGATGCGGTGATGTGCCATTTGGCACACTATTTTACAAAAACGGCCATAACTCTTCACCTGGGTATCGGATTTGGGCTAACTTTATATCATTGGAAAGCTAATTCAATTTCCCACAACTTGGTGGGATTTGAGCTGAAAAATTCTGAGTAGAGCAAAATATATGGTCGTTTGAAGATGATTAAGACATTATTTTCACACGAAATTCAATCGGTAAGGATCATTTGGATTCGTTTAACAGCTGAGAGTTATTTGAGAACTAAATGTACTTCAAACTAACACATGAAATTATCAAAGATCTATATTGCACTACGCGTGAGATCGAAACACGATGCTAAAATAAGTTTTCATTTTTGGGGTATTAAACTTAGTCTCTAGAGCTCTCATGAATACCAGACACGCGCATGACCTATTTGCGAAAAACTTCGTTGAACAACAAACTTATGGTCAAAATGTGATTGATGAAGTCTCTGGCTTACAACAAGAGTTATCCATTCATAGAAATATTATATTTCACCGATAATTCTGTAAGTTAAATTTTATTGGTCTAAGTTTAGTTCCTAGTCCAAAAGACACCAAACCTACTGCATTTTGTCCATGTAAATCCAACAAGTTAAAACTCTTTTTCCTATAAATTCTTTTGAAATAATGTGGGGATTGTAGAAAAATTACTTATTTATTTCAAAATAATTTATTGGTATTTTAAAAATCATTATAGAAGTATATTTGAAAATTCATGAATCTTATTACTTGGAAAGAAGGATAATTGAACATTCTTGCATGCTACTATTTTTGACACTTGACCTTCACTTGTCACAAATTTGTTACCGTGTCTCTTCTCAAATTGATTGAAAGACTTGTCATTGTTACCGTGTCTCTTCTCAAATTGATTGAAAGACTTGTCATAGGGAGAGGCTTTCACTTTAGATTATAAATAGGTGTTGTTTCCTTCAGCAAATTAAAAAACAAGGAAAATATATAAAATTTATGATTAGCTATCTTATGCAGTAACCAACTTTCTATTTGCGTTAATTTCCTACTCGCTCAATTTTCTCCTCCTTTCATCCATATTATATTATTATATAATTTATTAAAGAGTTCTATTATTTATTTTATATTTAGTTTAACTTATTGATATTTGTATTAATAATTTTGTTGATTTCTGTATTCTCTCGTTAATTAAATAAGACTTATTTAACTCAGAATATCCTTTAATTAAGCAGGAAAGTGCTTATTTAATTATAGGGAAACATTTCACACTACTGAAATAGTTTCTTAGGACAGTGCGTAGAACGACTCATGTATAATTAATATAATATCATAGTAATATTATTTAACATTCAGTATCATTAACTTGCTAATAAAATAATTATATTACTGTTATAATTATTATACTAATTATAATATTATTATTTTTGTAGTATTATTACTATACACTGTTATGTTATTATTGTTATATTATTATTTTGTTAATAATTAACTAATATTGTTATTGTGTTTTTACCACTGTTCCCCGACAAAAGCAATTGAGTACAACAAGAAACCAGTACTACAGAAGGTTCTTTGCTAATGGATTTTTTTTTATTTTTAACAAACATTCATCTATATTACCATGGAGTGCAGAGACTGACATTTTACATGCATAAACAAGAATACATCAAAGTCTAATGGCCAATCCAAATTTAAGGATACATAGGGATGGCCCTTCGATAAAATCAGGATACTAAGCTATTACAATCTGACTGCTTCAGCTACTAGGTTTTCTTAGTTCCAACTCTTAACGAAAGCCCTTAATATGATGTCAATTCCTTTTGGGTTTTGGATCAGGTTTTTTTCCTTTTAGATCAGATCGGGTGATAAATGAGATGATGAAATTAAAGAGGGGATTTTACATATGGACGATAATGTGGTATGACCACGTGGCCATTTTTAGTCAGTGACATGCTTGGTGGAAGTCTGTTAGAGGGAGGGGTATTTTTGAGCCAAATATTTAATGAAGGATTATTTTTAAGCCAAAAAACTAAGAGAGATATTTTTGATACATTTCAAGTAGTTTAAAGTTATTTTTGACCCTTCTCTGAAAAAGTATTACATTTTTTTATTTTTTTTTCGGTTAACAACATTCTTCTTTTTCATTAATAAGCTATTTAGCGAAAATGTGTATTTTATGTTACATTGCTTTACTTTTACAATTTCAACGTATTCTGAAGTAATACAATTATTTTGCCTTTTGAAAGTGAAAGTATTACCAAGAAAATCAAATTAACAATGAATTTACTGTATATTTTACATATATTTTCCATTTTCCTCATCCATCACCACACACAGTCACTCCCACGGCTCAACTCGAGGTAACACATTATATTCCTTACCGTATAGAGAAATTCATACACTGCCCACATTATATTTCTTTTCCTTTTCTTTTTCCTTTTCCTTTTCGATAAGAATCCTAATTGTTTTATAAATAAACTTTTCCTAGTTAATTTGGGATAAGGAATTCTAAGAGCATATTATTTTTTATTATAAATGAAGGATAATTCTTGTTAGAAGAACAAAAAAAATCTCTAACTGAAATGACAATTTTCCATCATGAAGCTACTTAGTGGAATTTCCCTGTTGGCGTCTGTTGAGCTTTCGGAACTTAATTATGTTTTGCATCTTGAGTTACTTGCCCCTTCGGTCTTTGCACAGATTCAAACGCGTTTGCAAGATGTGGTCTACACTATTTCTGCACCCAACTTTCTTGTACCTTCATCTAAAAGACCCTGCAAATTCTAGTGGTTTCAGTCATAAAGTGTATGCCAAAATTTCAGCGAAGTATTAGCCCTTAGTCATTTTTTTTGGCCTTGAGATTTCAATGATTTTATTTTCAACTCTTAAGACATTTAAGTGCCAATTTTTGAGTTGAATCATGATTAGGGAGGTCAAGGGGTATTCTCGGGAGAGTTTCAGACTTTTCAGACCTCGTTAGGCGCTTGTTTGGATGTTGAAAACAGTGAGTCGATGCGAACTCGACGCGTCGCGTCGTCTATTACGTCAACCAACCTTTTTTCCAAGAATCTGATGTAGATTCCAGTGAACCAACGCAAACTCAACGCGGCGCATCGAGATCGCGTCTGTACCATCGACGCAGCGCGTCGGCCTGCGCGTCGCTGGGCATATTTTTATTTCAGTCATTAAAGATCCACGTCTGAAGGGGCAATTAAGTCAATTTTTCCCACTCTTATTCTGCCTAAACACAAGATTAAAGCCTATTACAAGCACTTTAGGCAAAAGTTCATCAATCTTTTCCCAATTTGAAACCCTAAGTTCAATAGCCATCTTCAAGAATTTCACCATTTTTTTCTCCAAATAAGTTCAAGATTCAAGATTCCCAACTCAAGAATTCCAAGAACCCTCATTCAAGAGTACTAATAGCATCTCAAGAAAAAAGTTTGTTCATCTAGTTCTTCATCCAAGGTATGTGGGGTTTGAACAAGGACAATCTTTCGTCCTTGTGCCCAAAAACTTGAATTTTATTAAAGATTATATGAATTGAAAGTAAGGGTTGACACCCAATTTTTATTATTTTTTGTTTATGACATTATCATGTTAATTAAGTCTTCAATTGCAAGAGATTTGATTTATATATATTTATATATATATCCATGCTTGAAATCATGAGATTCATATGATGAGTTATTTTCCGCTATCTTGATTGAGATTGTTGAAAGCTTTTAAGTTGATTGTTGAGCGTGAAGTCTAAATATGATTTTGATGCATTAAAGCTTCGTATTTTGAGTCTTGAGTACCATTAATGATTTTATAAGGAGATGATGATCTCAAGTCCTATTGACACATTTTATTATGTGCTTTCAAAAGTAAAGATTCATGTTTATATTCCAAGCTAAGATAGGAATCCACATTATTCATACAATTTATAATTTAAAGCAAAGAAAAGTATAATTGGTTTTCATTATAAACCCTTGTGCTATTTTAAGGTGGATTTCCTAAAAGTTCTGAGCAATAAGTATGGGAGTAGTATTTAACACCAAGTTGGGTATGATTCCAAGGTCTCATACCTCAGAACTACGTACCACCATAGGTTTTTGATTTGCCCATAGTGGGCTAAGATAGTGTTCACTTAAGTTAAGGTTCTATTCTGATGGAAAGGATAGAAAAACACTCCCCAATGTGGGCAAGACGTTGTACTCCATGTCAGCTCTCATGGTTTATGTCGGTTAGAAGAAACTCCCAAAGCCCCTAAGTCCTAAATTTCCAGAGTCTCCAAATCCCCAAAGTTCTATAGTCATAAAGTCCCAAGATTTCCAAAATCCCAAGGTATTTAAGTTTGAATAGAAAAGAATAGTAGAAAAGCTTTTATAAACTAAGTGTAAAGGCTCACAGACTTACTCAGATATTGTTTTACTTAAACCTCAGTCACAGACTTATAGTTTTCGGTTCTTAGAAGGTAAAGGTGAGACCATTTTACTTAGCTTACATGATTTGCAAATAGAGAAGAAGTACAACATTTAGAACTAAGTTTTATGACTCACGATATTTATATAACATGTTTTACTCTTCATCAGACATGATTTCTCAGCTTTCAGATATTCAAGCCAGTGTGAGTCATTCTCGCTTAGCATGCACTATTTACAAATTATATGTGCACTTTTGTATATTGTTATTGTTTTACTTATGCATACACCCCCATATACTCAGTACATCCTCAAAGTACTGATCCACATATACGTCTATATGCTACCTTGTCTCATAATGTAGGTTCAGGTGTTCAGTCTCAGCGGCGTGAGTGATTTCAACATCTCCACCTATATTTTTACAGTTGGCGAGTCCTCATGGTTCGAGGACCTACTTATTCAGATTTTCAGTCTTCAGAGTATTTGATTTATTATTTTTAGCTTAGTCCAAGTCAGTTGGGGGTCTGTCCTAATGACTCTCTAGTTCTTTAGTAGTAGAGGCTTGTCGAACTATTAGTGGTTTTCCAGACTTACAGTATTTGTCTTTCAGATAGTGTTTTCAATTTATTTCAGTTCAGATTTGATATAAAACAGTTCTATCATTAGACTAGTTTGTCTTAAAGTAAGCTCCAGATTTAGAAGCAGGCTCAAAGGGTTAGCTTAGGGATACTTGTAGCCTTGAGCACCGTGTGACATTCTCGGGATGAGATTTTGGGGTGTTACAAACTTGGTATCAGAGCTTAAGGTTTAAAGAGTCCTAGGGAGTCTGACATGACGCGTTGCATAGAGTCTTGATCATGG
This sequence comes from Capsicum pubescens, assembly GCA_030864215.1. Lineage (NCBI taxonomy): Eukaryota > Viridiplantae > Streptophyta > Magnoliopsida > Solanales > Solanaceae > Capsicum > Capsicum pubescens. The sequence goes on along the minus strand of CM061544.1, from coordinate 268,143,977 downwards.
ATGTGAAGTGCGCCACATTTATGAGAAAGAGGCTATGGGACATTTTAGGAAAAGTCATCTCTTTCTTTTATAATCCATCGTGCCTACAACTGTCTCTATCTGCTATTAACTAGTGCTCTTTCATGACAAAATATGCCTTCTCGCAGAGCTAATGCTCATAGGATTGATAATCAGCCACCCCAACCTGTTGATCCTTTAAATAAGAATGTGTCTTATACTGAATTTCAGGCTGCCTTTCAGGCTTAGCCCAAGCTGTGACTGCTAATGTTCAAGCCAATAATCAAGCTGCAGTTCAATAGCAATAAGAAGGTAATTCAACTGCAGCCAGACTACGTGACTTTATGAGGATGAATCCGCCCGAATTCTTTGGGTCAAAGGTAGGTGAGGACCTGCAGTTGTATCCAGATGAGGTGAAAAAGATCACCCATGTTATGCATGTTACTGAAGAGGAGAGCGTAAAATTGGCCTCTTATCGACTGAAGGATGTTGCTTATGACTGGGTTGTCATGTGGAAGAAATGCAGGGGTGAGGATACAACTCCCATAAGTTGGCAGATATTTCAGGATGCTTTTCTAGATAGGTTCTTTCCGCGTGAGTTGCGGAAAGTCAAGGTAGAGGATTTCATGAACTTGAGGCAGAGATCAATGACAGTGAAAGAGTACTGCCTTAAGTTCAAACAATTATCTAAGTATGCTCCCGAGTTGATAGCTGACACCAGATCTAGTATGAGTAAGTTTGTTACCGGAGTGTCCGGGTTGGTAGTCAAGGAGTGTAGGACTTCCATGCTTATTATAGATATGGGCCTTACTAGTTTGATCACTCATGCCCAGCTGATTGAGGTAGAAAAGTTGAAGAGAAGAAAGAGAGAAAATAAGAAGGCTAGAATAGGGCAGTTTGATTATGTTCTGGCTAGATCTCATGGAGAGAATCATTCAAAGTTTCAGAGTTATCCGCCTTTTCCAGCACCATCCTCAGATAGTGCCCCTACCCCCGGAACTAAGCCAGAACACTGGGCAAGTCTTCCATGTCCAGGTCCCATAATAGTGGGAATAGTAAGCCCAGTTATCCTCTATGTGCTAAGTATGGTAGGACTCATCCAGGTGAGTGCTTGGCCGAGTAGAAGGGTTATTTTAGTTGTGGCAAGTTGGGTCATAGAATTAGAGAGTGTCTGTACACTAAGAAGGTAAATAGTGATGTTTGTCACCAGACTCAGGCTATCAGTGCACCAGTTCCTGTAGCTCGCCCAGCCCCTCCCCAGGGCGCTTCATCCAGTACCGGTAGCGGTCAGCGCCAGAATAGGTTCTATGCTTTACCTTCCTTCCAGAAGCAGAAAAGCTCCCCAGATGTTGTTTCTGGTATGCTCCATGTCTTTCATTTTGACGTATATGTATTGTTAGACCCTGGGTCGAGTTTCTCATATGTGACCCCACTAGTTGCATTTAATTTTGAAATAAGTTCTGAAAAGACCCCTGAGCCTTTCTTAGTTTCCACACCAGTAGGGGAATCAGTTATTACCAAAAGGATTTATAAAAAGTGTCCTATTACTTTCCTTTATAAGTTCATATTTGCAGACTTGATAGAGTTAGATATGATTGACTTTAATCTTATTCTTGGTAGGATTGGCTCCATTTTTGCTATGCATCTATAGATTGTCTCACACGAGTGGTGAAGTTTTAATTTCCAGATAAGCCAGTTTTTTAATGCAGTATCTCTCAAAAGTCATTTCATATCTTATCTTAGATCCAGGAAGTTAATCTCCAAAGGATGTATCTACCATCTAGTCCAAGTTAAAGACACTAAGTCTGAGACCCCAATAGTCCAGTCAGTCAATATAGTAAATAAGTTTCCTAATGTCTTCTTTGAAGATTTACCTAGGGTACTTCCCGATAGGGAGATAGAATTCAGAATTGATCTTCTTTTTGATACTCAACCTATTTCCATTCCTCCATACCGTATAGCTTCTGCCAAGCTTAAGGGGTTGAAAGAGAAACTCAAAGATCTGTTAGACAATGGTTTCATAAGACCTAGTGTTTCTCCTTGGGGCGCTCCCGCCCTATTCATCTGAAAGAAAGATGGTTCTTTGTGTATGTGCATTGACTATTGTCAGTTGAATAAAGTCATAGTCAAAAACAAATATCCTCTTCCTAGGATTGATGACTTATTTGACCAACTCCAAGGTGCAAGCTATTTCTAAAAAATAGACCTTAGATCTGATTATTATCAGCTGAAAGTAAGGGAATGTGATATTCCGAAAATAGCCTTCAAGACCCCTTATGGTCATTTTGCGTTTCTAGTCATGTCTTTCGGGTTAACCAATGCCCTGACAACCTTCATGGAACTCATGAATCGAGTGTTCAAATAGTACCTAGACATGTTTGTCATAGTATTCATAGATGGTATCCTTGTGTACTCTCATAGTGAGGATGATCATGTAGACAATGTTTGAATTATGTTACAGACTCCTAGAGACCATCAATTGTTCACCAAATTCAGCAAGTGTGAATTTTAGCTAAGATCAGTAGCCTTTCTCGGTCATCTTGTTTTCGCCGATGGCATTAGAGTCAATCCCCAAATACAAAGCCATAAAAAATTGGCCTAGACCCATTTCTCTATTAGACAGTAGGAGTTTCTTGGGCTTAGTGGGTTATTATAGACGTTTTGTTGAGGGGTTTTCATCCATTGCGCCTCCTATGAATTGATTGACTTAGAAGAATGTTAGGTTTCAGTTGTCAGATGCCTACGAGAATAGTTTTTAGGGGTTGAAGACTCGACTCACTTCATCCCCAGTCTTAGCATTTCCTGATGGTACAAATGTTTTTTTTGTATATTGTGATGCCTCCATAGTTGGTTTAGGTTGTGTTTTGATGTAGAGAGGTAAGGTCATAGCCTATGCCTCTAGGCAGCTTAAGCCTCATGAGAAGAATTACCCAACCCATGATCTTGAATTAGCTGCTGTCGTATTTTCTTTGAAAATTTGGAGACACTACCTGTATAATGTGCATGTTGATGTGTTCACGGATCACAAAAGTTTGAAGTACGTGTTCACTCAGTAGGAGTTGAATCATTATCAAAGAAGGTGGTTAGAGTTTCTAAAAGATTATGATATGAGCGTGTTGTATCATTCGGCCAAGGCCAATCTAGTCGCAGACGCCCTTAGTAGATTATCTATGAGATGTGTTGCGCATATGGAGGATGATAAGAAAGTATTGGCTTGGGAAGTACACCATTTTGCTATATTGGATGTTAGATTGTTGATTCGGCTGAGGGTAGCATTTAGGTGCATACTAGTTCAAAATCTTCTTTTGTTTTTGAGGTGAAAGAGAAATAAGATCAGGATCCCATCTTAGTTAAGTTGAAGGAATTTGTTAAAGACCAAAAGGTAAAGGTTTTCTCCTAAGGGGGAGATGGTGTGCTGAGATACCAAAGTAGACTGTGTGTACTAGGTGTAGATGATTTGAGACAACGAATCATGGTGGAAGCGCATGGTGCGTGATATTCTATTTATCCAGGTGGAAAAAAGATATATCGCGACTTTTGGGAAATCTATTGGTAGAGTAGTATGGAGAAAGATATAGCATAGTTTGTAGAGAAGTGTGAAACTTTTCAACAGGTTAAGGTAGAACACCAAAGACCTGGTGGTATTTTACAAGAGTTTAATATTCCTGCTTGGAAGTGGGAAGATGTGAATATGGATTTTATGAATGGTTTACCCCATTCGCGTTGACATCATGATTCGATTTGGGTTATAGTAGATAGGTTGTCTAAGTCAGCAAATTTCTTGCCGGTCCACACGTCCTATACAACGGAAGATTATGCTAAGTTCTATATCTGAGAGTTAGTCAGACTACATGGAGTTCCCTTGTCTATCATCTCAGATAGGGGTACTCAGTTTACTTTCCAGTTTTGGAGAGCCTTTTAGAAGGGTCTTGGCACCCAGGTTCATCTTAGTTCATCTTTCCACCCTCAGACAGATGGTTAAGCTGAGAGGACCATCCAAACTCTAGAAGATATGTTGAGGGCATATGCTCTTGATTTAAAGGGTTAGTTGGGATGAGCAGTTTCCGTTGATTGAGTTCTCTTATAATAATAGTTATCATTCTAGCATTCAGATGGCCCAATTTGAGGCTCTTTATGGGAGGAGGTGTAGATCGCCCATAGGTTGGTTTAAAGTGGTTGAGGCCACTTTGCTTGGGCCTGATTCAGTGTTTGAGGCTATGAAGAAAGTTAAGCTGATTAGAGAAAGATTGAAAACAACTCAAAGTTATCAGAAGTCGTATGCAGATATATGGAGAAGAGATCGTGAGTTTAAGGTCGATGATTTAGTCTATTTTAAAGTTTCACCCATTAAGGGAGTAAAGAGATTTAAAAAAAAAGGGAAACTCAGTCCTCGCTATGTTGGTCCCTATCGAATTTTGAGCCATGTTGGGAAGGTAGCATATGAGCTTGAGATGCCTACAAATTTATCGTCCGTACATATTGTGTTCCAAGTGTCTTTGTTAAAGAAGTGTCTTAGTGATCCAACGATTGTAGTACCCTTATAAAGCATAGAGATTCATGATACCCTCTCTGATGAAGAGATTCTAGTTTAGATCCTTGACCGTCAGGTTCGTAGACTAAGGAACAAAGAAGTTTCCTTGGTCAAAGTTCTTTGGTGAAATCAATCTATAGAGGGAGCCACTTGAGAAGCAGAAGCAGATATGCGGACTAAGTACCCTCATGTTTTCTCTGCAGACTCAGATTCAGTTTAAGGTAATAAGTTTCATCAACTCATATCTTTTCAATCCATGTTTCAATTGTATATGAACTTTACCCGATAAATCATGCATTTACAAATCAGTTCAATCATGTTATCAGTGGTATACATCAAATTATAGCCTCAGTTTTTAGCATCACAGATTTGTTAGCCATATTCGAGGACGAATGTTCCGAAGGGGGAGATATTGTAAGACCCCTCAAATACTAGTAGTTTCAGTCATAAAATGTATGCCAAAATTTCAGCTAAGTATTAGCCCTTAGTCACATTTTTTAGCCTTCATATTTCAATGATTTTATTTTCGACTCTTAAGACCTTTAAGTGCCAATTTTTGAGATGAATCATGATCAGGGAGGTCAAGGGGTGTTCTCGGGAGAGATTTGGACTTTTTGAACCTCATTAGGAGCTTGTTTGGATGTTGAAAACATTCCGTTAATGCGAACTCAATGCGTCGACCAACCTTTTTCCCCAGCATCTGATGATGATTCCAGTGAACGAACGCGACCTAAACACCGTACATTGCTACCATCGATGCGGTGCGTCGGCCTGTGCGTCACTGGGCGTATTTTTATTTCATTCATTAAAGATCCACATCCGAAGAGGCAATCAAGTCAATTTCCCCCACTCTTATTCCACCTAAACACCAGATGAAAGCCTATTACAAGCACTTTAGGCAAAATTTCATCAATCTTCTCCCAATTTGAAACCCTAAGTTCAATATCCATCTTCAAGAATCTCAAGAATTTCACCATCCTTTCTCCCAATAAGTTCAAGATTCCCAACTCAAGAATTCTAAGAACCCTCATTCAAGAGTACTAATAGAATCTTAAAAAGTAAGTTTTTTCATCTAGTTCTTCATCCAAGGTATGTGGGTTTGAACAAGGACAATCTTTTGTACTTGTGCCCAAAAACTTCAATTTTATTACAGATTATATGAATTGCAAGTATAGGTTGACACCCAATTTTTATTATTTTTTGTTTATGACATTATCATGTTAATTAAGGCTTCAATTATATATATTTATATATATATAAATATATATATATATATATAAATATATATATATATATAAATATATATATATAAATATATATATATATATAAATATAAATATATATTTATATATATATATATATATATATATATATCCATGCTTGAAATCATGAGATTCATATGACGAGTTATTTTCCGCTATCTTGATTGAGATTGTTGAAAGCTTTTAAGTTGATTGTTGAGCGTGAAGTCTAACTATGATTTTGATGCATTAAAGCTTCGTATTTTGAATCCTGAGTACCTTTAATGATTTTATAAGGAGATGATGATCTCAAGTCCTATTGACACATTTTGTTATATGCTTTCAAAATTAAATATTTATGTGTATATTCCAACCGAGTTGGGTATGATTCCAAGGTCTCATGCCCCAGAACTACGTGCCACCATTGGTTTCTGATTTGCCCATAGTGGGTTAAGATAGTGATCACTTAAGTTAAGGTTCTAATCCAATGGCATGGATAGAACAACTCTCCCCAACGTAGGCAAGACGTTGGACTCCGTGTCTGCTCACATGGTTTATGTTGATTAGAAGAAAATCCCAAAGTTCCTAAGTCCCAAAATTCCAAAGTCTCCAAAGACCCAAAGTTCTATAGTCATAAAGTCCCAAAGTTCAAAGATTTCCAAAACTCCCAAGGCCTTTAAGTTTCAAAGGAAGAGAATAGTAGAAACTCTTTTATAAACTAAGTGTAAAGGCTCACAGACTTACTCAGATATTGTTTTACCTAAACCTCAGTCACAGACTTATAGTTTTCGGTTCTTAGAAGTTAAAGGTGAGCCCTATTTACTTAGCTTATGTGATTTGCAAATAGAGCAGAAGTACAACATTTAGAAGTAAGCGTTATGACTCACGATATTTATATAACATGTTTTACTCTTCATGATACATGATTTCTCAGCTTTCAGATATTCAAGCCAGTGTGAGTCATCCTCTCTTAGAATGCACTGTTTACAAATTATATGTGTACTTTTTTATATTGTAACTATTTTACTTATGCATACAACCCCATATACTCAGTACATCCTCAAAGTACTGATCCATATATACGTCTATGTGCTACATTGTCTCATAATGTTGGTTTAGGTGCTAAATCTCAGCAGCGCAAGTGATTTCAGCATCTCTACCTACATTTTTGTTGTTGGTGAGTCCTCATGGTTCGAGTACCTACTTCTTCAGATTTCCAATCTTCAGAGTATTTAATTTATTATTTTTAGCGTAGTCCGAGTTAGTTAGGGGTCTGTCCCAATAACTCTCTAGTTCTTTAGTAGTAGAGGCTTGTTGGACTATTAGTGGTTTTCCAGACTTATAGTATTTATCTTTCAGACAGTATTTTCAGTTTATTTCAATTCAGATTTGATATAAAACAGTGTTATCATTGGACTAGTTTATCTTAAAGTAAGCTCCAGATTTAGAACAAGGCTCAAAGGGTTAGTTTGGGGTTACTTGTAGCCTTGAGCACCGTGTGACGTTCTCGGGATAAGATTTCAGAGCCTTACAAACTTGTTATCCGAGCCTAAGTTTTAAAAAGTCATAGGGAGTCAGACAAGCCGCGTTGCATAGAGTTTTGATCATGGATGTGAAGCACGCCACATTTATGAGCAAGAGGCTACAGGACATTTTTGGAAAAGTCATCTGTTTATTTTATAATCTTTGGTTCCTACAACTATCTCTATCTGCTATTAACTCCTGCTTTTTCATGATAGAATATGCCTCCTCACAGATCTAATGCCCATTGGAATGATAATCAGCCATCCCATCCTGTTGATCCCCTAGATGAGAATGTGTCTCATACCAAATTTTGGGCTACCTTTTTGGCGTTAGCCCAAGCTATGAATGATAATATTCAAGCCAATAATCAGGTTACAGTTTTATGACAACAAAAAGGTTATTCAACTGTAGTCAGACTACGTGACTTTATGAGTATGAATCCACCTGAATTCTTTGAGTCAAAGGTAGGTAAGGACCCGCAGTTATATCTTGATGAGGTGAAAAAATTCACCCAAGTTATGCATTTTACTGAAAAGGAGAGCATAGAATTGGACTCTTATGGGTTGGGGGATGTTGCTTATAACTGGGATGCCATGTGGAAGAAAGGTAGGGGTGAGGATGCAGCTCTTATGAGTTGGCAGGTGTTTCAGGATGCTTTTCTAGATAGGTTCTTTCCGCGTAAGTTATGCGAAGCCAAGGTAGAGGAGTTCATGAACCTGAGGATGGGCTCAATGAAAGTGAAAGATTACTGCCTTAATTTCAACCAGTTATCTAAGTATGCTCCCAAGTTGATAGATGACACTAGATCTAGTATGAGTAAGTTTGTTATCGCAGTGTCAGGGTTGGTAATCAAGGAGTATAGGACTACCATGCTTATTGGAGATATGGATCTTTCTAGGTTGATGACTCATCCCCAGCATGATTGAGGCAAAAAAGTTAAAGGGAAGTGAGAGAGGAAATAATAAGGCTAGAATATGGCAGTTTGAGTATGGTCAGGCTAGATATCATGGAGAGAATTGTTCGCAGTTTCAGAGTCATCCGTCTTTGCCAGCACCATCCTCAGCTAGTGCCCCTGCCCCCAGAACTAAGCTAGAACAGTAGGGTAAGTCTTCCATGTCCAGGTCCCAGAATAGTGAGAGTGGTAAGCCCAGTTATCCTCCATGTGCTAAGTGTGGTAGGACTCATCCCGGTAAGTTCTTGGCCGAGAAGAAGGGTTATTTTGGTTGTGGCAAATCGGGTTATAGAATAAGAGAGTGTCTGTATGCTAAGCAGGGAAACAGAAATGTTCGTCCCCAAACTCAAGCTATCAGTGCACCAGTTCCTGTAGCTCGCCCAACCCCTCCTCAGGGCACTTTATCCAGTACCGGTGACGGTCATCACCAGAAATGGTTTCATGCTTTACTATCCCACCAAGAGCAAAAAATCTCCCTAGATGTTATTACTGATATGCTTCATGTCTTTTATTTTGACGTATATGTATTGTTGGACCCTAGGTCGAGTTTCTTGTATGTGACCCCACTAGTTGCAGTTAATTTTGAAATAAGTTCTGAAAAGATCCCTGAGCCTTTCTTAGTTTCCATACCAGTAGGGGAGTCAGTTATTGCCAAAAAGGATCTATTGAAAGTGTCACATTACTATCCTTCATAATATCATGTTTGCAGACTTGATAGAGTTAGATATGATTGACTTTAATATTATTCTTAGTATGTATTGGCTCCATTCTTGTTATGCATCTATAGATTGTCACACCCGAGTGGTGAAGTTTCAGTTTCCAGATGAGCCAGTTTTTGAATGGTCAGGTAGTTCAGTGTCTCCCAAATGTTATTTCATATCTTATCTTAGAGCCAGGAAGTTAATCTCTAAAGGGTGTATCTACCATCTAGTCTGAGTTAAATACACTAAGTCTGAAACCTCAACAGTTCAGTTAGTCAATATAGTTAATGAGTTTTCAAATGTCTTCCCTGAAGATTACTAGGGGTACCTTCCGATAGGGAGAGAGACTTCAGAATTGATCTTCTTCTTGAGACTCAACTTATTTCTATTCCTCCATATCGTATGGCTCCTACCGATCTTAAGGAGTTGAAAGAGCATCTCAAAGATCTGTTAGACAAAGGTTTCATAAGACCTAGTGTTTCTCGTTGTGGTTCTCCCATCCTATTCATCTGGTAGAAAGATGGTTCTTTGCGTATGTGTATTGACTATTGTCAGTTGAATAAAGTCATAGTGCAGAACAAATATCCTCTTCCTAGGATTGATTATTTATTTTACCAACTCCAAGGTGTAAGCTATTTCTCAAAAATAGACCTTAGATTTGGTTATCATCAGCTGAAAGTAAGGGAATGTGATATTCCAAAGTTAGCCTTCAGGACCTATTATGGTCATTTTAAGTTTCTAGTCATGTTCTTTGGGTTAACCAATGCCCTGGCAGCCTTAATTGACCTCATGAATTGAGTGTTCAAGTAGTACCTAGATATATTTGTCATAGTATTCATAGATGATATCCTTGTGTACTCTTATAGTGAGGATAATCATGCAGACCATCTTAGAATTGTGTTATAGACGCTTATAGACCATCAATTGTTTGCCAAATTTAGCAAATGTGAATTTCGGATAAGATCAGTATCCTTTCTCGATCATCTTGTTTCCATCGATGGCATTAGAATCGATCTCCAAAAGACAGAAGCCATAAGAAATTAGCCTAGACCCATTTCTCCATCAGACATTAGGAGTTTCTTGGGTTTAACGGGTTATTATAGATGTCTTTTGAGGTTTTTCATCCATTGCGTCTCCTATGACTCGATTGACTCAGAAAAAGGTTAGGTTTCAGTGGTCAGATGCCTGCGAGAAGAGTTTTTAGGAGTTGAAGACTCGACTCACTTCAGACCCAGTCTTAGCATTGCCTGTTGGAACAGATGTTTTTTTGTATATTGTGATGCCTCCAGAGTTTGTTTAGGTTGTGATTTGATGTAGAGAGGTAAGGCCATATACTCTGCCTCTAGGAATCTTAAGACTCATGAGAAGAATTATCCAACCCATGATCTCGAATTAGATGTTGTGGTATTTTCTTTAAAAATCTGGAGATACTACCTGTATGGTGTGCATGTTGATGTGTTCACGAATCACTAAAGCTTGCAGTATGTGTTCAATCAGAGGGAGTTGAATCTCCATCAAAGAAGGTGGTTAGAGTTGCTAAAAGATAATGATATGAGTATGTTGTATCATCCGGGGAAGACCAATGTAGTGGCAGACGCCCTTAGTAGATTGTCTATGGGCAGTGTTGCGCATGTGGAGGATGATATGAAAGAATTGGCTCAAAAAGTGCACCGTTTTGCTAAATTAGGTGTTAGATTGGTTGATTCGGCTGAGGGTAGTGTTTGGGTGCAGAATAGTGCAAAATCTTTTTAAGTTTTTTAGGTGAAGGAGAAACAAGATCAGGATCCCATCTTAGTTAAGTTGAAGGAATTCATCAAAGACCAAAAGGTAGAGGTTTTCTCCCAAGGGGGAGATGGTGTGCTGAGATACCAAAGTAGACTGTGTTTACTAGATGAAGATGATTTGAGACAGTGGATTATGGAGGAATCACATGGTGAGCGATATTTTATTTATCCAGGTGCCACCAAGATGTATCGCGACTTGTGGGAAATCTATTGGTGGAGTGGTATGGTGAAAGATATAGTGTAGTTTGTAGTGAAGTGTGCAACTTGTCAATAGGTTAAGTTAGAACACCAAAGACCTGGTAGTATTTTTCAAGAGTTCAGTGCTTGGCTGAAATTTTTCAAGCACAGAGATTCATAATAGCCTCTCTTAGTTGAGATCCTTGACCATCAGGTTTGTAGACTAAGGAAAAAAGAAGTTCCCTTGGTCAGAGTTCTTTGGTGAAATCAATCCGTAGAGGGAGCCACTTGGGAAACAGAAGCAGATATGTGGACCAAGTACCCTCATCTTTTTGCTACAGATTCAGATTCAGTTTAAGGTAACAAATTTCATCAACTCATCTCTTTTCATTCCATGTTTCAACTGTATATGAACTTTACCCGATAAATAATACATTTACAAATCAGTTCAGTCATGTTTTCAGTGGTATACATCAGTTATATCCTCAGTTTTCAGCATCACAAATTTGTTAGGCATATTCGAGGACGAATGTTACCAAGGGGGAGATATTGTAAGACCCCGCAAATCCTAGTGGTTTCAGTCATAAAATGAATTCCAAAATTTCAGCCAAGTATTAGCCCTTAGTCACATTTTTTTTCCTTGAGATTTCAATGATTTTATTTTCGACTCTTAAGTCCTTTAAGTGCCAATTTTGAGTTGAATCATGATCAGGGAGGTCAAGCGGTGTTCTTAGGAGAGTTTAGGACCTCGTTAGGAGCTTGTTGGGATGTTAAAAATAGTGAGTTGATGCGAACTCAATGCGTCGCATAGTCTATCACGTCGACCAACCTTTTTGGCCAGTATCAGATGCAGATTCCAGTGAACCAATGCAAACTCAATGCGTTGTGTCAAGATCGCGCCGGTACCATCTATATAGTGCATCAGCCTGCGTGTCACTGGGCGTATTTTTATTTCAGTCATTAAAGATAAGTCAATTTCCCCTACTCTTATTTTGCTGAAACACAAGATTAAAGCCTATTACAAGCACTTTAGGTAAGATTTCATCAATCTTATCCCAATTTGAAACCCTAAGTTCAATAGCCATCTTCAAGAATCTCAAGCATTTCACCATCCTTTCTCCAAATAAGTTCAAGATTCAAGATTCACAACTCAAGAATTCCCAGAACCCTCATTCAAGAGTACTAATAGTATCTCAAGAAGTAAGTTCGTTCATCTAGTTCTTTATCCAAGGTATGTGGGGTTTGAACAAGGACAATCTTTCCTCTTTGTGCCCCAAAACTTGAATTTTATTAAAGATTATATGAATTGCAAGTAAGGATTGACACCCAAGTTTTATTATTTTTTGTTTATGACATTATCATGTTAATTAAGGCTACAATTGCAAGAGATTTATATATATATATATATATCTATGCTTGAAATCATGAGATTCATATGATGAGTTATTTTCCGCTATCTTGATTGAGATTGTTGAAAGCTTTTAAGTTGATTGTTGAGCGTGAAGTCTAAATATGATTTTGATGTATTAAAGCTTCGTATTTTGAGTCCTGAGTAACATTAATGATTTTATAAGGAGATGATGATCTCAAGTCCTATTGACACATTTTGTTATGTGCTTTCCAAAGTAAAGATTCATGTTTATATTCCAAGCTAAGATAGAAATCCACATTATTCATACAGTTTATGATTTAAAGTAAAAAGAAGTACAATTGGTTTTCATTATAAACCCTTGTGCTATTTTAAGGTGGATTTCCAAAAGGTTTTGAGCAATAAGTATGAGAGTAGTATTTAGCACTGAGTTGGGTATGATTCCAAGGTCTCATACCCCAGAACTACGTGCGACCATTGATTTTTGATTTGGCCGTAGTGGGCTAAGATAGTGATCACTTAAGTTAATGTTCTATTCTAATGGCAAGGATAGAACAACTCTCCCTAACTTAGAAAAAATGTTGGACTCTATGTCAGCTCACATGGTTTATGTTAGTTAAAGAAACTCCCAAAGTCCCTAAGTCACAATTTCCAGAGTCTCCAAATCCCCAAAGTTCTATTGTCATAAAGTCCCAAAGTTCCAAGATTTCCAAAACACCCAAGGTCTTTAAGTTTCAAAGGAACATAATAGTTGAAAAACTTTTATAAACTAAGTGTAAAGGCTCACAGACTTACTCAGATATTGTTTTACTTAAACCTCAGTCACTGAATTATACTTTTCGGTTCTTAGAAGGTTATGGTGGGCCCATTTTACTTAGCTTACATGATTTACAAATAGAGCAGAAGTACAACATTTAGAGCTAAGCATTATGACTCACGATATTTATATAACATATTTACTCTTCATGATACATGATTTCTTAGCTTTCAGATATTCAAGCCAGTGTGAGTCATTCTCGCTTAGCATACACTGTTTACAAATTATGTGTGCACTTTTGTATATTGTTAGTGATTTACTTATGCATACACCCCCATATACTTAGTACATCCTTAAAGTACCGATCCACATATACATCTATGTTCTACATTGTCTCATAATGTAGGTTCAGGTTCTTAGTCTCAGCGGCGTAAGTGATTTCAGCATCTCCACCTACACTCTTACAGTTGGTGAGTCCTCATGGTTTGAGGACCTATTTCTTCAGATTTCCAATCTTTAAGAGTATTTGATTTACTGTTTGCAGCTTAGTTTGAGTTAGTTAGGGGTCTGTCCCAATGACTCTCTAGTTCTTTAGTAGTAGAGGATTGTCAGAGTATTAGTGGTTTTCCATACTTACAGTATTTGCCTTTCAAACAGTGTTTTCAGTTTAGTTTTGTTCAGATTTAAAATAAAATAGTGCTATCATTGGACTAGTTTATCTTAAAGTAAGCTCCAGATTTAGAAGCAGGCTCAAAGGGTTAGCTTGGGGCTACTTGTTGCCTTAAGCATTGTGTGACGTTCTCGGGATGAGATTTCGGGGCGTTACAAAAACACTATCCATTGGATCATTTGCTCTTCGAGGATGCAAATATCTTGAGACAGTTCGATTTAGATAATCCGGAGAGATGGTGGGACTTTTCCACTATCTACCGCAGTTTTCACCACTTATGTCTGCAGGTGAGAAACATATCTTCTTATTCTCAATATTCCATAGAATCTGATCACCTGAGTGTTATGCTCCCAATCCCCAATCCACAATATCCTAGTTTGTACATTGCCCTTGAGTTTGTTCCCATTACCTCTAAACCACATGGTAGTTTTGTCAAGTTGGTTTCTATTCATGATGATGGATACTGTTGGGTTCAAATAGAATGTGTGAATGAAAATTAATGGGAACAAAATTTTTAGGGAAAGTGAAAATATCACTTGAGGTAAGCTAAGTTCTCCCACATTGGTGGGATAAAGACGTTTTCTAGTATTTATAATAAGAAACACTCCTTCATGTGGATGGTGAGACAAGAACAAAGAGATGCCTCGTGTTGTTGTCATCGTCGCTCGCTCGGCTTCGGATTTGGATATGCCAAATGATTGAGAGATTAATTTTTTTGGAAAAAGTGTATTTGAAACTTGGAAAACAAGTGAAATTTTAATCCAAAGAAAATGGTTTTCCTCCATGTGCAGACGTATTTCGAACACCTTGCAAGTGCAAATACAACACACCACGAAGGGATGTGACCCTTCGTGGAAATGACACTATTTTGTAAAAGGGGTGACCTGCGCATGTAGGTCAGGCACAGTCCTTGCATAGGATGGATTTTCCTGGCGCAGGTCTAATGCAGATGCTATTGGAATAGCCAAAAAGTCATTTTCGGTCGCAATTCAGGCGCAGCTCCAACATGAACCAGGCACAGGTGACGTAACTCTTCAAAAATGATGCCTTTTTCCATGAACCATTGCTTCCTTGCAAAGGGACACTTAATGGCTTTAAATACCTAAACTTCTCCTCAGGTATAGATATGATTTTAAGAGTAGAAAACATTCATCTTCTTCTCAAAAACTCTATTGTGATTATCAACTATTGAGTGTGTTTGAAAATTTTGAAAGTTTGAGGTACTGCTACTTTCAAAAGGTGAACCATTTTATCCTGGGAGAAAAGATTCCACAACCTCGGGTATTTGAGAGGAATAAATTCCTTAAGGATACACCTTGAAGTCAGTGAACTTGGTTCTAAATTCTGCTTCATCTTTATTTGTTTAAAAGTTAATAAACATACTTCTTTTATAGTTCATTTTGATCAGTCATTTGTGCTTGTGTTGAAGGTGTTGAACTTTATTGTTGTTCTTGAAAAAATTTTCTTTGAACTTAGGCTGAAGTTTATATTGAAAACATATAAATTGTGTACCCGGAACAACAATCTTAAGGAATTTAGTATTATCTGTATTGTTTGGTTTCTAGAAATTAAAGCTTATTGCTTTCTACTCTGTTTGAACTTAACAAGTGATTTGAATACATAAAAACTTCACCACAAGTTAAAGGTCATTCGGTTAACGATTAGCAGAACATAAAAACTTCAGTGTTAAATTTTAAACAAGTGGTGTTTAAAGTTGTTACAATTTTATAATTAATATTTTGATATACTAAGTTGATTGTCTTTTTGTGATGGAAAAGTGACTTCTGATAGTCATGGAACTAATGGTGCGGCAAGTGTAGTAGCAACAAATGTTGCTACAACAAGCTATACAAGTTCTTTGCATGCAATAGCACCTGCGGAGAAACCCAAAAAAATTTCAGGTATAGATTTTAAACGGTGGCAGCAGAAGATGTTCTTCTATTTAACAACTTTATTTCTTTAAAGGTTCATATCTGAAGATGCTCCAGAATTGTCCAAAGATCCATCAGATAAGGAGCGTTGCATCGTAATGGAGGCATGGAATCATTCAAATTGCTTATTCAAGAATTATATCCTAAGTGGACTCCAAGACGATCTGTATAATGTGTACAACGAAATAAAGACATTGAAAGAGTTGTGGAATGTGCTAGAATGGAAGTATATAACTGAGGATGCAGGAACTAAAAAGTTCTTTGTTGCAAGGTTCCTTGACTATAAGATAATTGACAGTAAGATGTCGTATCTCAAGTATTAATCCACGATGTCCTTGCTAAAGGTATGAATATAGTAAATACCTTATTTTATCATGTTAAGTATGTTCTCAATGTTCACATAACCTTTAATGTTGGTTTGATTATGAATGCATTATTTCAAGTAGAAGCAATAATAGAGAAGTTGCCACCTTTGTGGATGGACTTCAAAAATTACTTGAAACACAAAAGAAGGTAGATGTCAGTTGAAGACCTAATTGTGAGGTTGCGCATTAAGAAAGACAACAAAATCTCCGAGAAGAGGTCGAAAGGAAATTCTGTAATAAGTGGAGCCAATATTGTAGAGGATGACCTTAACAACTCGAATAAACGAAAGAAATTTGGAAAAAAAACAAGGGGAAGTGCTTTAATTGTGGCAAGGCTGGCCACAAGTGAATAGATTTCCGTGCACTTAAAAAAGGCAAGAAAAAGGATCAAGCCAATATGGCTTAATCCAAAAATGAAATGGATGATATATGTGCTATGCGTTCTTAATGTAACTTGGTGGGAAATTCTAGAGATTGGTGGATAGATTTTGGTGCCACCCACCATGTTTATGACAACAAAGAGTTGTTTGTTGCATACGCTCTAGCTCAAGATGAGGACATGATCTATATGGCATACTCTGTAATAGCAAAGGTTGAAGGGACGAGAAAAATCTACTTGAAAATAACGTCAGGAAAAGTGTTGACTCTAAAAAACATCCTTTATTTACCAGAGTTAAGAAAGAACTTGATTTCCATTTCACTTATGACCAAAAATAGATCTAAATGTGTATTTATTTCTGATAAGGTTGTACCTAGCAAAGCATAATGGTATGTAGGAAAAGGCTACCTCACCGAGGGACTATTTAAGATGAATATAATGACTTTTGAAATCAATAAAAGTTTTATTTCTTCTTACTTGCTTGAGTCTAATGAATTTTGGCATGAACAATTAAGACATGTCAACTACAAAACTTTGCAAAAATTGATTAACTTAGAATTTTAGCCAAGCATATTCTAAACATCCATATAAGTCAGTTGAAAGGAATTCCAATCCCTTAGACTTAATCTATACAAACATTTGTGATATGAAGGCAACACCATCTCGTGGTAGATAATAGTATTTTATGACTTTTATTGATGATTGCACTAGACACTGCTATGTATATTTTCTAAATAGTAAGGATGAAGCGATAAATGTGTTTAAACAATATAAAATAGAAGTTGAAAATCAGTTAGAGAAAAATATCAAAATGATAAGAACTGATAGGGGTAGAGAATATAAATCTCCTTTTGCAGAGATATGTATAGAGAATGGAATTGTCCATCAAACTACTACCCAGTATTCACCTCAATATAATGGTATTGTGGAAAGGAAGAACCAAACCTTCAAGGATATGATGAATGTCTTACTTATAAGTTCAGGTTTACCGCAAAACTTGTGGAGGGAAGCTATCCTTAGAGCTAACTGAATACTCAATAGAGTGCCCCATAGTAAGACACTATCAATTTCATATGAAAAATAGAAAGGAAGGAAACCCAACTTAAAATATTTCAAAGTATGGGGGTGTCTAGCGAAAGTCCAAGTTCTTATGCCTAAAAGGGTGAAGATATGACCTAAGACAGTGTACTGCATGTTCATAGGATATCCTAAAAGTAGTAAAGTATGTCGATTTTTTATTCATAAATTCGAACATCCGGATATCAATGAAAATTCGATAATTGATTCAGATAATGCTGAGTTCTTTGAACGCATTTATCCGTATAAAACTAGACATGAAAAGTCTAGTGGAGGTTCTAAAAGACCTCAAGATGAACCAAGTAAAAATGTATATAATGATGAAAATAGAAGGTGTAGTACAAGTCAAAGAACGTCAACTTCTTTTGAATCGGATTTTGTAATATCTCTCCTAGAAAATAAGCCTCAAACATTTAAAAAAGCAATGTCATCTTCAGACTCATCCTTTTGGAAAGAGGCAGTCAATAGTGGAATTGATTCTATCTTTAGCAACCATACATGGGAGTTGGATGATTTTCCTCCAGGAAATAATACTTTAGGTTCTAAATGGATCTTTAGAAAGAAAAATGAAAGTGGATGGTACTATTGACTAATACAAGGCAAGACTTATAGTAAAAGTCTTCAAATAATAGGAAGACCTTGATTATTTTAATACATACTCGCCCGTAATGAGGATAATGTCAATTCAGATGTTAATTTCCTTGGCAGCGGTATATGGTCTTGAAATCTATCAAATGGATGTGAAAACAACTTTTCTAAATAGAGAATTGGAGGAAGAAATTTACATGGAACAACCCAATGGTTTTATGGTTTCTGGTGAAGAAAAGAAGGTGTGCAAACTTATTAAGTCACTTTATGGACTAAAACAAACACCCAAACAGTGGCATGCAAAGTTTGACCAAACCATGTTGGCAAACGGGTTTAAGATAAGCGAATGTGATAAATATATTTATATCAAAGAAACTCCAAATTACAAGGTCAGTGTGTGTTTGTACATGGATGACATGTTAATCATTAGTAGAGAAATTTCTGACATAAATGCTATGAAATAAATTCTTGAAAGCAAGTTTGTTATGAAAGACCTTGGAGTTTTGGATATGATATTAGGAATAAGAATCCACAAAACTCCACAATTGTTGGCATTGTCACAGTCTCATTACATTGAAAAGGTACTTAAGAAGTTTAGTTATCTGGATTTTGGTATTGTTAAGACTCCATTAGATGTGAGGTTTGCACTTCACATAAATATAGATGAAAGTGACTCACAGTTTGACTACACAAGAGTGTTGGGGTGTTTAATGTATATCATGAATTGTTGGGTGTATTTATATTAATAGCACCTGCTATGTTAAACCCACTTTAATGTATTTAAGGTACCCCAAAACTCTTTTTGTTGCCAAACATAGCATATTCTATTAGTAAATTGAGTCGGTACCTGAGTAATCCCAATAACACTCATTGGATGGCAACAAAAAGAGTTTTGGGGTACCTTAAATACACTCATGACTATGCTTTGCATTATAATAAATATCCAGCAGTAATTGAAGGATATAGTGATACAAATCAGATCACCGGAATGAATGAAGTAAAATCTATGAGTGGATATGTATTTACTTTAGGTGGAGGAGTAGTCTCTTAGAAATCATCCAAAAAAACATATATTGTCGCTCTAAAATGGAATCTGAATTTATTGCATTAGATAAAGCCTATGAAGAAGCTAAATGGCTTCAAAATTTCTTGGAAGATATTCCTTATTAGGACAAACCCTTGAGACCAGTATGTACACACTATGATAGCCAAGAGGTGATAGATAGGGTAGGGAGCATAATGTATAATGGTAAATCTCGTCATATAATATGAAGACATAATACCATTAGAGAACTACACTTTAGTGGAATTATCACTGTTAGCTATGTGAAGTCAAAGGATAATATGTCGTACCTATTTACAAAAGGCCTATCTAGAGAGGGAGTTAAGAGAACATTGAAGGAAATGGGTTTATGGCCTAGGACAAGTCATCATGGTGGTAACTCTACCTATCAGACTGGAGATCCCAAGAGCCAGGTTTAATGAGATCAAACAAAGTTGTGACTAACGGTTCAACATTGTCAATATACTCAACCCATTCTCATGATGTAGACAATGTTTAGGAAACAAGTATAAGGATTATGGTGTGAATCTTTTTAATGATTATCTAAATTTGATAGATTTGACCAAATAGTTTAATCTATAGGATTGAACGTTTAGAAATCACCTATGTAAGGGTGAAATGGAAGCCGCTTCAAGGAGAATGTTAGTAAAGGACTATTCTCTATGCTCTCATGAAACCACAACGTGTTCATGGCTAAAACAAAAAAATTGTGAGAACCATAAATGGTAAAAGGATAGTTGTGTGACGTGTGTTGTCTAGGTGTACATTAAATTTCGATGCTTCAAAGATATTAAATCTATTGATTTACCGAGTCCATCCGAAGCATGTTCACTACGGAAAGTTCAAAGGAAAATCCACTTATCCAGATGCACTAAGTCTTTGCTTGTTGATCGCATAATTGTCCATAAAACTTTTGATAAGATAGTCATTCTCTATTCATATGGAGGATTGTTGGGTAAAAATGAAATGCGTGAATGGAAAATGGAGGGAACAAAATTTGGAGGAAAAATGAAAATGTCACTTGAGGAAAGCTAAGTTCTACCACATTAGTGGGAGAAAGAAGTTTTCTAGTGTTTATAATAAGAAACACTCCTTCATATGGATAGTGAGGCAAAACAAAGACATACCTCGCGCCGTCATCATCGTTGCTCGCTTGACTTTTTCTTGGTCTTTGTCTTCTACTTTGACTTTGAACTTGGATTTGGATTTGGAAAATGATCGATCGAGAGATTAATTTTTTTGGACAAAGTTTATTTCAAACATGGAAAACAAGTGAAAGTTTAATCCAAAAATCCAAAGGAAATATTTTTATCTATGTGAAGATGCGTTTTGGATGCCATGCAAGCATAGATGCAACACACTACTAGAATAGACAAAAAGTCACCTTCAGGCACAAATCCAGTGCAGACCAGGCGTAGGTGACATGACTGTTTGGATATGATGCCTCTTTCCATGAACCATTACTTTATTTCAAAGGGACACTTAATGGCTATAAATATCTGAACTTCTCCCCAGGTATAGGTATGATTTTAAGAGCAGAAAATATTCTTTTTCATCTAAAAACTCTATTGTGATTATGAACTATTGAGCGTGTTCAAAGATTCTGAAAGTTTAAGGTACCGCTACTTTTAGAAGGTGAACCATTTTATTCTGGGAGGAAAGATTCCATAACCTCGAAGGTGAATAAATTTTTTAAGGATACACCGTGAATTCGGTGGACTTGGTTCTAAATTCTTCTTTATCTTTATTTTGTTAAAAGTTGATAAACATACTTCTTTGATTGTTCATTTTGATTAGTCATTTAAGCTTCTGTCGAAGGTGTTGAACTTCATTGTTGTTCTTAAAAACTTGTTCTTGAACTTAGGCTGAAGTTTATATTAAAAACATACATATTGTGTACCCGGAACAACATATACAACAACCTTGGCTATGAAATTCTCTCTCAATAATATGGGAGAGGGGGGGTCTCATCCCTGGAGGTCCATTAATAAGTTGGTACTAACACTGCCCAGTGATGGGCGAATGAGGAAAAACATTCAACTCTTCTTTAGAATGAGGGTTGCTTATTGCTTTTTCTTTGTTGAATCAATTGAGGAGGTCAATGATATCCAAGTTTTTCATGACCCGAGACTACCTCCTAGTTGTAACGCGGTGCTTGGAACCACAAGTGATCCCAAGGTAACCTATGAACTAGAAAAATTCTTGAGCAACTGATTTATAGTATATTAAATAGCTGGTTCTGTTGTGCGAAAATATAATCATGATAAAATCTGGGAAAAACATAATACCGATATAATTTACAATCTGATAAAATTGAAGACAGAATTGAAATTATAAGACTGACTCTGACTGACATCAATGAAACCTCTACTATACGGAGTATAGATAGTTGGGACATGCCTCCAACTACTACTTATTACTATATATGAATAATAAAAAGATAAAGTACATGAACAACATCTGACTGGAGTCCTCAAAGTAGGAGAACTCATCACCTGCTGGCTGGAAACGACAACTGTCTGATCATGATACGTGGGGTACAACTGGTACTTATATTATGAAATAATGCATCCATACATACGGATATGTGGATCAATACTTCTGGAATATACTGAGTAAGCGGGGGTGAATGCAATAAGTAAAACTGATTTCTTACATAATCTTTAAAACATGCATGCTAAGAGTAAGTAGACTCACCAAGAGACTAAAATAAACTGAAAGCTGAAATATCTTAAAACATGAACAAATATAATCTGATAAGCTCGTGAACCACTACACTTAGTTTCTTAAAACTTTACTTTTTGTAGAATAAGTAGAGCTGAAGCTGGAGTATGGTAAAACATGAATACATGAACATATGAAACCAAACATACATATACTAAGCTGATCTGGTTACTTGAATAATTGTTGCCTGGGCGACAAAATAATTGAAATCTAAGAAAGGGAATAACTAGCACCTATATACTGAGTAGATGATATATGAACACGGACTACTGATATCCGAACACTGATTAGCTGATGGATGAATACTGATAATGTAATACTTAACTGAACTTAGTCTAAATAACTGGATTGAAACTGTGGAGTACTGTGCATATGAGATAAGGATTAACAAAATAACATAGGATAACTGAACATGGATGCATGAAAATATAATATATGAGAATGCAAGACTAGGTGTATATCTATTATGTTACTGAGATAATATGAAATCTGAAGGAGTGAAATCTATAAAGCTGAATATCTGAAAGTCTGTATACTTATTCAAGCAAACCTGATTTGAAAATACATTGAATACAGTACTGAGACTGTGGGAGGTATCATATAACTGACATACCCCAATGAGCTAATCAGGGTCCAACCTGTAACCCTAGTTGGAAGGGTGTCAGTACTGTGCCATGGGTACTAACACTGTCCGACGATGTGGATCCACAAGACTAGTGTCCCAAAGGATTAGGAAGTCAGTCCTAACTGGCGAGTGACCCCTAAGAGAGTGTCAGTCTTAAACTGGTGGGTGACATCTTATAAATCCTATGCTAACTACGTAGTTTTGAAACTTAGGGACTGCTACTAAGGACTCAGTACTAACTGGAGGGTGAGCCCCCATCCCTAGGTTCGATCGATGCTAAATCCTATTCCCAACTGAAAGTCACTAAAATGCTAACTGGTGCATGCACTGATAATTGATAACTGATAAATCAGGTCTTGGTATTCTAAAAATAACAGTGCATATGGATTTTAGGGTAATTATTACCATATAAACTGATAATGCTCATCTTGAATATGAATATCTGAGTATACTAATAAGATTTATGGACTAACTTTCTAAGTACTTGAAGAACTAAATTTATGTAAATCACATAGGTACTGGGTGTTCATAACCTACCAGCACTGAATGAGTATAAAATATGATATCAAACTTGAAATACTATTTTTAGTGATTATGGTCCAAAGAACCAAACATGGGTATTTCATCAAACATGTGAAAATCATAAACTTATACATGAGAATATCTTAAACATGAGGGAAACAATAGGATTTCATGGAAAAAATCATAACTTAGGGATTCATCCTGAAATCAATTGAACATGGTATGGAAATTTCAATACTTAAACATGACGTGACTCATTCTACTTGAAAACACATGAAACTAGACATAGTAATTGATATCAATAAGAGATTCATGGAGACAATTCAACTTGGAACATGTAAAACTCATAACTTACAAATCAAAAAGGGTTCTTGGGATCTAGAGGTGAAAAAGGACCCATGGATGAACTCCCACATATCTTAAACCCTTAATCTTGGAAGAGAAACACCAATCTTGATGCTTTCTTAAAGGTTATTGGATTTGGGAACTTAAATTCTTGGTTTTATTGGAGAGAAAGTAATTGAATTGATGATCTTGAGAGATGAATAGGGTTTCTTTGAGAGGAGAATTGAAGAAGAGGGGCAAATAATTCCCTAACTGGTGATATAAGTCGTGATGTGACAACTTTGATTAAGAGGAAAAGACACAATAGCCCCTCAGGCATTTAAATTCGTAATTGGGCTACGAATTGCTTGATCACCACGATGTAATAGACACGCCATCAGGATTAGCACCGCGATGTGGCACTATCCTGATGAGCTGCTGGAATCGTGATCCAAATGTGACCCAATCCTCATTTGAAAAATTTGAAACTTCTCTGAGACATGCTCCTTACACCTCTGAACATAAACTAACTTAAAAACCAACATCTCGGGGTTGGGAAGACTAATTTAAAAATCCTTGAAGTTAAGAGGCCTTAAAAATAACTAAGTCCCCAACACTTAGTGAAATTTTTTAGGCTTTAATCCTCTTATGCAAGCAACTAGAAGATGAACTAAGTTAAGAATATTATGTAGTATTACAATATCTCCTCCTGGGAACATTCATCCTCGAATGACACTGATTAGGATGAGAGTTCTGAACTATGGCAATTGAGATCATATACTGAACATGCATAACTGGAAACATGATTGCATAACTGAGTCTGAAACATGACATATGAATTAAATATAATGACCTGAACTGATTCCTTGAATATATACAATGTCATGAGAATGGTTATAAGGATGAGATAGAAACAAGAGAGTCAACTTATGAGTAACCATTGCCTCGGGATGGATCTGGTTTTATGAAGAAATGATAAGAGGTTTAGGACATGAAAACTCAGGATATTACAACATCTCCCCCTTGGGATAGTTTGTCTCCCGAATGACACTGCCTTGGCTGAAATACTAAGGAAAGATTGAGATAATGTATGAGGCACTTATGAACTGAATCATGAGTGAATATCTGAATCTAAATCATAATGTATGAACTGAACTAAATTTACAATTTACATGGATGCGAACAAACTATCTCTTGGAATAGCAACATTTATGAAACTTGTGCTAGTAAGACTAGATCGAAAGATGGAAAAACCATAGGAACTTGTCCGTCTGACTGTTAAACTGAATGCTGGCTATATGAACTAAATGATACTGAATTTCTTCAACACTCTCTTTAAGAAGTTATAATAATCGTAGGGAGCAAAGAATCTTGGGCATGATCTGAGTGAGATATCTTAATATGGATTCACAACCTAGCTACCATTCTAAAATCATGAACTTTAGGCCTATGAAACATAAACTAGAATTGTTATACCTGAGATAATGCAACTTCTACTCTCAAGGTTAGAAATACAACTCAAATACTCCCTCAACTATTCATTCCACTTCAATACCGCACTTCACTTGAAGATACTAAGAATATTCACATGGGAACTAATAACTCTATCTACTGAAGTCTAAGCTGAGCTGAATTCTCTCACTATGTTCAAGCCTACTCGAATCTACAAAGTGAACCCATAACACTGTACTACTAGTCGAAATCATGAATTCAATACACCTTGCATTTTAACAACTTCTTATCTCATGAATAATTATTATTACCACTTCAAAAACTACATTCAGCCTCTTACTAGACATTCACTAATGTGCAATACATTCATCCACATATATAAACATGACATTCAAGCCTATCTTCCTAACCACATATGCACTTCTAAACAAACACCCATAAAAGTATCTTTCGCATATCCTCCAAACCTCTATCCTTAATAACTTCCATGCACTATTCTTAAGAAAGTCACACACAAATAACCATGACATATATCAAAAACTTAGCCTCAATATTACTTCACACTTATAACCTTACACTACAAGAAAAGTGTTTATTACCTGGGGATTTTCATAGGGATAATGTGGTAAAATCCTCAAGTAATTTGATTACCTGTGGATTTTCTTACCAATTAGAATCCAAAGGAAATACCCTCGTAGGTAATTATTACCTGCGGATTTATAAAATCCCTAGGTAATTTAGCTGCGGAAATAATCCGCAGGTATGTTATTTGCGGATTTATTTGTAATTAACTATCAAAATTTTGCATGAATTATTTGGTAAATTTCGTAAAAAAGGATTTTACCTGCGAATTCCATGAAAAAATTCACAAATTATTCCCTACGAAGATTTCAAGTAAATCCCTAGGTAATTTAGCTACGGAAATAAATCTGCAGGTATGTTATTTGTGATTAAATGTCAAAATTTAGCATGAATTATTTGATAAAATTTCTTTCGGATATTTATGAAAGTATTTCGTAAGAAAATTTGTATAAAATGCCCCAAGTAAATTCGCAAGAACAAAATTTTTCAAGAAAATTTTCATGAATATTTAGCATGTACATCCCCATGAAAATTCCCAAGTAATAATTCACACATAAATTACAAGAAATATTTCACAATTAATCAAAAATCTATTCAAGACCTTCAATAATTCTCAAAAACTCATTCAATACAAGTCTAATGTAAACCAATACAGCTAACAAAAAAACATAATTCAAAACATCTACATTAATAATGTATGATTCTTAAATGGTCGAAAATAAAATATTTCAAACCTAAATCCTCAATAAAACTACCGACCATCAGGGTCAGAATCACTTTCATTAACGTTATCATGATTATCACTTTCATTCACGTCATCAGAGTCATTATTACTTTCATCCTCATAAGCTTAGTTGTCTTCTTGAGATGGGCGTTCATCATTTGAAGATGATTTGTTGTATACATGCTTCATCAATAAGTCTAATTCCTTTCTTATCCTTTTTTTTCTCATTCTGCAACTGAGCATACAAATCAACATTTAAAGCATCAACCTGAGACTTAATCATCTTATCAATTTCTTTTGGCAAAGTTGATGTTGAATTGTTAGTTGCCTTTACACTTTGACCCAGGGAGCCCACCAACAGATTGTAGCCAGATATCCATTTCACTTAACTGAGCAGGCTGACTAGCTGAATTAGTTTCTCCATCCACAACTAATGTACTTTGAGAAACTAATGTTTCTTGTTTCTTTCTTTAAAACTCATTATGCATAAGGATATGTTAAGTCAGAGCAAAAAGTGCTAAAAAATATATTATTAGCATAAATTATATTAGATTATAGACTAGTTGTTGCTATGTTATTAATAGACTAACTTCTCATATTCATAGAACTTAAGCAACAGTAAATCAACTTGGGTGTGGCTTTACTCAAACTTCAACCACACCCCCAGTTGGTACACAACATAATCACATAGACCATCAGGTTTCTGCTTCCAAAACACTAAAGAAGTAATTCTTTACAAAATACTTTACTTCTTCCAAACAAATTTTGAATCAAATTATGATACTCAAAAGAATTCAGAAACAAGGTGAAATATTACCTAGTACACATTAACAAATATTAAAGCGGTACTCTATGTCCAAGAGCATTCACTGGAATACTCGTACAAACATTAGTAGGCAGTGAGTAGGTCTAATAAGCCTATTGGCCAGAACTTAAAATGTTGGCTATAATGAAGTGATGCAATACATAGCTAATCTTAAAAACAAAGCCAAACCACTTGACCTCAATTGTCCAAATCAATCTCGCTGATGAACAAGTATCCAAACATAAAATTAAACATAATCTCTTAGGTCATCATATAAAAGAGTGAAAATCAATACCAAAGCCAGTAATTCTTCAAGAATGTTGAATATCTAAGCTACACTCACCTTCAGAAACTTAGAATATACCCAATAGTCCCACAAGGACTAAAACTGATATATTATTGAAGAACATTATCATGAATGGGAAAACTATGGGTTAAACACATACTAGTGTTAGAATTGTTGCTGATAAATGCATTCATGACATTATCAGTTCATATATGACCAAGTCTATTACATCAATACATAGTAGATATGCTATCTATATCACAGTGTTATAATTTTGTAAGATTGTGGGAAAGGCGGTAGAGTTTGAAGATAATTTGTATATTTTTTGTCGGAGTAGTTTAGAAACTATTATACAACGCATAGGGATCACAATTTGAAAGGATGATACGAAGGAGTTAGTATTATTGTAGGATGTTTTCTTGTTTGTTTACCAGATAGATACTCAGTTGTACGTTGAATTAGAATCGACTATGAAATCAACTGATTCTTTATTATCTGTTAGCCCTGTGGATCAT
The DNA here is from genome assembly GCA_030864215.1 of Capsicum pubescens. Lineage (NCBI taxonomy): Eukaryota > Viridiplantae > Streptophyta > Magnoliopsida > Solanales > Solanaceae > Capsicum > Capsicum pubescens. The sequence goes on along the minus strand of CM061544.1, from coordinate 268,116,312 downwards.
TTTACTGTATTTATGCTTCAAGTGTGGACTGTCATACAATTGCAAATACTGTTTGGTTTTCCAATAACTTTTTCACTGATAGAAGATGAAACTGGTGAAACACTGTATTATAGAGAGGGTAGTGAATGGCTGCATAAATTTTTCAATGGTTTGCTAGAAAAAATAGTGTTTTCTTTAAAGATTTTAGAAGAACGGTGGGGTTTGAAAGAGGGAGGAGAAGATAGGCAAGCTGCATAGATCTGGTGGTCTTTGAATCTTAAAATTCTAAAGGAGTTAAATAGTATATCAAAAAGTATACCGGCCAGAAGAAATCAAATTTGTACCTTCTATGGTGCACAACATATCAAGGCATACCTAAGAACTTATTGAGACTGTAAAGAGTCCTAATGATAGCCAAAACTCCAACAATTAAGGCAACACTACTATCAATACTCACTTCCTGGGGTCACCCCCTTTGGTTGCCTATAAATGATAATTGCATTTTTGTTAAGTTATTGCAAAATAGTAATTAAGTTAGTAAGAAGGAAAGAATGTTTTGAGCAACACACAGAGTATCTAGTAGGTAATGAATTCACGTCAACATAAAAAATGGAAATCAACCAATATCTAGCGACCAGACGTGTTGGATCACTGGACAAAAATAACCTAAATCAATAATAGATTTTGAGGAAGAACCAATAATGAAATAACATTGGACCCCCTACTATACTACACCTCACTCGGAGTATGAGAAGAGACAGGTCCATCCCATAATACAAAGTAAAATATCTAAATCAAGAACCATAGTCTAGAAAGATACCTTGGGCATAGACAATATGTTATACTCAGGCTGTACAAAAATAGGACAAAAAAGATCTAATCTTTGAGTAACGCCCCAAGCTTTAGTAATCTTTTAAGCCGACCATTCACTAGTGCCCTAATAAAAGTCCCACCTTTTATCAATCACATAGTTCATAGCCTTCACAGTCTCTACAATAGGTGTACTTGAATCAGGTTTATGATAATAAGATCTACCTAATCATATCAAGTCTTTTCAATGAAGCTTTTGTTCCTTCAATTATATGTTTCTTGAAAGTACTTAATCATTCGGAGAAGAACCACCCTAGAAAATATTGGTACAATACAAGTTTTTTTTTCATTTTCAAAGAAAAGAGAATGTTTCTACTATTGTAGAATATCCCTTGAAAGGTGTTCAACTTGTGTTCTCTAGTAATTTCAACTGAGGGGTTTTCTAGTATGGCCAAATCATATTTTTTCTAAATTTTTTAGATTTATCAATTATTTTTACCCTTTGGTATCTCTAGTTTTATAATGCCCCGAATCTGGTACCTGGAATGCTACACGGTGCTCAGGACCCTGAAAGGCCACAAGCTAACCCATGACTGATATCTATATCTGAACACTGCATAACATACTGTATAAATACGGAAATAAAGGTTGAGAGGCCATAAGGTTCAAATAACTGATAAAACATAACATCTGAGAGTATGATATATCAATACCAAAATGAAAACTGAAATAAACTGTTTGAACATACTGTAGTATGGAAGCCTCTAAACTGTCTAAAAACTATGGAGTTGATGGGAAATGTCCCCAACTAACTCCGAACTACTGAAATAATAAAGTAATAAAATAATTATACTATCCTCGAATGATGAGGACTCACTGTTAGTCTGGTTGCTGAACGTCTGATCTACTAAGGATGCTCTAGAGCTCGTACTTCCGAACCTATGGTATAAAACACCATAGCACAAATACGTTAGTACGATTGAATGTACTGGTATGCAAGTGAGGCAGGATGAATGCAAAGGTTTCAAATGTATGAATAATGCTAACTGACTATATAACATGAACGTGAGAATATATGCATGAATAAGTGACTGTAACTGAATTCGTGATGATACTGACTACTGAGTCTGAAAGCTAATAACATGAGTTACTGGTAACTGATATAACTGATATTGAGTGACTGTGTCTAACAGTCTAAGTTCTGATGGAACTAGTTGAGTTCCGTACTGAGCTGAGCGACTGTATCTGATAGTCTTGAGTTCTATAGAACTATTTAAGTTCTATTACTAAGACTGAGATTGGAACTATAACTATGGGAAGTAGTCATCTAACTGACATGCCCCAAATAAAGTAATATAGTTGAGTTGGGGTCCAATCTGTAACCCAAATTGGAAGGGTTTCAATACCGCACCATTGGTAAGGACAAGCTATGAGTGACCCTTATCTGGCAGGTACTCTAATAAGAATGGTGGGACCCTCATCTGACAGGTTAAGCCACCTCATCAACCATCGATTGGCAAGTTGATATCTCAACCTACGCTGGCTACGTAGTTCTAAAATGTAAGGATTGCTTCTAAGAATTACACCCTCAACTGGCAAGTGAGTTCCCATCCTTGGGTTCACTCGGTGCTAAATCCTACTCCCATCTTAATAGATACTGAATATGATTATTTGAATTGAATTGGACTGAGTTCATTGAGTTTTTTTGACTGACGGAATACTACTGAGATTACTGAATTACTGAGCTTTTTGAGGTTTCTAGAATTACTGAGTTTATTGAGTTTTCCTGAGTCACATGACTGACTGAGTTCTATGGATCATGTATTGACTGAGAGTATCTTAAAAACATTACACTGGCTCTAGGAACACAACTAAATTGTCGGGTACAAGTACCCCAGGACTCGATAGAAGTAAACTGACAAGGCATGACATTCTTGAATACATGACCAACAATCCATAATACAATAAGTTGGGGATTTCATAGAGTACATGGTTATCATAATCTTGTACATGGTAGGAATACATATAGTTAATGTCATAATTTCATACTCTAACATCATGAACATTCCAACAAACATCTACATTGCACCACAATAACATGGGAGTCATTTGAACATCAGGGTAAAACATATATTTATCATATGGGTCACAATTGAGCTATAATACACAATTTCTATCCTCTTAGGCAATTTATCAAACACCATAAATGCACGATTTAGAGCATATGTGTAATCATCAAATTACACATCATAAACAACTCAATTCATGGATTTCAACTTGCATGCTAATGTAGTTTCATGAAAAACACGTAAAGATTCCAACTTGGGAATCGTACATGTAACGCCTCGAAAATCGAGTTCTGAGACGCCACACGGTGCTTAGGGTCAAAAGTGACCCCAAGAACACCCTTTTCATCGGTATAACTCAAAAACAACTGATTAAAACATAATTCTGAGAGAATAAAGCTAAAAATGTCTCAATACAGAATTTGATCAGTACAATATTGGAATTACAAGATGACAATTCTATTGACACATATACATATATAAGAAGGAGACTGAATACATCAACCACTACTACTGTCTATGAAGCCTCTACTAGTATTGTCTGTACATAGTCGGGTCATGACTCCCAACTACCATACTCAATACGACCGACAAAAGAAGATACAATGCTCCAAACTAAAATAACCGACCTAAGTCCCTGAACTGTGAGGACTCTTTACCTGCTGACCGGAAATTGCAACTGAATAGAATAGTAAATGGGGGTCAACACAAAGAGAATGTACTGAGTATGCGGGGGTGTATGCAACACTTTAAATAACATCATCAATTTCATGAAAACATGCATACAAACAATGATGACTTACTTGGCTTGAGTTATATCAAATCATACTCTTCATACTTTCATAATAAATAGTTTAAATGGTCATAATCCATGTAAATCATCAAAAATCATATTTTTTGATAAATCATCATAAATCATCATAAATTATCAAATCGTCAAAATTCATCATAGGTAATCATAATTCATCATAACTTCTCAACTCTTTGACTCAAATCTCAGAGTGACTCGGTAATTCAAGAAACATGACTTTTATGGACAGGGGAGTTTCCTATAACCGACAACCCCACGTGAGCTACGTGGAATACCAACATTTGAAACCCCCGTTGGCGGGAGCGTCATACTCTTTGCCAGGGAGTACAACCTTAAAACTGCAATAATCACAATCAGGCTATCTGGACAATAATATCATCATCAAACAACCCTACGGTGGCACATAGGTTTGGGGAAATAACAAATTTCCCTCTCGGTGCTAAGTATTACTCCCCGACAAGCTCAGAACGCATTAGGAAATCCGCCATCATCATCACAAGGGTCTATCATAAAGATCAAATCAAATATCTCAATTTATAATTCATCAACAATTTCTGGATTCCTAACCCCAACTTCGACTTAAAATATTTCAATCCTTTTCGACATCAACAAGGTATCAATGCATTGAACCATAACCAACTCGACATTTGGACAAGGGTATGAAGACTCAATACGTAATATTTTCAACAATTCAACTCATCAAAATCATCCGGAAAAAATACCAAAATTCATCTCAACATCTATATCAAAATTAATCTTTCTCATAGTCAAAATCATCTCGACTCTATGAGTTCAAGGTCAATGTACTCAAATGATTATTCTTTCAATTCGACAATTAAATCTTGACAACAACTTTTGAAAAGCACTTTAGACCTTCAATTCATAATAAGAATACATATCCCGTAGTACAACTCAAATCACGACTTTTATCTCGAAAGCCTTTAGAAATATCAATTCATTGTAGTAGTATGCAATTCATAGAATAAATTCTCAATTTAAGAAGTAGAGTAATTGAGTAATCATGTATATCCATATTGGAAAAATTCAAAGTCTTATAAATCCTTCATAAAGTAATTTGAGTGTATACCCATTTTCGAATATCATGAAAATTCAATAATAGAACTCAACCTTTTTAAATGTCAAAATATAACAATTTATCAAGTTATGACAACATCAATATTTTTGAGAAAATATCAAGACTCATGGTAACATCTCAAATGTTATATCTCAATATGCTCAATGATTCAATTTAGTCATAAAGAAGCTTTAAGCTTATCATAAATCTCAAAATCATTCCAAAATACCATTTCAACATATATCTCGAAATCATTCAAAATACCACCTCGTGGTAAAAGTTTGTAATTCACAATGATAATTATTAATTCATATCATGAAAACATTGAGATAATCATATAAATCAAAGTTTATTCATTCAATCATCATAATCTCATAATAGAATTATTTAGACATAATCTCACTTGCAAAATCATGTAAAACCATAATAAAAATAATGCTTTGGGCACAAGAACAGAAGATTGCTCTTGTTAAAAACCCCACATACCTTAAGATTAAAGATGAATATGAACTTCCGACTCCGGAACTTTATTCACAAAAATGAAGGGTGCTTCTCGAAGCCCTTAACATGATCAACTCAAATTCCAAATCAATTTGAAATTTCTACGGTTCAATTTAAAGATTTTTGGAGCTAAAATTTGACCTAGAGTTTTTCTCTCCTCCAAAACTTGATGAAAATATAAATTTCATGGTCCAAATATGGATTATATGCAAGAATTTTCGTCCAAGAAGGGGAATGTGAAATTACCAAAATACCCTTAAAATTCAAATAATGTCAAATCTGTCCTTTGGTGGACTGTTTTGATAGGCTGAAGTAGATCGACCAAAACGTTTTACTCCGACCGAAAAATAGGTTTAAACCAATTTCATTAGAAAGAGGACTCTTAGATATTTCCTTTTATATATAGTATCTCACCCAGATAATTATGTACAAGGAGTTATGGTCATTTGATGTTGACCCAAAAATTCAATTTTGATAGGCTGAACTAGATTGATCATAACGTTTTTCTCCGATAGTCAAATTGGATGAAAACAATTTCATTAGAAAGAGGACTCACAGAGCTTTCCGTTGATATATAGTATATCACCCAGATCATTATGTACAAGGAGTTATGATTATTTGAAGTTGACCCAAAAATTTGCCAGGCTGCAGAAATTTTAATTTCCGGCACGTTTTACTGTTCACAGTTCGATCGGAATGGTCGTAGTTCGATCGAAATGGTCGTAACTCATCGCTCGAGTGTCCGTTTTCGATGATCTACATATCGTTAGAAATCTTATTCGATACTCTACGCAATGGAAGGTCAATGTTTGAGAAATACTACACAAAAAAATTATGGATCGCTCTAAAGCGTAGAACTCGATACGTTTCTCACGAAATCTTTACGAAGAAAATTTTTTGGGGTATTACATTATCTCCCCCTTGGAAAAATTCATCCTCGAATGTCGCTTGATAGGATAAAATCACTGATCAACTGACATTCTTAAGGGACGCGAACATCTGAGACATATCGGCACAATTGGAATTATAGTTTCCTAGTCCTCATACTGAACATGCATATCTGACGCATAAATATCTAGCTGAACTGACTCTGGAATGTATGAATGCGTATCCAACAATAGACAATTCAAGGCTCGTAATGATAACGTGAGCATGAACTAGATGTGTTTAAAAATGGAAGCTTTAAGAAGTCACGGGGTATCTCCCCCTTGGGACTCTATGTTCCTCTACAACACTTATTTCACAGGGTCACTAAGACTGTGCACGGGGCACCTATGAATTAGCTCGTATGCATGACACATGAATAGAGGTATACTCGTAACTACTGAGATGCTCCATATGGAAATGATTTCATTCGTAAGATCCTTGGATAACAAGTTGAAATGATAAATGAGAAGGTACATTATACGATTTTAATTGACTGAGCTGGAATACTTGGAAAACAAAAGCATAACTAGCTTCCAGAATCTGAAACATGTACACCACAATCCCTCAATATAACCACTTAAAACATCAACTAACCACAATATACATGAAAGCTTAATCTCAATCTTACTTCACATTACCGCATAGCTCAAAATAAGCATACACCTTTCTAACCAAGATAAGGAAACATTTTCTCTCTTCTATCTAGATAACTATTCACCAACACCCTTATCCACAACAAATACGTATTTTTCCATATAACCAACCATTCATCATCACTCTCTCACCCTACGAAAGAAGTTATCAAAGGGTTAGAACATTCTGTTCTAAAATATGACTAGATACCCTGAATAACTTGACGTTCACCAAGGTGTAAGGAATAGAAGATTTAACATCATGAACACGGCAAAGAAATTTGATTTGGGAATAGGCACGATATGAATCCAAACTTTCATTGATAATTAAGAGAAATGCTTTATTTCTCGAATAGAGCATAGGGTGAAGCTAGAGTACCTCGATTACTAGCCACATAACTTACGATTGGGAATTCATAACTTATGGAATATAATTCCACCGCTAAAAAAACAAATCCGAAACCCCACGTATTGGGAACTGAGAGAGAACATGGTCCTTTATGACATGCATGAACTCGAATTATGATCATGGAACTAAAGTGTAAAGTAGGAGTAGGCCCTGGAATAATTGAAAGAACTTAAATAGGAATGGGTCGAGCAAAACCCCTTTCTTACCACTATTGGAATCCGAACACTTAACTCGGTTACTTGATCTGTCATCTCCCCCTTAGACTTAAGCCATCACTCTGGGTCAGTAACACACTATACACTTTAATCTAAACTAAATTCACTTCACTCGAGAGTCCGATACATAATCACACACACAAACCATAAAACTTCACCCAAATGACTACCTCAGAAAGCATATAACCACATCCTCACACAACTTCTTGAATTACCACCTATCCTTCTATAGCCCCAATAATCAACACCTAACACTTGCACACTTTCTAATCTAAAATCCGCATAAGCAACCCGATAGTCGGAGTATACACCATCTAGAGCTTCAACGCTTGGAGCTCAACTTCGAAATTTCAATCTTAGAGTCTAAAGCTCAACTCAAATTTTTCTCATCCTTAACGGACCACACTACCTCTGTCATCGCTTATTAAAATCACACTTGTAAACTTATATTTCTAAACCATAAGAATCAAAATTATATCTAAGAAGATTAACCATTACAGTCATACACTAATCCTCGAAATTAAAGCAGTCCCATAATATCTTGGGTGAACTTTCTCATCATAAACACAACATCAAACTTAATCACGAATCAACCAAACTTAAGCTCTTATATCCCCTATTCAAGCCTACTAGATCACTTCCTAACAACTAATACCATTAATCAAGAAATCATCACAGTCACCTTCACGATCACCAATCATTCAAACTTAACTTTTAGCACACAATATAACTTAAAACTTTTCGCACAAAATTTCCAATTAGAACAATAAAAAAATCCTCAACAAATGCTAGCCCATTTAAACTTCATAACAGTAATAATTGGTCATAATCATATAGCTTATCTTATTCACAATCCATTAACACATCCTTCTTTCACACGTCACTACTATCTATCCTTCATACACAACTTAACTTAGTTCATAGCTCTCTACGTCTTAACTTAACTTCCTCTTGCAACCCGGCAACAGCATAATTTAACAACACTCACCCACCGAGTACTTCCATTATTAACCTATACTCTCTGGCGTACAAATACCGTCAACACCCATTTCATGCCTCGAACAAACTATATCACAAAATTGACACACAAGGATATATCACTCCTTATTAACCCCAAATGTATGCAAAAATGGATTACACTATACTTATGCTCAACAAATCACACTTACCATCCTTCTTACTACTACACCTCCAAATCCCACATTTTCAGCCAGCACAAGGAACAGGATGAACTACAAGTTGCTAGTGGATCGAAATAGGTCGCACACGGCTCCACTAGGCTTTGAATATGAGTTTTGAAAAAAGTTTGAGGTGAATAACAAAACAGTTGTGCTAGTGAATCGAAATAGCCCCACACGGCTTCAATAGACTTTCATTTTTTTCAACAGCATAATGATAGCAAGATTACAGGAGATAGGAACTTGGCATACCATATTCGATGATCAAGGAGTACGCATCTACTCAGTCTTAGCTGAACAAGTCATAAAGAAGAGGACATAACATGAAACGTCAGAAACTTATAACACACTGAGAGGCTCTTCTGAAGCCACTTTTATGAGACTTCTGAAATATTTTTCGAATCAATCTGAAAACATTATCAGGAAAGAACCGAGACTTGTTGCTCATACTATCTCAAGAATAGCACATAGATAGAAAAGTACAAACTGTCACTTATAGAACCTAAAAAGAAATTTGGTAGCTCATCTAGTTTAAACTTATTTCACGATTCAAGACTTGAAAGAACAACAACCTTTCCTAAATACCATATAGCCTCTCTAAGAAAAGTACAGACGTCTCCGTACCATTCCGTAAGACTCTACTAGACACAGCTTCATAGACACCCTAGGACACTTGAACTCTGTGCTCTAATACCAAGTTTGTAACTCCCTTAAAATCAAGTTCCGAGATGCCATATGGTGCTTAGGGTCACAAGTGACCCCAAGCTAACCCTTTTCATCGATATAACTCAAAAGCAACTGATTAAAACATAATTCTGAGAGAATGAAGCTGAAAATGTCTCAATACAGAATTTGTTCAGTACAATATTGGAATTACAAGATGACAATTCTACTAACACATATACATATATAAGAAGGAGACTGAATACATCAACCACTACTACTGTCTATGAAGCCTCTACTAGTATTGTCTGTACATAGTCGGGTCATGACTCCCAACTACCACACTCAATACGACCGACGAAAGAAGATACAATGCTCCAAACTAAAATAACCGACCTAAGTCCCTGAATTGTGAGTACTCTTTACCTGCTGACCAGAAACTGCAACTGAATAGAATAGTAAATGGGGGTCAGCACAAAGAGAATGTACTGAGTATGTGGGGTTGCATGCAACACTTTAAATAACATCATCAATTTCATGAAAACATGCATACAGACAATGATGACTTACTAGGCTTGAGTTATATCAAATCATACTCTTCATACTTTCATAATAAATAGTTTAAATGGTCATAATCCATGTAAATCATCAAAAATCATAAATTTTGATAAATCATCATAAATCATATTAAATTATCATATCGTCAAAATTCATCATAGGTAATCATAATTCATCATAACATCTCAACTCTTTGACTTAAATCTCGGAGTGACTCGGTAATTCAAGAAACATGACTTTTATGGAAAGGGGAGTTTCCTATAACCGACAACCCCACGTGAGCTACGTGGAATACCAACGTTTGAAACCCCCGTTGGTGGGAGCATCATACTCTTTGCCAGAGAGCACGACCTTAAAACTGCAATAATCACAATCGGGCTCTCTGGCCAATAATATCAGCATCAAACAACCCTACGGTGGCACATAGGTTTGGGGAAATACCAAATTTCTCTCTCGGTGCTAAGTACTACTCCCCGAAAAGCTCAAAACGCATTAGGAAATCCACCACCATCATCACAAGGGTCTATCATAAAGACCAAATCAAATATCTCAATTTATAATTCATCAATAATTTGTGGATTCCTAACCCCAACTTCGACTTAAAACATTTCAATCTTTTTCGACATCAACAAGGTATCAATGCATTGAACCATAACCGACTCGACATTTGGACAAGGGCATGAAGACTCAATACGTAATATTTTCAACAATTCAACTCATCAAAATAATCCAAAAAAAAATACCAAAATTCATCTCAACATCTATATCAAAATCAATCTTTCTCATAGTCAAAATCATCTCGACTCTGCAAATTCAAGGTCAATGTACTCAAATAATTATTCTTTCAATTCGACAATTAAATCATGACAACAGCTTTTGAAAAGCATTTGAGACCTTCAATTCATAAGAAGAATGCATATCCCATAGTACAACTCAAATCACGACTTTTATCTCGAAAGCCTTTAGAAATATCAATTCATTGTAGTAGTATGCAATTCATAGCATAAATTCTCAATTTAAGAAGTAAAGTAATGAAGTAATCTTGTATATCTATATTGGAAAAATTCAAAGTCTTATAAATCCTTCATAAAGTAATTTGAGTGTATACCCATTTCCGAATATCATGAAATTTCAATAATAGAACTCAACCTTTTTAAATGTCAAAATGTAACAATTTATCAAGTCATGACAACATCAATATTTTTGAGAAAATATCAAGACTCATGGTAACATCTCAAATGTTATATCTCGATATGCTCAATGATTCAATTTCATCATAAAGAAGCTTTAAGCTTATCATAAATCTCAAAATCATTCCAAAATACCATTTCAACATATATCTCGAAATCATTCAAAATACCACCTCGTGGTAAAAGTGTGTAATTCGCAATGATAATTATTAAATCATATCATGAAAACATTGAGATAATCATATAAATCAAAGTTTATTCATTCAATCATCATAATCTCATAATCGAATTATTTAGACATAATCTCACTTGCAAAATCATGTAAAACCATAATAAAATTAAAGCTTTGTGCACAAGAACGGAAGATTGCTCTTGTTCAAAACCCCACATACCTTAAAATGGAAGATGAATATCAACTTCCGACTCCGAAACTTTATTCACGAAAATGAAGGGTGCTTCTCGAAGCCCTTAACATGATCAACTCGAATCCCAAATCAATTTGAAATTTCTATGATTCAATTTAAAGATTTTTGGAGCTAAAATTTGACCTAGGGTTTTCCTCTCCTCCAAAACTTGATGAAAATATAAATTTCATGGTCCGAATATGGATTATATGCAAGAATTTTTGTCCTAGTAGGGGAATGTAAAATGACCAAAATACCCTTAAAATTCAAATAATGTCAAATCTGTCCTTTGATAGGCTGAAGTAGATCGACCATAACGATTTACTCCGACACCCAAATTGGATGAAACCTATTTCATTAGAAAGATAACTCTCAGATATTTCTGTTGATATATAGTAGCTCACCCATATCATTATGTACAAGGAGTTATCGTCGTTTGAAGTTGATCCAAAAATTCGCTTTTGATAGGCTGAACTAGATTGACCATAACTTTTTTCTCCGATAGTCAAATTGGATGAAACCAATTTCATTAGAAAGAGGACTCACAGAGATTTCCGATGATATATAGTATATCACTCATATCATTATGTACAAGTAGTTATGATCGTTTGAAGTTGACCCTGAAATACGCCTGGCTGCAGAAATTTTAATTTCCTGCACGTTTTACTGTTCACAGTTCAATCGGAATGGTGGTAACTCATCGCTCGAGTGTCCGTTTTCGATGATCTACATATCGTTGGAAAGCTTATTCAATACTCTACACAATGGTAGTTCAATGTTTAAGAAACACTACACAGTAAATTTATGAATAACTCTAAAGTGTAGAACTCGATACGTTTCTCACTAAATCTTTACGAAGAAATTTTTTTGGGGTATTACATTATCTCCCCCTTGGAAACATTCATCCTCGAATGTCGCTTGATAGGATAAAAGCACTAATAAACTGACCTTCTTAAGGTACGCAAACATCTGAGATATATCGGCACGATTGGAATTATAGTTTCCTAGTCCTCATACTGAACATGCATATCTGACGCATAAATATCTAGCTGAACTGACTCTGGAATGTATGAATGCGTATGCAACAATAGCCAATTCAAGGCTCGTAATGAGAACTTGATCAAGAAGTAGATGTGTTTAAAATACGGAAGCTTTAAGAAGTCACGGGGTATCTCCCCCTTGGGACTCTATGTTCCTCTACAACACTTATTTCACAGGGTCACTAAGACTGTGCACGGGGCACCTATGAATTAGCTCATATGCATGACGCACAAACAGAGGTATACTCGTAACTACTGAGATGCTCCATATGGAAATGATTTCATTCCTAAGATCCTTGGATAACATGATGAAATGATAAATGAGAAGGTACACTATACAATTTTGATTGACCGAGATGGAATACTTGGAAAACAAAAGCATAACTAGATTCCAGAATCTGAAACATGTACACCACAATCCCTCAAGATAACCACTTAAAACTTCAACTAACCACAATATACATGAAAGCTTAATCTCAATCTTACTTCACATTACCACTTAGCTCAAAATAAGCATACACCTTTCTAACCAAGATAAGGAAACATTTTCTCTCTTCTATCTAGATAACTATTCACCAACACCCTTATCCACAACAAATACGTATTTTTCCATATAACCAACAATTCATCATCACTCTCTCACCCTACGAAAGAAGTTAACCTTTCTAACCAAGATAAGGAAACATTTTCTCTCTTCTATCTAGATAACTATTCACCAACACCCTTATCCACAACAAATACGTATTTTTTCATATAACCAACCATTCATCATCACTCTCTCACCCTACGAAAGAAGTTATCAAAGGGCTAGAACATGCTGGTCTAAAATATGACTAGATACCCTGAATAACTTGACGTTCACCAAGGCATAAGGAATAGAATATTTAACACCATGAACTCGGCAAAGAAATTTGATTTGGGAATAGGCACGATATGAATCCAAACTTTCATTGATCATTAACATAAATGCTTTATTTCTCGAATAGAGCATAGGGTAAGGCTAGAGTACCTCGATTACTTGCCTCATAACTTAATATTTGGAATTCTTAACTTATGGAATATAATTCCACCGCTAAAAAAAAACTTTGAAACCCCACGTATTGGGAACTGAGAGAGAACATGGTCCTTTATGACATGCACGAACTCGAATTATGATCATGGAACTGAAGTGTAAAGTAGGAGTAGGCCCTGGAATAACTGAAAGAACTGAAATAGGAATGGGTCGAGCAAAAACCCTTTCTTACCACTATTGGAATACGAACACTTAACTCGGTTACTTGATCTGTCATCTCCCCCTTAGACTTAAGCCATCGCTCTGGGTCAGTAACACACTATACACTTTAATCTAAACTAAAGTCACTTCACTCGAGAGTCCGATACATAATCACACACACAAACTATAAAACTTCACCCAAATGACTACCTCAGAAAGCATATAACCACATCCTCACATAACTTCTCGAATTACCACCTATCCTTCTATAACCCCAATAATCAACACCTAACACTTGCACACTTTCTAATCTTAAATCCGCATAAGCAACCCCATAGTCGGAGTATACACCATCTAGATCTTCAACGCTTTCAGCTCAACTTCGGAATTTCAATCTTAGAGTCTAACGCTCAACTCAAATTTTTCTCATCCTTAACGGACCGCACTGCCTCTGTCATCGCTTATTAAAATCACGCTTGTAAACTTATATTTCTAAACCATAAAAATCAAAATCACATCTAAAAAGCTCAACCATTACAGTCATACACTAATACTTGAAATTAAAGTAGTCCCATAATATCTTGGGTGAACTTTCTCATCATAAATACAACATCAAACTTAATCACGAATCAACTCAACTTAGGCTCTTATATCCCCTATTCAAGCCTACTAGATCACTTCCTAATAACTAATACCATTAATTAAGAAATCGTCATAGTCACCTTCACGATCACCAATCATTCAAACTTAACTTTTAGCACACAATATAACTTAAAAATTTTCGCATGAAATTTCCACTTAGAAACTATAAAACAATCCTCAACAAATGCTAGCCCATTTAAACTTAATAACAATAATAATTGTTCATAATCAAATAGCTTATCTTATTCACAATCCATTAACACATCCTTCTTTCACCCGTCACTACTATCTATCCTTCATACACAACTTAACTTAGTTCATAGCTCTCTACGTCTTAACTTAACTTCCTCTTGCAACCCGGCAATGGTATAATTTAACAACACTCACCCACCGAGTAATTCCATTACTAACCTATACTCTCTGGCATACAAATACCGTCAACACCCATTTCATACCTCGAACAAACTACATCACAAAATTGACACACAAGGATATATCACTCCCTATTAACCCTAAATGTATGCAAAAACGGATTACGCTATACTTATGCTCAACAAATCACACTTACCATCCTTCTTACTACTACACCTCCAAATCCCACATTTTCAGCCAGCACAAGGAACAAGATGAACTACAAGTTGCTAGTGGATCGAAAGAGGCCGCACACGGCTCCTCTAGGCTTTGAATATGAGTTTTGAAAAAAAGTTTGAGGTGAATAACAAAACAGCTATGGTAGTGAATCGAAAGAGCTCCACACGGCTTCACTAGGCTTTCATTTTTTTTTCAATAGCATGATGATAGCAAGATTACAGGAGATAGGAACTTGGCATACCATATTCGATGATAAAGGAGTATGCATCCACTCAATCTTAGCTGAACAAGTCATAAAGAAGAGAACATAACATGAAACGTCAGGAACTTATAACACACTGGGAGGATCTTTTGAAGCCACTTTTATGAGACTTCTGAAACATTTTGCTAATCAGTCTGAAAATATTATCAGGGAAAGAATCGGGACTTGCTGCTCATACTATCTCAAGAATAGCACATAGATAGAAAAGTCCAAACTATCATTTATAGATCCTGAAAAGAAATTTGGTAGCTTATCTGGTTTAAACTTATTGCACAATTCAAGACTTGAAAGAACAACAACCTTTCCTAAATGCCTTATAGCCTCTCGAAGAAAAGTACAGACGTCTCCGTACCATTCCGCAAGACTCTACTAGACACGGCTTCATAGACACCCTCGGATACTTGAACTCTGTGCTCTGATACCAAGTTTGTAATGCCCTGAAAATTGAGTTTCGAGATGCCACACGGTGCTTTGGGTCACAAGTGACCCCAAGCTAACCCTTTTCATTGGTATAACTCAAAAGCAATTGATTAAAACATAATTCTGAGAGAATGAAGCTGAAAATGTCTCAATACAGAATTTGTTCAGTACAATATTAGAATTACAAGATGACAATTCTACTAACACATATATATATACAAGAAGGAGACTGAATACATCAACCACTACTACTGTCTATGAAGCCTCTACTAGTATTGTCTGTACATAGTCGGTCCATGATTCTCAACTACCACACTCAATACGACCAACTAAAGAAGATACAATGCTCCAAACTAAAATAACCGACCCAAGTCCCTGAACTGTGAGGACTCTTTACCTGCTGACCGGAAACTACAACTGAATAGAATAGTAAATGGGGGTCAGCACAAAGAGAATGTACTGAGTATGTGGGGGTGCATGCAACACTTTAAATAACATCATCAATTTCATGAAAACATGCATACAGACAATGATGACTCACTTGGCTTGAGTTATATCAAATCATCCTCTTCATACTTTCATGATAAATAGTTCAAATGGTAAAATCTCATAATCCATGTAAATCATCAAAAATTATAAATTTTGATAAATCGTCATAAATCATCTTAAATTATCATATCATCAAATTTCATCATAGGTAATCATAATTCATCATAACATCTCAACTCTTTGACTCAAATCTCGGAGTGACTCGGTAATTCAAGAAATATGACTTTTATGAACAGGGGAGTTTCTATGACCGACAATACCACTTGAGCTACGTGGAATACCAACATTTGAAACCCCCGTTGGCGGGAGCTTCATACTCTTTGCCAGGGAGTACGAACTTAAAACTGCAATAATCACAATCGGGCTCTCTGGCCAATAATATCATCATGAAACAACCCTACGGTGGCACATAGGTTTGGAAAAATACCAAATTTCCCTCTCGGTGCTAAGTACTACTCCCCGAAAATCTCAGAACGCGTTAGGAAATCCACCATCATCATCACAGGGGTCTATCATAAAGACCAAATAAAATATTTCAATTTATAATTCATCAATAATTTGTGGATTCCTAACTCCAACTTCGACTTAAAACATTTCAATCTTTTTCGACATCAACAAGGTATCAATGCATTGAACCATAACCGACTCGACATTTGGACAAGGGTATGAAGACTCAATACGTAATATTTTCAACAATTCAACTCATCAAAATCATCCGGAAAAAAATACCAAAATTCATCTCAACATCTATATCAAAATCAATCTTTCTCATAGTCAAAATCATCTTGACTCTGCGAGTTCAAGGTCAATGTACTCAAATGATTATTCTTTCAATTCGACAATTAAATCATGACAACAGCTTTTGAAAAGCACTTGAGACCTTCAATTCATAATAAGAATACATATCCCGTAGTAAAACTCAAATCACGACTTTTATCTCGAAAGCCTTTAGAAATATCAATTCATTGTAGTAGTATGCAATTCATAGCATAAATTCTCAAATTTAGAAGTAGAGTAATGAAGTAATAATGTATATCCATATTGGAAAAATTCAAAGTCTTATAAATCCTTCATACAGTAATTTGAGTGTATACCTATTTTTGAATATCATGAAATTTCAATAATAGAACTCAACCTTTTTAAATGTCAAAATATAACAATTTATCAAGTCATGACAACATCAATATTTTTGAGAAAATATCAAGACTCATGGTAACATCTCAAATGTTATATCTCAATGTGCTCAATGATTCAATTTCATCATAAAGAAGCTTTAAGCTTATCATAAATCTCAAAATCATTCCAAAATACTATTTCAACATATATCTCGAAATCATTCAAAATACCACCTCGTGGTAAAAGTGTGTAATTTGCAATGATAATTATTAAATCATATCATGAAAACATTGAGATAATCATATAAATCAAATTTTATTCATTTAATCATCATAATCTCATAATCGAATTATTTAGACATAATCTCACTTGCAAAATCATGTAAAATCATAATAAAATTAAATCTTTGGGCACAAGAACGGAAGATTGCTCTTGTTCAAAACCCCACATACCTTAAGATGGAAGATGAATATGAACTTCCGACTCCGGAACTTTATTCACAAAAATGAAGGGTGCTTCTCGAAGCCCTTAACATGATCAACTCGAATCCCAAATCAATTT
Source organism: Capsicum pubescens (assembly GCA_030864215.1). Lineage (NCBI taxonomy): Eukaryota > Viridiplantae > Streptophyta > Magnoliopsida > Solanales > Solanaceae > Capsicum > Capsicum pubescens. The sequence goes on along the minus strand of CM061544.1, from coordinate 268,098,500 downwards.
GAAATTTCTACAGTTCAATTTAAAGATTTTTAGAGCTAAAATTTTACCTAGGGTTTTCCTCTCCTCCAAAACTTGATGAAAATATAAATTTCATGGTCCAAATATGGATTATATGCAAGAATTTTCGTCCAAGAAGGGGAATGTGAGATGACCAAAATACCCTTAAAATTCAAATAATGTCAAATCTGTCCTTTGGTGGACTGTTTTGATAGGCTAAAGTAGATCGACCATAACGTTTTACTCCGATAGCCAAATTGGATGAAACCAATTTAATTAGAAAAAGGACTCTTAGATATTTCTGTTGATATATAGTAGCTCACCCAGATCATTATGTACAAGGAGTTATGGTCGTTTGAAGTTGATCCAAAAATTCGCTTTTGATATGCTGAACTAGATTGACCATAACTTTTTTCTCCGATTGTCAAGTTGGATGAAACTAATTTCATTAGAAAGAGGACTCGCAGAGATTTCCGTTGATATATAGTATATCACCCAGATCATTATGTACAAGTAGTTATACTCGTTTGAAGTTGACCCTGAAATTCGTCTGGCTGCAGAAATTTTAATTTCCTGCACGTTTTACTGTTCACAGTTCGATCGGAATGGTCGTAGTTCGATCAGAATGGTCGTAACTCATTGCTCGAGTGTCCTTTTTCTCTGATCTATATATCGTTGGAAAGATTATTCGATACTCTACGTAATGGTAGGTCAACATCTTAGAAATACTACACAAAAAATTTATGGATCGGTCTAAAGCGTAGAACTCGATACGTTTCTCACGAAATCTTTACGAAGAAAATTTTCCGGGGTATTACAGTACAACAAGATAAACATGGATACAAAATAACCCAAAACATAAACATCATGATTTATAATTTGAATATGGTTCTTGAGATTTATGGTTGAAAGGAATCCATAAATCAACACTATTCATTCCTTGGATGGAAGATTCTTGAAAATAAATGGTGAAATTCTTGAAATTGGATCCTTAGTTGAAAACCCTAAGCTTGTTATTGATGGATTTTGAGAGAGATAAGTGTATATATGTTGAATTGGGGCTTAATCCCGTGTTTTAGACTTATATAGGGGTGTGAAATTAACTTTTTTGCCCTTGAGGATGCGGTCATTTAATGACTAAAATCTGGGTGGCGATGCTACAAGCGACACAGTACGTTGATGGCTGCGATGTGATAATTGACGTGTCATGCCATTATAACGTCGAGCCTCAGAAGTTTTGGTTCTGGCATCCTGCACAAATATTGACCAACGCGATTGGCGATCGGCGCACCATGATCGCATTGGTCCACTATTTTGGGACTCCGAAAATGATCTAAACGTGTTCCAAAAAATCCAAAACTTATCCAGGAACACCTATAAACCTTCCTGATAATGAATTAATAAAAATACGGACCATTAAAGAACGTTAAGGTGGCGAAATGAGATTGTCAACTTTTGAAGGCCAATAATAGGCTAAGTCTGGGAATCTAGCTAGAATTTTCTAAGTCTGGGACCCCTTGACAAGCTTAAAGGACTGAATTGAGCTTTAGGATTTTACGAGGTCTTACAAGTTTATGCCAAATCTGTCATTACTGGTATATGTAGAATCTGTCAATGCACTCTGTAAATTGAAGCTGCATTTCTATTGCTCGGGTTCAATTACTTCCATATAAACTAAATGGTTCTAAAGAGCTTATTTGAACCATAATAGAACATTTATGACTATGTCCCAAACAAGTTGGGGTCAGGTGTATGAATCTCACTTCTTCATTTAAGCTTATTTTATATTATCATCATACTAAAAAACAACAACCACCCACAAAGCAACAATTATGCCTCAATCACGAACAAGTTTTGATCAGCTATATGAGTCCTGCTTATTCATTTAAGCTCATTTTATATCATCATTATACTAAAGAACAACAACAAACCATAATACAACAACAACAACAACCATGCCTCAGTCTCAAACAAGTTGGGATCAGCTAAATAAATCCTATTTCTTCATTTTAAACTCATTTCATATCATCATCATGCAAAAAAAATAACAGGAAACCATACTACTACTACTACAACAATTATGCCTCAGTCCCAAACAAGTTGGGATCAACTATATGATCTCATTTAACATCATCATTCTACTAAAACAATATAAACAACTATGAACCGTAATTCACGCAGAAATAGTGTATTGTATCTAAATACACGAACCAAATTACAATAACAACACCACAATAATGAAATGAACACAACTAGTGAACAAAGTAAATGAACATTTATATAAATTGCTTCAGCTTTCTTATTTACCCAACTTTTATCACTTTTCTTGTTATGAGTTTGAAAATAAAATTCTGTAAGTGAAGGATCTTTTCCAGTAGCTTCTTTCTATATTTAAAAAAAGATATGTATGTTATCAACATTGAATATGATATTATTTTCTTCAAACAAATATATTTAAATAGATTTATAATTACCATTCTCTTATAGATCAATCGATGAGGTACAAAACCACCTATATGAAGTGATGCACCGACATTTGAATCACTATTGTTTTTATTTTTTTGGACTTTGTTTTGAACTCATCAGACTACCAATACTCTTTCATCTCCTTGAATACTGCATCTCCCATCCAATGTGGTTTTAGAGGCAATTTTTTTCTAACATCTTGCAAAACTTGGGTCATTTTTTTATGATGCCCTTTTATTAAATTAGACCATATAGCATCATTATAGTGAGGAAGCCACTTAAATTTCTTCTGTATATATCAAATGAATATCATATTAGCTATATAGTCCCACAATTATATTTATACATGAATCAGAATGTATAAATTTTTTACATTGAATTCCTCAAACCACATCTCGTGAGTAGACTATGGAAACTTCTTCCATGAAGGTCTAGCCAACTCAAATTTACTCTGAATGCAATTAGTAATACCATCAATAACTACCTTGTGTGGATAAAACTTACATAACATAGTAGTTATCAAATATGTGCACATATAAATAGTCCACCAAAATATATGTATTATTAAATATTAGTCTTATTATCCATCCCCTTTAGGTACAATCCATATTTGATTATCATCGTCTACATTGTCAACTATATTAGATAAGATAGATGGAGAACTATTATTCGGTGGTGATATTAATGGTTCAGAATCTTGATTTATAGGTTGGGGCCAATTAGATTGAGGTTGAGATTCAATAATAGTAGGTTGGGGTTGGTTGATCCCAAGACCATGTTGAGACTCATTTACATGAAGTAGACTAGTATGGGAATAGAGGGGTTGCGATGGTATTATGGGAGGCACAACATTATTATAAGTTTGGGATTGATTGACTTTAGGATTTGGTTGATGTGAGGAAGAGTTATTAACATGAAGTGAACCAGTATGAGATTGAAGGGATCCTAACGAAATTATGGGAGGCAATTGAACTGTTTGTCGCTCTATTATTTTTTAATTGTCTCTCTTTCTTTTTTATTAGGTAGTTGTAATTCCCCGAAAATAAGTCCTGAGATGTCACATGGTGCTCAAGACTACGAGTAGCCTCAAGCTACCCCTGTAAGCCTTCTACTAAATCTGAAACTCATAATAAAGAAATGTACATATATATAATCAAAGCTAAAATACGAAAATTTGTCTGAGCTAAACTGAAATTATCAAAATATAATATCTGGAAATACTATATTCAAGATTCTAAACAATCAACACTAAAAATCTAAATCATATCTAGCAGTCTGACAAGCCTCTACTACTAATAACTAGAGAGTCACTGTGATAAACCCCCAGCTGACTCAAACTATCTATACATACTAAATCAACTACTCTAATAATATGAAAAACTAAATAACTGGGTCCTCGAAATGTAAAACCCCATATTTTCCTAACTTAAATTGACCCTCAGTACATGGGTTACCCTATATAAAATTTTCAAAATACTCAGTATTTTTTAATTTAGAGCCAACCAATGCGCAAAAAATTTAGTTAGCTTTCCAATGATATAAAGTTTGCCCAACTTTGATACTCGAGTGAAGAGTTAGAGTCATTTTAGTAAGATAGTGTGCCAATTTGGCAATCAGCACAACGCGAAGGCCAGCCAAATGGCAATTGTCCATTTTCAGTGTTGCTCCGCAATACTGGCACGTTGCGCCAAGCCCTTAATTCACAATTACCCTTTTCCAATATTCCAACGTGATCCCATCGCATCGCGGTGAACTTCCAGGTTGCATCCATCATTGCAACGCAATTCCACCGCATCGCGCCACCAGCCATATTCCCGATTGTCAGTTTTTAGTGGCTTGGCACGATAGTGGCGCGTCACACCAGGTGCCTAATTGGGTTTTTCAGTGATGAATTTTATATTATCCCCATGGGTAGTTGGTATTTTTTTATGGCCCTAATCAGTCCTAAACACGAAATTTAACCCTTAAGGAGCATTAATTTCGCTTTATTTCATTATTTTTTAAGATCAAAAAGCATTCTCTCCTAAATAGAAAAACCCTAGCTCCAAGAAATCAAGAGAAAAATCAATAATTTCTCTAAAAACCTTCAAGATTAATAACCCAAGGTATGTTAGATGTTCATCCATGAGTTCCTTTCACCCATAGAGTCCACGAATCCATTTTGTTAAAACTACAAGATTGTTGATTTATGAATTACATACTTGAAATTGAATTGAATTCATGTTCATGTTATTGTTGGGTCTCAGCCTATGATTGAATTACAAGTTTTCATGAAATTAATCATTATATGTTTTGAATTACATGATCTTCATGATGAACCCTTTAATTTGCAAGTTGACTATGTAACCATGATAATTATATGTGTTGATTATTGTATAACCTAAGCATGCTCCCCATGTATTTGATAAAATGCCTATGTGGATGAAATATTGCCATTATAACATGATATCATGTATTCCTCATTCAGGTACAAGTTAATACATTACAAGTGTTTGATGAAATGCCTCTATGAATGAATTATGATCAAGTGAATATTTTTATGTTATTCAAGATTATGCTATGCCTTTTTTTTATGCTATCAAGTCCTGGGTGTATTTAATATCCGATAATTTAGCTGTGTACCTAGAGCCAGTGTCAGATACAGAATAGCATCAGTCATGTCCCAATAAGTAGAATCTAGTCAGTTACAGAACTCAGTAGAACTCAGTCGGTTATAGAACTCAGGAAAACTCAGTAAACTCAAAATCAATCCAGTCCAGTCTAGTATACTCAGTTTAGTGTCTTTCAGTTAGGAGTAGGATTTAATATCGATTAAACCCAAGGATGGGGGATCACCTACCAGTAGAGGGTGTGATCCTTAGAAGTAATCCGTGCATTCCAGAACTACGTAGCCAGCGTAGGTTGATACATCATACCTGCCAGCTGAGGGTTGATGAGGTGTTTTCACCTGCCAGTTGAGGGTTCCACCGTTCTCATTAGAGTACCTCCTAGATGAGGGTAACTCTTCAGTGTCTTTACCTATGGCATAATACTAACACCCTTCCAACTTGAGTCATAAGTTAGACACCAACTCAGTTATATTATTTAGGGCATATCGGTTAGATGATTACCTCCCACAGTTTCAGTCTCAGTCTTTAGAATAGAACTCAGTTCAGTTCTACAGAATCAGGACTGTCTGATACAGTTAATCAGTATCAGTAACTCAGTTATCAGTAACTTCAGATATTAGTCACTCAGTATCAATACGCAGGACTTAGCTTCAGACAAGCTCAGTCACATTATTTATTTATATGCACAGTAGTGCGTACTCAGTATTTATAGCAATATCAGTTATCTATGTACTCTCATGTTTAGTTACTCTATATCATTCAGTCAGTTATTGTTCTTGCATATGAACCCTTGTATTCAGCCTTACCTCATCTAGCATACTAGTACATTGCACGTACTGACGCATACTCTTTCTTTGCACTATAATTCTCATATCATATGTTTGGACACTCAGGTTCCCGACCGCGCATAGACAGAGTCAGTTCTAGACAGAAGTGTCAGAGTTAGTAGTGAGTCCTCATCTATCGAGGATGTTCTATTATTTTAGTATTTCAGTAGATTCAGTATTTCAGTAGATGGATTTAGTTGGGGGATTGTCCCATCAACTCCACATTCAGACATTTCAGTTTAGAGGCTTTTCAGACTAGACTTTCAAACAGTATTCTATTTTACAGATTTCTATTATCAGTTGATATTCTTTATCAGTATTTAAAATTTTTGAACCTTATGGCATTTCAACCTATTTTCGCATTTATTTTAGTATTACTAGTTAGTGCTCACAACAGATATCAGTCATGGGTAAGTTTGTGGTGCTTCGGGATCGTAAGCATCATGTAGCATTTTGGGTACAGACTCGGGGCATTACACGAACTATGAGGACTCACCAATTGTTGGAATATAGATAGAGATGCTCAAAATCAATCACACTACTGAAACTGAGCACCTAAACCTACATTATGAGACAATGTAGCATACAGACGTATATATGGATCAGTACTTCTGGATTGTACTGTGTAAATGGGGGTGAATGCATAAGTAAAACAATATCTCAACATCATCATAATTTGTAAAATAATGCATTATAAATGTGGATGACTCAAATAAGTTTGGTTAACTGAAAACTGAGAATCATGATCATGAGTAGAAAAATATGTAGTATAAGTTTAGTAAGTCATAACATTTAGTTCTAAAAGTTGTGCTAGTATTTTGTCTGTAAATTATGTTGTTTAATTGTAGAAAGGACTCACTTATGTATCTGTAAAATTGAAATCTAGAATCTCATAGCTAGTGGCATATATAAAGCATTATCTAAATAAAATGGTAAGCCTTTAATCTTAGTTTCTAAAAGCAGTTCTATAAGTCTTTACTTTTAGGGAGGTTCTTCTAACCGACATACACTATGTGAGCTATCATAGTGTCCATCGTCTAGTTTCCTTAGGGGAAAACCTCACATTGAGGAGAGTTGACATACTCTTGCCAAGGAGTATAACCTAATCTAAGTGATCACATCTATATCTATCATCCATATAGAAATGGGAATAATATGATAATCTGAACCTATGTTGGCTAGTAGTTCTGGGCCATGTGAACATACCAAACTCAGTGCCAAATACTACTCCCTTTAATTTTTATGCTCATTCTGTAGGAAATACTTTCAAAACTAGTATGAGGGTTTACAATGAAAAACCTCTTATGAATCTATTTACTGTAAACTGTAGTTAAATCTATAAAGTGGATTCCATATCTAGTCTAAGATCAAAAGATCAAATCTTTGTTCAAAATTTGAATGTACAAATCATGGGATGCTTAAAAGTATAATATTCTTAAGAGAACAACATTCAAACTAGGGCTAATAACCCATGAATCTATTTTATGTCAAATCATCATTAGGTTCATTCTTGATAATGAAAATATTGATAATTCAATTCTAAATCTGGAAATTTATATCATACACATGAAAATATGAAGATAGACATGCAATTCAACATCTAAATCTCTCAAAATCTCATAATCTTCAAATAGTAATAAGTGGGTATAAACCCTAGACTGAAATTAGCTTTTAAACCTAATTTTGGCTACAAGGATGAAAGAATATCCCTGTTCATAACCCCACATACCTTAACTGATGAAATTGATAAAGAAGCTTGAACTTGAATTCCTATTTGTGCTTTTGAAGATGATTTCTTGAATACCCTAGACTGGAAATCTTAAATTTTGGGTTATCTTGGAAAACAAATGGTGGAATTTGGATTTCTTTGGGATGAAGATTTGAGTTCTAGGGTTTCCTTGGAGAGTAATTTTGATGAAAATATGTATATAATGGTTAGAATAGGATTAATTATCTGATTTTCATGAATTGGGGCTTGCGGAAATGACGAAACTGCCAAAAAAATTAACTCAGAACTGGAAGTCTCGATTGTTAGCCTTACCACTATGTGCTACCATCGCGGTGGCTTACTAGAAAAAGACAATTGCCATTTTGTCCTTTGGCGCGATGCAGCGTAATCGCATTACATCACTGGAAAAAGGATGAGTGCTATTTTGCACTACACCGCGATGCAGTGTTTGTACAATTGGGATTTCAGACATTATACATGCTAATTGCGGAGAGCTACTAGAAAGGGATGAACGAGAACTAGAACTTCAACACAATATGGAATAATTGAGGTGCTCTACTGGAAATCAGACAATTGCAATTCTGCACCTCACCCCGACACGATGTTTATCACAATACCCTACTGCTTTAACTAAAATTGCCATAACTTCTCAACCGAGTATTGGATTTAGGTGAAATTGGTATCGTTAGAAAGCTAGTTCAATTATCTGCACATTGGTGGGTCTAGAACTGGAAAATTATACATGCATCAAGAGTTACATGCTTTTGAACTTGACCCTTGACATACTAGGAGCTAAATTGAGCTAGGAAAAGTATGGGGTATTACAATATCTCCCCCTTGGGAACATTCTTCCTCGAATGAGACTAGATAAATTGAGGATACTGAGGAAACTGAGTCTATATACTGACATGCACAACTGAAACAAAATTGTATGACTGAATCTACAACATACTGAGCATTTGTACTAATCTGTGAATGCATGAGTTTATATGAAAATAGATATATTGCTGAGTCTGAGAATGGAAAAGAACTAAATTAAGGAAGACTGTTACCTTCGGCTAAATCTGAGTTCGTAGAGAAGAGATGAGGATACTTGGTATGCATGTCTGCTTCTGTTTCCTAAGTAGCGCCCTCAACGGACTGATTTTACCACAGAACTTTGACCAAAGGAACTTTTTTTTCCTTAGTCTGCAAATCTGATGATCAAGAATCTTTACTGGAACTTCTTCGTATGAAAGGCTATTCTGAATATCTGTGCTTTCTAGAGGGACTATAATAGCTGAATCGTCTATGCACTTCTTCAATAAGGACACATGGAACACGGGATGAACTGATAACAGGTCTGCAGGTTACCTTCCCTGCATGACTCAAAATTTTGTAGGGACCCATATATCAGGGACTAAGCTTCTCCTTTTTGCCAAATCTCTTCACCCCCAACATGGGTAAAACATTAAAATAAACAAGGTCATCAACCTCAAACTCAAGATCTCTCCTTCTTATGTCTGTATAAGATTTTTGAGGACTCTGAGCTACTTTTAATATCTCTCGAATCAACTGAACTTTCTTCATGGCTTCAAACACCATATCTGGCCTAATCAAATCGGCCTCACCCACTTTGAAAAAAACAATAGGTGATCTACATCTCTGCCCATAAAGAGCTTTAAACGGGGTTATCTGAATACTAGAATGGTAACTATTATTATAGGCGAACTCGATCAACGACAAGTGGTCATCCCAACTGCCTTGTAAATCAAGAACACATGCCCTCAACATATCTTCTAAGGTTTGTATAGTCCCTCTACCTGACCATTTGTCTGTGGATGAAAAGCTGAACTGAGATGAACCTGGGTACCAAGACCCTTCTAAAAGGTTTCCCAAAACTCATAGGTAAATTGAGTACCCCTATTTGAAATGATGGACAAAGAAACTCCGTGTAATCTAACCATCTCTCTAATATACAACTTAGTATAATCTTAAACTGTATAGGACGTGTGAACTGGCAAGAAATGCGCTGACTTGGTCAATCTGTTACAATAACCCAAATCAAATCATATTGTCGATGCGAATGGGGTAATCCAGTCACAAAGTCCATATTCACCTTTTCCCACTTCCAAGTGGGAATTCCAAACTCCTGCAATGTTCCACCAGGTCTTTGGTGCTCTACCTTAACATGTTGGCAAGCTGCATACTTGGCTACAAAATTTACAATATCTCTCTTCATACCACTCCACTAATAGACTTCCCATAAATCATGGTACATCTTGGTGGCTCCTAGATGAATGGAATAACATGCACCATGTTCTTCTGCCATAATCCACTGCCTCAAATCATTAACACATAGTACACAAAATCTACTCTGGCACCTCAACACACCATCTCCCCCTTAGGAGAAAACCTCTACTTTTTGGTCTTTAACTGACCCCTTCAGTTTGACCAAACTAGAGTCCTTATCCTCGTCTCTTTCACTTTAGAGACTAGAGAAGATTTTGAGATACTCTGAACCCAAATACTCCCTTCAGCTGAGTCAACCAAACTCACACCCAATCTAGCTAACCAGTGAACTTCTCAAACTAGTTCTTTCTTATCATTCTCCATATGAGCAACATTGCCCATTGACAATCTACTAAGGGTGTCTACCACTACATTGGCCCTGCTCAGATGATATAACACAATTATGTCATAATTCTTCAAGAATTCTAACCACCTTCTCAGATGAAGATTCAACTCCTTATGAGTGAACACATACTGCAAACTTTTGTTGTCCGTAAACACATCAATATGCACCCCATAAAGATAATGCCACCAAATTTTCAATGCAAATACAACAAGTAACTCAAGATCATGGGTAGGGTAGTTCTTTTTGTGAGGCTTAAGTTGTCTAGAGGCATAGGTTATAACCTTACCTCTCTTCATCAAAACACAACCCAAACTGACTCTAGAGGCATCATAATAGACATCAAACCCATTTGTACCATTAGGTAGCGCTAAAACTAGGGTTGAAGTGAGTCGATTCTTCAACTCTTGAAAACTTCTCTCATAGGAATCTGACCACTGAAACTTAACTTTCTTCTGAGTCAATCTAGACATAGGGGAAGTAATAGACAATAAACCCTTAACAAAATGTCTTTAATAGCCAGCTAAACCTAAGAAAGTTTTGATGTCTGATGGAGAGATAGGTTTAGGCCAATTTTTTACTGCTTCTGTCTTTTGGAGATCAACTCTAATGCCATCACTGGAAACAATATGATCAAGGAAAGCTACTGACCTTAGCCAAAATTCACCTTTATGAAATTTGGTGAACAATTGGTGTTCTCTAAGAGTTTACAACACAATTGTAAGATGGTCTGCTTGGTCATCCTCACTACGAGAATAGATAAGAATATCATCGATAAAGACTATGACAAACATGTCCAAATAATGTTTGAACACTCTGTTCATCAAGTCCATAAAAGTTGTTGGGGCATTATTTAGCCCAATTACTAGAAACTCAAAATGACCATAACGGGTTCTGAAAGTTATCTTTGGAATATCACATTCCCTTATGCTAAGATAATGATAGACGGATCTAAAGTCTATCTTGGAGGAATAACTTACACCCTGGAGTTAATTGAATAAGTCATCAATCCTAGGAAGAGGATATTTGTTTTTGACTGTGACTTTATTCAGCTGATGATAGTCAATGCACATTCGCAAAGAACTATCTTTCTTTTGGACGAATAGGACGGGAGCGCCCCATGGAGAGACACTAGGCCTTATGAAGCAATTATCTAAGAGGTCTTTAAGTTTCTTTTTTAACTCTTTTGTCTCGGCTAGAGCCATATGATATAGAAGAATGGAGATGGGTTGTGTATTTGGAAGAAGGTCAATACCAAATTCTATTTCCCTATCAAGAGGTACCCCTGGTAAATCTTTGGAAAAAACATTAGGAAACTCATTGACTACACGAACTGACTGAATTGTTGGAGCCTTAGACTTAGTGTCTTTGACTCAAACTAAATGATAGATACACTCTTTTGATATCAATTTTTTGGCTTTAAGATAGGATATGAAATGACTCTTGGGAGACACTGAATTACCTTCCCACTCAAAGACTGGCTCATCTGGAAACTGAAACTTCACCACTCGGGTGCGACAATCTATAGATGCATAACAGGAATGGAGCCAATCCATGCCAAGAATAAGGTCAAAGTCAACTATATCTAACTCTATTAAGTCTGCTAGCATGATCTTATGAGGGACAGTGATAGGACACTTTCTATAGACTCGTTCAACAATAACTGACTCCTACTAGGGTAGAAACCAAGAAGGTTTTAGGGATATTTTTAGGACTTATTTCAAAATTTACTGCAACTAGTGGGGTCACATAAGAGAAATTCGACCCTGGGTCCAATAACACATAAACATCAACAACACATCTCAACCGAGTATCAGATTAAGATGAAATTGGTATCGTTGGAAAGCTGGTTCAATTATCTACACATTGGTGGGTATAGAACTAAAAAATTCTATACACATTAAGAGTTACATGCTTTTGAAGTTGTCCCTTGACATACTAGGAGCTAAACTAAGCTAGGAAAAGTATGGTGTATTACAACAGTCCAGCTCTTTTAGATCCTACACCTGGCATCTGCCGAAAATAAAGAACAAAAAATATAATATATTAGTGATGTAATTGATGAAAAACACATGAATAAAGGTGATCAACAAACATTTTGAGTATCAATATCTGACACTATAGAGAAATAACAACTAATAAGTCATTTTAACATGCTAAAAAATATCATTTTAACCACAAAATTTCTACAAATGCATGACACCAAAGAGAAACAACAACTAATAAGTCACAGGACATAGCAAGAAACATAACTCAAACACCCAATGGTTGTAACATCAGACAATCTATTTGACCTTATAAACTAGTACGATGATGAAACTGTATACATATCTAAATCACTAAAAGCAGAAACTCAATTCAAGCACTAAAACATCTCTTTTTAAAATCTAGAAATTAATAAGTTCAAAGGTACATCCCAAATCCTCAACTCTATCAAGTGGAAACACTGCAATGATGGAGTTTTCTCTATGAACAGACTGTACAATCTAGAAATTATGGGTTATCCCAAAGGTAATATAGGTACATGGACAAGGGTGTGGAGTTGTTTGGCCTCTTTAGAAATCAATGTTTAACTTGGCTAGTGATCCCAAGAGCTTGTCTAACACATGAAGCTTCAAAAGGGAATTAATATCCCTATAGCTTCATGATACTTCCTTTACAATCAGAATACAGAGACAAATAGTCATCTGTTCTTGTATTGCAAAGTGGCCAGCTTTCAAAAATATCAAATTGTAAGTACAGAACTAGTGAAAGTTAGATTTCACCTCGAGTGTATATGTTCTGCCATTCCGCTAACGAAATTAGTTCTTGAATAGTATTTTGAAATCATTAAGATCAAAATTAGTCATGAGTACTTTTGCCTAAAAATATTTTCCCATTATACGTTTCTAATTTCACAGATACTGACATGTGCTTCAATAATATATGTAAAGAATAGTTACAAAACAAAGAAAGGCAAATTTGTAGAAATTAATCTCAAGAAGCTAGAAAAACCTGTTACTGAGTATCTTTATGCATAAATAATATGAGACAAACTTTTTATTGTAATTTGTTAAACTCCCAGTAGCCCAACTTACTTTTTATTTAAGCCCAGAATGTAGGAAGCTCTAGGAACAGGTCCACTTGACAAACAACACAAAGCATAGCAACTCATTCATCAACACAAAGAATATCAACTCTTTCAACTGAGAACCCAATAGATTTTTTTAAGATACACAATTTGACATACACAGATCCATCCACCTATTATGAAATACCATGCTATAAAATATGAGGAATTAAATTAAACAAGTGAATTCTCTTCCAGTAGACAAGTAAAATAACAATAATTTTGACAAAAATCGCAGTAGCTTTAATAAAATATAGTATTGTACATTGACAAAAGAAATCGACAAGATAATATTCTCAATACTCCTCATATTTATCTTTATCTTCTTCTTGGGTATGAAAGTGACTTGCTGAATCATCACTATCAAAAAAGTCTTCTTTTTCACTTGTTTCCTCCTCTTTATCATTATCTTTATCACTTGATGTCTCCTCATCACCTTTCTCTTCTTCATTTGATATATCCTCATCTCCCTCTTTAGTTAAATCATGTTCATTTTCATTGAAAACAACTTAAAAACTACTTCCATCAACCTCTTCACCATCAACTTATTCATCACATAAGCAATCATTTGGGTCATCCTCTATACTTGCACTAACACATGATTTCTCCTCTTGGTAAGCAACTTCAAAATTGTATCTTGTATCTATAGCTCCTCTTGACTTTGTTTTTATAACTACCTACCAATTAACCTTATTTTCTTTTCTTTCAAGATGATTTACATAATAAACTTAAGTTGCAATTTGTGGAAAGATAAAAGGGTCAAATTTAGAATATCTTCCCCATTTTTGAACCTCGACAATACCAAATTGACTATCAACTTTTATGCTATGTTTTGAGAGATTAAACCAATCACAATAAAATAAAACTAACTTCATAAATGATATCATTGGCCATTCGAATTTGATAATCTCCTTAAGAACACCATAAGATTCACTTGTAATGCCATCTTGTCCAATGCCACTAACACACACCCCGCTATTATATGTACTTTTTCCTTAGCTCCAAAAAGAGGTATGAAACTTGTATCCATTCACAAAATAAACAGGATAAGACTATGCCTTTCTTGATGGTCCTATTGCTAAGATTTGTAAATATTCTCTTGTGGATTACTATTCACCTATCAAATAATTGAAGCATATTAGATATGCATTTTAATTTATATATCATTTATTAAAATAATTGATTCATACATAATCTTTGAACCATCGTGGAAAGTGATTATCAATGACATCATTAGTGAGATCACTGCAAGTATCTCTCGGGATTTGCTCATACAAAATGCATGTACTTACATTAGAACATTAGTTTTAATCCAAATATAATAATTAAATGAACAATATGGCTGATACTTACTTGAGAAAAGGCTTAACTTTATCACAATTTATAAGAACATGCAATTGTGCTGCAATAACTTCTTTATCATCTAGCCATCGGATATGACCATCCTTTTTACCATAACTTCGGCAAAAATAATTAAAGACTGATAGTGTTGGGTGAGTTACATTTTTTTCAATGACATCATCATTACGCCCAATTTTTTTGTTGCTACATACGACATCAGATTCAAAATAATGGGAAGCAAAGTATGAGATTTCTTGAGCCAAATATGCTTGACAAATAAATCCTTCAACTCTGGCTTTGTTTTTGATAGTCTTTTTAATTTTGTTTAGGAACCTACAATTGTTCTTAGGAAATAAATAATTTTATAATAAAATAATGAGACAAGTAATAAAATTTTATACCTTTCAAATGGATACGTCCATCGATATTGAACTGACCCACAAACTTTTGCTTTGTAAGGCAAATGAATCGGTAAGTGCTCCATTGAATAAAAAAAACTAGGTGGAAATATTTTTTGCAACTTACACAAGATTACAAGAATATTTTGTTCCATTTGCATAGGATGATCCACTCATAATACTGTTGAGCACAAATCTTTAAAGAATAGATTGAGTTCAGTTAACGACTTCCATATAGGTTTTGGAAGAGCGCTAAAAGCAACTGGCATAAGATATTGCATGAAAATATGACAGTTGTAACTTTTCATCCCAAATAACTTTAAATGTTCCATGTCCACACATTTACCCAAATTAGAAGCATATCTATCAGGTATTTTTAGTTGATCAACCCATTCATATACATCTTTCTTTTAACCGTCATTTAAGAAAAACTTTGATTTCAGTTTAATCCATCCCCCATCATCATTCAGTTACAAGTGTAAATCATTTCACCGATAATACTCTTCCAAATCCATTCTAGCCTTCTCGTTATTCTTTGTCCTCTCCTTGTTGTCCATGATAGTATGAAAAACATTATCAAAGAAGTTCTTCTTTGTATGCGTTACATCAATATTATTGCGAACTGGATAGGTCTTCCAATATAGCAAATCCCAAAAAATACTTTTTTGGTCCAATTATGTGATTTTACATAGCCATAAAATTTGTGTGGACCAAATTCAGTGATCTTAGGAAACCCTCTCACATTTTTCCATACCTGATCTCCAGTTAACTTAGGAAGAGGACTAGACTTTTCCTCTTTTCCTTTATAAAATGAATTCCTGTTTCTTCTAATTTCTTGATTGAGAAGCAAGAATTGACGGTTACAATCAAACCAAGTAACTTTTCTTCCATTTTTCAAACTAAAAGTTTTTTATTGTTCCATGTGTTTTCCCCTTTTCGATTTGAAGGGTTTGGAAAATATTTGGTTTCGGCCTTTTAAACTATTTTGAAACCTTAAAAGAAAAGTTCAAAACAATTAAAGAAATTACAAAGTCGTCACTTGATTTTTGAGAAAATATCAAGAAAAACTAAAAATATTACTTAAAAGATTCAAAATAGAAAAAATCTTTTAAGTTAAGAAATTCTGACTAAGTGGTTCCTATTAATACTCTTGGAAGGTTGTTAAGGCACCAAGAGTATCCGCTAACTTGCGGTTATCCGGGCTATTTAAAAATAACTTTTTTTTACTAACTTTAAAAAAGAAAATTGACTTCTGAAAAGAAAATGATTAAGAAAATTTTCTTTAAGATTTGTGCCAAACAAATTTTGATGACTTAGTGGGGATTTTAACAAAGTCTAAGAAAACTTAGGACAATTAGCATATAAAGGGGAAAGGGGGAGACTAAATGACTTAAGCCATTAGGCCCAAATCATAAGCCCTGTCTTAAGCTATTTTGGGCTTTTGACTCATCTTCCCTATTGTAATCTAAATACTTGGGCTTTTGGCCCATAACCTGTCCTAAGCTAGTTTTTAGACATTTGAAGTCCAAAATCTACTTCACCTGTATTAAATTACAATTTTCGCTTCGAGGTCCAAATGAATGAATACATAAAAATAAGGCCATAATAAAATTAGAGACTTTTCAAGTCTCTTAATAGCCTTATCAATGGGTTTTGACCCATTTTCCTTCTTGTTTCATTCTCTTGCACCCGCACGCCATATAATCAAATTTGAGTTTAAAATTTTGAACTTGACTCGGAGAGATGAGCCTCATAGCTCGTTACGAAATGCAAGAGGAAAGGAATTTATTTTGACTTTTTTTTTGCAGCAAAATGGAGCTACAAGCTTTCTTCGGAGTCTTGATCACCATCTAAAGGCATTCAAATTGAGAACTTCATTAGCCCACGAATTTCACGAATAAAAATTTTACTAAAAAAACCTCTTTGCTCAAAACTTTTTTTTCCAGCCTTGAGACTTTTTTTACTTTGAGACTTGGTCTTTCTACCAAAATAGTGGTAGTATTTATAGAAAAGGATGGGGATTCCATTCTTTTTATTCACCAATGTGGGAGAAAAGTATTTATAGGAAAGAATGTTGGTTCAATTCTTTTCATCCACCAATGTGAGATAAAGAATTTAGGGGTGTTTTTGAAATTTTAAATTTGAAGATAAGATGAGGTGGAAGATAAGATGGAGGGAAATTGTACAATCTAGTACAAAATTTTGAATTTCAAATTTGAAATTATTTTGGTAGAAATTGGGTAGAAGTTATGAGAGTCTTTTTTGAGAATTTTAGGATTATTTAAAATATAACCCCAATTGGGATTTAAAATTTAGTCAAATTTATTTAATTTTGGGCAAATTAAAAATTAATTGGCGGATTGTATTGCAATTATGGTCAAATCTAATAGATTCGTTAAATTAATTTGAAATTCGATACAAATTAATACTTTCTTTAATCCCGAGCTTCTTGATTTAATAAAATCAAACATATATTCATCCAAATAAATTATTTGTGAGAGTAAATTATATTAAATCAAGACTTTATCGGTTTGAATTAATTTTCAATCTTATCTCCGTAAAAAACTCAAACTTTGATAAAAATATTCATTCAAGTAACAAAATTTGTACAATCTCGTATATGTGAATACGAAAAATGTATAATCATCACTTAAATGACAAAATTAACCTAAATAAATATTTTAAAGCGCATTTGTCCGGATGAAATAAATATTTTACTTTTATTTAAAATTGAAGAAACCCAGGATTAAATTTAGTCGTGGAGGGAAAAAATTAGGTGTCAACAACTACCCCCTCCTTTTTGGTAGGGAGGATGCAAGTAACCCTGGGCAAAGGAAGTTTAACGTTCCAAATTTTTGTCCGACCACAAATTTATTTTTGAAAGAGATTGGGGGGAAGTTGGAATGCAGTCGAGTTTTCAACCTAGAGCCCAACCTACATATCCTCGAGACACAGGGAATCAGTCTGTTTGTAGTTTGACTCAATCAGTAGAAAAGATAGTCTTTTATTTCAGACGATCTTTAGATCAGGATGAGTGATAGGTTGATCGAGTTGCGGAAAACAGTCTTGTAACCTATTAACCATGAATGTGGGATCCTTCATATCCATAGGCAAGAACTTACTCGGACATAATTTTCATAGCTCTAGGTGTCCTGTCACTCGATTGAAGGAAAGAAAAGATTACCCTCGGTATGAGTATAGAAATATCCTGAAGGTGAATCTGAAATAAAATATCTCAAGTTACCCACATGCCTTCTAATAGGGGTGTAGTTTGAGGGCAGTGACAATCATCCTTTAGCTCACGTCCAAAGAGTTTGATAGCCCCCTCTAGAGTACATCCCAATTTGCTTCTAAAAAAAAGTTCCACGTTGTACTGCGTCCTTTTTGGAGTCGTCCTTACCTGTCTCTTTGATTTGAGAATTTCATCTTTTTTGGATTCTCTCGACAACAAATCAAACAAATGATTAGTTGTAAATATAGCATTACACAAATGTAAATTAGCGCAAACCTGTTTGAATATGCTATGTTGAGATAGTTGATGAACAAAGTTGCACAACCTGTTCTAAAAATATTGTGCCACTTTGAACGGAGTAAAGATCCAACATATCTCATTAAAAGGAGGACGACCCAATTTAAATGTAACATGCCACTTTAAATGGAGTGACGGTCCAACGTGTCTCATTGAAAGACGTCCGACCCAATTTAAATATAACGTCCCACTTTGAATAGAGTGATGATCCAACGTGCCTCATTGAAGGTCGGACGACCCAATTTAAATGTAATGTGCCACTTTGAAGGGAGTGATGGTCCAACGTGTCTCATCGAAGGGTGGACAACCCAATTTAAATGCAATGTTCCACTTTGAATAGAGTGATGATCCAACGTGTCTCATCGAAGGGTGGACGACCCAATTTAAATATAACGTGCCACTTTGAATGTTGTGGCGATTCAAAGTGTCTCATTGAAGGGTAGACGATCCAATTTAAATGTAACGTGCCACTTTGAACGGAGTGGCGATCCAATGTGCCTCATTGAAGTGCGGACAATCTAATTTAAATGTAACTTGCCACTTGGAATAGAGTAATGGTCTAATGTTCCTTTTTGAAGCGCGGACAACCCAATTTAAATATAATATTCCACTTTTAATGGAGTGACGGTCCAATGTATCTCATTGAGGGGAGGACAACCCAATTTAAATGTCACATGCCACTTCGAACAGAGTGACGGTCCAACCTATCTATTAATCATCTGCACTAAATTTATTTGTATCAAATGCACTATGAGGGAAATCGTGCATACCTTGTTTTAGTCTGCAACATTGAGGGAGGTGAAAATTCATAATGTAATAATATATTATGTTGAAAGAGATGCCGATCCAAATAATAACGTATCACTCTAAAGAAAGTGATAGTCTAATAACATAATAACATATCACTCTGAAGGAGGTGACGATCTATAACATGGTAAAATGTCACTCTGAGGGAGGTGATAGTTTATATCATAATAATATGTCACTCTAAAGGAGGTAATGTTCCCTAACATGATAACATGTCATGCTGAAGGAGGTGACAATCTATATAATAATATGTCACTCTGAAGGAGGTGATATTCCATAATAATATGTCACTCTGAAGGAGGTAATGTTCCCTAACATGATAACATGTCATGCTGAAGGAGGTGACAATCCATATAATAATATGTCACTCTGAAGGAGGTGACAGTCCATAATAATATGTCATTCCGAAGGAGGTAACATTCCCTAACCTGATAACATGTCACGCTGAAGAAGGTGACAATCCATATAATAACATGTCACTCTGAAGGAAGTGACGGTCCATAACATAATAATATATCAATATGGAGGAGGTAGTGTTCCCTAACATGACAACATGTCATGCTGAAGGAGGTGACAGTCTATATAATAGCATGTCACTCTGAAGAAGGCGATGTTCCTTAACATAGTAATATGTCACTCTAAGGAAGGTGAAAATCCATAACATAATAACATGTCACTCTGAAGAAGGTAACGATCCATAACATAATAACATGTCACACTTAATGAGGTGACGGTCCATAACATAATAACATGTCACTATGAAGGAGGTGATGATCAAAACATAATAACATATCATACTGAAGGAGGTGATGGTCCATACATAATAACATGTCACGCTGAAAGAGGTGACAATCCATAACATAGTAAAATGTTGCCTCAAATAAAGAGATGATCTGATGCACCCTCTTAAAGGGTAGAAAATCCAAATATAATAAGATATGTCCTTTTAAAAGGGGATATAATAAGACTGTCACCTCAAATAATGTGATGATTGGGTATGTCCTCTTGAAATAGTGGATGACCCGAATATAATAAGATAGGGTGACAATCAGTTATGTCATCTTAAAAGAGTGGATGACCCAAATATAATAAGATACGTCACCTTGAATGGGGTGACAATCCGGGGCGGTCTCACATAATGTCACCTACATGAAACAAACAACACTCATTAATTAGAATTTATTGCGACAAAGTTAAGAGTGCAACAGAAGATAAAGTCGTTTGACTCATGATGATTTGGAGATAGTGTTTTAAGTGATATCCCCATATCTTTATTGTTTTGCTCGATCATTTTCTACAAAATTAGAGAAAGTGTTATAGATCATAACGAAGTAATAGAAACATAAATAAAGGTGAAAAAGGAGAAGAAAAGTTGTCTGGATTATTATGGCAAGGCCATAGTGGATTTGGAAATGCCCTTTATCAATCTTAACATTGTCAACGCTGTGAATTCATTGTTCCTGCATCCAAAGAAAAGTTCTTAGTTTTGAGAGTCTGACTGTGTTGGTTTTTCCTTGCTCTCCTGATGCTCCTTGTTGATCATCGATTTGTAGGGTTGGAGTGTAGTCTTTGTGGAATTTTTTAGGATCTCCCTAAAAAATTCTTCCCAGTTTAGAAACTCTTAAACTTCTTTTAACTTATGAAATCATTTACTATGGAATTTTTGAGATCTTCTCAAAAATTATGCCCAGTCTAGAATGAAAAATACTCGAGTCCTTTCAGGTGTAGCATAACTTGAAATTTTACAACTTCTCAAAATTATGCACCGATTCAGTTTCAGCAACGTTTGATGTTTAACTTTGTAGCAAATGTCAATTTATTGTGAATTTTTTTAGACCTTCTCAAAAAAAAATTCCCCAGTTACACGCTTCAATGTCATCTCCATGTAACTTAAAAAAAAATCCTCTTAAACAAAATCTTGTAGAGAATATGATCGAGTTAGTGTGGTGCCCACATATTCTATTGAGGTAGGAATCATACCAAACGTAGTTCTACTATTAGACGAAAAAATAATTTTCTAAGAAATTGACCGAAGCCGACATAGACCTCCTACGTATTCCATTCTTGGAAATTCGGGTCAAACGTAGTTTGTATAAAATAAAAAGAGAGATTTAATATTTTTGATAATGTGACCGAAGCCAACGCAGGCCGCCTACATATTCCACTAGGGAAATCAGGTCGAACGTAGTTCATTACAACTATAAAGTATGATTTCAAGGAAATCACAAAGTGCAACTACAATAAAATAAAACAACAACTCCAAAATGTAAGATTATGCCTTTGAGGAATTTTCATTCTTCATTGTGACTGATGACGCCAATGATTACTTTGATTTTAGTCTTCGTGAAGCAATCAAGTTTGAATACCAACACAAATCAGCCTCTCTCTAAAAAAGGAAAAACACTCACAAAGTAAAATGTTAGTTCATAAATTGTAATAATTGACCAAAGTAATGAGACAAATCAAACAAACATAGTCAAAGAACATAAATAATTTTTAATGCGTCCTACATACTTGGGACCTTTTAAGCCAAAGGTAAGGCTAACGTTTGAAGGATATACATGTTGTTTGTAAGATGTCTCATTGACCCCAAAATATTGTACAAACTTCATTAATAAATTAAATGGGAATACAAAAGGATGGAAAAGGAAAATACATAATTTCAATCCCACGCAGGGGAGAAAATCTAAATTAAACCTCTTTGGAAGTCCTTCGATCTTTGAACTTCTTGAAACATCTGCATATCCTTCCAGTGAAAACCTTCTTTTGATTAAACCAAACTATCTAAATAAACCCCTCAAACCCAAGGGACAATGGTTCGTACAATTTAGCATTATATCCTTTAATTTAACGCATAAAGAATGATTGTCTGTTATGACTCATGGTCCAATAGATGTAAGGTAGGTTTTCTAATGGGACCAATACCTCCTCAGGTATTGAGTCGTCCTAGGCTCATGCCTAAACAAGGTTTTGGTTTAGCTCTATCCTGGGTTTCTAAAGTGGGTTTGGACACAGGTTCCCAAGCAGACAACTTGGGTTTGGAAATATGAAAAGCCTCCGACAGCCTAACATGTCGGTAAACCATTGTATTCCCAACACTTTATTTGGAGTTGATCAACAGGGGTCAGGACATCCACGAATCCCCAAAACAATTTAATAATCATCATGCGGGATTATGCCATGAAATGCAACATTTAAATTTAACAAAATTTAAACATATAAAAACATAAATAGTTTAATAATTAATCAAAGAAGATAATTCAAATATTTGGTTAGAACCTAGTTAAAGTTCCCCAGCAGAGTCGTCATTTCTGTTTCGCCCCTTTTCTATTCGAAGGGTCTGGAAAACATTTGGTTTCGGCCTTTTAAACTATTTTGAAACCTTAAAAGAAAAGTTTGAAACAATTAAAGAAATTACAAAGTTGTCACTTGATTTTTGAGAACATATCAAGAAAAACTAAAAATATTACTTAAAAGAGTCAAAACAGAAAAAATCTTTGAAGTTTAGAAGTTCTAAGTAAGTGGTTCCTATTAATACTCTTGGAAGGTTGTTAAGGCACCAAGAGTATCCTCTAACTTGTAGTTATTCATACTATTTGAAAATAACTTTTTTGACTAACTTTAAAAAAGAAAATTGATTTTTGAAAAGAAAACGATTAAGAAAAATTGTCTTCAAGATTTGTGCAAAATAAATTTTGACGACTTAGCGGGGATTATAACTAAGTTTAAGAAAACATAGGACAATTAGCATATAAAGGGGAAAGGGGGAGACTAAATGACTTAAGCAATTAGGTCAAAATCATAAACCCTGTCCTAAGTAAATTTGGGCTTTTGACCCATCTTCACCTGTCGTAATCTAAATACTTGGACTTTTGGCCCATAACCTGTCCTAAGCTAATTTTTAGACATTTGAGGCCCAAAATCTGCTTAATTTGTATTAAATTACAACTTTGGCTTCGAGTCCCAAATGAATGAATAAATAAATGATTGAATAAATAAATAAAAATAAGGCAATAATAAAAATCGAGACTTTTCAAGTCTCTTAATAACCTCATGAATAGGTTTTGAGCCATTTTTCTTCTTGTTTCATCTTCTTCCACCCGTACGCCAAATAATCGACTTTGGGTTTAAAACTTTGGACTTGACTCAGAGAGATGAGCCTCATTGGCCCATTATGAAATGCAAGAGGAGAGGAATCCATTTTGACTTTTTGGGGGCAGAAAAACGAAACTACAAACTTTCTTCGGAGTCTTGATAACCACTAGAAGATGTTCAACTCGAGAACTTCAATTAGCCTGCAAATTTCACGAAAAAGAAATTTTTTTACAAAAAAAAAAACTTCTTTGCTCAAACCCTTTTTTTCAACCTTGAGACTTTTTTGTCTTTGAGACTTGGTGTTTCTACCAAAATCGTGGTAGTATTTGTAGGAATGGTTGGGGATTTCATTCTTTTTATCCACCAATGAGGGAGAAAAGTATTTATAGGAAAGAATGTGGATTCAATTCTTTTAATCCACCAATGTGGGAGAAAGAATTTACGGGTGTTTTTAGAATTTTAAAATTGAAGATAAGATAAGGTGAAAGATAAGGTGGGGAGAAATTGCACAATCTAGTACAAAACTTTGAATTTCAAATTTGAAATTATTTTGGTGGGAATTGGGTAGAAGTTATGAGAGTGTTTTGGAAATTTTGGGGTTATTTAAAATATAACCCCAATTGAGATTTAAAATATAGCCAAATTTATTCAGTTTTGACCAAATTAAAAATATATTAGCAGATTGCATTGCAATTATGGCCAATTTGATTTTAATTATGGTCAAATCTAATAGATTGACTAAATTAAATTGAAATTCAATACAAATTAATACTTCCTTTAATCCCGAGCTTCTTGATTTAATAAAATCAAACATATATTCATCCAAATAAATTATTTTTGAGAGTAAATTATATTTAAATCAAGAATTTATCCATTCAAATTAATTTTCAAGCTTATCTCTGTAAAAAACTTAAACTTTGATAAAAATATTCATTCAAGTAACAAAATTTATACAATCTCGTATAAGTGAATACGAAAATGTATAATCGTCACTTAAATGACAAAACAAATCTAAATAAATATTTTAGAGCGCATTGTTCCGAAAGAAATAAATATTTCACTTTTATTTAAAATTGAAGAAACCCAGGATTAAATTTAGTCGTGGAGGACAAAAATTAGGTGTAATCACCATGCAAATTGGACATGCTAATTTACTTTCTATACTCAATCCCGACAACATGCCATAAGAGGAAAAATATATAATTATCCCCATCAATATTTCTCGCATGAGAAAATTTTCTTCTTCAACACGTCATAAGTTAGGGCACCATCTATCCATAATTGTTATAACTCATCTATTAATGGTTGAAGATACACATCAATTTTATTCTTGGGATTGCGAGAAACTGGAATAATCAATGTTACGAACATATATGGGGCAGTCATACACATATCAGGAGGAAGATTATAAGGAGTAACAATCATGGGCAAACGAGAATACGGTGATGCTAACTGTCTATAAGGATTAAAACCATCAGAACAAAGACCGAGCCTAACATTCCTAGGCTCTGAAGTAAATTTTGGATAAGTTCGATCAAAATGTTTCCATGCTTCTCCATATGAAGGGTGACAAAAAACACCTTCTTCCTTGCGATTCTCAGAGTGCAACCTCATGTGATTTGCAGATTAAGTTGAAGTATATAGTTGTGGAAGCCTAGGTATAAGTGGCAGGTAATGCATAGTCTTGTGCAATATTCGAGTCTGTACCCCGAACGCTTCACGGTGATCATAATCCCAAAGGACCATAAGCTAACCCATGACTGGTACCTGCTACAATAACTAATTAATACTATTGAATCATGTGGAATTAGGTAGAAAACAAGCCATAAGGTTCAAATCTGAATGATAAATCTAAGTGCGGTATCAAAATACCAAAACTGAATATAAGTACTAAAGTTTGAATAACTGTCTTAAAATACTCTAGTCTGAAAAGCCTCTAAAACTATCTGAAATGTGGAGTTGATGGGACAAGCCCCAAACTAACTCCGACTATTGATACTGAAACTAAAATACTGTAAATAATAAGCATGTCCTCTAACTATTAGGACTCATCACTACTCTGACTGCTGCAAGTCTGATCTGCTAAGGATGCTCGGGAGCCCGGGCATCGGAACCTATGATATAAGACATCATAGCATAAAAAAAGCATGTGTCCGTACTTTGAATATACTGGTATGCTCAGTGAGGTAGGATAAAATGCATGGGTTCATATGCATGAACAATACAAAAAGAATAACATGAGTATGACAAAATAAGAGTACATGCATTAATACGTATACTGTAACTGAAATCGTGATAACACTGAACACTGGGTCTGAATACTGATCCACTAATTAACTTAATAACTGATATTGTATAACTGATTAGTGGATGACTGTATCTGACAGTCCTAAATTATGTGGAACTTACTGAGTTTCATACTAAATTGAATGACTATATCTGACAACCCTGAATCTGTAGAACTGAAATGAGTTCTATACTGAGACTGAATCTGAAACTAAAACTGTGGGAGGTAATCATCTAATCGACATACCCCTTTCTATAACCCCAGTTGGAAAGGTGTCAATACCGTGCCACGGGTAAGGACAAGATGTGAGTTAACCCTTTCTGACAGGAAGCTCTTCCATCAACCCTCGCTAATTAAAAAACCTCAAATGAGATATATCAACCTTAATAGTATCTGGAAGGAAGATATCTCAACCTAAGCAGGCTATGTAGTTCTTGAAAACAAGTATTACTTCTAAGAATCACACCCTATACTAGCAGGAGAGTCTCCATCCTTGGGTTCTCTCGGTGCTGAGTCCTACTCCCAACTGAATAGACACTGAACTGAGTTCTAAACTGTAATAGGCCGGACTGAGTTGTTACTGATATTACTATTTAACTAAACTGAACTGGGTACACTAAGTTCCGTGGACTGACAAAAACTACTAAATTCTGTTAACTGACTGAGTTTACTGAGGTCTGGACTGAGTACTGAACTAGAGTGGAAGAATACTAAGTCTACTGAGTTTTTTCCTGAGTTCTGTAACTGACTGAGAGTACTACTGATATTGACGTAATTGTTACTATTCTATGACTGACCATGGCTCTAAACAATCAGCCAAATTGCCGGGTACAAGTACCCCCAGGACTCAATAGCACAAAATAAAAGACATGGCACAACTTGAAGCATATAAGCTAAGTACTTGATCATCATTCATTCATTGGGAAATTTTTACAAACACTTGCATGATATAACTTGCACATAAGCTAACTTGACATGATTTCATTCTCTTAATAGTTCACATGGATAATTTATTAAGCACCTGGTGAGCACAATATATGCACATAGTATTGAACAACAAGTGAGCATCGTAATTCAACTCCAATTTCAAAATTCAAGAGTTTATCATGGATTCACATGAATCTACACACATAATGACCAATTTAACATTAAATATGTATAAATAATCATGAATTAGGAACTTAATCCAAATAGCAATCATCGATACACTTTAATTCCAAACATGGAAATCATAAAATCAATTACTTGAAGTTCAAAAGAGATTCTTGGACTCCAAGGGTGGAAGGAACCCTTGGATGAACACTTCACATACCTTGATGCTTGATTTTGAGAAGATTGATGGTAGAATTCTTGAAATTTGAATCTTGAATTGAAAATCCTAAGGCTTGTTCTTGAGAGATTTTGAGAGAAAGTGAGTATACTTTTATGAATTAAGGCTGAATTTTGTATTTTTGGGG
Source organism: Capsicum pubescens (assembly GCA_030864215.1). NCBI lineage: Eukaryota > Viridiplantae > Streptophyta > Magnoliopsida > Solanales > Solanaceae > Capsicum > Capsicum pubescens. Next base: position 268,071,235 of record CM061544.1, on the reverse strand, counting down.
GCTGAAGGTTGGGGGAAAAAAACCCAAATACCCCCTAAGGACGCGGTATTTTAATGACTGGAAACTGTACCATCGATGCGCGGACCAACACACCACGTCGTTGGCATCGACGCGATAGCCAACCCGTCACATCGAGTCTGCGTCGACTCACTAGAAATTGACGCTGGGAGCTGGGGAAAATATTTATCAATGCGATAGTCGATGCGGCGCACCAAGATTGCATTGATTCTCTATTTTAGGTTTCCAAAGATGCTTCAAACGAATTTCAAAAAATCTGAAACTCGTCCGAAAAACCTACAGACATTCCTGATCATGAATTAACTCAAATATCAATATTTAATGGACATAAAGGTCGAAAAATAAGATTTCCAACCTTTGTAGGCTATAATGACACTAAGTCTGAGTACTTAGCTAAAATATTATAAGTCTGGGACCCCTTTACAAGCCTAAAGGACTAAATTAAGCTTAGGATTTTGTGGGGCCTTACATTATCTCTCCCTTGGGAACATTCATCCTCGAATGAGACTGGTGGGACTGAGAATACTAAGAGACTAACTTACTTACTGGACTTGAACATCTGGAATATGACTATATGACTGATATTACTAGTATTCTGAATTATTATACTGAACATGCATATCTGATACACAAGTATAGATGAACATGATTCATGAATGCATGACTGGGATTACTGATAAACTGAATCTATATACTGAACATGCATATCTGATGCATGGATACATGACTGAACTGGCTCATGAATGTATAACTGAACATACAATGGTAACTAATACCAAATTTGTAACTAAAATCTAAATATGAAACTGAGTAGGTTCATGGAAAAACTATTACTTAAACTAAAAAAGACTGATGAACTCAACATCATTTTTGGAGTATGTATGAATGGTAACATGAGAACATGATTGAGACTGGACTGTGGTACATGAACTAAATATCGTACACTAAACTGAGCCCCTTGAATATGTGGCTTACGACTGAGATTGGAACTTGAGGGTCAAATTATGAGTACCCACTACTTCAAACTGGATTCGTTACATAAAGAGAACTGGGAGATTTAGGACATGAAATCTCGAGGTTATAGTGCATCTCCCCCTTGGCAAATTATATCCCTCGAAGAATGCTGACTTGGCTGAGATACTGAGGAAAACTGGGGTGATACACAAGGCACCTACGAACTGAATCATGAATAAATATCTGGGATTTGAAACTGAGACATGATACATGAACTAATCTTAACACGCACTACCTGACTGCTCTATCTTGGAATAATTTAATTCATGAGACATTCAGACAGAGTGACTAGATAGAAAGGTGGAAATCACACCATACGAACTTGTTTGTCTGACTGCTAATACTGAATTATTGACTTTACAGACTAACTCATACTAAAAACTTATTCTCAACTATACTCTCCACCTTAGTACGACATTTCACTTGGAATTTCTAAAAAATATTCACATCGGCACTGTACACGAATGGAAAAATATACTAACTTATCTGATCAACTGAATGACTGATAGCTGAATACTGGGCATGTAAGATTGAATTATAGTTAGTCTGAATAACGGAACTGAAACTGCAGAATGTCATGTACACAAGGTAAGGACTGACTCGGTAACATAAGATAACTGAGCATGAATTCATGAAAAAAATTTGTATTATTTAGGAATGCAAGACCAAGCATATAACATAATTCTAAAATATTTTGTAAACTGAGGTAATGGAATACTGATAACTGAATAACTGGTAACTTTACGCTATGGTCAAGCGAACCTGAAACTAAATTGAGTTTTTGATCTGATTCCTCAACTAAGACTGGGACTGAGACTGACACTATAACTAAGACTGTAACTGAGACTACAATTGATACGGTAACTGGGACTAAACACACTATAAGGCATGAGTGCAGAATTCATGAGTTGTATGACCTGAGTTTAGAGTTCATGATTTCACAAAATATAATTCGTACTGTTGAGTGAACTGGAGCTCCTCATACTAGGAACTGGAAATGCATACGACTCTATGGAAAGTGTGTGAATATAAGTTGTGTTTATGGAGCTGAGACGTAAAGAATGCATAAGTATTGTGATAACAGAAGTACAAACTTTGAACTAAGGTAAAGACGGGTTGGGCATTATTCCCTCCCATTAATTTTCTACACATATATTACTAATAAAATCTGGTAGCCTGACTTCCTAAGATATCATAACCGAACAATTTCTATTTACCCGCCAGGCTATGATAGACTGGCCCACTGGGGTGGAGGTTGAGAAAGCTTTTGTTAATATCTGGTCCGACCTTAAAGTTAACTGCTATACAAGGAGTTACAAAAGATGGAGTAGCTCCTGGATCTGATGAGACATAAACATGTAAATGGGAGGTCTGTAACGTACCAGTGACCGCTTCTGGAGAACTTTCCCGATCTTATCTAGACTGAAATGTATAAAGCCTATTTGGGCATTGCCCAATGGAGGAACTGAGAGTGGCACCTTACTAATTTGGGCGACCGGACTGAGCTGAAGGACAACTGTGTTGACTTCATGGACCAGCCTTAGGACAGTCTCAGACCCTGTGACCTGACTCGTCACATCCAAAACACACATCATTGTGGGCCCTACACACACCTTTATGATTCATACCACATTCTCGCAAAGTGGATTAGTACGAATACCGCTTGCACTACTCTTGGTTTTGGAGCCTGGTACTCCATCATGACTATCATTCTGGAACCTTGGTACTAGTGTACTAGCTGAAGATGGAACTAGGGCTGAAAACTTCTAACTAAACCGAGAATGGTTTCCACCCTCTGACCTTGGCTGGGCAAAACTAAAGCTACCCGTTTTGGCTCTCTTATTTTCTCTTTCCTTCTTAAGTTTCTGTTTCTCAGTCTGTTGAGCATGGACCATAAGCCTAGATATATCCATATCCCTAATTAACATCGTAGTCCTTCACTCTTTAACCACTCTACCCGATACCCAAAAAAAAACTTCCTCATTCTGGATCTATTGCCTGCTACTACATGGGTAGCATACCTGGCTAACCGAGTGAACTTGACGGAATACTCTTTTACACTCATACTGCCTTACCTGAGATTGATGAACTATAACACCTTGGCTTCTTTTTTCTCTAAGGAAAAGAATATATCTAAGAAGGTTGTAGCAAACTCTTCCCATGCTATGGGCTCTGAATCTATACCCTTGTCTACCTTCCACTACTTAAACCACGTATGGGCTACATCTCTTAGCTGATAGGTGGCTAACTCATCACTCTTAACAGCAGTCACCCCCATGATATCGATAACCTTCTGCACTTGATCAAGAAATTCCTGAGGGTCTTCATCTAAGTTAGACCCGATAAATGATGGAGGGTTCATTCGGGTGAAGTCCTGAATCCTGGCAGCAGTAGTATTGGCCACTAGGTTGGCCGAAATGGCTACTAGTCTTTCATTTTATGCTTCCATAGAATGAGTTAGGGTGGTGAAAGCTACTCTGAACTTCACGAGGGATACATGCTCTCCTAAAGGATCTGTATGGATGGGCTGAGGAGCTGACTAGTGTCCCGTTCCTCTTTTCTGAGTCCTTTTTGGAGGCATATTCTATAAATGGAAGAGAATCTAGGGTTAGAAAGAAAGTGTAACTGGAGCTCCTTCTCACTCGCATGATATGAATACTGAAAGAAGGGAAACTGTTCCTAAAACATCTTATAGCATCTTGTCCATAAGTGTGGCGTGCAACACACCCAAGCACATGACTCTACTAAATGCAGCTTTTAGACTTCCTAAGACACTGTTGAACCTTAGGCTTTGATACCAAGTTTGTAATGCCCCGAGTCTGTACCCCGTACGCTACACGGTGCTCATAATCCCGAAGGATCATAAGTTAACCCATGACTGGTACCTGCTGTAATAACTGAATAATAATACTGAATCATACGGAATTAGGAGGAAAACATGCCATAAGGTTAAAATCTAAATGATTAATCTTAGTGAGGTATCAAAATACCAAAACTAAATATAAGTACTAAAGTCTGAAGAACTGTCTAAAAATACTCTAGTCTGAAAAGCCTCTAAAACTATCTGAACTGTGGAGTTGATGGGACAAGCCCCTAACTAACTCTGACTACTAATACTAAAACTGAAATACTATAAATAATAAGCATATCCTTAAACTATGAGGACTCAACACTACTCTGACTGCTGAAAGTCTGATCTGCTAAGGATGCTCGAGAGCACATGCGTCGGAACCTATGATATAAGACATCATAGCACAAAAGAAAGCATGCATCAGTACATTGAATGTACTGGTATGCTCAGTGAGGTAGGATGAAATACATAGGTTCATATGCATAAACAATACTAAAATAATAACATGAGTATGACTAAATAAGAGTACACGCATGAATACGTATACTGTAATTGAAATCGTGATAGCACTAAACACTGGGTCTGAATACTAATCCATTGATTAACTGGATAACTGATACTGTATAACTGATAATTGGATGACTGTATCTAATAGTCCTGAATTCTATGGAACTATACTGAGTTTCATACTGAACTGAATGAGTATATCTAATAGTCCTGAATCTGTAGAACTGAACTGAGTTCTATGCAGAGACTAAATCTGAAACCTAAACTGTGGGAGGTAATCATCTAACTGATATGCCCCTTTCTGAATAAATTATGGTCCAACCTGTAACCCCAGTTGGAAGGATGCCAGTACTGTGCCACTAGTAAGGACAAGTTGTGAGTTACCCCTCTCTGACAGGAAGCTCTTCCGTCAACCCTTGCTGATTGGAAAAACTCAAATGGCATATATCAACCCTAATAGTATCTGGTAGAAAGATATCTCAATCTATGCTGGCTACGTAGTTCTGGAACACAAGGATTGCTTCTAAGGATCACTCCCTACACTAGCAGGTGAGTCCCCATCCTTAGGTTCTCTCGGTGCTGAATCCTACTCCCAACTGAATAGACATTGAACTGAGTTCTAAACTGTACTAGGTTGGACTAAGTTGTTACTGATATTACTGTTTAACTGAACTAAACTGGGTACACTGAGTTTCATGGACTGACAAAAACTACTGAATTCTATTAACTAACTGAGTTTACTAAGGTTTGGACTGAGTACTGAACTAGACTGGAAGAATACTGAGTCTATTGAGTTTTTTTCCTGAGTTTTGCAACTGACTGAGAGTACTACTGATAGTGATGTAACTGTTACTGTTCTATGATAGACCATGGCTCTAAACAATAAGCTAAATTATCGGGTATACGTACCCCCATGACTAGATAGCACAAAATAAGAGGCATGGCAAAACTTGAAGCATATAAGCTAAGTACTTGATCATCATTCATTCATTGGGACATTTTGACAAATACTTGCATGATATAACTTGCACATAAGCTAACTTGACATGATCTCATTCTCTTAATAGTTCACATGGACAATTTATTAAGCACTTGGTGAGCACAATATATGCACATAGTATTGAACAACAAGTGAGCATCATAATTCAACTCTAATTTCACAATTCAAGGGTTTATCATGGATTCACATGAATCTACACACATAATGACCAATTTCACAAAAAATATATATAAATAATCATGAATTTGGAACTTAATCCAAATAGCAATCATGGATACACTTTAATTCCAAACATGGAAATCATAAAATCAATTACTTAAAGTTTAAAAGAGATTCTTGGACTCTAAAGGTGGAAGGAACCCTTGGATGAACACTTCATATACCTTGATTCTTGATTTTGAAAAGATTTATGGTAGAATTCTTGAGATTTGAATCTTGAATTGAAAACCCTAAGGTTTGTTCTTGAGACATTTTGAGAGAAAGTGAGTATACTTTTGTGAATTAGGGCTGAATTTTGTGTTTTTGGGGGATGAAGGTTGGGGGAAAAGACCCAAATACCCCCAAGGAAGCGGTCTTTTAATGACTAAAAATTGAACCATCAATTTGCAGACCGATGCGCCACGTTTTTTGCATCGATGCGATAGCCAACGCGTTACGTTGAGTTCACGTTGACTCACTGGAAATTGATGTTGGGAACTGGGGAAAATATTTATCAACGCGATAGTCGATGTGGTGTGCCAAGATCATGTTGATTCACTATTTTAGGTTTCCAAAGACACTTCAAACGAAGTCCAAAAAATCCAAAACTCATCCGAAAACACCTATGGACATTCCTGATCATGAATTAACTCAAATATCAACATTTAATGGATGTATAGGTCACAAAATAATATTTCCAACCTTCGTAGGATAAAATGATACTAAGCCTGAGTACTTAGCTAAAATATTCTAAGTCTGGGACCCCTTGACAAGACTAAAAGAATGAATTAAGATTAGAATTTTGCGGAGTCTTACATCTTGTGTGGAACCTTTCTGCTACCCTTCTTTCCTACGCGTTCTTTTTAGCGAGGTTCTTTACAAAACTTAAATTCTATCATCTCTTGATTATCATTTTAATACAACATACATCCATTAACACAACAATCAATCTTTTGGCTATTTAAACCAAGCCCCGCCACTAACTTCTTTCCTCGATAGTAATCAAGAGGTATCTTATTCTAAGGATAGCTTGTATCCTTCATAAAATATGTCATTTCATTAAAACAACCATGAGAAACATTTTATTCAGATTTAATACTCATCATTCTAACAGCTGTAGACAACTATTAATATTTGCATCCGGGCCATAAGGGTTCTTGAGCTGAATTCAACATTTTGTGAAATTTGGTAGCACCCATATTAGGAGACTCTTCTATAGTAATATGATGATCAAGTTCTATACCATCATCATCATAAACCATACCTTGATACCTATTTACGTGTTTAGAGTCTTCCACTAGAATGTTACTTTGACTGCTTGAAGACATGTCAAACCTACATCCTTGATGACTACTTAAAGCACTTGAATAGACATGTTCATTCAAATTAATTGAAGGAGCTTCCTCTCCATGTGACGTCCAATACCAATATCCTGGAGTGAACCCTTTCTTGAAAATGTGCACATTAACTTTATCGGGTGTAAAGTGCTTTATGTTCTTATAAATTTTACAAGGACACCTTATGACTCTCTCGGACAAGTACTTCGGTTGACTGCTAGAAAATTTAATGAACTCTTCCATGCCTTCTATAAATTCATCTGTATATGCCACTTTACCAGGAAGAAGTCTATTTATCATCCATTTTTTATGCTCCGGAATATTTATTTCTGAATCAAACAATACCATACATAAAAACACATAATAATAAAATTTAAAGAGTTCCTGATCTTGATTTCCACTAAAGAGTTGATGAGCCAATATAATCAACAAAGACAACAATATATCTCAATTAAAAGATAAACATAAAAGGAATCAAGAACAAACAACAATAATAAATATTCACAAGAACACAACAACAAAGCTATTTTGAGTTTGAGTACGAAAAAAGAGAGATTTTATAAGAACATACAAGAAAAGAGGGGAAAATTAGGAAAATCTGCAGCAAGTACAACAAATGTTTGTTCTTGTCATTGAGCAAGATGGTATATATGTTCATTTTATACAAGTTCTTGATTTTCCTAAAGATAATTATGTTCTTAACAAGAAGGCTATGTTTGCTGATAATAATGATGATTATAGTGTATCCATTTAGAGAATGAATTTGATAAAGATAACCAACTGGTGGATGATCATGATAAGGATAAAGAAACTAGATATACACGAAAGAATAAGTAATACACGAAATGGATAACCATCAGAATAAGCAATACACGAAAGAACTCAGATTTCACCACATATGAGACTTCTATATAGCTAGTCGCAACATATAAATAGTCCTAATATCATTTTTTATCAGTTAAGAAGTCATCATATTATAAATCCTCCCAACATTGCATTTGATAAGATTCTCTCCCCTAGGCACATGCTCTATCTTCACTGGGATTTAGTTCAAACGGAAAAGGGTAGCATGAATGGAACCAGTGCTAGAGCCAAATGGATATAGAAAATTTGTATAACCAAAACTAGTTTTGATTGAGTCTTAGTTGGTTGATTGATTAAGTGATTGACAGAGAAGTTAAAGCTCTGATTATAGGTCAAAAAGAGAAATAATTTACCTTAGAAATGCTTTCCCAATCTTTCAGAAGAGGCAAAATACTCTGATGCCTGCAGAACTTACATTTCACCATAAAAAAAAATTAGGACACCTGAATAAAGGCCAACTCAAATAGAAGTACACTAGTTTTGACATAGAATTAGTTTAGGATTAATGTCATCACACCCAAGTCCCAACAAACGACCCAACTAACTACAATAAAAAGAGAACAAAGACCTCTATATAGTGTGGTCTTCTGATGTACTCTCATTTGTTTCCCTTCATTCTAAGACACGTATTATTTGCACGATATATACATAAGAGAGGGTGTATGTGACACCTATCCCAGGAGAAGAGTCTCACATTCATAAAACACAACAGAGACGTTAGATATATGAGTAAACAAATCTTATACCCTAGTGACATATTTTAAAGTCATACTTATACAAACATCAAGTGGGCAATATCTATACTGATGTGTTTTAGAGTGCTAGAAGTTCGGGGCGCTCCACAAGCAAGTTGGTTATGCTATTATCTACAATATAGTTTATTTTCTTATAAAAGATCTACTATTAGAGTATTCTCGGTGATTCTGTTAATTTGGAAATCTTTCCTAGGTGGATAGAGCCATTGAGTAAGTAGTCAGCTATGACACAATTGATTTCCTTAATTTCATCTCAACAGAGTCTTGTTACTCAACATTAACAACAAAGTCTACTTTCCTTAATTTCAAGTCAACAGAGTCCTATTTCCTTAACAACATTAATAATTGTTACTCAACGGAGTCAACAAAGGTACAACTGAGTCTTGCTACATGGGCAAGTACATCTCTTATCTCTAACTAATTCTTCTTGTACCATCAGTCTACTAATTCATACTAGAATTGTGCCATTGGCAACTCCAAGATTGAGCGAAGACAAAGTGAAGCAGTGTGTCTATCCAAAGCTAAACAACCGTTGAGACAGGATAAAATAATCTAAACTATGAGTGAAAAGGAACAATTATAAGATTCATGGAGTAAAAAAAAAAAACAATACCTAATCGAGATAGAGGAACTGTCGTAAATTGAGAATTGAGAATGAGAAAAACAATTGAGAGGAGATTTCTTAGAGAATTGGTGAGATTACTTTATTTTTTTACATAGAGAATTGAGAGAAGGTAGACAGACACCAACTGAGCTGTTAATGGGAAAAAAAGGAGGGAATATGTTTTTGTCAAATTTTTTATATCAATTACTATATTTTTCGTACATTTTTTTGTTTAAGTTTATTCTTATGATACTTTATTTTCAATATATATACAAGTGAACTTTAAAATATAAAAATCTTAATTGGACTTATAGTATTATCGAGTTAAAAATATTTTTAATCAAAAATAAATACTCGATAAAAAGAATTGAAAGTTAGCAGACAAATATAAGGAATTTTTTGTTAAGAATTAGTTTTTCTAGAATTATATATTCCCGTTATCTCATTTAGGCCTGTACATATTTTGGTACAAATCGAAAACCCAAAAAATCAAATCGAAATTTAATTTTGATTTTGATTTTTTGATTTTTTGGATTGGTTTTGATTTAAGATTTTAGAAATTCGGTTAAGCGGTTCGGTTTTTGATTTTTTAAAAAAAAATTGGTTAAACTAAAAAATCAAAACTATATAAATAATATATATGTATATATATATATATATATATATATATATATATTTAGTATAAATAATATTTTTTGGTTATTTCATTTCATCTTGTTGAGTTATTTATATTTGGAAATGAAAAATTGGTTTGAAAATATTATTTTTTTCTAAAAAAAATCACCAATTTTAAATGGTTGGTCATGACAAGACTCACTACTTTAATCTTCAAAATAAAAATAAAAAAATGAAATAACTTAACCCCAAATAGAATTTTTTTCTGTTTGCTCATTACGGGGTTCATTTTCGTCAATCCAAAAATCAAAAAATTGAATCGATATTAAACAAGAAAATCAAATAAACAAAAGCCCACCACTAATCTCATCATATATATAATTCTGAAACTACCTAATACTTTCATCTCAATGTAAAATTATTAAAATATTTTTTATTTTATTTCGTGATTATTATACCTTATATCTCACACCAAACGACTCTATATGTATTAATATATTATATTGTTGTGCTTAGTATGATACCTTACAATTATATTGAAATTAACCAAATAGAAATCAATAGAAAAACATGCTCTATTTGAGCTCTAAGTCGTTCTTCGCCCTATCTTAACCCAACAAAATTTCACCTCTTTAATTTTTTGGCGATAACCTAACGAGTTAAGCTATGGTTTATTCTGCTCGTATACATCTGTGATACCATCTATATATCAACAAACTAATTTTAATTTCTTGAGCATGTTTTGCTTGATTATATGTGTCCATCGATTTAATGTCTAATTTCTTTCTATTTTATATTTTCTATTCTTCAAGTTTATCCTTTTCCTATTTGAATTTTTCAAGTCACAAGAATCCTACGTAAATCCCCAAGAAATAATTTCAGCTAAATTTATAGCAACAAAATCCCCCAATATTTTCCTCAGTAATAATTTTGTAAGTAAATCCCCAAGAAATAATTTCAGCTAAATTTATAGCAACACAATCCCCCAATAATTTTTCAAGTAATAATTTCATAGGTAAATCCCCAAGAATAAATCACCAGCAAAATTCGCAGCACAAATCCCCCAATAACTTCCCAAGTAATAATTTCGCAGGTAAATCTCCAAGAATAAATTCCCAGTGAAATTCGCAGCACAAAATTCTCAAATAATTTCCCAGGTAATAAAACCCATTACATAAATTTTCACCAAAATATCTCTATGTAAATTCATAGGATAAATTACTGGAGAATTTTCCTATGGATTTAATATATATATATATATATATATATATATATATATGTCCATATACCTGTGGATTTACCTAGAGATAAAATACACGCTGATATATTTTCTCAGGTACTGTCACAAGTACGAAATTTGTGCAATATGATGCCAAATTTACTTGCGGAATTTATTGCAAATATATAGTTCGTAGGTAATATATTTTAATGTTGAGGAATTTAATATTTTCGTATGTAAATCTGCATGTATTTCCTGCTATATTATTTTCTAGGTAAAATCCCCATGTAATTTGCAGTTTTCTAGTAGTGTTAGATCAAACAAGCATATAACAATCTTTCTTCAACAAGAAACATTTACTCTCTCCCATCTAAATAGTTGTTCATCATCACTATCTTGACATAAGGAAAGGTCGCTGAAAGGTTAGAACATGAGAAGCTGAAACATAAAGGGATACTATGCATAACTTGACACTTTACTAAGGCCTGAGGAATAGAGTATCAACATCATGGATTTATCAAAGAGATCTAAATTGAGGGCATACATGACATAAAGTAAACTTCAGTGATCATTAGGAGTGTATCATGAGTACCTGGAACTGAACATATTGTAAAGCATGAGTACATGAGTCATGAGTTGCATTACCTGAGTTTGGAGTTCATAAGTTTCATGGAATATGATTCGTACAGCTACGCAAACTGGAACTCCTTATACTAAGAACTGGAAGCGTACATGATTCTCTATTATGTGCATGAACGTGAACTATGATCATAGAGATGACATCTAAGGAATGAGTAGATATCGTGATGACTGAAGTGCAAAACCTTGGACTGAGATAAGAATAGGTCGGGAATCTTCCTCCCTTACTATTGTTCTACAACATGCTGCCATCACTACTTGAATCCGAGAGCCTAACTTGGTTACTTGTCTTATCATCTCCCCCTTTAGATTTAAGCCATCATTCTAAGTCTGGAGGCCCTTTTTGATAAACTCTAAATTGAACTGAAACCATTTTACTCTAGAGTCTAAGATATAACAATACATATATATACTAAACTCACCCTGAAAGACTACACCGGACAATGTAAAACCCACTTCTAATACTCCCTTATGAGATAGAACTCTTAACTTTCTATAGCCTCAATAGTCATCGCAATAAATTAATCACTTACTAACATAGAATTTTCTGAAGGATTACCATACCATGAGTTCACACCATCTGGAATTTCAACTCTTCTTTCTACTAGTTCAATCCTCCGAGATCCAAGCTTAGATTCTAATACTTAACATGGATATCCCCAAACCTTTAATGAACCATACTAACTTCCTTCATAGCCTACAAATATCATATCTCTAAACTTATATTTTCCCTAAACCATGGGAATTACCATCACACCAACATACCCTACATCAACAAAACATAATTTTGAATCAACATACGTAATCTCAAACCAATAAACTTAATTTCTTGCATACTCTGTTTCAACACTACTGATTCCCCTTCGTAAAACTAGCTCCATGGATACATAATCTACTAAATCAAGATCAACACTATCCTCACTTTACTACTGCAAAACTTCTGGATTCATGCTTCTAACTCTAGATTGTATGCTATCATGGGACTCTGAGAAGGGATCTGAAAGCACATCTAACTTTAGCTTAGTGAACGGTTTTTCATGATCATGAATGAAGTCCTTCAAACTTCGAAACTTAAAAGAACTTATATGATACTTATAATCCTATGTGCAATCCCATAACTGTCTATACGGACTGTTTAAGAAAACTCTGTCTGTAATAACTTAAGCTTAGTTGCTTCTATTACCTTAAAAATAAGGCAGAGTTGACATGAATAGAGCAAGATAAGAATCTATATTAATTTCTTAGAGGATACTTCTACTGCACAATCTGAGACATAAAAGAAGGAAATTATTTCTTAAATGCCCAGTAGCCTTTTGAAGAAAAGTACAGACGTCTCTGTAATATTTCGTAAGACTCTACTAGACATGGCTTCATAGACACACTAGGACACTTGAACTCTAGGCTCTGATACCAAGTTTGTCACGACTCAAGACTACCCCCTAGTCGTAACACGATGCTTGGAACCATAAGTGATCCCAAGCTAATCCATGAATTGGCACACTACTTGAGTAACTGATTTATAGGATATTAAATAGCTGGTTCTGTCATGCGAAAAATAATCATCATAAAATCTGGGAAAAATATAATACTGATACAATTTATAATTTGATAAAACTGAAGAGAGAACTGAAATTACAAGACTGACTCTAACTGACATCTATGAAGCCTCTACTATAATGACTATAGATTGTTGGGATATGCCTCCAGCTACCACTAATCAATACATATGAATAATAAAAAGATGAAGTATACAAACAACATCTAACTGGAGTCCCTGAAGTAGGAGAACTCATCATTTGCTGGCTGGAAACTGCAACTGACTGATCATGATGCGTGGGCTACAACTAGTACCTACATTATGAAATAATGTTGCCATACAGACGTATATATGGATCAGTACTTCTAGAATGTATTGAGTAAGGAGGTAAATGCAATAAGTAAAACTAATTTCATACGTAATCTGTAAAACATACATACTAAGAGTAAGTAGACTCACCAATAGACTATAATAGACTGAAAGCTGAAATATCTTAAAACATGAGTAAAAAACATAATCTGATAAGTTGGTGAATTATTACACTTAGTTTCTTACAACTTTACTTTTTGTATAATAAGTAGAGTTGAAGCTGGAGTACAGTAAAACATGAATACGTGAACATACAAAACCAACCATATATGTACTGAGCTGATCTGATTACTTGAATAACTATTGCGTGGGTAACAAAATGATTAAAGTCTAAGAAAGGGGATAACTAGAACCTATATATTGAGTAGCTAATATATAAACACGGACTACTTATATCCAAAAACTGATTAGATGATGGTTGAATACTGATCATGTAATAGTAAACTAAACTTAGTCTGAATAACTAGACTGAAACTGTGGAGTACTGTGCATATGAGATAAGGACTTACTGAACAACTTAGGATAACTGAACATGGATGCATGAAAATATAATATCTGAGAATGCAAGACTAAGTGTATATCTATTATGTTACTAAGATAATTTATAATCTAAAAGACTAAAATTTGTAAAACTGAATATCTAAAAATCTATACACTTAGTCGAGAAAACCTAAATTGAAAATACATTGAATACTATACTGAGACCGTGGGAGGTATCATATAACCGACATGCCCAAATTTGAGCTAATCGAGGTCCAACCTATAACCCTAATTGGACGAGTGGCAGTACTGTACCATGGGTACAAACATTGGCTGATGATATGGATCCACAAGGCTGATGTCCCGAAGGACTAGGGAGTTAGTCCTAACTAGCGGGTGACATCTCATAAATCCTACGCTAGCTATATAATTTTGGAACTTAGGGACTGCTACTAAGGACCAGTACTAACTGGCGGGAGAATCCGTCCCTAGATTCGCTCGGTGCTAAATCCTACTCTCAACTGAAAGACAATAAAATACTAAATAGTACATGCACTGATAAATGATAACTAATAAGCTCAGGTCATGGTATTCTAAAAATAATAGTGCATACGGATTCTGGGGTAATTATTATAATATAAACTGTTAATGCTCATCATGAATATGAATATCTGATTATACTGATAAGATTCGTAGATTAACGGTTTGAGTACTTGAAAAATTGAATTTATGCAATCACATAGGTATCGGGTATTCATAATCCACCAGCACTAAATGAGTATAAATATGATATCAAATTTGAAATACTGTATTAAGTGATTATGGTTCAAAGACCCAAACATAGGCATTTCATCAAACATGTGAAATCATAAAATTATACATGAGAATATCTTAAACATGAGGAAAACAATAGGATTTCATGGAAAAAATCATCACTTGGGGATTCATCTTGAAATCAATTGAACATGGTATGAAAATTTCAATACTCAAATATGACATGACTCATTCTACTTGAAAACACATGAAACCATAACTCGTAATAGAAATCAACAAGAGATTCATGGAGACAATTCAACTTGGAATATTTAAAACTCATAACTTAAAAATCAAAAATGATTCTTGGGCTCCATGGGTGAAAGGGGACCCATGGATTAACTCCCACATACCTTAAACCCTTAATCTTGGAAGAGAAACACCAATCTTGATGCTTTCTTGAAGGTTCTTGAATTCTTGGTTTCTTTGGAGAGAAAGTAATTGAATTGATGATCTTAGAAGATGAATAGGGTTTCTTTGAGAGGACAATTGATGAAGAGGTTAAATAATGCCCTAACTGGTGATATAAGTCATGATATGATGACTTGGATTGAGGGAAAAAGACACAATTACCCCTCAGACATTTTAAATTCATAACTGGGTTGTGACTTTCTTGATCACCATGATGCGTTAGATGTGCCATCAGGATTAGGACCATGACGCGGCACTATCACAATGAGATGCTAGAATCGTGATCCAAACATGACTCAATCCTCGTCCAAAAAATCCAAAACTTCTTCGAGACATGATCCTTACACCCCTGAACGTGAATTAACATAAAAACCAACATCTTGGTGTCGGAAAGTCCAATTTAAAAATCCTCAAAGTTAAGAGGCCTTAAAAATGACTAAGTCCCCAACACTTAGTGAAATTTTTCAGGCTTTAAGCCTCTTATGCAAGAAACTAGAAGTTGAACTGAGATAAGAGTATTATGGGGTATTACAAAGTTGATATTCTAGATATGGTTAATGAGACCTACATTGGTGGTACCACTTTTTATAGAGAAAGTTTCTTCCCAGAGTTGAGTATGTTGCATCTCTTGGATTGGAATGGACACCTCTCCTTCGGTCAACTACTTAATGATGCGCTTCACGTCTTGGTACAAGATGATCACACAAAGTTGAAATGGTATGAATCAAAGAAAATTATCAAGATGAACTTCTTGAAACATCCACCTATTGTAAAGAGATAATAACATTTCATGCTTGTGAAAATGTGTCTACTTTGATATTTATGTGGCAGGACTACAAGAAAAACTGATTCCTCTATTGTTATGACATTTCTATCAGCGAGTTGCCTACTCAAGAATTGTATGCCATATGCATAGGCTCCAGCCCCTTAACTGATGTTGATCTAGTTGCACTTAAGGTTTCTGAATTTGCCTTCATGAAAGTAGGGTTGTAAGAATTTTTAATGCTTTTTTCGTATTATTGTGCTTTTTATATGAAGACATGTTTATGTACTCTCTATTTCTGTGAAGACAAGATCCACTCTTGAGTTTTATAATGCATTAATTGTCTAGTCCATATTATAGTCGGTTGGCGTCTATTTGTGTGCTTAATCCTTTTGTTTTATGCCTCTTTTGACTTTAATCATATTTTAGAAATTTTTTATGTTGCTCCTCTATTTTTCACTTAGCTAATATTTTGAGCTTATGCGAAGATCTTTTGTAATGACAATAGTGTCATCTTCGGTCAACTACTAAATGATGAGCTTCATGTCCTGGATCTTAACGATCACACAAAGTTGAAATGGGCTGAAACAAAGCGCATTATCAAGCTTAACCTCTTCAATCATCCACGTATCATAAAAATAAGCTAATAATATTCCATACTTGTGATGACATGTCTACTTTGATGTTTATTTGGCAGCATGACAAAGGCAATCGATTCTTCTACTATTGTTACACTTAATCCAGAGATTTGTCTACCCTTGAAATGTATGTTAGCCTCTTCAGCGACTTAAGTGATGTTGAACTGGTTGCACTTAAGGTTGCTGAATTCCCCTTCCACAAAGCAGGCCTGTAGGAATTAATTCTCTTTTAGATATTGTTGTTGTTATGTGAAAACATATTTATGTACTCTTTATTGTGGTGAATACAAACTCCACTCTTGATTTTACCTATCATTGATTGTCTAAGCCATATTATAATTTCCTGGTGTCTATAAGTGTGCTTAATCCCATGTTTTATGACCCTTTTGATTTAAATCATATTTCAGCAAATTTTTGTGTTGCTAATATGTTGTTTGCTTAACTGATATATTAATCTTATGCGAGGAGCTTTTCAAATGGAAATAGAGTCTTCTTTTCAAAAAAATTCATCTACGTCCGTTGGGTCATTATTACATCCTAGGAAATAGCCCATAATCCATTTATGATGGAACAATATTGCAAAGCCCCGAAAATACACCCTAGACATCACATGGTGCTCAAGACTATAGGTAGTCCCAAGCTAACCCCTTAAGTCTTCCAACAACTTTGGAACTCATAATAAAGATAAACTAAACTTACGAAATCTCGAGATACTGGATTAATGTCATAACTAAAATTGAATTAACATCTTACTAAAAGTCTTAAACTTGGAAATCTTGAAAACAAACACTTTTAAGTCTAAAATCAGAGGCAATCGAACAAGCCTCTACTTCTAACTAGAGAGCTACTGGGACAAGCCCCAGCTAACATGAATTAAACAGAATCAAATAGCTAAATACTTCATCAATAACAAGTTAGATAAAATGGGTCCTTAAACTATGAGGAATCACCAAGCATCAGGATATAGATGGAGATGCCCGAAATCAATCACACTACTGGAACTGAGCACTAGAACCTACATTATGAAATAATGTAGCACATAGACGTATATATGGATCAGTACTTGTGGAATTTACTTAGCACATGGGGGTAAATGCACAAGCAAAACAATAACTCAATGTGTACTTAGATTTTCAAACAATACATGCTAAGTGTAAATGATTCGCATTGGGCTTGAATAAAACAAAAGGTTGCAAAAATCATAAAACATGAATAATAAAGCATACTGAATAAACTTTGTAAGCCACACTCTTAGTTTCTGAAATCTTTACTTTTAATCTTTCTTAGGTAGGTTCTTCTAACCGACATACACCATGTGAGCTATTATAGAGTCCAACATCTTATCCACGGTGGGAGAGCTCATGTTGGGGAAAGATGTCCTACCCTTTCCATCAGAATAGGACATCAATTTAAGTGATCACTATATGTAACTTCATCCATATTAGGAATAATATTAACCTACGTTGTCTCATAGTTCTTGGGCATATGACCTTGGAGGCATACCCAACTTGGCACTAAATACTACTCCTTTATTACTTAATTCTCATACTTTAGGAAATCCACCTTAAAATAATATAAGGGTTTATAACCAAAACAAGTTATGCTTCTCTTTCCTTTAAACTATGATCAAAATGAACAAATGTGGATTTCTTATCTTAGCTTGGGATCAAAAGATCAATTCTTGCTTTAAATCTTGATATAATCTTATCAAAGAATACTTAAAAGCATAATCTTCTTGAAGTCTCAATACTCAAACTTAGGGCTTAAAACCCATGCTTTAAACTCATATCAATTCATAATAAAATTTCATGCTCAATAACAACCTTAAAATACATCAACAATATCAAGTCAAGATTGTGCAATCTTATTCATAATATAAATCATGTAAGTTAAAAACATAAACATAACCACTTCTTGATATACTTAAATCTTTAAATCTCATGAAATCATATGCTTCAAGAATATACATACTTGGGTATGAACCCTACTTCAAAACCATTAAATAAAATCTTAAAAATCATGCAATTTGGGCACAAGGGTGAAAGGATACCCTTGTTTATAACCACACATACTTTAATAGGCTTGATTTGATGTAGAAGCTTGACTTTGAACTCTTGGAGATGTTCTTGAAGGCTTTTTATTGAAGTTCTTGGATTAGGAACCTTAAATTCTTGATTTTCTTAAAGAGGATGCAATGGAGTTTTGGAGTTCTTGGAATTAGGTTAGGGTTTCTTAGAGAGGAAATTGACGGAGAATGGGTGTATAATGCTTAAACTTACGTTTAATATTATATTTTTACGACTTGGGGTGATGGTAAATGACCTAATTGCCCTTCTATAGATTAAAGTCGCAACTGAAATGCCATTTTAAAGGCCATCGCAATGCAATGATATGCTCATCGCTATACCTGGCGTGACGCGGTGCAATTGCGTTGAGATGCTGGAATCGAAAACCAAACACGACCCAAACCTCATCCGAAAATTCCAAAACTTTCCCGAGACATGCTTCTTACACCCCTGGACATAAATCAACTCAAAAACTATCATCTCGGAGCCTGTAAGGTCAACTTAAAAATCCTCAAAGTTAAAAGGTCAAAATAAGGCTAAGTCTTCAACACTTGGTTAAATTTTTAGGCATTAAGCCTCTTATGCAAGCGCTAGGAGTTGAACTAAACTAAGTCTAATACAGGGTATTACAATATCTCCCCCTTGGGAACATTCATCCTTGAATGAGACTGCTTAAGCTAATGATTCTAAGAAACTAAGATTACGTACTGAACTTACATAATTGGAAACATGACTGCATGGCTGAACTGATTTGTAAATGCATGAAATGACATGACGATAATTATATAAAAATGGAAGAAATAATCTAAGGAAAACTATTACCTTAATCTAAGTCTGTACTTACGTAGAAATGATTAGGGTACTTTGTTCGTATATCTGTTTCTGCTTCCCAAGTGGCTCCCTTAATGGACTAATTTAGCAAAAGAACTTTAACAAAGGGAACTTCTTTGCTCCTTAGTCTACGAATCTGGCGGTCAAGGATCTCAACTGGGATTTCTTCATAAGAAAGACTATCCTGAACGGCTATGATTTCTAAAGGAACTACAACAGCTGGATCACAAATACACTTCTTTAATAAGGAGACATAAAACACTAGATGCACTGATACCAAATCTGCAGGAAACTCAAGCTCATACGCTACCTTCCCAAAATGACTTAAGATTCTGTAAGGGCCAACATATTGGGGACTAAGCTTACCCTTCTTTCCAAATCTCTTTACTCCCTTCATGGGAGAGATTTTCAAATAAACTAGATCACCAACCTCAAACTCAAGATCTCTTCTCCTCACATCTACATAGGATTTCTGTCGACTCTGGGTTGTTTTCAACCTCTCTCAAATTAACTGAACTTTCTCCATAGCTTCAAATACCACATCTGGCCCTATCAAAAAAGCCTCACCCAGTTTAAACCAACCAATAGGAGATCTTCATCTTCTCCCATAGAGAGCCTCAAATGGAGCCATCTGGATACTGGAATGATAACTATTGTTGTAAGTAACTCGATCAACAGCAAGTGATCATCCTTACTTTATTTAAGTCAAGAACACACGCCCTTAACATATCCACTAGGGTATGAATGGTCCTCTTTGCCTGACCATCTGCCTGAGGATGAAAAGCAATACTTAGATGAACTTGGGTACCAAGATCCTTCTAAAAGGCTTTCCAAAAGTAAGAGGTAAGTTGAGTACCTCTGTCTGAAATAATAGAAAAAGGAACTCTATGAAATTGACCAATTCTCTAATATAGATCTTGATGTAATCCTCAGAGGAAAATGAAGTATGAACTGGTAAGAAATAGGCTAACTTGGTCATTTTGTCTACAATAACCCAAATCGAATCATGTTGGCAACGTGAACAGGGCAATTCTATTATAAAGTCTATGTTCACCTCTTCCCACTTCCAAGTGGGAATGCTAAACTCCTGCATAGTGCCACTAGGACTTTGATGCACATCCTTAACCTGCTGACAATTAGCACACTTAACTACAAACTCTACAATATGCCTCTTCATACCACTCCACCAATAGATTTCTAGCAAATAGCGGTACATCTTGGTGGATCCTGGGTGAATAGAGTAACACACACCGTACGCTTCCGCCAAAATCCATTTCCTCAAACCATCAACACACGACACACACAATATGTCATGGTATCGCAACACACCATCTTTACCCGAGAGAAAACATCTACTTTCTGATCTCTAACTGACTCTTTCAACTTAAGAAAACTGGAATCCCTATCTTGCTTGTCCTTCACTTCGGAAACCAAAGAAGATTTCAAGTTATTCTGAACCCAAACACTACCCTCGGCTGAATCAACCAATCGAACACCTAATATATCCAATTGATGAACCTCCTGAACTAGTTTCTTCTTATCATTCTCAACGTGAGCAACACTACCCATAGACAGTCTGCTAAGGGCGTCCGCTACTACATTGTCCTTTCCCTGATGATACAAAACACTTATATCATAATATTTTAACTACTCTAACCATCTTCTCTGATGATGATTTAAGTCTTTCTACGAGAGCACATATTGCAAGATTTTGTGATCCGTGAACACATCAACATGCACCCCACACAGATAATGCCTCCAAATTTTTAGGGCAAAAACAACAACTGCAATTTCAAGATCATGGGTAGGTTATTTCTTTTCATGTGGCATAAGTTGTCTAGAGGCATAGTCTATGACCTTACCTCTCTGTATCAAAACATAACCCAGATCAAATCTAGAAGCATCACAATAAACAATGAATCCATCTGTACCATCAGGTACTGTCAAAACTAGGGTTGAAGTGAGTTGAGTCTTCAACTCTTGAAAACTCTTCTCACAAGAATCTGACCACTAAAACATGACTTTCTTTTGAATCAATCTAGACATTGGAGATGCAATAGATGAGAACCCTTCAACAAACCATCGGTAATAGCCATCCAAACCCAAGAAGCTTCTGATATCTGTTAGAGAAATGGGTTTGGTCCATTTTCTCACTACTTTAGTCTTTTGAGGATCAACTCTGATGCCATCAGCAGAAATAATATGGCCAGGGAAAGATAATGACCTTAGAAAAAACTGACACTTACTAAATTTGGCAAACAACTGGTGATCTCTAAGGGTTTGCAACATGATTCAAAGATGGTCTGCATGATCACTCTCACTATGGGAATAGACAAGGATGTCATCAATGAAGACTATAACAAATATGTATAAGTACTGTTTGAACACTCAGTTCATAAAGTCCAAGAAGGATGCTGGGGCATTCCTAATTCCAAAGGACATGACTAGAAATTCAAATTGACCATAACGGGTTCTGAAGGTTGTCTCTGGAATGTCATATTCCCTTACTCTAAGCTGATGATAGCTGGATCTGAGATCTATCGTAGAGAAATAACTTGCACCCTGAAGCTTTTCGCATAAGTCATCAATCCTAAGAAGAGGATATTTTTTCTTGATTATGACTTTGTTCAACTGGCAGTAGTTGATGCACATTCGGAAAGAAACATTTTTCTTATGTATGAACAGGACTAGAGCACCTCATGGAGAGATACTAGGACTTATGAAACCTTTATCTAGGAGGTCTTTAATCTTGGCTGAAGCCATATGATATGAAGGAATGGAAATGGGTTGAGTATCAGGAAGAAGATCAATACGGAATGTTATTTCTCTCTTGGGAGGTACCCCTGGCAAATCTTAGGGAAAAACCTTAGGAAACTCATTGACTACACGGACTGACTAAACTATTGGAGCTTCAGACTTAGTATCTTTGACTCAAACTAAATGATAAATGCACCCTTTAGATATCAATTTTCTGGTCTTGAGATAGGATATGAAATAACTCTTGGGAGACACAGAATTTTCTTCCCACTCAAAAACTGGCTCATCAAGAAACTGAAACTTCGTCACTCGGGTGCGACAATCTATATAGGCATAACAGGAATGGATCCAATCCATACCCAGAATAATGTCAAAATTGACCATCCCTAACTCTACTAGATCTGCTAGTGTAATCTTATTGAGGATAGTAATAGGACACTTCTTATAGACCCATCTAGAAACAACTGACTCACCCACTAAAGTGGAAACTAAGAAGGGCATAGAGGGATTTTTAGGGCCTATCCCAAAATTTACTACAACCAACGGAGTCACATAAGAGATTTGACCCTGGGTCTAACAACACATAAATATCAAAATGAAAGGCACGAAGCACACCATTAATAACATCTGGTGAACTCTCTTTCTCCTGGCGGGATGGTAAAGCATAGAACTAATTATGGCGTCGGCCGCCACTAGTACAAGATAATGCGCCCTGAGGAGGGACTAGGCAATCTGAAGAGCTGGTGTGTTGGTAGCCTGAGTCTGGGGACGAACATCCCTACTTTCTTGGTTATCATAAAAATACTCTTTGATTCTGTGACCCAACTTTCCACATCCATAACAAACCCTCTTTCCCATCAAACACTCACCAGGATATTTTCTACCACACTTTGCACATGTCTGCTAACTGGGCCTTCCACCCATACTACTCTAAGACCTAGAAACAGAAGTCCTACCCCATTGCTTCTGCTTGGTTCTGGGTATAGGGACACTAGCTAATGATGGAGCTGGCAGAGATAAATGACCCTAAAACTGTGAACAGTTTCCCCCTCCAGGCCTTAGTTGACCATACACAAATTGTCTAGTTCTAGCCCTCTATTCCTCTTCTCTCTTTCCTTTATTTTTTCTTCCTCAATCTGCTGAACATGAGTCATCAACCTAGCAATATCCATATCCTCAATAAGCATGTTAGTTTTACACTCCTTGACTACCAAATCAGATTCTCCAGTAACAAACTTCTACTAGATCTAGGGTCAGCTACCAACTCGGGAACATACTTACATAATTGGGTAAACTTAAAGAAATACTCCTTCATTGTCATTGAGACTTGCCTTAGGTTCATGAACTCTTAAATCTTAGCTTCTCTCATCTCACGTGGAAACAACCTGTCCAGAAATATATCCTAAAATACCTGCCAACTCATAGGAGTTGCATTCTCACCTCTACCTCCCTTCCACATAACAACCCAATCATAAGCAACATTCTTGAGCCTATAGGATGTCAATTATATATTCTCTTCCTCAGTAACATGCATAATTTGAGTGATATTTCCCACCTTATCAATGAAGAGTTGTGGATTTTTATTAACCTTTGACCCAAAGAACTCAGGTGGATTTATTCTCAAAATGTCACGAATTCTGGCTGCAGCTAAATCACCATTCTGCTAAAATAGGACTTCCACATAATGGTTTCCCTGAACATTGGCAGTCACATCTTGGGCCAACGCCTAGAAGGCATCCTAAAATTCAACATGAGATACATTCTCATTCAAAGGGTCGGCTTGCATCGGTGGTTGGTCACCATTTTTGCATGCATTAGCTCAGTGAGGAGGCATATTCTATCACGTAAAAGCATGAGTTATAGAAGATAAAGACAATTGTAAGAACAATAGATCATGAAAGAAAAGGATAATTCCTAACTCGTTCCGTAGCCTCTTGCTCATAAATGTGGTGTGCTTCACATCCATGGTCGATAATCTACATAGCGCAGCTTGTTTGAGTCCCTAGGACTCTTTAAACTGTAGTCTCTAATATAAAGTTTGTAACGCCTCAAAAATACACCTTAGACGTCACACGATGCTCAAGACTACAAGTAGTCCCAAGATAACCCTTTAAGCCTTCTAACAACTTTGGAACTCATAATAAAGATAAATTGGACTAAAAAAATCTCGAGAAACTGAATTAATGTCTTAACTAAAACTGAATTAATATCTTACTGAAAGTCTTAAACTTGGAAATATTGAAAATAAACACTTTTAAGTCTAAAATCAAAAACAGTCGAACAACCCTTTACTTCTAACTAGAAAGCTACTGGGACAAGCCCTAGCTAACTCAAATTAAATAGAATCAAATAGCTAAATACTTCATCAATAACAAGTTTTATAAAATAGGTCCTCAAACTATGAGGACTCATCAAGTGTCAGGATGTAGGTGGAGATGCCCTAAATCAATCACGTTGCTGGAACTGAGCACCAGAACCTACATTATGAAATAATGTAGCACATAGACGTATATGTAGATCAGTACTTCTGGAATGTACTGAGCATGTAGGGTGAATGCATAAGTAAAACAATAACTAAATGTTTACTTAGATTTTCAAACAGTGCATGCTACGTGTAAATAACTCACCTTGGGCTTAAATAAAATAAAAAGATGGGAAAATCATAAAACATGAATAATAAAGCATACTGAATAAACTTTGTGATCCATACACTTAGTTTCTGAAAGCTTTACTTTTAATCTTTCTTAGGGAGGTTCTTCTAACCAACATACCCCATATGACCTAATATGGAGTCCAACGTCTTACCCACGGTGGGGAGAGATCGCGTTGGGAAAAGTTGTCTTACCCTTGCCATCGGAATAAAACCTTAACGTAAGTGATTACTATCTTTAACTTCATCCATAATGGGAATAAGCTTAACCTGCGTTGGCTCGTAGTTCTATGACCTTGGACGCATACCCAACTCGGTACTAAATACTGCTCCCTTATTACTTAATGCTCATACTTTAGGAAATCTACCTTAAAATAGCATAAGAATTTATAATGAAAACCAGTTATGCTTCTGTTTGCTTTAAAGTATGATCAAAATGAACAAATGTGGATTCCTTATCTTAGATTAGGATCAAAAGATCAAGTCTTGCTTTAAATCTTGATATAGGCTTATCAAAGAATACTTGAAAGCATGCTTTAAATCTTGATATAGGCTTATCAAAGAATACTTGAAAGCATAATCTTCTTGGATCTCAATACTCAAACTTTGGGTTAAAAGTCATGCTTTAAAATCATGCCAATTCATAATAAAACTTCATGCTCAATAAAAATCTTGAAATACTTCAACAATATCAAGTCAAGATCTAAACATTGTTTCTTTCAAAGTTCTCGGTATTACCCACTTAAAACCAAACCATCTCATCAGCTCCCCCGCAAATGAAGATGCTGCCCAAAAATGTCAGAGAAGGTGTTCTATATCTTCCCCTGATTCTTTGCACATGAAGAACCAATAATGAACAATCTAACACAAGTGTTCTTTATCTTTCCCCAATTCTCCATAGTCAATATCACCCCCTCCCCCCTCATGGCTAATCAAGTGAAGAAGCACACATTTTTTCGTACTCTAGGAATCCAAATTGAGGTATGTGGGAAAAAAATATCCTCTCTCACTAAAAGCTTCACATAATAGGGATTGAAAGGAAAAGAGTACTCCATTTCCCCCCGTTTCTCATTTCAAAACATGACAATCCATAGTAACTTTCTGTTGGCAAAGCAAACCAACCAAGTTCTGATATTCTTCAACATCTCAGTCTTGTAAGTTTCCGTAAAACCTCAAATCCCAAAACACTTCTCCCCCTTGCAGATTTCATAAACATATAATTGACATCCTTCTTTGCCATTACTTTCTTTTAGATTGTGTACTATTATAGTACACGCGTGGCAAAGCAATAATATTAAAAAAATAAACGATTGAAAATATTATGTGTAAGAAAATAATAAAGACATAAAGGGTAGACTGGTAGCTAGTAAAGAAGTAAGTTATTTGTATAATAAGTTACGTATAAGTTAAATAATGTTTGGTAGCTAGTTAGGAATTAAGTTATTCAAGTACAAAATTAAGAGGATGTTTGGTTTGCACTTTAGTAGCCCTCATAACTAATACACGTATAAGTTATGAGAGAATTGATGTATTTTCTTATGCAAAGTAGAAGATGGAATAACTAATATCCTCATTGCTATAACCCACATAATTAATACCCATATAGCTAGCACTCAGCACAAATCTAATCAACTGTTAAATGACCTCTGAGTTATAGATAGAGTTCTTTCTATGCAAAATCAAAACAATTTGTTGCAATTGAATACGTAGTTCCTTAAGTAAATACATGGAGGAAAATCAATTATACTATTAATAAAAGAGAAAAGATATAAAGTAACTATTAAAGTTGTCCAAAATTTATAAAAATATATTTAAAATTTGCAGGGATTCTATTACCCCTATTAAATAATTCTGAAATGATACTATCACGTACATTTTAGATCAACCTTAATTTTTAAAAGAAAGTGTGTATCACACACCAATCCTCATTTAACATGTGTTAATTCAATTAAACTTTTTTTTTTCTTATTTTCATTTTTAGTATTTATTTTTACTTTTCTTTCTATTTCCCTACCCCACCCCCTTCTATTTCTTTTTCTTCACTAACCCTTTCCGGTAAAAACTCAAACACATCTGTTATATACATTTAATTAATAAATAAATGACACTTGTCATATTATTTAAATATAAGTATTAATACTTAACTATAATTAACGAAATTACTTAATAAATTTATAATCATATTTATTTACTTTATAAATTTATCATCATATTTATTTACTTTATAAATTTATCATCATAGTTATTTTTTTTGTTTTTGGGTTTCTCATCTGGTGTTCAGTATCCGCATTGGTGTCCGAGTAATTCGGATTCGCACTTGGTAGGGCCTCATTCGGAGGATAGCGCTCCCTACCAAGGATTTTTTCATACCCAGGGCTCGTACCTAAGACCTCTGGTTAAGGGAGGAGAAGTTTCATTTACTGCACCACATCCTTTGGTGGTATCATCATAGTTATTTACTTTACTTCTATTTGACCTTTAATATCTTAATGTCACTTATTTTTTCTATTTACATTAGAAAATCATTTTTTCTTATTTTGCTTACTTTTCTAGAGAAAATATTTTGACCAACCAAATATAAAAATATTTTGTCTATCAAGGCAAGGCCAACATCAATAGAGCCACATAATAGATGAACAAGATTCAAGTCCATATCGAAATTAACACCTGCAACATTCTCAACAAAAATCAACATTTTCTTCTCGACCAGAGCAACAAGTTTATAGTCTTCTTTCTCTCCTATCACCCTTTTAGCAAGTAGTGGCGGAGCTAGAATTTTTACTAAATTATGTCCTCGAACAAACTGTTTAAGACATCATCAAAACTGAATCATTTCAATTTTTTATTTTGTACAAATTCATCATTCTCAATTTCTTCCATTATATGTGTCTCAACGTTAACACAAGAATTTGACTTTTCATTTTTCCTTCTAATTCAATTATGCTATCTTTCTCAACCTCATTCTGTATTTTTTTTCTCGTCTTCATCTTTTGCATTAATATCTTCTTATAATTTTTCGTCACTCTCAATTTTATTTGTCTTATCAAAGGTTAACATTTTGATATTCAAACAAGGAGAAACGAATAAGAATTTGTCACAATGATGAAAAAAGAATGAAGAAATAAAGTTAGATCGATGGCGACAGTGCTTAGAATGATGACGTCAATCCTTAGAATTAGGTTATTAGCTTTAGTTTCATTCCCTTTTTAATTATTTAGCGTTGTTGGGTTATTAAATTTTTCTACATTTTTTACTTGTTTTATTTCTTGGTTAAAAATATTAGCTTTAATTTAGTTTCTTTTTTAATTGTTTAGTTTCTTGCTTGAGTTATTGAATTTTCCTACATTTTTTAATTGTTTAATTTCCTTCGTTAAAAGTAGGTCTCTAAACCTTAGTTATTATCCATTATTAATAATTAACTTAACTGAGTTACCCTTTTCCACATATTAATTTTTCCATTATTTCTTGGTTTCCCTTCTTCACACATTTTATATATACTAGTTTAGTTATACGCGTCTCGCGCGTCTATCTCACTTTAATGAGTTCAAACATCAAACTAAATAGGATATGTGTTTAAATTATAAAGACGAATACAATAATTAAATTCAGCATGAATATATAAAGCCGAAAAATTTATTTAATTAAACCTAACCTTTATTAAAAAAATCTACCACTGTAAACTGCAACAAAACATTACGATGATAGAGACAATAAAATAATACAATTAAATCTAACCTTTACACAAAAATTTTCTCAAGGCCGTCCAACAGTCATTTAATACCTGTAAACTTTAATAAAATAATACGATAATAGAGATATCAAAATAATACGACTAAACCTAACCTTTGCACAAAAAAAAAATTCAAAGCAAAGATTTTAAAATAAGACAATTAAACCTAACCTTTACCTATAAAAATTATTCAAAGATGACCAACATTTATGTAGCACCGGTAAACTACAACAAAATAATATAATAAAATAAATATCAAAATAATACAATTAAACTTAAATTTTACACACAAAAATCCTAAAATCCTTACCTTAAAAAGTGGTAGGGAGTTTTTTGTTAACATGCATACTTTCCTTAAAAAATATAAAATTTTAATTCTTAAATGTTTTTATTTTCTTTGCCACGTTAATTTAATTCCTTTTAAAGATTTTACCATAAACAGTTTAACGTGCATCTCAATATTTATAGAAGTATTTCCTTAATAGGATTCAATTTTAGGAGTATTTTTTTAATTCATCAAAGAAAAATATTAATTTTCTTTCCATATAGTTTAGGAGTCCCATATATTTTAGGAGTCTAGTTATTATAATAAAAATAGTTAAATAATAAATTAAACAAATAATGAAAAGATAGTTTTGTCTAAAGGACAGTCTTTTAATGAAGGACAAAAAGTTCAAATCACTTTTCTAAGGATTTTCACACTTTTAATATATATATATATATATATATATATATATATATATATGAAGATTTTTTCTTCATTTTTCATATAACATGCTTCATCTTTTTCAAATTTTTTTCATTTTGAGCAGATTTGAAAGCTTGAGATTTTTTTGAAAACAAAAAAAAAACTTTAGTAAAACTAAAAATCAAATTTTGAAAAAACTATTATTAGTTTTTTTTCAAAATCGGTAAGGATTTGAATTGGATATCGAATAAAAAAGTTAAATGATGTTTTTTAATCAGCATCCCAGCAGAATGTAGGGTAAATTACATGAATGATCCTTATAATGGGTGACTTTATTTTTTCGTCCCCCATAAGAATGGTCTTACAAAACTAGCCTCCGTTCTTTTCTTTATATAGAATAATTACTCATTTACCCTTTATGTCTCAAATATTTCTAAACAACTCCATACTTATTTATCTTTCAACTTTTATTTTTTTTTCTCTTTTTTATTTTACTTTAATTTTTATCTTTTCTTTTCTACTTTTCTTTTCTTTTTGAAGTCTTTTTCAACCCTTACTTTTTTTCCTTTTCTTTTCTCTTCTCAACTTCTATTCTTTTAATAAATTTTTTCTCTTTTTTTTTAATTTTATTTTCTTTTTTTCTTTTAATTGTTTTCTCAACCCTTATTTTTTTTCTCTTTCTCCTCTTAACTTCTATTTATTTTTTAAAATTATGTTCTCCGTTTTATTTTTCTTTAATTCTATTTTTCTCTTTTTTTTCTCAATCTTTATTTTTGTTTTGTCTCTTTTTTTATTACTTCTCAACTTTTATTTTTTTTATTCCCTCTGCTTCTATATTTTCTGTATTTTCTTTGATTTTTACTTTTTCTTTTTAAATATTTTTCTTCATTTTCTTCTTTGTCCGCAATTTTATTATATTTTTCTTTTCTTCGATTTCTTTCAATCAAACAATAAGTTACGTTTCATGAGGAAGAGTTGACACTACCACATTGTGTTTAATTTATGAGATATTCTATAACTCTTACCTTAGATACAAGACTTAGCTCAAAAACTTTCAAACAACAAATTATGCCCCACGTGCAAGAGTTGACTCTACCACGTTATGTTTTCATTTATAAGATGTCCTACAACTAGTGCCTTAGAGGCAAGACTTAACTCAAGAACTTTCAAACAACAAATTATGCCTTTCAGGTAAGAGTTGATATGACCACGTTATGTCTTCATTTATGAGTTGTTCTACAACTCCTGCCTTAAAGGCAAGATTTAGCTAAAGTACTTTCAAACAATAAATTATGCTCCACGGGCAAGAGTTGACACTACCACGTTATGTTTTCATTTATGAGATGTTCTACAACTCTTGACTTAGTGACAAGACTTAGCTTAAAGACTTTCAAACAACAAATTATGCCAATGGGCAAGAGTTGACACTAACACGTTATGCCTTTATTTATGAGGTGATCTACAACTCTTGCCTTAGAAGCACGACTTATTCCAAGAATTTTCAAACAAGTTACGTACATTGGCCAAGAGTCAACACTAGCACATTGTGTTTTTACTTATGAAATGCTATAGAACTCATGTCTTAGAGGTAACACTCATCCCAAAGACCATCTAACAATAAGTTATACCCTATAGGCAAGAGTTGATACCACCATATTGTGTATTGATTTATGAGATGTTTTATATCTCTTCCCTTAGAGGCAAAACTTAGATCAAGGGCCTTCAAGAAACAAGTTGTGCCCCATGGGCACAAGTTGAAATTACCATATTGTGTTTTGATTTATGAGATATTCTATAACTCTTGCCTTAGAGGCAAGACTTGACTCAAGGACTTTCAAACAAGAAGTTATGCCCCATGGGTAAGAGTCAACACTATCATATTATGTTTTGATTTATGAGATGTTCTATAACTCTTGCCTTAGAGGGAAGACTTAGTCCAAGGACTTTTAACTACAAGTTATGCTCCATAGGCAATATTTGACCCTACCACATTGTATCTTGATATATGAGATGTTTTATAAATCAAGGACTTTTAAACTTCAAGTTATACCCTATGGGTAAGAGTTGACACTACCACATTACGTCTTGATTTGTGAGATGTTCTATTACACTTTCCTTAGAGGCACGAATTAGTCCAAGGGCTTCCAAACAATAAGTTACGCCCCATGTACACGAGTTGACACTACCACATCGTGTCTTGATTAATGAGATATTCCATAATTTTTGCTTTAGAGGCAAGATTTAGATGACAAGTTATGCCCCATGGGCTATGGATAAGAGTTGACACTATCATATTGTGTCTTGATTTATGTGATTCTCTATTAGTCTTGCCTCTAAGACAAGACTTAGCTCGAGAACCATCCAAAAGAACAAGTTACTCCCAATGAATAAGTGTTGACACTACCACATTGTTTCTTGATTTATGAGGTGTTCTATAAATCTTTCCTTAAAAGCAAGACTTAACTCAAGGATTTTCAAACAAGTTATGCTCCACAAGCAAGACTTGACACTACCACATTGTGTCTTGATTTATGACTTGTTCTAAAATTTTTGTCTTAGAGGCAAGACTTATACCAAAGAACTTTCTAACAAGAAGTCATACCCTTAAATTTGCTTTGATTTTAAAAAATGAAGATCCCTTTGCGGATTATCCAAATTTTTATTTATTAGCAAAATATAATAGACGTTGAGGAAAAAGTAAAAAAAGAGAATAAACAAAATAGAAAAATAAAAAAAGAGGTTGATAAGAAAGGAAAAAAATAAAGGTTAAGAAAAAAGAGAAGAATTTTAAAAATTGAGAAAAACAAAATGAGAGAAAAAAATATAAATAAATTTTGAGAAGAATGAGGGAAAAAATGAGAAATGATAAAAATAAAAAATAAAACAAAAATAAAGGTTGAGACAAATGATCTTAAAAAAGAAAAAAATGAAGAAATAGATAATGTTTGAGAAAAAGGGAAAAAGAGGAAAAAAATAAAAATTGAGACAAATGAACTAAAATATTAAAAATAAAAAAAGTGAAAATAATAATAATAAAAATAGAAGTTGCGAGACAAATGAATATGGAAAGTTTAAAAATATATGAGGTGTAAAGAGGCAAAATGTACTTGTACTATACTAAAAAGGGAATGAAGACTAGTTTTTAAAGACTTTTCTTATGAAGGTAAAAAATCCAAATCCACCCATTATTAGGGCTATACTATGTAATTTCCTGTCTTACCCAATGCCTTCTAAGCCCATCATTTAGGTTTTGCTTTTTTCAGCAACCCAATAAAATTTGCAATTTTCACTGAAATACCTTCCAAACTTGCCTAAACCCTTCTTCACTTTGAACCCCATTCCCTCACGATCCTACACTCTCCCCTTTGTCAAACTAAGTTTGTTTTTCTATCTTGCTAAGTGTTGTACTCTATCATGACTCGAGTCGGGACTCTGACCGCGATGAACATCCAGAATCGTGTAGGCTCGAGTGCCCCTTTCTTTCGGGTACTTATGAACACCATTCATAATAATAAAGAAAAAATGTGGAATATAACAAACGGAATCATGGTCATACTCTGAGTTAGGTTTAACATTTCGGAAATAAGTAAATCAACAACTAGACAACATCTGTTCCAGTTTGTGAAATCTCTATTACATATGAAATTATAAAACTGTCTAAAACTAGGAAAAGGCCCCCAGTATACCTAAACCAAAGTAAATAACAAGTGTCTAAAAAGAAATAAGCCTTCCGGAATAGTGAAGGCTCACCAACTGCACACTTCACTTCTTTCTAAAAAACTCTAAGGCTTAGCAAAACCTCTAGACTGAGCCTTAGACCCTGAAATATAGGGGGTCAATACAATTGTACTGGCACGCAGAGCAATCCAAAATAATAAAGTTATACATATATAACATAGGTGAGATCAAGTCATAAAACATTATGCATGAAATAGTTCAAAATACATGGGCCATTTCAAATGCTCTTAAAACAATCTTTCAAATGCAACTCTATGCTCTGTATTACTTCTGAGCTAAGTGGTATACCCTACAACTCTGAAATTCCATGGGCTATACGAAATCTGCCCTTGACTCGGCAGCCAAGCCCCCAACTCAAGTTTGCCGCAAGAGCTGGAGTCTTTTTCTCAGATACGCCACAGGGCACTAGGCCAGTGTATAATCCCTCTTGGGGATGTAATGAAACCCATATCGGCAAAAAACGATTTCTGGCTAGGAGTTATTTTAACTCAAGCCTTCTTCGGGCAACCATCTAACCCTCTTTAAGCCCATTTTTAGCTCTTTAAGATATGTATTCTCTAAAATTAAGTCTGAAACTCTTACTCTATTATGACTTTTATTTATATGGTATCGTCATACCATTGACTTGCAAGTCGAATCTCTAATCCATAAAATATCATCATATAATCTCTTCTTTTAAAACATAAATTTTGAACCACCATACTTTAAACAATTCAAGAAGATTCATACTTCAAAACATTTGTAAAATTACGCAAAGAATCTCTCTTTCCAATATTTCAACAAAACATGTGGTGGTCATGTATTTTTGACAAACCATGCAATTCTCTCATTATATATTTTCAACATTTATCAACCTGTAAAACCCCCTCTCTTCAATTCAAAACATTAATCAAATCATAAAAAATAATCAAGACATTTGTATCATGCTTCTCAAAATACATTCGAAATAATTCATATCGTATGAAAAGAATGGGAAATCATAGCAAGAGAGGGATTCTATATTTTCATGCTATCAATTAAATATTCAACTCAATTCCATACATACATATATATGAGTACAAATCAATTTTAGGGAAAGGCCTCAAGACCAAAATAATAATATTATTAAATAATTCATAATGCAAGATTATAAACATAATTCCAAATCCCCTTCAAAACTCATGATCTCACAATGTTTAATTGTTGTTGAAAAAAATTATTATGCCCATGTAGTTTAGAGAAACCCCTACGTACCTTAGATCACTT
Organism: Capsicum pubescens; assembly: GCA_030864215.1. Classification (NCBI taxonomy): domain Eukaryota; kingdom Viridiplantae; phylum Streptophyta; class Magnoliopsida; order Solanales; family Solanaceae; genus Capsicum; species Capsicum pubescens. Next base: position 268,036,898 of record CM061544.1, on the reverse strand, counting down.
AGGAGGAAGGGTGGAATCTGAATCTCTCTTAAGTTCTTAAAATTCTCGACTTCAAAGATGAACTCTTGATCTTAGGAGAAGAGATTAGGGCTTTTGATTTGAGAGATTATAAGAGGTTTCTGATGTATTTTCCCCAAAAATGATTTAATTTCGTTTTAAGACAGAGTTTAGATGAGGAGAATTTACTAACATACCCCTCTTGACCCAGAATTTAAAAAGAAATCGCGAACTGGGCATCGATGCGCCAACCGACGCAACGCGTCGATATCGCGTCGATCTACTATTTCATCGATGTGGTCATCGATGCGATGCGCTGACTTTGCATTGGTCCACTGTTTCATTGATGCGTCCATCGACGCGGTGCGCTGGCTTCGTGTCGGTTCACTATTTCCAACATCCAATCTCACCTCTAACGCTTTCCAAAAAATCCAAAACTTCCCCGACACATCCCCTTTACTCTCCAGAACATGAAACAACTTAAAAATCCATATCTCAAGATTGGAAAAATTGATTTAGAGATCACACAAGTTTAGGATCTTAAAATATGGCTAAGTCCTTTTTTACACTTAGGAAATTTTCAAGTTGCTAGCCTCTCAAATATACTACTAGGTGAAATACTACGTATAAGATTTTTGTAGGGTGTTACATTATCCCCCCATTGGGATCATTTGTCCCCAAATAATGACGCAGAATATAGGTAAGCACGATTTATCTTAGTAAGTAAAAGATAAAAAGAATGAGGCAATGATTGTACCTTTCATTTCGTCATTCACCGGATTAAAAAGATTTGGGTATCTTGCACGCATATCGTTCTCCGACTCCCAAGTAGCTTCCTCAACTTTCTAATTTTTCTACAACACCTTAACCGAAGTTGTTTCCTTGCTTCTCAGCTTTTTGACTTGACGATCCAGAATAGCAATGGGTTTTTCTTCATATTTCAAAAAGTCTTTCACATTGATTTCCTCTATAGGCAACACCAAGGAATAGTCCCCAATACACTTTTTCAACATAGACGCATAGAACACGGGATGTACAGAGCCTAAACTCGTGGGCAGTTCCAATTCGTAGGCAACTCCACCTATCCTTCTCAAAATCTGGTATGGTCCTTTAAAACGAGGACTAAGTTTCCCTTTTTTTTCCAAAATGCATGACTCCCTTCATAGAGGAGACTTTGAGAAATACCCAATCACCAACCTCAAATTCTAACTCTCTTCTTCTAACATCGGCATAGGACTTCTAACGACTCTGAGTTGTCTTAAGTCATTCTCTAATGATTTTCACCTTCTCCATTGCCTAATGTACAATATCAAGTCCAAAACCCCGTGTTTCACCCACTTCATACTATCCAATCGGTGATCTACACCTTCTCCCATAAAGTGCTTCGAAAGAAGCCATCTTAATGCTGGCATGGTAACAATTATTGTAGGTGAACTTTATCAATGAAAAATGATCTACCCAACTACCCTTAAAGTCAATTACACAGTCCCTCAACATATCCTCCAGGGTCTGAATGGTGCATTCAGCTTGCCCATCATCTGAGGATGGAATGCAGTACTCAGGTCTACTTGGGTACCTAAACCCCTATGAAAAGATCGCCAAAACTGCAAAGAGAATTGTGTACCTCGATCGAATATAATGGATACTGGTTTCCCATGCAATAGAACTATTTCCTCAATGTATAGCTTGGCATAATCATCTCCCGAATAGTTAGTCCTCACAGGAAGAAAGTGAGATGACTTGGTCAGTCGGTCTATAATTACCCAAATGGAATCATATTGGTTTCGGGACATGGGAAGTCCTATGATGAAGTCCATATTGATCATCTACTATTTCCACATAGGCAAACCTATATCTTGGGAAGTACCACTAGGTCTCAAACATTCTACTTTAACTGGTTGGCAATTCAAACACTTGGAAACAAAATCAGCAACATCACGTTTCATATTATTCCACCAATATATAGCTTTAAGATCATGGTACATTTTAGTAGAGCCTGGGTGAACCACATACCTCGAAGTGTGAGCTTCATCAAGGATCCTCCCTCATAAACCATCCACATTCGGTACACACATCCTGCCTTAGTAGCTCAATATACCATCACCGTCAATTTTAAATGTCATCACCTTCTGTTGACCCACATCTTTCTTAATCTGCATCAAGATGTGATCCTTGGCCTATTTCTATTTAACTTCAGCACATAAAGAAGACTTATCTATTTCATGCATAACTACTCTACCATCTTTGGAATCCAAAAGTCGTACCCCTAGATTGCAAGCCAATGAATATGTTTCACCATCTCCCTCTTTCTTTCCTTAACATGAGAAAGATTTCCCATAGATAATCAACTGAGGGCGTCTTCCACCACATTCGCCTTACCCGGATGATAGTGCAGGCTCATGTCATAATCCTTCAATAATTCCAACTACCGCATTTGCCTAAGATTCAACTTTTTCTGTGAGAAAACATACTGCAAACTTTTGTGGTCAATATATATATCAACATGTACCCCATAAAGATAGTGCCTCCATATTTTAAATGTAAACACCACAGTTACTAACTCCAAGTCACGACTGGGGTAATTTAGCTCATGCACCTTTAACTTCCTAGATGCATAAGCTACCACCTTGCCATGCTGCATCAGTACATATCCAAGTCCCACTCAGGACACATCACAGTATACAACAAACCCCTTTATACCCTCGGGAAGGGTTAAAACAGGTGCAGTAGTCAATAATTGTCTTTCAACATCTCAAAACTATTCTCACAGGAGCCAGACCAAACAAATTTCACCTTTTTCTATGTCAACCTGGTAAGTCGAGAAGCTATGGAAGAAAAACTCTCTACGAACCTTCGGTAATACCCCAACAAACCCAAGAAGCTCCGAATATCAGATAGAGTCATGGGTCTGGTAAATTTTCTTACTTCCTCAATCTGTTGGGGATCAACTTTAATTCCCTCACTAGACACAATATGCCCCAAGAAAGTAATAGCATTAAGCTAAAATTCACACTTGGCAAATTTTGCATACAATCTATGATCTTTGAGGGTATGAAGAATAATTTGGAGGTGATTGGCATGATCTTCCTCACTTTTAGAATAAATTAAAATGTCGTCAATGAAGACTATGACAAACAGATTTAGAAACTGACGGAACACCCTATTTATTAGGTCCATGAAGGTTGCAGGGGCATTAGTCAATCTGAAGGACATGACTAAGAATTCATAATGGCTATATCAGGTTCAGAAAGCTGTTTTGGGAATATCAGCCTCCCTAACCTTCAACTGATAATACCCCAATCGAAGGTCTATCTTTGAAAAACACTTATCACCCTGAAGTTGGTCAAAGAGATCATCAATTCTAGGAAGAGGATATTTGTTTTTTACAGTAACCTTATTCAGCTGATGGTAATTTATACATATGTGGAGGGAACTGTCTTTCTTACGCATGAAGAGTACAAGGAAACCCCAGCGAGAAACACTAGGATGGATAAAGCCTTTGTCAAGAAGATTTGTTAGTTATTCTTTCAACTCCTTCAATTCTGCAGGAGCCATTCTATAGGGTAGAATAGCAATAGGATAGGAATCTGGCAATAAATCAATACTAAAATCTATCTCCTTGTCAGGTGGTATTCTTAGGAAATCATCGGGAAAGACTTCTGGAAATTCATTGACCACAGGGACAAACTGAAGAGGACTTTCGGTATTTGAATCTTTAACCCGAATAAGATGATACAAACAACCTTTGAAAATGAGTTTATGGTCTCTAAGGTAAGATATGAATTTCCCTCTAAGTGTTAAAGAATGCCTCTCCCATTTCATCACCAGTTCATTCGAAAAAAAGAAGGTAACCTTTCAAGTTCTACAGTATAGCGTGGCATAACACGAATGGAGCTAGTCCATTTCTATAATGGCATCAAAGTCTACCATATCAAGCTCTATAAGATCTGCCACTGTATCATAGCTACTAATAGACACAACACAATTTTTATATATCCTCCTAGACATAACAAACATAGAAAAGTTCCGCAATAACTTCAGGCTCAAACCCAAAATTGACTGCCTCATATGGGGTCACATAAGACAAATTATACCTAGGGTCAATACATACACATCATGGGAGAAGATTTGTAACGTAACCGTGGCTACACCTGGTGAGGCCTCTGCCTCCTGGCGATTGGACAAGGTATATAATTAGTTGTGACCGCTCCCGGTAGCTAATGTAGTGCCTTTTAGAGGTAGAGGTGGCATTGAGGAATTAGCTTGCGACTTATCTCCCCCAATATTACTTCTCGCTATCGATAAATATCTCTGGATATGATCTGGCTGACCATAAGAATAACATACCATTGTGCCAAACTGACATCTTCCTAGGTGGTGTCTTTCATACGAGTGACATTGAGGGTATGACCTAGAAAGTTGTGCCACACTCCCTTGCGACTTTGTACCCTGTACTCTCGACCCATGGCTAGACTGGAAATTCTAAAACCGCTGATCAACTAGAGGTCTGGGTGCGGGGGCGCTGGCTGCAGGCTAAGCATTACTCCAGAACTTTTTCTTCGACCACTTGTTACCCCAATTACCATCTTGGTGCTGACTGTAGTTCTAGTCTGCTGGTATAGCCCTCTTGGCCTGTCTATCATTCTCCCTTGCTTCAGTAAACCTTTTTTTCTGATCCTCGACCTATTGCATGTGGACAGACAATCTGGAGAAGTCCATATCTCTGTTCAACATCACCTCCTTGCACTCCAACACCAAGTCATCCAAAAGACCGGATGCAAACTTCCTCATACGGTCTCTCATGTTCCCTGCTAATTTTGAAGCATAACGGGATAGTTGATTAAATTTTGGGGTGTTGATGCTTATCTTTCCTTGTTTCAAGTTCACGAACTCTTCAGCCTTGGACTCCCTCAATTCTTACGGAAAGAATCGGTCCAGGAAAGTTTTCACAAATTTGCCCCACACAGAAGGCTCAGCATTTTCTCCTATCAAGTCTTCCCACTCATTATACCACTGATTTACTACCTCTTTAAGTTGATAAGATGCTAGTTCAACCCCTTCCACTCCATCCACATGCATCACTCAAAAAATCTTCTCTATCTCATCCACAAACTCTTGTAGATGCTCCTCTACCTTTGTACCCATAAACTTAGGTGGGTTCAATCTCATAAACTGACCCACCTGTTTAGTCTCAAATACACCAGACATAGACCTAACATCCTCCAACCATCGGGTTTGTGAATCCACCAACTGTGCAATCATATGCATCGACGGTCTAAGCTCATCATTTGATATCTCTCTTTGAGGAGGTTGGGTGTGGTTAGTCCCTGATTGGAGAGACCTAGGTGCCCTGGTGATCTGGTCTCAATAGGAGGGACTCCCAAAGCAAAAACAAATTTAGGAGTGTGATCCCTATTACGTTTCCTCATCTCATGGGTAGGACAGACATCTTCAGTTTGGGCATTCTGATCATTGAAGCGACGTGGGTGCATGATAGCTTTTCTGAAATACAAGAGACCAATGATTAGGGGACATTTCAGAATCAACAACACAAACTAAATAACAAATAAGGGAGACACTCCTAAACCCCTAGTAGCCTCCTATTTATATATATGGCGCTACACACCCATAAATAGGACTCTACCTGACACAATTTTGTAGACACCCTGGGACCATAAACCGTGCTCTGATACCAAGTTTGTCATGACCCAAGTCGGGACCCTAGCCATGATGAGCATCCTAAACCGTGTAGGCTCGGTCGCCCCTTCTATCTTATACTCATGAACACCATTCATAACAATAAAGAAAAAAATATCGAATATAACAAATGGAATCATGGTCATACTCTGAGTTCGGTTTAATATTTTGGAAATAAGTAAATCAACAACTAGACAATATTTGTTCCAATTTGCGAAATCTTTATTACATATAAAATTATCAAACTGTCTAAAAATGGGACAAGTCCCCCAGTAGACCTAAACCAAAGTAAATGACAAGTGTATGAAAAGAAATAAGCCTTCCAAAAAAGAGAAGGCTCACCAACTGCACATTTCACTTCTTCCTGAAAAACTCTACGGCTTAGCAGGACCTCTAGACTGAGCCTCAGACCCTGAAATCTAGGGGGTTAATACAATTGTACTGGTATGTAGAGTAATCCAAAATAATAAAGTTATACATAAATAACAAAGGTGAGAGCAAGTCATAAAATATTTTGCATGAAATAGTTCAACTTACATGGGCCATCTCAAATGCTCTTAAAACAATCTTGTAAATGCAACTCTATGCTTTGTATTACTTCTGATCTCGGTGGTATACCCTACAACTCTAAAATTCCACGGGCTATATGGAATCTACCCTTGACTCGGAAGCCAAGCTCCCAACTCAAGTTTACTGCAAGAGTTAGAGTCTCTATCTCTAATACGCCATAGGGCACTAGGCCAGCGTATAATCCCTCTTGGGGATGTAATGAAACCCATATCGGCAAAACATGATTTTGAGGTAGGAGTTATTTAAACTCAAGCCTCCTTCGGGCAACCACCTAACCCTCTTTAAGCTCAGTTTTAGCTCTTTAAGACATGTATTCTCTAAAATCAAGTCTGAAACTCTTACTCTATTATTGCATTCATTTGTATGGTATCGACATACCATTGACTTGCAAGTCGAATCTCTAAGCTATAAAATATCATCCTATAATCTCTTCTTTCAAAACATAAATTTTGGACCACCATACTTCAAACAAATCAAAAAGATTCATACTTCAAAATATTTGTCAAATTATGCAAAGAGTCTCTCTTTCAAACATTTCAACAAAACATGTGGTGGTCATGTAGTTTTGATAAACCATGCAATTCTTTCATTATATATTTTTAACATTTATCAACCTGTAAAAACCCCTCTCTTTAATTCAAAACCGTAATCAAATCATAAACAATAATCAAGATATTTGTATCATGCTTCTCAAAATACATTTGAAATAATCCATATCGTATGAAAAGAATGGGAAATCATATCAAGAGAGGATTCTATATTTTCATGCTCCCAATTAAATATTCAACTAAATTCCATACATACATATATATGAGTACAAATCAATTTGGGGGAAAGGCCTCAAAACCAAAACAATAATATCATTAAAGAATTCATAATGCAAGATTGTAAACATAATTCCAAAACCCTTCAAAACTCATGATTTCACAATGTTTAATTGTTGTTGAAAAATTTTCTTATGCCGGTGTAGTTTAGAGATACCCCTACGTACCTTAGATCACTTAGGAGGAAGGGTGGAATCCGAATCTAGCTTAAGTTCTTGAAATTCTTGACTTCAAAGATGAACTTTTGATCTTAGGAGAAGAGACTAGGGCTTTTGATTTGAGAGATTGTAAGAGGTTTCTAATGTATTTTTCCCCAAAAATGATTTAATTTTGTGTTAATACAGAGTTTTGATGAGGGGAATTGACTAATATACCCCTCCTGTCCCAAAATTTAAAAAGAAATTATGAACTGGGCATCGATGCGCCAACCGATGCGACGCGTCGATATCGCGTCGGTCCACTATTTTATCGACCCGTTCATTGATGTGGTGCACTTACTTTGCATCGGTTCACTATTTTATTAATACGTTCATCGATGTGACATGCTGACTTCGCGTTGGTTCACTATTTCCAACATCCAATCTTACCTCTAACGCTGTTCGAAAAATCCAAAACTTCCCCGACATATCTCCTTTACTCCCCAAAACATGAAATAATTTAAAAATCCATATCTCAAGATTGAAAAAATTGATTTAGAGATCACACAAGTTTAGGAGCATAAACTATGGCTAAGTCCTTTTTGACACTTAGGAAATTTTCAAGTTGCTAGCCTCTCAAACATTCTACTAGGTGAGATACCACGTAGAAGATTTTTGCGGGTTGTTACATACTCATAATAGGTTTTCAACAGGAAGACTAACTCCTTATTTTTATGGCATAAATTGGGGTAAATTACTTGTAAATCTTGGTGTTAACATTGTACGGGAGTCTGATGTGTTTATCATTGAACACCATAGGAAGTATTTCAAAACCTTGAACCTTGGTTTGCATGTTTTGGTTCCTTTCCTTGATCGCTTTTCTTACGTTCATTCTTTCAAAAAAGAATATGTCATCTTAGAGGATTTGCGAGCTAAATCTAAGGATAACAAGCCTATTTTTGTCAAAAGTAGTTTGTCTTACAAGGTCATACACCCTACTTAGAGTCTTATGATGCATCAAATCCTCACTACACTATTAGGAAGATTGCAGTTAATACGTCGTCTCATCAATTATCAAAAATGAGTTTGATTGATATTATTTTTAAAAAGTCTATCATGATGTTTTTTGTTGAGGTAAATTTGAATGTTGCAGTTATTCCTTGGGTCTCCAAATTATTCAATTTCAAATACGTGAAATTTCTAAATCTTCATTTGATAGCATGAAGCTTACGACCAAGTCGTTTTTAAAGTAAAATAAATGCTTATGCTGCATTATCTGGTGGTACTTTTTTCTTTTTATACATAGGTTCTTTAAAAAAAAATTTAGAAAAAGAAACGATGGAGGTAAGGATGGGACTGGTGATGGTTCTAGTATTGCTAATGATACGAGTGGTAGTGCTGTTGATGTAGCCAAGGATGTTTTTGATAGTGGTGTTATTGTTGTTGATGTAAGCAAGGAGAGTGTTGGTAGTTCTAGTATTGCTGATGCAGGCCAGGTTTTTCAGTACTTAGAGAATGGTAACAAGGAGATTGAAGCATGAAATCTCCATGGATGTAGACCAATGACTAAATTGTAGTGTCTCTGTTCTTTGAAGCTTATCTTTCTTATTTTTGATTGAAATGTTAGAATTATTTATTTTATGTGGACTTAACATTAACTTTTATTACATTAAAGTAAAACGGGTTGATGTTATTAGTTGGTAGAAAAGACACAAGCCGTGTATTCATAGGGATTCCATATGGGACTATATCCATTTCATGTTATTGGTGTGGGCTGGCAATAGTGTAGGCCTGTAGACCTATGAGACCATAATGGGGGGTGCACTAGTTTAAGGCTTTTAAGCCTATAAATATAAGGTTAGGTCCCCTCTCCTAGCTTTAACATAAGACGTATTCTCATAAGTTTCTAGCTGTCATAAGCAAAGGAGAGGAAGACTCAGCCTAGTTCATCTTTGATTACGTGTTCCAATGACGGACCAAGGTACACACCTTATTTCTCACATATTTCGTTACTTTATAGGTGTTCTTGGTTTATGTGAATCTGTGGTGTATTTCTATGTTAATACATCACTTGGTATTAAGAGCTTTTCACATAGATCTTGAACCCTATAATCGAATATATGTTTTGAGAACCTCAATATGGTTGTAATTTAATTTTCTTTTCCGCAGCATTTTTTGATGATTAAGTGTTGAAGTAGAGGTGTTAATTGATGTTATGACTAAGTAAATACGACATGATTTATTAAAGTTGAAACTCAATACAGCTCGTGGATTGATTTGGATCGAATTTGTATGAATCTTCACTATCGCTTGCTTAATAAACTGAACTATTTGAAAGACAACTAATTTAGTATTGCGATGGTTACTAGATAGATTATTTGGAACGTCTATGGATCTTTGTTTTTTTATTTATTTTTTCTTTTTGGATTATAATCTGCTCTTAATGCTCTTAATGAATATTCTTTACAAATTTTGTTAGTTCTTTGAATAATTGGCAAAGCTGTGAAAGATGAAATAATTTGTAGATAGAGTACCAGATTAGACATAGGTTGTTAAACATAATATAATTTGTAGGCTCCACAATGTCATAAGATATCAAGCTCTTCTCAAGTTTACTACTGAAATTATTTTGTGACAATATTAGTTTTCCATTTGGTCTAACTGACTTGGAACATCTCTAAAGGTGTACATATTATTAAGAGCTAGGCGATGAAATCAAATCAATTGGATTTGGTTTTTAAAAATTGTGGCGTGTTTTTCGGGTTCTGGGAGTTATTGTTGTGGGTAATGGAACAGTTGTTTTTGTTCGATGTAGAAATATGAAAATTAATCTATGGAGTGTTGTTACTTTAAAATAAAATTTTCTAGACCTGTAATTCCAAAAAAAGGTTGTTGGTACGAATTTGATGGGGTTTTGAATTAGACTTTGGTAATACTATTGCACAATAAATTGTTTTGCTTTTTGAAAGGTAATGAGAGGATTTAATTCAGGTTCTATAGTGTGATTAATATATGAATCACTATTTCTGTGCGCTAATAGAAAACCCAGTTTAATTTTTTTATTAGTTTGGAGATGTCCTACGGAGGTCTTATAACCCTTCAGAAAAGAAAATTGAACCTGGAACCTCGTGTTGTTTTTTTCATAAGTTATCCGCCTCATTCTAAAGTATATGGGTTCTACTGTCTTACAAGGGGGACCAGAATAGCTGAAACTTAAAAAGCAAGAGTTCTTGTATGTGGGACTATCCTATACACCGTGGGCATAAATTTATTGATTAAACAGGCATTTAAGGTATTTAATTTCATACATGAGATTGGTTTTGAAATTATTGAAGATCATGCATTGTAAGGCCCATTTTATGATGAAATCTTATATAAACTATGAGGTTGTTTTTCCTAAACATGAATTATTTTCATGTGTACTTGTGTTATTAGTTTGAAAAGTTATATGAGAGCATAATTTGAGTGTTACCTCTCTTGTTGTGAAATTCATTATCCTTACAATGTTATGGATTATTATTGTTTTATGAACGAATGAGAGAGTTTTGTTTTCTTGATTTACTGATGCTCATGTTTTCTAATAAAGAATGTGCATGTGATTGATGAAAGAGATGACCACTAAATGATAAAGTATAAGTTTTCATGTGTTTTGAAATAAGAACTCCCATGTGATGTTTAAATATTTTGGGTGGTCATTATCATGCTTTTGAATAAAAGGGCTATGGATATGATGTGGTATATAATGAATAAACTTATAGGGATGAGGTATGAATTTACTGGGGGCCTTAGAGATTACATACTTAAGATGATCCATATTCAGTCCAAATTGCAAACTCTTGAAATATCTCTTCCTAATACTTACATTGTTCACTCTGCCCTTAACTCTTTATTTGCTGAGTTTAGCCAAATGAAAACTATCTATAATGCTCAGGATGAATCTTAGTCAATCAATGATATCATCTCTAAATGTGTTGTTGAAGAGAGAAAAATTAAAAAGAAAAAGGGTGAGGTTGCCATGTTAGCTTCTCATGATTCCAAAGCAAGCTCTAGCAAGGGACCTAGGAAGTTTGAAAGATCTAATAATCATACTTTTAAGAAAGGTCAGGACAATAAAAGGCATGGTAAAGATCAGACTATTATCCTGGGATCAATAACATGACCAAAGGAGAGGACATTGTGATTGAATATATACCTACCAATTTGATGCTTGTTGATCCGCTAACCAAGGGGCTAAGACCCATAGTTTTTATGCAACATGTTTAGAATATGGGTGTTGTTGAGTCATTTGATTTGTTGGGTTAGTGGGAGTATTTAATATTATTATTTATTTGTCATTAGACTATTCGCCTTATTATTTCGGGCTTATGATGATATTATCTCTTGAATTGACATTTATGTTATGGTAGATTTTGCTATAATTTATATTGATGATATTTTACTTGCTAGTAATAATTTGGGGCTGTTGCATGAAACTAAACATTCATTGAACAAAATTTTTGATATGAAAGATCTAGGAGAAGCATTATTTATTCTGGGCATTGAAATTCAACGAGTTAAATCTCGTAAGTTATTGGAGCTTTCATAAAAGGCCTATATTGATCGAATTTTAAAAAAGATTTCAAATGGAAAGTTGTAAGCCTGGTTATGTCCCTGTGGTGAAAGGTGATAAGTTAAGCCTAGACTTATGTCCCAAAAATAATCTTGAGAAAGATTCTATCAAAGATTTTCTTTATTCAAGTGTTTTTCCGCTGCATTTCTTGTTTACAGAGAGTTTATTTTATTAATTTTTTTATATTGGTTGAAGTAAAGTCGGTTAAACTAAAGTCTTCTTAAGAATGTGTTCTGGCAGCTATGTTATTAAAGATTCATTCATTTATTTAGTTCTATATGCTTATATTAAATAATATAAAAAGTTATTTATTTTATAAAATTAAAAAAAATTAAGCTATTATTTATAAAAGATGTCGAATTGTTATTTATTTATTTATTCTATTTGAATTTGGTTTCATTTGAATTGTAACTAAATTAAATTTATAATATTTTTAATTGTGTGGTTACTTAATGTGTCACATGAGCAAATTAAGCAATCGCATGTTGAATCCCTGAGGTTGAATTTATTTTGTAAATTAGGGTCAATGGATACACCAAAGTGACCTAGTTGTTTTGCTTTACGAGACTTGTTTAATTCATTTCGAGGGATATCACTAAGTTAGAATATACAATAATCTTTCTAAAGGAGATTTATTGTGTGTTTTAAATTAGTATCGTGATGAGCCCCATTATGTGAAAATATTTTGATTTTAGTAAATTTATCTGCCCAAAGGGGATAGGTTTCTAATATTGAAAATATTTTTTTACCCTTTCCAAAGGGGGGCTACTTGTTGATGCTGCGGGATTCATCATTGTGATAAAATTATTATTCTTATGCCTTGCTGTGTTGATAAATTCATTCATCTTATGTTGTAAAAAGTTACTATTTATTTGAACAATAACAATGCTGAGGTTATGGTTTTATCGGGCTCTAACTTTAAGTGATGGAAAGAAGGTATTGAATTTCCTGTGGGCATGACTGACATAGACTAAGCTTTGCATGAGGATGAGCCTCCAACTCTTATTGATTCTAGTATAGTAGCTGAAAAAGAATTTTATACTAAGTAAGAGAGATCTAATAGATTATGCATCCTTTCCTATAGAAGGTTGATTACTGAGCACCTCAAAAGTGGCTTGCCTGAAACTATCGAGGCCAAAAGGTTTCTTACCCAAGTGGAAGAAAAGTATCTTTTATCCAATAAGCCTGAGACTGGAGATCTAATGAATAAATTTAATTTGGCTATGGTTTTGATTCTCTTAATGAAAAATTTAATTTGCTTTTGAACTCTTAAGTTGTTGGTCATGAAATTCTATCTGATGGTTTGTTTAAAATTTTATTGGTTTCTGATTTTGAATACAAATCTTTTAGTTCTAAAATTATTGGGTCTAAATGGTAATTTTAAACGAAAAATTGGGCATGTGGTGGCATAAGCGTTTAGGTCATATCTCTAGGATAGAGTTGATAAATTCGTTAAGTCTAATATTTTACCTTCTCTTGATTTTGGGGATATTGGAATATGTATTGATTGCATTAGAGGAAAGTTGATAAAAAAAATGCTACTCGTAATTCTAATTTGTTGAAAATCATTCACACAGACATAAGTAGTCTATATTCTACTACAATATGTGGTTCAAGTTATTTTATTATCTTCATTGATGACTTTCTTTGATATGGTTATGTTTTTCTTATTAAAGAAAATCAGATTCTCTTGAAATGTTCAAAGTGTTTAAAACTGAAGTAGAGAAACAACTGAGAAAGGTCATTAAGAAAGAGAGGTCTGATCGAAGAGGTGAGTACTATGATAGATACGCAGAGAATAGGCAATAAATTGAACCCTTTGATCTTGAGCTACATTAGATGGATGTAAAGACGGCCTTTTGAATGGTGATCTTAATGAAGCGGTTTACATGCAACAACCTCAAAGTTTTTTTTCTTTTGGTAAAAGTAGTGAGCATCTCGTGTGTAAGTTAAAGAAATATATCTATTACTTGAAGCAAGCTTTTCGAAAGTGGTACTAGAAGTTCGAGGAAATTATCACTTTTATGGGGTTTGTGAAGAACAAGATTGATCATTGCTTCTATCTTAAGATCAGTGGGAGTAAGTTCATCTCACTCTTTATGTTGTTGATTATTATTGTGCACACTTTAATATTATTTTAAAATATTAAGGCTTTTTCCTTACATGTTGGCTATGTCTCATATTGATAAGATTATATTGTTGTTTTATTGAATCTCTCTTTTGGAGACATATATGGTATATCATTCTACCTTTTGGATTTTCTGGTTGTTGCCCCATGTAATATGTTGCACATGTTGAACCTTGAAAATCAAGATTTTCTGGTGGAGCACATGTTATTTTAGTACTCACACATGTTGTAACAGAAAATTGCGGTGGCGATTTGGTATGCATGTTGATTTTAAGTGTACATGTTGATATGAAAAATCGTTTGAAGGACTAACAATGAAATAGCCTCGATTTGGAGTCCATGTTGGATATTTCTTGCTACACTACAACATCATTTGGTTTATGTCTACAAACTTTAGTGTTAGTAATTGTGGACTGGTCTTGTATCGTTGGTTGATGCAAGTATTGCTGCAGTTCAACAGTGATGTTTTGCTTGATTGAACTATGTTGGAGATACAAGTACTGCTGCAGTTCAACAGAGATGTTTTGCTTAACTGAACTATGTTGCAGATGGCGTTCCACCACTAAATATTTATGGCCACTGTCTATTCAGCTCGAGAGTCATTTTCATAAAAATAAGTTTTTCAAAACTTTTCCTTAAAAGTTAACATTGTCCAAGTGGGAGAATGTTAGAGTTATTTATTTTATGTGGACTTAACATTAACTTTTATTACATTAAAGTAAAACGGGCTGAGTTATTACTTGGTGAACAAGATACATGCCGTGTATTCATACGGATTCCATTTGGGCTTGTATCCATTTCATGTTATTGGTGTGGGCTGGCAATAGTGTAGGCTTGTAGTAGACCTATGAGACCATAATGGGGGGTGCACTAGGTTATGGTTTTTAAGCCTATAAATATAAGGTTAGATCCCCTCTCTTGGCTTTAACATAAGACGAGTTCCCATAAGCCGTTAGCCGTCATAAGCAAAGGAGAGGAAGACTCAGCCTAGTTCATCTTCAATTGCGTGTTCCAATGGCGGACAAAGGTACACACCTTATTCTCGCATATTTCGTTACTTTATAGTTATTTTTGGTTTATGTAAATCTATGGTGTGTTTCTATGTTAATATAATATAGAAGTCAACCAATGATTAAATTGTAGTGTTGTTATTTGAAAAAAATAATCATATATTAAATTTTGAAATTGAATTGTACCAAATTGGGTTTGCTTGATGTAATATAATACCGGTCATCAGGTGAAACTCTGTAAAATCAGTCTTTGTAAATTATTTTTTTTTAAACTTTACCCATTAGGAAAAGCTTTAGTGTAGTGCTAACTACTATAGTTGGAAATGAGCTTAATTAGCACATTATTTACCTCTAGAATTGGCAGTGACTATTCGGAATTGGTCACAGATATCTTCTGCCATGAATTTCAAATGCTTAGAAATATTGCCCCATGTGACCTGTTCCAAAACCAGATTCGAATTTCTTGGGACCACTTCCATGTGCCACTTGCAGTTGTTTCTAAACCCTTCTATCGTTTCCCTTATCCTCACTTGTTGCGAAACCCCTTTGGTACATCACACCTCATGCTACTTTTTATAGTTCATATTAGTACACATTTTGTTCACTTCAACTTGGTTGTTCCTTTTCTCCAATACCCAAAATAAATACTCCTATTCGTACAAGATTTTTTTGCAACACTTTGACTCAATTAGGTAACTCTTCTTAATTTCCCATTGCTTCTAGTAATTTTTAAAATTATGGAATACTAGCAGACAGAATGAAAGAAAAGGAGAGAAATATCAAACATCATTGCTCATTATTTGGAAGATAATTTTGAAACTAGTGCAACTCAATTTTT
The DNA here is from genome assembly GCA_030864215.1 of Capsicum pubescens. NCBI lineage: Eukaryota > Viridiplantae > Streptophyta > Magnoliopsida > Solanales > Solanaceae > Capsicum > Capsicum pubescens. Next base: position 268,021,088 of record CM061544.1, on the reverse strand, counting down.
TACTATACTTGTGTATCAGTTGCTTCAGCCTTTCTTTATGAGCCCAAAGGAATCTGGCGCAGAAACAAATGCATACATACTATATAGTATACAAAATATAGAAGTTGAAAAAGAACATGCAAAAATCAATCTCTTTTCCATTTGAAGAAAAAGGAATAATACAGATTTAAAAATCTCTGATACAATATAGAAGACAATATAATAAACCAAAATTCAAGCAACCGAAACCTCAAAAAGAACAATATTGAAACTCTCAGCAAAACCAGAAATGGTAAAAATGATGAAAATTTCTAAGTACCCTTCTTCTTGGAATAGAATTAAGGCTGCTGGCTATGATGTTGTGACAATAGAATTAGCGGTGACAAACACATTTGTAGTGATAAGGGCTATTCATTGGGTCATTCCCTTCCACTGGAACTTGCTCTGCTCTGCATTTGTACTTGCATCCTCTGCATTCATTGTACGTGCACGTTGGAGCCACTGATCCTATCATCAACCTTCTTGAATTCCTTTTCACCCATCTTTTTGCACCACCCTTTGACACGTGAAAAAAAGAATCAGGAATGCAATCCAATTCACCAATTCAAGAAAATTACCATCTCTTAATTCATCCTACCTCGTAGTGCAAAGCACCCTGATACGCCCTTTGAGAATAAGGAATTATAGCTTGAATTCTTGACCCTGCGGGCAATGAAAATGAAAAGTTATAGCCAAGTATTTGAATGAGAAAAAAGAAAGTTAAGATAATGCAACAGGTGAATATATATGTGACCTTGTAACAGCGTGAGTGATGAAGAAAGTAAGATGAAGAGCAAGTAATGGAGAAGTATAATTTTGGCCATTGTAGACGCAAAATGGGGATAAGTTTTGTTTTGTGAGGGTGAAACAAAATGGCAGTCAAATACACTGTTTAAAAGATATGATAGGAATAAAAAGGGGAAGGATGATGGAAAGATTGTGGCTGAATTGTGACTATAAGAGATAGACTGCCTACTTATTCAGTAGTCAGTACTACTGTCAAGTGTGAAGAGCATAACTAATTGAGGTCCCCAACTGACAACCTTCCCCAACACAAAATACAAATCATTACTACTAGTACAAAATAAATTATATTCCTTACTTTCTTTCCATCTCAAGACACCGACATATGAATAACTTACAAAAATTAGCTATATCATTTGATTTAATTGAAGGTAGTCGCCACTTATCTAGCAAAACTAAACCTCTCGTTACTAAAGGAAGCTGTTGGAATGAAAGGTAGTATCCTTCCCCAATTATCGCAGTGCCAAGTTTACCCAAAAAGTCCGCAGCCTTGATTAGGCTCTCCAAAGTAGTTGGCAATGCTAGCATTAGACAGGTTTAGCTTTTGCTTGATGTCTTCAATCATCGTGAGTGTGATGTAGTAGTGGCCAATGCTAGCATTAGACAGATTTAGCTTTTTTCTTGATGTCTTCAATCATCTTGAGTATGATGTAGTTGGTAGAAGAAACGCCCACTGTCATATTTTTAATTGTAAGAGTCAGTTTCCACTTAGAAATTTCTGAAACCTTTGTTGAAGCACTAGTTTACACCCCTCTGCAAAGCCATCGATTCTACAGCCATGATTCCATCACAGTTAGTAGGGCAAGCGTAAACCAAGATGATATCACAGTTATATTATGCTGAATTTCACCTATGCCACTCTCCTTAATAAAACTTCCATCAGTATTAAGTTCTCGTCACCCTGAAGCAGGTCTATTCCAAGTAATATGACTATACATGATATTTTGCATTGGCATTTCAACATACAAAGTCAAAAGTCCAATGCATATTGAGGTTGCAGCTAGGGAAAGTAATAATCAAAGTGGCATTGGTCGCCCAACTAATATCTTTCATCATTTTGAACAGGCCGAAGAACTTCATGGATTCACCATAAACTAACTCCACCCGTGCTTCCAAATGATGCAGCAAATTGCCAGAGTAGTAATTCTGAGGATAGCTTTAAGAATGTGGTTCTTAGGACGGAGTGATACTACACCAATTGTTGAACAAAATCCTTATGTGAACTTTTGGGATGTGACTCCCCGATCACCAAAGTATTTCCACAAGTGTTAGCTACATCAGTTTCCACGAAACACAAGCTAAATATACTCATAATTAAGATTAATGATTTAATACCATCAATCACATACTACTGAAATAACTAAGACAATGATCTTGTCCTTACATATTCGAGCTGAGCATCAGTACTGATTCTTTTACGACGTATAGTTCAGTAAGTATCAGAATAATATATTGAATAACCATCCCACAGTAAAATTTAAGTTGTAAAACAAATTCTGATTTTAATTTGAACTGAAATAGAGGAGTACTTGATTTTGACTTGTTGGGTTCAATTGGTGTGAAGGGAAAATGGAGGGAAAATTGGAGGGAAAGTGTAAGCAACTTTAATGTATTTTTATTAACACTTTTTCAAGTGGATAGTGAGGCAAGAACCAAAAGGTGCCTCGTGTCGTCATCACTAGGATTTAGATTTGGATTTGGATTTGAATTTTTCAAATGATCAATCAATGAGATTAATTTTTCAGACAAAATTTATTTGAAACATGGAAAAACAAGTGATCCGAAAAATCCAAGGAAAAATCAAAAATATTTTTTCTCCATGAACGTGCATGCATTAACGTTGAAATATTACTTGAAAGGGATGCAACCCTTTGAGGAAAAGACACACTGTTTCGGAAAAGGGGTGACTGTTCGGTCGGATGTGACTACTCAGAAAAGACATACTATTTAGGAATGCACAAACATGACTGTTCCAAAGTGATACACCCTTCCATGAACCATTGCTTCCTTTTCGAAGGGGCATGTGATTGTGATGAATACCTGCATTTTTTTCATGGGTAGATACAAAAATTTTCGGGTTGCAAAACCACTCTTCTACTTTTAAAAACTCTGTGTGATCATCTACCGTTGAGTGAGTTCAAAGAATTAGAAGGTTTGAGGTACCGCTATATTCTGATTGTGAGTTATTTTATCCTAGGAGGAAAAATTTAGCAACCTCGGATACTTGAAGGGAATTAATTCCTTAAGGGCACTCCGTGAAATCGGAGGACTTAGCTCCTTATCTACTTCTTCTTATTTCTTTAAATTAACACACTTCTTTGATAGTTCATGTTAAACTTGTGTTGAAGGTGTTGAAAACTTCGTTGGTGTTCTTGAATTAATCTTGAACTTGTGTTGATGTATTTGAATAAACATACAGATTGTGTACCCGAAACAACAATCTTAAGGAATTAAGTCATAATCTGTATTATTTGGTTTCTAGAGATTAAAGCTTTATGCTTTCTACTCTGTTTGAACTTAACAAGTGATTTGAAGAAATAAAAACTTCATCAAAAGTCAAAGCTCATTCGGTTAACGATTGAAAGAAATAAAATTTCATCGTTAAACTAGAAACAAGTATTATTTAAAGTTGCTACAAACTTGTAATTAGTATATTTTTATACTAAACGTTAACTGTCTTTTTGTGATAGGAAAAATGACTACAGATGGTCATGTTGATGGTGTGACAAGTGTGGCAACCAATGTTGCTACAATTAGTCGCACAACTGCGCCACCCGCTATGGCACTAGCGAAAAAATCTGAAAATTTTCTAGAATAGATTTTAAGTGGTGGAAATAGAAGATGTTCTTCTATATGAAAACCTTATGTCTTCAAAAGTTTATATCAGAAGATGCTCCAGAAGTGCCCAAAGAAACTTCGGACAAGGAGCGGTTTGTTGTAACAGAGGCATGGAAATATTCTGATTTCCTATGTAGGAATTATATCCTAAGTGACCTCCAAGATGATTTATACAACGTTTACAACAGAATGAAGATATCAAAAGAATTATGAAATGTGCTGGAAAAGAAATATAAGACTGGGGATGTTGGAACTAAGAAGTTCTTTGTTGCAAGATTCCTTGAGTACAAAATGATTGACAGCAAGACTATCTGTAACATTCCAACTTAGGAAGGAGTCCCACATCGATAAAACATAGAAGGGATGCTGGGTATATAAGTAAGAAAACCTTACTCCTTAGTGACGCATTTTAAAGCCGTACGGGCCTGACCCAAAGCAGACAATATTACTGGTGGGATTTGAGAGTTACGGCCAGGGCCTCGGGTCGAGACGTGACAGAGTGGTATCAGAGCCGCTCTTGTGTCAGCCCTATCAATGTGGGCCAGAGTTCAAACTTAGTGTAGGAAAATCCCAGTAAGGCAGGACAAACCTCAGTCCTGAGTGTAGGTAAATTCCATTCGGTGAGGCAAACCTCAGCGAGGACGCTGAGTCCATAAGTGGGGGTCTATGTAACACCCCAACTTAGGAAGGAGTCCCATATCGACAAAACACAGGAGGGATGCTGGGTATATAAGTAAGAAAGCCTTACTCCCTAGTGAGGCGTTTTAAAGCCGTGCGGGACTGGGCCCAAAGCGGACAATATCACTAATGGGATTGGGGAGTTACAGGGAGCTCTCGGGTCTTCGTGATTCGGGATGACCGTCGCGGCCAGGGCCTCGGGTCGGATCGTGACACTATCATATCTCAAGTACAAAAATGGCAAGTCATCATTCATGATCTCCTTGTTGAAGGTATGAATTTAATGAATACCTTATTTGAACATGTTAAAAATATTCTTAATGTTAACGTGAACTTTGTTGTAGGTTTGGTTGTGAACGAGGCATTTCAAGCTACTTCAATAATAGAGAAGTTACCACCTTTGTGGAAGGACTTCAAAAATTACTTGAAACACAAATGAAAGGAGATGACAGTTGAAGACCTCATTGTGAGATTGCGCATAGAGGAAGACAACAAAGCTGTAGAGAAGAGGTCAACAGGAAATTCTGCAATGGGTGGAGCTAAAATTGTAGAAGAAGACTCTAACAACTCAAAGAAGCGGAAGAAAGCTGGAAAAGAAAGCAATCAACCTAAGAAAAAATTCAAGGGGAAATGCTTTAATTATGGCAAGATTGTCCATAAGTCAACTGATTATCGTGCCCCAAAAAAAGGCAAAAAAAATTTCAAACGAATATGGATGAATCCAAGAATGAAATGGATGATTTATGTGCCATGCTTAATGAATGTGACTTGGTAAGAAATCCTTGAGAATGGTAGATAGATTTCGGTGCCACCCATCATGTTTGTGCCAATAAAAAGTTATTTATTGTATTTTCTCTGGATCAAGGCGAAGAGAAAATCAATATGGAAAAATATGCAACTGCAAAAGTTAAAGGAACAGGAAAAGTCTGCTTGAAAATGACTCTAGGAAAAGTGTTGACTCCCAACAATGTCCTTTATGTACCAGAGTTAAGAAATAACTTAATTTCTATATCACTTCTTGACAAAAATGGTTTCAAATATGTATTTGTTTATGAAAAGTTGTAAGTAGTGATAGCCTATCAGGAGGTTGACGACTTATCACAAATGTCGTCAGCTTTCTTTATGCTTTTGGTACACGCTGCCTAATGCTGACGACAAACGGTGATTCCTTATCAACTCCTTGACGACCTATCACAAATGTCTTCAAGGCTTTTCCTTAGCTCTCAGGTTCTGCCTTAGGATGACGGGAATCTTGACGAATTATCAGCTTCTTGACGTCCTATCACAAAATATCGTCACAGCTTTCAACTTAGGCCAATTCTCTATTTACTACTGACGATGAAGTTGATAGCTTATCACAGGGCTGACGATTTATCACAAATGTCGTCAGCCACACTTCGCCTTTATTTACTTCAGATTTCAGCTCATTTGTTTCCATTCTTGTTGGTTCTCTAACATCTTAGCTTCTACTGCAAAATCAAACATAAAGCAATCAAAAACGACAAAAGTTGCTTAAGACTTTGCAATTATTCTTAGTTAAAAACCTCAAATGTGTTACCATTAGCTCACAAATCAACACCCTCAACTTAAAACAATTGTTTGTCCTCAAGCAACTCAGCACAACTAAGAGAATACAAAGCACATTTGGCAGTCAATCATCCATATCATCTCAAAACACTTTCACCATCTCCAAAGTCAGTCAATTTAAGTACAATGAAGAACACCAATGCAACACATAGGAATTAAGATATGGTATCAATTCAGCTATAACAACCATGCATAGACCAGTATTACACTACCCAAACAAGTTAGTAACTAGCAATGTACCCAGTGTGCCCTCACAGCAAAGAAATCCCCCTCATCTCATATCAAGAATTATATATGTAACCATGGGGACAATCAAAACACTCATTCTCAGAACGAAGTTCCAATCAGTGTATGCTTAGTACCATAGGCTTGCCCTTATTTTCATTATCCAAATCTTCAGATAGATCATCTAGGATCACTATAGGACTTCTCGTAGGCTCGTAATGTAGGCTAGGGGCTGGTATAATCCTCGATGGTATTTAAAGTGACTAAGCCTCCTTGACACTACACTAGCTTTTTGGGGTTTCACTCATTAGCCTTTTCCTCTCTTCTCTTTTCTTGATCACAATTATTTAGGATGGATGAAGTCTTTACTTAATTACTTATTCTTTTTCACATTTTTTTTCTTGCTCTTTTCCTCTGCACCCAGCTTTTTATTCTTTTCTTTTATTCTACCTTTCTTCATACTCATTCTATATTACGCACCCCTATGATAGCCACCCTCAACTTAGGCCATTTGCCTATGTCAAGGTGCACAGTGTCCAAGGAGGACCAGGGCTAAAACAGGTTCATTATGATCTAAATAAGAAGGTGACAGGTGTCATACAAAGAAATAGGCTAATTAGGCTCAAAACAGGGATCAAGGGATATGATACACATAGGAAAGGTCATTTAGGCTAAAGTGAGCTAATATTAAAATGAGCTATGATACTTTCCTATCCCATATCCTTCAACCTAGGAAAGACTAATTGGGAAAGTTCAAAATCCAACATACAAAGGGAACTAAGTAAAATCTCACACACACATAGCACAAAGGTACATCACAAGCTACTACCCATTCGATTCATGCAATTGTTTAGAAATGGCTATCATGTCACTAGTACTAATTCCATAACAAGATGCATAGTGGTCACACATAAATGTATATCACATAGTTATAAAATAGACCTTTGGAGAGGCGTTCAAAAATCAACAAAAACATGTTAACTACTTAATGTACTTGTATTTCTCCTAGTCAACTCCAATATTTTACAACAAATCACAATACGCGTAAACGTGCCAGCTCTACTAGAAATAAGACTCCGGGAAAAAGAGGCACGATAATAAAAACCCCAAGAGGACATCAACACCCAAAGGTAGCCCCATACTCAACTTAAAATCATGCAATGTCCCCAATGCGTCAAATCAAAACAAGAAAGTTAGAAACATACCTTTGGCACCATGGGTGCAAAGATCTGATGTCAATCATATAATACGAATACAAACAAGGCGGACGTCATCAATATTGTGGGGTGCAGAGGATTTTAACCATAATCCTTCTGTCCATGCCAATTTTTGATAACGCTCAACTTACACGTCAATGTAGTGCAAGACGGTCGTCGTCAATATATTTACCCAACTTTTAGAGTCGGGGTCGAATCCACAGGGAACAATGTGAGTGGCGATTAAACTAATTTGAAACTATAGCTACAAGTTGAATTCAAACAACTGGAACGAAAAGATAAAATGGAGGTTTTAGAGAATAACAAATAATTTTTGGTCACCTTAGTTACAGTTTGTAATCAAGAGTTTATGGAAAAATCAGAATTATGTTCACTAGGGGTTTTGGTACTTGACAGATGCAACTAGTGGTTCAAGATTCTCACGGTAGGTAGGACAACAAGTTATCTTTATTGAAGTTATGCTTAAATGTCTCTCTACCTACTTAAGCATTTAATTACCTAAAACTGTCAGACTTAGGAAATTTATATTCACTACCCAGATTTTACCTCAGGTTAACCAACCTTATTACAACGCTGACTATTAAATGGAAGTTTAGTGTTTCCAAGTCCCTGTTGATAATTCACTTCCCACTATATTTGATTTCTTTCTCAAGAAAATCAAAGTAGATGTTATCTATTGTTTGCAACCAACAAACAATAATTAAAACATCAGAATTATCAAGAAGTCCTACCATCTTTTGAATCCTGAACACTCAGCACCTTATAAAGACCTAACCCTAGATCCCATAATTCAGGTTAAAGGAATTTAGCCGCTCAAGATGTAATAATCGAAGAAACTAGATGAATTCATGCTTTGAAAGATAAACTTACCACAAGATGAATAGAAACTAGACATTCTCTGATTAAATCACAAAGGAAATCCCAAAATAATGATTAAATTCTCTTCAAAGTAATTGTTTTTTCAAGCCAAGAAGTTAGAGAGAGAAACTATCAAAGTATCATGTCTCAAAACTCAAGGTTCGGAACCCTTAAGAAAACCCTAAACTAGGCTTTAAATAGTTCACCCTAATTATGGAAACAAAATAATAAAATTCAGAAATTCCTTGGATTAGGTGACGCCATTTGTGATAGCCTATCAGGAGGCTGACGACTTATCACAAATATTGTCAGCTTTCTTTATGCTTTTGGTACTCGCTGCCTAACGCTGACGACAAACGGTAACGCCCTATCAGCTCCTTGACGATCTATTACAAATGTCGTCAAGGATTTTCCTCAGCTCTCATGTTCTGCCTTAGGCTGACGACAATCTTGATGACTTATCAACTCCTTGACATCCTATCACAAAATATCATCACAGCTTTCAACTTAGGCCAATTCTCTGTATGCTGATGATGATGAAGATGATAGCTTATCATAAGGCTGACGACTTATCACAAATGTCATCATCCACACTTTGCCTTTATTTACTTCAGATTCAGCTCATTTGATTCCATTCTTGTTGGTTCTCTAGCATCTTAGCTTCTACTGCAAAATCAAACTAAAGCAATCAAAAAAGACAAAAGTTGCTTAAGACTTCGCAATTATTCTTAGTTAAAAGCCTCAAATTAAAGTGTCGGGGTCAAATTGACTTCGCCATTTTTGATAACCTAGTTGAGCTAATGCTAACACATTTGAGTATTTTAACTAAGAATAATTGCAAAGTCTTAAGAAACTTTTGTCGTTTTTGATTGCTTTATGTTTGATTTTGCAGTAGAAGCTAAGATACTAAAGAACCAACAAGAATAGAAGCAAATGAGTTGAAATCTGAAGTAAATAAAGGTGAAGTATGGCTGACGACATTTGTGATAAGTCGTCAGCCCTGTGATAAGCTATCAGCTCCATCGTCAGTAGTAGACAGAGAATTGGCCTAAGTTGAAAGTTGTGATGACATTTTGTGATAGGACGTTAAGGAGATGATAAGTCGTTAAGATTGCCGTCAGCCTAAGGAAAAACATGAGAGTTGAGGAAAAGCCTTGACAACATTTGTGATAGGTCGTCAAGGAGCTGATAGGGCAACACCATTTGTCGGTAGTGTTTGGCAGTGAGTACCAAAATCATAAAGGAAGATGACGACATTTATGATAAGTCGTCAGCCTCCTGATAGGCTATCACAAATAGCGTCACCTAATCCAAGGAATTTCTGAATTTTATTATTTTGTTTCCATAATTAGGGTGAACTATTTAAAGACTTATTTAGGGTTTTCTTAAGGGTTCCGAATCTTGAGTGTTGAGACACGATACTTTGATATTTTTTCTCTCTAACTTCTTGACTTGAAAAAGCAATTACTTTGAAGAGAATTTAATCATTATTTTTGGGTTTCCTTTGTGATTTAATAGAGAATATCTTGTTTCTATTCATCTTGTGGTAAGTTTATCTTTCAAAGCATGAATTCATCTAGTTGCTTTGATTATTACATCATGAGTGGCTAAATTTCTTTAACCTAAATTATGGGATCTAGGGTTAGGTCTTGATAAGGTGCTGAGTGTTCAGGATTTGAAAGGTGGTAGGACTTCTTGATAATTCAGATGTTTTAATTATTGTCTATTGGTTGCAAACGATAGATAACACCTTCTTTGATTTGCTTGAGAATGAAATCAAATATAGTGGGAAGTGAATTATCAACAGGGACTTGGAAACACTAAACTTTCGTTAAATAATTAGCATTGTAACAAGGTTGGTTAACCTAAGGTAAAATCTGGGCAGTGAATCTAAATTCCCTAAGTTTGAGAGGATTAGGTAATTAAATTCTTAAGTAGTTCATGAGATATTTAAGTATAACTTCGATAAAGAGAGCTTGTTGTCCTACCTACCGTGAGAATCTTGAACCAGTAGTAGCGTCTGTCAAATATCGAAATCCCTAGTGAACATAATTTTGGTTTTTTCATAAACTCTTGATTACAAACTAAAACTAAGGTGACCAAAAATTATTTGATAATCTCCAAAACCCCCATTTTATCTTTTTGTGCCAGTTGTTTGAATCCAACTTGTAGCTATAGTTTCAAATTAGTTTAATCGCCACTCACATTGTTCCCTGTGGATTCAAACCAGACTCTAAAATTTGGGTAAATATATTGACGACGGCCGCCTTACACTAAATTGACATGTACGTTGAGCGTTATCAAAAATGGCGCCGTTGCCAGGGAACAATTTGGCGTATTAAGTTGGTTTGAAATTTTAGTCTACTTGCTTGAATTCAAACATGTAAATATTTGTTTAGCTTATTTTTTTATTCTCTTTTATTTTTATATTTATCACACCTTTCTTGAGATGTCAGCCTGGATAGATGGTTTTTTGAGTGATGATGATTCTTGTGACAATTCTTGTTATTATTGTGGGGGACCATATTTTGAGGCTTGCTGTCCAAATTTACCTGGAAGTGCATGGAATGGACCCTCACAATATGATGCGGATACTGTCCTACCTACTATAACTTGGTGTTTGGCTTGTGGTCGAAGTGATCATACTGAAGATATGTGAGCTGTCATGATTCAAGCAAACAAATTGATGAAATGAATTTTAGAGAATCAATGACAGCTGTGGGAAGAGCTAAAGGAGTTACCACTCCCACCATGTTTACAGTGGCTAAAAAAAGAAGAATATGAGGAGGACATTAGCCAATTTGAGGAGAAAACTCAAGAATTGCAACCACTCGATTGTCATCTTGATCTTGAGACCGACATTGAGAAGGTGAATAAAAGTGAGTGTGTAGTAGATAGTGTAAATTTTGAAGTTGAATTAGTTGGACCTCACTCGAAGCATTTTTCCACATTATGTTTAGATGATATCTTGTCTGTGGAATCATCTAAAATAGTGAAAGAGTGTGAAGATGAGGAACAAGAATCCTATATTCTTTATTTTACACTTGATAAGCAACATAAAAACATACCTCACTTTAAGGCCGAGTGGTTTACCACGCTCAATCCATTACTCGACTTCTTAATTTTTGCACCACCCTCTTATGATCGAGGCAAGAAGATGGACTCTAAGTTGGGGGTAAAATTCACATCGTTAAGGTGGAGATATAAAGGATGAAACACTTTCAAGGTATCTTGATGAATTCTGAGTAGTCAAGATAACCTAGTCATGCCGCAATACTAAATTAGGTGCTTCTTGGGAGGAAACCTAAGGTATTCTGTTGTTTGTATTTGTATTATGTGATTGACATCAGATCTTCGCACCCACGGTGCCACAAGTTTGTTTCTAATTCTCTTGTTTTGGTTTGACTCATTGGTGACATTACATGATTTTAAGTTGAGGGTGGGTCTACATATGGGTGTTGATGTCCTCTTGGAGTTTTTGTTGCCGTGCCTCTTTTTCTCAGAGTCTTGTTCCTAGTAGAGTCGGCATGTTTAGACGTATTATGATTTTTTGTAAAATATTGTAGTTGACTAGGAGAAATACAAGTACCTTAGGCAGTTAACATGTTTTTGTTGATTTTTGAACACCTCTTCAAAGGTCTATTTTATAACTGTGTGATATGCATTTATGTGTGACCACTGTGCATCTTTCTATGGCATTAGTACTAGTGACATGATAACCATTACTAAATAATTTCATAAACGAAATGGGTAGTAGCTTGTGATGTACCTTTGCGCCATGTGCATGTGAGATTTTACTTAGTTCCCTTTGTATGTTGGATTTAAAACTTGCCCGGTTAGTCTTACCTAGGTTGACGGTTAGGGGTTAGGAAAGGATTATAGCCTATTTTAATATTAACTCACTTTAGCCTAAATGACCTTCCCTATATGTATCATATCCCTTGATCCCTGTTTTTAGCCTAATTAGCCTATTTCTTTGTATGACACCTGTCACCTTCTCTTTTAGATTATAATGAACCTGCTTTGGCCCTGGTCCTCCTTGGACACTATGCACCTTGACTTAGGCAAATGGCCTAAGTTATGGGTGGCTATCATAGGGGTGCATGATATAGAATGAGTATGAAGAAAGGTAGCATAAAAGAAAAGAATAAAAAGATGGGTGCAGAGAAAAAGAGCAAGAAAAAGAAAATTTGTGAAAAAAATAAGTAATTGAGAAAAGACTGCACCCATCCTAAATAATTATGATCAAGAAAAGAGAAGAGCTGAAAACGCTAATGAGTGAAACCCTAAAAAGCTAGTGTAGTGTCAAGGAGTCTTAGTCACTTTAAATACCATCGAGTATCATACAAGTCCCTAGCCTACATTACAAGCTTAAGAGAAGTCTTATAGTGATCCTAGCTGATCTATCTGAAGATCTGGGTAATGAAAATAAGGGCAAGCCTATGGTACTTGGCATACACTTATTGGAACTTTGTTCTAAGAGTGAGTGTTTTGATTGTCCCCATGGTTACATATATAATTCTTGATATGAGATGAGGGGGATTTCTTTGTTGTGAGGGTACACTAGTTACATTGCTAGTTACTAACTTGTTTGGGTAGTGTATTGCTGGTCTATGCATGGTTGTTATAGATGAATTAATGTCATATCTTGATTCCTGTGTGTTGCATTGGTGTTCTTCATTGTACTTAAATTGACTGACTTTGGAGATAGTGAAAGTGTTTTGAGAAGATATGGATGATTGACTGCCAAATGTGCTTTGTATTCTCTTAGTTCTGCTGAGTTTCTTGAGGACAAGAAATTGTTTTAAGTTGAGGGTGTTGATGTGTGAACTAATGCTAAAACATTTAAGGCTTTTAACTAAGAATAATTGCAAAGTCTTAAGCAACTTTTGTCATTTTTTTATTGCTTTATGTTTGATTTTGCAGTAGAAGCTAAGATGCTAGAGAACCAACAAGAATGGAAGCAAATGATCTGAAATCTGAAGTAAATAAAGGCGAAGTGTGGCTGACGGCATTTGTGATAAGTTGTCAGCCTTGTGATTCCTAAGTTAAAAGTTGTGACGACATTTTGTGATAGGACGTCAAGGATCTGATAAGTCGTCAAGATTGTCGTCAGCCTAAGGCAGAACATGGGAGCTGAGTAAAATCCTTGATGACATTTGTGATAGGTCGTCAAAGAGATGATAGGGCATCACCGTTTGTCATCAGCGTTAGCCAGCGAGTACAAAAAGCATAAAGGAAGCTGATGGCATTTGTGATAAGTCGTCAGCCTCCTGATAGGCTATCACAAATGGCGTCACCTAATCCGAGGAATTTCTGAATTTTATTATTTTGTTTCTATAATTAGGGTGAACTATTAAAATCCTTGTTTAGGATTTTCTTAAGGGTTCCGAACCTTGAGTTTTGAGACATGATACTTTGATATTTTCTCTCTCTAACTTCTTGCCTTGAAAAAACAATTACTTTGAAGAGAATTTAATCATTATTTTTGGATTTCCTTTGTGATTTAATCAGAGAATCTCTAGTTTCTATTCATCTTGTGGTAAGTTTATCTTTCAAAGCATGAATTCATCTAGTTGCTTCGATTATTACGTCATGAGCAGCTAAATTCCTTTAACCTGAATTATGGGATCTAGGGCTAGGTCTTGATAAGGTGCTGAGTGTTCAGGATTCGAAAGATGGTAGGACTTCTTGATAATTCTGATGTTTTAATTTTTGTCTATTGGTTTCAAACGATAGATAACACTTGCTTTGATTTGCTTGAGAAAGAAATCAAATATAGTGGGAAGTAAATTATCAACAGGGACTTAGAAACACTAAACTTTCATTTAATAATCAGCGGTGTAACAAGGTTGGTTAACCTGAGGTAAAATCTGGGCAGTGAATATAAATTCCCTAAGTCCGAGAGGATTAGGTAATTAAATGCTTAAGTAGGTCGAGATACATTTAAGCATAACTTCGATAAAGATAACTTTTTGTCCTACCTACCATGAGAATCTTGAACCACTAGTAGCATCTGTCAAGTAACAAAATCCCTAGTGAACATAATTCTGGTTTTTTCAAAAACTCTTGATTACAAACTGAAACTAAGGTGACCAAAAATTATTTGCTAATCTCTAAAACCCCCATTTTATCTTTTTGTGCCAGTTATTTGAATTCAACTTGTAGCTATAGTTTCAAATTAGTTTAATCGCCACTCATATTGTTCCCAGTGGATTCGACCCCGACTTCAAAAGTTGGGTAAATATATTAACGACAACCACCTTGCATTAAATTGACGTGTAAGTTGAGCGTTATAAAAAATTTTAGGTTGTCAAGGAGCTGATATGGCGTCACCGTTTGTTGTCAGTGTTAGGCGGCGAGTACCAAAAGCATAAAGGAAGCTGACGACATTTGTGATAAGTCATCAGCCTCCTGATAGGCTATCACAAATGGTGTCACCTAATCCCAGGAATTTTTAAATTTTATTATTTTGTTTCCATAATTAGGGTGAACTATTTAAAGTCTTGTTTAGGGTTTTCTTAAGGGTTTCAAACCTTGAGTTTTGAGACGTGATACTTTGATATTTTCTCTCTCTAACTTCTTGGCTTGAAAAAACAATTACTTTGAAGAGAATTTAATCATTATTTTTGGATTTTTTTTGTGATTTAATCAGAGAATCTCTAGTTTCTATTCATCTATCTTTCAAAGCATAAATTCATCTAGTTGCTTCGATTATTACATCATGAGCGGCTAAATTCCTTTAACCTGAATTATGGGATCTAGGGTTAGGTCTTGATAAGGTGCTTAGTGTTCATGATTTGAAAGGTGGTAGGACTTCTTGATAATTCTAATGTTTTAATTATTGTCTGTTGGTTGCAAACGATAGATAACACCTGCGTTGATTTGCTTGACAAAGAAATCAAATATAGTGGAAAGTGAATTATCAATAGGGACTTGGAAACACTAAATTTTCGTTTAATAATCAGCGTTGTAACAAGGTTGGTTAACCTGAGGTAAAATCTGGGCAGTGAATATAAATTCCCTATGTCTGAGAGGATTAGGTAATTAAATGCTTAAGTAGGTTGAGATACATTTAAGCATAACTTCGATAAAGATAACTTGTTGTCCTACTTACCGTGAGAATCTTGAACCACTAGTAGCATCTGTCAAGTACCAAAATCCCTAGTGAACATAATTGTGGTTTTTCCATAAACTCTTGATTACAAACTGAAACTAAGGTGACCAAAAATTATTTGCTAATCTCCAAAACCCCCATTTTATCTTTTCATGCCAGTTGTTTGAATTCAACTTGTAGTTATAGTTTTAAATTAGTTTAATCGACACTCACACTATTCCCTATGGATTCAACCCCGACTCCAAAAGTTGGGTAAATATATTGACGACTACCGCCTTGTACTAAATTGACATGCAAGTTAAGAGTTATCAAAAATGGTCTCTGTCTACTCCTGATAATGAAGCTGATAGCTTATCACAGGGCTGACGACTTATCACAAATATTGTCATCCACACTTCGCCTTTATTTACTTCAGATGTCAGCTCATTTTCTTCTATTCTTGTTGGTTCTCTAGCATCTTAGCTTTTACTGAAAAATCAAACATAAAGCAATAAAAATGACAAAATTTCCTTAAAACTTCGCAATTATTCTTAGTTAAAAGCCTCAAATGTGTTAGCATTAGCTCACACTTCAATTAGTAAAGGAGAAGTGTATGTAGGAAAAGGTTACCTCACTGAGGGCCTTTTTAAGATGAATGTAATGAGAGTTGAAACCAATAAAACTTCTATTTCTTCTTACTTGCTTGAGTATAATGAATTGTGGCATGAAAGATTAGGACATGTCAATTACAAAATATTGCAAAACTGATTAACTTAGAAGTTTTGCCAAACTTTGATTGCAATAAATCAAAATATCAAACGTGTGTGGAATCAAAGGATGTTAAGCATCCGTATAAGTCCGTTGAAAGGAATTCTAATCCCTTAGATTTAATCCACACTGACATTTGTGATATTAAGTCAACATCACCTCGTGGTGGGAAAAAGTAATTTATAACTTTTATTGATGATTGCACTAGGTACTGTTATGTCTAATTGCTAAACAATAAGGATAAAGCAATAAATATGTTTTGGAAATATAAAATAGAAGTTGAAAATTAGTTAGAGAAAAAAATCAAGATGACAAGAAGTGATAGGGTGGAGAATATGAATCTCCATTTGTGGAAATATGTATAGAGAATGGAATTGTGCATCAAACTACTATCCCGTATTCACCTTAATCCAATGAAGATGCGGAAAGGAAAAATCGAACCTTAAAGGTAATGATGAATGCCTTACTTATAAGATCAAGTTTACCACAAAACTTGTGGGGGGAATCTACCCTTATCGCTAACCGAATACTCAATAGAGTGCCCCATAGTAAGACACAATCAATTCCATATGACAAAATGGAAAAGAAGGAAACCCAATTTTAAATATTTCAAAGTATGGGAGTATCTACCAAAAGTCCAAGTTTCTATGCCTAAAAGGATGAAAATAAGACCTAAGACAGTGGACTACATGTTCATAGGATATGCTACAAGTAGTAAATTATGTCAGTTTTTAATTTATAAATCAAAATATCTGGATATCGATAAAAATATGGCAAATGAATCAGATAATGTTGAGTTCTTTGAATACATTTATCCATACAAAACTAGACATGAACAGTCTATTGGGGAGTCTAAACGACCTCGAGATGAACCAAGTGAAGATGTACATAATGATGAGAATCCAAGACGTAGTACACGTCAAAGAATGTCAACCTCATTTGGATCAGATTTTGTAACATTTCTCTTAGAAAATAGGCCTCAAACATTTAAAGAAGCAATGTCATCTTCAGACTTATCCTTTTGGAAAGAGGCAGTCAATAGTGAGATTGATTTAATTAAAGAGACCATACTTGGAGGGTGGTTGATATTCCTCCAGAAAATAAACTTTTTGGTTCTAAATGAATCTTCAAATGGAATGAAAACAGATGGTACTATTGACAAATACAAGGCAAGAGTTGTAGTAAAAGTTATCAAATAGAAGGAAGGCCTTGATTACTTTGATACATACTCTTCTGTAACAAGGATAATGTTAATTTGGATGTTAATTGCCTTGGAGGCAGTATATAGTCTTGAAATCCATCAAATAGATATGAAAACAACATTCCTAAAAGGAGAATTAAAGGAAGAAATTTACATGGAACAACCCGAGGGTTTTGTGGTTTCTGGTAAAGAAAAGAAGGTGTGCAGACTTGTTAAGTCACTCTATGGACTAAAACAAACACCTAAACAGTAGCATGCGAAGTTTGACCAAACCATGTTAGTAAACGAGTTAAACATAAATGAATGTGATAGATGTATTTGCATTAAAGACACACCAAATCACAAGGTAATTATTTGTTTGTATATGGATGATATGTTGATCGTTAGTAGAGATATTTATGACATAAATGCTGCAAAATGAATGCTTAGAAGCAAGTTTGATGTGAAAGACCTTAGAGTTGCGGATATGATCTTAGGAATAAGAATCCATAGAACTCTACTAGGGTTGGAGCTATCACAGTCTCATTACATTGAAAAGGTACTTGACAAGTTCAAGTATTTGGAATTTGGTATTGCCAAGACACCATTAGACATGAGCTTTGCACTTCAAAAGAATAAAGGTGAAAGTGACTCACAGTTGGACTATGAAAGAGTGTTTGGGTTGTTTAATGTATATCATGAATTGTATAGGGTCATACATAGCATGTGTTATTAGTAAGTTAAGTCGGTACACGAGTAATCCTAATAAAACTCATTGAATGGCAATGAAAAGAGTTTTGAGATATCTTAAATACACTCAAGACTATGTTTTGTATTATAATAAGTATCCTGCGGCAATTAAAGGATATAGTGATGCAAATTTGATCACCGGATCGAATGAAGTAAAATCCACGAGTGGATATGTGTTTACTATAGGTAGAGGAGCAGTCGCTTGGAAAAAACAAACATGTATTTCTCTCTCTACAATGGAATCTAAATTTATCGCATTAGATAAATGAAGAATCAGAATGGCTACAAAATTTCTTGAAGATATTCCTTATTGGCCCAAACCATTGGCACCAGTATGTATACATTGTGATAGACAAACAGTGTTTGGGAGGGCATGGAGCATGATGTATAATAGTAAATATCATCATATATGATGGAGATATAATACCATTAGGGAACTACTCTCTAGTGGAATTATCACTGTTGACTATGTGAAGTCAAAGGATAATGTATCAGGTCCACTTACAAAAGGCCTATCTAGAGAGGGAGTTGAGAGAACATCGAAGGGAATGGGTTTACGGCCTAGGACAAGTCAGCATGACGGTAACTCTACCTAGCAGACTGGATATCCCAAGAGCTAGGTTCAAGGAGATCAAATAAAGTTGTGTCTGACAGGTTCAACATTTTCAATATACCCAACCCATTCTCATGATGTAGACAATGTTTAGTAAACAAGGATAAAGCTTGTAGTGTGAAGCCTTTTAATGATTATCTAAATTTAACAGATTTAACCAAATAGTTTAATCTATAAGATTGAACGTTTAGAAATCATCTTTATGTGTGTGAAGTGGAAACCGCTTCAAGGAGAATGTTAGTAAAGGCCTATTCTCTAAGATCCCATGAAACCAGGACGTGTTCGTGGATAAAATGAATAAAACCGCGAGAACCATATATTGTTAAAGGCTGGTTGTATGATGTGTTATCTAGGTGTACATTAAAGCTCGATGGTTCAAAGATATCAAATCTACCGATTGACCGATTTCATCCGATGCATGTTCACTACGGAAAGTTCAAAGGGAAACTCACTTATCCAGATGTAATCAGTCTTTGCTTACTGATCACATACTTGTCCTTAAAGTTTTATAAAGAGTTGACATTTCTCATTTATGTGGGGATTGTTGGGTTCAATTGGTGTGAATGAAAAATGAAGGGAAAGTGTAGTTATTTAAGTATACTTCTCCCACACTGGTGGGAGAAAACAACTTTAATATATTTTTATAGAGTAACACTTCTTCAAGTGGAT
This sequence comes from Capsicum pubescens, assembly GCA_030864215.1. Classification (NCBI taxonomy): domain Eukaryota; kingdom Viridiplantae; phylum Streptophyta; class Magnoliopsida; order Solanales; family Solanaceae; genus Capsicum; species Capsicum pubescens. Next base: position 268,001,787 of record CM061544.1, on the reverse strand, counting down.
AGTGAGGCAAGAACTAAGAGGTTCCTCGCGCCGTCATCATCGCTCGCTCGGCTTCGATGAGATTAATTTTTTATATAAATTTATTTGAAACTTGAAAAAACAAGTGATCCAAAAAATCCAAGAAAAAATTGAAAATATTTTTTTCTCCATGAACGTTTATGCAGAATGCATGCATAAACGTTGAAACGTTACTTGAAAGGGATGCAACCCTTTGAGGAAAAGATACACTATTTCGAAAAATGAGTGACTATTCAGTCGGATGTGACGGTTCAAAAGAGAGATACTATTTCGGAATGGACAGACATGACAGTTTGTAAGTGATAGACCCTTCCATGAACCATTGCTTCCATTTCGAATGGGCATATGATGGATATAAATACCTGTATTTTTTCCACAAGTAGATACAAAATATTTTGAATTGTAAAACCACTCTTCTACTTCTAAAAACTCTATGTGATTATCTACCATTGAGTTAGTTCGAAGAATAAAAAGGTTTGAGGTACTGCCAAATTCTGATTGTGAGCCATTTTATCCTGGATGGAAAAATTCCGCAACCTCTGGTACTTGAGGGGAATTAATTACTTAAGGACACTCCGCGAAATCGAAGGACTTGGCTCTTTATCTAATTCATCATGTTTCTTTAAATTAACACACTTCTTTGATAGTTCATGTTGAACTTGTTTTGAAGATGTTGAAAACTTCATTGGTGTTTGTGAATTAATCTTGAACTTATGTTGAAGTATTTGAGCAAATATATAGATTGTGTACCCGAAACAACAATAGGTGTTGAAAACTTCATTGATGTTCTTGAATTAAATTTGAACTTGTGTTGAATTATTTGAACAAACATACAGATTGTATACCCCAAAACAACATGACTTAAGGCGGAAACATCAATCCAACAATTAAGAGTTTTGAGAGCTAAGGTAAGTACTCGCCTGCCAACTCATAGTGTTCATGCGACATTCATATGAAGAGGCTTGACGTGATCAATAAGAGTAGGAAATCAGCTTAAGTTGATTTACAATAACAGAGAATCTTTCAAGCAAGTGTAATAAATGGTAACTTAAAATATCCTATTAAAATTCAATATATTGTCAATATATACAACTTTGATCTATAAAATATTTCCTCTGATATTGATAACCTTGATAACCCTTCTTGAAATCCGGCCATCATGGAGGGTTCCAACATCGATGCAACATCACACTCCTCAGTTGGTGGTAGGGTTACCGCTAATTTGTCTCGCAAGAAAGCTACTCTTCCTCAGCCTTCTAAGAAACTTATAACTGATCTCGTTAAAGGTTTGATTTTAACTTGGTACCTTTGTTTTTTTTTGCATCATTACAAAATTGAATGCTAAAATGAAATTGGCTCAAATGGAGCTAAATGGAGAGTGGTTTGTGTTTCTTTCAAATACTAAGTTATCAAGTATTAGCCCTGGATTAGCCAGATAAGAGATAGTTAATGTGGTGCAGAAAAACTATGAGATAAATTAAAAGGAAAAGAATGTGATTTGATCCCGGCTGTTGTTCTCTAGCACATATACTGAATTTAGATGTGAAAGGTTCAGTCAATCTTTTTATTGTTACGATAGAGTTTTGTTACATAGTGTGCTAATGAGTAATCTTTATGAATTGTGTTGGAATCATATGTGCATTTGGTTGGCAAAGATATTATGATAATGTTGTTTAAATAAATAAGTCCATGGAACTGTGGCACTCCACCACTGTTGTGACTGTAAAGGGTATATTCTGAACCAATATTGTTGTTTCATAACTCAACATATCGCACGAGCTCTAGATATAGCATATGACGGAAAAGGTATGATCCATGTAGCATAACGACTTAGCATGAAAGGATCCAAGAGGAATACAATGACTTACCAATGCATTTGCAATTGCCACCTTTTCACCTGAAAGCACATAACTTAGTACCCTCAACATTGTACTCCGGCCCACACCCTTACAGGTTCCTTAAAGTGCAGTGAGGTATACCAAAATCAAATGCAATGATACACAAACTTTAGTATAGAATTTGATAATTAGAAAGCTAATGATTCTTCTTATTTTCTTCTTTTGGAGTCGAAATGGAACAACTGAGATGTGCCTGAGAATGTCACCTCATTTTCTAGGCATTTATCAACTCAACTTTTAATATTGATGATGGATCATCTCTACTCTTGACTAATTTTGGTTGGACAATTGTCTAAATGGTGTGATAAAGAAATGTTCTATGATCTATATTATCTTTTCATAACTTGTGGTAACCAAAATTACCAACTTGTTGAACTATAAATGTTTGTCGCAGAACTTTAATCGCATATCTACAGGTACGGTAGGTGTAGTTTAATCAGTATACAATATCCCAATATAAAGCAGATCTGATCAAAATATGTAGTCCAGATCCCTTGTAGAACGTTACTTTAAAGTAAAATTTGTCAAAAAGGGCTATAAATCGTTGCGCTAGAAGAAGAGAAAAAGATTCTTACGTGGGTCAAAAATAAATTGTCAATATTTTTAGATGTAACTTCAAGGACTGCTACAGGTACTGTCCATTCATATTGCATGATTGATAAATCCAAGCGCAAGCTTGTATACTCAATACAGAAAAAATAAAATCTTACCGAGAGGACTCATTTCATCTAAACCTTCAGAATAGACAATTAACTTCTTTTCATGCCATAAACTTATATACCTTACTTGTATACTCCAATAATATCAAAAGCTTACCCAAACAGGATTGAGAAAAGGGCCCAGGTAATTAAATATAGTGTTTACATGAAGCTTCATCCTTATAGGTGTGCCTATCCTCATTGTTGGATGGTAGTATGGGGACATCATGAAACCCATCCCAACTTGATCAACACATTTCTTCAGACCCTATTCCCATATAAACCAAGGTAACTGTTCAATTAGAAATCTAAGAGTTTTGAAGCACCACGACATCAACTTCTATCAATATGTTATGTATAGTAAATCGGTTGTTGATTGAACTCCAATTCTTAGTAGTAATAACTCAGAATCTTAATATTTAAGTGCTTAGACTTGAGAGTCAGCAGTTACAAAGAGCTAGCTAGACATAAATAGTTAATTTATACAAGAAGGGAAGCAACCGAATGTTGACTAATCGGTAAGGTTAAAAACTGTTAAGAGAAACACAACAACAACCATAGCTGCATATAGCGCCCCGAATCTGGTACCCAGAACGCCACACGGTGCTCATGACCCCGAAAGACCACAAGCTAACCCATGACTGATATCTGTACTGAGCACTGCATAACATACTGTATAAATGAGGAAAAAGGCTGAAAGGCCATAAGGTTCAAATATCTGATAAAACATAACCTCTGGAAATATGGTATATCAATACCAAACAAAACTGAAATAACTGTCTGAACATGCTATAGTCTTGAAGCCTCTAAACTGTCTAAAAACTGTGGAGTTGATGGGACATGTCCCCAACTAACTCCGGACTACTGAAATAATAAAGTGATAAAATAATCATGCTATCCTCAAATGATGAGGACTCACTGCTAGTCTGGCTGCTGAATGTCTGATCTACTAAGGATGCTCTGGAGCTTGTACTTCTGAACCTATGGTATAAAACACCATAGCGCAAATGCGCCAGTACGATTGAATGTACTGGTATTCAAGGGACGTAGGCTGAATACAAGGGGTTTATATGCAGGAACAATACTAACTGACTGAATAACATGAATGTGAAAATACATGCATGAATACGTGAACTATAACTGAGATCATGACATCACTAAATCTGAATACTAATAACATAAGTTTTGTATAACTGATATACTATTAGCTGAATAACTGTGTCTGACAGTCCTGTTTCTAATGGAACTAGATGAGTTCCGTACTGAAATGGGTGATTGTATCTGATAGTCCTGAATTCTGTAGAATTATCTGAGTTCTATCACTGAGACTGAGACTAAAATTGTAACTTTGGAAAGTAGTCATCTAACCGATATACCCCAAATAAGATAATATAATTGCGTTGGGGTCCAATCTGTAACCCTAATTGGAAGGGTATCAATGCCGTGCCACTAGTAAGGACAAGCTGTGAGTAATCCCTCATCTGACAGGTACTCTAAGGAGAACGGTAGGACCCTCATATAACAGGTTAATCCACCTCATCTACCCTCAACTAGCAGGTTTGATGTCTCAAACTATGCTGGCTACGTAGTTCTGGAGCATAAGGATTTCTTCTAAGAATCACACCCTCTAATAACAGGTGAGTTCCCATCCTTGGACTCACTCGGTGCTGAATTCTACTCCCATCTGAATAGACACTGAACATGATTTACTGATCTAAATTGGACTGCGTTCATTGAGTTCCATTGACTAATGGAACACTACTGAGATTACTGAATTTCTGAGATTTCTGAGATTATTGAGTTTACTGAGTTTTTCTGAGTCACATGACTGACTGAGTTCTATGAATCATGGCTTGACTGAGAGTATCTAGAAAACATGACACTGGCTCTAGGCACACAGCTAAATTGTCGGGTACGAGTACCCCCAGGACTCGATAGCATGAAACTGACAATACATGACACTTCTTGACACATGACCATTGTCAACATTTCATAGTACAATCATTGGGGATTTTCATGAAGTATTCCCATTCTATAAGCTTACACATGAATAGGAATGCATGTAAACATATCATAATTTCATAAGCCTAATCTCATGAGCATTACGTCAATCCATTACAAAGCATAAAAATAACGTGGGAGTCATATCAAACATAAGGGAGAAACATGGATTCATCAATTTTGGTGACAAATGAGTCATAAGTCATAATTCCTATTCTCTTAGGCATTTTATCAAACACCTTGCATGCATATCTTTAGGCTTAGGCGTGAATATTGAAATAATACTTCATGGAAATATTTTACACTTCCAATGCAAGAATTTCAACCACATACTAACATATTTTCATGATAGTCATTAAAGACTTTATCTTTGAAATCAAACAACAACATAAACATGGATATAATTTAATTCATACCATGGAATCCAAAGTTTATATTTCAAATATGGTTTCTTGAGCTTCATGGATGAAAGGAACCCATGAATCAACACTTGACATACCTAGGTGGATGATTTCTTAAAGATTGGTGGAGGAAAGCTTGAATTCTTGCCTTGGGATTAGACACCTAGGGTTTTTTGTTCTTGGGGATTGATCTTTGAGAGAAACCCTAATTTGGTGTTGTGGATAAATAATAAAGTTATGAGATCTGGTCTGGTATAATTAGGGGTCAAAATGGGTGGAAAAAGACCCAAATACCCTTTTAAAAATGACTTAAAATCGTTGATTGGAAGTGGCGATGGTTTGGGCGACGGTCCGTCGCTAGCTCGACGATCCATCGGTCCTGACCTTCGCACTTGGCCAGAACCTGAACTTTATGCCTCATCTGCGATGGTTTGGGAGATGGTCCATCGCTATCTCGACGGTCCGTCGGTCCTGACCATTGTACTTAACCAGAACCTGAACTCCCTGCCCTAGGCTACCACGGTTTGGGCGACGGTCTGTCACTAGATCGACGGTCCGTCGGTCCTGACCGTCGCACTTTGCCAGAAGATGGGTTCACTTCCTTAGTCGCGACGGCTTGGGCGATGGTTCTTCGCTAGCTCGACGGTCCGTCAGCCTGACCGTCGCTTTTGGGCAGTTCCGATAGTTCTCTGTAAAATGTCCATAACTTTTTACTCCGATACTGAATTTGGACAAAATTGGTATCGTTGGAAAGATAATTAAATTTAACACATTATAAAAAGTCTAAATTGGGTAAATTCTATCTTATTTAAACATTAATCATTTAGGAAGTCATCACTAACTCTTCTGAAGACTAGATTTGACTTAAAGAAAGTTCAGGGTATTACACTACAATCCATGACAATGAGAGTATAGAATAGGAAGAGTAAATTATGGAAAATATCTTAAATAACTTCCATTAGTTGGATTGTGTATGTGTTTATACAATGAGACTAAAAATAGCTGACTAGTAACTACCTTACAGCTGGCAAAAATAAGCTAGACACATACAACTATTATTGCTAACAGAATAGAACTAACTAATTAATTGAAAACAAACTAACTAAATTGACAACTAACTAACTAACAATAATATTTAACTAATCTAATCTTAACAACCCCCATCCCCCAAGTTGGAGGTGTGGATAACACTGACAACTTATCTAATGCAATAGAGTACTTGATACCAGTAAAGGTTTTTGTCAAGACATCTATCAGTTGATTGTCTAAGATTATTTGATGCAGTGATATAAGACCTGCTGGCAGCAAATTTTGAACAAAATGGAAATCAACCTCAATATGTTTGGTTCTCTTATGAAACATTGGATTCTAGCAACATGAAGAGCTGATTGGCTATCACAAAATACTTCAATTGGAGTTGGTAATGGCACTATGAGTTCTTTAAGTAATTTGATGAGCCAAACCAATTCACCTGCTACCTTTCTTAAAGCTCTATACTCTGTCTCTACTGAAGATAGAGATATGGTTTCTTGTTTCTTTGACTTCTAACTGGGAGGAGAATTGCCCAATAATACAATATACGCACTCACTGACTTTCTACAATTAGGACATACATCTCAATTAGAGTCATAATAGGCCTTAAAATTGTAATTTTGATTATGTGCTATGAAGATGCCTAAAGTGGGGTCTGACTTGAGATATCTGAGCAGGTGAAATATTTTCTTTAGATGAGATTCCCTGGGGTTTTTCATGAACTGACTGAGATGCTGCACACTATAAGATATGTCTATTCTAGTGTTGGTTAGAAAATTTAACTTGTCAATTGTCTTCTTGTAGAATATAGGATCTAATAGTGAAGTCCCTTCATTGGCATAAAGTTTCACTGCAGGATCCAGTGAAGAAGTGAAACTGCTCAAACTGGAGATATTGTAGTTCTTCAACAAGTCTAGGACAAACATTCTTTGGGATATAATAAGTCCATCCTCTTTTTAAAGTACCTCCATCCCAAGAAAGTAATGCAACTTTCCTAAATCTGTAATCTTGAACTTATCATGTAAAAATGTTTTGAGTCCTTCAGTTTTAGAAATAATTGTTCCATTAAAGATAACATTATCTACATATACAGCTACAAAAATAGTTGAATCTGCAATTTTCTTGTGGAAAAGTAAGTAGTCATTGAATGAGTGAGTGTAACCTTTAGAATACAAGGCTTCATCTAGTTTGACATACCATTTCCTACTAGCTTGTTTCAAGTCATATAGTGACTTATTCATTTTGCCCACCATTCCTGGTTTATTCACCACTAATCCTGGTGGTACATTAATATACATTTCCTTATGCAACTCCTCATAGAGGAATGTGTTGTTCGTATCAAGATGGAAAATGCTTCATTCCTTCTTTACTGTTGTAGCTAATAGAGCTCTTACAGTTGTCATTTTGATCACTGGTGAGAACGTTTTTATATTGTCTATTCCATCTTATTGAGTGTAGCCTTTCACTACCAATCTTTCTTTGAACCTTTTAATAGTTCTATCAGCCTTGTGCTTCACTTTATATACCCACTTGCACCCTATTGCCTTCTTGCCACTTGGTAAGTCTACTAGGTCCCAAGTGTGGTTAGCATGTAATGCTTTAAATTCTTGTGTCATGGCTAGTTGCCAAACAGGATTCATAACAGTTTCTTCATATGAAGAAGGTTCATTATCACTGCTGATAATTCTCATAAGTTTTTGACTCTTATGTTCTAGAACTTCAGGTGGAATGTGTTGGGTTTTTTAAAAACGGCATCGAGAGATATGTTTTCATTTGATGGATTAGCTATGATTTTAGGTAAAATGTAATCATGAAAGTATGAAGGTAATTTATATGATCTAGAAAGTCGATTAGGTGTTGTAGTTGGTTCATTTCTACTAGAGACATCAGTAGGTGTTAGGCTAAAAATTGGTTGAGGAGGTTGGGTAGCAGTTTGCGAATCAGTTGTGTGGTTAGATAAGGTAATGACTAGAATGTCATTTGCATCAAATATATTATTCTCAATGTGTGATACAGTTTGTGGTCCAGTTTTGGTATTAACAGTATCTATGAAGGGCACAAAATACAGTACAAAAGGAAAAAATGACATATCAGAAGCAACAATAAAAGGAAAAATATTTTCTTTAAAAACTACATCTCTTGAAATATGTATTTTCTTTGTGGCCAGACTAAGGACTTTGTATCCCTTTGTTCCAAAAGGATATCCTATGAAGATATAAGGTGTGGTTCTAGCTTGGAATTTGTCTCTTTGAGGCTTTGGAGTGGTTGGGTAGCAGAGGCAGCCAAAGTTTCTCATATAAGAGTAGGATGGTTTGGATTTATATAGCAACTCATAAGGATTTTTCCCTTAAAGTGAGAAGTAGGAAGTCTGTTAGTGAGATATGTGGAACATAACACACACTCTCCCCAGTATTTTAGTGGTACTTTGGACTAGAAAAAGAGTGCTCTAGTTGTTTCCAAAAGGTATTTGTGTTTTCTTTCTACCACACCATTTTGTTGTGGTGTGTATAGGCAAGTTTTTTCATGAATAATTCCCTTTGATCTTAAGAAGGATGATGTTTCTATGTTCATGAACTCAAGTCCATTATCTGTTCTTATGAACTTAACACTGGTGTCAAACTGATTCTCAACCATAGATATGAAATTTTTTATGACCTCTAAGGTATTACTTTTGCAAGCTAACAATTGAGTCCATGTACGCCTACTATAGTCATCAACAAGAGTGATGAAGTACCTATAATTATCATGTGTCACTGTATGGTAGGGACCCCAAAGATCAACATGTAGCAGTTGGAAAATTTTGGTAGAGGTGTTGGTTCTATGAGAAAATGGAAATCTTTCTTGTCTTGCCATTGGACAAATGTTGCACGAAAAAAGTTGTTTGGTAGAAAAACTTTTAGGAATGCATCCAATCTCTCTCATTTTCACAAAGGGTACATGTCTAAGTCTGTTATGTCATAATACATCCACATCACTAGCATGAGACACAAGAAAAACGAAAATATGAGACCAATTTCTATTTCTTGAAACAAGATCCTGTACACTGGATTTGCGTGAGCACTTATTCATGCTAGAGGTGTTATCTATAATAAGATGTTGATGACATTGTTCTCTGTGGCTACATAAGGAATCAAAAGACTTAGACTAGTAAGTGGGGATACTAGGACTTGGAATGCAAGCAGGAACACTTAAAGCACTTAAAGCAATATAAGCAACACACTTAGTTTCAGAATAGTTGTTATTCCTTAGACACTTGGAACAAAGAAGATAAAGTCCATCTTTTGCTTCACCAATCCCCAGAGGCCTCTTCATAGAAGGGGCCTGCAAAATGGATAAAGCTTCAGTAAAGGATATAATGCTATTGGGCAAGGACTTGGAAAGACAATGAATAGACACAAGGTAGTACCTAAAAGATGGAACATATAATACTTTATGCAAGACAATATTTGATGCAAGTATCACACTACCAATTTGAGTGACCTTTACCTTATAACCATTTGGTAAGGTGATCAATAAAGGGTATGGAAGGTAAACAATGATTGTTAGGGATTTCATGTCAAATGTCATATGGTTAGAAGCTCTTGAGTCTAAAATCCAAGAGTCTATCTTGTTTTTGAAACACCTGCAGGATAATTTATCAAAATCAACAGAGGAAGTACACACTATCATACCTGCAAAGTTCACATTGTCATTCACCAGATCTATGTTCTTGACATCATTTCCATGTTTTTAAATTTAAAAATGCTGCAACAGATTTATAAATTGCTCATATTACTCCTTTGTTAGTTTGGGATTGCATTCATCATGTGGACCACTATGTTCTTCACCCCTGGTTGGCACTACATCAGATGACAGAACATGCATATCAGTCATAAGGCCTTTACCTCTATTAAACTTGAAGTTCTGATTATTGTTGTGATTTTGAAAGTTTTGATTCTTATTACTTGAATTATGATAGTTGTTGAAAGAGCTATGGTGATTTTTTTATGGATATCCGTAAAGTTTGCAGCATTTATCTTTAGTATGGCCTAGTTTCTTACAATAATCGCACATCACTCGACTCTTGTTACCACCATAAGCAGTGACCTGAGAATAGTTTGTTCTAAAATTATTTCCTGTTGAAGAGTAATTTTGTCAAACTGGTCTGGAGCTACTTGCTTCTCCTAACCCATTCACACTAAATGAGTCAAATTCCATGATCATTTTCCCTGAGCTCCTTACATTGAGAGATGTAGACTCCATGAATAACTGGTTGCTAGGCTTGATTTCTCTTTGCTTTTTATCCTATACCAACAGAGAGAAAGTTTGTGCCAGTGATGGAAACGGATTCACCATGAGGATATTTTCTCGAATCAAAGTACACACCACATTTAATTCCATAAAAAATTGAATTAATCTCCTCTCCTGCTCTGCTTTGAAAATGTTTTCCTTAGCTCCACAGTTACAATTGCAGCTATATTGAGTTTTAGATTGTAGAGTGCTTAATTCTTCCCACAATTTCTTAATTCTAGTGTAATACTTTGTGATGTCCAGTGTTCCCTGAGATAATTCATTTATCTTTCTTTGTACCTGATAGAGTTTTGCTCCATTCATCTGATCATACCGATTATCCAACTCTTTCCATAATTCGAATGAGTTATTTACATATTCCACATTGTTCGTAATTTCCTTGGCAAGTGAATTTAGGATCTATGATGTAACCATATCATCACATCTCTCCCATTGTCGATATTATGAGGTCCCTAGATCTGGTCTCTTACACTCCCTATTGATGAAACCTAGCTTGTTTTTCACTGAAAAGGCTCTTAGAATGCTTGTCCTCCATGATTTGTACCCTACTTCATCAAAGGGAATTAGTACCAACGATGCACCTGGATTTTCAGAAGGATGCATGTACATAGGAGAACTAGCATCTTCTCTACTAACTCCACTGACATTTGCACCATTGCCATTCGATTGCTCACCATTTTCAACCCCATTGTAGGTCAAATTCAATTTTAGTAAAAAATGAGAAACTGGACACAAATACTATATTTCAATAGAAAACCTGAGAATGATGCGAACGATATAGTCACAACCCTAAATAGAATCAACAACTTTAGGAATTTGATGAGGAATGTAGTATATATGAATAGAAAAAATACGTAGAGAGAATACTGATCAAAACAACCTGTCTCTAATACCATGTTAAGAAAAAAAAACAGCAACAACCATAGCTGCAATCCATGACAATGAGAGTATAGAAGAGGAAGAAGAAATTAGGGAAAATATCTTAACTAACTTCCATTAGTTGGACTGTGTATGTATTTATACAATGAGACTAAAAATATCTAACTAGTAAATACCTTACAGCTAGTAAAAATAAGCTGGACACATACTATAAGACCCCGCAAAATCCTAAGCCCAACTCAGTCTTTTAAGCTTGCTAAAGGGTCCTAGCCTTAGAAAATTCTAGCTAAGTATTCAGACTTAGTATTATTTTAGCCTTCATAATTTGGAAACTCTATTTCACGACACATATGACCATAAAGTATCATTTTTAGATTTATTCATGATTAAGAATGTCATTAGGTATTCCCGAACGAGTTTTAAATTTTTTGAACCTTGTTTGACACATGTCTGGGAACCCAAAATAGTGTATCAAGATGATCTCGATGCGGTGCATCATCCATCACGTCGATTAATATTTTTGTTGGCTCCCAGTGGCAAATTCCAGTGAGACGATGTGGACTCTACGCGACGCATTGGCCATTTCGCCAATGCCAATGACGCGGTGCATCAGCCTGCGCGTCGACAGTTCGGTTTTCAGTTATTAAAAAGACGTATCCATAGGGGTATTTAGGTCTTTTTTCCCACCCCTATTCAGCCCTAAAACACGAGATTCATCACTCATTAAGCAATATACACTCACTTTCTCTCAAATTTCTCAAGAACAAGAACCCTAGGTGATTTAATTTCAAAGCCAAGGCTCAAGATTTTGCAATTGTTCTTAAAAAATTAAACATCCAAGGTATATAAAGTGTTCATCCAAGGGTTCCTTCCACCCTTGGAGTCCAAGAAACTCTTTTAAACTTTAAGTAGTTTGATTTCATGCTTTCCATGATTTGAAATCAAAGTGTATTCATGATTATTTCGATAATTGGGTTTCTATTTCACGATTTATTACCAGATTGATGTAGAATTAATTGACATGTGTGATTTATCATGTGAATTCATGTTGAAACCCATGGAATTTTGAATTTGGAATTGAATCATGATGCTCACATGTTGTTTTAGTGCCATGCGCATAGATTATGCTATCCAAGTGTTTGATGAATTGCTCATGTAAATGTAATGATAAGAATATATCATGCTAGTATGTATACTATTTCATTCCATACAAGTGTTTGAGAAAATGCCTCTATAGATGCATTATGAACAAGTGTGCATTTTTATGCTATGCTATGCAAGATCATGTGAAGCTTTTCTTTTCATGCTATCGAGTCCTGGGGGTATTTATAGTTCAAGAAAACTTAGTAGATTCAGTATTAGTCCCGTCTAGTTCAGTATTCAGTTCAGACCTCAGTAAACTTAGTCAACTAACAAAATTCAGTAGTATTCTGTAGTCAGCGGAACTCAATAAAAGCAGTAACAGTTCAGTCAAGCCTAGTATAAACTAGAAAATCAGTTCAGTATCTATGCAGATGAGAGTAGGATTCAGCACTGAGTTAACCTAGGGATAGGGGCATTCCTGCCAGTAGAGGGTTTGACCCTTAGTAGCAATCCCTGTATTACAGAACTACGTAGCCAGCGTAGGTTGAGATATCTTCCTTCCAGACTAGGGTTGATACATCTCGTATGAGTTTTCCTGCCAGCAAAAGTTGACGAAAGAGCTTCATGTCAGAGAGGGTTAACTCACGGTTGTATTTACCTGTGGCATGATAATGACACCTTTACAACTGGGGTTACAGGCTGGACCCCAATCTATTCAGAAAGGGTCATGTCGGTTAGATGATTACCTCCCACAGTCTCAGTTTCAGTTCCAATCTCAGAATAGAACTTAGTTTAGTTCAACAGATTCAGGACTATCAGATATAGTCACTCAGTTTAGTACGGAACTCAGTATAGTTCCATAGGATCAAGACTGTTAGATACAATCACTCAGTTATCAGCTACACAGTATCACTAAACTTAGATATCAGTAAATCAGTAATTCAGAGCTTAGTATCCAGTGTTATCAAGATCTCAGTTATAGTATACGTATTCATGCATGTACTCTCATTCAATTATATTCATGTCATTCAGTCAGTATTGTTCATGCATATGAACCCATGCATTTCAGCCTACTTCACTTGGCATACCAATACATTCAAAGTACTGACGCATACTTTTTTCTTGCGCTATGATGTTTTTATATCATAGGTTTAGACACACGGGCTCCCGAGCACCCTTAGCAGTTCAGATCTTCAGCAGTTAGAGTTAGTGGTGAGTCCTCAGAGTTTGAGGACATGATTATTTTCTTCAGTATTTTGGTTTATCAGTACAGTTTTTAGTAGTTGGAGTTATTTAGGGGCTTGTCCCATCAACTCCATGATTTAGATAGTAGAGGCTTTTCAGACTAGAGTATTTTCAGACAATTGTTTCTTTGTATTGTTATACTGTATTCAGTTTATTTCAGTATTGAACCTTATGGCCAGTTTTTGCCTAATTTCCATATATTTGCAGTATTACTATTTAGTTATTGCAGCAGGTATCAGTCATGGGTTAGCTTGTGGTCCTTCAAGATTATGATATCCATGTAGCATCCGGGTTACGTACTCGATGCATTACAAACTTGGTATCAGAGCCTAAGGTTCAACAGAGTCATAGAAAGTCTGAAAGCCGCATCTAGTAAAGTCTTATGCATGGGTGTGTAGAGCGCCACACTCATGGACAGGAGGCTACGAGATGTTTTAGGATAAATTTCCCTTCTTTCAGTACTTATATCGTGCGAGTGGGCATGAGCTCCAGTTAAACTCTTTGTATAATCCAAGTTTCTCTTTTATTTATAGAATATGACTCTAAAGAGGACTAAGGGAAGAGGAACGGGAGATCAGTCAGAACCCCAGCCCGTCCAGCCAGATCCTCTGGACGAACATGTCTCCCACGCTGAGTTCAGAGCAGCTTTCACCACCCTAGCTCATTCTGTGGCAGCCTAGAATGAACGTCCAGCTGTTGTTACGACCAACCAAGTGGCCAATACTACTGCTGTCAGGATTCGGGATTTCACCCGAATGAACCCTTCATTCTTTACTGGGTCTAAATCAGATGAGGACCCTCAGGAATTTCTTGATCAGGTGCAGAAAGTTACAGATATTATGGGAGTGACTGCTGTTAAGAGCGCTGAGTTGGCCGCATATCAGTTACAGGATGTGGCACACTCATGGTTTAAACATTGGAAAGCAGAAAGGGTCGCAGATGCAGGGCCCATAGAATAGGAGGAGTTTGTTGTTGCTTTTCTGGATAGGTTCTTTCCGCTAAAGTTGAGATAAGTGAAGGTTTTGGAGTTTATAAATCTGAAGTAGGGCAACTTGACAGTACAAGAGTATTCTCTTAAGTTTACCTAATTAGCCAAATACGCTCCTCATGTGGTAGCAGATAGCAGATCTAAGATGAGCAAGTATGTGTCTTGCGTGTATAATAGTGTGGTCAAAGAGTGTAGGACCACAATGTTGATTAAGAAGATAGACATATCCAGGCTTATGGTCCATGCTCAGCAGATAGAAGAGGCTAAAACTAAAAAGAATGAGAGGAAGAATAAGAGAGCGAGAACAGGTAGTTTCAACTTTGCTCAGCCTAAGTCAGGGGGTAAGAATCATTCTCAGTTCCGCTCGAAATCCTTAGTTCCAGCTTTGTCCTCAGCCAGTGCTCCTATGTAGAAATTCAGAGACGGTAACAGAGATAGGGCATTAGGCCATAAACCTCAGGGTAGTATTAGCAGTGACCAAACCAATCCCCTTTGTCAGAAGTATGGAAGAAACTACCAGGGTATCTGTAGAACTGGAAGTGATGTGTGTTTTCAGATGTGGCAATCCAGGCCACAGGGTCAGACAGTGTCCTCAGGTGGGTTCTCAGAGTCAGCATAACTAGCCCCCAGCTTAGTTTCGGTCGCCCGAATCAGCAGGGTGCCGCATCTTGTGCCACTAGTGGGCAGCGCTCAAACAGACTATATGCACTTCAGTCCTAATAGGATTAGGAGAGTTCTCTTGATGTGGTCACTAGTATGTTATAAGTTTATCATTTACATGTTTATGCTTTGATAGACCCAGGAGCTTCTTTGTCTTTTGTTACTCCTTATATAGTTGTTGACTTTAGAGTCAGTCCCAAAATCCTAGCAAAGCCTTTCTTAATCTCTACCCCAGTGGGTAAATCTATCATAGCCCAGTGGGTATACAGGAACTGCTTAGTTATGGTATCTCAGAAAGTCACTTCGGCAGACTTAGTCGAATTAGAGATGATAGATTTTGATGTCATTCTCGGCATGTATTGGCTTCATTCCTTCTATGCCTCAGTCGACTGCAGAAATAGAATTGTCCAATTTCAGTTTCCAAATGAACCCATCTTTGAGTGAAGGGGTAGTACTTCAGTACTTAGGGGTCAGCTTATTTTTTACCTAAGGGCAAGAAAAATAATATCTAAGGGATGTGTCTACCATCTCGTTTGAGTCCAGGACTCTAGTTCAGAACCCCCTAACCTTGAATCAGTGTCAGTAGCATGTGAATTCCCAGATGTGTTTCCCGAAGATCTCCCCGGAGTTCCTTCCGAAAGGGAAATCAACTTTAAAATAGACCTTCTTCCAAATACTCAGCCCATATCTATACCGCCATATAGAATGGCACCTTCAGAACTTAGAGAATTAAAAGAATAGTTAAAGGATCTCCTAGATAAGGGATTCATCAGACCCAATGTGTCCCCCGTGGAGTGCCCCAGTTTTATTCATGCGTAAGAAAGACGATTCTCTCAGAATGTGTATTGATTGCCGTTAGCTAAATAAAGTCACGATCAAGAACAAATATCCACTTTCCAGAATCGATGACTTGTTTGACCAACTTCAGGGTGACAGTTACTTCTCCAAGATAGACCTCAGATCGGGCTATTATCCACTCAGATTCAGAGAATGTGACATCCAAAAAATAGCCTTTAGAACTCGATATGGTTACTTCGAATTCTTAGTCATGTCATTTGGTCTTACCAATTCCCCTACAACCTTTATGGACTTGATGAACCGAGTGTTCAAGCAGTACTTGGACATGTTCGTCATAGTGTTCATAGATGACATTCTTGTTTACTCCCACAGTGAGCATGATCATGCAGACCATTTCAGAATAGTATTGCAGACTCTCAGAAACCAGCATCTATTCACAAAATTCAATAAGTGCAAATTTTGGTTAAGGTCAGTAGACTTTCTTTTCCATATCATTTCCGATAATTGCATTAGAGTTGATCCCCAAAAGACCAAAGCAGTGAGAAACTGGCCTAGACCCATCTCTCCATTAGATATCAGGAGTTTCTTGCGCTTGGTTGGCTATTACCGATGGTTTGTTGAGGGATTTTCATCTATTGCATCCCCTATGTCCAAATTGACTCAGAAGAAAGTCAAATTCCAGTGGTCAGATTCTTGTGAAAAGAATTTTTAGGAGTTAAAGTCTCGACTTACTACAACTTCAGTTTTGACCCTACCAGATGGTTTAGATGGGTTTGTGGTATATTGTGAAGCCTTCAGAGTCGGTTTGGGGTGTGTTTTGATGCAGAGAGATAAGGTCATAGCCTATGCCTCTAGATATCTTAAGCCCCATGAAAAAAACTATCCTAGTCATGATCTTGAGTTAGCAGCAGTAGTATTTGCCTTAAAAATTTGGAGGCACTATTTGTATGGGGTGCACGTTGATGTGTTCACTGACCATAAAAGCCTACAGTATGCGTTCTCTCAGAAAGATTTAAATCTCCATCAGAGAAAGTGGTTGGAGTTGTTGAAAGACTACGATATTAGCGTCATGTATCATCCGGGTAAAGCCAATGTAGTGACAGATGCTCTCAGTAGGATGTCTATGGATAGTGTTGCTCATGTGGAGGATGGTAAGAAGAAGTTAGTTTAGGAAGTTTATCAGCTTGCCCGACTAGGTGTTCGCTTAGTCGATTCAGCAGAAGGTAGTGTACAAGTGCAAAGTAATTCAGAATCATCCCTAGTTTCTGAGGTAGAGGAAAATTAGGGTAGGGATCTCAGTCTAGTCAAGTTGAAAGAATCAGTCAAAGATCAGAAAGTAGACGTCTTCTCCCAAGGGGGAGATAGTGTTTTAGGTTGTCAGGGTCGGCTATGTGTGCCAGGTGTAATCAACTTCAGACAGTGAGTTCTTGTAGAAGCGCATGGTATGCACTACTCTATTCATCCAAGGGCCACTAAGATGTACCATGATTTATAGGAGATCTATTGGTAGAGCGGGATGAAGAGTAACATTGCAGAGTTTGTGGCTAAGTGCTCAACATGTCAGTAGGTTAAGATCGAGCATCAGAAACCAAGTGGGTCCATGCAGGAGTTCAATATTCCCACCTGGAAATGGGAAGAAGTGAACATGGACTTTGTGATGGATTTGCCTCGTACTCGTTGACAGCATGATTCAGTTTGGGTCATTGTAGATAGGATGATGAAATTAGCTCATTTCTTACCAGTCGATACCTCTTATTCAACCGAGTATTACGCCAAACTCTATATTAGGGAGTTGGTCAGATTGTATGGTGTTCCGTTGTCCATTATCTCAGATAGAGGTACCCAGTTCACCTCTTATTTCTGGAAGGCATTCCAAAAGGTTCTTGGTACCCGAGTTCACCTCAGTACAACCTTTCATCCTTAGGCAGATGGTCAAGCAGAAAGGACTATTTAGACTTAAAAAGATATGCTGCGAGCGTGTGTGATAGACTTTAAAGGTAGTAAGGATGACCACTTGCCTTTGATTGAATTCGCATATAACAACAGCTTTCATTCCAGCTTTCCCATTAGTTGGTTTGAAGTGGGTGAGGCGGCAATGGTAGGGCCTGACTTGGTATTTGATACCTTAGAGAAAGTTCAGTTGATCAGGGAAAGGCTTAAGATAGCTCAAAGCCGACAGAAATCGTACGTAAATGTATGCAGAAAGGATCTTGAGTTCGAGATTAGTGATTTTGTGTATTTGAAAATCTCTCCTATGAAAGGAGTGAAGAGGTTTGGCAAGAAGGGGAAACTCAGTCCTCGATATGTCGTTCCTTACCGAATTCTCAGTCGTTTCAAAAAGGTAGCTTACGAGCTTGAGTTGCCTTCAAACTTAGCTTCAGTGCATCCAGTGTTCCATGTCTCCTTGTTTAAGAAAAGCATAGGTGACCCAGCAGTCGTAGTCCCTATAGAGGGCATAGATATTCAGAACAACCTCTCTTATGAAGAGACTCCCATTGAAATCCTTGATTATCAGATTCGCAGACTGAGGAAAAAAAAGCCCCTCTAGTGAAAGTACTTTGGCGGAATCAGTCCATTGATGAAGCTACTTGAGAAGAAGAAGAAGAAGACATGTGGACCAAGTATTCTCACCTCTTCTCCGCAAGCTCAGACTCAGCCCAAGGTAACAGTTTTCCTTTGAATTTACTCAGTCTCATGTTCAGATATAGCTACCAACTTGGTATCAATTAACGTTGCATACTCAGTCATGCGTTCATGAATCAGTTCAGTCATGTACTCATGCATCAGACATGCATGTCCAGTATATAAGCTCATCTTATCAGTAATCCCAGTCATGCATTCATGAATCATGTTCATCTATGTACTCATCCATCAGATATGCATGTTCAGTATGATAATTCAATATAACAGTAATTTCAGTCATGAAATCATGCTTCAGTTGTGCATGTCCAGCATCTAAATCCAGTCTATTAGTATTCTCAGTTTAATCAGTCTCATTCGAGGACGAATGTTCCCAAGGGGGGGATATTGTAAGACCCCGCAAAATCCTAAGCTCAACTTAGTCTTTTAAGCTTGCTAAGGGGTCCCAAACTTAAAAAATTCTAGCTAAGTATTCAGACTTAGTATTATTTTGGCCTTCGTAAGTTGGCAACTCTATTTCACGACTCTTATGACCTTAAAGTATCGATCTTTAGATTGATTCATGATTTGGAATGTCAGTAGGTGTTCCCAGATAAGTTTCGAATTTTTCGGACCTCGTTTGACACATGTCTGGGAACCCAAAACAGTGTATCAACATGATCTCGACGCGGCGCGTCGTCCATCGCGTCGATTAATATTTTTGTTGGCTCCCAGTGGCAAATTCCAGTGAACCAACGCAAACACGACGCGGCGCGTCGACAGTTCGGTTTTCAGTCATTAAAAAGCAGCGTCTATAGGGGTATTTGGGTCTTATTCACCACCCCTCACTACTAGAAAAATGGGCTATGGCGACGGTTCTTATACTGTCTTCATAGCCACCAAAACCGTTCCAATAGACATATAGCAACGGTTAGGGGACCCGATACAACTGAAGGCGTTACCGTAGCTCAAATGCGATGGTTTCTTATGATGGTTAGGAAAACCATCACTACATCCCTGTCTTTAGCGATGGTTATTTACATTGACCATATTGCGACGATTGTGATGGTTTTGGGACGGTTCCAAACCGTTCCTATATATCTACTATAACGACGGTTATAAGTATGCTAAGGCGACGATTAGGAGGCTATTGAGACGGCTTTAAACCGTCCTTATATATCGACGCTTGTGAGGCTATAGCAATGGTTTATTATATATTGGGACGGTTTTCAACCATCCCTGTAGTTCTTGTTGCGACGGTTTATTACATGTTGAGACGATTTTATTGCGACGGTTCTATTTATATTGGGACGGCTACCTATTGTGACAGTTATGAACCGTCCTAAAAGTTTTATAGGACGGTTATTTTGTAAGCTATTATGACGGTTAAACATGAGCTATAGCAAAGGTTAATTTTGGCTATAGGGACAGTTATTTTAGGCTATTAGGATAATTATTATTAAGCTATTCAACAATACTACATTATACTATTGCAATGATTTTATAAAGCTACCATAACACAAAATGTACATATATATTAATAATCAAGAGTACTAGTAACTATTAATTCCCAAAAAGTCCACCAATAAGAAATCAAATATTTTTTGACCATTCAAAAAAATCAAAACATACACAAGTTTTGACTGTTCAAAAATAAAAAATGTTTGAAACTACTCGGTCAAATGTGATCAATCTCAATCAAAACATACACAAGTTTTTCAAACAGCTATTGTAACATGAAGCCAATGTGATCGATCTCTTAGGTCAAGTCTAGTTCATCAATTTCGTTTTCGCCATCTTCTATGTCATGATCACCTGCAAGAAAAACAAAATTAGAGTTGAGAAACAAACTACACAACAACAACAACAACAACAACAAAAGGAGCAAAGCATGATTAGATTATGTAATAGGAAAGGCAATCCAATAGGAGTAGAAAGCTGAGAGGCAGTGACAAAAGGCTCATCTCATTTCCTCATGACAATGATCAGATAGACAATCACTGGGAACCAATTTCAGCTAGATGTTTATCGACTAGCAAAGTTAAAAAAATTTGTTCAAAGGAACCTGGTCGTTAATACTAATATTAACTTATTTCTGATTCACTATTTCATCACTAGTAGTATTTCTGACTCTTGTTTAGCTAATAAGTACTAGTAACAAATGTTATAACGTAGTTCCCCTACCTGAACTATTCCCTCTGGTTTCATTTTTGTGATGGTAACAGTATTCCCTGTGGATTCTAACTAAATAGAATGCTTATATTAGTTATGGATTCATAAAGAAATTGGATTTGTTACACCAGGAAACATGCCTATGAAGCGATTCACTCGAAGCATTGACTTGAAATTAAACTGTTGAATAATGGATTTTCGAGGTAGCCTTTGAGGTTGTTCTTTTTCTATTTTAAAGCTTTGTTTCATCTAGGTACAACTAATTTATGCATGACTAACATTGACTCTATCTACCATCCTTTGATACTTGTGAATTGTGATGATGGGAAGGTAGCACATGTTTATTAAACTAAGTTGCACAGTGTTATACAAGGGCCCAAGCATGACTAACATTGACTCTATCTACCATCCTTTGATACTTGTGAATTGTGATGATGGGAAGGTAGCACATGTTTATTAAACTAAGTTGCACAGTGTTATACAAGGGCCCAAGAAACTATTTACAGTGGCAACTAATTTCTCTGAGGACTTGGATGGTTATTCCAGTAGGAGCACCAAAACAACTAATCTTCAAAACAGAGATGTACACAAGCTATCAGATAAGGGCCTGAAGGTGTAACATGGTCATATCTGTTGTAACATGGCCAAAGGGGGCTTTCCCATTTGATGTACACAAGCTATCAGATAAAGGCCTGACAGTGCCAAAACAGCGCGAATTGTTAACTGTTATTGTGAGACAGAGGAGGAGACATGCTTTAGCCTCACGGTAAATTGCATCATATATAACTAAGCTTGCAGAAATTCATCTGGAAGTTTGGCTGTATATGCAGATATATTTGAGGCCCTGGTTATATCAAAATCAAAAAGCATATACGCAGGGCCATAGTAATATTCTGGGAAATGTTCAAAGTCTTCAAGATATAAATATATTAATATCATTTTAGGATTCACTGAAGCTTTATTAAATGTTAGCTATTGCACCAATAGTCATGTGTAAACTATGTGATAGACACCTAAAAAGGAACAAAAATTAGGAGTACAATAAGAAAAAATGATTTAAGTGATACTACTAAATAGCTTCAAATATTAAACAGACTTTAGCTAGCACTATAATTTGAGTATATCCGCGAAAAAGTATTAGTGAAACTGATACACTTTAGTCAACACTGTAAATTCAGACCCAAAAAGATGTGCCAATGACTGGTAGAAGTGAACACCCAGAAGGTTACCATTGATTATGCAACAAAGTTTAGGGGCCAAAAAAGTTCACAACATTGACACCATGTGATGTTACAGTGTTTCATCGGCACCAAATTGACCTTATAAAATACTGTCGCTCTGATTTAAAAGCATACCAATAACCATCCAAAATTTCAAACAATAAATAACAATACCCTGATATCTGACACACAGTTACCAGCCACCAATAACCATCCAATACAGTCCAACAACAACAACAATATCACCCACCAAATGAACTCAAGTACAACTTCGAGTTTCAAACACTAACCTTTACGGTTTTGATTGTTTCTCTCTGTAGCTGCTAGCGTTGAAGTCGATCCCATTGGTGAAGGAATGGACAATGCCGCCAGTATCTTAGGATCAATTATTCCTGCATTCTGAAGCTGAGCAATTACATTTGCAACAACTTCTTGTCGAATGGTTCTCTTCTGCTCCTCGATTTGATCCTCTATTTTTCGCATCCTTTCTTGCATTTGTTGCACAACATCATTTATGGCATTTAAAGTTGGTCCAGATCTATCATTTAATCTTTTCAAAGAGGTCTTTTTAACCTCCCCCCTCTCCAAGCAGTCTTACATGTCCCGGATGTTCAGCACCCATGACGGCTGAAAATGCATCGACGGCTGAAAATGCCCGGGTTCAAATGACGGGCTGTTCATTTGAACCCTGTTGTGTTTCAATTTCCTTTATTTGAGCCTAATAATCATATTCAAAAGCACATTCAAATAATTAAAAATTAAGAACTGATCATTTATGTCAATATAAACTTGAAAAGGAGAAGTTTCATACAATTTTACTGGTGGTGTCTTCATCAGACGTCTTGTATGTACGATCAGATTTTCTTGCTCTTGTCACCGGAAACATCTCCTTTAGCAAAAAAGTTCCCTTTTCTCATTTTCCTATTCATATGATATTTAGTGAATATCAAAAACTATTTAAATGACAAGTAATAAACAAGAGAACACACCAATTTGTTGCGAACTAAAGAAAAACTCTTCTTCTCAGTAGTGTGTGGATTCATCAACTTCTTCCATTTCTCTTTATCGGTTTTGGACATTTTCTAAAAAAATGAATCAGTAACGTTAACTATTGTAATAAAGGGCTTCATTTGTAGCACTAACAGTAATATGATTGTAGATGGTGAAATACGTTTTACCTGGAATTTTTCGGACTTTCAATTCACGAGGAGCTCTTTAAATCTCCTCTTTAAATTGACATTCTGGAACGCTTTCGGGCCTTTTCTTCAATCGAATTTCATCATTTTCCCATGGATCGTAATGATCTCTCTTCAAATCAGATTTGTTCTTTCTCCAAGATTCTCGAATTCTTTCCAAAATCCAATGCTTTGCGGCATCAGGAATATCATATTTGGCCTACAATTTGGTTCCGTTCTATTAGAACAACAAAAAAAAATGCACTTTTAATTAAGGAAATGAAAAGGGTAGAAGTTCCAATAATGATATGTAACTTGATATTCAAATGTTACCAACAAAACCACATAAAAAAAGCAGATAAAGCCAAAAAAATGCAGCCACCACATTCATAGACACAGAACCACTAAACTAAAAATATATCAAATACATAATGAACCACTCAACTAAAAATATATCAAATATTCAGAACACAAACCTTGGTATAATCCCATAACTCCTGTTTAGTATCCATATGCCTCCAATCAAATATATCCAATGGGCAAAGGGTCGCTTTCCTTGCCAATGTGCCTAGGAAGCTGCTCAACTCACTTACAGCTTCATCTTTCAGACCAACAGGTTGGTTGTTCTAGTTTAATGTGATTAATTGTTTCTCTTGCCGGCCATGTACCTTGTGCATTTGTGTTTTGCCTCTTGTTTTTCTAGTTGAAGGCCCTTCCGCTAAAAATATGGAAGAAATTAGAGGTCATGAATGAATTCAATAAGTTTCTAAGCTATATATTACCTTGTGCTTCAAAATGTTCAGTTGTTGTAGGAGTGGCTGAATCTGTCATTTGAACATGATCCTGTACAAGTTGATCATCCTCTGCATGTTGCTCCTCTACAACATGGTGCTCCACAACAGATTATTCAATTTCTCTAGATGGTGGTGCTGGTGGTGCTACTAGTGGTTGCTCTTGTTTAATTAACTTTAGAAGATTTTCTTTCTCCGATTGTATAGCTTGAACAGTTTCATTTGTTGTCAGCAGACGTCGTTTTCTACTTGCCATGGCTGATAATGATCCAGGTTTACTAAATGTCATGTTCCTTGCTCTTTTATTATTTTTTGTAGGCTCTTGTTGGTTCATTTTTATACAAACATGTATAAATTTAAGATGGAACAAGTTAAATTTCAGAATGCTGAAATAAAAAAATGCACAGCAAAATAGTCTAAGTCACTAAAACTTATCAGATAACAGTAAAATAGTGGTAGACTGCAGCTGGTGAGGAGTGTTCTATTTGAAATGCAAACGTATTGGGCCCAGATTTTTCTGCTTCCTAAGAAGATCCTAACACTTGTGACAATAGTGTGTAGAACTTTCCTATGGACAGGGGGTAATGAATGCTCAAAGAAAGCTTTAGTTGCTTGGGAAACAATCTGTTTGCCCAAAACAGCAGGTGCCTTAAATGTCATTGATCTCATCAGATGGAATAGGGCAGCAATTTGCAAACTACTATGGGCAGTGGAACCAAAACAAGACAGGATGTGGGTGTGTTGGATCCATGCTTACTATATAAAGTCCAACAGTATCAATACAGTTCAAACACCAAAGCAATCAAGCTAGTTAGTCAGGAAGATATGAATTCACTTTGTTATTTAAGATAATATTTGTTTCCATCTACAATTTCTTTTGTAACATGCCTAGTTCACATTTCATTATAAACTTGTAGTCCAATATATAGTGTTCACGTCTATCTTCATTCAACTGCATCTCCAATTATTTATGTATACCCTTGATAATTTCTAAAGCTAGTTGTATGCCATTTCTTCTTCTAAGAGCACATTACTCAATACAACAAGGAACAGATCATTCAGGTAAACTTTCCAAGTAATCAACCACTTTAAGAGGAAAATTTTGAAGGAAAGAAAGGCATAAAGACCTACCACACTGTCTACGGAGACGCCCAATATTTTTGTATTCAGCTTCTTAAAATCTTCATAACGATCACTGAAAGCAGTAATCTCTACAGTACCTGCAAAAAATTATATCAAAATAATGCATTCAGAAACCACCATAATCAGTTAAAACAATAATTAATTGAAACTAGCAGCTGAGTGATTTTAACCTGCAGAGAAAACATTCTTCAATTATAAATAGCCAAGAAACCCGTCCAGAATGACTGGATGTTTAAAGAATACAACCTCACACACCAAAAAAATACACATTCATTCACACAGATATACAAAAGACATTAAATCACAAGATTCACAACTACACACCATCTACCTACAATGAATCTCAGAAAAAGCTACACAGTTAACTATGGCTAGCAACTACTAGTGTACCAGTTCTTACCCGCGATATTCGGTTAGCATAAATAGTCACCAAGTGTAACTGTGTACTGTTCAGCCCTTCCAAGTATGGCAAAAATGCTTCACCCAGCATGATTTACATGTTGACCAAACAGAATACAACAGTCTGCCATACCAAGAAATGTTTTACGCCTTAATATATAGTTAAACGTAAATATAGTTCAATTAGTATAAATCGGGTTTCAATCGTAAGTGCATTTATCTAATCACGAGTATATGAACCACCATACAATTGACAGTCTAGAGACATTTAGAACTTTGGCTCGTATACAACAAACATATGCGAGTCCATAAACAAGAAACAGAAATTAACAACCAATAGAGATGAAAAGCTGCAAAATATCTAGGACACGACTTAACAGTTTGTCGGCTAACATTTTTGTTACTTACACACAAACAAAACAAAAAGGAATTTCAGAAGAGAAGCATTATTGAAGTGCCTCGCGAGGAACACTTCATTCCAATAATTTACTAGGTGTAGAATCCCTGATTCTGGTCCAGGTATGCAGGACAGCCATCGGAAATCACTTTTGCTTACACCAACCTATGACCTATCATACATTAAGGGGGTCGTTTAGTTGGTGGGATAAGGAAAATAATCCCAAGATATTCCATGGAATTATTTTCTCGTACATTTGGTAATGGGTATTATTTAGTCCCGAGATTATTTTATCCCATCATTTTAGTATAGATGGTGGGATAAGTTATTATCCCATATAGAAGCGGGATAAATAATCCCATGGGATATCCTTTGTCTATCCCATCCAGCAACCAAATGACCCCTAAGGGCAAATCGACAGGTAGAAGAGTAACCCTTCAGGCTATCTAGTTATCACCACAATGTAAAGAAAACAACAAGATACGCACATCGGACATACTACAGAAGCACATATCACTTCCTAGTTTCTACGTCCCTTTCAAATTAAGATGTGAAGCAGGTGAACAGTTACTGAATATATTTAGTTCTGCTACTCCTTTCGGGTTTTCTAACTAAACAAAACAGTTGAAAAACCAGTAAAACAGTGATTTTCATCGGAGCCATTCTTCTTCTTCACCGACTTTATCTAATTGATAGACTCGCAACAACCATGTCACCTACCTACCACTAACCTCTCCCCCCCAACACCAATCATGTCTTTTCTTAATCTAATGTTTACTTTGTTTTCTTACCCTCCTGTCTTGCCGACTAACCTTTGCCTTTTTGGTTTTACATTAAAGTTCGATAGTTATCCATATTGACATTGTGTTAGCATGTGGCTTTGTGCAAGATTTCAATCCAACCCTAAATAATCCACTTGAAGGATATCAAAATTTTGATAAGGATCAAATTTTGTAAAGGATATACTTCTTATATCAAATCTATTCACCTTTATACAGTACTTTCACTGGCAGAAAGGTGAAAATGCAACAAAACTGACTAAGAGAACAAAATCCACTCAAAAATTCTTTCAATTATGAAAAAAAGCACATGCAAGGTAAATTACAAATAATAGGTTCTTGATTCTTACATGCAAATGGAGAATACCAATTCCTTCAACGGAGAATATCGATTCCTTCAACGGAGAAATAGCAAAGCTCAAAAATAGCAAAACTTGAAAATCACAGATATTGTACTTGAAAATCAGCGACTGCTCCTTACCGATTTCTTCAACGGAGCAGTTTCACACCAAAATATACCAAGTAAAGCATCAATTTCACATAAAACACCTTAGTAAAGCAGTCTACTAAGACGAGTTCCCGGAGTAATAGCGAAGACAAGAGTTCAGCAAAATCTACTAAGAATTAAGCAAAATCTACATATTGAAGATGTGAGATGTGAGCCGTTCTTTTTTGTGTATTAAAAGATCGAGGAAAGAAAGAATGGATAATTGGGGATTGCCCTGACCCTAAGACCCAATTTTGTTTTGTTTTTTTAATAATTTAATTAATTCCCGGGTAACATTTTAATGTTGGAGGGAAAATTCCCGAGTTACATTTTTTATCAAAACAAACTGTCCCAATAAATTGTCAATAGCGACGGGTTAACCGTCATCACACATTAATCTATAGGGACGGTTATATACATTAGGCACGGTTAATATTATATTTTATTCTAATACATTAGACTACAATATTCGACGGTTATATATATGTTACCATAGATATCTATTGGGACGGTTATAATAACCGTTATCATAAATATAACTATTGGGACAGCTATAATAAGGCTTATGCGACGGTTAACTTATATTGTTGTCCTAATATCTATTGGGACAATTGTAACCGTCATTATAGCGTTTCTATAGTAACGGTTCTAATAACCGTTACAACAGGATGATTTATTAGGATGGTTAAATCAAACATGTGACAGTTATGTTAATTAATTGTCTCATTAGACATGGTCATATTATGCAATGGTTATAACCGTCGACGTAGAGTATCTATAGCGACAGTTATAGAATCATCTCCTAAAATAGCGTACCAGAGCCCATTTTTCTAGTAGTATCTATTCAGCCCTAAAACACGAGATTCAGTCGTCATTAAGCAACATACACTCACTTTCTCTCAAATTTCTCAAGAACAAGAACCCTAGGTGATTTAATTTCAAAGCCAAGTCTCAAGATTTTGTCATTGTTCTTCAAGAATTAAACATCCAAGGTATGTGAAGTGTTCATTCAAGGGTTCCTTCCACTCTTGGAGTCCAAGAAGCTCTTTTAAACTTCAAGTAGCTTGATTTCATGCTTTCCATGATTTGAAATCAAAGTGTATTCATGATTATTGCTATAATTGGGTTTCTATTTCACGATTTATGACAAGATTGATGTAGAATTAATTGACATGTGTGATTTATCGTGTGAATTCATGTTGAAACCCATGGAATTGTGAATTTGGAATTGAATCACGATGCTCACATATTGTTTTAGTGTCATGTGCATCGATTATGCTATCTAAGTGTTTGATGAATTGCTCATGTAAATGTAATGATAAGAATATATCATGCTAGTATGTATACTGTTTCATGCCATGCAAGTGTTTGATAAAATGCCTCTATAGATATATTATGAACAAGTGTTCATTTTTATGTTATGCTATGCAAGATCATGTGAAGCTTTACTTTTCATGCTATCGAGTCCTGGGGGTATTTATACCCGACAATTTAGTTGTTTACCTAGAGCCAGTGGTTGATATAGAATAATCTCAGCCGCGTCACGATCAGTAGTACTCTCAGTCAGTTATAGGACTCAAGAAATCTCAGTAGATTCAGTATTAGTCCCGTATAGTTCAGACCTCAGTAAACTCAGTCTGCTAATAGAATTCAGTAGTATTCCATCAGTCAGCGAAACTCAGTAAAATCAGTAACAGTTTAGTCAAGCCTAGTAAGAACTAGGAAATAAGTTCAGTGTCTATTCAGATGGGAGTAGGATTCACCACGGAGTTAACCCAGGGGTGAGGGAATTCCTGCCAGCAGAGGGTTTGACCCTTAGTAGAAATCCCTGTATTACAGAACTACGTAGCAAGCATAAGTTGAGATATTTTCCTGCCAGACTAGGGTTGATACATCTCGTACGAGTTTTCCTGCCAGTGAAGGTTGACGAAAGAGCTTCCTATCAGAGAGGGATAACTTACAGTTGTCTTTACCCGTGGCACGGTACTGACACCCTTCCAACTGGGGTTACAGATTGGACCCCAATTTATTCAGAAAGAGGTATGTCAATAAGATGATTACCTCCCACAGTCTCAGAATAGAACTCAGTTCAGTTCTACAGATTCAGGACTGCCAAATACAGTCACTCAGTTCAGTACGGAACTCAGTATAGTTCTACAAAATTAAGACTGTTAGATAAGTCACTCAGTTATCAGATCCACAATATCAGTAAACTCAGATATCAGTAAATCAGTAATTCAGAACTCAGTATCCAGTGTTATCACAATCTCAGTTACAGTATACGTATTCATGCATGTACTCCCATTAAGTTATATTCATGTCATTCAGTCAGTATTGTTCATGCATATGAACCCATGCATTTTAGCCTACCTTACTTAGCATACTAGTATATTCAAAGTACTGACGTATACTTTTCTCTTGCGCTATGATGTTTTTATATCATAAGTTCAGACGCATGGGCTCTCGAGCACTCTTAGCAGTTCAGATCTTCAGTAGTTAGAGTTAGTGGTGAGTCCTCATAGTTCGAGTACATGATTATTTTCTTTAGTATTTCGGTTTATCAGTCTATTTTTCAGTAGTTGGAGTTAGTTAGAGGCTTGTCCCATCAACTCTATGATTCAGACAGTAGAGGCTTTTCAGACTAGAGTATTTTCAGACAAATATGTCAGTTTTGGTATTGTTATACCGTATTCAATTTTATTTTAAAATTGAACCTTATGGCAAGTTTTCGCCTAATTTCTACATATTTGCAGCATTACTATTCAGTTATTGCAGCAGGTACCAGTCATGGGTTAGCTTGTGGCCCTTCAGGATTATGAGCACCGTGTAGCATCTGGGGTACAGACTCGGGGCATTACACATACATCTACTTGCTAACAGAATGGAACTAACTAATTAATTGACAACTAACCAACTAAATTGACAACTAACTAACTAACAATAATATTTAACTAATCTAATCTTAACAAAAACTCATTCTAGAGCGGAGAAGTGACATCAAGGACCAATGGTCCATCCCAAGCATAGAATCAACATCAAAGTCCAATGACGTAACTAATATACCTTCATCAAAAGCATAACATGCCTCATTCAAGGATCAAAATATAAAAGAATCATTAAATAGCAAACACATTAAAAATATAGTATGTCGTCTTATGCACATTAGCATGATATACTAATCAAGAAAACTCACAGGGAAAACACAAATTGCTATGAAGTTTTCTGCATATTTGATTTTGGCATTTTTTTAGTCAAAAACTTAGGAACTACGATTTTGGTTGTAGAAAAAATTTGTTCAAAAATGAGGTTCCATCACTTTGAGCAGTTTCATGAGCTGACATTTGGGATATGGATAGATCATATATTATAATATTCTACTCCGCTTACCATAATTTATGCCTATCTCATCAAGACAACTATTTTGAATCAAATCCTTTAGACTGTAAGGAGAAGGACAATGAATGTGCATTATAAAGAAAAACGTTAGAAATGATCTACATTTTAGGTCAATTTGACTGTGTTTTACTTCAATTACCTCCACGGCCTGAACTTGTGTCAACTTGAAAAAGATCTAACAGAAAACATATCGACAAAGAGTACAATTCATATATGATTTTCTTTTGAAACTTGACTTACATTTGCCCATCCTTTATGCCTAGCAGCATCTCGATAACCTAGGCCTTTTTGATATTTGAGATAGAAAGAATCTGGAAAAGTGGAAAGGCAAAACATGTTAAAGAAGTTTAGGATCGTGTTGTTCACGAAACCTGAGATACCAGCAATTATTTGAGAAGTCTTGTTTGTTATGTTCTATGATTTGGTCTTTAATGAGTGTAGTTCAATTATTCAATTATTCTTAGGCGTATGTACTTTTATATAGTCTAGTATTTTTATGTTCATATATAATTAAAACCAACTAACTCTGTCTATAATTTGTCATTTCTCTTTCCCTACTTCATGCTCGTAAATTCTCTCATATCCTTGTAAATAATTAAGAACCTATTTTGTCTCATATGCAAAAGGGTGCTTCCCAAACCAAATTAGCACTCGGAAGGTTACAAGCTTAATCCTAAAATGTTTGAATTTAGGATCATTTAACTATTTGGACCTATGGAACTTCAACAATTCATATACTGAAGGTCACATGATGAACCATTTTTGAACTTATCACCTGACATAGGTAAATGGTTTCTTAAAATTTTGATGTATTAGGTGTATGATTACCGTCTTAAATTTTAAAACTGCACGTATCCCAGACTTTGGTAAGATTTCCATATTAACTTCAGCATGTCCTCCTCTTTAGAATTTTAGGTTTCTCTGCTTTTCTATATTTTCGATAACGCTCACCTATGTCTTTCAATTTGGTAGAGGACGGTCGTTGTCAATAGCTTAACTTACGTTGATGTCAAATCCACGAGGAACAAAATTAGATTTCTAATCCTATGGATGTTAACAATTACTAAAATGATACCCATAATGTATACAAAGTAAAGTACATGATTTAAAATTGGGCGGGGGAGGGGGTTGGTTTGGAACAAGGGTTTATCACTATCAACTTAAGTCAACAAATTAAAACAATACTTATGATTGAAAATTCTATATGAGAAGGATCTTGGGATTATGTCTACCTAAGGGCAAGTTATGCATGGGAAAGTAATCATTTGGTGCAAATTCTAGTTATTAACGATACGGTAGGCTAGGTCAAAATTTCTTGAGGCTAGTTTGTCAACAAAACCTCAAGAATATCACTTGTTGACCCTTTTGAGTACCTGACAAGTGTGTCAATTTCATCCACCTAATACCTCAATTAGGCATTCCTATTTCTAGTAAGATGCCCAAATCATAGCCAACTCTCTATTCACCCTTATTTCTAAGATAGCAAAAAGATAGTAAACTACATTCGTTATTGTCCACTATTGCTTTGTCCCCCATAGTCTTCTTTCAAGGATGCCATGGGTTCCAAAAGTTAACCCGCATTCCTCTTTCAAGGATGACATGAGCTTTCAAGAGTTTAAGATTTTTACCCACAAACTTATTTTGGGCATTTGGGGTTTTCACCTATAAATCCCAACTGATTAAACCAAGCAATAGTGAAACCCATCATTAACAGATTAAAATCTAGCCAAATACATCGTAACCCCCACACAATTTTACCTTAGTTCAACATAATCTCAAGACAAATAAATTTAACTACTCATGAAGTAAAGAGGAATAAATATACCAAAAGGTTCATTCAAAGCATCCATCCTCCAATTTCATCAAATTTCAATACAATTGTTGCCTAAATTAGGGTTTGTAACTTTAAATTTAATTGTTCTCCAAAGTCAAGAATGCCAAAATGAGAAAGGGTTTGAGCTCTTTAAGGGATTTAGGGTCATCTGTGCAAAATTACAAAATTTCCCTTGAGTATATTTTTGTGTTGCTGCGATCATGGTAGCTTGTATGCGGCCACGGTCAGAGCCATGCGATCGCAGAGAATGACCCATCTTGACTGGACGTGACCATGATTATGGTCTGAGGTTTGTGATTGCAATCAAAGGTCCATGATCGCGGTAATAGAGAGCATTTATGCACCTTTGTTTTCCTCTGTTAAACTAATTACTCAATTTTGGCACACTTTCCCCTGTTCCATCCATCATGCAAAAATTTCAAACTTTTACCTTCTCAAACTCATTTGACACACTCCATATTTCCACAAATACATGAATTAATTAAATAACAAAATTAAAATCTACCCTAAGAAATTAAAAACAAAGGATACGAGCCACTTTCGTGGCATTTGTTGGCTGCCTCCCACATAACACCTTAGTTATCGTCGTGGCACGATGTATTTCATATTTTTCATGCACTTCCCTATCCTCAACATCGATAAACTCCACCACTTGAAGCTCCATAGGTTGTTTCTTCGTTGTGCATACTCGAAAGGACACTTCACCATCATGAACTCTAAACTTCATTTCCCCAAGCTCTAAATCAACAAGGGCTCTTCAGGAAGAAACAAAAGGTCGAACAAAGATAATAGACACCTCTTGATCCATCTCATAATCGAGCACCACAAATTCCGCCGGAAGGATGAATCTATCCACTTCGACCACCACGTCGAACAAAACACCAACCAATTTCTTGATAGACCGGTTTGCCATCAAAAGCCTCATCGACATTGGAGTAGGGGTACTCAGGAAAAACCTCTGATATATTACAAAGGGAATGAAATTAATAATCGCACCAAGGTCATATAAAAAAATTTCAAACTTATGTGTCCTAGTGGTGCATGGAATTGTAAAGGCCCCGAGGTCCTTCTTCTTCTCCGCTATTTCACTACTCATGATAGCACTACACCCATGGGTGACCTCAATGGTGTCACCTTCAACAAGATTCTTCTTCGACATCAATTTCTTCATAAGCTTAGCGTACCTCAAAATTTCTAATATCGCCTCAAGCAACGAGAAATTGATAGAGAGGTTGCTAAGCTTAGCCATGAATTTCTTGAGCTTATAACTCTCCTCTTTCTTCTTAAGCCTTTGTGGAAATGGAGGAGGGATTTGAATGTGGGAAATACATCACATTGTGTCTTATCATTCTTTACCACCTTTTCATCAATTTCCACCATTTTTTTATCTCCTTCTTCTCGAGATTTCGGGGTTTCTTCTCTTGGCTCAACCACAACCTTTTTCTTCAAATTCATGTGCTTAACATTGGGCTCATTTTCACCCATTATTTCTCACCAAATTCCTTCAAATGATCACCAAAGGTCTTGCCGCTCCTAGTGATTATTACCAATACTTAGGCTTCATTTTTTGGATTCACAATAGTGTCACTAGGAAGACCCCATTTTGGTCTAACATTCAATTGAGTGGAGATTTACCCTATTTATGTTTCTGATTGTTTGATAGAAGCGGAGTGGGATACAACCGTTTGGTTGAATTATGAAAAATCGCCTTTCAATTCACGGACCATTTTGTCTGTTTTCTCCGCTTTCATCAAAATTCTTTCCAAGACATCTTCGATTTTGTATTTGTCGGGGTCGATGAAGTTACCTTCTTTGTTCTTTGTCCAATCATGAGGAGGAACATAACAATCATACTCTCGGTCTTTATCCCTCTAATCACGATCACGATCCATCAAACCTTGGTTCCCACCTTGCCTTTGATAGGCGGGGCGCGAACCCCCGAATAATTGTCCAAATTCCAAATCTCCTCATCAAGCTTCTTGGCCTCTTCATCATCATAGGCCTTGGATGCAACGACATTCACTTTTTTTATGGGTGCACCCATCATATTCTTAGTTAAAAGCTTCAATTGTGTCATTATTTTTGCCGTGTTTTCCTCCATCTCTTCCTTTCTCTTCTTTTGCTCTTTATCAACAAAAGAGGTAGTAGGGGAGCCTTTTGGTACCTCGATATCACGGGTATACCACCCTCGATTTTGCTTGGTAACTTTCTCAAGAGAATTTATAGCTTCTTGATAATTCAACTTTACAAGAGATTCCCCGCCGCATTATCTACCATGATTTTGTTGAGAGGATCAAGAGCCTGATAGAAGATTTAGAGAAGCATTTTCTCCGGGACCTCATGGTTGAGATAAGTTTTTTATTGAATCTTTCCTACACTTCGTAAAAGGATTCTCCATTCAATTGCCTAAATTTGATTATCTCATCACGCAATTGGAGCATCTTAGAGAGTGGGAAATACCGGTCAAGGAAGACCACGGTAGGTTCATCCCATGAAGTAATTGATCCGGTCGGAAGAAAGCAAAGCCACAATACCACCTCTCCCATTAGCGAGAATGGGAAGAGGCATGAACAAATGGACTCTTGGGTTATGTGTGCAATATCAAAGGGTGCACACACTTCTACGAAGTTCTTTAAATGTAAGTTGGGGTTTTCATAGGCTTAACCCCCAAAAAGCCCTTTCATTTGTAGCATAGGCAACATGATGATCATGACATGAAAGACATCGTTCTCATGAGAAGGTGGTATACGGATGACACTTGAAAATCCAATGTCATTGAGTTGCTCTTCGTCATCAAGAGGGCTGTCGAAGGACCCGACAATACTTGCATTGTCACTCATAGTTTTGTGAACACTATAAGAATCACCTAAAAAGGAAACAAAAGCAACAACCAAAATAAATAAACATACTACGGGTATATCCTAAGGAAAAATCAACACTTCACAAGTGAAAGCTAAATTTTACTCCCCAACAACGGTGACCATTTTGATAATGCTCACCTATATCATTTAATTTGGTAGAGAGAGATCATTGTTAGTAGCTCAACTTAAGTTGAGGTAGAATTCTCGAGGAGCAAAATTAGATTTCTAGTCCTATGGATGTTAACAATTACTAAAAAGATACCCGTAATATATACAAAGCAAAGTACATGATTTAAAATAGGGGGAGGGGATGGTTTGGAACAAGGGTTTATCACTATCAATTCAAGTCAAAAAATTAAAGCAAAACTTGTAGTGAAAATTCAATATGAGAAGGATCTCGATATTATGTCTACCTAAGAGCAAGTTATGTATGGGAACGTGATGATTTGGCACAAATTCGAGTTATTAATAATGCGGTAGGCTAGATTGAAATTCCTTGAGGCTAGTTTGTCAACAAAACCTCAAGAATATCACTTATTGACCCTTTCGAGTACCTAACAAGTGTGTCAATTTCATCCACCTAATACCTCAATTGGGCATTCCTATTTCTAGTAAGATGCCCAAAACACAGTCAACTCTCTATTCACCCTTATTTCTAAGATAGCAAACTACATCCGTTATTGTCCACTATTGCTTTATCCCCCATATCCCTCTTTCAAGGATGCCATAGGTTCCAAAAGTTCACCTGCATCTCTATTTTAAGGATGATGTGAGCTTTCAAGAGTTTGAGATTTTCACCCACAAACTCATTTTGGGCATTTGGAGTTTTCACTTACAAATCCCAACTAATTAAACTAAGCAATAGTGAAACCCATCATCAACAAATTAAAATATAGTCAAATACATCACAACCCCCATACAATTGCACCTTAGTTCAACATAATCTCAAGACAAAAAAGTATAGCTACTCATGAAGTAAAGAGGAAGAAATATACTAAAAGGTTCATTCAAAACATCCATCCTTCAATTTTACCAAATTCAAAGCAAGAAATTCAAATACAATTGTTGTCCAAATTAGGGTTTGTAACTTCAAATTTAATTGTTCTCCAAATTCAAGAATGCTATCATGAGAAAGGGTTTGAGCCTTTTAAGAGATTTGGGGTCGGCTGTGCAAAATTAAAAAATTATCCCTGGGCATATTCCGGCGTTGGCGCGATTACGGTAGCTTGTATGCGACAGTGGACACCACAACTGTGGTTAGATCCACGCGATCGCGGAGGATGAACCATCTTGACTAGCCGCGATTGCGGCCCTCAAATTGCGATCGCTTTAACTGAGACCAGATTTTGCTTCGGGTCTTCCAGCTGATTTTGGAAAAATTTCACAAAACCCCAACTTAAGATATCTAAACTACTAAAAATTCCTTCACTTAATAAAAATTATAAATATTCCTTATTTATATTCTCTCTTTTTAAATCTTCAGATACATAACTTCTACCTTAAAAATTAGAAATTATTTATCACCCCTTAAAAATTTGCCTTTACTATGTTCTCTTCACCAAAATACAACCACCAAATCTTTTGATCTTTCCACTGCTCCACTACAGACGGTTAGGGTATCAAAATAATTATCCTTCCTCCTTTAATTCTATTCGTAAAGTTCATCAATTTTTGTTTTTTATTCGTTATTGAGGTTTGGTTAAATTTGAATTCACTCTTTGTTTTTCAACCTTCTTTTTTTCCTTTTTATTGTGTTTAATGCTATTTTCTTTAATTCGATTAAATTTGAATTCACGCTTTGTTGTCCAACATCCTTTTTCCATTTTTTGGTTTGTGGTTAATGCTATTTTGTTTAGTTATTATCTCTAATGATGATGAAATATAACTTTCGTTCTTCTGAGATATATGATTATTCAAAGAGATAACTTTAGTTTGCAGATACATATCTTTCATTAAGAACATATGTATATAATTTTCATCCTTCCAACATCCCTTTTCCATTTTGTTTAATGCTATTTTGTTTAATTATCATATTTGAATTAATTTTGCTAGAGAGTAATTTTTGTATTTGAGCATTATAATTCGAGATACATTTTTTATTAGGAAGATACATAATTTATCTTAGTTTTATAAGCATGTTTCAGGTGTATATTCTTGTATTTGTATGTCTGATATATTTTTTTGATATGTATCTCTTTCATATACATGCATATAGTTAGAAGGTTTCTGTATGTATCTCTGCACTTGATATATTTTTGTATTGTGTATCTCTTATACTTTTGTATTTCAAATTTCATTTTTTCATATAGATACATCATATCTTACCATGATACATTTTTAACCAATATTTGTATCTTTTTTTTAGGATTTGAAATTCATTGTAAAAAGTTGAAAAAGAATGATAATATCAAGAAAAAAAAAAGAAAAAAGCTAAAGAAGAATGAATCTGAAAGTTGAATATGGAGAAGAATATTTCAAAAAAATTACTTTATTAACTAAATGCATTTTTTGGGATATTTAGTTATTAATTAGAAGATTTGCAGAGTAAATTACTCCTTAAATAAGTTAATTATCATTACTTTCATAATTAGAGTGAATTAATTATTTCTTAAGATGTAACATCAATCATCTATCTCTTTTAATATTATGTATTTGCAAATTCAAAATTAGGATTTTACAAAATTTTAAATTTTTTTTTGAGATAGTCTGTAATTATGGATAAACTAGTTGGAATTTATGTAATACACCCAATTTACGGCTAAATTTGGTTATGCTATTGGAAGTTTCATTTTAGCACCATTCGTGTTCAACAATGCAAATAAATCTGACTTCCTAACCGTTACACTTCTTCAAATTCTTGGGATGCGTTAGATATGACAATATAAGATAAATCTAAGGAATCATAACAATAATACAAAACCCATAAAATATATAGTTTGTACATGTTACTGATATTGTTATTATTTTGTTATGGCAACACTCATTTTACATGACGAAATTTCTAAAACTAAATTCACAAAATGTTGACACAAGAGCATGCATATGCAGAAAACTAAAAGACCAAGCAAAAGGTCAAAAATGTAGTTGAAACTCACCGAAAGAGTAATTAAGCGAAGGTAGGAATGAGAACAAAAAAGACAATCACCAAAAAAATAAAAAGTTATGACAAAAAATAGATACAAATTAGTTCTTATGGAAAACAGTCGAATAAAAATAAAAGAAGAGGTAAAATATATTCATACAATGACCTCAAATTGAACAAAATCAAAGAGAAATAAGAGAAGCCAGAGTTGAGGCACTGTTTAAGGGAAAAGTATCTGGATTACCATGCTAATAGTGACCAACGAACATGTTATTTAAGAATAATCTAGTATATAGTAATCTAATATGATCATATTTTATTATGTGTATGATTGAAGGGAATATTTTGAAAATAGAAATTTTATGAAAAATGAATAATTATTTATCTTACGAAATGGTAGATAAATTTAAAATACTTATTTTGTATGCACTTAAGGATATAGAAGTAGTAGATATAAGAAAAATCATACTAGAAAAAGCATTTGGTAAATATTATATGACTAGAATAAATTACGTACCACAAATACCGAATTACACTTACAAACACATATATACCAAACCTACATGTCAACCATGATAAATTACGTATATTTAGAATTTTGGGAAAAAGATATGAGAAACATACAACTTGTAGAAAAACAAATAAAAACAAATTTAGACAAATATATGGAAACTAAAGATATAAAATATATAGAATTTCTTAATGAAAATATGCAAGAATTACTTAGACTAAAACAAACAACTAGTAAGTATTATGAAAAAGCATTTAATCAAGCCTAAATGGCAGATGATATTGAAATAGTTGTTTTATATATACTTAGAGATATAAAAATTATAGACATAAAGAAAATAATATGGGAAAAATTACAAGATTATAAAGAGGAAGAATTATTAAACAGTATAGAACACTAACCTCTTTGAGAAAAAAATCTACTACCCTTCCTTCAAATAAGCTTATGCTAAAGCAGTGGAATACTCTCATCTCCACCACACCTCTACCTCCCAAACTCATACCTATATCATGGTTTCCTGGACCTATCCCCCCCCCCCTAGGAACTCTTACAAGCTTAATATTGATTGGTCTTGCTTAGGCAATCCTGATAAGAGGGTATTAGTGGGGTAATTAGAAACTCTAATGGGGACTGGGTGTTGGATTTCTCCCAATATTTCATTCGTGCTACAAATAACTTGATGGAACTTACAGCCTTTACTAGAGCCCTTAAGCTGGCACTGGATCACCAACTGTATCCCATTGAAATTACCATTGACTCAAAGGAAATAATTCTTATGCTAAAAAATGGGAACCTTCTATACAAACCTTCACTACATGAATGCAGGTTGATGCTAAGATGACCGGGACGCCCACTTATTTATCATAGCTACAGAGAACAAAACATGTATGCTAATGCTTTGGCAAAATATGAAGCAAGGATGGAAATTTTTGAAACCTGCAGGATTTTTGTACCCCTCCTTTTGTAGCTCAGACTGTTTGGGCGGATATGGATGGATCTAGACACCCAAGAAAAGTTCTTGTACATACTCCTGGGCATAACCCAATTATTTTTTTCTTAGAGCCGGGTTGATCTCTCTCTTTGTAATTATAAATTTCCTTTTTTTAATGCAATTCTTGTTCACAAAAAAAACTACTATATATATGTAGACTGTATTTGTAGCTTGTACGCTTTTGCCATTTTGGTTTTACACACAGAAATAATATCCCTCTCTTTATTTTTCTCTCTCCAGATATAGGAATGGATTTATCCGTCAAACTCGCTATTTGTATGCATTCAAACATGTTCAATGGACCTTTGACATAAACGACTTCATACTATTATAGGCTCTTGTTAGGACTTAGATATGAAACTCCACACACCCCTTAGTTAGAATCCATCCTGAAGTTTCTTAGTAAATAGGGATCATTCATAAATGACCTAATCTTTTGCAACACTTCTGATTTACCTCTTTTTTTAAATCTTGACTTCTCCATTATAATCACATTTTGTACTCCTACTAAGAACTTGAGAGAGGAAGCTATGACTCATGGAAGTAGTATATTAGTGCCTTATGTGGGAAATCCTTGCTTGATTTATTGATCATCTATTATTACCAGCAAAGCAAGCATACCGTTAATCAACTCGCTTGAGAGAACAATTTGAGAAGAAAGACCCCATAGCAGTCCAAGCAAGAAAGAAGAACTAAAGTCAACTAATGCTTAAGATATCCAAGTTTGGATAGCTAAGCTAGTCTCGTTCCTTCTGTCTGCCTCCTCAATAACTTTCAAAATCAAGTGATTTGATTAGATTACATCGAAGGATGGTCTAGTGCTGGCCCTTACTATCTATCTAACCAAGGGGTATATTGGACTATAATTTGTTCCCGATAACTATTGTCCAAATAGATTTTTGACAAGTAAACTAGTTGTTGAAAATATTTAGACTCTAATTTATCTTATCTGCATGAACGAGCAAATATGTCCTTAAAGAGCTTTTATGACCAGATTTTTGCTAATCAGTACCAAAAACACAATCCTAAAATAATTTTAAGGACCCATGTTATACTGGTCGCAAAAACAATTTAAGGACCAATTAGTCCATCCCATCCTTAATGACCTTTATCGGTGGAGGCAATAAGGATAAGGTGTTATCCAGATTTTTTGGTCGGTATTAATTTTTAGGGACTAGAATCCACTTTAAGGGACTAGTTTTCCCTTTGCCATTAAGTATTTTTCTTGTAGTGTGATCTCTATATTCTTAATAAAGTAAATGACTCTTTATCTTATTTACTTTTTCACATATACTAGGAAGTGTGAGAGGTTAGCTATACTAGGAGTTTGAGAGATAGAGGTAGACTAAAAAAGAACTGGTGGAGATGATGAGACAACTTTAACTGGCTAAGGACATGACCCTAGATATAAGACATGAAGGTCGAGTATTAGGATATAAGGGTAGTAAATATCACAATGCAAAAATCGAGGTCATGGTGGTGCCTACCTTGATCTAGCCTTGGTAGGTAAGTCGATAACCTAA
Source organism: Capsicum pubescens (assembly GCA_030864215.1). Lineage (NCBI taxonomy): Eukaryota > Viridiplantae > Streptophyta > Magnoliopsida > Solanales > Solanaceae > Capsicum > Capsicum pubescens. Next base: position 267,960,416 of record CM061544.1, on the reverse strand, counting down.
GAAGAAACGGAAATCGAGATGCAATTTAATAGGATAAAAATGAGACTTCTGGAATGAAGTCAAGCCAAGATACAAGTGTAACCCCAAGATATAAGTGTCATAAGTATAATAGCATCTAGTACAAATTCGAGTATCTGTCATACTACATAAATCTGTCTCTAATAATAAATAAAGACATATGATAAAATAAGAGAAGGTCTAGAATTAACCCTAAATGCTGGAGCATGGGAGTACCTCAAATGTGACTCTGGTAGCCCAAAATCAATTGCCTCGAGTCGTACTTAAACTAGGATCAGCACTAAAAGAGAACAGTAGGAGTGAATATGATATACTTGTATGCAGTAGATATCATAGGCTGACTAATCAAAGTAGAGAATGATACAAGTAAAATATATTATGAGCACTTCACCAACAAATAAAAAAGTTTCCAAAAGGTAGCTCACACAGTCTCACCTAACAGTTCTAGAATATGATAAGGAAAAAAAAAACTAGCACACGAAATATATGTAAGTAAATGAAACAAACATCAACGAATACATAAAAGAAACAAAAAAGATGCAAATACAATGCAATGGTGGTGGGACTTTTGTATACACCTTCCAAGAATCAATGCTTTAGGACAGGATCCAAGAGGTTCATAATTCATATACTTTTATATCTCGATCTACCTTACCAAAATATCCTCGGTATAGGCTTTTTTTATAAAATGTCTCAATTTCTAACAAAATCGGTATTTCTCAATCAACCTTGCTAGTACATCCCTCGGTATAAATGCTTTATAAAGTGCCTCATTTTCTTATAAAATCAATATTTCTCAATCAAACTTACCAGCACATTCCTCGGTATAAGTTCAGTGGTACCAAATATCATGAATATGCATAGATGAAAGGAGAATGTAATGCTCACAACCTATCGGTATGAAGAAATGATCAATTTAATATAGGTATGAATGAGTTTAGAATCTACTCAAAATGACGCATTTCATGATAAGAATCCTCGCATAGCACCGCCGACATAAATAGTAATGTGAGATGTCAATAATAATGGCAATAATTGCTCAAGTAAGCCTTATTTTAACAAGTCAAGCCTCCACTCAAACGACACAATGCTAGATGAAATAATTTACTGCATACATAAAATGTATAATGTCATATAAAGCCTACACTCGAGTATCATGACAATCACAATCCTCCAAGTCAACAACAATACACAATTAAGTCCCTACACGATTACTTCTTAGTTTACATTAATAAGAAGATGTCGAATTGAAATAGAAAGAAATAAAGCACACCGTGTAGATCTAAAGAATAAAACACTCACTTTAAAAATAGAAATAGTTGAACACCTTAAGCAATCATCATGTTTCATGAATAAATTGATGATTTTATCATCTTTTAATTGTTGGCTTCTAAAATTGCAAAAGTATGTGTATATATATATATATATATATTAAAAATTTGAAGACCCTTAAAAAATTGAATCGAACTTTTTACCCTTCATTAAAAGTCTCCGCTTTAGAAAAATTCATTTTTTTCTTTCTCCTACAATTAAATTTCTCAAATAAATATATTAAATTTTACCTGCAATTAAATTTTCACCAAATTTGAGTCCTACTTGGTTTGTTTCACCAGCATAAAAACACCCGATAATCATTTTTTTCAAAATTTATATTATTAAATTTTTCTATAGTTAATTTTTTCAAAATTTATGTTCTACTTTCATTTTTCTTCTTCTTTTGTTTCACCAAAAACACCCAATTTTTTTCATCCAAATTTGTGTTCTATTTGATCTTTTCCAAATTTGTGTCCTACTTTATTTGTTCTGCCACAAAAATGTTATTTCATCTCCTGTTTGATTTGTACATTCTCTATTTTTATATAAATAATAATACCCCGTATTTTCCCTAGCATAATCTAAGTCTCAATACATGAGTATACATATATAAAATTTTCAAAGAACACATTATTTATCATTTTAGAGCAAGCCATTGCATAGGAAATTGAATTAGCTTTCCAACGATATAAAATTTGCCCAAATTCGATATCCGGATAAGAAGTTATGGCGATTTTAAGTTTCAGTCGTTAAACACCGTTATTTTAACCCTTAGCGCATCACAGATCCAGTCTAAATGATGATTGACAATTTTTAGTGAAGGTGCGCGATCTTAGCGCATCGCGCAAAAGGCCAAATTGGCATTTGGCAGTTTCCAGTATCTCTCCGCGATTCCACCGCTTCGTGATGAGCTTCAATATCACAAACAAGGTGGAAACGCGATTACTCCGCGTCGCGCCACTATGAATTTTCCCAATTGTCTCTTTTCCAGTGGCTTGGTACGATAGTAGCGCGTTGCGCCAAGGCCCAAAATCGGGATCTTCAGTTTTCAGCTTGCATTTTAAATTCGTTTAAAGGTATTTGGATCTTTTTTCCTAATCCCTAAACTCGTCCTAAACACGAAATTTAATCCCTAATTAACCTAAATACTCATCATTATTCAATTTCTTTCAACTTAAAGATCTACCTTTTTCAAGAATAAGAAACCCTAGCTCTCAAGAACCAAGGCCAAATCTGAAGAACTTACCATCAATCCTTCCAAATTCATTATTCCAGGTATGTTAAATGTTCATCCATGGAGTCCAAGTATCCTATTTAAATTATAAAATTTTGATCTTTTCAAGTTAATTGATTTTAAATTATGATTTCACCCATGAATCTCCATGTACTATTGATTTATACCACGATTCAATGAAATTATTGTTGTTATTCAATCCTCCATATTTTAATATTATTATTTATTGAATTAAATCATGATTTAATACTATTATGTCGAATTCATGCTATTTCTATAAGTTCCATGACATTTCTATGATTGTTTTAAACCATGAACTACAAGTGTTTGATAAAATGCCTACAAGAGTGATTGATTTAATAAAAGCCTTCATGCTTTGTCCCCCAAGATTTAGTGTTATTTTACCATTATTGTTTTTGAGTCCTGGGGGTATTGAATACCTGAAAACCATAGTTGTTTATGTAGCCTAGTCTCAGTACATTACAGAATAGTCTTCAGAACAAGCTATGAGCATTATCAGAATAGTCAAATATCAGTCAGTTAAACTCAAAATAGTCTATTATTTCAGTGTCTTTCAATTGGGAGTAGGATTTAGCACTGAGCGAGTATAAGGATGGCGGATTCCCCGTCAGATAGGCAGAGTCGTTAGTAGCAGTCCTTATACTCCAAAACTACGTAGCCAACATAGGATATGAAAAGTCACCCGTCAGATTAGGTGTGACTATCTCGTAGGGGTCACCCGTCAAGTCAGGATTAACACCCTTAATCCTTTGGACATTATATAAGTTTAGTAGATCCACACAATCACTATTAGTACCCATGTCACGGCATTAACACCCTTCCAACTGGGGTTATAGGTTGGACCCCGATTATCTCAAATTAGGAAATGTCGGTTAGATGATACCTTCCACAATCTCAAATACAGTCTCAGTTACAGTCCCGATTCAGTTATTCAGTCTTAGTGTTGTTTGACCAAAGCATAGATATTTCAGTTTTTTTAGTATTTTATTTTACAGATTTTACTCAGTTCATGTTATATGCTTGGTCATACATCCTCAGTATCTATAAATTTTTGCGTATCTTCAATATTTACAAATTTTTATGCATACTCAATATTTACAGATTTCCACATATTCTCAGTACCTAAGATTTCATGCTCTCTATTTAGTACTCCATGCTTTACATTTATATTCATTTAATTATTAGTTCTGTTCATGAAACCATGTATATTAGCCTACCTCATTTAGCATACCAGTACATTCAAAGTACTGATCGCATGCCTTTTCTTTTATGCTATGATGTATTATATCATAGGTTCTGATGCTCAGTTCCCGACTCGTGATTAGACTTATCAGATCTTCAGCAGTAGTAGTGGTGAGTCCTCATACTTCGAGGACAGACTTGCTTTATTTCATATCTCAGTTTAGTAGTTATTTGGAGTTAGTTGGGGCCTATCCCATCAACTCATAGTCATTAAGTTTTAGAGGCTTATCAAACACTAGAGTCAGTTATTCAGTATTTAGACATTATAATTAGTTATCCAATTTATCAGTATTTTATCAGATTCAATTAGTTATTTCTATAGACTCATATTTTAGTTTTGAATTCAGTTATTAAAACCTTATTGCATGTCAGTATTTTTCCGCATTTATGATTATGTTATCCCGTGCTCACAACAGGTACCAGCTCATGGGTTAGCTTGTGGTCCCCCGAGACTGTAAGCACTATGTGATGCCCAGGGTGTGCTCTTGGGGAGTTACAAATTTGGTATCAGAGCCTAAGGTTTTAAAGTGTCCTAGGAAGTTTAAAAGCTGCGTCAAGTAGATTTTTGTTCATGGGTATGTAGCGCGCCACACTTATGGATGAGAGGTTACAAGGCATTTAGGAAAATGTCTGTCTAATCTATTTCTACCTTATATTAACAAAATATGCCTCCCAAGAAGAACGAAAAAAGAACAGGAAACCAGCTAGCCCTTCAGCCCATCCAGACAGATCTCTGGATGATCATGTCTCTTACGCAAAATTCAGAGTTGCGTTCACTACTCTAGCAATCTCCGTAGCAGCACAGAATAGATGGTCAATTATTGTTCCGGCCAAACCAATGGCCAATACTGTTGTAACCAAAATTCAGGATTTCATCCGAATGAATCCTCCTTCTTTCACGGGATCCAAGTTCGAAGAGGATCCACATAAATTCTTAGATATGGTATAAAAGGTCACGGATGCTATAGGGGTGGCATCTTGTTAGAGTGCTGAGTTGGCTGCATACCAGTTGCAGAATGTATCCCATACTTGGTTTAAGCAGTGGAAGGTTGATATGGGTGTAGATGCAGTGCCTGTAGAATAGGAAGAGTTTCCACAGCTTTCTTAGACAGATTCTTCCCATTGGAGTTGTTGGAGGCTAAAGTGTTAGAGTTTATTAACTTGAGGCAGGGAAGCATTAACATGAGGGAGTATTCCCTCAAGTTTACTTAATTAGCTAGATATGATCCTTATGTGGTAACTGACAACATATCCAAGATGAGTAAGTTTGTGTCTGGAGTATCTGATAGTGTGGTCAAGGAGTGCAAGACCGTAATGCTGATTAGTGAGATGGACTTGTCTAGGCTGATGCTCCATGCTCAATAGATAGAGAAACAGAAGATTAAGGAGAGAGAGAGAGGAAACAAGAGGTCTAGGACAGGTAGTTTTAACTTCAGTCAGCTAAAGACAGAGGGTGGTAACCATCTTTAATTTTATCAGAGGTCTTCAGCACCAGCACTCTCTTCAGCCAGTACTTCTATACCTAAATTCAAAAATGATAATAGGGATAGAGCACCAGGATCTAAGTCCAAAGTCAGTGTTAGCAGTGCTCGTACAAATCCTTATGTAAAAAATATGACAGACACCATCAGGGTGAGTGTAGAGTGGGTAGTGATGTGTGCTTCGGGTATGGTTAGCCAGGTCATCAAATTTGGGAGTATCGGGTAGTTTCTCATAAAGGTAGGTATATGCGCTAACAGGGACAGTCCCATAAGTCGTCAATTCCATCTAGTCGCCCAACTCAGCAGGGTGCCACTTCCAGTGCTACAAGTGGTCAATGTTCGAACAGATTTTATGCTCTTCAGTCCCACCAAGATCATGAAAATTCTTCTGATGTAGTTATTGGTACGTTGCAGGTCTTTCACTTACATGTTTATGCCTTACTAGACCCTGAAACTTCTCTTTATTTTGTAACTCCATATATAGCCATCAATTTCAAAGTCTGTCCCGAAAATCTAGCAGAGCTCTTTTCAGTGTCTACCCCAGTTGGTGTGTTTCCATTGTATCTAGACAGGTGTACAAAAATTATCCGATCATAATATCTCAGAAAGTTACTTTAGTTGATCTCGTGGAGTTAGAGATAACAAATTTCGATGTCATTCTCGGCATGGATTGGCTCCACTTATGTTATGCCTCAGTTGATTGTACAAACATAATAGTTCATTTTTAGTTCCCAAATGAACCAGTCCTTAAATAGGGAGGGGTAGTACCACAGTTCTAAGGGGTCCGTTGATTTTGTACCTTAGAACGAGAAAGATGATATCGAAGGTGTGTATTTACTATCTTGTGCGAGTCAAAGACTCTAACTCAGAAACTTCAACTCTTGAATCAGTTCCAGTAGTAAATGAATTCTCAGATGTATTTCCTGAAGATCTTCCTAGAGTTCCTCCCGAAAGGGAAATCAAATTTGAAATAGACCTTCTTCCAGATACTCAGCCTATATCTATTCCTCCATACAGAATGGCACCAACCGAACTCAAAGAGTTTAAAGAACAATTAAAGGATTTTCTAGATAAGGGATTCATCAGACCCAACATCTTTCCGTAAGGAACAACTGTTCTATTCGTGAGTATGAAAGACGGCTCTCTCAGAATATGCATAGATTACCGTTAGTTGAACAAATTCACAGTTAAGAATAAATATCCACTTCCTAGAATTGATGACTTATTTGATCAATTTCAGGGTTCCAACTAATTTTCAAAGATAGACCTCAGATCAGGCTATCATCATCTTAGAGTCAGGGAATGTGACATTCCAAAAATAGCTTTACGAACCCGGTATGGTCACTTTGAGTTTCTAGTTATGTCCTTTGGTCTCACAAATGTCCCAACAGCCTTCATGGATTGATAAACCGAGTGTTTAAGCAGTACTTGAACATGTTCATCATAGTCTTTATTGATAACATTCTTGTTTACTCCCGTAGCAAAACTGATCATGCAGACCATCTCAGAATAGTGTTACAAACTCTTAGAGCTCACTAGTTGTTCACTAAATTCAGTAAGTGTGAATTCTGGCTAAGATCAGTAGCTTTCCTTTGCCATATTATTTCCGGTGATGGCATTAGAGTTGATCCTCAAAAGACTGAGGTGGTGAGAAACTGGCCTAGACCTATCTCTCCCTCAGACATCAAGAGTTTCTTTGGTTTAGCTGGCTATTACCGTTGGTTTGTTGAAGGATTTTCTTATATTGCATCCCCCATGTCTAGATTGACTTAGAAGAAAGTTAAGTTTTAGTGGTCAGATTCCTACAAGAAGAGTTTTCAGGAGTTGAGGACTCGACTCACCTCAGCCCCAGTTCTTACCTTGCTAGATAGTTTAGATAGGTTTGTTGTGTACTGTGATGCATTCGGAGTATGTTTGGGTCGTGTCCTCTTATAGAGAGGTAAGGTCATATCCTATGCCTCCAGACAACTTAAACCCCATGAGAAGAATTATTTGACTCATGATCTTGAGTTAGCATCAGTAGTGTTCACCTACAGATTTGGAGGCATTACTTGTATGGGGTGCATGTTGATGTGTTCACAGATCACAAAAACTTGTAGTATGTGTTCTCTTAGAAAGAATTGAATTTACTTCAGAGGAGGTAGTTAGAGTTATTGAACGATTATGACATGAGTGTTCTGTATCATCCGGGCAAGGCCAATGTAGTGGATGATGCTCTTAGTATATTGTCTATGGGTAGTGTTGCTCATGTTGAGGATTGTAAGAAGAAGTTAGATCAAGAAGTCCACCAGCTTGCCCGACTAGGAGTCCGTTTAGTCGATTCAGCAGAAGGTAGTATATGGGTGCAGAATAGCTCAAAATCATCTCTAGTTTTTGAAGTGAAGGAAAAGAAGGATAGAGATCCCAGTCTAGTTAAGTTGAAAGAATCAATCATAGATAAAAAAGTGAGGGTTTTCTCGCAAGGAGGAGATGGTGTGCTGCGTTGTTAGGGTAGAGTGTGTGTGCCTGGTGTAGAAGATTTAAGGCAACAAATTCTTACAGAAGCATATGTTGCGCGTTACTCTATTCATCTAGGGGCCATGAAGATGTACCGTGATTTACGGGAGATCTATTGATGGAGTGGGATAAATAGTGATATTACAGAGTTTATGGCAAAGTGATCTACATGCCAACAATTTAAGATCGAGCACCAGAAGCCTAGTGGGTCCATGCAGGAGTTTAGTATTCCCACTTAGAAATGGGGGAATGTTAACATGGACTTTGTGATGGGTTTGCCTCGTACCCTCATCAGCATGATTCTATTTGGGTTATCATAGATAAGATGACCAATTCAGCTCACTTCCTGCCAGTCCATGCCTCTTATTCAGCTGAGGACTATGCCAAACTCTATCTCAGAGAGTTGGTCAGGTTGCATGGTGTTTCCTTATCTATCATCTCAGATAGAGGTACCCAGTATACCTCTTACTTCTACAAAGCATTCCAAAAGGGTCTTGGTACCCAAGTCTATCTCAACACAACTTTCCACCCTCAGACAGATGGTCAAGCAGAACAGACCATTCAGACTCTAGAAGATATATTAAGAGCATGCGTAGTTTATTTTAAAGGTAGTTAGGATGACCACTTGCCTTTGATTGAATTTGCATATAATAACAACTATCATTCCAATATTCAGATGGCTCCGTTTGAAGCTCTCTATGGTAGGAGATGTAGATCTCTGATTGGTTGGTTTAAAGTAGGTGAGGCCGCAGTAGTAGGGCCTGACTTAGTGTTTGATTCCTTAGAGAAGGTTCAGTTGATTAGAGAGAGGCTTAGAACTACCCAGAGCTAATAGAAATCATATGCCGATATGAGGAAAAATGATCTCGAGTTTTAGGTTGGTGATTTGGTGTACTTGAAAATCTCCTCCATGAAGGGAGTGAAAAGATTTGGCAAGAAAGGGAAACTCAGTCCCCGATATTTAGGTCCCTTCAGAATTCTCAGTCATTTTGGAAAGGTATCTTACGAGCTTGAGTTACCTTCAGATCTAGCTTCAGTACACCTAGTGTTCCATGTCTCATTGTTGATGAAGTGTATTTGTGATCCAGCTGTAGTTGTTCTCTTAGAAAGTGTAGATGTTCAGAACAGTCTTTCCTATGAGGAAGTTTCAATCAAAATTCTTGATCATAAAATTCGTAGACTAAGGAATAAAGAAGTTCCTTTGGTCAAAGTTCTTTGGTGAAATCAGTCCGTTGAGGGAGCCACTTGGGAACCAGAAGCAGATATGCAGACCATAGACCCTCATATTTTCTCTGCGAATCCAGATTTAGTATAAGGTACTAACTTCTTAAGATTTCTCTCTATCATTCACAGTTTCAGTTGCATTTCATGTTCATGTCAGTCGTGCATTCAGGAGTCAGTTCAGTTATGGATTCCATGCATCAGAATGCATGTTCATTGTGTAAGCTCAGCCCATCAGTTTTCCCTTAGCTTAACCAGTCTCATTCGAGGACGAATGATCCCAAGGGGGAGATATTGTAATACCCCATATTTTCTCTAGCATAATCTAAGTCCTAATTTATGAGTATTTGTATATAAAATTTTCAAAACATTTATTATTTTTCAGTTTAGAGCTTGCCATTGTATAGGAAATTGAATTAGTTTTCCTACGATATAAAATTCACTGAAATCTGATAATCGGGTAAGAAGTTATGGTGATTTTAAGTTTCAGTCATTAAACATCGTCATTTTAACACTTAGCGAGTCGCGGAGCCAGTCTAAATGACAATTGGTAATTTCCACTGAAGGTTCGCGATCTTGCCGCATTGTGCTAAAGACCAAATTGGCATTTGGCATTTTCCAGTGTCTTTCCGCAATTTCACCACGTCACGGTGGGCTTCCAGGTAGCAAACAATGTGGCAACGCGATTATGCCGTGTCGCGTCACCATGAATTTTCCCAATTGTCCCTTTTCCATTGGCTTTGCGTGATAGTGGTGCATCGCGCCAAGGCTAAAAATCGGGATCTTCAGTTTTCAGCTTGCATTTTAAATTTGTTTAAGGGTATTTGGGTCTTTTACCTAAACCCTAAACTCATCCTAAACACAAAATTTAACCCATAATTGACCTAAATAATCATCATTATTCAATTTATCTAAACTTAAAGATCCTCTTTTTACAAGAACAAGAAACCCTAACACTCAAGAACCAAGGCCAAATCTCAAGAACTCACCATGAATCCTTCCAAATTCATTATCCCAGGTATGTTAGAGGTTCATCAATGGATTCCTTTCATCCATGGAGTCCAAGTATCCTATTTAAATTATAAAATTGTGATCTTTGCAAGTTAATTTATTTTAAATTGTGATTTCACCCATGAATCTCCATGTACTATTGATTTTATACCACTATTTAATGAAATTATTGTTGTTATTCAATCCTCCATATTTTAATACTATTATTTTTTGAATTAAACCACGATTTAATACTATTATGTCAAATTCATGTTATTTCTATAAGTTCCATGACATTCCTATGATTGTTTTAAACTATTAACTACAAGTGTTTAATAAAATGCCTACAAGAGTGATTGATTTAATAAAAGCCTTCATGCTTTGTCCCCCAAGCTTTAGTATCATTTTATCATTGTTGTTTTTGAGTCCTGGGGGTATTGAATACCCAAAACCCATAGCTATTTATGTAGTCTAGTCTAAATACATTACAGAATAGTCCTTAGAACATACTATGAGCATTATCAGAATAGTCAGATATCAGTCAGTTAAACTCAGAACAGTCTAGTATTTCAGTGTCGTTCAGTTGGGAGTAGGATTTAGCACCGAACGAATGTAGGGATGAAAAATTCCCCGTCAGATAGGCAAAGTTGTTAGTAACAATCCCTATTCTCCAAAACTACGTAGCCAGCGTAGGATATGAGAAGTCACCCGTCAGATTAGGCTTGACTATCTCGCAAGGGTCACCCGTCAGTTCAGGCTTGACACCCTTACTCCTTTGGACATTATATCAGTTTAGTGGATCCACACATCCAGTGTTAGTACCCGTGGCATAGTATTAACACCCTTCCAACTAGGGTTATAGGTTGGACCCCGATTAGCTCAAATTGGGGAATGTCAGTTAGATAATACCTCCTATAGTCTCAAATACAGTCTCAGTTACAGTCCCATTTAGTTATTAAGTCTTAGTGTTGTTTTGCCAAAGCATACAGGTTACAATTATTTTAATATTTCAATTTACAGATTTTACTCAGTTCATGTTATATGCTTGGTCATTCATCCTCAGTATCTACAGATTTTTGCATATCTTTAGTATTTACAGATTTTTATGCATACTCAATATTTATAGATTTACACATATTCCCAGTACCTACAGATTTCATGCTTTCTATTCAGTACTCCATGCTTTACATGGATATTCAGTTAATTATTAGTTCTGTTCAAGAAACCATGCATATCAGCCTACCTCATTTAGCATACCAGTACATTCAAAGTACTGATTGCATACCTTTTCTTTTGTGATATAATGTATTATATGATAGGTTCTGATGCTCAGTTCTCGGCTCACGATTAGACTTATCAGATCCTCAGAAGTAGTATTGTGAGTCCTCATACTTTGAGGGTAGGCTTACTTTATTTCATGTCTCAGTTTAGTAGTTAGTTGGGGACTGTCCCATCAACTCACAATCATTCAGTTTTAGAGGCTTATCAAACACTAGAGTTATTTATTCAGTATTCTGACATTACAGTTAGTTATTCAGTTTATTAGTATTTTATCAGATTTAGTTAGTTATTTCTATAGACTTATATTTCAATTTTGAATCCAGTTATTAAAACCTTATGGCATGTCAGTATTCTTCCATATTTATGATCATGTTATCCAGTGCTCACAGCAGATACCAGCTTATGGGTTAGCTTGTGGTCTCTGGGGACTGTAAGCACCGTGTGACGCCCATAGTGTGCTCTCGGAGCGTTACATAAACGCTTGTGGTTTTTCATTGCTTATCATTGGATTTTCATTGTTCATCGTTTTTAATCTCAGCATTGCTTCAACAATTTTATTTTCAGATTTTTATCGTTATATCATCTCTCCTTTTTATATTTTTAATTTTAAGACAATATATTACTTGCTATGCAAGCTTAAATTGCTTAGTTTAATTTAGCTTAAGGTGTACATTAGTATACTTAAATTGAGGTATACCTGAATCTATTTCACTTTTCGTTGATTCTGTTATTACCTTAATGTGTCCCGTTAGTTGAATATATTTTAATTTCTATTGCTCATAACTAACCTTATTCATCTACCCACCTACCACCAGGAATCACATATTCAGGAATAATTCTTCTCATCTTATAAATTTACCTCTATTATTAAATTATACGCTTATATTGTTCTAACTTTTAGGAATGATTTCTTAAAGATTATCTTACAATGGATCCTATAACCGAAGTTATGGGTATCAACACCTTAATGACAAATGATTGTATATGGATGATCAAAGTCTTGGTCATCGTAAGAGGACCAACGAAACCTCTTTAGAATAGAGGTGTTTCTAAAAAAATAGTGATATTAGTTGACAAGGTGGTAATATTGTTCTTTCGTACCTTGCATGTTTTATATATTCCCATATATGTTTCTTTATTGCAACAATGATCATCTGCATATAGGTAATCTCCAAGAGTTGTTAGGTTGAATAAGAAGTAATTTCTAACTCAAAACCCAAAAATAACAACATAGTGTGTATCCCAGAAACAACATAAAATATAGCTAATGAAACACCAACAAAATCAATTTAGTGGAGATATGAGAACCTAATCCATGAAGCATCAGTAACTTATCTTAAATCATGAAAATATAAATTTCTCTTAACATAATAACTTTATGTTTTTCGGAAAAAATGACTTTTGGAGTCGTCACTTTATTTTTTTAGGAAAATTAAGAAAACCTTCATAAATTACTTAAGCGATTTAAAACAGAAAAAATCATTTAAGTTTTGAAATTCTAGGTAAGCGGTTCTCATTAACATTTTAGGAAGGTTTTTAAGGCACTTAAAATGCCCGCTAACTTGCGGTTATCCGAACTATTTGAAAATGATTCATTTGACTAACTTCTAAAAGAAAAGTTGATTGTTGAAAAGAAATTGATTACAGAATATTTTTACGGTTTATGCAAAATCAGTTTTTAGCGACTTGGTAGGAAATTTAACTAGGTTCGAATGAAAAAGAACATATAGAAAATAAACATAGAAAAAGGGAAAGGGAGAAAAATAAGTGATTTAGGCTCTTAAGCCCAAATCCATCAACCCTGTCCTAATCTAATTGGGCTTTCAGCCCATCTTCACCTATCCTAAACTAATCTTCAAGCCTCGAAGGCCCGAAAACCTGCTTCACTTGTATTAAGTTACAACTTTGGCTTCGAAGCCCAAATGAATGAATAATGAAATAAATAAATGAATAAATAAAATAAAAATAAATAAAAAGACAACAATAAAAAATAAAATGAAACTTTTAAGTCTCTTAGATACTTCAAAAAATGGGATTTCAACCCATTTTTCTTCTTTTGACTCCTCATATCTGTATGCCATGCGATTGATTTTTAGACTTTCTTTCGAAATGACTCAGGACGATGGGCTCTAATTGTCCACATTGATAATGCAACAATGAGAAAGAGTCCATTTGAACTCGAATACGGGTTCATGAGAAGGAAAAAGAAAATTAAGAATTAATATATATTCTAAAAGAAATCAATAGAACAATTAAAGTAACCTAAGAAAAACATAAAAATAATTTCATGCAAAAGAACCTATCAAAAGTAGTATAATGCAGCTGTATGGATAATCTAAGAAACAGGGAACAAACTTATGCATAAGAATCAAACAAAGCAGTATAATGCTAGGGATAATCTAAGAAACATAGGATGAGCTCATGCATAAGAATCAAACAAAAGTAGCATAATGTAGCCATATGAATGAAATGGATAATCAACAAGATTTCCAATAACATTTTCTCTATGATTAATCAAGTACTATATTCTACGACGCATGAACAACTTTTGATAGAAATAGTGCAAAGGTCATGATCATTGAAATCCTCTCAATACTCCTAGTTAATCTCAAAATAAATATTTATTCAGATAAAGGTACAAAAGAAATAGAAAGTGCTCAATTTTTAATGACAATGAGCAAAAATGCAAAGAAAGTAAAAGAAACTAAAATTTAATTCACTATTAAGACTAATAACACATGAGAAAAACTAATGGCGAAACTGACTTTGAGAAAGTGGAATTAGAGATATTTTTATAGTTTTAGCCAAATCAAAATGGCATAGGATAAAAAAAAAAAATCCAAATTATTCTATTAGACTCTATACATGACTTAATCATATTAGCAGCCAAATAATTTAACTAGTGATCCAAACATACTCATTCTTTGGGGCACGATATGCATTAGTCGTGAAAGTTTGTAAAAAAAACCTAGGAGGGATATGCATATTATTCTGCTCAATTGCCCAAAACCAACCCCCTTAGACACATGAAGCTTCTAAAAAAGGGCTAAAACAGAGCGAGAAAAGAAAAATCCAAGAAATGGACTTACCATCTTCAAGGAAAAACACATATAAAATCATAAGAATCGGATCAAGCAAGTAAAAGTCAGAAAACATAAGAAAAAACATTATTTTGGTCACTTATATTCATCCTACCATTCCCTCAATAAGTTCAAGTGAACTTTGACTCGAAATTCGCCCGAAAAAGATCAAGGATTATTCGTAACCCATGTGATATACTCCACGCTCCTTCTTGACACTTTGTGGGTCCAAGTAAATTCTAGGAGTGGTATCATTCAACATACAAAATAGAAAATAGATTTACCATATAAGTTAAGGCCTAAACATACCATCCCCAACGAATAATACACAACTCAGAATAGAACGTCAATAATAAAAATCAAAGAAATTAAATCGAAACTAAAAGCCTTGATTTGAAGAAACCAATATTTGGTTTAAAAACACTAAACAAATAGTTAAAAAATCAAAATAATGGATCGGGATGATATACTGCTGAAGAAAATTGTGGAATAAAGAGGAAAAGAAAAATCATTAAGTCCATGCCAAAACCTCACATATCACGAGAATCCTATGGCCTTCAAGGCTTCTACAGTAGCAAATCTTAGCACATAATACTAATACTATCATAGTACAACACCATTAAAATAGTTAATATCACTACAGAACGAGTGAGAAGAAGAAGACAAAGAAAAATAAAAAACTAAATCGGATGAGACATTACCTATTTCAGTGAATCTAAATGAGTCGATGAGCTTTGTTAGAATCAGTGAACCACCAAAAAATGTCTTCTTCCACTCGAAAGCTTTGATTAGCCGATGAATTTCACGAAATAAAATTTACTATTGCTTAGAGGGTTTTTCAACCTGTTAAGCCTTGAATTTCTTAGCTCTAAAAGGAGCTTTATATAGAGAATAAAATGAATACCAAAATACTTTTCTGTCTATGTGGGAGAAAATAAAATCGAGGGTAATTTCAATATTTTTAAAAGGAAAAAAGTTCAAATTTTAAAATTGGAATAAGATTATAAGATAGATTTGGTACAAAATTGTACCATCCATACCTTGAATCAAATTTAAAGGCCATCTGGAGGTTTCTAGAATGTTAAGGCTCATATTTGAAGCTGGATCATAGCTGTTGAGGTGGTTGGATTGAAAATGGGTCGGGTTTCGCTGTTTGAGTTCGTCAGGTTTGGATTTGGACGGGTTTCGCTATTGAGTTCGTCGATGGTTTGGCTGTGTGTTGTATGTTTTTCTCTTCTGTTGAAGCCATTGCATGTTTTTTTTGATGTTGGGGATAAGGAAAATAATGGAATGGGTCATTATTATTGTTGGGCCGCCAGAGTTGGGCTGTTTCAAGGTTATGGTGTTGTTGAAATAGGTAAAAAGAGAATGGGAAATTAAAATGGTAGATTATTTTTGGGGTTATTTAAATAATAATTCCAATTAGATTAGGATTTAGCCTATTTTATTTAATTTTGGCCCAATTGAAAATCATTTGGCCAATTGCATTGCAATTTTGACCAATTCGATTCCAATTATGGCCAAACTTAATATATGAGCCAAATTAAATTGAAATTCGATATGAATTAATACCTTGCTTTAATTCTGCGCTTCTAGATTTAATAAAAATCAAACAACTATTTTTCCATATAAACTATTTTCGAGAATCGATTACGTTTAAATCAAGATTTTAAACATTTTAATTTGTTTTCAAGATAAGCTTTGATTGAAATCCGATATTTCATGAAATTAATATTTAAGTAACAAAATTATATAATTTCATATGATTAAACACGATGATAGATAATCGCTACTTAAAATGGCAAAATTACTCGTATAAATACTTTGAAAATCTTTTTATTCAGATAAAATAAGTGTCGTAATTTTAATCAAAAATTGAAGAAACTCAGGATTAAACTTACTTATGGAGGGAAAAAATTAGGTGTCAACAAATTTTCCCTCCCTTTGGGTAGGGTGAATGCAAGTAACCCTGGGCAAAGGGAGTTTGACATTCCTAATTTTTTATCTGACAACAAATTCATTTCTGAAAGAGGTTGGTTTTTGCACGAGTTTTATTGTGTTATACCTGGACCCTGGTACGAGTTTCCTATATATCTCATGTTACATGAAAATTCAGGCCACTTGTCGTTCATAAAGCTAGATATTTTAAGCATGATTTTCAAGAAATTCACAAACTATCTCAGTTTTGGAGTTTTTGACGAAATCGAAAAGCTAGGAAATAGAGAGATTTGAGGGGAGGTTGGAATGCAGTCAATTTTTCAACAAAGATCCTAGCCTACATATCCCCAAGACTCAGGGAATCAGATGTCTTGTAGTTCGACTCAATCGGTAGAAAAGATAGTCTTTTATTTTAGACAATCTTTGAATCAGGCTGAGTGACAAGTTAAATGAGTTACAGAAAAGTGGCTTGTAACCACTTAACCCTGAATATGGTATCCTTCACATCCATAAAAAATAACTTACCTAGACATAATTTTTGAAACTCTAGGTGTACTATCTCTAGAATTTGAAGAGAAGAAGAAGATTACCCTCGATATGAGCTTAGAAATATCTCAAGAGTAAATCTAGAACAACCGAAGTACCCACATGCCTTTTAACAGGGGTGTGGTTTGATTGGTGGTGGCGATTATCCTTTAGCTTACGTCCAAAGAGTTTGACGTCCTTTTCTAGACTATGTCCCGTTTTGTTGCTAAGAAAGAGTTCCATCTTGTGCTGCGTCCTATTTGGAGTCGTCCGCAACTATGGTTCTGATTTGAGATTTTCATCCTCTTGGATGTTCTCGACAATATCTCAAATAAAAATCATTAGTTCTAAACATAATTTACGAAAGAATATATAGTCTTTACCATATCTCCACCTGAGTTGTCGCCTAAAAAGTGAAGTCATCCTTTCTAGTAATTGTTAGGAAGGAAATAACTTGCAATAACAAGCAAAACAAACCTCTTGGTTATTGCATAATTATCTCATTTTTCGGTTGAATATATCTTTAAAGTGGGGTGGCCCTATGGGACACCGACAACACTTTATGCAGAACGGTCCCTGCAACCGTGAAATCTTATGCTGATGCGATAATACTTTGGTTATCTATAATTCTTATTGTATGATAACCTCTCTGGTTATTACCAATTATTCTTTGCATATTATCTCGGGTAAGTCTTGCACATTTTTTGCATCGATACGACTTACAGATTTCCCCTGAATTGTCAATCTTTAGATAATCTTGCGCATTATTTGATGTTGGATACTAGGCGACTTACAGATATCTTTTGAATTGCTATATTTTAGGTAATCCCACTCATTATCTGACCTTGGATAAGATATGGCTTACAGATATCCCTCCAATCGCTAGCTCTCAGGTATTCCAGCATATTATCCGACCTTGGATACAATATGACTTATAGATATCTCTCAAATAGCTAGTATTTAGGTAATCCTACTCATAATTGATCTTTGGATATGACTTGTTTTTTAAAGAGCCCTTGGATTTATCAATTTGATAATCTCCATATTCTTCGATAAGGATTTAGTTGCGACTTATGGATAACCTTCAGACTATCAATTTTTGGGTAACCTTGCAAACTATCCAGTTAGGATGTGGTTGCGGCTTATGGATGACCTATGGGATATCAACTCATAGTTAATCTTGCACACTATCCTATTTCAAATAATTTGACTTATAGATGACCCTCAAATTGATAATTTCTAGAAAATCTCATATATCATCCGTCTTCAGATAACGACTTAAAGGTGTTCCTTCAAATCGCGTGCTCTTGATACATTGAGATGATGATTCATAAAATGATGAGATATTCTCGATGCCATTATTTTTTTCTCACGTGTCAGTAGATAAATGCTAATGATATCCTCGACACTAACATTTGTGTCTCGCGCGTCAATAGATATTAAATGTTGATGATATCCTCGATGCCTGCATTTGTGTCTCGCATGTCAACATATATTAAATGCGGATGATATCATTGACGTCAGCGTTTGTGTTTAGCATATCAACAAATATTAAATACTAATAATATCCTCGACGCCAGTGTTTGTGTCTCATGTGTCAAAAGATATTAAATGGCCTTCTTGACGATGACATAAAATGGCCCTCTCGGTGATGATATGAAATGGTCCTTTCGACAATCGCATGAAATAGCCCTCTTGGCAATGATATAAAATGGCCCTTTTGGCAATGATATGAAATGGCCCTCTCGGCAATGACATGAAATGACCCTCTTAGCGGTAATATAAAATGACCCTCTCGGCAATGACATAAAATGGCCCTCTTAGCAATGGCATGATATGAAATGGTTCTTTTGGTGGTTAGAAAATAGTTTCACCTGAGTTTGTTTGCCTGTGTTTTGCTTTCTACATGTACCTTTACTCAAGGTAGACGGTTAGTAGACACAATGTTTCTCTCACGGGGGACCACAATCAAGCTTTATAATAGTTTAATGACAAATACTTAGCATTATGATTGAAATTATTTATTCCGCTATTAATCTTCTCTTTTTGATGAAATAATTAAATAGCAAATTCATCAGATGCAATAAATGGGGCAAGATCCTTATTTGGGGATTACTCAAATCGTTTGCTTCACTTCAAGGCAAATTTTAAGGATGACTTTCTACTCTCTCTCCTATTGAGTGGTCCTTTTGATTGTTGTAATTATTATGCCAACTCCCTTGAATGCACCTGCACTCAAGGTAAATATTTAATAGACACAAAGTCGCTTTTGCTACCAACTATTTATTAATTTATTTATTTTTAGAAAATTCAAAATACAATATTCATAAAGAAGATAAGGCGCCTTTGTTTGTTCTTCATGGTATTAAGAAATGATATAGACAATTTAAAAGGTCCTAGATAAATGGGTATTTAAACCGTCTTTGGAGCTACCCAAAAATACCGTTCTTGAGCATTATATGCTTTGGTGTGGCTCGCAACTCGCTTAGGGATTTTTTGAAAAAGATTCCCAATTTTGTATATTTATCCCTGCATCCACAGAAAAATGATTAGTCTTGAGTGAAACTACTCCGTGTAGACCTCTTCGATCCTTGATTTGCTCCTCTCCTTCTTTCAAGTACTCCATCATGTTGGGAATTCCACCATGACTCCTTATTCCAATAGTTTCCTAGGAAATTACTAAGTAGAAAGATTTGTATAGACTTTCAAAAGTAGTCTTAATTTTAGAAGCTAGTTTTAAAAATTTCTGTAAAAGCTTTGGGAAATCTCTACCTTTCATGTCATGTGCTAGCGCAACGAAAGTCTTCCTCTTGATTCTGACTATATCTGACATTTGACAGAGGATTTCCAAGGATTCATCATCGTTGAGGTTTTC
Organism: Capsicum pubescens; assembly: GCA_030864215.1. NCBI lineage: Eukaryota > Viridiplantae > Streptophyta > Magnoliopsida > Solanales > Solanaceae > Capsicum > Capsicum pubescens. Next base: position 267,940,700 of record CM061544.1, on the reverse strand, counting down.
CATAGAAGTTCTGTCATAGCCAAAGATTTAATCTGCCTAGACTTTGTAGGGGATGGTGATATCCAGAATTTACCTTTGACCTCTAGTGCTGGGGAGTTTGAAATATATTCTAATATATTAGTGGAAATTTTGAGGACCTTCTCAAAATGTTTTCCCTAGTTTACTACTACTTGAGATGATCTTGGCTTGAGAGAATTTGAAGTCTTGGTTAGTCCTCGTTCTCTTTGTTGGGTGATGATCTTCCTCTTGTGAAGTTTTGATATTCCTTCTCGAAAATTTTATCCCAGTTTCCATTTTTCTGGGGTGGTATGATCGAGCCGTTGGAGCGCCTACTTATCCTGTTGAAGCATGAATCAGGTCAAACGTAGTTCCGGAATATGCTAGGGACATAAAGAAAAATTTAATGGGTTGACCAAAGTCGACATGTAATACCCCAAAAATTTAAATCAATGTTAGAGCCATGTTTCAAGCTCATGCAAAGTATATTATATTTCTTTGGTAGTTTTATGAGTGAGTTTGATATATCTTAAGGCCTCAAATAACTCCCAGCTATTAGACGAATCAAATTATTCCTTACCAATTGAGTTTTCGAGAAGGATGTTGCTAGAGTCAACTTCAAACAATCTTATATTTGATTCTATTGAGAATTTTCCAACTCAAGACCATGAAATGATAGAAAATTTAATAAGCTTTCCAACGATACCAATTTTGCTTAAATTCGATACCCGAGTGAGAAGTTATGGCATTTTTAGTGAAAGACAGTAGCCCAACGCGATAAGGCCGTGTCACGGTGATGGAAAAAATCACGTTCGTACTTTTCCACTGTGTCATCATAATTGGAACTGTGTCATGCCAAGGTGACAAATCGGGATTGTCCATTTCCAGTGGCGCAACGTGATAGCACTGCATTACGCCGTTGGGCAAAATGGGGATTGTCCTTTTCCAGTGGCGCAACGTGATAAGCACTGCATCATGCCGGCATACAAAATCAAGACTGTCAGTCCACATATTAAATTTCCAAGGACCATTTTGTCTTTTTCCATATCCCCAAATCCGTCCAAAGCACATAATTACAACCCTAAAGGGGCATTATCTGCCCCATTACTCATAATTTCTCTCCAAGAAACAAATCTTCTCTCAAGAACAAGCCCTATCCTTCAGGATTCAAGACCAATTCTCAATAAAAACCCTAAGAACTCTCATGAATTCATCGACCCGAGTATGCTAAATGTTCATCCATGGGTCCCTTCCACCCATGGAGTCCAAGAATCTAATTTTAAATTCAAAGTTATGATCTTTTACAAGTTATTATCATTTTCAACCATGAATCCGCATGAATCTTGATTCTATACTATGTTTAAATGAAATTGTTGTTGTTACTAAACCCCACATATTTGAATAATGTTATTTGCTAATTTAAATAATAATTAGTGATGTTGATGTTCAAATCATGCTATTACTACAAGTTTTAATCTATTCCCATACTTAGCTTGAACTATGAATTTCAAGTGTTTGATGAAATGCCAACAAGAATGAATTTTGAATAATTATGTTCATGTCATATCCTTAAAGTTTTAGAACTATTTTGATATCATTACTATCGAGTCCTGGGGATTATGACTACCAAAAAACTTAACTATTTACTTAGTCTTAGTATCTTCAGTATAGTCTCAGATATGTTATGAGCATTGTTAGTTCAGTCAGTTACCATAATCAGTTAAACTTAGAACTGTTCTGTAGTCTGATTCAGTTCAGTTGGGAGTAGGATTTAGCACCATACAAACCTAGGGATGGGGGCTCACCTGCCAATTGAGGGTATGACCTTTAGTAGCAGTTCTCGTGTTCCATAACTATATAGCCAACGTAGGTTGAGATGTGAACCTGCCAGTTGAGGGGTGATCTTATAAGGGCACCTTCCAGTCGAGGGTAACCCTTAGTCCATCGGGAAGACACTTTAGTGGATCCACATAGCCAGTGTTAGTAGCCATGACTCGTACTGACACCCTTCCAACTGGGGTTACAGGTTAGACCCCAATTTGCTTATTAGGCCATGTCGGTTAGATAATAGCTCCCACAGTCTCAGTTTAGTATTTAGTATACTTCAGTTTAGGCTTATATTGACCATCACATACAATTATCAGTTATCCAGTTATTTGATTTTAGTGTTTCAATTACAGATTATGTTCAAAACATATTTTATGCTTGGTTATGCATTCTCAGTATTTACAAATTTCATGCATTCTATTTAGTACTTTATGCTATTCATCTAGTTAGTTATTTCTCCTGTACATGAAACCATGCATATCAGCCTATCTCATTTAGCATAGCAGTATATTCAAAGTACTGACCCATACTCGTTTCTTATGCTATGATATACCATATTATAGGTTCGAATGCTCAGTTCCCGAATTGCGCATAAACATACAGGATTATCATCAGTAGCAGCAGTCGTGATGAGTCCTCATATTTTAAGGACAGGCTATATTTATTTTCATGCTTTCATTAAGTTAGTTTTAGAGGCTTTCAGACACTTTAGACAGTCAGTCAGTTTTGTTATTATTTTATTTATTTCAGACAGTTGTTTTTCGCAATTATTTCAAGATTTATGATCCAGTATTGATTTTAGTTACTAAAACCTTATGGCTTATCAGTTGTTCTTACTTGTATGTTATATTATTCAGTGCTCGCAACAGGTACCAGCTCATGGGTTAGCTTGTGGTCTCTCAAGACCATAAGCATTATGTCGCATCCAGGGTGTACTCCCGGGGAGTTACAAGAATGGTATCAGAGCCATTTCTATGTTTGAGCTATCAATGTGGGTCAAAGTTTAAACTGAGTTTAGGCAAATCCCAATAAGGCAGGGAAAACCTCAGTCCTGAGTCTAGGAAATTTCTATTCGATGGGGGTAAACCTCAGCAAGGATGCTGAATCCATGGAAGGGAGGGTGTATGTAACACCTCAACTTAGGATAAGGAGTCCCACATCGGAAAAATACAAGAGGGATAATGGGTATATATGTAAGAAAGACTTACTCCCTAGTGTCGTGTTTTAAAGCCGAGAGGGACTAGGCCTAGAGCGGACAATATCACTTGTGGGTTTGGATTGCCCGTCGCGTCCAGAGAATCAACTCAGATCGTAATAGAAGGGTATCAGATCCTAAGGTTTTAAAGTTCCCTAGGAAGCGTGAAAGTTATGTCATGTAGAGTCTTGTGCATGGTTGTGAAGCACACCACACTTATGGACAAAAGGCTACAAGGTGTTTTAAGAAGAGTTTCCCTTATTTCAATTTTCATGTCGTGCGACTGAGCATGTTTCTCATGTTAAACTCTCTGTCTAATCTATTCTTCCTCCCATTTACAGAATATGCCTCCTTAAAAGACAAATGGAAGAATAAATGTAAACTAGCCAGCACCTCCGCCCGTTCAGGAAGATCCCCTGAACGAGCATGTTTCTCATGCAGAGTTCAGAGCTGCATTCACTACTTTAGCTCACTCTGTAGTGACTCAGAATATTTATCCAGCCGCTGTTCTAGCCAACCAGTGGCCAACACTTCCACAACTAGGATTCAAGACTTTACCCGAATGAATTCTCCTCTGTTTTTGGAATCCAAATTCAAATAGGACCCATAGGAATTCCTATATATGGTGTAGAAAGTAACAAACATTATAGGGGTGACTTCTAGTGAGAGTGCTGAATTGGCTGCTTACTAGCTGCAGGATATAGACCATACTTGGTTCAAGCAGTGGAAAGGGGATAGAGGCGCCGATGTAGGGCTTATAGAATGGGAGAAGTTTGCTACAGCCTTCTTAGATAGATTCTTCCCATTGGAGATGAGGGAAGCCAAAGTGTTAGCTTTTATCAACTTGAGGATGGAAAATAAGAGTGTGAAGGAGTATTCCCTTAAGTTTACTTAGTTATCTTGGTATGCTCCTTATATGGTGGCTGATAGCAGGTCTAGGATGAGCAAGGTCATATACGGGATATTTGGAAGTGTGGTAAAAAATATAGGACTGTGATGTTAATTAAGGAGATGGACATATCTATGATTATGGTCCAAGCTCAAAAGATTAAGGATCAGAAGAATAATGAGAAATAAAGGAAGAACAAGAGGTCTAGAACATATAGCTTTAATTTTACCCAGCTAAAGTCAGAAGGTGGTAACCATCCTCAAATCCATAAAAAATCTTCAGCTCCTGCCCCATCTTCATCTAGTGCCCCTGTATAGGGCACCAGTCTCTAAGTCCCAAGGTAGTGTAAGCAATAGTCGTACAAATCCTCTTTGCCAGAAATATGGTAGGAATCATCTGGGTGTTTGTAGAGCCGATAGTGACGTATGTTTTAGGTGTGGCAAGCCAGGACACCGAATTAGGGATTTTCCAAAGAGTGGTCAGTAGGGTCAGTCCAGTCGTCCCCCAGTTCCATTCGGTCACCCGACTCAGCAGGGTGCCACTTCCAGTGCCACCAGTGGTTAGCATCCAAACAGATTGTATGCACTTTAGTCCCGAGAGGATCAGGAAAATTCTCTTACTATAGTACTGGTAGGTTACAAGTCTTTTGTTTACATGTTTATGCTTTGCTAGACCCTGGAGCATCTCTTTCTTTTGTAAACCCTTATATAGTTGTTGATTTTGGTGTCAGTCCTGAGATTTTAGCAGAACCCTTTTCAGTGTCTACCCCAATAGGTGTATCTATTGTAGCCTGGAAGGTATACAAGAACTGCCCGGTTATAGTATCTTAGAAAGATACATCAATAGACCTGGTAGAGCTAGAGATGATGGATTTTGACGTCATTCTCGGCATGGATTGGCTCTATTCATCTTATCCTTCAATGGATTACAGAAATAGAGTAGTTTATTTTTAGTTTCCAAATGAACTAGTTCTTGAGTGGAGGGGTAGTGGTACAACACCTAGGGGTTAGCTTGTTTTGTACCTTAGAGTGAGAAAAAAATATATCCAAAGGGTGTATTTATCATCTTGTCCGATTAAAAGGATCTAATTCTAAGACTCCTAATCTTGAGTTAGTTTTAGTAGTGAGGGAATTTCTAGATGTGTTCCTTGAAGATCTTCCCAGAGTTTCTCTCAAAAGAGAAATTGACTTTGAAATATACCTTCTCCCAGATACTCGGGTTATCTCTAGTCTGCCATATAGAATGACTTCAACAAAACTTAAAGAGTTGAAAGAATAGTTGAAAGATCTCTTAGATAAAGGATTCATTAAGCCCAATGTTTCCCCGTGGGGCGTACCAGTGTTGTTCATGTGTAAGAAAGACGATTCTCTTAGAATGTGTATTGACTACCTTTAGTTGAACAAAGTCACAATAAAAAACAAATACCCACTTCCCAGAATTGATGACTTGTTCAACCAAATTTAGGGTGCCAGTTATTTTTCTAAGATAGACCTCAGATCCGGCTATCATCATCTCAAAGTCAGAGAATGTGACATTCTGAAAACAGCTTTTAGAACCTGATATGGTCACTTTGAGTTTCTAGTCATGTCCTTTGGTCTCACAAATGCCCCAAAAGCCTTTATGGACTTCATGAACCGAGTGTTCAAGCATTATTTGGACATGTTCATCATAGTCTTCACTAATGACATTTTTGTCTATTACCGTAGCGAAAATGATCATGCAGACCACCTCAAAATAGCATTGCAGACTCTTTGAGCCCATCAGTTGTTCGTTAAATTCAATAAGTGCGTATTTTGTCTAAGATCAATAGATTTCCTTGCATATTTATTTCTGGTAATGGCATTAAAGTTGATCCTCAAAAGACTGAAGTTGTGAGAAATTGGCCTAGACCCATTTCTCTGTTAGATATCAGGAGTTTCATGGGTTTGGCTGGCTATTACCAGCAGTTTGTTGAAGGGTTTTCATCTATTGCGTCCCCCATATATATATTGACTCAGAAGAAAGTTAAGTTTCAGAGGTCAGATTTTTGTGAGAAGAGTTTTCAAGAGTTGAAGAGTCGACTCACCACAACCCTATATTTGACCTTATCAGATGGTTCAGACAGGTTTGTTGTGTACTATGATGCTTTTAGAGTTGATTTAAGGTGTTTTTTGATATAGAAGGTTAAGGTTGTGGCCTATGCCTCTAGACAACTTAAACCCCATGAAAAAAATTACCCTACCCATGATCTTGAGGTAACAACTATTGTGTTTGACTTAAAGATTTGGAGGTACTATTTGTATAGGGTGTATGTTGCTATGTTCACGGATCACAAAAGCTTGCAGTATGTGTTTTTGAAGAAGTATTTGAATCTACGTCAGAGGAGATGGTTAGAATTATTGAAAGATTATGATATGATTGTTTTATATCATCCAGGAAAGGCGAATGTAGTGACAGATGCCCTAAGAAGATTGTCTATGGGTAGTGTTGCTCATGTGGAGGATGATAAGAAGAAGTTAGTTAGACAAGTTCATTATCTTGCTAGATTAGGTTTTCGTTTGGTTGATTCAGCTGAGGGTAGTGTTTGGGTTCAAAATAATTCGGAATCTTCTTTGGTTGCCGAATTGAAAGAAAAGCAAGATAGGGATCCTAGTTTGGTGAAGCTGAAAGAGTCAGTTAGAGATCAGAAAGTGAAGGTTTACTCCCAAGGGGGATATGGTGTATTGCGTTGCCAAGGTAAACTATGTGTACTGTGTGTTGATGAGTTGAGATAGAAAATTCTTGCAGAGGCGCATGGTGCGCATTACTTGATTCATCCAGGGGACAGAAATATGTACCGCGATCTGTGAGAAATCTATTGGTGGAGTATGATGAAGAAAGATATTGCAGTGTTTGTAGCTAAGTGATCCACTTGTCAGTAAGTTAAGATTGAACATCAGAAGCCTAACAGGTCTATGCAGGAGTTTAGTATTCCCACTTGGAAGTAGGAGAAAGTGAACATAGATTTTGTGATAGATTTGCCTCCTACTCGTTGTCAGTAAGATTTGATTTGGGTTATTATGGACAGGATAACCAAATCAGCTCATTTCTTAACAGTCCATACTTCTTATTTAACTGTGGGCTATGCCAAGCTCTATATTAGACAGTTGGTTAGGTTGCAGAATGTTCCGTTATCCGTCATTTCAGATAGAGGTACTCAATTTACCTCTCACTTTTGGAAAGATTTTCAGAAGGGTCTTGATACCTAAGTTCACCTCCGTACAACCTTCCACCCTCAGACAGATGGTCAGGCAGAGAGGATAATTCAGACCCTTGAGGATATGTTAGAGCGTATGTCATTGATTTTAAGGGAAGTTGGGATGACCACTTTTCGTTGATTGAATTTACGTATAATAAAAACTATCTTTCCAGTATTTAGATATATCTGTTTGAGGCTCTATATGGAAGAAGATGTAGATCTCCGATTGGTTGGTTTGAGATAGGTGAAACTTCTTTGATAGGGACTGATTTAGTGTTTGATGCTTTGGAGAAAGTTCAGCTAATTCGGGAGAGGCTTAAGGCAGCCCAAAGCTGACAAAAATCTTATGCAGATGTGAGGAGAAAGGATCTTGAGTTTGAGATTGGTGACTTTGTATATCTAAAGATCTCTACCATGAAGGGAGTAGTGGTTTAGTAAGAAGGGGAAGCTTAGTCCCCGATATGTTGGCCCTTACAGAGTTTTGAGCAATTTCAGAAAGGTGGATTATGAGCTTGAGTTGCTTGCAAACTTAACATCATGCACCCAGTATTCCATATCACTTTGTTGAAGAAGTGTATAGATGAACCAGCTGTAGTTGTTCCCTTAGAAAGCATAGATGTTCAGAACAACCTTTCTTATGAAGAAATTCCACTCGAGATCTTTGATCGACAAATTCGTAGACAAAGGAACAAAGAAGTTTCCCTAGTCAAGGTTCTTTGGCAGAATCAGTCCGTTGAGGGAGACACTTGGGAAGTAGAAGCAGATCTATGGACCAAGTACCCTTATCTTTTCCCCGCAAACTCAGATTCAACTTAATGTAACAATCTTCTTTGAATTTTTCTTTTTCCATGCTTAGTTTTAGCTGTATATCATTCTCATGTCCGTCTTGCATTCACAGAACTATTTTAGTCATGCGTTATGTTTCATACTCAGTCATGTAATCACAATTTTATCACGTATATTCAGCATGTAATCTCAATTCCTTAGTTCTTTCAGTTTAACCAATCTCATTCAAGGATGAATGTTCACAAATGGGACATATTGTAATACCCCAAAAATTCAATCCAATGTTAGATCCATGTTTCAAGTTCATGCAAAGTACATTATAGTTTTTTGGTGGTTTTATTAGTGAGTTTGATGTATCTTAAGGACTTAAATAACTCCCATCTATTTGATGAATCAAATTATTCCCAACCGATTGAGTTTTCGAGAAAAATATTCTATAGTCAAATTCAAATGAGTTTATCTTTTATTCTACTGAGAATTTTCCAGCTAAATACCCACCAAATTATAGGAAATTGTATTAGCTTTCCGACGATACAAATTTTGCATAAATCCGATATCCGAGTGAGAATTTATGGCACTTTTAATGAAAGAGAGTAGCCCAACGCGATAAAGCCGTGTCGTGGTGATGGCCAAAATCACAATCCTCCTTTTCCAGTGTGTCATCGTGATTGGAACCGCATTGTGCCAAGGTGACAAATTGGGTTTTTCCATTTCTAGTGGCGCAATGCGATAGCACTGCGTCGCTCCGTTGGGAAAAATTAGGATTGTCCTTTCTAGTGGCGTAAAGAGATAAGCGCCGCATCGCACTGGCGTTTAATATCGGGTTGTCTGTCCGCATATTAAATTTCCAGGGACCTTTTGGTCTTTTCCCATAGCGCCAAATTTTTCCAAAACATATAATTACAACCATAAAGGGGCATTATGTGCCCCATTACTCATAATTTCTCACCAAGAAACTAATCTTCTCTCAAGAACAAGCCCTAGCCTTTAAGATTCAAGATCAATTCTAAATAAAAACCCAAAGAACTCTCACGAATTCATCAATCCAAGTATGTTAAATGTTCATCCATGGGTCCCTTTCACCCATGGAGTCCAAAAATATAATTTTAAATTCAAAGTTACGATCTTTTACAAGTTATTATGATTTTCAACCATGAATCCCCATGAATCTTGATTCTATACCATGTTTACATAAAATTGTTGTTGTTACTAAACCCCACACGATTGAATAATGTTATTTGCTAATTTAAACCATAATAAGTGATGCTGATGTTGAAATCACGCTATTACTACAAGTTTTAAACTATTATCATGCTTAGCTTGAACTATGAATATCACGTGTTTGATGAAATGCCTATAAGAATGAATTTTGAATAATTGTGTTCATGTCATGTCCTTAAAGTTTTAGTACTATTTTGGTATTATTGCTATCCAGTCCTGGGGGTTATGAATACCCCAAAACTTAGTTGTTTATTTACTCTCAGTATCTTCAGAATAGTCTCAGATCTGTTATGAGAATTATCAGTTCAGTCAGTTACCATAATCAGTTAAGCTTAGAACCGTTCAGTAGTCCATCAGTTTAGTTGGGAGTAGGATTTAGCACCGAACTAACCTAGGGATTGGCCATCACCTACCAGTTGAGGGTGTGACCTTTAGTAGCAGTCCCCGTGTTCCATAACTACGTAGCTAGTGTAGCTTGAGATGTTAACCTGCCAGTTGAGGGTTTATCTCATAAGGGCACCTGCCTGTTGAGGGTAAACCTTATTCCTTTGGGACAACACTTTAGTGGATCCACATATCCAGTGTTAGTACCCGTGGTACGGTACTGATACCCTTCCAACTAGGGTTACAGGTTGGACCCCAATTTGCTCATCAGGGAATATCGATTAGATAATAGCTCCCACAGTCTCAGTTCAGTATTTAATATACTTTAGTTCTGACTTGTATTGACTATAACATACAGTTATCAATTCTCCAGTTATTAGATTTCAGTGTTTTAGTTTACAGATTAAGTTCTGAATATGTTTTATGCTTGGTCATACATTCCCAGTATTTACAGATTTTATGCATACTATTCAGTACTTCATGCTATTCATCCAGTCAGTTATTACTCTTGTACATGAAACCATGCATATCAGCCTACCTCATTTAGCATATCAGTACATTCAAAGTACTGACCGCATAATTGTTTCTTGCACTATGATGTATCATATCATAAGTTCGAACACTCAGTTCTCGGATCGCGCATAGACATACTAGATTGTCATCAGTAGCAGTAGTTGTGGTGAGTCCTCATATTTTGAGGACATGCTATATTTATTTTTATGCTTTCAGTTTAGTAGTTAGCCGGAGTTAGTTGGGGACTTTTCCATCAACTCTCATTCAGTCAGTTTAGAGGTTTTCAGATACTTCAGACAGTCAATCAATTTTGTTATTATTTTATTAGTTTCAGACAGTTGTTTCTGGCAGTTGTTTCCAGATTTATGATCCAGTATTGATTTCAATTGCTAAAACCTTATGGCTTATCAGTTGTTCTTTTGCATATGTTGTATCAGTGCTCTCAGAAGGTACCAAATCATGGGTTAACTTGTAGTCTCTCGGGACCATAAGCACCATATGGCATCTAGGAGTACTCCCGAGGCGTTACACAACATAGTCCTCCTACATATCCCTTTTGTTGGGAATTTAGGTCATTATGTAGTTCATACATAAAAGAAAAGGATAAATTGTCCTAATGGGTTGACCGAAGCTGATATAGGCCGTCTACTTATCCCTTTCTAGGAAATTCAGGTTAAACGTAGTTCGTACATAAAAGAAAAGGAATTCTAGGCAATTATACATCATAAAACAAATACTATTATAAAGGCGATTACAAATAAACCAAAGGAAACAAAACTAAAACATTCTTCAAACATAGTATCTCTTTACTGCATCAGAATTGTGTGTGCTTCTACTAAGTGAACACTAACACTTGTCTCTTTGATTTCATTGTGATCATCCAAGTTGACTATTCTTGTTTCGTCGAAGTTGCTATTTTTTCATTTTTCAAATTCCTCTATATCTTCCACTAAATGCTCTTCATAACCTTCTTTCTATTCGTCATCATCCCCCTTGCTTTGTTCATCTAGACCTTGGCATGCGTGACATTGGTAGGCTTTAAATTGCTTTTATTGAAATAAACCAAGTTCTATGATAACAAGCTAATAAAATACAATAATATAATCATTTTTCAAAAGTAAATTCTTAAATGAAGAGAGGCCTTTTCATTGAAATTTGGGAAATAAATATGAACTATGGCTCATGACTCACGTAAATGCGAGCCCATGTATTTTTTGAAAGCAGTAAAACATGAAAAGAAAATTCAAGACATAAAAGGGTGGATCATGGGGCCTCCTCCAGATCATCACCGATATTTAAAACTGCTAGTAATTGCTCTTTCATCTACTACGATGAACGACGAGTTATGACTGGAGTGGAGGTCCAATTTTGCAAAGCCTCTCCTAGTACAACCTTCTTCACCTCACTAGAATTTTGGAAATCCTCGATTATGGCATTATATCCCTCAAACAGATTTCCTATCCCATCCCCAAGACCATCATCTTTTGATATTTCGCACACAAAAAATGACTGGTACAGGAGTGGTGATGGTTTGGACAGACTCATCTTTGAATTATCTTCAATATCATCTTCCTTTCTTGGCTAGTAGCCTATACCATGCTTAGATGCTTTTTCCGAGACCATAATGGGCTAAAAAATTCCTTTCAAATTCTTAATTAAGACACTCAAGGCATACACGACTTTCTCTATCTTCTCCACTCTTACTATCTTTTTGAGATTTTTTGAATCCACCTTAGTAATAGTTTTGCTAGATACCCATTCACCTTCTATTTTGATCATGCTAACCGTGGCTCCCCCATGATTATGTAATGGATTACTGGTGACATTTGGTGTCGGCGCCTAAAGAGTGATGATTTTATGATCAATCAAGTCTTGGATCTTGTATTTCAGGTTAATGCAATCTTTAGTATTATGCCCGACCACTCCTAAATTATAAACACAGATTTGATCGACCTAAAAGAATCAGGAATTGGGATTGGTAGATTTTGATGGAATAGGCTGGAAATAACCAACTTTCATCAATCTTTTGAAGAGCTGGGTACAACTTTCAGCCAATAGAGTGAATTTTCTAGGAGTCTCATTTTCAAGGTTTAGAAGCGGGGGGTTATACTGGTTTTAATTAGAGAGAGGAGATACTTGATAATAGTTTGGAGACGCTTGGACGTTTATTTGGTTATTTAGAAGGGTATCTTGAACATAAGGTTGATAATATGGCTGCAGAACTTAGTACTGGGGTAAAATATTTGGAAGTAGAGCTTGGTATTGGGATTGGATATTTGGAAGTGGAGCTTGGTATTGGGATTGGGTGTAGAATACATGATGAAAACTTGGTGTAAGTGAAGAGGAAATAACATTCCTAGTCTTGAATTTCTTCTTCAATTTATCAATAGAATTAGTAGAGACCGCAGTCACATCCTCTTTTTTCTTCTTTATGAACGCAGAAGATTCAGATGATGTTGGGGTTTTGACCATTTTTCCTATTCGGATGCCTTCCTCTAATTATTCTCTAATATTTACCAAATCTGGGAAAGTTACTCGGACCACGAATACCATCCTAGTATAAAATTCTCCCCCCTGAGCGAGAGAAGACTGATACCATTTCTTCCTCAGACATGGGAGGTTGTACTTTAGCAGTTTTTTTCTCCAATAAAAGGCATAGTATTGGAAACAATCATCATTCTTCTTCTTGATCCGGTCCAGTGAGTATCAGTCAGGGACTATCTCAACGTTAAATACAAATCTATAGAGAACACTTTTAGCCAACGCCCTCCAGCTAGACCAACTTTTCAATTCTTGATACGTAAACCAATCTAAGGCTTCGCCATTTAAGCTTCGGTTGAATAAATGCATGGATAATGCCTCATTTCTTACTACCCTAATCATTTGATCACAACACCTTCTTAGATGGTTCATTGGATTTTTGATACCATTGAGCACTTCAAATTTAGAAACCTTGTACCCTTCTAATAGATCTACTCTGGGATGCACACATAGATCATCGTACCCAAAACCATCATTATAACTTATCCCATGAGATTTCTTGATCCTCATAATCTCTTCATGCATGACCATCAAGTTTTTTGCATGCTCAGTCCTCCACTCTTTTTTCTTCTCCTCGTAATGATTTACCTTGGGATTGGGAAATGGATTGTAGATGTCAGGGGATATGATGACATGAGAAGGATTTAGGAGGGTAACTTGATTTTGAGGATGAGAAAATATTGGGTGGTGGAGAGTGTCACACCCCCTGTTTTTCACCGCATCCAACCCCGCTAGGGAAGTTGGTTTTAGAGAAAATGGATTTTTCCAATTAAAGTGACGTTTTAAAAAGGGATTATTTATTTTACAAAGTCGCCACTTGGAATTGAGTTTCGGTGTTCCAAGTCACCTTATTGAATCCCTATTCAAAAGAAAATGACTCTTCATTTTTGTTCTGCGAACTAGAAATCCGGATAAGGAATTCTGTTGACCGAGGGAAAGGTATTAGGCACCCCTCGAGTCCCGTGGTTCTAGCACGGTCGCTTTAATGACTTACGTCTGGCTTAAATTAATCTTTTAGATATATAAAACATTTGTTAGCCTAAAATTTACTTACATCCTACTTTGAACTTACTTTAAATTATTTAATTATATTAATGTGTGGCTTGCCAGTAGCAGTACTTTCCGGTCATACCACAAGTTTTGATACATTTCTCACGCCATTGAGGCATTTATGAGTCGTCCCCATTTTCCTAGTCTAAATAAGCACCTAATAGGTTTAAAATCTACCCAACCCAATTCAATCGGCTTCAAATAGTAGATTAATTTTATTGTAACGAATGGTCGGTAGCAGGGCTTTCCAACTTTATCAATAACTTTCACTTGTATATTGAATTCTTAATTTTCTAAAGATCAAAAACCTAAATATTTCTTTTTGAAATCGCTCCCTCGCAATTGAGTTTCTCCTTTCTTTTATTACTGCGGGGTTTAAGGTGAACATGTATCCCATATCACTCTTACCATATTTTGTGAATCAACCCTGATCTCGAACGTCTTAAAACTTACTGTCATAACCTTGAAGAAAATTAGTTAGAATTAGCCGTCAGCCTAATCCTTAATTGATTTGATTCACATCGGCAATTAATAATTTTTACTCACTAAGTAATTATCAAATACTCGATTTCAAGCTTAACGAAAATACAAACTAACATCATCAAATTCTAGCCGTTTAACTCCAATCAAATTCACCGATTTTCTTAAATGAAACAATAACTCATGCAAAAAAAGAAAAAATCTGCATTAATATCACATGGACATCATGCATATAAATATAATACTACGTACACATAGGCTTAAGTTAAACCTTGCATGCTACCATTTTCACTATCTATATATGGACAGTTTTAATTTCCTTCGAATCCAAATATTATAAATAGCATTAATAAATTTCTACACCGTTAAAGACACTACTTACTAATATTTATATGGAAGCTTAATCAATTAAGAGTAAATTTTGGCTAGAAAAAAACTAATTTCTTATGCTAAAGAAAATTGCTGGGCTATTTTAGTGTGTCATCGATCACTTGCCACCTTTACTTAGAAGATTTCAACTTATCGACTCAACGATTTAGATCTGAATTTTTCTACACTAAGAATATAGGCTGGTGCCCTCATCAGTAAAACGCCCTTATCACTCCTCACTTTTCAAGGTCCGTGTATAGCGAGAGCTTAATATATTAGATTGTCTCCCTAAGACTAACAAAAGGTGTTCCTTTTTTACTGTTTGCTAGATAGTGAAGCAACAGACTAGACTTGTGCAAAAAATGGCCAACATCTAACCACTGCTCATCATTTTTTATCTGACTAATACTTATACATAATCTTATTGAATTGTCTTAAGAAGATTTATATCTGGTATCCTCAGACATATGAAATTATCATGCATTAAAGATAAATGAGCAGTAATTTTATTGAATGGGATCCAGACGTAGTGACAAAGTAAAAAGTTTGATAAACAGGCGTGGGATTAACTAAGCATCTACGAACATGAAACGTTCCATTCTAAGTTTACACCGATTGATTAGTAATTCAAAACTAAAGAAGTTGTATTAACCTTTAAAAAAAAATTATTTCATCTTCTCGGACGAATATAACTAGTGACCATTTAAATTTTAGAAAAGAAGAAAGAATATATCAATAAATACATATAGCTGAAATCCATACAAATTCCTAAGCTATCCATATCTTGAAATCACCCGTCACATACGCATACATATAAATTTTTGAGCAAACCAGATGCGATACACAAACTTGACATGAGATTATCTAAACAATGTTATTCGTACTTTGATTCTTGATAAAAATTACAAAGAAAACGTAATGGAGTGGGGTTAAATAAGAACCTGACTAAATCGAATGTAGAAACAAAGACGATATCACCAGAGTCTCGATTTGAAGTCCTTAACTCTTCTCCTTTTTGTTGTGTTTTCTT
Source organism: Capsicum pubescens (assembly GCA_030864215.1). Taxonomy (NCBI): domain Eukaryota; kingdom Viridiplantae; phylum Streptophyta; class Magnoliopsida; order Solanales; family Solanaceae; genus Capsicum; species Capsicum pubescens. Next base: position 267,925,201 of record CM061544.1, on the reverse strand, counting down.
TTTCCGTTGGTTGTTTCCTTCAAGTGTTTTTGCCTTTTGTTATTTCTCAATCTTGTTTTTCAATGTTTTTTCCTCTTTTTTTCCTTCTCACAGTGTTTTTTCTCCCCCCCCCCTTAAGAGTGTTGTAGTATTTGTCTTTATACAGGGTGAGGGTTGAGGAAGTTTTTGAGGTAGTTGTGTGATGTCGTGTGTGTTTGTGTGGTCTGAACATGAGGGAAATATGGAAGTGTGTTGGAGGAAAAATAGGGATGTGGTTTTAGGGTATGGGAATGGTAGTTTGGATTCCTTTTTTTTGTTGTTTTTTTTCAATTAAGGATATTAATAAAATGGTAAAATCCATTTAAAACTAAAATATAGATAAGTTAAATAATTAGTCTTAGAACATGATTGCGGAATATTAATATCACTAGATTGTTTATTAAAAGTTAAAAGAAGAAGACAAATATAATTTTTATTATTGCTGCATCCAACCTCGCTAGGGAAGTTGGTTTTAGAGAAAATGAGTTTTTCCAATTAAAGTGACGTTTTGAAAAGGAATTATTTATTTTACAGAGTCGCCACTTGAAATTGAGTTTGGGTGTTCCAAGTCACCTTATTGAATCCCTATTCAAAAGAAAATGACTCTTTATTTTTGGTCTGCAAACTAGAAATCCGGATAAGAAATTCTGTTGACCGAGGGGAAGGTGTTAGGCACCCCTCGAGTCCCGTGGTTCTAGCACGGTCGCTTTAATGACTTACACCTGGATTAAATTAGTCTTTTGGATATATAATATTTGTTAGCCTAAAAGTGACTTATATCCTACTTTTACTTAATTTTGAATATACTTAAAACTTTATTGATGTGTGGCTTACCGATAGTAGTACTTTTCGGTCTTACCACGAGTTTTGATATATTTGTCCCGCCTTTGAGTCATTTATGGATCGTCCCATTTTTCCAAGTCTAGATAAGCTCCTAACAGGTTTAGAATCTACCCAACCCGGTTCAAACGACTTTAAATGGTATGTTAATTTTATTATAACGAATGATCGGTAGCAGGGTTTTCCAACTTCCTCATTAACCTTTCTTGTACATTAAACTTTTTAATGGATATTTTATTGAATCATAGGTTAGTTGGAATTGGTTGAAGTGTTCCTGCCAAGGATAGAAAATTAAGTTTATAGTCTAATATTTGTAAAGAAAAGGAAAAAAAGTTCACATTAAAAACCAAAGTTAAAAAAAATGGAACATTAACTAATGATGATATTTAGCCACATTCTTTTCATTTCATTAATTTATGATTGAAAAATAGTAGCCGAATATTAATTAAATTCTTAAATAGTAAGGCATTCTATTTCCATTTTAAACATCCTATATCCAATCACATTATTAGTGCCTTAATTGAAGTTAACAACGGCATGGATACAATGGTATTCACGAATGACCCGAATAATTTAAAAGAATAAAAATGTTTATTAGCCCAACAATAATTAGTTTTATCAACTCCCAAATTTCGGAGTAAATATGTAAGTGTTTGGATAATTAAAACATGCAACTGAAGATAATGTCATGTAAGTTATCATCTCTACATACTAATCAATACACAAAAACTCACATAATTTATTCATACTTTGTTTCACAATAATGTTAATGAAATTGAATAAAAAAGAACTAAATAAGAACTTATGTGATAAAATAGATTGAATACATAGAAGCAAGAACGACGTCGATGAAACTCAAACCGGGGGCTTAACACTCGCACTCCAAACCACAATCTTCAAAAATGTCTCTTATTTGCTGTGTATTATTTTCCTTTACTCCCTAGCCTACCCCGTTATTTTAGCGTGTTTTATGTTATTCTTTCTACCCTTCTCACTTTTTCCCACTTACTGTAGTTTCTTGTTTTTTTTTTTTAATCAAGTTGATAATATTATGAATATTCGGTTTACCACATAGGAAATAATCAACTGGTACAAGATGCTAAAGACAGTAAACCTACTGTACATGTTAGTTAGTATAAGAGAACACCAAATTATGGTATGCCTTTCATAAAAACCTTGTAATGATTTCTACAAGCCACATGCAAACACATATCCAACCTTTGTAGAACAAATATCTAGAGTGCAAGGGAAACCCCGAGTGTTATCCTTTTAATTTTCAGTTAAAAAAACATATAGTTAGAATTTGTTCATTAATATATGGATATTTTGTGATTGCCGAATCCAAGAATATAATCAGATATTATATCAAATTTCACTCCAAATTTAACCATAACAAAGATTTGAATACTTTGGTATTACAACGACAAATGTAAAGTAAGAGCAACACCACTTCATAATATTAGAACCGATACATTATACAAAGAAAGGTAAAGGGTTACCTCTTGCGAAGACTAATTTACAATAAGAGAAACGAACGAACCACGAGCTCGAAACACGAACGGAACCTCAAAACTTGAAGGGATTAATTGGTTGTTATTTTTTTTGGAACGTGAGATGGCTGAAAATTATTTGCTGGATTTGGCATACGCATTGGTTGGTTTCCCTATTTTTTTTCTCTGTTTTTTTGTTCTATTGTTTTTCCATGTAATCTGCTCCCCCTGTGCATGTGTGCATATGTTGTATATATAATAGTGTGTTTGTGTCGTGTGTGTGTGTTTGTGTCGTGTGTGTGTTATGGGAAGGTAATGGGAGAGGTTAAGTAGAAGTGGGATTTGTGGGGTGGTTTGGGTAGTTTAGGTTTATCTTTTCTTCTTCTTTTTTTTTTCTAAAAATGAATAAACAAATAAGTAAAAAAATAAAATAAAAACTTATTTAAAATGTGACTCTATTTTTGTAGTTTTTTCAAAATTTTTAACGAACCTCAAAAATAAGATAAATTTAAAATGCCTAAAAATAAAAATAAAATAAAAATAAAAATTAATTGAACATTAAAATGGTATAAAAATATTAGGTTTGGGTCAAAAATTAGGTGTTTACAGAATGCCCCTCTTTGCTTGGAAATATGAAGAATTTCCAAGCAAAGAAGTAAACATGACTAATTTTGGCTCAACCATTTATTCACTAGTAAATAAGTAGAAAAGTGGTGTGACCGAGCCTTGGTTTTAGACATCCTACATATCTCGGGTCATAAGAGAATCAGGTCACATGTAGTTCAAGTGGGTGTAAGAGTGAGTGGATGAATTGGAGAGTCGAGTTGAGGTCCCGTCGAGTTTCCGGTTCGTTGCTCCTTTTATTACATCAAAGAATGAAAATAGAAATAAAAGTACAAGATTCTATTTATTCTATTTGTCTTGATTCCCTTGCTTCAGATCCTCCTCTTGGATCTTCAGTTATTGCCTCACTTTCTTCCGGTGGGTACCTCGATCTCAAGATTTGATCTTGAAGTTAGAATTTGAGATTTGAACCTGCAACTTGGATTGAGTCATCGACACTCTACCAAAGAACAGTTCATAGAATACTTTGGGTGCTTATTCTCCTTATCAGAAGCTAAAAAGATGTCTCTTGAGATGTTGGGCCGCTACAGATACAAAGCTGACTCTAACTATCTTCAACATGATCATTCTTCTATATTCTGACCGGAGATGAAATTCCATTCTTGGATAACCCTGTGCTTTGCAGAAAACCTGCAAGCCATCAAAGAAGACAAAACTAAACAAACAAAATTTTTTTGCCCCCGTTTAGACTAGGAAATTTTTGTGAGTTATTAGAAAAACTATAATCTAGTTTAAAAATAAATAATAAATGAATGGGTAGAACTTTAGGCTAGGAGCGCGATAAAATAAGAACCCTATTCTTAGTAATGCAACCAAAGGAAGTTATGCCTAATGAATGCATGGAAAAGAATTAGGATTTTTGCTTCTCAAAATGTGACTAGGGATTGTCATACCCTATGAAGACATAGAAAAGAAAAATAGAAAGGTTTATTTCCTAAAATGTTGACTAGGGGATGGTGCCCTATGAAGGCGAGATAAATTATCACCTAGGGGATGGTGCCCTAAGAAGACGAATAAGATGTCAACTAGGGGATGGCGCCCTATGAAGACGAATAAGATGTCAACAAGGGGATGGTGCCCTATGAAGACGAATAAGATGTCAACTAGGGGATGGTGCCCTATGAAGACGAGATAAGATGTCAACTAGGGGAAGGCGCCCTATGAAGACGAGATAATATGTCAACTAGGGGAAGGCGCCCTATGAAGACGAATTAAGATGTCAACTAGGGGATGGCGCCCTATGAAGAAGAATAAGATGTAAACTAGGAGAAGGCGCCCTATGAAGACGAGATAAGATGTCAACTAGGGGAAGGCGCCCTATGAAGACGAGATAAGATGTCAACTAGGGGAAGGCGCCCTATGAAGACGAGATAAGATGTCAACTAGGGGAAGGCGCCCTATGAAGACGAGATAAGATGTCAACTAGGGGAAAGTGCCCTATGAAGACGAATAAGATGTCAACTAGGGAAAGGTGCCCTATGAAGACGAAATAAGATGTCAACTAGGGGATGGCGCCCTATGAAGACGAATAAGATGTCAACTAGGGGATGGCGCCCTATGAAGACGAGATAAGATGTCAACTAGGGGAAGATGCCCTATGAAGACGAGATAAGATGTCAACTAGGGGAAGGAACCCTATGAAGATGAATTAAGATGTCAACTAGGGGATGGCGCCCTATGAAGACGAATAAGATGTCAACTAGGGGAAGGCGCCCTATGAAGACGAGATAAGATGTCAACTAGGGGAAGGCGCCCTATGAAGACGAGATAAGATGTCAACTAGGGGAAAGTGCCCTATGAAGACGAATAAGATGTCAACTAGGGAAAGGTGCCCTATGAAGACGAATTAAGATGTTAACTAGGGGATGGCGCCCTATGAAGACGAAATAAGATGTCAACTAGGGTATGGCTCCCTATCAAGACAAAAAAGATGTCAACTAGGGTATGACGCCCTATGAAGACGAATAAGATGTCAACTAGGGGATGACGCCCTATGAAAATGAGATAAGATGTCAACTAGGGGATGACGCCCTATGAAGAAGAATAAGATGTCAACAAGGGGATGGTGCCCTATGAAGACGAATAAAGATTAGGATTTTTTTTTCTTGTTAGAAAAATAAAATAAAATAAAATAAAATAAAAATAAAAATAAAAAAAATGCCCCAGTCTTGAATATGAGGGGTTTTATTATTATTATTATTATATTGGTACGAACTTAGAATTATAGGAGTATAACAAAAAGAGAAAATTCAAGAAAACTTAACTTTGCTATATTTGTTTCTTTTTTTTTTCACTAAACTTCACAAGATTGCTTTGCCCCTGTTCAAACAGAGAGAAAAAAATGTGAGTTTTAAAATTGGTGGTTGGTTTGTGGCCTTAAATTCCTTAGAGGTTTTCCTTATCTCTGCCCCAACTTGATACAGTTGATTCAACTAATTGGTTGGCGAGCTTGATTCTTTGTCTTTCGAATTCTGTTGCATCTCTGTTTGTTCCAGTACGATTCTGCTCTTCATTTTCAAATGCTTCACTCGTAACACTTATCTTAACTGGCTCTCTGTCCTTGTCAAGGTGGCGAACGCCCAACAATCTCTGCTCAATTTCACTGGGAGCCATGGTCAATTTTGCGCATTTTTCTTTATTTTGCATTTGGTGCGAGACTTACCCATAAAAACAAAGCGAGTAAAAATGAAATAAGGAAAAATCAAAAGAAGGAATAAAAGAATTATGTTTGAATAGAAGGTATTTCTACCAGTAAAGTAAGAAAGATTATTTGGAGGTGTATATTGACTTCAATAACGCGTGACACACAATTTGGAGTAGATATTTGATCCTTCGAAATTGTCTAATCTCGAATTAGGCTGCACCTTTTAATCAAATCAAATTATCTTTCTTGATCTTTGTCCTATCATGATAAACTTTGTTTGACTAAAGTTATTTCTTCTAGGATTTTCTCAATTGACCTCTCTAATTTCGATTGTCTCGTTCATCATTGTCTTATGGAGCCCCTGAGGGTTTTCACCAATAAGATTTTTTTTCCTTATATACAGCACACAAGGCTTGACATTCTCAAAAAATTGATCGGAAGGTCTTTAATGGACAAAAGGAAAAGGATTTTTAGGATAAATTACAACTTGAGAGCCATATAAAAGTGACAATAGGATATATATCTCATCTTTTTTGAATACCAAGATTTTTTATTTTTTATTTTTTTCTTTTGTCAGACCGAACCCCAAAATAGGTCTGCCTACGTATCCATTTAGGAATCAGGTCGAACGTAGTTCAATTGCTATACATATTTTTTTTCGTTTTGTCGGCTCCAAAGAGGGTAAACAAGGAAAGGTAAATAAGGCTCGAAGGGATGACAAGGGATTAATGACATTTAGTTAAGTAGAATGATGGCCTTTCGTCATCTCAACTTGAGAATGTTAAGCACAAGTGTGTCAAATATAATATCTTTTGACTGAATCAGCATTGATAGCTTTTTCTGTCATTTTTTCGTCTAGATCCGCGAGTTGCAAAGCTTCATTTGATAATACTTTTTTAACTATGTATGGACCTTGCCAGTTTGGAGAAAACTTTCCTTTAGCCTCTTCTTGGTGTGGAAGGATGCATTTTACAACTAGTTGGCCGACCTTAAATTTTCTAGGACGTACCTTCTTATTGTAAGCTCGCGCCATCCTCTGCTGGTATAATTGACCAAAGCAAACTGCCGTTAACCTTTTTTCATCTATTAACGATAATTGTTCTAGTCTAGACTTAACCCATTCAGTATCGTCAATTTCGGCTTCACTAATGATTCAAAGCGAGGGAATTTCAACTTCTGTGGGTATCACAACTTCAGTCCCATAGACTAGTAAATAAGGAGTTGCGCCAGTCGATGTACGGATAGTTGTACGATATCCTAAAAGAGAAAACGGTAATTTCTCATGCCACTGTCGAGATCCTTAGACCATTTTCCTAAGAATCTTTTTAATATTCTTGTTTGCTGCTTCAACGGCTCCATTTGCTTTAGGACGGTAAGGGGTAGAATGATGATGCACGATCTTGAATTGGTCACAAACCTCCTTCATTAGATGACTATTGAGATTGGTTGCATTGTCTGTGATAATGGACTTTGGTATACCAAAACGACATATGATGTTCGAATGAACAAAATCCACTACTAGTTTCTTCGTGACTAATTTGAAAGTAGCAGCTTCTACCCATTTGGTGAAATTGTCAATAGCGACCAGTATGAATCGATGCCCATTAGAAGCTTTTGGTTTTATTGGACCGATTACATCCATGCCCCAAGCAATGAATGGCCAAGGAGCAGACATAGGATGCAACTCTGAAGGTGGTGAGTGAATCAAATCACCATCAATTTGACACTGATGACAGTTGCGAACAAAGCGAAAGCAATCTCGCTCCATAGTTAACCAATAATATCCTTCTCGCGTGATCTTCTTCGCTAAAACATAGCCATTCATATGCAAACCATATACCCCCGAATGTACCTCATTCATGATTCTTTCAGCTTTCTGAATATTAACACATCTCAACAAGTTCAAGTCTGGGGTTCGTTTGTACAGAATCTCCCCACTTAAGAAGAAACCATTAGCAAGTCGCCTAATAGTCCTTTTTTGATCTGCATTGGCGTGTATTGGATATTCTTTTGACTTTAGGAAGCGTTTGATATAATAGTACTAGGGTTCATTATCTGGTTCTGCATCAATTATATTGCAATAACCATGTTGATCTCGTATCTGTATCTCTAATGGGTCGATATGCGTATTTCCTGGGTATGGGAGCATAGAAGCTAGGGTAGCCAGGGCATCAACCAACTCATTATGGGATTTGGGAATATATCTAAACTCGATAGACTTGAACCTTTTGCTAAGGTCCTCTAAGAACTGTTTGTATGGAATGAGCTTGATATCTCTCGTTTCCCATTCTCCTTGAATTTGTCGAATGAGTAATTCGGAATCTCCCAACACCACTAGCTTGTGTACATCCAGATTTATTGCCATATTTAACCCCATGATGCAAGCTTCATATTCTGCTGTGTTATTAGTACAAAAAAAATGAAGTCGTGCTGTGGCGGGATGATGATGCCCGGTCGGTGAGACAAGAACCGCCCCGATTCCTACTCCTTTGACATTGACTGCCCCATCAAAATATAATTTCCACGCATACATATCATCTTGGACTTCTTCCTCAATTGAATTAATCTCTTCATAAGGAAAGTAAGTTTTCAAAGGTTCATAATCATTGTCAACTGGGTTCTCTGCCAAATGATCGGCCAATGCTTGTGCTTTCATAGCGGTTCGAGTAACATACACAATGTCAAATTCTGTAAGTAAAATCTGCCACTTCGCCAATCTTCCTGTGGGCATAGGTTGTTGAAAAATATACTTTAAAGGATCCATTCGAGATATGAGGTAGGTTGTGTAGGACGAAAGATAGTGCTTCAATTTCTGAGCAATCCAAGTTAGGGCGCAATATGTCTTTTCTAAAAGAGTATATTTTACCTCATAACTCGTGAACTTTTTGCTCAAATAATAGATTGCTTGATCCTTTTTGCCAGTGATATCATGCTGTCCAAAAACACAACCAAAAGAATTGTCCATCACTGACAGATATAGAAATAAAGGCCTACCAGGTTCCGGTGGGACCAGTACTGGAGGATTTGCCAAGTATTCTTTAATCTTATCAAATGATTCTTGACATTCGTCTGTCCATTGGATAGCAGCATCCTTTTTCAGCAACTTAAATATCGGTTCACATGTAGTGCTGAGCTGAGCGATGAATCTGCTTATATAATTCAGCCTTCCAAGAAAACTCATGACCTCAGTTTTATTCTTTGGAGGCGGCAATTCTCGAATGGATTTTACCTTGGAAGGGTCCAATTCAACGCCTCTACGGCTAACTATGAAACCCAAAAGTTTTTTGGATGGAACTCCAAATGCACACTTGGCTGGATTGAGCTTAAGATTATACTTTCGCAATCTTTCAAAGAATTTCCTCAAGTCATATACATGATCGAATTTTGTCTTGGACTTGATAATGACATCATCAACATATACTTCTACTTCCTTGTGCATCATGTCATGAAAAATAGTAGTCATAGCTCTCATGTACGTAGCTCCCGTATTCTTTAAACCAAATGGCATGACCCTATAGCAATAAGTACCCCACGGGGTGGTGAAATTAGTCTTTTTTGCATCTGTTTCATCCATCAAGATCTGGTGATATCCGGCATAACAATCCACGAAAGATTGGATCTCATGTTTAGCACAATTATCAACAAGGATATGAATATCTGGTAGCGAAAAGTTATCTTTAGGGCTTGCTTTGTTCAAATCCCTATAATCAACACAAACTCTGATTTTTCCATCTTTCTTCGGTACGGGCACCACATTAGCCAACCATGAGGTGTACTGAGCGACTCTAATCACGTTTGCATTCAATTGCTTCATGATTTCCTCTTTGATTTTATCGCTCACGTCAGTTTTAAACTTTCTTTGGTTTTGCTGGACCGGTGAAAAATCAGGGTATGTAGGCAGTTTGTGGACTACCAAATCAGTGCTTAGACCCGGCGTATCATCATAAGACCAAGCAAAAACATCCTTATACTCGAACAAAATCTGAACAATATTATTCCTGATATTCTGATCCGCATGAATACTTATTTTTATTTCTCTAACCTCCTCACCAGTTCCTAAATTTATTATCTCAGTGTCATTTAAATTGGGTTTAGGCTTATCCTCAAATTGATCTAATCCTTCTTTGACTTCCTTATCAGCTTCATCTTCATCGTATTCATCTACCGTTTGGTTTGTTGATTCGAGATATGACAACTTTTTAGGATCTAAATGTGAAATCTGTGTGCATGCCATGTTATCAGATCCAGTATTAACATAACTGAAATAAGATAAAAATGAAAATTAAAAGAGGAAGAAAATATAAATTTACTAGAAAACTTGAATTTTATTTCATTGAATCAGAAAGGATAGGAGGGTTAACATGAAAGAAGAGAAACTAAACTATGTGGACTACAACCCTGAGAATAGTCCAAAATACAAAAGAAAGAAAAACGAAACAACAAAATAAACTACCAAGACTCCTTCCTTGTGGGGAGAGGAGTGGCTTCCCAGTTAATGAGCTTGATATTTGGCCCGACGAACTGCACATCTTCATGGCTAGGGCCTTCACCCATCTGAACCATGTTTATTTCATAAAACATTTCCTTGAGACCTTGACATATTTCGTCCACATCCTTGTTAGCATATGGGTCTTGATTTTCTTCCTTTCGAGATTTAGTGAAAGATTGGCTAATGTGTGGAATCGGACTTGTCAATTTCCAAGCCTTCTTCTTCTGCTCTTTCTCCCATTTTCTATCTGCTGCGGTAGGCTTAAATCCTAAGCCAAAGGTGTTGTGTCTACCAAATGGATCTACAGGGTTTATAATTCCTTGCAGCAAAACCCCTAATCCTGTTCCCACTTTATAACCATTTTGTAGCATTTGGCTAGCCACCATGATTGAAGTAGAAGAGAGATGAGGCCCCGGAATTGGCGTGCCTTCTACGACTTGATCAGCTGTCACAATTTTAAAGTCCTGATAAATGGAAGATTCACAACCCCCTTTTGCTTCGATACAGGGTACAGAAGGATCTCGATGTATGGAAAGGTCATCCTCTCCATGTACAATGATTTCCTGATTGTCGTGTTCAAACTTAACTACTTGATGCAAAGTAGAAGGTATGGCTCTGGCCGTATGGATCCATGGTCTTCCTAAAAGTAGGTTGTAGGAAGTATCCATGTCTATTACTTGAAAGGTGATCACAAACTCAACTGGTCCAATAACCAAAGCAAGATCTATCTCACCAATGGTGTCACGTTTTGCACCATCAAAATGTCGAACACATACATTATTGGATCGAATCCTATCTGGGCTGATTTTTAATTTTTGCAAAGTAGAGAGAGGACAGATATCTACTCCTGAACCTCCATCGATCATTACCCCTTTTATATAATATCCTTCACATTTAATAGTTAGATGCAAAGCCTTATTGTGACCAGAACCTTCTGTGGGTAAGACATCATCAGTGAAAGTGATTTTATTTGCTTCAAATATTCTACAAACCATCCTTTCTATTTGACAGACCGTAGTTTCCTTTGGGACGTATGCTTCATCCAACAACTTAATCAATGCCTGATAATGTTCTTTAGAATATAGCAGTAGGGATAATAATGAGATTTGATATGGGGTTTTTCTCAATTGATCGACAATGGAATAGTCTTGGGTTTTCATTTTCTTCATAAATTCTGCAGCCTCTTCGTTTGTGACAGGTTTTTTCGTTGGCCCTTGACTATCTTTAAACTGTTTTGGTCTCCTTAATTCTTCTGGAGCATAACATCTTCCTGATCGAGTCAAACCCCCTGTTTCGTTTATTTCTTCCATGACCTCTTTTCCTTTGTACATCACCGTGGTTTTGTTGTAGTTCCATGGGATAGTTTTCAAGCTTGTCACTGGGAGCTGTGCTGCGTGTCTTATGAAAATTGGCTCTGTTATCTTTCTCATGTTGTTGCGCTGTTGGTCGAACCATGCGGGACCACTCGAAACATATAGTTTTGGCCCATCTTGTGCTATTCCCTTCAGCTTTGTAGGAACATACAATACCATCTTTTCTGAATCTCGGGGTCTTATAATGGAACTCGCTCCTTTCACGATCAGTGGTTTTCTTTGCATAGACTTTAGTGCTTCACCTGGGTTCTCCTTCAAGGTGCCTATTTCCATCACTTCTTGGCTTGTTGGCCTGTAGTCTCTATCGTCAAAAATCATCCCCACGACGTGTGTGTTACTGTGATTGGGAAGTGGATTGTCGGTGACATTCGACGCTTCTTCTTTTTGTATTACGATTGCCTTGTTTTCGATTAACTTTTCAATGGCTCTCTTCAGATTCCAACAATTTTTGGTACTGTGACCTTGGACGTTTGAATGGTACTCACACCTTACATTAGGATCGAACCAACTTGCACTCGGATCCACTTTGAAGGGCAAAACAAGTTCAATCCATCCTAATTTGACCAATCTCTGCAACAGGCTCGTATACGATTCTCCAATTGGGGTGAAGTTTTCCCTTGGCCTTTGTTCTCTTGTATAGTCTTCCTGAACATACGGATTACGAGGGGCTCGGAAATTTGGCTGCCGCGGATGAAAAACTTGTGGTGCAGGTGCCCGCCATTGTGGACACTGAGGAGTTCGGGCATACGCTTGAGCATTAAGAACAGCAGGTTGAGGTGTGTAATAATGTTGAGGAGGGCTGGGTTGCCCTTGTTGGACATGAACGTAAGGGGAGTTCCGTCCACTTTGGGAATTTCCCGATCCTGATGCCATCATGGATCCTTCCTCCTTCTTTTTTCGATTTCCGAAACCACCTGATCCACTCTGAATGGCTTGTGTAGTGGCCTTGAGGGCAGTTTGGCTCACAATTTTTCCTGATTTGATTCCATTCTCCACCATTTCCCTAATTTTTATTACTTCGGCGAAAGGTTTACCAACCGCGGCTAGTAAATGATGAAAATAATCGGACTCTTGAGTTTGGAGAAAAACTTCAATTAATTCCTGGTCCTTCAGTGGCGGTTTGACTCTAGATGCCTGTTCTCTCCATTTTATGGCAAACTCTCGAAAACTTTCAGATGGTTTTTTCTTCATATTAGCGAGAGAAGTGCGGTCAGGGACAATATCCAGATTGTATTGAAATTGTTGTACAAAATCTTGAGCCATATCATCCCAAACGTGCCAATAGGAGATGTCTTGATCGATAAACCATTCGGAGGCTATTCCCGTCAGACTTTCTCCGAAATAGGCCATAAGCAGCTCCTCATTCCCTCCTTCTCCTTTGAGTTGATTGCAATACCTTTTTAAGTGGGCCACTGGGTCACCATGACCACTAGATTTGTCAAATTTTGGGGTCTTGAACCCTATTGGCAAATGAACATTAGGGAACATACACAGGTCTTTGAAAGAGACGTTTTTGTGTCCTCCCAATCCTTGTATGTTTCTCATACTCTTCTCCAGAATCCTCACTTTTCTAGCTATCTCTTCTCGTTCTTCATTCATAATAGCCTTCTCAATCACGATATGAGACTCAGGCTGATGAGTGGGCTGATATGGATTTACGGGTTTGAATGCCAATTCAGGAGGATAGACTTGATCATGATTTAGCTCGTTGATAGGCTTCTGTATCATTGATAGAGGGTTTATATTAGTTTTCACGACCGGAATAAAAAGCGGGTTGTTCGTTAATGATGGATTTGGAGGACGCATGGTGGATGTGCCAGCAGCGCTAGACACATTAGCGTATGAACCAAATCCAAGCAGATAAAGTGGATCGTCAACTTGGGCTTGAGTAGAACTGGGATGATTTGCATCTGAAAGACCATGAATTGAGGAAGGTGGAGCTTGTCCATTCGCCCAGGCCTGATACATTTCCGCAATTTGTTGCTTCAATAACCTATTCTCCTCCAGAGATGCAAACTCTCGTGGAACTAACTGATCTCGACCTTCTTCATTATCAGATTCTATTCCATCTTTTCGAGTCATCTTCCTTTTTCCCTTATACCTTGTGTTTTATGGGTGAGAGGCCAGCTTAACCACAACCAACCACCTTAATCTCTCTCTCTCTCTCTTATGAAACATAAACAAATATGTTAGGATTCAGGGCTTTAAAATATTGATATATTCATAACAAACTCAAATGTCATGCACCTAAGTAATTTCCTTCCTGAAATGGACTTAGGAAAACCCTCTTGTTTCATCCCGACTTTGGTGACTTAATTTTTTACCCTCATTATTTAACGCCAACATCTTAAAATTATTACTTGAAACTTGAAAAAATATTTGATCGCACCCGCCGAGGGTTGCCTACGTATCATGTTTTACAGGAATCAGATCATCACGTAGTTCATGGATATAGTAAATGTATATATTCAGAAATAAAGAGAATAAAAACTTGAAACAAATGCAAAATTTTCCATACATTTCCAACTGTTCTTAAAACAAACCTTAAATGAAAGGAAACTAAAATTATCTAAAACTAGAACAAACTCGGAATACTGGCGAAATACTAAAACCCTATAAAGAAACTAACTCTAAGAAAACAAGAACTTTAATAATTATCATCAAGATACCTTCCAAAGATGTCTTGCAACTTAATCCTCCCTCAGACTTGAGTAGATACTGGATAATGCTTTTGGCAGATGTGGAGCGAGAGCACGTGCCTGACGGCCCAGATTTTCATCACCTTGGTGAAGATACTTAGCATAAACATTAATCAAGGTTTCACTGAGCTGAAGTACTTCTCCCCTGGCCTCGATCATACTTTCATGACAGTTTTGCACCCAATGCTGCGTAGTGCGGACGGTATGCTTTAGGTCTTCTTCTCGTTCATGAAGGTCATCGATCTGGTAGTGAAGCACCTATCGTTCGGTCATCCACTAGTTTTTCTCAACTTCAACTTCCTTCTGAAAAGTCGTGAAGCGCCTCGCTATTTCTCTTTCCCATTCCATGGAAGCTTTTAGCTGAGCCCGAAGCTTCGACTGTGTACTTGTCAGCAAGGCCTTCTCTTTCTCAAAATCACTCGATTTCTGCTCCATAGCACCAGTGGAAATATCTAGGTCTTCTTGTAGGGCATGCATGGAGACACGGTTCTCTCTCTCAATCTCTTTACGAGCCGACCTAATTCTGGCCTCAAATCTCGCCTCATGGTGAACCAATTCTTCTCTAGACCTTTCCAAATCATTATTTAAGACGTGCAGAGTAGACTGATAGTTCTCTTCTACCTCTCGTCGAGCCTGCTTAATTCTGACTTCGATCTCCGCTTCTCGATCCACTGGATCTCTGGCTGACCTTTCTAGCATAGCTTTAGGAGGAGCCTGGTCATGAAACCATGGCAGATACCAATAGTCTATCTCACCCTTGTCGCGGTCTTCCACCATGTGATCGAAACCTGAAAGTACACATCCTCCCCAAATCTTAAGTATATTAGTCTTCCTTAGAGGGAGGTCAGAGAGGAATTCGTACATGAACTCTTTCATATCCTCGACTGGCGGTATATGCTGACGTCGATTGAATTGTCGCATGACTCTTAGTGGCACGTAGGGCTGAACACCTCGGAGACCCATTAAGACGATGAAGGGTCGGAAAGTAGACATATATATCACCTCTTTTGAGGGGAACCAATGATAATTCCACACTATCTTGTCTGCCTTCAACCCCTCCAAGTACTCCTTCCAAGCTCTTATTCCTTCGGGAAAGTTTTGGTCCTCCATCCTCTTCTCATGGCCATTGATATAATCATTCCATTCGACTCGAAAATCCACAACAAATGGATGATAATGAACATGCTCAAGCATCCATAACTGCAATAGAATGTTACATCATTCAAAATAGTCCGCCCCATTTTTGCACATCGTCAGGGCCCGATAAATGTCTGCCAAAATCATGGGCACAAGGGCGACCTTAGGATTCTTCTCAAAATCGGTAATAAACGCAGCCAGATTGGTGCTGATTTTTCCTCCTCTCTTCGGAAATACCATGATTCCCAAAAAAGCCACTATGAATGCTTCAGAACTGTGCTTTTCCTAGGTTCGGTAGCACCCCCCGTTGTTAAGTTCTGATCTAAACAACTCGAATCCCCTTTCTTGACCATATCTTTCATACAAAAATTCTAGACGAACCCATCCATTTTCTAGGCAGCCTCGTATGTTCTTCTCTTTTATGTGCAATAGCTCAAAAAATCTTTCGGAAGTGACATGCTTCGGTATCATGGGTTCTCCTCGGTGAAGGTTCTTTCCCTTTCCAATAAATGCTCCTATTTCCTCCAGTGTGGGAGTGAGCTCAAAGTTGGAGAATCGGAATACGTTGTTTGAAGGATCCCAAAAATGTACCAAAGATTCTATCACGTCTCTTCGTGGTTCAACACTCAACAGACTCCTTAAAAATCCCAAGTGTTTATATACTTCTCCCTGTCTATAATCAGTCATATTGTTATACCATATCTGCAATAGCTTTGGAACTTTATCTAACACCATGAAATGGGGTACTTCATCATCCCTCGGCCTCTTGTCACTCCTTCCGAATGAGTTCATATTGCCCTATAGGATAAGGATGGCAAATAAGAATTCTATTTTAAACATCCTAAAGCATGACAAAAATAATTTTTGAAAGAAGTTGACGGAACGACATGGAATAAGATTTCAAAATGAGCATGAGAAAATAATAACTGACAAAACAGGAAGTATCCAAGTCTTCTAAAACATCCTAGAGTAGAGACAATAATTTTGATGACGTTTGAACCAGACACATCAGAAATAATTAAATTATTAAAACAAAATAGTGGACCAAATTGTTTGAATTTTTTTTTTAATTGTGTTTGACAAAAATGGGCTCTATGATATTTCTAAGAGAGATTTTAAAACCAAAGAAAATGAACATAATGAGACCACGACGTTAAAACCACTTAATCTTTTCAGAAAAGTTCTATGTAAAATATTATATATTTTCTAAAATAAACCCTTAAAGAATTTTTATTTAACCCCCTTTTTTTCAATTAATTCACTTCAAAGCTGGTCCACATTCGATATGGAATTTCCTATAATGCAACAAGTAGCACATAAAATGTACATGATGGTCTCAAAAGGTGACACCTGACCTAGACGGACCCGACCCCAGGGTCGAGCCCCACTAAGTCAAAAATACACGTGATACAAATAAAACACAGTCTATTAGGGATAGCCATGTCTATGTTCCAATTATGCTAAGTTCAACCTGGTGGAGTTAGGTCTCTAGATTGGCGGTAAAACGAGCAGACAACTTGAGTCGGCAAGGGCCAGCTTTACCGGTAGCAGGGCTTTCCGGCCTCACTGTTGGTCCCTTCCCGTCATAAATTATGGGTGACTACAGAATCCTTCCCAGGAGCGTTGCCGCATCTCTGGTATCTCAAGTTCGGGAGCGTATAACGCATCTCCGAATATACAGTATCTCAGAAGACTCAGATGGGTGCGCGAGAGAAGACAGTTTATATTGCAATTCAACAATATCAAAGCGATAAACATGTAGGCAAAGAACACATTTAGGTCAACAATATACAATATCAAAATTAAATAAAGCCAAACAAGTCAATATAAAAGCTCGAATTCTGGCAATATCCCCAGCAGAGTCGCCATCTGTCACACCCCTATTTTTACTGCATCCAACCCCGCTAGGGAAGTTGGTTTTAGAGAAAATGAGTTTTTCCAATTAAAGTGACGTTTTGAAAAGGAATTATTTATTTTACAGAGTCGCCACTTGGAATTGAGTTTGGGTGTTCCAAGTCACCTTATTGAATCCCTATTCAAAAGAAAATGACTCTTTATTTTTGGTCTGCGAACTAGAAATCCGGATAAGAAATTCTATTGACCGAGGGGAAGGTGTTAGGCACCCCTCGAGTCCCGTGCTTCTAGCACGGTCGCTTTAATGACTTACGCCTGGCCTAAATTAGTCTTTTGGATATATAATATTTGTTAGCCTAAAAGTGACTTATATCCTGCTTTTACTTAATTTTGAATATACTTAAAACTGTATTGATGTGTGGCTTACCGATAGTAGTACTTTTCGGTCTTACCACGAGTTTTGATATATTTGTCCCGCCTTTGAGTTATTTATGGATCGTCCCATTTTTCCAAGTCTAGATAAGCTCCTAACAGGTTTAGAATCTACCCAATCCGGTTCAAACGGCTTTAAATAGTATGTTAATTTTATTATAACGAATGATCGGTAGCAGGGCTTTCCAACTTCCTCATTAACCTTTCTTGTACATTAAACTTTTTAAAGGATATTTTATTGAATCATAGGTTAGTTGGAATTGGTTGAAGTGTTCCTCTTGCGAAAACTAATTTACAATAAGAGAAACGAACGAACCACGAGCTCGAAACACGAACGGAACCTCAAAACTTGAAGGGATTAATTGGTTGTTATTTTTTTTGGAACGTGAGATGGCTGAAAATTGTTTGCTGGATTTGGCATATGCATTGGTTGGATTTCCTATTTTTTTTTCTCTTTTTTTTGTTCTAGTTTTTTTCCATGTAATCTGCTCCCCCTGTGCATGTGTGCATGTGTTGTATATATAATAGTGTGTTTGTGTGTTTGTGTCGTGTGTGTGTGTTTGTGTCGTGTGTGTGTTATGGGAAGGTAATGGGAGAGGTTAAGTAGAAGTGGGATTTGTGGGGTGGTTTGGGTAGTTTAGGATTATCTTTTCTTCTCTTTTTTTTTCTAAAAATGAATAGACAAATAAGTAAAAAAATAAAATAAAAACTTATTTAAAATGTGACTCTATTTTTGTAGTTTTTTCAAAATTTTTAACGAACCTTAAAAATAAGATAAATTTAAAATGCCTAAAAATAAAAATAAAATAAAATAAAAATAAAAATTAATTGAACATTAAAATGGTATAAAAATATTAGATTTGGGTCAAAAATTAGGTGTTTACAGAGAGAAAGGACATTTTGGAAATTGATAGGACTTCGTGGAATTTGAGAATAGTTTGGTGAAATCTAAGAGATATTTTGTGGATTTGGAAACGAGTTTTGTGGATTTGAAAGTGGATTTTATGGATTTGGAGATGAATTTTGTGGGGTTAAGGATGGATTTTGTGGATGGTAGGCATCTGAGTTATTTTCTCGATTGGTGTTTTGGACAACATGAATTTGAGGATTATTAATTATAGGATCTGTGGTTAATTGAGAAGCGGAGATGGACGATATGTTATTTGGATGGTTTCCGAGAATAGGTGTACTGAGGGGAGGAATTTGGAGTGGAGTCTCGTGTCCTTCTGGGGAAGGAGCATTGACGGATATGTACAGACTAGTCAAATCTCTAGTATGATTCATCTCCTCTTGAAGCATTTCCAATTTACTCATGAGTTTAACAATTATCTAGCTTTGTTCTACTATCACATTATCCTTGATGGTCAATGCATTATCTTCATTGCTTTCAGTCATTTTTGAATGATGGTCAGAGGATGAGATTTTATGAACTTTTGACTGGGTGAAGTAAGGATGTTTTGTCAGTTTGTTACAAGACAGAGTAGTTTTCTATTATCAATAAAGTAAAATAACTTAAAGGAAGGTGTGTTAGTTCTCATGTGTGACAAATAAAGCAAGATATTTGACAAAAAGTAACCACATAGAGTTGTTTGCCTCATAGGCAAACTTATCCACGAGAGCATAGTGGATAAATTTGTCTTTGATTCAAACAAACGCATATAAACACATAAGGCAGTATATCACATAATAATATTATAACAAATGCATATCCTAGTTGGGGTGACCCTTTTGAGCCAAGGGTTGTCCTAGCAAATTTTGAAGAAAATATATGTTTCTTAAAACCAATCCATTATCCCCCAAATTTACATAGATATATAAAAATGCTTACAAAAGTTGCACAAAAGGTATACAATCTTTAGCGAAAGAGAAAATAACATGAGAAAAAAAATAACGTCCCACACAGGGGATAGGAAATACTAGCTCCTAGATGCTCTTCTATCGGCCTTATACATCCTTTGATGACCAAGCAATTACCGTATAACTTTGCTTTAGATCATTAGTCTGGGAAATCAAGCAATCGTCCAAATTGACCAACCTCTAGCCTGGATCGCTTTAATTTTTCCTCAATTGGTGGATGATTAAAGCATTCTCACACAAAAGCAAACAGAGTAAACCTTCTCCCTACCCCCAAAGGATACTGGATTGGATTAAATACATATATTTACTTAACACATAAATGTTCTTCGTCTTTAATTGACCCATGACAAATAGACGTGGGGCAGGTTTTCTAATGGGCTCAATACCCCCTCGGGTATTGGGTCGTCCTAGGTTCATGCCTAAAAAAAGATTTTGGTTTAGCTCTATCTTGGGTGTGTAGAGTGGGTTTGAACTAGGTTCCCAAGTGGATAACCTGGGTCTGAAAATACAAAGAATCATCAGACACCTCACTTACTTATAAACCGTCATATTTCTAATAATTTATTTGGAGTTGAACAACAGGGGACGGGACATCCACAAAACCTAAAATAGTTTAATAATAATCATATGGGATTATGCCATGAAATGCAATAATTAAATTTTGCAGAATAGAAACATATAAACACGTAAACAGTTTGAATAGTTAGTCAAAAGATAAATTCAAACATTTGGTTAGAACCTAGTTAAAAAACTCCCCAACAGAGTCGCCATTTCTGTTTTACGGAAAAATGAATTTTAGAGTCGCCACATAATTTGTTTAGGAAAATTAAGAAAACCTTCATAAATTACTTAAGTAATTTAATATAGAAAAATCATTTAAGTTTTAAAATTCTAAGTAAGTGTTTCTCATTAATATTTTAGGAAGGTTTTTAAGGCACCTAAATTATCCGCTAACTTGTGGTTATCCAGACTATTTGAAAATGATTCTTTTGACTAACTTCTAAAAGAAAAGTTGATTGTTGAAAAGAAATTGATTATGGAATATTTTTGCTTTTCTATGCAAAATCAATTTTTTGGCGATTTGGTAGGAAATTTAACTAGGTTCGAAGGAAAAGGAACATATAGCAAATAAACATAGAAAAAGAGAAAGGGAGAGAAATAAGTGATTTAGGTTCTTATGCCCAAACCATCAACCCTATCCTAATCTAATTGGTCTTTCGGCCCAAGTTCACCTATCCTAAACTAATCTTCAAGCCTCTAAGGCCTGAAAACTTGCTTCACCTGTATTCAGTTACAACTTTGGCTTCGAGTCCCAAAATGAATGAATAATGAAATAAATAAATGAATAAATAAAATAAAAAATAAAAAGACAATAATAAGAAATAAAATGAGACTTTCAAGTCTCTTAGCTACTTAAAAAATGGGATTTCAAACCATTCTTCTTCTTTTGACTCCTCATATCCGTATGCCATGCGATTGATTTTTAGACTTTCTTTCGAAATGACTCGGGACGATGGGACCTAATGGCCCACATCGATAATACAATAATAGGAAAGAGTCCATTTGGACTCGAATGCGGCTTCATGCGAAGAAAATAGAAAATAAAGAATTAATATGTTCTAAAAGAAATCAATAAAACAATTAAAGTAACCTAAGAAAAATATGAAAACAAGTTCATGCGTAAAAACTCATCAAAAGTAGTATAATGCAACTGTATGGATACTCTAAGAAAAAGGGAACAAGCTCATGCATAAGAATCAAACAAAAGCAGTATAATGCTAGGTATAGTATAAAAAACATGGTACGGGCTCATGCATAAGAATCAAACAAAAGTAGCATAATGTAGCCATATGATTGAAAAGGATAATCAACAAGATTTCCAATAATCAAGTACTATATTCTACGATGCATGGACTACTTTTAACAGAAATAGTGCAAAGGTCATGATCGTTGAAATCCTCTCAATACTTCCAGTTAATCTCGAATTTTTTTTTTGTTCAGATAAAGGTGTAAAACAAACAGAAAGTGCTCAAATTTTTATGACAATGACCAAAAATACAAAGAAAGTAAAAGAAACTTAAATTAAATTCACTATTAAGACTAATAACACATGAACAAAACTAATGGCGAAACTGACTTTGAGAAAGTTGAATTAGAGATCTTTTTATAGTTTTAGCCAAATCAAAATGACATAGGATAAAAAAAACCCAAATTATTCTATTAGACTCTATACATGACTTAATCATATTAGCAACCAAATAATTTAAATAGTGATCCAAACATACTCATTCTTTGGGGCACGATACACATTAGTCGAAAAAGTTTTTAAAAAAAAACTTAGAAGGGATATGCACATTATTCTGCTCAATGACCTGAAAACAACCCTTTTAGACACAGGAAGCTTCTAAAAAAGGGCTAAAACAGTGCGAGAAAAAGAAAAACCCTAGAAATGGACTTATCTTCTTCAAGGCAAAACATGTATAAAATCATAAGAATCGGCTCAAGCAAGTAAAAGTCGGAAAACATAAGAAAACACATTCTTTTGGTCACTTATATCCATCCTACCATTCTCTCAATAAGTTCAACTGAACTTTGACTCAAAATTCGCCCAAAAAAGATCAAGGATTATTCATAACCCAGGTCATATACTCCACACTCCTTATTGACACTTTGGGGGTCAAAGGAAACTCTAGGAGTAGTATCACTCAACATAAAGATTAGAAAATAGATTTACCATATAAGTTAAGGCCTAAATATACCATCCTCCATGAATAATACACAATTCAGAATAGAACGTCAATAATCAAAATCAAAGAAATTAAACTTAAACTAAAAGCCTTGATTTCCAGCAACCAATATTTGGTTTTAAAACACTAACAAAACAATTAAAAAACTAAAGTAATGGATTGGGACGATATACTACTGAAGGAAATTGTGAAATAAAGCGGCAATGGAAAAACAGTAAGTTCATGCTAAAACTCACATATCATGAGAATCCTATAGCCTTCAAGGCTTCTAGAATAGAAAATCCCAACACATAATACTAATACTATCAGCGTACAACACCATTAAAATAGTTAACATCACTACAGAACGAGCGAGAGGAAGAAGAAGAAGAAGAAAAACTAAAAAGTAAATCGGACGAGGTATTACCAATTTTGGTATAGTAAAATGATACTACGAGCTTCATCGAAATTAGTCAACCACCAAAAAATATCTTCATCCACTCGAAAGCTTCGATTAGCCGACGAATTTTACAAAATAAAATATTTTACTAAAAGAAAGGGACTATTGCTCAGAGGGTTTTTCCACCTGTCAAGCCTTGAATTTCTTAGCTCTACAAGAAGCTTTATACAGAGAATAAAATGAAGACCAAAATTATTTTCTGTCGATGTGGGAGAAAAGGAAACGGAAGGCAATTTTGGAATTTTTAATAGGACAAAAAGTTCAAATTTTGAAATTAGGATAAGATTTGAGGTGGATTTTGTACAAAATTGTACCATCTGTACCTTGAATCGAATTGAAATGCCAGTTGGACATTTCTAGAATGTTGAGGCTCGGTTTCAAAGCTGGATCACAGCTATTGAGGTGGTTGGATTGCAAACAGGTAGGGTTTGCTATTTGAGTTTTTTGGGTTTGGATTTGGATGGGTTTCACTATTGAATTCGTCAATAGTTTGGCTGTGTGAACATTGTACATTGTTCTCTTATGTTGAGGCCATTGTACGTTGTTCTAATGATGGAGATAAGGGAAATAATGGACCGGGTCATTATTATTGTTGGGCCATCAAAGTTGGGCTGTTTTAAGGCTATGGTGTTGTTGAAATGGGTAAAAAGGGATTGAGAAATTAAAAGGGTAGATTATTTTTGGGTTATTTAAATAATAATCTCAATTAGATTAGGATTTAGCCAATTCTATTTAATTTTCGGTCCAATTGAAAACCATTTGGACTATTGCATTGCAATTATGACCAATTCGATTCCAATTATGGCTAAATTTAATAGATGTGCCAGGTTAAATTAAAATTTGATATAAATTAATACCTTGCTTAATTCCGAGCTTCTGGACTTAATGAAAATCAAAAAAATATTTTTCTAAATAAACTTTTTTCGAGAACCAATTACGTTTTAATCAAAATTTTAAACATTTGAATTTGCTTTCAAGATAAGCTTTGATTGAAATTTGATATTTTAAAAAATAAATATTTAAGTAACAAAATTATATAATGTCGTATGATTAAACACGATGATTTATAATTGCTACTTAAAATGGAAGAATTACTCGAATAAATACTTTGATAATCTTTTTATTCGGATAAAATAAATGTTGTAATTTTAATCGAAAATCGAAGAAACTCGGGATTAAACTTAATTATGGAGGAAAAAAATTAGGTGTCAACACTTTAAATCTTAGAAATAGGTATTCCTCCCATGGCAGGAAAGAAAATTATCTATGCTCTTTGCTCAAGGATTAGTATGTATGCGCCTGAGGAATAGAAATTAAGAGAACTATAATCCTTCAGTTTCCTATAACTGTTTTCCAATTTCTAAGAAAAAGTTGTGCAGTTAATCGTTTGTAGCCCCTACCTAAACCTTAGCCATTAGCCACAGTTGACCTTTTTCAATAAAAAAAATACTTTTTTTTAATCTGAAACTTGCTCTACATTGACTCTTACTGTTATACAAACTTGTTGACAAAATGGTAGAATCATATCAACATATTTAAACTCTATACCGACCTGCTCATAACCACCAAATCTACTCACAGCTCTCCAAAATCTAACAAAATATGAACAAAATTAATTAGATCGAGTTCAATAAAATCAAGCAAAGTAAATAGGTGAAATTAAGAAAAACAAGAATGACTAACTTGAGACAATTTAGTGGCTCTCTGTAGAACTGTGGGGTCTTTAACTCTCAGCACCTTTCTTTGTGAAAAGTTTCTAGCTCTTTCATAAATGCAAATCTAACTGAATACACGACCTAATGTGACTCATTAGGAGACAAACTAATTTTTCGAATGCACAAATTAAATTTTGCTTCTACCCCAACATGAATTATGAAATAGAACTAACTTTTAATATAAAAAGAAAATAGATGCAGGAATATAATAATTAAAAGACCATATTCCTTCATACACAAATACATAGAGAAGACGGAAGTTCGGAAAACCATTGAACTATGCTACCACTCAATTGAAAGTGGCACTATTGACCCATCCTATCATATCAATATACTACAGTATTCTACATTGCCCCAATTCAATGATTCTCTTTTCTCTACAATTTTTTTTTAAAGTTCTTTTTCAAAAATCCATCTTTACTCTTATTTTTCTGTTCCAACTCTTTTCACCAACCTTAGAATCAATATTAACCATGTATAATCCTATATCAATATCGGACAGTTATAATTTTCCCAGTTTAGTAGCAGTACTTCTTTTTATCAAATTCCTTTCAACTTAAAAGAAATATATCAAATACAAAACTTTTTTTTTTATAAAAATTAAATCTTTATTATTGTTTACTCTTTCCCTAATTTTCAGTAACCCCAAAAACAACATTAACAATGTTAACCTCAAACACTAGAAACCAACAAAACAAAAATACACCATTATTATACATAAAAAGACATAAATAACCTCAATAGGACAAAAAAAAGATAAGTTTGAAATTCTTCCAGAAACACTCTATACCTACCTGCTTATAACCACCTCCATAATCTAACAAAATATGGGCAAAATTAATTAGACTGAGTTCACCAAATCAAGCCACGTAAATAGGTGAAATTAAGAAAAAAACATGCATGACTAACTTGAGATAATTTAATGACTCTCTGCTAGGGCCTTAATTACTTGCACATTGTTCATGATAATGGCTTGCTATTTGATTACTTGCACATTGTTCTTCATACGCGAAGATCAGTCATTTGAGTATGTCTTGAATTTTTTATTTGTCTCTGTCAGTTTCGTATTTTGATGCCATCAATTAGCACCTGCTATGATATTTTGCAAAGACCATAGTATTCATCTATTAAACTGTACTTTTTTATTCAGGACACAAAAATTAATAATATACTTTTCAATAACATATTGAAACGTTTGGACATTCTTTATAACAATCTAAAATTTGCTATATCATAAATGATCGCATCTATAGGTTTAATTCTAATTTCCAATCTATCAATAAGGAGATTGAACTTGAATTCTTCGCGCCCACAATAGTTCATGAATGTCACAACCCCTTTTCTACACTTTTTTGTTCAAACAATTTTTTTTTGTTCGAAGATGAAAGATTACATACCAAGAAAATAATTTTAGGTAATTTCTTTAGGTTTCATCATTTAACTAACATTCGTCGTAAAGTCAATATTTTACTACTATTTATCTAACCATACATGCTTAATATTCTTTGCAGATATATTTGACATCTTCGTGAGTTCTAAGCTCTTCACAAAAGGCACAATTCGAAGAAAAATAGTACTTATGAATGAAGAGTAAGTTGAACTTAATTTTTTTAAAAAGATTCATTAAGGGAAAGTATTTATTTAATACATGAACTGCATTATCAATTTAATAATTTAACCTTATTTTCTTAATTGAAAATTAAATGTGTGATAAAAAAAACTATCACATAATGGGGCGAATTCTTAGAAATAAAGGATGCGTTGCTTGAAAAAGTTATCTACAGAAAACTCTGTCATAGTATTTTGTGTTTTAAGGACTACATTATCCAAAGTACTATCTTAGAAATTATAGAATTTACAGTAAATTCTGTATTTTTTTTTACGCCTAACATTTTATGATGCAGGAAACTTTGGACGATCTTCTACCTATATCAATAGTATGTGGGTAAACCCCATATTTGAAAAAGCATTATCTCTCCAAGAATGATAATATGTGTCTTCATATTCATGAAAATAAATGATAGTAAACTATTGTTATTATATTACACTAAGTAATAAATGTGCAGGTTTATTTTCCAGAAGAAAACTCACAAAGATATTACTCTACTGCCAAGTAAAAAAATTAAAATAGACAAAGAAATGACAATTGGTGAAATTGTAAGTTGTTTATTTTGTGATAAGAGGTATCTTTTCAACTAAAATAATTTAATGTTTAGTTGTTACCGTAGTATGACACCTAACTTTTCTTTCTTTTCTGCAGGTTAAATATGACAAATTTACTGCAACTATAGAATCTATATTGAATGGCGATGAGCCTTACTATGATTCTTGCACCAATTGCTATAAACAAGTGAAATTCAATGATAATATTACAAAATGTCCTAGCCACCCCGCAGGAAAAATTACTTATACGAACAGGTAACACACATAACAACTATCAAACTACTTTTCAGCCATTTGAAAATTCAAAAAATAAGATAAATGTCTATTTTTCACTGACTTCGTAGATTTCTTCTAAAATTTGTTATATTTGCTGGGAATGAACGTTGTTCTGTTACATTGTTTGAGGCTACAAAATACTTGCTTGGTTGCTTTGTTACAACATATAAGCAATCAACAATGAAGGTCATATTACACCATTCTTTTAACATTTATCAAGTATTAAAATAATCTGCTTTATTTTGAAATCAACAAATTATTTTTTACTAATTCTTTTCATTCATACAAAAAGAGAAATCCTCATTTTATCGTAACTTGATGCTAAGTATGGACAAAGTCTGCACATTTCTTATCAAAATTGATGCAAAAAATAAAGGAGATCGAGCGGGCAGACGCTTTATTGCAGAAAAAGTTCAAGAAGTTAAAAAGACATAATAGATAAAGACATCAACTCAGAAAACCCAGTCAAGGAGATCAGAAAAAATGAAGACACGGATGACACATTATCCCTTAAAAGAATCAAAGTAAAAAAAATTAGTCATTTTTTGTTCTCTAGAAAGTAGAACCTTCATATTTTTTGAGTTTAAATAGTTAGTGATTGTTAAGATTAAGTATGGGTAGTCTAAGCGCAAATACTTATTCATTCTTTATTTTTTTTTATTTTAAACACTAAGCAAATTCGATTGGCATAATAAATAATATTGATTATTAGACCAGTGTTTAACTTGACCTAGCTATACAATATTTATTTTTACTAACTTATAATACATTTTTAATAGCTTATTCTACGCCGCGGGTTATTATTTGTTAAGCACATGGCACAAGGTAGCTATAAAATTAATTGATACATAATATTTTAATCTATTTTTTATCACTTTAATAAATAATTTTATTATTTTCCCTTTATAGATCAATCCAAAGTTAATAAAGCCATTCGAATGTATAACAAATAAATTATTGTAACTACAATAAATTTAAATGCTGCAATCAACAATGTTGACAAACCAAAAAATTCAGATACCCACTTTTCATTTAAATTTTCTTTAATATAGTTTTTACCAGATACAAAAAACACATAAAAAATAGCAAATTCATATTAAATTTAGTACAAAGAAAGAGGGATAAGTTAATAGTTTCAAGTTATACTCAGTACACAAAGAAAGAAATAAGATTAATCAAACTTACAGATGTATTAATAGAAGTTTGATCATCATCACAACTACTAAAAGAGAAAACTTCACCACCATTAATTTCTTTCCATACACCAGAACGAGCACAATGGTCTTTCCATACATTTTGTCCTCTCTTTTTCCATGAAGTTACAAAAGTAAGTAATAGAGTGGAATAAGAAGTTTAACATAACTGAAAATGAAAAAAAAATCACACAACATTTTCAATGATGAAATTTTCAAGGCGTTACCTTGTGCACTGTACATCATTTTTCAATTTAATAATATTTATAGAATTCATTGTTTAGTTAAACAGTCAAACCATATATTCACAAACTGAAGAGTCATTCAAAGAACATATCATGCTCAAATGTCACAAAAACTTATCAGTCAAATGCCTCTTTCTTATGAACTATCTATCTTAGATGAAAACAAAACATGGCATACTTTGTTAATCTTTAAAGTTAGGAATCTCTTAGGTGTAAAATGAACACCCATTAAACATATTTAATGAAATTCAGCCTCTTTTATTTTCAATTATACCTGGATGCTCAAATAATAAATAACAATATCTAACTAAGAAAAAAACATAAATTACTAAGAATAAAGTGACAAACCTGGTCATTCTACAAAGGAATGGAATAGGTCTAAAACAATTTCACTATGGCAAGCATTTATTATGGCATGAAGTTTTACTCTATAAGGAAGATGCCTGACAATTGTTGCATTAATTTCATCATCAACAATCATTCTTAGTTTCAAAATCTAATGGGCATAAAGTTTCATCATATCCATCCACTTTATCTCCAATTTCTCGAAACACTATGGCTTAAGCCCAGTGCTTTAAAAAGATCAGTTTCTGCAGTTTTAGGACAAAACAATTGGCTTTGGTTTGGTACTATAATCACTTCCTCTTTCATCTTGTTTCTTCTGATCATTGGTATTCTAACACGATGTTACATATACCCTATCGACCATAACACCAAGATAACATATTTGTATTCAGAAAGAGCAACTTTTAGTGTGTAGGTTTTGTCCGTGTCTATAGCCATAACTACATTTGGTGCCTTTATTTGGAATAAGGAACAAATGACTAAGAAAATGGTGCAGATTCAAAACAATGGAATGCCAACACTGATGACTTTTTCAGGTGATATAGTACTGAAAAGCCTACCCTTTTAAACATTTAGTCGGGAAAAAATACACACTATGTTGAAAGGCCTTATTTAAGAAGTATGCTAAGTTTGAACTCTTTGCTCTTTACTAATAACTAAGAAGCACAGAGATATAATCTTGATGAATTTGCTAAAATTTTATTTCTAAAATGAGGATATATATTTATTTTGCTTAGATTGTTCTATATCCCTGTACAACCCAGTTGCCATTCCTATACAACCCAATGTAATTCTATGCACATGTCCTGTTTAGTTGGAGTTCTATATGGGTCGGTTTTCTTTTCTGCACGTGTATTTAAAAAAGAGAGTTGAAATTATAAAGCACATCTTCAAAGAAAATTAGGATAGTGAAAGTTAATAGTTGAACCAATAACCCAAATAGATAATACAAATATTGCACCAATGATTCGAGTTATTGGTTTAACAGCTTGATTCTCGATTTACTGTTCTAAATCATTGTGTAATTCATTCGGTTCTTGTAATACCCCAAGAAATTCAAACCAATATTAGAACCAAGCTTCGACCTCATGAGAAATGAACTATAGTTCTTTTGTAGTTTTGGGAGTGAGTTTGATGTATATTAGGGCCTCAAATAACTCCTAGCTATTAGAAAAATCAACATATCCCTTATCGATTGAGTTTTTGAGAAGAATGTTTCTATAGTCAACTTCAAATGAGTATATCTTTTTTTCTACTCAGATTTTTTCATATGAAGACCCACCAAATTGTAAGAAATTGAATTATCTTTCTAAAGATATAGATTTGCCCAAATTTGATACCCGGATGAGAAGTTATGGAACTTTTAGTGAAAGGCAGTAGCCCATCGCGATTGGACCGTGTCGCGGTGATGGCCAAAATTACGTTCTTCCTTTTCCAGTGGAGCACCGCGATGGCTCCGCATCGCACTAAGGGGCAATTTCACATTTTTCCTTTTCTAGTGGGTCACCACGATGGCGCCGCATAGCGCCAAGGTTCTAAATCGGGATCGTCCATTTCCAGTGGTGCAACGCGATAGCACCGCATCGCGCCGTAGGTCAAAATCAGGATTTCCAGTCCAGTTTTTATTTTTAATTTTCTAAGGGTATTTAAGTCCTTTCCCTTCACCCCATTCAGTCCAAACACGGGATTAAAGTCCCAAGAGAGCATTATTTGTATATTATTTTACAATTCTCTCAAATTAAAGTATCCCTCTTTCAAGAACAAATCCTAACTTATCCAATATTCAAGATTAAGCTTACAGAATTCATCAAGAACGTTCTCAATTTCACTAACTAAGGTATGTTAAATGTTCATCCATGGGTCCCTTTCACCCATGGAGCCTAAGAATCTAATTTCAAAGTCAAAGTTATGATTTTTACAAGTTATTGTGATTTTAATTGTGATTTTAGCCATGAATCCCCATGAATCTTGATACTCTACCACGTTTACATGAAATTGTTGTTGTTATTAAACCCCACACATTTGAGTAATATTATTTACTGATTTAAATCATAATTAGTGATGTTGATGTTGAAATCATGCTATTACTACAAGCTTTAAACTATTCCCATGCTTAGCTTAAACTATGAATATCAACTATTTGATGAAATGCCTACAAGAATGAATTTTGGATAAATGCTTTCATATTATGTCCTCAAAGTTTTAGTACTATTTTTCTATTATTGCTATCAAGTCCTGGGGTTATGAATACCCAAAAACATAGCTGTTTACTTAGTCTCAGTATCTTCAGAATAGTTTTAGATATGTTATGAGAATTATCAGTTCAGTCAGTTATCATTATCAGTTAAACTTAGAACAGTTCAGTATTCTGAGTCAGTTCAGTTGGGAGTAGGATTTAACACCGAGCGAACACAGGGATAGGGACTCACCCTCCAGTTGAGGGTGTGACCTTTAGTAGCAGTCCCTACATTCTATAACTATGTAGCCAATGTAGGTTAAGATGTTAACCTGCCAGTTGAGGGTTGATCACATAAGGATACCTACCAGTTGAGGGTAACCCTTAGTCCTTTAGGATAACACTTTAGTGGATCCATACAGCCAGTGTTAGTACTCATGGCACAGTACTGACACTCTTCCAACAAGGGTCATATGTTGGATCCTAATTTGCTCATTGGGGCATGTCAATTATATGATAGCTCCCACAGTCTCAGTTCAGTATTCAGTATACTTCAGTCCAGGATTGTATTGACCATAGAATATAGTTATTAGTTATTCAATTATAAGATTTTAGTATTACTATTTACAAACTATTTTCATAATCATGTTATATGCTTGGTCATGCACTCTCAGATTTTACAGCATTTACGCATTCATATAAGTTATTTAGTTTTCTCATGCTATTCAGTCGCGCCCATGCATATCAACCTAACCCCATTTAGCATACCAGTACATTCAAGTACTGACCGCATACTCGTTTCTTGTGCTATGATATCTCATATCATAGGTTTGGACGCTCAGGTTCCTGATCGCACTTAGATATCTCAGTATATCAACAACAACAGTCGTGGTGAGTCCTCATATTTTGAGGACTGACCATATTTATTTTCATACTTTCAGTTCAGTAGTTAGTTAGAGTAAATTAGGGCCTATCCCATCAACTCTTATTCAGTCAGTTTTAGAGGCTTTCATATACTTCAGATAGTCAGTTTGTCCTTATTTCATTAGTTTTAGACAGTTGTTTTTCGGCAGTTATTTCCAGATTTATGATTTTAAAATGTTTTATAACTTAAAACCTTATGGAACATTCAGATATTCCACATACGTTTCTTTGTTGTTATTATTTAGTTCTCACAACAGGTACCAACTCATAGGTTAGCTTGTAGTCACTTGTAATCGTAAGCACTGTGTGGCGCCTAGGGTATACTCTTGGGGTGTTACAAACTTGGTATTAGATCCTAAGGTTTTAAAGTGTCCTAGGGAGTCTGAAATCCACATCAAGTAGAGTCTTGTGCATAAGTGTAAAGTGTAACACACTTATGGACAAGAGGTTATTAGGCATTTTATGAAAGGTTTCCCTTCTTTCAGTGTTCATGTCGTGCAACTGAGAAGGATTCTCATGTTAACCCTCTATCTAATCTATTCTTTATTCTATTTACAGAACATACCTCCCAGAAAGACAAACAGAAGAAGAAATATGAACCAGTCAGCACCTCAGCCCATTCAGGAAGATTCCCTAGATGAGCATATTTCTCATACAGAGTTCAGAGATGCATTCACTACTATATATCACTCTGTAGCTGCTCAGAATATTTGTCCAACAGTCGTTCTGGAAATCCCAGTGTCCACTACTATCGTAGCTAAAATTCGGGACTTTATTCTAATGAATCCTCCTCTATTTTTGGGATCCAAATTTGAAGAGGATACACAGGAATTCCTAGTTATGGTGCATAAGGTAATAGATATTATGGGGGTGGCTTCTAGTGAGAGTGCTGAATTGGCTGCTCACTAGCTGTAGGATGTAGCCCATACCTAGTTTACGTAGTTGAAAGGGGATAGAGGCGTAGACGCAGGGCCTACAAAGTGGGAGAAGTTTGCTACCGCCTTCTTAGAGAGTTTCTTCTTATTAGAGTTGAGAAAAACTAAGGTGTTAGAATTCATTAATTTGAAATAGGGAAACATGAGTGTAAAAGAGTATTCCCTCGAGTTTACTCAGCTAGCTTAGTATTCTCCTTATGTGGTGGATGATAACAGGTCTAGGATGAGCAAGTTCGTGTCTGGAGTATGTAATAGTGTGGTCAAGGAGTGTAGGACTTCAATGTTAATAAAAGAGATGGACCTATCTAGGTTGATGGTCTATGCTTAACAAATTGAGAGGCAAAAAAATAAGGAGAGAGAGAGAGAACAAGTAGCTTTAATTTTACTCAACCAAAGTCAGAAGATGCTAATTGTCCTTAATTTTGTCAGAAATCTTCAGCTCCTGCTCCATCTTCAGCTAGTTACCCTATGCCAAAGTTCAAAAATAATAATAGGCATAGATCGCTAGGTTCTAAGTCTCAGAGTAGTTTGAATAGTGGTCGTACGAATCCTGTTTTCTAGAAATATGGGAGAAATCATCAGAATGTTTTTAGATCCGGTACTAACGTATGTTTGGGGTGTGGCAAGCTAGGCAAGCGAGTCAGGGATTGTCTAAAGAGTGGTCAGTAGGGTCATTCCAGTCGTCCTCCAGTTCCATCCAATCACCCGACTCAACAGGGTGCTGCTTCCAGTGCCACCAGTGGTCAACGCCCAAATAGATTATGTGAACTTTAGTCCCGACAAGATCAAGAAAATTCTCCTGATGTGGTTACTGGTACGTTGTATGTCTTTCATTTACATGTTTATGCTTTGTCAGATCTCAGAGCTTTTCTTTCTTTTGTAACCTCTTACATAGCTGTTGATTTCAGTGTCAATCCTGAGATTTTACCAAAACCCTTTTTAGTGTCTACCCCACTAGGTGTCTCTATTGTAGCAAAGCAGGTATATAGGAACTGTCTGATCATAATGTACCAGAAAGTAACTTCAATTGATCTTGTGGAGTTAGAGATGACAGATTTTTATGTCATTCTTGGCATAGATCAAATTCACTCATGCTTTGATTCAATTGATTATAGAAATAGAGTTGTTCATTTTTAGTTTCCAAATAACCAGTCCTTGAATGGAGGGGTAGTACTACAGCGCTTAGGGGTCAACTTGTTTCATACCTTAGAGCGAGAAAAATGATATCCAAGGGGTGTATTTATCATCATGTCCGAGTCAAAGACTTTAATTCTGAGACTCCTAATCTTGAGTCCGTTTTAGTAGTGAGGGAATTTCCAGATGTGTTCCCTAAATATGTTCCCAGAGTTCCTCCTGAAAGGGAAATTGACTTCAGAATAGGCCTTCTTCAAGATATACAACCTATCTCTATTTTTCCATATAGAATGGCTCTATCCAAGCATAAATAGTTGAAGGAAAAGTTGAAAGACCTCCTAGATAAGGGATTTATCAAGCCCAGTGTTTCCCCATGGGGCACACCAATTCTGTTCGTGCATAAGAAAGATGGTTCTCTTTGAATGTGTATTGACTACCATTAGTTGAACAAAGTCACAACTAAGAATAAAAACCCTCTTCCCATAATTGATGAATTGTTTGACCAACTTCAAGGTTCCAGTTATTTTTCTAAGATAGACCTCAGATCTGGCTATCATGAGCTTAGAGTCAGAGAAGGTGACATTCCAAAAACATCTTTCAGAATTAGGTATGGTCATTCCGAATTTCTAGTCATGTCATTTAGCCTTACAAATATCCCAGCAACCTTCTGTGACTTAATGAACCGAGTGTTCAAGCACTACATGGACATGTTCATCATAGTTTTCATCGATGACATTTTTGTCTACTCCCGTAATGAAAATAATCACTCAGACCATCTCAGAATAGTATTACAGACTCTTAGAAGCCATTAGTTGTTCGCTAAATTCAGTAAGTGTTAATTTTGGCTAATATCAGTAGCGTTTCTTGGCCATATTATTTTCGGTGATGGCATTAAAGTTGATTCTCAAAAGACCAAAGCGGTGAGAAACTAGCCTAGACCCATTTCTCCGTCAGATATCTGGAGTTTCTTGGGTTTGGTTTGCTATTACCAACTGTTTGTTGAAAGGTTTTCATCTATTGCATCCCCTAGTTCTAGATTGACTAAAAAAAAGTCAAGTTTCAATAGTCAGATTCTTATGAGAAGATTTTTTAGGAGATAAAGACCCAACTCACCATAGCTCTAATTTTGATGTTACCAGATGGTTTAGATGGGTTTTTGGTGTATTGTGCTACTTCTAGAGTTGGTTTGGGGTGTGTTTTGATGCAGATAGGTAAGGTTATGGCCTATGCCTCTAGACAACTTAAACCCCATAAAAAGAATTACCCTACCCATGATCTTGTGTTAGCAGCTGTTGTGTTTGCCTTAAATATTTGGAGGGACTATTTGTATGGGGTGCATGTTGATATGTTCACGGATCACAAAATCTTGGATTATGTTTTTTTTGTAGAAGTATTTGAATTTACGTTAGAGAAAATGGTTAGAATAATTAAAAGATTATGATATGAGTATTTTGTACCACTCGAGCAAAGCTATTGTAGTGACAAATGCCCTAAGTAGACTGTTTATTGGTAGTGTTGCTCATGTTGAGGATGATAAGAAGAAGTTAGTTAGGGAGGTTCATCAACTTTCCATATTAGGTGTTCATCTGGTTGATTTAGCTGAGGGTAGTCTATGGGTTCAAAATAATTCTAAATCATCTTTGGTTGCCGAATTGAAAGAAAAGAAAGATAGGGATCCGAGTCTGGTAAAGCTGAAGGAGTCAGTTAGAGATCAGAAAGTGGAGGTTTACTCCCAAGGGGAGATAGTGTGTTGCGCTTCCAGGATAGACTGTGTGTGCCATGTGTAGATGATTTGAGATAATGAATTTTTGTAGAGGCGAATGGTGCGCGTTACTCAATTTATCCAGGGGCCATGAAGATGTACCCCGATCTATGGGAAATCTATTGGTGGAGTGGGATAAAGAGGGATATTACAGAGTTTGTAGCTAAGTGCTCCATTTGTCAACAGGTTAAGATTGAACATCAAAAGTCTAGTGTGTCTATGCTGGAGTTCAGTATTCCTACTTAGAAGTGGTAGGAAGTGGACATTGATTTTGTAATAGGTTTGCCTCGTACTCATTATCAGCATGACTCGATTAGGGTCATTGTGGACAGGATGAAAAAATCAACTAATTTCTTCCCAGTCTATACTTCTCATTCAATCGAGGATTATGGCAATCTCTATATTAGAGAGTTGGTTAGGTTGCTTGGTGTCCCTCTATCTATCACCTCAGATAGAGATACTTAATTTACATCTCATTTTTGGAAAGATTTTTAGAAATGTCTTGGTACCCAAGTTCACCTTAGTACATTCGTTCACCCTCAGAAAGATGGTCAGGCAGATAGGACCATTTAAACCCTGGAGGTTATGTTGAGAGCGCGTGTCGTTGACTTTAAGGGCAGTTGGGATGACCATCTGCCTTTGATTGAATTCGTGTATAATAAAAACAATCATTCTAGTATTCAGATGGCTCCGTTGGCCCTTGCAGAATTATTAGCCATTTTGGAAAAGTTGCTTATGAGATTGAGTTGCCTACAACCTTAGTATTCGTTCACCCAGTATTCCATATCTCTTTGTTGAAGAAGTGTATTGGTGACCTAGCTATTGTTGTCCTTTTAGAAAACATAGATGTTCAGAACAACCGTTCTTACGAAGAAATTCCAGTCGAGGTCCTTGATCGCCAGATTCATAGACTAAGGAACAAAGAAGTTCCCCTAGTCAAGGTTCTTTGGCGGAATCAGTCTGTTGAGGGAGCCACTTAGGAAGAAGAATAAGATATGCGGACCAAGTACCCTCATCTTTTCTTCGTAAACTCAAACTCTTCTTAAGGTAATAATTTTCCCTAGAATTTCCTCTTTTCCATGCTTAGTTTCAACTGCATATCATTCTCATGTCAGTCATACATTCGCAGAACTAGTTCAGTCATGTTCCATGTTTTAGGCTCATTCATGTAATCACATTTTCATCACGTATATTCATCATGTAACCTCAATTCCTCAGTGTTTTCAGCTTAACCAATCTTATTCGAGGACAAATGTTCCCAAGGGGGATATATTGTAAAACCCCAAGAAATCCAAACCAATATTAGAACCGTGCTTCGAGCTCATGAGAAATGAAATATAGTTCTTGGGTAGTTTTAGGAGTGAGTTTGATGTATATTAAGACCTCAAATAACTCCTAGCTATTAGATGAATCAAGATATCCCTTACCAATTGAGTTTTTGAGAAGAATATTGCTATGGTAAACTTCAAACGAGCATATCTTTTGTTCTATAATGAATTTTCCATCTCAAGACCAACTAAATTGTAGGAAATTAAATTAACTTTCTAGCAATATCAATTTCGCCCAAATCTGATACCTGAGTGAGAAGTTATGACACTTTTAGTGAAAGAAAGTATCCCATCACGATTATGTCGCGTCGAGGTGATAGCCAAAATCACGTTCGTCCTTTTCCAGTGGAGCACCATGATGGTGCCGCATCGCGCCAAGGGGAATTTAGCATTATTCCTTTTCTAGTGGGGAACCACAAGGGCGCCACATCATTCCAAGGTGTCAAATCAAGATCGTTCATTTCCAGTGGTGCAACATAATAGCACAACATCACATTGTAAGCCAAAATTGAGATTTCCAGTCCAGTTCCGAGTTTTAATTTTCCAAGTGGATTTAAGTCCTTTCCCTTTACCCCATTCTTTCCAAATATGAGATTTAAGTCCCAAGAGAGTATTATTTGCTCATTATTTCACAATTCTCTCAAATTAAAGTAGCCCTCTTTCAAGAACAAACCCTAACTCATCCAATATTCAAGATCAAGCTTCAAGAATTCATCAAGAACTTTCTCAATTTCACCAACTCAGGTATGTTAAATGTTCATCCATGGGTCCCTTTCACCCATGGAGTCCAAGAATCTAATTTCAAAGTCAAAGTTATGATTTTTACAGGTTCTTGTGATTTTAATTGTGATTTTAATCATGAATCCCCATGAATCTTGATTCTATACCCCTTTTACATGAAATTGTTGTTGTTATTAAACCCCACACATTTGAGTAATGTTATTTACTAGTTTAAATCATAATTAGTGATGTTGATGATGAAATCATGCTATTACTACAAGCTTTAAACTATTCCTATGCTTAGCTTAAACTATGAATATCAAGTGTTTGATGAAATGCCTACAAGAATGATTTTTGGATAAATGCTTTCACATTATGTCCTCAAAGTTTCAGTGTAATTTTGCTATTATTGCTATCGAGTCTTAGGGATTATCAATACCCAAAAACATAGCTATTTACATAGTCTCAGTATCTTCAGAATAGTTTCAGATATGTTATGAGCATTATCAGTTCGGTCAGTTATCAAAATTAGTTAAACTTAGAATAGTTCAGTTTTTCAAGTCAGTTCAGTTGGGAGTAGAATTTAGCACCAAGCGAACCCAGGGGTGGGGGCTCACCCACCAGTTGAGGGTGTAACCTTTAGTAGCAGTCCCTGCATTCCATGACTACATAGCCAACCTAGGTTGAGGTGTTAACCTGCTAGTTGAGGGTTGATCTCATAAGTATACTTGCCTGTTGAGGGTAACCCTTAGTCCTTCAGGACAACACTTTAGTGGATCCATGCAGCCAGTGTTAGTACTCGTGGAACGGTACTGACACCCTTCCAACTGGGGTCAGAGGTTGGACCTCAATTTGCTCATTGGGGCATGTTGGTTAGATGATAGGTCCCACAGTCTTAGTTCAACATTCAATATACTTTAGTTCAGGCTTGCATTGACCATAGCATATAGTTATCAGTTATTCAGTGATCAAATTTCAGTATTACATTTTGCAGACTATTTTTAGAATCATGTAATATTCTTGGTCATGAACTCTTAGATTTTACAGTATTCACGCTCTCATATAAGTTATTCAGTTATCTCATGCTATTCAGTTAATTTTTATTCATCTACATGCGACCATACATATCAGCCTAATCTCATTTAGCATACCAGTACATTCAAAGTACTTACCACATACTCATTTCTTGCGCTATGATGTCTCATATCATAGGTTCAGACTCTCAAGTTCCTAATTGCACTTAGATATCTCAGCACATCAGCAACAATAGTTGTGGTGAGTCCTCATATTTTGAGGTCCAACTTTATTTATTTTCATGATTTTAGTTTAGTAGTTAGTTAGAGTAAGTTGGGGCCTATCCCATCAACTCTTATTCAGTCAGTTTTATAGGCTTTTGGACACTTCAGGCAGTCAATTTCAGACAGTTGTTTTCCAACAGTTATTTCTAGATTTATGATTCAAAAATATTTTAAAATTTAAAACCTTATGGAACATTCAGATAATCTACACATATTACTTTGTTGTTTTTATTCAGTGCTCATAGAAGGTACCAGCTCATGGGTTAGCTTGAGGTCACTTGTGATCGTAAGCATCGTGTGGTGTCCAAGGTGTACTCTTGGGGCGTTACAGTTCTCAAGTTGATCATTTTTCTTAATGGATTAATCAACAACCCTATAGTAATTTATTAAAGTATACTTTTACCCTTCATTATGTAAAGTACTAGAAAGAAGATGAATCTTGTGTTGATGAAAAGTAAAGGGAACATTACTCAAATAGAATCAAAGTTGGTTAAGATGAATAATTTACCTCAAAGATGTAGTGACCTCTGTAGCCAACATCCTTTCCCGTGTTTCAGCAACATAGTGTACTGATCCCTAATAAATTTTTCAAAACCTGACTACCTCAATAAACTATTTGTTATACAACTTGACACTATACTTATTATGAATGAAATTTGGGTAGAAATTTGTTAGGCTATACCAAAGAAAGTGTACTACAAACTTTTATAACATGTAAACTCTAATTTTTAGAGGAAGAAGTATATTTGATGCCTCCAGTTTTGAAGTGAACTTAATGTAGTTTTTATCTCTTTTTAAATTTATTAATAGGATTGAGTACATACACGATATTGATATTGAAGAAACAAAACCAAAAAAAATACGTAGAATACATTGGTTCCTAAAGGACCTATTACAAAAATATGAAATTGGAGGTAATGTAATACTAATTTTTTGATTAAGGTTACTTCCATTCCATTTGTGCTAGATTTATTATTTATTAACATTTCTAATGTTTTACACAATAAATTTAGGTGAAATTGACCACATACAAAAAATATCGTGTATTCAAAAGTTGAAAAATATTTCTAAAGGCACAAATTGTCATTCGATGAGATTTCAACATGAAACTCTAAGATTTTGTTGGAATAGTGGATCAATAAAACTTCCAAATACTAAAGTTTCAAGTCAATTATATTATTTATCCTTCTCTAAATATTAAGTAGCAGAAGAATTTTGCTGACACATTAGAGCATATAACAACACATTTGGATTTAAGTCTCTGGTGTTAAACTTGACAATGATCTAGCATCTTCGCGAAAAATAGTTTATACATTTCGAGCGAAGGATCAATTATATCATGATCTCCCCTTATTACTATCCCATGGTAATAATTCATATTATTTTTAAATGTACTTTTTTGACACTAGAAAATAAATCACGCAATAGGATTTCAAAAGTCAAAGAAGCTAATTTATCCAAGGAAGTTATCACAATAATTAAACAAATAATGGATGGAAATCCTTATGCAAAATTATTTTTCCTGCTAAAAGATCATTCAAGCATTAAGGATTTAGAAATTCAAATTGCTTCCACTACAACAAACCATCAGTAGATTGAGTTGATGCAATTTGGATAGACGACAACAACCGTAATGTACCATTTGATTGAATGATTATTGTTCATGAATATTCAGTTAGTATTCATAGAGTTAAACATTATTACGGTTGTTATGATCTACTCCAGCATCCTTTGTATTTTCTAAGTGCTAACTAGGCTGGCACCAAGAAACGCAAAAACAACATAAAACAACTAAAGGTAAGAGTGGAACTAAAGTTGAAGGCCTTAATTAGAACATTCCTATATTTGTGTCCGCTGATGAGGTGTTTGACTACGAGGAGCAAGGTAAAATTGTAAAACAAAATTACCCATGATCTTAAAATTAAGAACTTACAACTCTCATATCAATATATTTAAAAATATTTTGTAGGTGTACGACATGAAGCTAAAAATTATGTATCTTGTGTGTCTTGTATAGAGTACTATTGATATAAGATGCAAATATGTAGTGGAGAAAACATGATAATACTATTATGCTGATGATTTTTTCAATAATTTGTTGTTGAGATAAACATCAAGCTAAAAACTACTCGACTTGAATATTTTAGGTTTGAGCAATCAAGTTTTAGAAGGGAAATATGGCAAATCATAGTTGATAGTATTATGGTTGGAGAAAGCAAAGGCTCGAAAGTTGGTCAAAGAATAATACTTCCAACATCATTTGTCGGAATCCCTAGGAACATGCGTCATAGATATATGGATGCAATGACTTTGGTTCAACATTTTGAAAAATCATACCTATTTATCACAATGACGTGTAATCTCAATTGTCTAAAGATCCAAGTAAATTTGGTAGGAAGACAACTTGCTCAAGATAGACCTGACTTGGTGACTAGAGTTTTCAGATCAATGTTATGAGATTTAAAAGATCAAATCTTAAAGAAACAAATATTTGGGCTTATTGCAACATATGTTTATGTAACACCCCAAGTCTGTACCCCGGACTCTGCTGTAACGACCCGAATCTAGTACCCAAAATGCTACATAGTGCTCAGGACCCCGAAGGACCATAATCTAACCCATGACTGATATCTGTATCTGTATATTGCATAAAATACTGAATAATGTGGAAAACATGAACTGAAAGGCCATAAGGTTTAGATATCTGAAATAAAACAAAACATCTAAAATGGGGTATGGAATACCCAAAACAACTAAAATAACTGTCTGAACATAATAGTCTAGAAAGCCTCTAACTGACTGAACTATCTGAGTAAGGAGTTGATGGGACATATCCCCAACTAACTCCAACTGATAAACTAATTAATGAGATAATAAGAAATAATCATGTCCTCGAAATATGAGGACTCACTTCTAACTCTAACTGCTGAGATTGGAATCTACTGCTGCTCTATAGCTCGTGTCTCTGAACCTATGATATAAGACACCATAGCACGAATGCGTTAGTACTTTGAATATACTACTATGCATGTGAGGTAGGCTGAATACTTGGGGTTCATATGTATGAACAATAATAATAACAGAATGACTATCATGAGCATGAGAATACATGCATGAGACATCATAACAGACACTGATATCGTGATAAAATGATTACTGAATCTGCATACTAATAACATGACATACTGATAACTGATATAACTGATAACATGAGTGATTGTATCTGACAGTCCTTAATCTGATGCAACTAGATGAGTTCCGTACTGTATCTGAGTTGACTGTATCTGATACTCTTGAAATTTGAAGAACTATCTGAGTTCTATTACTGAGACTAGTTGACTGTGTCTGACAGTACGAATTCTGTAACATAAAACTATGGGAAGTAGTTATCCAACCGATATGCCCCTGATATGCCATTATGGCTGAGTTGGGGTCCAATCTGTAACCCCAATTAGAAGGGTGTCAATGCCATGCCACTGGTAAGGAAAAGCTATGGGTGACCCTCACCTGATAGTGTCCCCTGTACGAGAACAGTGGGGACCTTATCTAACAATGCTTATCCACCTCATCAACCCTCATCAATAGTATTGATGTCTCAACATATATTGGCTACATAGTTCTGGAACACCAGGATAACTGCTAAGGATCATACCCTTATCTGATAGTGTGTGTCCCCATCCTTGGGTTCACTCGGTGCTAATTTCTACTCCCATCTGAATAGACACTGAACATGATTTAACTGAACTGAACATGGGCTGAATTATTGAATTTCATTGACTGATGGAATACTACTGATATCTAACAACTGATTGAGTTCATGAGATCATGGAGATTTCCTAAGACATAAGACTGTCTGAAGTCTAAGGATTCATAGCTTGGCTGAGAGTATCGTGACAACATGACATGATACTTGGCACACAACTAATGTTTCAGGTACAAGTACCCCCAGTACTCGATAGAAGGAAACCGACAAAGCATGAATTGTTTAAATACATAATAATCATCATAATACAATTTGTGAAGCATTTCATCAAAAATATTATAGGCATAAGCTTGGAAATACATGGGGATTTCATAATATCATGCTAATTAGACACTTTTCTTTTATCTAGGCATTTAATCAAACACATGGTAAGCATAAAATGTGTAAACAACATCATACATTAATTAAATGTCATGATTCAATTCTAATTTAGTCATTCAAGGGTTTAATCATAGGATTTCACGAATCTATACCTATAAAAATCAACCCATATGGAATTTAACACTCATTCATGGAATACAATTCAATTACTCATTTTCAACATAAACAAGAGCAGCCCAATCATGAAATTCATAAGAAAATCCATAACTTGAATTTAGAAAAAGGATTCTTGGGCTTCATGGATGAATGGAGTCCATTAATGAACACTATGCATACCTGGGATAAGATTCTTGATGTTCTTGAACTAGAAGAATTGGAATTCCCTTAGTTCTTGAAGAAGATTGGATTTTGTTCTTAGAGATTAATGTTAGAGAGAAACCTTAATCTTGTTTGTGGAATAATGATGAACCAAATGGATAAAATTGGATATAACTGGGTCTATATAAGTGGGTGGTAAAATACCAAA
Organism: Capsicum pubescens; assembly: GCA_030864215.1. Classification (NCBI taxonomy): domain Eukaryota; kingdom Viridiplantae; phylum Streptophyta; class Magnoliopsida; order Solanales; family Solanaceae; genus Capsicum; species Capsicum pubescens. The sequence continues at coordinate 267,881,734 of CM061544.1, read as the reverse complement.
ATAGCCCCGTTAAAATGACTTAAAAAAAAATTAAACGGGCCTACGATGGTGGATACGACGGTCCATCGCTGGGTTGACGGTCCGTCGGCCCTGACCGTCGCTTCTAGGAAGAATCGGATCTCATTGTTTGGGCTATTATGGCTTGGGATATGTTCCATCACAAGTTCGACGGTCCATCAACCTGACCATCACACCTTATCCAGAAGGTGGCCTTACTGTTTCCCTTGCAATGGCCTGAGCGACGGTCCGTCGCTAGTCCGATGGTCCGTCGGCCTGGCCGTCGTTCCTAGGAAGAATGTAGTTCTCACTGCCTTGCTGCGATGGTCATGGGTGACGGTCCATCTCTAGTACGACGGTCCTTTGGCCTCACCGTCGTATCTGGGTGGTTTTACTGCCTTCTATATTTTTGCCATATCTTTCTCCTTCGATGTTGGATTTTGACAAAATTGGTATCGTTGGAAAGATAATTTAGTTTTCCACATGATAAAAAGTGAAAATATTAAAAATTCCACATGTACAAAAGTGGATTCATATTTAAAAGTAATCTTCTAACATTCTTAAGACAATTTCAAGCTAAGAAAAATTATGGGGTATTACAATATATCCCCCTCGAGAACATTCATCCTCGAATGAGACTGAGAGTGAGGGGAGAAGATAACCGACATACATAAAAAAAAATAACTAAAACATGATCTCATGACTGACATGACTGATAACTGAACATATCATACTGAGCATGCATATCTGATGCATGTGTAACTAATTCATAAATGCATAACTGGATGTTCTGAGGAACTAAATTTCTCATGATAAGAATGCATGTCTAATGCATAATTATATAACTGAATTGATACATGAATGCATGACTGAATATGCAATAGTACTTGATACCAAGTTTGTGATGAACACTGAACATGAAACTGAATAAACTTAGAGAGAACTGTTACCTTGAGCTTGATCTGAGTTGGCGGAGAAGAGGTGAGGATACTTGGTACATATTTTTGCTTCTGCTTCCCAAGTATCTCCCTCGATGGACTGATTTTGCCAAAGAACTTTAACTAGAGGGACTTCTTTGTTCCTCAGTCTATGAGTCCGATAGTCTAGGATTTCGACTAGAATCTCTTCATAAGAGAGGCTGTTTTGGACATCTACGCTCTGAATAGGGACTACAACTTATAGGTCACCTATAAATTTCTTGATCAAAGAGACATGGAAGACTGGATGAATTGAAGATAGATCTGAAGGCAATTCGAGCTCATAAGCTACCTTGCCAAAGCGATTGAGTATCTTGAAGGGACCGACATATAGGGGACTGAGCTTTCCCTTCTTTCCAAATCTCTTCACTCCCTTCATGGGAGAGATCTTTAGGTAAACATAGCCACCAATATCAAACTCAAGATCCTTTCTAAGAATATCTGCATAAGACTTCTGTCGGCTCTGAGCAACCCGAAGTCTTTCTTTGATCAACTGGACTTTTTCTAACGTGTCAAATACCAAGTCAGGCCCTATGACTCAGGCCTCACTAACTTCGAACCAACCAATTAGAGATCTACATCTCCTACTATAGAGAGCTTCAAATGGAGCCATCTGAATACTGGAATGATAGCTGTTTTTTTGTGCAAACTCAATCAAAGGTAAGTGGTCATCCCAACTACCCTTGAAATCAATTTCACACACCCTTAGCATATCTTCTAAATTCTGAATGGTCCTTTCTACTTGACCATGTACCTGAGGATAAAAGGATGTACTGAGATGAACTTGGGTACCAAGACCCTTTTGGAATGCTTTAAAAATAAAAGGTGAAATGGGTACCTCTGTTTGAGATGATAGATAGAGGAACACTATGTAATCTGACCAACTCCCTGATATAGAGTTTGGCATAATCCTCGGATGAATAAGAGGTATGAACTGGAAGAAAATGAGCTGATTTGGTCCTTTTGTCTACAATGACTCAAATTGAATCATGATGATAACGGGTACGAGGAAAACCCATCAAAAAGTCCATGTTCACTTTTTCCCACTTCCAAGTAGGAATGGTGAACTCCTGCATTGGACCATTAGGCTTCTGATGCTCTATCTTAACTTGCTATACGTAGAGCACTTAGCTACAAACTCTGCAACATCTTTCTTCATCCCATTCCACCAATAGACTTCCCGCAAGACATGGTACATATTTGTGGACCCTGGATGAATGGAGTAGTGCATACCATGAACTTCTGCAAGAATTTGCTTCCTTAAGTCATCTACACCTGGAACACAGAGACGACCCTGGAAATGCAAAACACCATCTCTCCCCCAGGAGAAAACCTCTACTTTCTGATCCTGGACTGACTCTTTTAACTTAACAAGGCTAGAATCTCTATCTTGGTTTTCCTTTACCTCGGAAACTAGAGATGATTCTAAACTACTCTGAACCCATATATCACCCTCATCTATATTGACTAAGTGAACACCTAGTCTAGCAAACTGATGGACTTCCTGAGCTAACTTCTTCTTACTGTCCTCAACATGAGTAACACTACCCATAAACAATCTATTGAGAGCATCGACCACTACATTGGCCTTACCCAGATGATAGAGGACACTCATGTCATAATCTTTTAAGAGCTCTAACCACCTTCTCTGATGAAGATTGAGATATTTCTGAGAAAAGACATACTAAAGACTTTTATGATCTGTGAATACATATACATGAACACCGTAGAGATAATGCCTCCAAATCTTCAAGGCAAGGACTACAGATGCTAACTCAAGATCATGAGTAGGATAATTCCTCTCATGGGGTTTAAGCTATTTGGAGGCGTAGGCTATGACCTTACCATGCTGCATAAGGACACAACACAAACCTACTCTAGATGCATCACAGTACACTGCGAACCCATCTGGACTATCTGGAAGAGCTAAAACTAGAGCTGAGGTGAGTTGAGTCTTTAACTCCTGAAAACTTTTCTCGCAAGGGTCTAACCACTGAAACTTGATTATTTTTTGAGTCAATCTGGACATAGGGGATGCAATAGAATAAAATCCCTCAATAAACCGCCTATAATAGCCAGCCAAACCTAAGAAACTCTTGATATCTGATGGAGAGATAGGTCTAGGCCATTTCTTACCGCTTCAGTCTTTTGGGGATCTACTCTAATGCCATCACTAGAAACAATATGAATAAGGAATGCTACTGACCTTAGCCAAAATTTTCACTTACTAAATTTGGAGAATAGATGATGATCTCTAAGATTCTTAAGTAATGTTCTGAGATGGTCTGTTTAAACACGCTCACTGTGGGAATAAACCAGAATATCATCTATGAAGACTATGACGAACATGTCGAAGTACTGCTTGAACACATGGTTCATCAAGTCCATGAAAGCGGCTGGGGCATTGGTAAGACCAAAGGACATAACTAAGAATTTGAAGTGACCATACCAAGTACGGAAAGATGTTTTTGGAATGTCACATTCTCTGACTCTGAGCTGATGATAGATGGATCTAAGGTCTATCTTAGAGAAATAACTGTCACCCTAAAGTTGGTCAAATAAGTCATCAATTATGGGAAGAGGATACTTGTTCTTGACCGTGACTTTATTAAGCTGACGGTAATCAATACATATTTTAAGAGAACTATCTTTCTTGCGCACGAATAAGACTGGTGTGCCCCACGGGGAAACATTGGGCCTGATGAATCCCATATCTATGAGATCCTTCAATTGTTCTTTCAGTTCTTTGAGTTCTGGTGGTGCCATTCTGTATGGTGGAATAGATATAGGTTGAGTATCGGGAAGAAGGTTAATGCCGAAGTCTATTTCCCTTTTGGGAGGTATCCTTGGAAGATCTTTGGTAAAAACATCTGAATATTCATTTACGACTGGGATTGATTCAAGAATGGGAGTTTCAGAACTAGTGTCCCTAACTCAAATAAGATGATAGACACATTCTTTAGATATTATTTTTCATGCCCGATGGTAGGAAACAAGCAGACATCTGAAAGTGGATACACTACCCTTCCACTGTAGGAAGGGTTCATTCAAAAAATAAAACTGGACTATTCTGTTTCTGCAGTCGACTATGGCATAGCAGGAATGACGCCAATCCATGCTGAGAATGAAATCAAAGTCAGTCATCTCTAATTCAACTAAGTATCCTGAAGTGACTTTCTTAAATATCATAATTGGGCAGTTCTTATATACCAGTCGGGCTATGATGGTTTTACCTACTGTGGTAGAGACTGAAAAGGGATCTGCTAGAATTTTTGGACTGATTCCGAAATTGCCTGCTATATAAGAAGTAACAAAAGACAAGGAATCACCTGGATCTAGCAAAGCATAAACATGCACATGAAAGATCTGTAATGTACCAGTAATCACATCAGGAGAATTTTCCTGATCTTGATGGGACTGAAGGGCATAGAGTCTGTTTGGTCGTTGCCCACTAGAAGTACTGAAGGTGGTAACTTGTTGCTTCGGGCGATCGGACTGAGCTGAGGAGCGGAGATGACTCTGATAACCTGACCGAGGACAATCTCTGACTCTGTGGCCTGACTTGACTCATCCAAAACAGGCATCTCTAGTAGCTCTGCAAGCATCCTTGTGGTTCTTACCACAAGTCTGACAAAGGGGATTAGTTTGGGCACTGCTAAAACTGCCCTGAGACTTAGAGCCTAACGCTCTATCTCTGTTTCCATCTTTGAATTTCAGCACTGGAGCACTGGCTGATGAAGGAGATGGAACTGATGACTTAGGATGAAACTGAGAACGGTTTTCTCCTTCTAATTTGGGCTGACTAAAATTGATGCTACCTGTCCTAGCCCTCTTATTCTGCTTCTCCCTCTGCTTAATCTGCTGCTCCTCTATCTGCTGAGCATGAGTCATAAGCATGGCTAAAGTTATGTCACTATTTAGCATGGAAGATCTATAATCATTAACCATGCTATCGTTCACCCCTGAAAAGATTTTACTCTTCTTAGCCCTGCTATCTGCAACCACATTAGGGGCATATCTGGCTAATTGAGTAAACTTAAGAGAATACTCTTTCACCGTCATATTTCCCTACCTAAGGTTGATGAATTCTAACACATTAGCTTCTCTAAGCTCTAGGGGAAAGAATTTATCAAGGAAAGCAGAAGAAAACTCCTCCCACTCAACTGACTCTGCATCAACTGCCGTTTCTAACTTCCACTGCTTTACCTAGTGTGAGAAATATCCTGCAACTGATATGCAACTAGCTCAACACTCTCAATAGTAGTCACCCCCATGATGTATATCACCTTCTAAACTTGATCAAGAAATTCCTAAGGGTCCTCATCTATCTTAGACTCAAAAAAGGATGGAGGATTTATTCGGGTGAAGTCCCAAATCCTAGCTGTGGCTGAATTGGACACTGGGTTAGACGAAATAACTGTTGGCTATTCATTTTAAGTGACAACTGACTGAGCAAGAGTATTGAATGTGGCCCTGAACTCCGCATGAGAAACATGTTCATTCAAGCAATCTTCTTGGATAGGCTGGGTTCTTCTCTTGGGAGGCATGTTCTGAAATAAAGAAAAGAAATGGATTAGATTGAGAGATTGACTTGAGATTATACTCACTGGCACGACATGAATACTAAAAGAGGGGAAACTGTTCCTAAAACAACTTATATCCTCCTGTACATAAATGTGGCATGCAATACACCCATGTACAAGACTCTATTAGATACGACTTTTAAACTTCCTAGGACTCTATTGAACCTTAGGCTCTGATACCAATTTTGTAATGACCCAAATCTGGTACCCGAAATGCTACACAATGCTCATGACCCCGAAGGACCACAAACTAACCCATGACTAATATCTATACCTGTATACTGCATAAAATACTGAATAATGTGGAAAACATGAACTGAAAAGCCATAAGGTTCACATATCTGAAATAAAATGTAACATCTGAAATGGGGTATGGAATACCCAAAACAACTGAAATAACTATCTAAACATAATAATCTAAAAAGCCTCTAACTGACTGAACTGTCTGAGTAAAGAGTTGATGGAATATGTCCCCAACTAACTCCAACTGATAAACTAATTAATGAGATAATAAGGAATAATCATGTCCTCAAAATATGAGGACTCACTTCTAACTTAGACTACTGAGACTGGAATCTACTGCTGCTCTAGAACACTTGTCTCTGAACTTATGGTATAAGACACCATAGCGCGAATGCATCATTACTTTGAATGTACTGGTATACATGTGAGGTAGGATGAATGCTTGGGGTTCATATGCATGAACAATAATAATAACAGACTGACTATCATGAGCGTGAGAATACATGCATGAGATATAATAACTGACACTGATATCGTGATAACATGATTAATGAATCTGAATACTGATAACATGACATATTGATAACTGATATAACTGATAAAATGAGTGACTGTATCTGATAGTCCTAAATCTGATGGAACTAGCTGAGTTTTGTACTGTATCTGAGTTGACTATATCTGACAGTCCTAAAATCTGAAGAACTATCTGAGTTCTATTACTGAGACTAGTTGACTATGTCTGACAGTCCTGATTCTGTAACATGAAACTGTGGAAAGTAGTTATCTAACCGATATACCCCTGATACGCTATTATGGATGAGTTGGGGTCCAATCTGTAACCCTAATTGAAAGGGTATCAATACCGCACCACTGGTAAGGAAAAAATATGGGTGACCTTCACCTGATAGTGTCCCCTGTATGAAAAAGGTGAGGCCCTTATCTCACAGTGCTTATCCACCTTATCCACCCTCATCGATAGTGTTAATATATCAACCTATGATGGCTACATAGTTTTGGAATGCAAGGATGACTGCTAAGGATCACACCCACATCTGATAGTGTATGTCACCATCCTTGGGTTAACTCGGTGCTAATTTCTACTCTCATCTGAATAGACACTGAACATGATTTAACTAAACTGAACATGGGCTGAATTACTAAATTTTGGTGACTAAGAGAATATTACTGATATCTGAAAACTGACTAAGTTCATGAGATCATAGAGATTTCCTGAGTCATAAGACTGTTTGAAGTCTAAGGATTCATAGTTTGACTGAGAGTATCATGACAACATGACATGGTACTAGGCACACATCTAATGTTTCGGGTACAAGTACCCCCAGGACTCGATAGAAGGAAACTGACAAAGCATGATTTGTTTGAATGCATAATAATCATCATAATACAATTTTTGAAGCATTTCATCAAACATGTTATAGGTATAAAAGCATTTCATCAAACATATTACAGTCATAAGCTTCTACATACATGTGGATTTCATGATATCATGCTAATTAAACACTTTTCCTTCATCTAGGAATTTAATCAAATACTTGGTAAGCATAGAATGTGTAAACAATATCATACAACATTTAACTATCATGATTAAATTCTAATTTAGTCATTCAATGGTTTAATCATAGGATTTCATGAATCTATACCTATACAAATCAACCCATATGGAATTTAACATTAATTCATGGAATACAATTCAATTAATCATTTTCAACATAAATAAGAGAAGCCCAATCATGAAATTCATAAGAAAATCCATAACTTGAATTTAGAAAAGGGATTCTTGGGCTTCATGGATGAAAGGAGTCCATGAATGAACACTATGGAAACCTGGGATAAGATTCTTGATGTTCTTGAACTAAAAGAATTGGAATTCCCTTAGTACTTAAAGAAGATTGGATTTTGTTCTTGGAGATTAATGTTAGAGAGAAACCCTAATCTTGTTTGTGGAATAATGATGAACCAAATGGCTGAAATCAAATATAACTGGGTATATATAAGTGGGTGGTAAAAGACCAAAATACCCCAGTTAAAATGACTTTTAAAAAAACTGAACGGGCCTGCGACGGTGGGTGCGATGGTCCGTCGCTGGGTTGATGGTCCATTGGACCTGACCTTCATTTCTAAGCAAAATGGGATCTCACTGTTTGGGCTGCGATGGCTTGAGCGATTGTCCGTTGCAAGTTCGACTGTCCGTCAAACTGACCGTCGCACCTTATCCATAAGGTGGCTTCACTGTTTCCCTTGCGACGGCCAGAGCAACGGTCTGTCGGCCTGGCCGTATCTCTTAGGAATAAGGTAGTTCTCAATGTCTTGCTACAACAGTCGTGGGTGATGGTCCTCCATCGCAAGTCCGACGGTCCTTCGGCTTCACCATCGCATTTGGGCAATTTTACTGCCTTCTGTATTTTGGCCATAACTTTCTCCTCCGATGACGGATTTTAACTAAATTGGTATTGTTAGAAAGATAATTCAATTTTCCACATGATAAAAAGTGAAAATATTAAAAATACCATATGTACAAAAGTGGATTCATATTTTAATGTAAGTTTTTAACATTTTTTAGATGATTTCAAGCTAAGAAAAAGTACGAGGTATTACAGCTACACGGTGCTACGACCCTGAAGGAGAAAAAGCTAACCCATGACTGATATCTGCTATGAGCACTGAATAATAATATTGTAAGATGTAGAAAATAGGCTGGAATACCATAAGGTTCAAAATCTGAAATACTGATAAAGAGTATCAACTGTAACAATAATCTACAAAAATGAATATTGTCTGAAAGTCTAGTCTGAAAAGCCTCTAACTGAACTGTCTAAAAAGTGGAGTTGATAGGACAATCCCCCAACTAACTCTGACCACTAAAATACTGAAGCTACTAAAAATACTAAAATAAAAAATATCCTCGACAGATGTAGACTCACTCTAAATCTGACACTGCTGGCTGAATCTGAATCTATTTATGCGAGGTTCGGAACTTGAGTATCCAAAACTATGATATGAGATATCATAGAGCAAAGAGAAAGTATGCGTCAGTATGTGAAATATATTTGTATGCTAGATGAGGTAAGGCTAAATGCAAGGGATCATATGCATGAATAATAACTGACTGAATGATATAGAGTAACTGAACATGAGAGTACATGGATAACTGATACAACTTTAAATACTAAGTATACAATACTGTACATATAAATAAATATTGTGACTGAGCTTATATGAAGATAAGTACTGAGTTTTGATACTGAGTAACTAATATCTGAAGTCACTGATAACTAAGTTACTGATACTGAATTACTATATCTAATAGTCCTAATTCAGTAGAACTAAACTGAGTTCTATACTGAAAACTGAAACTGAGATTGTGGGAGGTAATCATCTAACCGACATGCCCAAAATAAGATAACTGAGTTGGGGTCCAACCTGTGACCTCAGTTGGAAGGGTGTTAGTACCGTGCCATGGGTAAAGACAACTGAAGAGTTACCCTAATTTGATAGGAACTCTAATGAGAATGGTGGAACCCTCAACTGGAAGGTTAAAACACCTCATCAACTCTCAACTGGCACGTTGATGTCTCAACCTACGCTGGCTACGTAGTTCTGGAATGCAAGGATTGCTTCTAAGGATCACACCCTCTACTGGCAGGTGAGTCCCTATCCTTGGGTTCACTCGGTACTGAATCCTACTCCCAACTGAATAGACACTAAACTGATTATGCTAAATTAGATTGGACTGATACTTAGTTTTCCTGAGTTCTGTAACTATCTGAGTTCTTCTGATTATAACATGACTGATACTATTCTGTAACTACTTTATCTCTAGGTGAACAACTAGATTTTTAGGTATTGAATACCCCCAGGACTCGATAGCATGAAAAGTAAAGAATAACATGATCTTGAAAGACATAACAATCTACACTTGTCCATAACTAATTCATAGCGACATTTTATCAAACACTTGTAGGGCATAAGCTTGTACATATACTAGCATGTCATGATTGCATCATTTAATTCACATGGACATTCTATCAAACACTTGGGAAGCACAAATTAATGCTCATAATCATGGATAACATATACACATTGCAACTACAAGGCCCAAACTTGTAATTTAATGGGTTATTACATGGGAATTACTCAATTCAATATACATGCTATTTCAATTTTAGGAAATCTACAATTAAACATGGATTGAAACCCAATTAGTGTCATGAACATGAATTCAATCTAATTTCAAGCATGTAATTCGTAAATCAACCATCTTATAGTTTTAAAAATGGATTCTTGGGCTCTATGGGTCAAAGGAACCCATAGATAAATACCTAACATACCTATATATTTTAATTCATGAAGGTTCTTGATGAATAACCTTGAGTTTGTTCTTGATTTCTTGAAGCTAGGATTTGCTAATTGAGAGAGGATGCCTTTTGATTTGGGAAAAATTTAATAATAAATGGGTTTTAAAATTTTTTAGGGATTAAATCCCATATCTGGGTGCATTAAAATCATGGGAAAAATACTATTTTAACCCTGGAAGAAACTTTTAATTTTTGTCAAAATTTTCTAACCTGGGCCCCTGTCACGACACGACACTATCACGCCGTGTCACTTGAAATTGACAACTGGGAATGTGGTTGGTGCCGCGACGTGGTGGAATCACGGAGCAACACTGGATGAAAATTTCACCCTTGGTGCGATGCAATGGAACCACATCGCTGTACTGGAAATTGACAATTATGAATTGGGCCTATGGCGCGATATGCCAATATCGCAGAACAATATTGGAATTTGAAAATTTCCATTTGAATGGCCTTCACGACGTGTTGAAGTACCAGTTGGCACACTGCTTTACAAAATTGGCTCTAACTCTTCGCCCGAGTTTCGAATTTGGGAGAATTTTATATTGTTGGAAAGCTGACTGAATTTCCTACGTAATGGTAAGCTCTAAAATGAAAAATACTAAGTATTTCAAAATTTTTTATATTGGATAACTCATGGACTGAGAGTTAAATAAGCTAAGGAAATATGGGGTATTACAATATCTCTCCCTTGGGAACATTTATCCTCGAATGAGACTGATTAAGCCGAGAAATACTGATAGACTGAGTTTACACACTGAACTTGCATATCTGATGCATGGAATACATGACTGAAGCTACTGATAAGATGAATTTTTTCATATGAACATGCATATCTGATGCATGAGTACATGTCTGAACTGATTAGTGAATGCATGACTGACTATGCAACGGTAACTGTTACCAGGATTATAACTGTAACTAAACATGGATCTGATTAAAGCTAAGGAAGGCTGTTACCTTAAGCTGGATTTATGTTTGCGGAGAAGAGGAAAGGATACTTAGTCCGCATATCCGCTACTTCTTCTCAAGTATCTCCCTCAAAGGACTAATTCCGCCAAAGAACTTTGACTAAGGGAACTTCTTTGTTTCTCAGTCTGCGAATCTGATGATCGAGGATCTGGACTGGAACTTCTTCAAAAGAGAGATCATTCTTAGTTTTTACGTCCTCTAAGGGGACTATGACTGCTGGGTCACCAATGCATTTCTTTAGCAAGGAGATGTGGAATACTGGGTGCACTGAAGCTAGATCTAAAGGCAACTCAAGCTCGTAAGCTACTTTTTTGAAATAATTGAGAATTTTGTAAGGACCGACATATCGGGGACTGAGCTTTCCTTTCTTGCCAAACCTCTTCACTCCCTTCATGAGAGAGATTTTCAAGAACACAAAATCACCAATCTCAAACTCGAGATCCTTTCTCTTTACATCTGCATACGATTTCTGTCGGATTTGGGCTGCTCAAAGCCTTTCTCTGATCAACTAAACATTTTCTAAGGCATCAAATTCTAAGTCAGGCCCTAATACTGTGGCCTCACCTACCTCAAACTAACCTATTTGAGATCGACATCTCCTACTATAGAGAGCCTCAAATGGGTTATCTCAATGCTAGAGTGATAGTTTTTATTATATGTGAATTCGATCAAAGGCAAGTGGTCATCCCAACTACCCTTAAAATAAACAACGCATGCTCTCAACATATCTTATATATTCTGAATGGTCCTCTTTGATTGAAAATTTTTCTGAGGTTAGAAGGCTAGACTAAGGTAAAATCGGGCACCAAGACCCTTTTGGAATGCTTTCCATAAATAAGAGGTAAACTGGGTACCTCTATCTGAGATGATAGACACTAGGACTCCGTGTAACCTAACCAACTCTCTGATATAGAGTTTGGCATAGTCCTCGGCTAAATAGAAGGTATAAACTAGATAGAAATAAGATAATTTTGTCATCTTGTCTATGATAACTCATATATAATCATGCTGATGATGAGTACGAGGTAAACCCATCACAAAGTCCATGTTCACTTCTTCCCATTTCCATATGGGAATACTAAACTCCTGTATGGACCCACTGGGCTTCTGGTGCTAAATCTTAACCTGCTGACACATAAAGTACTTAGCTACAAACTCTACGATGTCTCTCTTCATCCCACTCCACCAATAAATCTCCTATAAATCATGGTACATCTTAGTGGCCCCTGGATGAATAAAGTAACGCACACCATGTGTTTCTGCAAGAATTTGTTGCCTCAAGTAGTCTACACCTGGCACACATTAACGACCCTGGCAACATAATACACCATTTCCCCTTTGTTGGAAAACCTCTACTTACTTATCTCTGACTGACTCTTTCAACTTCAAGACTTGGATCTGTATCCTATTTTTCCTTCACTTCAGAAACTAGAGATGATTCTGAACTATTATGAACCCAGGCACAACTCTCTATTGAATCGATTAAGCGGACACCTAGTCGAGCATGCTAATCAACTTACTGAACTAACTTCTTCTTATCATCCTCAACATAAGAAACACTACCAATGGACAGCCTACTGAGAGCATTATCCATTACATTAGCCTTGCCCGGATGATACAGAACACTCATATCATAATCTTTTAACAACTCTAACCACCTTCTTTGATGCAAATTCAAATCTTTTTGAGAAAAGACATACTGCAAGCTCTTGTGATCTATGAACATATCTACATGCACCCCATACAAATAATGCCTCCAACTCTTTAAGGAAAACACTATGGCTGCTAACTCAAGATCATGGGTTGGGTAATTCTTCTAATGGGGCTTAAGCTATCTAGAGGAATGTTAATGACCTTACCTCTTTGTATGAGGACATAACCCAAACCTACTCTGGATGTATCATAATACACAACAAACCCATCTGAACAATCTGGTAGATTTAAAACTGGGGCTGAGGTAAGTCGAGTCTTCAACTCCTGAAAACTCTTCTCGTAGGAATCTGACCACTAAAATTTGACTTTCTTCTGAGTCAATCTGGACATGGGGGATGCAATGTTCGAAAACCCTTCAACAAACCAACGGTAATAGCTAGCTAAGACCAATAAACTCCTAATGTCTGTTGGAGAAATGGGTCTAGTCCAGTTTCTCACCACTTTGGTCTTTTGAGAATCAACTCTAATGCCATCACCGAAAATAATATGACCAAGGAATGCTACTGACCTTAGCCAAAATTTGCACTTATTGAATTTGGCGAACAACTAATGAGTTCTAAGAGTTTGTAGTAAAATTTTGAGGTGTACTGCATGAACATTCTCGCTACAGGAATAGTCAAGGATGTCATCGATGAAGAGTATAACGAACATGTCCAAGTACTGCTTGAACATGCGATTCATTAAGTCCATGAAGGCTGCTGGGGATTTTGTAAGACCAAAAGACATGACTAGAAATTCAAAGAGACCATACTAGGTTCTGAAAGCTATTTTCGGAATGTCACATTCCCTGACTCTGAGCCGATGATAGCCTGATCTGAGGTCTATCTTAGAAAAGTAACTGGCACCCTGAAGTTGGTCAAACAAGTCATCGATTCTTAGAAGTGGGTACTTATTCTTGACTGTGACTTTGTTCAACTGGCGATAATCTATACACATTCTGAGGGAACCGTCTTTATTTCGCATGAATAAGACTGGTGTGCCCCACAGGGAAATGCTGGGTTTGATGAATCCCTTATCTAGGAGATTGTTTGACTGTTCTATTAACTCTTTGAGTTCTGCTAGAGACATTATGTATGGAGGAATAAATATAGGTTGAGTATCTGGAAGAAGGTCTATTCGAAAGTCTATTTCCCTAACGGGAGGAACTCCAGGAAGATCTTCAGAAAACACATTTGAGAATTCATTTACTACTAGAACTGACTCAAGACTAGGAGTTTCTGAACTAGAGTCTTTTAACTTCACAAGATGATAGACACATCCCTTGGATATCATTTTTCTCGCTCTAAGGTATGAAATAAATGGGCCCTTAAGCGTATTGGTACTACCCCTCCATTCAAGGTCTAGTTCAATTGAAAACTGAAAATAAACTATTCTATTTCTACAATCAACTAAGGAATAGCATGAATGGAGCCAATCCATGCCGAGAATGATGTTGAAATCTATCATTTCTAATTCTATTAAGTCTGCTGAAGTGACTTTCTGAGATATCATAACCGAAAAGTTCCTGTATACCCACCGGGCTATGATAGACTAACCCACGAGGGTAGAGACTTAGAATGGTTCTGCTAAGACTTCTGGTTTTATCTTAAAGTTGACTGCTATATAAGGAGTTACAAAATATAAGGAAGCTCCTAGATCTAATAAGGCATAAACATGTGAATGGAAAATTTGTAACGTACTAGTGACCACATCAGGAGAACTTTCTTGATGTTGTCTGGACTGAAGTGCATAAAGCCTATTTGGGCGTTGCCCACTGGTGGCACTAGAAGCGACACCCTGTTGATTTGGGTGATCGGACTGAGATGGGGGACGATTATACTGACCCTGTGAACCTGACTAAGGATAATATCTGACTCTATGGCCTGGCTTGCCACACTCGAAGCAAACATCACTGCCAGCTCTGCAGACACCCTAGTGGTTTCTGCCACATTGCTGACAAAGAGGATTAGTTCAAACACAGTTGGCACTACCCTGAGATTTAGAGCCTGGTGCCCTATCTTTGTTACCAAGTCATGGGTATGAATAATCAGTGAGTTGTTCCATATAATTCTTATTTACTGACTAGATATAATTGTCATATCAATGTTGAGTCTTGTGTAGGGGTAAAAGCAATAATGTATCTTTATAAGTACATATATAAAGAACATGATAGGTGCACTGTATATATCAAATTAGAAGATGGATAAAAAATCATTCATGAAATCAAAAGTTTTCAAGATGCATGTTGGGTTACTGCACTAGAAGCGGTATGGCGAATTTATGAATTTGATCTCAGTGAAATGCAGCCTCCAGTCATTAATCTGTAACTACATCTTCTATATAAACAAATAGGTAAACTATTTATATCAGTAGTTAGGTTGATTTAAGCTTTTGATGAAGTGGCATAAAATATTTATATGTAGTTTTCAGTGCAATTGCTCTCATACAATAGTCCACTTTTATAAAATAAAAATACCCACACTTTACTACTGCTTGTGCCCTTGTTTTAGCTTCACCATTTATGGATTGAAACTCATTTGTCAATTCAACTACCTAGCTTAAGCTACCTGAATTCAAAAGCTTTACCCTTCTAAAAAAAATAGTCACAAGATTCAGATTTTAATGACGTATTTTTAATTATGAATTATCATGAAAAGAAATACATAAAATTATATTGTAAGAAATATTTTACTAATCTTTCTAATATTATCCGTTCACATTATAGTGTGATATTGGAGAAACCAAAATTTGAAAAACGTTGTTGCGTGAAAATACGCCTAAAAAATCATGCTCACTGAGTATTTTCAAAAATGCTCAATGGACTATGAAGCACGTAAATACATATATAAAATTTTTTTAGAGTACTATGTTTGAAACGCTTAGGGTAAGATTTGGACGCAAAGTAAAATAAAATCAGTAACTAGTCAAATTGTTGTTAGTAAGAAATTCAACACAACCACTCTTAATATTTGTAATCGTGCAAATATCATTTTTTTAGTCTCATTTCTTTAGTTCACAGCTAACTCAATAGAAGGCTAAATGTATTATTTGAGATTATTATTGAATCACATACGTGAATCAAATTTATTTCAATACTTACTAATTGTTAACTAAAGGCCATGTGACATATTCAAAGAAGCTTAAAAACAAAGAGGTTTACTCGAATCAAATAACAATATATCTGAATGCTTACGGAAAACGGTCGTCTTCAAAATGCCATCGGCTCTAAGAAATTTATTTGCAATAATTTTAGTTCATTATAATCCGATGGATGTTAACAAACTTTGGAATGAGTATTATGATGACATGTCAGAAGATTTTAAGAGAATACCCGACAATTCTCCTACTGCTCAACTTTAATGCACACAAATAAGCATAAATCATTTCTTAGAGAGCATGGGTAAGAGAATGGAGAATTAAGACATACCTAGATGAATAGAGTATGGACGATGGAATTATATAAGAATGCAGAGAAATAATGGAAGAGAAGTCTATAATAGTGCCTTTAGAAGATTTGGATGCACAAACAAAGCTAAATCCTGAACAAGAGCAAGTGTTCAAGATTATATTGCAAAAGTTAGAATCTGACCAATCAAGATTATTCTTTTTTGATGGACCAGGAGGGATTGGAAAAACATTTCTATATCATGCATTAGTTGCAAATATCAGATCGAGGGGCATGATTACATTAGCGATGACAATAAGTGGTGACTCTTTTATTGGGAGGTCATACGACTCATTTTAAATTTAAGATACCACTTTAGACAACCGATATAAAGTCACACATTTGTTAAAGAAAAGTGATGGAGATAAAATAATTAAAAAAGCCACACTGATTATCTGAGATGAAGTGTCTATCTCCAGCCTTTGGACGATTAAAATAGTTGATAGGAGCTTCAGAGATATACTAGATATCAATAAGCCTTTTGGTGGAAAAGTAATGGTTTTCAAAGGTGATTTATGTTAGGTACTACCCATAATTCTAAAATCTACAAGGGCTGAAATAGTAAATGCAAGTTTGGTAAAGTCGTACTTATGGCATCAAATAAAAAAAGTTTAAGTTAACAAGAAATATGAGGGCGAGAATAGATTCGTCATTTAGTGAATTATTACTATGAATAGGTAATGGGGTGGATCCTACAATAAAAGATTATTTGGTACTTCATTCAAAATAATTTGTTATTAAAACTAAGAATGATAATACTGGTGCAGATGCCTTATGTAATACCCCAAAAGTTCAGACATTTTTAGGATCATGCTTCGAACTCATGAGTAGTAAATTTTAGTGATTTGGTAGTGATATGATCAAGGTTTATTCATATTAAGGCCTCAAAAGTGTCCTAGCTAATAGACGAATCAAAATATTTCCTTACCGGTTGAATTCTTAAGAAGGATATTGGTATAGTCAACTTCAAATGAGCATATCTATAGTTATGCTATGAATTTCTGAGATGATGACCACCAACAGATATATAATTCAATTAGCTTTCCAACGAAACCAATTTCTCCTAAATCCAATATCGAAGAAAGGAGGTATACCGATTTTACTCTAGCATGTCAGGCTGGGAAACTGAGTGACGACATTCGTGATAAGCTGTCACAAACGTGACGACTTATCACCAATGTCGTCAGACCTGGGAAGATTTCCACCTACAGTGATGACATTTTGTGATAATTCGTCATGCCCATGACGGCCAATCACCAATGTCGTCAACCTTAACCAGAAAATCAAGATTTCACCTTTTTATGACGACATTTCGTGACGACTTATCACCAGTTTGATGACTTGTCATGAATATCGTCAGCTATTTTTTTCCAGCAATGGAGGGACATTTTTGCAAGGGTATTTTGATATTTTCCTTTACTTCACACGACTTATAACCCCCAAGGAGCGCTTTAACTTCCATTCTCTTTAGTTAAACATCTAAAAAAAAGCTCTCTCATGCACTCTCAACCACAAGATTAGGGTTTTCTCTCAAGATCATCTCCTCAAGAACAAGAACATTCTCTCCCAAAAGGGTTAAACCGTAGTTAAGAAAAATCAAGAGCAAGCCGAAGGATTTCTTCAAGAACCTTCAGAAACATTAGATCTCTTTCAAGATTCAATCACTAAGGTATGTGTAGTGTTCATCCATGGGTCCCTTTCATCCACGGAGCTCAAGAATAATTTTCTAAATTATAAATTGTGATTTCCTTGTTGTGTTATGACTATATTCATGTTGATGATTGTTGTTTGGATTCAAGGTTGTATCTTGATATGTTTTTCATGAAGCATGTGGGTAGGTTAGTTGAAATCCATGAATTTTTGATGGATTAAGATTGTCAAATTGATAAGTACACTTATTTTGGATGGATTAAGATTGTCAAATTGATAAGTACACCTATGACCAAAGTTGTGCATGTAAGGTGTTTGATAAAATGCCAAGAATGATAGAATCCATGTTTTTATGACTTAATAGTGCTTAAATGACACGCCCATGTTCTATTCTTTATGACTCCACATGAACTCCACGTTATTGTTGTGTGCTATTGTTGTGATATGGAATAAGCATGATATTGAAGCAACACGAGTATATACGTGTTGTGCGCATCCCCTTCCATGTATAAGATGTTGAGAACCAAGTGTAGTATGAAATCCCCTACTTATGATATTGTGAATTGTGGACTCTATTCTTATGATCAAGTCAGTCATGTGTGTCAGTTTCCTTCCATCGAGTCCTGGGGGTACTTGTAATA
Source organism: Capsicum pubescens (assembly GCA_030864215.1). Taxonomy (NCBI): domain Eukaryota; kingdom Viridiplantae; phylum Streptophyta; class Magnoliopsida; order Solanales; family Solanaceae; genus Capsicum; species Capsicum pubescens. The sequence continues at coordinate 267,863,158 of CM061544.1, read as the reverse complement.
GAAAAATATAGTTGTGTGCCTAGATACATATCATGTTATCATGATACTCTCAGTCAAGCTATGATCTATAGAACTCAGACAGTCATGTGACTCAGGAAATCTCAGAAATCTTATGATCTTAGTTAATTCTCAGATAATAGTACTATTCCGTCAATCAACAGAAGTCAGTTACTCAGTCTATGTACAGTCAGTTAGTCATGTTCAATCTCTTTAGATAGGAGTAGAAGTTAGCACCAAGTTAACCCAAGGATGGGAACTCACCTTCCAGATAAGGGTGTGATTCTTAGCAGTCATCCTTGTGTTCCAGAACTACATAGCCAGCGTAGGTTGAGATATCTTAACCTATCAGATTAGGGTTGATGAGGTGATTTTACCTGTCTGACCAGGGTCCCACCGTTCTCATTAGAGTAACCTTCCAGATAAGGGTCACTCACAACTTATCCTTACCAGTGGCACGGTATTCTTGTTAAAATGATGAGTTAGCCGCATACCCATTATAGGATGTTGCTCACACTTGGTACAAAAAGTGGAAGTCTGAGATATTAGAGGATGCAGGTAATATAGAGTGGGAGGAATTTGTCATGACTTTCTTAGATAAATTCTTTCCCTAAGAGCTGAGGGAGGCAAAATTTCTAGAGTTCATCAACCTCAAGCAGGGAAATATGATGGTTAAAGTGTACACTCTCATATTTACTCAGTTAGCCAGATTTTCCCCTCATGTGGTTTCAGACAACAGGGCTAAGATGAGCAAGTTTGTGTCAGGGGTGAATAATAGCGTGGTAAATGAATATAGGTCTGCGATGCTGAACAATGATATGAATTTAGCTAGTCTCATGATCCATGCTCAACAAATAGAGTAGAAAAAGATTAGGACTAGGGAGAGGCAGAACAAGAGAGCAAGGTCAGGCAGTTTCAGTTCTGCTCAACCCAAATCAGAAAGAGGAAACCGTTCGCAGTTTCATCCTAACCAACAGTTCCAGCTCCTTCTTCCTCCAGTTCCCCAGTGCTAAAATTTAGAGATGGCAACTGAGATTGAGCAACAAGATCTAAGTCTCAGGGCAGTGCCAGCAGTGCCAGAAGTAACCCCATGTGTCAGATTTGTGGTAAGAACCACAAGGGTACCTGTAGAGCTGGTAGCGATGTTTTTTTTGGTTGTGGTATGCTAGGACACAGGGTTAGAGAGTGTCCATAGTCAGGTATGTAGGGTCAGCAAAATCATTCCACAACCCAGTTTGGTCGCCCAAATTAGCAGGGTGCCACTTCCAGTGCTACTAGTGGGCAACGCCCAAACAAACTCTATGCTCTTTAGACTCGACAGGATCAGGAAAATTCTCTTGATGTCGTTACTGGTACGTTGCAGATTTTCCATGTTCATGTTAATGCTTTGCTAGATCCTGGTGTATCCTTGTATTTTATTACTCCTTATATAGTAGACGATTTTGGAATCAGTCCCAAAATTTTAGCAGAGCCCTTTTCAGTCTCTACCCTAGTGGGTAAAACCATCATAGATCGGTGAGTATATAGGAACTAAACGGTTATGATATTTTAGAAAGCCACATCAACATATTTGGTTGAGTTAGAGATGACTAATTTTAATGTCATTCTTGGCATAGATTGGCTTCATTCCTGCTATGCCACAGTCGACACCAAAAATAGGATAGTTTAATTTCAGTTCCCGAATGAGTCCGTCCTAGAGTAGAACGGTAATACATCATTTTTTAGGGGTCAACTTGTTTCCTACTTTCAAGCAAGGAAAATGATAGCTAATGGATGTGTTTATCATCTCGTTCATGTTAAATACTCTGGTTTCAAATATCCCAGTATCGAATCAGTCCCAGTTGTAAATAAGTATTCAAACATGTTTCCCAAAGATCTTCTAGGCATTCCTCCTGAAAGGGAAATAGACTTCGGCATTGACCTTATTCCAGATACTCAACCTATTTCTATTCCGCCATATAGAATGGAACGAGCAGAACTTAGAGAACTGGAAGAAAAATTGAAGGATCTCTTAGATAAGGGATTCATTAGACCCAACATTTCCCCGTGGGGTGCACCAGTCTTATTCATGTGTAAGAAAGATGGTTCTCTCAGGATGTGCATTGATTACCGTCAGCTCAATAAAGTCACGATCAAGAACAAGTATCCTCTTCCTAGGATAGATGAATTATTTGACCAACTTCAGGGTGCCAGTTATTTCTCCCAGATAGACCTCAGATCAGGCTATCATCAAATCAGAGTTAGAGAATGTGACATCCCGAAGACATCTTTCCGTACTCGGTATGGTTACTTCGAGTTTCTAGTCATGTCCTTTGGTCTTACTAATGACCCAGCTGCTTTCATGGACTTGATGAACCGTGTGTTCAAGTAGTACTTGGACATGTTCGTCATAGTCTTCATAGATGATATCCTGGTCTATTGTCGCACAGAGCGTGATCATGCAGACCATCTCAGAATCATTCTTCAGACCCTCAGAGATCACCAGCTATTCACCAAATTCAGTAAGTGTGAGTTTTGGCTAAGGTCAGTAACATTCCTTGGCCATATTATTTCCGGCGATGGCATTAGAGTAGATCCTCAAAAGACCAAAGCAGTAAGAAACTGGCCTCACCCTATCTCTCCATCAGATATTAGGAATTTCTTGGGTTTGGCTGGATATTACAGATGATTTGTTGTGGGATTTTCTTATATTTCATCCCCTATGTCTAGATTGACTAAAAAAAGGTCAAGTTTTAGTGGTCAGATTCTTACAAGAAGAGTTTTTAGGAGTTGAAGACTCGACTCATCTCAGCTCTAATTCTATCCCTTCCAGATGGTTCAGATGGGTTCGTAGTGTATTGTGATGCATCCAGAGTGGGTTTAGGCTGTGTCCTCATGCAGCATGGTAAGGTCATAGCCTACGCCTCCAGACAGTTAAAGCCCCATGAGAAGAATTATCCTACTCATGATCTTGAGTTAGCAACTGTAGTATTTTCCTTAAAGATTTGGAGGCATTATCTATATGGAGTTCATGTAGATGTATTCACAGATCATAAGAGTCTCCAGTATGACTTTTCTTAGAAAGATCTCAATCTTCATCAGAGAAAGTAGTTAGAGATTTTGAAATATTATGACATAAGTGTCCTTTACTATCCAGGAAAGGCCAACATTATGGCCGACACTCTCAGTAGACTCTCCATAGGTAGTGTTTCTCATGTTGAGGATAGCAAAAAGAAGATAGGTCAGGAAATCCATCAGCTTACCAGACTAGGTGTTTTCTTAGTTGATTCTTCAGAGGGTGGTGTATGTGTTCAGAGTAGTTCAAAATCATCTCTAGTTTCCGAGGTGAAATAAAATCAAGACAGGGATCCTAGCCTTGTCAAGCTAAAAGAGTCAATCAGAGATCATAAGGTTGAGTTTTTCTCCCAAGTGGGAGATGGAGTCCTTCGTTGTCAGGGTCATCTCTGTGTTCCAGATGTGGATGACTTCAGGTAGTAGGTTCTTGCAGAGGCACATGGTGTGCGATACTTTATTCATCCAGTGGACACTAAGATATACCATGACTTGCGGGAGATCTATTAGTGGAGTGGGATGAAGAAAGATGTTACTGATTTTGTGACTAAGTGCTCTACATATCAGCAGGTTAAGATAGAGCATCAGAAGACTAGTGGTTCCATACAGGAGTTCACTATTCCTACTTGGAAGTAGGAAGAAGTGAACATGGACTTCGTGATGGGTTTGGCTCGAACTCTTCATCAGCATAATTCAGTTTGGGTCATTGTAGACAGGATGACCAAGTCAGCTCATTTCCTTCCAGTCCATACCTCTTATTCAGCCAAGGATTACGCCAAACTCTACATCAGAGAGTTGGTCAGATTACACAGTGTTCCACTATCTATTATCTCAGATAGAGGTACCCAGTTCACCTCTCACTTTTGGAAAGCATTCCAAAAGGGTCTTGGTACCCAATTTCATCTCAGTACAACTTTTCATCCTCAGACAGATGGTCAAGCAGAAAGGACCATTCAGACTTTAGAAGATATGCTAAGGGCGTGAGAAATTGATTTCAAGGGAAGTTGGGATGACCACTTTCCTTTGATTGAGTTTGCATACAACAATAACTATCATTCCAATATTCAGATGGCTCCGTTCGAAGCTCTCTATGGTAGGAGGTGCAGATCTCCAATTGGTTAGTTCGAAGTTAATGAGGCCTCAATCATAGGGCCTGACTTAGTATTTGATGACTTAGAGAAGGTTCAGTTAATTAGAGAAAGACTTTGGGCTGCTCAAAGCCGACATAAGTCTTATGTAGACATTCATAAAAAGGATCTAGAATTTGAAGTTGATCATTTTATCTATCTCAAGATCTCTTCTATAAATGGGGTGAAGAGATTCGGCCAGAAGGGAAAGCTCAGTCCCCAATATATTGGTCCTTTCAAAATTCTCAGTCGCTTGGGTAAGGTAGCTTATGAGCTCGAATTGCCTCCAGATATAGCTTCAGTTCATCCAGTCTTCCATGTCTCTTAGCTCAAGAAGTGCATAGGTGACCCTTCAGTTGTAGTCCCTACTCAGAGCATGGATATCCAGAACAGCCTCTCTTATGAAGAGATTCCAGTCAAAATCTTAGACTATCAGATTCGTAGATTGAGGAACAAAGAAGTTCCTCTAGTCAAAGTTCTTTGGAGGAACCAGTCCGTTGAGAAAGCTACTTGGGAAGCAGAAGCAGATATGCGTACCAAGTATGCTCACCTCTTCTCCGCCAATTCAGATCAAGTTTAAGGTAATAATTTTCCTTATGCTTGTTTAGTTTCATGTTCAAAATTCCATTATGAATTTGATACTAATTATCATTGAATTCGGTCATGCATACATGTAATAGTTTAGTCACGTAATCACGCATCATATATGCATGAGTTTAGCTTGTCAGTTATGCATTAGATATGCATGTTCAGTATGTTCAGATATATTCAGCTTATCATTTAGGTCAGTCATGTCGTCATGTTTCAGATGTTGCATCCCTTAAGTAAGGCCAGTACATTAGTAATCTCAGCTTAGTCAGTCTCATTCGAGGACGAATGTTTCCAAGGGGGGATATTGTAATACCCCAAAAGTTCATACATTTTTAGGATCATGCTTCGAACTCATGAGTAATAAATTTTAGTGATTTTTTAGTCCTATGATCAAGGTTGATGCATATTAAGGCCTCAAAAGTGTCCTAGCTAATAGACAAATCAAAACATTTCCTTACCGATTGAATTCTTAAGAAGGATATTGATATAGTCAAATTCAAAAAAACATATCTCTCGTTATGATATGAATTTCTGAGATAATGAACCACCAACAAATAGATAATTGAATTAAATTTCCAATGATACCAATTTTGCCTAAATCCGATATCGGAGAAAGAAGTTATGCTCATTTTACTCCAGCATGTCAGGCTGGGAAACTGAGTGACGACATTCGTAATAAGCTGTCACAAGCGTGACGACTTATCACCAATGTCGTCAGCCCTGGGTAGATTTCCACCCCTAGTGATGATATTTTGTGATAAGTCATCATGCCCGTGATGGCCTATCACCAATATCGTCAACCTTAACCAGAAAATCAAGATTTCACCTTTTTGTGATGCTATTTCGTGACGACTTATCACCAGCTTGATGACTTGTCACGAATGTCGTCAACTATTTTTTTCTAGCAATTGAGGGACGTTTTTGCAAGTGTATTTTGGTCTTTTCCTTCACTTTCCATAACTTATAACCCTCAAAGAGCGTATTATCTTCCATTCTCTTTAGTTAAACATCTCAAAAAAAGCTCTCTTATACACTCTCAACCACAAGATTAGGGTTTCCTCTCAAGATCATCTTCTCAAGAACAAGAACATTCTCTCCCAAAGGGGTTAAACCCTAGTAAAGAAAACTCAAGAGAAAGCCTAAGGATTTCTTTAAAAACCTTCAGAAACATGAGATCTCTTTCAAGATTCAATTACTAAGGTATGCGTATTGTTCATCCATGGGTCCCTTTCATCCATGAAGCTCAAGAATCATGTTTTAAATTATAAATTATGATTTCCTTGTTGTGTTATGACTATATTCATGATGATGATGGTTGTTTGGATTGAAGGTTGTATCTTGATGTGTTTTTCATGAAGCATGTGGGTAGGTTAGTTGAAACCCATGAATTTTGGATGGATTAAGATTGCCAAATTCATAAGTACACCTATGCCCAAAGTTGTGCATGTAAGGTGTTTGATAAAATGCCAATAATGATAGAATCCATGTTTTTATGACTTAATAGTGCTTAAATGACAAGCCCATGTTCTATTCTTTATGACTCCACATGAACTCCATGTTATTGTTGTGAAATGGAATGAGCATGATATTGAAGCAACACGAGTATATACATATTGTGTGCATCCCCTTCCATGTATAAGATATTGAGAACCTAGTGTAGTATGAAATCCTCTACTTATGATATTGTGAATTGTGGACTCTATTCTTATGATCAAGTCAGTCATGTGTGTCAGTTTCCTTCCATCGAGTCCTGAGGGTACTTGTACCCAAAAAATATAGGTGTGTACCTAGAGCCATGTCATGTTATCATGATACTCTAAGTCCATCCATGATCTATTGAACTGAGACAGTCATGTGACTCAGGAAATCTCAGAAATCTTACGATCTCAGTTAATTCTCAGATAATAGTACTAGTCCGTCAGTCAACAGAAGTTAGTTACTCATTCCATGTACAGTCAGTTAATCATGTTCAATATTTTCAGATGGGAGTAGAAGTTATCACCGAGTGAACCCAAGGATGGGAACTCACCTGTCAGATAAGGGTGTGATTCTTAGCAGTCATCCTTGTGTTCTAGAACTACGTAGTTAGCGTAGGTTGAGACATCTTAATTTGGAAGATTAGGGTTGATGAGGTGATTTGACCTATCAGAATAGGGTCCCTCCATTCTCATTAGAGTAACCTGTCAGATATGGGTCACTCACATCTTGTCCTTACCAGTGGTACGGTATTGACACCCTTCCAATCAGGGCACAAATTGAACCCCAGCTCAGCTATTATAGCGCATTTGGGGTATATCGGTTTATCAACTACCTCCCACAGTTTCAGTCTCAATCTCAGTAAAAGAACTCATATAGTTCTTTAGATTTCAGTATACCAGGACTGTTAGATATAGTCAATTTAATTACAGTACGGAACTCAGGTAGTTTCGTCAGACTCAGAACTGTCAGACATAGTCATCCATGGTATCAGAAATCCCAATATTAGTCATATTAGATATCAATAAACCATGTATTAACGTACAGATCTAGATATCACATATTCACGATCTCAGTTACTATGTATGCATGTTTGTACTCTCACATTCATATTAGTCATTCAGTTAGCACTGCTCATAGATGTAAGCCCTTTTACATTTAGACTACCTCACTCGTATACTCAGTACTTTTAGTTGTACTGACGTATTTGCAATATGGTGCTTTCTTTTATATTATTCCATAGGTTCAAATCCACGAGTTCTAGATCAGCAGTAGCAGTCGTATTTCAGAATATAGAGTTGCAGTGAGTCCTCTTCATTTGAGGAAGATATGATTTGACTTCATTTACTTTCTTCGGTTATCTTTCAGTTTACGGAGTTAGTTGGAGACATGTTCCTTTAACTCCTTACTCAGACAATATTTAGAGGCTTTTAGATTCAGTTCAGATTTATTTCATACTTCAGTTGTTTTGGCTATTTATTACCCCATATGGATGTTATAATTTTTCAGATATTTTATTCAGTTGAACCTTATGGCCTATGTTCATGTTTTCTGCATTTTACATGTATATTATGCAGTTTATAGGTACATATATTAGTCATGGGTTAGCTTGTGGTCCTTCGGGGTCATAAGCACCGTGTAGCATTCCGGTTCAGAAAATCGGGGTGTTACACCTTAATAGAGAAAATATTTCCAGAAATGGATAAAAATGCAGATTCTGCAAAATACATGAGGGAACCTACTATCCTATCTAGCAGAAATAAATATGTTGATCAACTAAATTAAATGTGAATTTACATATTTCCTGGTAAAAACAGAATGTTTCTTAGTTTCAATTCTGCAGAGGATGATACCAACAACTACTATTAGGAAGATTACTTAGATACTCTAACACCAAGCGATCTTCCTCCACACAAGCATCTTCTTCCTTATTTAGTAATATACAATTGTATTTAATAATCAAAATTCTATCTAATAACAACAATTAGGTATATTTCAGTGCCCAAGAAATATAGGATAAAACAAAGTTACTGAAACATTGTTGGGACAACTATAGTGACATTCTTTTACCTAGTTACTAATTTGTTTTACCAAACTTGGATTAGACAATGGGTTCTTAAAGCGGCCCATCATAAATTTAATTCTCAATATATGCTTCATAGCATCATTGATTATGCACATACGAATGACATTGGGTTTCACTAGAGAGTCAAAGTATCAATAAATTCTCTATAATTCTCAGGGACCATAATCTGAAGCATAGACAAAATAGTCATAATAAGTAAAAAGTGCTATAATATATAAGCTAGTAAAATTTGATATAAATGACTGTGTATGAATTTATGAAGACTAACTATGTCGATTCCTTCCATAATTCAAAATTAAAGTGAAAAGAGTAGTTAGCATGAGGAGGGTCAGTAATACGATCAATCCCTTACAAATATGAAATGACAAAGCCCTAAAATATAAAAACCATAAGATGTTGGTTATACTGAAATATGTCACGATTTGACTTAAATGGTGGAATTTTCCAATTAAGTGAATTGATAAATCTTTACCCTAAACTTAAGCTTATTCTTCAGGAAGCCAGTGAGTAGGTCTTAGTTGGTATGCATCCTTCATCCATTCCATCTTGAGTAAGACACCATTACCATCGAAATACCCTTTTTGATTGACTCATAGTATGCAAGCATGTGAATGCTAAATAAATTATTTGAGCTGATTATAGTGTTACCTTCATCAATGCCATTTATTGTGCCACTATCTCCCTTAGCTGTCAAATCTCCTTGCAAACTAGGAATGATCTCGGTCATATTTTCACAATCCTATAATCTTTACTGTAACTTTCATAACAATGACCCCATCTTGGATTTCTACATACCTACCATAAAATAATTTTTCAGACATAACATACATATAACCACAATATGCACAAAGGGTAATCATATCAACTCACTACAATGCAGGGAGCAAAGTATATAGAATTCCTATAGCTCTAACTTCAAGTGTAGTTGCAGCCCAAATATGTTTCATAAGATAAAGATTCATGTCATAATCAACTATCAAGTAAGTAAAGCACGCTAAAGAGCTATTAATTTAGGAACAAGGACTCTAAAGATAAACTTTATGGGATGCTAAAATTTTTGAATTTGATGATTAGTTCTTAACAATGATCTTGAGTTTTCAAATAATTAACAAGTAGAAAATCAGTTACCATTTCGAACAATGTCTTATAGTGTATATAATACTTTCCTGATTACACCAAGGCCAATATTGTGAGGATAGATTGTAGCTACATAGACATTGTTGTGACCACAAACCACATCAATTTCATATCTACCATGTTGGTGCAAACCTCAGTAGTGGACTTAAGTGCAGGTACACTCCATCCACCACTCAATACACTTCCTGAAAGAAAAATAATGAAGATGAACTCCAAAACAGAAGCAATACTAAATCAACAAAAATCCTTTTTTTCCCTTTTCATAACTTAATTAGTACAAAAGTTTCATTCACTTTTAGTCTTAGAACACGCTGAATCTTTCAATATCTTTTTTTTTTCTTACAAGAAAGCCAAAAGAGAGTATCCAAATTTACACCTACCTGTAGTTATATTGCCCAGGCTTCCAAGTAATGTGTGTTGACTTATTCAAAGATAATATATCTTTGGAGAATCCTATATAGGTGCATTAACATTTTTGGAGAGTCCGAGAAACATAGCCTATAGATGAGCACATGTATCCCTTACTGTTAATATTTTTTGGAAATAGTTGCTTATTTACCCTGCAAACATATTACTATGTTTTGGTTTCAATCTTATGAACCTTTAGTCATCATTGGATATCTTTCTTAAGTGAAATTTCTTACTAAAATATCTTTTACTGATATGCAGATTGGTGTTGAAAAAAAGTGTGCCTATCATGTTATTGAGAAATTTAGATGTTTCTAATGTTTTGTTCAATGGCACGAGAATTATATGCAGAGGTTTTGACAATAATGTCATACATGCAGAAATAATAATGGGCCAAAATGCTTTCAAGCATATGTTTATTCCATGAATCCAACTATAACTTTCAGAAAATGAAGGTTACCCATTTAAATTCATTAGAAAATAATTTTTAGTATGATTGTGCTTTCCAATGATGATAAACAAAGCATTAGGACAAACAATACCAACCATTAGATTGTACTTGCCATGATAAATTTTTTCACACGGGCAGTTGTACGTTGCACTCCCAAGGGAAATATAAATAACAAGAAAAATGTTTTTTGTCATGAAGGAGCAACCTAAGCGAATGAAAAGAACATACACAAAAAATATCATTTTTAAAGAGATATTAGGTCTATTATAATACACGAAAACACATTATATGAATTTTTTTACCCATTTTCAAATATACTATGACTAACTCACGTCAAATTCATTTTTGCAGGTTCAACAGTTACACAACTACATTAGATTAAGCAATTATATCAAAGTAATGAAATTATCTTTTTATATAATTTTTTTGTAGTTGAGAAGAAATAACAACACTGGAGGAGCACCATATGTACTTTATCATTTGCAAGGTAATTTATATAGTAACGAAAATAGAGTTGAACTACTATGAGATCCTATTATCTTCTATGTAATTGACTTATTCATTTGAAGTTCACTAAATAAGATAAATATTTAGGATAGGTAGTGTCGCACCCAAGTACGCACACAAGTGTACATGGTCCATCAAGTAGTAAAATGGCCTTAAGAAAGCCAAGTATCGATTCCACACAGACTTCTGTTAAACAACTATTCAATTCTAGTTCATTGTTAAGATGAAGCAAGTGCTAAAGTAACCAAGAGTAATTGAGAGTTAACAATTAAAAGTAAGCTAATCAATAAGATAACATAAAGGTCTTGAACAATAATGGGAAGAAACCCAGGGTTAAGGCACTACGAATAAACATACTTAGCTATATAACTTTGCTGGTTCAGTTAATTATCTTATTTGTTGGTTCACGGGGTTTTTAACACGATTGTGATCTTCCGAACCTCAAATCATCTATCTAAATTAGCCTTACAACTACATCATTAAGCGGGGATACAAGAACCAAATTAATAGAATTTGTATGTCTTCCCATCAATGAACCAAATTAGGTGAATTAGGTATATTTTTATCCTAAACTTAAATTATAAATTCAATCAATTGAAATATTACAATCTTATCCCACATTCTATTCTATTATTCCTCCTTCCTGGCTCCCGATAGAATTGCGCATTTATCCTAATGGTTGCGAATCCATAAGATAGTAAAAATAAGGATGCATGAACAACCAATAATGATAATGAACAATAACCAACATAATTAATAGCAAAAGTAATCATGTTCTTGACCTTAACTCTAGATGAGGATGTTTAGCCTCTCATGGGATAACATAGAATCATAGTTAAGGAATCCATGTTATAATACAAAAGAAAGCTAAAGTAAAAGAATAAAAAAACTAATTGAATCCTCCACAAATGTGTTTTAATTCCCACAAGTTGTACAAAGTGAATACAAAACAATTGGAGTGTCCTATTTATACTAGGAACAAAATTGTTGATTTGAACTAGGAAGCGTGCCACACCTTTACCATGCTGCCCAGTCATCATGGTGGGTTTCCATCATGGAGAGATACTAGTTTGGACAATTTAATTTTCATCCAAGGGAGTGTCACACCCTTAATCAGTGGCTAGGTAGCGTGGAACGCCCCTAAGTCCACAAATTCAAGATTTTGTTATCGAATATTTCATGCATTAGGTTATTTGTTCCTTGCTTCATGGGTTTTCCCCTTCAATTCAAGCTTGCATATAAGCCCAAAATAAATTTAAACGTCTCACCAAACTTCCTATATCATCAAATACCAAGATTTAGAGCTCACAACACCATAGAATTAAGCAAGACAAGCTAGCATAGCACAAGCTCAAGCTAAGAACACTAATTTTCTCATTTGAATTCTAATTGCACATTTTACTTCCAAACTTGTTTGAATAAACCATAAAAAATCATCAATACATAAATTAACTCTTATATGTTCATTTATACAAAGATTAACTCATTAAGAACACAAAGAAGTCCTCAAAACCAAGCTAATAAAGGCTAGATAACAACATTTAGGTGCATAAATCCACCTAAAATCATCACCCCATACTTAAAGCCTTGTTCATCCTCAAACACCTCTTTACCATAAGCATCATATCAAGAAAGACTTCCACAATATTAATAAAATCAAGATACTCAATCTTGCACTACAATGACTACACAGATAGCAAGTTTTACACTAAGCTTGTTATATACACTTGAAAGCTTAAAAATACTACTTCAAAACATCCTAACCTCAAGAATTGACTCACCAAGTTGGTAAACTCGTGCTTATTAATCAATCTTAGAGATCATATATATCACCTATATATCATTAAAAATATGGCCTCACCACAAGAAAGTCACCTTTATTCAATCACATAAATGTAATTCAAGAATAGGTATAAGAATCAAATATGCTTACTCTCACAAAGAATTCACGTGCCATATAAGTTGAACCATAGGCTTACCCTTAGTCTAGTACTCTATTAAAATCAGAATGTTAAAGCTCAAGATTAAATAGGACTTTAAGGGTTGTAATGTAGGCTAAGGAATTGGTAGGAAATATTTAGCTTAATAGTAACTATATTCCCTAAGAACTTTAATACATCACATTAGACATTAAGATATTCTATAAACAACCAAGATTTCACCACTTCTACCTTCATACATCTTTTTTTTGTTTTGCCCTATCTCTTTTATTGTTCACATATATTGTGAAAAAAGTGTTCTCTACCAACACATGATTTATTATTGATCAATTTCTCTTTTCCTTAAGTACCCAACTCCCACCCACATCACATCAATTGTTCAACACCAAAATCTACTACTTTGGGGATTCACTTTCACCTTTTTATTCTTTAATTTTACACTTTTTAACCACATTAATTTTTCAAATAAAGTGCCGAGGAGCTTTGGATAAAATTACAGACAATGAAGAAGGGAAATAGGTTATATATGAGGCTATAAAAGAAATAAGCTAAGGCTCAATGTGGCTAATTAGGATTACACACAAGGGTAGATAAAAGATGGTATGAACATAACTATCAAAGAAATGCCTATATCATCTCCTAAATCAACATTCTTTATTTCGCTTTGCACACACACCAGACAAGTTCTAGACATTAATATGCAATAAGTAATAAAACAAAACCCCACTCATACATGGCACATGCTCAACTCAAGTTGGATCATCATAGACGCTAAACCAAGCAATAAGACCAATTCAAATTAATCCAACATCACACAAAAGTCATAAACCTGAGCCTAAGAGTCTCAAAAGTAGTCATAAACCTAAGCCTAAGAGTCTCAAAAGTAGTAATTCACCATAATAAACATATATTCATATGAAAAACACTTGCATCATGTAATCACCATAGCACATAGTAGGAACATCTCACTTGATCCTAGCATAAAAAATTTTAAATTTACTCTTAAAATAAAAAAAAAGGATACTGGGTTAAAAGGGCGCCCCCGTGGAAAAGAATCAAAAGAATAACCACAGGGTGGGTGAAATATGCAACTATTAGACTGACAAAAGAGAAAATCTTTTTTGTAATTTCTTAAAAAACAACAACGAAATAAAATCCTATAGCAACACTTCACCCATAACCATGGGACTTGTCTCCACCTCATTCTTAAAAACATGCTCTGTTCCCACAGAATACTCAAAAATAGAGATAAAAATACTCCCTAAGGCCTCTAGGCCTAGATAATAGCATCTTTAGACATTAATAAGGTCGGTGGACCCCACACCTAGTCTTTTCCATGATCCTTATCTTTGTTCTTCATTACTAAGACTTTCCATCAACCCGTGACTCAACTAAAACAAAATGTAAGTGAAATATAAAAGTAAAATATGAAAATAAAATACCTACCTTAACTTGGGTTGCCTCTCAAGCAGCGTCTGATTTAGTGTCGCGGCACAACCCACATCACTACATCTCAAATATATTCTTTTGTCCTGTTTCTCCTACTCAGAGACCATCTTCTCACTCTTTTCTGACCTTTTGATTGTATATTCTCAAGGTCATCATTTTTTCAACAATATCCTTTTCATGCTCTTCTGTCAACTTCACCTTTTTAGGATTAAATAGTGGCTTGAGAAACTATATGAGACTATTCAGAGAGGTCATTGGTAGTTTGCTCTCCACTAACCCACACTAATCCACATCCATGGCTGTGGTCATGCATAAAATTTTATAATGGGAAGGTGGATTGAGTGGTTTATAGACTTTAAAGACCACATCTTTGTCATCCAATCACATCTTGAGTGTGATACCTCTTACATTAATTATTACTCCTTTGGCCACTGAGAATGGACATCCCAATATGATCGGTACCCTGCCATCTACATCATAATTAAGAAAAATAAAGTCAGTAGGAATAATAAACTTACAAAACATAATGAGCACATCCTCAATGATTCCCTTGGGTTGTACTCTAGTTTTATCCGTTTTTTGGATCACCATAGAGCGTGGCCTTAGCTTTTTAAAATTGAGAGTATTGAAAACCAATAGGTGCATAAAGTTTATACATGCCCCCAAATCACTCAGAGCATGGGCCATATTATTATCTCTAATTTGTATGGAGAGGGTGATACTCCCCGGGTCCTTCAATTTCTCTGGCATTTTCCGCATCTCTCATGAACTTCACTCTTCAGTAAGTGCAACCATTTTAATATCTTGCAACTACATCTTATTTCACACTGAATCCTTCAAGTACTTAGCATATTTGGACATACCCTACAAAACATCTAATAAAGGAATATTAATGTGAAGTTCTCTGAACGTGTCTAAGAACTTCTTGAAACATGCATCCTCTTTAACCTTTTTGATGATTTGAGGGAATAGTGATGGTTGTCTTTCAGTTACTTGCTCAGCAGCCTTTGTTTTGGGTACTAAAACTTCTATGAATTTTTAGAATCTATAACTATAACTTGCTTTTTCTCGACCTATTGTTGAACCAAGTCTTTCTGAACCACCTTATTTTTCTTAGGAGGCATGTCAATAAGATCTCTACCACTCATCAAGGTAATTTTCATAACATATTTTAGATTTTCCGTGTCACTTGGAAATACACCTTGGGATCTGGTGTTCTGCATCTGAGCTAGCTGCCCCAATTGCGCATTAAATTCTTTTAACTAAGTTGTTGATTCTTTATCTCAGTAGGAATTTTTTTGTTTTACCAGGATCTTCTCCAATGTCTCCTTAATATTACTGGCCCGTGTGTTGTATTGTTGCTTAAATTACTGAGTCTGATTGTTGCCTCATGCATAATCGGATTGAGTCTGCCACTTGTGGTTGTAGGCATTTACATAAGTTGTCTTCTATGCATTGCCCACAAATCTTACAGACTCATGATTTTCTCCACATAATTCTGTAGAGTGACCACTGTTGCCACAAATCTCACACTAAGATGAGGTATGCTGAGTTTCATTCACTAAAGCCCGATACTGATCCCCCCCCAATTTTCTAAACCATGTCATCATCTAATTTTGAAGAGCTAATAATTAGGAGGCTAAGGTTGTGACACTATCAACTTCTATTATCCCTGTAGTCTTTTTCACTGCACCTCTAGAGATGTTACAATGCCAGTCCCGATAACCTTGTGCTATTCAGTTCAGTAAGGTATAAAGCTTATTATATATTTTTCCAATGCTTGACCATCTGCAGTTGAATCTAACAAAATCATCATATTATGGTCAAGAGCTTCTACAAAAGTGTGAGGTAATACCTCATTAGACTATTGATGATGTGGGTAGTCTATAAGAAGAGATTGAAACCTCTCTCAATCATGATACAAATTCTCATTTGGCTTATAATTGAAGCTCAATATCTTAATTCATAACTACATGCATAACATTGCAGTCTTTTATAAGAAAAAAATAAGGAATTTTTGGGCCAAGTCATTCCATGTAGTGGTAGAACTTGTCATCTCAGAATTCAACTACTTCTTTGCTCCCCAAAAGTGAGAAAGGGAAGAGTGTGAGCCTCACATAGTCTGTAGAGACTCTAGTAGGAATGAATGTGTCACTTATGCCCAAAATAATTTGCAAATGAACCTATGGACCCTCATGTGACAAGCCAGTAAACTGGCCACTACTATGCAAAAGGTGCACTATGTTCTATTTAAGCTCAAATCTACCTCCAGATTCCAGTCTGTAGTTGTTGGTAGTAACATTCATTGCAAGTAGGATTGCCACTTTGCATACAGTCCTGCGGGCTAGTGGATCTTCATGGATGTAGGAATAGCCTCTTTTTGATGAATTTGTGGAATCCGATAGAGAAGTACTGGTTCTCTCCTTAATTGGTGTAAATGTTGCTTAGTGGGATATGGTTTAACCAACTCCCGGTCCTTTGCTAGCTTACATGCTTTACAAAACTGTGCCTGTAAATTCAAAAGCTAAGATCAAGTAATTAACACTCATGAAATCTAATAGAAAAACTAAAACTAAGGTAGTTGCCAATTTACAAGTTCCCGGTAACTACACGAAAAACTTATTGTGCCCAAGCACATACATAAGTGTATGTGGGCCAAGTAGTAAAATAGTCGTAAGAAAGACAAGTATCTATCCTATAGGGACTGTGTTAAACAACTATCCAATTCTAATTCACTGTTAAGATAAAGCAAGTGCTAAAGTAATCATGAGTAATTGAGAGTTAACAATTAAAAGTAATCAAATCATTATGAAAATGTAATGGTCTTGATGAATAATGGGGAGAAACCCAGGGTTAAGGCACTATGAACAATCCTACTTAGCTATATAACTTCGTTGGTTCAGTCAATTATCTTGGTTATTGGTTCACGGGGTTGATAATATGGTTGTGATCTTTTGAACCTCTAATCAACTATCAAACTTAGCCTTACAACTACGTCATTGAAAAGGGATGTAAGAACTAAATTAAATACATTTTTATTTCTTCCCGTCTATGAAACAAATAGGGAAAATTAGGTCTATCCCTATCCTAAATGCAAATTACAATTTTAATTAATTTAAATATTACAATCCCATCGCACATATCCCACGTTCTATTCTATTATTCCTCCGTTTGGGCTCCCGATAGAATTATGAATTTATCCTAAGGGTCAAGAATCCATAAGATACTAAAAACAAGGATACATGAACAAATAATAAATATAATGAACAATAACCAACCCAACTAAGGGTATTTAGCTTCTCATGGGATTACAAAGAATCATAAGAATCCATGTAATAATACAAAAGCAAGATAAATTAAGAGAATAAAAACCCTAATTTAAGCCTCCTTATGTGTGTTTCAACGCCCACAATTATTCCAAAGTGAATACAAAACAATTGGAGTGTCCTATTTATACTAGGAACAAAATTGTCGATTTGAACTTGCAAGCATACCACACCCTTATTGCGTTGCCTAGGCAACGTGGAATTGCTATTATAGAGGTATAATGGGTTGGAATTTTTTTTTCATCCAAGGGCGTCACGCCCTAATAGCGGTGGGTAGGTAGCGTGGCACGCCCCTAAGTCCACAAATTCTAGATTTTATTGTTGAATACTTCATGTGTTTGTTTATTTGTTCTTTACTTCGTGGTTATTTTTCCCTTCAATTCCATCTTGTATATTATCCCAACATCATGTTAAATGTCTAAACAATCTTCCTATATCATCAAACAACACAAATTCGAGCTGTTTGATGATATAGGAATTAATTTAAGATTATTAGTTTTCTCATTTGTATTCTAATTTGACGTTTTACTCCAAACTTGTTTGAATACACCTTAATAAATCATCAATATATAACTTAACACTTATGTTCTCATTTATACAAAGATTAACTACCTACGCACACAAAGAAGTCCTCAAAATCAAGCTAATTATGGCTTGATAACAACGCTTAGGTGCATAAATCCACCAAAGATCAGGTAACACTAAGTCCCACCAACTCTTTCTGCAAGCCAATAAATATAAATGCAGGTCCAAACATTCAGTATAATTCCACAAAGTAAGGTTTACAGAGGGTAGAGAGTGGGCAGGCCTTGCCTCTACCTAGCTATTTCCAATAGACCCTTAGTTAAAGGGAAAAAGAATAGTCCAAAGCAAACTAGAAAATAAGTAATTGAAGTACAACAAATAACTGATAGTAATTAAAACAAACAAATAGTAAAATGATAATAACTATAACAAAATAATATAATAGTCTAAATATAAGACAAAAAATACTAACAGAAATCAAAAGACCTGAAAATATCAGAGAAATGCTACAACTTCTTCTATAATGGCATGCCTGAAGGTCACAAATCTCAAGTCATTGAATGTAAAAAAAGGTTTGAGTATTAAGAGTAGGTGATCTCTTCAAAAATAATAAATTTATGCATGGTGAAGACAACAACAATGACACACCCAGTGTAGTCCTACAAATGAGGTCTAGAGAGGGTAGGGTGTACACAGATCTCTCTACCTTTATGGAGTAGAGATATTATATACAATAGACCCGCCGCTCATGGTAAATAATAAGAAAGAGAAAGTAAAGTAGTTTCTACATGGTAGAATATGCAAGATAGATGAAAGTGATGTATAGTCGATTGCTTAGACCTTAAATGTTCAAGGTTGAAAAATTACATCAGTAATATCAGTATGAGTACGACTACTATGAGCTTGGCCAGTTGATATTGAATTCCTTAGTCATGCAATCCAAATCTCCGCTTCGATCTTATCCTTGCAGATCTTCAAAATACAAAATGATAATTACAATTTCACCTTAGTAGAACTTTTTCAAAAAATATACATTACAATAAAAACCAAATTATCTATTCACCAACAAGATCTAATGATCTTTCACCATTGTTGTATATAAGGTAAAATGATAAGTACTTCTCCAGGCGCAAAAATCTTTTCAAAATAGGCTGGACAGACAATATCTTGATGAGTTTTCTAACATTTTTATTTCTAAAATGAGGATATATATTCATTTTGCAGAGATTTTTCTACATCCCTGTACAACCCAGTTTCCATTCCTAAATAACCCAATGTAATTCCATGCACATGTTCTGTTTAGTTGGAGTTTTATATAGGTCGGTTTTCTTTTCTACGCATGTATTTGAAAAAGAGAGTTGAAATTATAAAGTAAATCTTCGAAGAAAATTAGGGCTATGAAAATTAACAGTTGAACCAATAACCCAAACCAATAATAGATATATTGCACTAATGATTCGAGTTATTGGTTTACCAGTTTGATTATTGATTTACTGTTCGAAATTATTGTGTTATTTATTCAGTTCTTGTAATACCCCGAGAAATCCAAACCAATATTAAAACCATGCTTTTAGCTCATGAGAAATGAACTATAGTTCTTGGGTAGTTTTAGGAGTGAGTTATATGTATATTAAGGCCTCAAATAACTTCTAGCTATTAGACAAATCAACATATCCCTTACCGATTGAGTTTTTGAGAAGAATGTACTGAGAATTTTCCATATCAAGACCCACCAAATTGTAGAAAATTGAATTATCTTTCCAGAGATATAGATTTAGCCCAAATCCAATACTCGGGTGAGAAGTTATGGCACTTTTAGTGAAAGGCAGTAGCCTATTGTGATTAGAATGTGTAGCGGTGACAGCCAAAATTACGTTCTTCATTTTCCAGTGGATCACCGCAATGGTGATGCATCGCACTAAGGGGTAATTTCATATTTGTCCTTTTCCAATGGGTCACCACGATGGCGCTGCGTCAGGTCAAGGTTCCAAATCGGAATCATCCATTTCCAGTGGCGCAATGCGATAGCACTACATCACGCCACAGGTCAAAATTGGAATTTCCAGTCCAGTTCTGAGTTTTATTTTTCCAAGGGAATTTAAGTCCTTTCACTTCAGCCCATTCAGTCCAAACATAAGATTAAAGTCCCAAGAGAGCATTATTTGCGCATTACAATTATCTTAAATTAAACTAGCCCTCTTTCAAGAAAAAATCCTAACTCATTCAATATTCAAGATTAAGATTCAAGAATTCATCAAGAACGTTCTTAATTTCACCAACTAAGGTATGTTAAATGTTCATCTATGGGTCCCTTTCACCCATGGAGTTCAAGAATCTAATTTCAAAGTCAAAGTTATGATTTTTACAAGTTATTGTGATTTTAATTATGATTTTAACCATGAATCCCCATGAATCTTGATACTATACCATGTTTACATGAAATTGTTGTTGTTATTAAACCCTTCACATTTGAGTAATGTTATTTCCTGATTTAAAACATAATTAGTGATGTTGATGTTGAAATCATGCTATTACTACAAGCTTTAAACTATTCTCATGCTTAGTTTAAACTATGAATATCAAATGTTTGATGATATGCCTACAAGAATGAATTTTGGATAAATGCTTTCACATTATGTCCTCAAAGTTTTAGTACTATTTTCCTAATATTTCTATCAGGTCTTGGGGTTATCAAAACCCAAAAACATAGTTGTTTACTTAGTGTTAGTATCTTCAGAATAGTTTCAGATATGTTATGAGCATTATAAGTTCAGTCAGTTATCATAATCAGCTAAACTTAGAACAATTCAGTATTCTGATTCAGTTCAGTTGGGTGTACAATTTAGCACCGAGCGAACTCAGGGATGGGGGCTCACCCGCCTGTTGAGGGTGTGACCTTTAGTAGCAGTCCCTGAGTTCCATAACTACGTAGCCAGTGTAGGTTATGATGTTAACCTGCCATTTGAGGGTTGAGCTCATAAGGATACCTACCAATTGAGGGTAACCCTTAGTCCTTTGAGACTACACTTTAGTGGATCCATGTATGCAATATTAGTACCTTTAGCACGGTACTGACACCCTTCCAACTAGGGTCATAGGTTGGACCTCAATTTTCTCTTTGGGTCATGTCAGTTAGAAGATAGCTCTCACAGTCTCAGTTCAACATTCAATATACTTTAGTTCAGGCTTGCATTGACTATAGCATATAGTTATCAGTTATTCAGTTATCAAATTTTAGTATTACAGTTTACAGACTATTTTTAGAATTATGTTATATCCTTGGTCATGCACTCTCAGATTTTACAACATTAATGCATTCATATCAGTTATTCAGTTATCTCATGGTATTCAGTAAATTAATATTCATGTACATGCGCCCAAGAATATCATCCTAACCCCATTTAGTATACTTTTATATTCATAGTAATAACCACATACTCATTTCTTGCACTATGATGTCTCATATAATAGGTTCGAATGCTCAAGTTCCCGATCACACTTAGATATCCCAGCATATCAGTAGCAATAGTCATGGTGAGTTCTAATATTTTGAGGATCGACTATATTTATTTTTATGCTTTCAGTTTAGTAGTTAGTTGGAGTTAGTTGGGGCCTATCCCATCAACTCTTATTTAGTTAGTTTTAGAGGCTTTTGGACACTTCAGAATGTCAGTCAGTTTGTCCTTGTTTTATTAGTTTCAGACAATATTTTTTCGGCAGTTGTTTCCAGATTTATGATCCAGAAATGTTTTAGAACTTAAAACCTTATGGAATATCAGATATTCCGCACATGTTACTTTGTTGTTATTATTCAGTGCTCACAACAGGTACCAGCTCATGGATTACTTTGTGGTCACTTATGACCGTAAGCACTGTGTGGCACCCAGGGTGTACTCTCGGGGCATAACAAACTTGGTATTAGATCCTAAGGTTTTAAAGTGTCCTATGTATTCTTAAATCCACATCAAGTAGAGTCTTGTTCATGAGTGAGAAGCGCGACACACTTATGGACAAGAGGCTATGAGGCATTTTATGAAAAGTTTCCCTTCTTTTAGTGTTCATGTTGTGCGACTCAGTAAGATGCTTATGTTAACCCTCTATCTAATATATTGTTTACTCTATTTATAGAATATGCCTCCCAAAAAGACAAACGGAATAAGAAATATGAACCAGCCAGCATATACACCCGTTCAGAAAGATTCCCTGGATGAGCATATTTCTCATGCAGAGTTCAAAGATGCATTCACTACTCTATCTCACTCTGTAGCAGCTCAGAATATCCGTCCATCCACTGTTCTGGCCAACGTAGTGGCCAATACTGCCGTAGCTACGATTCAGGACTTTATCCGAATAAATCCTCCTCTATTTTTGGGATCCAAATTTTAAGAGCATCCATAGGAATTCCTAGATATAGTGAAGAAGGTAACAGATATTATGGGGGTGAATTCTAGTAAGAGTGTTGAATTAGCTACTTACCAGCTACAGGATGTAGCCCATACCTAGTTTAAGTAGATGAAAGAGGACAGAGTCATAGACATAGGGCCTACAGAGTGGGAGGAGTTTACTACCGCCTAATTAGAGAGATTCTTCTTGTTGGAGTTAAAGAAAACTAAGGCATTAGAATTCATTAATTTGAAACAGGGAAACATGAGTGTGAAAGAGTATTCCCTCAAGTTTACTCAACTAGCTAAGTATTCTCCTCTTGTGGTGGCTGATAACAGGTCTTGGATGATCAAGTTCGTGTCTGGAGTATCTAATAGTATGGTCAAGGAGTGTAGGACTGCAATATTGATAAAGTAGATGGACCTACATAGGTTGATGGTCCATGCTTGAAAAATTAAGGGGCAGAAAAATAAGGAGAGAAAGAGAAAGAGAGAGAACAAGTAGCTTTAATTTTACTCAGCCAAAGTCAAAAGGTGGTAATCTTCCTTAATTTTGTCAGAAATCTTCAGCTCCTAGTCCATCTTCATCTAGTTCCCCTATGCCAAAGTTCAAAAATGATACTAGGTATAAAACGCCAGGCTCTAAGTCTCAAGGTAGAGTGAATAGTGGTCAAACAAATCCTCTTTTCTAGAAATATAGGAGAAATCATCAGGGTGTTTGTAGAGATGGTAGTGATGTATGTTTTGGGTGTGGCAAGCCAGGACACCGAGTTAGGGATTGTCCAAATAGTGGTCACTAGAGTAAGTCTAGTCATTCCCTAGTTTTATCCGGTCGGCTGACTCAGCAGGGTGTCGCTTCCAGTGCCACCAGTGGTCAGTGCCCAAACATATTGTGTGCATTTTATTCCCGACAGGATCAGGAAAATTCCCCTGATGTGATTACTGGTACATTACATGTCTTTTATTTATATGTTTATGCTTTGTTAGATCTCAGAGCTTTTTTTCCTTTTGGTTTTCAGCGTCAATCCTAAGATTTTACCAGAACCTTTTTCAGTGTCTACCCCAGTAGGTGTCTCTATTATAGCCAAGCAAGTATACATGAACTTTCCGATCATAATGTCCCAGAAAGTCACTTCAATTGATCTTGTAGAGTTAAACATGATGGATTTTAATGTCATTCTCGGCATGGATTGGCTCCACTCATGCTATGATTAAGCTGATTATAGAAATAGAGTTGTTTATTTTCAATTTCAAAATGAACCAGTCCTTGAATGGAGGGGTAGTACTACAACGCTTAGGTGTCAACTTGTTTCATACCTTAGAGTCAGAAAAAGGATATCCAAGGATTTTATTTATCATCTTGTCCAAGTTAAAGACTCTAATTCTGAGAATCCTAATCTTGAGTCAGTTTTAGTAGTGAGGGAATTTCAAGATGTATTCCTAAATATCTTCCGAGAGTTCCTCCTGAAATGGAAATTGACTTCGGAATAGACCTTCTTCCAGATATATATACTATCTCTATTCCACCATATAGAATGGATCCATCCGATTTTAAAGAGTTGAAAGAACAGTTGAAAAACCTCCTAGATAAGAGATTCATCACGCCCAGTGTTTCTCCATAGGGTGCACCATGTCTGTTCGTGTATAAGAAAGACAGTTCTCTTAGAATGTGTATTGACTACCGTCAGTTGAACAAAGTCACAACCAAGAACAAATACCCTCTTCCCAGAATCGATGACTTATTTGACCAACTTTAAGGTGCTAGTTATTTTTCTATGATAGAACTCAGATCCAGCTATCACGAGCTCAGAGTCAGAGGATGTTACATTCCGAAAATAACTTTCAGAACTCAGTATGGTCACTTTGAATTTCTAGTCATGTCATTTAGTCTTACAAATTATCCAGCAACCTTGTATGACTTGATGAACTGAGTGTTCAAGCAGTACTTGGATATGTTTGTCATAATTTTCATCGATGACATTCTTGTCTACACCCGTAACGAAAATGATCATGCAGACCACCTCAAAATAGTATTATAAACTCTTAGAGCCCATCAGTTGTTTGCTAAATTCAGTAAGTGTGAATTTTGGCTATGATCAACAACTTTACTTGGCCATATTATTTACTTCACCAGAAAAGCTCTAATTTCATTGCCAAAGTGAAAAAAAATCAAGATAGGGATCCCAGTCTGGTTAAGTTGAAGGAGTTAGTCAGAGATCAAAAAGTAGAGGTTTTCTCCCAAGGGGGAGATGGTGTGTTGCATTTCCAGGATAGACTGTGTGTGCCATGTGTAGATGATTTGAGATAGCGAATTATTGTAGAGCCGAATGGTGTGCGTTACTTGATTTATCCAGGGGCCACAAAGATGTACCCTGATCTATGGGAAATCTATTGGTGGGGTGGGATGAAGAGGGATATTGCAGAGTTTGTAGCTAAGTAATCCACTTGTCAACTAGTTAAGATTGAACATTAAAAGCCCAGTGGGTCTATGCAGGAGTTCAGTATTCCCACTTGGAAGTGGTAGGAAGTGAACATGGATTTTCTTATAGGTTTACCTCATACTCTTCGTCAGCATGACTGGATTTGGGTTATTATGGATAGGATGACCAAATCAGCCTATTTCTTACCAGTCTATACTTCTGATTCCGCTGATGATTATGCCAACCTCTATATTAGAGAGTTTTCTAGGTTGTACGTGTCCCTCTATCTATCATCTAAGATAGAGGTACTCAATTTATCTCTAATTTCTAGAAAGCTTTTCAGAAGGGTCTTGGTACCCAAGTTAACCTCAGTACAACCTTTCACCCTCAGAAAGATGGTCAGGCAGATAAGACCATTCAGACCTTTGAGGAAATGTTGAAAGCGTGTGTAGTTGACTTTAAGGGAAGTTGGGATGACCACTTACCTTTGATTGAATTCATATATAATAACAACTATCATTCTAGTATTCTGATGTCTCCATTTAAGGATCTATATGGAAGGAGATGTAGATCTTTAGTTGGTTGGTTTGAGATAGGTGAAACTACTTTTATAGGGCCTGATCTGGTTTTTAATGCTTTAGAGAAATTTCAGCTAATGTGGGAGAGGCTTAAGCTAGCCCAAAGCCGACAAAAATCTTATGCAGATGTGAGAAGAAAGGATCTTGAGTTTGAGATTGGTGATTTTGTATATCTAAAAATCTCTCCCATAATGGGGGTGAAGAGGTTTGGGTAGAAGGGGAAGCTTAGTCCCCGATATATTGGACCTTACAGAATTATGAGCCATTTTGGAAAAGTACCTTATGAGCTTGATTTGCCTACAGACTTAGCATCAGTTCACCTAGTATTCCATATCTCTTTGTTAAAGAAGTGCATTGGTGACCCAACTATAGTTGCCCCTTTAGAAATCATAGATGTTCTGAACAACCTTTCTTACAAAGAAATTCTAGTCGAGGTCCTTGATCGTTAGATTCGTAGACTAAGGAACAAGCAAATCCCTCTATCAAGGTTCTTTGGTGGAATCAGTCCGTTGAGGGACCCACTTGGGAAATAGAATTAGATATGCGAACCAAGTACCCTCATCTTTTCTCTACAAACTGAAACTCATCTTAAGGTAACATTTTCCCTTGAATTTTATCTTTTCCTGTAACGCCCCGAGTCTATACCTCAGAAGCTACATGATGCTTATGATCCCGAAGGACCACAAGCTAACCCATGACTGATATCTGCTGTGAGCACTGAATAATAATACTGTAAAATGCAGAAAATAGGCTGAAATACCGTTGTTGACACCTTATTTTTGCCCTCTATAACTATGTTTGATTCCGAGTTTCTTCAATTTTAATAAAATTACTCCCTTTATTTTATCGAACCAAGGAAATTTTCAAAAGCATTTATTAGGGTAATTTGGTCATTTTAAGTGATGATTATATACTATCGTATTCCACTATACGAAATTATATAATTTTGTTACTTAAATATCTTTTTACATTAAATGTCAAATTTTAATCAAAGTTTGTCTTGAAATAATTTTAAATGATCAAAATCTTGGTTTAAATATATTTTAATCTCAAGAATAATTGATTTAGGAAATTCTAGTCGATTTGGTTAAATGAAGAAGCTCAGGATTAAACAAAGGGGTTGATTCATGTTGAATTTCGATTTGATTTAGCCTATTTATTAAATTTGACTCTAATTGAAATCAAAGTGGCCCCAATTGTAAATACAATTGACCAATTTTTATTCAATTTGGTTAAAGTTTAAATAAGTTGCCTAAATTGTAATCTTAATCCCAAATTACCATTTCTTAATTGGGATTGTTCTAATCCAATTAAGTCTAATTTTAGTTATTCTTAATTGAATTTAATCATGATTATTTTAATCTAGTTAATTTTAATTAGGGCTATTTAATAACTCAATTAGATTTAATAGGTGTTATTAACTAACCCCAATGTTAAATCCAAATCCCTTTTAATTCAGCAATAAAAACCAACAACCCACTAGCTATTCGGGCCCAAACCAATCCCTTAACAACTTTATCCCTAACCGAAACCACCTAAAACGGCCCAACTATCTCTCCTTTTTCCCTCTTAACCTAACAGAACAGCAGTACTATGTATCAAGAACAACATAACCCCGTCAACCCGAATTCGATCAAACCCTAACCCGATTCCAACCCGATACGACCCAACGCACCCCAAGGTTCCCCTTTCCTTCGCTTTGAACGTGCTCCTCACGTGAATAGCAGGTGTTTTAGTACCACGGGGTTTCTGAGAATCATCTAGAACAAGCTTAGGTGTCCCTCCAACGTCTCAATCCCATAAATCGCGGTATAATTGGTACACACTCATACATCCTTGGCGATTTTTTATTGGTTGAAGAGGGAATTTTGATTCCTTATCCCTCATTGGCTGTGTATTTTGGATTGGGGGAGAGCAACGCCAAATGAGTACGAATTTTTTTTAAGGTAAAAACCTAATCCAAAAGGAATATTCATGAAGATCCTCTTTCAAAAATCCGGAAGAGGGCCCTGAATTGGTGCTCTATAAGAAGACCTCTGGGGTCACTATTGGGGGGGGGGGGGAGGTTTTTGGTTCTCGGAGGGATTAAGGGAGATAAGGGCTTAGATCTTTTTTAGTCAAAAGAAGAAGAGGAAAAATGCCTTGGGGTTGGGAAATATCGAGTTCGAAAGAGGGGAAAAAATTTATTTTTCTGGTCACCATTTGTTTTTTTTAAGGTCAAGAAATTTTAAGGATTATTTTTCTCTATTTCTGCGCTCGAAACTTTGGTTAGAAATTCTGTGGGTTTCCAAAAGGTTTCTGAGTAAAGGTAGGAAGATATCCAGTGTGAAAAATCTGGAGGTATGCTCTGTTGGTGGTGTACGTCGTGAGATTCCAGTAGCAACGAGTTTCTGATAGATCGAAAGTCTCGTTTTGCTGCCTCGAAGGAGACACATTTTATGTCCCAAATGGACTATTTTAATTTTGCATTATCGATATGGGCCGTTGAAGCCCATTATTCTCGAGTCAATTTCAAAGCTCCCCTTAAAAACAATTGCATGTCATATGGATGCAAGAAGTTAAAAGAGGAATAATGGGTTAAAATCCCATTCTTGAAGCAACTACGAGCCCCGAGCCTCATTTCTATTTCCTTATTTGTTGTATTTATTCATTTATCGTTGTCGTATTTATTTCCTTATTTGTTTAGTTATTCATTTAGGCCTTGAAGCCAAAGTTGTACTTAATATTGGTGGAGAATAACTCGAGCCAAAAATGCTCGAAAACATAGAATTAGGACAGTTTATGGGTGAAAAACACAACTAGTTTAGGATAGGGTCAACGATTTGGGCTTAAAGCCTAAATCATTACTTCCCTCCTTTTCCCTTTCCCCTTTTTTTGCTATTTACCTGCTTACGTTCTCCCTTTTCAAACCTAATTAACTCCCTAACTAAGTCGCTACAAAACTAATTTTGAAAAAAACTTTTCCCTAATCGATCACTTTTCGACAAATTAATCTTTTACAAGTTAATCAAAAGACGATTTTCAAACAGTCTGGATAACCGCGAGTTAGCGGACGTTTTAGGTGCCTAATACCTTCCTAAAACGTTAATAGGAACCACTTATCTAGAATCTCTAACTTAAAACGATTTTTCTATTTTGAATCGTTTGAAGTAAAATAAAAAGGTTTCTTAATTCCTTTTCAAAATTAAGTGGCGACTCTCACAAGTCAAAAAATTTCCGCAAAACAGAAATTGTGACTCTGCTGGGGAATTGTTTAGGTTCTAACCAAATGTTTTATTTTGTCTTTTGATTAACTGTTTGTGTGTTTATGTGTTCCGATTATGTAAAGGATAATTATCGCATCTCATGGCATATTCCTGCATCTTATAAAACTATTGTGGGGTTTCGTGGATGTCCCGGCCACTGTTGTTCAATTCCAAAATGTGTTGGAAATATGAACAACTTATCAGCACGTGAGTCGTCTGACGCTGTTCGTATTTTCAAACTCAAGTTGTCCGATTGAGAACTAGTGTCCAAGCCCACTCTAGACACCGAGGATAGAACGAAACCAAAACCCTATTTTAGGCATGTGCCTAGGATGACCCAATATTCGAGCGGGGTATTAGGCTCATTAGAAAACCTGCCCTGCGTCTATTGACCCCGAGTCAATTATAGATGAATCATATTTATGTGTTGAAGAAATACATGCTTATCTAAATTCAATCCATTATCCTTTGGGGTCGGGGGAAGGCTTATCTTTGTTTGCTTTCATGTAGGATATGGCTCAACTATATTCTCGTGAAAAGTTCAAGATGGTTACAAAACCTGATGGTTTCTTGAAACTATGGTGGGACCACATGAGCACAGAAGAGAGAAAGATTGTTAGAACACACATTGGGAATCTTCCTTCTTTGATCGAGATGGACGCTTGGCCCGAAATGATCCATGTACTAACAACTTTTTGGGATGATCAGAACATGGTATTTCACTTCGGGGATGTTGAATTGACCCCCACCATTGAAGAGGTATTGATTTTTTATGAGAGTACGAAAATGTGTTTTAAGAGAAGGGAGACACCAGATAAGAATATTTTAGTCCCGGATGTGTGGGATCGTCAAAAGATCAAGGAGGTATTTTTAACTGATGATGGCATCTATCTAGGAGAACATGATGGAGGAAATATCACTTTTCGTGAGTTGTACCGTCGGTTTGAAAGATTCAACTTTTTTCATAAATTTGGGCATAAATTGGAGTCGGAAGCAAAATGGAAGGAAACGAGAGATTTTGCATTCGCGGTAGGCCTACTTGGAAACATGGTGTTCCCGTAGGGGGAAAATGGCATAATTCATCCGAGGGTTGTCACAGTGACCCATGCACTCTTCTTTGAAATGGAGTACAATTCTAAAAAAGTATTCCACAACATAGCCCCCATGATTGTCGCCGACATATATCGCGCTTTGGGAAGATGTCAAGTCGAGAATCATTTATTTCAAGGCTGCAACCTTATATTACAATGGTGGATGCTGATGCATTTGGTGAAAAATCCTAGAACGGCACAACCTGATTACAAAACAAGGAGGAATCTGCTAGAATCGCACGACATGTGGTTATTTTTACACAAGTTCAAAAGGGAAGCATCCCACGAATTTTGGTTTAAGACTCTCGGAGAATTAAGAGATGGTGATGTCCAATGGTTCCATAACTATCTTCATTTAGGGAAATATATTATTCGAGGGGGCGAGTGGCCTTTTTTAGTGCTTCCGGGTCTCAGGGGAACCCGACCCTACAATCCCGACAGAGTTTTAAGGCAATTCAAGATCAAGTAGGAGACACCTCAAATCGATTCTATGCTCAAATTCTTCACCGAATATGATAAAAGTGAGCCCTCATTCAAAAACTACATGATAAACGGATGGAGAAGGAAAAGGTGGACAGAAGTCTCTTTCCGTATAGGGTATGAACCTGAAGTCAGCGACACTTACAAGGAGTGGTTAAAAAAGAGCCTCGCCAGAGCATTGAATCCGGGACCAAATATTCCCACTCAGGTTGTGGATGTAGAATCCGAGCATCAAATTCGGCTTCAAAGGCTACAAGATGAGTTCCAGAAAAGTGAAATCGCGCACCGGCAGATGCACATGGAGGACGCATTGACCATACGTATGTTGAGGGAAGAGTAGAAAAGAGCTAGGAAAGACACTGATGATGCCAAGCAATGTCTAATCGATTTGGATAATAGCATGGCCTCCCAACTCGATAGCATAGGGAAAATAACTTACGACTGCAAGGCACAGTTATGCGGGAGTCATCTTATCATCAATAGGTATCAAATAGCACATGAGGTAAACAAGGCAAAGAAGGCAAAAGCAGACGGAGGAGCCTCCAGTAGCTAGTTTTTCTATTCTCCCCTACAAGGGAACTTATCTTCATTCATGTTATTTCCCCCTTTCCCTAAAGATTGTATCCTTATTTCGTTATATTTTGTAGGCATTTATGCCCTTTTTGTGTCTATATGAGTTGGGGGTTAATGGATTGACTTTGAGGAAGCATATATTTTCTTCAAAAAATAGTTAGGCCTGAACCTTTGGCTCAAAAAGGGTCACCCCAACTAGGATACGCGTCATTATAATGTTTTGTGTGATATAACTGTTTTATGTTCTTATGTGCATTTGTTGAGATCAAAGGAAAGTTTATACACTATGTCCTACGGATGAATTTGGCTATGACTCGAACAACTCTGTGTGGTTATTTTCTGTTAAATATTTTGCATTACTTATCACATACGAAAACTAACACATTTGCCTTTGAGTTGTTTTACTTTGCAGATAATAGAAATTACTCTGTGTTGATATAAGCTGGCAGAACATCCCAACATTACCCGATTGAAAGCACACAAAATCCCATCCTCTGACCATCATCCAGAAATGACAAGAAATAATGAAGAGAGCACATTGACTATCTGGGACAATATGATAGCGGAACAGAATGAAATGATTGCGGAACTTGCAAAAAAGTTAGAAATGCTTCAGGAGGAAGTAAATCGCACTCAAAATTTGGAGAACTTGGACATCACCATCAATGCCCTCGCTCTAGACGTACACAAGACTCCACTCCAAATCCTTCCCCTCAGCACCCCTATTCTCGAGGACCAGCCAACTAATGTATCATCCGGCTTCGCTCCTCTATTTTTCCAAAATACTAATTGTGAAAATAATCTAGACGCCTACCATCCACAAAATCCATCCGTAACCCCACATAACCCATCTTCGAATCCATTCCCAAATCCTCAAAACACATTCTCAAATCAACAAAACGCATTTCCAAATCCGCAAGATTCACTCCCAAATCTACAAAATATGTCAAACCTACCTTTGAATCCACCAAATTCATTTCCAAATCCGCAAAATCCTTCTCCACCAAACTACTTACAAAGTCAACAAAACCTTTCCAATTTCCAAAACATCCTCCCCAGTTACCAACGAAGTTCCTTTCTTCTGCAAAATTAGGCCTCCCTTCCAAATCCCCCTCGAGCCATCATATCCCCTGATATCTATGAACCCCTTCCTAACCCTAAGATGGGACATTACGAGGAGAAGGAGAAAGAATGGAGGGCCAGCATGAAAGTAATTTACTATCTATAAAGGAAGAGATCATGAGGATCAAAGAGTATCATGAAGACAAGGACCACGACGGTTTGGGGTATGACGATTTATTTGTTCACCCGGGAGTAGATCTATCAGAAGGGTACAAAGTCCCTAAGTTTGAGATGTCTGACGGTACCAGAAATCCAATGGCCCATCTAAGAAGGTACTGTGAGCAACTGGTAGGGATAGGGAAAAATGAGGCGCTATTGATGTGCCTATTCAGTCGAAGTTTGAATGGTGAAGCCTTGGAGTGGTTCATGTCTCAGGAGCTGAAAAAGTTGACTGGTTGGAAAGCATTGGCAAAGGGTTTCCTTGACCGGTTCGCATTCAACATCGAAATAGTCCTTGACTGGTATTCACTAGATCGGATCAAACAAAAGAGCATTGAGAGTTTTTGAGACTGTGCTTTTCGTTGGAGGAAAGAAGTTGCCAAAGTGGAACCCCCCATGTCTGAGGAGGAAATGGTATCCGTGTTCTCTCGCGCTCAAGAAGGAGAATATTATACCAGGATGGTGTCCGCTGTCAGAGAAACCTTTGCGGATTTGGTAAATATAGGAGAATTATTGGAAGAATGTATTCGGACAGGGAAAATTGCCAAAACCGCGACATCTTCTGGAACTGCCATGATTTCTAAGAAGAAGAAAAAAGAGGTAGGTACGGTTTCTACTAATTCTGTTACAAAATCAAAATAGCGGTTCAACTCTAGAAATGTTCTATCTTCCCCGCCGTCACCTAACCTTCCGCACGCGTTCTACGCCCACCCCCAATACCAAACTCCACTCCCAAACATCCAATCCTCATATCAAGCTCCACAGCCAAACACCTTTACCCAATACCCAATTCCACCTCCAAATTATAAGTCTTATTTCCAAACCACTCCTCCAAATAACCGAAAAAATTTCCAAACGCCTCTAAATTATCACCAAGTACCCCCTCCTACAAACCTAAGCCAGTATAACCCCCATCATCCAAACTACAAAAAGAAACCTCCCCGTAACTTCACCCCACTAACTGAAAGTCATACCTAATTGTTTGAAAGATTGAGGAATGCTGGTCATTTGCAACCAATACAGTCAAAGAGTGTCAATCCCAACTCTTGATTTTTTAATGCAAGTCAAAATTGTGCCTATCATTCGGGGGCATAAGGGCACAATACTGAGGATTGTGTCCACTTGAAACATAAGATCCAAGATTTAATCGATCAAAAGGTCATCACGCTCCAGGAACCTACTCCAAATGTTAGTAGTAATCCATTGCCCAACCATGGGGGATCTACAGTTAACATGATTGAGATAGAGGACGAATGGGCATCTAGCAAGACCATTACCCAGGTGAACTCCGAAAAGCACAAAAAAATGGAAGAGGTAGGAAAGATAGAGAAAGCTATGGATTCCTTAAGTATCAGTGAGAAAACCCCATTTATAGTGATGAAAGCCCCGACTCAAGTGTACGCTCCCCCGCCAAGAAAGGAATTTATTGTACAAACCGCTACTGCCCAAGGAATGATGCGATCGGGATAATGTTACATCCTTGAGGAATTGACCAACAAAAAAGATTCACAGAAATGGCCAATCACTGAAGGAGAGGCTGAGGAATTTTGGAGGCGTATGCAACCAAATGATTACACAATTTTCAAACACTTCGAGAAAACGCCAACCCAAATCTCTGTCTTGGCACTATTAATGAGTTTGCAATACCACCGACAGGCTTTATCAAAGGTCTTGGAAGAAGCGTATGTTCCCGCAGGAACGAGTGTTGAGAACTTAGCTATGATGATAGGGAACATTTTGGGGAACCATCGCATATCATTCAGTGATGAAGAGTTGCCGTTTGAAGGGGTGATTCACAACAAGGCCATGCATGTCACCATCATTTATCGATATTATGCAATTAATCAAGTATTAATAGACAACGGATCTGGTGTGAATATTTATCCCCTCTCTACGTTGGTTTAAATGGTCTATGATCTGGGGAAAATTTGTCAAAGCCACGTAAATGTGAGAGCATTCGATGGAGGGCAGAGAGATACCATAGGAGAGATTAATTTGCACATCCAAATGGGACCTGCTGAGTTCAAAACTAAATTTCATGTTATGGATATTCATCCTAGCTACAACCTTCTCTTGGGAAGACCATGGATACACGGTTCAAAGGCAGTTTCATCACCCCTTAATCAATTATTGAAGTTCATTTGGGAAGATCATGAAGTAGTCATCCAAGGAGAAGGAAGTTGAGCGGACCGGCCCAATGGTTATGTGTTGGTAATTGAAGATTTTCCAAAAGGTAGCAGTTTCTATACAGTGGAAATTGTAAATGCTGCAGACAGAGATTCGACACCCAAAGTACCAATGCCTTCTGTCTATAAAATGATTGCAACGGTGATGTTACGAAATGGGTTCGAACTTGGTCGAGGCTTGGGCAAGAATTTGCAAGGAATTATCAAGCCAATTGCAATCTCAGAGAGAGGCTCTAAGTACGGGTTAGGATATCAGTATGCCAAGAAGGATAGGGTTGAGGATGAGCCAGAGAAGAGTCTATGTAGTCCCTTTCCACTCCTATTCCAGTCATTTCCTATACGAGAAGTGCCCGATAATGATGGTATTGGGGATAAGATAGGAGATTTTTTCGAAGGATGCAATGCTGTACCAGAAGATCTCCCAAAGTCCAGCGGGGTGAAACAGATTGCGCCAGGGGAGGCCTTGCAAAATTGGACCTCCACTCTACTCATAAACCGTCGCCCATCGTGGTAAATGAAAGGGCAATTATTAATAGTTTTAAAATCGGTGATGATCCAGAGGAGGCCCCACGATCCACCTTTTATATCTCAAAACTTTATTTTCGTATCTTACTGCTTTAAAAAAGGCAGGGACTTGTATTTATGCAAGTCACGAGCCATGGTTTTGTAATTATCTCTCAAATTTCAATGAAAAGGCCTTCATTTATTTGGAAAACTATATTATTTCTAAAACTCTCCTAGTCATATGTTTTGTTATTATTTTCTTATCATCTAACTTAGTTTGTTTTTCCATTACAGTAATAGTAGCTTAAAACCTGCCAATGTCGTGTCATGTCAAAGCTAGAATGAATAAAATGAAGGGAACAATGATGACTGGAAGGACAATGACGAGGAACGGTTAGTTGAAGATATGGAGGAATTTGAGAATCGCGAAAAACCCAATCTGGAGGAAACTGAAATAGTTAACTTGGGAGATCACGATGAAATTAAAGAGACAAGTGTTAGTGTCCACCTGGAGGCGCCACAAAGGGAAGAGCTCATCCACCTGTTGCGGGAATACATCGACGTGTTTTCTTGGTCCTATGATGATATGCCAGGGTTGAGCACCAGCATTGTGTCATACAAATTGTCGATAAATTCTGAGTTTGATCCAGTCAAACAAAAAATACGGAAATTCAAGTCAGATTTGAGTCTAAAGATCAAGGAAGAAGTGAAAAAATAGATCCAGTATAAGGTTTTTGAGGTCACAAAATATCCGACGTGGTTAGCCAACATCATCCCTGTGCCGAAGAAGGACGACAAGATTCAAATTTGTGTTGACTATAGAGACTTGAACAGATCCAATCCTAAATATAATTTTTTGTTGCCCAACATCCATATTCTCATCGATAACTGTGCGAAACATGAAATGCAGTCATTCGTTGATTGTTTCGCCGGGTATCATCAGATA
Source organism: Capsicum pubescens (assembly GCA_030864215.1). Classification (NCBI taxonomy): domain Eukaryota; kingdom Viridiplantae; phylum Streptophyta; class Magnoliopsida; order Solanales; family Solanaceae; genus Capsicum; species Capsicum pubescens. The sequence continues at coordinate 267,827,401 of CM061544.1, read as the reverse complement.
TTGATGGATGAAGAAGATGCAGAAAAAATGGCTTTTATTACGCCCTGGGGCATTTATCATTATAGGGTAATGTTGTTTGGTCTCAAGAACTCGGGTGCAACATATATGAGGGCTATGACGACTATTTTCCATGATATGATCCAAAAGGAGATTGAGGTGTACGTGGATGATGTAATTATCAAATCCTGCGAGAGTTCGGATCATCTGAATCATCTGGAGAAATTCTTTAACAGATTAAGAAGGTACAATTTGAAGTTAACTCCTACTATGTGTTCTTTTGGTGTGCCATCAGGAAAGTTGTTGGGGTTCATAGTCAGCAGAAGAGGGATCGAGCTAGACCCATCCAAAATCAAGACAATTCAAGACTTCCCACCGCCAAGGACCAAGAAGGAAGTTATGAGTTTCATAGGTTGTTTGAATTATATTAGCATATTCATCACTCAATCAACAGTCATATGCGATCCAATTCTCAAGATGTTGAAGAAAAATGCACTGAATGAGTGGACAGAACAATGTCAGAGAGATTTTGACCACATCAAGGAATACCTGTCCGCACCACCAGTTTTGGTCCCACAAACAGAAGGAATTCCATTATTTCTTTACCTGCCAGTCTCAGAAAATGTTTTCGGATGCGTCCTCGGGCAACATGATGAGACTGACAGGAAAGAGAAAGCCATTTAGTACTTGAGTAAAAAGTTCATGCCATATGAAGCCCGTTACACTCTTGTAGAAAGGACATGTTGTGCTTTGACTTAGACGGCACAAAAGTTGAGGCATTATATGTCGTCCTACAGAACATACCTCATCTCGAGAATGGATCCATTAAAGTACATATTCCAGAAGGCCATGCTACGAGAAAGCTAGCCAAGTGGAAAATGTTGCTGAGTGAGTTTGACATTGTGTATGTAACCCAAAAACCAATCAAGGGGCAAGCCTTAGCAGATCATTTGGCAGAGAATCCAGTCGATGAAGAATATGAGCCACTTTGAACTTACTTTCCAGATGAGAAAGTCTTATTCGTAGGAGAAGACATTACAGAGATTTACCCCGGATGGAGGCTATTTTTTTATGGGGCAGTCAACTTCAAAGGTTCAGGAATCGGAGAAGTTTTGGTGTCAGAAACGGTCCAGCATTATCCGGTAACTGCTAAGTTACGTTTCCCATTCACCAATAACATGGCTGAATATGAGGCTTACATCCTGGGTCTTAGATTTGTACTTGATATGGGTGTTCGTGAATTGTTAGTCATCGAAGATTCAGATTTGCTGATTCACCAAGTACGGGGAGAATGGGCGGTAAAAAATCCCAAGATTACTCCTTATGTAGAGCTGGTACAAGAATTATTCCAAAGATTCAAGGATGTTGATTTTAGACATATCCCACGGAAACAAAATAAGTTTGCTGACACTTTGGCCACGATATCTTCCATGATTCAGCACCCGGATCAGAGTTACATTGATCCTTTGGAAATAACCTTGAAGGAGCAACCCGCGCATTCCATACACGTGAAAGAGGAGCCTGATGGAAAGACCTGGTACTATGACATTAAGAGGTATTTGGAATCTGGAATATATCCTGAAGAGGCTAGTAACAACCAAAAGAAGAAAATCCGGCGTTTGGCAAAGAATTACTTTCCAAGTGGGGAAATTCTTTTAAAGAGGACTCCTGATTTGGGATTCCTAAGATGCGTTGATGCTGCAGAAGCCAATAAATTGATAAAAGACGTACACGCTGGAGTTTGTGGGAACCACATGAATGGGTTTGTCCTTTCCAGAAAGATCCTGAGAATCGGTTACTTTTGGATGACTATGGAAAATGATTGTGGAAAGTATGTGAAAAAATGTCCAAAATGTCAAATACACGGAGATTTGATTCGTATGCCTCCATATGAGCTTCATGCAATGAGTTCACCTTGTCCCTTAGTATCTTGGGGCATGGATGTTATCGTACCAATAGAGCCATCGGCATCGAATGGACATTGATTTATTTTATTCGCCATCGATTATTTCACTAAGTGGGTTGAAGCTGCTTCATACAAAGCCGTCACTAAGAATGTGATTGCAGATTTCGTCGGGAATAACTTGATTTGTCGATTCGTAGTGACGGAATCAATAATTACGGATAACGAGGCAAACTTGAACAGTCACTTGATGAGTGAAATTTGTGATCAATTTAAAATCATGCATCGCAATTCGACTGCATACCGTCCCCAAATGAATGGAGTTGTGGAAGCAGCCAAAAAGAATATCAAGAAGATCTTGAGAAATATGGTTGAAAATGATAGATCATGGCATGAGATGTTACCTTACGCTTTGCCAGGGTATCGCACAACAGTTCGAACTTCCACCGGGGTGACCCCTTATTTACTTGTCTATGGGAATGAAGCTATGATACCTGCTGAAGTTGAAATACCTTCTCTAAGGATTATTCAGGAAGCTGGGTTGAGTAACGAAGATTGGGTCCGCGCTCATCATGCGCAACTCATGTTGATTGATGAGAAGAGAATGGTCACTGTATACCATGGTCAGCTGTATCAACATAGGATGGTTCGTGCTTTTAACAAGAAGGTGAGAGCTCAAATATTTGAAGTGGGGCAACTGGTTCTCAAGAAAATATTCCCTCACTAAGAGTAGTATAAGGGAAAATTCGCTCCAAACTGGCAAGGGCCATACATAGTTTACAAGGTACTATCTGGAGGAGCTCTGATTTTGTCTGAGATGGATGGCACAGAGTGGACCAAACCAATCAATTCTGTTGCGGTAAGGAGATATTATGTTTGAACGATGTTATACTTTTTGTGTTTTCTTAGTTTACTTGTAATCACCTTTGTAGTAATATTGTTTTCTAGTGTGTAAATGCCTAGAATCCCTTTCCTTTAATGTACGAACTACGTTTGACCTGAATTCCAAAGCAGGGGATACGTAGGCGGCCTATATCGGCTTCGGTCAACCCTTTAGGAAAATTTATCCTTTCCCCCTATAGCCTGAACTATGTTTGACCTAATTCCTGATTTAGCGGGATACACAGGCTCCCCAACAGCTCAGACATATAACCCTAGGAAATAGAAACTGGGGAAGAATTTTCAAGAAGGAATCTCAAAAATTCACAAGAGAAGATTGACATCCAACAAAGAGAATGAATATTAGCAAAGACTTCAGATCCACTCGGATTGGTATCATCTCAAACAACTTTAAACTGAGGCAAAAATTTGGAGGAAGACCTCAAAATTTCCACCAAATGCCGGAACATATTCCAAATTCCCCAGCACCAGAGGTTAAAGCTTTGGAAGCCACCAACTATAGCAAAGTCTGGGTAGACTCAATTTTTGGCTATAATAGAACTACTTGAAGAAACCCTCTAACAACGATCATGAGTTTTGGAAACCATCCGTCAAATATAGTCAAAAACATGAGGAGGAAATTCCTTGAGCTAGTACATGACATGACTGGCAGAGATTTTCTAAAGTCTGACAAAAGTTTTCGAAATTATTTTCAAAAATTTAAGTCTATTTTCAAAAATCTTATGACTCACTTATTTAGTACTTGCCTAGACATCATTTGGGATGGAGTGTCAGGGTGGAAGTCCCAACACGACGGAATGCCTGAGAGATGGCAAGGAGCAAATCGAGGATAGAAGAAGGTCAACATGGAGTAATTTCATTCAAACTAATCATTTTTCTGTGGATGCAGGGATCAATACACAAAAATGAGAGTCTCTTTCAAAAATCCTCGAGCAAATTGGGAGCCACAACAGATCATTAATGCCCAAGAATGGTATTTTAGGGTATCCCTAAAAATGGGTTAACAACTATTTATTGAGGACCTTTTGATTTTTCCATCTCATTTCTTAAGATCATAGGCGACAAACAAAAACGCCTAGTCTTCTTTACAAATATTGTATTTAGAAGTTTCCTAAAAATAGTCTCTAGCAAAAGCGACTTTGTGTCTACTAATCGCCTACCTTGAGCACAGGTACATGTAGAAAGCAAGACGATGACAGATGAATTCAGGTAAAATTATTTTATCATTTCCCCAAGGGCTATTGCATATCATCGCCACAAGGGCTATTGCATATCATCGCCATAAGGGCTATTGCATTTCATCGCCACAAGGGCTATTGCATATCATCGCCACAAGGGCTATTGAATATCATCGCCAAAAGGGCTATTCCATATCATCGCCACAAGGGCTATTGCATATCATCGCCATAAGGGCTATTGCATATCATCGCCATAAGGGCTATTGCATGTCATTGCCCCGAGGGACATTACATATCATTGCCGCAAAGGCCATCTCATACCTTCACCCCAGAAGGCATTCAATATCTGTTGGCACGCTAGACAGAAATGCTGGCGTCGAGGATATCTCATCATTTCATGAATCAGCATATGAATGCATCGAGGGTACACGATTTGAAGGGACACCTTTAAGTCGTTATCCAAGGATGAATGATATATAAGGTCCTGGAAATTGACAATTTGAGGGTCACCTATAAGTCACATTATTTGAAATAGGATAGTGTGCAAGATCACCTATGAGTTGATAGCCTGTAGGTCATCCGTAAGCCACAACAACATCCTAACCGAATAGTGTGCAAGATCGCCCAAAAGTTGATAGTTCAAAGGTTATCCGTAAGTCGCAACTAAATCCTTACCGGAGGATATGCAAGATTGTCAAATTGATACGTCCAAGGGTTCTCTATAAACCGCGTCATATCCAAGATCGATTATGTTCAGGATTACCCAAAGACTATCAATTTAAGGGATTATCTATAAGTCATATTGTATCAATGGTCGGATGATGTGCAGGAACACTTGAAAGCTAGCGATTGGAGGGATATCTGTAAGACATCTCTTATCCAAAGTCGGATAATGTGCAGGATTGCCTAAAATCTAGAAATTCAAAGGATATCTGTAAGTCGCCTCGTATCCAATATCAAATAATACGCAAGATTATCCAAAGATTGACAATTTGAGGAAAATTTATAAATCGATCATCAGCTATAAACGGAGAGGTTATCATTCCACATACGAAAAGTAATATAGGTAACCAAAAAGGTTGCCACACCAGTATAAGATTACACGATTGTAGGGACCATTCTGCATAAAGTATCACCGAGGTCACCCACTTTGAAAACATATTTGCTCGATAGATGAGCTAATTATACAACAACCAAGGAGGGTGTTGTATCTGTTATTGCGAGTTATTTCCTATCAAATAGGTACAAGAAAGGATAACTCTGCTTTCTAGACAATAACTCACGCGGAGATATGGTAAAAGACTACATACCTCTTTCGCGAATTATGTTTACTACTAATACTTTTTGCCTGAGAAATTGTTGAGAGAATCCGGAAGGATGAAAATCTCAAATCAAAACCACAGGTGCGGAGAACTCCAAAACGGACGCAGCACAACGTGGGGCTCTTTCTCAGTAGCAAAATGGGACATAGTCTGGGGAAGGATGTCAAACTCTCTAGACATGAGCTAAATGATAATCATCACCACCATCTAACCACACCTCTATTAGAAGGCATGTGGGCACTTTTGGATATTCTGGTCTCACCTTTACCTCTGGGATGTTTGTTAACTCAACTGAGGGGAACTTTCTTTTCTTTCAAATTCGGGTGGCAACACACTTAGAGTTTTGGAAATTATGTCTGGGTAAGCTCTTACCTATGGATGTGAAGAGCTCCACGTTCATGGATAAGAGGTTACAAGACTCTTTTCTGCAACTCGATTAACTTGTCACTCATTCCGAGCCAAAGATGGTCTGAAATAAAAGACAATCTTTTCTACCGATTGAGTCAAACTACAAGCAGTCTGATTCCCTGAAATCTTGGGGATATCTAGGATGGGATTTATGTAGAAAACTCAACTGCATTCCAACCTCCCCCCTAATCCCCTTATTCCCCAGTTTCTTAATTTTATCAAAAACTCTAAAACTGAGATACCTTGTGAATTTTTTTAAAATTGTGCTTTAAATCAAGCTCTATGAACTCATGTAACCTAAGATATGTAGGAAACCTGATCCCGAGGTCCGGCCATAACTATATGAAACTCGTACAAAAAACTAGCCTCTTTCAGATTCGAATTTCTGGTCAGGCAAAAATCAGGAATATCAATCTCCCTTTGTCCAGGGTTACTTACATCCACCCTACCCAAAGGGAGGGGGCCATTGTTGACGCCTAATTTTTTCCCTCCATAACTAAGTTTGATTCCAAGTTTCTTCGATTTTAATAAAATTACACCCTTTATTTTATCGATCCAAGGAAATTTTCAAAAGCATTTATTAGGGTAAGTTGGTCATTTTTAGTGATGATTATATACTATCATTTTCGACTATACGAAATTATATAATTTTGTTACTTAAATATCTCTTTACATTAAATGTCAAATTTTAATCAAAGTTTGTCTTGAAATAATTTTAAATGATCAAAATCTTGGTTTAAATATATTTTAATCTCAAGAATAATTGATTTAGGAAATTCTAGTTGATTTGGTTAAATGAAGAAGCTCGGGATTAAACAAGGGGGTTGATTCATGCCGAATTTCGATTTGATTTAACCAATTTATTAAAATTGACTCTAATTAGAATCAAAGTGGCCCCAATTGTAAATACAATTGACCAATTGGTATTAAATTTGGTTAAAGTTTAAATAAGTTGCCTAAATTGTAATCTTAATCCCAAATTACCATTTCTTAATTGGGATTGTTCTAATCCAATTAAGTCTAATTTGAGTTATTCTTAATTGAATTTAATCATGATTATTTCAATCTAGATAAGTTTAATTAGGGCTATTTAATAACTCAATTAGATTTAATAGGTATTGTTAACTAACCCCAATGTTAAACCCAAATCCCTTTTAATTCAGCAACAAAAACCAACAGCCCACTAGCTATTCGGGCCCAAACCAATCCCTTAACAACTTTAGCCCTAATCGAAACCACCTAAAACGGCCCAACTATCTCTCCTCTTTCTCTCTTAACCTAACAGAACAGCAGTACCATGTATCCAGAACAACATAACCCCATCAACCTGAATTCGATCAAACCCTAACCCGATTCCAACTCGATACGACCCAACGCACCCCAAGGTTCCCATTTCCTTCTCTTTGAACATTCTCTTCATGTGAATAGCAGGTGGTTTCGTACCACGGGGGTTACGAGAATCATCTAGAACAAGCTTAGGTGTCCCTCCATTGTCTCAATCCCATAAATCGTGGTATAATTGATACGCACTCGTACATCGTTGGCGATTTTTTATTGGTTGAAGAGGGAATTTTGATTCCTCATCCCTCATTGCCTGTGTATTTTGGATTGGTGGAGAGAAATTCCAAATGAGTACGGATTTTTTTATGGCAAAAACCTAATCCAAAAGAAATATTCACGAAGATCCTCTTTCAAAAATCTGGAAGAGAGCCCTGAATTGGTGCCCTATAAGAAGACCTCTGGGGTCACTTTGTGGTTTTTTTTTTCTGGTTCTCAGAGGGATTAAGGGAGCTGTGGGTTTAGATATTTTTTAGTCAAAAAAAAAGAGGAAAAATCCCTTGGGGTTGGGAAATATCGAGTTCGAAAGAGGGGGGAAATTTTATTTTTCTGGTCACCATTTGTTTTTTTTAAGGTCAAGAAATTTTAAGGATTATTTTTCTCTGTCTCTGCGCTCGAAACTTTGGTTAGAAATTCTGTGGGTTTCAAAAAGGTTTCTGAGTAAAGGTAGGAAGATATCCAGTGTGAAAAATCTGGGGGTACGCTCTGTTGGTGGTGTACGTTGTGAGATTCCAGTAGCAACGAGTTTCTGATAGCTCGAAAGTCCCATTTTGCTGCCTCGAAGGAGGTGCATTTTATGTCCCAAATAGACTATTTTCATTTTGCATTATCGATATGGGCCGTTGAGGCTTATTATTCTTGAGTCAATTTCAAAGATCCCCCTTAAAAACAATTGCATGGCATATGGATGCAAGAAGTCAAAAGAGGAATAATGGGTTAAAATCCCATTCTTAAAGCAATGACGAGCCCCGACCCTCATTTCTATTTCCTTATTTGTTGTCGTTATTCATTTATCGTTGTCGTATTTATTTCCTTATTTGTTTAGTTATTCATTTAGGCCTCGAAGCCAAAGTTGTACTTAATACTGGTGGAGAATAACCCGAGCCAAAAAGTCTTGAAAACATAGAATTAGGATAGTTTATGGGTGAAAAACCCAACTAGTTTAGGACAGGGTTAACGATTTGGGCTTAAAGCCTAAATCAATACTTCCCTCCTTTTCCCTTTCACCTTTTTCTGATATTTACCTGCTTACGTGCTCCCTTTGCGAACCTAATTAAATCCCTAACTAAGTTGCTACAAAACTAATTTTGCAAAAAACTTTTCCCTAATCAATCACTTTTCGACAAATCAATCTTTTACAAGTTAATCAAAAGACGATTTTCAAATAGTCTGGATAACCGCGAGTTAGCGGACGTTTTAGGTTCCTAATACCTTCCTAAAACTTTAATAGGAACCACTTATCTAGAATCTCTAACTTAAAACAATTTTTCTATTTTGAATCGTTTGAAGTAAAATAAAAAGCTTTCTTAATTCCTTTTCAAAATTAAGTGGCGACTCTCACAAGTCAAAAAATTTCCGCTAAGGTTCAAAATCTGAAATACTGATAAAGAGTATCAACTATAACAATAATCTGCAAAATTAAATACTATCTGAAAGTCTAGTATGAAAAGCTTCTAACTAAACTGTCTGAAAAGTGGAGTTGATGGGACAAGCCCCCAACTAACTCCAACCACTAAAATACTGAAGATGCTGAAAATACTAAAATAAAACATATCCTCGACAGATATAGACTCACTCTAAATCTAACACTGTTGTCTAAAACTGAGTCTGTCTATGCGTGGTTGGGAACCTGAGAGTCCAAAACTATGATATAAGACATCATAGCGCATAGAGAAAGTATACGTCAGTATGTGGAATGTACTGGTATGCTAGATGAGGTAAGGTTAAATGCAAGGGTTCATATGCATGAACAATAACTGACTGAATGATATAGAGTAACTGAACATGAGAGTACATGGATAATTGATATAGCTATAAATACTGAGTATGCAATACTGTGCATATAAATGAATACTATGATTGAGCTTGTATGAAGCTAAGTATTGAGTTCTGATACTGAGTAATTGATATCTGAAGTCACTGATAACTGAGTTATTGATACTGATTGACTTTATCTGACAGTCTTGATTCTGTAGACCTAAACTGAGTTCTATACTGAAGACTGAAACTGAGACTGTGGGAGTAATCATGTAACCGATATTCCCCAAATAAGATAACTGAGTTGGGTTCCAACCTATGACCCCAGTTGGATGGATGTCAGTTCCGTGCCATGGGTAAAGACAACTGAAGAGTTACCCTTATCTGACAGGAAATCTAATGAGAACGGTGGAACCCTCAACTGGCAGGTTAAAACACCTCATTAACCCTCAACTAGTAGGTTGATGTTTCAACCTACATTGGCTACGTAGTTATGGAATGTTAGGATTGCTTCTAAGGATCACACCCTCTACTAGAAGGTGAGTCCCCATCCTTGGGTTTACTCGGTGCTGAATTCTACTCCCAACTGAATAGACACTGAACTGATTATACTGAACTAGACTGGACTGATACTGAGTTTTCTTGAGTTCTGTAATTGACTGAGTTCTACTGATTGTGACATGATTGATACTATTCTGTAACTACTATAGCTCTAAGTAAACATCTAGATTTTTAGGTATTGAATACCTCCAGGACTCAATAGCATAAAAATTAAAGCATAGAACGATCTTGAAAGACATAACAATGTACACTTGTCCATAACTCATTCATAGAGACATTTTATCAAACACTTGTAGGGCATAAGCTTGTACATATACTAGCATGTCATGATTGCATCATTTAATTCACATGGACATTCTATCAAACACTTGGGGAGCACAACTTAATGCACATAATCATAGATAACATATAAACATTGCAACTACAAGGCCCAAACTTGCAATTTCATGGGTTATTACATGGTAATTACTTAATTCAATATACATGCTATTTCAATTTCACAGAATCTATAATTAAACATGGATTGAAACTGAATTAGTGTCATGAACATGAATACAATCCAATTTCAAGCATGTAATTCATAAATCAACCATCTTCTTGTTTTAAAAATGGATTCTTGGGCTCTATGGGTGAAAGGAACCCATAGATGAACACCTAACATACCTGGATATTTTAATTTGTGAAGGTTCTTGGTGAAATCCTTGAGTTTATCCTTGATTTCTTGAAGCTAGGATTTGATAATTAAGAGAAGATGCCTTTTTATTTGGGTAAAAGATAATAATAAATGGGTTTCAAAATTTTTTTAGGGATTAAATCATGAGAAAAGACTAGTTTAACCCTTGACAAAACTTTTAATTTTTGTCAAATTTTTCTGACCTGGGCCCCTGGCGTGACGTGGCGCTATCGCTCCGTATCTTTGGAAATTGACAACTGGGAATGTGGATGGTGGTACGATGCAGTGGAATCGCGGAGCAACACTAGATGCGAATTTCACCCTTGGCGTGATGCAGTGGAATTGTATTGATGTACTAAAAATAGGCAATTGTGAACTAGGACTATGGAGCGATGGGACAATATCGCGGAGCAATAGTGGAATTTGACAATTGCCATTTGGCTGGCCTCCGTAAGGCGTTTAAGTGCCAGTTGGCACTCTGCTTTATAAAAGTGGCTCTAACTCTTCGCCCGCCTATTGGATTTGGGAGAATTTTATATTGTTGGAAAGCTGACTGAATTTTCTACGTATTATTAATCTCTAAACTATAAAATACTAAGTATTTCAAAAAAATTTTATTGTATAACTCATGGACTTAGAATTAAATGACATATGGAAATACGGGGTATTACAATATCTCCCCCTTGGGAACATTCGTCCTCAAATAAGACTGATTAAGTCGAGAAATACTGACAAGCTGAGTTAACACACTAAACATGCATATCTGATGCATGGAATACATGATTAAAGCTACTAATAAGCTAAATTTTTTTAATATGAACATGCATATATGATGCATGAGTACATGTCAGAACTGATTCATGAATATATGACTCACTATGCAACGGTAACTGTTACCACGATTATAACTGTAACTGAACATGGATCTAATTAAAGATAAGGAAAACTATTACCTTAAGCTAGATTTGAGTCTGAATGGTCCTTTATGATTGACCATCTGTCTGTGGGTAGAAGGTTGTACTGAGGTGAACTCGGGTACCAAGAACCTTTTTGAATGCTTTCCAGAAATAAGAGGTAAACTGGGTACCTCTATCTGAGATGATAGACACTGGGACTCTGTATAACCTAACCAACTCTCTAATATAGAGTTTTGCATTGTCCTCAGCTAAATAGATGGTACGAACTAGTAAGAAATGAGCTGGTTTGGTCATCCTATCTACAATAACCCATATAGAATCATGCTGACGATGAGTATGAGGTAAACCCGTCACAAAGTCCATGTTCAATTCTTCCCATTTCTATGTGGGAATACTAAAATAATGTATGGACCCACTAGGCTTCTGGTGCTCAATCTTAACTTGCAGACACGTAGAGAACTTAGATACAAACTCTGTGATGTCTCTCTTCATCCCACTCCCCCAATAGATCTCCTGCAAATCGTGACACATATTAGTAGCCCCTAGATGAATAGAGTAACGCGTACATGCACTTCTGCAAGAATTTGTTACCTCAAGTCATCTACACCTGACACACATAGATGACCCTGGCAACGCAACACAACATCTCTCTCTTGTGAGAAAACCTCTACTTTCTGATCTCTGACCGTCTCTTTCAACTTCACTAGACTTGGATCTCCATTCTACTTTTCCTTTGCCTCTGAAACTAGAGATGATTTTGAACTATTCTGAACCCACACACTACCCTCTACTGAATCAACTAAATGGATAGTAGTTAGGAAAGCTAATGAACTTCATGAACTAACTTTTTCTTATCATCCTTAACATGAGCAACACTACCCATGGACAACCTACTGAGAGCATCAACCACTACAATGGCCTTGCTCGGATGATACATAACACTCATATCATAATCTTTTAACAACTCTAAACACCTTCTCTGATGCAAATTCAAATCTTTCTGAGAAAAAAACATATTGTAAGCTCTTGTGATCTGCGAACACATCAACATATACCCCATCCAAATAGTGCCTCCAAATCTTGAAGGCAAATACTACGACTGTTAACTCAAGATCATGGGTCGGGTAATTCTTCTCAAGGGGCATAAGTTGTCTAGAGGCATAGGTTATGACCTTACCGCTCTACCTGAGGAAACAACCAAAACTTACTCTGGATGCATCACAGTACACAACAAACCTGTCTTAACCATCTGGTAGAGTCAAAATTGGGGATGAGGTAAGTGGAGTCTTCAACTCCTAAAAACTCTTCTCGCAGGAATCTGACCACTGAAATTTGACTTTCTTCTGAGTCAATCTGGACATGGGGGATGCAATGGACAAAAAACCTTTAACAAACCGATGGTAATAGCTAGCTAAGTCCAAGAAACTCCTAATGTCTGTCATAGAAATGGGTCTAGGCTAGTTTCTCCCCACTTCGGTCTTTTAAGAATCAACTCTAACTCCATCACCGAAAATAATATAACTAAGGAATGCTATTGACCTTAGCCAAAATTTGCACTTACTAAATTTGGCAAACAATTGATGAGTTCTGAGAGTCTTTTGTACGATTTTGAGGTGGTCTGCATGATTATTCTCGCTATGGGAATAGAAAAAGATGTCATCTATGAAGACTATAATGAACATGTACAAGTACTGATTAAACACGCGATTCATTAAGTCCATGAAGGCTGCTAGGTCATTTTTAAGACCAAAAGACATGACTAAAAATTCAAAGTGACCATACCGGGTTCTGAAAGCTATTTTTGGAATATCACATTCCCTGACTCTGAGCGGATGATAGCCTGATCTGAGGTATATCATAGAAAAGTAACTGGCAACCCGAAGTTAGTTATACAAATCATCGATTCTAGAAAGTGGGTACTTATTCATGACAGTGGCTTTGTTCAACTGACGAAAAGCTATATACCTTCTAAGGGAATCATCTTTCTTTCACACGAATAAGACTGGTGTGCCCCATAAGGAAATATTGGGTGTAATGAATCCTATATCTAGGTGATGCATTAACTGTTCTTTTAAATCTCTAAGTTCCGTTGGATCCATTCTATATGGAGGAATAGATATAGGCTGAGTATCTCGAAGAAGGTCTATTTCAAAGTCTGTTTCCCTAATGGGAGGAAATCCAGGAAGATCTTTAGGAAACACATCTAAGAATTCATTTACTACTGGAACTAACTCAAGACTAGGAGTTTCTGAACTAGAGTCTTTGACTCGCACAAGATGATATACACATCCCTTGGATATTATTTTCCTCGATCTAAGGTATGAAATCAACGGACCCTTAAGCGTTGTGGTACTACCCCTTCATTCAAGGACTGGTTCATTTGGAAACTGGAAATGAACTATTCTATTTCTACAATCAACTGAGGCATAGTATGATAGTAACACACCGAGTCTGTACCCCAGATGCTACATGGTGTTTACAATCTCAAATAACCACAAACGAACCCGTGACTGCTACCTACTGCAATAACTGTGTAATAAATACTGTAATGAATACAAAAATAGGCTGAAACATATGACATAAGGTTCAAATCTGCAAATAAGTCTGAATGCAGTATCAAAACACCGAACACTAAATATAAGTACTGAAAAACTAAACAACTGTCTAAAAATACTCTAGTCTGAAAAGCCTCTAACTGTCTGAACTGTGGAGCTGATCTAATAAGCCCCCAACTAACTACATCTACTGAAAGAAAACTGAAGTACTATAAATAATAAGCATTTCATCGAACTATGATGGTGGAAATCTTGAGTTCTAGTTTAACACTTCACATACCTTAGATAAGGAATTTCTAAAAATTGATGGTGGAAATCTTGATTTCTTGATTTGAAATTGAATCTTCTAGGGTTTTGTTCTTGAGTAATTTTGAGAAAAGATGAGATTAATTGCTCACTAAGTTGATAAATTTTGTTTCTTAGGGGCTGAAGGTTGAAGGAAAAAGACCCGAATAACCCCAAGGACATGGTCTTTTAATGATTGAAAACTAGACTATCGATGCGAAAACCGATGCGCCACATCGTTGGCGTCGACGCGATAGCCAACGCGTCGCATCGAGTCTGCATCGACTCATTGGAAATTGATGATAGGAGATGGGGAAAATATTTATGTACGTGATAGTTGATGCGGCGCACCAAGATTGCATTGATCCACTCTTTTAAGATTCCAAAGGAGCTTCAAACGAAGTCCGAAAAATCCAAAACTTGTCCGAAATCACCTTACAGACATTCTTGATCATGAATCAACCTAAATATCCACCAATAATGGATGTAAAGGACATGAAATAATATTGCCAACTTTCGAAGTCTAGAATGACACTAAGTCTTAATAGTTAGCTAGAATAATCTAAGTTTGGGACCCCTTAACAAGCTTAGAGGACTCAATTAAGCTAAGGATTTTGCGGGGTCTTACATTATCTTTCCCTTGGGAACATTCATCCTCAAATGATACTGTAGAGATTGAGAATACTGAGAGACTGAACTTAGACACTGGGCATGCACAACTAAAACATGGTTTCATGACTGAGATCACTTATACATTGAATTATCATGCTGAACATGCATATCTGATTCTTGAGCACATAGCTGAACATGATTCATGAATGCATGATTGGGATTACTGATAAGCTAAGTTTCTCATATTGGATATGCATATCTGATGAATGACTACATGACTGAACCTGGAATGGTAACTGATACCAAGTTTGTAACTAAAATCTGAACATGAAACTGAATAAGATTAAGGAAAGCTATTACCTTGGACTGGGTCTGAGTTTGTGGAGAAGAGGTGAGTATACTTAGTCCACATGTCTTTTTCTAATTCCCAAGTAGCTCCCTCAGCGGACTGATTCTACCAAAGAACTTTGACTAGAGGGACTTGTTCGTTCCTCTGTCTACGAATTTGGTAGTTAATGATTTCGACTGAAATCTCTTCATAAGAGAGGTTGTTCTAAATATCTATGCCCTCTACAGGGACTACGACTAATGGGGTAACCTATACATTTATTTAGCAAGGAGACGCAGAACACTGGATGCATTGAAGATAGATTTGAAGGAAACTCAAGCTCGTAAGCTACCTTTCCAAAATGGCTGAGAATTTGGTAAGGACCGACATATCAGGGACTGAGTTTCCCCTTCTTTCCAAATCTCTTCACCCCTTTCATAGGAGATATTTTCAAGTGCACATTGTCACTAATCTCGAACTCAAGATCCTTTCTTGCACACATCTGCATATGATTTCTTCCAGCTCTGAGCTATCTTAAGTCTTTCCCTGGTAAACTGGACTTTCTCTAAGGTATCAAATACCAAGCCAGGCCCTACTACTGTGGCCTCACCCACTTAGAACTAACCAATGGGAGATCTACACCTCCTACCATAAAGTACCTCAAATGGAGACATCTGAATACCGAAATATCTAAATGATAATTGTTATTATATGTGAACTCAATCAATGGAAAATGGTCATCCCAACTACCTTTGAAATCTATCATGTATGCTCACAGCATATCTTCTTAGGTCTGGATAGTCCTTTCTGCTTGACCATCTGTCTGAGGATGGAAGGTTGTACTGAGATGAACTTGGGTACCAAGACTCTTTTGGAATGCTTTCAACAAATGAGAGGTGAACTGGGTACCTCTATCTGAGATAATGGACAACAGAATACCGTGCACTTTGACCAACTCCCTCATATAGAGTTTAGCATAATCCTCTGTTGAATAGGAGGTTTGGACTGAAAGAAAATGAGTTGATTTGGTCATCCTGTCTACAATGACCCAAATCGAATCATGCTGACGACGAGTACGGGGAAAACCCATCACAAAGTCCATGTTCACTTCTTCCCATTTCTAGGTGGTAATGTTGAACTTCTGCATGGACCCACTCGACTTCTGATGCTCAATCTTAATTTGCTAACATATCGAACACTTAGCCACAAACTATGCAATATCTCTTTTTAATCAACTCCACCAATAGTTCTCCCGCAGATTGCAGTACATCTTAGTGGCCCCTGGATGAATCGAGTAGCATGCACCATGCGCTTCTGCAAGAATCCGCTGCCTTAAGTCATCTACGCCTAGCACATATAGCCGACCCTGGCAGTGCAACACACCATCTCCCTCTTAGGATAAAACCTCAACTTTCTGATCTCTGACTGATTCTTTCAACTTGACTAGACGGGGATCCCCATCCTGCTTTTTTTTCACTTTGGAAACTAGGGATGATTCTGAACTACTCTGCACCCATACACTACCTTCTGCTAAATCGACCAAGTGGACACCTAGTCATGCTAAATGATTAACTTCCTGAGCTAACTTCTTCTTACTGTCCTCCATATGAGCAACACTACCCATAGACATTCTACCGAGGGCGCCAACCACTACGTTAGCCTTGCTCGGATGATACAGAATACTCATGTCATAACTTTTTAATAACTTCAACCACCTTCTCTGATGGAGGTTGAGGTCTTTCTAAGAGAACACATACTGCAAGCACTTATGATTAGTGAACACATCAATGTGCACACCATACAAATAGTGCCTCCAAATTTGTAAGGCAAACACTACTGCTACTAACTCAAGATCATAAGTAGGATATTTCTTCTCATGGGGCTTAAGCTATCTATAGGCGTAGGCTATAACCTTATATCTCTGCATTAAAACACAACCCAATTTGACTCTGCAAGCATCACAATACACAATAAAGCCGCCAAAACCATTTGGTAGGGTCAAAATTAGAGTTGTAATGAGTCAAGTCTTCAACTCTTGAAAACTCTCCTCACAAGAATCTAACAACTGGAACTTGACTTTTTTCTGAGTCAATCTGGACATAGGGGATGCAATAGATGAAAATCCCTCAATAAATCATCGGTAATAGCCAGCCAAACTCAAGAAACTCCTATTATCTGCTAGAGAGATGGGTCGAGGCCAGTTTCTCACTGCCTCATTCTTTTGGGGGTCAACTCTAATGCCATCACCAGAAATAATATAGCTAAGGAATGATACTGACAATAGACAAAATTCACACTTACTAAATTTGGCAAATAGTTGATGATTTTTTAGAGTCTACAATACTATTCTAAAATGGTCAGCATGAGTGTGTTCACTACAAGAGTAAACAAGAATATCATCTATAAAGACTATGACAAACATGTCCAAGTATTGGTTAAAAACACGGTTCATCAAGTCCATGAAGGCTACTGGGGCATTGGTAATACCAAATGACATGACTGAGAATTTGAAATGACTATACAGAGTTCTGAAAGGTATTTTTAGGATGTCACATTCCCTGACTCTAAGATGATGATATCCTGATCTGAGGTTTATCTTAGAGAAATAGCGGTCACCCTGAAGTTGGTCAAACGAATCATCGATTCTTGGAAATGGATACTTGTTCTTGACAATAACTTTGTTTAACTGACGGTAATCTATACACATTCTGAGGAAATCATCTTTGTTATGCACAAATAAAACTGGTGCGCCCCACGAGGACATACTGAGCCTGATGAATACCTTATCTAAGAGATCCTTTAACTATTCCTTTAATTCTCTGAGTTCTGCAGGTGCTATTCTGTTTGTAAAAATAGATATGGGATGATTATTTGAAAGGAGATCAATTATGAAATCAACTTCCCTTTCAGGAGGAACTCCTGGAAGATCTTTGAGAAATACATCTGGGAACTCAAATGCTACTGATACTAATTTAAGAGTAAGGGTTTCTAAACTAGAGTCCTGGACTCGAACGAGATGGTAGAAACACCCCTTTGATATCATTTTTCTAGCCCAAAGGTAAGAAAAAATCTGACTCCTGAGTGCTGAAGTACTGCCCCTCCACTCTAGAATGAGTTCATTTTGAAAGTAAAACTGGGCAATTCTATTTCTGCAGTCGACTAAGGCATAGCAGGAATAAAGACAATCCATGTTGAGAATGACATTAAAATCAGTCATCTCTAATTCAACAATGGCTGCTGATTCGACTTTTTGAGATATCATAATCGGACAGTTCCTGTATACCCACCAGGCTATGATAGATTTACCCACTGGGGTGGAGACTGAGAAAGACTCTACTAGAATTTCGGGACTGACTCCAAAATCAACTGCTATATAAGGAGTAACAAAGGACAAGGAAGCTCCTGGATCTAGAAAAGCATAAACATACAAATGGAAAACTCGTAATGTACCAGTGATCACATCAAGAGAACTTTCCTGATCCTATTGGGACTGAAGAACATAGAGTATATTTGGGCGCTGCCTACTGGTGGCACTGAAAGAGGCACCCTACTGATTTAGGCGACCGGACTGAGCTGAGAGATAGGTATGCTGACTCTACGAACTCACCTGAGGACACTGTCTGACTCTGTGGACTAGCTTGCCACATCTGAAACACACATCACTTTCAGCTCTGTAGATACCCTGGTGGTTTCTGTCGCACTTATGGCAAAGGGGATTGGTTCGGGTACTTCTAACACTGCCCTGGGGCTTAGGGCCTGATGCCTTATTTCTGTTGCCATCTATAAATTTTGGCACTAGAGCACTGGCTGAAGACGGAGCTAGAACTGAGGATTTTGGGCAGAACTGAGAACGATTCCCACCTTCTGACTTAGGCTGAGCGAAACTGAAACTATCTATCCTCACTCTCTTTCTCTCCCTCTTCTTTTCTTTATTCTTGGCCTGTTCTATCTTCTGAGCATGGAATATAAGCCTGGATATGTCCATATCCTTTATTAGTATTGTGGTCCTGCACTCTTTGACCATATTTCTAGATACCCCTGATACAAACTTAATCATCTTAGATCTACTATCTGTTATAATATGCGGGGCATATTTGGACAGCTGAGTAAACTTGAGGGAATACTCCTGCACAATCATATTGCCCTGTTGTGGGCTTAAAAACTCCAAAACAATTACTTCCCTAAACTCTAGCGGGAAGAACCTATCCAGAAAAGTAACTACAAACTCTTTCCATTCTATGAGCCCTGTATTTGTGATCCTCTCTGCTTTCTACTATTTGAACCACGAGTGAGCCACATCCTGTAACTGATATGTGGCCAACTCAGTTCTCTCAACATCATTCACCTCCATGATATCGGGAACCTTCTATACTTGATCAAGAAATTCTTGAGGGTCCTCATCTGACTTAGACCCGATAAATGATGGAGGGTTTATTCGGGTGATGTTTCGAATTCAAGCAGCGGTAGTATTGGCCACTAGGATGGCCGAAACCAAAGTTGGACATTTATTCTGGGATGCTACAGAATAAGCTAAAGTGGTGAAGGCTTCTCTAAACTCCACATCGGAGAGATGCTCGCCCAAAGGATCTGGATGGACGGGCTGACTGGTCTCCCGTTCCTCTTCCCCGAGTCCTCTTTGGAGGCATATTCTGTAAACGAAAGAAAAAATAGTATTAAAAAGAGAGTGTAACTGGATCTCATGCTCACTCACACGACATGAATACTAAAAGAAGGGAAAATTTTCCTAAAATATCTCGTAGCCTCCTGTCAATTAGTTTGGCACACAACACACCCATGCAGAAAACTATAGTAAATACAGCTTTTAGACTTCCTAGGACACTGTTGAACCTTAGGCTATGATACCAAGTTTATAATTCCTCGAGTCTGTACCACAAATGCTACATGGTTCTCACAATCCCAAAGGACCACAAGCTAACCCATAACTGGTACCTGCTATAATAATTGTGTAATAAATACGGTAATAATTATAGAAATAGGTGGAAACATATTCCATAAGGTTCAAATCTACAAATAAATCTAAACACGGTATCAAAATACCCAAAACTGAATATAAGTACTGAAAAACTAAACAACTGTCTAAAAATACTCTAGTCTGAAAAGCCTCTAACTATCTAAACTGTGTAGTTGGTGGGACAAGCCCCCAACTAACTCCATCTATTAAAATAAAACTAAAGTACTATAAATAATAAGCATGTCCTTAAACTATAAGGACTCACCACTAATCTAAAAACTGAGAATCTAAAATGCTAAGGGTGCTCTGGAGCCCATGCGTCTGAACCTATAATATAAGAAATCATAGCACAAAGAAAAGAACGTGTTAGTACTTTGAATGTACTGGTATGCTCAGTGAGGTAGTTTGAAATGCATGGGTTCATATGAATGCACAATAATAACTGAATAACATAAGTATGACTGAGTAAGAGTGCATACATGAATACATAGACTGTAACTGAGATTGTGCTAATACTAAGTACTAAATTTGAATACTGATAACCAATATCTGAGTTTAAGAATACTGTATTACTGATTATATGAATGACTATATCTAAGAATTTTGAATACTATGGAACCATACTGAGTTCTATACTGAGCTGAGTGACTATGTCTGAAGTCCTGAATCTATAGAACTAAACTAAGTTCTATTCTGAGATTGAGACTAGAACTGAGACTGTGAGAGGTAATCATCTAAACGACATGCATCTCTCAAAACTGATTGGGGTCCAACCTGTAATCCCAGTTGGAAGGGTGTCAATACCGTTCCAGGGTAAGGGCAAGCTGTGAGTTAACTCTCTCTAACAGGAACTCTTTCGTCAACCCTCACTAGCAGGATAACTCGAATGAGATATATAAACCCTCAATATATCTGGAAAGAAGATATCTCCCACTACGCTGGCTACATAGTTCTGTAATGCAGGGATTGCTACTAATGGTCAAACCCTCTGCTGGCAGGAATGCCCCCATTCCTGGGTTATCTCGGTGCTGAATCCTACTCCTAACTTAATAGACACTAAAATGACTTCTAGTTTGTACTATGCTAGACTGAGTTCTTACTGATATTGCTATTTAACTTAACTAAACTGGGTACACTGAGTTCCATGGACTGTCGGAAACTACTGAATTCTGTTAACTGACTGAGTTTACTGTGGTCTTGACTGAGTGCTGAACTAAACTGGAAGAATACTGAGTCTACTAAGTTTTTTCTGAGTTTTATAACTGACTGAGAGTACTATTGATAGTGATGTAACTGTTACTTTAATATCACTGGCGATGGCTCTAAATAATCAGCTCAATTGTTGGGTACAAGTACCCTCAGGACTCAATAACACAAAATAAGAGACATGACATAAACTTGAAACATGTAAACTAAGCATTTGATCATTCTTCATTCATTGGGGCATCTTAACAAACACTTTCATGTCAAGAACTTAAACACATGCTAACATGATATAAATTCAATACTCAACTCACATGCTTAATTCATCAATCACTTGAAAGGCATAAATTTTGCACATAGTACTAATCAACATATGAGCACACAATTTCAATATTAAATTCACCATTTGAAGGATTTAGAATGATTTCACATGATAACACATATAAATCAATTAACCCCATATGAAATTGATTATGAAACATGGATTTGAAACCCAATTAATCATTTTAAACATGGATATTATCAAACCCAACATGGAATTCATATACTTGAAGTATAAAAATAGTTTCTTGAACTTCAAGGGTTGAAGGGACCCTTGGATTAATACTTCACATACCTTAGATATAGAATTTTTGAAAATTGATGGTCGAAATCTTGAGTTCTTGATTTGAAATTAAATCTTCTAGGGTTTTATTCTTGTGAAATTTTGAGAAAAGTTGATTTTAATTTCTCTCTAAGGTGATAAATTTCATGTTTTGGGGGCTGAAGGTTGAGGGAAAAAGACCCAAATACCACTAAGGATGCGTTCTTTTAATGACTGAAAACTGTACCATCGATGCGCAGACCGATGCACCGTATCGTTGGAGTCAACGCATTGCGTCGAGTCCATATTGACTCACTGGAAATTAAACTTGGGAGCTGGGGAAAACATTTATCGACGCGATAGTCAATGCAGCGTGCTAATATTGCATTGATCCACAATTTTATGATTCCAAAGGAGCTTCAAACGAAGTCCAAAAAATCTAACACTTGTCTGGAAACACCTACGGACATTCCTGATCCTGAATCAGCCTAAATATCCACCTATAATAGATGTAAAGGCCCTGAAATAAGATTTCCAAATTTTAAAGACTAGAATGACACTATGTTTGAATACTTATCTAGAATATTCTAATTCTAGGACCCCTTAACAAGCTTAGATGACTGAATTAAGCTAAAGATTTTGTGGGGTCTTACAATGAATGGAGCCAATCCATGTTGAGAATGACATCAAAATCTATCATATCCAATTCTACTAAGTCATCTGAAGTGACTTTCTGAGATATCATAATCGGGCAGTTCCTGTATACCCACCGGGCTATGATAGACTAACCCACTGGGGTAGAGACTGAGAATGGTCTTGTTAAGACTTCTGGTTTGATCTTAAAGTTGACTACTATATAGGGAGGTACAAAAGACAAGGAAGCTCCTAGATCTAATAAGTCATAAACATGTGAATGGAAAATATGTAACATGCCAGTGACCACATTAGGAGAATTTTTCTTATCTCATCTGGACTAAAGTGCATAAATCCTATTTGGCGTTGCTCACTGGTGGCACTAGAAGCGTCACCCTGCTATATCAGGTGACTGAGCTGAGCTGGGCAACACTTATACTGACCCTGAGAACCTGACTAAGGACAATCTCTGACTTTGTGGCCTGGCTTGCCACACCCAAAACAAACATCACTACCAGCTCTGTAGACACCCTGGTGTTTTCTACCACATTGTTAACAAAGATGATTTGTTTGAGCATGACAGACACTACTCTGAGATTTAGAGTCGTGAGCCCTATCTTTGTTACCATTTCTAAACTTAGAAACTGAAGCACTGGTTAAGAATGGATCTTGAATCAAAGATTTTGGATGAAATTAGGAATGATTGCCGCCTTCTGACTTAAGCTAATTGAAATTGAAGCTACCTATTCTAGCTCACTTGTTCTTCTTCTCTCTCTCTCCTTATTCTTATCCTCTTCTATCTATTGAGCATAGACCATGAGCCTAGATATGTCCATATCCTTAATCAGCATCGCAGTTCTGCACTTCTTAACCAAACTATCTGCACCTCTAGACCTACTGTCTACTACTAAATGGGAAGCATACATGTACAATCGAGTAAACTTGAGGGAATACTCTTTCACACCTATAGTACCTTGCCTAAGATTTATAAACTCTAACACCTTGGCTTCTCTCACCTCTAAGGGAAAGAATCTATCTAGAAAAGCAGTAGAGAACTCTTCCCACTCTATGGGCCCCTATCTACCTTCCACTTCTTAAACCATGTATGACCTACATCTTGTAGCTAATAGGAAGCTAACTCAACATTGTCATTGGATGTCACTACCATAAGATCTGTGACATTCTAAACTTCATTAAGGAACTCTTTTAGATCCTATTATGACTTAAATCCTAAGAATAGAGAAGGATTTATTCGAGTGAAATCCCGAATCCTAGCTGCACTAGTATTGGCCACTAGGTTGGCCTGAATAGCATCTGGCCGTATATTCTAAGCTGTTATGGAATTGTCAAGAGTAGTAAATGCATCCCTGAATTCTACATTAGAGACATGCTCTTCCAAGGGATCTACCTAAATGGGCTGAGGTGCTGATTGATTTTCGGTTCTATTTTCATTAGTATTTTTGGGAGGTATGTTCTGTTAATAAAAGGAAGAAACAGATTAGACAGAGAGTTTAACTTGAGCTCATGCTCACTTGCATGACATGAATACTGAAAGAAGAGAAATTTTTCCTAAAACATATTATAGCCTCTTGTCCATAAGTGTGGCGCGCTACACACCTATGCACAAGACTCTATTTGATGCGGCTTTCAGACTCCCTAGGACTCTGTTGAACCTTAGGATCTCATACAAGGTTTGTAACAACCTGAGTTTGTATCTTGGACGCTACACGATGCTTATGACCTCGAAGGACGACAAGCTAACCCATGACTGATATCTGCTGTGAGCACTGAATAATAATACTATAAAATGCAGAAAATAGGCTAAAATACCTAAGGTTCAAAATATGAAATACTGATAAAAAGTATCAACTATAACAATAATCTGCAAAACTGAATACTGTTTGAAAGTCTAGTTTAAAAAGCCTCTAATTAAACTATCTGAAAAGTAGAGTTGATGGGACAAGCCCCCAACTAACTTTGACCACTGAAATACTGAAGCTACTAAAAATACTGAAATAAAACATAACCTCTACAGATGATGACTCACTACTAAATCTGATACTACTGGCTGAATCTGAATCTTTTTATGCGTGATTGGGAACCTGAGCGTCCGAACCTATGATATGAGACATCATAGCGCAAAGAGAAAGTATGCGTCACTACATGGAATGTACTAGTATGCTAGATGAGGTAAGGTTGAATGCAAGAGCTCGTATGCATGAACAATAATTGACTAAATGATATAGTGTAACTGAAAATGAGAGTACATGGATAATTGATACGGTTGTAAATATTGAGTATGCAATACTGTGCATACAAATAAATATTGTGACTAAGCTTTTCTGAAGTTAAGTACTGAGTTTTGATACTAAGTAATTAAAATCTAAAGTTACTGATACTGATTGATTTTATCTGACCTTTCTGATTCTAGAGAACCGAACTGAGTTCTATACTGAAGATTGAAACTGAGACTATGGGAGGTAATCATCTAATTGATATCCCCCAAATAAGATAACTATGTTGGGGTCCAACCTATGACCCCAGTTGGAAGGGTGTCAGTACCGTTCTACGGGTAAAGACAATTGAAGAGTTACCCTCATTTGGAAGGTACCCTAATGAGAATGGTGGAACCCTCAACTGAAAGGTTAAAACACCTTATCAACCTTCAACTAGAAGGTTGATGTCTCATCCTACACTGGCTAAGTAGTTCTGGAACGTTAGGATTGCTTCAAGGATCATACCCTCCACTGCAGGTGAGTCCCTATCCTTGGGTCCACTCAGTTCTGAATTCTACTCCCAACTGAATAGACACTGAACTGATTATACTTTACTGTACTTGACTGATACTGAGTTTTACTGAGTTCTGTAACTGACTGAGTTCTACTGATTATGACATGACTAATACTATTTTGTAACTACTATAGCTCTAGGTAAACAACTAGATTTTTGGGTATTGAATACCCTCAGGACTCGATAGCATGAAAAGTAAAACATAGCATGATCTTTAAAGACATAGCAATGTACACTTGTCCATAACTCATTCATAGAGACATTTTATCAAACACTAGTAGGGCCTAAGCTTGTACATATACTAGCATGTCATGATTGCATCATTTAATTCACATGGACATTCTATCAAATACTTTGGGATAACAACTTAATTCACATAATCATAAATAATGAATAAACATTGCAACTACAAGGCCAAAATTTGCAATTTCATGGGTTATTACGTGTGAATTACTCAATTCAATATACATGCTATTTCAATTTCAGGAAATCTACAATTAAACATGGATTGAAACCCAATTAGTGTCATGAATATGAATATAATCCAATTTTAATCATGCAATTCATAAATCAACCATCTTGTAGTTTTAAAAATGGATTCTTGGGCTCTATGGGTGAAAGGAACCCATAGATGAATACCTAATATGCCTGGATATTTTAATTCATGAAGGTTCTTGGTGAAATCCTTGAGTTTTTTGATTTCTTAAAGCTAGGGTTTGCTAATTGACAAAAGATGCCTTTTGATTTTGGGAAAATTTAATAATACATGGGCTTTAAAATATTTTTAGCGATTAAATCTCATATCTGGATGCATTAAAATCATGGGAAAAGACTAGTTTAACGTTGGATGAAACTTTTAATTTTGATCAAAATTTTCTGACCTGGGCCCCTTAGCACGACGTGGAGCTATCGCACTGTGTCACTGGAAATTGACAACTGGGAATGTGGCTAGTGGCGCGACGCAGTGGAATCACTGACTAATACTAGATGCAAATTTATCCCTAAGCGGGTTGGTGTGGAATTGCGTTGCTGTACTGAAAATTGACAATTATGAACTGGGACTATGGTGCGATGCACCAATATCACGAAACAATACTAGAATTTAAGAATTACCTTTTGGCTGGCCTCCATGATGCGTTAAAGTGCCAGTTGGCACACTGTTTTTCAAAATTGGCTTTAACTTTCGCCCGGGTATCAGATTTGGGTGAATTTTATATTGTTGGAAAGCTGACTGACTTTCCTATGCAATGGTAAGCTCTAAACTAAAAAATACTGAGTATTTAAAATAACTCATGGATTGAGAGTTAAATAAGCTAAAGAAATATGAGGTATTATATTTCCATGCTCAGTTTCAATTGCATATCATTCTCATGTCAGTCATGCATTCACAGAACTAGTTCAGTCATGTTCCATGTTTAAGGCTCAATCATCTAATCACATTTTCATCACGTATATTCAGCATGTAACCTTAATTGCCCTGTGTTTTCAGCTTAACCAATCTTATTCGAGGACGAATGTTCCCAAGGGGGATATATTGTAATAGCCCTAGAAATCCAAACCAATATTATAACCATGAGAAATGAACTATAGTTCTTGGGTAGATTTAGGAGTGATTTTGATGTATATTAAGGCCTCAAATAACTCCTAGCTATTAGGAGAATCAAGATATCCCTTACCGATTGAGTGTTTGAGAAGAATATTGCTATAGTTAACTTCAAATGCGTATATATTGTGTTCTACTGAAAATTTTCCAGATAAAGACCTACCAAATTTTAGAAAATTGAATTAGCTTTCCAGCAATACAAATTTTACCCAAATCCGATATCCGGGTGAGAAGTTATGGCACTTTTAGTGAAAGGAAGTAGCACATCACGAATTATGCTGCATCGTAGTGATGGCCAAAACCACGTTCGTCCTTTTCTAGTGGAGCACTGCGATGATGCCGCATCATTCCAAGGGGAAATTTAGCGTTCTTCCTTTTCTAGTGGGTCACTATGATGGCGCTGCGTCGGGCCAAGGTTCTAAATCGGGATTGTTGCAGTGGCGCAACGCGATAGCACCGCATCACGTCGTAGATCAAAATCGGGATTTCCAGTTCAGTTCCAAATTTTAATTTTCCAAGTGCATTTAAGTCATTTCCCTTCACCCCATTCTATCCAAACACGGGATTTAAGTTCCAAGAGAGCATTATTTGCTCATTATTTCACAATTCTCTCAAAATTAAAGTAGCCCTCTTTCAAGAACAAATCCTAACTCATTCAATATTAAATATCAAGCTTCAAGAATTCAGCAAGAACTTTCTCAATTTCATCAACTAAGGTATGTTAAATGTTCATCCATGGATCTCTTTCACCCATTTAGTCCAAGAATCTAATTTCAAAGTCAAAGTTATGATTTTTACAAGTTATTGTGATTTTAATTGTGATTTTATCCATGAATCCTCATGAATTTTTATTCTATACCATGTTTATATAAAATTATTATTGTTATTAAACACTTCACGTTTGAGTAATATTATTTTCTGATTTAAATCATCATTAGTGATGTTGATGTTGAAATCATGCTATTACTACAAGCTTTAAACTATTCCCATGCTTAGCTTAAACTATGAATATCAAGTGTTTGATGAAATGCCTACAAGAATGAATTTTGGATAAATGCTTTCATATTATATCCTTAAAGTTTTAGAAATATTTTGATATTATTTCTATCGAGTCATGGGGGTTAAGAATACCCAAAAACATAGCTATTTACATAGTCTCAGTATCTCTAGAATAGTTTCAGATATGTTATAAGCATTATTAGTTCAGTCAGTTATCATAATAAGTTAAACCTAGAATAGTTCGGTATTCCAAGTCAGTTTAGTTGGGAGTAGAATTTAACATCGAGCGAACCCAGGGGTGGGGGCTCACCCACCAGTTGAGGGTGTGAACTTTAGTAGCAGTCCATGCATTCCATAACTACGTAGCCAGTGTAGGTTGAGATGTTAACCTGCTAGTTGAGGGTTGATATCATAAGGATACTTGCCAGTGGAGGGTAACCTTTAGTACTCAGGAACAATACTTTAGTGGATCCACGCAGCCAGTTTTAGTACCCGTGGAATGGTACTGACACCTTTCCAACTGTGGTCACAGGTTGAAAGCTCAATTTGCTCATTGGGGCTTATCGGTTAGATGATAGCTCCCACAGTCTCAGTTCAGCATTCACTATACTTTAGTCCAGACTTGCATTGAACATAGCATACAATTATCAGTTATTCAGTTATCAAATTTCAATATTACAGTTTACAGGCTATTTTCAAAATCATGTTATATGCTTGGTCATGCACTCTCAGATTTTACAGCATTCATGCATTCATATCAGTTATTCGGTTATCTCATCCTATTCAATCAATTATTATTCATGTACATGCGCCTATGCATATCAGCCTAACCCCATTTAGCATACCAGTACATTCAAAGTACTGACCGCATGCTCATTTCTTGTGCTATGATGTCTCATATCATAGGTTCAAACGCTCAGGTTTACGATCGTACTTAGATATGTCATAACATCAGCAACAATAGTTATGGTGAGTCCTCATATTTTGAGGACCGACTATATTTATTTTCATGCTTTTAGTTTATTAGTTAATTGGAGTTAGTTAGGGCCTGTCCCATCAACTCTTATTCAGTCAGTTTTAGAGGCTTTTGGACACTTCATATAGTCAGTCAGTTTGTCCTTGTTTTATCAATTTCTGACAGTTGTTTTCCAGCAAATGATTCCAAATTTATGATTAAAAAATATTTTAAAACTTAAAACCTTATGGCACATTCAGATATTCCACACATTCTACTTGGTTGTTATTATTCAGTTCTCATAGAAGTTACCAACTCATGGGTTTGCTTGTGGTCATTGTGACCGTAAGCACTGTGTGGTGCCCAAGGTGTACTCTCGGGGTGTTACTATTCTCAAGTTGAGCATTTTTCTTAATGTGTTAATCAACAACCCTATAGTAATTTATTAAAGTATACTTTTACCCTTCTATATGTTAAGTGATAGAAAGAAGACGAATCTTGTGTTGATGAAAAGTAAAGGGAACATTACTCAAATAGAATCAAAGTTGGCTAATATGAATAATTTACCTCCAAGATGCAGTGACCTCTGTAGCCACCATCCTTTCTCGTGTTTCAGGCAACATAGTGTACTGATCCTTAATAAATTCTTCAAAACCTGAATGTATCAATAATCTATTTGTATACAACTTAATACTATACTTATTATGAATGAAATTTTGGGAGCAATTTGTTAGGCTATACCATGGAAAGTGTACTACAAATTTTTATATCATATAAACTCTAATTTTTAGAGGAAGAAGTATACTTGATGCCTCTAGTTTTGAAGTGAACTGAATGTAGTTTTTATCTCTTCTTAAATCTAATAAAAGGATTGAGTACATAAAAGATATTGATATTGAAGAAACAAGACCAACAAAAATATGCAGAATACATTGGTTCCTAAAGGCTCTATTACAAATATATGAAATTGGAGGTAATGCAATACTAATTGATTAATTAAATTTACTTCTATTCCATTTGTGCTAGATTTATTATTTATTAACATTTCTAACTTTTTACACAATAAATTTAAGTGAAATTGACTACATACCAAAAATATCGTGTATTCAAAAGTTGAAAAATATTTCTAAATGCACAAATTGTCATGCGATGAGATTTCAACATTAAACTCTAACATTTTGTTGCAACAGTGGATCAATAAAACTTCCAAATACTGAAGTTTTAAGTCAATTATATGATTTATTCTTCTCTAAATCTGAAGTAGCAGAAGAATTTTGCTGACACATTAGAGCATATAACAACACATTTGGATTTAAGTCTCTGGTGTTAAACTTGACAATGATCTAGCATCTTCGCAAAAAAGAGTTTATACATTACGAGTGAAGTATCAATTATATCATTATCTCCCCTCTTTACTATCCCATGGTAATAATTCATGTTAAACTTGACAATGATCTAGCATCTTTGCAAAAAAGAGTTTATACATTACGAGTGAAGTATCAATTATATCATTATCTCCCCTCTTTACTATCCCATGGTAATAATTCATATTATTTTCAAATGTACTTTTTTGACACTAGAAAATATGTCACACAATAGGATTTCAAAAGTCAAAGAAGCTAATTTATGCAAGGAAGTTATCACAATGATTAAATAAATAATGGATGACAATCTTTATGCAAAATTGTTTTGCCAACTAAAAGATCATTCAAGCATTGAGGATTTAGAAATTCGAATTGCTTCCACTACAACAAACCATTAGTAGATCGAGTTTCTACAATTTGGATAGATGATAACAACCCTAATGTACCATTTGATTGAGAGATTATTGTTCATGAATATTAAGTTAATATTCATAGAGTTAAACATTATTAAAGTTGTTATGACCCACTCCAATATCATTTGTATTTTCTAAGTGGTAACAAGGCTGGCACCAAGAAATGCAAAAACAACATAAAACAAGTAAAGGTAAGTGTGGAACTAAAGTTGGAGGCCTCAGTCAGAACATTCCTATATTTGTGTCTGCTGATGAGGTGTTTGACAATGAAGAGCAAGGTAAAATAGTAAAACAAAATTACACATGATCTTTAAATTGTGTACTTACAACTCTCATATTAATATTTAAAAATATTTTGAACGACATGGAGCTAAAAATTGTGTATCTTGTGTAGCATGTATAGAGTACTATTGATATAAGCTACAAATACGTAATGGAGAAAACACGATAATATTATTATGCGGATGATTGTTTCAATAAGCTACATCATTTATCGGAATCCGTAGGGACATGCATCGTAGATATATGGATGCAATGACCTTGGTTCAACATTTTGAAAAACTAGATCTGTTTATCACAATAACATGTAATATCAATTGTCAAAAGATCCAAGTAAATTTTTTAGGAGGACAACTTGCTCAAAATAGACCTCACTTGGTGACTAGAGTTTTTAGATCAATGTTACAAGATTTAAAAGATCAAATATTAAAGAAAAAAATATTTGGGATAATTGCAGCATATGTTTATGTGATTGAATTTCAGAAAAGAGGCCTACAATACATTCACCTTTTATTAATATTGGACTGAGGATACAAGATAACATCACAGGATGATCATTACAAATTTACTTCCACTCAACTTCCTGATAAAGAGGAATTTTCAATTTTGCATGACTTGATTATCAAGCATATGATGCATGGCCCGTGTGGTAAAAATATCCAACAAACTCATGCATAAGGGATGGTCAGTGCAAGAGTCATTATACTCATCCATTTAGTAATAAATCAATATAAGGAAATGATGACTATCCTATTTACAAGAGGCAAAATATTTGAAAGAAAGAAAAAGTACAAGTCATGGGTATGAATAATCAGTGAGTTGTTCCATATAATTCTTATTTACTGAGTAGATATAATTGTCATATCAATGTTGAGTTTGTGCAGGGGTAAAAGCAACACAATATCTTTACAAGTACATATATAAAGAACATGATAGGTGCACTGTTTATATTGAATAAGATGATGTATAAAATAAATCATCCATGAAATTAAGATTTTTCAAGATGCATGGCGGGTTACTGCATTAGAAGCGCTACGAAGAATTTATGAATTTGATCTCAGTGAAATGCAGTCTCCCGTCATTAATCTTTAACTACATCTTCTATATAAACAAATAGATTAACTATTTATATCAGCAGTTAGGTTGATTTAAGCTTTTGATAAAGTAGAATGAAACATTTATATGTAGTGTTCAGTTAAATTGCTCTCATACAATAGTTCACTTTTATAAAATAAAAATACCCACACTTTACTGTTGCTTGTGCCATTCTTTTAGCTTCACCATTTAAGTATTGAAACTCATTTGTCAATTCAACTACCTAGCTTAAGCTATCTTAATTCTATAGCTTTATCCTTCTTAAAAAATAGTCACAAGATTCAGATTTTAATGACATATTTTTAACTATGAATTATCATAAAAAGAAATACATAAAATTATATTGTAAGATATATTCTACTAATCTTTCTAATATTATCTATTCACATTATAGTGTGATATTGGAGCAACCAAAATTTTAAAAACGTTGTTGCATGAAAATACGCCTCAAAAATCATACTCACTGAGTATTTTAAAAAATGCTCAACGGACTATGAAACACGTAAATACATATATAAAAAAATTTCAGAGTACTATGTTTGAAACACTCAGGGTAAGATTTGGACGCAAAGAAAAAAAAAATCAGTAACTGGTCGAATTGTTATTAGTAAGAAACTCAACACAACCACTTTTAATATTTGTAAATATCATTTATTTAGTCTCGTTTCTTTAATTCCTAGCTAACTCAATAGAAGACGAAATGTATTATTTGGGATTATTATTGAACCACATACGGAAATTGACTTTATTTCAATACTTACTAACTATTAACGAAAGGACATGTGACACATTCAAAGAAGCTTCAAAACAAAGAGGTTTACTCAAATTAGATAACAACATATCTGAACGCTCACGTGAAGTGGTCGTCTTCAAAATGCCATCGGCTCTAAGAAATTTATTTGCAATAATTTTAGTTCATTATAATCTGATGGATGTTAAAAAACTTTGGAATGAATATTATGATGACATATCAGAAGATTTTAAGAGAATACACGACAATTACTGCTCAACTTCAATGCACACAAATAAGCATAAATCATTTCTTAGAGAGCATGGGTAAGAGAATGGAAAATTAAGACATACCTAGATAAATATAGTATGGAGATGGAATTATATCATAATGCAGAGAAATAATAAAAGAGAAGTCTATAATAGTGCCTTTAGAAGATTTGGATGCACAAACAAGGCTAAATCCTGAACAAGAGAAAGTCTTTAAGATTATATTACAAAAGTTAGAATCTGACCAATCAGGATTATTTTTTTCGATGGACCAGGAGGGATTGGAAAAACATTTCTATATCATGAATTAGTTGCAAATATCATATCGAGGGGCATGATAATATTAGTGACGGCAACAAATGGTGACTCTTTTATTGGGAGGTCAAACGACTCATTTTAAATTTGAGATACCACTTTAGACAACTGATATAAAGTCACACATATGTCAACGAAAAGTGATGGAGCTAAATTAATTTAAAAAGCCACACTGATCCTCTGATATGAAGTGGCTACCGCTAGCCTTTGGACGATTGAAATGGTTGATAGGAGCTTTGGAGATATACTAGATATCGACGATCCTTTTGGTGGAAGAGTAAGGGCTTTCAAAGGTGATTTTTGTTAGGTACTACCCATAATTCTAAAATCTACAAGGGATGAAATAGTGAATGCAAGTTTGGTAACATCGTACTTATGGCATCAGATAAAAAAGTTTAAGTTAACAAGAAATATGAGGGCGAGAATAGATTCATCATTTAGTAAATTATTACTATGCATAGGTAATAGGGTAGATCCTACAATAAAAGATTATTTGGTACTACTTTAAAAACAATTGGCTATTAAAACTAAGAGTGACAGTATTGGTGCAGATGCCTTAATAGAGCAAATATTTCCAGCGCTGGATAAAAATGCAGATTCTGCAAAATACATGAGGGAACATGTTATCCTAACTAGAAGAAATAAATATGTTGATCAGCTAAATGAAATGTGAATTTGCATATTTCCTAGTGAAAGCAGAATGTTTCTTAGTTTTAATTTTGCAGAGGATGATACCAACAACTACTATTAGGAAGATTACTTAGATACTCTAACACCAAGCGGTCTGCCTCTATACAAGTATCTTTTTCCTTATTTAGTAATATATAATTGTATTTTAGAAACAAAATTCTATCTAATAACAATAATTAGGTAAATTTCGGTGCCCAAGCAACATAGGATAAAACCAAGCTACTGAAAGATTGTTGGGATAACTATAGTGACATTCTTTTACCTAGTTACTAATTTGTTTTGCCAAGCTTGGATCAGAAAATGGGTTCTCAAAGAGGCCCATCATAAATTTAATTCTCAATATACGTTTCATAGTATCATCGATTGTGCTCCTACAAATGATATTGGGTTTTACTAGAGAGTCAAAGTATTAATAAATTCTCTATAATTCTCAGGGACCATAATCTGAAGCATAAACAAAATATTCATAATAAGTAAAAAGTTCTATAATATATAAGTTAGTAAAATATGATCTAAATGACTGTGTATGAATTTATGATGACTAACTATGTCGATTCCTTCCATAATTCCAAATTAAAGTTAAAAGAGTAGTTAGCATGAGGAGGGACAGTAATACGATCAATCCCTTACCAATATGAAATGACAAAGACCTGAAATATAAAAACCATAAGATATGGATTATACTGAAATATGTCCCAATTTGACTTAAATGGTAGAATTTTCCAATGAAGTGAATTGATAAATCTTTCCACTAAACTTGAGCTTGTTCTTCAGGAAGCCAGTAAGGAGGTCTTAGTTGTCATGCATCCTTCGTCCATTCCAGCTTGAGTAAGACACCATTACCATCGAAATACCCTTTTTGATTGACTCATAGTATGCAGGTATGTGAATGTTAAATAAACTATTTGAGCTGATTACATTGTTACCTTCATCAATGCCATTTATTATGCCGCCATCTCCCTTAGCTGCCAAATCTCCTTGCAAAGCAGGAATGATCTCGATCATCTTTTCATAATCCTATAATCTTCACTGTAACTTTCATAACAATGACCCCATCTTGGATTTCTACATACCTACCGTAAAATAATTTTTCAGACATAACATACATATAACCACCATATGCACAAAGGGTAATCATATGACCTCATTACAATGTTGGGAGAAAAGTATATGGAATTCCTATAACTCTATCTTTAAGTGCAGTTACAGCCCCAATGCGTTTCATAAGATAAAGATCCCTTTCATAATCAACTATCAACTAAGTATCGCACGCTAAAGAGCTATCAATTTAGGAACAAGGACTCTAAAGATAAACTTTATGGGATGCTAAATTTTTTAAATTAGATGATGATTTAATAACAATGATCTTGAGTTTTAAAATAATTAACAAGTAGAAAATCAGTTATCATTTCAAACAATGTCTTATAGTGTATATAATACTTGCCTAGTGACACCAAGGCCAACATTGTGAGGATAGATAGTAACTCCATAGACATTGTTGTGACCATGAACCACATCTATTTCATATCTACCATATTGGTGCAAACCTCAGCAGTGGCCTTAAGTGCAGGTATACTCCCTCCACCTCTCAATACACTCCTTGAAAGAAAAATAATGAAAATGAACTTCAAAACAGAAGCAATACTAAATCAACAAAAATCCCATTTTTCCATCTTCATAACTTAATTAGTACAAAGGATTAACTCAATTTTAGTCTTAGGAAACACTGAATATTTCAATATCTATTTTTTTCTTAAAAGCAAGACAAAAGTAAGTATCCAAATTTACACCTAACTATAGGTACATTGCTCAGGCTCCCAAGTAATGTGTGTTGGATCCTTCAAAGATAATATATCTTTGGAGGATCCTATATAGATGCATTAACATTTTTGGAAAGTTCGAGAAACATATCCCATAGATGGGCACATGTATCCCTTACTATTAGTACTTTTTTTGAAATAGTTGCTTATTTCCATGCAAACGTCTTACTATGTTTTGGTTTCAAACTTTAGATTATAAACCTTTAATCATCATTGGATATCTTTCTTAAGTGAAATTTCTTACTAAGTATCTTTTACTTATATGCAGATTAACATGATTGTGATCTTCCAAACCTCTAACCAGCTATCTAACTTAGCCTTAAAACTATATCATTGAGCGGGGATGCAAGAACCAAATTAAATGCATTTGTATGTCTTCCCATCAATGAACCAAATTGGGCGAATTAGGTATATTCCTTTCCTAAACAAAAATTATAACTTCAATAAATGAAAGATTACAATCCTATCCCATATATACCACATTCTATTCTATTGTTCCTCCTTCTTGGCTACCGATAGAATTATACATTTATCCTAATGGCCGGGAATCCATAAGATAGTAAAAAAAAAAGATGCATGAACAAGAAATAATGATAATGAACAATAACCAACTCAATTAACAAAAAGAGTAATCATGTTCTTGGTCTTAACTCTAGATGAGGGTGTTTAGCCTTTCATGGGATTACAAAGAATCATAGTTAAGGAATCCATGTTATAATACAAAAGAAAGCTAAAGTAAAAGAATAAAAAACCTAATTGAATCCTCCATAAGTGTGTTTCAATTCCCACAAGTTGTCCAAAGTTAATACAAAACAATTGGAGCGTCCTATTTATACTAGGAACAAAATTGTTGATTTGAACTAGAAAGTGTGCCATACCTTTATCGTGCTGCCTAGTCATCATGGCATGCTGCCATCATGGATAAATAATGGTTTGGACAATTTAATTTTCATCCAAGGGCATGTCACACCCTTAATCGGCAGCTAGGCAGCATGGAACGCCCCTAAGTCCATAAATTTAGGATTTTGTTGTTGAATACTTCATGCATTTGGTTATTTGTTCCTTGCTTCATGGTTTTTCCAATTCAATTCAAGCTTGTATATAATACCAACATAAATTTAAATGTCTCTCCAAGCTTCCCATATCATCAAATACCATGAGTTAGAGCTCAGAATGCCATAGAATCAAGCAAGACAGGCTAGCATAGCACATAGCTCAAGCTAAGAACACTAGTTTTCTCATTTGAATTCTAATTGCACATTTTACTTCCAAACTTATTTGAATAAACCTTAAACAATAATAAATACATAAATTAACACTTAGATGCTCATTTATACAAATATTAACTCATTAAGCACACAAAGAAGTCCTCAAAACCAAGTTAATAAAGGCTAGATAACAACATTTAGGTGCATAAATCCACCTATGATCATCACCCCATACTTAAATCCTTGTTCATCCTCAAACACCTCTTTAACATAAGAATCACATCAAGGAATACTTCAACAATACTACTACAATCAAGACATTCAATCTAGCACTACAATGACTATACAGATAGCAAGGTTAACACTAGGCATGTTATATACAATTGAAAGCTCAAAAATAATACTTCAAAACATCCTAACCTCAAGAATTGACTCACCAAGTTGGTAAACTCATGATTATTAGTCAATCTTAGAGATCATATGTATCATATTTATATCATAAAAAATATGGACTCACTACAAGAACGTCACCCTTATTCACTCGCATAAATGTAATTCAAGAATGGGTGTAAGAATCAAATTATGCTTACTCTCACAAAGAATTCATGCCATATAAGTTGAACCATAGGCTTACCCTTAGTGTATACTCTATTAATATTAGAATGTTAAATCTCAAGATCAAATAGGACTTTAAGGGTTGTAATGTAGTCTAAGGGGTGGGTGATAACGCTCAACTTACACATCAATTTAGTGTAAGGCGGTCGTCGTCAATATATTTACCAAAATTTGGAGTCGGGGTCAAATCCACGAGGAACAATGTGAGTGGCGATTAAACTAATAAAACTATACCTATAAGTTGAATTCAAACAAATGATACAAAAAGATAAAATGGAGGTTTTTAATGATTGAACAAAAGTTATTAACACTTCAATTAGCCTTAGAACTCGAAGCTTAAAATGCAATATTTCAAATCAATGATATAGATAAACTAGAGTTGTGATCACTATGATTAGTAATCCTCGATTGAATAATAGTTGTGGTACTGGATTCTCATTACTTGTGGAAAACACCAAATTATCAGTTTTGATAGTCCATCTAAGTGTTTCTTAATCTACTTAGATGTTGAACTCCATAATTCTCTCAAACTTTGGAAATCATTATATTTATTATAATTTTATCTCAAGTTGATCAATCTTGTTACAACATTAATCATTAGATAAGAGCTTAACCTTCCCAAATTTTTGTTGATAATTCGCTACATTTAGTTTATTTCTCAGTTTGAACAAATTAACATAAGTCGGGATTTATTGTTTACAACCAATAAATAACAATCATAACAAAGGAATTACCAAGATGTCTTCACAATCACTCAAACCCTAACAAACCATTAAATCCATAGAGGAATAATCATAGATCCCACAACCCTAGTTATGGGTTTTAGTTCCACATAAGAAAAAAAGAGATAGCAACAATTATAATCATCATTCAAAGTAATTAAACTTACAAAAGATGAATTCAGAAGTTGATTCTCTTCCAAGTTCAAGAGAAAATTCCGACAACCAAATCAAAGAGTTGAATATTGAATTCTAAGTTTTTGAGCCCCCAAAAAGAGGTGTCTTTGCCTTTGGAACAAGATCAAGATGTTCTTCCCCTCTCCTTTATTAGAAAACCCTAACATATGCTTTAAATACTTCATCCTAATTATGGAAAAAAATCATAGATCACAGTATTTTCTCGGACGGGCGATGACGTGTGCGACGACTTATCAGGAGTCTGACGACTTATTAAGAATGTCGTCAGCTTCTCTTCACTTTTGACAATCTCTTCTTTAGGTTGACGATGAGACGTGACGGCTTATCAGACATGTGATGTCTTATCAGAATTATCATTGCTTCTTTATTTCAAATCCCATTCCATGCCTAAGCCTAACGACGAGCTTGATGGCTTATCACGTTTCTGATGGCCTATCACAGAAGTCGTCATGAATTCCAGCTAAAGCTCATTCTCTATCTAATGCAAACGATGAGCCTGACGAATTATCACACTTCTGACGGCCTATCATAGATGTCGTCATGAATTCCAGCTGAAGCTCATTCTCTGTCTAAGGCTAATGGCAACTCAGATAGCTTATCACAAGGCTGACGACTTATCAGACAAGTCGTCAACTATACTTCCCTCTCTACTTGCTCAGAAATCAACTCTTTTACTTTCATTATTACTGGTTCTCTTGAATCTTGACTTTTACTACAATATCAAATAGAAAACAATCAAAAACGACAAAAGTTGCTTAAGACTTTGCAATTATTCTTAGTTAAAAGCCTCAAATGTGTTAGAATCTGCTCACACATCAACACCCTCAACTTAAAATAATTGCATGTCCTCAAGCAACTAAAACACAACCAAGAGGATACAGAGTACATTCAACAGTCAACCAACCATATTATCTCAAAACATATTCACCATCTCCAAGGTCAATTAATTTTAAAACAACAATTGTGCATATTATTAAAGAACAACAATGCGACACACAGGAATCAAGACATGACATCAATTCAGCAACAACAACCATGCATGTACCTAGATTACACTATCAAAACAAGTTAGCAACTAGCAACGTAACCAGTGTGCCCTTATAACAAAGAGGTCCCTCCTCACTCATATGTGAACTCAAGCATGTCAATGCGGGGATGATCAAGAGATACTCACTCTCAGAAAGAAGTTCCAGTTAATGTATGCCAAATTCCATAAGCTTACCCTTATTTTCATTACCAAGGTTTTTAGACAGGTAAGCTAGGATCACTATAGGTCTTTTTCTTGGTTTGTAATGTAGGCTATGGGCTGGTATGATACTCCATGATATTTAAGGTGACTAAGCCTCCTTGGAACTACACTAACTTTTGGGGTCTCACTTATTTACCTTTACCTAATTCTCTCCTTTCTTGATCACACATACTCCGGATGGGTGCGGTGTTTTTTACAATCATTTCTTCTTTTTCAAAATTTTTCTTTTCTTATTCTTTTTCCACCACACCCAGCGTTTTATTCTTTTCTTTTATTCTACTTTTATTCTTACTCATTTTATATCCCGCACCCCTATGGTAGCCACCCTCAACTTAGGCTATTGCCTAAGTCAAAGTGCATAATGTCCAAAGAGGACATGGCCAAAACATGTTCATTGTGATACAAATTGGAAGGTGATAGGTATAATAAAAAGAATAGGCATTCAGGCTCAAAATCAGGATCAAGGGATATTATTCACACATGGAAGGTCATTTAGGCTAAAAGTGGATTAATATCAACAACGTCCTATGATCCTCTCCTAACCGCTATCCTACAACCAAGGCAAGACCAACTGGGCAAGTTCTGGATTTAACACCCAATGGGAACTAGGTAGTATCTCACACACACATGCCACAAAGGTACATCACAAGATACTACCCATTCGGTTCATGTAATTGTTTAGCAATGGTTATCATGTCACTAGTACTAATGCCATAACAAGATGTACAATGGTCACACATAAATGCATATCACACAGTTATAAAATAGACCATTGGAGAGGTGTTTAAAAATCAACAAAAACATGTTAACTACCTAAGGTACTTATATTTCTGATAGTCAACTACAATATTTTACAACAAATCACAATACGCCTAAACATGTCGGCTCTACTAGGAACAAGACTTTTAGGAAAAGAGGCACGACAACAAAAACCCCAAGAGGACATCATCACCCACAAGTAGCCCCACTCTCAACTTAAAATCATGCAATGTCCCCAATACGTCAAACCAAAAGATGAGAGTTAGAAACATACATGTGACACCATGGGTGCAAAGATCTGATGTCAATCACATAATACTAATACAAACAACAAAATACCTTGGGATGCCTCCCAAGCAGCGCCTGATTTAATGTCGCGGCATGACTAGGTTATCTTGACTACTCAAAATTAATCAAGATACCTTAAAAGTACCTCATCCTTTATCCATCCACTTAGATGATTTGAATTGTTGGCCCATATTTCGATATTTACATCTTTTAGGTGTGTTGGGAAAATGTGAGGGCATGATAAGGAAAGTTCTATCACGACACTTCAAAGACTTGAACCGCTTGCCCAATTTTTCATCGAACTTCTATGTGGGCTCATTTGGCAACGGTGAGAATCATAAAAAGTCACTAAATAGACATTGATCTTTAATCTTCTTGGCCTCCAAGATTGGGGTTGTATTATACCCTTTCAGCATGACAAACTCCAAAATGTATGAATTTTCCTCTTCATTTCCAAAATTCATCATTTACTTGGGTGATTTGACTTTCATCACATTCACCAAGTATAATGTTGAAAAGTGATTCGAGTGAGGTATTCTCCCTAATTTCGGAGTTGCATCCTTCTCGACCTCTTCACCCCGAATTGGGCTAGAGTCTTTATAAGAGATTGGCTAGGTTTCTTCTTTTGCCTCTAGCACCATTTCCTCAATCTTTTCATTATCTCTCATGGTTGGCTCAGTTGGTTAGGAAATCACCGAGGGTTGCTCAACATTAATATAGGGTTCTTGCTCCTCATCTTCACACTCTTCCATTATTTTTAATAATTCTACAAAAAAGATATCATCTAATCATAATATATAAGAATACTTTTAATGATTGACCTCTATATCTATCTTCTCATGAATTATTGGCTTCATGTCATGACGCATATCACATACGATATCATATGTTTCTTTCTGGAGATCCAACATTCGTTGAAACATAGCTTCAATGCCACTTTTCTCGGTGCTTCGTTCTTCTTTTTCTTGACTATAAGACCTATCAAACTCATAAGAAGAACTAGAATTTGGGTTAGCACAACAGGGGGAGGGGGCATTTGGGCAATCACTCCAATGTCCATTTTGACCACCACAGAAAGAACAATAATACTCCCGATAGGATGGAGATGGTCCACAGATATCTCTCCGAGGAGCATATCTACAATCTTTCCAAAAGTGAGGTCCATCACAATATGGACATGGATCAACAAGATAAGATTTCCAACCACCAAGCTCATGTTCATTCCACGATGTCATAGTAATAAGTAAACTAAAATAAAAATCTGCCTAACATAAGAAATAAAAGAAAACTAAAAATAAATATTTACAAGTTTGAATTCAAGAAAGTAGGCTAAAATTCCAAACCAACTCAATACGCCAAATTGTTCTCCAGCAACGGTGCCATTTTTGATAACGCTCAACTTACACGTCAATTTTGTGTAAGGCGATCGTTGTCAATATATCTACCCAACTTTGGAGTCAGGATCGAATCCACGAGGAACAATGTGAGTGGAGATTAAACTAATTTGAAACTATAGCTATAAGTTGAATTCAAACAAATAATACGAAAAGATTCAATGAGGGTTTTTAATAATTGAAAAAAAGTTATTAACACTTCAATTCGCCTTAGAAATCGAAGCTTAAACTGCAATATTTCAAATCAAGTATATAGATAAACTAGAGTTGTGATCACTATGATTAGTAATCCTCCATTGAATAATAGTTGTAGTACTGGATTCTCATGACTTGTGGGAAACACCAAATTATCAGTTTCGACAGTCCATCTAAATGATTCTCAACCTACTTAGATGTTGAACTCCCTAATTCTCTCAAACTTAGGAAATCATTCTATTCATACTGATTTTATCTCAAGTTAATCAATCTTGTTAAATAATTAATCATTAGATGAGAGCTTAACCTTCCCAAGTCCTTCTTAATAATTCGCTACCTATAGTTTATTTCCCAGTTCGAGCAAATCAACATAAGGAGGGATTTATTGTTTGCAACCAATAAATAACAATCTTAACAAAGGAATTATCAAGATGTCTCCACAATCAC
This sequence comes from Capsicum pubescens, assembly GCA_030864215.1. Classification (NCBI taxonomy): domain Eukaryota; kingdom Viridiplantae; phylum Streptophyta; class Magnoliopsida; order Solanales; family Solanaceae; genus Capsicum; species Capsicum pubescens. The sequence continues at coordinate 267,784,662 of CM061544.1, read as the reverse complement.
TCAAACCCTAACAAACTATTAAATCCATGAAGGAATAATCATAGATCCCACAACCCTAGTTATGGGTTTTAGTTCCACATGAGAAAGAAAGAGATAACAAAAATTATAATCATTATTCAAAGTAATTAAACTTACAAAAGATGAAGTCTGAAGTTGATTCTCTTCCATGTTCAAGAGAAAATTCCCACAACCAAATCAAAGAGTTGAATATTGAATTCTACATTTTTGAGCCCCCAAAAGAGGTGTCTTTTACTTTGAAATAAGTTCAAGATGTTCTACCCCTCTCCTTTATTATAAAACCCTAACATATGCTTTAAATACTTCCTCCTAATTATGGAAACAAAATCATAGATCACAGTATTTTGTCAGACAGGCAACGACATTTGTGACGGCTTATTAGGAGTCTGACAACTTATCAGTAATGTCGTCAGCACCTATTCATTTTTGACAATCTCTGCCTTAGGTTGACGATGAGACATGATGGCTTATCAGACATGTGATGACTTATCAGAATTGTTGTTGTTTCTTCTCTTCAAATCCCATTCCCTACCTAATCCTAACGACGAGCTTGACGACTTATCACACTTCTGACGGCCTATAATAGATATTGTCATGAATTCCGGTTGATGATCATTATCTGTCTAAGCCTAACGTGAGCCTGACGGTATATCACACTTCTGATGGCCTATCACAGATGTCGTCATAAATTCCAGCTGAAGCTCATTCTCTGTCTAAGGCTGACAGTAAATCTGATAACTTATCACAAGGTTGACGACTTATCATATAAGTCATCATTATACTTCCCTCTCTACTTGCTCAAAAATCAACTCTTTTACTTCCATTATTGCTGGTTCTCTTGCATCATGACTTTTACTGTAATATCAAACAGAAAACAATAAAAAATGACAAAAGTTTCTTAAGTCTTTGAAATTATTCTTAGTTAAAATCCTCAAATATGTTAGCATCTGCTCACACATCAATGGGTAGGAAATATTTGGCTTAATAGTGACTATCTTTCCTAAGAACTTTAATACATCACATTAGACATTAAGATCTTTTCTAAATAACCAATCTTTCACTACTTCCACCTTTATACATCTTCTTTTATTTTGCCCTATCACTTTTCTAGTTCATATATATTGAGAAGAAAGTGTTCTCTATCAACACATGATTCATTACTAATCAATTTCTCTTTTCTTAAGTACCCAAAACACATCAATTGTTCAATACCAAAAGCTACTACTTTGGGGATTCACTTTCACCTTTTTATTCTTTAATTTTACACTCTTTAACCACATTAATTTTTAAACTAAAGATCTTAGGAGATTTGGAAAAATTTACGTCAATGAAGAAGGGAAATAGGCTATATATGAGGCTATAAAATAAATAAGTTAAGGCTCAATGAGGCTAATTAGGATTATGCACAAGGGTAGATAAAAGATAGTATGAACATGACTATCAAAGAAATGCCTATATCACTATTTTCCCTAAGAACTTTAATACATCACATTAGACATTAAGATCTTCTCTAAACAACAAAGTTTTCACCACTTCTACCTTCACACACCATCTTTTGTTTTGCCCCATATCTTTTCTAGTTCACTTATATTGAGAAGAAAGTGTTCTCTATCAACACATGATTCATTATTGATCAATTTCTCTTTTTTTAAGTACCCAACTCCCACCCACAACACATCAATTGTTCAACACCAAAAGTTGGTGCTTCACTTTCACCTTTTTATTCTTCAATTTTACACTCTCTAAACACATTAATTTTTCAACTAAAGAGCGTAGGAGATTTGGATAAAATTATAGTCAATGAAGAAGAGAAATAGGCTATATATGAGGCTATAAAAGAAATAAGCTAATGCTCAATGCGGCTAATTAGGATTATACATAAGGGTAGACGAAAGATGGTACGGACATGACTATCAAGGAAATACCTATATCATCTCCTAATTCAATATTCTTTATTTTTCTTTGCACACACGCCAGACAAGTTCTAGACATTATTAGGCAATAAGGAATAAAACAAAAACCTCACTCACACATGACACATGCTCAACTCAATTTGGATCATCGTAGATGCTAAACGAAGCAATAACACCAATTCAAATTAATCCAACATCACACAAGAGTCATAAACCTTAGCCTAAGAGTATCAAAAGTAGTCTTAAACCTAATCCTATGAGTCTCAAAAGTATTCATTCACCACAATCAACATATATTCATATGAAAAAACACTTGCGTCATGTAATCACCATAGCACATAGCAGGAACATCTCACTTATTCCTAACAAAAAATTTTAAAATTTACTCTTAAAATAGAAAAAAAGAATACTGGGTTCAAATAGCGCCCCCGTGGAAAAAATCGAAAAGAACAACCATAGGGTGGGTGTAATGTGCAACTATTAGACTGAAAAAAGAGAATCTTTTTGTAATTTCTTAAAAAACAACTACAAAATAAAATCCTATAGCAATACTTTTTCCCAAAACCATTGGACTTGTCCCCACCCCATTCTGAAAAACATACTTTGTCCCAACAGTATACTCAAAACTAGAGATCAAAATACTTCCTAAGGCCTCTAGGCCTAAATAATAGCATCTTTAGACATCAATGAGGTCGGTGGACCCCACACCTAGTCTTTACCATAATCCTTATCTTGTGTCTTCATTACTAAGACTTTCCATCAACCTGTGAATCAACAAAAACAAAATGTAAGTGAAATATAAACGTAAAATACGAAAATAAAATACCTACCTTAACTTGGGTTGCCTCTCAAGCAGTGCCTAATTTAGTGTTGCGGCACAACCCATATAACTACATCTCAAATATATTTCGTTATCCTCTTTATCCTACTTAGAAGCCATCTTCTCACTTCTTTCTGACCTTTTAAGTGTGCACTCTCAAGGTCATCATTTTTTCAACAATAGCCTTTTCAGGCTCTTCTTTCAACTTTACCTTTTTAGGATTAAATAGTGGCTTGAGAAACTATATGAGACTATTTGGAGAGGTCATTGGTGGATTTCACTCTACCACCCCACACTAATCCACGTCCATGGTTGTGTCCATGCATAAAGTTTTATAATGGGAAGGTGTATTGAGTGGTTTGTAGTCTTTAAAGACCATATCTTTGTCATCCAATCTCATCTTGAGTGTGATATCTCTTACATTAATTGCTACTCCTTTGGCCAACAAGAATGGACATCCCAATATATTCGGCACTCTGTCGTCTACATAAAATTAAGATAAATAAAGTCAGTAGGGATAATAAACTTACAAACAATGAGCACGTCCTCAATGATTCCCTCTGGCTGCACTCTAGTTTTATTCTCTATTTGGAGTACCACACAGTGTGGCCTTGGCTTTTTAAAATTGAGAGTACTGAATACCAATAGGTGCATAAAGTTTATACTTTCCCTCAAATCACTCAGAGCATGGACCATATTATTATCACTAATTTGTATGGGAAGGGTAAAACTCCCTGGGTCCTTTAATTTCTCACGCATCTTCCTCATCTCCCGTGAACTTCACTCCTCAATAAGTGCAACCGTCTTAATATCTTGAAACTTTATCTTATTTGTCACCGCATCCTTCAAGTACTTAGCATACTTTGGCATTCCCTATAAAACATCTAATAAAGGAATATTAATTTGATGTTCTTTGAACGTGTCAAAGAACTTCTTAAAACATGCATCCTCTTTGGCCTTTTTGATCCTTTGAGGGAATAGTGGTGGTGGTCTTTTAGTTACTTGCTCATCAGCCTTTGTTTTGGGTACTCAAACATTCGTGAATTTTCAAAATCTTTAACTACAACTTGATTTTTATCGACCTGTTGTGGAACCAAGTCTTTATGAACCACCTTACTTTTTTAGGAGGCATGTCAATAAGATCTCTACCACTTATCAAGGTGATTGTCATAACCTTTTTTAGATTTTCTGTGTCACTTGGCAATGCACCTTGGGGTCTGGAGTTCTGCATATGAGCTAGCTGCCCCAACTACGCATTAAATTCTTTTAACCAAGATATTAATCCTTTATCTCAATAGGCATTTATTTTTGTTTTTCCAGGATCTTCTTCAATGTCTCCTCAATATTACTTGCCCGTGTGTTGTGCTGTTTCTGAAATTACTGAGTCTAATTGTTGCCACATGCATAATTGGATTATGTCTTCCACTTGTGGTTGTAGGCATTTCCATAAGTTGGCTTCTGTGCATTGCCCACAAATCTCACAGACTCATTATTTTCTCCACATAAGTCTATAGAGTGACCACTGTTTCCACAAATCTCATGCTAAGAGGGGCTATGCTGAATTTTATTTACCAAAGCCCGAGAATGAATCACCCCCTAATTTGGTAAATTGCGTCATCATCTAATTTTGAAGAGCTAATAATTAGGTGGCTAAGGTTGTGACACTATCAACTTCTATCACCCCTGTAGTCTTTTTTCTCTGCACCTCTATAGATGTTACCATGCCAGTCAGGATAACCTTATGTTATTTGGTTCAACAAGGTATAAATCTTATCATATATTTTTCCAATGCTTTACTACCTGTAGATGAATCTAACAAAATCTTCGTATTATGGTCAAGAGTTTCTACAAAAGTGCGAGATAATACCTCATTGGACTATTAATGATGTGGGCAGTCCATAAGAAAAGATTGAAATCTCTCCTAATCATGATACAAATTCTCATCTGGCTTCTAATTAAAGCTCAATATCGTACTGCATAACTACATGTATAACATTACAATCTTTTATGAAGAAACAAATAAGGAATTTTTGGGCCATGTCATTCCATGTAGTGATAGAATCTACCATCTCAGAATTCAACTACTTCTTTTCTCCCCCCAAAAGTGAGAAAGGGAAGAGTATGTGCCTCAATAGTCTGTAGAGACTCTAGTGGGAATGAATATGTCACTTATGTACAAAATATTTTGTAAATGGACTTGTGGACCCTCATGTGACAAGCCAGTAAACTGCCCACTGCTATTCAAAAGCTGCACCATCTTCTATTTAAGCTCAAATCTACCTCTCGATTCTAGTCTATAGTCATTGGTAGTAACATTTATTGTGAGTAGGATTGCCACTTTGCATACGGTCCTATGGGATTGTAATACCCCGTACTTCTACCCAGCTTAAATTTATCCTAAAAATATGAAAGGCTTGCTTTAAGTGATGAAACCACTTTTACACATGTAGTATTTTCAAGATTTCACTTTTTAGCATGTGGGAAATTAAATAATATTTCCATCGATACCAAATTCACCCAAATCCGATAACTGGGTAAGAAGTTATGACCATTTCAAGTCCCCATTGTAAAATAGTGCCATGTTGGTCAGTGGTGTACCGCGCCACAAGCGAAAATGGCAGTTGTCCAATTCCAGTAGGGGTCCGCGATTTGTCCCATGTCATGCCTTGTCCAGATTTTAGAATTTTTATGGGATCGCGATAGCTTTGGGTTGCGTCGTCAGCCCAGTTCCTAATTGTCACTTTCTAGTGACACAATATGATAGCAATGCATCACGTCGGGTGCCAAAATTGGGATTTTTAATCAGTTTTGAGTTTTTAATGTCAAGTGCATTTAAGTCTTTTTCCATGGCCCTAATCATCTTAAGCACGTACTTAGCCCTAAAATTACATAGTCATATCATTATTCATTCAATTTTTTCCCAAATTGAGTTAATCTCTCTCTCAAGCCAAGAAATCAAGACTCAAATTCAAGAATCCCTTCGTCAACCCTTATAGAATCAAGAGCTAAGGTATGCACAGTTTTCATTCATTGATTCCTTTCATCCATAAAGCCCAAGAATCAAGTTTTAAATCTTGTATTGTGAATATTTTGTTGTGGGTTGATTATATTCATGTGATTATGGTTGTATGATTCCCAAGTTGGAATATTTATGTGTTGTTCATGAACCTATGATAGTATGTGGTTTGAAACATGTGGAATTGAGTTGAAATATGGAGTTTTATGGTTTGATAGTATGTGGTTTGAAACATCCTAGGTGTTAGATAAAATGCCTAAGAGAATAGAAATTATGCATTTAGCTTAATTATGATCCAAGTCATAAATGTATGCTTTGACCTATGACCAAGAATAACTTCCATGATATTGTGTGCATTATGAATGGTTGAGGGAATGTCCATGAGAATATGTTGATAAAAGTATGACATGTTTATATTCAATTCCATTCATGTACAAGACTATGACAACCATGTGCTTCATGAAATCCACAAATTGATGTATTATGAATTATTGATATTGGTCATGCGTTTAAGAAGTGTCATGTCCTATCAGTTTCATGCTTCGAGTCCTGGGATACTTGTACCCAATAATTTAGCTGTGTGCCTAGAGTCTGTGTCAGTTTTCAAGATACTCTCAGCCAAGCCATGTTCAGTAGAATTCAGTCAGTCATGTGACTCCATAAAACTCAGTAAACTCAGTATCAGTCCAGTCTTACTTAGTAACCTCAATAATCTCAGGAATCTCAAGTAATCTCAGTAATCTCAGTCAGTTATCAAATTTTAGTAGTGTCCGCCAGTCAACGGAATTTAGTAAACTCATTTCAAATCAGTTAAACAATATGATCAGTAATAGTTCAGTTTAGTTAAATATATTCAGTGTCTATTCATATGGGAGTAGGATTTAGCACCAAGTAAACACAAGGATGAGGACACACACTAACAGTTGAGGGTGTGATCCTTACAGACAATCCTTGCATTACAGAACTATGTAGCCAACATAGGTTGAGCTATCAACACTGACAGATGAGGGTTGATGAGGTGGATAAACACTGTCAAATGAGAGTCCCACTATTATCTTTTGGGGACACTATCAGATGAGGGTCACCCACAACTTGTCCTTACCAGTGGCGCGATATTGACACCCTTCCAATTGGATTTACAAATTGGACCCTAACTCATCCATAATGGCGTATTAGGGGCTTGTCGGTTAGAACTTCCCACAGTCTCAATCTCAGTATCAGTCTTAGTAAAAGAACTCAGAAAGTTTTTCAGATTCAGGACTGTAAAAAATAGTCACTCAGTACAGTACGAAACTCATCTAGTTCCATCATAATATAGAATATCAGATACAGTCATTTAGTATCACCTATATCAATTATCAGTAACTCATGTTATCAGTATTCAGATTTTAGAACTGTCAGATACAGTCAATCAGACTAGTTCTTCATAATCAGAACTATCAGAAATAGGCATTCCTTTATCAGTAATGTGACATCATTTCCTCAGTACTTAATAGACTCATTCATTTAGTATCCCAGTATTAGTACTCAGATATTAGTAAATCCATGTTATCAGAATTTATGAGTCAGTATTATCACGATCTCAGTTACAGTTACGTATTCATGAATGTATTCTCACGTTCATGTTATTCAGTCAGGTAGTATTTTTCATGCATATGAACCATTGCATTCAGCCTATCTCACTTGCATACTAGTATATTCATTGTACTGACGTATTTGCGCTATGGTGTTTTATACCATAGGTTTAGAAGAACGAGCTCCCGAGCATCCTTAGTAGACCAGGCGTTCAGCAGCCAGACTTACAGTGAGTCCTCATTATTCGAGGATAACATAATTATTTTATTACTTTATTATTTCAGTAGTTCGGATTTAGTTGGGGACATGTCCCATCAACTCTACAGTTTTCAGACTATTTAGAGGCTTTCAGACTACAGCATGTTTCAGACAGTTTATTTTAGTTTTAGGTATGTTATACCCCATTACAAATATTATTTTATATTCAGTATTAGTTCAGTTTTGAACCTTATGGCCTTACAACTTATATTCCATATATTTATAGTATATTATTCATTGCTTAGTTACAGATATCAGTCATGGGATAGCTTGTGATCCTTCGGGTTATAAGAACCTTGTAACTTTCTGGGTACCAGATTTGGGGTGTTACAAACTTGGTATTGGAGACTAAGGTTCAACAGTGTCCTAGGAAGTCTTAAAATATGCATCTAGAAGAGTCTTATGCATGGGTGTTTTGTGCACCAAACTTATATGGAGGAGTCTATGAGATGTTTTAGGAACTATTTCCCTTCTTTTATGTTTTAGAACATGCTATAGAAAGGTTCTCTAAGAAATTCATGTAGGTTCTTATCATGCTCCACTCATGTCAACTCCACCTTACTTTTAAGGTAACAAAAATAGTGAAGCTCAATGTCCTAGGGGTAGGGCTTTCTCAGACAGTCCCCGCGATGGCTATAGGATTTCCCACATGCTCTAAAGTATCTCATCAGTTTTGTTATGTTCCAAAGTTGTACTAATATCATTCATGATCATGAGAACTCATTCACAAACCCAAAATTAGCTATGCCATCAGATCTTTTCTCCAAAACCTATGATAGTATATGACCTAGAGTTAGAAGCATGAACCCAGGATTTTAGCAGTAGTAGAGTTGGGATAACGTTATCCAAATTGAGAAGATTATGTATTCATGGGGATAGTGGTACAAAGGTAGGCCAGTAGGCTTGAACAGGGAAACCAAGAATTTCAGACTATTGATCTAAAGTTAAGTATAAAGGTGTGGATGTCAATTAGGAGATGCAATATTAGTAGTATGTGAAGTAACAGAAGTAGATGATGTGTTAAGTTAATCATACATGTGTCGAACAGAGTGTAAGTATGTGATGATGATTGCAGTTCAGTTAGGAGTTTAGTAAAGTATTCACAGACTTATGATGATGGCTTAAAGCTAAAGGGGAGATGATAGATCAAGTGACCAATTCAGGCTCTCAGAATCCAGTAGTAGTGCCAGTACGTATAGAAAAGTGGTAAGGGAAGATGATTCCCGACCCATCCTTGTCTTAGTGTAAAGTTGCTATGCATGCTTCACATCTCAGTTCCATGAACACAACTTATATCCACACGTTTTCCATAGTATCATGTACGATTCTAGGTCCCAGTATAAAGAGTTCAGTTCTATTACCCTAAGTAATACAAATCATGTCCCACAAATACAGAAAACTCCAAACTCAGGTCATGAAGCTCATGACTCATGTACACATATCATGCTTTACAGTATACTCAGCCTCCATGGCTCATTCTATGCCTCTACTGATCAGTTAAATTCAGACTATGTTATGCATATCCTCAGTTTAGACCTCTTGGTGAATCCATGATGTTTATATTCTATTCCTTAGGCTTCAGTAAAGTGTCAAGTTCAGTTAGTGTCCATTCATGCTTTAGGTCCTCCTGATTTAACCCTTCAGTGAGCTCTCTACGTGAAAATAGTGTAGTGATGGGCAGTTGCTTAAATGGGAGAGTCTAAATGTTACTTGTTAAGAGAAGATTGTTGCATATTTGTTTTACACGAGGGTGTAGTTATGAAGATAGGCTTGAATGTCATGTTATTGTTCTAGTAAATGTCCAGCTAGAGGTTAAATTTAGAAGTTAGGAAAGTACAGAGTGTGAGTGTGCATTCAGATATTTTACTTATATCAGCCCCCATCGTGTAACCATAAAAAAAATTAGTTACCATCTCAGTTACAATTTTAGCATTTAGTACATAGAAATCAATGTTCAGTTTCAGAATTCAGTACTTTAGTACCAGTCTAAACCTTAGTTATCAGAAACTAGTATTCTTTCCCTGCTACAGTCTTAGTTACGGTTACATTCTCAATTACCGTCTTATTTATAATCTCAGTCCCAGTCCTAGTTTAGTAATTGGGTCGGTAACTCAGTTAAGTTTTGGGCTTACTCCACCATAGCATACAGTTATCAGCTACTCAGTTGTCAGCCTTCCAGTACCTCAGTTTACAAGACTGTTATAGAAGCATGTTGTACTCTTAGTGTAGCGTTATCAAATAATACAGTTACCCTCAACTCATGCTCAGTATCTCATGTTACTCAGTCAGTCCTTATATCCTATGCATAATTCTCTGTAGTTACAGTCTAGTTATTCAAGACTAAGTACAGTTCTATCTTGTAGATCCAGTATTCAGCTATCTATCATTCAGTTAATCAAGATAAGTTAGTATGTTTTGGTATTTGTGCTCAGCGCTCATGCTAACATTTCAGTAGTCTCAGGTGAAGAAAAAGTACTTCAGTTAAGTATAAGTTTTCAGTATGAGTCAGATCAATTCGCCAGAAATTCAGTTTAGCAATCAGGCAACAAGTTTGTATGGTGTAGTTTCCCATCTTTCCACCTAGTCCTACTATTAGAAATCTCAGGAACGTAACTACTCCCAGATAGAAAGTCCCAATAGTTGCAAGATCAGCTCAGTTCATGTATTATGTCTCAGTTTCAGATCCTAGTTATTCAGTCACGATTCAGTTCGTAGGTGCCCTGTCCATCATCCTATTTATCCTTAGTATCTTAGTCAAGTGAGTATTCTTCGAGGGACGTAATGTCCCAAGGGTGATATGCTTTATTCACCCCAAGCTATCATGCCCTAAACACTCCAATTTCTCTTTGTGTAATGAATCTAGTTTTGAGTTGTGGGTACCCATAGGTTGACCCTATAGCTCGAATATCAGCCATAATCCATATACTCAATGGATCTGTTTAGATCACGATACCCAATTCACGTTATACATTACAGACTCAGTCATGTTCTCATATTACCGTTCATGCGTGTTCAGAAAGAATCTCGAGAAGAGGTCAGAAAATTTTGTGTGTTTGAAAATCTCTCCCATGAATAGAGTGAAGAGGTTCGGCAAGAAGGGAAAAATCAGTCCCTGATATGTTGGTCCCTTCAAAATTCTCAGTCGTTTTAGCAAGGTAGCTTATGAGCTCGAGTTGCCTTCATATCTAGCCTCAGTTCATCCAGTCTTCCATGTCTCTTTGCTCAAGAAGTGCATAGGTCGCCCAACAGTTGTAGTCCCTATTCAGAGCATATATATTACAGAACAACCTCTCTTTCAAAGAGATTTTGGTCAAAATTCTTGACTATCAGACTCGTAGACTGAGGAATAATGAAGTCCCTCTAGTCAATGTTTTTTGGCAAAATCAGTTTGTTGAGGGGGATACTTGGGAAGTAAAAGCAGATATGTAGACCAAGTATCCTCACCTATTCTCCACAAAATTAGATTTAGCTTAAGGTAACAGTTGTCCTTAATATTATTCAGTCTCATGTTCACGTTCCAGTTACAAACCGATTTCATACTTAGATTTCTATTTTAAACTTGGTATCTATTTACCATTGCATATCCAATCATATGTTCATGCATCAGATCATTCATATGTTCATGCATCATACATGCATTCTACTCATGAGAATACTAAGTTATCAGAAATTTTAGTCATGTATTCATAAGTCAGTTCAGTCATGAAATCATGCATCAGATATGCATGCTCAGTATGAATCTCAGAAATATCAGTCATGTAGTCATGTTTCAGTTGTTCAGGGTAAGTATGTACTTCAGCTTATAATTTCTCCCATATCAGTCAGTCCTATTCGAGGACGAATGTTCCCAAGGGGGAGATATTGTAATACCCCGTACTTCTACCTAGCTTAAATTCATCCCAAAAATATGAAAGGCTTGTTTTAAGAGATGAATCAACTTTTATACATATGGTATTATCAAGATTTTAACTTTTTTATCATGTGGGAAATTTAATAATCTCTCCATCGATACCAAATTTGCCTAAGTCCGATAACCGAGTAAGAAGTTATGACCATTTCAAGTCCCCGTCGTTAAACTGCGCCATGTTGGTCAGTGGCGCACTGCACCACAAGTGAAAATGGCAGTTGTCCAATTCCACTAGGGGTCCACGATTTGTCCCGCATCGTGCCATGGCTATTTTTTTCAGAATTTGTATGGCACCGCGATAGCTCCACATCGCGTCGTTATCCCAGTTCCCAATTATCACTTTCCAGTGAAATGACGTGATAGCACCGCGTTGCGTCGGGTGCCAAAATTGGGATTGTTAATCAGTTTTGATTTTTTAATGTCAAGGGCCTTTAAGTCTTTTTCCATGACCCTAATTATTTTAAGCACGTACTTAGCCCTAAAATTACATGGTCGTATCATTATTCTTCTAATTTTTCCCTAAATTGAGTTACTCTCTCTCTCTTTCAAGACAAGAAACCCTAGCTCAAGAAATCAAGACTCAAATTCAATAATCTCTCCGTGAATCTTAGTAGAATCAAAGAACTAAGGTATGCACAGTGTTCATTCATTGATTTCTTACATCCATGAAGCCCATGAATCAAGTTTTAAATCTTGTATGGTGAATATGTTGTTGTGGGTTGATTATGTTCATGAGATTATGGTTGTATGATTCCCAAGTTGGAATCTTTATGTGTTGTTCATGAACCTATTATAGTATGTGGTTTGAAACATTTGGAATTGAGTTGAAATATGGAGTTTTGTTGTATTAATTTGATGGTCATGACTATTCCCTAAGTCATGCATCCTAGATATTTGATAAAATGCCTAAGAGAATAGAAATTATGCCATATAGCTTAATTGTGACCCAAGTGATAAATGCATTCTTTACCCTATGACCAAGAGTGACATCCATGATATTTTTTGCATTATGAATGGTTGAGGGAATGTCCATGAGAATAGGTTGATTAAAGTATGACAGGTTAATATTCAATTCCATTCATGTACAATACTATGATAACCATGTGCTTCATGAAATCCCCAAATTGATGCATTATGAATTGTTTATATTGGTCATGTGTGAAGAAGTGTCATGTCCTGTTAGTTTCATGCTTTGAGTCCTGGGGGTACTTGTACCCGACAATTTAGTTGTATGCCTAGAGCCTGTGTCAGTTTTTAAGATACTGTAAGCCAAGCCATGATTAGTAGAATTCAGTCAGTCATGTGACTCAGGAAAACTCAATAAACTCAGTATCGGTCTAATCTTACTTAATAACCTCAGTAATCTCAGGAATCTCAAGTAATCTCAGTAATCTCAGTCATTTAATAGATTTTAGTAGTGTTCTGTCAGTCAACAATGTAGCCAGCATAGGTTAATACATCGACACTGACAGATGAGGGTTGATGAGTTGGATAAACACTGTCAGATGAGGGTCCTACCATTCTCTTTTGGGGACACTATTAGATGAGGGTCACCCATATCTTATCCTTACCAATGGCGCGGTATTGACACCCTTCCAATTAGGGTTACAGATTGAATCCCAACTCATCTATAATGGCGAATTAGGGTCTTGTCGGTTAGATGACTACTTCCCACAATCTCATGCTCAGTATCAGTCTTAGTAAAGGAACTCAGATAGTTTTTTAGATTCAAGACTGTAAAAAATAGTCACTCAGTACAGTACGAAACTCGGCTAGTTCTATTAGAATCTAGAATATTAGATACAGTCATTCACTATCAGTTATCAGTAACTCATGTTCTCAGTATTCAGATTTCAGGACTCTCAGATACAGTCAATCAGACGTGTACTTCATAATCAGAACTATCAGAAATAGGCATTCCTTTATCAGTAAAATGACATCATTTCCTCAGTTCTCAATAGACTCAGTCATTCATTATCCCAGTATTAGTATTCAGATATCAGTAAATCCACATTATCGAAATTCATGAGTCTGTGTTATCATAATCTTAGTTACAGTTATGTATTCATGCATGTATTCTCACGTTCATGTTATTCAGCCAGTTAGTATTGTTAATGCATATGAACCATTGCATTCAACCTACCTCACATGCATACCAGTACATTCAATGTACAGACACATTTACGCTGTGGAGTTTTATACCATAGGTTTAGAAGCACGAGCTCCCGAGCATCCTTAGTAGACCGGACATTCAGCAGCCAAACTTATAGTGAGTCCTCATCATTTGAAGATAACATGATTATTTTATTATGGTAACGACCCGAACTAGGGCCTAGCCATGATGGACATCCCAAACCCTGAGGGCCCAGAATGCCCCTCTCTATCTGGTAAGCATGCACACATTCAAATAAATAAAGAAGATGCAGAAACATAATACACTACGGAAAAATGGTCAATTCTGAATTCATCATAAGTATGAAAATTGAAAATCAACTACATATAATAACATCTGACTCATTCTACGAAATCTCTACTACAGGAAAATCTGACAACTGTCTTAAAACTGGGACAAGGCCCCCAGTAGACCAAAACGATAATAAGAGACATAATCTAAAAGACGGGCTTTCTGGAATAGATAAGGCCCACCAACTAATCACTACAACTCTGTATAACGAATCTACTGCCTTTTTGGACCCCTAGATTGAGCCTCAAAACCTAGAGGAAGAAGGGGGTCAATACAGATGTACTGGTATGCAAAAAAATACAAAATAAATCATATATGTAAATAAAATAGTTTGGGAAACAACTTTGTCAAAACATTATACATCAAGTGGCTTTCGAAACACATGGGCACATTTCTGAAAAACATGTAACCTTCCTTTCAATGCAAGTTCTGATCTGTATATTACTTCTGAGTTAGGTGGCACTCCCCTACAATTCTGATATTCCATGGGCGGTATGGAATCCGTCATTGACTCGGAGGGGAAGCCCCCAACCCAAGTGTGCCGGAAGGGTTGGAGTTCCTAAATCAGACACGCCACAGAGCTCTACTCCAGCGTAATAAATAAACCCGAATCGGCAAATCACGATTTTAGGCGATGAGATGTTTGATACTCACGCCTTCTTCGGGGAACCACCTAAACTCTCTTTATGCTCAATTTTATCCTGTTCTAAATCATGCATGTTTCTAGTTTCAACATCTGAAAATTCTGATTTAAAACATGCATTAAATCTGTTCTGAATTATCATGGAATAATCTGACTTGGTGTCGTCACACCAAGACTTGCAAGTCCTATTTCTAAGCCACAATGCATCATGCATAATTCTTTCATTAAAACACAGTTCAGACCACCCAAACATGCAAACAATATAAAAGATTTCATATTTCGAGAACACAAGTCAAAACTATGCTGAGATTGTTCAAACATATGGTGGTCATGTGTTTTTGGAAAAATCATGCACTCTTTCATTATATGAATATTTTCAACATTTATCAATATGCACAACCCTGTCTTTCGAACTCAAAACCATAAATCAATTTGTAGCATTAATCAAGATATCTCATATCATGCTTTTCAAGATACATTCAAAACAATCCATATCATAAGAAAATTGGGAAAATCATACCAAGAGAGGGATTCATGTGTGTCATGCTCTCAATTCATTCATAAATCATAAAACATATGCATACGTATATATAATTTCAAATCAATGTGGGGAAGGTCAAAAGACCAAAAAAAATACCGTCAAGATTTCTAAAATATGAATGTATTCATAAATCTGAAAACCCTTTCTTAAAATCATTATTTCTATGCCCATGAGATTTTTAGGAAAACCCCGCGTACCTTTATTCCGGAAGATAATAGGTATTTCTTGAAGCTTACGGATTGGGGATTCCAAATCTTCAAACATTTTTGAAAACCCACGGTTGAATCTTGAGATATTCAGGTTTTTAATTTGAAACCCTAGGGTGAGTTATTGATGAATTTTGGTGAAAGTGTATGTATTTAGGTGTATTGGGGATTAAATCTCGTGTTTGGATGGGTTTGGGGCCATGGGAAATGTCTAATTTGGCCTTGGAATTTAAAATCCGGGACTGGAACTCCGTATAAAGCTTCACCGTGACGCACTGGAAATCACGGTGAGCTATTGGAATTGACAATTGTCAATTTAAGGCTCATCGCGATGCGGTGGCCAGTCAATCGGGGATGATGACACTAAAAATACTCTAACTTCTTCACCGAGTGTCCGTTTTAGGCGAATTTAATATAGATGGAAAGATAATTCGAAGATCATTCATTTGATATATAATAGGACACCCATTTAGATATATCCAAGGTGGTATGGTCAATTGAAGTTGACTCAAGTTTTGACGCTCACTAAAACTCGAACGATAGGAAAGCTTTCAACTTTACCTTGAGTTAGGGGACCTTTATGATATAAATTCATGATTAAATGGTTACCACACTACATACTTGATTAACATGAAAAATCTTCATAGTATTTATGGATTTTGGATCATCTACATATAGAAATGATGGTTTTCATTCTAGTCCGAAACACGGGGCGTTACAATATCTCCCCCTTAGGATCATTCGTCCTCGAATTATGGGTAGGAACATTAAAGCTTAAAGGTATGGAATAACGTGGACCTGATGTGTCTTCTAAGAAAGGATATAACTGATTTGAAACATTTAAACTTCTATCATGAAACAGAATTCTGAGCTGACTTGACTTCACTTACTTCAAGGGGCTAATTCATGCTGAGAGTTTAAGATCCCCTTGAGGTGTTCATGATCAAATCATACATATTGAATTAAGAATTGATAACTTATGCAAGTACAAATCATGAGGAAACATGTCTAAGATCGCACCAGGTTACTGTATTGGCTGAGCTAAATACTTGGAAACATTTGAAATTATGCTCTGCATTCTTATAAACTGAGTCATGACTGAGTAGCTGAATCTGAAACATGATGCTTTGACTGAACTGAATTTGCAACTTACATGGATAAAAGAGATTATCTCTTGGAATGGTCATACGCTTGAAGCTTCGGATAGTCGGACTGGGTGAAAAGGTGGAAAACCACAGTAACTTGTCTATCTGACTGTTCAAATGAATTATTGGCTTTATAGACTGAATTATGCTGGACCCTCATACTTAACTGGAGTATCTCATTCAACACTCTTTCTAAAGAAGTCATAGTAGCGTTAGGGAGCAAAGAATCTTGGGCACTAGTTACCCAAGACATCCAACTAAGGAATCACAACAATGACACTACTCTATAGCATAGAATATAGATATATATAACTTATAAACTAGGATAGAATTACCAGGCCTTAGGTAATGCAACTTCTTACTTTCACGCTTAGCGCACTTCTCGAATACTTCCTTAACTATATTATTCCCTTTAAATACC
Source organism: Capsicum pubescens (assembly GCA_030864215.1). Lineage (NCBI taxonomy): Eukaryota > Viridiplantae > Streptophyta > Magnoliopsida > Solanales > Solanaceae > Capsicum > Capsicum pubescens. The sequence goes on along the minus strand of CM061544.1, from coordinate 267,767,735 downwards.
ATACTCATTGATTCAAATTGTAATCCTCATATGGTTATACTTCACATATTCTCTAATCTACTATTAATATAACTCCCACGTGCTACCCCAAGAACATACACACACCACTAACCATCACATCTATGAAAGACTTGGCCCAAACCTTATTTTACACTTATGGCCCTATCTAAAACAAGCATTCTATGATCTTTTATTGATAAGAACATTTACTCATCACCACTATCATCGCATAAGGAGAAGTCACTAAAAGGTTAGAACATAAGACCTTGAAGCATGGAAGGATATTATATGAAACTTAAGACTTAACTAAGGTCGAAGGAATAGCAATTCAACATCAGGCATTCATCAAAGTGATATGAATTGGGGCATACATAACTATAAGCTGAATCTCGTCAATCATAAAGAGTATAGCGTGAATTATGGGAACTGAGCACAGTATAAAGAGTGAGTACATGAGTCATGAGCTGCATGACCTCAATTTGGAGTTTATAACTTATGGAATGTGATCCCGACTACTGAATGAACTGGAATTCCTCATTTAGGAACTGGAAGAGCACGTGATTATGTATCGTAGGCATGAACATAAACTATGATCATGGGACTGAAACTTAAGGCATGAGTAGGTATTGGGGTAACTGAAAAACACTAAGATAAGAATGGGTTGAGTCTTTCCCTTACTTTCTGATGTACTATATCATACTGGAATCACTACTAGAATTTGGGAGCCCGACCTGGTTACTGATGCAATCATCTCCCCCTTAGATTTAAGCCATAATCTGAAGTTTGAGAGATCCCTTACTAGACTCTAAACTAAACTATTCTTACTGCACTCTGGGGTCTGGAATACGACAATACCTGCATATCCTAGAACTTAATCAGATTGACTACGCCTGGAAGTGGAAAACCCAATATTAATACTATCTTCCAAGATACACTCTATCTTTCTATAGTCATCACATAATACTGGAACACTCACTTACTTCGGATCTTCATAAGTATCCCTATAGTTGAAGTGTACACCTTCTAGCGCTTCAACTCTTATTTTTGTTAGCTCAATCTTAAACAACTCAAACTTAGATTCTAACACTTAGAATGGATACCACCAAGCCTCTGATGAACCAAACTACTTATGTCATAGCGTACCAATATCGTGACTCCAAACTTATGTCTTATTACTATGAGAATCAAGATCATATAAAAAGGCTCAACACTATCAATCAAAACTCTCTAACCTGGCTAGTTAGAGCCCATATAACATCTACTAGTCTTTCTCTATCTAACAGCTCAACGGTACTACTAGCCACATGCAACATGTAATAGTCTTAGAGAAATGCCACAACTCCATATCAGCTTGGGCATACTTACACACCATACCTACAATATTATACTTCATTACGAATCAACTTAAACTTAAGCCATTTCATAAACCGTTCAAGCCTATTAGATTACTTCCATATAACTTGCATCATTAACCACGAAATCATCACATCCACCTTCATGGACGTCTACTGTTCAAAACTTAATGTCTAGTGCTAAACATGATTTTGCAATCCAACCTTACGCATGATTGTCACTTGGAAACCATGGAATAAACATCAAGAAACACTTGTACACTAGAACTTCGTAACAACAATAATTGATCTTGGCCGTACGGTCTTCCTTATCATAAATCATTACCACATACTATTTAAACACATCAAGCCTACTAATATATTCCACAAAACATACATCATAAATCTTATACCATTATTTTTACCACCACATTCTACACTTAAATTCAAGTCTACAGTTTAGCATCAATCATCTACCACCAATGACGAATGCAACATAATATACTAATCCATCAAATTGGAACATTTTATCCCAATACCTCAAAATCTGCTACATACCTTCTCATAAGTAGTACTAGTTTACAACTACCAACGAAAACGGGTCAAGGGGTAAGGTCACATAATAGACATGATCAACCTTAATCTGATATTATAACCCCATATAATATTATCTACTTATACGGATTTCTCACCTCATACTTACTTACTCAATCATACATTTAGACTACCCTCAATTTCCACAACAACCATGAGTCTATAGTTATAACTTACTATCTAATATAGCCATTTTCACACTTCTAGCAACCAACAAATCACCCTGACTAACAACTCCTTATCTACCTTCTACTAAACTAACACACAAGGATGAATCACCTCTTTACCAACTCAATCTCATGCAAACAGATTCAGCTATACAGATATTAAACCATATAAGAACAACAAATTGAACAACAAGTTTCTAGTGAATCAAAGTAGGCCTCACAAGGCATCACTAGACATTGATTTTTTTGTGTTTTGAACAAGAACATGAAATCAATAACAAAGAAACTATGCTAGTGAATTGAAAGAGACCCACACGACTTTACTAGACTTTGATTTTTTTTTATTTTTTTTTCAAAAACACTATGATAACAAGATTACATATTACAAGAGATAGAAAATTGACACACAATATTCAATGATCTAAGAATACACATCTTACTCTGTATAAATAAAATATGAGTCAAACACTTCCCCCACAGACTACCATACAATCCACACATGCTACTAGCTACCACCTTAGCCTATCACTATAAAGTGGTAAATCATCTTCAAACATCGGTTATTCAACTAAAATATTTATTTACACAAAAGTCACCCTCACTCTAACTTATAACTTGTGACTTCACATCACCAACTTCTTGGTCCAACATCACTACCAATAGGTCATGACACTGACACTTAACTTATACTACTACCCGGGTGGAAATACAATTCCATCATTCTTCTACACATCGTTCCCTCTTAAGCATGACATTTGCAATATAAATTCTGAAAAGAGATGGAATACTCTTAATTCCGTAGGACGAAAATCACGATTTCATCAGAATCAAAGTTCACACCAAAATCAATACACTCTAGGGCACTAACGGACTCTTCTCAAGTTCTTGCACAAATTTTAAACTCTTATGTGGCTCAACCAGAAAGGACCATACCATATAGACTATAAACTTCTGCACTTGAATCACCCCAATAATGAGACATATCTGGGCACATTAAAGTAAGGAGAGAATTAGGATAGCTTTACTTTCGTATGGGCGACACCATAGCACGAATTAGAATATGGAAGAGGAACATTCTGGCTCAATAGCATGAACTAGAACATAAAGAAAGGGAACCATTCCTAAATGCCTAGTAGCCTCCTGTTTATAAGTATGATGTGCTACACACTCATAAATAAGACTCTACCCGATGCAATTTCGCAGACACCCTGGGACCATAAACCGTACTCTGATACCAAGTTTATCATGACCTAAACTAGGGCCTGGCCGTGACAAATATCCTGAACCCTGAGGGCCCGAAACATCCCTCTCTATCTAGTAAGCATGCACACATTCATATAAATAAAGAATATGCAGAAACATAATCTTCTACGAAAACATGGTTAATTCTGAATTCAGCATAAGTATGAAAATTGAAAATAAACTACATCTAATAACACCTGACTCAGTCTACGAAATCTATACTACAGGAAAATCTGACAACTATCTGAAAACTGGGACAAGGCCCCAAGTAGACCAAAATGATAATAAGGGACATAATCTGAAAGACAGGCCTTCTGGAATAGAGAAGGCTCACTAACTAATCACTGTAACTCTATCTGACGAATCTACTGCCTTTCTGGACCCTTAGACTGAGCCTCAAAACCTGGAAGGAGAAGAGGGGTCAAATTCAGATGTACTGGTATGCAAAGAAATCCAAAATAAAGCTTATATGTAAATAAAATAGTTTGGGAAACAACTTTGTCAAAACATTATACATCAAGTGGCTTTCGAAACACATAGGCACATTTCCGAAAAACATGTAACCTACCTGTCAATGCAAGTTTTGATTTGTATATTACATCTGAGTTAGGTGGAACTCCCCTACAATTCTGATATTCCACGGGCGGTATGGAATCCGCCATTGACTTGGAGGGGAAGCCCCCAACCCTAGTGTGCCGCAAGGGTTTGAGTTCCTGAATCTGATACGCCATAGGGTTCTAGGCCAGTGTAATAAATAAACCCAGATCGACAAATCACAGTTTTGGGCAATGATTTGTTTGATACTCACGCCTTCTTCGGGGAACCACCTAAACTTTCTTTATGCCCAATTTTATTCTGTTCTAAATCATGCATGTTTTTAGTTTCAACATCTGAAAAGTCTAATTTCAAACATGCATTAAATCTGTTCTGAATTATCATGGAATAATATGAAATGTCGTCGTCACACCAAGACTTGCAAGTCCTATTTCTGAGCCATAATGCATCATGCGTAATTCTTTCATTAAAATACAGTTCAGACTACCCAAACATGAAAACAATATAAAAGATTTCATGTTCCGAGAACACAAGTCAAAACTATGTTGACATTGTTCAAACATATGGTGGTTATGTGCTTTTGGCAAAATCATGCACTCTTTCATTATATGAATATTTTCAACATTTATCAATATGCACAACCCTCTTTTTCAAACTCAAAACTATAAATCAATTTGTAGCATTAATCAAGATATCTCATATCATGCTTTTCAAGATACATTCAAAATAATTCATATCATAAGAAAATTGGGAAAATCATACCAAGAGAGGGATTCATGTGTGTCATGCTCTAAATTCATTCATAAATCATAAAATATATGCATACGTATATATAATTTCAAATTAATTTGCAGAAGGTCAAAAGACCAAAAACAATACCGTCAAGATTTCTAAAATATGAATGTATTCATAAATCTGAAAACCTCTTTCTTAAAATCATGATTTCTATCCCCATGAGATTTTTAGGAAAGCCCAGCTACCTTAATTCCGGAAGATAATAGGTAATTCTTGAAGCTTATGGATTGGGGATTCCAAATCTTCAATCACTTTGAAAACCCATGGTTGAATCTTGAGATATTCGGGTTTTGAATTTGAAACCCCAGGGTGAGTTCTTGATGAATTTTGGTGAAAGTGTATGTATTTAGGTGTATTGGGGATTAAATCCCGTGTTTGGATGGGTTTGGGGCCATGGGAAATGTCTAATTTGGCCTTGGAATTTAAAATTGGGGACTGTAATGATTTATAAAGCTTCACCGCGATGCTCTGGAAATCATGGTGAGCTACTAGAATTGACAATTGTCATTTTAAGGCTCATCACGACGCGGTGGCCAGTCAATCTGGAACGTTGATACTTAAAATGCTCTAACTTCTTCACTGAGTATCTGTTTTAGGAGAATTTGGTATTGATGGAAACATAATTCAAAGATCTTTCATTTGATATATAGTATGCCACCCAGTTCGATATATCCAAGGAGATATGATCGATTGAAGTTGACTCAAGTTTTGACGCTCACTAAAACTCGAATGATAGGAAAGCTTTCAACTTGACCTTGAGTTGGGGACCTTTATGATTTCAATTCATGCGTAAATGGTTACCACACTACATACTTGATTAACATGAAAAATTTTCATAGGATTTATAGCTTTTGGATCATTTATGCATAGAAATGACGATTTTTATTCTAGTCTAAAACACGGGGCATTTTAATTACTTTATTATTTCAGTAGTTCGGAGTTAGTTGGGGACATATCTCATCAACTCCACAGTTTTCAGATAGTTTAGAGTATTTCAGACAATTATATGTTTCAGACAGTTTATTTTTGTTTTGGGTATTGTTATACCCCATTATAGACATTGTTTTGTATTTAGTATTAGTTTAGTTTTGAACCTTATGGTCTTACAGCTTATATTTCACATATTTACATTATATTATTCTGTGCTTAGTTACAAATATTAGTCATGGGTTAGCATGTGGTCCTTCGTGTTATGAGCACCGTGTAACTTTTAGGGTACCAGATTTGGGGCGTTACAAACTTGGTATCAGAGACTAAGGTTCAACAGTGTCCTAGGAAGTCTGAAAAGTTGCATCTAGTAGAGCCTTGTGCATTGGTGTATTGTTCACCACACTTATGTGCAGGTGGCTATGAGATGTTTAGGAATTATTTCCCTTCTTTCATGTTTTAAATCGTGCTATAGAAAGGTTCTCAAAGAAATTCATGTAAGTTCTCACCATGCTCCACTCATGTCAACTACACCTTACTTTCAAGGTTACAGAAATAGTGAAGCTCAACGTCCTAGGGGTAGGGCTTTCTCAGACAGTCCCCACAAACAGTAATGGGATTTCCCACAGGCTAAAAAGTATCCCATCAGTTTTGTTATGTTCCAAAATTTTACAAATCTTATTCATGATCATGAGAACTCATTCGCAAACCCAAAATTAGATATGCCATCAGATCCCTTCTCAGAATCCTATGATAGTATATGACCAAAGTTAGAAGCATGAACCCAGGAGTTTAGCAGTAGTAGAGCTGGGATAACGTTATCCAAATTGAGTATATTATGTATTCATGGGGAAAGTTGTACCAAGGTAGACCAGTAGGCTTGAACAGCGCATGCAAGAATTTAAGATTATTGATCTAAAGTTAAGTATGAAGGTGTGAATATGAATTAGGAGATGCAATATTAGTAGTATATAAAGAAAATGATGTGTTTAGTTAGGAAAGCATGTGTTTAATAGAGTGTAACTATGTGACGATGATTACAGTTTAGTTCAGAGTTTAGTAAAGTATTCACAGACTTATGATGATGGCTTAAAGCAAAAGAGGAGATAATAGATCAAATGACCAATTCAGGCTCTCAGATTCCAGTAGTAGTGCCAGTATACATAGAAAAGTGGTAAGGGAAGATAATTCCCGACCCATCCTTGTCTCAGTGTAAATTTGGTACTTCAGTCAGCATGATGCCTATGCATGCTTCACATCTCAGTTCCATGAACACAACTTATATTCACATATTTTCCATAGAATCATATATGGTTCCAGTTCCCAGCATAAGGAGTTCAGTTCTATTCCCCTCAGTAATACAAATCATGTCCCATGAATGCATAAAACTCCAAACTCAGGTCATTCAGCTCATGACTCATGTACACATATCATGCTTTAAAGTATACTCATCTTCCATGGCTCATGCTACGCCTCTACTGATCAGTTAACTTCAAACTATGTTATGCATATCCTTAGATTAGACCTCTTGGTGAATCCATGATGCTTATATTCTATTCCTCTAGCTTCAATCAAGTGTCAAGTTAAGTTAGTGTCTATTCATGCTTCAGGTCCTCCTGATTTAGCCCTTCTGTAAGCTCTCTTTGTGAAAACAGTGTAGTGATGGGTAGTTGATTAAATAGGAGAGAGTAAATATTACATGTTAAGTGGAGATTGTTGCATGTTTGTTTTACACGAGGGTGTAGTTATGAAGATAGGATGGAATATCATGTTAGTGTGCTAGTAAATGGGTTGCTAAAGGTTGTATTTAGAAGTTGGGAAAGTACAGAGTTTGAGTGTGCATTTAGATCTTTGACTTATGTCAGCCCTCGTTGTGTAACCATAATAAAAAAATTCAGTTTCCATCTCAGTTATAGTTTCAGTATTCAGTACTTAGAAGTAGTGTTCATTTTCAGAATTCAGTACTGCAGTACCAGTCTAAACCTTAGTTATTAGAAACCATTATTCAGTCCCAGCTACAGTCTTAGTTACGGTTACAGTCTCAATTACCATCTTATAGATAATCTCAGTCCCAGTCCAAGTTTAGTAATCGGGTCGGTAACTCGGTTAAGTTTCGGGCTTTCTCGACCATAGCATACAGTTATCAGCTACTTAGTTGTCAGTCTTCCAGTACCTCAGTTTACAAGACTATTCTAGAAGCATGTTGTACTCTTGGTGTTGTGTTCTCAAATAAAATAGTTACCCTCAATTCATGCTTAGTATCTCATGTCACTCTGTTATTCCTTATCTCCTATGCCTAATGATCTGCAGTTGCAGTCCAGTTATTCAAGATTAAGTACAGCTCTGTCTTGCAGACCCAGTATTCAGATATTAGTCATTTAGTTAATCAAGATAAGTTAGTATGTTTAGGCATTCGTTCTCAGCGCTCATGTGAATATTTTAGTAGTCTCAAGTGAAGAAGAAGTACTTCAGTTAAGTATAAATTTTTAGTATGAGTCAGATCAATCCAAAAAAATTCAGTTTAGAAATCAGGCAACAAGTTTGTATGGTATGGTTTCCCATCTTTCCACCTTGTCCTACTATTAGAAATCTCAGGAATGTAACTACTCCAAGATAGAAAGTCCCAATAGTTGCAAAATCATCTCAGTTCATGTATTATGTCTTAGTTCCAGATCCCAGATATTCAATCACGATTCAGTTCATAGGTGCCCTGTCTATTGTCCTAGTTTTTCTCAGTATCTCAGTCAAGTCCGTTTTCTTCAAGGGACATAATGTCCCAAGGGGGAGATGATCTATTACCCTCGAGCTATCATGCCCTAAACCCTCTAATTTCTCTTCGTGTAACGATTCCAGTTTAGAGTTGTAGGTACTAATAGGTTGACTCTTTAGCTCGAATATTAGCCATAAGACATATACCCAATGGCTCAGTTTAGTTCACGATACCCAGTTCACGTCACACGTTATAGACTCAGTCATGTTCTCATATTACCATTCATGCGTATTTAGAAAGGATCTCAAAAAAAGGTTGGAAAAAATTGTGTGTTTGAAAATATCTCCCATGAAGTGAGTGAAGAGGTTCGGCAAGAAGGGAAAACTCAGTCCCCGATATATCAGTCCCTTCAAAATTCTCAGTCATCTTGGCAAGGTAGCTTATGAGCTTGAGTTTCCTTCAGATCTAGCCTTAGTTCATCCAGTCTTCCATGTCTGTTTGCTTAAGAAGTGCATATATGGCCCAGCAGTTATAGTCCTATTCAGATATAGATATTCTGAATAACCTCTCTTTCAAAGAGATTTCGATTAAAATTCTTGACTAGCAGACTAGAAGACTAACGAACAAAGAAGTCCCTCTAGTTAAAGTTCTTTGGCGAAATCAATCCGTTGAGGGATCTAATTGGGAAGCAGAAGCAGATATGCCGACCAAGTATCCTCACCTATTCTCCATAAACTCAGATTTATCTCAAGGTAATAGTTCTTCTTAAGCTTATTCAATCTCATGTTCAAGTCCCTGTTACAAACCAGTTTCATGCTCAGATTCCCATTTTAAACTTGGTATCCATTTACCATTGCATATTCAATCATATGTTCATGCATTAGATCAGTCATGTGTTCATGCATCAGACATGTATTCTTCTCGTGAAAAGACTCATTTATCATAAATCTCAGTCATGTATTCATGAGTTAGTTCAGTCATGAAATCATGCATCAGATATGCATGCTCAGTATGAATCTCAGAAATGTCAATCATGTAGTCATGTTTTAGTTGTTCATGGTCAGTATGTACTTTAGGTTATTGTTTCTCCCATATTAATCAGTCTCATTCGAGGATGAATGTTCCCAAGGGGGAGATATTGTAATACCCCATACTTCTACATCGCTTAAATTCATCCAAAAATGTGAAAGACATTATTTAAGAGATGAATCCACTTTTATACATGTGTTATTTTCAATATTTTCACTTTTTATTGTGTGTAAAATTGAATAAGCTTTCCATCGATACCAAATTCTCCCAAATCTGATAACCGGGTAAGAAGTTATAACCATTTCAAGTCCCCATCATAAAATAGCGCTATGTTGGTCAGTGGAGCATCGCGCCACAAGAAAAAATGGCAGTTGTCAAATTCTATTAGGGGTCCGCAATTTTTCTCATGTCGCGCCATGGCCATATTTCAGAATTTATATGGCACCGCGAAAGCTACGCATCGCGTCGTCTGCCCAGTTCCCAATTGTCACTTTCCAGTGACACGACGTGATAACACCGCGTCACGTCGGGTGCCAAAATCAGGATTTTTAATCAGTTTAGAGTTTTTAATGACAAGGGCCTTTAAATCCTTTTCCATGTCCCTAATCAGCTTAAGCACGTACTTAGCCATATAATTAAATGGTCATATCATTATTCATCCAATTTTTCCCCAAATTGAGTTACTCTCTCTCTCAAGAAAAGAAACCCTAGCTCAAGAAATCAAGACTCAAATTTAAGAATCTCTCCGTAAATGTTCATATAATCAAAAACCAAGGTATGCACAGTGTTCATTCATTGATTCCTTTCATCCATGAAGCCCAAGAATCAAGTTTTCAATCTTGTATTGTGTATATTTTGTTGTGGGTTGATTATGTTCATGTGATTATGGTTGTATGATTCTCAAGTTGGAATCTTTATGTGTTGTTCATGAACCTATGATAGTATGTGGTTTGAAATATGTGGAATTGAGTTGAAATATAAAGTTTTGTTGTATTAATTTGATGATCATGCCTATGCCCTAAGTCATGCATCCTAGGTGTTTGATAAAATGCCTAGGAGAATAGAAATTATGCAATATAGCTTAATTGTGACCCAAGTCATAAATGCATGCTTTACCCTATGACCAAGAATGACTTCCATGATATTGTGTACATTATGAATTGTTGAGGGAATGTCCATGAGAATAGGTTGATGAAAGTATGACATATTTATATTCAATTCCATTCATGTACAAGACTATGATAACCATGTGCTTCATGAAATCCCCAAATTGAAGCATTATGAATTGTTGATATTGGTCATGTGTTTAAGAAGTGTCATGTCCTATCAGTTTCTAGCTTCGACTCCTGGGGGTAGTTGTACCCGACAATTTAGCTGTTTGCCTAGAGCCTGTGTCAGTTTTTAATATACTCTCAGCCAAGCCATGTTCAGTAGAATTTAGTCAGTCATGTGTCTCAGGAAAACTCAGTAAACTCAGTATCAGTCCAGTCTTACTCAGTAACCTCGGTAATCTCAGGAATTTTAAGTAATTTCAGTAATCTCAGTCAGTTATCAGATTTAAGTAGTGTTCCGTTAGTCAACGGAATTTAGTGAACTCAATTTAAATCAGTTAAACAATACGATCAGTAATAATTTTGTTCAGTTAAACATGTTCAGTGTCTATTTAGATCGGAGTAGGATTTAGCACCGAGTGAACCCAAGGATAAGGACACACACTGACAGTTGATGGTGTGATCCTTAGAAGAAATCCTTACATTCCAAAACTATGTAGCCAACATAGGTTAAGACATCAACAATGATAGAAGAGGGTTGATGAGGTAGATAAACACTGTCATATGAGGGCCCCACCATTCTCTTTTGGGGACACTGTCAGATGAGGGTTACCCACAGCTTGTCCTTACCAGTGGTGCGGTATTGACACCCTTCCAATTGGAGTTACAGATTGGACCCCAACCAAGCTATAATGGAATATTAGGGTCTTTTCGGTTAGATGACTACTTCCCAAAGTCTCAGTCTCAGTATCAGTAAAAGAACTCAGATAGTTCTTCAGATTTGGGATTGTCAAATATAGTCACTCAGTACAATACGGAACTCAGCTAGTTCCATCAGAATCTATACTATCAGATATAGTCATTCAGTATGAGCTATATCAGTTATCAGTAACTCATGTTATCAGTATTCAGATTTTAGAACTATTAGATACTGTCAATCAGACCAGTTCTTCATAACCAGAACTATCAAAAATAGGCATTCCTTTATCAGTTCTATGACATCATTTCCTCAGTACTCAATAAACTCAGTCATTCAGTATCCCAGCATTAGTACTCAAATATCAGTAAATCCACGTTATCAAAATTCATGAGTCAGTGTTATCACGATTTCAGTTACAGTTACGTATTCATGCATGTATTCTCACGTTCATGTTATTAGTTAGTTAGTATTTTTAATGCATATGAACCATTGAATTCATTCTACCTCACTTCCATACCAGTATATTCAATGTACTAACGCATTTGTGCTATGGTGTTTTATGCCATAGGTTTAGAAGCACGAGCTCCCGAGTATCCTTAGTAGACCAGACGTTCAGTAGCCAAACTTACAGTGAGTCCTCATCATTCGAGGATAACATGATTATTTTATTACTTTATTATTTCAGTAGTTTAGAGTTAGTTAGGGAGATATCTCATCAACTCCACAGTTTTCAGACAGTTTAGAGGATTTTAGACTACAACATGTTTCAGACAGCTTATTTCTAGTTTTAGTATTTTTATACCCCATTATAGACATTGTTTTATATTCAGTATTAGTTTAGTTTTGAACCTTATGGCCTTATAGCTTATATTTCACATATTTACATTATATTATTCAGTGCTTAGCTACAGATATTAGTCATGGGTTAGCTTGTGGTCCTTCAATTTATGAGCATCGTGTAACTTTCTGGGTACCAAATTTAGGGCGTTACAGGGCTAGTGGATCTTCTTCCATAGGTGTAGAAATAGCCTCTTCTTGTTGAATTTGCGGAATCTTATAGAGAAGTACTTCTTCTCTCCTCAATTAGTGTAAACATTGCTTAGCGGGATATGGTTTAAACAACTCCCTATCCTTTTTCACCTTACATGCTTTACAAAGTAATCAAAACTTACGAAATCTAATAGAAAAACTAAAACTAAGGAAGTTGTCAATTTAAGAGTTCCTACGTAATAATGCTAAAAACTTACTGTGCCCAAGCACATACACAAGTGTATGTAGGACAAGTATTAAAATAGTCATAAGAAATCCTAGTATCTATCCTATGGGGACTTGTGTTAAACAACTATATAATTCTAATTCACTGTTAAGATGAAGCAAGTGCTAAAGTAACCAAGAGTAATTGAGAGTTAACAATTAAAAGTAAACAAATCATTATGATAATGTAAAGGTCTTGAAAAATAATGGGGAGAAACTCAGGGTTAAGGCACTACGAAAAATCCTACTTAGCTATATAACTTCGTTGGTTCAGTCACTTATCTTGGTTATTGGTTCACGGGATTGATAACATGATTGTAATCTTTTGAACCTCTAATCAACCATCTAACTTAGCCTTACAACTACATTGTTGAGCTGGGATGTAAGAACTAAATTAAATTCATTTTTATTTCTTCCCATCTATGAAACGAATAGAAAAAATTAGGTCTATTCCAATCCTAAATGCAAATTATAATTTCAATTAATTTAAAGATTACAATTCCATCCCACATATCCCACGTTCTATTCTATTGTTCCTCTGTTTGGGTTCCCGATAGAATTATGAATTTATCCTAAGGGTCAAGAATCCGTAAGATACTAAAAACAAGGATACATGAACAACCAGTAATGATAATGAACAATAACCAACTCAATTAATAGCAAAAGTAATCATGTTCTTGGCCTTAACCCTAGATGAGGGTGTTTAGCCTCTCATGGGATTACAAAGAATCATAAGAATCCATGTAATAAACCAAAATAAATCTAAAGTAAGAGAATAAAAACCCTAATTTAAGCCTCCTCAAGTTTGTTTCAATGCCCACTATTCTTCCAAAGTGAATAAAAAACAATTGGAGTGTCCTATTTATACTAGGAACACCTAGGTGCATAAATCGATCGAAGATCAGGTAACAGTAAGTCCCTCCAACTCTTTTTGCAGGCCAATAAATACAAATGCAGGTCCAAACATTCAGTATAATTCCACAAAGTAAGGTCTACAGAGGGTCGAGAGTGGGAAAACCTTGCCTCTACCTGGCTATTTCTAATATACCCTTAGTTAAAGGGAAAAAGAATAGTCCAAATCAGTCTATAAAATAAGTAATTAAAGTACAATAGATAGCTGATAGTAACTAAAACAAACAAATAGTAACATGATAGTAACTATAACAAAATAATATAATAGTATAAATGTAAGACAACAAATACTAACGGAAACCAAAAGACCCAAAAAAATACGAGAGAAATGATACAACTTCTGCTATAATGGAATGCCTGAAGGTCACGGATCTCAAGTCATTGAATATAAACAAAGGTTTGGGTATTAAGAGTAGGAGATCTCTTAAAAAATAATAAATTAAGCATGGTGCAGATAAAACAAATGACACACCCAGTGTAGTCCCATAAATAAGGTCTAGAGATGGTAGGGTGTACACAAATATCTCTACCTTTATGGAGTAGTGAGATTATTTATGATAGACCCTTCGCTCATGGTAAATTTTTGCATGGTAAAAAATAAGAAAGAGAAAGTAAAGTAGTTTATGTATGGTAGAATATGTAAGATAGATGTAAGAGATGTATAGTCAATTTCTTTGACCTTGAAAGTTCGAGGTTGAAAACTTACATCAGTAATATCAGTCTGAGTATGACTACTATGAGCTTGGCCAATTGAAATTGAATTCCGTAGTCATACAATCCAAATCCATTCTTCGATCTTATCCTGATAATTACAATGTCACCTTAGTATAACTTTTTCAAAAGATATACATGACAATAAAAACCAAATTATCTATTCAACAACAAGATCTAATGATCTTTCACCCTTGTTGTTTATAACGGAAAATGATAAGTACTTCTTTTACGGGTTCAAAAATATTTTCAAAATAGGCTGAACAGACATTATCTTGATGAATTTGCTAAAAAATTTATTTCTAAAATGAGGATATATATTTATTTTGTAGAGATTGTTTTGCATCCCTGTACAACCCAGTTTACATTCCTATACAACCTAATGTAATTCCATGCACATGTTCTGTTTAGTTGGAGTTCTATATAGGTCGATTTTCTTTTCTGCACATGTATTTGAAAAAAAGAGTTAAAATTATAAAGCACATCTTCGAAGCAAATAAGGGATATGAAAATTAACAGTTGAACCAATAACCCAAATCGATTATAGAGATATTTCACTAATGATACGAGTTATTGGTTTAATAGTTTGATTCTCGATTAACTATTCTAAATTATTATGTTATTTATTCGGTTCTTGTAATACCTCGAGAAATCCAAATCAATATTAGAACCATGCTTCGATCTCATGAGAAATGAACTATAGTTCTTAGGTAGTTTTAAGAGTGAGTTTGACGTATATTAAGGCCTCAAATAACTCCTAGATATTAGACAAATCAACATATCCCGTACCGATTGAGTTTTTGAGAAGAATGTTTCTATAGTCAACTTCAAATAAGTATATCTTTTGTTTTACAGAGAATTTTCCATATCAAGACCCACCAAATTATATGAAATTGAATTATCTTTCCAGCGATACAAATTTCACCCAAATTTTATACCCGGGTAAGAAGTTATGGCAGTTTTAGTGAAAGGCAGTAGCCCATTGCGATTAGGCCGCGTCGCGGTAATGGCCAAAATCACATTCTTCCTTTTCCAGTGTAGCACCGCGATGGTGCCAAGTCATACCAAGGGGAAATTTCACCTTTGTCCTTTTACGGTGTGGAAGCACAATGGCGTCGCATCGCACTAGGGTGCCAAATCGGGATCGTCTGTTTCCAGTGGCGCAACGTAATAGTACCGTATCGCGCCGTAGGTCAAAATCAAGATTTTTAGTCCAGTTCCGAGTTTTAATTTTCCAAGGGAATTTAAGTACTTTTCCTTCACCCCATTCAGTCCAAGCATAGGATTTAAGTCCTAAGAGAGCATTATTTGCGCATTATTTTAGAATTCTTTAAAATTAAAAAAGCCCTCTTTCAAGAACAAATCCTAACTCATCCAATATTCAAGATCAAGATTCAAGAATTCATCAAGAAATTTCTCAATTTCACCAACTAAGGTATGTTAAATGTTCATCCATGAGTTCCTTTTACACGTGGAGTCCAAGAATCTAATTTCAAAGTCAAAGTTATGATTTTTACAAGTTATTGTGATTTTGACCATGAATCCTCATGAATCTCGATGCTATACCATGTTTACATGAAATTGTTGTTGTTATTAAACCCCACACATTTGAGTAATGTTATTTTCTAATTAAATCATAATTAGTGATGTTGATGTTGAAATAATTCTTTTACTACAAGCTTTAAACTATTCCCATGCTTAGCTTAAACTATGAATATCAAGTGTTTGATGAAATGTCTACAAGAATGAATTTTGGATAAATGCTTTCACATTATGTCATTAAAGTTTTAGTACTATTACGCTATTATTACTATCGAGTCCTGGAGTTATGAATACCCAAAAACATAGTTGTTTACTTAGCCTCAATATCTTCAAAATAGTTTCATATATGTTATGAGCATTATTAGTTCAATCAGTTATCATAATTAGTTAAACTTAGAACAGTTCAGTATTCCAAGTCAGCTTAGTTGGGATTAGGATTTAGCTCCGATAGAACCCAGGTATGGGGGCTCACCTTCCAGTTGAAGGTAGCAGTCTCTGTATTCCATAACTACATAGCCAGTATAGGTTAAGATGTTAACCTTCCAGTAGAGGGTTGATCTCATAAAGATACCTGCCAATTGAGGGTAACCCTTAGTCCTTCGGGACAACACTTTAGTGGATCCATGCAGCCAGTGTTAGTACCCATGGCACAGTACTGACATCCTTCCAACTAGGGTCATAGGTTGGACCCCAATTTTCTCATTGGGGCATGTCAATTAGATGATAGCTCCCACAGTATCACTTCAGTATTCAGTATACTTTAGTTCAGAATTGTATTGACCATATCATATAGTTATCAGTTATTCAGTTATCAGATTTATTATTACAATTTAAAGACTATTTTCAGAATCATGTTATATGATTGGTCATGCACTCTTAGATATTACATCATTCACGTATTCATATCAGTTATTCAGTTATCTCATGCTATTCAGTCAATTATTATTCATGTATATACGCCCATTCATATTATCCTAACCCCATTTAGCATACCAGTACATTCAAAGTACTAATTGCATACTCATTTCTTGTGCTATGATATCTCATATCATAAGTTAGGATGCTCAGGTTCCTGATCACACTTAGATATCTTAGCTCATCAGCAGCAGCAGTCGTGGTGAGTCCTCATATTTTGAGGACCAACTATATTTATTTTCATGCTTTCTGTTCAGTTGTTAGTTGGAGTAAGTTGGGGCCTATCCTATCAACTCTTATTCAGTCAGTTTTAGAGGCTTTCTTACAATTCAGAAAGCCAGTCAGTTTGTCCTTGTTTTATTAGTTTCAGATAATTATTTTCCAGTAGTTGTTTCCAAATTTATGATTCAGAAATGTTTTAGAACTTAAAACCTTATGGAACATTCAGATATTCCGTACAAGTTACTTTGCAATTATTATCCAGTGCTCACAGCAGATACCAGCTCATGAATTAGCTTGTGGTCACTTATGACTTTAAGCACCATGTGGCACCCAAGGTATACTCTCGGGGTGTTACATACTTGGTATTAGATCCTAAGGTTTAAAAGTGTCCTAGGAAGTCCGAAAGCCATATCAAGTAGAGTCTTATGAGTGGGTGTGAAGCGCGACACACTTATGGAGAAGAGGCTATGAGGCATTTTATGAAAATTTTCCCTTCTTTTAGTGTTCATGTTGTGCGACTGAGAAGGATGCTCATGTTAACCCTCTATCTAATCTATTTTTCATTCTATTTACAGAACATGTCTCCCAGAAAGGCAAATGAAAGAAGAAATGTGAACCATCTAGCACCTTTGCCCGTTCAGGAAGATTGCCTAGATGAGCATATTTATCATGCAGAGTTCAAAGATGCATTCAAAAGCCCAGTGGAACTGGGGGATGACTGGACTGACCCTGCTGACCATTGTGTGCACTTTAGTCCTGACAGGATCAAGAAAATTCTCCTGATGTTGTTATTGGTACGTTGCATGTCTATCATTTACTTGTTTATTCTTTGTTAGATCTCAGAGCTTTTCTTTATTTTGTAACCCCTTACATAACTGTTGATTTCATCGTCAATCCTGAGATTTTACCAGAACCTTTTTCTGTGTTTACCCCAGTAGGTGTCTTTATTGTAGCCAAGCAGGTCTACAAGAACTGCCCGATCACAATGTCCTAGAAAGTCGCTTCAATTGATCTTGTAGAGTAAGAGATGACGGATTTTGATATTATTCTCAGCATGGATTAACTCTACTCATGATATGATTAAGTTAATTATAGAAATAGAGTTGTTCATATTCAGTTTCCAAATGAACCAGTCCTTGAATGAAGGGGTAGTAATACTTTTCTTAGGTTTCATTAGATTTCATACCTTAGAGAGATAAAAAATGATATCCAAGGGGTGTATTTATCATCTTATCTGAGTCAAAGACTCTAATTCTAAGACTCTTAATCTTGAGTCAGTTTCAGTAGTGAGGGAATTTCTAGATGTGTTCCTTGAATATCTTCCCAGAGTTCCTCCTAAAAGGGAAATTGACTTCGAAATAGAACTTTTTTTAGATGTACAACCTATCTCTATTTCTCCATACAGAATGGCTCCAGCTAAACTTAAAGAGTTAAAATAACAGTTGGAAGACCTCCTAGATAAGGGATTCATCAGGCCCAGTGTTTCCCCATAGGGTGCACAAGTTCTATTCATGCATAAGAAAGACGGTTCTCTTAGAATGTGTATTGACTACCACCAGTTGAACAATGTCACAACCAAGAACAAATACCCTCTTCACAGAATTAATGACTTGTATGACCAACTTCAAGGTGCCAGTTATTTTTCTAACATAGTCCTCAGATCCGGCTATCACGAGCTCAGATTCAGAGAATGTGACATTCCAAAAATAGCTTTCAGAACTCGGTATGGTCACTTTGAATTTCCAGTCATGTCATTTAGGCTTACAAATACCCCAACAACCTTTTATGACTTGATGAACTGAGAGTTCAAGCAATACTTGGATATGTTCATCATAGTTTTTATCGATGACATTTTTGTCTACTCCTGTAATGAAAATGATTATGCAGACCAACTTATAATAGTATTGTAGACTCTTAGATCCCATCAGTTGTTTGCTAAATTCAGTATGTGCAAATTCTGGCTAAGATCAGTAGCTTTTCTTAGCCATATTATTTCTGGTGATGGAATTAGAGTTGATCCTCAAAACACCAAAGTGGTGAGAAACTAGCCTATACCTATCTCTCTGTTAGATATCAGGAGTTTCTTAGGTTTGGTTGGCTATTATCGGTGGTTTGTTGAAGGTTTTTCTTCTATTGTGTCCCCCATGTCTAGATTGATAGAAGAAAGTCAAATTTTGGCAGTCAGATTCTTGTGACAAGAGTTAAAGACTCGACTCACCACAACTCCAGTTTTGATGTTACCAGATAGTTCAGATAGGTTTTTTGTGTACTGTGATGCTTTCAAAGTTGGTTTGGGGTGTTTTTTAATGTAGAGGGGTAAGGTTGTGGCCTATACCTCTAGAAAACTTAAACCCCATAAAAAGAATTACCCTACCCATGATCTTGAGTTAGCAGCTGATGTGTTTACCTGAAAAATTTGGAGGCACTATCTATATGGGGTGCATGTTGATGTGTTCAGTGATCACAAAATCTTGCAGTGCGTATTTTTTCATAAGTATTTGAATCTATGTCAGAGAAGATGGTTAGAATTATTGAAAGATTATGATATGAGTGTTTTGTACCACTCGGGCAAAGCTAATGTAGTGGTAGATTCCCTAGGTAGATTATTTATGGGTAGTGTTACTCATGTTGAGGATGATAAGAAGAAGTTAGTTAGGGAAGTTCATGAGCTTTCCAGATTAGGTGTTTGTTTGGTTGATTTAGCTGAGGGGTGTCTATGGGTTAAAAATAGATTGGAATCTTCTTTCATTGCCAAAGTGAAATAAAAGCAAGATAGGGATCCCAGTTTGGTTAAGTTAAAGGAGTCAATCAGAGAGCAGAAAGTAGAGATTTTCTCCCAAGGGGGAGATAGTGTGTTGCATTTCTAGGATAGACTATGTGTGTCGTGTGTAGATGATTTGAGATAGTGAATTCTTGTAGAGGCGAATGGTGTGCGTTACTCGATTCATCCAGGGGCCATGAAGATGTACCCTTATATAGGGGAAATTTATTGGTGGAGTGGGATGAAGAGGGATATTGCAGTGTTTTTAGCTAAGTGCTCTACTTGTCAATAGGTTAAGATTGAACATCAAACGCCCAGTGGGTCTATGCAGGAGTTCAGTATTCCCACTTGGAAGTGGTAGGAAGTGAATATGGATTTTGTGATAGGTTTGCCTCATACTCGTCATCAGCATGACTCGATTTGGGTCATTGTGGACAGGATAACCAAATTAGCCCATTTCTTGCTAGTCTATACTTCTTATTCAGCCGAGCATTATGCCAACCTCTATATTAGAGAGTTGGTTAGTTTGGACGGTGTCCCACTATCTATCATCTTAGATAGAGGTACTCAGTGTACCTCTTATTTTTGGAAAGCTTTTTAGAAGGGTCTTGGTACCCAAGTTCACCTCAGTACAACCTTGCACCCTTAGAAAGATGTTTAGGCAGATAGGACCATTCAAACCCTTAAGGATATGTTGAGAGCGTGTGTAGTTGACTTTAAAGGTAGTTGGTATGACCACTTGCCTTTGATTGAATTCGCATATAATAACAGTTATTATTCTAGTATTCAGATAGCTCCGTTTGAGGCTCTATATGTAAGGAGATATATTTCTCCAATTGGTTGGTTTGAGATAGGTGAAACCGCTTTGATAGGGCTTGATCTAGTGTTTAATGTTTTAGAGAAAGTTCAGCCAATCTGGGAGAGTCTTAAGTCAGCCCAAAGCCGACAAAAATCTTATGCAAATTTTAGGAGAAAGGATCTTCAGTTTAAGATTAGTGATTTTGTATATCTAAAAATCTCTCCCATGAAGGGGGTGAAGAGGTTTGGTAAGAAGGGGAATTTTAGTCCCTGATATATTGGCCCTTACAGAATTATGAGCCATTTTAGAAAAGTGTCTTATGAGCTTGAGTTTCCTGCAGACCTAGCACCAGTTCACCCAGTATTCCATATCTCTTTGTTGAAGAAGTGTATTGGTGACCCAGCTATAGTTGTCCATTTAGAAAGCATAGATGTTCAGAACAGCCTTTCTAATGAAGAAATTCCAGTCGAGGTCCTAGATTGCTAAATACATAGACTAAGAAACAAAGAAGTTCTCCTAGTCAATGTTCTTTGGCGAAATCAGTCCGTTGAGGGAGACACTTGGGAAGCATAATCATCTATGCAGACCAAGTACCCTCATCTTTTCTCTGCAAACTCAAACTCATCTTAAGGTAACAATTTTACCTAGAATTTTCTCTTTTCCATGCTCAATTTCAGCTTCTTATCATTCTCATATCAGTCATGCATTTGCATAACGAGTTCAGTCATGTTCTATGTTTTAGGCTCAATCATGTCATCATGTTTTCATCATGTGTATTCAACATGTAACCTCAATTCCCTAGTGTTTTCTTCTTAACCAATCTTATTTGAGGGCAAATGTTCCCAAGGGGGATATATTGTAATACCTTGAGAAATCCAAACCAATATTAGAACCATGCTTCAAGATCATGAGAAATGAACTATAGTTCTTAGCTATTTTTAGGAGTGAGTTTGATGTATATTAAGGCCTCAAATAACTCCTAGCTATTAGACGAATCAAGATATCCCTTGTCAATTGAGTTTTTGAGAAGAATGTTCATATAGTTAACTTCAAATGGGCATATCTTTTGTTCTAGTAAGAATTTTCCAGATCAAGCCTACCAAATTGTAGGAAATTTAAATAGCTTTCCATCGATACAAATTTTGCCCAAATCTTATACCCGTGTGAGAAGTTATGGCATTGTTAGTGAAAGGTAGAAAATTGTGATTATGCCACATCACGGTGATAGCCAAAATCACGTTCGTCCTTTTCTAGTCGAGCACCGTGATGGCACCGCCTCGCGCCAAGGGGAAATTTAGCATTTTTCATTTTCCAATAGGGCACCGTAATGGCGCCCATGTTCGTAGGTTCCAAATCGGGATCATCCATTTCCAGTGGCGTAATGTGATAGCACCACATCACGCCATAGGTCAAAATCGGGATTTCCAGTTCAGTTCCGAGTTTAAATTTTCCAAGTGTATTTAAGTCCTTTTCCTTTACCCCATTCTGTCCAAACACTGGATTTAATTCCAAGAGAGCATTATTTGCTCATTATTTCACAATTCTCTCAAATTAAAGTAGCCCTTTTTCAAGAACAAACCCTAACTCATCCAATATTAAAGATCAAACTTCAAGAATTCATCAAGAACTTTCTCTATTTCACCAACAAAGGTATGTTAAATGTTTATCTATGGGTTCCTTTCATCCATGGAGTCCAAGAATCTAATTTCAAAGTCAAAGTTATGATTTTTACAAGTTATTGTGATTTTAATTGTGATTTTAACCATGAATCCCCATGAATCTTGATTCTATACCATGTTTACATGAAATTGTTGTTGTTATTAAACCCCACACATTTGAATAATGTTATTTTCTAATTTAAATCATAATTAGTGATGTTAATATTGAAATTATGCTATTACTACAAGATTTAAACTATTCCCATGATTAGCTTAAACTATGAATATCAAATGTTTGATGAAATGTCTACAAGAATGAATTTTGGATAGATGCTTTCACATTATGTCCTCAATGTTTTAGTACAATTTTTCTATTATTGCTATCGAGTCCTGGGGGTTATGAATACCCGAAAACATAGCTATTACTTAGTCTCAATATCTTCAGAATAGTTTTAGATATGTTATGAGCATTATCAGTTCAGTCAATTATCATAATCAGTTAAACTTAGAATAGTTAAGTATACCAAGTCAGTTCAGTTGGGAGTAGGATTTAGCAACGATCGAACCTAGGGGTGGGTGCTCACCTACCAGTTGAGGGTATGACCATTAGTTTAAGTCCCTGTATTCCATAACTAGATAGAAAACATGGGTTGATATGTTAACCTGCTAGTTGAGGGTTGATCTCATAAGGATACTTTCCAGTTGAGGGTAACCGTTAGTCCTTCGGTACAATACTTCGGTGGATCCACACTGTAACGACTCGAGATTACCCCCTAGTCATTGCCCGGTGCTTATGATCCTGAGGGACCACAAGCTAACCCATGAGCTGGTACTTGTTGTGAGTAATAAATAATATAATCATGAATGCGGAAAAATAACTGAAATGCCATAAGGTTTTAATAATGAAACAACTACAAAATTATGAATCTGGTAAAATACTGAAATCTGAATAATCTGAATAGCTAAGTGTAGTGTCTGAAAAACCTCTAAACTAAATATTGTTAGCTGATGGGACAGGCCCAACCTAACTAACTAGACTAAAATCATGAAATAAATAATTTGTCCTCGGATGATGAGGACTCACCACTGCTACTATGTTGCTGATAATCTAAGAATCTAGATGAGATCTGGGAACTGAGCGTCAGCACCTATGATATAAGACATCATAGCGCAAAAGAAAGGTATGCGATCAGTACTTTGAATGTACTGGTATGCTAAACAAGGTAGGCTGACATGGAAGGTTTCATGAATAGGAGTAATAAACTATCTGAATATACATGTAAAGGATGGAGTACTGAGTATAGGACATGAAATCCATAGATACTGGAGATATGTAAAGCATGTAAATACTATATATGCATGTGTTTCTACAAATACTGAAAATAAATGAAAATCTATAGACAGTGAAGTTGCATGACCAAGCATATAACATGAACTGAGTAAAATCTGTAAACAAAAATACTGAAATATGTATGCTTTGATCAAACACCACTAAGACTGTATAGCTGACTGGAGCTGCAGCTAAGACTGAATTTGAGACTGTGGGAGGTATCATCTAACCAACTTTCCCCATTCTGAGCTAGTCAGGGTCCAACCTTTAACACTCTTTAGAAGGATGTTAATACTGTTCCACGAATACTAATGCTGGCTATGTGGATCCACTAAACTGATATAATATACCAAGGACTAAGAGTATCAAGACTGAACTGACGGTGACCCCTGCGAGATAGTCAAGCCAAATATGACGGGTGACTACTCATACCCTACGCTGGCTATATAGTTCTTGAGTATAGGAACTTATACTAATGACTCTTTCTATCTGACAGGGAAGCCGCCATTTCTACACTCGTTCGATGCTAAATCCTACTCCCAACTGAAAGACAATGAGATACTAGACTGTTTTGAGTTTAATGACTGATATCTGATTACTCTGAGAATGCTCATAGCAATACCCCCAGGACTCGAAACAATAATACTGAAAAGACATTAAAGCTTAGGGGACAAAGCATGATGGTTTTTATTAAATCAATCACTCTTGTAGGCATTTTATCAAACACTTGTAGTTCATGGTTCAAAACAATCATAAGAATGTTCTAAAATATATAGAAATAACATCAATCCGACATAATAGAGTTAAATCATGGTTTTGTTCAATAACTAATAATATTAAAACATGGGAATTGAGTAATAACAATAATTTCATGGTGACATGGTATGAAATCACTAGTACATGGAGATTCAGAGATGAAATCATAATTTAAAATCAAATAAACTTGAAAAGATGATAGATTTGTAATTAAAATGGATACTTGGACTCCATGGATGGAAGGGATCCATGGATAAACATATAACATACCTGGGATTATGAATTTCTTGAAGTTGTTATGATTTCTTAAGGATTGGTCATGAATTTGAGAGCTAAGGTTTCTTGCTCTTGAAAAGGGGATTTCTGATTTGAGAGGAAATTGAATAGTGATGAGTTTTTAGGTCAATAGGGGTTAAATTTTGTATTTAGGACGAGTTTAGATCTTAGGAAAAATATCCAAATACCCTTAAAAGAATTTAAAAACACAAGCTGGAAACTGAATTTAGATCTTCGCGACGCGCCAAGATCGCGAAGGCCCACTCAAAATTAACAAATGGGAAATTGGCTTGTTCCGCGACGCGCCATGATTACAGAGTCACACTGGGAATCGACAATTGTCATTTGGTCTTCCTACATGATGTGATAAGGATTAGAATAATGGTGTTTAACGTCTGAAACTTAAAATCGCCATAACTTCTTACCCGGCTATCAGATTTTGGCAAATTTTATATCGTTGGAAAGCTAATTGAATTTCCTACTTAATTGTATGCTCTAAACTATAAAATAATAAGTGTTTCAAAAATTTTATATATGAATATTCATGTATTAGTACTTAGATTATGCTAGGGAAATACGGGGTGTTACAATATCTCCCCTTGGGATTATTCATCCCGGAATGAAACTGGTTAAGCTGAGGAAACTGATGGACTGAGATTACACACTGAATATGCATGTTTGATACATAGAATGCATGAATGAACTAATTCATGAATGTATGACTGACTTGAACATGATGTGTTGGTGAAACTGAGCATGATAGAGAAAAATCTTAAGAAGATTGGTACCTTATACTTAATCTGGATTCGCGGAGAAAAGATAAGGGTACTTGGTCCGTATAGCTGCTTCTGCTTCCAAAGTGGCTCCCTTAACAGACTGATTCCAGCAAAGAACTTTGACCACTGGAACTTCTTTGTTCCTTAGTCTACGAACATGATGATCAAGAATTTCGACTGGAACTTCCTCATAGGAAAGATTGTTCTGAATATCTACACTTTCTAAGGGAACAAGTACAGTTGGATCACTAATACACTTTCTCAACAATGAGACATGGAACACTGGGTGTACTGAGGCTTAATCTTAAGGCAACTGAAGCTCGTAAGCTACCTTTCCAAAATGACTAAGGATTCTTAAGGGACCGACATATCGGGGACTGAGTTTCCCCTTCTTGCTGAATCTCTTCACTCCCTTCATGGGCGAGATTTTCAAGTACATAAAATCCCCAACCTCAAACTCGAGATCCTTTATTCTCACATCGGCATACGATTTTTGTCAGCTCTAGGCATCCCTAAGTTTTTCTCTAATCAATTGAACCTTCTCTAGCACATCAAACACCAAGTCAGGCCCTACTACTGCAGCCTCACCTACTTCAAACCAACCAATTGGAGATCTACATATCCTACCATATAGAACCTCAAACGGAGCTATACTGATACTGGAATGATAGTTGCTATTGTATGCGAATTCAATCAAAGTCAAATGGTCACCCCAACTACCCTTGAAATCAACAATGCATGCTCTTAGCATATCCTCATGAGTCTAAATAGTCCTTTATGCTTGACCATCTATCTGAGGGTGGAAGGCTTTACTGAGGTGGACTTGGGTACCAAGACCCTTTTGGAATACTTTCTAGAAGTGAGAGGTAAACTGGCTACCTCTATCGGAGATGATAGATTAGGGAATGTCATGCAACCTAAATAACTCTTTGAGATAGAGATTAGCATAGTCCTAGGCTAAATAAGAGGTATGGACTGGGAAGAAATGAGCTGATTTGGTCATCTTGTCTACGATAACCCAAATAGAATCATTCTGACGACGGGTATGAGGCAAACCTGTCACAAAATCCATGTTCACTTCCTCCTATTTCCTCATGGGAATACTGAACTCCTACATGGACCCACTAGGCTTCTAGTGCTCAAACTTAACTTGCTGACATGTAGAGAACTTAGCTATAAACTCTACAATATCTCTTTTCATCCCATTCTATGAATAGATCCCCCGCAAATCGTGGTACATCTTAGTGAACCTAGGTGAATAGAGTAAAATGAACCATGTTCCTCTACAAGAATTCATTGCCTCAAGTCATCTACACTAGGCACACACAATCTACCCTGACAACGCAACACACTATCTCCCCCTTGGGAGAAAACCTCCATTTTCTGATCTCTAACTAATTCTTTTAACTTAATTAGATTGGGATATCTATCCTATTTTTCCTTCACCTCAGAAACTAGAGATGATTCTGAGCTACTCTGTACCCACACACTACCCTCTCCTGAGTCGACTAAGTGGACACCTATTCGGGAAAGCTGATGAACTTCCTGATCTAACTTCTTCTTACCATCCTCAACATGAGAAACACTGCATATCGATAATCTACTTAGAGCATCATCCCCTATATTGGCTTTGCCCGAATTATACAGAACACTCATGTCATAATATTTTAAAAACTCTAACCACCTCCTCTGACGCAAATTCAAATCTTTCTGAGAGAATACATACTAGAGGCTTTTGTGTTCTGTGAACATATCTACATACACCACATACAAGTAATGCCTCCAAATCTTTAAGGTGAATACTACAGTTGTTATCTCAAGATCATGTGTCGGATAATTATTCTTATAAGGCTTAAGTTGTATGGAGGCATAAGTTATGGCTAAATCTCTCTGCATGAGGACTCAACCCAAACCTACTATGGATGCATCACAGTACACAACAAACCCATCGGAACCATCAGGTAGAGTAAGAACTGGGAAAGAGGTAAGTCGAGTCTTCAACTCCTGAAAACTATTCTCGTAAGAATCTAACCACTGAAACTTAACTTTTTTCTGAGTCATTCTGGATATGGGGGATGCAATTAAAGAAAAACCTTCAACAAACCAATGGTAATATCCAACTAAACTTAAGAAACTCCTGATGTCTAATGGAGATATGGGTTTAGGCTAGTTTCTCACCGCCTTTGTCTTTTGAGGATCAACCCTAATTCCATTACTAGAAATAATATGGCCAAGGATAGCTACTGATCTTAGCCAGAACTCACACTTAATGAATTTAGCGAACAACTGATGGGCTCTAAGAGTTTGTAACACTATCATGAGATGGTCTGCATGATCATTTTCGTTACGGGAGTAAACAAGAATGTCATCGATGAAGACTATGACAAACGTGTCTAATTACTACTTGAACACTCAGTTCATCAAGTCCATGAAGGCTGCTGGGGCATTTGTAAGACCAAAGGACATGACTAGAAATTCAAAATGACCATACCGGGTTTGAAAAGTTGTTTTCGGAATGTCACGTTCTCTGAATCAAAGCTGATGATAGCTTGATCTGAGGTCCATCTTGGAAAATTAACTGGCACACTAAAGTCGATCAAATAAGTCATCAATTCTAGGAAGTGGGTATTTATTCTTGACTATGACCTTGTTCAAATGACGGTAGTCAATACATATTCTGAGAGAACCATCCTTCTTACGCACGAATAGAATAGGTGCGCCCCACGGGGAGATGATGGGTATGATGAATCCCTTAACTATTTTTTTAACTCCTTGAGTTCAGCTGGAGCCATTCTGTATGGTGGAATGAATATGGGATGAGTATTTGGAAGAAGGTTTATTCCGAAGTCTATTTCCCTTTCAGGAGGAACTCCGGGAAGATCTTCAAGAAATACATCTGAGAATTCATTTACTACTAGAACAAACTCAAGAGCAGGAGTTTCTGAGCTAGCGTCTTTGACTCTCACAAGATGGTAGACACACCCCTTAGATATCATCTTTCTCACTCTAAGGTACGAAATCAACTGACCCCTAAGAGTTGTACTACCCCTCCATTCAAGGACTGGTTAATTTGGAAACTAAAAATGAACTATTCTATTTCTCTAATAAACTGAGGCATAGCATGAGTGGAGCCAATCCATGCCGAGAATGAAGTCAAAATCCATCATCTCTAACTCCATAAGATCAACTGAGGTAACTTTTTGAGATATTGTGGCCGGACAGTTCCTATATACCTGCCTGGCTACAATGAAGACACCTACTGGAGTAGACACTGAAAAGGGCTCCTCTAGAGTCTCAGGACTGACACTGAAATTGACGGTTATATATGGAGTTACAAAATAAATAGAAGGTATTGTAAAGCATAAACATGTAAGTGAAAGACTTGCAATGTACCAGTAACTACATTAGGAGAATTTTCCTGATCTTGGCCGGACTAAAAAGCATATAATCTGTTTGGGTGCTGACCGCTTGAAGCACTGGAAGCGGCACCCTTCTGAGTTGGGCGGCCGAATAGAACTGACGATTGATGGTACTAGCCCTGTTGGCGTGCATCCCTACCTTTCTAAGAAATTACCCAACACTCCTGAATCCAATGTCCTGGCTTCCCACACCCGAAGCATACATTACAACCCTTTTTACACTCATCCTAATGGTGTCTGCCACACTTCTGACATAAAGGATTGGTACGAGCACTACTAACACTGACTTGGGACTTAGATCTTGGTGCCTTATCCCTATTGTCATTTCTAAATTTGGGTACTGGGGCATTGGATGAAGAGGGTGCTGGGGCTGAGACTTTTGGAGAAATAAAGGACGGTTACCACCCTATGACTTTGGCTGACTAAAATTAAAACTACTCATCTTAGCTCTCTTATTTCCTCTCTCCCTCTCTTTAATATTCTGCTTCTCTATCTGTTGAGCATGGACTATCTGTTTAGACAAGTCCATCTCACTCATCAACATTGCAGTCCTACACTCCTTGACAATACTATCAGATACGACAGACACAAACTTACTCATCTTGGACCTAGTGTAGGCTACCACATGAGGAGCATATCTATCTAACTAAGTAAACTTGAGATAATACTCCCTCACACTCATGCTGCCTTTCCTTAAATTAATAAATTCTAACACCTTGGCCTCCCTCAATTCTAATGGAAAGAATCTTTCCAAGAAAGCCGTGGAAAACTCTTCCTATTCTATAGGCCCTATATCAGCACCTCTATCAACTTTCCACTGCTTGAACTAAGTATGGGCTACATCCTATAATTGATATTTAGCCAACTCGGCACTCAGACTAGACGTCATCCCCATAGAATCCGTTACCATTTTAACCATATCTAAGAATTCCTGTGGATCCTTTTCAGACTTATATCCCATGAAGGAAGGAGGATTTATTTGGGTGAAGTACCAATTACTAGTTGCAGCAGTATTAGCCACTGGGTTGCGCAGAATAGCAGCTGGTCATTTAATCTGCGCTGCTAAGGAGTTTGTTAGAGTAGTGAACTTAGCCCTGAATTCTGCGTAAAAGACATGCTTATCCTGAGGATCTACCTGGACAGGCTGAGGGGTTGGATGAGTTCCTGTTCTTTTTTCGTTCTTCTTGGGAGGCATGTTCTGTAAATAGAAAGAGAAAATGGATTAGACTGAGAGGTTAACTTGAACTCATGCTCAATCGCACGACATAAATACTGAAAGAAGGAAAACTTTTCCTAAGCTCCATGTAGCCTCTCATCCAGAAGTGTGGAGTTCTACATACCCATGCACAAGACTCTACTCGACGCGACTTTCAGACTTCCAAGGACACTTAAAAACCATAGGCTCTCATACAAAGTTTTTAACAACCTGAGACTAACCCCTAGTCATTACACGGTGCTTACGGTCCCGAGGGACCACAAGCTAACCCATGAGCTGGTACCTGCTGTGAGCACTGAATAATATAATCATGAATGCAGAAGAATAACTGAAATTCCAAAAGTTTTTAATAATGAATCGACTACTGAATTATGAATCTGGCAAAATACTAAAATTTGAATAATTTGAATAGCTAACTGTAGTGTCTGAAAATCCTCTAAACTAAATAGTATGAGTTGATGGGACAGACCCTAACTAACTCTAACTAACTAATTAGATTGAATCATGAAATAAATAATCTATCCTCAGATTATGAGGACTCACCACTGCTACTGTGCTGCTGATAATCTGAGAATCTAGGTGCGATCCGAGAATTGAGCGTCAGCACCTATGATATAAGATATCATAGCACAAAAGAAAAATATGCGATCAGTAATTTGAATGTACTGGTATGCTAAACGAGGTAGGCTGACATGCAAGGTTTCATGAATAGAAGTAATAAGCTATCTGAATATATATGTAAAGTATGGAGTACTGAGTATAGGACATGAAATCTATGGATACTGGAGATATGTAAATCATGTAAATACTGTATATGAATGTGAGTCTGTAAATACTAAAAATAAATGAAAATCTACAGACAGTGAAGTTGCATGACCAAGAATATAACATAAACTAAGTAAAATCTTTAAACTGAAATACTAAAATAAGTATGCTTCAGTCAAACACCACTAAGACTGTATAACTGACTGGAGTTGTAGCTGAGACTGAATATGAGACTGTTGGAGGTATCATCTAACCGACATTCCCCAATCTAAGCCAATTGGTGTCCAACCTGTAACCCCAGTTGGAAGGGTGTTAATACCGTTCCATGGGTTCTAATTCAGGATGTGTGGATCTACTAAGCTTATATAATGTCCAAAACACTAAAGGTGTCAATCCCGAACTGACGGTGACCCCTCTGAGATAGTCAAGCCTAATCTGATGGGTGACTACTTACACCCTACACTGGATATGTAGTTCTGGAGTATGGGGACGGCTACTAACGACTCTTCCTATCTGACGGGGAAGTCGCCATCCCTACACTCGCTCGCTGCTAAATCCTACTCCAAACTGAAAGACAATGAGATACTAGACTATTCTGAGTTTAATGAATGATATCTGATTATTCTGAGAATGCTCATAGTAAAATCTGAAGACTATTCTGTAATGTATTAAGACCAGACCAAATAAACAGCTATGGTTTGTGGGTGTTCAATACCCCCACGACTCAAAACAATAATACTGAAAAGACACTAAATCTTAGGGGACAAATCATGAAGGTTTTTATTAAATCAATCACTTTTGTAGGAATTTTATCAAACACTTGTAGTTCATGGTTCAAAACAATTATAAGAATGCTCTAAAACATATAGAAATAGCATGTATCCGACATAATAGAGTTAAATCATGGTTTTTTTCAATAAATAATAATATTAAAAAATGGAAAATTGAGTAATAACAATAATTTTATGGTGACATAGTATGAAATCACTAGTACATGGAGATTCATGGATGAAATCATAATTTAAAATCAAATAAACTTGAAAAGATGATAGATTTGTAATTACAATGGATACTTGGACTCCATGGATGAAAGGGATCCTTGGATGAACATCTAACATACCTGGGATGACAAATTTCTTGAAGTTTTTATGAGTTCTTGAGGATTGGTCTTGAATTTGAGAGCTAAGGTTTCTTGCTCTTGAAAAGGGGATTTTTGATTTGAGAGAAAATTGAATAATGATGAGTTTTTAGGTCAATTAGGGGTTAAATTTCATGTTTAAGATGAGTTTAGGTCTTAGTAAAAAGAACCAAATACCCTTAAACTAATTTAAAAACACAAGCTGGAAATTGAAATCCCAATTTTTGGCCTTGGCGCGATGCACCACTATCGCGCCAAGCCACTGAAAAAGGGATAACTGGGAGCTGGACAAATGTCGTGATGCGCCACCATTTCGGTAAGCCTGTGGATGCCAATTTGGCCAAATCCGCGATGCTCCAAGATCGTGGAGGCCCACTGGAAATTGACAAATGAGAAATTGGTCTGCTCCGCGATACGCCATGATCGCGGAGTCACACTGGAAACTGTCAATTTTCATTTAGACTTCCTACGCGATGTTAAGGGTTAGAATAATGGTGTTTAACGTATGAAACTTAAAATTGCCATAACTTCTTACCTAGCTATCGGATTTTGGCAAATTTTATATTGTTGAAAAGCTTATTGAATTTTTACGCAATGGGATGCTCTAAAATGGAAAATAATAAGTGTTTCAAAATATTTATTTATGAATACTCATGTATTGGGACATAGATTATGCTAGGGAAATATGGGGTATTACACACGCAACCATTTATAATACTCGTGGCATGGTACTGACACCCTTCTAACTGGGGTCATAGGTTGGACCTTAATTTGCTTATTAGGGCATGTCGGTTAGATGATAGCTCCCACAGTCTCAGTTCAGCATTCAATATACTTTAGTTAAATCTTGCATTAACCATAGCATACAGTTATCAGTTATTCAGTTATCAAATTTTAGTATTACAGTTTACAGACTATTTTTAGAATCATGTTATATGATTGGTCATGCACTCTCAAATTTTAAAACATTCACGTATTCATATCAGTTATTTAGTTATCTGATGCTATTCAGTCAATTATTGTTCATGTACATGCGTCATTATATATCAGCCTAACCCCATTTAGCATACCAGAACATTCAAAGTACTGACTGTATACTTGTTTCTTGCTCTATGATGTCTCATATCATAGGTTTTGATGCTCAGGTTCCTGATCGCACTTAGATATCTCACCACATCAGCAGCAGCAGTCTTGGTGAGTCTTATTTGAGGACCGACTATATTTATTTTCAAGCTCTTAGTTCAGTAGTTAGTTGGGGCCTGTCCCATCAACTATTACTCAGTTAGTTTTAGAGGCTTTTGGACACTTCAGATAGTTAGTCATTTTGTCTTTGTATTATAAGTTTAAGACTGTTGTTTTCCAGCAGTTGTTTCCAGATTTATGATTCATAAATATTTTAAAACTTAAAACCTTATGGCATATTCAGATATACCACACATGTTACTTTATTATTATTATTCAGTGCTCATAGCAGGTACCAGCTCATGGGTTAGCTTGTGGTCACTTGTGACCATAAGCACCGTGTGGTTCCCAAGATGTACTCTCGGGGCATTACAGTTCTCAAGTTGAGCATTTTTCTTAATGTGTTAATCAAAAACTCTATAGTAGTTTATTAAAGTATAATTTTACCCTTCTATATGTACAGTACTAGAAAGAAGATGAATCTTGTGTTGATGAAAAGTAAAGGGAACATTACTCAAATGAAAGAAGATGAATCTTGTGTTGACGAAAAGTAAAGGGAACATTACTCAAATAGAATCAAAGTTGGTTAAGATGAATAATTTACCTCCAAGATTCAGTGACCTCTGTAGCCAACATCCTTTGCCGTGTTTTAGGCAACATAGTGTACTGATCCCTAATGAATTCTTCAAAAGATGACTGTCTCAATAAACTATTTGTTATACAACTTGATATTATACTTATTATGAATGAAATTTGGTAGCAATTTGTTAGTCTATACCAAGGAAATTGTACTACAAACTTTTATAACATGTAAACTCTAATTTTTAGAGGAAGAAGTATATTTGATGCCTCCAGTTTTGAAGTAAATTAAATGTAGTTTTTATCTCTTTTTAAATCTAATAAAAGGATTGAGTACAGACAATATGTTGATATAGAAGAAACAAGACCAACAAAAATACGCAGAATACATTGCCCCCTAAAGGCTCTATTACAAAGATATGAAATTGTTGGTAATGCAATAATAATTTATTAATTAAAGTTACTTCCATTCTATTTGTGCTAGATTTATTATTTATTAACATTTCTAACATTTTACACAATAAATTTAGGTGAATTTGATTACATACCAAAAATATTGTGTATTCAAAAATTGAAAAATATTTCTAAATGCACAAATTGTCATGCGATGAGATTTCAACATGAAACTCTAACATTTTGTTGCAACAGTGGATCAATAAAACATCCAAATACTGAAGTTTCAAGTCAATTATATGATTTATTCTTCTCTAAATCTGAGGTAGCATAAGAATTTTGCTGACACACACATTTGGATTTAAGTCTTTGGTGTTAAACTTAACAATGATCTAGCATCTTCTCTAAAAGAGTTTATAAATTTCAAGCGAAGGATCAATTATATCATGATCTCCCCTTATTACTATCCCATGGTAATAATTCATATTATTTTCAAATGTACTTTTTTCACACTAGAAAATGAGTCACTCAATAGGATTTCAAAAGTCAAAAAAGCTAATTTATCCAAGAAAGTTATCACAATAATTAAACAAATAATGGATGGAAATCCTTATGAAAAATTGTTTTGCCAGCTAAAAGATCATTCAAGCATTAAGGATTTAGAAATTCAAATTGCGTCCACTATAACAAACCATCAGTAGATCCAGTTGCTACAATTCAGATAGACGACAACAACCCTAATGTACCATTTGATCGAGAGATTATTCTTCATGATTATTCAGTTAATATTCATAGAGTTAAACATTATTACGATTTTTATGACCCACTCCAGTATCCTTTGTATTTTCTAAGTGGTAACTAGGCTGGCACTAAGAAATGCAAAAACAACATAAAACAAGTAAAGGTAAGCGTGGAACTAAAGTTGCAGGCCTCAATCTGTACATTCCTATTTTTGTGTCCACTGATGAGGTGTTTGACAATGAGGAACATGGTAAAATTGTAAAACAAAATTACACATGATCTTAAAATTATGTACTTACAACTCTCATATCAATATATTTAAAAATATTTTATAGGTGTATGACATGGAGCTAAAAATTCTGAATCTTGTGTTTCTTGTATAGAGTATGATTGATATAAGCTACAAATATGCAGTGGATAAAGCACGATAATACTATTATACGGATGATTATTTCAATAATTTGATGTTGATATGAACATCAAGCTAAAAACTACTCGACTTGAATATTTTAGGTTTTAGCAATCGTATTTTAGAAGAGAAATATGGCAAAGCATAGTTGATAGTATTATGGATGAAAAAGAAAACACTCAAAAGTTGGTCAAAGATTAATACTTCCTGCATCATTTGTTGGAATTCCTAGGGACATACTGTAATGACCCGAGACTACCCTCTAGTCAATACACGGTGGTTATGGTCCCGAGAGACCACAAGCTAACCTATGATCTAGTACCTGCTGTGAGCACTGAATAATATAATCATGAATATGAATGAATAATTGAAATGCCACAAGGTTTTTGTAATGAAATAACTACTGAATCATGAATCTTGAAATATACTAAAATCTGAATAATATGTATAGCTAACTGTAGTGTCTGAAAAGCCTCTAAACTGAATATTGTTAGTTGATGGGACTAGCCCCAACTAACTCCAACTAACTAACTAGACTAAAATCATGAAATAAATAATCTATCCTAGGATGATAAGGACTCACCACTTCTACTATGCTACTGATAATCTGAGAATCTAGGTGTGATTCGGGAACTGAGCGTCAGTACCTACGATATAAGACATCATAGCACAAAAGAAAAGTATGCGATCAGTACTTTGAATGTACTGGTATGCTAAATGAGATAGGCTGACATGCAAGGTTTCATGAATAGGAGTAATAAACTATCTGAATATACATGTAAAGCATGGAGTACTGAGTATAGGATATGAAATCCATGGATACTGGAGATATGTATAGCATGTAAATACTGTATATACATGTGAGTCTGTAAATACTGAAAATAAATGAAAATTGGTAGACAGTGAAGTTGCATGACCAAGTATATAACATAAACCGAGTAAAATCTATAAACTGAAATACTAAAATCTGCATGCTTTGGTCAAACACCACTAAGACTGTATAACTGGAGTTGTAACTTAGATAGAATCTGAGACTGTGGGAGTTATCATCTAACCGACATTCCCCAATCTGAGCTAATCGGGGTCCAACCTGTAACCCCAGTTAGAAGGGTGTTAATATCGTGCCATAGGTACTAACCTGGCTACGTAGTTCTGGAGTATAGGGACTGCTACTAACGACTCTGCTTATCTGATGGGGAAACCGTCATCCCTACACTCGCTCGGTGCTAAATCCTACTCCCAACTGAAAAACAATGAGATACTGGACTACTCTAGGTTTAATGACTGATATCTGATTATTCTGAGAATGCTCATAGTAAAATCTAAAGAATATTCTGTAATGTATTGAGACTAGACCAAATAAATAGCAATGGTTTTAGGTATTCAATACCCCCATGACTCAAAACAATAATACTGAAAAGACAATAAAACTTAGGGGACAAAGAATGAAGGTTTTTATTAAATCAATCACTCTTGTAGACATTTTATCAAACACGTGTAGTTCATGGTTCAAAACAATCATAAGAATGTTCTAAAATATATAGAAATGACATGAATCCGATATAAGAGAGTTAAATCATGGTTTTGTTCAATAAATAATACTATTAAAACATGGAGAATTGAATTATAAGAATAATTTCATGGTGACGTGAAATAACATCACTAGCACATGGAGATTCGTGGATGAAATCATAATTTAAAATCAAATAAACTTGAAAAGATTATAGATTTGTAATTAAAATGAATAATTCAACTCCATGGATGAAAGGGATCCATGGATGAACATCTAACATACCTGTGATAATGAATTTCTTGAAGTTCTTGTGAGTTCTTAAGGATTGGTCTTGAATTTGAGAGCTAGGGTTTCTTTCTCTTGAAAAGAGGATTTTTTATTTGAGAGAAAATTGAATAATGATGAGTATTAAGGTCAATTAGGGGTTAAATTTCATGTTTTGGATGAGTTTAGGGCTTAGGAAACAGACCCAAATACCCTGAAATAAATTTTAAAAAATACAAGCTGAAAACTAAAATCCTGATTTTTGGCCTTGGCATGTGCAACTATCGCGCCATGCCACTGGAATAGGGACAACTGGGACATGGAAAAATTCCGTGACGCGCCACCATCGCGGCAAGCCTGTGGATGCCAATTTAGGCATCTCTGCGATGCGCCAAGAACGCGAAGGCCCACTGGAAATTTACAAACGGGAAATTGGCCTACTTCGCGATGCGCTATGATCGTGGAGTCACACAGGAAATCTACAATTGTTATTTGGGCTGCCTACGCGACACGCTAAGGGTTAGAATAATGGTGTTTAATGTCTGAAACTTAAAATAGCCAAAACTTCTTACCCATCTATCGTATTTTGATAAATTTATATCGTTGGAAAGCTAATTGAATTTTATACGTAATGGTAGGCTCTAAACTGGAAAATAATAAGTGTTTCAAAAAAAATTTATATGAATACTCATGTATTTGGAATTAGATTAAGCTAGGAAAATATGGGGTGTTACAATATCTCCTTCTTGGGATCATTCATCCCCGAAAGAAACTGGTTAAGTTGAGAAAACTGATGGACTGAGCTTAAACACTAAATATGCATGTCTGAGGCATGGAATCCATGACTGAACTAACTCGACTTACTTGAACATGACGTGTTGCTGAAACTGAGCATGATAGAGAAAAATCTTAAGAAGATTAGCACCTTATACTGAATTTGAATTCGCGAAGAAAAGATGAGGGTACTTGGTCTGCATATCTGCTTCTACTTCCCAAGTGGCTCCCTCAACGGATTGATTTCGCCAAAGAAATTTGACCAATGGAACTTCTTTGTTCCTTAGTCTACGAACTTGATGATCAAGAATTTTGACTGGAACTTTCTCATAGGAAAGACTGTTTTGAATATCTAAATTTTCTAAGGGAACAACTATAGCTGGATCACCAATACACTTTTTCAACAACGAGACATAGAACACTGGGTGTACTAAGGCTAAATATAAAGGCAACTCAAGCTAATAATCTATCTTTCTGAAACTACTGAGGATTCTGAAGGGACCGACATATCGGGGACTGATTTTCCCCTTCTTGCCAAATCTCTTCACTCCCTTCATGAGAGAGATTTTCAAGTACACAAAATCCCCAACCTTAAATTAGAGATCTTTTCTCTGATCAATTCAACCTTCTCTAGCACATCAAACACCAAGTCAGGCCCTACTACTGCGGCCTTACCTAATTCAAACCAACCAATTGGAGATCTATATCTCCTACCATGGATAGCCTCAAACGGAGCCATACGGATACTAGAATGATAGTTGTTATTGTATGTGAATTCAATCAAAGGAAAATGGTCATCCCAACTACCCTTGAAATCAACTATTTATACTCTCAGCATATCTTTAAGAGTTTGAATGGTCCTTTCTGCTTGACCATCTGTCTGAGGGTGGAAGGTTGTACTAAGGTGGACTTAGGTACTAAGACCCTTTTGGAATGCTTTCCAGAAGTAAGAGGTAAACTGGGTAACTTTATCGGAGATGATCGATAAGGGAATTCCGCACAACCTAACCAACTCACTGAGATAGATATTGACATAGTCCTCAGCTGATCAGGAGGTATGGAATGTCAAGAAATATGCTGATTTTGTCATCCTGCCTACGATAACCCAAATAGAATCATGTTGATGATGGGTATGAGGCAAACCTTTCATAAAATCCATGTTCACTTCCTCCCATTTCCACATAGGAATACTGAACTCCTGCATGAACCCACTAGACTTCTGGTGCTCAACCTTAATTTGCTCACATGTAGAGCACTTAGATACAAACTCTGCAATATCTATTTTCATCCTACTCTACCAATAGATCTCCCTTAAATCATGGTACATCTTTGTGGTCCCTGGATGAATAGAGTAACGCGTACCATTCACCTCTGTAAGAATTTGTTGCCTCAAGTCATCTACACCAGGCACACACAATCTACCCTAAAAACGCAATACACCATCTTCCCCTTAAGAGAAAACCTACATATTTTGCTCTCCGACTAATTTTTTTAACTTAATTAGACTGGGATGTCTATCCTACTTTTCCTTCACCTCAGAAAATAGAGATGATTATGAGCTACTCTGAACCCACACACTACCCTCTACTGAGTTGACTAAGAGGACACCTAGTCGGGCAAGCTGATGAACTTCCTAAGCTAACTTTTTTTTACCATACTTAACATGTACAAAAATGACCATAGACAATCTACTGAGAGCATCAGCTACTACATTGGATTTCCCCAGTTGATACAGAACACTCATGTCATAATCTTTTAATCATTGTAACCACTTCTTCTGATGCAAATTCAAATCTTTCTAAAGAATACATACTGGAGGCTTTTGTGATCTGTGAACACATCTACATGCACCCCATATAAGTAATTCCTCCAAATCTTTAAGGCAAATACTACTGTTGCTAGCTCAAGATCTTGTTTTGGATAATTCTTCTCATGAGGCTTAAGCTATATGAAGGAATAGTCTATGACCTTACCTCTATGCATGAGGACGCAACCCAAAACTACTCTGGATGTATCACAGTACATAACAAACCCATTGAAACCATCTGGTAGAGTAAGAACTGGGGCTGAGGTGAGTCGAGTCATCAACTCCTGAAAACTCTTCTCGCAGGAATGTGACCACTGAAACTTAACTTTATTCTGAGTCAATCTGGACATGGGGGATGCAATAGAAGAAAACCTTTCAATAAATCGACGATAATATCCAGATAAACCCAAGAAACTCCTAATTTTTTATAGAGAAATAGGCATAGGCCAATTTCTCACCGCCTTTGTCATTTGAATATCAACCCTAATGCCATCACCAAAAATTATATAGCCAAGGAAAGCTAGTGATCTTCGCCAGAATTTACACTTATTGAATTTTGCAAACAACTGATGAGCTCTAAGGGTCTGAAGCACTATTTTGAGATGGTCTGCATAATCGCTCTTGCTACGGGAGTAAACAAGAATGGCATCAATGAAGACGATGACGAACATGTCCAAGTACTTCTTGAACACTCGTTTCATAGAGTCCATGAAGGCTACTGGGGCATTCATGATACCAAAGGACATGACCAAAATTCGAAGTGACCATACCGAGTTTGGAAAGCTGTTTTTGGAATATCACATTCTCTGACTCTAAGCTGATGATAGCCTAATCTGAGGTCGATCTTAGAAAAGTAACTGGCACAGTGAAGTTGGTCAAATAAGTCATCGATTCAAGGAAGTGGATATTTATTCTTGACTGTGACCTTGTTCAATTGATGGTAGTCAATACACATTCTGAGAAAACCGTCCTTCTTACGTACGAATAGAATAGGTGCACATCACGGGGAGATGTTGGGTCTGGTGAATCCCTTATCTAGGAGATCCTTTAACTATTCTTTTAACTCCTTGAGTTCAGCTGGAGCCATTTTGTATGGCAGAATAGATATGGGTTGAGTATCTAGAAGAAGGTTCATTCCAAAGTCTATTTCCCTTTTGGGAGGAACTCCGAGAAAATCTTCGGGAAAATATCTGATAATTTATTTACCATTGGAACAGACTCAAGAATAGGAGTTTTTGAGATAGAGTCTTTGACTTGCACAAAATGGTAGACACACCCCTTGGATATCATCTTTCTCGCTCTAAGGTATGAAATTGACTGACCCCTATGAGCTATAGTACTACCCTTCCATTCATGGACTAGTTCATTTAGAAACATAAAAAGAACTATTTTGTTTCTGCAATCAACTGAGGCATAGCATGAGTGAAGCCAATCCATACCGATAATGACGTCAAAATCCATCATCTCTAACTCCACAAGATAAACTTAGGTAAATTTTTAAGATATTATGACCGGACATTTCCTGAATACCTGCTTAGCTAAAATGGAGACACCTACTAGAGTAGACACTGAAAAGGGCTCTGCTAGAGTCTCAGGACTGACTCCAAAATTGATGGCTATATATGGAGTTAACAAAAAGAGAAACTCCAGGGTCTTGTAAAGCATAAACATGTAAGTGAAATACTTGAAACATACCAGTAACTACGTCAAGAGAATTTTCCTAATTTTGGCGGGACTGAAGAGCATATAATCTATTTGGGTGCTGACCGCTGGTACCACTGGAAGCGGCACCCTGCTGAGTTAGACGACCGGATGGAACTGATGACTGGTAGTACTGGCTCTGTTGGCGTGCATCCCTACCTTTTTGAGAAACTTCCCAACACTCCCGAATACGATGGCCTTGCTTGAAACACTCGAAGCACACATCACTGCCCGCTCTACACCCCCTATCACTGCTAACACTGACTTAGGACTTAAAGACTAGTGCCCT
Source organism: Capsicum pubescens (assembly GCA_030864215.1). NCBI lineage: Eukaryota > Viridiplantae > Streptophyta > Magnoliopsida > Solanales > Solanaceae > Capsicum > Capsicum pubescens. Next base: position 267,726,312 of record CM061544.1, on the reverse strand, counting down.
ATCCCTATTTTTATTTCTAAATTTAGGTACTGGGGCACTACCTGAAGAGGGCGCTAGGGATGAAGACCTCTGGAGAAATGAATGACAGTTACCACCCTCTGACTTTGGCTGACTAAAATTAAAACTACTCATCCTAGATCTCTTGTTTCCTCTCTCCCTCTCCTTAATCTTCTACTCCTCTATCTGTAGAGCATAGACCATTAGTCTAGACAAGTCTATCTCACTAATCAGTATTGTGGTCCTACACTCCTTGAACACACTATCAGACACACCAGACACAAACTTATCTTGGACCTACTTTTGTCTACCACATGAGGAGCATATCTTGCTAACTGAGTGAGCTTGAGAGAATACTCCCTCACACTCATGCCGCCTTGCCTTAAATTAATAAATTCTAACGCCTTGGCCTCTCTCTACTCTAATGGAAAGAATTTATTCAAGAAATTCATGGAAAACTCTTCCAACTCTATAGGCCTTGTATCAACACCTCTATCAACTTTTCACGTCTTGAACCAAGTATGGGCTACATCCTGCAATTGATATATATCAAAATCGGCACTCTAACTAGACATCACCCCTATAGCATCCATTACCTTTTGAACCATATCTAAGAACTCCTGTGGATCCTCTTCAGACTTGGATCCCGTGAAGAAAGGAGGATTCATCCAGGTAAAGTCCTAAATTCTAGTTGAAGCAGTATTGGTCACTAGATTGGCTGGAACAGCAGCTGGCCATTCATTCTGTGCTGCTCTGGAGTTCACTAGAGTAGTGAACGCAGCCCTAAATTCTGCGTGAGAGACATGCTCGTCCAGATCATCTTTCTAGACGGGATGAGAGGCTTCCTGAGTTTCTATTCTTCTTTCATTCTTCTTGGGAGGCATGTTCTATAAATGGAAGGAAGAAATGGAATAGACTGAGAGTTTAACTTGAGCTCATGCTCTATCGCACAATATGAATATTGAAAGACGGGAAACATTTCCTAAATGCCTCATAGACTATTGTCCATAAGTGTGGCGCGCTACACATCCATGCACAAGACTCAACTCGACACAGCTTTCAGATTTCCTAAGACACTTTAAAAGCTTAGGCTCTGATACCAAGTTTGTAATGGCCCGAGACAACCCCTTAGTCATTACATGGTGCTTACGGTCCTGGGGGACCACAAGCTAACCCATGAGCTGGTACCTGATGTGAGCACTGAATAATATAATCATGAATGCAGAAGAATAACTGAAATACCATAAGGTTTTAATAATGAAATGACTATTTAATTATGAATCTGGCAAAATACTGAAATCAGAATAATCTTAATAGCTAACTGTAGTGTCTGAAAAACCTCTAAACTGAATATTATGAGTTGATGGGACGGGCCCTGACTTACTCTAACTAACTAACTATAATCAAATCATGAAATAAATAATCTATCCTCAAATGATGAGGACTCACCACTGCAACTGTGTTGCTGATAATCTGAGAATCTAGGTGTGATTCGGGAACTGAGCATCAGCACCTATCATATAAGACATCATAGTACAAAATAAAGGTATGCGGTCAGTACTATGAATGTACTAGTATGCTAAACGAAGTAGGCTGACATACAAGGTTTCATGAATAAGAGTAACAAACTATCTGAATATACATTTAAAGCATGGAGTACTGAGTATAGGACATGAAAACCATGGATACTAGAGATATGTAAAGAATGTAAATACTGTATATGCATATGAGTCTATAAATATTGAAAATAAATAAAAATCTATACATAGTGAAGTTGCATGACCAAGCATATAACGTGAACTGAGTAAAATCTGTAAACTGAAATACTAAAATCTGCATGCTTTGGTCAAACACTACTAAGACTGTATAACAGACTGAAGTTGTAGCTGAGACTGAATCTGAGACTGTGGGAGGTATCATCTAACCAACATTCCCCAATCTGAACTACTCGGGGTCCAACCTGTAACCCCAGTTGGAAGGGTATTAATACCGTTCCACGAGTACTAACGCTGGTTGGGTGGATCCACTAAACTGATATAATGTCCAAGGGACTAAGGGTGTCAAGCCTGAACTGATGGGTGACACCTGCAAGATAGTCAAGCCTAATCTGACTGGTGACTACTCATACCCTACACTGGCTATGGAGTTCTAGAGTATAGGTACTACTACTAAAGACTCTGCCTATCTGACAGGAAAGCCGCCATCCGTACACTTGGTCGGTGCTAAATCCTACTCCCAACTGAAAGACAATGAGATACTAGACTGTTTTGAGTTTAATGACTGATATGTGATTATTCTGAGAATGCTCATCATAAAATCTGAAGACTATTCTGTAGTGTATTGAGACTAGACTAAATAAAAAGCTATGGTTTTCGGGTATTCAATACCCCCATGACTCAAAACAATAATACTGAAAAGAACTAAAGCTTAAGGGGAAAAGCATGAAGATTTTTATTAAATCAATCACTCTTGTAGGCATTTTATCAAACACTTGTAGTTCATGGCTCAAAACAATCATAAGAATGTTCTAAAACATATAGAAATGGCATGAATCCTACATAATAGAGTTAAATCATTATTTTATTCAATAAATAATACTATTAAAACATAGGGAATTAAAGAATAACAATAATTTCATGGTGACATGGTATGAAATCACTAGAACATGGAGATTCATGGATGAAATCATAATTTAAAATCAAATAAACTTGAAAAGATGATAGATATGTAATTAAAACGAATACTTGGACTCCATGGATGAAAGAGATCCATGGATGAACATCTAACATACCTTGGATAATGAATTTCTTGAAGTTCTTGTGAGTTCTTGAGGATTGGTCTTGAATTTGAGAGCTAGGGTTACTTTCTCTTGAAAAGGGGATTTTTGATTTGAGAGAAAAATGAATAAGTATGTGTATTTAGGTCAATTAGGGGATTAAATTTTGTGTTTAGAACGAATTAAGGGCTTAGGAAAAAGACCCAAATACACTTAAAAAAAAAATTAAAAACACAAGCTCGAAACTGAAATCCTGATTTTTGGTTTTGGCGCGACGCGCCACTATCAGGCCAAGCTACTGGAAAAAGGTACATCTGGGACTTGGACAAATTCCATGATGCTCCACCATTATTGTAAGCCTGTGGATGCAAATTTGGCCATCTCCTCGATGCGCCAAGATCACGGAGGCCTACTGGAAATTGACAAACGGAAAATTGACCTGCTCCGTGATGCGCCATGATCGTGAAGTCACACTGAAAATAAACAATTGTCATTTGGGATACCTACATGATGTGTTAAGGTTTAGAATAATGGTGTTTAACGACTAAATGGCATAGTTGGAAAGCTAATTGAATTTTATATAGTTGGAAAGCTAATTGAATTTCCTACGCAATGGCATGCTCTAAATTGGAAAATAATAAGTGTTTCAAAAATTTTTTATATGAATACTCATGTATTGGGACTTAGATTATGCTAGAGAAATATGGGGTGTTACACATGTGTCGTAGATATATGGATGCAATGACTTTGGTTCAACATTTTGAAAATCTAGATCTGTTTATCATAATGATGTGTAATTTGAATTGTGCCAAGATTCTAGTAAATTTGGTAGGAGGATAACTTGCTCAAGATAGACCTGACTTGGTGACTAGAGTTTTTAAATAAATGATACAAGATTTAAAAGATCAAATCTTAAATAAAAAAATATTTGAGTTTATTGCAGCATATGTTTATGTGATTGAATTTCAGAAAAATGCCGACAATACATTCACCTTTTATTAATATTGGACTAAGGATACAATATAACATCACTAGGTGATTATCATAAATTTATTTCTGCTGAACTTCCTGATCAAGAAGAATTTCCGATTTTGCATGACTTGATTATCAAGCATATGATGCATGGCCCGTGTGGAAAAAATATCCAACAAATTCATGTATAAGGGATGGTCAGTGCAAGAGTCTTTATACTCATCCATTTAGTAATAAATCAATACAAGGAAATGATTATTTACAAGAGGCAAAATGATTGAAAGAAAGAAACAGTCCAAGTCATGGGTATGAATAATCAGTGAGTTGTTCCATATAATTCTTATTTACTGAGTGGATATAATTGTCATATCAATGTTGAGTCTTTTGTAGAGGTAAAAGCAATAAAGTATCTTTACAAGTACATATATAAAGGACATGATAGGTGCGTTGTTTATATCGAATCAGATGATGGATAAAAAAAACATTCATAAAATTAAGAGTTTTCAAGATGTATGTTGGGTTACTGCACTAGAAGTGCTATGGAGAATTTATGAATTTGATCCCAGTGAAATGCAGCCTCCAGTCATTAATCTTTAATTACATCTTCAATATAAATAAACAGGTAAACTATTTTTATGAGAAGTTAGGTTCATTTAAGCTTTTGATGAAGTAGCATGAAACATTTATATGTAGTTTACAGTGCAATTGCTCTCATACAATAGTCCACTTTTATAAAATAAAAATACCCACACTTTACTGCTTCTTATGTCCTTCTTTTAGCTTCACCATTTAAGGATTGAAACTCATTTGTCAATTCAACTACCTACCTTAATCTATCTGAATTCTACAGTTTTACCCTTCAGAAAAAATAGTCATAAGATTCAGATTTTAATGACCTATTTTTAACTATGAATTATCATGAAATGAAATACATAAAATTATATTGTAAGAAATATTCTACTAATCTTTCTAATATTATCTATTCACATTATAGTGTGATATTGGAGCAACCAAAATTTGAAAAACGTTGTTGCGTGGAAATACGCCTCAAAAATCATGCTCACCGACTATTTTCAAAAATGCTCAACGGACTACGAAGCACGTAAATACATATATGAAAAAAATTAGAGTACTATGTTTGAAATGCTCAGGGTAAGATTTGGACACAAAGTAAAACAAAATCAGTAACTGGTCGAGTTGTTGTTAGTAAGAAATTCAACACAATGACTCTTAATAATTGTAAACGTGCAAATATCATTTATTTAGTCTCGTTTCTTTAATTCACAACTAACACAACAGAAGGCGAAATGTATTATTTGAGATTACTATTGAATCACATACGGGAATGACTTTATTTCAATACTTACTATTAACGAAAGGCCATGTGACACATTCAAAGAAGCTTCAAAACAAAGAGGTTTACTCGAGTCAGATAACAACATATTTGAATGCTTACGTAAAGCAGTCGTCTTCAAAATACCATCGGCTCTAAAAAATTTATTTGCAATAATCTTAGTTCATTATAATCTGATGGATGTTAAAAAGCTCTGGAATGCATATTATGATGACATTTCATAAGATTTTAAGAGAATACACGACAAATCTCCTACTGCTCAACTTCAATGCATACTAATAAGCATAAATCATTTCTTAGAGAGTATGGGTAAGAGAATGGAAAATTAAGACATACCTAGATGAATAGAGTATGGATGATGGAATTATATCAGAATGTAGAGAAATAATGGAAGAAAAGTCTATAATAGCGTCTTTAGAAGATTTGGATGCACAAACAAAGCTAAATCTTGAACAAGAGAAAGTGTTCAAGATTATATTGCAAAAGTTAGAAACTGACCAATCAGGATTATTCTTTGTCGATAGACCAAGAGGGATATGAAAAATATTTCTATATCATGCATTAGTTGCAAATATCAGATTGAGGGGCATGATAACATTAGCGACGGCAACAAGTGGTGACTCTTTTATCGGAAGGTCATACGACTCATTTTAAATTTGAGATACCACTTTAGACAACTGATATAAAGTCACACATATGTCAAAGCAAAGTGATAGAGCTAAATTACTTTAAAAAGCCACACTGATTATCTGAGACAAAGTGTATATGGCCAGCCTTTGGATAATTGAAATAGTTTATAGGATCTTTAGATATATACTCGATATCGACGAGCCTTTTGGTGGAAGAGTAATGTCTTTCAAAGGTGATTGTTTTAGGTACTACACATAATTCTAAAATCTGCAAGGGATGATACATATGTTGATCAGCTAAATGAAATGTGAATTTGTATATTTCCTGGTGAAAGCAGAATGATTCTTAGTTTCAATTCTGCATAGGATGATACCAACAACTACTATTAGGAAGATTACTTAAATACTCTAACACCAAGCGATCTGCCTTCACACAAGTATCTTTTTCCTTATTTAGTAATATACAATTGTATTTTAGAATAAAAATTCTATCTAATAACAACATTTAGTTATAGTTTAGTGCCCGAGCAACATAGGATAAGACCAAGTTATTGAAACATTATTGGGATAACTATAGTGACATTTTTTTACCTAGTTACTGATTTGTTTTGCAAAGCTTGGATCAGACAATGGGTTCTCAAAGAGTCCCATCATAAATTTAATTCTCAATATACGCTTCATAGCATCATTGATTATGCTCATACGAATGATATTGGGTTTCACTAGAGAGTTAAAATATCAATAAATTCTCTATAATTCTTAGGGAGCATAATATGAAGTATAGACAAAATAGTCATAATAAGTAAAAAGTGCTATAATATAGAAGTTAGTAAAATTTGATCTAAATGATTGTGTATGAATTTATGAAGACTAACTATGTTGATTCCTTCCATAATTCCAAATTAAAGTGAAAAGAGTTGTTAGCATGAGGAGGATAAGTAATACGATCAATCCCTTACCAATATGAAATGACAAAGCCCTGAAATATAAAAACGATAAGATGTTGGTTATACTGAAATATGTTCCGATTTGACTTTAATGGTGGAATTTTCCAATAAAGCTAATTTATAAATCTTTACCCTAAAATTGAGCTTGTTCTTCAGGAAGCCAGTGAGTAGGTCTTAGTTGGCATGCATCCTTCATCCATTCCAGCTTGAGTAAGACACCATTACCATCAAAATACCCTTTTTGATTGACTCATAGTATAAAGGCATGCGAATGCAAAATAAACTGTTTGAGTTGATTATAGTATTACCTTCATCAATGCCATTTGTTATGCCACCATCTACCTTAGCTGCCAAATCTCCTTGCAAACTAGGAATGATCTCGATCATCTTTCCACAATCCTGTAATCTTCAGTGTAACTTTCATAACAACGACCACATCTTGTATTTCTACATACCTACCATAAAATAATTTTTTAGACATAACATACATATAACCACCATATGCACAAAGGGTAATCATATCAACTCACTACAATGTAGGGAGCAAAGTATATGGAATTCCTATAGCTCTAACTTCAAATGCAGTTGCAGCCCCAATACCTTTCATAAGATAAAGATCTCTATCATAATCAACTATCAACTAAGTAAAGCACGCTAAAGAGATATCAATTTAGGAACAAGGACTCTAAAAATTAACTTTATGGGATGCTAAAATTTTTGAATTAGATGATGAGTTCATAACAAGGATCTTGAGTTTTCAAATAATTAAAAAGTAGAAAATCAGTTATCATTCCGAACAATGTGTTATAGTGTAAATAATACTTGTCTGATAACACTAAGGCCAACATTGTAAGGATAGATTGTAGCTTCATAGACATTGTTGTGACCGGGAACCGCATTGCTTTCATATCTACCATATTAGTGCAAACCTCAGAAGTGACCTTAAGTGTAGGTACACTCCCTCCACCACTTAATACACTCCCTGAAAGAAAAATAATGAAGATGAACTCCAAAACAGAAGCAATACTAAATAAAAAAAATCCCTTTTTTCCTTCTTCATAACTTAATTAGTACAAAAGTTTCAAACTTACTTTTTGTCTTAGGACACACTGAATCTTTCAATATCTTTTTTCTTCTTAAGAGCAAGACAAAAGTAAGTATCCAAATTTGCACCTATCTGTAGGTATATTGCTCAGGCTCCCAAGTAATGCGTGTTGGCTCCTTCAAAGATAATATATATTTGGAGAATCCAATATAGGTGTATTAACATTTTTGGAGAGTTCGAGAAACATAGCCAATAGATGGGCACATGTATCCCTTAATGTTAATATTTTTTGGAAATAGTTGGTTATTTACCCTGCAAACATATTACTACGTTTTGGTTTCAAACTTATGATTATAAACCTTTAATCATCATTGGATATCTTTATTAAGTGAAATTTCTTACTAAAGTATCTTTTACTTAAATGTAGATTGGTATTGAAAACAAATGTGCCTATCATGTTATTGAGAAATTTAGATGCTTCTAATGTCTTGTGCAATGGAACGAGAATGATATACAGAGGTTTTGACAATAATGTCATACATGCAGAAATAATGATTGGCCCAAATGCTTTCAAGCATGTGTTTCTCCCATGAATCCAGCTATCACCTTCGAAAAATGAAGGTTACCCATTTAAATTTATTAGAAAATAATTTTTAGTGTGAGTGTCCTTTTCAATGATGATAAACAAAGCATAAGGACAAACAATACCAATTGTTAGATTGTACTTGCCACAATAAATTTTTTCACACAGGCAGTTGTACATTGCACTCCTAAAGGAAATATCAATGACAACAACAATGGTTTTGGTCATGACGGAGCAACATAAGCGAAAGAAAAGAACATACACAAAAAAACATCATTTATAAAGAGATATTAGGTCTATTATAATACTTGAAAACACATGATATGAAATTTTTTACCCATTTCCAAATAAACTATGACTGACTCACGTCAAATTCATTTTTGCAGGTTCAACAAATACACAATTACATTAGATTAAGCAATTATGTCAAAGTAATGACATTATATTTTTATATAATTTTCAAGTAGTTAAGAATCAATAACAACATTGGAGGATCACCATTTATACTATATCATTTGCAAGGTAATTTATATTGTACCAAAAAAAGAGTTGAACTATTATGAGAGCCTATTATCTTCTGTATAACCAACTTATGCATTTGAAGTGCACTAACGAAGAGAAAAAGTTAGGATAGGTAGTGTATCACCCAAGTACATATGCCAGTGTACATGGTCCATCAAGTAGTAAAATGGCCTTAAGAAAGACAAGTATCGATTCCACATGGATTGTGTTAAACAACTATCCAATTCTAGTTCACTGTTAAGATGAAGCAAGTGCTAAATTAACCAAGAGTAATTGAGAGTTAACAATTAAAAGTAAGCTAATCAATACGATAATGTAAAGGTCTTGAACAATAATGGGAAGAAACTCAGGGTTAAGGCACTACGAATAATCATACTTAGCTATATAACTTTGTTGGTTCAGTTAATTGTCTTGTTTGTTGGTTCACAGAGTTGTTAACATGATTGTGATCTTCCGAACCTCTAATCAGCTATCTAACTTTAGCCTTACAACTACATCATTAAGTGGGGATACAAGAACCAAATTAAATGCATTTATATGTCATCCCATCAATGAAACAAAATGGGCAAATTAGGTATATTCCTATCCTAAACACAAATTATAACTTCAACCATTTGAAAGATTACAATCCTATCTCACATATCCCACGTTCTATTGTATTGTTCCTCCTTCCTAGCTCCCGATAGAATTGTGCATTTATCATAATGGTTGTGAATCCATAAGATAGTAAAAACAAGGACGCATGAAAAACCAATAATGATAATGAACAATAACCAACTCAATTAATAAAAAAAGTAATCATGTTCTTGGCCTTAACTCTAGATGAGGGTGTTTAGCCTCTCATGGGATTACAAAGAATCATAGTTAAGGAATCCATGTTATAATACAAAAGAAAGCTAAAGTAAAAGATTAAAAATCTAGTTGAATCCTCCACAAGTGCGTTTCAATTCGCACAAGTTGTCCAAAGTAAATACAAAACAATTGGAGTGTCTTATTTATACTAGGAACAAAATTGCTGATTTGAACTAGAAAGCGTGCCACACCTTAATCGTGTTGCCTAATAATTATGGCGTGATGCCATAATAGAGAGATACTGGTTTGGATAATTTAACTTTCATACAAGGGCATGTCACACCCTTAATCAGTGGATAGGCAGCATGGAACGCCCTTAAGTCCACAAATTCAAGATTTTATTATCGAATACTTCATGCATTTGGTTAATTGTTCCTTGCTTCAAGTCTTTTCCCCATAAATTAAAGCTTGTATATAATCCCAACATAAATTTAAATGTCTCACCAAGCTTTCCATATCATCAATACCATGATTTAGAGCTCACAACACTATAGAATCAAGCAAGACAAGCAAGCATATCACATAACTCAAGCTAAGAACACTAGTTCTCTCATTTGAATTCTAATTGCACATTTTACTTCCAAACTTCTTTGAATAGACCTTAAACAATCATCAATACATAAATTAACACTTAGATGCACATTTATATAAGGATTAACTCATTAAGCACACAAACAAATCCTCAAAACCAAGCTAATAAAGGCTAGATAACAACATTTAGGTGCATAAATCCACCTAAGATCATCACCCCATACTTAAAGCCTTGTTCAACCTCAAGAACCTCTTTACCATAAGCATCGCATCAAGGAATACTTCATCAATACTAATATAAGCAAGACACTCTATCTAGCACTACAATGACTACACAGATAGCAAGTTTTACACTAAGCATGTTATATACACTTGAAAGCTCAAAAATACTACTTCAAAACATCCTAACATCAAGAATTAACTCTCCAAGTTGGTAAAATTGTTCTTATTAATCAATCTTAGAGATCATATGTATAAACTATATATCATAAAAAATATGTCCTCACCACAAGAAAATCACCCTTATTCACTCGCATAAATGTAATTCAAGAATGGGTATAAGAATCAAATTATGCTTACTCTCACAAAGAATTCATGTCCCATATAAGTTGAATCATAGGCTTACCCTTAGTATAGTACTCTATTAATATCAAAATGTTAAAGCTCAATATCAAATAAGACTTTAAGGATTGTAGCGTAGGCTAGGGGATGGGTAGGAAATATTTTGCTTAATAGTGACTATCTTCCCTAAGCACTTTAATACATCACATTAGACATTAAGACTTATCTAAACAGCCAAGCTTTCACCACTTCTACGTTCACACATCTTCTTTTGTTTTGTCCCATCTCTTTTCTAGTTCACATATATTGAGAAGAAAGTTTTCTCTATCAACACATGATTCATTATTGATCAATTTTTATTTTTTTAAGTACCCAACTACCACCCACAATACATCAATTGTTGAACACCAAAATCTAATACTTTGGAGATTCACTTTCACCTTTTTATTGTTTAATTCTACACTCTTTTACCACATTAATTTTTCAACTAATGAGCTTAGGAGCTTTGGATAAAATTACAGTCAATGAAGAAGGGAAATAGGCTATATATGAGGCTATAAAAGAAATAAGCTAAGGCTCAATGGGGCTAATTAAGATTATGCACAAGGGTGGATAAAAGATGGTTTGAACATGACTATCAAAGAAATGCCTATATCATCTCCTAAATACATATTATTAAATTCACTTTGCACACACACTAAACAAGTTCTAGACATTAATATGCAATAAGGAATAAAACAAAAACCTCACCCACACATAGCACATGCTCAACTCAAGTTGGATCATCATAGATGTTAAACCAAGAAATAACACCAATTCAAATTAATCCAACATCATACAAGATTCATAAACCTGAGCCTAAGAGTCTCAACAGTAGTCTTAAACCTAAGCCTAAGAGTCTCAAAAGTAGTCATTCACCACAATCAACATATATTCATATAAAAAACACTTGCGTCATGTAATCACCATAGCACGGAGTAGGAACATCTTACTTATTCCCAACACAAAATATTTTAAATTTACTCTTAAAATAAAAAAAGGGATATTGGGTTCAAAGGGCTCTCCCATGGAAAAGAATCGAAAATAACAACCATAGGGTGGGTAAAATGTACAACTATTAGACTTACAAAAGAGAAAATCATTTTGTAATTTCTTAAAAAATAACTACAAAATAAAAACCCATAGAAACACTTCACTCGAAACCATGGGACTTGTCCCCACCTCATTCTTAAAAATATACTTTTTCCCCACAGTATACTCAAAAGTAGAGATCAAAATACTTCTTAAGGCCTCTAGGCCTAGATAATAGCATCTTTAGACATCAATGAGGTCGGTGGACCCAATACCTAGTCTTTGCCATGATCCTTATCTTGGGTCTTCATTACTAAGACTTTCCATCAACCCATGACTCAACAAAAAAAATGTAAGTGAAATATAATAGTAAAATACGGAAAGAAAATACCTACCTTAACTTGAGTTTCCTCCCAAGCAGTGCCTGATTTAGTGTCGCAGCACAACTCACATCACTACATCTCAAATATATTTCTTTATCCTCTTTCTTCTACTCAGAGGCCATCTTCTAACTCTTTTTTGACCTTTTAAGTGTGTACTCTCAAGGTCATCATTTTTCAACAACAGCCTTTTCAGGCTCTTCTTTCAACTTCACCTTTTTGGGATTAAATAGTGGCTCGAGAAACTATATAAGACTATTCGAAGAGGTTATTGGTGATTTTCTCTCCACCACCCTACACTAATACACTTTCATGGCTATGGTCATACATAAACTTTTATAATGGGAAGGTGGATCGAGTGGTTTGTAGACTTTAAAGACCACATCTTTGTCATCCAATCTCATTTTGAGTGTGATATCTTTTACATTAATTATTACTCCTTCTTCCACCAAGAATGGACATCCCAATATGAATAGCACCCTATCATCTGCATCATAATTAAGAAAAATAAATTCAGTAGGGATAATAAACTTACAAACCTTAATGAGCACGTCCTCAATAATTTCCCCGGGCTGCACTCTGGTTTTATCTGCCATTTGGAGTACCACAGAGTGTGGCCTTAGCTTTTTAAAATCGAGAGTATTAAACACCGATAGGTGCATAAAGTTTATACTTTCCCCATATCACTCAGAGCATGGACCATATTATTATCACCAATTTGTATGGGGAGGGTAAAACTCCCTTGGGTCCTTTAATTTCTCGGGCATCTTCCTCATCTCCCATGAACTTTACTCCTCAGTAAGTGAACCATCTCAATACCTTGCAACTATATTTTATTTCACACTGAATCCTTCAAGTACTTACCATATTTGGACATACCCTATAAAACATCTAATAAAGGAATATTAATGTGAAGTTCTCTGAACGTGTCTAAGAAATTCTTCAAACAAGCATCCTCTTTGGCCTTTTTGATGATTTGAGGGAATAGTGATGGTTGTCTTTCAGTTACTTGCTCAATAGCCTTTGTTTTGGGTACTAAAACTTCTATGAATTTTTAGAATCTTTAACTATAACTTGCTTTTTCTCGACCTGTTATGGAACCAAGTCTTTCTGAACCACCTTATTTTTCTTAGGAGGCATGTCAATAAGATCTCTACCGCTCATTAAGATGATTGTCATAACCTATTTTAGATTTTGTGTCACTTGGAAATACACCTTTGGGTCTGGTGTTCTGCATCTAAGCTAGTTGCCCCAACTGCACATTAAATTCTTTTAACCAAGTTGTTGATTCTTTATCTCAGCAAGCATTTCTTTTTGTTTTACCAGGATCTTTTTTAATGTCTCCTCAATATTACTGGCTCGTGTTCTGTGTTGTTTCTTAAATTGTTGTGTTTGATTGTTGCCTTATGCATAATTGGATTGAGTCTGCCACTTGTAGTTGTAGGCATTTCCATAAGTTCGCTTTTGTGCATTGCCTACAAAGCTTATAGACTCATGATTTGATCCATATAAGTCTGTAGAGTGATACTATTACCACAAATATCACATATAGACGGGGTATGCTGAGTTTCATTCACAAAAGTCGGAGACTGATTCAACCCCCAGTTTGCTAAACTGTCTCATTATTTAATTTTTGATTCAACCCCCAATTTGCTAAACTGTCTCATCATTTAATTTTGAAGAGCAAATAATTAGGCAGCTAAGGTTGTGACACTATCAACTTCTACCACCCCTGCAATTTTTTTCACTACACCTCTAGAGATGTTACCATGCCAGTCAGGATAACCTTGTGCTATTCGGTTCAGACAGGTATAAAGCTCATCATATATTTTTCCAATGCTTGACCACCTGTAGTTGAATATAACAAAATCTTCATAGTATGGTTAAGATCTTCTACAAAAGTATGAGCTAATACCTCGTTGGACTATTGATGATGTGGGAAGTCCATAAGAAAAGATTAAAACCTCTCCCAATCATGATACAAGTTCTCATCTGGCTTCTAATTAAAGCTTAATATCTTACTGCAAAAATGCATGCATATGATTGCAGTCTTTTATAAAGAAACAAATAAGGAATTTTTGGGCCAAGTCATTCTATATAGTGATAGAACCTGCCATTTTAGAATTCAACTACTTCTTTGCTCACCCAAAAAATGAGAAAGGGAATAGTTTGAGCCTCACATAGTCTGTAGAGAATCTGGTGGGAATGAATGTGTCATTTATGACCAAAATATTTTACGAATGGACCTTTGGACCCTCATGTGACAAGCCAGTAAACTTCCCACTGCTATGCAAAAGTTGCACCATATTCTATTTAAGCTCAAATCTACCTCCCAATTCTAGTTTGTAGTTTTTGGTAGTAACATTCATTCCGAGTAGGATTGTGTAATGCCCCGCACTTTCCTAAGCTAGAATGTGAACCGTTGTTCGTACATGTGAAACCCCCAATTCTATAAGCCATATTTGGGCACATTAATTACCAATAGTACCCTAGTTATAAGAGAGCTTATGATGTGTTAAGTGTGGTTATATGAGTCACTTAAGGTAGTATAAGATAAGAGTTTCGAATCCATCAAGTTTTAGTGTTTGAATTCACTAGGTTCATCTTTGAATGAGCATAACTTGAAATATGTGGTATTTCTGCATATTTCTACTCACCAACTTATAGAGAATCGAATTAGCTTTCCAACGATACCAATTTCATCAATATCCGACACCCGAACAAGGAGTTATGGCTTTGCGAAGTAGAGTGCGTCGCCTAAACAATCGCACATGGCTACTAGAATAGGTATGCGATAAGCAATGCAGAGCATACTTAAATGTGTGCGATAAGCAATGCGGCACATATGTAAATGTATGCGTTAAGAAATGCGGTGCATATGTAAATGTATGCAATAAGAAATGCGGCGCATATGTAGATGTATGCAATAAGCAATGTGGCGCACACTTGGTGTTTCAGGTAGTAAAAACACTCCGTTTTGAGTTATTTTGAGGGAAATTAAGTCTTTTGGCACTCCTTACACACCCATAAATTTAACCTTACGAATTTAATAGAATCTAAACACATCATAACCCTATTATCAATCTAAGTTCATCATCCAAGACAACTAAAGGATAAAAACAACTAGGGTTGCACATTCAACATTGAGGGTCCAATTTTTCAACGAATCCGTTACCATAAAGGTATGTGGGGTTTTCAACAAGAATATTCTTTCATTCTTGTGCCCAAAAATTTGTATTATTTTACGAAGATACATGATTTTACTTGTTTAATTATGAATTTGAGATGAAAACTATTATCCTATATTCTTGTTCAAGAAACTATGATATTTTTGTGATGTCTTAAAGATAAATTCCTTGAGTTTTGATGTTAATATCATGTTTCAAGTTGAATTTCCAGATTTTCATGTGAGTTATACTTGTTTGCTATACAAAGTATGAATCTTGAAATGTTTTCCTCTAGTGTTGATATATGGGATTTAAACCCTCTTTGAGATTATGATCTGTGGTGAAGTAATGTGTTATACACACCTTGATATTTGAATGATTTGACCTTTTGTTCTTGAAAGAGTTATTTTTGAATTCGAATGAGAAAAGAAATCCACATGTTAATTTATTATGAAAAAGGGGTAGCATGATGGCTCCCAATATGAATTATTGAATTGTGTTGTTGTGGATTTTCTTTTGAAATGATCTGAGCTCAGTCCAGGAGTAGTCTTTAGCACCGAGTGGGAGGTATAGCTGAGATTGGTACTTCCCTAGAACTACGTGCCCCCATAGGATGTGAGCCTAAGGCTGATTGATATAGTGATCACTAGTGAACAAAATATTAAGGTCCTAATCCAATGGCAAGGATAGGACAACTCTCCCCAACGTGGGTCGGACGTTGGACTCCATGTAGTTCACATGGTTTATGTCGGTTGTAAGAGACTCCCAGTGTGTGTGTGTATTCTTTTGATTGAGATGAAAAATGTAATAGTTTGAAAGTGTGAGTTGAGAAAGTTATCATTTCTAAAGAATTTGATGGATATTTCTATATCTTAAAGAGAATTGTTATGAAAGCTACTCATTTTGATGACTTGAAAATGATCATGAAAGTGATTGGGATTTACTATGATGACTCACATGTTTTCAGCCGATGTGTTTTACTCTATGGTGATTATGATGATTTTATTTCGAGCTATGTGAGTCTCTTATTACAGCCTGTATATTTTCCTATGAATATTTGTGATATAGGACTTTTATGAAAACTTGCATACACCCTCATATACTCGTTCCATATTCCATGGTAATGACCCATGTATTCGTACGTGGTCTATATTTTCCCTATAATGTAGGTCCAGGTGCCCATTCCCAAGTTTGACGTGATTCTTCGAGAACATTGGTCTACATTTTCTGCAGTGGTGAGTCCTCATGGTTCGAGGACTGGTTATTTCAGATTTCACTCTTTTATTTTGAGTTTTTATTTTATTCCCTGATGTTAGGGTCAGTTGGGGTCTGTCCCAATGGCTCAGTGTTATACAGTTTAGTAGAGGCTTGTCAGACTAGATGGTTAGATTGATCAATCTTACGGAGAGATCGTTTTTTGTTACTTTTCGCATCTCTTTAGTCTTGAATTATGATATTATGGAGAATATCTTGATGTTTGATTATAGTAATCCTGTCGATGAGTGTTAAATGGTATGAAAATGGCTCAAAGGGTTATCTTGGGGCTACTTGTAGCCTTAAGCACCGTGTGATGCTTCGGGACCCATTTTTGGGGCGTTACAAACTTGGTATCAAAGCCATGTTATTGGAGTCCTAGAGAGTCTGGCAATCCACGTTAAGTAGATTCTTGATCATCGGTGTGTAGCGCACCACATCTATGAGAAAGAGGCTCCGAGACATTTTAGGAAAGTGTTATTTCTTTCTTTCAAAAGACCATCGTGCTTACAGTTGCTTTCTTTTAGCTCTTAATTTGTGCTCTCCTCTTTCAAAATATGCCTCTTTGCCGAGCTAGAAGAAATAACGATGGTCAGCAACCCCAGCCTGCTGACCCACTGAATGAAAATGTGTCCCATGCCAAATTTTGGGAAGCCTTTCAGGCGCTGGCCCAAGCTGTCACTACGAATGTTCAGGCCAATCCGGCCCCAATTCCACAGTAGCAGGGAGGTGATTCAGCTTCTATGAGGATCCGTGACTTTATGCAGATGAATTTGCCGGAATTTTATGGGTTCAAGCCAGATAAGGATCCACAGTTGTACTTGGAGGAGGTGCAAAAGATTACTCATGTAATGCATGTCTCTAAGGAACATAGTGTGGAGGTGGCAGCATATCGATTGAAAGAACTTGCTTATGATTGGGTAATTGCTTAGAGAAAGGGTAGAGGTGAGGATGTCGCCCCTACGTCTTGGCAGGAGTTCCAGGATGCATTTTTGGAAAAGTTTTTCCCTTTAGAGATGAGAGAGGTAAAGGTAGAGGAGTTCATGAACTTACGACAGGGCTCTATGACTGTTAAAGAGTATTGTCTGAAGTTCAATCAGTTGGCCAAATATGCTCCTGACTTAGTAGTTGATAATCGGGCCAGTACGAGTAAATTTGTGACAGAAGTGTCTAGCTATAATGGTAAGGAGTGCACGTCTGCTATGTTAAATAGTGAGAGGAATCTTTCCAGGCTGATGACTCATGCCCAACAGATTGAAGCAGACAAGATCAAGGAGAGGGATAGAATGAGAGGGAATAAAAGAGCTAGGTCTGAGCAGCATGGACAGGGTCAAACTAGATCGTAGGGAGGGAATCGCCCTCAGTTTTAGAACTATTCATCTACACCAGCACCATCGTCAGCTAGTTCTCCCGTACCTAGGGGTGGGCAGGAGAAAGGTAGCAGGTCATATGCAGCCAGGTCCCAGTATAGTGTTGGCAGTAAGCCAAATTATCCTCCGTGTACTAAGTATGGTAGGACCCACTCGGGTGAGTGTTGGGGTGAGCAGAAAGGTTATTTCGGGTGTGGTGACTTGGGTCACAAACTTAGGGAGTGCCCACATGCCAGGAAAGGGCGTCGTGATAATTGCCCTCAGACTGCTAATGCTCCAGTTCAGGTGACTCGCCCAGCCCCAGCTTAGGGCGCCTCTTCTAGAACTGCTGGCGGTCAACGCCAGAATAGGTTATATGTTTTGCCATCTCGCCAGGAGCAAGAGGACTCTCCCGATGTTGTTATTGGTATGCTTTGTATACTTCAGTTTGATGTTTATGTTTTGTTGGAACCTGGGTCCAGTTTTTCATATGTTACACCTCTGGTTACTGTGAATTTTGAAAGGAGTCCTGAAAATATTCCTGAGCCTATCTTAGTTTCTACCCCAGTGGGTGATTCGATTGTTGCCCAAAAAGTGTATAGAAAGTGTCCTGTTACAGTTCTTCATAGAGTCATGTTGGCTGATCTGATTGAGTTAGACATCGTGGATTTCGATGTTATTTTGGGTATGGACTGGCTTCATTCTTGTTATGCCTCTATAGATTGTCGTACCCGAGTGGTCAAGTTTCAGTTTCCTGATGAACCTGTGTTTGAGTGGTCTAGGAGTTCTGTATCTCCCAAGAGTCATTTCATCTCATATATTAAAGCTAGAAAACTTATTTCCAAGGGGTGCATTTATCATCTGGTTAGAGTCAAGGATACTAAATCTGAGACTCTAACTCTCCAGTCAGTTAGCATAGTCAATGAGTTTTCTGATGTCTTTTCGGAAGATCACCTAGGGATACCTCCTGATAGAGAGATAGAGTTCGGGATCAATCTTCTTCCCGATACTTAGCCCATTTCTATTCCTTGTTACCGTATGGCACCTGCTGAACTTAAGGAGTTAAAACAAAAACTCAAAGATATGTTAGATAAGGGTTTCATAAGGCCCAGTGTTTCTCCTTGGGATGCTCCTATGTTATTTTTGAGAAAGAAAGATGGTTCCCTACGTATGTGTATTGACTATCGCTAGTTGAATAAGGTCACTATCAAAAATAAGTATCCTCTTCCTAGAATAGACGATTTGTTTGACCACTTGCAAGGTGCAAGTTACTTCTCAAAGATAGACCTTCGATCCGGCTATCATCAACTCAAAGTTAGGGAGTGTGATACCCCAAAAACAGCTTTCCGAACTCGCTATGGTCATTTTGAGTTTCTTGTTATGTCCTTCGGGTTAACTAATGCCCCGACAGCTTTCATGGACCTCATGAATCGAGTGTTCAGACCATATTTTGACATGTTTGTTATCGTATTGATAGATGATATTCTGGTGTACTCCCATAGTGAGAATGAACATGCAAATCATCTCCGAATTGTCTTGCAAACTCTTAGAAACCATCAATTATTTGCCAAATTCAGCAAGTGTGAGTTTTGGTTGAGGTCAGTTGCTTTTCTGGGTCATATCATTTCTTTCGAGGGTATTAGAGTTGATCCCCAAAAGACAGAAGCTGTTAGAAACTAGCCTAGACCTATCTCTCCAACTAACATCCGAAATTTCTTGGGTCTAGCTGGCTATTACTGCCGTTTTATTGAAGGTTTCTCCTCTATAGCATCTCCTATGACCCGGTTGACCCAAAATAAAGTGAAGTTTTTGTGGTCCGATTCTTGTAAGAAGAGTTTTCAGGAGTTGATGACTCGACTCACTTCAGCCCCTGTTTTGACCTTGCCAGATAGTGTTGAGGGTTTTATAGTATATTGTGATGCTTCTAGAGTTGGTTTGGGTTGTGTATTGATGCAGAAGGGTAAGGTGATAGCTTATGCTTCTAGACAGTTGAAACCCCATGAGAAGAATTACCCCACCCATGATCTTGAGTTAGCTGCTGTTGTGTTTGCTCTAAAAATCTGGAGACACTACTTGTATGGTTTTCATGTTCACGTTGATGTTTTAACTGATCATAAGAGTTTGCAATATGTATTTACCCAGAGGGAGTTGAACCTTAGGCAGAGAAGGTGGTTAGAGCTGTTAAAAGATTATGATATGAGTATGTTGTACCATCCGAGTAAGGCCAATGTAGTGGCAGATGCCCTAAGCAGGGTGTCTATGGGTAGTGTTTCACATATTGAAGAGGGTAAGAAAGATTTGGCTCGTTATGTGCACCGTTTGGCTAGACTTGGGGTTAGGTTGTTTGACTCTGCTGAAAGTAGTATAGGGGTGCAGAGTAGTTTCGAATACTCCTTGATTTCGGAAGTAAAGGAGAAGTAAAACTTAGATGCTAGTTTGGTCAGACTGAAAGAATCAGTCAAGAACCAAAAGGTGGAGGTTTTCTCCCAAGAGGGAGATGGTATGTTGAGATTGTAGGATAGATTATGTGTTCCGAATGTTGATGATCTGAGATAGAGAATTATGGCTAAAGCGCACGGTGCACGATATTTTATTCATCCTGGTGCCACCAAGATGTACCGCGACTTGCGGGAAATCTATTGGTGGAGTGGCATGAAAAAGGATATAGCAGCATTTATGGCTAAGTATGTGACGTTCCAACAGGTTAAGGTAGAACACCAAAGACCTGGTGGTATAATGTAGGAGTTTGGTATTCTCACTTGGAAGTGGGAAGAGATAAACATGGATTTTGTGACTGGTTTATCTCCTTCCCGACGTCATCATGATTCTATTTGGGTTATTATGGATAGATTGACTAAGTCTGCGCACTTCTTATCTGTGCATACTTCTTGTACTGCTGAGTATTACGCTAGATTGTACATCCGGGAACTAGTCAGATTGCATGGAGTTCCCTTGTCAATCATTTCAGATAGGGGTACTCAGTCCACTTCGC
The DNA here is from genome assembly GCA_030864215.1 of Capsicum pubescens. NCBI lineage: Eukaryota > Viridiplantae > Streptophyta > Magnoliopsida > Solanales > Solanaceae > Capsicum > Capsicum pubescens. Next base: position 267,705,330 of record CM061544.1, on the reverse strand, counting down.
AGTTTTGGAGAGCTTTTCAGAAGGGTCTTGGTACCAAGTGCATTTGAGTTCTGTTTTCCATCCATAGACAGATAGTCAGGCTGAAAAGACTATCCATACCTTAGAGGATATGTTGAAAGTGTGTGCTCTTGACTTTAAGGGGAGTTGGGATGAGCATTTACCGTTGATAGAGTTTGCTTACAATAACAGTTTTCACTCTAGCATTGGCATGGCTCCATTTGAGGCTTTGTATGGGAGGAAATATAGGTCACCCATAGGTTGGTTTGAAGTGGGTGAACCTGCCGTGAGTGGTCCTAATTTGGTCTTTGAGGCTATGGAAAAAGTCAAAGTGATTAGAGAAAGATTAAAAACCGCACAGAGTCGTCAGAAGTCGTATGCTGATGTGAGGAGAAGAGACCTTGAATTTGAAGTTGGTGACTTGGTGTATTTGAAGATTTTACCCATGAAGGGAGTGAAGAGATTCAGGAAGAAAGGGAAACTTAGTCCCCATTATGTTGGCCCCTACAGAGTTCTTAGTCGTGTTGGTAAGGCAGCGTATGAGGTTGATTTGCCTTCAGAGTTATCTTTCGTTCACTCTGTCTTCCATGTCGCCATGCTTAGGAAACACGTTGGTGATTGTGTTTTTGTAGATCCTTCAGAAAACCCTGATTTGCAAGATAGTCTTTCTTTTGAGAAAGTTACTGTTGAGATTTTAGATCACCAAGTACGAATACTAAGGAACAAAGAAGTTTCCTTGGTCAAGGTGTTGTGGCGAAACCAATCTGTTGAAGGTGCAACATGGGAAATCGAGATGGATATGTGATCCAAGTATCCGCACCTATTTTCCACAAGCCTCGATCAAGCCGAAGGTACCATTCGGCTCTAAATCATTCCTTTTCTATGCAGAATTGCAGTAGTTCAGCAGTTTTTTGTACTATTTAGTTGTGATTTCATGAGTCATGCACTCCTTGTTGTGTTCGAAATGTAGAATGAAGTAGAGGCAAGATTAGCAAGTTGCTTTAGTTGTTTACCCTTCGTTTTCTCTTTACTCTTAGTATACCCAGCGTCATTCAAGGACGAATGTGCCCAAGGGGGAGATATTGTAATGCCCCGCACATTCCTAAGCTAGAAAGCGAACCGTTGTTCGTACATGTGAAACCCCCAATTCTGTAAGCCATATTTGGGCACATGAATTACCAAGAGTACCCTAGTTATAAGAGATCTTATGATGTTTTAAGTGTGGTTATATGAGTCACTTAAGGTAGTACAAGTTGAGAGTTTCGAAATCCATCAAGTTTTAGTGTTTGAATTTGCTAGGGTCATTTTGAATGAGCATTACTTGATAAATATGTGGTATTTCTGCATATTTCTACTCACCAACTTATAGAAAATCGAATTATCTTTCCAACGATACCAATTTCATCAAAATTCGACACCCGAGCAAGGAGTTATGGCTTTGCGAAGTAGAGTGCGTCGTCTAACCAATCGCACATGGCTACTGGAATAGGTGTGCGATAAGCAATGCGGCGCATACTTAAATGTGTGTGATAAGCAATGCGGCGCATATGTAAATGTATGAGATAAGAAATGTGGCGCATATGTAAATGTATGTGATAAGCAATGCGGCGCACACTTGGTGTTTCAAGTAGTAAAAACACTCTGTTTTGAGTTATTTTGAGGGAAATTAAGTCTTTTGGCACTCCTTACACACCCCAAAATTTAACCTTACGAATTTAATATAATCTAAGCACATCATAACCCTATTATCAATCTAAGTTCATTATCCAAGAGCACAAAAGAAGAAAAACAACTAGGGTTGCACAATCAACATTGAGGGTCCAATCTTTCAATGAATCCGTTACCATAAAGGTATGTGGGGTTTTCAACAAGAACATCCTTTCGTTCTTGTGCCCAAAAATTTGTATTATTTTACGAAGATACATGATTTTACTTGTTTATTATGAATTTGAGATGGAAACTATTATCTTATATTCTTGTTCAAGAAACTATGATATTTTTGTGATGTCTTAAAGATAAATTCCTTGAGTTTTGATGCTAATATCATGTTTCAAGTTGAATTTCTAGATTTTCATGTGAGTTATTCTTTTTTGCTATACAAAGTATGAATCTTGAAATATTTTGCTCTAGTGTTGATATATGGTATTTAAACCCTCTTTGAGATTATGACCTTTGGTGAAGTAATGTGTTATACACACCTTGATATTTGAATGATTTGACCTTTTGGTCTTGAAAGAGTTATTTTTGAACTCGAATGAGAAAAGAAATCCACATGTTGATTTATTATGAAAAAGGGGTAGCATGATGGCTCCTGATATGAATTGTTGAATTGCGTTGTTGTGAGTTTTCTTTAGAAATTATCTGAGCTCAGTCAGGGAGTAGTCTTTAGCACCGAGTGGGAGGTATAGCTGTGATTGGTACTTCCCTAGAACTACGTGCCCCCGTAGGATGTGAGCCTAAGGCTGATTGATATAGTGATCACTAGTGAACAAAAGATTAAGGTCCTACTCCAATGGAAAGGATAGGACAACTCTCCCCATCGTTGGTTGGACGTTGGACTCCATGTAGCTCACATGGTTTATGTCGGTTGTAAGAGACTTCCAGTGTGTGTGTGTATTCTTTTGATTGATATGAAAAATGTAATAGTTTGAAAGTGTGAGTTGAGAAAGTTATCGTTTCTATAGAATTTGATGGATATTTCTATATCTTAAAGAGAATTGTTTTGAAAGCTACTCGTTTTGATGACTTGAAAATGATCATGAAAGTGATTGGGATTTACTATGATGACTCACATGTTTTCAACCGATGTGTTTTACTCTATGGTGATTGTGATGATTTTATTTCGAGCTATGTGAGTCTCTTATTACAGCCTGCATATTTTCCTATGAATAATTGTGATATAGTACTTTTATGAAAACTTGCATACACCCTCATTTACTCGGTCCATATTCCATGGTACTGACCCATGTATTCGTACGTGGGCTACATTTTCCCTATAATGTAGGTCCAGGTGCTCATTCCCAGGCTTGACTTGATTCTCCGAGCACATTGGTTTACATTTTCTGCAATGGTGAGTCCTCATGGTTCGAGGACTGGTTATTTCAGATTTCACTCTTTTATTTTGAGTTTTTATTTTATTCCCTGATGTTAGGGTCAGTTGGGGTCTGTCCCAGTGGCTCAGTGTTAAACAGTTTAGTATAGGCTTGTCAGACTAGATGGTTAGATTGATCAATCTTGTGGAGAGGTCGTATTTTGTTACTTTCTGCATCTCTTTCGTCTTGAATTATGATATTATGGAGAATATCTTGATATTTGATTATAGTTATCCTTTCGATGAGTGTTGAATGGTATGAAAACGGCTTAAAGGGTTAGCTTGGTTCTACTTGTAGCCTTAAGAACCGTGTGATGCTTCGGGACCCATTTTCGGGGCGTTACAGATTGCCACTTTGCATACGGTCTTGTCGGCTCGTGGATCTTCAGCCATGGGTGTAGGAATAGCCTTATCTTGCTGAATTTGTGGTATTCAATAGAGAAGTACTGTTTCTCACGTCAATTGGTGTAAATGTTGCTTAGTGGGATATGGTTTAACCAACTCCCTGACCTTTGCCAGCTTACATTCTTTACGAACCTCTGCATGTAAATTCATAAGGTAAGATTAGTGGGACATGATTGTGATCTTTTGAACCTCTAATCAACTATCTAACTTAGACTTACAACTACATCATTGAGCAGGGATATAAGAACTAAATTAAATACATTTGTATTTTTTCCCGTCTATGAAACGAATAGGGCAAATTAGGTCTGTTCCTATCCTAAATGCAACTTATAATTTCAATTATTTTAAGGATTACAATCCTATCCCACATTCTATTCTATTGTTCCTCTATTTAGGCTCCTAATAGAATTATGAATTTATCCTAAGGGTCAAGAATCTATAAGATTCTAAAAACAAGGATACATGAACAACCAATAATGATAATGAACAATAACCAACTCAACTAATAGCAAAAGTAATCATGTTCTTGGCCTTAACCCTAGATGAGGGTGTTTAACCTCTCATGGGATTACAAAGAATCATAAGAATCCTTGTAATAATACAAAATCAAGCTAAAGTAAGAGAATATAAACCCTAATTTAAGACTCCTCAAGTGTGTCTCAATGCCCACAATTCTTCAAAAGTGAACACAAAACAATTGGAGTGTCCTATTTATACTAGGAGCAAAATTGCCAATTTAAACTAACAAGCATGCCATACCCTTATCGCGTTGCCTAGGCAGCGTCACGCTTCTACTGTAGAGGTCTACTGGGTTGGACATATTTTTTTCATTCAAGGCATCACACCCTTATAGTGGTGGGTAGGTAGCGTGGCATGCCCCTAACTCCGCAAATTCCAGATTGTGTTGTTGAATACTTCATGGATTTGTTTATTTGTTCCTAGCTTTGTGGTCATTTTTTCCCTTCAATTCCAGCTTTTATATTATCCCAACATCAAGTTAAATGTCTAAAAAATCTTTCTATATCATCAAACACCACGAATTCAATCTCACAACATCATAGATTCAAGAAAGACAAGCTAGCATAGCATATAGCTCAAGTTAAGAGTACTAGTTTTCTCATTTGAATTTTAATTTGACATTTTACTCCAAACATGTTTGAATACACCTTAATAAATCATCATTATATAACTTAAAACTTATGTGCTCATTTATACAAAGATTAACTACCTACGCACACAAGGAAGTCCTCAAAATCAAGCTAATTATGGCTAGATAACAACACTTAGGTGCATAAATTGACCGAAGATCAGGTAACAGTAAGTCCCTCCAACTCTTTTTGCAAGCCAATAAATACAAATGCTGGTCAAACATTCAGTATAATTTCACAAAGTAAGGTCTACAGAGGGTAGAGAGTGGGCATGCCTTGCCTCTACCTGGTTGTTTCCAATAAACCCTTAGTTAAAGGGAAAAAGAATAATCCAAAGCAGTCTAGATAATAAGTAATCGAAGTACAACAAATAGCTGATATTAACTAAAACAAACAAATAGTAACACGATAGTAACTATAACAAAATAATATAATAGTCTAAATATAAGACAACAAACACTAACAGAAATCAAAAGACCTGAAACTACCAGAGAAATGCTACAACTTCTGCAATAATGGCATGCCTGAAGGTCACAGATCTCAAGTCATTGAATATAAACAAAGGTTTGAGTATTAAGAGCAAGAGATCTCTTCAAAAATAATAAATTTGTGCATGGTGAAGACAACAACAATGACACACCCAGTGTAGTCCCACAAAATAGGTCTAGAGAGGGTACGGTGTACACAGATCTCTCTACCTTTATGGAGTAGAGGGACTATTTACGATAGACCCCCCGCTCATGGTAAATTTATGCATGGTTAAAATAAGAAAGAGAAAGTAAAGTAGTTTCTGCATGGTAGAGTATGAAATATGGATGTAAGTGATGTATAGTCTATTGCTTTGACCTTAAAAGTTCAAGGTTGAAAACTTACATCAATAATATCAGTCTGAGTACGACAACTATGAGCATGGCCAATTGAAATTGAATTCCTTAGTCATGCAATCCAAATCTCCTCTTCAATCATATCTTTGCAGATCTTCAATATACAAAATGATAATTACAATGTCACCTTAGTAGAACTTTTTCAATAAATATACATGACAATGAAAACCAAATTATCTATTCACCAACAAGATCTAATCATCTTTCACCATTGTTGTATATAAGGGAAAATGATAAATACTTCTTCTCCGGGTGCAAAAATCTTTTCAGAATAGCCTGGACAGACATGTTTACAGGTAAAAGGTCATATTAATTTAGTAAACAAACTCTAAAATTGTTGAGGGAGTCAGTTGCATAATCAGTGTCTCATAGTTCTCTGGCCAGGAATAATTTTTGAAACCGTTTTTAAATTTAGATTCCTTTCTGCTCCATGAGAGTACAAATTAGCGTTGTTTCATCCTTGAAGTACCAAAATCAAAGCTATAATCTTCCATCACATATAAATTAATTTCGAAAAAAACTTTGTATCTGGCTTTATGAGTGAGCTAGCTAAAAAGTCGAATGCATATAACAACAGAAACAATAATATATGCATTATAATACAATAAATGGGATATAGAGAGGGTAAAATATACCCAGGCCCAACCATAACCCCTCAAAATTAATAGAAGTCAACAACACATGAATCATTTATAATCACACATCCAGACCAAAAAAGGGAAAACTCCAAGGTTCAAAATTGAAGTAGAACAAACCTGCAAAGAAGAAACTTGGGCTTCAAGTGATTCAAGAGAATCCTTAATCCTCAATAAACAATCCACTACTTCATCATAAACATCCTCATGGGCTGTACCATCTCTATTTCCAGATTCCACCACTTTATTTTTCTTGGAATTTGTTGATGTTTTTTGAATACGGTTTGTTATCTCTACCCATTGGCAGATCATTACACAACCTGCTACACATGAATTATAGGAATCATAATATTAAAGATATATATTAACTCAAGGATATTTAATCTTAAAAATATTTAGAGTACGAAAAAGTTTAGCATTACTACGACAATGTACAGTTTAACTAATTCCCAATAATTTGACAAAAACAAATTCTTATAGACAATTTATAGAGTCATGCAACATGTCGTACCTACATTTGCACCATATGAATCTATTTATTTGTTAACGTATTCCTTCTATATGGATGTTCACTGAAACTTTGGCATCCTACATTGTTTGTTTCCGATGAATTTCATTGGAATACAAAATAATAAAATGTCAAAGTGACCAATATTAAGTTCTAAAAATAAAAAATTATAGATGAATCAAACAAAATTTGAACAAAGAATTCTACAACATTAATGAAAAGAGATAAAAACATAATCGCAGAGACACGATCATTTCATGCCTCTATTTTATTAACTACTATGTTATTTTAAAGTAGTCTTTTTTTGTGCATCAGGTATGTGCCACTACTATACAACAATACAACATCATATATACTTATCATACTTCTTGGTAGCAAAAAAAACAAATTATATCTCACTGGCTATAGGATTTTGAAATGTTCAAATGACAACAGATAATCAGAAACATAATCAAACTTACTCTTTGATTGAATCTCAGAAACCCAATTCTTGAGCCTAAAAAACTGAGAAACTTGAACCCCAAATGAAAAGGGCCTAACAAATGATGCAGCGGCAAAAAGTATGTTCGAACCAACAGTTGCAAAGTTGGCTCTTTTTTTACCATCACAGAACCTCTCAGATGGATTCTTTAAATAAATTTACCTATTAGGTGGATCTAGATGATCACCAACGACTGGAACAAGGCCTCCAATTTAGTAAATGGTTCAAGATCCTTGTTGTTTCTTCTTTAAAGTGACATCAGGAAAACACTAACCAAACGGTCTTTAAAATAGGTCATATCAGACCTCAAATATTCACCACTCACCACTCAAACAAGAGTAGAGTGTCCCCAAGCTACATAACTATAACCACTGTCTCTGGCGGGTGAAAAAGTTACTACATACAATTGTGCAGTAATCATATCATTATTATTCAATCGGGGGAAAGTGTGGAACCTAATAAACTGTAACCTGATTCTTAGATATTGTTTGTGCCCATTATCAACATATACTCCATCCAGTTCATCTTATGTGTCTCAGTTTGGCAGTTTGACAAAGGCACATAATAAGAAAGATTTTCAACCTTGTGATCTTAAACTAAATATATGTGTAATGTAGCAAAATGGCCATTGAATCTTGTGATTTAAAACATGCTATGCGAGATTTTGCAATTAAAAAGTTAGTAAGTGTCCATTGAATCTTGTAATTTTAAACATGTCATGTGGAATGTCTCAATTAAAGAGTTAGTACTAAATATAGAAAAGTGGTGACCTTTTTTAAACGGGCTACAATATAAAGTAAAATACATAAATTAAAATGGAGGTGGGTTATCATATACCTGAGATTGTTGTTTCTAATAATAAAGAAAAATTTCTAAGCAAGCATAATACTCAATTTATAAGCGATCAAGTAACTAACTGCAAAAGAATTCTTAACATACTACTCTAAGTAACAAAATGCAAGAAATTTGGAACAAACAACTATCATCTCTATAGAAAATTATTCAAAAAAAAAAAAGAAAGTTGACGTATAGCTGAAGATAGCACTTGATGAACTTACTAATGAATTGCCCATATGCCTTCCCATCACCAGTGCAAAATACAACCTGAAATTAAAATTAGTTCAAGAGCTCAACTATTATTGAAGTTGAACGTCTCCAAAACTCTGTTCAAAAGACACTGGTTAAAGAGTATAACATTTTTGAAGAAATTTAACCAGGCAAGTTGTAGTGGACCTGTTCACATTTCAAACTATCTTATAGTCATTCACTGAATATTGAATTGAAAATAACACACACTAGTATATTACTAACAGCAAGTAGAATACAAGTCATGTTAGAGAAATAGGACAGGTTGCACTAAGGATCTAAGGATCATATAGCACAACCTAATAAATACTATGATAGCATATACATGATTCCTACTGTCAATGATACAAGATAAGAAAAAAGAAAAAGATAAAGCAATTTGACATCTCGTGTTGGGGATTTTAGTTTATTATTAGGAATTTTAGGTTGAGAATCACCTCCTAGGATCATCAACAAGGTAAGTACAACATCTTCTATTTTGGAAAACTACGAATTATTGAACCATCCATACAATCCATAATGGATTAGATGGACAAGAACTTACAGGTTCTAGCCACGAACAAAAAAAAATCATAATCTTTAACATCAAATAAAACAGTTTATGCATAAGTAAATTTGACAACATTTCAAGAAAAAATTTAAGTATCTTAACTGACATGCAAACATTAAGACATACAAAATTGTCAAGAATACGCATATCTGACACATTATATGCGAAGCTATAGAAAATAAGTAATTATCTAGAACCATCGAAGAACACACTTTGACATACTCAAAACCAAGCGAAAATCCCAAAATCAAGATGCTTATTTAAACAATACACACCAATGCAAACTCACAAAAGATATATAAACAGCTACACAACAAGAAATCAACACCTTAGTTGAAGTTAATCGGAACAAATCGAGGTTGAGGAAAGAGAGAGCTCACCTTGAATCTGGACAATCGAGATAGACAACATGTGGGAGAATAGATATTAAATCTCATTGAGAAACTGAAGATCCTAAACCCAAAATTATTTATTTATTTCATGTCGACACAAGAGCTTCAATATAGCTCACCATTTTGGAGTAGAGAAACAACATAATAAAGAATCTATTTTGAAACAACAAAGAAGCTATCTTCAAAAATTATTTTTCACACTAAGCTTTGAATATAGCAAAAATGAAATAATGCTTGGGCAAAAAATATACACGGAAAAAACAAATATATTCATGAGAAGATAATGAGACTTCTGGAGTTCAGACGAAGTACAAAATATATTTGTTTACTTTCCTATTTTGTTTTTCTCTGTCTATTCTAAATTATCGGGACTTTTGGTTTGGGTCATACTTTATCAATTTAACCTTCAAAATGCATGTCTATATATATGAAATATTAAATTTTAAAATTTAGTATAAATTTTACTTTCTACGTATCAATTTATATGAAGTATTTTAAATATGTACAAAATTTTAAAACTAATTGTTATGATTTTTATTTTAAATTAAATTATATATTTTCAATTAATATCAATCATCTCATAACAAGTGAAATAAAAAACTTTATTTATTATTACTAAGTACATAACTATCGAATTTGTTGGGGATTTAATAAAAAGAGAAATTATGCCATATGATTGAAACAATGGAAATAGAACAAAAACAAAAATATATATGGGAAGTGAAGTTCTGACAATGACAATTAAATAGTATAGGCATGCAATTATTTCAAAGATGATTACATTTTACATAGAGTACAAATATACACAATCCTAAGAATAAAAATAACTCTTCATAAAAATAATATTTTTTTGCATTTAAAAAATAACAATAATGACTTAATTCCTCTTAAATCTACACTTTTTAATCTTCAAAATTTGACATTGTTTTTTTTAAATTTTGGTACTTAAGAAAATAATATACAAAACTAATGTATTTTTTTTACATACGCTTATCTTTAATTAATGCTTGATACACGTGCAACGCAGATACACTGTTCTCACTCTATATATGTAACAACCCTCCCGATCGTTTGTGAAATTTTCTCATCTTACCTATTTTATCTCTCCTCATAGCTTGTATACGTGAATTATGACTCACAAAATGAGTTATACCAATTCTTGAGGTGTTCGGAAGTAATTGAAGTCATTAGTCGGATTATTGAGTTTTAATAAATTTAAACTTGATCATGATCAATATTTAGTCAAGACGACCTTGATATGCTATTTTAATATTTTCAATAGGTTTGGAACATACTTTTAGTGAAATTACAAATTTAATTTATTTCTATGGAGTTCCGAATAAATTCTAATATTTTACTACAAAGTTTTTGATATTTTAGATATTGATTTAATTCGTAAACTAGTGGGTTAAAGCTATAATTTATTTACGTACGTGATTAATACAAAAATAAATTTAATTAAATAGTTTTTACCATATATTATAACAATAAAATCAGAAAGTGGGAATAAAGAGAGGTATACGACGGTGGCAAACGACTTCCGCAGCGTTAAAGGTGATTTTTCTCTCTCGGTTTACCTCACGTAAGGTTGTTGTTCCTTGTACTTGTGATGGAATTGCAATTCCAGTAACCCAATTGGTACATGTGGCTAGTGCCATGACATGGGGTAAAAGAAAATAACAATTGAATAATCAGCATAATGATGACAAAAAGGAAACAAAAATATAAAAATGCAAAGGCCTTATAAGCCAATCATTGGCTTCAATATAGAAACAAGTAACTATTTTTTATATGTTAGCTTTCTAAATGTTAATTTTAAGACGACAATTTACAGATTATTATTATTTATTTAATTTTGTAATTGTTTTATATTTGGGATTAAGAAATTGAGGTTTAGGTCCAAAGATTTTAAAAGTAAGAATTTATAAATGGGTGTTATTAGATGCATATTTTTATGGGGAGTATATATTATGATGGAACAAATTTTGAACGTTTCAAAACTTTGAGGAAGGGCAAGACACTTGAGGACTAACTACTTTTGGATTCGTTGGTTGAGGTAGGTTATGATTTAATTGGAGTTTAGACTATCTAATTGTGTTTATGCTCCTAAATTGGATACTTATTGATTTGTATTCGAACATGTTGAAATTGATGATGTTTGGATTGTTGAGGCGTGCATAAATGATTATTGAAAATTTACTTGATTGAATTTTTTTATGACTTTAAGTGTACTTGTAAACTTGGTATATCATATTGTATTTTGTGAGGTAGTGTAAATTTGATATTGATATTACTTGTATATGGTGGATCAGATACCACGCCGGTATAGTTTTGTATATTGATATTACTTGTATATGTTGGATCGGGTATCATGTTGATACGGATATGTATATGTTGGATCGGGTACCACGCCATGTAACGTCCCGAGAGTACACCCTGGATGCCACATAGTTCTTGGAACCACAAGTGATCCCAAGATAACCCATGAACTGGCATACTATTAAGCAATTGAATTATAATATAATAAATAATTGTTCTGCTATGCAAAAATATAATCATAAAGAAATCGGAGAGAAATTATATTACTGATACACTTTACAATCTGATAAAAACTGAGGAGAAAACTAAAATTACATGACTGACTCTAACTGACATCTATGAAGCCTCTACTATACTGACTATAGATAGTTGGGACATGCCTCCAAACTACCATTAATCAATACATATGAAAAATAATTAAACTGTACATGAACTAAAACTGTCTGGAGTTCCCAAAATAAGAGAACTCATCACCTGCTAGCTGGAAACTGCAATTGTCTGATCATGATGTGCGGGCTACAAATGATACCTACATTATGAAACAATGTAGCCACAAAGACGTATATGCGGATGAGTACTTCTAGAATGTACTGAGTATGCAGGGGTGAATGCAATAAGTAAAATTAATTTCATATGTAATCGTAAAACATGCATGCTAAGTGTAAGTAGACTCACCAATAGGATGGAATAAACTGAAAGCAGAAATATATTAAAATATGAGTAACAAACATGATATGATATGCTGGTAAATCTCTACACTTAGTTCTTGTAAAACTTTACTATTATGATATAAGTAGAACTAAAGTTGTGATACAATGAAGCATGAATACATGAACATACGAGACCAAACATAAATGTACTGAGCTAATTTGATTAACTAAATAAGTGATGACTGAATACTGATCATGTAATATTAGACTAACTTAGTTTGAATAACTGGACTGAAACTGTGGAGTACTATGCATATGAAGTGAGAAAAAACTGAACAACATGAGATAACTGATCATGAATGCATGAAAACTGTAATATCTGAGAATGCAAGACTAAGTGTATATTTGTTATAGTACTGAGATAATCTAAAATCTGAAAGACTGAAAAATGTTAAACTGAATATCTGAAAGTCTGTACACTTAATCAAGCAAACCTGAACTGAAGAGTCACTGAGTATTGTACTGAGACTGTGGGAGGTATCATCTAACCGACATGCCCCAATCTGAGCTAATCGGGGTCCAACCTGTTACCCCAGTTAGAAGGGTATCAACACTATGCCACGGGTACTAACAATGGTTGTGTGGATCCATTAAGGTATTATCCTGAAGGACTAAGGTTTACCCTCAACTGGAAGGTACCCGTATGAGATCAAACCTTAACTGGCAGGTTAACATCTCAACCTACGCTGGCTATGTAGTTATGAAATGCAGGGATTGCTACTAAGGGTCATACCCTCTACTGGCAGGTGAGCCTCCATCCCTGGGTTCGCTCGGTGCTAAATCCTACTCCCAACTGAATGACGCTGGAATACTAACTGGTGCATGCACTGTTAACTGATAACTGATAAAAACAGGTCATGGTATTCTTAAAATAACAGTGCATACAAGTTCTGAAGAAATTATTAACCTTAAATTGATACTAGAACTGAAATCGGACTGAGCTAACTTAATTGGACTAACAACTAACCATATTACATACTGAATGATATTTCCTATGGTATAATTGAAATCATTCTATATATACTGAAAACTAGGTAAACAGCTAAGTTTCGGGTCTTCATAACTCCCAAGACTCGATAGTAATGACAATACGAACACATCAGATCATTTAAGAACATAATAAGTAAGTATTATTTAAAGAAACCCATCACTTGATAATTTCATCAAACACATGGGGATTAATACTTTAACATGGGACAATCCATCTAAAACATGGGGATCATGAACTTGAACATAAGAATATCTGAAACATGAAAACATAGCATGATTACATAACTAAAATCATGAATTTAGGAATTCACATGAAATTCGCTTGAAATAGGACATGGGTGTTTAATCATACATGTAAAGATCATAACTTGAACCTAAGAATGTCTTAAACATGGGTGAACAGTAGAATTACATGGAAAAATTCATAACTTGGGGATTCATCTTGAAATTGACTTAACATAATATGGGAATTTCATCAAACATGTGGAGGGCATGAATTTAAAATATGGGAATATTGCTAAACATCATGAATTTAGGATCTATCCTATAATTTACTTGAATAAAGCATGGAAAATTCAAATTCATAGCATAAGGAATTTAAAATCTTCAATGGGATCATACATGGACTGAATTTAAGTAAAAACACTATGAAATCATGAAACTAAATCTTTCTTGAACGTACAAAACTCCATAATAAGAATAAAATTTTATTCTTTAATTGAAATGAGGGTTTTTGGTCTCCATGGGTGAAAGGGAACTCTTGGATGAACTCCCGCATACTTTAATTGACGAACTCTTGAAGAAAAACTTGAATTTGGATCTTGGATACTTGAACTCTTGGAGAGAAAGTTGAATATTTCATTCTTAGGAAGGGTGGAAGGGTTTTGGATCATAACTAGACTGATTTGGGGCTTAGGGATTGTAAGTAATGCGCTTAAAAAATCCTTATAACGATTTGGAGTGATTAGGGACAGTTTAGGGGTGTGAAATGACTTCAACACCCTTGATATAAGTCAAAACTGAGTGTTTTGGCACTTGGCAATGACTTAGGCGATACCCAGTCAATCGCCAAGATAGGCTTTGCGTCGCATTGCCTATTCCCCAAGTTTGGTTGGGTGGCACATTGCCCATCGCACACCCTTACTGCCTCCCACAAAAATGGGCATAACTTTTTCTCGGGTGTCGAATTAAGGAGAAATTTGTATCATTAGAAAGCTAACTCAATTATCTACAATTTGATGGGTCTTGAGCTACAAATTTATGTGTATATAAAAAGTTATACACGCTCAAAGTAGACCCTTATAGAATTAAATACCAAACTTTGGACGAATCAAAGTCTCTAAGCTCAACCTTGTTCTAAGTGATTATTATGAACATATTTCACCTCAAAAGCACATAAAACATGAGGATAAAAATCATGAATCTTATATTCATATGGGAATCATTTGATTTAATTGAAGGGAACTAAGATGATTAGCTTAGCTAGAGTTCTAGGAGAATCTAGTCATTTAAGAACTTCGTTGCCACTAGTAAATTAGACTACCCCCCCCCCCCAAAAAAAAAGAACTCGGAGCCTAAAGAGAAGAGAGTTCAGTCTACAAGAAGCTGGTAGAGCTTTATCCATTGGGCCACATCCATCTATCCTAAACAGTAACCATTTTCTTGTTTATCGGTTTAAAGTCTAGCCCAAAAATATGGGGTCTTACATTATCTCTCCCTTGGGAACATTCATCCACGAATAAGAATTGTTAGACTTAGAGTACAGTACGAAGGTAACTGAGATCATATTCTGAATATGCATGACTTGGAACATGACTTGGAACATGACTGCACAACTGAGTCTGAGCATGATACATGAACTGAACTAATTTCACAAATACATGCAATGACATAAGAATGATTATAAGGCTGAGATAGAAATGAGAGAGTCAACTTATTTGTAACTATTACTTCAAGTTGGATCATGTTTCGTGAATAAAATATGAAAGGTTTAGGACATGAATACTTGGGGTATTATAATACATCTCCCTTATGGGATATTTCGTCCCCTGAATGTTACTGACTTGGCTGAAATACTAACAAAAGTCTGAGAGAATGCACGAATCACTTATGAACTGAATTATGACTGAATATCTAAATCTAAAACATGATGCATAAACTTAACTGAATTTACAACTTGCATAGACGTAAATTACCTCATGAATAGAAAAGATGGAAAACCATAGGAACTTGTCTGTCTGACTACTAGACTAAATTGCTGGCTATATAGACTAACTTATATTGAAAGCTTATACTCAACTATACATTCCACTTGTACACCAACATGAAATTCTAGCCTATCTTCATAACCACACATGAACTTGTTGGCAAACCACCACAAAAGCACCTTTCTCATATTCACTAAACCTCTATCCTTAAAACATCCATACACTACCGCAAGAAAACACACATAGAATTTTAACTAATCATAACATAAGGAGAGGTTACTGAAAGTTAGAACAGAAGGACCTGAAATATGAAAGGATAACTTTAACACTTGACTGAGGCCTAAAGAATAGAGTATCACAAGCATGAATTCATTAAAGAGGTTTAATCTGAGGACATACATGATATAATCTTAATGTCGCTGATCATTAAGAGTATTACATGGATACTGGAACTGAACATACTGTAAAACATGAATGCATAAGCCATGAGCTGCATGACCTTTGTTTGGATTTCATAATTTCATGGAATGTGATTCGTACAATCAGTGAACTAGAACTCCTTATACTAGGAACTAGAAGCGTTCAAGATTTTCTATAAAGAGCATGAATATAAGTTGTGATGATGGAGCTGACATGTCACGCATTAGTAGATATTGTGATGACTGAAAAACTTTGCACTAAGATAAGAATAGGTTGGGAATCATCCTCCCTTACTGCTTTTCTACACATACTGGCATCATTACTAGAATCTGAGAGCCTGACCTGGTTTCTTGTTCTATCATCTCCCCCTTAGAGTAAAGCTATCACCTTAAGTCTGTGAACCACTTAATAAACTCTAACTGAACTACAACCACTTTACTCTAGAGCCCAAGGTATAACGATACACATAAATACTAAAATCCCATAGAATATACTACCCCTTAACTTTCTTTAGCTTCTACAATCATCATCACATACTTACACTCTTATCAACACATATTTACCTCACTAAACATATCATGTGCTTTTATTTCTTCATAGACTACTAATATCACATCTCTTAACTCACATCCACACCTAAACACATGACATCAACAACATAAAATTTAAATTAACAAACATAAATTTTTGCATACACTATTTTAAGCCTACTGATTCACCCTTCACACAACAAGCCCCTTGAATATATATAATCTCCTCAATGTAGATAATGCTATCCCAACTCTACTACTGCTAACTTCTGGGTTCATACTTCTAATTCTTGATCACAAACTGAAAAAAAGATTTTGAGAAGGGATCTAAAAGCATATCTGACTTTGGCTTAATGCACTATTTTCATGAATGTGAATAAAGTCCTTCAAACTTTGAAACATAAAAGCACTGATAGGATACTTTCTAGCCTGCGTGAATCCCATAATTGTCTGTAGGGACTGTTTGAGAAAGCTCTATCAGTAGGAATTTGAGTTTCACTATTTCTATTACCTTAAAAATAAGACAGAGTTGACATGAATGGAGCAAGATAAGGATCTGCATAAATTTCTTAGATAACACTTCTACTTCATGATTTGAGACTTGGCAGAAGGGAAATATTTCCCGAATGCCTTGTAGCCTCTCAAAGAAAAGTACAGACGTCTCCATACCATTCTGCAAGACTCTACTAGACACGGCTTCATAGACACCCTAGGACACTTAAAATTTTTGCTCTGATACCAAGTTTGTAACGCCTCAAGAATACACCCTGGACGCCACATAGTACTTGAAACCACAAGTAATCCCTAGCTAACCCTTGAACTGGCATACTGTTAAGCAACTAAATTATAATATAATAAATAGTTATTCTGTTGTGCAGAAATATAATCATAACAAAATCCAAGAGAAATTATAGTACTATACACATTACAATCTGATAAAAACTAAGGAAAAAACTAAAATTACATGACTAACTCTGACTGACATCTAAGAAGCCTATACTATACGGACAATAGATAGTTAGGACATGCCTCCAACTATCACTAATCAATGCATACGAAAAATAAGTGAACTGTACATAAACTAAAATTGTCTGGAGTTCCCAAAACAAAAGAACTCATCACCTGCTGGCTGGAAACTGCAATTGTCTAATCATGATATGCGGGCTACAAATGGTACCTACATCATGAAATACTGTATTCACATAAATGTATATGTGGATTAATACTTTTGGAATGTACTGAGTATGCAAGGGTAAATGCAATAAGTAAAACTGATTTCATACGTAATCATAAACATGCATGCTAAGTGTAAGTAGATTCACCAATAGGCTGGAATAAGCTGAAAGTTGAAATATCTTAAAACATGAGTAACAAACATAATCTGATAAGCTGTGAACCTCTACACTAAGTTCTTGTAAAACTTTACTTTTATGACATAAGTAGAACTAAAGTTTTGATACGATGAAGCATGGATACATGTACATATGAGACCAAATATACATGTACTGAGCTGATCTGATTAATTGAATAAATGATTACTGAATATTGATCATGTAATATTAGACTGACTTAGTTTGAATAACTGGACTGAAATTGTGAGAACTATGCATATAAAGTGAGGACTAACTGAACAGCATGAGATAACTGATCATGAATGCATGAAAACTGTAATATCTGAGAATGCAAAACTAAATGTATATCTATTATGGTACTGAGATAATCTAATATCTAAAAGACTGAAAATATTAAACTGAATATCTGAAAGTCTGTATTTTAGTCAAGCAAACCTAAACTTAAGAAACACTGTGTACTATACTGAGATTGTGGGAGGTATCATCTAACCGACATGCCCTAATCTGAGATAATCAGGGTCCAGCCTGTAACCTTAGTCGGAAGGGTGTCAGTACCATGCCACGGGTACTAACAATGGTTGTGTAGATCTACTAAAGTGTTGTCTTAAAGGACTAAGGGTTACCCTCAACTGGAAGGAACCCATATGAGATCAACCCTCAACTGGAAGGTTAATATCTCAACCTACGTTGGCTACATAGTTATGGAATGCAGGGATTTCTACTAAGGGTCATACCCTCTACTGGAAGGTCAGCCCTCATCCTGGGTTTGCTTGGTGCTAAATCCTACTCCCAACTGAATGACACTGGAATACTAACTGGTGCATACACTGTTAAATGATAACTGATAAGCTCAGGTCATGGTATTCTAAAAATAACAGTGCATACAGATTCTGAGGAAATTATTAAACTTAAATTGATACTAGAACTAAAACCGGACTGAGCTAACTTAATTGGACTATCAACTGACCGTTTTACTTACTAAATGATATTTTCTATGGCATAACTGAAATTATTCTTTAGATATTGAAAACTAAGTAAACAATTAAATTTTGGGTATTCATAACCTCTAGGACTCGATAGCAATGAATATACGAACACACGAGAGCATTTAAGACCATAATAAGTAAGCATTATTTAAAGAAATCTATCACTTAGGAATTTCATCTAACACATGGGGATTAATACTTTAACATGGGATAATCCATCTAACACATGGGGATTAATACTTTAACATGGGATAATCCATCTAACACATGGGGATTATGAACTTGAACATGAAAATATCTCAAACATGGTTGCATAGCATGATTACATAACTAAAATCATGAATTTAGGAATTCACATGAAATTCACTTAAAATAGGACATGGGTGTTTAATCATACATGTAAAGATCATAACTTGAACCTAAGAATGTCTTAAACATGGGTGAACAAAAGAATTACATTGCGAAATTCATAACTTGGGGATTCATCTTAAAATTGACTTAACATAATATGGGAATTTCATCAAGTGAAGAATGCATTTCAAAATCCCTTATAACAGTTATGAATGATTAGGGACTGTTTAGGGGTGTGAAATGACTTCAACACCCTTTATATAAGTCAAAACGGAGTGTTTTTGGCACTTTCCGATGACTTAGGTGACGCCCATTCAATATCCTAAGCAAGGGTTTGTGTCGCATTGGGTATCACACAAGTTTGGTTGGTTGGCGCATTGCCCATCGCACACCCTTACTGCCTCCCACAAAAATGGGACTAACTTTTCACTAGGGTATCGAATTAAGGCAAAATTGATATCATTGGAAAGCTAACTCAATTATCTATAATTTAAAGGGTATTGAGCTAAAAAATTATGTGTCTATAAAAATTTATACACATTCAAAGTAGATTCTTGTAGAATCAAATACCAAACTTTGGACGAATCAAAGGCTCTAAGCTCAACCTTGTTCTAAGTTATTCTTATGAATATTTTTCACCTCAAAAGCACATAAAACATAATATGGATTATAACTTATACAGGTAGGAATGATGGTTCAAAGACTAGCCCAAAAATATGGGGTCTTACACGCCAATACAGATATGTATATGTTGGATAAAGTACCACGCCGGTATAGATATGTATATATTGGATCAAGTACCACACTGATATAGATATGTACATGTTAGATCGGGTACCACACTGGTACAGATAATGTATATGTTGGATCGGGTACAAATACGGTATGAATATGTATATTTTGGATCGGGTACCACACCGGTACGGATATATATATATATATATGTTGGATCAAGTACCACACTGATATTGATATGTATATGTTGGATTGGGTACCACGATACAGATATGTATATGTTGGATTGGGTACCACATCAATATGGATATGTATATATTAGATCGAGTACCACGTCGGTATGGTTATGTATATGTTAGATCGGGTACCACACCGGTATGAATATTTATATGGTGAATCAGGTTCCATGTCGGTGCGGTACATGAACGTAGATTATTTCCCGTAGGTCATGACTATTTGCACAAAAATATGTCTCATAGCATGTGTGTACATATTTCTATTGATTTTGTGGATGTTTACAGTATGGTTGATACTCTTGATGGTTATGTGGCTTGTTTGTGAGCACTATTTTAACCTATTGTTATTGTATTGTTGACTCATTGAATATTTATGATGTGACTATGTCTGTCTACTTGTTATTTGATTTATATTGTATACATGATGTTAAATTGAGTTGGCCTATGATACCTACCAGTAAATAGTGGTTTATACTGATACTAGCCTGTACTCTTCTTTTGTTGAGTGCAAAAAGTATTTTAGAGGCTCAGACATGACCTCGCCTTTTGAGTTTGATAGAAGATCTTAATCCAAGGGTGAGCACTATGTCTCCAAGCTACCATAGATCATCTTATTTCTTCTTTTCAATCTTTTGGGCAATGAAATATTTTTTATTTACATTACTTTTGGATATCTCTTTAGACATGATCTTTGTTAGTAGTTCTTGTACGATGAATTTCGGGTCTTGGAAATTTTAGTAAGTAGTTTTTTTGACTTCCGCATTAATAATGATTAGTCCCTGATTATTGTTATTATGTTGATTTTATAATAATATCATCTTAATATTAACTAAGTGATTGGGTAATGGTTCAACTTAGATGGTCTTCTACAGGAAGATTAGTGTTGGTGTCACTCATGGTCATTTGGATCATGACAAAGTTGGTATCAGATCCCTAGGTTCATCGATCTCATCGTACAAGAACATGTCCAGTAGAGTCTTACAGAACGGTATGGAGATGTCTATACTTTTCTTTGAAAGGCTATAGAACACTAGGAAAATTCAAATTCTTCTTTCTTACATGCTATTACTTGTTTTCAATTGGTATCTGGCAATTCTAATTGGTATCTGACTTCTTTTATTCTTATTCTTAAAGATTGGTGTGGTTGAGAGGTATGGTGTAGAATAGGTTACCTTCCAATTTCAAGGGGATGCCACGATGTGGTGGATAGTTTATGTAGAGTGTAGGGATGCAGGTTTGCCTCCTTTGACTTGGACTTAGTTTGACTTAGTTTTTCTAGAAAAGTATGTGCCTCAAATTTTGAGAGATGGAAGAAGGAATGAGTTTACTAATCTTAGGCAGGGGAATATGTCAGTTGCAGCCAATAAGGCCAAATTGCATTCATTGTCTCGGTATGCACCTTAGTTGTTAAAAATTGAGGAGGAGAGGATCTATCTATTTGTGAAGGGTTTGAATGCAGGTCTCCAAATTTTTGCTCTTCAAATGACATCTTCATGTAAGTCTTTTCAGGAGATGGTGGATTTTGTTAAGAAGGTTGTGGGTATAAAGCAAGAGGGTTATGCCAAGGTATTAGAAAAGAATACCCGTGTAGTTTTAATGGTTTTTATTCTAGGTATCTGAGTATGCTATCGGTGCGGTGGAGAGAGTCACATTAGGAGGTTTTGTCCTAATTTGAGGTATTATGGTTAGTTAAGCCAGCAGCAGGCTCTTTGAGCTCTAATTCTAATAGGTAGGGGAGGTGGTGGTAATAGTAGAGGTCATTCATAGAGTAGTCATAGTGGTCATCAGGTAGGTAGGAGTGGTAATCAACCTCATCTATATGGTCCTCAGATTGAAAAAATAATGCTCAAATTAGTGGTAGGGCCCATATCTATGCTTTTCCAAGAAGGCCTGAGGCAGAGGTATCAAATGTTGTCATTATAGGTACTATTCTTGTCTGTGATCGGATAGCCACTGTATTATTTGATCTTGGTTCATCTTTCGTATATATTTCTGATAATTTTGCTATGGGTTTGAACATGGTGTGTGATTTACTTGACTTTCCAATTTATGTGTCTACTCCTATTAGCGATTCTGTTATTGTTGATAGGTTTTATCGTTCTTTGTTTTGTTGTATTTATGAGGTATCAAACTTAGGCAGATTTATTGATTCTAGACATGGTAGATTTTGATATAATTTTGGGTATAAGTTAGTTGTCTCCGTATCATGCTATACTGGACTGTCATGCTAAGACAGTGATTATGGCTATGCCAAGAATGGATAGGCTTGAGTAGGAGGGTGATTATAGTCTTAATCTAATGAAACTTATTTCCTTTCTACGTGTAAGAAGGTTAATTGGGAAAGGTTGTTTGGCCTTCCTAGCAAATCTTTGGGACATTTCTGTAGAGGTCTCATCTATTGAGTCAGTTTCTGTGGTGTGTGAGTTCCAAGAGGTTTTTCCTGAAGATTTTCTTGTTTGCCACCAGGCTGTGACATTGATTTTTGTATTGATCTTGAGCCAGGTACTTGTCCGATTTCTATTTCTCCCTATAGGATGGCTTCGGATGAGTTGAAGTAACTAAAGGCTTAGTTGTAGGATTTGTTGAGTAAGGGTTTTATCTGTTCGACTGCCTTTCCATAGGGTGTTTTTGTCTTGTTTGTGAAGAAGAAGGATTGTAGTCTTCGTCTGGATATAGACTATAGGCAGTTGAACAAGTTACATTCCTTAATAAGTATCCTTTGCCCCGTATCATTGATTTATTTGACCAGTTGCAGGGTGCATCCGTATTTTCTAAGATTGATTTAAGATCTGAGTATTATCAACTTAACATTCGGCCTGGCGATATTTGTAAGATTGTTTTCCGAACCCGGTATTGACCCTATGAGTTCCTTATGATGTTATTTAGGCTAACTAATGCCCCAACTGCTTCTATAAGTTTGATGAATGGGATATTTAAACCCTACTTGAATTCTTTCGTGATTGTATTTATTGATGATATTTTGGTTTATCCAAAGAGAGAAAAAGGAACATGAGAATCACTTAAGGATTGTTTTAGGTTTGTTAGAAGAGAAAAAGCTTGATGCGATGTTTTCTAAGTGTGGATTCTAGTAGGATTATGTTTACTTTTCTTCATAGATGATGTGTGATATATATTGTGTGTGAATATAGATGTTAGCCTTTATTATGAGTAGGATGACTTTGCCTCGATTATTGATGTTTGGAGTTTAGATGCAGACTTGGGACCCATAAAATGGCATGTTTATACCTCTTTTGAATTCTATTGCTTTCCCTCTCTAGTTTAGATTAGTTGTAGCATGGTTATGATGTATACCTATGTTTGGGATATGGTTTTAGTATTTGAAGCATGATTTGTATATTTAGCCTTATTGGGCTAGTGTGGTAGTCTTGAAATCGTAAGTTGGGTAGAGTTGACTTGAGTACCCCTGTTTCTAGTCAAAGTTTCTATCTTAGGGTTGAATATGGCTTACTTGACATCTAGAAAATGAACTAGATACCTTAGCCTAGTTTGGGGCATAGTGTGCCTAATTATGAAAATTGAGGATTAGAAATGGGATCATCTAGCCCACTTAGGCCTAAACTTATGTTAAGTCTTGTGGACTTAGTTGCGGATGTTAGACATAGATAAGGCTATTAAACCTTAGAATATGGTTACTTCGTAACTTGGTAACTTGTATTGATGTTCTTGGATTGTGGATTTTGAGTTATAGTTATGATACTTTCTTTGGATGTGATATTGGGCATTTAGAGATGATATTCCTCCTAGATATATTATGTGGCCTATAGAGATGTTATTTCCTTTAAGGCTTGATGATTGACCTATAAAGATGTTATTTCCTCTTAGATATGCAAATTATCCTAGAGAGGTGATATTCCTCGTAGTCATAATGTATGACCCATCAATATAAGATAGCCTATAGACGATTACATGTCTATCTATATTATACCTCCAATATGTGACATATCTCTTACATGTGAGATGATTAGAGATATGTTACGACTTATAAATATGATTATCGATATGAGTTTTGAATATGTATATGGGCCTAAGGACGTGATTATGATGTTGTAACTATTCAGGATAAATTAATGGACCAACGATTATGTTATGATAATGATGGAATATCTTAGGAATGTTTATCAGTGTAAAGGATACGATTAAAGTTTATGAATAGATATATGTTTGTATATACATCTCTCTGGTAAGGGACGGAGGAAGATGCAGTATGTTGCTTACGACTTTATTAATTGGATACTGGTGATAATGGAGTCTAATATATTAGTTAATGAATCTTGTTTAGTTGAACCATGGTAGCTAGTGATGGTTAATGTGTGACTTATGGTGAGGACGGGTCTAGCATAGGTTAAGATTCGTTAGCATTGATGACTAAGTTCGTGATTTTGATTCATCGATAAATGAGAAGTTGTGTGTTAATAAGGCTAGATAATAAGAGATGTTGGTAAAAATAGGTGACTAATTAATAACTTTGAATAGTTGCTAAATAGTTAACTAATAAATAATTAAGCAAGGATTAGTTGGTAAATGATGGTTAGATAATGAATGGATTCAGTTATTAAAAGATGGTTAGGTGACAAGTAGTAATCTGTTGTCTAGTAATGATTAACAGATATAGGATGATTTGTTGATAATAATGAATGGTTGATAAATGACGGTTTTGGTGTAGTGATGAACCTTGACTAGATGTTAGATGTTGTAACGCCTTGGAAATCTATCTCGAGATGTCACACGGTGCTTAGGACCACAAGTGATCCCAAGATAACCTTACTACAGGCATAACTCTTAAGCAACTAAATAAAATACATAAATCTGAACGAAATAAGTGGAAGATGACTCTTTTATGAATCTGATCAATACAAATTTAAATTAAAACGATTACAACTCTGCTTTTACAAAACAATACTGGAATCAATACATTAACTCTACTACTTTCTATCAAGCCTCTACTAGTATTGACTATAGGTAGCCGGGATATGACCCCTAACTATCCCAAATCAATACGACTGAATAAAGAAAAATACAATACTGCTCAAACTATATGACTGACTCGAGCCCTTGAATCAAGAGGACTCATCACCTGCTAACTGGAAGCTGCAAATGGTCTGAATATGGTATGCGTGCTACAAATGAACTAATACCTACATTATGAGATAATGTAGCACATAGACGTATATGTGGATCAGAACTTTGAGGATGTACTGAGTATATGAGGATGAAATGCATACATAAAACATCATCTCATAATCATCATTTATAAAAAAAATGCATGCTAAATGTAAATAACTCACATAAGCTGGAATAACTGAAATACTGAAATAATAAGAAGCCAATCATACTTTATAAATCTAGTGAGTCATAACATTTAGTTCTGAAAGATGTGCTTGTATTCTCTTTTTAAATCATACTGTCTAAGTGTAGAAAGGACTCACTCTTAATTCTGAAATCTGAAAGCTGAAGTCTATAGCTAATATCTTTCTGTAAAGCATAAACGGGTATTATTAGATTCATATTTTTATGGGGAGTATATATTATGTTGGAATGGATTTTGAACGTTCCGAAACTTTAAGGAAGGACAAGACGCTTGAGGACTAACTATTTTTAGATTCGTTGGTTGAGGTAGGCTACGGTTTAATTAGAGTTTAGACTCTATTTAATTGTGTGCATGCTCCTAAATTGAATACTTATTGATTGGTATTCAGACATGCTTGAAATTTATGATGTTTAGATTATTGAGGTGTGTATAAATGATTATTGAAAATTTACTTGATGAAATTGTTTTATAACTTTAAGTGTACTTGTAAACTTGGTATATCATATTGGATGTTGTGAGGTAGTATAAATTTGGTATTGATATTACTTGTTTATGGTGAATCGGGTACCACACCGGTATGGATATGGATATTAATATTACTTGTATATATTGGATCAGGTACCACACCGATACGGAGATGTATATGTTGGATCGGGTACCGCGCCGGTACAAATATGTATATATTAGATCGGGTACCATGCCAGTACGAATATGTATATATTGGATCGGGTACCACGCCGATACGGATATGTATATATTGGATCGGGTACCACGCCAGTACGGATATGTATATGTTGGATCGGGTACCACGCCGATATGGATATGTATATATTGGATCGGGTACCACGCCAGTACGGATATGTATATGTTGGATCGGGTACCACGCCGATACGGATATGTATATGTTGGATCGGGTACCACGCCGGCACGGATATATATATATATATATTGGATCAGTTACCACACCGATATGAATATGTATATATTGAATCGGGTGCTATGCTTGTACGGATATGTATATGTTGGATTGGGTTCCACGCCGGTACGGATATATATATGGTGGATCGGGTACCACACCGGTACGGTACATGAACATATATTGTTCTCTGCAGGTCATGACTATTTTGCCAAAAATAAGTCTCATAGAATATGTGTACATATTTGTGTTGATTCTGTGGATATTTACAGAATGATTGATACTCTTGATGGTTATGTGACTTGTTTGTGAGCATTGTTTTGACCTGTTGTTGTTGTATTTTTGAATCATTGAATATTTGTTATATAACGAGGCCTGTCTACTTGTTATTTGATTTATGTTGTGTGCATGTTATTAAATTGAGTAGGCCTATGATATCTACCTGTACATAGTAGTCTTCTTTTGTTGAGTGCAGAAAGTGTTCTAGAGGCTCAGACATGACCTCACCTCTAGAGTTTGATAGAAAATCTTGATCCAAGGGTGAGCACTCTGTCTCCAGGCTGCCATGGGTCATCTTATTTGTTCTTGTCCATCTTTCGGGCAATGAAACATTCTTTATTTACTTTATTTTTGGATATTTCTTTAGACATGATCTTTGTTAGTAGTTCTTGTACGATGATTTTTGGGTCTTGAAGATTTTAGTAAGTAGTTTGTTTGACTTCCACATTAATAATGATTAGTCCCGGATTATTGTTATTATGTTGATTTTATAATAATATCATCTTAATATTAACTAAGTGATTGAATAATGTTTCAGCTTAGATGATTCTTCTATAGAAAAATTAGTGTGGGTGTCACTCATGGTCATTTCGGTCGTGACAATATATATGCACACACTTAAAAATAGTTAAAGCATTGTACATATATGTAGTACATTTGATTTCTAACTATGAAGTACAATATTATTATACAAAAAGTTAGTATTCTCACACAATCTTAAGACGTTTTATGAAAAAACTCTAAAGACATACTATGCAACCAACTTTTTCTCCTTTCTTCTGGACTCTATGCTAATAATTAAATTTTGATGTATCGAACTTTTGAAATTTGATTGCACCATTAGGAAATGCTAAAAGGAGATAATTCGCGGATCGAGTATATCTTCTATGTACCTTCTTCTGTTACAATAATTTCAATTGCGTCTAAGAATAATTGTGTCCTTAATGTTGATTGTCTTTTCCAGAAAAGATCAAGACTCACTTTTTCTTCTATGATATATACCTCATGCACAAAATCTTCAGTTTCACCATATTCATTTATAAGTAAGGTTTTATTTATACATTGGCAAGAGTTAGGTTTAAATCACCCATGTAAATATGAATGGTTAAATTGCATAGTGAGTCAAGTCTTTACTAGAGCAAAAATGAGATGACAATCCTTAGAATTCTTCACAGAGCAACCTTAGTCTAGAGAGCAAATTTTGTGATTGAGAGGCATCATTTTATATATTAGACTTTTTGTATTTTTTCTTCTTAACTTACGTTAAGCAGAAGGCATATTCTTTTGGGATCTTTCAAAAATAGCAGCATTTTGCTATAAAATTTACCTTTCATAGCCACATTTTACATAATTACCATTTATAGCTGTTGTATTCGATTTATGCCCGCTGTATTCGATTCTACAGATAGTATGTATTCATATAAAATATAGATACAGTTCATATTTAGTCGCGCCAAAAATGGAATTTAATATTTTTAAAAAGAAAAAAATCTCAATCACTCTTATCTCGTTGAACTGAATATTTTCTTGCCTAACACTACCAATATCTTTTTTATATTTTTCTATTTTTTGTGTTTATCCCTTTTTTTTTCTTTTTTCTATTTTTTCCTACTTTTATTGTTTTTCGTTTTTTTTTTGTTGTTTTTCTTTTCTTTTTTTCTCTCTTTAATCTCTAACTTCTATTTCTCTTTCTTCTTTGATTTTTTTTTATTTTCTTTTTGGTACTTATTTTCTTTATTATTTTTTTGTTCTATTTTATGTTTTTTGTATTTTCGAAAAATATGACTAGTCGAGCACAAGTCATGGATGATAACGTAAATACCACAATTGTTATCGTATTTGTAGTCACACCGCTATTTATATTTTTGTATTTATTGATACAACTATATTTGTATTTGTATTTTAAAGTTCGCACTTGTA
Organism: Capsicum pubescens; assembly: GCA_030864215.1. Lineage (NCBI taxonomy): Eukaryota > Viridiplantae > Streptophyta > Magnoliopsida > Solanales > Solanaceae > Capsicum > Capsicum pubescens. Next base: position 267,676,873 of record CM061544.1, on the reverse strand, counting down.
TTTACATTTTATAGTTTGCATTTGTATTTGTATTTAATAGTTCGCACTTGTATATGTATTTGATAATTTGCGTCATCATTTATATTTTATATAATTCACACTTGTATTTTAAAGAACTATTTTGTATTTGTATTTTATAACTGATTGCATATTATATTGGATTATATTTATATTACGATTTTATTGTGTTTGTATATATAGATTATATTTGGATTATACTTGTATTTGTATTCTATTTTCTTCATTACCTTTTTAGTTTTAAGAAATTATTTTGTATTTGTATCTGTAAGTTGATTGCATATTGTATTTAGTCGTGACTATGTACAATTTATCATTTGTATTTGTATACAAACAAGTAAGTGCATTAATTGTATTTTCTTGATTCTAAAATATATAAATATGTAATGTATTATTTGATACAAATGTACCGTTTTGTATTTGTATATCAAAATTATTATTCATATTTGTAAATAAACAAATATCACTTGATACAAATACAATGACAAACAAATGAAATAAATGATTTTGCAAATACAAATACATATCAATATGTATTTGTATAAAAATTTGAGTTGTATTTATTTGTATCACCAAATACAACTCGTATCAATAAATACAAACAAATATTCGTGGAAAGAAAATTAATCGTTCCTTTTCAATAATTAAAAAATATAAATGATAGTTCACACTTGTATATATATGTTATAGAATTTTTTCATCGATAGTGATTGGAATTATGCTAAGCTCAACAATCTTCTTCCAGCTTATATTGTTAGTCATATTGCTACCGGTGATATTATGAATTATATAAGGACATACCCATTTGGATTTCAAATCAAAATGGAGTGTTCACCAATCATCCAGAATGGCAGGTGCTAACAAGGACAAACGTTACTACTCTTATTGCTGCTAGAATTTAGCAAAATCAGATCACTTACAAGATCTGTAGCTCTTTTTATGCTCAGGTTACTACCCAACAAACTACCAACTGATGAAGCCTTACAAAGATTCGAAGTCCATGGACTTTCAAAGTACATGTATTATAAGTAAGGATGTATAGAGCATGTGGATCACCTAATATTCAAACGAGGAGAGATTGCAAATACGGTTTGGCTTTTAATTTCTTCTCAAACTCCTGTGGTATGAACAATTGACAAGGCAGGATAAGAGACACTCTTATTACCTGGTGGCTAAGCAGTACAAGTATGAGAGACACTCTAAGGCAGAATAGAGTGCATTCAATGCTAATACATTGCCTTCCTTTATTCATTTGTTGGAAAATTTGGAAATTCAGATGTAGTCATAAGTATGAGGAGATCAAAAGCTATCCAAGCAGTATTATCAATCAGGTTATCTATCAGATCAGAATATTGCTTACATGCCAATTCCCACAAATTTGTTACATTCAGCAATAGAGTAACAATGTACTACATATTGAAAAACTCAAGCTCAGAATCAAAATAAAATGTCTTAGGTAGAGTAAACCAAGTCCAGACAAATTCAAACTGAATACAGATGAATGCAACAAAGGAAATCCTGATAGTGCAGGTGGAGGAGGCATCCATAGGGATGAGAATGGTCTTTTTATCATGGCTTACTACGAAGATTGCACTATCAAAGTCGCAGAATCCAAGGCTATCCTCCAGGAAATTCAATGGTGCTTCACTAATGGATACAAGGATGTGGATCTTGAATCCGACTCTATGATCATCATTAAAATGATCAATGACCACTCCGATGTCAACTGTCGTATTATTCATCTCATTAGTCAGATTATTTTATTTTATTAGAGACATGGTAATTATAAATTCGAACACTGTTATAGAAAAGTAAATAGTTTGGCCGATTATCTTACTAATTAGGGTGAAAAACAAAGAAAAATTCTTTCTTCACACAAAATTTGACTCTTCCCAATGGAGTCAAAAATTGGTAGAAGAATGACATTGAAGGTATTCGGTAGTTTGCAAACCAACGATAATTTAAATGACAAACAAAAACATTTAAAAACATATTATGAATATGATTTGGTCAAACCAATTGAAAACGCATAAAACTTATTTGAGAAATCTCTCCCTAAATCAGACTCTTTTGAGGAGTACATTGTGGATGTTATCGTATTACTCTATCAGAAGAGGTATTCTATGTATGGAGTTCCAAAATCTTTACTCCAGTAATTATAATAATATTCTTATTTTTATTTCAAAAAAAGTAAAACTTAAACTTAATAAAAAATAAACAAAAAAATAAGAACCCTAAATTTCAGAATTCGAGCAGAGAAAGTCCTTTACTTTTGATAATGATTAATTATATTTTATTATTTTATTATTGTAACTATACATACTAAGCCGGTCAAGGAACCCTGTCGAACCGATGTAATCGAAATCGGGTTCGAAATTACACCGAAATTGGGTTCGAAATCGAATCTCGCTTGACAGGTGATTGTACCGGAATCGGTACCATCGGTATTGGGTATACCGTAATTTAATGTTGTTCTGACCCGGTTCGATGATAACCGGTGCGGACCGAATTGGAATCACGGTTGAAACGTTAATATTTTTTTTGTTTAAATTATATTTATTATAAAAATTTATAAAAATCATTTTTATAAATTATAAAAACTTTTATATATATATAAACAGTTTTATAATTTCAATTTTCAAAACGTATAAACTTTTATTATTTTTTCCTGAAAACTTCAAAGTTACAAATATAAACTTTGTAGTTTTTTCCAAACTTATAAAAACTTTATAAAGTTAACTTATAAGAATTTATAGTTTTCACAACAAATTTCCAAACTTTATAAAGTTAAACTATTAACATTTATTTTTTCAAAACTTTTAACTTACAAATATATATTTTAATTGAGTTATTTATAAAATTAATTTCATCAAATAGAATACAAATTTTAAATAAAATTAAGGCGAATAATCATTATATATATATTCAAATTTCGTACGTTGTATATGTATTACAAATACTAGAAGAAAATTTAATCTATGCAGCCACCTACTAGGAAAGGTTTTATTTTAGTTAGATCTCTAGTATCATACTAAAGTCCATAATGTCCAAAATATTCTAGTTATAATTTAGCTATTTCTTCGGCAAACATATTTTTTGAAATTGATCTTCTTCCTTGTTCATCCATTACGTCCATTTCATCATCACTATTTTGCTCAAGTACTTCATCTATTTCTTCTTTAATTTAGGACGGTAATTTTGGGAGCCTTAAGTTTCTTCATTCGGCATTGATTCAATCCTCGAATAATACTGAAATCTCCAAACTATTCTTTGCTATGAATATCGATGATCTCTAATAATAAATTTTGCTAAGCTAAGAGATTGTTCCGAAGAAATGGAAGACACTTGACTTGCTAGCATATCTCGAAGATCTTTGAAAGCTCTGAAAATTATTTGGCACTGGTCTTCCACTATGCTAAAAGCTGAAATTGTCTATTGCATCTCTAATATTATACTGATCCTAAGAAATATATGAATCAAAATCATTAATGCTAGAACATAGATCAAGTTCTTCACCCATCTCATCATCTAAATCATCATATCTGAGCCTAGAAGTAGCAGGTTTGATCAATAAAATTTTGTTACAGAACTTGATACGAGTTATACAAGCTCCTAGCTTTAGGTACTATGCTAGCACAACAAGTTTCAACCCCCGGATCTTCACGAGAATGAATTTGTAAACTTTTTGAACCATTATGTAACGCCCCAAAATCAAATTCCGAGATGTCACACGGTGCTCAAGGCTATGAATAGCCCCAAGCTAACCCTTTGAGCCTGCTACTAGGTCTGAACCTTACTTTAAGATAATCTAGTCAAGAAATAATGTTGTATTATACCAAAACTAAACTGAATAAACGGTAGTTACTGTGTGAATAACATATATTGAAAGTCTGTAAATCAACTAGTAGTCCGACAAGCCTCTACGTCTAAGGAACTAGAAAGTCGTTGGGACAGACCCCCAACTGACTCGGATTAAACTTAAAATAATAAATCAAGTACTATAAAAAATAGAAATCTGAAGAAGTAGGCCCTCGAATCATGAGGACTCACCAACTGTGGGAGCATAGATAGAGATGCTCGAACTACTCACGCTGCTGATACTAAGCACCTGAACCTATATTATAAGATAATGTAGCACATAGACGTATATGTGGATCAGTACTTTGAGGATATACTGAGTATATGAGGGTGTAATGCAGAAGTAAAACATCATTATACTTTATAAAAGAAGAACGATACATGCTAAATGCGAATGGCTCACATAAGCTGGAATGTCTAAAATACAAAAATATGAAGTCATGCATAGCAATTCAAACTTTATAAATCTAGTGAGCCATAACGTTTAGTTCTAAAAGTTGTACTTAAACATTCTCTTTAAGTCATACTGTCTAAGTATAGAAAGAGTTCACATCAAAATCTGAAATCTGAAACTAATAACTTTTTGTAAAGCTTAATCTGAGTAAAACTCGTGAGCCTCTACACTTAGTTTTCTAAAAGCTTTTCTGTTATTATTTTCTTTTAGGACATAGAAACTTTAGGATCTTTAGAAAATTTGGAACTTTGGGACTTAGGGAGTTTCTTCTAACCGACATAAACGATATGGGCTGACATGGAGTCCAACGTCTTGCCCACATTGGGGAGAATTGTTCTACCCTTGCCATCAGAATAGAACCTTAACTTAAGTGATCATTATCTTAGCCCACTATGGTCAAATCATAAACCTACGGTGGCACATAGTTCTAGGGCATGAGACCTTGGAATCATACCCAACTCGGTGATAAATACTACTCCCATACTTATAGCTCAGAACTTTTAGGAAATCCACCTTAAAACAGCACAAGGGTTTATAATGAAAGCTAATTATACTTCTTTTTGGTTTAAATCATAAACTATATGAATAATGTGGAATCCTATCTTAGCTTGGATCAAAAGATCAACTTTCTTTATCAAAATCTGAAAATAGCTAATCATGGGATGCTTAAAACATAGTCATTCTTGAAATGTCAACATACAAACTCGGGCTTAAGGACTCATGCTTCAATTTCATGTCAAACACCATAAGGTTCATGCTTGATGATGCAACTATTCATAATTCAACTTAAAATCTGAAAAATATGATCATACACATTAATTTTTCAAAAGTAGACATGTACTTCAATTTTCAAATTATTAAAAATCTCAAAATCATGCAATTAGCAACATTGGGTATAAACCCCAACTTAAATATCATGGGAAATCATACAAAATTCAGAAATTTGTAATTTAAAGTGAGTTTTTGGGAACAAACCTTTGATGATGAACTAGATGAACAAGCTTGCTTTAGAGGTTTTATTCGTGCTCTTGAATGATGATTCTTAGAATTCTTGAGTTGGGAAGCTTAAATCTTAAATTAATTTGGATAAAGAATAGTGAAAATCTTGGGATTCTTGAGGTTGATTGTTGAAGCTTAGGGTTTTGGTTGAGAGAAATTTAGAGAAATATAAGCATAAAATGCTTGTAATAGGCTTAAATCTTGTGTTTGGGCGGAATTGGGGGCTTGGAAATTGTCCAAAATATCCTTTTTAACTTCTAAACGAAACTGAAAAAATGAATTGGGGTCCCGATTTAATGGGCCACCGCAATGTGCCACTATCACGATGGCTCATTGAAATTTGACGACTGTGAAATTGGGGGTCTCTGCGACGCGGAGCTATCGCGTTGTCCCACTGAATTTTGACAATTTGGACCTGAAACTTCAATGCGAAGAACCACCATCGCGGTGCCCTACAGAAATTCCATTTTGTCCTTCGGCACGGCATGCTACTATCGCGCTGGGCTACTGAAATTCGACAGTTGGGAAAAATGGCCTCTCCGCGACGCGCCAATATCGCGGAGGTCCACTGAAAATTGACAAATGGGAATTCGGACTTCGCAGCAATGCGCCAACATCGCGGTGGTCTACTGGAATGTGACAATTATGAAATTGTCCTTTACCGCGAGGCGGTGACTGCCCAGTTGGCACACTATCAACTTAAAAATGCTCTAAATTCTTCACCGAGTGTTGGATTTTGGTGAATTTGGTATCGATGGAAAGCTTATTTAATTTTCCACACAATGAAAAGTCAAAATCTAGAGAATTCTATATGAAACAAGTATTACTCATTTTGGAAGACATCCCTTAACATTCTAGGAATGAATTTAAGCTAGAAAAAAGTTTGGGGTATTACACATTACCATTACACTAATTTCGTTGTAAAATGGATCGAATAAAGCTGCGATCAAATAAATTTGTCGAATAGAAAAAATATTTTTAAAATTTTTCAATCATAGCTATAACTGACTCTTTGAACAAAGTATTTTTTTTTATACTTAGCAAGTACTTTAGAAATAGCAATAATATTTACTAAAAGAGAAGAAATGATCAGAGTATATTGAGTAGATATTGTATGCGTAGGTTGATAAAAAGTTCTCAAAAATTTACAAAGTTCTTTTATTTAAATTCAATCATCATCACATAGTCTTAAATCAAGATCTATAATATAAGCATTAAAATTAAATTGTATAGTTTCACATCAATCATAAGAAACAACAAGCATTTTATATAAAAAATTTCATCTAATAGGTACTTCTCTTGAAACATTTTCATATGGAATTTGATATTCTTCACAACGACATTGAAAATCAGTACTATAGACTTCTTTTTATTTTTAAAAATAACACTACAAGAAACTCGAACTTTATAAAAACCATTTTCAAACAAGTCAACACCGTATTTTACTATCAAATTTAAAATATATGCAACACATTTAATATGAAAATAATTATCACAATTTAAAAGTGAGTTCATGATGACACTTATCTCGGCCTAGCCTTGGTAAGTAAGCCAAGTTTCCAAAATAAAGAAAATCTAGATACAACAATAAAATAAAGCAAGACGAGACTTCTAGAACGAAGTTAGACCATAGTTATAGATAAATGCAGAAGTCTAAACAAAGTGTATAATCATCATAAAATCCTATATTATAAGTACAAGAGCATCTAAAAACCATATCTGAATTTAACATAGTCCGTAAGCTTATTTTCGAAATAAATAAAGACCACAAGTTGATAAGATGAGGTGTGAAACTAACTCTGAAAGCCTGTAGTATGCCAATACCTCAAAAACTTCAATTGATCAAGAACGAAATAAGACTCCATGTGTTGTACTCATACTAGGATCTGCACCAAAAGAGCACAGTAGGAGTGAGTACAGTTCACTTGTACTCAGTAGGTATCATAGATAAACTGAGCAAAGTAGAAAATAATACAAGTAAAGTAATTACTTTGAGCAAACAACCTGCAAGCAAAAAAGTTTTCAATTGATAGCTCATATCTCCACTAATAGTTCTAGTATGTTTAAAGAAAATCAAATAAAGTTAGGTATTCATTAAGGTACATAGGAACTGATTTCACGTCAAGTTAATACAAAAATGAGACACTGAATATTTAAAAATAATGCAATGAAATAAATGATTGAAATTTATCGCATGACTTTCTGTATACATCTATAAAGACTCAATTCTCTCAAAGCAGGACCCATTGAGGGGTCTCAATATGTATACTATCTCAGAGTTCCATCAATATCAATCTTATGTCTCAATCTATTCGATCGGCCCATTCCTAGGTCTAGGCATTTTTAAAAGTGTCTCATTTTCTTTTTAAAAATCAATGTGCTCCAATAGTAATGATAACTCATGAATATGTATGTATGCAATGAAGATATAATGTTCATGATCAAATCAATATGAAGATATAGAATCAATTCAATACATGTATAAGTAAGCTCAGAAATCAACTTAATATGTCAATAATTCATGATATCAGTTCTAGTTAGGCACCATTGGAATAAATATATATGTATGACAAAAATAATATTATATCAACCCTTAACTTGGAATTTATATCATGAAAAATATTTATTCAAGCCCCACTTGGGCATCACATTAAGATATAAGACATTCAATCGCACATATAAGGTCAACAAAAACATACCCAGTGTATTTCAACATATGGGGTCTGGGGAAGGTAGAGTATACGCAGACCATACCACTACCTCAGGTGAAGTAGAGAGCCTATTTCTGATAGACCCCCGGCTTAGGACCGATAATAGTATACCAAACACAAAAGATAAGTGCATATAAACTAGTACGGTACGCAAAATAAAATAATAGCATAACAAACACCAAAGATAAGTGCATATAAACTAGTACGGTGTGAAAAATAGCCACACGATAATACTACAGCCACAACACCACTAACAAGAAACTCTAGACACAAAAGAATGCTCCTCTACTATTACCGATGCACTCCCACCCTCTAACTCTCTACCCTAATCCGTTTCCTTCACACCTTCCTATCAAGGGTTATGTCCTCCGTAAGCTATAACTACTTCATATCATACCTAATAACCTCCCTCTAATATTTCTTTGGTCTACCTCTACCTCGACTAAAACCATCCATAGCCAGTGTCTCACACCTCCATACTGGAGCATCAGAGTCCCTTCTTATCACGTGCCCTAACCAACGTAACCTTACTTCTTGCATCTTGTCCTCCGCTGAGGCAACTCCCACCTTCTCCCGAATAATCTCATTCCTCACCCTATTTTTCCTGGTATGTCCACACATCCATCGCAATATTTTCATCTCTGTCACCTTTAACTTTTGGGCACAAATAAGGTCAATGATGTTAAATAAAAACTCCACACGAGCAACACATAGTATATAATACCATAAGTCAATGATAACATAATATAAACCCCCATATGGGCGCACAAAATATGTAATAGCTCAAAAATATTTTTCACGATTATTTTCTCCAACCCATAACATGCTTTACTTATTCATTAACTGCCCAAAATAGTCCGAAGCAAGTTAATCCCTAACTTAACTTGAAGCATTGAAATTCAAGCCTAAAGTCATTCAACATGGGATTTTTCCCTTTTGAACAACTTTGAAGTCAACTAAAATATACAAATATAATATCTACACATTAAAAGTCCAAGAAGATTCAAAAAATGAGTTAAAAATAAAAGAGATAAAACCAAAACTTTCTTTTAGAAACACATTCTTCAAGGTTAAAGAAATCTATAGATCAGAACCCATGAGAAAAAAGTTTTAAAATGAGTTCCAAATTGATGAAAATCATTTTTAATCTTTTCCAAAATAATTCTCAAAATTTCACTTTGAAACTAAGATTAAAAAATGTTTTATGATATAATTAGATGTAAAATAATGAAAATAAGAATTTGAAGGTTACTCAAGTTCATTGGTGATGAAAACCCTAAAAATTGCTCAAACCCAAAGCTCAAAGTCTAAAAATAGTAAAAACTGTGAAAAGGAGTGTATATATAGTGATGGTCGTTGTAGTGGCTTAATGGTCACTAAAGTGGTACCAGGATGCTTAAGAGACTCTTAGACGCTAAAGAAGCTAATACTTAAGTGGTCTTAGGCCACTAAAGCCGCTACTGCTTAAGAGTTTCTTGGTTGCTTAAGTGGTTTCATCAGATATCAGCATATCATCTACTTTGCTAAGTTTGCAAAGTTATCGATTGATCCCTCAGGATTCGTTTGGAATCCTATGAATGCAAACAAACTATGCTACCAGGCTATTTTCAATGTTTCAAACTCAATTGAAATGTCGTTTTTTTAGAAAAAAGATCGTATCAACAAATTAACCCCTAGACTCCTATAATACCCCGAAATTTCTTTAAGCCAAATCAAGTATCCAAAAGAGTTAGTGATGACTTTCTAAATGATTAATGTTTAAATCAGATAGAATTTTTCTAATTTCGACTTTTTATCATGTGAAAAATTAAATTAGCTTTCCAATAATACCAATTTCATCAAAATCCGGTATCGGAGTAAAAAGTTATGGACGTTTTACAGAGAACTGTCGGAACTGCCCAAAAGCGATGGTCAGGACCGACGGACCGTCGAGCTAGCGATGGACCATTGCCCAACCCATTGCGACTAAGGCAGTGAACCCGTCTTCTAGCCAAATGCGATGGTCAGGATCGATGGACCATCGAGCTAGCGATGGACCGTCGCCCAAATCATTGCAGACAAGGCAGAAAGTTTAGGTTCTGGCCAAGTACGATGGGATGGACCAACGGACCATTGCCCAAACCATCGTCACTTATGATCAGCAATTTTAAGCCATTTTTGAAAGGATATTTGGGTCTTTTTCCACCCATTTTAACCCTTAATTAAACCAGACCAGAGCTCATAACTTCATTATTCATCTATAACACCAAATTAGGGTTTCTCTCAAAGATCAATCCCCAAGAACAAGAAATCCTAGGTGTCTAATTCCAAGTCAAGAATTCAAGCTTTCCTCCACCAATCTTCAATAAATTATCCACCCAAGTATGTCAAGTGTTGATTCATGGGTTTCTTTCACTCATGAAGCTCAAGAAATCCTATTTGAAATATAAACTTTGGATTCCATGGTATGAATTGAATTATATCCATGTTTATGTTGTTGTTTGATTTCCAAGTTGAAGTCTTTAATGACTATCATGAAAATATGTTAGTATGTGGTTGAAATTCTTACATTGAAAGTGTAAAATATTGCCATGAAGTATTATTTTAATATTCATGCCTAAGCCTAAAGATATCCATGCAAGGTGTTTGATAAAATGCCTAAGAGAATAAGAATTATGTCTTATGACTCATTTGTGACCAAAATTGATGAATCCATGTTTCTCCCTTATGTTTGATATGACTCTCACGTTATTGTTATGCTTTGTAATGAATTGACGTAATGCTCAAGAGATTAGGCTTATGAAATTATGATATGTTTACATGCATTTCTATTCATGTGTAAGCTTATAGCATGCGAATACTTCATGAAAATCCCCAATGATTGTACTATGAATTGTTGACTATGGTCATGTGTCGAGAAGTGTCATGTCTTGTTAGTTTCATGCTATTGAGTCCTAGGGGTACTTGTACCCGACAATTTAGCTGTGTGCCTAGATCCAGTGTCATGTTTTCCAGATACTCTTAGTCAAGCCATGATTCATAGAACTCATTCAGTCATTTGACTCAGGAAAACTCAGTAAACTTAGTAATCTCAGAAATCTCATAAATTCAGTAATCTCAGTAGTGTTCCATCAGTTAATGGAACAAAATGAATACAATCCAGTTCAGTTCAGTTAATCATGTTCAGTTTCTATTCAGATGGGAGTAGGATTTAGCACCGAGTGAGCCCAATGATGGGAACTCACCTGTTATTAGAGAGTGTGATTCTTAGAAGAAATCTTTGCGCTCCAGAACTACGTAGCCAGCGTAGGTTGAGACATCAAACCTGATAGTTGAGGGTAGATGATGTGGCTTAACCTGTTATATGAGGGTCCACCGCTCTCCTTAGAGTACTTGTTAGATGAGTGATCACTTACAGCTTGTCCTTATCAGTTGTACGGTATTGACACCCTTCCAATTAGGGTTAGAGATTGGACCCCAACTCAATTATATTATCTTATTTGGGGCATGTTAGTTAGATGACTACTTCCCACAGTTACAATCTCAGTCTCAGCCTCAGTAATAGAACTCAAATAGTTCTACAAAATTTAGGACTGTCAGATACAGTCACCCAACTCAGTATAGAACTCGGCTAGTTCCATCAGAAATAGAACTGTCAGACACAGTCATTCAGATAATAGTATATCAGTTATATGAAAACTTATGTTATCAGTATTCATATTCAGTGATGTCATGATCTCAGTTACAGTTCACGTATTCATGCATGTATTCTTACGTTTATGTTATTCAGTCTGTTAGTATTGTTCATGCATACAAACCCTTTGCATTCAGCCTACCTCACTTGCATACCAATACATTCAATCGTACTGACGTATTTGCGCTATGGTGTTTTATACCATAGGTTCAGAAGTACGAGCTCCAGAGCATCCTTTATAGATCAGACGTTCAACAGCCAGACTAGCAGTGAGTCCTCATCATTTGAGGATAGCATGATTATTTTATTACTTTATTATTTTAGTAGTCCGGAGTTAGTTAGGGACATGTCCCATCAACTCCACAGTTTTTAGAAAGTTTAGAGGCTTCCAGACAATAGCATGTACAGACAGTAATTTCAGTTTTATTTTGGTATTGATATACCGTATTTCCAGATGTTATGTTTTATCAGATATTTGAACCTTATGGCCTTTCAGCCTTTTATTCTATATTTGTACAGTATATTATATAGTTCTCAGGTACAGATATCAGTCATGGGTTCGCTTGTGGTCCTTCAGGGTCATGAGCACCATGTGGCATTCCGGATACCAGATTTGGGGCGTTACAACTCCTCTAAGAAAAATTTCACTAGTTTTTAAACGAATGATTGAAATGCAAAATAAAGGCTCCAAACCTGAACCAACCTTGGTAATAACCCTAATTCAACATTCCAAATCTAATCAAATTATTCTAATCATCATCCAGCACTCAGAACATCAAATGTTGACCGAAGTCAACTATAGGACTTTTAAAGCCCCTAACACTTTAAACTCTCTCAAAGGCATTAGAAATAGTGCCAACAATGCGCACACTCCAAAATCAACATGTGGAAATTATGGGAAAGGATAAAATGGTAAATCACATCAAAAGAAAAATTTCTCAAATTAGGTCACTACAACTTTCACCATTAAGACTCTAGTACATCCTAAAAGTAAAAGTCAAGGAAATACCTGAATTGGTAAAAAGTTAAGGGTAACTACTATGCATGTCATACTCGACCTCCCAAGTATCATCCTCAATATATTGGTGGCTCCACTAAACCTTAACCATCAAAATATCTATAGAACAAAAACGTCTAACATCTCTGGTTAAAATGGACACCAGCACCTCTTACAAAGATCAATCTCTCATCAAACTGAAGGAGTATTAATGAAGTACATGAGACTCATTTGGAATATAATGTTGAAGCATAGATACCTGAGAAACTAGATGAATAGTTAAAAATTCTAAAGGTAAGGCCAACTCAAAAATAAACTCCCCAACAATTCAAAAAATCTCAAAAGATCAAATATACCTCGAGCTAAGCTTGCCCTTCTTTTTGAACCTCATCATGCCTTTAATAGGTGATACATAAAAGAGGACTTTATCACTAATACCAAACATTGAAGAATGAAGTCAACGGTCCACATAACTCTTTTGCCTACTCTAGGTTGCCAAAGTCAATCTTGAATCACTAAAACCCTATCCAAAGACTCACAAAGTGAGTTGGTACCATGGGGTCTAACCTCTAAAGTCCTAAACTAACCAACAGAAGATCGATAATACGTATCATACAACACATCAAAAGGTGTCATCTCAATGCTCAAATGGTAGCTATTATTATAAGCAAACTCTTAAAGGCTAAATGTTGCTCCCAGTGACCTCCGAAGTCTATAACACATGTATGGAGCACATCCTTCAAAATCTAAATAGTCCTCTCTGACTGACCGTTGGTTCGAGGGTGGAATGTCGTGCTAAGGTCAATCGAGTTCCCAATTTCTCCTGAAATTTCCTTCAGAAACTAAAAGTGAATGCTAAGCCTATGTTTAAAATAATAGAGATGGGTAATCCATGAAGGCAAACTATTTCATAAACATAGATATGAGCCAACCTCTGGGCACTAAAGGAAATCTGGATAAGGATGAATGGGTCTATTTGGACAATTGATCTATGATGACCCAAATATTGTCATAACTATGAGAAGTACAAGGCAACCCACTCACGAAGTCCATATTAATTCATTTCTATTTCCACTCAAGAATGGGTAATCTCTAAAATAATCCACCTAGTCTAATATACTTGATCTTCACTTGCTCAAAACACAATCAACGAGCTACAATGTCTGCTACATCCTTTTTCATACCACCCCAGCAGTAATGTTGATTCAAATAATGATATATCTTGGTCACTCGTGAATAAATAAAATATCTAGAACAATATACCTCCTTCAAAATCAATCTTACCATTCCACCAACTCTCTACACACAAACTCGACCACCAATCCTCAAAACACCATCAGAATTAAGAGATGTTGCCTTATCCTTGCCACTCAACCCCTTATTCCAAATTACCCTTAAGTTAGTATCATCAAACTTGTGAGCTCAAACCTACTCAATCAAAAAACATCTAGCCTAAACAAAGTTAAACATACGTTTGGGTGTCTAAATATCAAGCCTAACTTTCTAGTTTGCTAAAGACTGAACCTCTAAGGCTAAAGGCCACTCCTAGGTGAAGAGATAAGCTAAACTCTCCATACCAGTCGACTTTCATCTCAAGGCATTCGCAACCACATTAACATTACCAAGATAATAAGGAATAGTGAGATCATAATCCTTAAGCAACTCAAGCTAAAGTCGTTGTCTCATATTAAGATCTCGGTGATTGAAAAACTAAATGCTAACATGATCCAAAAAAATCTTGTTAGTAACTTTATACAAGTAATGTCACAATAACTTCAACACAAACACCATGGCCGCCAACTCCAAACCATGAGTAGGGGAATTCGTCTCATGAGACTTCAAATTATGAGAGGCATAAGCAACCACCTTAATCTCTTGCATTAACGTCGAACCCAAACCAATTTCAAAAGCATCACAAATTACGATAAAATCCACACCCTTCATGGGCAAAGTCAAAATAGGGTTTGAGTTAAAAACTCCTTGAGATTTTGAAAGATCTTCTCACAAGCATCTAGCCACTGAAATACAACCCTCTACAAAATGCCAATAATAACCCATTAAACTAATAAAAATCTGAATCTTGGTAGGAGAAATAAGTCTAACCCTATCATGTATTGTCATTATCTTTGCTGGATTGACCATACTCCCATTCTTGATTACCACATGACTCAAGAAAATGACAGAGTCCAAACAAACTAATAGTTGGAGAACATTCATGCAAATTCTCATCATGCAACCTCCGAATTACAATACTCAAAGGTCTCACATAATGAGCCTTATTCTCGGAATAAACCAAGAGTCATCTATAAATACAATAACTATGGAGTTGACATAAAATCTAAAGACCCAATTTATCAATCCTATAACCTTACAGGGGTATTGGACAACCCAAAAGGCATAACCAAGAACTCATAATGAGTGTATCGAGTCCAAAAAGTAATCCTAAAAAATTCCAAAGTTCTAATCTTCAATCGGTGATATTCGAATCTCAAATCTATCTTGGAAAACACTAAATCACCCTGAAGCTGGGAAAAATATCATCAATGTAAGGAAGAGGAAATTTGTTCTTGTCACTTTGGTCAATTATTGGTAGTCAATACACATATGCATAGAACTACCCTTCTTCTTAATGAATAAGACAGGAGCACCCTAAGGAGATACATTAGGCCTATAAACCCCTTACTTAATAAATCCTTCAACTGCTCTTTTAATTCTTTAAACTTAGTCGAGGCTATCCTATAAGTAGGGAGGGAAATGGGCTTGGTGCCCAGATCCACATTAATAGAAAAGTTGATGTCATGATCCTGATGCATATTAGGTAAATTTGTTGAGAACACACCCATGAACTTGCAAACAACCAAAATAGAATCCATAGGAGGAGGTAAGGCAACGGTAGTATTGCGAGCATGAGTCAAATAAGACAAGAGTCATACCTAACATACAATGAGCACATAAAAATGATATAACTCCCTCCGGACCCAAGTTAAGCGTACCCTTCCAAGATAACCTTAACACACCTAGAGTAGCTAAGGTCATGGTCTTGGAATAACAATCCAAAATATCATAATAGGAAGATAATCAATCCATACCTAATATAACATCAAAATCAACAATATTTAGGATAATCAAGTCTACCCAAGTCTCACACCTTGAAAACATAACTACATAAGATCGGTACACTTGATCCATCATTAAAGAATATCTTATGGGGGTAGAAACATAAGAGTCATAGAAAGGGGCTCACTTATAGAATAAAAAATAAAAGCAATATATATATTATAACACCCCACATTTTTAGTTAGAAATCAAACTGCCATTCCTATATTTGTAAACTCTAATCCCATGTTTGTATTTGAATAAATATTTCATGATCTTTATCATAGTGTTGATAGTGCTTAAGAGGTGAAAATGTTCATAGGAACAAAGTTGAGCTAAGATCTTTGATTCATCAAAAGTTTGGTATTTCATTCTACAAGGGTCTACTTTGAACATGTATAACTTTTTATATACGTGGAATTTTTTAGCTCAAGACCCACCAAATGATAGATAATTGAGTTAGCTTTCCAAAAATACCAATTTTTCCTTAATCCAATACCTGAGAGAAAATTTATGTCCATCCAAAGGGGTGTGCATCACTTAACAATCACCTAGGTGTACGATTGGTTAGGCGTCACCTAACTTGGCTTGGCAATTGACTAGGCATCTCTTAAGTCATTGACAAGTGCCAAAACACTCTGTTTTGACTCTAATTAAGGGTGCTTAAGTCATTTCACACACCTAAGCCACCCTAATCACTTCAAAATATTTTATGATGTATTAAACATATTAACTCCATTCTCTTAACCCTAAGAAATTTGTAAACAAATTAAAAACCCTCCTTCATTACCAAGAACAAAAATCCAAGTGTCATATCTCAAGAATCAAGAAGTTAAGATCCAAATTCAAAATTCTCTCCAAGGATTCGTCCTGTCAAGTGTCATACCACCCAATTTGTATGATTTTAAGATTTAATTCACTTATTTTGAATTAAGGTTCATACCCAAGTTTCTATATTCTTGAAGCATGTGAATTTCATGAGATTTAAAGCTTTATGTATATCAAGAAATGCTTATATTTATGCTTTTAATTACATGATTTATATTATGAATGAGATTGCGCAATCTTGACTTGTTATTGTTGAAGTATTTCATGATTGTTATTGAGCATGAAGTATTATTTTGAATTGACATGAATTTAAAGCATGGGTTTTAAGCCCTAAGTTTAAGTGTTGAGATTTCAAGAACATTATGCTTTTCAACATTGTATGATAAGATATTATCATGATTTAAAGTAAGAATTGATCTTTTGATCCTCATCTAATAGATGGAATCCACATTTATTCATTCTAATTATAGTTTAAAGCAAAGAGAAGCATAACTGGTTTTCATTATAAACCCTCATGCTATTTTAAGGTGGATTTCCTACAGTATGAGCATACAGATAATATAGGAGTAGTATTTAGCATCGAGCGGGAAGTGTGGGTTTAGCACATCCTATTTTCCCAGAATTACGAGCCAACATAGGTTCAGCTTATTCCCAGTATGGATGAAATTACAGAGAGTGATCACTTAACTCAGGTCTTTCTCCATAGCAAGAGTAGGATGGCTCTCCCCAACGTGGGCTTTTACCTACGGGGAACAAGACATTCGACAATATGATAGCTCACATGGTGTACGTCAGTTAGAAGAAACTCCTTAAGAAAGATTAAAAGAAAATCTTTTAGAAACTTAGTGTATGAATCACAAGGTTTATTCAATATGCTTTATTAGTCATGTTTTATGATGTTTAGTTTTCACTTTTATTCAAGCTCAAGTTGAGTCACCTACACTTGGCATGTATTACAACTTACAGAAACTAAGTGTTATGGCTCACAAAGTTTGTTATTATGCACTATTATTCATGTTTATGATTTCAGAGTACTTGTTTTATTCAAGCATGAGATGAGCCATTTACACTTAGCAGACATTATTTGAAAGTCTATGAATATATTGAGTTATTATTTTAATTATGCATTCACCCCCATATACTCAGTACATTCCATAAGTACTGATCCACATATATGTCTATGTGCTACACAGTCTCATAATGTAGGTACCAGTTGTAGCACATCATAATTAGATAAATCCCAACTTCTAGTTAGGAGGTGAAGAGTTCTTTTGATTCGAGGGCTCGAGTCAACTATAGTTCAGTATCATTTTTCTTTATGCATTCGTATTGATTAGGGATAGTTGGGGGTCATGTCCCGGCTACCTACAGTCAGTATTAGTAGAGGCTTCATAGACAGTAGGTAGAGTTGATGTATTTGATTCCAGTTTTTTTGTATAACCCGAGTTGTAATCATGTTTAATATAGTTTTGTATTGACCATATTTAGAAAAGATTTATCTCCCGCTTATTTCTTTCAAATTTATTTAATATATTCAGGTGCTCATGAGTTATACAAGTATCATGGATTAACTTAGGATTACTTGTGGTTCTAAGCACCGTGTGACATCTAAGGGGTAGTCTCGGGGAGTTACATGTATATATATATATACACATACATAGAAGAATGTATACCAAGGTTTAAAAACACAAAGCAGATTTGTAGCAAACTGCAACGATACCAGTAATAACTATATTAGAAGCCTCTTCATTGGGTCTTCTAGGTTAGCATTATATTGTCCATGTCCTCTCCTAAAATGAGTAACCTAGAAACCACCTCCACGATCTCTCACTAACTCTACCTTTAGCAACTTTAGCACCACTAGAACTACCCCTACCACTTTGTGAATAGCCTCTCACTACAGATATTAGAGTAGGGAAAAGTTGAAGATAAGAACCCTGTTGAGTAGGTCCATACACTCATTGGGATAATTCTTGGACAAATGGTCCATTTCATCATATATAAAAAATTCTCTATGGACTTACTCAATTTGAAAGGACACGAATAAACTCAGATGACCACCCTAGCCCAAATAACTAAGGCTTGAACCTCAACTAGCATGACCTAATGCCTGGCTACCTAAAACCACAAAACCTAAAGGTCTACCACCTGATCCCTATAAATTGGCCTAAACTGGCCTACTATGTAATCACAGGAACCTTTACTCAAAAAATCATAAAATCTCTATCTCGGAAGGCAAAACCACTAAACTCACTCTAAAGACATACCTTTTTGGTGCCTCCCTGAGTACCTAGGTAATAAACTCGATCAACTTGGAATGCTCAATAATACATTGAAAAAAAGCTCCTAAAACAACCATCTAGGTAGTATCCAAATGATAAGGACCCTCTTAACCCTTCACAAACTTATGAATCCTTTCTGACTCAATGGAAATAATAGTGGTGGAATACCTAGATAGACCATGAAAGCGTGCCTCATACTCGACAATAAATATGGATCCCTATATCAAGGAATCAAACTGATCATACAACCTTTAATTTATACAACACAAACCTCTCTAATAAGGCCTCAAAAAACTGAGTCCAAGTCATAGCAGGTGAACCTAAAGGTCTACTATTGGATAAAGACTTCCACTAATCCCTAGCTGTAAATCCTCCTGCCAGTCAATTAGAAACTCATAGGCATTCTCTTTAATCACTCCAATAAACTTAGGATGAGCCAAATGAATAAAACTCTCAATCCTTTTATAATAATTAGAAGATATCACTATACCTGATGCAACTAAAGAAATAGTATGTCTAACTGGTACTGAATTCACATCAGGTACCATATATGATGGTTGTACCCTTAAGTAGAAATATCATTAGTAGATGATAAAATGTTACTCGAAGGCTGAGGAATACCAGGTACACTTAATCGAACACCCTTCAAGCAACTCAAAAGGTGAATTAGTAAATCCTGAAGCACTAGGGTATCAATTAAGCTCTATGTAATCTGAGCTGGCCCCACACCCTCTATCTGATAATTATCTCTATCATGCATAACATCAGGCTTGATAAAGGCCTCCCTAGTATGTTCTTTAGCTGGTTAGCTCCTTGTTCCAGTTTTCTTCATCTAGGTTAACTATTAATCCTACCTCATACTCTAATCCATGTCTAATATCGGGTGCCAAATCTGTAATACACCATATTTCTCAAGCTTAATTTATCTCTAATTACATGAGTTATCCTATATAATTTTTTCTAAATACTCAGTTTTTTTAAGTTTAGAGATTACCAATGCATAGGAAATTTAGCTAACTTTTCAACGATATAGAATTTGCCGAAATCTGATGCTTGGGCATAGAGTTAGAGACATTTGGGTAAAACATTGTGCCAACTGACACTTCACCACATCGCGGAGGCCAGCCAAAGGTCAATTGTCATGTTCCAGTATTGTTTCACAATAATGGTGCATCGCGTCATAGACCCAGGTCTCAATTGTCAATTTCTAGTGAAGCTATGTGATTTCACCACGTCGCAATGAGTCCCAAATTCGTATCCTGTGTGGAAACGCGATTCCACCGCGTCGTGCCACTAGCTTTTTCCCAGTTATCAATTTTCTGTGACACGATGCAATAGTGCCGCGTCGCACTAATGACCCAGGTCAGAAAATTTTGACAAAAATTAAAATGTTGTCCAGGGGTAAATAAGCCTTTTCCCCATAAATTTAATCAGTCCAGGTACGGGATTTAACCCCTAAAAATATTATTAAGTCATTCTTTATAAACTTTTCCCCAAAATCAACAAGCTCTCTCTCAATTATCAAACCTTAATCTTCAAGAATCAAGGTCAAAACTCAAGAAATACTTCAAGAACTCCAAGAATTAAAATACCCTGGTGTGTTAGGTGTTCATCTATGGGTTCCTTTCACCCATAGAGTCCAAGAATCCATTTTTAAAATTATAAGATTATTGATTCATGATTTACATGCTTGAAATTGGATTTTATTCATGATCATGACACTAATTGAGTTTCAATCCAGGATTAATTGTAGATTCCATAAAATTTGAAATAGCATGTGTATTGAGTTGTGTAATTCTCATGTTATATCCTATGAATTTGCAAGTTTGGGCATTGTAGTTGAAAGGTTTACATGTTATCCATGATTATGTACATTAACTTGTGCTCCCCAAGTGTTTGTGTAATACCCCTAGTCTGTACCCCGGACTCTACACGATTCTCATAATCTTGAGGGACCACAAGCTAACCTATGATTGGTACCTTCTGCAATAACTGGTTAATAATACTGTAATTATGCAAAAATTAGGCGGAAACTTGCCATAAGGTTCAAGCTGAAAGTTAATATTAAATACTAAAAATTGAATACTGATACATCTGTCTGAAATACTCTAGTCTGAAAAGCCTCTATGGTTTGAACAAGGATTTGATGGGATAATTCCCCAACTATCTCCGACTACTGAAATAAACTAAGTACTAAAATACTAGAATAATAAATCTGTCCCCGAACAATGAGGACTCATCACTAGTCTACTGCTAATGGATCGGGCTGCTAAGTATGATTGGGAGCCCGTGCGTCTGAACCAATGATATAAGACATCATATGGCAAATGAAAGGTATGCATCAGTACTTTAAATGTACTGTATGATAAGTGAGGTAGGCTGACATGGATAGGTTCCTATACATGAAAAATACTGACTAAATGACATAAGTATAACTGAATGAGAGTACATACATGAATACATAAACTGTAACTGAGATCATTGTAACACTAGATATTGAGTTCAGAATTACTGATTTACTGATATCTAAGTTTACTGATACTGTATTATAGTTAACTGAGTGACTGTGTCTGATAGTCCTGATTCTGTAGAACTATTCTAAGTTCTGTACTGAACTGAGTGACTGTGTCTGACAGTCCTAATTTTTGTAAAATGGAACTGAGTTCTATACTAAGACTGGAATTGAAACTAAGACTGTGGGAGCTAATCATCTAACTGACATGCCCCTCTCTAGTCTGATTTGGGTCCAACCTATAAGCCCAGCTGGAAGGGTGTCTGTACCATGCCATGGGTAAAGACAAGCTGAGTCAGCATCATCTGGAAGGTTAAAACACCTTATCAACCCTCAACTGGCAGGTTGATGTCTCAACCTATGCTGGCTACGTAGTTTTGGAATGCAAGGACTGCTTCTAAGGATCACACCTTCTGCTGATAGGTGATTCCCCATCCTTGGGTTCACTCGGTGCTGAATCCTACTCCCAACTAAATAGACACTGGACTTATTTCTAAATTCTTCTAGGTTAGACTGAATTGTTACTAACTCTGTTAAGTTATTGAACTGAACTGAGTTCACTGGGTTTTGAACTAATTTCTAACTGAGTTCTAAACTGGTTACTGACTAAGTTCGAAACTGATTACTGAACCACTGATTGTGCTATGACTAATACTATTCAATAACTGACACAAGATCTAGGTATACAGCTAAATTGTTGTGTATTAGATACCTCCAGGACTCGATAGTATAAAATTACAAGACCTAGAAAAATCTTGAAAGATGATAACTAATTACTTGGTCACCATTCATTCATTGGGGAATTTTGACAAATACTTGTATAACACGAAAGGGTATGCATGATAACCTGATAACTTCACTATACACCTCACATGTACAATTTATCAGACACTTGGAGGGCATAGTATAGGAACATAATACTAAACAACGTGAGGTCATCACATTTTCAAATATCAAATTCACAACTTGATGGTTTTAACATGAATTCACATGATACTACATACATAATAAATAATATGGCATGAATCTTCCAACTAATCATGGATTGAAAATTCCATTAACATGATAGTTATTAACACATTCAAATCAAATCATGAAATTCATTAAATCCATTAACTTGTATTTAAAAAAGGTTTCTTGAACTCCAAGGGTGGAAGGAAATCCTTGGATGAACACTTCATATACCTTGGTATTCAAATTTACGAAGAATGATGGAGTGTTCCTAAAGGATGAATCTTGAATTGGAGGTCCTAGGGTTTGCTTCTTGAGAAATTTCGAGAAAGATGAATGGATTTTGCCTCTAAAGGGGCTTCTTGACATAAGGTGGGAAAAGACCCAATTACCCCTAAGGACATGGATTTTTAATGACTGAAAACTGATTTAGCGATGCGCAGACCAACGCACCGTGTCATTGGCATGATGAAATATCCAACGCGCCGCATCGAGTTCACATCAATTTATTGGAATTTGCACTGAGAGATGGAGGAAAAATATTCAATGACACGATGGGCGACGCGAAGCATCGAGATTGTGTCAATCCACTGGTTTGAGCTTTCAAATGTGTCTCAAACAAAATTTGAAAAATCCAAAACTTGTCCGAGAACACCTACTGACATTCTTGATCATAATTCAATCTAAAAGTCATTATTTTAAGGTCATGAGGATCATGAAAAAGGATTGCCAACTTACGAATGCTAAAATAATTCTAAGTATGAATACTTAGCTAAAAAATTTTCTAAGTCTAGGGCCCCTTACTTGCTTTTACAAGACTGAATCAAGCTTAGAATTTTGTGGGGTCTTACATTATCTCCCCCTTGGGAACATTCATCCTCGAATGAGACTGACTAAGTTGAGAACACTAATAGACTGAATTTAGATACGAGACATGTACAACTGAAGCATAATTTCATGACTTAAATTACTGATAAAATGAAATTTAATGCTGGACATGCGTATCTGATGTGTGAGTACATAGATGAACATGATTTAAGAATACATGACTGGGATTGCTAATAAGTGGAGTTTCTCATGTTGAACATGCATACTTGGTGCATGAAGACACAATTGAATATGCAACGATAACTGGTACCAAATCTATAAAGGAAAATCTGAGTATAGAACTAATTAAGTTCAAGGAAAAACTATTACCTTGGGCTGAGTCTGAGTTTGTGAAAAAGAGGTGAGGATACTTGGTCCACATATCTGCCTCTGCTTCCCAAGTAGCTCTCTCAACTGACTGGTTCCGCCAAAGAACTTTAACTAGAGGGATTTCTTTGTTCCTTAGTCTGTGAATCTGATAATCAAGGATTTTGATTAGAATCTCTTCATAAGAGAGGCTGTTTTGAACATCTATACCCCCTATAGGGACTACCACTATTGGGTCACCTATGCATTTCTTTAGTAAGGAGACATGGAACACTGATTGAACTGAAGCTAAATTTGAAGGCAACTCAAGATCGTAAGCTACCTTTCTAAAATAGCTGAGAATTCAGTAAGGATCGACATATCGGGGACTAATCTTCCTTTTCTTGCCAAATCTTTTCACTTCTTTCATAGAAGAGATCTTCAAATACACATAGTCACCAATCTCAAACTCAAGATCCTTTCTCCGTACATCTGCGTGTAATTTCTGTCAGCTCTGATTTGTCTTAAGCCTTTACCTGATCAACTAAACCTTTTCTAAGGTGTAAAACACCAAGTCAGGCCTTACCACTATGGCCTCTCCCACTTTAAACCAACTAATGGGATACCTACATATCCTTCCATAGAGCATCTCAAATGGATCCATCTGAATGATGGAATGATAGTTGTTGTTATATGCGAACTCAATCAAAGGCAAGTGGTCATCCCAACTACCTTTAAAGTCTATCGCACACGCTCGCAGTATATCTTCTAATATCTGAATAGTCCTTTTTACTTGACCATCTATCTGAGGGTGAAAGGTTGTACTAAGATAGACTTGGATACCGAGACCCTTTTTGAAGGATTTCTAGAAATGAGAGGTGAACTGCATACCTCTATCTGAGATAATAGATAATAAAACTTCATGAAATCTGATCAACTCTCTGACATAGAGTTTGGTATAGTCCTCAGCTGAATAAGAGGTATGGATTGGTAAGAAATAAGATGATTCGGTCATCCTGTCTGCATGACCCAAACTGAATCGTTCTGATAATGAGTACGAGGAAAATCCATCACAAAATCCATGTTCACCTCCTCCCACTTCCAAGGGAGAATACTAAACTCCTGCATAGACCCACTAGGTTTCTGATGCTCGATCTAAACCTGCTGACATGTTTAGCACTTGGCTATAAACTCTGCAATGTCTCTCTTCAACCCACTCCGCCAGTAGATCTCTGGCAAATCACGGTGCATCTTAGTGTCCCCTGGATAAATAGAGTAATGCACACCATGCATTTCTACAAGAATTCGCTGTCTTAGGTCATTTAGACCTGGCTCCCATATTTGACCCTGACAATGCAATACCCATCTCTCCCTTAGGAGAAAACCTCTATCTTCTAATCTCTAACTGATTCTTTCAACTTAACTAGGCTGGGATCCCTATCCTACTTTTCCTTCACCTAGGAAGCTGATGAAATTCCTGGGCTAACTTCTTCTTACCATCATCCAAGTGAGCATTACTACCCATAGATATCCTACTAAGAGCATCAGCCACTACATTGGCCTTTCCCGGATGATACAGGACACTCATGTCATAGTCTTTCAACAACTCCAACCATCTTCTCTAATGGAGGTTTAGGTCTTTCTAATAGAACACATACTGTAAGATCTTATGGTCAGTGAACACATCAACGTGCACACCATACAAGTAATGCCTCAAAATCTTTAAGGCAAAAACTACTGCTGCTAACTTAAGATCATGAGTTGGATAGTTCTTTTCATGGGACTTAAGTTGTTCAGAGGCATAGGCTATGACCTTACCTCTCTGCATCAAAATGCACCCAAACCAACCCTGGAAGCATCTCAATATACCACAAATCCGCCTGAACCATCTGGTAGAGTCAAAACTAGGGCTGTAGTGAGTCGAGTCTCCAACTCCTAAAAACTCTTTTCACAAGAATCTGACAACTAAAATTTAACCTTCTTCTGAGTCAATTTGGACATAGGGGATGAAATAGATGCAAATCCCTCAACCAACCATCGATTATATCCAACCAAACCAAGAAACTCTAGATATCTGATGGACAGATTGGCCTGGGATAGTTTCTCACTATTTTGGTGTTTTGGAGATCAACTCTAATGCCATTACCAAAAATGATATGGCCGAGAAAGGCTACTGACCTAAGCCAAAATTTGTACTTACTAAATTTGGCGAATAGCTGATGATTTTTTAGCGTCTATAATACTATTCTGAGATGGTCTGCATGATCATGCTCGCTGTGGGAGTAGACAAGGATGTCGTCTATGAAGTCTATAATGAACATATCTAAGTACTGCTTGAACACATGGTTCATTAAGTCCATGAAAGCTACTGAGGCATTAGTAAGATCAAATAACATGACTAAGAATTTGAAGTGACCATACCGAGTTCTAAAAGCTATTTATGGAATATCACATTCTCTGACACTGAGCTGATGATAGCCTGGTCTGAGGTATATCTTAGAAAACTAATTGTTACCCTAATATTTTTCAAACAAGTCATCGATTCTGGGAAGTGGATACTTATTCTTGATCATGACTTTATTTAACTAACGGTAGTCAATACACATTTTGAGGGAACCACCTTTCTTACGCACGAATAAAACTGGTGTACCCCATGGGGACACACTGGGTCTGATGAATCCCTTATCTAGGGTATCCTTCAACTGTTCTTTTAGTTCTTTGGGTTCTACTAGAGCCATTCTGTATGGCAGAATAGAGATAGGCTGAGTATCTGGAAGAAGGTTTATTCCAAATTTAATTTCCCTTTCAAGAGAAACTCCGAGAAGATCATCGGGAAACACTTCTGGGAATTCATATGCTAGTGATACTGACTCAAGAGTAGGGGTTTCTGATCTAGGGTACTGGACTCGAACAAGATGGTAGAAACATCCCTTAGATATCATTTTCCTTGCCCTAAGGTAGGAAATATATTGACCCCTAAGTGCTGAAGTACTACCCCTCTACTCTAGGACGCGCTTATTCGGGAACTAAAACTGGAAAATTCTATTTCTAGAATCGACTGAGGCATAATAGGAATATAGCCAATTCATATTGAGAATGACATCAAAATCGGTTATCTCTAATTTGACTAAGTCTGTTGAAGTGACTTTCTGAGATACCATAATCAGACAGTTCCTGTATACCCGTCGATCTATGATAGATTTACCCACTAGGGTAGAGACTGAGAAAGGCTCTGCTGGAATATTAGGACAAACTCCAAAGTCAACAGCTATATAGGGAGTAAAAAAGACAAAGAAGCTCCTGGATCTAGCAAATCATACATATATAAATGATAAACTTGTAACGCACCAGTGACCACATCAGGAGAACTCTCCTGATCTTGTCCGGACTAAAGGGCATAGATTTTATTTGGACGTTGCACACTGGTAGCACTAGAAGCGACACCCTACTGATTCAGACGACTGGACTGAGCTAAGGTACAGTTATGCTAACCCTGGGAACCTGATTGGGGACAATGTTTGACTATGTGACCTGGATTTCTACACCCAAAATATACATCACTACCAGCCCTGTAGATACCCTGGTGGTTTCTGCCATATTTCTGGCAAAGGGGATTGGTTCGAGCACTGCTGACACTACCCTGTGGCTTAGGGCCTGGCGTTCTGTCTCTATTGCCATCTCTGAATTTTGGCACTGGAGCACTGGCTGAGGATGGAGCTAGAACTGAGGATTTCAGGAAAAATTGAGAATGAGTCCCACCCTCTAACTTAGGTTGAGCAAAGTTGAAACTACCTATTCTCTCTCTCTCTCTCTTTCTCCTTATTCTTAGCCTCCTCTATCTGCAGAGCGTGGATAATGAGCCTAGATATGTCCATCTCCTTAATAAGCATTGCTGTTCTACACTCCTTGACCACACTTCTAGAAACCCCAAACATAAACTTACTCAACCTGGACCTGCTATCTGCCACCACATGAGGAACGTGTCTAGCTAATTGAGTAAACTTGGGAGAATACTCTTTCACTGTCATGTTGCCCTGCTTCAAATTAATAGATTCTAAAACCTTCCCTTTCCTCAACTCCAGTGGGAAGAACCTATCTAGAAAAGTATTGGTAAACTCTTCCCACTCTATGGACCCTGCATCTGTAGCCCTTTCTGCTTTCCACTATTTAAACCATGAGTGAGCCACATCCTGCAACTGATATACGGCTAACTCCTCACTCTCACTAACTATCGCCCCCATAATATTTGTAACTTTCTGCACCAGATCAAGAAATTCCTAAGGGTCCACATCTGACTTAGACCCAGTAAAAGATGGAGGGTTCATTCGGGTGAAGTCCCAAATCATGGCTGCAATAGTATTGGCCACTGGGTTGACCGAAATGGTAGTTGGGAATTCATTCTGGGCTACCTCAAAAAGAGTTAGGGTGGTGAAAGATACTCTAAAATTCATCATGGGAGACATATTTATCCAGGGGATCTGGATGGATGCACTGAGGTGCTGGCTGGTCTCCTGTTCCTCTTCTCTTAGTTCTCTTTTTAGGCATATTCTGTAAATGGAAGAGAAACTTTGGATTAGACTGAGAGTTTAACTGGAGTTCATGCTCACTCTCATGACATAAATACTGAAAGAAGGGAAACTTATCCTAAAACATCTAATAGCCTCCTATCCATATGTGTGGCGCGTTACACACCCATGAACAAGACTCTACTAGATACGGCTTTCAGACTTTCTAGGACTCTATTGAACCTTAGGCTCTGAAACCAAGTTGGTAACTCCCTGAGTTTGTACCCTAGACGCTACACGGTGCTCATAATCCTGAGGGACCATAAGCTAACCCATGACTGGCACATTCTACAATAACTGGTTAATAATACTATAATTATATGGAAATTAGGTGGAATTTTTCCATAAGTCTCAAACTGAAAGTAACTACTGAATACTAATACATCTGTCTGAAATACTCTAGTCTAAAAAGCCTCTGCAGTCTGAACAAGAAGTTGATGGGATAAAATCCCCAATTAACTCTGACTACAAAAATAAACTGAGTACTAAAATACTGGAATAATAAATTTGTCCTCGAATAATAAGGACTCACCACTAGTCTGCTACTGATGGATCGGGATACTAAGTATGATCGCGAGCTCGTACATCTGAACCTATGATATAAGACATTATAACGTAAAAGTAAGGTATGTGTCAGTACTTTAAATGTACTGGTATACTAAGTGAGGTAGTTTGAGTTGCATGGGTTCATATGCATGAACAATACTGACAAAATGACATGAGCATAACTGAATGAGAGTAAACATATGAATACATAAACTATAACTAAGATCATAGTATCACTGGATACTGAGTTCTAAGTTACTGATTTATTGATATCTAATTTCACTGATACTGGATTACTATTAATTGAGTGACTGTGTCTGACAGTTCTAATTCTGTGGAACTATTCTGAGTTTTGTATTGAACTGAGTGACTGTGTCTAACAACCCTGATTTCTCTAGAACTGAATTGAGTTCTATACAGAGATTGTAGGAGGTAATCATCTAACCAACATGCCCCTCTTTGATCTGAATGGGGTCCAACCAGTAACCCCAACTGTAAGGGTGGCAGTACCATATCACGGGTAAAGATAAGTTGAGTCACCCTCGTCTAGCAGGTGCTCTAAATGAGAATGGTGGCACCCTCTAATGGAAAGTTAAAACTCCTCATTAACCCTCAACTGGCTGGTTGATGTCTCAACCTAGGCTGTATTCGTAGTTCTGAAACACAAGGACTGCTTCTAAGGATCACACCCTTTGCTGACAGGTGAGTCCCCATCCTTGGGTTCACTCAGTGTTGAATCCAACTCCCAACTGAATAGAGACTGGACTAATTTCTAAACTGTTCTAGGTTGGACTGAATTGTTACTAACTCTATTAACTAATTGAACTGAACTGAGTTCGCTGTGTTCTGAACTAATTTCTAACTGAGTTCCAAACTGGTTACTGACTGAGTTTAGAACTAATAACTAAACCACTAATCGTGATACTACTGATACTATTCTGTAACTGATACTGGCTCTAGGTATACAACTAAATTATCGGGTATTAGATACCCCAGGACTCGATAGCATAAAATTACAAGACCTAGAAAAATCTTGAATCATGATAACTAATTACTTGGTCACCATTCATTCATTGGGGAATTTTGACAAACACTTGCATGACATGAAGGGGTGTGCATGCTAACACGATATAACTTCACTATTCACCTCACATTTACAATTCATCAAACACGTGGAGGTCATAGTATAGGCACATAATAATAAACAACATGAGATCATCACAATTTTAATTATCAAATTCACAACTTGATGGTTTAGCATGAATTCTAATGAATCTACATACATAATAAATAATATGACATGAATCTTGCAACTAATCATGGATTAGGAACTCTATTAACTTGATAGTCATGAACACATTCAAATCAAATCATGAAATTCATTAAATCCATTAACTTGCAACTAATCATGGATTAAGAACTCCATTAACTTGTGAAGAATGATGGAGTGTTCCTAAAGCCTGAGTCTTGAATTGAAGGTCCTAGGGTTTGCTTCTAGAGAAATTTTGTGAAAGATGAATGGATTTTGCCTCTAAAGAGGCCTAATATTGTATTTTGGGGGCTGACATAAGGTGGGAAAAGACCCAATTACTCCTGAAGTTGTGTCTTTTTGATGACTAAAACTAATTTACCGATGCAT
The DNA here is from genome assembly GCA_030864215.1 of Capsicum pubescens. Lineage (NCBI taxonomy): Eukaryota > Viridiplantae > Streptophyta > Magnoliopsida > Solanales > Solanaceae > Capsicum > Capsicum pubescens. Next base: position 267,646,571 of record CM061544.1, on the reverse strand, counting down.
AGACCGACGCACTGAATCATTGTCATTTTCGTGATAGCCAACACACCATGTCGAGTCAGCATCGATTCACTGGAATTTGCAGTGGAAGCTGGAGTAAAAAAATTCATCAATGCGATGGGCGAAGTGGAGCATTGAGATCAAGTCGATCCACTAGTTTGTGCTTTCAAATAAGTTTCAAATGAAGTCCAAAAAATCCAAAACTTGTCCGAGAACACCTATTGACATTCTTGATCATGATTCAACCTAAATATCATTACTTTAAGGTCATGAGGGTTGTGAAAAAGGATTTCCAACTTATGAAGGCTAAAATAACTCTAAGTATGAAACTTAGCTGAATTCTTTTCTAAGTCTGGGACCCCTTACTAGCTTTTATAGGACTGAATGAAGCTTAGGATTTTTTTGGGTCATACAGTTTGATAGAATGTCCATGTGAATTAAATAGTGAAATCATGATAGGTTAGTATATGTACAAGCTTATTCCCTTCAAGTGTTTGATAAAATGTGTCTATGAATGAATTATGGACAAGTGTACATGGTTGTCTTTCAAGATCATGATATGCCTTACTTTTCATGATATTGAGTCCTGGGGGTATTCAATACCCAAAAATCTAGGTGTTACCTAGAGCTACAGTAGTTATAGAATAGTATCAGTCATGTCACAATTAGTAGAACTCAGTCAATTACAGAACTCAGTAGTACTCAGTTAGCTACAAAACTCAGTAAAACTCAGTGTCAGTCCAGTTCAGTTCAGTATAATCAGTTCAGTGTCTATTCAGTTGGGAGTAGGATTCAGCACCGAGTGAACCCAAGGATGGGGGCTCACCTGCCAGCAAAGGGTGTGATCCTTAGAAGCAGTCCTTGCATTCCAGAACTATGTAGCCTGCGTAGGTTGAGACATCAACCTACTAATTGAGAGTTGATGATGTGTTTTAACCTGTCAGTTCAGGGTTCTACCATTCTCATCAAAGTACCTTCCAGATGACGGTAACTCTTCAGTGTCTTTACCAATGGAACAATATTGATACCCTTCCAGCTGGGGTTACAGGTTGGAACCCAAATCTATTCAGAAAGGGGCATGTATGTTAGATGATTACTTCCCATAATCTCAGTTTTAGTCTCAGAATAGAACTCAGTTTAGTTCTACAAAATCTGGCCTTTAAGATACTGTCACTCAGATATTAGTAACTCAGTTATCAATAATCTTAGATTATCAGTTACTCAGTATCAAAAATCAGTACTTATCTTCAGAAAATCTTAGTTATAGTAAACACGTATATGCATAGTATTGCATACTCAGAATTTTACAGCAGTAACAATTATTCATGTACTCTCATATTCAGTTACTCTATATCATCCGTAAGTTACTATTTATGCATATGATCCCTTGCATACATCCATATATCGTCTAGCATACCAGTACGTTCCATGTACTGACAGATACTCTTTCTTTACGCTATGATGTCTCATATCATAGGTTCAAACGCTCAGGTTCCTGACCGTGTAAAGACCGATTTAGTTATCAGTAGTGGTTTAGTAGTGGGTCCTCATCTATCGAGGACATGCATTTATTTTAGTGTTTTTAGTAGCTTTAGTATTTTAGTAGTCGGAGTTAGTTGGAGGCTTGTGCCATCAACTCCACTTTCAGACAGTTCAATTAGAGGCTTTTCATACTAGACTTTCAGATAGTATTCAGTTTTGAAGATTATTATTACAGTTGATATCCTTATCAGTATGTTTTATTTTGAACCTTATGGCATTTCAGCCTATCTTCCACATTATTTTAGTACTATTATTTAGTGCTCACAGCATATATCAGTCATGCATTAGCTTATGGTCCTTTAGGGTCGTAAGCACCGTGTAGCATCTGGGGTATAGACTCGGGGCGTTACAAAATTGGTATTAGAGACTAAGGTTCAACAGAATCCTAGGGAGTCTGAAATCCGCATCAAGTAAAGTCTTGTGCATGGGTGTGTAGTGCTCCACACTTATGGATAAAAGGCTATGAGATATTTTAGGAAAATTTTCCCTTCTTCCTTTTATTTACAGAACATGCCTCCCAAAAAGACTAATGAAAGAAGAACTGGTAATCAGTCAGCACCTTAGCCCATTCAGGCAGATCCCCTGGATGAGCATGTCTCTCATGCAGAATTCATAGCTACATTCACTACTCTATCTAATTTTATAGCAGCTTAGAATGAATGGCCAGCTGTTGTTCAGGACATCCCAGTGTCTAAGACTATTGTAGCTAGGATTTGGGACTTCACCTAAATGAATCCTCCCCTATTCTCAGGATCTAAGCCAGAAGTAGATCCATAGGAGTTCCTCGATCAAGTTTAGAAAGTCACAGATATTATAGGAGTGACTTTCAATGAGAGTGCTAAGTTAGATGCCTATTATCTACAAGATGTATCTCATATGTGGTTTAACAAGTGAAAGGTAGACAGGGGAACAGATGTAGAGCCCATAGAGTCGAAGAGTTTGCTACTGCTTTTCTAGATAGATTCTTTCCCTTAGAGTTGAGAGAAGCCAAGGTATTAGAATTCATCAGTATAGGCAAGGCAGTATATGTGTGAAAGAGTATTCCCTCAAGTTTACTCAGTTAACTGAGTATGCTCCTCATGTAGTAGTAGACAGAAGGTCCAAAATAAGCAAGTTCATATCTAGGGTATCAGAGAGTGTTATTTAGGAGTGTAGAACAATGATGCTAATTAATGATATGGACATATCCAGGCTCATGGTCCATGCTCAGCAGATATAAGAGGCTAAGAATAAGGAGTGAGAGATGCAGAACAAAAGAGCTAGAATAGGTAGCTTTAATTTCAATCAGCCTAAGTCAGAGGGAGGTAACTGTTCCTTATTTCTCCCAAAATATTTAGTTCCAGCTCCATTCTCAGCAATGCTCTAGTCCCTAAGTTCATAAATAGCAACAAAGATAGGGCGCCAGGATCTAAATCTTAGGGTAGTGTCAGCAGTGCTCGAACAAATCCTCTTTGTCAGACATGTGGTAGAAACCATTAGGGTATTTGCAAAGATGAAAATTATGTTTGTTTTGGGTGTGGAAAGCTAGGCCACAGAATCAGAGATTGTCCTCAGTCAGGTTCTCAGGGTCAGTATAATCATCCTTCTGCTCAGTACGGTCTCTCGAATCAGCAGGGTTCCATTTCTAGTGCCACTAGTGGGCAAGCCCAAATAGGATCTATGCACTTCAGTCCAAACAAGATCAAGAAAGTTCTCCTAACGTGGTTACTAGTAAATTATATATCTTCTATTTACATGTTTATGCCTTATTAGATCCAGGAGATTCTCTATCTGTTGTAACTTCTTACATAGCAGTTAACTTATGATCAAGCCAAAGGTCTTAACAAAACTCTTCTCAGTCTCTAACCAGTGGGTCAGTCTATCTAGCCCGATGGGTAGACAGGAAATTTTCGATTATGATATCTCAGAAAGTCACTTCAATAGAATTACTAGAATTAGAGATGACAGATTTCAACGTCATTCTCAGCATGGATTGGCTCCATTCATGCTATGTCTCAGTTGACTGTAGAAAAAAAATTGTTTGCTTAAGGGTTAGTTGATTTCATACCTTAGTGCGAGAAAAATGATATCCAAGGGATGTGTCAATCATCTTGTGCGAGTCAATGACTCTAGTTCAGAGACTTCAGTCTTGAGTCAGTTCCAGTAGTAAATAAATTATTAGATGTTTTCCCCGAAGATTTCCCAGAGTTTCTCCCGTTAGGGAAATTGACTTTGGAATAGACCTTCTTCTAGATACTCATCCCATAACTATTCCACCATACAGAATAGCTCCAGCAAAACTCACAGAGTTAAAAGAACAGTTAAAGAACCTTTTAGACAAGGGGTTCATCCGACCCAGCATTTCTTCGTGGGGAGCACCAGTCTTATTCATGCATAAGAAAAATGGTTCCCTCAAAATGTGTATAGACTACCGTCAGTTGAACAAAGTCACAGTCAATAATAAATACCCACTCTCCAAAATTGATGACTTATTTTACCAACTTTAGGGTGCTAGTTACTTTTCTAAGATAGACCTTAGATCAAGCTATCATCAGCTTAGAGTCAGAGAATGTGACATTCCAAAAATAGCTTTCCGAACCCGGTATGGTCACTTTGAGTTTCTAGTCATGTCCATTGGTCTTACAAATTCCCTAGCAGCCTTTATAGACTTGATGAACCGAGTGTTCAAGCAGTACTTAGACATGTTTGTTATAGTCTTCATCTATGACATTCTTGTCTATTCCCTTAGTGAGAATGATCACACACACCAAGTTAGAATCATACTTCAGACTCTCAGAACTTATCAGTTGTTCGCCAAATTCAGTAAGTGAGAATTTTGGCTAAGGTCAGTAGAATTTCTTGGTCATATTATTTTTGGTGATGGAATTAGAGTTGATCCTCAAAAGACTGAAACTGTGAGAAACTAGCCTAGACCCATCTCTCCATCAGATATCAGGAGTTTCTTGGGTTTAGTTGGTTATTATCGTCAATTTATTGAAGGGTTTTTATCTATTTCATCCCCCGTGTCCAGATTGACTCAGAAGAAAGTCCAGTTTCAGTGGTCAGATTCTTGCGAGAAGAGTTTTTAGGATTTGAAGACTCGAATCACTACAACCTCAGTTTTAACTCTACCAGATGGTTCAGATGGGTTTGTTGTGTACTGTGATGTATCTAGAGTAGGTTTGGATTATGTCCTTATGTATAGCGGTAAGGTCATAGCCTATGCCTCTAGACAGCTTAAGCCCCATGAGATGAATTACCCTACTTATGATCTTGAGTTAGCAACAGTAGTGTTTTCCTTATAGATTTGGAGGTACTACTTGTATGGGGTGCATGTAGATGTGTTCACAGATCACAAAAGGTTGCAGTATGTATTATCTCAGAAAGATTTAAATTTGCGTCACAGAAGATGGTTAGAGTTGTTAAAATAATATGACATGAGTGTTCTTTATCATCCAGGCAAGGCCAATGTAATGGATGATACTCCCAGTAGACTGTCTATGCATAGTGTTACTCACATTGAAAATAATAAGAAGAATTTAGTTTAGGAAGTTCATCAACTTTCCCGACTAGGCGTACGCTTTGTCGATTTAGTAGAGAGGAGTGTGTGGCTGCAGAAGATCTCAGAATCATCTCTAGTTTCTGAAGTATAGGAAAAGTAGGATAGAGATCTCTGCCTAGTCAAGTTGAAAGAGTCAGTCAGAGATCAGAAAGTAGAGATTTTCTCCCGGGGGAGATAGTGTTTTGTGTTTCCAGGGTTAGCTATGTATGCTAGGTATAGATGATTTGAGGCAACGAATTCTTGCAGAAGTGCATGGTGTGAGTTACTCTATTAATACAGGGTCCATTAAGATGTACTTTGATTTGTAGGAAATCTATTGGTGGAGTAGGATGAAGGGGGATATAGCAAAGTTTGTATCTAAGTGCTCTGCATGTCAGCAAGTTAGGATTAAGCACCAGAAACCTAGTAGGTCTATGCAGGAGTTCAGTATTCCCACATGGAAATGGGAAGAAGTGAACATGGACTTTGTGACGGGTTTCCTCGTACTCGTAGTCAGCATGATTCGATTTGGGTTATCGTAGACAGGATGACCAAATCTACTTATTTCCTTCCAGTTCATACCTCCTATTTAGTTGAGGACTAAGCCAAACTTTATATCAGAGATATGGTCAGGTTACACAGAGTTCTAGTATCCATTATCTCAGATAGAGGTACCCAGTTTACCTCTCATTTCTAGAAAGCATTCCAAAAGGGTCTTAGTACCCAAGTCCACCTCAGTACAGCCTTCCACCCTTATACAGATAGTCAAGCACAAAAGAACATTCAGACTCTAGAAGATATTCTGAGAGCATACATTATTGATTTTAAAGGTAGTTGGGTTGACCACTTGCCTTTAATTGAATTCACATACAATAATAGCTATCATTCCAGTATTCAGATAGCTCTATTTGAAGCTCTCTATAGTAGGAGATATAGATCTCTAGTTGGTTGGTTAGAGGTAGGTGATGCCATAATATTTGGGCCTGATTTAATGTTTGATACCTTAGAGAAGGTTCAATTGATCAGAGAAAGGCTGGGGGCAGCCACAAGCCGACAAAAATAATATGCAGATGTGAGAAGAAAGAATCTCAAGTTTGAGGTCAATGATTTTGTGTTCTTGAAAATCTCTCCCATGAAGGGGGTAAAAAAGTTCAGCAAGAAGGGAAAGTTTTATCCCTAATATGTATGTCGGTCCTTACAGAATTCTCAATAATTTTGGAAAGGTAGCTTATAAGCTCGAGTTGCCTTTATATCTAGCTTTAGTACACCCAGTGTTCCACATCTCCTTGCTCAAGAAATGCATTGGTGACCCAGCAGTCATTGTCCCCTTTGAGGAAGTAAATATTCAAAATGATCTCTCTTTTGAAGAGGTTCCAATCCAGATCCTCAAGCATCACATTCATAGACTGAGGAACAAAGAAGTTCCCTTAGTCAAAGTTCTTGGGAAGAATCAGTCCATTGAGGGAGCTACTTGGGAAGCATAAGAAGATTGCAGACCAAGAATCCTCTCCTCTTCTCCGCGAACACAGATTCAGCTTAAGGTAACAGTCTTCCTTAGCTTTACTCAATTCCATGTTCAGTGACAGTTATAATCTTGGTATTCATTATCGTTGAACATTCAGTCATGCATTCATGAATCAGTTCAGACATGCACTCATGCATCAGATATGTATGTTTAGTATAAAACTCAGCCTATCAGTAGTTTCAGTCATGTACTTATGCATTAGATATGCATGTTCAACATAAAAATTCAACTTATCAGTAGCTTAAATCAAATATTCCATACATCAGATATGCATGTTCATTGGGTAAGCTCAGTCTATCAGTATTTCTCAGATTAATCAGTCTCATTCGAGGACGAATGTTCCCAAGGGGGAGATATTGTAATACACCCTATTTCTCAAGCTTAATTTAGCTATAAGTACATGAGTTATTCTATATAAATTTTTCTAAATACTCAACATTTTTTAGTTTAGAGCTTACCAATGCATAGGAAATTCAACCAGTTTTCCAATGATATAAAATTTTCCCAAATTTGATGCCCAGGCGTAGAGTTAGAGCCATTTTTGTAAAGCAGTATGCCAACTGGCACTTCACCCTGTCACGGAGTCTAGCCAAATGGAAATTGTCACATTCTAGTGTTGCTCCGTGATAATGGTGTATCACGCCATAGACCCAATTCACAAATGTCAATTTCCAATGAAGCTACGTGATTTCACCACGTCGTAATGAGTCCCAAATTTGTATCCAGTGTGGCAACATGATTTCACTGCATTACGCCATTAGCCTTTTTCTCGGTTGTCAATTTCCAGTGACATATGTAATAGCACTGTATCGCGCCAAGGGCCCAGGTCAAAAAAATTTGACAAAAATTAAAATGTCGTCCAGGGGAAAATAAGCCTTTTCCCATAAATTTAATCAGTCCAGGTATGAGATTTAACCCCTAAAATGTTATTAAGTCATTCTTTATCCACTTTTTCCAAAATCAACAAGCTCTATCTCAATTAGCAAACCCTAATCTTCAAGAATCAAGGTCAAGACTCAAGAAATCCTTCCAAGAACTTCAAGAATTAAAATACCCAGGTATGTTAGGTGTTCATGTATGGGTTTTTTTCACCCATAGAGTCCAAGAATCCATTTTTAAAACTATAAGATTGTTGATTCATGATTTACTTACTTAAAATTAGATTATGTTCATGTTCATGACACTAATTGAGTTTCAATCCATGATTAATTGTAGATTTCATGAAATTTGAAATAGTATGTATATTGAGTTGTGTAATTCTCATGTTATCACCCATGAACTTGCAAGTTTGGGCATTGTAGTTGAAATGTTTACATGTTTTCCATGATTATGTGCATTAACTTGTACTCCCCTAGTATTTGATAGGATGTCCATGTGAATTAAATAGAGAAATCATGACATATTAGTATAATAATCTGTAACTCAGGAATTTCTATTATGATAAATGGAAACAGTGCTCAAATAAGGTCTATAGTATTTATTCAAGCACTCACTCATGTATTACATTGAGAAATATAGGATTCAACCGCATAAATAAGACCAATGATGCCAAATAAATCCCCTGCATAAGCAACATGTTGTACATAATATTATAAGTCAATGACAATAAAATATAAGCCACCACACAGGCATCACACAATATGTAATAGCTCAAAGAATAATTTTCGTAGTTACTTTTCTAACCCATAGAATGCTTTACATATTCATTAACTACCCTGCCTAGTCTGAATAAAGTTAAGTCATAAACTACCTCGAAGCATTGAAATTCAAGCCGAAAGACCTTTAACACGGTGTTTTCCCCTTTCTAATAGCCTCAGAATCAACTAAAACATACAAATATAGAATCCAAATATACAAAGAAAGCTAATGATACCCATCTTTACTTTTTTAAGTCCAGTCCAAAATTAGTTCAAAAAATGAGTTTGAAAACGAAAGGGTAAAACCATAATTTTCTTTTAGAAACACACTCATCAAGGTTAAAAGAATCTATAGTTTAGAATTCACGCATAAATGAGGTCCAAATTAACGAAAATCATTTTAAGTTTTTTCAAAAAATCATCAAAATCCCATTTTGAAACATAGATTAAAGAATATTTTATGATATAATTCAAAGTAAAATGATGAAAATAAGGTTTTGGAGATAACCCAAGCTTAAATACTGATGAAAACTCTAAAATCACCCAAAACCATAACTCAAAGTTCAAAAATGGTGAAAACCCGTAAAAAGGAGTATTTATACAGCGATGACCGCTTTAGCAGTTAAATAGCCGTTAAAGCAGCTACTGTTTAAGAGATTCTTAACAACTAAAGTGACTAATTCTTAAGTTGTCTTGGTCCATAATTGCAGCTACCGATTAAGAGGTCCTTGGCTGCTTAAGAGGCAGCACCAGATATCAACAAATCAACAACTTGCTGTATTTGCAAAGCTATCTATCAACACCTCAAAATTTATTTGAAATCCTATGAATGAAAATAAACTATTTTACTAGTCTATTTTTTATGTGTTGGACTCAGTGGCAATGCTATATTTATGGAAAAAATAACCTTTTCGACAAATTAACCCCCATGTTCCCTCAAGGCAATTTTAGTTTTCAAATGGAGAATTGAAATGCAAAATATAGGTTCCAAACATGAACCACCTTTCTACTAATCCAAATTTGACATCTCGGATCTAGTGAAATTGTTCAAATCACCATTCGGCTCTCAGAACATCAAATATTGATCGAAGTCAACTATTGAATCTTTAAGGCCCCTAAATACCTTAAACTCTCCCAAAACCCTCCCGAAGGCATTGAGAACTATGACAACCATCCCCACACTCTGAAATAAACATGTAACAACTACAAAAAAAAGTAAAAAATGATCAAATCACATCAAAACCAAAATTTCATAAATCAGGTTGTTATAATAATCATAATCTACTAGACAAATCTAGCTTGTAAGAACTAAACAACTTTCATATTGTTAGAAGCATTATGTAATATGAATGATATTATTTTATCAATAAGTTAAAAATATTACAATCTTTTCGCTATTGTACTAGCTATATAGGCACCAATTTTAGTCTTATCAACATATTTATAAGTTATAATTTCTTTGCATGTTCAAATGATGATTAATACAAAAACATGTAAGATTAAAACAATCATTAACATTAAAACTACGATCCATATCAAAATTAATAGATATTTTATCAAGAAATTTATTAAATAGGCAAGCAAGAAAATATAATACCCCACATTTTTATACTAGAATTCGAACAGATTATCCTACATATATAGACCCGAACCCAATGATTCTATGTTAATATAAGTGTGTTGATCAGTTCTATAGTGTGTTAACATCTTTGTATATGAATCGAGGTCATAAAAATCTCCTAACTCAAAGATGAGTCGTGATTTTTTCTATCGATTATATTTTAGTGGATGTTTAATCTTGGATCAACTTCCAATGGACATTACTCCTATAATATAAGGATTTAGGTGGAATACTATATATCAAAATGAAATATCTTTCAGTCATCTTTCCAATGCATCTAATTTTATCTTAATATGATATTGTAGTAGAAAGTTATGCTCATTTACCTCGGAGTGTCTGTCTGAGAGAAAGTGACGACTTGAGTTGATAAGCTGTCAACTAAGTAACGAGCTGTCAAATTAGTCATCATCCTTTACCAGAAAATATCTTAAATCATTAGAGAAGTCGAACACTAAGTTGACAAGCCATGAACAAGTTGACAAGGTATCAACTTAGTTGTCAACTGAAAATTCCTACAATTTTTATTCAGTTTCTTTAGGTGTATTTTAGTTCTTTTCTCACCTCAAACCCTACCCCCATGACTTAATTAGCCCTATAAATGATATCTTCATATCATTAGTCAGTTTTCAATGTTTATTTTTCTCTCCACTCTCAAGAGAAAAGAAATTAGGATTTCTTCCCATAGTTCAACTTCCAAGGATCCAAATTCATATTCTCTTACAAGAAATTAAGAAATCAAGAAATTCAGGTATGTGGGGTGTTGCAAGGATAACCTTTCATCCTTATTCCCAAAAGCTTTGGTTTTTGCAATTAAATTTATGAGATTTTCAGTTAAGGTTCATACCTATGTTTTTGAGATTATTGCATTATCATATGATTTAAAGTTTATTTTGCATAAAAATTTACCTTTACTCATGTTATTACTTACATAATTGCTATTATGAGATGAATTTTATTATTTAGATATGAAGTTTAATGAATTGATAAAAGATTTCAATTTAAGAATTGAATTTGATATTTTGATATGAAGTTTTTATGAGATAAAGAATGATTTCAAGTTCAAGCATAAGTTACTGAGTTTGCAAGAAGTTTAAGCTTATAAGCTTAAGTTACAAGTATTACAGCATGATTAAAGTTCATCTTGATCTTATGATCTAAGATAAAACATGAAATCCACAAGTTTCCTCATGAATATGATTTAAGTAAGAGAAACATAGTTGGTTTTTAGTTTATAAACCCAAATGCTATTTTAAGGTGGATTTCAAATGTATGAGCATATACGTATATGTTTTGGGAGTAGTATTTAGCCTCGAGAGGGGAATATGGGTTTAACACATCCTATTCTCCTTAAACTACGTGCTATCATAGGTTTATGTTTAGGGGCCTCGCCAGAGAGTGTCCCCTCTTTACCCAATATGGATTAAGTATAGTGATCACTTTAAGTTAAGGTTATATTCTGATGGAAAGAATAGAATAGCTCTCCTCAACATGAGTAATACGTCGGACTCCATGATAGCTCAGATGGTTTATGTCGGTTGTAAGAATCTCCCACAAAGAAATAAAAGTAAGGATTTTAGGAACTAAGTGTAATAACAAGCTAACCTTATCAAATTGTGATTTATTATTCATGTTTAATGATATTTTAGCTTTCGGTTTTACTCATGACCAAGGTGAGTCCTTTACACTTAGCATGCATGATTTGAAAGTAAGTTTAGCTTCAGTTTTACTTATTACCTTCACCCCCACATACTCAGTGAATTCCAAAGTTTTGACTATATATATATATTTTGGCTACATTGCTTCATGATGTAGGTACCAGTTGTAACCCACAACACCATGATCAGACAAAACACAACTTCCAACCAACAGGTGATAAGTTCTCTTGATTCAAGGACTCGAGTCAACTTTAGTTCTAGTATTATATGTCTTATTCAGTTGTATTAATTAGGGATAGTTGAGGTCATGTCCCAGCTACATATTTTCAGTATTAGTAGAGTCATCATAAATAGTCAGTCAAGGTTGATGTATTTAGTTTTAGCTTCCTTTGTATATCCAGTGTTGTAAGCTTTTGAATAGTTTTATATTGAACAAGTTCAGCTAATCATATATCTTCCACTTATTGCTTCTGGTTTAATGTATTTGCTTAGTTTCGTATGAATCATGCGAGTATCATAGGTTAGCTTAGGATCACTTGTAGTTTTAAGCACCGTGTAATATCTAGGGAGTAGTCTTGGGGTGTTACAAACTTGATATCTGAGAACAGAGTTCAAATGTCCTAGGGTGTTTGTGAAGTCATGTCTAGTAGAGTCTTTTAGAATGGTTTGAAGATGTCTGTACTTTTCTTCGAGAGGCAATTGGGAATTTAAGAAATATTTCCCTTCTTCATGCTCTAGATCGTGCAATAAGGTTGTTCTCTCATAAACTTCTATCGATTCATGTGTTACTCTATAATTCTCCATATATGACTTATTCTTGAGATAACATGAGCACTAAATTTCAATTTCTCCTAATATGATTCTCTCATATTTACTATTAGTAACTCTAAAAACTACACAAAGGGCTTAAGAGGAGCCCGCTAGTGTATTTAAAGTCCTTTAATTTGAAAGCTTATGTCCTCATTGATATGAGTTATGTAGTTAAGATAGTATATAATATGTATTCAGATTCCTTGTTAACCCTTCATTACAGGTAGAGCTCATGAGAAAGGAGAGCATATACCTAGATTATTAAATAGAGCTTTTATTATAGGGTATAGAAACTTGGAGTGTTATGATTCATAAGTAGTGTAACAACCATAGAGTTGTGAATGTAGATTTAATAGTGTAGAGATAAGAGAGGTGTGGATATCTATTAGTTAAGAGTATATTGATTGATCTATGTATGCTATTATGTAAGGATTGAGGTGATAAGTCTTTGGGTGTTAACTAAAGGAGTATTAAGTTTGATGTATATTCAAGGAGAAAGGTAGAGAAGGAGTTATTTGTTAAAGTGAATTAGAGTATACATGAAGTGGGAAAGGAGTTTTTGATGGTATTCCATTGTGTTAGAAAATTATGGGTTATAGACGAAAGTATTATGTTGTTAAGGATTATTAATGTGGGTTCACCTGGTGGTTGTGAAAAACAAATTAGGTGATGCTTGTAGCGCTAGGAGTATAATTTTGATATATGGATTGATAAGTAGTATTAATGTATGAAAGGAGGATATGGTAATAGATTATAGTAAGATAGAGCATAATATTATGATCAAATAATATTATTATGAGGTTCTATAGGACCAGTGTTTCTTGATGCATTTCCAAGAAAGAATGGTATGTGAGGTTGTGGTTAATAATGTCTAGTACAAGAATCTAAGCTTGAACAGTGAATGATCATCAAGATGGAGATAATGATTGCATGGGATAGTGATGTTAGTTATATGAAAGGTGAGCTATTAGGTTTGGAATGATGTATGCAAGAATTTAAGTTCATTTATTTCACATTTAAGTATGATGGTGTAGGTATGATGTAGAAGTGTACCCAAAGTGATATGGGGTTGTATTATTTTCTAAGATTTTAAAGTGACAGGTGTGCTTAGATAGTACCCGTGAGATGCTACATGTGAATTAGGCTAGCTATATAGTTTATGGTGTTCTTGATGGCTAAGTTAAGGAGTTATGGATAGATGATGCAAAGCCTTTTTTGTATGATTTGGTTTTGGGAGAAATTTAAGTTTAGAGATATGATATTAGTAGGCTATTAAGAAAAAAGGCAGATTACATGTTTAGTGAGGCAGGTATGTTTGTCGAGAAGAGTGTAAGTATATAATGATGATTATTGAAGATAGATAAAGTTAAATATCATATATATTTGTAATACCCCAAAGAATAATCAAAGTGTATTCATGATTATTGCTATAATTGGGTTTCTATTTCACGATTTATGACAAGATTGATGTAGAATTAATTGACATGTGTGATTTATCGTGTGAATTCATGTTGAAACCCATGGAATTGTGAATTTGGAATTGAATCACGATGCTCACATATTATTTTAGTGTCATGCGAATCGATTATGCTATCTAAGTGTTTGATGAATTGCTCATGTGAATGTAATGATAAAATTATATCATGCTAGTATGTATACTATTTCATGCCATGTAAGTGTTTGATAAAATTCCTCTATAGATGCATTATGAACAAGTGTGCATTTTTATGCTATGCTATGCAAGATCATGTGAAGCTTTACTTATCATGCTATCAAGTCCTGAGGGTATTTATACCCGATAATTTAGTTGTTTGCATAGAGCCAGTGTCAGTTACACAATAATCTCAGTCACATCACGATCAGTAGTACTCTCAGTCAGTTATAGGACTCAGGAGAACTCAGTAGATTCGGTATTAGTCCCGTCTAGTTCAGTATTCAGTTTAGACCTCAGTAAAATCAGTTAGCTAATAGAATTCAGTAGTATTTCATCAGTCAGTGGAACTTAGTAAAATCAGTAATAGTTTAGTCAAGCCTAGTATGAACTAGGAAATCAATTCAGTTTCTATTCAGTTAGGAGTAGGATTCAGCACTGAGTTAACCCAGGGATGGGGGCACTCCTGCCAGCAGAGGGTTTGACCCTTAATAGCAATCCCTGAATTACAACACTACGTAGCCAACGTAGGTTGAGATATCTTCCTGCCAGACTAGGGTTTATACATCTCATATTAGTTTTCCTGCCAACGAGGGTTGACGAAAGAGCTTTCTGTCAGAGAGGGTTAACTTACAGTTTTCATTACCCGTGGCACAATAATGACACCCTTCCAACTAGGGTTATAGGTTGGACCCTAATCTATTCAGAAAGGGGCATGTTGGTTAGATTATTACCTCCCAGAGTATCAGTTTTAGTTCCAGTCTCAAACTAGAACTCAGTTTAGTTCTACATATTCAGGACTGTCAGATACAGTCACTCAATTTAGAACGAAAGTTAGTATAGTTCCACAGGATCAATATTGTTAGATACAGTCACTCAGTTATCAGCTACACAGTATTAGTAAACTAAGATATCAGTAAATCAGTAATTCAGAACTCAATATCCAGCGTTATCACGATCTCGGCTACAATATACGTATTCATACATGTACTCCCATTCAGTTATATTTATGTCATTCAATTAGTATTGTCCATGCATATGATCCCATGCATTTCAGCCTACCTCACTTAGTATACCAGTACATTCAAAGTACTGATGTATACTTTTCTCTTGCGCTATGATGTTTTTTATCATAGGTTCAGATGCACGGGCTCCCGAGCACCCTTAGCAGTGTAGATCTTTAGCAGTCAGAGTTAGTGGTGAATCCTCATAGTTCGAGGACATGGTTATTTTCTTCAGTATTTTAGTTTATCAGTACAATTTTTAGTAGTTGTTTTAGTTAGGGGCTTGTCCCATCAACTCCATGATTCATACAGTAGAGGCATTTTTTACTAGAGTATTTTTAGACAGATGTTTGAGTTTTGGTATTGTTATACCATATTCAATTTTATTTCAGTATTGAACTTTATCGCAAGTTTTCGCCTAATTTTCACATATTTTCACTATTACTATTCAGTTATTGCAGTAGGTACCAGTCATGGGTTAGCTTGTGGTTCTTAGAGATTATGAGAACCGTGTAGCATTTGGAGTACAGACTCGGGGCATAAAAAACTTGGTATTAGAGCCTAAGTTTCAACAGAGACTTAGGAAGTCTGAATGCCGCATCTAGTAGAGTTTTGTGCATGGGTGTGTAGCACCCACACTTATGGACAGTTGGCTACGAGAAGTTTTAGGAAAAGTTTCCCTTCTTTTAGTACTTATATCATGCGAGCGGGAATGAGGTCCAGTTAAACTCTTTGTCTAATCCAAGTTTCTCTTTTATTTATAGAATATGCCTCCAAAGAGGACTAAGGGAAGAGGAACGGGAGACCAGCCAAAACCCCAGCTCATCCAGCCAGATCCTCTGGACAACATGTCTCCCACACTGAGTTCAGAGTATCTTTCACTACCCTACCTCATTCTATGGTATCCAAGAATGAACGTCCAGCTATTTTTCAGCCAACCCAGTGGCCAATACTGATGCTGCCAAGATTTGGGATTTCACTCGAATGAACCCTTCATCTTTTACTGGGTCTAAATCAGATGAGGACCCTTAAGAATTTCTTTATTAGGTGTAGAAATTTATATATATTATAGGAGTGACTGCTATTGAGAGCGTTGAGTTGGTCGTATATTAGTTATAAGATATGGCACACTCATTGTTTAAACAGTAGAAAGCAGAAAGGGCCGCAGATGCAGGGCCCATATAATGGGAAGAATTTGTTGTTGCTTTTCTGGATAGGTTCTTCCCGCTAAAGTTGAAGGAAAAGAATGTTTTGGATTTTATAAATCTGAAGTAGGGAAACATGACGGTAAAAGAGTATTCTCTTAAGTTTACTCAATTAGACAGATACGCTCCTCATATGGTAGAAGATAACAGATCTAAGATGAGTTAGTTTGTGTATAGAATGTCTAATAGTGTGGTCAAGGAGTATAGGACTGCAATGTTGATTAAGAAGATAGACATATACAGTCTTATGGTCCATGCTCAGTAGATAGACGAGGCTAAGAATAAAGAGAACGAGAGGGAGAATAAGAGAGCGAGAACAGGTAGTTTTAACTTTGCTCAGCCTAAGTCAGGGGTGGGAATCGTTCTCAATTCTACCCAAAATCGCCAGTTCCAGCTCCGTCCTTATCCAGTGCTCTTGTGCCAAAATTCAAAGACGATAATAGAGATAGGGCATTAGGCCCAAACCCCTAGGTTAGTGTTAGGAGTGCCCAAACCAATCCCCTTTGTCAGAAGTATGGAAGAAACCACCAGGGTATCTACAGAGCTGGCAGTGATGAGTGTTTCAAATATGGAAAGCTAGGCCACAGGGTCATACAGTGTCCTAAGGTGGGTTCTCAATTTCAGCATAACCATCCCCCAGCTCAGTCTGATCGCCCAAATTAGTAGGGTGCCGCATCCAGTGCCACCAGTGGGTAGCGCCCAAATAGACTCTACACACTTCAGTCCCTACAGGATTAGGATAGTTCTCTTGATTTGGTCACTGGTATGTTACGAGTTAATCATTTACATGTTTATGCTTTGATGGATGCAAAAGCTTCTTTGTCCTTTGTTACTTCTTATATAGCTGTTGACTTCAAAGTCAGTCCCAAAATCCTAGCAGAGACTTTCTCAGTCTCTACCCTAGTGGGTAAATCTATCTTAGTCCAGCGAGTATACAGGAACTGTCCAGTTATGGTATCTCAGAAAGTCACTTCAACAGACTTAGTCGAATTAAAGATAACCGCTTTTGATATCATTCTCAGCATGGATTGGCTTTATTCCTGCTATGCCTCAGTCGACTGCAGAAATAGAATTGTCCAGTTTTAGTTTTTGAATGAACCCATCCTTGAGTAAAGGGGTAGTACTTCAGAACTTAGGGCCCAGCTTATTTCTTACCTAAGGGGAAAAAATGATATCTAAGGGATGTTTCTACCATCTCGTTCAAGTCCAGGACTCTTTTTCAGAACCCCCTAATCTTGAATCAGTGTCAGTAGCATGTGAATTCCCAGATATGTTTCCCGAAGATCTCCCCGGAGTTCCGCTCGAAAGGGAAATCAACTTGGGAATAGACCTTCTTCCAGATACTCAGCCCATATCTATCCCTCTATACAGAATGGCACCTACAGAACTCAGGGAATTAAAAAAATAGTTAACGAATCTCCTAGATAAGGGATTTATCAGACCCAGTGTGTCCCTATAGGGTGCCCCAGTTTTATTCGTGCGTATGAAAGAGAGTTCTCTCAGTATATGTATTGATTACCATCAGCTAAATAAAGTCACGGTCAAGAACATGTATCCACTTCCCAAAATTGATGAATTATTTGACCAACTCCAGGGTGAAAGTTACTTCTCCAAGATAAACCTCAGAATGGGCTATTATCATCTCAGAGTCATAGAATGTGACATCTCAAAAATAGACTTCAAAACTCGGTATGGTCACTTTGAATTCTTAGTCATGTCCTTTGTCTTACCAATACCCCTTCAGCCTTTATGGACTTAATAAACCCTGTATTCAAGTAGTACTTGGACATGTTCATCATAGTCTTCATAGATAGCATTCTTTTCTACTCCCGCAGTGAGCATGATTATGGAGAATATCTCAAAATAGTATTGCAGACTCTCAGAAACCATCAACTATTCACCAAATTAAATAAGTGCAAATTTTGACTAAGGTTAGTAGCCTTCCTTGGCCATATCATTTTCGGTGATGGCATTAGAGTTGATCCCTAAAAGACCAAAGCAGTGAGAAACTAGCCTAGACCCATATCTCCATCAAATATCAGGAGTTTCTTGGGCTTGGCTGGCTATTACCGATGGTTTGTTGAGGGACTTTCATCTATTGCATCCCCTATATCTAGATTGACTCGGAAAAAATTCAAATTCCAGTGGTCAGATTCTTGTGAAAAGAGTTTTCAGGAGTTGAAGACTCAACTCACTACAACTCCAGTTTTGACCCTACCAGATGGTTTAGATGGGTTTATGGTATAATATGATGCCTCTAAAGTTAGTTTAGGGTGTGTTTTTTCTGCAGAGAGGTAAGGTCATAGCCTATGTCTCTAGAAAGCTTAAACCCATGAAAAGAACTATCCTACTCATGATCTTGAGTTAGCAGCAATAATATTTGCCTTAATAAATTGGAGGCACTATTTGTATGGGGTGCACGTTAATGTGTTCACTGATCATAAGAGCCTACGGTATGTGTTATCTCAGAAAAATTTAAACCTCTGTCAGAGAAGATGGTTGGAGTCGTTGAAAGACTACGACATGAGCGTCCTGTATCATCCGGGTAAAGATAATATAGTGGTTGATGCTCTCAGTAGGATGTCTATGAGTAGTGTTTCCCATGATGAGGATGGTAAGAATAAGTTAGATCAGGAAGTTCATCAGTTTGCCCAACTAAGTATTCGCTTAGTTAATTTAGCAAAAGGTAGTGTATAGGTGCAGAGTAGTTCTGAATCATCTTGGATTCCGAGGTAAAGTAAAATAGGATAGGGATCCCAGTCTAGTCAATTGAAGAAATCAGTCAGAGATCAGAATGTAGAGGACTTCTCCCAAGGAGGAGATAGTGTTTTGCGTTGCCAAGGTAAGATATGTGTTCCAGGTGCAGATAACTTGAGACAGCGAGTTCTTGCAAAAGCGCATGGTGCACGCTACTCTATTCATCCAGGGGCCACTAAGATATACCATGATTTATGGGAGATCTATTGGTAGAGTGGGATGAAGAGAGATATTGCAGAGTTTGTGGCTAAGGGCTCAACATGTTAGTGTTAAGATCGAGCATCAGAAGACAAGTGGGTCCATGTAGGATTTCAGTATTCCCACCTAGAAATGGGAAGAAGATAATATGTACTTTGAGATGGGTTTTCCTCATACTCGTCGCCAGCATGATTCAGTTTAGGTCATAGTAGACATGATGACTAAATTAGCTCATTTTCTACCAGTCCATACCTCTTATTCAGCAGAGGATTATGCCAAACTCTATATTAGGGAGTTGGTCAGATTACACGATGTTCCATTGTCCATTATCTCAGATAGAGGTACCCAGTTCACCTCTTATTTTTGGAAGGCATTTCAAAAGAATCTTGGTACACGAGTGCACCTCAGTACAACCTTTCATATTTAGATAGATAGTCAAGAAGAAAGGAACATTCACACTTTAGAAGATATGTTGCGAACGTATGAGATTGACTTTAAAGGTAGTTGGGATGAACACTTGACTTTGATTGAATTCGTATATAACAACAACTATCATTCTAGTATTCAGATGGGTCCATTTGAGGCGTTTTATGGTAATAGGTGCAGATTTCCCATTGGTTGGTTTGAAGTGCGTGAGGCCACAGTAGTAGGGCCTATCTTGGTAGTTGATACCTTAGAGAAAGTTCAGTTGATCAGGAAAAGGCTTAAGACGGCTCAAAGCCGACAGAAATTGTACGCTGATGTACGCAGAAAGGATGTCGAGTTTGAGATTGGTGATTTTATATATTTGAATATATCTTCTATGAAAGAAGTGAAGAAGTCTGGCAAGAAGGGGAAACACAGTCCCCAATATGTCGTTCCTTACCAAATTCTTATATGTTTCAGAAAGGTATCTTATGAGCTTGAGTTGCCTTCAGACTTAGCTTCAGTGTATCCAGTATTCGATGTCTCCTTGCTTAAGAAATTCATAGGTGACCCAGTTGTTGTAGTTCCTGTAGAGGTCATAGATATTAATAATAGCCTCTCTTATGAATCGATCCCGTCGAAATCCTTGATTATTAGATTCGCAGACTGAGGAACAAAGAAGTCTCTCTGGTTAAAGTACTTTGGCAAAATCTGTTTGTGGAGGGAGCTACTTGGGAAGAAGAAGTAGACATGCAGACCAAGTATCCTCACCGCTTCTCCGCAAGATCGAACTTAGCCCAAGGTAATAGTTTTCCTTTGAATTTACACAGCCTTATGTTCGGATATAACTATCAACTTTGTATCAATTAATGTTGCATACTCAGTCATGCATTCATAAATCAGTTCAGTCATATACTCATGCATCAGACATGCATGTCCAGTATATAAGCCCAACTTATCTTTAATCCTAGTCATGCATTCATGAATCATGTTCATCTATGTACTCATGCATCAGATATGCATGGTCAGTATGATAATTCAGTATATCAGTAATTTCAGTCATGAAATCATGCTTCAGTTGTGCATGTTTAGTGTCTAAGCCCAGTCTATCAGTATTCTCAATTTAATCAATTTTGTTTGAGGATAAATATTCCCAAGGGGGAGATATTATAAGACCCCACAAAATCCTAAGCTCAACTCAGTCTTTTAAGCTTGCTAAGGGGTCCCAGACTTAGAAAATTCTAGCTAAGTTTTCAGACTTAGTATTATTTTGGCCTTCGTAAATTGGACACTCTATTTCATGAATCTTCTAACCTTAAAGTATCGATCTTTAGATTGATTCATGATAGTGAATGTCAGCAGGTGTTTCCAAAAAAGCTTTAGATTTTTTGAACCTCATTTAGACCACGTTTGAGTGACCCAAAAAGTGAGTCGATGCGATATCAACGCGTTGCATCTTCCCTAGTACCGATAGATAATTGTTCCCTCATCTCAATGCAAATTTCAAAGAACCAACACAGCGCGTTGGCCATCGTATTGATGCTAATGACGCAGTGTGTCAGTCTGCGCTTCGATAGTTTAGTTTTTAGTCATTAAAAAACCGCATCCATAGGGGTATTTTTGTCTTTTTTCCGACCCTTATTCTTCCCTAAAACATGATATTCAGCCCTCATTAAGCAATATACACTCACTTTCTCTCAAATTTCTCAAGAACCCTAGGTGATTTAATTTCAAAGGCAAGGCTCAAGATTTTGCCATTATTCTTCAAGAATTAAACATCCAAGGTATGTGAAGTGTTCATCCAAGGGTTCCTTCCACCCTTGGAGTTCAAGAAACTCTTTTAAACTTCAAGTAGCTTGATTTCATGCTTTCCATGATTTGAAATCAAAGGGTATTCATGATTATTTCTATAATTAGGTTTCTATTTCATGATTTATTACAAAATTGATGTATAATTAATTGACATGTGTGATTTATCATGTGAATTCATGTTGAAACCCTTGGAATTGTGAATTTGGAATTGAATCATGATGCTCACATATTGTTTTAGTGTCATGTTCATAGATTATTCTATCCAAGTGTTTGATGAATTGCTCATGTGAATATAATGATAAGATTATATCATGCTAGTATGTATACTATTTTATAACATGCAAGTGTTTGATAAAATGCCTCTATAAATGTATTATGAACAAGTGTGCATTTTTATGCTAGGCTATTCAAGATCATGTGAAGCTTTACTTTTTATGCTATTGAGTCCCGAGGGTATTTATACATGAAATTTAGCTGTTTTCCTAAAGCCGGTGTCAGTTACAGAATAATCTCAGTCATGTCACGATTAATAGTACTCTTAATCAGTTACAGGACTCAGGAGAACTCAGGAGAACTCAGTAGATTAAGTATTAGTCTCGTCTAGTTCAATATTCAATTTAAACCTTAGTAAACTCAGTTAGCTAACAGAATTCAGTAGTATTCCATCAGTCAGTGGAACTCAGTAAAATTAGTAATAATTTATCCAAGCATAGTATGAACTAGGAGATCAGTTTAGTGTCTATTCAGTTGGAAGTAGGATTCAGCATCGAGTTAACCCAGGGATGGGGGTATTCCTACCAGAAGAGGGTTTGACCTTTAGTAGAAATCCCTAAATTACAAAACTACATAGCCAGCGTAGTTTAAGATATCCTCCTGCCAGACTAGGGTTGATACATCTCATATGAGTTTTCCTTCCAGCGAGGGTTGTCAAAAGAGCTTCCTGTCAGAGAGGGTTAACTCATAGTTTTCTTTACCCATGGCACGGTACTAACACTCTTTCAACAGGGGTTACAGGTTTGACCCTAATCTATTCAGAAAGCAGCATGTCGGTTAGATGATTACCTCTCATATCTCAGTTTCAGTTCCAGTCTCATAATAGAACTCAGTTCAGTTCTACAGATTCAGGACTGTCAGATACAGTCACTCAGTTTAGTATGAAACTTAGTATAGTTCCACAGGATCAAGACTGTCATATACAGTCTCTCAGTTATCAGCTACACAGTATTAGTAAACTCATATATCAGTAAATCAGTAATTTAGAACTCAGTATCCAGTGTTATCACGATCTTAGTTACAGTATACGTATTCATGCATGTACTCTCATTCATTTATATTCATGTCATTCATTCAGTATTGTTCATGCATATGAACCCATGCATTTCATCCCACCTCACTTAGTATACCAGTACATTCAAAGTACTGACGCATACTTTTCTCTTATGCTATGATATTTTATATCATAGGTTCAGATGTACGGGCTCCCGATCACCCTTAGCAGTTCAGATCTTCAGCAGTCAGAGTTAGTGGTGAGTCATCATAGTTTGAGGACATGATTATTTTCTTCAGTATTTTAGTTTATCAGTACAGTTTTCAGTAGTTGGAGTTATTTGGGGGCTTGTCCCATCAACTCCATGATTCAGATAGTAGAGGCTTTTCAGACTTGAGTATTATTAGACAGATATTTCTATTTTGGTGTTTTTTTACAGTATTCAGTTTTATTTCAATATTAAACCTTACGGAAAGTTTTCACCTAATTTCCATATATTTGCAGTATTACTATTTAGTTATTGCAGCAAGTACTAGTCATGGGTTAGCTTGTGGTCCTTCAGGATTATGAGAACTGTGTAGCATCTGGGGTACAGACTCAGGGCGTTATACTTATGCATTTATTTTGTATTATTATTTAGTACTCACAGTAGGTACCAGTCATGGTTGGCTTATGGTCCTTTGGGGTTGCAAGAACCGTGTGACACCCAGGGTATAGACTCTTGGCATTACAAACTTGATATTAGATATAGGTTCAATAGAATCCAAGGAAGTCTAAAAGTCACATCTGGTAGTGTGTTATGCATGGGTGTGTAGCGGGCTACACTTATGGACAAGAGGCTATGAGGCATTTCGAGAAAAAGTTTCCCTTCTTTCAAAATTCATGTCGTGGAGTGAGCATGAGCTCAAGTTGAAATCTAAATCTAATTCATTTCTTCCTTTTATTTGTAGAACATGCCTCCCAAAAAGACCAACGAAAGAATAACAAGAAACTAGTTAACACCTCAACCCGTTCAGGCAGATCCCCTAGACGAGTATGTCTCCCACATAGAATTAAGAGAAGCTTTCACCACTCTAGCTCATTCTGTGGAATCCCATAATGAATGCCCAACTGTCGTTCAGGCCAACCTAGTGGCCAATACTACTGCATCTAGAATTTTGGACATCACCCGGATGAATACTCCATTATTTACAGGGTCTAAGCCTGAGGAGGACCCACAGGAATTCCTTGAAATGGTGCAAAAAGTCACAGATATCATGGGGGTGACTTCCAATGAGAGTGCTGAGTTAGCTGCATATCAATTACAGGATGTGGCTCATACATGGTTTAAGAAGTAGAAGGCAAATAGGGGCGCTGATGTAGGGCCCGTAAAATGGGAGAAGTTTGTTACTACTTTCCTTAATAGGTTCTTTCCATTCGAGTTGAGAGAAGCTAAGGTTTTGGAGTCTATTAATTTGAAACAGGGAAACATAATAGTGAAAAAGTATTCTCTTAAGTTTACTTAGTTAGCCATATATTCCCCGCATGTGGTAGCTGATAACGCTCAATCTACAGCTCTCGTTTGAGTGTAAAGCGGTCGTTAGCAAATATAGAACCCAACTGGGTTGGGTATCGATCCCACAGGGAATAGCTTGGTCAACAAGTAAGTAAAGATTACTAGACTTTTAGTGCAAGTCTCGTAAGAAGGGGGGATTCTTGTTTTGCAAGTAATGTAAACAAAAGCTGAAAATAATAAAGTAAAAAGAGAGAGATTGTTACGTTGGTTGTAAACAATGAGAATTGAAGCGTTGGGGTTATGTCCACCTTCTGAGGTATACGTCTCTATTGGCTATGAGTGTGTAGAATTCTGACATGCAATTGCTTATAGAGGATTGTAGTCGATGGTAAATCCAAGCGTCTCTCGACCTAAACAAGGACTATTTCACTTTAACTCTCTCGAGCTTAAAGCGTGTCTAACGGTACGAATTCTCCAAGAGGTTAGTCCAGTTACGGCACTAGCTTTTTAATAGGAAAGGGTGTCCTACTACCTTGACATTATCTCTTTTCCAGACAAATAACTTTTCTCTCGAACAAGTTAAATGTTAGACTGGCGTATTCTTGCGTTTGCAACCGCAAAGAATGTAGATTAAGATGAAGAGAATAATGATATAAGCAATATACGTGCCTCGAACTCACAAACTCACAGCAATAGATAGTAACTCATTCGGCTTCCATAACCCCAACAGAGAAGTTTAGTTACCCATGAATGCGAAGGAGATCACGCTTGACATTGTTGTTATACCACAAGATTGATTAATTTCGTGCAGCGTAAGTGGTAGGCGTGAGGCGTGAATTCCTTAGCAAGGTAACGATTCTCTTGTTGCGGAAATTAAGAATAGATGAATAGAAAAAAACTAGAATTAATAGAAAGATTAGAAGAGTTGTAGAATTGTTTGTAGTGTAGAATAATAGAGGAGTAGAAGATGTGAGGGATGGAAGGAAGTATTATGTTCTCCCTCCTTCCTCCCTCCTTATTCTAAATCTCTAGCATGATAGGGTATTTATAATACCCATATCCTACTCCTACTAAGCTAATGAAATAAATAACCAAATCCTACTAGACTAATGAAATCCTTAACCCAAATGTACTAGGTTAAGGTAACATTATCATAATCCACATAAAATAATGAAATACATAACCTAATTGTACTAGGTTAATGTATCATTGTCAAAATCCAGCTTTGTGTCTGTAAGTCCCCAAAGTCTTCAGAATTGCTGTTTTAGCCCGGGACAGATTTTCCATGCAGCAGTTTTGGTCCCCCAAAGTCTTCAGAAATGCTGTTTTAGCCCGGGACAGATTTTCCATGCAGCAGTTTTGGTCCTTAGGCGTGTAAACTCCCTTCCCTTCCTTCGTGAGCTTTCTTTAGCGTCAAGTAAGCCATAAAATGCTGAATTATGCATCATTTATACCTGAAACTTTACTAATCATGTTCGTTAGCTCACTTACAGGAAAAAGGACTAAAAGTGCATGAAATATATAATTTGTTCTCAAAACTAGGCTAAAATATGGGCAAAATATATTGATATAGGCGCGTAAATTCGCCTATCATCAACACCCCACACTTAGAGCTTTGTTCGTCCTCGAACAACATATCATGTCCTTCTAAGCATCAACTTAAGGTTTTTACAGAAACAACACAAAACATTCTTCAAGACAAGCACAACAATTATCAACAAAGAGTAGCTTTCCGATTATAAGTAGAAACAGTTTAACCTCTAGCGTAGACTCGTGATGGTGATCAACTCGCATGCAAACGTTAAAGTGCATAGAATCATATACAACTATCCAAAACTCATCAACCATGTGTGTCTCACCATATAGTACCCATAATCACTCACAAATATAGCATATTTTTCAAACATGGGTATCAAAATGTCCTTGCTCTCACTCTCACAAAGAATTCATATGTAGCAACTGATGACCATAGGCTTGCCCTTAATGTAATACTCTACTAAATGTTGGAATGTTAAGATTAGGATCAAGTAGGTCTTTTGATGGTTGTAATGTAGGCTAAGGGACGGGTAGGACTATTTTGGCCAGGAATAGTGACTAAGTTCCTAAGCGCTTTAATACATCACTTTGTATCATTGACACTTTTTTCTTTCAACCTTTCTTCTTTCTTTTTTCTACCACCCTTGTTCTCCTCTTTTTTCAATTTTAAGCACAACTCACTTTTCAGCTTTCTTTTCCTTTTTCTTTTCACAACATACCTCTTATGATAGCATTTTTTTTTTCTTTTTCATAACACATTCAAGAACCATTCCAATTTATAGCATTATACTCACCCAATTTCCTTTTATTTTGTCACATGACTTTTTCACTTTAAAGCACTTAGGGATTTTGGGATCAAATTACGGTCTTGAAAGAAATGGATTAGGCTTTCATACAAGGTTGTCAAAGAAAATAGGCTAAAGGCTCAAAAGGGTTTAACTAGGATGATGTCCATGGGTAGGTAAAACTGAAGGTAAACAAATATGGGTTGCCAAAGAAATGCCTAAATCATATCCTAAACTTACACTCCTTATTTTCGCTTTGCATACATACCAGGCAAGTTCTAGCATCAACCACAAACATAGAATATACTATTATCTCACACACACAAGGCACATGGTCGACTTGCTTGGAAGTAATATAGACTCTCGACCCAACAAGTGAAGGAATTGAACCACACAATATCACATAATGAGTCACAACTAGAGCCTAAACGTCTCAATAGTCACAATTGTAGCACATACTCTTGTTATAATCTCATGCTGCCTATCAAAATAATTTCATGCGAAGCTAGAAAAAATTTACTACTAAAAAATGAAACAAAAACAAAGCAAACAAACATAGATGCGAGTAGAGAAGTATAGCATGCAATACCACCACCCCACACTTAGTCGGGACACTGTCCTCAGTGGAGAATAAATACGAAGAACCTGGTCAGTCGGACTCGTCCTCAATGTCGGGGGTCATACCCTTTGCATCGGAATCATCATCAGAGTCGTCATCCTCAGAAGTTCCTCATAAGTATCCCACTTAATTCCAAGCGTGAGTCGAGGTATTTGCAGCGAGGAGGGTTCTCCTTGCTCTTTTCGGCCTCTTTTCTTGCCTTTTTG
Organism: Capsicum pubescens; assembly: GCA_030864215.1. Taxonomy (NCBI): domain Eukaryota; kingdom Viridiplantae; phylum Streptophyta; class Magnoliopsida; order Solanales; family Solanaceae; genus Capsicum; species Capsicum pubescens. Next base: position 267,619,324 of record CM061544.1, on the reverse strand, counting down.
TGAAGTGGTCTTGCTTTAGGTGCCATTGTACCTGAGACTAGAAATAGTGTTAGTGGTAGCACAATATCAATGGATACAATCTATGCACAAGCAGTAGGGGTACCACCCCACACTTAGTTTTGTTGACACAAATCAGTGAAGTGAGAGTGGTCGATTACTCAGATTTCGTCGACATACGTTTTAGGAGTTGTATTCCGGCAAGAAAATCAGTGATGTATCACTACTTGCAGCCATTGCATTACTTTCATGTTAGATATAACAACACTACTACATAGGGGTTACCACATAATCTAGTTACTTTCAACAATCACAACCTCCTATGTCGGCAGGCACTATAAGTCTTATCCCGATGAACGGGATAGCCTAACATGTAAGTATCCAAGTAGCAATTTTGAGCAATGTTCAAGACTATAGAAATTCCGAAAATAGTATGACAATGCTATTAAAACCAAATTCAAGTCGGAAACAAGTCAAGATGATTCTAACGTATACGTTCACTCACATGATTTTGCATTAACATTCCAAACACATGAACTTCACCAACAATCTTTCAATATGTAGCAATTTATAATAGACATAGCAACGTAGTACTTACGAGAAATAAATAAAGAATAAGAGAGTACTTACTTGCTTGAAGCTTTTGGAGGTGGTTTTGTGAATTGGAGGAGCAAAAATAGAAAATTTTGAGAGGATTTGGATGAATATGCGGCACCTTTAGGTCACTTTGCAATGTGTTGTGTTATAAAACTAAGTCCCCTTTATATAGGAAGAGAATGGGTCGGGTTATGACCCATTTACAATCGGTTTTGGAGACAAAAATCCCACATATGCGGCGCATAATTCTTGGCATAGATATGACATATGCGGCGCATTGTCTATGGCATAATGGGACATATGCGCCGCATAGTCTATGGCATTTGTAGACATATGCGCCGCATAGTCTATGGCATATGAGATACTGAGACCAAATGCCATAGCATAGGCGGCGCATAGTCAAAAGCATACCTAGGAATAGGCGGCGCATAGTGTATAGCACACTAGATTCCGAGACCTTAGGCTATAGGATAGGTTGTGCATCGTTCGTGGCCTAGTTTTACCAAGGCCTAGCCTTCCTCGAAGCCTACTTTGGCGTGAGAAAGGCTCAATCCATAGCCTTATGCATCACCCTTCCTAACTTACCAACTTTACCATACAATGCGTCCAAATCGTCAATTGAAATCAATCTCCTCGTTGACTACTTCTTGCACCTATATTCGCTCAAACAAATGAAAACGATTAGTACGATGGGTTGCCTCCCATCTAGCGCCTTATTTATTATCGTGGCACGACATGGTTACCTCGAGTACTCAGACTTCGTCGAGGTAAATGGTGGATCGTTTTCTGAATGGATTTAGACGACAATGAGGCTTACTTGTAGGAGGGGTACCAATTATATCATCAATAGTCCAACCCATAGCTCTCATGTATCTCTTCAGAGTAGAGATGAGGGCGTCTACGTGCTGTTTACTTAAATCATCCGCACTCACCGGAAGTATCTTTATACTTTCCAAGAACACATACCTTAGATAATTGGGGAGCTCTTTCGATTCTAGCATTGGTGGCTCTTCAAGGGAAATCTTCACTGTTGGTGACGGTTGATTCTTAAGATCACGGTCCGGTTGCTTAGGAGTATGGGAATAGGACTCTATTTCTGTTAGAGCACCCATAAGTTCTTCATAATCTTCATCGTCCTCATGCTCAACATTCAGCAGCGCAGCAGACAATGGCTCCACAGTAGGCTGTTTCTCTACAGATAATGCTTTCTTATCTTCACGATGAACATCATCTACAGAGAACACATCCATATCTTTTGGATGCTTCATTGCTTTGCATATATCAAAGCGGACCACTTCGTCATTAATTCGAAACAAAAGCTCATTATCTTTCATGTCAATAAGCACACTTCCAGTTGCGAGGAAGGGGCGTCCCAAGATTATGGGAACGTCAGAATCCACCTCACAATCCAGAATAACGAAGTCTGCAGGAAAGATAAATGAAGATACCTTCACCAACACATCATTCAAGATACCCACAGGTCGTTTTACCGTCCTATCAGCCATCACGAGCCTCATATTGGTTGGTGTCGGATCGCCTAACCCCAACTTCTTGTGTGTTCTCAAGTGTCATAGAGTCATAGAGTATCCTCAAGTGTGTTCGCAAAGTAAGCATAATCGTCCCCTAGTTCAGGCCGATCGCCCAAATCAGCAGGGTGCCACTTCCAGTGCTACCAATCAGCAGCGCCCAAACTGACTTTATGCACTTTTGTCCTGACAGGATCAGGTAAGATCTCCTGATATGGTCACTGGTACATTACAAGTTTATCATTTACATATTTATGCTTTGATAGATCCAGGATCTTCTTTGTCCTTTGTAACTTCTTATATAGACGTTGACTTTAGAGTTGGTCCCAAAATCCTAGCAGAGCCCTTCTCACTCTCTATCCCAGTGGGTAAATCTATTATATCCCGATGGGTATATAAAAACTACCCGATTATGATATCTCATAAAGTTACATCAGAAGACTTAGTAGAATTAGAGATGACAAATTTTGATGTCATTCTCGGCATGTATTGGATTCATTCATACTATGCTTCAGTTGACTGAAGAAATAGAGTTGTCTATTTTTAGCTTCTGAATGAACCTGTCCTAGAATAGAGGGGTAGTACTTCAGCAGTTAGGGTCAGCTTGTTTCCTACCTAAGGTCAAGGAAAATGATATCCAAGGGGTGTGTCTTCCATCTTGTTTGAGTTAATTATTCTAGTTTCGAGACTCCTAGTCTTGAGTCAGTTCTAGTAGCATGTGAATTTCCAGATGTGTTTCCTAAACATCTTCTTAGAGTTCCTTCCGAGTGGGAAATTAACTTCGAAATAGACCTTCTTCCTGATACTCAGCCCATCTCTATCTCGCCGTACAGAATAGATCCAGCAGAACTCAAAGAGTTAAAAGAATAATTGAAGGATCTCTTAGATAAGGGACTCATTAGACCCAGCGTAACCCCTTGGGGTGCACCAGTTCTATTTGTGTGAAAGAAAGTCGGTTCTCTCAGAATGTTTATTGACTACCATCAGTTGAACAAAGTTACGATGAAGAACAAGTATCCACTTCCCAAGATTGATGACTTGTTTGACCAACTTTAGGGTAAAATATACTTTTCTAAGATAGACCTCAGATCAGGCAATCATTAGCTCAAAGTCAGAGAATGTGGCATTTTAAAATTAGCTTTCAGAACTTAGTATGGTTACTTCGAATTCCTAGTCATGTCATTTGGTCTTACCAATGTCCCGACAGTTTTCATGGACTTGATGATCCATGTGTTCAAGAAGTACTTGGAAATGTTCGCCATAGACTTCATAGATAACATTCTTGTCTAGTCCTGCAGTGAACATTATCATTCAGACCATCTTAGAATAGTGTTACAGCCCCTTAGAGCCCACCAGTTGTTTGCCAAATTTAGTAAATGACAATTTTGGCTAAGGTCAAAAGCTTTCCTCGGTCATATTATTTTTGATGATGGCATTAGAGTTGACCCTAAAAGACTGAAGCAGTGAGAAACTGGCCCAAACCCATCTCTCCATCATATATCAGGAGTTTCTCAGGTTTGGCTGGCTATTATCGATGATTTATCAAAGGTTTTTTATCTATTGTATCCGCCATGTCCATATTAACTCAGAAGAAAGTCAAGTTCCAGTGGTCAGATTCTTATGAGAAGAGTTTTTAGGAGTTCAAAACTCGATTCACTACAGCCTCAGTTTTGACTTTACTAGATAGTTCAGATGGATTTGTGGTATATTGTGATGTTTCCAAAGTGGGTTTAGGGTGTGTTTTGATGTAGAGAGGTAAGTTCATATCCAATGCCTCTAGACAGCATAAGGCCTATTAAAAGAACTATCCCACTCATGATCTTGAGTTAGCAGTGGTAGTGTTTTCCTTAAAGATTTGGAGGCATTATATGAATGGAGTACATATTGATGTGTTCAAAAAGCATAAAAGCCTACATTATATATTTTCTCAGATTAACCTAAACCTATGTCAGAGAAGGTGGTTAGAGTTGTTGAAAGACTATGACATGAGTGTTCTGTATCATCCAGGCAAGGCCAATGTAGTGGTTGATGCTCTCAGTAGGATATCTATGGGCAGTAGTAGGTCGATGCGATCTCAAAGGGCTGCATATCCCATTGCGTCAACAAATATTTTCCCCAGCTTCAGAGTGAAATTCTAGTGAATCAATATGAACTCGGTGCGGCATCCATCGTGTTGATCCCATCGATGCGGTGCAGCGGACTGTGCGTCACTAGGCACGTTTTTTTCAGTACTTAAAACTCTGCGTCCTGAGCGGTAAAAAGGTCTTTTTCCACCTTATATTATCCCCCAAAACATGAGATTAAGCCTCTCTAAAGGCAAAATCATTCATTCTTTCTAAAAAATTCTCAAGAACAAACCCTAGGAGAATCTAATTTCAAATTTCAAGCTTAAAGAACGCACCATTAATCTTCACTAATTCAAGTTCCAAAGTATGTGAAGTGTTCATCTAAGGGTTTCCTTCCACCCTTGGAGTTCAAGAAACTCTTTTAAACTACAAGTTAATTGATTTCATGAATTCCATACTAGGTTTGAGTGTGTTCATGATTATGAAGATAATTGGGTTTCTAATCTATGGTTTATTATAAGTTTTATGTGAAATTATTGAACATGAGTATAGTATCATGTCAATTCATATTAAAACCCTTGGTTTTGTAAATTGGGATTTGATGTTTATGATGCCTACATGTTGTTTAGAATCATATGCATAGCTTATGTTCCTCAAGTGCTTGATAAATTGCTCATGTAAATTAAATGGGAAAATCATGCCATGCTAGCATATGTGTAATCATATATCTCATAAGTTTTTGATCAAATATCTTTATGAATGAGTTATGAACAAGTGTACATTGTTGTGCTTTTCAAGTTCATGTTATGCTTTACTTTTCATACTATCGATTCCTGGGGGTATTCAATACCTAAAAATCTAGTTGTTTACCTAGAGCTACAGTAGTTAAAGAACAGTCTCAGTAGTGTTACGAACAATAGTACTAAGTAATCAGTCACGATCTCAGTTTAGTATAGTTAAGAACTCAGTGAACTCAGTCAATTAACAGAACTCAGTAGTACTCTGTCAGTTAGTGTAACCCAATGAACTCATTTTAGTCCAGTTATCCAGAACGATTAGTAACAGTTCAGTCAAGCCGAGTACAGACTAGAAATCAGTTCAGTGTTTATTTAGTTGGGAGTAGGATTCATCACCGAGTGAACCCAAGGATAGGGACTCACCTTCCAGTAGAGGGTGTGATCCTTAAAAGCAGTCCTTGCATTCCTGAACTACGTAGCCACCGTAGGTTAAGACATCTACCTTCCAGTTGAGGGTTGATGAGGTATCTTACCTACCAGTTGAGGGTACCACCATTCTTATACAGAGCAGCTTCCAGATAAGGGTGACTCAACACTTATCTTTACCCATGGCACAGTACTGAAACCCTTCCAACTGGGGTTACAGGTTTGACCCCAATCAGTTCAGAGAAGAGGTATGGCGGTTAGATGATTTCCTCTCATAGTTTTAGTTTTTGTCGCAATATAGAACTCAGTTCAATTCTACAGAATCAGTACTGTCAGACATAATCACCCAGCTCAGTATGGAACTCAGTTCAGTTCTACAAAAATAGGACTATCAGCTACAGTCATTCATCTAATAGTAATATAGTATCAATAATCTGATATCAGTTATTCAGTTATCAGAACTTAGTACCCAGTGTTACCATGATCTCAGTTATAGCATGTATAGTTAGGTGCATATCATTACATCATCAGTATCTACAATTAGAGCCTTTGAGACTAGACTATTAGACAGTATTCAGTTTTGTATATTATTGTTACAGTTGGTATCCCTTATTAGTATTTCATGTTTTGAACCTTATGGCATTTCATCCTAATCTTCCACATTTATTTCAGTATTACTTTTCAGCACTCACAGCAGGTACCAATCATGGGTTAGCATATGGTCTTTTGAGATTATGAGCACCGTGTGGCATTCGGGGTGCAGACTCGTGGCGTTACAAACTTGGTATCAGAGCCTAAGGTTCAAAAGAGTCCTAGGAAGTCTTAAAGTTGCATCTACTAGAGTCTTGTGCATGGGTGTCTAGCGTGCCACACTTATGGATAAGAGGTTATGAGGTGTTATAGGAAAAGTTTCCCATCTTTCAGTATTCATGTCGTGCGAGTGAGCATGATCTAAAGTTAAACTCTTGGTCTAATTTAAATATACCTTTTGTTTGCAGAATATACCTCCAAAGAGGAATGGGAGACCAACCAGCACCTCAGCCCATCCAACCAAATCCCCTGAATGAGCATGTCTCCCACGCAGAATTCAGAGTAGATTTCACCACTCTAGCCAATTTTGTTGTAGCTCAGAATGAACGGCAAACTGCTATTCAGGCCAACCCAGTAGCCAATACTACTGCAGTCAGGATTTAAGACTTTACCTAGATGAATCCTCCATCATTTACAAGTTCTAAGTCCTATGAGGACCCACAGGAATTCCTTTACCGGGTGTAAAAAGTCACGGATATTATGGGGGTGTTTACTAGTGAGAATGTTGAGTTGGCCATGTATCAGTTGCAGGATGTGGCTCACTCAAGGTTCAAGCAGTGGAAGGCAGAGAGATTCACAGCTGCAGGGCCTATAGAATGGGAGGAGTTTGCCACTACTTTTCTAGATACATTCTTTCCACTGGAGATGAGGGAAGTGAAGGTCTTGGAATTTATTAATCTAAAGTAGGGCAACATGAAGTGAAATAGTATTCTCTTAAGTTTACTCAGCAAGCCAAATACGCTCCTCACGTGGTCACATATAGAAGATCTAAGATGAATAAGTTGGTGTCGGGTGTGTCTAACTGTGTGGTCAAGAAGTATAGGACCATAATGTTGATTAAGGAGATGGACATATCTAGTCTCATGGTCCATGCTCAGTAGATAGAGAAGTCTAAGAATAAGGAGAATGATAGGGAGAAAAAGTGATCTATAATGGGTAGCTTCAACTTTACCCAGCCTAAGTCAGAGGGTGGGAATCGTTCTCAATTCTTCACAAAATCCTTAGTTCCAGCTCCATCCTCAACAAGTGCCCCAGTGCTGAAATTTACAGATGGAAACAAAGACAAGGATCTAGGCCCTAACCCCCAGGGTAGTGTTAGCAGTTTCTGAACAAATCCTCTTTGTCAAAAGTATGGTAGAAACAATCAGGGTCTGTATAGGGCTGGCATCAATGTGTGTTTCATATATGGCAAGCCAGGCTACAGGGTCAGAGATTGTCCTCAATCAGGTTCCTAGGGTCAGTATAATCGTCCCCCAGCTCAGTCTGGTCTCCTGAATCAGCAGGGTGCTACTTTTAGTGCCACTAGTGGGCAACGCCCAAATAGACCCTATGTACTTCAGTCCTGACAGTATCAGGAAAGTTCTCCTGATATGGTCACCAGTATGTTACAAGTTTATTATTTACATATTTATGCTTCGCTAGATCCCAGGGCTTCCTTTTCCTTTGTAACTCCTTATATAGATGTTGACTCAGAATCAGTCCCAAAATCCTAATAGAGCCCTTCTCGGTCTCTACCCTAGTAGGTAAATCTATTATAGTTCGATGGGTATACAAGAACTATCCGGTTATGGTATCTCAGAAAATTACTTCAACAGACTTAGTAGAGTTAGATATGACAGATTTTTACATCATTCTCGGTATGGATTGGCTTCATTCATGCTATGTTTCAGTTAACTGTAGAAAAAGAATTATTTATTTTCAGTTTTTGAACAAACCTGTCCAAGAGTGAAGGGTAGTACTTCAGCACTTAGGGGTCAACTTATTTCCTACCTTAGGGAAAGGAAAATGATATCTAAGGGACGTGTATATCATCTCGTTTGAGTTCAAGACTCTATTTTAGAGACCCCTAATCTTGAATCAGTGTCAGTATAATGTGAATTCCCAGATGTACTTTCCAAAGATCTTCCTGGAGTTTCTCCCGAAAGGGAAATTGAATTCAAAATAGAACTTCTTCTTAATACTCAGACTATCTCTATTCCGCCATACAGAATGGCTCCAATAAAACTCAGAGAGTTAAAAGAATAGTTGAAGGATCTCCTAGATAAGGGATTCATTAGACCCAGTGTATCCTCGTAGGGTGCACCAGTTCTATTCATACGTAAGAAAGATGGTTCTCTTTGAATGTGCATAGACTTCTGTCAGCTAAATAAAGTCATGGTCAATTACAAGTATCCACTTCCCAGAATCAATGACTTATTTGACCAACTTCAGGGTGCCAGTTACTTTTCTAAGATAGACCTCAGATCAGGCTATCATCAATTTAGAGTCGGGGAATGTGACATCCCAAAAATAGCTTTCCACACCCGGTATAGTCACTTCAAATTCTTAGTTATGTTGTTTGGTCTTACCAATGCCCTAGTAGCTTTCATGGACTTGATAAATCGTGTGTTCAAGCAGTACTTGGACATGTTCGTCGTAGTCTTCATTAATGAGATTCTTGTCTACTGCCGCATTGAACATGATCATGCAGAGCCCCTCCGAATAGTGTTATAGACACTCAAAGCCCATCATTTATTCACCAAATTCAGTATGTGTGAATTTTGGATAAGATCAGTAGCCTCTCTTGACCATATAGTTTTCAGTGATGGCATTAGAGTTGATCCACAAAAGACCAAAGCAGTGAGAAACTGGCCCAGACCTATCTCTCTGTTAGATATCAGGATTTTATTAGGTTTGGCTGGTTATTACTGACAGTTTGTTGAGTGATTCTCATATATCACATCCCCCATGTCTAGATTGACTCAGAATAAAGTCAAATTTCTGTTGTCAGATTCTTATGAGAAGAGTTTTTAGGAGTTAGAGACTCCACTCACGACAGCCCTAATTTTGACTCTACCATATGGTTCAGACAGGTTTGTGGTTTATTGTGATGCTTCCAGAGTTAGTTTGGGGTGTGTTTTGATGTATAGAGGTAAGGCCATAGCCTATGCCTCTAGACAGCTTAAGCCCCATAAGAAGAATTACCTCACTCATGATCTTGAGTTAGCAGTTATGGTATTTTCCTTAAATATTTGGAAGCATTATTTATATGGGGTACATGTAGATGTTTTCATAGACCACAAGATCCTGCAATATGTGTTTTCTCAGAAAGACCTAAACCTGCATCTGACAAGGTGGTTAGAGGTATTAAAATACTATGACATGAGTGTTCTGTATCATCTGGGCAAGGCCAATGTAGTGGTTGATGCTCTCAGTAGGATGTCTATGGGTTGTGTCGCTCATGTGGAGAATGGTAAGAAGAAATTAGTTCAAGAAATTCATCAGCTTGCCTGACTAGGTGTCCGCTTAGTCGATTCGGCAGAGGGTAGTGTGTGTGTGCAGAATAGTTCAAAATTATCTCTGGTATTTGAAGTGAAGGAAAAGTAGGACAGAGATTCCAGTCAAGTCAAGTTGAAAGAGTCAATCAGAGCTCAGAAAGTAGAGGTTTTCTCCTAAGGGGGATATGGTCTATTGCGTTGTCAGGGTTGGTTATACGTGTCAGGTGTAGATGACTTAAGGCAACGAATTCTTGCAGAAGCACATGGCGCGCGTTACTTTATTCATCCAGGGACCACCAAGATGTACCGCAACTGGCGGGAGATCTATTGGTGGAGTGGGATAAAGAGAGACATAGCAGAGTTTATAGCTAAATGCTCAACATATCAGCAGGTTAAGATCAAGCATCAGAAGCCTAGTGGGTCTATGCAAGAGTTCAATATTCCCACTTGGAAGTGGGAGAAAGTGAACGTGGATTTTGTAATAGATTTGCCCCGTTCTCGCCGCCAGCATGATTTGTTTTGGGTCATTGTGGGCAGGAGGAGAAAATCATCTCACTTCTTACCAGTTCATACCTCTTATTCAGCAGAGGATTATGCCAAGATCTATGTTAGAGAGTTGGTCAGATTACATGGAGTCCCATTGTCCATTATCTCAGATAAAGGTACCCAGTTTACCTCTTGTTTCTAGAAAGCCTTCCAAAAGGGTCTTGGCACCCAAGTTTACCTCAGTACAGCCTTTCACCCTTAGACAGATGGTCAAGAAGAAAGGAATATCCAGAATCTAGAAGATATATTAAGGGCATGTGCCGTTGACTTTAAGGGTAAAATGATCATTTGTCATTGCTTGAGTTTGCATATAATAACATTTATCATTCTAGCATCCAGATGGCTTCATTTGAGCTGTTCTCTATGAGAAGAGATTTATATCTCCCATTAGTTGGTTTGCAGTGGGTGAGGCTATAGTGTTAGTGCCTGACTTGTATTTGATGCCTTAGAAAAATTTTGGTTGATCAAGGAAAGGCTTAAGACAGCTCAAAACCGACAAAAGTCATATGCAAATGTGTGAATAAAAGATCTCAAGTTTGAGATTGGTGATTATGTATATTTGAAAATCCTTCCAATGAAAGGTGTAAGATCCCGTAAAATTCTAAGCTCTACTCAGTTTTTTAATCTTGCTAAGGGATCCCAGACTTAGAAAATTCTAGCTAAGTATTCAGACTTAGTATTATTTTGGCCTTCGTAAGTTGGCAACTCTATTTCATGACTCATGTGACTTTAAAGTATTGATCTTTAGATTGATTCATGATCAAGAATGTCAGTAGGTGTTCCCAAATAAGTTTTGGATTTTTCAAACCTCGTTTGAGATATTTGGGAACCCAAAATAGTGTATCAATACGATATCAACGTGGCGCGTCATCCATCGCGTCGATTAATATTTTTGTTGGCTTCCAATGGAAAATTCCAGTGAACTGTGGACTCGGCGCTGTGCGTTGGCCATCATATCGATGCAAATTATGTAGTGCGTCGGTCTGTGCATTAACAGTTCTATTTTCAGTCATTAAAAGTCGCGTCCTCAGGGGTATTATGGTCTTTTTCCCACGCCTATCAGCCCCAAAACACAACATTAAGCCCCTTTAGAGGCTAAATCCATTCACTATTCTCAAATTTCTCAGAAATAAAAACCGTAGGTGATCTAAATTCAAAAATCAAGACTCAAGATTTCACCATCATTCTTCAAGAATTTAACAACCAAGGTATGTGAAGTGTTCATCCAAGGGTTATTTCCACCCTTAGAGTCCAAGAAACTCTTTTAAACTTCAAGTAGCTTGATTTCATGTTTTTCCATGAATTGAAATCAAATTGTATCCATGATTATTGCTATAATTGAGTTTCTATTTCAAGATTTTACAAGATTTATTTAATATTAATAGACTTGTGTGATTTATCATGTGAATTCATGTTGAAACCCATGGAATTGTGAATATGGAATTGAATCATGATGCTCACATGTTATTTTAGTGTCATGTGCATTGATTATGCTATCCAAGTGTTTGATGAATTGCTCATGTGAATGTAATGATAAGATTATATCATGCTAGTATGTATATTATTTCATGCCATGCAAGTATTTGATAAAATGCCTCTATAGATGCATTAAGAACAAGTGTACATTTTTATGCTATGTTATGCAAGATCATGTGAAGTTTTACGTTTTCATGCTATCGAGTCTTGGGGGGATTTATACCCGAAAATTTAGTTATTTACCTAGATCCAGTGTCAGTTACAAAATAATCGCAGGCACATCACGATTAGTAGTACTCTCAGTCAGTTACAGGACTCAGGAGAACTCAGTAGATTCAGTATTAGTCTCGTCTAGTTCAGTATTTAGTTCAGACCTCAGTAAACTCAGTCAACTAACAGAATTCAATAGTATTCCGTCACTCAGCAAAATATAGTAAAATCAGTAACAGTTTAGTCAAGCCTAGTATGAACTAGGAAATCAGTTCAGTGTCTATTCAGATGGGAGTAGGATTCAGCACCGAGTTAACCCAAGGATGGGGGAATTCCTTCCAGCAGAGGGTTTGACCCTTAGTAGAAATTCCTGTGTTATAGAACTACGTATCCAGTGTAGGTTGAGATATCTTTCTGCCAGCTAGGGTCTATACATCTCGTACGAGTTTTCCTGCCAGCAAGGGTTGCGATAGATCTTTCTGTCAGAAAGGGTTAACTCATAGTTGTCTTTACCCATGGCATGGTACTGACACCCTTTCAACTGGGGTTATAGGTTAGACCCCAATCTATTTAAAAAGGGGCATGTTGGTTAGAAGATTACCTCCCACAATATCAGTTTTAGTTCCAGTCTCAGAATTGAATTTAGTTCAGTTCTACAGATCCAGGACTGTTAGATACAGTCAGTCAATTTAGAACGGAACTCAGTATAGTTCCATATGATCAAGACTATCAAATACAGTCACTCATTTATTAGCTACACTGTATAAGTAAACTCATATCTCAGTAAATCAGTAATTTAGAACTCAGTATCCAGTGTTATCACGATCTCAGTTATAGTATACGCATTAATACATGTACTCCTATTCAACTATATTCATGTAAGTCAATCAGTATTGTTCATGAATATAAACCCATGCATTTCAGCCTACCTCACTTAGCATACCAGTACATTCAAAGTACTGACGCATACTTTTCTATTGTTCTATGATGTTTTATATCATAGGTTCAAACGCATAGGATCCCGAGCACCCTTAGCAGTTTAGATCTTCAGCAGTCAAAGTTAGTAGTAAGTCCTCATAGTTTGACAACATGATTATTTTCTTCAGTATTTCGGTTTATCAGTACAATTTTTAGTAGTTTGAGTTAGTTGGGGCTTGTCCCATCAACTCCATGATTCATACAGTAGAGGCTTTTCAGACTAGTGTATTTTTTAGACAGATGTTTCAATTTTGGTCTTGTTATACCGTATTCAATTTTATTTCAGTATTGAACCTTATGGCAAGTTTTTACCTAATTTCTTCATATTTGCAGTATTACTATTTAGTTGTAGCACATATACATATATGTGGATCAGTACTTCTAGAATGTACTGAGTATGCAGCGGTGAATGCAATAAGTAAAATTGATTTCATACGTAATCTTAAAATATACATGACTAGGTGTAAGTAGATTCAATAAGAGACTTAAATAGACTGAAAGCTAAAATATCTTAAACCATAAGTAACAAACATGATCTGATAAGCTGGTGAATTACTACACTTAGTTTCTTAAAACTTTCCTGTTATAATATAAGTAGAACCAAAACTGGGATATGGTAAAACATGAATATGTGAACATTTGAAAATGAACATATATATACTGAACTGATCTAATTACTTGAATATTTAATGCCTAGGTGATGGAATGTTTGAAATTTAAGAAAGGAGATAACTAATACCTATATACTGAGTAGCCGATATAAGAATGTGGATTACTGGTATTTGAACACTGAACAGCTGATGATTGAATACTGATTATGTAACACTAGACTAAACTTAGTCTGAATAACTAGACTAAAACTATGGAGTATTATGCATATGAGGTAAGGATTAACTGAACAACATGAGATAACTGAGAATGAATGTGTGAAAACTATAATATCTGAGAATGCAAGACCAAGTATAAAACATAATTCTGTATAGTATGTAAACTAAGATACTGAAATTCTGATAACTGAATAACTAATAACTATATTCTATGGTCAAGCAAACCTAAAATTAAAATCTGAAAATAAATATTAAACTAAGACTGTGGGAGCTATCATCTAACTGACATGCCCTAATCTGAGCTAATCGGGGTCCAACCTGTAACCCCAGTAAGTAAGGTGTCAGTACCATGCTATGGGTACTGATAATGGTTGTGTGGATTCACTAAAATGGTGTTCCAAAGGACTAAGGAGTAACTCAATACTGGAAGGGAACTCATGAGATATGTGTCAACCCTAAATTGGCAGGAAGACATCTCAAACCTACGCTTGCTACGGAGTTAACTAAGATTCATGCCCTCAACTGGAAAGTGAGCCCCATCCCTGGGTTCGCTCGATGCTAAATCCTACTCCCAACTGAACTGACATAGATTACTAACTGGTGCATACACTGAAACTAATAATTGATAAGCTCAGGTCATGGTATTCTAAAAATAAAAATATATACGGGTTCTGAGGTAATTATTAATGTGTAAATTAATACTGGAATTTAAATTGGATAGAGTTAAGCTTAATTGGACTCACAACTAACCATATTACTGATGGAAAAAAATTTCTCATGGTATAACTGAAATCATTCTGTAGATACTGAAAATTAGGTAAATAGCTAAATTTCAAGTATTCGTAATCCCTAGGACTCGATAACAATAACAATAGGGCATACAAAATCTTCGGGACATAATAAGTAGTCAATATCCAAAACCCAATCATTAGGTCATTTCATCAAACACTTTGGAATCATGAACTTGAACATGGGAATGTCTTAAACATGGAAGCATAGCTTGATTACATGACTAAGATCATGAATTAGGGGATTTAAATGAAATTCACTAGGAATAGAATATGGGAGTTTCATCAAAACATATAAAGATCATAGCTTGAGCATAAGAATGTCTTAAACACGAGGGAACAATAGAGTTACATGGCAAAATTCATAACTTGGGGATTCATCTTAAAATTTTATTGAACATGATATGGGAATTTCATCAAACATGTGGAGACCCTAAACTTATGAATAGGAATGAGCAAGCATGCGAAAATATCATGGAAAAATGGATCAATTCACAACTTAGATATTTGATATGAAGATCATATTTAATACCCCATATTTCCCTAGCTTAATTTAACTTAGTACATGAGTTATTCCATATAAATTTTTCTAAATACTTAGTATTTTTTTAGTTTAGAGCCTGCCATTGCGTAGGAAATTCATTCATATTTTCAAAGATATAAAATTTGCCCAAATTTGATACACAGGCAAAGAGTTAGAACCATTTTTGTAAATCAGTGTGCCAACTGGCACTTCACCACGTCGCGGAGGCCAGCCAAATGGCAATTGTCACATTCCAGTATTGCTCCACGATAATGGCGCATCGTGCCATAGGACCAGTTCATAATTGTCAATTTACAGTAAGGCATCATGATTCTACCGCATTGCTCCAAGGGCCAAATTCCCATCCAGTGAGGCACCGTGATTTCACCGCGTCGTGCCAAGCCTTCAGTTCCTAGTTGTTTATTTTCTAGTGAGCCGGTGCGATTTTACCACGTCACGTCGACATGCAAAATTAGGTTTCCAGTGATGATTTTTAAATCATTCCCAGGGGTAATTTGGTTTTTTTCCATGACCTAAGTCAGTCTTAAACACGAGATTTAGACCTAAATAACCTAGTTATACCTTTATTCACTTATTCTTCCCCAAATTAAAAGCATTCTCTCTCAAAGGGATAAACCCTAGCTTCAAGAAATCAAGAACAAAGCTCAATAATTCCTCCAAGAACTCTAAGAAGTAAAATACCCAAGTATGTTAGGTGTTCATTCATGGGCTCCTTTCACCCATGAAGTCCAAGAACCTCTTTTTAAATTACATGTTTATAGATTCATGATTTCAATGCTTGAAATTGATTCTATTCATGTTCAGGATAGTAAATGAGATTTAATTCATGATTAATTACAAGTTTCCATGAAATTAAGATAGTTTATGTGATGAATTATATGAATTGCATGCTAAACCCTTGAATTTTCAATTGAGTATTGTATTCATGATGTTCATTGTTGACCATTGTCATGTGAAATAACCCATGCTCCCCAAGTATTTGTTAAGCTCCCCAAGTATTTGTTAACATGTCTATGAGAAATAAATAGTGGAATCATGACATGTTATTATGTAGTCCCAATCATGTACAAGCTTATGCCCTACAAATGTTTGATAAAATGTCTCTTTGAATGAATTGTGGACAAGTGTACATTGTTATATCTTTTAAGATCATGTTATGCTTTACTTTTCATGCTATCGAGTCCTGGGGTATTCAATTCCCAAAAATCTAGTTGTTTACCTAGAGCTTCAGTAATTACAAAATAGTCTCGGTAGTTTCATGCTCAGTATTACTCAGTCAGTTATAGAAACTCAGTATCATTTCAATCCAATTAGTTAACATGATCAGCAATAGAACTAAGTAAAACTCAGTGTCAATACAGTCCAGTTCAGTATAATCAGTTCAGTGTCTATTCAGTTGGGAGTAGGATTCAGCATCGAGTGACCCCGAGGATGGGGGCTCACCTGCCAGTAGAGGGTGTGATCCTTAGAATCAATCCTTGAGTTCCAAAACTACGTAGCCAGCGTAGGTTGAGACATCAAACCAACCAGTTGAGGGTTGATGAGGTGTTTTAACCTACCAATTAAGGGTTCCACCGTTCTCATGAGGGTAACTCTTTACTGTCTTTATCCTTGTCATGGTACTGATACCCTTCCAGATGGGGTTACAAGCTTGGACCCCAAATCTATTCAGAAAGAGGCATATCAATTAGATGATTACTTCCCACAATCTCTGTTTTAGTCTTTAGTGTAGAACTCTATTCAGTTCTACAGAATCAGGACAGTCAGACACAGTCAATCAGTATCAGTAACTCAGTTATCAGTGACTTTAGATTATCAGTTACTCAGTATCATAACTCAGTACTTAGCTTCATAAAAGCTCATTTACAGTATATATGTATATTCACAATATTGCATTCCCAGTATTTACAATAGTTTCAGATATCTATGTACTCTTATTCAGTTACTCTATATCATTCAATTAGTTATTGTTCATGCATATGAACCCTTGTATTCAGCCTTACCTCATCTAGCATACCAGTACATTCCACGTTTTGATGCATACTCTTTTTTTGCACTATGATGTCTCATATCATAGGTTCCTGACTGTAACGCCCCGAAAAAGCATCCCAAGATGCCACACGGTGCCCAAGGCTACACGTAGCCTCAAGCTAACCCTTTACGCCAAAGCACTACCCTTGGGTTCCAACATAACAACATACACGCTACGCTAAGGATATATATATAAGTACATATTATATCACATCGCGCATGGCACGGAATATCGTTAGACTGTACATATATGGAATGTATATACACAAACCAACCCAACAATACACTAGTCTGACATAGCCTCTATACAGAATAATCAATGAGCCATTGGGACAAACCCCCAACTAACTCAACAGACCAAAGGGATCAAAAAACAACAACACCAAAACTAGCAACTTGTCCTTGAACCATGAGGACTCACCACTGAAGGAACTTAGATGCGGCACTCGAATATCACTGTCGTGGCTGCAGCTGAGTACCTGAACCTACATCATGGTAAGAATGTAGCCCATAGAGAAATATGTGGGTCGCTACAAGATACGTACTGAGTATGTAGGGGCGCATGCAAAATATAAATAATATCATCAACTTCATATAAACGTACATACGGATCATAATGACACACTTGGCTTGAGTGACATTGAATCATGCAACTCATAACACCTTAGACAGGAAATATAGGAGAAAAACCTCATAAATCATTATAGATCATCATAGGCAACTTGACTTACCACATCAAAACTCGGAGTGACTCGGTATTTCAATAAACATGACTCTTATGGATAGGGGAGTTTCTTATAACCGACAACCCCACGTGAGCTACGTGGAATACCAACGTTTGAAACCCCCATTGGCGGGAGCGTCATACTCTTTGCCAGGGAGTACGACCTTAAAACTGCAATAATCACAATCGGGCTCTCTGGCCAATAATATCATCATCAAACAACCCTACGGTGGCACATAGGTTTGGAGAAATACCAAATTTCCCTCTTGGCGCTAAGTACTAATCCCCGACAAGCTCAGAACGTGTTAGAAAATCCTCCACAACATCACAAGGGTCTATCATAAAGACCAAATCAAATCTCTTTCTCATTTATCAAATCATATCAATTTGTGGATTCCTAACTCAACACATTTTAGCTCAAAACATTTTAATCTTCCTCAACATCAACAAGGTATCAATACATTTAACCATAACCGACTCGACATTTGGACGAGGATATGAAGACTCAATACATAATATTTTCAATAATTTAACTCATCAAAACCATCCAAAAAATACCAAGACTCACTGCAACTTCAATATCAACATTTCTCAATTTGCCATCCAACTCTCATTTAAAGGTACTTGAGACATCAACCCATAGTAGGGATATAGAATTTCCAATATCAATTATAAATTCATAATAAGGAAATAGTGGAATGATAGTATAAATCAAGGTTTAACAAATTAAATCATCATACTCTCATAATCAAATACTTTTTGTACATAATTCCATCTCAACATCATACACATATCGGATGACATAATCCCGTAGCTCATGGATAATAATATAAGATATAAAACCATATTTCCAATTCATGGTAAAACATGTAAAATCTCATGTCAATGTAATTCAACAAAAATACCGGGCACAAGATCGAAAGGATAATCTTGTTCAAAGCCCCACATACCAAAAAATGGAAGATGAATATGAACTTCCGACTCCGGAACTTTATTCACGAAAATAAAGGGTGCTTCTCGAAGCCCTTAACATGATCAACTCGAATCCCAAATCAATTTGAAATTTCTACGGTTCAATCAAGAGACATAGAAGGATGAAATTTAGAGTAGTAGGGTTGGGGTTTGAGCCTTAGGAAATTTTAGAGAAAAATGAGATATTGAATGCTCTTAATGGACTTAAATCCATGGTTTAACCGGATGGATTGGAGTGGGAATGACCAAAATACCCTTAACAATCAAATAATGTCAAATATGTCCTTTGGTGAACTGTTTTGATAGGATGAAGTAGATCGACCATAACTTTTTGCTTCGATGACCAAATTGGATGAAACCAATTTCATTGGAAAGAGGACTTTTGTATATTTCTGTTGATATATAGTATCTCACCCAGATCATTATGTAAAAGGAGTTATGATCGTTTGAAGTTGACCCTAAAATTCGCCTGGCCTCAGTATTTTTTCCTGAACATTTACTGTTTACCACTATTCACGGTTAGATCGGAATGATCATAACTCATCGCTCGAGTGTCCATTTTGGATGATCCACATATTGTTGGAAATCTTTTTCAATGCTCTACGCGATGACGAATCACATATCCAGAAATTCCACACATAAAAATTATTAATCATGATAAAGAACAGAATTCAACACATTTTCGTCCGAGATCTTAACGGAAAAAAAAAATCTGGGGCATCACATCATCTCCCCCTTGGAAACATTCATCCTCGAATGTTGATAGGTAGGTCAAGAATACTATTAAAATGAGTATATAGAGAAAAAATCATCTTGCCCAAGCATATACTCCATTCTAGATTTTTTTTTGGATATCGTAGAAAACACACAAGCCAAGATAAACATAGAAATAAGGATTAAATCAAAAGAGAATGATACCTTTGACATGCTCAGGATTCATAGGAAAGAGGTGGGGATATTTGGCGCGCATATCCGCTTCAGTTCCCAAGTAGCACTCTCCACGGATTCATTCGCCAAAGCACTTTAACTAAAGGAACTTCCTTGTTTCTTAGCCTACGAACTTGAAAGTCAAAAACCTCAACTGGAATCTCTTCATATGAAAGACTATCTTGAATACCCGAGCTTTCTGAAGGATCAATCATAACAGAATCACCAATAGACTTCTTAAGCATAGAAACATAGAAAACCGGATGGACGTTAGATAACTCCGTGGACAATTCAACCTTATACGCTACCTTCCCAATGCGATCCACAATCTTATAGGGACCAATGTAACGGGGACTTAGTTTCCCTTTCTTCAAAAATCTCTTCACCCCTTTCATGGGTGAAACTTTCAAGTACACTAAATCACCAACATCAAATTCAAGGTCTTTCCTCCTTACATCTGCGTATGATTTTTGACAACTTTGGGCGGTTTTCAACCTTTCCCGAATTAACTTAATCTTCTCCATGGCCTCGAACACCGCATCCGGTCTAGTCGCGGAAGCCTCACCAACTTCCAACCAACCAATGGGTGATCTACACCTTCTACCATACAAATCTTCAAACGGGGCCATTCCAATAGTAGCATGAAAACTATTATTGTAAGTAAACTCAATTAATGCTAAGTGCTCATCCCAACTACCTTTAAAATCAAAAACACAAGCCCTCAACATATCTTCTAAAGTTTGAATGGTCCACTCGGCCTGACCATCTGTTTGCGGATGGAAAGCAGAACTTAAATGAATTTGGGTACCGAGACCCTTCTGGAAAGATTTCCAAAACTGAGAGGTAAACTGAGTACCTCTGTCAGAAATAATAGACAAAGGGATTCCATGAAGTCTGACGAGTTCCTGAATATATATTCTAGCATAATCTTCATCTGTATACGATGAATACATAGGCAAGAAATGAGTTGATTTCGTCAGCCGATCTACGACAACCCAAATTGAATCATGATGGAGACAAGAAGGAGGCAACCCAACTATGAAGTCCATATTCACTTCTTCCCACTTCTAAGTAGGAATTCAAAACTCTTGCATCACGCCACTGGGACTTTGATGCTCTATTTTAACCTGTTGACACGTGGAACACTTCGCCACAAATTCTGCTATGTTCCTCTTCATACCGTTCCACCAATAGATTTCCCGTAAATCATGGTACATCTTGGTAGCACCAGGATTGATGGAGTATCACGTACCATGCGCTTCCGTCATAATCCTCTGCTTCAAGTTATCAACATCAGGAACACATAATCTTTCTCGGAGTCTCAAAATGCCATCTTCTTCTTGGAAGAAAACCTCCACCTTTAGGTCTTTTACTGACTCTTTTAACCTGACCAAGGTAGGATCCCTATCTTGCTTCTCATTCACTTCTAAAACTAAAGAGGATTCGGAACAGCTTTGAACTCTTATACTACCCGCAGTATCACCAAACAACCTAACCCCCAATCTAGCTAAACGATGTACCTCACGGGCTAACTCCTTCTTACCAATCTCCACATGTGCTACGCTACCCATGGACTTCCGACTAAGGGAATCTGCTACTACATTGGCCTTGCCTAGATGATATAGCACGCTCATATCATAATCTTTCAACAGTTCTAACCATCGTCTCTACCTAAGATTCAACTCCTTTTGGGTGAATACATACTGCAAGCTCTTATGGTCCGTGAAGACGTTGACATGGACACCATACAAATAATGTCTCCAGATTTTCAAAGCAAAAACCACGGCAGCTAATTCAAGGTCATGGGTAGGATAATTCTTCTCGTGAGGCTTTAGCTTCCTAGAAGCATAAGCTATAACCTTTCCCTTTTGCATCAATACACAACCCAAACTGACTCTGGAAGTATCGTAATACACCACAAAACCATCAACACCATCAGACAAAGTCAACAAAGGGGCTGAAGTGAGTCGAGTGTTCAACTCTTGAAAACTCTTCTCGTAAGATTCGGACCATAGGAACTTCACTTTCCTTTGGGTCAAACGGGTCATAGGAGACGCAATAGATGGAAAACCCTTCAACAAAATGACGATAATAACCAGCTAGACCCAAGAAACTTCAGATATCAGAAGGAGAAATAGGTCTACGCCAACTCTTTATAGACTCTATCTTTTGAGGATCAACTCTAATACCTTCAGAAGAAACAACATGACCCAAGAAGGCTACAGAGTTCAACCAGAACTTACAGTTACTGAACTTAGCATACAACCGATGAGTTTGAAGAGTTTCCAACATGATTCGGAGATGATCCGCATGATCACCCTTACTTCGGGAGTAAATAAGAATAGCATCAAGGAAAACTATTACAAATAAATCTAGATATGGCCAGAATACACCGTTCATAAGATCCATAAAAGCCACTGGAGCATTAGTTAATCGAAATACATCACTAGAAATTCAAAATGACTGTAACGGATTCGGAAGGCTGTCTTGGGGATATCACATTCCCTAACCTTAAGTTGGTGATAACCGGATCTGAGGTCTATCTTCGAAAATTAGCTCACACCTTGCAATTGATCAAATAAATCATCAATTCGAGGAAGCGGATATTTATTCTTGATAGTAACCCTATTAAGTTGTCGGTAATCAATACACATCCTCAAAGAACCATCTTTCTTAAGCACAAACAGGACAGGTGCACCCCACGGGGACACACTAGGTCTGATAAAGCTTTTGTCTAAAAGATCTTTCAATTTCTCCTTCAACTCTTTAAGTTCCACGGGAGCCATGCGATACGGAGGAATGGAAATAGGCTGAGTATCGAAAAGAAAGTAAATACCAAACTCTATCTCTCTATCAAAGGTATTCCAGGGAGATCTTCCAGAAAGATATCAAGAAACTCATTAACAACATTAATTGACTGAATGGTCGGGGTTTCAGACTTAGTGTCTTTAACCCGAACCAAATGGTGGATGCAACCCTTGGAAATCAACTTCCTAACTTTGAGATAGGATATGAAACGACCCTTAGGAATCACAGAACTCCTGGACCATTCGAGGATAGGTTCATCAAGAAACTGAAACTTGACCACATGGGCATGACAATCAATAGACGCATAGCATGAGTGAAGCCAATCCATACCCAGAATGATATCAAAGTCAACCATATCTAGCTCAATCAAATCAGCATACATAACCCAATGAAAGACAGTAATGGGATATTTCTTATACACCCACTTAGCAATGATAGACTCTCCTACCGGAGTAGAAACCAAAATTGGCTCAAAAATTAGTTCAGGATCCATTTCAAAATTTACAGCAACCAGAGGTGTCACATAAGAAAAACTCAAACCGGGGTCCATCAACAAAAACTCAAACCGGGGTCCATCAACACATAGTCATCAAAATAGAAAACACGGAGCATACCAGTGACAACATCGGGAGAGTCCTCCTACTCTTGACGAGGTGGTATAGCATAGAAATGATTCTGGCATTGATCACCAGCAGTACTAGATGAAGCACCCTAAGGAGGAACTGGACGGGTTGCGGGAGGTGGGGCACTGGTAGCCTGACTCTGGGGACGGGCATCACGACTCCGTTTTCTAGCATACGGGTAGTCTCCAAGTATGTGGCCCAACTTGCCACAACTAAAATAGCCCCGCTGCCCCATATAACACTCCCCAAAATGGTCTTTACCACACTTAGCACACGAAAGAGGATGAGGCCGGCTGCTTACACTATCCTAATACCTGGAAGGTACCGACCTATTCCCGAGCTCCTTCCTACCTCGATATATGGGAGCACTAGCTGAGAAAGGCGCAGGTATAAATGGACGTCTCTGAAACTGAGGGCGAATCCCTCTAAAGAATCTAGTCTGACCAGACCCCTGTTGCTCCGATCTGACTCTCTTAATCCCTCGTACTCTTTCTCTTTCCTTTATCTTGTCTGACTCAATCTGTTGGGCATGAATCATTAACCAAGGAAGATCAATCTCCCTGTTGATCATAGCAGATCTACATTGTTTCACCACAAACTTGCTTATACTAGTCCTCGAGTCAGCCATATTAGGAGCGTACTTCGATAGCTGATTAAACTTAAGGCAATACTCTTTAACCGACATGGAGCCTTGTCTCAAATTCATAAACTCCTCTATCTTAGCTTCCCGTAAGTCAAGAGGAAATAATCAATCCAAGAAAGTATCTTGGAACAATTGCCAAGTCACCGGAGCGGTATCTTCCTCTCTACTCTTATTCCACATCTACACCCAGTCATAGGCGACATCCTTCAACCGATAAGAAGACAACTCCATAACTTTTTCCTCGGTCACGTGCATAATCTGTGTAATTTTTTTCATTTCATCAACATACATTTGTGGGTCCTCACCTGCTCTCGACCCATGTAACTCTGGTGGATTTATCCACATAAAATCACGAATTTGTGTTGTTGCCGAATTATTTTCCTGCAGAGGTAGAGCGTTGGCCTGAGTATTGGCGGTAACTTCCTGGGCTAGCATCTAAAAAGCTTCCCAAAATTTGGCATGGGATACTGTCTCATGTAACGGATCAACAGGTTGGGGTTGGTTGTAGTTTCCACGAGCTCGACTTAGAGGTATTTTCTGTCGTAAGAACGCACGAATTAATAGCAGAAGGAAACAGTTGTAGGCATGATAGACTCTTGTAAAAAGAAAGAAACGACTTTTTCTAGAACGCCCTGCAGCCTCTTGATCATAGGTGTGGTGCGCTACACACCGATGCTCAAAACTCTACGAAACGTGGCTTGTCAGACTCCCTAGGACTCTTCACAACCTTAGGCTCTGATACCAAGTTTGTAATGCCCCGAAATATCATACCAAGATACCACACGGTGCCCAAGGATATACGTAGCCTCAAGCTAACCCTTTACGCCAAAAAACTACCCTTGGGTTCCAACATAACAACATACATGCTACGCTAAGGATATATATATAAGTGCATATCATATCACATTGCGCATGGCACGGAATATCGTTAGTCTGTACATATATGAAATGTCTATATGTAAACAAACCCAACAATACACTAGTCTGACATAGCCTCTATACAGAAAAATCAATGAGCCATTAGGACAAACCCCCAACTGACTCAACATACCAAAGAGATCACAAAACAACAGCACCAAAACTAGCAACTTGGTCCTCAAACCATGAGGACTCACCACTGAAGTAACGTAGATGCGGCACTCAGATATCACTGTTGCGGCTGCGGCTGAGTACCTGAACCTATATCATGGTAAGAATGTAGCCCATAGAGAAATATGTGGGTCAGCACAAGATACGTACTGAGTATGTGGGGGCACATGCAAAATATAAATAATATCATAAATTTCGTAAAAACGTACATACGGACCATAATGACACACCTGGCTTTGAGTGACATTGAATCATGCAACTCATAACATCTTAGATAGGAAATGTAGGAGAAAAACCTCATAAATTATTATAGATCATCATAGGCAACTTGACTTACCACATCAAAACTCGGAGTGACTCGGTATTTCAATAAACATGACTTTTATGGATAGGGGAGTTTTCTATAACCGACAACCCCACATGAGCTACGTGGAATACCAATGTTTAAAACCCCCGTTGGCGGGAGCGTCATACTCTTTTCCAGGGAGTACGACCTTAAAACTGCAATAATCACAATCGGGCTCTCTGGCTAATAATATCATCATCAAACAACCCTACGGTGGCACATAGGTTTGGGGAAATACCAAATTTTCCTATCGGTGCTAAGTACTACTCCCCAACAAGCTCAGAACATGTTAGAAAATCCACCACAACATCACAAGGGTCTATCATAAAGACCAAATCAAATCTCTTTCTCATTTATCAAATCATATCAATTTGTGGATTCCTAACTCAACACATTTTAGCTCAAAACATTTTAATTTTCCTCAACATCAACAAGGTATCAATGTATTGAACCATAACCGACTCGACATTTGGACAAGGATATGAAGACTCAATCATAATATTTTCAACAATTTAACTCATCAAAACCATCCGGAAAATACCAAGACTCATTGCAACTTCAATATCAACATTTCTCAATTTGCCATCCAACTCTCATTTAAAGGTACTTGAGACATCAACCCATAGTAGGGATATAGAATTTCCAATATCAATTATAAATTCATAATAAGGAAATTGTGGAATGATAGTATAAATCAAGGTTTAACAAATTAAATCATCATACTCTCATAATCAAATACTTTTTGGACATAACTTCATCTCAACATCATACACATATCGGATGACATAATCCCATTCACATAGCTCAACATCATACTGACCGCACATAGTTAGATTCAGATTCAACTAGCAGTGTCTAATTTAGTAGTGAGTCCTCATCTATCGAGGATATATTTCATTTCAGTATTTTAGTAGTCGGAGTTAGTTGGGGGCTTGTCCCATCAACTCCTTAGTCAGACAGTTCAATTAGAGGCTTTTCAGACTAGACTTTCATATAGTATTTAGTTTTAAATATTATTATTACAGTTGATATTCTTTATCGGTATTTTAGATTTGAACCTTATGGCATTTCAACTTATTTTCCACATTATTTTGGTATTATTATTTAGTGCTCACGGCAGATATCATACATGGATTAGCTTGTGGTTCTGCGGGGTAGTAAGCACTGTGTAGCATCTGTGGTACAGACTCGGGGTGTTACATCATAACATTTATAATATATATTAGTTTGTTCCACTTGAAAACACATATACTCTTAACTTGAAATCAAACACGTGAGGATCATGAGTTAAAATATGGGAGTATTTAAACTATGAAAATCAAATAAATCTTAATATTAAAAACATGGGTTAAGGATATAATCATGTGAAAATCACCATTCAAGCATATCAAGGCAATTTCAATAAAAACCATTTGTAAACAAGATATATAATCGAAATTCATGGAGGTATCGTGGATATAATTCATATTAACATGTAAAGATCATAACTTTGAACTTAAAGAATGGGTTTTTGGGCTCCAGGGGTGGAAGGAGACTCATGAATGAACTCCCACAAACCTTATTAGATTAATTGGATGTAGAAGCTTGAACATTGAATTCCTAATGATGTTCTTGAAGTTCTTGAATTAGGAAGCTTGGGTTCTTGCTTTTCTTGAAGAAAATTTTATGAAGTTCTTGGTGTTCTTCAGGGGGATAAGGTTTTCTTGGAGAGAAAAAGATGAATAATAATGTATTTAAAGCATTTAGGGGATGAATTTAAGTGTTATGGACGAATTTGGGTGAGGGAAAGTGACAAAAGTGCCCCCTAGACCCTTTAGGAACTAAACAATGAGTGAAATAGCTCTGTATCATGTATTCCATCACGTCAGGGACAGAAACACATTGTGTTACTCATCGCATCAAGGACCGGCGAGCCACACCCCAATCATGTCGGCTTACTGCCTCTCACAAAAAATGTCATAACTTTTTGCTCGAGTATCGGATTAAGGCGAAATTTGTATCGTTGGAAAGATAATTCAATTATCTACAATTTGATGGGTCCTGAGATGCAAAATTTTATGTATATAAAAATTTATACACATTCAAAGTAGACCCTTGTAGAATCGAATACCAAACTTTGGACGAATCATAGGATCTTAGCTCAACTTTATTCTAAGTGATTCTTATGAATATTTTCAGCTCAAAAGCACATAAAAAATGAGGATAAATATCATGAAACTTATATTCACATGGGAATCATTTTGATTATAGCTTATACACGTAGGAATGACGATTCAAAAACTAGCCCAAAAATGTGGGGTATTGCAATGTTGATCCATTCTTACTCCAGTGTATTCCTTTCCTTGAACTTCAATCATTATGACATCCTATACATGTATTGCATGATAGAACCATACCTGTGACTAATGTTTATACACTTCATGCATATTCAAGTTCCTTCTCAGCTCCTAGTAAAGAAGTAACAGTTTCACACTATGATTTGAGTCATGTCTCATGAATATATGAATCCTAGTCTTATGTTAAGTAATTTAGGATAAGTTGGACCCATGTTTTAGTGTATGATTTATTTTCAAAATTCATGCTACACCCTTAATGACTTGTGAAATTCATATTATGTATGTCCCTAGTTTAAATCACTTTAATGAATCCATGGCTTTGATACTCTATTTCTCAAACCTTAGTAAGTGAAAAATTTATGTATAGTATTCTTTCATGCTTTAGGTGGTCATGTTCTAGCCCTTCAGTGGCCCTCTTCTTATGTTAAGATAGTGGTGATGAAAATAGATGAACAATAGTTTTGATGAAAGAGAGTATATGACCATCATTAGGGAAGATTATTGTATACTTGTTTTATCTAAGGCTATAAGTGTGAAGGAAGAATGAGAATATGTCATAGTTAGTTGAGAATTCTAGGTGCGTCTTCTTAAGGATGGGAAATAGTTTCTAGGTGGGTTAATTGGATAAAAGTCCATATGTTGTTATAATGATAGGCTTGAATGTCATGTTGGTGGAAAAGTGGATGAACGCATTATGCGCTAGTGAATTCCTAATTAGAGCTTAGAGTTAGTTGTTGAAGTGGTAAGGAGTATTATTCTTGAGGTAAGATCTTTAAAAAGACGTGGAATATTGAATCATGTGGTTTAGACTAGTATTATGGTGTTATGTGTAGTACCTTGCGATTTAGAGTTAGGCTTGAACATGGTGAGAGTATGTTGTTCAGTTCAGACTTTCGTTGGGGTAGTCATATGTACCCATGTCAAGGTTATAAGTTGCATAAAATGAAGTGTAGTACTTAAGAGGAAGAGTATAGCTGAGAAAAGTGTTCGAGAAGTATTGCTAAGCTTGAAAGTTAACAGTTGCACTACATAAGGCATAGTAATCCTATTCTAGCTTCGGTTCCATATGCCTATAGCCTATGTTATAAAGTTGCAGCCATGTTGTGATTCCTCATTTGAATCCCATGCTCAGATTATTCCTAAAATTCTTTCCCTCGATTGTTATTAGAAGTATGATAAGTAGAGTTTAAGAAAACTCATATTCCATTCTAAGTAACTCTTGGATATTTTATCGCATTAGCTATCACTTCACAATTCTATATGTATGCAAGAACATTTTAAGAGAGTTCTAAACTCTCGGCATGAATCAGCTCCTTATGGTCAATTAATTCATCTCAGAAATCAATTCCTTGATTTGAGTTTTATCATTTCAACTTAGTAAAGTCCTTCATTAGCATACCTGTTATGTCAATATCATTATATACGATTCTTACATATGTGTACATATTTCATATGTATCAGCTGAGTCGGTACCCTATCAAGAGGTGATTCCATTTACTAGACCTGATCAATTTTAGAAATTTAGTTTCAAGACAGTAATTGCATTCTTTTCATTCAAATATCATCCATCATTTGAGGATGAATAATCCCAAGGGGGAGATTATGTGATACCTTATATTTTTGGGCTAGAATTTGAATCATTGTTCCTATGTAAATAGACCTGAACCTAATGATTCTATGTTAACATAAGTGTGTTGATCAATTACATTGTGTAGGAACATATTTGAATAAGAATCGAGTTCACGACAATCTCTTAACTCAAAGATATATTGAGAACTTTTCTATCGATAAAGTTATAGTGGATGTTTCATTTAGGGTCAACTTCCAATGACCATTACGTATATAATATAAATATTTTAAGTGTCCTAATATATATCAAATGAAATATCTTCAAGTCTTCTTTCCAACGCATATGATTTTACCTTAATTAGATATAGGAGTAGAAAGTTATGCTCATTTTACCATAGAATGTCTGTCTGAGAGAAGGTGATGACTTGAGTTGACAAACTGTCAACTAAATGATGATCTGTCAACTTATTCATCAGCCTTAACTAGAAAACACCTTAAATCATTAGAGAAGGTGACTACTAAGTTGACAATCCGTCAAGTAGTTGACAAGTTGTCAACTAAGTCATCAACCTTAACCAGAAAGTGTCCAAGTCCAGCTAGAGGTTGACGACTAAGATGATAAGTTATCAACTGGTTGACAAGCTGCCAACTAAAAATTTCTACAATTTTTATTCAGCTTCTTTCGTGGTATTTTGGTTTTTAATCACCTCAAACCCTATCCGTACGACTTAAATCACCCTAAAAGATATTTTCACGTAATTAGTTAATTTTTAATGTTTATTCTCCTCTCAACTCTCAAGAAAAAATAAATTAGGGTTTCTTCCCAAAGTTCAACTTTCAAGGATCCAAATTCATATTCTCATTCAAGAAATTAAAGTATGAGGGGTTTGAGAAAGGATAACCTTTCATCCTTGTACCCAAAAGCTTTGGTTTTTTCAATCAAATTTATAAGATTTTCAGTTAAGGTTCATTCCTGTAATGCCCCGAATCTGGTACCCGGAATGCTACACAGTCCTCATGACCCCGAACGACCACAAGCTAACCCATGACTGATATCTATACCTGAAAACTGCATAATATACTGTATGAATGCAAAAATTAAGGTTGTAAGGCCGTAAGGTGCAAAACTGTAACATAACTGATAAAACATAACATATGGATGGGGTATGAAATGCCCAAAACAACTTAAATAAACTATCTGAACATACTGTAGTCTGAAAAGCCTCTAACTGACTATACTATCTGAATAAGGAGTTGATGGGACATGTCCCCAACTAACTCCAACTACTGAAATAAATTAATTAATGAGATAATAATGTAATGATCATGTCCTCGAAGGATGAGGATTCACTGCTAACTCTGACTACGGAGACTGGAAGCTACTGATGCTTTGGAGCTCGTGCTTCTGAACCTATTGTATAAAACACCATAGCGCAAATGCATCAGTACATTTGAATATACTAGTATGCATGTGAGGTAGGCTAAATGCAAAGGGTTCATATGCATGAACTATACTAACTGACTGAATAACATAAACGTGAGAATACATGTATGAATACATAGTAACTGTAACTAAGTTCGTGATAACATGATTACTTAGTTTGAGTACTAATAACACGAGATACTGATAACTGTATAACTAAAATAACTAATACTTAGAGACTATATCTGACAGCCTAGTTTCTGATAGAACTAGCTGAGTTTCGTTCTGTTTTGAGTTGATTGTATTTGACAGTCCTGAAGCCTGTAGAACTATTTGAGTTTTATTACTGAGAATAAATGACTGTATTTGACTGTCCTAATTTTATACTAAAACTGTGGAAAGTAGTCATCTAAACAACATTCCCCAAATAAAGCAATATAGCTGAGTTGGAGTCTAATCTGTAACCCCAATTAGAAAGGGGTCAATACCACGCCACTAGTAAGGATAATCTATTAGTAACCCTCATATAGTACGTAACTCTGGTGAGAATGATTGGAACCCTCATATAACAGGTTAAGCCACCTCATCTACCCTCATATAGCAGGCTATGATGTCTCAACCTACGCTGGCTACGTAGTTCTAGAATGCAAGGATTTCTTCTAGATATAACAGGTGGGTTCCCATCCTTGGGTTCACTCAGTGATAATTTCTACTCTCATCTGAATAGACACTGAACATGATTAACTAAACTGAACTGGACTGAGTTAACTGAATTTTCATGGACTGACGGAATACTACTGAGATTACTGAGTTTTCCTGAGTCATGAGACTGACTGAATTCTATGGATCATGGCTTGACTGAGAGTAACTTGAAAATATGACACTGATTCTAGGCTCACAGTTTGGGTACAAGTACCCCCAGGACTCGATAGAAGGAAACTGACAAAGCATGACTTTCTTGAATATGCGACCAACATCACAGTCCATAATACAATAAGTTGGAGATTTCATGAAGTACAAGTTCTAAAGCACCACAATGGCTACACATATATCCATAATTCATTGGCTAAGACATTAATCAAACACTGGACATGCATAAACTTGTACATAAATGGGAATTTCATATTATCATACTAGTATGGCACTTTTCCTTCACATAGGCATTTAATACAACACATGAGGAGCATGCTTTGGTTATACAATCATCAACACATCTAATAATCATGGATACATCAATCAACGTGTAAATTTAAGGGTTTATCAAGATTATTATGCAAATCACCACATCCTAGGGTCAATCATTGGAATACTTAATTTCAAACATGAATCAAAACCCCACAACATCATGAACATGAATATCAATTCAATATAAATCATGAACATTCATAAATACACAAATCTTGGATTTTGAAAAAATATTCTTGAGCTTCATGGGCGAAAGGGACCCATGAATCAACACATGACATACCTGGGTTGTGAGTTTTCTTAAAGTTCTTGGACTTGAAGAACTTGAATTTCTTAGTTTCTTGAAGAAGGATTTGGATCTTGTTCTTGGTGATTATCTTTGAGAGAAAATCCTAATTTGATGTTGTAGATGGATAATAAACTTATGAGCCTTGATCTGATATAATTAGCGGATAAAATGGGTAGAAAAATACCCAAATACCCTTTTAAAAATAACTTTAAAATAACTGAAAAAACTATGCAACAATGGGTGTGATAGTCCATCGCTGGGTCGACGGTCCATCGGTCCTGACCTTCGTACCTGGGCAGAATAGGAGTTCACTGCATCTGTTGCGATGGCTTGGGCGATGGTCCATCGCTAGCTCGACGGTCCATAAACCTGAGTTATCTCCATTAGGCATAAGGTGGTCTCACTACCTCCACTGCGACGGTTTAGGCGATGGTTCGTCGGCCCTCATCGTCGCACCTGGGCAGTTTTGACTACTTTCTGTAAACCGATCATAACTTTCTACCCCGATACCCGATTTGGACAAAATTAGTATCGTTAGAAAGATAATTCAATTTTCCACATGAAAAAAAATGAAAATCTTAAAAATTCCTCATGTACACAAATTGATTCATCTTTCAAAGTAATTTTCTAACATACTTGCTACGATTTCAAGCTAGGTAGAAGTACGGGGTATTACAATACCCAATTTTCATGTTTTTGAAATTATTGCATTATCATATGATTTAATGTTTAGTTTGTACAAGAATTTACCTTTACTCGTGTTATTACTTATATGATTGTAATTATGAGATAAATTTTATTATTTTGACATAAAGTTTGATGAATTGATAAAAGATTTCAATTTGACCATTGAATTTGATATTTTGATATTTCGGTATGAATTTTCTATGAGAGAAAGAATGATTTCAAGTTCAAGCATAAGTTACTAAGTTTTCAAGAAGTGTAAGCTTATAATCTCAAGTTACAAGTATTACGACATAATTAATGTTTAGCTTGATCTTATGATCTAAGATAAGACAAGAAATCCACAAGTTTCCTCATGAATATGACTTAAGTAAGAGAATCATAGTTGGTTTTCAATTTATAAACCCAAATGCTATTTTAAGGTGGATTTCAAAAGTATGAGTATATACGTATATGTTTTTGAAGTAATATTTAGCACCAAGAGGAGAATGTAGGTTTAGTGCATCCTATTCTCTAAAAACTATGTGCCATCATAGGTTTATGTTCAGGGGCGTCGCAAGAGAGTGTCCCCTTATTTACCTAATATGGGGTAAGTATAGTAATCACTTTAAGTTAAGGTTCTATTCTAATGGTAAGGGTAGAATAGCTCTCCTCAACGTGGGTAAGACGTTGGACTCCATTATAGCTCACATGATTTATTTCAATTATAAGAATCTCCCACAAAGAAATAAATACAAAAAAAATAGAAATTAAGTGTAATGGCTATCTAAGCTTATCAGATTATGATTTATTATTCATGTTTTATGATATTTCAGCTTTTGGTTTTATTCATAATCAAGGTGAGTCCTTCACACTTAGCATGCATGATTTAAAAGTATGTTCAACTTCAGTTTTTACTTATTACTTTCACCCCCGCATACTCAGTGCATTCCAAAGTACTGACCATACATATGAGTTTGTGGCTACATTGCTTCATGATATAGGTACCAGTTGTAGCCCACAACACCATGATCAAACATAACATAGCTTCCAGCCAACAGGTGATAAGTTCTCTTAATATAAGGACTCGAGTCAACTATAGTTCCAGTATTATGTCTTATTCAATTGTATTGATTTGGGATATCTAGGGCCATGTCCCGGCTACCTGTAGTTAGTATTAGTAGAGGCTTCATAGACAGACAGTCAAAACTAATGTATTTAGTTTCAGCTTCTTTTGTATATCTAGTGTTGTAAGCTTTTGAATAGTTTTGTATTGAACAAGTTCAGCTAATGACATCTCTTCCGATTATTGCTTCTGGTTTTATGTATTTGTTCAATTTCTCACGAATCATGCCATTATCATGGATTAGCTTAGGATCATTTGTGGTTCTAAGCACCGTGTGATGTCTAGGGGTAGTCTCGGGGTGTTACAGAAAATGACAATGTTCATCTTGATATTTAAAAACATTACTTTTGATTATAATTAATGAAAAAACTTTAAAAAGGGATATACTTGTCGCATAAAATGAATAAATTTGGTTGTAAATGAAAACATAAAGACAAACCCATAACAACAACTATTTTTACTAATTCTTCTCTATCTACATCTTTATTGTAAATTAATGATGAGCTGGGGACAGTCGGGTTAGACAAGTTTGAATAAGTCTGAACCATATTACCTCCTATAGGTTTTTCTAGCGATGGAGTACAATTTTTTTATCCTTAGCCTCCATTCTAAATGAACAAATTCCTTATTATATTTCGTCAAATTCTTCGTTAGCTACTCTGTCCCTCCATTGTTTTCTCCCATCAAATATTTTATAACTTGCTTGCATTTATTGCAAGTAGCAGTACTTTGAACCCTATCATGCTCCATAAATTTCCAAACTAAAGCACCTTGGAACGTTTGTTACCTTTGACCCTACAAAACGTAGGTAGAGAGGTAACTTCATCATCTTCTTCCAGAAATTCTATAACCGGACTAGTAGGGGTAAGGGTGTCACCTAACTATTGTTCTTTTATGTCATCTTCTTGCGGTAAGTCTTCTTCAAAGTTATCACAATGTCTATATAGTGTCTCATAGTCTAATCGCATACTGGATCCAATATCAAAATCATTGGATTATGATAAAGAAGTTTCTTGAACATCACAAAAGTTAGGTGGTAATCAACTAGTTGTAGCACTACTTTATTTACCCTTTTGAAAAATCTTTTTAAGCATTGATTTTTTACCACAACTTTGTCTACCGGTATTCATAATTAAATTTAAATATAATTAAACTATTAAAAATGAGAAATATAAAAACTAATAAAAATATTAATAATGAATGGAAATGGAAGAAAAAGTAAAAATATGAGTTCACTTTATTCAAGAGTGTTTCTGCCATATTTGTGAGAGAAAGGAACATTCTTGTGCTTAAATTTAGAAGAAATCCTTCATGTGGATAATGAGGCAAGATGAAGACA
The DNA here is from genome assembly GCA_030864215.1 of Capsicum pubescens. NCBI lineage: Eukaryota > Viridiplantae > Streptophyta > Magnoliopsida > Solanales > Solanaceae > Capsicum > Capsicum pubescens. Next base: position 267,584,446 of record CM061544.1, on the reverse strand, counting down.
AGCTTCACACCATTGGCATTGTCGTTCGACTCGACTTTGGCTTTGAAAGTTAGATTTGGATTTGTCAAATGATCGATCGAGAGACTATCTTTTTGGATAAAATTTATTTAAAACTTGAGAGTTTATTATCCAAAAATTCAATATAAAATTTCTTCATTTGGATACGTACACAACAATATGCGGACGCATGTCGCAATGCACCTCAAAGGGATGCAGCCCTTCGAGGCATTAGTTGCAATGAAACAGTGATCTGTGTACATCTGGCTACCTATGGATATAGGTGTCAGCACAGGTCAAAGATAAAATATTTTAGTTTGGGTAAATTACTGACCTGTGGTCATATTTGGCCATCTATGGCCGCATGTATCCATCTAAAACTGCATGTGGTCATTTGTGGCCACAGAAGTGGTTTGTAGGTCAAGCGATGTTTCAAATAGATGTTATTTTTCAGAACCATTGTTTCCTCTTAGAAGAAACACCTTTTGTCTATAAACAACTGATTTTTCCTTAGGTATGTGTATGAAATTTTAAAGTGAAAAATATATTCTTCTTCCTAAAAACTCAAGTGTGATTTATGAATCATTGAGTGTGTTCGAAGTTTGGCAAATTGGAGGTACCATTATTTACTGAAATGAATCATTTCATCCTGGGAGGATATATTCCATTAACCTAGGATACTTGAGGGGAATAAATTTCTTAAGTACATACCGTTAAATAAGTGGAGTTAATTATTTCTTTCTTCATCTTTTTCTAAACATTGGTTTTACTATTTTCTAGAAAATAGTTTGAACTTTTTTGTTGTTCTTTTGAACTTGGCGTTGAAGTTCATTGATATAAATATAGATTTTGTATATGAAAAACAACAATCTTAAGGTGTAACACCCTGGAAGTAGCCCCTGGATGTCACACGGTGCTCAAGACTACGAATAGCCCTAAGCTAACCCATGATATCTATATAGCTTGAAACCCATATGAAAAATAAATTAACATATACAGGAACTGAAACTAAACAATTCCATAACTTAATGGAAGTATTTAACTTGGACATCTTAAATAACTCTTTGATCTTAAAACATACACAGTTTGACAAACCTCTACTACTGACTAGAGTGCCACTGGGACAAACCCCAGCCAATCCGAACATAAATGGAAATCAAATAACTAAAATACTTCCATCACTACAAAAGTCTGATAAGCTGGATCCTCAGACTATGAGGACTCACCAAAGGTCGAGATGTAGGTGATGATGCCTGTAGTCAATCGTGCTGTTGAAAACAAGCACCATAACCTACATTATAAAACAATGTAGTACATAGACATATATGTAGGTCAGTATCTCTCAAATGTACTGAGTATGTGGGGGTGAGTGAATAAGTAAAACAATAACTGAATATATAAGTAAACTTTCAAATAATGTATGTTAAGCGTAAATGACTCACCTTGAGCTTGAATAAAATAAAGGATTGAAAGATCATAAAATATGAATGATAATGCATATGAGTGAAATTATTGAGCTATAACACTTAGTTAAGTCTTTGCTTTTATTTTTTCTTATGGGAGATTTTTCTAACCGACATAAACCATGTGAGCTACCATGGAGTCCAACGTCTTACCCACATTGGGGAGAGCTGTTCTATCCTTGACATTAGGGTAGAACCTTATCTTAAGTGATCACTGAACTTCATCCATATTGAGAAAAAGATACATACGGTGGCTCGTAGTTTTCAGGAATTTAGGATATGCTCATCTGCATTCCCTTCTCGGTGCTAAATACTACTCCCAGAATACTCATATGCTCATACTTAATGGTTTATAGACTAAAATAAATAAATTATGTTTCTCTTTACTTTAAATCATAATCAAAATGAACAGTTGTAGATTTCATGTCTTATCTTTAGATAAAAAGATCAAGATTTTCTTTAAATCGTCTTATAATGCATAACAATGGAACTTAAGAGCATAAACTTCTTGTAAACTCAGTACTTGTACTTAGGACTTGGAACTCATGCTTTAGTTCATATAAATTCATAACAAAACATCATGCTAAATAACTATCTTGAAGTCTTTCAACAATATCTCAGTCATGATAATGAAATTCAAATAACAACATGAATATTATGAGTCAAAACATGGATATATGTAAACCTTGATACATTTAAAGCTTTCAATCACATAATAATGTCATACTTCAAGACTATGGTTATTTGGGTATGAACCCTAATTCAAAACAAGTAAATTCAATCTCAAAATCATGCACTTTGGGCACAAGAATAGAAGAATAACCTTGTTCATAAACCCCACATACCTAAAATTTCTTAACTTGTGAAGAGAGTTTGAACCCTGGGACTTGAAATATGAATTTTTGTGAGGAACCCTAATATTGATATTCTTGAAGATAGGAGGAAAGATGATATTATTAATTGATTGGGGAATAGAGTAAAATAATGCCTCTTTGGGGGTTATAGGTCGTGGGTTGGAGTTATAAAAAGGGAAAAGACCAAAAAAACCTTAAACTGAACTTCAGAGAAATTGATCGTCAGTCTTCATGAGTCAACCATACGACTCATATGGAGAGGATATGACTAGGCCTATCAAATCGTAATCTTGGCAGAATCAAAGTTGGAATAACTAGTCAACATACGAGTGGTAACATATGACTCGTTACCTGTCTATACGACTTGGAAATAATCAATCGTATCTTGGACAGAACCCTAGGGATCCTACATTGGGGAACTCACGACTTTCCTTTATACGACTCATACCATTCTTGATGACTTCTAGGGTCAACTCATAACTTGTACAGAACTCACATCACCCCACACTGACATGGGTATGACTCAGTATATACGACTCCTATGGAGCATGTACAACTCAAGGAAAAGGGACGTATGTTGGACAATGGCTTTCAAACACGGGGTATTACATAAGGAAATTACTAATCTACATTTTTATTTCAAGATATTAAAATGTTTTTGTTTTCTACTTTGTTTAAACTTGATAATTATTTAAAGATATAAAAACATTATCATGAGTCAAAGATTCATTCAACTAACGATTACAATAATATAAAATTTTCATCATTAAACTAGAAACAAGTTGCATAAAGTTTAAGACTTTATTGTTAGTATTATGAAATACTAAGTTGTTTGTATTATTATGACACAAAATGACTAATGAAAATTGAATCAATGATGGAATGGCGAATGTTGCAGAAACAAACATTGCTATTTGAGTTGTTTGAATGTTGCTTCTGCCATGGCACCAGCAAAAAAATCAAAAAAAACTATGGTGTTGATTTCAAGCATTGGTAGCAGAAAATATTGTTTTACTTGAATACCGTAAGTCTATATAGTTTCATCACAAAAAAGGTTCCAGAGTTTCCAAAAGAAACTCCAAAAAAAAAATATTTCTTAGCAATTGAATCTTGAAAGCACTCAGACTTTTTTATGTAAGAATTACATTCTGAGCGCTTACAAGATGATCTGTAGAATATGTACATCAACGTGACGACCTCAAAGAAACTCTGGGATGTTTTAGGAAAAAGGTACAAAATAGAATATGTCAAAATGAAGAAATTCATCTTTGCAAAATTTTTGAACTTCAAGATGGTAGATAGTAAAGTTGTAGTTACCCAAGTCCAAGAGTTGCAAGTCATAATCCACAATCTCCTTAATGAAGGTTTAAACTTAGATAATACCTTTATTAAAAATATTATGTTTGTTCTTGATACTCGCATAACCATTGATGTTGGTTTGGATGTGAGCAATGCTTTGTAAGTGGCTGCAATAATCGAGAAGTTACCACCTTTGTGAAAGGACTTCAATTCTACTTGAAGCATAAGCACAAGGAGATATTTGTTGAAGATCTCATTGTGAGATTAAGGATTGAAGAGGATAATAAGGTGGTAGAAAAAAGGTCTAGTGAGAACTCTGCAATAAGTGGAGAAAATATTGTAAAAGATGATCCCACTAAATCAAAGAAGAAGAAAAAAACATTAGGACAACAAAAGAATCCTCCTAATAAGAAATTCAAAGAAAATTGCTTTAATAAATGCAAAGTTGGACACAAGACTGGAGATTTTTAGGCTCCAAAGAAGGGTGAGAAAAAGGATCAAGCAAAAACCGAAGAATCCAAAGACGACATGGACGGACTTTGTACTATGCTTTCAGAATGCAATCTAGTTAAAAATCGTAGAGAGTGGTTGATTAGTTCAGGTGTCACCCGCTATGTGTGTTCCAATAAAGAACTATTTGTATCATATTATTTGTTTCAAAATGATGAAAAGGTATTCATGGCAAACTCCACTACCACAAAGGTTGAAGGAATAGAAAAGATTTACTTGAAGATGACATCGGGCAAGCTTGTGACACTAAGCAATTCTCTTCATATTTTGGAGTTGCAAAAGAACTTAGTTTCTACTTCACTTGTGACTAAGAATGGATTCAAATTTGTATTTATCTCTAACAAAGTTATAATAAGTAAGGATGAAGCGTATTTAGGTAAAGGTTACCTCACCGAGGGCTATTTTAGGATCAATGTAATGATAATTGATATGATTAAAAGTTCTAGTTCTTCTTACTTACATGAGTCAAATAATTTATGAAATAAATGATTAGGACATGTCAATTATAAAATCTTGCGAAAACTGATTAGTTTGCAAGTTTTTCCTAACTTTGAGTACAGTAAATCAAAGTGTCAAACATCTATTGAATTGAAGTATGCTAAGAATCGGTATAAGTCTGTTGAGAAGAGTTTTAATCCCTTAGACTTAATTCACACAGTTATTTGTGATATAAAGTTAACACCATCTCGTTGTGAGAAAAAGTATTTTATAACTTATATTGATGATTTCACTAGATATTGTTATGTTTATTTGTTGAATAGTAAAGATGAAGCAATAGGAGCATTTAGACAATATAAATTTGAAGTTGAAACTTAGTTGGATAAAAAGATTGAAATAATAAGAAAAAATAGAGGTGGAGAGTATGATTCTCCTTTTGCAGAGATATATTTAAAATATGTAAATGTCCATCAAACTAATGCCTCGTATTCACCTCAAAAAAATGGGATTGCATAAAGAAAAAATCAAACATTGATAAAATTGATAAATGTCTCACATATAAGTTCAGGTTTACTGTAAAACTTATGGAGGAAGCTACCCTTACAGCTAAGAGAATACTCAATAGAGTAACCCATATAAAAACACAATCTATTCCATATGAGAAATGGAAAGGAAGAAAACCCATCTAGAAATATTTTAAAGTATGGGGGTATTTAGCCGAAGTTCAAGTTCCTATATCCAAAAGAGTTAAAATAGGGTCAAAGACTGTGGACTATGTTTTCATCAAATATGTTATAAATAGTAAAGCATGTCAAGTTTTGGTTCATAAATCCAAACAATTGAATATCCATGATAGTACATTAATTGAATCAGATAATGTTGAGCTCTTTGAACATATTTATTCGTATAAAACTAGACATGAGTTGTCTAGTGAAGTGTCTAAATGACCAACGGATAAATCAAAAGAGAAGGCACTGAATGAAGAGAATCCAACATGTAGTAAGCAACAAAAAATGTCGACTTCTTTTAAATTAGATTCTATAACATTTCTTCCTGAAAATAAGCCTCAAACATTCAAAAAAGAGATGTTTGCAAACTCATCTTTTTGGAAAGATACGGTCAGTAATGATATTGATTCAATCATGAGCAATAATATATGAGAGTTGGTTGATCTTTTTCTAGGAAATAAACCTTTAGGTTCTAAATAAATCTTCAAAAAGAAAAGAAAATTCAATTATGCTATTGATAAGTACAAGACAAGACATTTTGTGAAAGGCTTTAGATAAAAAGAAGGCCATGATTATTTTGACACATGCTCACAATAACAAAGATAACATTCATTCATATGTTGGTTGAATTAGTGGTGGTGTATGGTCATGAAATCCAAGAATTAGAGGAGAAATTTACATGGAACAACCTGAGGATTTTGTGGCTCCTGGTAAAGAAAAGAAAGTATGTAAACTTGTTAAGTCACTTTATGGACTAAAATAAGAAACCAAACAGTGACATGCAAAGTTTGACCAAATCTTGGCAAACAAATTCAAGATAAATAAGCGTGATAAATATGTTTACATTAAAGACACTTCAAATCACAAAGTCATCATTTGTATGTATGTGGATGTCATGCTGATGATCAGTGGAGATATTTTTGACAAAAGTTCTACTAAACAAATATTTAAGATCAAATTTGACATGAAAGACCTTGAAGTAGCTGGTGTGATCTTAAGAATAAGAATTTATAGAACTCAATAAGGGTTGGCATTGTCAGTCTCATTACATTGAAAGGGTATTTAACAAGTTCAAGTGTTTGCATTTTAATATTATCACGACTTCATTAGACGTGAGTTTTGCAATTTAAAAGAATGAAGGTGACAGTGACTCATAATTGTACTACAGAAGAGTGTTGAGAAGTTTGATAAATATCATGAATTGTACGCATCCAAATATAGAATGTTCTATTATTAAATTAAGTCGTACACATGTAATATAAATCAAACTCACTAGATAGCAATGAAAAGAGTTTTGGGGTATCTAAAACGTACTCAAGACTATGCTTTGCATTATAACAAATATACTGCGGTAATTAAAGGATATAGTGATGTAAATTGGCTCACCGAATCAAATGAAGTAAATGCATGAGTGGATATGCATTTACTCTAGGTGGAGGAGCAGTCTCTTGAAAATCATCCAAAATAGACATGTATTTCTTGCTCTATAATGGAATCTGAATTTATCACATTAGATAAAGCCAGTGAAGAAGCTGAATGGCTTCGAATTTTCTTGGAAGATATTTTGTATTTGACCAAACCTTTGGCACCAGTATATATACACTATGATAGTCAACCAAAAATAGTTAGGGAAGGAAGCATAATATATAATGGTAAATCTCATCATATAAGACAGAGACATAATACCATTAGAGAACTACTCTCTAATAGAATTATCACAATTGACTATGTAAAGTCAAAAGATAATGTGTTGGATCCACTTACAAAAGGTCTATATAGATAGAGAGTTGAGAAATCATCAAAGAGAATGAATTTATGGCCTAGGACAAATCATCACGGTGGTAAGGCTACCTAGAAAACTCGAGATACCAAGAGTTAGAATCAAGGAGATCAAATAAAGTTGTGACTGACCGTTCAACATTGTCAATTAACTCAACTCATTCTCATTATGAAGAAAATGTTTTGGAAATAAGGATAAATCTTATGGTTTAAAGCTTTTTAATGGTTTGTAAGTTTGGCAGATTTGACCAAATAGTGTGATCTATAGGATTAAATGTTTAGGAATCACCTATGTGAGGGTGAAGTGGAAGTTGCTTCAAGGAGAATGATAATAAAGGCCTAAAATGAACAAAACCATGAGAATCACAAATGATAAAAGGTAGGTTGTGTGATTTGTATTGTCTAGGTGTACACAAAAGTTCGACGGTTTAAAGATACCACATCTATCAATTTATTGAGTGCATCCGATACAAGTTTACTATGAAAAGTTCTAAGAAAACTATCCACGTGCAATTAGTTTTTTCTTGTATATCACACACTTTTCCATATAATTTTTGATGAAATATCCATTTCTCATTCACGTGAGGGGTTGTTGGGTTCTAAGTAAATTTAAAATGAAAATGAAGGAAAGAAAAATGGAGAGAAAAGTGAAAATGTGAGTTCACTTTATACAAGAGTATTTCTCCCACATTGGTGGGAGAAAGGAACAGTTTTATACTTAAATTAACAAGAATTTCTTCATGTGGATAGTGAGAAAAAAAGATGATAAGCCTCGCACTATCATCGTAGTCACTCATTCGGCTCGACTTTGGCTTTGGGATTTTGATTTAGATTTGTCAAATGATCGATAGAGAGACTATATTTTTGAAGAAAATTCATTTCAAACTTAAGATTTTATGATTCAAAAATCAATCTAAAATTTCTCCATTTGCTGACTCACATGAGCATGTGTGGACACATGTCACAGCGCACCTCAAAGGGACGCGACCCTTTGAGGCACTGTTTGGAAATAAAATGGAGACCTGCATGAATGTCTATCCACCTACAGATATAAGTGTCAGTGCAGCTTAAATACAAAATGTTTTGGTTTGGGTAAATTACTAGCCTGTAGCCACAAGAGGACACCTGCGGCAGCAAATAGGGTCTACAGGTCAGATGACATTTAAAAAAAGTTGCAATTTTTTAGAACTCTTATTTCTTTTCAGAAGTAACACCTTTTGAATATAAATACTTGATTTTTTTTCTCAGGTATTGGTATGAAATTGTGAAGGAAAAAACTTCTTCTTCTTAAAAATACAAGTGTGAATTACGAATTGTTGAGTGTGTTCGAAGTTCAGAAAATTTGAGGTACCACTATTTGTTGAAGTAAATTATTTTATCCTAGAGGATATATTTCATTAACCTCAGGTACTTGAGAGGAATAAATTCCTTAAGTATTCACCATGAATTTGGTAGACTTGATTCTTACTTTCTTCATCTTTTTTCTAAACATTAGTTTTACTATTTTCTAGAAAATAGTTTGAACTTTTTTATGTTCTAGAAGTTGTTCTTGAATTTGGTGTTGAAGTTATTATTGTAAATATAAATTTTGTAGCCAAAAAATAACAATAGATAAATACAGATATAAATAATAAAAATATAGAGATTAAAGTAAACAAATAGAGATATTAAAGTTGGAATGAATATACCAAACGTCTGTGTAAAAGCAGACGTATTTCAAATGTCAGAATTGAAAGATGATAAGTAAAGCTTGATGAGATGAGCATGGTTATCTAGGAGCATATTAGGAGGGGCTTCCATATATGGATGATAACTTGGATCCCGGAGGAAGGTATGAAGAAATAGATACACAAGGTCAGGGCAATCAAGATGCCATTTATGAAATCAAGAAGGTTCCTTATGGGTTATTTGGAAATATTCACTTTTGGATTGTTTTTGTGATAGACCATTTTTGTAAAAGTAATGACTATAAATAGTTGTCTTAGCCATTTTAATCAATTAGATTTTGGATGATAGAATTGTCTTGAATAGACTTGATATTTAGTTACTCTAGATTAGGGTAGTAAGTGGATTCAATTCCCATTCTTCGCTTAGATCGAGTGATTAGAGTAGATTCTAAAATTTCTTGTGTTATCTTCTTTGCTTAATTGATCATCGAGTTATCATATTGTGAATTCAATTTGATTTCTCATGCATTTGATTGAGTTCTCTATCTCCCTTGGTTTATTTATTGCTCAATGTATCCTTTTTTTCTTCACTCCTCATCTCTTATTTCTCAACTATTCGTTAATTTTTTTATTTAATTTCGCATTTTGATATTGATTTTAGTCACCTCAATTTGTGTCCATCTAGTGGTAACACTTTTGTCATGAAAGATAGTACATTGGTATGTGATTCTTTGCCATGTTTTGATAATGTGCATATTGAGAATATAAATACACTAGTTGATCTTATTGATGACCAAATTGATCTTTCTAGAAAGATCAATTTGTGTTCACCTAGTTTTGATACATGTTCTTTGAATGATTGTTTATTATCAATTGATATTGATGTTGATCAACTCGTGTGTAATGACAACCCACTAAATGAGGAGTTTTTTTATAAACTTGAGGAACCTCAATTTAGCGCTGGTGTTGATATAGCTGGTCATGTAGATAGTCATGTGAAGTCATTGCACCTAAATAATGAAGCCTTGAATTGTCATCCCATTCCTTGTTTTTCACATGAGGATTTTGAAGTGGAATATGCTTTTAAGGATAATCCCATATTTGTGATTTACATGACTAATAAAGGTGAAATTCATAATGGTGTGTCTTTGAAAGATAGTAGTGTAGCACTTCTTGAAGGCTATCAAGTGATTAAGAGTCCAATATGGTATGATGACATATTTTTTAAAGAAAAAACTCTCTTCTTAAAAGATGATAGTACGTTAATTGGAGGGGTTAGCGGTCCAAAAGAAGGGGGTGTATGTTCTCCAATGACCTCTTTATTCTTGTGTGACCGCATGCTTGATCAAGGGCTTAATGCTTGTGGATCAAATGGTGATTCTATATGTGGGAACACCTTAAATAAACTTTATTTAAGTAACACCTCTCTATACCATTTTTTTCATATGATGATACTCTTTCCTTTGAGTGGAGTATGTTATGTGAGAGTGGAGTGCCAATAGGGAAAATAGGTGTATGATTTTACCCATGTTTATGGATTGCCTTTTCCTTTTACCCTGGTAATGATTTGAATAGTGGTATTTATGATGAAATGCTTGGTTCAAATGACAAGAAAGTTATGGATGAGGTTGTTGGCTTGCGTGGTGATAAGTATAGTAGTAACATATTTTTTCTCTCATATGATTATTGCTTGGTGTTATTACTTGATCTTATATGTTTGAATAAGATATATTTGCCAAATTATGTGGAGAATACCTTCGTATTTAATCCCAATGATGAATTGGGAGTAATCCCATTCTTTAAGATAGCTAGTGCATTGGATAAAGTATTGACTTGGAATGACCTCATTTATGACATTACACATAGTTATATGGGTTATCATGTGTTACTTAACTTAAAGGGAGATTGGTTTTTTTCTAAATGTAGAACCATTGAGGACTTGTATGAGTGGTTGCCTAAACACCATGGCTCTTTTGATTTGCCCCTTTGTCAATGTTTCCTATGTAACCAAGTATATCATTTTTTGTTGGGTAACAAACCATTTATGACTCATTTTTTTTCTTGGTTATTGATGTGTTAGCCTATGCTAACACATTTGAGGCTTTTAACTCTAAATAATTGTAAGGTCTTGAGAAACTTTAGTTGTTTTTAATTAGATTACTTTGATTTTTGCAGTAAATATTGAGATGTAGGAGAACCAAAAATAATGAAAGCAAAAAGGCTGAAAAGTGAAGAAAAATAAAGGATAAGTGTGGCTGATGACATTCATGATAAGTCATTAGCCTGGTGATAAGCTATCAAGGTTATCATCAGTTTTAAACAGAAGATGAAAGTTGAAGACATTTTTGTGACGACATCCATGACACATCGTCAGGATGGTGATAAGGCATCATCAGCATCGCCAGCCTTAAACAGAAAATGGAAGTTGAAGACAGTTTTGTGATGACATCCATGACACGTCGTCAGGATGGTGATAAGGCGTCATCGTCGACGTCAGCCTTAGGAACCAAATACAAAAGTGCAGAAAAGCTGATGATATCCTTGATAAGCCGTCATACTCATGATAAGCGGTCACGGACATCGTCATCTATTTCGAGGAAAAGCTGTAACTTTGATTTTACTTCCTTAATTAGGTTAAACTATTTAAAGCCTTGTTTTAGGGTTTTTGAGGAGAATTTTTTTGGACTTATCTTTATTTAAAAAACATACGATATTTCTCTCTCGCTAGTTAAAATATTTTGGGAGTTTTGCACCGTGGTTCAATTCAAGTTATACTTCTTAATTTTCATCATCGTGGTAAGTTAATCTTCTCACTTATGAATTCAATTCGTGTACTTGTTCCTTGCATCATGAGTAGCTAAACTCCATTAACCTGAATTATGGGATCTAGGGTTAGGTCATGACGATGTGCTAAACACTCAAAATTTAATAGGTGTTAGGATTTCTTGATAATTCTAAGATTTTAATTAACGTCTATTGATTTCTAACAGTATACACACCTACTTTGATTTTCTTAAGAAAGAAATCATGTATAGTAGGAAGTGAATTATCAATAGGGACTCGGAAATACTTCATTTAATAATCAGCATTGTAACAAGGTTGGTTAACCTGAGGTAAAATCTGGACTGTGAACAGAAATTCCCTAAGACCGAGAGGATTAGGAAAATCGATGCTTAAATAGGTCGAGAGACATTTGAGCATATCATCGATAAAGATAGCTTGTTATCCTAACCATCGTGAGAATCTTGAACCACTTTTAGCATCTGTCATTACTGGAAGCCCTAGTGAACCTAATTCTGGTTATTTCATAAACTCTTAATTTACAAACACTGAAACTAGAGTGACCAACAATTATTTGCTAATCATTAAAAACACTTTATTTTTTCACATCATTCGTTTGAATTCAACTTGTAGCTATAGTTTCAAACTAGTTTAATCGCCACTCACATTATTCCCTGTGGATTCGACCCCGACTCCAAAGTTGGCTAAATATATTAACGACGATCGCCTTGCACTAAATTGATGTGTTAGTTGATCATTATCAAAAATGGCGCCGTTGTCGGGGAACAATTTGGCGTATTGAGTTGATTTAGAATTTTAGCCTACTTGCTTGAATTTAAACTTGTAATATTTGTTTTTAGTTTTATTTTATTTCTTGTGTTAGGTAGATTTTTACTGTAGTTTACTTATTACTATGGCGTCTTGGAATGAACATGAGCTTGGTGGTTGAAAATCGTATCTTGATGATCCAGGTTCATATTATGATGGACCTCATTTTTGGCAAGATTGTAGCTATGCTCCCCGGAGAGAGATATGTGCACCATCTCCATCCTACTGGGAGTATGATTGTTTTTTATGTGGTGGTCAAGATGGACATTAGAGTGATTTCCCAAATGTCCCCTCCCCCCTATATGCTAACCCAAATATTAGTTCTTCTTATGCTTTTGATAGGTCTTATGGTCAAGAACAGGAAGAACGAAGCACCGGAAAGAGTGGAATTAAAGCTACGCTTCAACTAATGTTGGAGTGTGTGGACACAACGAATGATATCATATGTGATATACATCAAGACATAAGGGCAAATAATGAGGAAAGAAGAATGATAGAGGATATGGATATAGAGGTCAAGCATTCAAAGCACTCTTCTACATTATGTTTAGATGATATCTTATCGGTGGAATCATTTAACACAATGGACGAGTGTGAAGATGAGGAGCAAGAATCCGATGTTGATGATGAGCTTGAAGTTGAGCAACCCTCGGTGATTTCCCAACCAACCGAACTATTTATGAATGAAGATGCCAAAGACGAGGAAATGGTACTAGAGTCAAAAGAAGAAATCAAGCACAATCCTTGTGAAGACTTTAGTCTATTTCGGGGTAAAAATACTAATAGGGATGCTACTCCAAAATTGAGAGTTAGTCCTCATTTGAACCACTTTTCAACATTATGCTTGGTGGATGTGATGAAAGTCGAATCACCTAAGAAAATAATGAATTTTGAAAATGAGGAGGAAGATTCTTACATTTTGGAGTTTGTCCTTCCAAAAGGGTATACTACAATCTCAATCTTGAAGGCCAAGAAGCTTAAAGATCGATGTCCATTTAGTGGTTGTTTAAGATTCTCACCATTGCCAAATGAGCCCACACGAAAGTTCGATGCAAAATTGGGCAAGCAGTTCAATTCTAAGAAGTGGCGTGATAGAACATTCCTTATCATACCCTCACGTTTGCCCAATGCTCCTAGAAGGTGTATTGATCAAAATTTGGGTCGACGTTTCAAGTCCTCCAAGTGAAGACATAAATAATTATCAACAAGGTATCTTGATGAAGTCTGAGTAGTCAAGATAACTGAGTCGTGCCGCAACACTAAATTAGGCATTTCTTGGGAGGCAACCCAAGGTATTTTGTTATTTGTATTTGTATTATATGATTGACACCAGATCTTCGCACTCGTGGTGCCACAGGTATGTTTCTAACTCTCTTGTTTTGGTTTGATGCATTGGGGACATTGCATGATTTTAAGTTGAGGGTGGGGCTACTTGTGGGTGTTGATGTCCTCTGTGGGTTTTTGTTGTCGTGCCTCTTTTTCCCAGAGTCTTGTTCCTAGTAGAGCCGGCATATTTAGGCGTATTGTGTTTTGTTTTATGATGTGTTGTGGTTAACTAGGAGAAATACAACTAATGAGGCAGTTAATATGTTTTGTGATTTTTGAGAACCTCTCCAGTGGTCTGATATATTGTCTACTGTGTGAATTGCATCCATTTGTGACCACAGTGCATCTTTTTTTGGCATTAGTCTGGCAACTGAATAACCTTTGTTAAATAAGTACATGAACCGGATAAGTAGTGATATGCAAGATACTTGTGTTCCATGTGTGTGTAAGGTCTTACTCAGTTCCCGTTGTGTGTTGAAGCTAGAACTTTCCCGGTTAGTCTTGTCATGGTCATAGGATAGGAGTTAGAAAAGGATCATAGGCCGTTTTTTATTATTAGTCCACTTTTAGCCTAAATGACCTTCCCAATATGAATAATAGCCCTTGATCCTTGTTAGAGCCTAATTAGCCTATTTCTTTCTATGATACCTCTCACCTTTCTGTTTACATCACAATGAACCTATTTTGGCCCTAATCCTCCTTGGAAACTATGCACTTTGACTAAGGAAAATAGCCTAAGTTGAGGGTGGCTATCATAGGGTTGCGTGATACAAAATGAGTATGAAGAGAGGAAGAAAAAAAAGAATAAAATTGGGTGTGGTGAAAAAGGAATAAGAAATGAGAAAGTTGTGTAAAAGATGATAAAAAAATAATGTTATAATTGAAAAGACCGTATCCATCTTGAGCATGTGTGATCAATAAAAGAGAGGAAGAAAAGAAGGTTGAGAGTTGAAACCCTGAGAGTTTAGTGTAGTGTCAAGGAGGCATAGTCACTCTAAATTATCCATGAATTTCATACCAGCCCCTGGCCTATGTTACAAGCTTAAGAAAAGCCCTATAGTGATCCTAACTGACCTGTTTGAAAACTTGGGTACTGAATATAAGGGCAAGCCTATGGCATTTGACATGCAGTGTTTGGAACTTCATTCTGAGAGTGAGTCTTGTTTAATCCCTCTGTTTATGTATTTGAATTCTGATATGAGTGAAAAATGGATTTCTTTGTTGTGAGGGCACACAGTGTATGTTGCTAGTCACTGACTTGTTCAGATAAGTGTGATCTTGGTATAGCATGGTTGTTATTGCTGAATTTTTGCCGTATCTTGATTCTTGTGAGTTGCATGGTTGTTTTCCAAAACATCAATAGTGAGCTTTAAAATTGACTGACCTTGGAGATGTTGAATGTATTCTGAACTAGTATGAGTAGTTAGCTGCCAAATTGTACTTTGTATTCTCTTAGTTATGTTATGGTTTCTTGAGGACAAGCAATTGTTTAAGTTGAGGGTGTTGATGTGTGAGCCTATGCTAACACATTTGAGGATTTTAACTCTAAATAATTGTAAGGTCTTGAGCAACTATAGTTGTTTTTTATTAGTTTACTTTGATTTTTGTAGTAAATGTTGAGATGCAGGAGAACCAAAAATAATGGAAGCAAAAAGGCTGAAAAGTGAAGCAAAATAAAGGATAAGTGTGGCCGACGACATTCATGATAAGTCGTCAGCCTGGTGATAAGCTATTGAGGCCGTCTTCAGCCTTAAACAGAAGACAGAAATTGAAGACAGTTTTGTGACGACATCCATGACATGTCATCAGGATGGTAATAAGGCGTCATCAGCGTCCTCAGCCTTAAACAGAAGATGGAAGTTGAAGACAGTTTTGTGACGAGATCTATAATACGTCGTCAGGCTGGTGATAAGGCATCATCGTTGTTGTCAACCTTAGGCAGCGAAATCCAAAAGTGCAGAGGAGTTGACGACATTCGTGATAAGCCGTCATGGATGTCGTTATCTATTCTGAGGAAAAGCTGTAACTTTGATTTTATTTCCTTAATTAGGTTAAACTATTTAAAGCCTTGTTTTAGGGTTTTCGAGGAGAATTTTTTTAGACTCATCTTTATTCGAAAAACATACGATATTTCTCTCTCACTAGTTAAAATATTTTGGGAGTTTTGTACCGTGGTTCAATTCAAGTTATACTTCTTGATTTTCATCATCGTTGTAAGTTAATCTTCTCACTTATGAATTCAATTCGTGTAATTGTTCCTTGCATCATGAGTAGCTAAACTTCATTAACCTGAATTATGGGATATAGGGTTAGGTCACGACGATGTGCTAAACACTCAAAATTTAATAGGTGTTAGGATTTCTTGATAATTCTGAGATTTTAATTAACGTCTGTTAGTTGTAAACAGTAGACACAACTACTTTGATTTGCTTGAGAAAGAAATCATATACAGTAGGAAGTGAATTATCAACAGGGACTCAGAAATACTTCATTTAATAATCAGCGTTGTAACAAGGTTGGTTAACCTGAGGTACAATCTGGACTGTGAACAGAAATTCCCTAAGATCGAGAGGATTAGGAAATTAGACTCTTAAATAGGTCGAGAGACATTTGAGCATATCATCGATAAAGATAGCTTGTTATCCTAACCACTGTGAGAATCTTGAACCATTTTTAGCATCTGTCATGTACTGGAAGCCCTAGTGAACCTAATTCTGGTTATTTCATAAACTCTTGATTTACAAAACTGAAACTAGAGTGACCAACAATTATTTGCTAATCATTAAAAAAAACCATTTTATCTTTTCACATCATTCGTTTGAATTCAACTTGTAGCTATAGTTTCAAACTAGTTTAATCGCCACTCACATTATTTCCTGTGGATTCGACCTTGACTCTAAAGTTGGGTAAATATATTGACGATGATCGCCTTGCACTAAATTGACGTGTAAGTTGAGCGCTGTCAGTTATATGTTAAATGTGTACACCCTTGTCATGGTCATAAATTTGTTATTGATAATCCTCGTGTTAACCCTCATGCTATGATGATATGTTTGTTATTTTCCCTTCTCATTTTTTATCAAGGTTTGGATTCGAGGATGAATTCTTTTGAAGAAGTGGGTCATGATTAGCTTGGAACATATTAGGAGGGTCTTCCATGTATGGATGATAGTTTGGAGTTTGAAGGAAGGCGTGAAGAAATAGATACATAAGGTCATTGGCAATCAAGATGCCATTTGGTCAATTAAGAAGGTCCCTTGTGAGTTATTTGTAAAATGGTCACATTAGGGAGATTTTTGTAATAGACTCTTTTTGTAAAGTCAATGACTATAAATAGTTTCTTTATCCATTTTCATCACTTAGATTTTGGAAAACTGAATTGTCTTGAATAGAATTGATATTTAGTTACTCGATATTAGGGCAGTAATTGGGTTCAATTTCAATTGTTAGCTTAGATTGAGTGATTAGGGTGGCTTCCTGAATTGTTTTTGTTATCTTCTTCACTTGATTGATCATCGAGTTATCATATTATGGATTCAATTTGGTTTCTCGTCCATTTGATTGAGTTCTCTATTTTTCTTGGCTTAATTATTATTTGATTAAGTCTTTCTTTAAACACTTCTATAATACCCCGTATTATTCTTAGCTTAGTTCAGCTTCTAGTTGCATGCATAAGGGGCTTAAAGCCTAAAAATTTCACTAAGTGTTGGGGACTAAGTCATTTCTAAGTCCTCTTAACTTCGAGTGTTTTTTGATTGGTCTTCTCAATCCTAAGGTGTTGGTTTTTTAGTTAATTCATGTTCAGGGATGTAAGGAGCATGTCTCAGAGAAGTTTCAGATTTTTTGAACGAGGTTTGGGTCATGTTTGGATCACGAATCCAGTAAGTCAATGCGATAGGGCTGTGTTGCGATAATATTTCCGTTTGAATGTTCACCGCATCGCGGTAAGGGAAATGGCTGACTGCGATTAGACCACGTCGCGGTAAGTATGTTATGCCCAGTTACGAATTTAATTGCCTGAGGGGCAATTGTGTCTGTTCCCCTCAACCCAAATCATGCATAACACGAATTGGAACATTATTTAGGACATTATTTGCCCTTCTTCTCTAAATCCATCTTAAGAAAACCCTCCCCTCTTTCTAAAGATCACCAATTTCAATTTCTTTCTCCCCAAAAAACCAAGGAATTCAAGTTTCAAGTTCAAGAAATCTTCAAGAAATCACCTATTAAGGTATATGGATGTTCATTCATGGGTTTCTTTCACCCATGGAGTCCAAGAACCCCTTTTTGTTTTAAATAATGAGTTTTTACATGTTCAATTTGAATTATCCCCACGGAACTCATGTCAATTTCAATTACAAGTTATGTTTATAAGTGTTTTAAGTGGAATGATGCCAATACATATTTTGAATGTTGAAATCTTCACGTTAAATCCCTAATTCATGCTTTTATTCTTGTAATCATGTTGTCCTTATATGCTTTACCCATTCCCATGCTTAAGTTCATGACTCTCATATTTTTTATGAAATTCCTAAGTGTTGGATTTTGAACAATGATCCCCCTACTATGGTTCTAAGGCTCTTATATGGCATTACTGTTGATTTCATTCAATGTTGGTGGGTTATGAACACCGATACCTACGCATTGTACATAATTTTCAGATTTTCAAGTATGATTCAGTTAAACCATAATTATTCCTATTTATTCAGTTATTATGATCATAATGAGCACTATCAGTCAAAATAATGTTCAGTTAAACTCAGTCCAGTTTCAGTTCCAATATTAGTTTAGTTGGGAGTAGGATTTAGCACCGAGCAAACCCAGGGATGGCGGGTCACCTGCCAGTAAAGGGTGTGACCTTTAGTAGTAGTCCCTGAGTTCCAGAACTACATAGCCTGCCTAGGTTAGAGATATCAACCTGCCAGTTAAGGGTTGACAGGGTTTTTACCTGCCAATTTAGAGTAACACATATCTCATTAGAGCACCTACCAGTTAAGGGTGACTCTTTAGTCCTTCAGGACACCAGTTTAGTGGATCCATACAGCCAGTATTAGTACCCATGGCACGGTACTAAGACCTTTCCAACTGGGGTTACAGGTTGGACCCCGATTAGCTCAAATTGGGGCATTTCGGTTAGATGATACCTCCCACAGTCTCAGTAAAGTATTTTAGTGTATTCTCAGTCTAGGTTTGCTTGACCAAGTGTATAGACTTTTATTTATACAGTTTATAGTCTTTCAGATTTCAGACTTACTACAGATTAATGCTTGGTCTTGCATTTTCAGATGTTACAGTTTTTATGTATTCATGTTCAGTTACCTCCTAATATTTAGTTAGTCCTTATGTCTTATATCATAGGTTTGGATGCACAATTTCCTGATCGTGCTTAGACAGTTCAACGTACCCAGTAGCAGTCGTGGTGAGTCCTCTTCCATTAAGGGCAGGATTGATTACTTCAGTAGTTTTGTATTTTCAGTCCATCGAAGTTATTTGGGGGCTTGTCCCATCAACTCCTTAGTCAGTTAGAGGTTTTTTAGACGTTTAGACAGTCAGTTAGTCTGTTTTATCAATATTGTTAGATGTTTAAGAATTATGGATTCATTCGTATTTTCCGTATTCAAACTTTATGGCTTTATCAGTTATTTTCCGCACCTGTCCATTGTTATTATTTTATTCAGTGCTCTCAGTAGGTACCAACACATGGGTTAGCTCGTAGTCACTTATGCCCGTAAGCACCGTTGTCGCGACTAGGGGGTATCCTTGGGTCGTGAAAACTTTTTCCTCCCCCCCCACAACCAAAAGCTCTTATCGTTAACATAAAAAAATCAAAATTTTGATCGTTGATCGGACTAGAACGGAGTCAATTAATACCAAGATAATTGGTGTAAAATAAAGTTCTGCAACAGGATCAAATTATGTACTATATAGTACCAATCATACTGGTTCTATCGGTATCATTTCAAACGGAATAATTTACATTACCGGAATTAAACCAAAATGATTTAAACCCTGTCCACTGCCACCCTTAATACATATTAATGGATATCATATTACCAGGACCAATCCCATGTACGACTATGTATTTTTGCTAATATTAATACATGATTAGGCAATGCCTGATGTTCCATGGATTCATAGTACTTACGATACTTAAACTTGGAGAATATGCAGGTACTTAAGGGCATTTTGTTGGATTTGATGTATTTTTGGAGTGATTTTGCAAGAAACTAGGTGTTGGAAGCTAACCGAAAGAAAATAGAACAAAAATTTGAAAAGTGAACACCTACTTAAGTACCTGCGGGCCGTAGGTACCACCTACTGGCCGTAGGTAGCAGAGTAGGTGATAGAAAATGGAGTTCTAGAGAGTTTAAATCCCCAAAAATGACCCTGACACCTATGGTGGACCATCTACGATCTATAGGTGCCACCTACGGCTCGAAAGTGTCCCCATAGGCGGCCACTGACCTCAGTTTTCCTCTTTTATTTAGGATTTGATTTTGGGGGTTTTCATGTAATCTATAATTTCCCTTTTGACATTTTTTAGTAAGAGTGCCAAGATAAGCCCTTTGGGGCTAGGTTTACAAACATCTTTTGATTTCAAGATTGGATTTTGATCTTGGGATCCTATTGTTCTTCATTTCTGGTTGATTAATTGAATTGAGATTTTGGGTTGTCATCTTCAATTATTGTGAGATTGATTACATGCTTTCTTTATTAAATTCAATGGATTATTTCACAACTATGATAAGCTAAAACCTTTTACTAGGGTTATGAGAACCCTAATGGGTTAAGGAAGTAGGAAAAGTGTTCAATCCTTTTAGATTATTGTTGCTACATGTATTGTGGTTTTCTTCACTTAAATTTTTTTCTTAATGGGTGCACATATTAGGATCCCTCTTGTATTCACTATAAACCCAAGAGAGAGGTAGAGATTAGGAAAAGGAGATCACAATAGTGATTTGGGGTTAATTACCGAAATAAGCTTATCTGCACTATCTACTTAAGATGATTAACTTTTATCTAATCGACTTGAGATCGAGAGGAGATAGTTAAAACTGATTTCCAAGGTAAGATTTAGTAAAGTGACACTCTGAGACTGAGAGGAGATGAGTGAAATTCACCAAAGGGTGCCGAGGAGCGGTTGGCGATACATAACTTTAGATTCTACATGCGCAGTGGTTTGTTAGTGGATTGAGCCTGATAAACCAACTGAGTTATATGCTAGGGAAACACATTCCTAGTGTTTATCTCAACTTTATACCAACCAAAAGCATTCCCAGCTTGTTATTTCTTGCTAGTTAAATTCCTCCTTTTATTTTTTGCACTGCCTAGTGATTTCAAAAAATACGACAAGGATTTCTGACATATTCTCTGTGGGACTGATCCCAACCTAGTTGGGTTATTATATTTTGACAGGAACCGTTTTATCCTTGTAAGGAGATACGGTTTGGGTGTTGATTAAAATTTTGGTACCATTATCGGAGAATATGGTTCTAGATTGACTGATTGGAATTGTTAAAGTTGCCAGGTTTTTTTTGTTTATTCTTCTTCGGGTATACGCTAGTGTATGCCTACTCTTCTTGATATGATAACTTGGCCAGAGGAAGTGTAGAGTGATGAATACTTCTTTATTATTGATCCTTATCATCTTGATATAGTGAGGTATTACAAGAGTGTGTGAATATAGTATGTGAACACAAGGAGAGACTGATGGAAATATTGACACACCTTGTAAACAAAAATCAAGAGCTTATTCAAAAAGTTGACAAGTTTGTCTTGGATATTCACCACTTACAAGTAGAGTTAAATGCAAAAGTTGTTTCTTGTAATGCCTAACAACTTAGTTATAGGTGGTTGGAGACTAAAAAACTTCTAAAAAAACAACTTGAGAAGCTGAAATTGAAGGAATCAACGATTGTGCATACTCTTATGAATAGTCACTATTAAGGAGAGAATACTAAAGTTATGTGGGAATGTAAATAAAACTGCAATTCCTGAGTTGGGGCATATTGGAAAACATTCGAAGCATTTTTCCACATTATGTTTACATAGTAAGATCTTGATTGAGCCATCCGAACCTGAAGAAGAGTGCAAGAACGGGGAAACATATGTCTATATTCTTGAATTTGTTGAGCCAGAATCAAAGAATTGCATTCCTTGCGTAAGGTCCAAGAAGTACAACATGCCTTATCTATTGCTTGAATCCCTTGTTTTTATACAACCCCCCTTGAGCATAATTGAAAATTAGAAAAACAATTAGGGATGCAATTCATAAGTTCAAAGTGGAAAGAGAAAAATTAAAAACCAACTTTTGGGCTACCTTGATGAAATCAGAGTAATCAAGGTACCCATAGGCTTGTTGGTGATGTCTAAATAACCAACCAAGCCCCGTCATGCCACGACATTAAAATAAGTACAGCTTGGGAGGCAACCCAAGGTATTTTATTATTTGTATAAGTTATTTAATTGATGTCAAATCTCCATACCTATGGTTCCATAGGTATGTTTCTAACTCTCTTGTTTTATAA
The DNA here is from genome assembly GCA_030864215.1 of Capsicum pubescens. Taxonomy (NCBI): domain Eukaryota; kingdom Viridiplantae; phylum Streptophyta; class Magnoliopsida; order Solanales; family Solanaceae; genus Capsicum; species Capsicum pubescens. The sequence continues at coordinate 267,562,248 of CM061544.1, read as the reverse complement.
TTGACAAATCAGTGGAGACAATACATGTCTTAAATAGAAGGTGGGTCTACTTGTGGGTCTTGATATCCTCTTGGGGTTGGTATTGTCGTGCCTCTTTTTCCCAGAGTCCTATTCGTAGTAGAGTTGGTATATTTTGGCATATTATGTTTTGTACTTAACTAGGAAAAAATGAGTATCTAAGGTAGTTGATATGTTTTTGTTGATTTTTGAGAAAAATGATACCCCTCTAAATACCTTATTTTTGAACTGTGTGATGTGTATATATGTGTGACCATTGTGGATTTTGTTATGACATTAGGATTAGGGATATGATAATCATAGCTAACAATTGCATAAACTGGATAGGTAGTAGCTTGTGATGTGACTCTATGCCATGTGTGTGAGAGATGCTACTTAGTTTTCTTTGTGTGTTAAATTCAGAACTTGCCTGGTTAGTCTTGCCTAGGTTGTAGGATAGTCGGTTAGGAAAGGATCCTAGGCCGTTCTTGAAATTTGTCAACTTTTAGCCTAAACGACCTTCCAAAAAGTGAATAAGTATCCCTTGATCCCTATTTTGAGCCTATATAGCCTATTTTATTACACCTTTCATCTTTCCATTTTTATTACAATGAACTTGTTTTGGCCTCAGTCCTTCTTTTAGACATTGTGCACCTCAACTCAGACAAATCGCCTAAGTAGAGAGTGGCTATCATAGGAATGCATAGTGTGAAGTGGGTATGAAGAAGGGTAAAATAAGAGAATGAAGTAGGGTTGGGTGTGGTAGAAAAAGAAAAATTATGAAAAAAGAGAAAAAGAAAGAATAAAAGAAACTACACCTAACCTAAATGTGCAATAAAAGAATAAAAAGAGAGAAATAAGGGTGGAGTAACGAGAAATTGGTTGATAAGTGGATCCCAAAGTAAGTGTATTTCCAAGGAGGCTTAGCCACTAAAAATGTCCATATGTACCATGCCAGCCCCTCAAGCCTACATTAAAAGTTGAATAAAGTCCTATAGTGATCCTAACCCAACTGCCTGAAACTAGAGTAAAGAAAATAAGGGCAAGCATACGGTATTTGATGCATATTGTTGGAACTTCGCTGTGAGTGTGAGTGTGGGTGTCTCTTGATATGTCCCTGCATTGACGTGCATGATTTCATATGAGTGATTATGACTTCTTTGTTCTGAGAGTGCATGGGTTGTGTTGCTAGGTGCTTACTTATTTGGGTATTCTAACTTGTTCATATGTATGGTTATTTGTTGCTAATGTAATTCCATAGCTTGATTCCCTTGTGTTATAATATGGAGCTTCATAGATACGCACAGTTGGTTTTAAAAGTATTGAACTTGAACAGGGTAATGTGTTTTGAGATAATTTTGATGATTGACAGCCATAGGTATCTTAAGTTTCTCTTAGTTAAGCATTGTCATATTATTTTGTTATGTTTTGTTGTCTGAGGACATGCAAAGTTCTAAGTTGAGGGTATTGATGTTTCATGGATTCATAGAACTTAAGATACTTAAACTTGGAGAATATGTATGTACTTAAGTCTATTTTTTTGGATTTGATGTAATTTAAGAGTGATTTTGCAGAAACTAGGTGTTGGAAGCTAACCGAAAGAAAATGGAACGAAAAGCTAAAAAGTGACCACCTACTTAGGTGTCGTAGGTAGTAGAGTAGGTGACAGAAAATTGAGTTCCATAGAGTTTGAAGCCCCAGAAGTGACCCTGGAACCTACGGTGGGCCATCTACGGTCCGTAGGTGCCACCTACAACCCGTAAGTAGCCCCGTAGGTGGCCACTGACCTCAGTTTTGCTCTTTTATTTAGGATTTTATTTCTAGTATTTTCATGTAATCTATAAATACCTTGACGTTTTCTAGTGAGAATTCCTAGATAAGTTCTTTGGGGCTAAGTTTACAAATATCTTTTGTTTCTAGATTGGATTTTGATCTTGCGATACTATTGTTCTTTGTTTTTGGTTGATTAATTGAATTGAGATTTAGGGTTTTCATCTTCAATTATTGTGAGACTAATTACATGCTTTCTTTATTGAATTCAATGGATTGTTTCACAACCATGAGAGGCTAAAATCCTTAGCTAGGGTTATGGGAACCCTGGTGGATTAACGAAGTAGGAAAAGTGTTCATTCCTTTTAGATTATTGTTGCTACATGTATTGTGGTTTTCTTCGCTTTGATTGTTTTCTTAACGGATGCACATGTTAGGATCTCGCCTGTATTCACTACGAACCCAAAAGGAAGGTAGAGATTGAAAAAAGGAGATCACAACAGTGATTTGGGGTTAATTGCCAAATTTAGCTTATCTGCACGATCTACTTAAGACGATTAACTTTCATCTAATCAACTTGAGTCCGAGAGAAGATAGTTGACATTGAGGTCCAAGGTAAGGGTTATTAAGGGGACTCTAAGACTGAGCGGAGATGAGTGAAATTCATCAAAGGGTGCCGAGAGACTATTGGTGATACATAACTTGCCAGATTCTACATGCACATCAGTTTGTTAGTGAATTGAGCCTGATAAACCTACTGAGTTAGATGTCATAGAAAACACAGTCCTAGTGTTCATCTTAACTTGATACCAACTAAAAGCATTCCCAGCTTATTACTTCTTGTTAGTTAAATTCCACACTTCCCGGTGATTTCAACAAATTTGAGAAGGATTTCTGACGTATTTCCTATGGGACCGACCCCAGCCTAATTGGGTTACTATATTTTGATAGTGAACGCGTTATCCTTGTAAGAAGGTGTAGTTTGGGCATTGATCAATGCCTAATCCCCACCCTTTGGAGCCGTTTAGTAGGGTGTAATATTTTGATAATTCGTGTATTAAAGTGTGGTATTATTTAATATATTGTTTGGTAGCAAATTTAGAGCAATGTATAACTAATAAATAGATTAGTTATACACCCTACATGGTATTATAAGATGTATAACTAATAAACTAAGGACTCGTTTGATAGGGTGGATTATTTTCATAATTCATGGATTAAATGGTGGGATTATTTAATACATTATTTGGTAGCAATGGAGAAATGTATAACTAATACATGGATTAGTTATACACCCTACATGGTATTATAGGGTGTATAACTATTACACCCAATAAATATGTGCAAAGACAAAAATGCCCTCAAATTTTTTAAAAAAATTTCTAAATATTTTTTAGTTTATTCAATGTGAGTTACTTCTTTTCAATTTATCAAGATAGTAATATACCTCCAAATAATTTTAGTCATAGAAAAACTACTCCATTAACTTAAAAAATACTTATTGGTCAAAATTCAAAAACAAATTGCATGATTGCATACAAGCTTTAATTCTGTAAATAGAATATTCATAAATAAATAAAAAATTCTGCTTAGCTTTAGCACTCTACGGAACATAAATTTATGTTAATAATGATTCTATTGTCTCATTCAAATGTTACACGTATTTTCCTCCAACTTAAGAACATCACAAAGTGGGAACAACAAGCAAATGATGAACATTAAAGAAAAAATAATTTTTGCAAGTGAATGATTAAATCTTAAAATTCTAAAGTAAATAATTAGTTATATCAGTAACTTTTTTTATTTTTAAAAAAGAATAATAAAATTTTGCAAAGAAAATACACAAAGTTATAATATATCGAAGGTATTTTTGTAAATAAATAAAATTCTTTTTAAATTATAACAATACATATTGTTTTCAATACATCAAACCAAACATTGCATACAAAATAATCTCAGTATTACTAATCACTGCACTACTAATCCCAGCATTACTAATACAACCAATTCAGTATTATTTTATATACTCTACCAAAAGACCCTTAAATTTGATGAAATTAGTAATCCATGGATTATAATCCATAGATAAATGAGTAAAGACAAAAATTTCCTCAAATTCCTTTAAATCTTCTCTAAATCTTTTTCAATTTATTCAATGTGAGTTATTTCTTTTCAATTTATCAAGATGATAATATCCCTCCAAATAATTTTAATCATAAAAAAACTACTCCATTAACTTAAAAAATACTTATTGATCAAAATTCAAAAACAAATTGGATGATTGCATACAAGCTTTAATTTTGTAAATAGGATATATCATAAATAAAAATAATTTTTTTTGCTTAGCTTTAACACTCTACGGAACATAATTTTATGTTATTCCGACATTACTAATACACCTTATTTAGTAATAACTTATGCACTCTTCCAAACAATCCCTTTGTGTTTAAAAAGAAACAATCTAGATGTTTATGATTCTTTTTCGGGTGAATCTCAAAAATAGACTCAAATTGCGGTGGCTTTCAAATTTTAGCCCCAAATAAAAAGGCTTCCTTAAAATAGCCTTTACCTATTAAATAATATTTTTTTGGACAAAATTGCCCTTGATCAATGGAGTAAATTACATAAATGATCCTCATAATGGACTACAACTCCATATTTATATCTTTCAACTTTTATTTTTTTCTCTTTTTAATTTTACTTTGATTTTTATATTTTCTTTTCTCTTTTTATTTTTAATTTTCTCACCCTTACTTTTTTTCCTCTCAATTTCTTTTTTTTAATATATTATTTTTATTTATTATTTTATCTTTCCTCTTTTTTTTTCTTTTTAGTTTTTCTCAACCCTTACTTTTTTTTTCTTTACATCTTTCAACGTCTACTTTTATAACAAAAAACTTTTTTTATTTTTCTTTAATTTTTTTTGTTTTTAAATTTTTCTCGACCTTTATTTTTATTTAATCTTTCTTTTTTTTATCAACCTTTATTTTTTTCTATTCTCTCTCAACTTCTACATTTTCTTTGATTTTTATTTTTTTAATATTTTTCTTCATTTTCTTCTTTTTCCACAATTTTTATTATTTTTGTTCTTTTCTTCAATTTCTTCCATTCAAGTTACATCTCATGAGAAAGATTTAATACTATCAGATTATAAAGGCAAGACTTACGACTTTCGAACAATAAGCTACGTTTCATGAGCAAGAGTTGACACTACTACATTGTAGAGGCAAGACTTATGACTTTCAAACAACAAGTTATGTTTCATGGGAAAGAGTCGACACTATCACATTGTATTTTTATTTATGAGATGTTTTATAACTCTTACCTTAGAGGAAAGTCTTAGCTCAGGGACTTTCAAACAACAAATTATACCCCACGGGCAAGAGTTGACTCTACCACGTTATGTTTTCATTTATGAGATGTTCTACAACTATTATCTTAAAGGCAAGACTTAGCTCAAGGACTTTCAAACAACAAATTATGCCCCACGGGCAAGAGTTGACTCTACCACGTTATGTTTTCATTTATGAGATGTTCTACAACTATTTCCTTAGAGGGAAGACTTAGCTCAAGGCCTTTCAAACAACAAATTATGTCTCACGGGTAAGAGTTGACTCTACCACGTTATATTTTCATTTATGAGATGTTATACAACTATTGCCTTAGAGGCAAGACTTAGCTCAAGGACTTTCAAATAACAAATTATGCCCCACAGGCAAGAGTTGACTCTACCACATTATGTTTTCATTTATGAGATATTCTACAACTCTTACCTTAGAGGTAAGACTTAGCTCAAGGACTTTCAAATAATAAATTATGCCCCACAGGCAAGACTTGACTCTACCACATTATGTTTTCATTTATGAGATATTCTACAACTCTTGCCTTAGAGGCAAGACTTGACTCAAGGACTTTCAAACTACAAATTATTCCCCACAGTCAAGAGTTAACTCTACCACGTTATATTTTCATTTATGAGATGTTCTACAACTATTGCCTTAGAGGCAAGACTTGGCTCAAGGACTTTCAAACTACAAATTATGCCCCATGGGCAAGAGTTGACTTTACCACGTTATATTTTCATTTATGAAATATTCTATAATTATTGCCTTAGAGGAAAGACTTAATTAGTTCAAGGACTTTCAAACAACAAATTATGCCCTACGGGCAAGAGTTGACACTACCACATTATGTCTTTATTTATGAGATGTTCTACAACTCTTTCCTTAGAGGCAAAACTTTAGCTCAAAGACTTTCAAACTACAAATTATGGCCCACTGGCAAGAGTTGACACTACCATGTTATGTCTTCATTTATGGGATGTTCTACAACACTTGTCTTAGAGGCAAGACTTAGCTCAAGTACTTTCAAATAATAAATTATGCCCTACGGGCAAGAGTTGACACTACCACATTATGCCTTTATTTATGAGATATTCTACAACTCTCGCTTTAGAGACACAACTTATCTCAAGAATTTTTAAAGAACATCGTAAAAATAATTCATGCCCTTAAATTTGCTTTGATGTCAAAAAAAGAAGATATCTTTGCGGATTATTTAATTTTTTATTTATTAGCAAAATATAATAGAAGTTGAGAAAAAAAAAACGATAAAAAAAATAGAGAAATAAAAAAAGATTTAGAAAAAAAGGAAAGAAAAAAGTAAAAATCAAGAAAAAAGTGAAGAATTAAAAAAATTGAGAAAAATAAAAATGAGAGGAAAAATAAAAATAAATTTTGAGAAAAATGAGGGAAAAAAAGATAACTGAAAAAAGAAAAAGCAATCAAACAAAATAGAGAAATAAAAAAAAGAGTGAGAAAAAAAAAAGCAAGAAAAAAATAAAGATTAAGAAAAAAGCGAAGAATTAAAAAAATTGAGAAAAATAAAAATGAGAGAAAAAATAAAAATAAAGTTTGAGAAAAATGAGGGCAAAAAAGAGAACTGAAAAAAGAAAAAGCGATCAAACAAAATAGAGGAATAAAAAAAAGAGTAGGAAAAAAAAGGCAAGAAAAAAATAAAGAGAAAATAAAAAATGAGAGAAAAAAAAATAAAGTTTGAGAAAAATGAGAGAAAAAAAAAAGAGAATTGATAAAAAAACAAAAGTAAAAGAAAAATAAAGGTTAAAGACAAATGAATTAAAAAAAAGGAGAAGAAATAGATAATGCTTGAAAAAAAGAAAAAAGGAGAAAAAAAATAAAGGTTGAGACAAATGAATTAAAACATGAAAATAAAATTAAAGAAAAAATAAAAAGTGAAAATAGTAAAAAAAATATAATAATAAAATTAAAGAAAAAATAAAAACTGAAAATAATAACAAATAGAATAATAAAATTAAAGAAAAAAATTAAAAGTGAAAATAATATAAAATAAAATTTGAGAGACAAATAAGTATGGAAAGTTTAAAAAATATATTTGAGGTTTAGAGGGCAAAATGGTACTTGTATTATACCTAAAAAGTAAGGAAGATTATTCTTTAAAGACATTTCTTATTGGGGTCAAATATCTAAAGTATAAATAACATAAATATCAATCTTTTTGGAAGTAATTACACTCTCTCCCACTTTTTAAATTACTTTACTCTCTCTCCCTATTAATATACATAACATAACCGACATATACATAGCATTCTGTGTATATGTTGGAATTTTTATAATATGTTTAGGGAGTTGGGATTTTTTGTAATATTGAAAACATAAGTTGTGTATTTGTGTAATTTTTAGATGTAAAAATAACAGAACTTCCTACCTTATTTGAATTATTTACACTCTCTCCCACTTTCTTAATTATTTTACTCTCTCTCCCGATTCATATACATAATAAGGACGACATATACATAGAAATCTTTGTATATGACAAGACCGACATATACATAAAAAGGTTGATTCATATACGTAACAAGTATGAAAAGGACGACATATGCATAACAAGACCAATATATACATAACAAAGTCGATTCATATACATAACAGGGTCGACATATACATAGAAAACTATGTATATGTATTTTAGAGAAAAATGAGATTTTTGTAATATGTTTGGAGAGATGGAATTTTTTTAAAAAAGTGAAACTTAAGTTCTCGGTTTGTGTAATTTTTAGAAGTCACTCATATTTGGGTCTATGGCATGTAATTTCCTGTTTTTTTTCACCAAAACTCTTTTGGGCTAAGTAACCGAGGGAAAATATTTGGCAGCTTTATGTTATTTTTGATCAATCATTCAATAGATTAGAATTTCATACTTATAATGTGTTATAATAAAATAATCTAAAAATTACCTATATACACAAGTTAAAATTACATAATTACATTAAATCCCAAATTGATAAAGTATTTACAAAAATCCCAAAATAATTACAAAAATATTCTTATTTGGTAATTTCTCGCTCCTTAATATTATACATCCAAAAAAGGACGTCTTTTCCTCCCTCTTTTTCTCTCCCATTACAAATCAGTTTATCCTCCATTATTCAATTCTTTTTTTCACGCCTAAAATCAAGCAATCATACTTAGAGTTTACCATTGTAAGTTTTCAAACATTAATTGAACTTATTGATTTCATTCATTAATTTTTTATTTTTTATTTTGAACTTTACCAAATCAGAAAGTCATGAACTTGTTTGAGAAAACAAAGGCCAAAAAAATAGAGACGAATTATCAGAAGCTTCGAAACATCTCAATTGGGCCAGTATCATCATCAGCAGAGCACAACGGGGTGGAACATGCCACGGAAAATAAATCCCCTGAACAGAGCACAACAGCGTTTATTCAAACGATTGAATCAACGAAATCACTAACTCAATCTTCTATAAGAATCTAAATCCTAATTATTTGATTATTTAATGTTTGTTTATATTATTCTATTTCTGAAAAGGAATGATCTTGCTCCGTTTTATATTTTTTTAATACTTTTTCAAAGATTCTATTTTGTAATATCAAATTCTTTCAATATTCTTGGATCTAACTTTATTTTCAAAGATTCTATTTTATATGTTTCAGTATTTTGTCTAACTTTATGTTTGTTTTTTGTTGAAATAGGCTAGCTTTGTGGTTGCAAAGATAACTACAATTTGTACACCGAGGCTACTCAAAAGAATAAGTAATTTTCTACGATGGGAAAAAATTACTTGTCATTGCGTCCAAAAATATAGATTTTATACATTATACATTACTTTATTTAACACGCTTATGTATAATGTAGGTTTTTGTATATATAGAAGAGGCTGTTTTTGTATTTAGTCGAATTATACAATTATAATCTATGAATTTTGTATAAGGTTACATTATACATTCTGACAAGTTTATAGATAAATAATGTATAATGTTAATATTTTATATGTATGGTGTAACATGGGGGTTTGGGCCACAGGTGACAAAAGAGTTTTAAAATGAGGTGTAGGTGACACAAGTCTTAATTATTAGTTGGAGGTGACAATTACTTTATTTTGGATTAAGAAAGTTGGGGAAGTTTGAAAATAACCCACAAGTTTTTAAATTTATACTTTGATCCCAATGTATACCTAAAATAACGGAAAACGGAGGGAAAAAAGGCGTTTTTCTCTCTCTTCTCATCTATTATTGTTTTCTCTCTCTTAGCGATTTTTGTTGTTCATCGTTTCTGTTTCTGCTGCTTTATTCATCATCTTCTACTTCATTATCATCTTCATCTTCTTCTTGTCGACCATTTGTTGTTGTTGTTATTGTTGGTACAACACTACTGCTGCGATCTGACCAATTTCTTAGGTCAAATTTTATTTACTACATCACTTTCCACTTTGGCATTACTTCATAGGTGACTTTAGTAAGTAAAATTATGATTTTTATTTGTATTTGTCATCTGGGTACACTTCTGTTTTTCCAACAATGGATAGAACCCCGATCATGAATCCAGCATAAATGTCCACAATTTAAATAGATCAATCATTTGGTGCATCAGATGAGTAATCTGTTGCATTAAAAGATTTATCTGTTGCATCAGACTGTTTATCTGTTGCATCAGACGTATTATCTGTTGCATCAGACATATTATCTGTTGTATCAGGATGTTTATTTGTTGCACCAGACTAATTATCTGTTGCAACGAATGATTAATCTGTTTGAAACAACACAAATCAACCCCTTCCACAAACCCAACAGATAACCAATATGTTTTCAACTCTTGCTATTGCTACTGGATTCAAAATTATTCCTTACGTCCAATTACCCGTCCCAAATTTCCTAATTCGATTTCTTATTTTACTTGTCTTTTTCATTAATCAAGAAAAGATTAAAAAGATCCATGTTTTACCCTTTGCATTAATCACTTTTTCTTCAAATTAAAATGGAAACATCATTTAATAGGGGGACTATACGCCGATTGACGTTAAAGGCTTTCTTCTCTTATAAAATTTTGATTGAATAGTAAATAATGGTTATTTCAAACACGTCTACTGTCCCACCAACTGATCAGTGGGTTATGGTAAACTAGATATGTTATTAATTATTTTTCTTAATCAATGTGGCATCTCAATTTGGGACGGGTAATTTGAGACGGAGGGAGTACGAATTAAAACGTCAGAGCCAAGCAAAGCAACAAACTAGTCATCTATTGAAATAGGCTATTTATCTGTTACATCAACTTCTTATCTGTTGCAACATGAGTAATCTGTTTTGAACAACACATTAACCCCTGCCACAAACCCAACAGATAAATCATGCTATTGCTACTGGATTCTAAATTATTCCTTTTTACGTCGAATCGTCGACATATTTGTTGAGAAGATAATAGATAGAATGAAAATTAAATATGGATTAAAACGTCAAAGATCAAACATAATTTATTTATTAAACAAAAACAAATAAAAATACATATAATAGACTAAAAGAAAAATAATAATCTAATTATTATTATTATTATCATCATCATTTCCAGTCGGCCAATCTTCAACCGAAAGTATCAAGGCCCTCCTCAGCCTGCGTATCTCGCGGAGCATTCTTGCTCTAACTCCTCCCAGTTCCCATTGTAGGTCACGAACTTGATTCCGAAGTTCATTCACGGCGTCTTGTAGAAAAGCAACGTCTCACACTGGGTCAGCCATAATTTTATCTTCTAGAGTGTAATATGAAAGACGAGATGCAATAAATAAATAGAGTGCAGTTGAATGAACGATTGAATAAGGAGGGACCTATTTATAGAGGATTGAATTTGAATGAGAGGCAAAAAAGGCACGACTATTCATCTCCATACATTAATTACATTTTTGATTAAATTAAGAAAATAAATATTGTGATATAAGTCATGACTTTTTAGATTATTATTATTAATTATTTCTTTCGAAGAACCATTTTTATTGAGTTGTGGCAACAGATTCTATATATGTTGCATCAGATAACACATCTGTGACAACAGATATATTATCTGTTGCAACAAATATAAAATATGTTGCATCAAATAACATATCTGTTGCAACATATAATTTAACTGTTCACCTCCATTTATTAATTACATTTTTGATTAATGTGAAAAGTAATGACTTAATTAAATTAAAAAATATTGTGATAAGTCATGACTTTTCAGATTATTATTATTAATTATTTCTTTCCAAGAACCTCTTTTATTGAGTTGTGACTCGATATAGGTTGCATCAGATAAATCATCTATGACAACAAATATATCATCTGTTGCAACCATAATGAACCTGTTGCATCAGATAATTTATTTATTGCAACATATAATCTACTTTTTTAAAAAAATAACTATCATCATATCATTAATCCAAATTTGCTTACTTTTTTATTTTATAAATAAAAAAAATACCTTTTCAAATTCCTTAATAAAATAATAAATATTTTATTATATAATAAATAATTTAAAAAACAAATTGAAAAACAAAAATGGTGAAAAGTCACGATCATTTATTAAAATTGTGGTTATAAATTGTGTTTATCATTTATTTCATTATTATTTATTTACGAAACATTTTTCATATTGAATAATCGAAAAGTCATGTCTTTTTCTTTTCACCCTCTCAATAACAACAATAACCCTTTTTTATTAATAACCGCCAGGTGCAACATATGATCGATCTATCATAGCAGATTAACCTCTAACTGTTGACACAAATTACTGCTCAATCCCTACCACCAACCGTCGACATGTTGAGAACAAGGAATAAACAGAATGATTATTATTAAATACTAAATAAGAATTAAAAATTCAAAGTCGACAACAAAATGAAATGAATGTTCATAGATTTTTGAATTCCTTGGGTAGATCCGATATACAAAAGGAGGAAAATAATCGCTAAAATAAAAAACCTTACCTAATTACTATTATTATTATTGTTAATTGGACATTTTTCATCCGGCAGCCTTGCTCCAAAGTCAGCCAAATCTCTTTGGAGTTCATCAAACTGCCTTTGAAGTTCACGCAAGGACTCGATATGAATATTTTTGTACAAATCTGGATCATCCATATTTGTAAGGAGGGACCTATTTATAAAATATTATATCTCGGAAAGAAAAGAAAATTGCTTTAAAATAAATCTAACAGATGGATAATCTGTTGCAAAATATATTCTTTCTGTTAAATAACTTACAACATACTGGCAATCTTTTGCAACAGATGTATATATCTGTTTGATTTCTGCAACAGGTTGATCAACTGTCGTAACAAATGTCTCCAATTGTTTGACAATATAAACAGATGTGTTATCTGTTGTAACAAGCTAGTCATCTGTTTATTCAATTTAAGCCATAGATGGGCTAGGAAGAATAAGGTGCGTGCAAATGGATCTACTATCATATGTGTGGGAGTAAAGTATGTATTACTGATAAGGTCACCGAGACAACACACACAAAGTACAATGTTATTGTGAATGCAGTTTTTAACCGATTAGGCATTGATCATTCAAACAAGATCCTGCATTGTACCGTTAAGTTTGATGGGTTCAAAATTGATAAGGCTGAGGACCTCATGAAGATGGTGCAGATACCCTGTTATGAATTATAGATGGTTGTTGCTCGTGTTTATGTGTGTCAAGTTTTGAGAAGGGATCAATATTTGTCATCACTGCAGAGAATCAATATTGATTGGACTTAACTTTAAGTGTGCATTGGACCCTTAGAGGGCTCTCGAAGCCTCGCACTGCATCAAATAAGAATGAAAAACCAAGATAGTTATTGCCCTGGCCAAAATTTATATGGTTAGATTGCTCGCTCGGGGTGATAATTATATGCCAGAAGGTGCGGTAGGAGAATGCTTTCGAGGTAAAATGGGTGGTTGATGGAAGACTATATCATTTGAGAACTAATTAAAGTAGAGACATAGGGTAGAAAGTAACTTCTAACAAATCTGGCTGATGGAACTATCTTAACAGATGCAAAATCTGAATCAAGTGCAAATATGAAAATGTATCCGGTAATGTAATTTCATCTGTTGTGTATCTGAAAGAAAAACAATGCAGATGGACACTTTGCTAGGGAGTTATGTGATCGGGATTATCACCTAGGTAGAAAATAGAAGAAGACCAACAAAGCAGCCTCACGGGCATCGAGGGTAGAAATGATGTTCAGCAAGTCTAGAAAACTTACGTCAACTACAACTGTAGTTAAAATAAAAAAACTAAGTGAAGGGGGAAATTTTTGAATTTTAAATTTCATCCCATGTCTTCTTGTTTGTGTTTCTGATCAGGTCCACTGTCGTTGACCTGATCGGAACCACAAACGAGATTGAAAGGTAAATAGAGTATCATTACTTCCTTAGCAATATGGATTAATTGATTGTGTTTTATTGCCTTAGCATGCTGTTAACATTCCTTGGAGAAGATCAGATGTTTGCTGTAGTATGTGAATCCCGATAATTTTCAAGCTTGCCTCCAGCTTATTGATTTTGTATTCAAGCTGGTCGTTGTTGTCTTCGAAGTTGGTAAGGAGTTCCTCGTCTCTTGTGAGCTCGATCAGGAACACTACCTTCAAAGTTGTGGCATTCTAAAAGCCCTTCAGAACACTTTCTTTAGAAGCCTTAAAGGATACATGGAGGGTCGTTGTGTTTGTTTTAGGTCAAAATATGTTGATGCACGTTGAAGATGTGGTCTCAACAGTTGAACAACACACTTTTATCGAGCGTTGCTCCATGCATCTTACTCAACCAATTTGATAAATTAGTAAGCATGGAGTTACGTAGCGTGTGATCTAAATCGGCTCTACCAAGCCTATCAAACGTTATGTAACTCCGAGCTTATTACCCTATCAAAAAAATATGCTCGAGTTAGCGCACAAATCAAAAAAGCCCAATCTGTCAGCCTTTCTTCTGATCACTCTTCTCCGATATAGATGACAAGATATCTACTATGCAAAAGTCTACACTATCACCAGACATGCTTGCCTGGGAGCAATTCTTCAGAAGACATCAACAGATATCTTCAAAAAATTGCTCCCAAACAAGCATGTCTGGCGACGGTGTAGACTTTTGCATAGCAGATATCTTGTCATCTATATTGGAGAAGAGCGATCAGCAGAAAGGCTGAGATATTGAGCTCGCTCGATTTGTGCACTAACTCGGTCATATTTTCTTGATAGAGTAATGAGCTTGGAGTTATATAACATTTGATAGGCTTGGTAAAGACGATTTAGATCACACGCTACGTAAATCCATGCTTACTAATTTATCAAATTGGTTAAGCAAGATGCATAGAGCAATGCTCGATAAAAGTGTGTTGTTCAACTGTTGGGACCACATCTTCAAAGTGCATCAACACATTTTGACCTAAAACAAACAAAGAGACCCTCCATGTATCCTTTAAGGCTTCTGAAGAAAGTGTTCTGAAGGGCTTCTAGAATACCATAACTTTGAAGGTAGTGTTCCTGATCGAGCTCACAAGAGACGAGAAACTCCTTACCAACTTCGAAGACGACAACGACCAGCTTGAATACAGAATCAACAAGCTGGAGGCAAGATTGAAAATTATCTAGATTCACATACTACAGCAAGCATCTGATCTTCTCCAAGGAATGTTGAATGCATATCAAGGTAAGAAAACACAATCAATTATAACCATATTGCTAAGGAAGCAATCATACTCTATTTGTCTTTTAATCTCATTTGTGGTTCTAATCAGGTCAACGATAGTGGACCTGATCGAAAACACAAACAAGAAAGCATAGGATAAAATTTAAAATTCAAAAATTGTCGTCTTCGCTTAGATTCCTTATTTTAACTGCGGTTGTTGTTGGCATAAGTTTTCTAGACTTGTTGTACATCATTTCAACCCTTGATGCCCGTAAGGATTCTTTGTTGGTGTTCTCCTATTTTCTATCTAGGTGATAATCTCGGCCACGCAGCTCCCTAGCAAAGTGTCCATCTGCATTGTTTTTCTTTCAGAGACACAACAGATGAAATTACATTACCGGATACACTTTCATATTTGCACTTGATTCAGATTTTGTCATCTGTTAAGATAATTCCATCGACTAGATTCGCTAGAAGTTACTTTCTACCCTATGTCTCTTCTTCAATTAGCTCCCAGATGATATAGTCTTCCATCAACCACCCATTTTCCCTCGAAGGTATTCTCCTACTGCACCTTCTGACATTTAATCATCACCCCGAGCGAGCAACCCAACCATATAAATTTTGGTCAGGGCAATAACTATATTGGTTTTACGTTCTTGTTAGATGCAGTGCTAAGCTTCGAAGGCCCTCTAAGGGTCCAATGCACCCTTAAAGTTAGTCCAATTGCTATTGAATCTCTAAACAATGACACCAAAACTAGATCCCATCATAATACTTGATAAATAAACATGAGCAATAACCGACATTAAATCTTAACAGGGTATCAGAACCATATTCATGGTCCCTCAGCTTTATTAGTTTGGACCTACCAAACATAACTGTATAATTGCAGACATCTTGTTTGAACGATATATGACTAATCAGTAAAAACAGCATTAACAAAATCAGTGCACTCTATGTGTGTTTCCACGATAACATTATCAGTAATACATACCTCCCACATATGAAGTGGTTCCATCTGCAAGAAGCTTATTTCTCTAAACCCATATTTACTGCAGCCTCTTGCGATAGTCCATCAAAAGTTGATCAACTGTCAGTTCCTTATATCTACAAAGAAGAGAAAAAAAATTGATGTCACAAAAAGAACATTATCCATCAGTTGCATCAGATGTGGAGTTTGTTGCAACAGATGTGGAGTTTGTTGCAACAGATGTGGAGTTTGTTCCAATAGATGTGGAGTCCGATGGAATACATCAAACCAGCCTTTCTGGTGGTTTTACTTGTTCCAACAGTTTCTCCATCTATTGCAACATCAACAACAGCATAAACATCAACAACAAAGAAACAACAATATTTATTCCAACAATATCATCAACAACAAAGAAGCAACATCCTTTGTTCCAGAACCATCAACAACAACATACCACAAGTTCCAACAATTCCAACCCCACCAACAACATCAATAACTGCATCAACAATAAAGAAACAAACAAAATACATACAAAAAAATGATACTGCCAACAAGGCTTTTAAACTTCTCCCAACAGATGACTTTTTTTTGATATTGTAATAAAAATTCTCAATTTGTTTATTCAACACTTAAAAGTTCCTTCAAATTTTTTTAATAAATATGATATGGGTAAATAGTAATTAAATAAAAAACAGATATAAATAACTTGCAAAGAAGAAGACGAGAATGAAAGAGCAATAATGAACCATACCTTAATATCAAAAAGGGGATCAAAACAAAATTTTAATTTGAGAAAAGATATGGATCGGTTTTGATCCGAAAAGATCTTATTTATGAGAAGAGAAGAGAAAAGAGAGAAAAAAGGTTGCGACCCTAAAGAGGAGAGAAAGAAAAAAATAAAAGTTGAATAAAATATACTGCAACTAAAGGAAGAGATGAGATAATTTCTAATTTCTATAGATGTATGTATGTATTGTGTACGTAGACGTGGTAGTTTTAAATATTCATTAATTTCATTAATAATTTGAGGGGAACGAGGAAGACTAAGACTATTGACATTGAAAAGACAAGACAAGACTACTCAATGAACTCACTTTTGAGATATCCAAGAAATATTTTTTACCACCTTTAGTAGTAAGCACTACTACTTGATATTATCTACTCGGACCAGAAGCTTGCTTTAAAATTATCAAAGAGAAAATAAGATTTTCAAACAGATATTTCATTTGTTGCTACATATATAAATATCTATTAGAAATTCAAATAGCCCAGTCATCTGTTACAATAGATATAAATATCTGTTTAAAAATCCCAACAGCTCAGTCATCCGTGACAACAGATGAAAATGTTCATTTGATAATTAATTAAATTAAATATGTCATTTGTTACAACAAATATAAATATCTGTTTGAAAATTTTCAACAGCTCAGTCATCTGTCACAATAGATGCAAATTTCTATTTGATAATTAAATCAGATATGTCATCTGTTGCAACAGATATGAATACCTATTTGAAAATTTTCAACAGTTCATCGTTTGTTGCAACAGATTTTAGTGCAATTGATTTAGGTGGAACTAGGGATGAATGAATGAGCTCCCAGGGTCAACTACAAATCCAATCGAGTCTTTGTAATTGCATGGTGTTGGTTTGCATTCATCCCGACCCGAGTCATCGATCGATCACTCTGATTTGAAATGAGTTCTCATCAACTCAATGTTAGGATAGTGATAGTACCTAAGTTGATTTAGGTTGAACTAGGGATGAATTAATGAGCTCGCAGGGTCAACTACAAATACAATCGAGTCTTTGCAATTGCATGGCGTTGGTATTGCATTCATCCCGACCCGAGTCGTTGATCGATCACTCTGAGTTGAAATGAGTTCTCATCAACTCAATGTTAGGATAGTGATAGTACCTAAGTTGATTTAGGTGGAACTAGGTATGAATAAATGAGCTCGCAGGGTCAACTACAAATCCAATCGAGTTTTTGCAATTGCATGGCATTGGTACTGCGTTCATCCCGACCCGAGTCGTCGATCGATCACTCTGAGTTTAAATGAGTTCTCATCAACTCAATGTTAGGATAGTGATAGTATCTAAGTTGATTTAGGTGGAACTAGGGATGAATGAATAAGATCGCATGGTCAACTACAAATCCAATCGAGTCTTTACAATTGCATGGCGTTGGTATTACGTTCATCCCGACCCGAGTCGTCGATCGATCACTCTGAGTTGAAATGAGTTCTCGTCAACTCAATTTAGGATAGTGATAGTACCTAAGTTGATTTAGGTGGAACTAAGTATGAATGAATGAGCTCGCAGGGTGAACTACAAATCCAATCGTGTCTTTGCAATTGCATGGCGTTGGTATTGCGTTCATCCCGACCCGAGTCGTCGATCGATCACTCTAAGTTGAAATGAGTTATCATCAACTCAATGTTAGGATAGTGATAGTATCTAAGTTGATTTAGGTAGAACTAGGGATGAATAAATGAGCTCGTAGGGTCAACTACAAATCCAATCGAGTCTTTGCAATTACATGGCGTTGGTATTGAGTTCATCCCGACCCGAGTTGTCGATCGATCACTCTGAGTTGAAATGAGTTCTCATCAAATCAATGTTAGGATAGTGATAGTACCTAAGTTGATTTAGGTGGAACTAGGGATAAATGAATGAGCTCGCAGGGTCAACTAAAAATCCAATCGAGTCTTTGCAATTGCATGGTATTGGTATTGCGTTCATCCTAACCCGAGTCATCGATCGATCACTCTAAGTTGAAATGAGTTCTCATCAACTCAATGTTAGGATAGTGATAGTACCTAAGTTGATTTAGGTGGAACTAGGGATAAATGAATGAGCTCGCAGGGTCAACTACAAAACCAATTGAGTCTTTGCAATTGCATGGCATTGGTATTGAGTTCATCCCAACCCGAGTCGTCGATCAATCACTCTAAGTTGAAATGAGTTCTCATCAACTCAATGTTTTAAAAACTATATCTTTTAAAAGTTTTAAAATTAATTAAGATCAATTCGGACCAAATTAGCAATTTCAAAACTTGTCATTCTTTTCCAAAATTACAAATCAACCCATACAAATCATCCATATGCGCAAAAAACTTTTTATTTCAAATCTTAAGTTCTCCCTCTCTCTCTTTGTCTCTCTCGAGGTCTCCTCTCCCTCTCAACAATACAAACAACAACTACTCAACATATTGCTCAACCCTTCAAAATAGGTTGATTTTCTTCCCATTTACGACTACATATAGTTGTTATATTTTTACTTCATTCCCACTTGTATCCGTCGTTTTCTCTATCTTCGCATGTAACTGAGTTTAAGAAGAGTTGTATATTTGTTCTTTATTCTAAAAAATAGGGATTTTTAGTTAATGCTAAAAAAAGAAGACTTTTAGTTATATTATCTTCGAGAATAGGTTAACAATTTTGATTTTTGATGCTAAAAAAGGTAGGAAGCACCCGAGAAAACCCTAGTTCTTCTCTTAGTGTTTTGTTGACTGTCGTGGTATTGTTGGATGGTGTTTATGGTGTTGGTGGTGGCTGTTGGTTGTGGTGTTGGTATTTGTGTTTTTTGGCGGTGGTGTCGGTGGTCTTGGTGTTGGTATTGGTGGCATTGGTAGTGGCCTTGGTGG
Organism: Capsicum pubescens; assembly: GCA_030864215.1. Lineage (NCBI taxonomy): Eukaryota > Viridiplantae > Streptophyta > Magnoliopsida > Solanales > Solanaceae > Capsicum > Capsicum pubescens. Next base: position 267,542,876 of record CM061544.1, on the reverse strand, counting down.
AATTAGTGGTGGCATTGATTGTGGTGGTGGTGGTCCATCTGTTGCAACGGGTGGAAGATCTATTGGGAGATATTAAATAGATCTTCTAACAGATTCCCCATCTGTTCCAACTGATGGGTTATCCGTTGGAGTATTTTCTTGTAATGTGGCGTAGAATAATTTATTAAAATTTGTCCACCTGTTGCAACTGGTGGAATATCTGTTGGGAGATATTTAATAGGTCTTCAAACAGATTCGGGTTCCCCATCTGTTCCAACTGATGGGTTGTCCGTTGGAGTTTTTTTTTTTTTTGGTTATATGGTAAGAATAATTTGTTGAAATTTGTCTCACCTTTTTTAAAAAAATTATAGAGACATCAAATGCAATGTATTTTTTATTTTTCTTTTATTTGTAGTTAAAAGATGTCTCCCTAAAGAAAAGAAACTGAAAGTGGAGAAAGTGGATCAACTTCCGATCACCAAACAAAAAAGGCTAGAGTACAGATAGATTCAGAGGAACTTCCAGAACAATCTCAGTCAGGGCAAAATGAAGCCGAGGAAAGTGATAACTTCTCCTCACCAATGGGGCGTGAAATAATATCGAAATTCCAGCATGATTCTGTCAAAACCATTAGTATTGACAAGTTTCGAGTTGCGATGCCGATGAATAACCTTAAAGCAATATTTGGTGATCTTGTACTTAAATGTCAGTTAGGGAAACCTTTTGACGAACTTAGGAGTATTATGAAGAAGGAAAACATAGATGGACTTTTTAAGAAGAGCTGTTTTGCACACTTTCTTGAGCTGTCTGGGGCCCGCCCTCTCTGTTTCCCAATGATCATGGTATATGACCTACTCAAGCGCAGGATCATGTATGCGGGGGATGATGGAGGTCCGAAGGAGGGCGGAAAAAATATAGATGAAGCCTGGATCAACTACTGTGGCATTGAGATACGATCGTCCAGAAGAACCTCTCATCAAGAAAACACCCCGCAAAGGGTCCAACAAACGCAAGGTAAAAAAAGATGGGTTGTTGGGCATTGTTGGACCTAGCTACAAAGTGTAGGATTTGATGGCGGATCTCAAGAATAAAGACATACCAAAGCACTAAAGGGAGAAATTATGCTTAGTTTGGTTTGTCCACTCCGTTTTATTGGAAAGAGACGTCAAGAAAGTCATAGAACGTGATTTGTTGGCGCTTGCTGATGATTTTGGGAAATTCAATGATTATCCCTGGTGATACGACAGCTACTACTTGACTGTCAAATATTTACTAAAAGAGCTAAAACCAAAGACGACCACATTATACGGCTTTTCTTGGGCTTTCATGGTAAAATTGATCACTATTTTTTGAATTGATAAGGACTTTTCTTTTTTGGCGGAAGAAAATAAATTAACTAAAGTTCATCTTTTTGTAATTTTTGTAGTCTAAAAAAAATTAAGCCCAGTGTTTTCCTTTTCTCTTTTCCTCTCTGAAAAATCCCACAGAAGACAAAAATTTTCTATAGTTTTATTTTTCTTTTTTAATTGAAAGATAAAAGAATATATATATATATAGTAGAACAAGAACGATTTCAAGAAAAGGTAATTTTATTAGCACCTAAAAGCACTCATTTTCTCATACATATATCTTTCTCACTACGAGGGATAAAAGAAAATCACTCAAACCTCACCCAGTTTGCATAATTAGAAGTTTGCATTGACTATCAAATTTATCTATTTCTTTCAAGCATGATTCTTCACTTAAACCTGTTCGTCCATCATCTAAGAATTAACATACATAATTACACACTCTACTAATTAAATATGATATTACGGAACACCCAAAGCATACAAATTAATACATTTAACTCAATTTAATAGACATACTAACTATACTAAAAACTTGGAGAGAGCTGTTTTAACCACATGATCAGCTATGATACGATCAGTTTTCTCCGTTGGATGAAATGCATCCCAGAATATGTATTTATTTGCGTCTTTACATGTAAGAAGATTGTATCGAGCACATGCATAACCCATCTCAAACAATCCTGTTGCGCAGCATGCTACTGAAGAAACCTCAAACCCTGTTAAATAAATAACAAGATGATAGTACTTTATCTTCTATATATTGACAATGTAAAATAAAAAATTTATTGTTGCTATCATTTTAACTTGAGTACAGTAATATGTAATTTTTCATATAAACATGATATAATAACTTACTAAATAGAGTACAACGATATATAAAATCGGTTAAATTGCACTGATAGTGCTGAAATTAATTCTCTAATATATGTAGTACTATAGGCAGCATATTTAAAGCTTTATGAGTTTCAATTGTACTCACCATGAGCGTAAATTTTCATACTTATCATTAATATTGTAGCAGTGATATATCTTATTTTCAAAATTACAAATTTCATATTTTTTTGAAAGTTTACATGTAAATATCTTTTGAATAATCTGACAGGTGTGAAAAACACTTTGCATTGATAATGTACATACAGAATTTGCTTTAAACTCTTTTTTTAAAACAAATTCTATATGTGGTGACTACTTATAAAAGATAGTACACAATCAGATTACTTAAAATGTAATTACTAGCAGGTAACTCTTTAAATAGCATCGATGAGCGACTTGAAGTAAATGATAATAACAAGTTAAATTACATTAATGGTATTTAAGATTTATTATGTTATCGGTGCATATAATTTAAATTTCTTTTACGTACCGTATGAGGAAGGATTTTTAATCATTTGTAGCAGAGGGTCGTAAGGATTAGATAGAACAACTTGAATCCCAGGAAGCTCTTTATTCAACTCCATCACCAATCCACTCAATTTTTCATTGAAGTTCACAGCCACAATATTGTAACTCTCCATACATTCATTCCCATTTCCTATGTTTCTTGTTCTTTCTAATGGCATACACCCCATTGGAGGAAGTCCACCAAGTGATATCTTTCTTGCTCCAAGATTGTACAAATTTGTGATGAAATTCTTGGCAATTCCAACTAGGAAAGCTTGGTATTGATCAATAGTGTATTGAGATCTCCTTTGAGGCATGGTGTAGTAGTTTTCAAGGAAGTCATTTGTTCCAAGGCTTGTGGCATATAATGCCTCGCTGATTACTTCATTTGCCTTTGTATCACCAAGATAAGCTCTTAGTTTCTTTTGGTATTCCTTGTAGTACTCCAATTCTTTCCACAAAGGTATCACACCCTGCAATTTAAGACCGTGCATGAGAATTTTCATAAAACATGATAGGATTATCATAAAACGACTAAATACTATGTCATCTCACGTTTTATATCGTATTTTTTTCTTTTTAATCCGTCAAAAATATGATGCCGATTCATATGTAGAATATTTATCCGAGCATTCTATATGAAAATTGTTGTTTTATTAGGGGGGACAAATAAGAAGTGACATATGAAACTCTTATATATGATTCTTCGAGAATATCCGATAAAATTGAAACATGTGAACTCTTGCCAACTTTAATATAACTCTTAAAGGTATGGGTAATTTTGGTGCCTTGCTTATATTTTAGCTTTTTCCATGAAAGACTTAATTTATTCTTAAATCTTCTACTCACGTCAAACTACTATCACCTCCCAAACAACCAACACAATATTGTTGGACCAAGTCAACGTAAAAATACTATTAACATAATGAAATGTTATTCCTTTTAGACTGCGCACACCCAACTTTTTCGAAAGACCGTTGCATCTAAGAAAAGCATTTGTACACCTTGTATATATATAACCTAATTAAAGCTCATTTGAATGAGTTGATTAAAAATAGGTAATGAGCATCAGAAGTTGGAAAGGTACTTCTATTTGTGGTGTTGAAGCTAGTTTATAAATAAGCAATTACATGTTTAATTTGAAGTTCTGTAATTAATAATAAGCAGTTGATGTATTTAAAAATACTAATGATCAAATAAATTTTGTATTAGAATAACTAATATGTCTTATGTATACAAATTATAAATTAAAAGAACAATAAACAAAAAAAATTAAATGGGGAGGGACTCGTTGGTTCTTTTCTGGACATAGTATTTTGAGAATCAGAAAAATATCAAAAATAAAATAGTAATAAAATATTTGGCCAAACCAATCAATAACGTCATAAGCTGAAAAGCATAAGTTGGTTTAAGTTTATTTTGTCTTGTATAAGCATTTAGAGCAGGGCGGATCTATTAAGGCCGGTGGAGGTGGCACGCCACCCGCAAATTTCGACGGAAACTCTCTATATATAACTATATATATAGACTGATATATTAAATATTAAATCTGTCACCCACAATACCAAAGCACTATCTAGTGCAAGTGGCAAAGCGCCACTTTTGTGTGTAATAGGTCGTGGGTTCGATCTTGATATAGTAAAATATTAAATCTTAGAGTAAGTGATAAAGTGTCACTTTTGTGGGTCAAAGGTCTTGGGTTCTATCTTGATCAACAACACATCATTTTTTATTTTATTTTTTTGTTAAGCATTGTTGATTAAAACAGGACAACAAGCATTGTAAATTTACCAGTTGACAATTTACTTGGCACCCGAAGAGTTCGGATCCTGGATCCGCCTCTGATTTAAAGTGTTTATATAATTACTGAACGAGCAAGTAAGTTAAAGCGATGTTTATAAGTAGTATGATCATGTTAGCTAAACACTCCTAATTGTTTTCTACTACTATATTACTTTTAGCATGAAACTTTTTGATCACATCCAATGCTATAACGCAACAAAATCAAGTACAAGCTCTAAAGTAAACTAAAAAACATGCGAGACTACTATAAAGTGGCTTTACCAGAACATCAGCAGTAGCATTATCATATCCAGTTCCAGCAGATGCAAAACTAACTCCAAATGCAAAATCAGATATATTATAAGCTGGATCTAAGTATGCTGGAACTGTTTGTTTTAAACCAGCTGCCTCTGAAATAAAATCAGTAGTAATTCTTCCGTTAGAAAATCGACCGGTCGGCCGACCACCAGCAAAATCTCGGCCATATGGCATAAAATTGCTCCGAGCAATTGTCTCAATATGGTTGTTATTCCCAGGATCAACCGATGAATCACCGAAGACAATAATTGCTGGAACTTTGGCATTTGATTTGGTTAGTAACATGAAAAATAATTTAACTATAAGGAGCCATGACGATATCTTACCATGTGCCATTTTAATTTCACTTGATAATTTTCGTGCTATGCAGTTGAGTTATTATATAGTACAAAAATAAAGGTAGCACCGTAGCACTGAGAAAAAGGGACGCAAATTAAAGTCACGAATGAACTAATTTTGTTGGGGCTATTAATGTGTAGTAATTAATAAGTATACTTTTTTGGGCATGACAGGGACAAAGAGCTACACGAGGGTCATTTCATGTTGACATTGCATGCAAAAATAGGTGCATTAATTTATTCGTTAATCCAACTGCTTGCTTGGCTATTGTAGAGAAGTTTAATTTAGCCTTTTCAGTACTGAACAATAAGTGACTTGAAATGATCCTAGCTATTTTTCTTTTGGCCCTCAAACAAACCATAAACATATAAGCTTGGGAATACTTTGAAGTCACTTATCTAATGGTATCGAAAACATGTTTTGATTGTCTCTTGACATGTACGCAGAAATGGTTTTGACATGATCATGTTCATGTTTTATTTTATGTTATGCGTGTATATATTTTATGAACTTAGCTACGTCAATCCAAATAAATTTTAGTATATATACGTGACGAATTTTGATGTACTTAATTCAAAAGGAGAATGTTCTCATCAATTCCGTGAGGTTATTTTGCGGTTTCCGACGTGAGAGTATGTATTTTATCCATTATTTGTACTAATAATTACCCTATTACGTTGAGTAAAACGCACTGTAAATTAAGAAGAAAAAGAGGAAGTCGATTTCTTGTTTTTTATACAACCCCTTCGCTCATATTCATTTGTCCACTAGTACCAATAAATGTCCATTCTTTTTGCTATTATATACTTCCTCTGTTTAAAAAATAACGACTATTTTTCTTTTTTAGTCCATTTAAAAAAAATTATCCATTTTCTTTTTTAGGAATACTTTAATTTCAACTTTTCACATGGTATATTTAGGACCACAAGATTAAGGGAGATTTTAGTACATTTGACACAACTTTAATTTAAGGTCACAAGATTCAAAAGTAGTACTTAATATAGAGTACTACGTATTAATATTACGTATTAATATATTGCATGAATAACTTAAAGGTGAAAACAACATTTATCTACTACTCCCTCCGTTTCAAAAGAATGACGTACTTTTCTTTTTAGTTCGTTTCAAAAAGAATACCCTTTTTCTTTTTTGGCAATATTTTAATTTCAACTTTCCACATAGCATGTTTAGGACCACAAGATTAAAGGGCATTTTGGTACATTTGACACAACTTTAATTTAAGGCCACAAAATTCAAAAATCTTCTTTATTTTCTTAAACTTTGTGTCAAGTCAAATAGGTCTTTTTTTTTTTTTTAAACGGAGGGAGTATTATTTAAGCAAGTATTATAAAGGTGAAAATAGGATGGACGCGGTGAAGGATCGGATGAGTAGACGTCCTCGAGCAAGGATGGGTTGTTGGGTGTGGAAGTGGAATGTCGTTTATAAAATTTATTTTCTACATTGTCATTAGAGCAAATTAGTACCTAATTTTTGAAAAATCAGTTTTCCTTTGAAACTTATTTCAAAACATATGGACCATCCTAAATATTATGGGAAAATAGAAAATGTTTTCTGCCCCATCTTATATATACTAGCTTTTCTCGAAGTTAAGAAGATCAATGAAAGAAAAAGCATATGATGAGCAAGTTTTTGTCTTCAATCATGTGATAGAGATAGACATCAATATAGCTTTCAGTTTGCCTTGTATACTACTAGTAGTATCCAATCTATGCAATACATGACTTTAATTTGGCTGATATCTTAAGTTGTAGATATATAAGTTGCAGATATATTAGTTAGAGTATAATTAGAAATTAGGCACATTTACCTTCATATCCACAAGTACTTCATATGTAGAGGCGGAGCCAGGATTTCATGTAAAGGGGTTCAATATTCAAATAAAATAAAGTCGAAAGGGGTTCAACACCTACTATAACCACATAAAAAATAATTTTAATCATGTATAAATAGTATATTTTTCCATCGAAGGGGGTTCGGACGAACCCCTAAATAGGGCTAGCTCCTCCTTTGTTCATATGCAGGACCAGAATTATAATCGGCAAAAGGGGGGTTAGTTGAATACTTTTTGGCGGAAAATTTACAGTGTGTATATATAGTTTAATATATAATAATTTGATAGTTGATTATAGTTATGCGTGTATTAGTAATATAAGAAATAATTATGAGAGAATTATGTATTATTTTATGTAAGGTTAGTTATGAAGAATTTAGTTAGTTATATATTAGTTATTCAATCTTCTATCCTACATAAAATTATTAAACATAGATTTTTTCATAAATTATATATTAGTTATACGAATTTCTAATTTGTAAAGTAAATATATTAATCTTACACATAGTAAAAGAAATGTTACCAAACATAATATATATACTCCCTTCATTTCAAAAAGAATGATTTACTTTCCTTTTTAAATCCATTTCAAAAACAATGACCCCTTTTTGTTTTTGGTAATATTTTAATTTCAACTTTCCACTTGGCATGTTTAGGACCACTAAGATTAAAGGGTATTTTGGTACATTTGACACAACTTTAATTTAAAATCACAAGATTCAAAAGTCTTTCTTTATTTTCTTAAACTTTGTGTCAAGTCAAAGTAAGTCATTCTTTTTTAAACGGAACAGTAGTATATTAGCTATGTTTGGACATCCACCCCGTCCATCCTATTTTCACCTTCATAGTAGTTGCTTAAATAACATATAAATACTTTTTAGATATTATTTGTATCTACTTATCAAACATCAAAAAATAAGTTCAAAAACTACTTATTTTATTGGAAGTCATTTTCATTCTTATTAGAGGCTAATTAAATTCTCAAACTCTATGGGTTCAATCGTTAATGGTTTTAGCATTAAAATCATTGTATTTTTAAAGTTGTGAGCTCATATCTAGCAATTGTTATAATTTTATGTTAGAGTTGTGATCTGAATTTTGTTGATGGACCTTTATGTTCTTGGGTCTAGGACCTATTTGTATGCACGTAATATATAAGTGCGATTTAGTGAGTTATTTTATTATTCAGCAAATTCAGCCTTCTCCACATTGTACTCTATCTCCATTATAGTGAAATCTCCTCTGCCTCTGCCCGTGATTTTTTTCGCAAGAGTTTTCACGTAAATCTGTATGTTGTTCTTGTTTTCTTTTACTTGTGATTTGCTTATTCTGTCTAAATCATAACAAACTGGTATCATAGCTTGCACTACTAGAAAACCGTAAATTATATGAGGATTTTACCTAGGGAATAATATTGCAGGAAATACATGCGGATTTACCTACGAAAATATTAAATTCCTCAACATTAAAATATATTACTTGCGAACTATATATTTGCAATAAATTCCGCAGGTAAATTTGGCGTCATATTGCGCAAATTTCGTGCTTGCGACATTACCTGGGGAAATATATCGACGGATATTTTATCTCTAGGTAAATTCGCAGGTATATGGACAAATATATATTTTTTTTAAATCCGTAGAAAAATCCCCAGGTAATTTATCCTACGGATTTACTTAGAGATATTTTGGTGGAAATTTATGTAATGGATTTTATTACCTAGAAAATTATTTGGGGATTTTGTGCTCCAGATTTTGCTGGAGATTTATTCTTGGGGATTTACCTACGAAATTATTACTTGCGACATTACCTGGGGAGATATATCGGCGAGTATTTTATCTCTAGGTAAATCCGCAGGTATATGGACAAATATATATATTTTTTAAATCCATAGAAAAATCCCCAGGTAATTTATCCTACGGATTTATTGAGATATTTTGGTGAAAATTTATGTTATGGATTTTATTACCTGAAAAATTATTTGGGGATTTTGTGCTGCGAATTTTGTTGGAGATTTATTCTTGGGCATTTACCTGCGAAATTATTACTTGCGACATTACCTAGGGAAATGTATTTGTGGGTATTTTATCTCTAGGTAAATCCGCAGGTATATGGACAAATATATATATTTTTTAAATCCATGGAAAAATCCCCAGGGATTTTATTACCTGAAAAATTATTTGGGGATTTTGTACTGCAAATTTTGCTGGGATTTATTCTTAAGAATTTATTTGCGAAATTATTACTTGCAACATTACCTAGAAAATGTATTTACGGGTATTTTATCTCTAGGTAAATCCACAGGTATATGGACAAATATATATATTTCTTAAATTCATAGAAAAATCCCAAGGTAATTTATCCTACGGATTTACGTAGAGATATTTTGGTGAAAATTTATGTAATAGCTTTTATTACCTGAAAAATTATTTGGGGATTTTGTGCTGCGAGTTTTGCTGGAGATTTATTCTTGGGGATTTACATGCGAAATTATTACTTGATAAATTATTGGGGGATTGTGTTGCTACAAATTTAGCTGAAGTTATTTCTTGGGGATTTACCTACGAAATTATTACTTGAAAAATCATTGGGAGATTGTGTTGCTACAAATTTAGCTGGAACTATTTCTTGGGAATTTACGTAGGATTTTTGTGACGTGAAAAATTTAAATAGGAAAAGGATAAACTTGAAGAATAAAAAAAAAAATTAAAAAAATTAGACATTAAATCGGTGGACGTGTATAATCAAGCAAAAAATGCTCAAGAAATTAGAATTAGTTTGTTGACATGGATAGTATCACAGATGTATTCGAGCCGAATAAACCTTAGCTTGAATCGTTATGTTATCACCAAAAAATTAAAGAAGTTAAATTTCGTTGGCCTAAGATAGGGCGACGAACGATCCAGGGCTCAAATAGAGCATGTTTTTCTATAGGTTAATTTAAATATAATTGTAAGACATCTTACTATGCATGATAATATAATATATCAATATAATGTACATTTAGGAGTCGTTTGGTGTGAGATATAAGGTACCTATCTACCTTATCACTAAGGTCTACGTACACTGTATCTTTCACTGACCCCTATTTGTGGAAATAAATCGGGTTAGTTGTGTTGACACCCAATTTTGACCTCCCGATACCCCTCTTAGACTGCTATTTTAGCAAAATTATTAATTTTAAATTTTGATATTTTCTACGTATTATTTTGATATCAAATAAATATTAACATGTCACATTCATGATTTGAAAATATACGCTTTATTTTTATATTATTATTTTTTACATTAAATAATATTTTACATAATTTTGCTAATATTTATTAAATTATTTTCGCAATTATACATGCCCATAATTTACAAACATTGTCTATTATTATTATTATTATTATTATTATTATTATTATTATTATTATTATTATTATTATTATTACTTTTTATTATCATTTTTTATAATTTATTAATTCAAATATAATATTTTATTTATTTATTTTACATAATTTTATTAATATTTATCATATGCACACTCACAATTTACAAATACATTCTTTATTTTTTATTATTATTATTATTTATTTATTTATTTTTATTATATTAACCCCTTTTTATTATTTGTTTATTTAATTTTCTCAATTTATTTATTTTTAACTTAGTTTTGCCAATTTATGATAATTTTAGTAGAATCTATCCAAACATATTAAATACCTTGATTTGAAATGATAGAAGTAATATTAATATAATGTACGTTAAAGTTATATTAATATAAGCTAATCAGAATAATCTATAACTCATCAAAGTATGTATATGAAATATGTCGCATTATATTATTGGATAATATACTCATGTACGTATGTGATGTATATAGTACATATTGATATAGTTGATAGTGTGTATATGTGTGTATGTATAGGTATATATATAGTATATACATATTATATAGTGAAGGTATATTAATGTCATAAGATAAACCAACCAATAATTCAATTGAGTATCTGTGAAATACGTTGTATATTATTATGAGGTAGTAAAATCGGATATGTGATGTATATAGTACGTATTTGAAAGTTGATAGCCAATTGAATATATTTATATATCTCGTGTAGTGATCGTATGCAGTAAAAGAAAAGTAGATAACTAAATCTATATATCAAAATATTTTGAATAATACATTGATATCACAATATTGATAAAATAGATATACTATTTTGTGTCAATGCAGACACATGTATATTGTTGAAATTTTAATAATGTAAGACAAGTAATCGATAATTTATCTGATTAACACGTTGTATTATGAGGTATATATATATAGTATCGTATTTAAAAGCTAATTAACAAAAAATTTATCATAATTTACAAAATTCATTGATATTATTATACGTTTGAGGAAATATATTACTCGTGTTAATGTCATGATAGAATAACTAATTATCTGATTTATATATATACGCATTGTATTAAATTATTTGGATGTTGTTTTAAATATCATAGAATTTATTAAAATTTATTAAAATTTTAATTTTTTAAAAATGAATTTTAATTTATTAATTTATTTTTATTTATTAATTTATAAATTGTAATTTATTAAACTTTAATTTGTCAACAATTTTGATTAAAAACTGACCATATGTGGTCGGTTTTTAAAAATATTACTAGAAATATGTATGTGATCAATGTATATAGTACGTATTTGGAAGCATGATAGTCAATCGAATATATGTAAATATTCGTATATCTCGTGTAGTGACGTATGCAGTAATCAAAAGCTAGATAACTGAATCTAATAATAATTTTTACGTAACATTATTTTTTACATACGTAGTTATTTTAATAATGAAATCTTATTATTTTCAGTATTACATTTATTAAATAGCAGCCTTAGTCAATTCAATTTGTCCAATTTATTTAATTTTTAGCCTAATTTTTGTCCAATTAATAGCAATTTTAGCCAAAATTGATATCAATTTTTAACTCCAAATTAAAAGTCAAATTGCTGACCTTTTTTTAATAATTTTAATCTCAGTCATTAATCAATGCTGATTCAACGGCTAAGATCAGATCTCAATTCCTTTTCTTTTAAAACAACATCAAAACCCTAATCCCTCCATTTCAAAAAATGAAATAGAAACTATCTATCTCTTTATACCCCCCTCTCTCTCTCTCTCTCTCTCTTTACCTCTCTCTAATCATCAATGGCTGCCACCGCCGCTGAGAAACCCAATGCCGCCCCTTTCCCTCTTCCCAGCTTCCATCTTCTCTTCCCTAGCTGGAGAAAACCCGTTGCCGTCGAGCCAGCCAGGATTTCAGCCGGCAGAGCACCAGCGCCGCCTCCCAACATCAACCATGCCAACACAGCTGTGTCCTCGCCAGTTGAGGTATTTCTTGTTTCACCAGTTCCCCTATTATGCTAGTCATAGCTTGAACTCTGCCAAAGAGGATATAAGTTGAATGTGCCAAGATGCACTAAAGTAAGTTTTGCATTCCTTATTGTGTATGATTCTTTAGCGTCACTGAATCTTTCCAACAGTTGAATTGTGTGAAATTTCTGTTTTGGGAGAAAAGTGCAAACTATCTTTATTTGACCTTTATTGTGCCTTTAAAATTTTTTATTCAATCAATCAGCAAGTTCGATTCAACCACAAACGAGCTCGGGTCAACTGTACAAATCCTCAGTCAATTGTACCCAATTTTCTTCGAAGAACTTTACCAATTTAGTCCAATAATATACAAAACTAGTTGAATTCTAGCAACTTTGTCAACTAGTAATCGATAGTGTCGCGGTTGCCTTATCAAAGAAAGCATTTTCATATTTAAGTTCATTTTTAAAGGAAAACAGTATGTTCCTAAAGAAATATAGATCTGATAAAACCATTTTTCCCTATTAGAAATGATCCCTAAAACTGATGAATACTCTTTTAGGCAATGGCACACATTCGCCATGAGTCCTGGGTGTACAGAATTGTTAAAACCTATTTTCTTTAGGATTCAAGTCACTGCATTCTGGGGTCATTTGAGAAGTGAATATTAGTGAGTCAAAAATATTTAAGTGTAGTTACTTGAAAGGTGGACTTGTGTTTTGAATATAGTTAAGTGTGGTCTTTAGAGAAGTGAGTTGAAAATGTTTAAGTGTAGGTACTTGAAATGTGAACTTGTGTTTTGAATATAGTTAAGTGTGGCAACTAGAGAAGTGAGTTAGTGAGTCAAAAATATTTAAGTGTAGGTACTTGATATGTGGACTTGTGTTTTGAATTTAGTTAAGTGTGGTCATTTGATAAGTGAGTTAGTGAGTCAAAAATATTTAAGTGTAGTTACTTGAAAGGTGGACTTGTGTTTTGAATATAGTTAAGTGTGGTTACTTGAAAGGTGGACTTGTGTTTTGAATATAGTTAAATGTGGTCACTATGAAGTGAATTATTGTTCATTACTGTCAAGTTATATTAAGTACTCCATTTCAATTTATTTGTCTGGTTTAACTTGAAACAGAGTTTAACAAACTGAAGAACATTTTGAAATCTTGTGATCTTAAATTAAAACTGTATATAATGGTTAAGTATGATCATAATGTTTGAGCTGCTTCAATCTGGATTTTCATTAGCTGATCATATAATGCTTACATGTTTGTAAAACATTGTAAAAGTGGCAGCATATGCAGAAGTAAGATGAACAAGGAAGTATGAGAATTAGGTCCTTAGCAAATCTTCAAAAGAAACTGGTGAAGTTGGCAACACTTAGCAAATCTAAGACAATTGTTGTACTCTTAAGTTTGATGAATCTAATTTGTTGTTAAGGACAGAAAGTCAGGGAGATAAATAGCCAAGGGAGCTAGAAAAGGAGGATTTTATGCACTGGAAGACATCAACACCTATGCCTTGACAACAACCCCAAACTAGAGGAAGACGAATTGTATTTGGCACACTATATTAGGTCATTCTAGTTTGCAGTATTTATAATTTTTTAGTAGAAATAAACTTATAGATTTTAAGAGTTGGAATAATGTGCATGCTATTTATACTAGATGTCAGTTGGGAAAAATTTGTAAACCTTCTTCTGTATTGAGAAATAAAATTGAAAAGGAATCATTACTTAACATTCATGGTGATATTTGATGTCTAGCCATTGTTGATCATTCTAACACATGAAGTATTATGTTCTATTTGTGGATAACAACGAAAGATATACCTGGTTGTTTCCAATAAGAAAGAAGTCTAAATTTTATGTGACTTTTCTTAAGTTTCAGAAATTGGTTGAAAAGTAATTTTCAAAGCCAATTAAGATCTTTCAATGTGATGTGTAGATACTTGAAATGTGAATTAGTTAAATGATTTGTTTAACTACATAAATTAAAACATTATGTAGTTACTTGAAATGCGAATTAGTTAAATGAAAATGGTTAAGTATAGTAACGTAAAATTATAATATCAACCCCACTCTTCTATTTCATGTTCAATTAATGTAAGATAATAACAAGATTTTTATTGAAATAGATTTTTCTGTTGTTTTACTACATTATTGCCAATACTCTTTTTGTATTTGCCTTTTTCTATTGCAACTCTAATCTTGTCATTTGTAGTTTGTGAATTTTGTTTGTAGCATCAAGCAATTTAGTACAAGCGGCCTCCTGTGGTGGAGAGGTCTTGCTCGACTATTGGAAGTTAAAAGATTTGTTAAATGATGAATGCCCATCTCAAGAATACATCCAAGAGGATGAAAGTGATGATGACGCTGACAACGTAAATGAAAGTGATTCTAATCTTGATAACATTGATGAAAGTGATTCTGACCTTGATGGTTGGTAGTTTTATTGAGGATTCAAGTTTGAAATATTTTATTTTGGACCATTTAAGAATCCTACATTATTTATGTGGATGTTTTGAATTATTTTTTTTTGTTATCTTTAATGATTTACATTAAACTTGTATTGAATGATGTTTTTGAGAATTTTTTAATGTTTTGAATAGATTTTTGATTAATTGTGAAATGTTTTTAGTAATTTACGTGTGAATTATTATTTGGGAATTTTCATGGGGATGTGCATGTTAAATATTCATGAAAATTTTCTTGAAAAAAATTGTTCTTGCGGATTTACTTGGGGCATTTCATACGAATTTTCTTGCGAAATAGTTCGTGAAAAATAATTGTGAATTTTTTCGTGGAAATCCTTAGGTAAAATACCCTTTTTATGAAATTTTATCAAATAATTCATGTAAAATTTTGATAGTTAATCGCAAATAAATTCGCAAATAACATACCTGCGGATTTATTTCCGAAGCTAAATTACCTAGAAATTTACTTGGAAATTTTTGTGGGGAATAATTTGTGAATTTTTTTCAAGGAAATCCGCAGGTAAAATCTTTTTTTTATTAAATTTTACCAAATAATTCATGCTAAATTTTGATAGTTAATCGAAAATAAATCCGCAAATAATGTACCTGCGGATTTATTTTCGCAGCTAAATTGCCTAGGGATTTTATAAATCCACAGGTAATAATTACCTACGAAGGTATTTCCTTTGGATTCTAATTGGTAAGAAAATCCGCAGGTAATCAAATTACTTGGGGATTTTACCACATTATCCCTAGGAAAATCCCCAGGTAATAAGCAATTTTCTTGTAGTGCTGTTTGATTGTTTTCTCGGGGATATTAACCATGAAGTATGATATTTCGTTGTTAGATCGCAACACCAGATTTTCGTTATGGCAGGTTAAGATGCGGGTTATGCTCACGCAAATAGATTTGGACAATGCTCTATTATGGTTTGATAAGATGCCCTCATCGTGGACGAACGAGGACAAACGATGTAAGGATCAAAAGGCTCTATCTAAGATCCACCTTCATTTATCCAATCAGATTCTACAGGATGTTTTGAAGTAGACCACTGCCGCTGTGTTGTGTTTGAAACTGGAATCTTTATGCATGACGAAGATCCTAACAAGTAAGTTGCATCTCAAACAACGACTTTATTCCCATCGTATGTCTGAGGGTGTGTCTTTGGAAGATTACCTATCTGTCTTTAAAGAAATCGTCTCTGATTTAGAGACTCTGGAGGTTAAGTACGATGAGGAAGATTTAGGGTTGATTTTGTTATGTTCGTTGCCTGCATCATACACGACCTTTAGGGATATGATTTTATATAGTCGTGATACCCTGACGATTGATGAAGTCTATGATGCATTGTTCTCTAAGGAGAAGATGAAGCATCTTGTGAATGGGTCGGAGACTCAAAGAGATGGTCTCATTGTTCGAGGAGGAAGGACTCGTGAGAGAAATTCTGGGGGTGATGACAGGAATAGGTCGAAATCCCAAAATAGAAACAAAACCTGTAATTACTGCTAGAAGAAAGGCCATATCAAATCCGAGTGTTGGAAGTTACAAAATAGAGAGAAAAGAGAAGCTCCAAAATCGAAGGAAAACCAACCAGA
Organism: Capsicum pubescens; assembly: GCA_030864215.1. Lineage (NCBI taxonomy): Eukaryota > Viridiplantae > Streptophyta > Magnoliopsida > Solanales > Solanaceae > Capsicum > Capsicum pubescens. The sequence goes on along the minus strand of CM061544.1, from coordinate 267,526,454 downwards.
GAAGTCCGGTGAAGCCAGTTTTGTGGAAGATAGCGGCAGTTATGGAGAACTCTTGGTAGTTTCTGATGGTAACTCCAAACCTTGTGAGGATTAAATTCTTGATTCAGCTTGCATGTTTCATATGTGTAGTAATCGGGATTGGTTTACAACATATGAAATAGTCTCTAAAGGCGTTGTGTTGATGGGAAATAACATACCTTGTAAGATAGCTGTTATTGGAACAATCAGGATTAAGATATTTGATGGGGTTGTGAGGACACTTGGTGATGTGCGGTATGTCCTAGACCTGAAGAGAAATCTTATTTCCTTGAGTACCCTTGATTCGAACGGTTATAGGTACACTGGTGAAGGTGGAGTCCTGAAGGTTACTAAAGGTTCTCTTGTTGTGATGAAGGGACAGAAAAAGTCTGCATATTTGTATGTCCTGCAAGGATCTACTGTTACAGGTGATGCAACTATTTTTACCTCCTCTCTATCAGAAAGTGACGTTTCTAAACTTTGGCATATGCGTCTGGGCATATGAGTGAAAACGGGATGGCTGAACTAAGCAGGAGAGGACTTCTTGATGAGAAGAGTATTACCAAATTGGTGTTCTATGTGCACTGCGTATTCGGGAAACAAAAGAGAGTCATATTCATTAAAGACATCCACTCAACTAAGGGCACACTTGATTACATTCATTCTGATCTCTGGGTCCTGCTAGAGTACCTTCTAGAGGAGGCGCTAATTACTTGTTGACTATTATTGATGACTATTCCATAAAAGTTTGGGTGTTCTTTATGAAGCAAAAGAATGATGTGTTGCCTACTTTCAAGGAGTGGAAGACTATAATTGAAAAACAGACTGGGAAACAGGTAAAATGCCTTCAGACCGATACTGGTTTAGAGTTCTGTTCTAATGAATTTAATGCTTTGTGCAAGTCAGAAGAAATTGTGAGGCACTTGACAGTTTGTCATACTCCGCAGCAGAATGGTATGGCCGAACGAATGAATAAGACTATAATGGAGAAGGTGCATTGTATGCTCTCTAATGCTGGTTTACCCAAGTCTTTTTGGGCCGAAGCTTCTTCCACGGCTTGTCTTCTTATTAACCGCTCTCCCTCAATCGCGATTGATAAAAAGACTCCACAAGAGGTATGGTTTGGTAATCCTGCTAGTTATTCTGATTTGAGGATATTTGGATGTCCTGCGTATGCTCATGCTAATAATGAAAAGTTGGAACCCAGATCTATCAAGTGCTTATTTATGGGTTATAAGCTTGGTGTTAAAGGTTATAAGCTTTGGTGTCCAGAAAGCAAAAAAGGTTATAATTAGCAGGGATGTTATGTTTGATGAAACTGCCATGCTTCGGGCTCCCTCTGAATCTAGTGCTTCATCTCCAAATGAGCTTAGTGACATGATTCAACAACAATCAAGCACCTACGTTGAATTGCAGATTGGAGCAGAGACTACACCAGTGCCCATTTCTCAGTCTAGCCCGGAGATACAGAGTGGTACTATTTCTTCTTCACCACCAGTGACGCCACAATATTCTATTGCTAAAGACAGGCCTAGAAGAGATATTAGACCTCCTGAGAAGTATGCTGAAGCTGATTTGGTTGCTTATGCATTAAATGTAGCAGAAGGTATTGATTTTGGAGAAGAATCTTCTTCTTACTCAGAGGCAGTTAGTTATGATGATTCTGGCCGATAGATGATTGCTATGCAGGCAGAGATGGAATCACTTCATAAGAATGACACATGGAATTTAGTGAGATTGCCTAAAGATAAGAAAGTTGTCCGTTGCAAGTGGGTATTTAAAAAGAAAAAAGGAACATTAGGAGTTGAAGATGTTAGGTACAAAGCAATACTAGTTGCTAAAAGATACAATCAGGTTCCGGGTGTTGACTTCACAGATGTGTTTTCTCCAGTTGTAAAGCATAGTTTGATTCAAGCCTTGCTTGTTATTGTGGCCATGCATGATCTTGAGCTTGAGCAGTTGGATGTCAAAACTGTGTTCTTACATGGAGAACTTGAGGAGGATATCTATATACAACAACCAAAGGGTTTTGTAGTCTCAGGAAAGGAGGACTATGTATGCTTGTTGAAAAAGTCTCTTTATGGCTTAAAGCAGTCGCCCAGGCAGTGGTAAAAGAGGTTTAACTCTTTTATGACCTCTCATATGTTTCAGAGGAGCAACTATGATAGTTGTGTCTACTTCAAGAAGGTAAGTGATGGTTCATTCATGTATCTTCTCTTGTATGTTGATGATATGTTGATTGTAGCGAAGGATATGAGAGAGATAATAAAAGTCAAAGTCCATCTCAGTAAGGAGTTTGAGATTAAGGATCTAGGAGCAGCAAAGAAGATCCTCGGCATGAAAATTATGCAGGATAGAGAAAAGTGTAAGTTATATTTGAGTCAGAAAAGGTATATTGAGAAAGTGCTTCATAGGTTCAATAAACAAAATACCAAACCTGTAAGTACTCCATTGATAACTCACTTTAAACTCTCGTCCATTTTATCTCCAAAAATAGATGACGAGCATGACTATATGTCTCGAGTTCCATAATCTAGTGTCCTCGGGTCTCTTATGTATGCGATGGTGTGTTCCCGACCAGATTTATCTTATGCCATCAGTGCAGTTAGAAGATACATGACAAATCTTGGCAAAGAACATTGGAAAATAGTTCAGTGGATTTTCAGATACTTGCATGGATCTGCGGATGTTTGTTTACAGTTTGGGTGAAATGGAGATGGAGTATCGGGTATGTTGATTCTGATTTTGCAGCAGATCATGATAAAAGGAGGTCCCTTACAGGCTATGTTTTCACTATTGGTGGTTGTGCTATTAGTTGGAAAGCTACCTTACAGACTACGGTTGCTTTGTCAACTACTGAGGCAGAGTACATGGCTATTACAGAGGCTTTGAAGGAAGTTATTTGGTTGAAGGGTATGTTTGGTGAACTTAGTAAAGACTTACAGATTACTACGGTCTTTTGCGACAGTCAGAGTGTTATCTTCCTTACGAAAGATCAGATGTTTCATGAGAGGACAAAGCGCATCGATGTTTGGTATCATTTTGTGCGTGAAATTATTGCTCGTGGTGATATTGTGGTAAGCAAGATTAGTACATTACTGCTGATATGATGACCAAGACATTATCAAGCGCCAAGTTTGAGCATTGCTTGGACTTGGTTGGTGTTAGTTGTTAAGATATGCCCTTAGGGGCTTTTGTGGAAGAGGTGGAGAGTTTATGTCTTGAAATGGATTTGAGTTCTGAATTAGAATTTGTGTCACAGTGGAGATTGTTAGAGCTGTGACACAAATTTTGTTGATGGACCTTTATGTTCTTGGGCCTAGGACCTATTTGTACGCACGTAATATATAAGTGCGATTTAGTGAATTATTTTATTATTCAGAAAATTCAGCCTTCTCCACATTGTACTCTCTCTCCATTATAGTGAAATCTCCTCTGCCTCTGCCCGTGGATTTTTCGCAAGGGTTTTTACGTAAATCTGTGTGTTGTTCTTGTTTTCTTTTACTTGTGGTTTGCTTATTCTGTCCGAATCATAACATTTTATTAACTTTTTAGTCATTAATTAATGTTTCGTCGAAAGTATTGGATCCATATGTATGAAGAAATGATTCATCATAGGATTAACTTAATCTCAAAAGCTAACTCGTAAGAGATAGGGGTGAGCATTCGGTTGGTTCGGTTTGATTTTTAAATTTTGGTTCGATTTTTTAATTTTTTGTTTGACGAAAATGACAATAGAAATCAAACTAAAATAAATTTGGTTCAGTTCAATTTTTGCAAATTTTATTCCTTTTATTTTGCTTTTATTTTTTTATTTCACCTTCTATCAACTAGACGAAGACGATGACTAGACGACAACGACTTTTTCAATCATTATTAATTCTTTTCTGTTATAAAACAATAAAGAACAAGAAGAAGAGTAGAGAAAATAAAGAGTGATTCTTATTTCTTCTCTTGAGGATGATTTACAATGAAGGAAACTCTTCTATTTATAGGGAGAATTTGCCCCTAGTTTCACACTAAAAGACAAATACATCAAATCCTGATAGATATCAACTAGATCCTATTAGATTTTGATAGACATTCACTATAATGTAAATATATATATAACACTCCCCCTTGAATGTCTAAATAGACAATGCGCCTCGTTAAAATCTTACTAGAAAAAATCCACTAGGAAAAAAATCTAGTGAAGGAAAAAGAGTATACATTTTTAACAATACGCATATCGGTTGCCTCATTAAAAACCTTACAAGAAAAACCCAGTGGGACAAAACCTCATAAGGGAAAAAGAGTACAACATATATTAACTCCCCCTAATGAGAACATCTTTGAACCTTTGCATCCCGATCTTGTGCACCATCTTCTTAAAAGTTGTAATTGGAGAAGAGTTGGTGAATAAATCATCCATATTTTTACTTGAACGAATCTGTTGCACGTTGCTATCACCATTCTTTTGTAGCTCATGTATGTAGAAAAGCTTTGATGAAGTGTTCTTTGTTCTATCTCCTTTTATGAATCCTCCATTAAGATGTGTTATGCATGATGCATTATCTCCATATAAAATTGTGGGTAGATTTTCATATTTCACACTATATTTTTCTCGAATGAGATGTATCATAGACCTCAACTATACACATTCTCGGTTTGCTTCATGAATAGCTATTATCTCTGCATGATTTGATGAAGTGGCTACGATAGACTGCTTTGTATATCTCCAAGATATTACGGTACCACCACATATGAACACATAGTCTATTTGAGATCGAGCTTTATGTAGGTCAGATAAGTACCCAAAATCAGCATCACCAATAAGATCGGGACTGCAAACTTGCTAACAAATTAACTAAAAAAAAGGCCATATCAGGCCTTGTAGTATTTGCAAGATACATTAGTGCATCAATTGCACCAAGATATGGTACTTCATAACCAAGGAGTTCCTCATTCTTTTCTTAAGGTCGGAATGGATCCTTATTCAATTTTTGCATGTTTCTCATTTAAGCAAATACTCTATTGCTTTTGGAAACTCTCTAAGAGTTTCATTGATACTCAAATCATCAAATTATATCTTATGAAGATAATAAAAAAAAATCCAAAAACTTTATATGCTTCAAGCATTTTGAATTCTTTAGGGATTTTCATATGGATGTTTGTCAAGTAACAATATCCAATATGTCAAGTGTGACATCTTCAAGTGTCTGGACTGCAAATCAAATAAGTTTTACGCTTACCAAAATGCATCCTTTCAGGTCACTTGATAAATATTTCTACGTCAGCATGCTTAAATTAATGTAGAATTCAGATCCTCATAATATTTTATAATATTGCGCCAATATTGTATCAAAGATATCGTCGACGATTTCTTATTTTGTATGGATTCACAATGCGACATAACATTTTGAGATCTCATCACTTCATTATTTTCAGGTACCTAAACCTTTCATAAGGTTTCATGAAGTGTTATGTCGTAGGCTCTTCAAGAGTACATTGCCTTCTTATCATGGTTATTTGCTCCTTATCCTTTTCAAGGATTATTTTATTTAGAACCAATTGGTCTATCATGCTTCACGCATGCATAGACTTTATCCTTTAAGGATACAAAATAGGAGCACTTGCAGCTAAATATGAGATATTTTCGGCATTTGACTTGAATTATCTTTTGAATGAGTATCTGATGATAATTCCTAACATATTTCATAGCTGCTTATAATCTCCCCCTTATGTTAGGAAAACTAACATACATCCTCCATCTTCTTTGAGGAATCCATCTTTGTGCATCATGGTATATTTATTAATTATATACCGCACATCAAAACTATTAGATAGAATAGTTGGTTCCTGACCTTGAGCCATTTGAGAGGGAAGAAATAATCATAATATATTGGTCTAATGTATACAAGTGCTATTGTATGCAATATATCATATTTCATACCAATACATGAAACTTTGTTCTCATTAGTAATGGTTCAACTATTTATGGAAGGCATTCAATGCTAAACTATCATCATCAAGATGAATTATCTTGATTACACAATCTGAAAATTATACTCAATTTATATTGAACAAGTAACTTTATGAATGTCAAACGTAGGTTGACCATGAATGTACATGTGATCATCTTATTGATGCATCTTTTCAATATACCACATGATAGGTGAACAGACCCTTATTCACCTTTTATTCTTTTCAGATTTTGAGGGATTCAATCCAAAATTAGTTGGTCCAACCAACTTATCATGAGAACAAGCAACATTAAAGTTCATGAAGAATTTTCTAATTCTTCAATATATGTTCAATACTCAGTATGCACATCTTCGGAATATCGCAATCGTTCATGTCAACTTATGAACTTTTAATCTAGTAAACTTCAAGTTTACCTTGATATGTGTTTTTGCTTTAGTAAATTTCAGATTTACTATTATATGAATAAATTTCAGATTTACTACTTCAGAAGTAGATTTCAAAATAACTCATCTAAGCTATTCTGCCTCTTTCGGAGGTGAGTTATCATACCATCACAATCAAGTACACGTTTATATTAATAAGCTTCACTAAATATTATCACATTCACCCCAGGGAATGGATCTGTACTTATAATAATCAAAATTCTCATTTCCCAAGAATGGAATATAATTGTGTCTTAAGCCTATCAAATTATGATAGCTTATATATCTTATAACCTCTTTCATTATATTGTTACTTCAGGAGCAAATTGAGGCATACATATGATGTAGAGAATTTTTTTCTAGCATATCTTATAATCATAATAAGCGTGTGAAAATATCATCACTTTTGATGATTATTATCATATTATCTCTCTGCGCTTATATTCGTGCGTTCAATCACTTGTCTTCTTTCAACAATGAAGCAAGTTGTCAACTTTCATATTTATGCTACCATATCACTTCATGGAATAGAGCATATTAATGGGATATGTTTCATGACCTTTTATTAAACACCTATTATTTTGCCTTAGCCATCATAATATCATCAATATGGTGTATTGAGATTCAAACTCAACATCTTATCCATATAAAAGCGTCTTAGGCATGAATCGATTAGACTTGAAGCCAACATATTATCATCCTTTTTGATAATATTGTTCTTGAGGATTAAATTTAAAATATAAATGGTCCCAAACCAATTATTTTTCCTCAAATCCAATAATAATTATATTAGTAGTAGCAAAAGAAAGATAACATAAAGAATTACTAACCTTGAAATCCTTCAGATTTATAATTTCACCTTGTTTGGCAGAGTCTTAATAAATTTAAAATATAAATGGTTCCAAACCAATTATTTTTCCTCAAATCCAATAATAATTATATTAGTAGTAGCAAAAGAAAGATAAGATAAAGAATTACTAACCTTGAAATCCTTCAGATTTATAATATCACCTTGTTAATAAATTTAAAATATAAATGGTTCCAAATCAATTATTTTTCCTCAAATCCAATAATAATTATATTAGTAGTAGCAAAAGAAAGATAACATAAAGAATTACTAACCTTGAAATCCTTCACCCTATTTGACAGAGTCTCGTGCTGATAACGTGTTATAAAACAATAAAGAACAAGAAGAAGAGTAGAGAGAATAGAGAAAGTGATTCTTATTTCTTCTCTTGAGAATGATTTACAATGAAGGAAAATACATACATATATAACACTCCCTTTTTTTTTAGAGAGAGAATAGACAGAGTGATTCTTATTTCTTCTTTGAGGATGATTTACAATGAAGGAAACTCTTCTATTTATAGGGGAAATTTGGCCTAGTTTCACACTAAAAGATAAATACATCAAATCCTGATAGATATCAACTAGATCTTATTAGATCTTAATAGACATTCACTATAATGTAAATATATATATAACATTTTCTTTTTACTTCTACTTGTATATAAATCCGTAGTAGTAATAATTTCTTGTTGCCTTCAATTTTTTTTCTGCGGCTCCTGCAAGTCTCTTAAAGTCCAAATTTACACTTAGTAATTCTTTGTTTTCTTATTGTGAACAGTTTCTATGGTTGCAATACTTCATTATTGTTGACAAGACAATTTATTGACTAAAGTGAGGTGGAGAGGTAGAGAGTGTGATTGTGAATCTGCGAGAGAATGAAGTGAAGCGGAGACGGAGAGTGTGAAAGTAATATACTACGTATATAGATTTTTATGATTTAAGCGATTTTTATTTTTTTTTGAAAAATCAAAAATGGATCAATTAATCAAAATTTTAAATTTTAATATCAAAATCGAATCGGAAAACTAAAATGAAATTCAAATTTTGATTTTTTTTAATTTTAGTTAAGTTTTGATTTTTTTCATTTTAATCAAATTATGCCCAGCACTAATGAGGAAGGTATTCTCCAAGGCCATTTAAGGACATCACATATTCCATTAACTAACCATAGGTATGGAACTTCTTCACTTTTCAACAAGATGAACCCGACCGTCACTGTGGGTCCACCCCTCATTCCTACCAAACACATCCCAATGTCTTGATGCAGTTTTTCCTTTCAGAAATTTGCATTATCACGATGAATGTACATACATATTTAATCTTTTACACCGTGATTCTTTTGACGTATAAAATAATTAAAAAAATAAGGAAACATTTTTTTTATGAAAAATGTAATTATATTAGTATAAATTTGTAGGCCCAATAAATGTTTGATCCAATGTTGTTTTCTTATGTTGGAAAACTTTAAGTGCTTAAAACTCAGTAGCTGTGAATAAGTTCTTGGAGCCATTATATTCCAGCCACGTGGTACAAGGTATGACATCGGTCTTGTTGGTGGCTCATGTAATGCCAACTTTTGGATGGGTGACTTTAATTCTGCTCAACAGCTAGAGGGGTTATAGTTCGAATTTAATTCACGCAGAAGAAAATTTGCCGTTCCATAGTCAACAAATTAAATTCATATAATGTACACTGCTAAAGTACTCCCTATATTTACTTTTATTTATTATCGTTTTGCTTTTCAAAATCAACTTATATAAATTTTAACAAATATTTTAAAGTGTATAATTTAATATTCAATATTTAAAATTTAAATAGTCGAAAAACTATACGAAAAATACTATGAGTTGCAATCCTTCTTATATTAATATAATGAAAAAATACATCTTAAAATGTTAGTCAAAATTTATAAAGGTTGACCTCGAAAAGCGAAACAGAGACAAGTTAAAGTGAACTGAGAGAGTATAGACAAAGATACTGATATCTAGGGGTGGACATTCGGTATTCAGTTCGGTATTTTCATAATTCGGATTCGCTAATTTGACAATCGGTAATTAAAAATAGATACCAAATACCATACCATTAAACTTCGGTTCGGTAATTCGGTAATCGGTAAATTAAATTTTGGTTCGGTACGAAATTCGGTATTACCATATTAAAGTTGGACATGCTTGTAGTGATCCTATTTGCTGATAATAGTGGTGATTTCCAACCAACGTTTTTAGAAAAATTCAATTTTGTTTGGTAGTTTGACAGCTTCGAATACACAGTTATACACCAAAAAAATTAATTTTTTTTTGTCTTGTTACACGTTGATTTGTGTGACTCAATTAATGAAACATGTTAAAACCTATGTTATTGTAGTTTGATCCAGCTCCAAGAAGGGGAGAACTGGATGTAACACGAATAACATTTACATCAAACTGGGTGCAACACGAACTGGATGTAAATGTGATGTAAAGTCATAATATTACTTTTTATAAATGTGATGGAAAGTAATATATGTTATGTTGTCTGCCAAATGCTGAGTTTTGCTTCTATCCGTTGTTGACATGTGAACACAAGGATTAAGAAAGCTTGACCAAGTACCCTTGGTTAAATCCATATTCCGACCTATGTTAGGAACATTAGAGTTGAACAAGTGCAGTTAGCAATGGTGTTATGTATCATATCATGAAGACTTCTTTTTTGTTGTTCCTTTCTACGCCCCGATTTTCAGTCTTAGCGTGATATTTTTTTCAAAAATTGTCATATGTTGGTTGCAAGGAAGTCTGCTGTGTAAAGTTAATAGTCTACTTTATGACTATGTTTAACAGTTCAAAGTTTGCTTGATCAATATTCACACAAGTATGTGACCTTTGGAGTGTGGACTAGGTATGTGGGGCCTATGGGTCACTTAACTATAATTGGAATTTCAAAAAATACTAAATACCAAATGGTAGTAATATTTTTTACCAATCCTGAATCTAAATACCGTAATTTTAAAATTTTACTCTCAAATACCATCCCAAATATCAAATTACCGAATATAAATTACCAAAATTTTCGATTCGGTTCGATAATTTGATTTTTGATTTTTTATGCCCACCCATGCTGATATCTACTCCCTCCATCTCAGTTTACATGACATTATTGACTTAACACGATATTAAGAAACAAAGAAGACTCTTGAACTTTATAGCATAAAATAATTTTAGATATTTGTGTAATTATAAATTATTTCATAGAAAAAAAATTAAAGTTAAAATTATACTTTATTATAATATAATATTCTTTTTGAGACGGACCCAAAAAATTCCACATGGATGGAGGGAGTATATAATTTTTTCGAATTTATTGGCGTTTTTTGTAACGACGGACTATGTTTAGAAAACAAAAGTCTAAAATAGTTGGCATTCCATAACAATCTACAGATTTTGTCGTGTATTTAAATTGTAAGACGGTAAAAGTATTTTTTTTCTTAATTTATATTCCATAATATCTATTCAGTAATAACATTCCTAATATAAAAAATCCCTTCCTTAAAGTTTAGTAAATCTTCAATTATTTTCTACTCTTGAGAGCTTTTTCAAATACCATCACCAGAAAAAAAGGGTGCAAAGAGAAGTGAGACAGGCATGTTAAAAGTGAGGCAGGAATGTTAAAAGTGAGATTGATATCGAATACATTTGTATATCAAATATTGATATCATACTGAGTATCTTATACATATTAAATAATGTACGTACATCTACATTTCCTAATGTATCATACGAGTATTAGAGCATTATATTTAATGAAATAGTAATATAATATATCTCATTTTTCAACATACCATATTATGTATACACAACTTGCTATATGGTTATGCATTACTTCTCAATGTATCACATTATTAGAGACGAAATTCCTATATACATGAGTATTAGAGCAATATATTGTATCACAGTAGTCAAGGTATTTAATTAATTGTGTATATAAAAAATGTATATCCAGAATAATGGGAGCTGACATAACAAGGAATGTAAACGTGGTACGCTAAATACCGAATTACCATATGGAAACATCTAACTGTTTATTTATAAAATTAGCTTTAATAGATGAAGGTACTTAAGATGGGAAGCGTTTATACTACTTATTTTCTCATCTTATTATATTTCTCTCATTCAACCACCCGCTGTCTTGCCACCTACCCAACCCCCAGAAAAGAATTTTTTAAAAATATATGCGTAAAATTGTCCCATTTCAATAGTCTAAGAGTAAAATTGTCCCCTTTTTCTTTGTTTTTCAATAAATACCTTTTTTCATTTGGACAGTTGGGGTACTTTTTAGTCCCAAATATAACGACAAGATCACTTTCGACCAAAAACACAATGAGAAGTAACTTTAATCTATTTTGAATAATCTAGAGATATTGTGGACCATTTTTCCTAATAAAGAAATTTACACTCTGAAGATGCAAAATAAAATCCAACCAATAAATCCTCTTTAGGGCCCTATATTAAGATTGTAGATTGTATATGTCTGGTACAGAAAGGGAGAATAGTCACATCTCATTGAGAAACATATATAGTAGTAGTAATTACTACTATTGTACTACCAACCAACCACCGAAAGAAAGGAGGTCATTAACACTGCAGTTGAGCAGAAATGGAGGTGGTAGTTGCTAGTTAGATAGTATCCTTTATATTCTTCATCTGTAATAATTGCTAAGCAATTCCATCAACGTTATAATTATTTTCTTTCTGGCAAAATTGCACTATGAGGTTGCATACGAATAGATCCTTGAAGTCCGATCCTTTTACAAATTCTATCCTTTTACAAATTCTGCATATAGTGAGAGATTTAATGCAGCTTAGTGCACCGAGCTGCATTTTTCTTTTTCTTTTATGATGATAAGTGAGAGTGATTCATTTGCATTATAGATCTTGAAAGAAGTTAAAATTTTAACTTGTCTATTTGCATGCATTTGATCTTCATGAGGCAACTCCTCTTAGTTTACACTTTACAACCACCTAAGCACTATACAAACAAAAGAAGTATGGAGGAATTCCTTTATTTGTATATATTTAACTAGATAAGTATGCTCATGCTTAGCACGGGTCCAACACGAAGGATTCAAAGTAACTTTTTATTTGCTACAAATATTTTGAGGTGTAAACCTAAAATTGAATTAAAACTATTTGCTTTTTGAAAATACACCGAGTATGTTATTGTTGATGAATTTTCTCCCATAAAGAAACAACCCTCTTAATTCAAACCAAATTAAGAAGCAACATTATGCAAAAAGAGACTATGATAGATTTACAAAATAATACTACTTTATAATTACTTTGTAAAAAATATGGCATCATCCAGAGAAGGAATTTTTGTGTGATTTGCGTTCTTGTATATCCTTATTGGTACCTTATCCACAAAAAACCCACATTTACAAGAATGTAGTTGCCTAGCCGTCATCAACTTCGCGTTATTCTCCAATATATATATATATACATGTATGTATGTATGTATATATGTATGTATCTTCTATATCCATTTCGTTATGTTCAAGTCCAATTAACGAGAATATTGATGTTAGTCGTAATTTTAAATGACCATTCTCTCAAATAACTTATCCTCTGAAAATGGATATGGCCAAACAGTAGACATTTTCTTTGTCCGCCCTGTAATAAGTCGGTTCAACCACCATGATGACTTTGATTGCTCGGACTGATTGTCATCATCTCCTCGGATCCAGTTCTCATATTTAACATGCCTATCAACTGCAAAAGATACCACACACTAAGCTAATTCACAATACAACAGATAAAGCAACTAACAACGCATTCTCAGATAATCTTTCTTCATTCAATACTTCAAAATCAATAGCCAAGCTTCTAACAGACAGATGCATTACCATGAGCTCGTATCCCCCTACCCCCACCCCATAATTTGCCCAAAGTACAAATCTTTAACTTGTATTCAACATCAATGAACAGAATTTTAAGTTCACACTCAATAAAATAATTAAAAGTTAAATCAATAAATCAAATTCATTGTCTCACCAGTCTCTTCAGTATCCTTGGACCTCAAGCCATCACACCTTTGAGCCGTTCCCCATTGCATCCTATAACAAGTGTTGTGGACAAATTAAGATAATAATACCATAATTCATCAATAGAGTACGTCTCAAACACACTCAATGGCAAAAATATCACTGGAAAAAGCTCTTCAGCAAATGCTTTTATCGCTTATTGATTTCAATAAATTATCAAAGATACTTGACAAGATATTAAAACTGAGACGGGAAACCGGAAATTATTGACTAATTTTATGAAGGCAAAATGAAAAAGAAAACAGAAAAGCAGAAGAAAGAATAAAGTGAAAGAAGACCTGCATGCATGCAGACAAGCTTTAGTAGCCTTTAATTTCACCCCCACACCATCACGCAACGGAAAAATTTATAGAGAAGACTTACAAGTCGAAAATCTATAAATTTGTGAAATTTCATTTATTTCTTCCATCGTTATTAAAATCTAAAGCTGAGGTCATTCCACCAAGCCATTCATAAGGAGATTTGCACGAAATAACGACAACATATTTAATGTAGTCCCAACGTGGGGTTTGCAGGAGGTAGAGTGTACATACACCTATCTCTACCCCTCAGAGGAAGAGAGGTTCTTTCTTACAGACCCTTGGCTCAAGAAAGCCAAGGATCTTTGCATTTTCGTAACCAAAGAAACATTACATCTATACATCTCACCTACTTAATAGGCCATAAATGAGGATGCGATAGTAATAATTATGTCGCATGCACATATAGCATATAGGAAGTACAACTACTCTGCGAAGTCCTGAAACCTTAGATCATACCAATGAAAAATCTGAACTCTTTATGTCGACTTATCTGAAAGTTTTTTTATTTTCAAATAAATTAATTCTCTCATTAAAATCATCAAAACACAAGGCTAGTAAACTTACCAACAATATCTCATGTAGGGGGACACTTTTAGAAGTTCTTTTCACTTTTGAAATCTCTATGCTCAAGACTCTAATTAAGGATCCATCTTCTCTTAAGCATCATGTAATTGCTTGAGTATCAACATCATTTGTTCATAGTACAATAAGTAAGTGATCAGAGTACTTGAATTTCATAAACTCAAATTTCACATAACAATGACTAAGTGGTCTACTATAAAACCATACAGAGAACTTACCTTTTTCTTTCAGTAAAATAGTCATCAAGTGTCTGTTTGCATCGCCAAATTGAGGTGCTGACAAATATACATTACACATAAAAAACATATGCTACAGACTTACTGTGTCTATTTCCCCTCTCAATCTTGGCCAGTCCTTTGAAGTACGGATCAACCAAAGCCTATAAGATGGGAAGAAAAACACAAGAAATGAAAATGAAAATGAAATTAGAAAGGGACAAGCAAGATGCCATTCATGTATATCAGGAATATATGTGTGTGTATCTCTTCAGCAGTTGGGCGATCCTTTGGATCAAATGCTAACAACCTCTGCAACAGTTGAAGTGCCAAAGGATCTGCTTTTTGAAATTTCTCAGTAAAAAGAACTGGGCTCTTTTTCTTCATGTCTGTCAAATACTTTCCCGCCTTCTCATTACGAACCTGCACTCAAGAAGAGAGTACTCTCTATCAGTATTCTGCCGGATAATGCTAGCATCAACAAAAACAAATCAATAAATGGCTTTTACCCTAGATATGATATCAGCTGATGGCTTTCAAAGATGATCAGTAATCAAATCCAACTGGTGAACAACACTTTTGCCCGAAAATAATGGTTTCCCTGTCAGGACCTCTGCGGAAATACATCCAATACTCCAGATATCAATAGTAGGTGTGTACTGCAGGGAATTTCATACACAAATCAGCAAAAATATCAATACTGCCTTACTGAGAAATTGACCCAAGACCTAACACAGTTACCTGAAGAATAGAAAAATCAAGTTCCAGGAGAGTTCAATAGTCCTTCCTGAACAAGAATGATTTTAACCCACTATTTAATTCACTCAGAACTGAACAAAAATCTCTACTCTACCAAAAATCCCTTCTTTTTAACACTATCAGTACTGGAAACATGACAACAGTAGCGAACAACCAAACATGACAAACACCTTTTCACCTTTCTAAAGCATGGGAAAAGAGTGGCTTTACATGATGCCAAAATAGGTATGAAGATGTTCTGTGACTACACATGGGCTAGCAACGAAGTGGCTAACAAATAGATGACCATAAATATGCTAAATTTGCATGAGAGATAAATGGTTATAAACTCAATTTTGCTGAGTACCTACTATTTTATTTAAAATAATAACTTTGTAACTGAGTTGGTTTTCTCTTTCCCTTTTTACTGATATGACTGCCCGAGGGAGGGTGTTGGGAAAATTGAGAGGTATTTTGACACGTCTTTTGACAAAAAAGAGTTTTGATATATTAAAAAACACCTAAGACGATGTTCTAGAATGGAACTCATAGATAATGTTCTAAACAAAAAGGATCTTTTATAGGTAGCTAAAACAAGCTGCACACTATTCACATAAATTACCTTGAAGAAGAAATACCCACATAGCTCTGGTGCACGGTACCACGTTGTAGCAACATAATCCTGCATGACGTACCAGAAGAAGACAAAAATCAAGAAAGCTCCGGTCAATATCAAATATTAAAATGATTGAAAATGTCCATTTTAGTAAGGCTTTATATGTTTACAACTATAAATCCAAGTAAATCTCATAGATGAAATTTGATATAGAGCTAACATGAAAGCTTACCGTCCATAATATAGTGGCTGGTGTATCACTGAATGCAACCTTTGTCAATCCAAAATCACATATTTGCCTTCTCATTACGAACCTGCACTCAAGAGGAGAGTACTCTTTATCAGTATGCTATCGGATAATACTAGCATCAACAAAAATAAATCAATAAATGACTCTTACCCCAGATATGATATCAGCTGATGGCGTTCCAAGAAGATCAGTAATCAAATCCAAATAGTGAACAATATTTTTTCCCAAAAATAATGGTTTCCCTGTTAGGACCTCCACGGAAATACATCCAATACTCCAGATATCAATAGCAGGTGTATACTGCAGGGAATTTCATACACAAATTAGCAAACAAATCAGCAAAAACATCAGTACTGCCTTACTGAGAAATTGACCTAAGACCTAACACAGTTACCTGAAGAATAGAAAAATCAAGTTCGAGGAGAGTTTAATAGTCCTTCCTGAACAAGAATGATTTTAACCTACATCACTATTTAATTCACTCAGAACTGAACAAAAATCTCTAGTCTACCAAAAAACCCTTCCTTCTAACACTATCAGTATAGGAAACATGGAAACAGTAGCAAACAGCCAAACA
This sequence comes from Capsicum pubescens, assembly GCA_030864215.1. Taxonomy (NCBI): domain Eukaryota; kingdom Viridiplantae; phylum Streptophyta; class Magnoliopsida; order Solanales; family Solanaceae; genus Capsicum; species Capsicum pubescens. The sequence continues at coordinate 267,509,848 of CM061544.1, read as the reverse complement.
TGACAAGCACCTTTTCACCTTTCTGAAACATGGAAAAGAGAGGCTTTACATGATGCCAAAATAGGCATGAAGATGTTTTGTGACTACACATGGGCTAGCAACGAAGTGACTAACAAATAGATGACTATAAATATGCTAAATTTTCATGAGAGATAAATGGTTATAAATTTGAGAAGTATTTTGACAAAAAAGAACTTTGATATATTAAAAACCACCTAAGACGATGTTCTAGAATGGAACTCGTAGATAAGGTTCAAAACAAAAAGGATCTGACACATGAAATTTGACATAGAGCTAACAGAATACATTGTCCCACTATTCGGGAATACAACTGAGTACATATACACTGTGTAGACCTCTTGGTATATTCTATAAACTATAGAAGAATATTCTATAAAATATAGAAGCAAAAATCTTGTAACTAGTAAAGTTGTTGCGCGGTGACCAGGAGGTTACGGGTTCAAGCCGTGGAAATAGTCCCTTGCAAAAATGTTAGGTGAGGTTGATACAATAGACCCTTGTGGTCCGACTCTAGTGTATCGAACCATACCAGCTGGTCATTTCAGGGTCATATCACTTTTTCTGAAAAAGAACTCTTTATGATGTATCTTAGCAGAGGCTATATCATGTCTAGAGCAGGCAGTACACATGTTTCTGGACAATGGGAAGCTAAGTATGTCTGCAAGATATTATAAGGTACAAGTATATTGTCTGTGAAAATCTAATGTGCTATTTGATCATTTCCAGCAGTATTATGTGTTTGGTCAAGATTCTTTTCTAGTGCAAGGCCTAATTTTTGATAAATTTTATGCTTGGTCGCTTCTAATTATATAGTAGCCATTTAAACTTTTATCCTATCAGAAAGTTGATAAGTGCCTGTCAAATGTTGTATATGGCCGTCTCGTTTCATTAAAAAGATTCTTGATACTGTGTACAGTTGACTGGAGAGTATCTTGACATCTTGTTGGTTGCATTTGAAAGATAATAAATCTGATGTTTTCAGGAAATTGCTGAATTATATGAACAAGAGCAAAATTTGGAGCAGGCTATCACTTACTATGAGAAAGCAGTTGATCTTTTCCAGAATGAGGATGTAACATCATCTGCAAATCAGTGCAAGCAGAAAATTGCAGAATTCTCTGCTAACGTAGAAAAGTAAGATTCTTTGTCTTGAAGTAGTAATACAGTTTATCTAAAGAAGACCAATTGTGTTTGGTGTTTGCAAATTCATTGCTGAACATGGAAATGTTGATACAGTTGAAGACAAAGCAACTTGTTAAAAGATGGACCTAGAAACAGCAAGAGGAAATTTCCCTTGAGAACATTTTCTGGGTAATCTGGGAGGTTCAAGTTTGATACTAAGCTTCCCTCTTTTGCTTACATATCCCCATATATATGTTTCCCTTGTTTGCATTAAATACTGCATCTAAGTTTCAGATCAACCACATTAAAGTTGACAATGTATAAAAGGCAGCCCAATGCACTAAAGCTCCCGCTTTGCCCAGGTTTCGGGGAAAGGTCCCACCGCCAGAGTGTATTGTACGCAACCTTACCTTGCATTTCTGCAAAGGACTATTTCCAAGGCTTGAACCCGTGACCTCCTAGTCACATGGCAGCAACTTTACTGGTTACTCCAAGGCTCCCCTTCAAAGTTGACAATATATATTTTGGATAAACTCTTAACAATTTACGTACTTGATACGGTATACACAATATACTTGCTATATTTCACAGATAAGGTAGGCAAACTTGTTCAAAAGAGATTGAGACGGGTTCAAAATAAAAGAACTCGCTACATTTTCTTTAGATGTATTTGTAACTCTCTGTATTTAGCAAATTGAGGGATTCACATATCATGTTTTCAAAATTATAATTGTAGTAATATCATTGTATATTCCAAGTACGAATTACTACTTGAATCTCAGCTTCAAATAAACTAAGAAAAACATTGAAGAGCACAGAAGAGAGGAGATTGATAATTCTATTGTTTGGCATATCTTAAAAGATGACAGATAATAGCAGCAGATGTTTGGTATAATAGAAATTAATCTGAGAAGAAAACATGAGATAAGAAATTCAGTGTTTCACTAAGATTAATCAAACACTCTATGAACTAAAGTCGAAAGAAACTAATTAATGTAATGTCTGTTTCTTTGAGAAATTTTCTCATACACCTAGATGCCAAAGAAGAAACTAAATTTTTCTTCGAGTAAATCGATACTATCAAGCGAAAGCAAAAATATGTAGGGTGAAATCACCTCAGAAAGATGGTTGAAATAGATCATTACTTGAAATTTTTTCACAGCTCGAAACTAACTTTAGAATTCTAAAAAATTAATTTCAGTAGCTGTTAGTTTGAGGAGTTGACAATAGATTTATCGCCACTGAGAAAGCAACTACATCTGATCAAAAGAAATGACACAGATAAATATATGAAAAATAACATGAACTAATGATGGGAATACTAATCGAGGAAAAATCATGAGGTACTAAAGGAACTATTACCTTCATCAGCTGAAGAAGACGGAGAAGCAGAGAGATGAATGATCAAGAAAGATAGGTGAGAGTTGGTAAACAGATATGGATGAGAAGAGTCGGTGAAGAGATGGATTATTCTGGAGTCTCTTTTGATGGTGCAAAATGACTAATTTGCGCCTGATCGTCCCTTGCTTCACTTTTCTGTATAATTTGGTACCTTTCTTAAAAAGTACTAAGAATTAAAATGATAATTTTATTATATCACTTTCTATTAATTATTAATAAATTTATTCGTGCTTCGCGCGATCATAAAAATAAATATATTAAAAAAATATTTTATCACTTAATTTTTCTACTAAGTTTAACATTTTAATCCTTCAAAAAATCTTTTACTTTTGCATAATGTGCAAGAGTATTGTAATGGTTGAACTTCAACGGCAAATTCTCATGTAATAAAATTAATTATTAATTTGTCAAAATGATTATCGAGAGGCTACAACACAATACTGATCAGAAAATAAAAGTTGATGAGCATTTCGAGTCAATAATTGACATATATAAAATATCTTACATTATTTTAATCATACAAACCTTTCTTTACCCATTCATCTTTTTTTTTTTTTGGCTTTAGTTACCCTTCAAATTCATACCATATTAGTAGTATTCAACAGTTAAAACTTAAAAGAAGTAAATTATGATCTTTTTTTATATTTATTTAGGAGAATAAGGTCAAGACATTTTGTTGTTACTAAATCAAAACATATTCAGTAATTTCTTTGTCCTGTATATAAAATAATAATCAATACATACCTTGTTGCATTATTAGAGTTGCATTGTAAATTGTTCAAAATTAGCTCTTACTAATTTGTAGATCATCATTTGATGTGAATAGAAATTAATATGAAAGCACATCTAAATAATTAAAAGTACATTTTTTTAAAAATATCAAAAGAATTTTTTCATGTTAACATATTATTATAAGTTATTATAAATAGATACTATCGAATTAGTACACATTAATGGGAAGAACATAGTGTTTGTGTTGGACTTACATTGCATAGATTTCTTGCTCTAAAAAGTAATATTTTCTTTATTTCAATTTGTTTTTCTTACTTTTCTTTTCATATATAACAAATTTGATCTCAAATAAAAATACAAAATTGAGATAATTAAAAAGTTACAAACGATCAAATTACAAAAATCTAATAAAGAGAATACACAAAGAAGTAAAGAGGAAAAAAATATAATAAAATCACCCTTCTTAAAAGTCTTAACTTGAATCGTATGAGAATAAATGTCAAAAAAAAATACAAAATTGCGTCATAATTTTTCAAGCTTTTGTTGACATTTTTTCTGACAAACCAATCGATATTCAAGATCCTTCTTTACCTAGTCAAACTAAAATATAAAAATATCAAGTGATATATAACGACACTACTATTTCAATTTCAAATATGAAATGAAAAGGATAACATTGGGTAGGAGTGTCATGAAATAAAAAAAAAAAAGTGTTTATATAGATTAAAAAAAGAGGAATACAATAAGATATCTTAAATTTTAAAATTAAATATTTAGGAGTTATGAATATGAAAAGCATGTGAGTTATGAACATTATTAAGAGTAGAAATTAATTAGGTAATTAAATATGAATTATGAACATGAAATATTAAAGAAAATAAAGAAGAGAAAAAGATAAAATGATTTATATTTTTTTTAAAAAAAACAAAAATAAAAAAGAAGATAAAATGCAAAAGAGAGACAAAGTTTGCTCATTTAACTTTTATAGCTTCGTGACGATTAAAAAAATGTGGTTCATTTTGAATTTCTTTTCACTGTATCAGTTATTAAATTAGATATGAAAAGGACCTCATAAAGAGAATACACAAAGAAATAAAGAGAAAAAAATACAACAAAATCATCCTTCTTTGGAGTCTCTCCGACGAACCAATCAACATTCAAGATCCTTTATTACCTAGTCAAACTAAAACCTAAAAACATGAAGTGCTAATATAAGAACACTACTATTTCAATTTCAAATATGAAATGAAAATGATAATAACATTGAGTATGCGTGTCATAAAATTAAAAAAAATGAGTTTATATAGATAAAATGAGAGGAATGCAATAAGATATCTTAAATTATTCCTCTGTGCAAGAACTCATGCTTAATATACTCCAGTTATCTAAATTATTTTACAGATGATCTTAAAATAAAGTAAATTGGAGTGAGGCCATTAACCATTGCTCTACTTATCTTCATTACCATATCAATAAAAACACCAAAAAAGAACTTCACATCAGGGGGTGCATAGTGTAGTAGCATTGTATTACTATAACTCTCTTGTGGTAATAGTGTGATGTTGAAGAATAGGCAGAAAACATTACTTAGAACTTATTATATGCATAACATTCTTTAGCCATGCAATTATACACTATATCTCAATCTTGACACATTGAAGAAGCATTGTATGCTGAATTTTGTTAATAAATGCAAGTATTAGCAGAGATATGCAGGAGAAGATTTTAAAAATTGAGGAAGACCTATCATTTCAGATGACCATTACTTTTAATTGCATTATTGAATATATCAATATCAATAGATAGTTACTATTCAGATTTAATCAGATGAACTTGATCTTTATATTTCTAACTTATGCAATTCCTCGAATTCTTTGGTTAATGCACTTATTTATGAAGGGCTAAACGTTTGGAGAGAATAAATGTTCATCAAGATTATTAGTAGGACATTTTGATCTTTATTAGAATGTGTAATTTTAGTTTTGTACAAATATGTTATTTGGAGTAGTATTTGCTTGAGGGCAAAAGGGTTTTTCATTTTTTGATGGGCAATTTGGTAATCTAATTTTTCTTTGAAGCTTCCACTTATTAAGATAGTATAATATGATATATTGATGGTATCCATAGCAAATGTAATATTCTATCGTGAATTTGATCGGAATACAAACATAACTAAGATATTTTAAGAATAGCAGTTGTAATAGCTACCATTTGGTATGCCCTGTGTCACAAACGTATGAGCATCAAATTATGTAATTTTTAAATTAACTTAAGATATGAAAAATTAAAATTTTCCAGAAATCAAATTGTCCTTTAGGTGCATTCCATTCTATTATTTTCTCTCACAACTTGCATAAATAGACCAAAAAATTAGTAGATGCAACTCGAATGTGTATATACCGGAAGTATAACACAGAAGACTAAAAATAATAATTTTATATTAGTGCACATGTATTCTGGGAAAACACCTGAACTAATAAATACATATACACACATATATGTGTATGACAATTAAACTTCATTCTTTATCCTGATAAATTTGTATCAAATTAAATTAATTTTCTTTTTGATAAATTTTACACCTTCATAAAACTTGTTTCTTCATCTTGTGAAGTTGTGTTTGGCCATTATTACACAAGAAGAAATTCTAAAGAATATTTTTATGATCTTCATTAAAATGATGATTACCATATTGTCATATGAAAAAGATGTAAAGAAAAAAAAAAGGATAAAAAAAATACTATTAAAGAAGAAGAAGGAAAAAAATGCAATTAAGTATTCAACAACTCCATAGATGATTGGTATTTATAGATTGATGATTCATAAGAATTAAGTAGAATGGAGTTGAGAAGACATGTCATTTAAATAAATAATACAAATAGATAAAAGTTTTTAGAACTCATGAGATTTAATTAAATACAGTAAATATGATAGAGTTTTTTTTAATTACTAAAAATTAATTATTAAAAGATGAAGAAAGAATTCAAAAAAAGGAAAAAAAGAAAAATAGAAATGAAAGTCATAGAGAGGTGTCACATCACCTCCTCTGTAACCTTCTTTTATATTGTATATAGATTCTATAATTCATTCATTCAAAACTACATCATTTTGCTGTAACAATTATGCTACTCACTCTTCATTATTTCATGTATTTTTAAATTTACTACGCTTTTAATTGGTTTTATATATGCTTTTAAATATTATGAATGAAGAAAGTGATTTTTAGAGAAAAAATAGAAAAATCAAAAAAAGAAAAAAAAGGATAAATATAAATAAAGATCATAAAGAAGTGTTATATCACCTTATCTAAACGCAATCAGGGGAGCAAAAAGTATAACCTTAATTGCAAAGCTGCAGAAAAAGAAAAAGAGTTTATGAAAACTAATGCTATTACAAATGAAAGGAAAAAAATAACATATCAAAAATGAAATAAAAATAAAAATAAAACAAATAAAATAAACTGCAGAACTACAAAGAAATTCCTACGTAAGTACAAATACACGAAGAAAGAAGTCCAAAAAAAAATAGCAGTAAGCAAAACTTACCAGCCACTTGCTTTTCCATTTACATTTCAAATCTATTCACCATATGATAATATATATAGTTTACCAATCATCATTAATTTCCTTAATTTAGTAAAGAAAATGAAAAGATAATGAAAATGAAGAGTTTTTGCAACTGATAAAATTTAATTATGTCATCATTAACCGTTTTAATGGAGGAAAACAATTTACTTCAGCAATGAATAGAAATTAACGCATTATATTAAATACATATGAAATTTATTTGTTTGTTTAATAGAAATAATGACTAAAGAATATTTATAGAAATAATGACTAAAGAATAGGAAAACAATCCAAAAAAAAGGAGAAAAAAGAAAAATTGAAATGGTGACCATAGAGATATGCCACATCAGCATCCTCACAATCCTCTTTTATATATATATAGATTTAAATATCGAGAAATAAATATGGAGTAATACTTAATTATAAGGATATAATAGATAAAAAAAAAAACTTTCTCCGTCTCAAATTATGTGTCGCCATTTGACCAGACACGATATTTAAGAAATAAGTGTTGACTTTGTTAAAGTTACAAAATTACCCATCTTAAAAAAGGAGTAATAGTATTTAAAATCAAGTGGGACCCCTTTTAATTGAAAAAATAAATAAAAAAAGGAGTAATAGTATTTTAAATCAAGTCAGACCACTAAGGGTAAAATTGTAATTATATTTTTAAAAACTTACCAAATAAGAAAAGACGACATTCTTTTTGGGACGAACCAAAAAGAAAATGACGACACATAATTTGGGATGGGAGGGAGTAGCAATTTTTTTTTTCAAAGTGAACAAGTAAATATAAATAATTTTTAATATGTGGAGAAGTAAAAAATGGGCGTCAGCATTTTGGGAGATCGAACGACACAGAAATGACAAACCGTGCAAACTGAAATGATAGTGAAAGTTACTCGTTATACCTTATTTTACTATAGGAGTTAATTTGTTTTGAAATTGATTTTTCATGTTATATTTTACTTTTGTGATAATATCCACGTAAATATCTGAACTTTGATTAAATTTTCAATGGAGCATACTGAACTTTGCGGGGGTTCAATTACCCCCTAGACTGTTTTTATTTTTTTTATTTTAATGGCATATATCGACTAACTTTTACACATTCACCGATCTTGAGCGCGTGAGAGTGATTAAAAAAATGTTATAAACCTATTTTTTTGACATGTAACTCTATATATTTGGGTTAGATTCATTTATTCCTTTAATTTAACCAATTTAAGGAGAGGTAAATCTCCTTCTTCTTCTCTACTCCTTTTCCTCTCAATTCTTGAAGATATGCATTGATTTTCTTTGTTTTCTTTGGTAAATTTCTAACTATTTTCTAACTTCTTATCACTATTTTCACTAATTTTTAATTTGTAATTTTTGAAATTAGGGTTAGCTATGGAAGATGTAAAATTGCATTTGAATAGGATTTGTTTAGACAAGGAAGATCCAATGTTGAATGCAGAGGTGCGATGCAATTATGGTCTCTTACTCCATTTGAAGACTTCTTGGTCCGATAATAATTCGAGAAGAAGATTTTGGTCTTGCCCTTATTATGGATCAAACAAGTGTAACTTTTTTCTTTGGAGAGATGGTGTGGTTGATGAAAGATCTAAGTTCATTATTCCAAAGTTGGTGAAGAAAGTGAAGGACATGAATGAAATGTTGAAGATAATAAAAACGAAGAAAGAATTGGTTGGTGCTTACAGTGATAGGGAAATAATGGAGATGGAAGCTGAATCTGCATTTACTCAAATAGAAGAACAATGTAGCTCATTTGTTAAAATGAAAGACGAGGTGAAAAATTCACCACATAAGACGATTGAAGTGAAGAAGATAGAGAGCTTTAGTAGTATTTTCATGGTGTATATCTTCCATAATGTGTATTGCTATATAGTTCAAAATAGCCGGTTGAAGTATTTTGTGTAGTATTGTAATATGAATTTATCGTTGGTAATGTTTCTTGTATGGTATGGTAGTTTGAACTTGATTCTCCTATGACAGTGTTTCTTATATGGTGATTGAAGTTGATTTTGTTGAATGAAATCTCTTATTTCAAATTGATTGTTGGTTTTGAGTACTTGTATGTTTTGTTCATTTTATTGAACTAAATTCATTATACTTGTTTGGTTTGCTCATTTTGTTGAGCTAAATTCATTATTCCAAAATTGATAGAAAAGAAAGAATACAACCACAAAGGATAGATACAAATTTATAGATTTCAATATTCAATACATCCCAATATTCAATACAGTAGAATAAAATCAGTGCATAACTGTTAGAGATGCAACTTGAACTTTCAAGTGCAACATATACTACAAAATAACTGCACAAATGTCTGAGATGCAACATTCAAGTGCATCATATAACCTTCACAAAAAATGATCTTGTCAAAATAACCTACCCCAATTTACAATACAACATCCGTTTTAGTGTAAAAAACTATCAACATTTACTTTCATTGTTGCTTGGATTGTAATGAAGCCATTTTTTGTCTTTTGTTCATTCTCATCTCTCATCACTTCAAGCTGGTTTTCAGTCATTATTTTTTGCCCCTCTACCTTACTCCTGTTTTTGGTTTGTAACTAAGGTCCCCAGTAATATCAGCAGATCTTATAGGATGTGCAGAACTAGTATGTAGTATCCTACTGCTTGGCTACCCAGGCTGCAGACAAAGAAAGAAAGAAAATTATACACATATAAACATCTAAAGAGAAATTAAACTTAAATTAAATCAATTAGCACTTACATTATATGTTGTGAAACCATTTTCAGCAATCAAAACACCCATTCCGACTGTCTTTGGCCTTTTACCAGTTGAAGTATGTGGATTTGGTGGAGTATGAACAGGTGAAGCAAATGGATTTGGTGGAGCATAAACAGGTGAAGCAGGTGGATTTGGTGGAGCATAACTGGTTTGATTTTCAAACCACTCATGGAAAGGTGTCCTCCTTGCCACTCCTATGTCACCAAGAGGTGTTTTTCTTGGCCTTTCCTTGCCTCTTCCAGCTACTGCAGCTGCTGCAGCATGTTCAACACCCCTTTTCCTTCCTCTTGCAGCTGCTGCAGCATGTTCAACACCCCTTCCGCTTCTTCTTACAGCTGCTGCAACATGATCAACATGTTCAACACCCCTTCCCCTTCCTCTTGCAGCTGCTGCAGTATGTTCAATACTCATTCCCCTTCCTCTTGCAGCTGCTACAGCATGTTCAACACTCCTTCCCCTTCCTCTTGCAGTTGCTTCAACATGTTCGACATGTTTAATACCCCTTCCCTTTCCTCTTGTAGCTGCTGTAACATGTTCAACACCCCTTCCTCTTCCTCTTGTAGCTGCTGCAACATGTTCAGCATTTGCAGCCGGTGCAGCTTATCTAGCTGGTGCAATAGGTGTTGTCTTTCTAGGCCTTTCCCTAGGTCTAGGAGGTGCATCAGGATTATCACTTATTTTTCTTGGCCTTTCCCTAGGTCTAGGAGGTGCATCAGTAGTAGTAGTAAGAGTGTTTCTTGGCCTCCCCCTAGGTCTTGAAGTACTTGGTACATCACTTGGTCCAACATTAAGAATACTTGATCCAACAGGCTCCTACAAAAATAGTTGAAGCAATCACATATTCAAAAATAATTAAGCTACAAATAAATAATAGAAGTCATTTAAAGTTACACACCTTGAAAGAACAACCTCTTTTGTTGTGACTTTGTCCATAACAGATGCTACAAGTCATGTAAACCCCCTTTCTTGACATCTTTCCACACTTTTTGGTCCCATAAAACTGTCTATTCCTTTTCTTCTTTGGCCTGCCAGGCATAGAAACAACAAATGGAGGCTTCACATGAGGATTTGTTGACTCTGGCCACATGTTCATGTTGGTCACTGGTTGAATGTAGTGACAGTAAGTCTTGAGATAAGTCTCCTTACTGTAACAGCTATCAATAAAATCAATTGGGTCCAATTTCTTGTAGAGTATGGCTGCAATCCCATGTGGACATGGTATTCCCTTGAGCATCCAAGATTTACAGCTGCATGTGTTATCCCTCAAATCCACACTATGTATATATAGTCCATCTGATATTTTAAAACCTCTCTCTCCATTGAAGTCAATATTACATGTCATTGACTTCTCAGTGTTTTTTTCTAACACTCTCAAAGTCATTGGAGATGTTTCAGTCACCCATGTTTCTGGAAAGTTTGGGAATTCACCTAGTCTAGTCATTACCTTCACCCTTATCTCTTCTAGCATAGTAATAATTGTTTTATTCCTTGGTCTTAAGATCCAAGCATTAAAACTCTCAGCAATGTTATTATCTATGCTATCACACTTGATGTCAGTTCTAAAGTACATTTTACACCAACTTTGTACCTTGTAATGAAGTAAATCTGGAATAATATCTTCACCACCTAGCATGGCCAATTGGTTCAGATTTTTCTTCATTTCAGCTTCAAAGGTGCTTCTTGCACATTTCCAGAACTGGTTTCTTCTTTGAAAACCTCTCCATTTTTTCCCCAATTGGCAAGGATGTGTCTTGCACATATCCTATGCTCCACATCTGGTAAAATCTCCATCAATGTTGCTCTAAGACCCTGAAAATCAGATCATACCAAATTACATATTCATAACTACACATAATATTCATAACACATAACTAAATAAAGATAAAAGTATACCTTTTGCATATCTGAAATAATTGTGTAATCTCTGCCATCTGTTAATCCCAAATCCTCTATCAATAATTTCACAAACCATATCCAAGTGTTCTTATTCTCATACTGTACTACAACCCAAGCAATAGGCAACATTTGATTATTGCCATCTTTAGCCACAACAACCAACAACTGTCCTTTGGTTACTCCCTTCAGGAAACATCCATCTAAACCAATACATCTTCTACAACCATCCAAAAAAGCTTTTTTGCATGCATCAAAACAAATGTAGAAACTTTGAAAAATAAGCTTACCACTATCATCAGAATCATCAACTTTCACAACATAAGTGGTGCTCGGATTGGACCTCAACATTTCATCCCTATAGTCAAATATTCTTCCAAACTCTTTCACATGATTACCTATTAAATTTTGAAGTATTTTACCTTTAGTTCTCCCGGAAGTACTCTTTCCAACATGTTTACCCAATTTTTTTCTAATCAACTGTTAGAACTGAAATATTTTCATGTTTGGCTGCTAACTGATTCTATCTTTGAAATGCTTGTGCTGGAATTTTGCATTACACATGGAATTTCTAGTGGTTTTGATACAGCTATGCTTAGGATTGTAGATTTTAATTTGAAAATCATTGGTAGACTTGTTAATACTTGCATATAACAACCAAGGACACCCTTCCCAATATCTAACCCTAACCTTTTTAGACTCATTAATATACTTCTCTAACTTAACACCTCTTTGAAGTGCATATTTTGTAACAACATCTCTAAACTCATTCACATCCTCAAAAACCATGCCCAATTTCTACACAACCTGTTTTGCAGAATCATCATACACTAACTTTCTACTATCTGTTCTTCCTAACCCATCTTCTAAATCAGAGTCCACACTATATTCATCAGAACTAAAATACACAGGCTCATCCCCAACAACTTTACCTTTTAAACTTTTATCAACAATTTCTGTCTTCTCAAATCCCAGATCTAGACCAACTTCACTAACAGAAACTTCTGTAGGGTCATTACATATTCTTTTTCTTCTCTTCCTCCTCTGGTATTTCCTCCTTCCAGCCCTCAAGTTTATGTCCTCCTTATGCACATCACTTTCAAATTCAGTATCATCTTCAACAAATAGATCTTCATGGTCTGAATCTGAGCTATTTTCAGTTGAGAAGTCAGAAACATCAGTATTTGTAGCCTCAGAAGTAGCTGCAACTTCACCACCAGCAACAGCCTCACTATCATCTGCAATAACACCAGCAGATGAGGCCTCACCAGGTGCAGCCTTAACAGTAGCTGCAACTTCACCACCAACTGCAGCCTCACCACCAGCTGTAACAAAACTAGCAGATGAGGCCTCACCAGGTGAAGCCTCATTTTCAAGCTCAACATATGCTGCAGTAGTTGGTGCTTCATTAAAATGACCACCCTCAACCCCCTTTTCAACAACCCTATCCCCTTCATGGACCCCCTTGTCACTTTCTTTATTAAAAATAATAAAAGATTCCTCATTGGTAGTAGTGTATTCCAGCAAACCAATGGGACCATCAACTTGATCAAGTTCATCAATCATGAGAAAAATGTACACCTCAATAATATCCCCATTTTTAAAGGATTGTGAAAGTTCAAAAATATCCTTATCACATTGAAAAGATAACAGAAAGTCCTTTTTAGGTGGCCTTAGATAAAACGTGCACCTTGTTGTAGCATATCCTAGCTCTTTTAAAAAGCCAGTTAGCTCAAAATAAGATAATTTATCCACATCCACATAAAAAATATCTGTGACTTCACCACCCTCATAATCTGGTTTTTTACTTTTACTATTCAAAACACCACCATGAAAATATCTTAGGGTTATATATGTAAAATCATCCATTCCTGAAATTTAGTCACATTCACAACGAGTTACAATTAAGAAAAATTTAAGTATTCAAATATGCAGTAATTAGTCACACAGGAAGAGTCAATTTAGATTACAAAAAATTTCTAACTCATTGATAAAAATAAGAATGATTTAGAATAGCAAAAAACCATAAATTTGAGAAATTATGAAACTGTAGACTTGTTGAACAATAACCTAAAGAAATTGTCATAAAGTTTTAATTTTTAAGTTTAGAAAAGCTAACCTTCAAAACTTGTTCAACACCAAGACTCTCACAGCTCCCAACACAAAATCACACCTCGAGGAACACCCGAACAGTTGTTAACGTTGATCTTGCAAGTAATTTTTTTTAAAAGAGTAGTGTAAGTGAGAAATGAGGATTAAGAGTGAAAGAGATGATTGAAAAGGTAAGAGTGAAAGAGATGATTGAAAAGGTGAGGTGTTTGTTGAGTATAGAGAAGAGCAGAGAAGAGAAAAGGTCCATTTTTGTTTATTAATTAATTTAATTTTTATTACATTTGTGGATAAGTAGGAGTTAAAATAAAAAATAAATGGGATAATTATTATTTAAACAGGCGCGTGTATCCACCGCTATTGGGTTGACTGAGTATGTATAAAAGTTGGTCGATATATGCCATTAAAATACAAAAAAAAAAGTCTAGGGGGGTAATTGAACCCCCGCAAAGTTCAGTATGCTCCATTGGAAATTTGGTCAAAGTTCAGGTATTTACGTGGGTATTATCCCTTTACTTTTCTATAACGGTATTCTACTTATAACTACAATGACGTTTATTATAGTGATACACTTTTTATAAAATTACCTCTCTATAACAACATACTCAAATATTATGTAATAATATTTTGTAAGAAATATATTATGTTAAAAAAATAAAATAAAATATTTGTGAATCATCATTAATGTCACGCACACAACAAATTTCAAGTACGAATATCTAATTTAAAGAAAAAATAAATTTCAATGGTGCACATCAGTTGTTTCATAACTTCCCGAATAAAAGACTACTAATGTTTGTCTTTTTTAGATTCATGATCTTTCTAGTATTGCATACTTTTGTTTATAACAACCAAATGAGTTATGAACGTCAAATGTCAGTATACATATATAACATCTCTTTGTAGCAGCCGTAAAAATTTCAAACAAATGATGTCTCTATAGAGAGGTTTGACTATATTAGAGGTGTAGAATAGGTAAATCTGAGAAAATGAGTTGAGAAACAGGTAATAACCTAATTGATCAATTTTTTTTTACTTATTTTTGAGGTATCAAACAAAACAAATGATTATTATTATACATAACAAATTAAACAAATTAAGAAAATATATACTCGCTCCATCCCATTTTATGTGTCGCCATTTCTTTTTTGGTCCATCCCAAAAAGAATGTCACCTTTTCTTATTTGGTAACTATTTAATGGCATCATTCCTATTTTATCCTTAGTGGGTCCCACTTATTAAGAAAATAAAATAAAAAGGTAAACATTAAAATAACTTTAAAAGGGGCAATTTTGTAAATTTCACAAAGTCATCACTTATTTCTTAAACCCGATGTCCGGTCAAATAACGACATATAAAATGGGATAGAGGTAGTATTTAACAAGATAATAAAGGTTTCTCACAAAAATTGAAGAAAAGGTGTCATTTAAGTCTTGAATGAAAGAATGATGACATTGACCAACTTGAGGGTCAAACATAATTAGGAAATTTGATTAAGTTAATTGTGGACTTGATTAATATTTTTAAAACTTTTTAATCTTTTCAACAATAAAAATCAACCCACACCCCTCTCTTCTCCAAATAAACTGTCTCTCCTCTCTCTCTTGATAGTTTCTCCCAACCAACAGTTCTGTAAATTTCTCCTTTTAATCCTCGACGACTTCAATCTCCGATGATAAATAGTTGGGCTTCGAGTTTCTTTTCAACTTTCAACCGTCATTCGATGTGATAGCCTTGCTCTCCGGCCATAATAACATCGAGTTCTTGATCATCCCCTTTCTTCTTTCACAGGTAAAAATTTATGGCCTTTTTAGTTTTGAAAAAAAAGAGTAACTTGAGCCAACTTCTCTTCTAGTATTGGTGAAGAATTTTAATATTTGTTACTTTAATTTTAAATACGGTCTGAATAAAATCCTAATTTATGGTATTGTTTCTCTTCTCTTTTCGGAGTGAAATATAATTTTTTATTATTTATTTCTTTTTTTGAAGTTTGATTTTTGTTGTTCGTGTTTGTACAAACAAAACAACGATGTTGGTTTTTTTGGTGCTGTGCCCGTTGCTCGGTTGATTTGTTCTTGTTCTTGGTAAAAATGGTGATATTGTTGTTGTTCTATTGAACAAAATCATGCTAATATTTTTTTTTGCAACAGATTAGCCTTCTGATGCAACAGATTAACCATCCGATGCAACCGAGTAACCAACTGATGCAACAGATTTACCATCTGATGCAACAGATTAACCATATGATATAATAGATTTATCATATGATGCAACAGAGGAACCATCGGATAAAAATCTGATGCAACAGATTAACTATATGATGCAATAGATTTACCATCGAATGCAATAGAGGAACCATTCGATTAAAAATTTGATGCAACAGATTAACCATCTGATGTAATAGATTTACCATCTGAGGCTATGGAGAAACCATCAGACTAAAAATCTAATACAATAGATGAACCTTCTATTGGATAAAATCCTATCAACTATTCTAACAAGACATGTCCAAGACCTGATTTTTCCAATTGATCATTCATCTATCTCGATAGACGACCCTTCTGTTGGAAGAAATCTACATAATATTGACTGTTGGTAACTGTTCCAGTAGATCGCTCATATATTGAAATAGATGTGTGATCTGTTACACAGACCAGTCATCTGTTTCAATAGATGAATGATCTATTTTTATTGTTACAATAGATTACTCATTCATTGCAATATGTTAGTTATATATTGCAACAAATAACCTACCTGGTGCAACAGATGTGTGATCTGTTGGAACTGTTATTTTACTGTTGTACATGGTAGATATATTGTTATCCTTTTTTAATGATGTATTAATTAATTATAATCTATTTTATGTTCCTATTATTTTTAGATTATATGGCTCCCAAAAGAATAGAAACCAAATCAAGTCCAAGTAAAGGAACAAGTGAAGCAGCTTGGCTACATCCACCACTTTATGATCTTGCTTTACAAGCGTTATCTCAATCAAAAACAAAAGATAATGAACATGGGGAGGAGGAGTGTTTTAAAAGAGATGATCCAAATGTTAATAGCCCTTCCACCGAAGAGTTGGTCAAAACCTTCTGCATTGATAGTTATCCTGTGAGAATATAGTGGATGGTGCCACAGATTTAACGAGTGATTTCATCGTTAAGTCAGCCATGGGAAAATCTTTCGATGCCTTCAGAAAAATACTTCAAGATTAAAATTTGAAAGCTTATTTTAGGGACAACTGCTTTGAGCAATATCGTGATTTTCCAGAGGACAACAATGCTTGTTTTCAAATAAAAATGGTATATGATCTTCTGAAGAATAGGTTTATGTATGAAAACAAAGATAAGATGGATGAGGTGTGGATAAATTACTATGGCATACCTGTTTGTTTTGGTTGGAAGGAGTTTGCTATAGTTACAGGACTAAAATGTTATCCTCCTTCTCCTTCTCAATTTATACCGATTCAAACCCAAAAAAACACCCCGCACACTCAAAAAAGGCAAATGCAAGTCAAGTGATCGTGAAGACTTGGCATCCCATGTTGGTCCAAGCTTCAAAAACAAAAATTTGATAGAAGTGTAGAAAGGTAAAAGACTTTCAAAGAAGCCCAAGCAATCATTGTGCTTGGTTTGGTTTGTACAAATATTATTTGGGCGAGAGACGTTAACAAAAAGATACCAATTAGTTTAATAAAGCTCTCTGAGGATCTGGAGGTATTTAACTGATATCCTTGGGGTTATGAAAGCTTCAAAATGACTGTCAAATATTTGTTGACTTTGTTAATGCCAAAGACAGTCAACTTATATGGCTTTTCATGGTCTTTCATTGTAAATATTTCTTTTATTATGATATAATTCAATTTTTTTATTCCATAATGCTTTTAATTTATTGGCGTTATTTTATAAGCTTGGGTGTTTGAAGTCATTCCTTATTTGAGACAACAAGTGAACTACCACGCAGAAGTTTCCTGTCCAAGAATTCTGATATGGTTGTCGACCAAAAATGATAAAAATGCAAAAAAAATTATTCCTTCAACCCCCTGAAGGATGCAGTAAGTCTAATTCTAATTAAGTTTTTATTTTAATTAATGACTTTTTTGAATGATCCAATCGTCATTCTAATATATCTACTGATTTATGTTAGATTGTGCATCCGTCGCTTGTTCCAACCAATCGAGAGTTGAAGATGCCATTTTTTCTTACTTTATAGTCTGTGCAAACTTTATCGGACCCTAAGGTCATTAATAGAATAAAAAAAATTATTTGGAGCAACAACCATCACAAGAAAAATAATTTTGGAGGGTAGGCTTGTTGTTGTTGATGATGGTAGTGGTAGTGGTAGTGGTGCTGTTGTTGGGGCTAATGATGCTCCTATTACAGTTTTTGAAACAACAAAATATTATGATTATGATTTACTGGTTATACAGATTTTGCCCCTTCTAGCGAATGTTCTGCATATAAATGTCAAGATTGCAAGACGAAACATGATGGAGTGATTAATACTATTAATGCATTAACTGCTTTTGTAAAGAAATTGACATCTAAGAAGGGTGTCATTCCATCAAAGAGGATTTTATATCCATACATTCCACTAGAGATTAAGGTGACTAAACGGAGAAGGAAAGAAATTTTCAAGGCATCATCCAGCATAAAAAAAAAGAAAAATTGCAACTCTTCTGTCTTTGTCTTGCATCTTTGATCAATGTACAATGGCCACAGAAGACCAACATGAGCTGAAGAAGGTAAATGTATATCATATGTTCCAACAAACAAACAGACACATATCTGTTTCAACAGATGATACATTTGTTTAAAATTATCAAACAGATATATACATCTGTTGCAACAGTTGTCTAACTTGTTGCATCAGATGCGTTATCTGTTGCAACATATTGTTGACACCCAATTTTGACCGCCCGATACTCTCTTAGGCTGCTATTTTTGTCAAAATTACTTAACTTTTAATATTAATATTTTTTTTACGCATTACTTTGGTATCAAATAATTTCCGACAAGACACACTCATGATTTAAAAAATATACAAATTATTTTATTACTTTTTAGTATCATTTTTACCATTTATTAATTCAAGTAAGACATTTTAAATAATTTCATTAAATTATTTTACGTAAATATGCATACTCACAATTTACACATGCATTGTCTAGTTTCATTCTGCTTCTTCTTCTTCTTCTTCTTATTATTATTATTATTATTATTAAAAGTATTATTATTATCAATACATTTATTAAACTAACAACCACTTTTATTCAATTTCCCTATTCTTGTGTTTAATTTTAGCAATTTTTTTCCAATTGGTATCAATTTTAGCCAAAATTGAATAACAATTTGGGACCCTATTTAAATCTCAATTGACCTACTTTTTTTTTTGGTCAACCAATAAATTTTATTTAACCAAAAGTATAAACGTTACAATCCCACCAGTCTTTTGGTACTCAAACTGGCCACTCCTACAACTATTGCTCTATCTTTGTGGATATATCAACTAGAATCTAGCATTACATTGTATTACTATTCTTAAACCAATTGATGTCAAGCCTCTACATTATTCATCTAGGATAATTGTTCAGCTGCAACAGTCTTGGTCTCCATTTCGGGTAGTGTTGTCCAGCACTGAGTAGCTGCACTGCAATTTTGCATAATCCTTGTATGCTCTCTTTGGATCTATTTTTGAACCTTCTAGCATTTTTTCAGCCATATCTAGTACACAACCGTAGCATAACATAATCCCAGAATGCTTGCTTGGGGTCTTCTATTATGTATTCTTGAGATTAACCATTCTACCTCTTGGTTCCACTCACCAGATACTCGATTGTATCCTAACCAGTGCATCATTCCTTTCTAGATCCTTGCAGAATAGGTACACTCAAAATACAAGTGTGCATGAGTTTCCATGATTTGCCCATTACATAGCACACATTCAGCAGCTATAATTTTTTCCCTATTTCATTACTTTATCTGCAGTGCTTAGTCTTTGATGAAGTTCCAATCATAGGATAAACTTTTGTCTTGGAATCTACCCCTATATCATAATCAATTTACTCCATGTCACTTGAGGGTATTGTGGTAACACACTCAAATAACCTTTTTTTATGCTGAAGCCTGTAGATCCACTGATGGCTTATAATTTTATCTGGACAATTCCCACACCATTTAGCCATTTTTTTTTCTTTAAGGATTTTTCTTACTAACCAACTGGCTTGTTTTGGAACCTGCAAAGTATCCAGACTATTGTTTTTTATATAGTAGGTGTGTATCCAGATTACCCATAATCTATCCTGCTTTTATTCAGTTGCCCATAATAGTTTGCAAATTGCAGCTTAGTCACATTAAGTCCTCCTGCTCTTTGTGCCATGCATATTTTCTCCCAAGCAACCAAAGCTCTTCTGGAACACTCATTGCTACCAGTCCATAAGAATGTCCTGCATACTGTAGTCACTACTGTTAAGATTTTTTTAGGCAAACGAAATATTTGAGCCCAGTAAGTTTGCATTTCAAACAACACACTCTTCACTAGTTGCAGCCTTCCACTATAGGAGAGGAATTTGGAGGACCAACACTTTACCCTTGCAATTATTATTTCCATAATTGGCATGCATTGTTGGACTGATAACTTCTTAGTTGAGAGAGGCACCCCTAAGTACTTAAATGGCAAAGTACCTAAGGTCAGTCCCAAGTCATCCAATATTTTCTCCTTGAAAGTATTGTCCATTCCTGCAATGTACAAGGAACTTTTTTCTAGATTGGCCTACAATCCAAAAACAACAGAAAACTAGTTGAATGTACTGAAAAATAGCTTGATTGATATCTCATCTACCCTGCAGCACATTAACAGATTATCAACAGAGCATATATGTATGATTCCCAACTTCTCATACCTTGGATAAAAGTTGAACTATGGGTTCTTTCTCAGCTGTTGTAGATTCCTATTTAGGTATTCCATAGCTAGGACAAATAAGTAAGGGGACATTGGGTCCCCTTGCCTAAGTCCTTTTTTAGTTTGGAAAAGTGGAGTTAAGCCCCTATTTAGGATTAGACTGTACTGCACTGTGGAGACATATTCCATTATCAGCTCAATTAGTTTAGTAGGAATCCCAAACTCTAATAGCACCATTCTCAGAAATGTCCATTTTATAGAGTCATAGCCTTTCTGATATCAACTTTGATAGTGCATCTAGCTTACACTCCCTTTTGTGAGTATCCTTTTACTAATTCATGTGCTATGAAAATATTTTCTAAGATACTTCTTCCTTCAATAAAAGCTAATTGGGCTGGGCTGACTAGTTTATCTACTACAGTTTTGAGTCTGTTGGTGATGATTCTGGCAATTACATTGTATATAGTAGTGCAATAAGCTTTGGGTCTATACTTTTAAACATAAGATGGATTAGCTATTTTGGGGACTAGAGTAATAGTGGTAGCATTAATGC
Source organism: Capsicum pubescens (assembly GCA_030864215.1). Lineage (NCBI taxonomy): Eukaryota > Viridiplantae > Streptophyta > Magnoliopsida > Solanales > Solanaceae > Capsicum > Capsicum pubescens. The sequence continues at coordinate 267,488,790 of CM061544.1, read as the reverse complement.
ATTTCAATATTTTACCATTCTCAAAGAAATGCATCACTTCGACAGTCACCTCTTCTCCTAGAATAGGCCAATAAGCTTTGAAGAATTATGCATTAAAACCATCAATACCTGGACTTTTATCCACTGGCAGTTCCTTGATAGCTTTTTCTACATCCAATCTTGTCACTGGTAGAAAAAGTTGTTGTTGTTGAAGTACTGTTAAGCATGGTCCTTCCCTTGCAATCTCTAGGTTCATACAAGACAATGTTGTTGCTGCTGTGCCTAGCAGGTTTTGAAAGAATTGTATAAACTCTTTTTGTATTTGTACAGGGTCTGTCAGTTTTGCTCCATGTTCATTGTAGATGGATGAGACATTGTTCCTTGCTTGCCTTGCTTTCAAATATGCAAAGAAGTATTTTGCGTTCTTATCCCCACATTGAATCTAGGTTGCTCTAGATTTTTGTCTTAGAACCCTCCCATTTGCTTCCTCCCATTTTTCCAGGTCTTGTAGCATGACTTTCACTTGGTTAATAAGTGTAGAGTTAAATACGTTGGCTACCATATCCTCCCGCACCTCATGGAATTGCTCTCTAAGCATGTTCAACTTCAGTTCAATTTTGGAGCATTCTTTGTTCATCTATTGTGCCTGGTGAGCCACTAGCTGTAGTTTCTTCCACACTCTGTACATTGTATGACCCTGTATATTTTCCTTTCACACATTCATCATCATATTCTTAAATTTCTCTTGATTCAACGGCTGAGATCAGATCAACCCCTCTTTTTTTAAACAACAAAAGAAAACCCTAATCCTATTTTCTCGTAAAAATAGCTGGCCATCCCCTTTCTCTCTCTCTCTGTACCTTCTCTCCATCTCTAACCATGGCTGCTGTCGCTATCCATCCACCACGGATGGAGAAGCTGGACATCTCTTCCCTCTTTCATCCTTCCTACTCTCCTCTCTAAAGTCGGAGAATAACCAACACCAACCACACTCTGAGTGGCGCTGCCAGCCGCTGGACAATAATAAGCAGTCGCTGCTCTTTTCTCTCTCTCCTCTCTAGCCGACATAGCGACCAATGCTATCGCCTCTACTCCAACCTGCTCTGAAATCCTCTACACCAGCGAGATTGCACCATTCATGCCACCCCACCTCCTTTCCATCATCGTTATCATCATTTTTTATCCTCCGTCGCCACCTTCCACCATAGCATGCAGTAGCCGACAATACCAGTCAACATCCGATGAACCCTGTCGCTATCAGTCGTAAAACAACCGATGATTCTCCCCCCTACTCGGAGCTCCACCCTAATTCCACCATCATCAACCCACTGGTTTTTGCCGGAGTATATTATAATTTACGATGGATTCATAAGAATCCGTCCAGGTTTGTACCCTTATTTAATTTCGTTAACATTATCATCTCCTTTTGTTTAGTTTTCTTTTGACATATTATTTATAATTAGTGGCATTTGATTTTGATTGTCTAACTCGATTCTCTTAATTTCGTATTTGTTTATATTCTTAAAGTAGCATATGTTAAAAGCCCTTAAAGTTACTAACTATCGCTAGACAAATTTGACACAATTCTGGGTAGGCTGATTATTATTGTTACTGTTGTTTGCTGGAAAATTCATACGTGTGATTATTGTTAACTGATGTTATTTACACCATTTAAAATTATTGAGTTTCTAATATAATTTTCTTTCTTTCTTTCATGATTTGAATAATTGGTCTTCATATTTTACAATCCCATTGATCGAATATTTTTTTTCTTTTTAATTTGACTGATTTTACTTGAAAAAATGGTTGTAATTGATTCTCACACTTCTGAAATATTTTGCTAAACTAGTATTGTCCTCCTTTTTTTAGGTTAATTTATATACTCTGACATACCGATTTGACTTAAGTTGTGAGCATGTTAGAAAGGAAATTTGGATTGATTGATATTCCCCCCCCTTTTATTTATTTTGACTGATTATATTATTAAGTGTGATATTTATATTTAAGGAAATTTTTGTTGATTGAATATTCTCTCTGTGGATTGATACCTCTCTTTCTTTTTATGCTAGGACTGATTTTAAATTACTTGACTGATATAAGTGTGATATTTATGGAAAATATCATTGATTGATTACATTAAATATTCTCTTTTCCTTTTTTGATTTGTTTCTTCACTAAATAAACACCCCTTCCCCTTTCTCAAAAGGGACACACCTCTTATCATACACTCCTACTCTGACTTCTATACTGTTGTACACTACACTTAGTGCTAAATTTTGCTTGCTGCTTCTACTTTGGATTTGGCAATTCTTGTTTGCTCGTACGACTGTTTATCCACTCTTGCAAGTTCAATCTTCTTTTGTTATTGTGTTGTTAACCGGTTAGTTTTCTTAGACGATGCATTCAATTATTACACGATAATTTAAATGCTTCCATGCTTATCTTGATTTCTTTCTAAATTCTATTAAGTTGTTTACTATGACATGTTGTAAATTCATCGTTCCTTCGTATGCTCTCTCAATTGAAATGCTATATATCTGTTATTTGTAGTGCATTTGGGATATGTGACTTTGTCTTACAGATATTATCAAGCCTCCAACATAGATGAAGGACCGCCGAAAATTAAAATGTTGTTAGTTCCTTATGTTTTATCTCTTTTTCGCTTTCTATGCCATTAATTGTACAAACGATAGTGATGTCATAATGTAGTAATGAATTATAGGGGACTGCTTGGGGGTTGGGTGTTATGTGATTTGTGTGCTATGTGAATCACTTAGGCAAACAGAATTTAGGATTTGTCAATCAACTTGTTTTTTCACTTAGAAAACATGCCTTTAGGATCATTAATCAATATGTGGCTCAAGAAAAATTTCAACCTATGTGCTTAATTTTTGGCTATCGTAGGTGGTTTAATATTCACATGTCTATTTTCAACAATTAAAAAAGGAATCATCATCTGCTAACACATAAAATGAACTTTCAGTAATTAAAACAGAAGTTTCAACATGTTGTTCAGCATATTAAATCACTTTTCAGCATTTTAAAACAAGTTTTCTGTTTATAGAATAATTTCAGCAATTTAGAATTAATTTTCAGCATGTTAAAATACATTTCCAGCATATCAAAATAGTTGGTTTCTCTTAAGTAATTAAATATTTCTTTACAGTGTATACATTGGTTTCCAACATATTAAAGGGTGAAAATGATTTGTCAGTATATTAAAAAAAAATTCAAAAATAAAAGTGAATTTCCAACATTATCTTATTAATTTGTGGAAGAGATTTTCACATGCGAATTATTTTCAACAATTAGGATATAGTTTTCTGACACTACAAATAATTTTCAAACACCTTTCACTATTTTTACAACATGTTTCTTTTATAATAAAATTAACGAGGATTACTCTCCAACATAGTTACTTTATTTTGACATATTTTGCTTTTGAGCAGTTTGACAATTACTCTTCGTTAATAAACAGATACTTTTCACTTAGACATCATGCTTAACTATCTTTTACATAATAAATTAACATTCTTATTCTCTCACGTTTTGACATGTCCTTTTTATTCTCAACAAATTTTTACCATATTGTTTCGACAATTACTTTTTAATAAATAATTGTGTGACACTTGGATAACATGTATATAGGTTAATGACATAAAAACAAGTTATTATTTGTCGTTGCATGTCAATCACATTAATCAACTCTTTAATTAACCAAGAGGCTCATTTGAGACTACTACGTGCTACTTGTTATCCAACATGTTTTACGCACCTTGAGTCTTAGGAAAACACAACTTTATTTTGTCTAGACCACAAATCCAAAATAGCAAAGTCCAATGCCTCTTGGACGATAAGTGGGACGATAGGTATTACTAGAGACACTAATTTTATCCCTTTTTAGTACGCCTTCAGGTTAACAACCGGCCTAGGTGGGGTCAGAAAGGTAGTCATTCGAAAGTGATGATCTCCAGAGATATTACACGACATTTGACATTGTTACTTATTTAAGAATTCGGCCAGTGGATCGGATAAGGATTAAACAAGTTGGGGTTCTGATCCGAATGAAATCAAAACTTTTCTTTGTTTTTTTTGAATTTATTATTTTATTTATTTTACATGTTTATTTATTGGGGGTAGTTAGTTTATTACATAAGCAGTCCCCTTTGTTATAATTTATATCACTTCTCTCTCTTCGCCTGTCTTATTTACATGTTTTACTTACTTTTATCACTTAGATAATTAATAATTAGAAATGATAAAATAACATGTGTTTGTTTATTAATTACTTTATCACTTAGTTAACAATTAAGTTAGAAATAAGAGACTTTTATTTGATCACATAGAATCCCCCACGTAAAATATGAATTCGGCCAGAGACCACCTTTGTGGACCTCGAAAGGTGCCTAACACCTTTCTTTTGAGGTAATTTGAACCCTTACCCAAATCTCTGGTGAACTAAGACAAAAAAATAATATAGGTTCGTAGAAGCCTAGACCAGTGCCCTAATGCACCTTAATTCATTAGGTGGAGACTCTTCACATTTCCTCAAACAATCCCAAAAAGAGTGGTCACGTCGAATCCCACTTTTTTCGAGAAAAATGAGGCGCGACAAAATGGCGACTCTGCTGGGGATCTTAAGTTCTAAGCATTACGAGTTTGTATTTTATGTGGGATTCTTTTACTTTTTTTTATTTTATTTTTTGTAATTACCCTATCTTTTTTCCTTTTATTGTTTATATCATGATTTATTTTCATGTTAGTCCCTTCTCCTTTCCTTTTTATGTGTTTTTATTTTCACCATGCCTATCCTCTCCCCACTGCCCTTTTGTTGGCTATGTGTATTAATGTTTATTTACTTTTACATTGCTAATCATGTTATTGTATTTTTGCTATGTGCTACGTGTTACTGCTTTACAAAACTGTTATTTCGCTCATACTTTCATCCACTCGGAACCTTCTTTATTTTTTTTATGAATGTTTGCGTGGTTACACAGACGTTCTTTCCTAAAATATCCTTCGAGAAATACCTTGTTGATATTTCGATCAGCGGTGCGTCGACAGTCACAAGCTTTCCCACTCTCAAGGGTTCCACTCGAGGGAACCATATCATAAATCCACTCTTGTCCTTTAGGTCTTGGATACATATTTCTTTTACTAAGGAATATGCGTCCCATTCAACCTAGGATGCCTTGGCACCCTTGATGCGTTGAATGTTAGTCTCATTCAATGTCCAAGGGGTTTTACGACCCTGAAAGGATGCATAATACTATTTGCTATGTGTTGTATTTCTATGTATGCATTGATATCTTGCCTAAACGCTCCTTATTCTTAGTGTTTCTTATTCTGGGGTTATTTACTCTCAAAATTCTTATCATGTTAGGACCCTACAATACACTCTTAGGGTCTATGCAAAACTTTCTTTCAAATTATCCTCTTGACTCATCTATTAGCATATTAATCATCTCTAGGCTCAACTTTTGCTTTGCTAAAGAACTTTGGCCTTATTCACAATCTCTTAGTGCAACTTATCATTCTAGGACATCCTCTTCTTAATGCTTCCAACGCTTACATACTATTTTCCTGCATGATTCTTTTGATATTTGTCATATTCATGTCGTACTCTAGCTTTCACAACCTCTAAGTTACATAGAGCTTTCATAACTTCTATTCACTCCGAATGAGCATAACTCATGAGTAGAATATTCATTCTAGACTTTTGTGAATTCTTTTTGTTTCTAATCGTAACTCCTTTCTTCTAAGGTTGACTAAAGTTGAATATAAAAAATAGCCAGTCAAGCGATGCTTATCAATCTTGTTAATAGCGAAGCTGAGCATGAGGGCTTGAGTCCGCATCAAAATAGAGTTATTTCAAGCGTCATAAGGATAGAAATAAGAATAGAGAGAATTAGGGAAATAATGACCGATCTCCGAGGTTTAGTTGAGATGCCACTAGATTTTATAGAGCCATTATTTGAAATTGACTTCATTGCTCCCACCTACACTATGCCTTCTCCTATATTGACGACCTCACCCACGCCTGATTGTGGGGAACAAGTATCTTCAAGTTGGTATACAGCTGCACTATTGAAAGCACTCAATGGGTTGACAACTATGGCCAAGGAGAAGGAAACATAAGGACAAATTCCTAACCATAAGGCAAGGTCATCTCAACAGCCTGAGATGAATAAGTCACCCAAAGCTAAGGAAGAAGACAAGGATAAAATTGAGGACTTGAACTTTCTACTATATGATGGGTCTGGAAATCCTCATTCCCACTTGAAGGAGTACCTTGACAAGCTATCGATTATAGGGCAAAGTGATATCCTAAAAATGAAACTCTTTGTTAGTTCACTTAAGGGTCCAACATTAATGTGGTACGCCAAAAATGATACTAGCAACTGGGTCTCTTGGGACTGTTTGGAAATTGACTTTCTTAGGCGGTTCAATAATAAGCTAAAGAGGAAGATCATAGTCAAAACCAATTTGAATTGGGGAAAGATGATCATCAATGAGATATCAAAACCTCCAAAGCCCGAAGTAAGCATACCCCAACCTCAACTGATATGGTACCAAGCTCCAAAAATCATTCTAACATCTAATTATGTCCAAGCTTATTATCCTAAATCCTTCACAAAACCTCCTCCACATACTATTTGGTACCCACCTCTATTTGTTTCTCTAACATCAAACTACCTTCCAATGTCTCACCAAAATCCACCAACAAATCAATGACCCAATCAATCCACCAAACCTCAACATGAGCCTCAGAAAAATCCACCAAAATAGTACACTCCTCTGGGTGAACCCATAGAATAGTTCTATGAACGACTCAAAGAGGCGGGCTACATCACGCCCATTGCTGCCCTACCTTGTGATCCTAAGTCTCGATGGTATCGTCCTGATCAAATTTACGCCTATTATTCTGGGATGAAAGGACATCCTAATAAGGTATGTTTTGCCTTAAAGAACATGATTCAGAAGTTGATTAATACTAAAGTGATAAGTGTGATGCAGCCAAATCATGATGCTACTTGATTTTCTAAGATTGACTGGCACTTGTTGACATTGGTGAAGAAGATATAATGTTGATTCTCTACTCCAGACTCCCAAACATTTGAAATTCCTTCAAGTTTTACAATTTCCAGTTTCCTTTTTTGTTTTTCTTGCTATTGTAATGTGAACTACGATCGACTGATTCCCCTATATGAGGGATACGTAGGCGCTCATTTAATGAGTTCTATCTCATCATAATAAAATCTTTTTTTCCCTATTTCATCATTTTTTTCTATACGGAGTTGGATGAATCAACAACGTGATGTACGAATAAACAAATCTGCTGTTCAACAAAAATCGACCTTGTTCATTCCCTATCTTTATATTTTTTTTACAACTGCAATTTCTATTTCAATATCATGTTCTATTACTATCATGTTTCATGCGTTAGGAGCTCAAATATTTACCGCAGATCACTTATTAAGGCTTAATCTTCCTCTTAGAATGCCTTTGTTTTATATTTATTATGTTTTGAACTTATATGCGCTATGTATTAACTTTTGTTTGGGCTTGTTTATTTTGTTTTAAGGTTGTCAAGCATTTGAACTCGATCTCAATTAAATCTGTAATATGACAAATATGCTCAATATTCGAAAATACTCCATCCCTCTTTTTCCTCACCCAAGAAAAAACATCATGCCTCTTTATCCTCGCCTTACACACATACCCTCTCAATAATTTCCTTATGCCCATAAGAGAATTTATTTAGAAGCACGTCGTCAAAGGCTTCATGACTTAGAGAAAATGTTGGATGAGAAACTGCGTTCTAAAGTCATTTACGACTTGAGTGATGAGAAACTGTGTCTACACCCAAAAGTTGGTTTAACTCTAAGATACAAAGTTCCAACGTTTAACATGTTTGATGGGCGTGGAGATCCAATAACATATCTAAAGGACTACTGCAGAAGACTAGTTGGCAGAGAACATAACGAGGCTCTTCTGATGAGATTATTTGTTCAAAACCTATCAGGAATGGTGCTCACCTGGTTCGCCCAACAAGATTTTGACAAATGGCATAATTGGGAAGGATTGACTCAAGATTTTGTAAGGCAATATAAGTTTAACATCAATACCGATATAACAATTTGGGATTTGCTTGAGGTAAAAAGAATGGACCATGAATCTTTTGAGGAATATGCAATATGTTGGCGGTTAGAAGCTTCTAAGATACGTCCTTCCGTACCTGAAGAGGAGTTGGTCCAAACTTCTCTTAGATCACTAGATGGAATATACTTCCAAAAAATATTCTTCCTAATTAGTCACAGTTTTGAGAGTCTAATTTCGATTGGAAATAAATTACAATACGAAATTTGAGCGGGGAGAATTATTGATGTTTCTGCAAAGTTGGCCACTTTTAAAACACAAAAGAGTCTATCTGAGGAAGGAAAAGAGAATTCATTACCCTCCATACCTCAGACACAAGGTTATCAGAATAATGAAGGGATTCATGTTATTTTTGGTTCTCGTAGGGTACATAATGAACCTTATGACTCACAAGATGCTCAAAATAAGGCTTTTTAGATCCAACCCTATTCTCTCCAGTAAGGTTCTCAAAATGAAACTTCTCGAACACAACACAACTTTCAACAAGGGCCTTATCTAGTACACAATACTTTCTATCAATCGGAGAGAGTGAGGTCTTGAGCTTTTACACCCTTGACTGAGTCCTTGGAGAACATATTTGAAAGATTAAGGGCTCAAGGTATCATGGAACTGAGGAGAGAAAGGATCCCTACACATCCACCCCCTCATTTTGATCGATCTAAAAACTGTGCTTAGCACTAGAATATTCAAAGTCATGATATTAAGGAATGCTTGGCGCTAAGGTACAATATTCAAAATCTAATAAAATAAGGATAAAAGTTCAACGAGAACCAATAAGCGATGATCTTGTTACTACGGGTGAAATCTTTGTTCAAGGTGATCCGACAAAAGTATTTTCAAAACTTTTACGAAAGAAGCGTAAAGCACATCAAATGAATTGACATGCAAACATTTCTTGTTTTTTACCATTCTCATTTTACCTGTTTTATGGCTAACAATATTTTCTTGTTTACCTTCCTTTGTACTCATTAACTACGTTCGAACTGACTTCTATTTGGATACGCAGGCAACCCACTTTGGGTCCAATCTTAATCTACTAAAATATTTTTCTCCTCTTTTTCAAATACTTACACTTCCAAAGTGGCAGGCTAATAGGCCCAACTCCTGAGCATATAAGGGCAGATTATAATTAAGGTTACGATATTCAAATGTGGGATAACCATTTCTCTTGGACTAATGTTTTCTTTGAGTGATACAGAAAATAATATATCAATTCACAATGGCGTGCAACAGGAACCTTTCATTCTAAACTGGGGAATTTGTTTTGAGATTTTCTATAAAGTTTCACCATGATAGAGTACAGGTCCCAATGTTCCATGAAGCATAGACAACGACCAAGGAGTCAAATCAAGCAAGAGGCCAAGATTACATCCCTAATAAGGGAAAAGATCCAAGTTGTTTTGTCTTTTAACTTTGATGACATTGAGATCGATATTATATTATCAAATAGTATTGGGTTCCTGTAGAACCTTAATCAATAATATTGAGTTCCTGTCGAACCTTAAATGAATAAATTTGAAAACATGAGTTCCTGTAGAACCTTAGTCAACAATATTGGATTCCTTTAGAACCTTAATCAACAATATTGGGTTCCTATAGAACCTTAATCAACAATATCAAGTTCTTGTAGAACCTTAATCAACAATATTGGGTTTATGTAGAACATTAGTCAATAATATTGGGTTCCTTTAGAACCTTAATCAACAATATTGGGTTCCTGTAGAACCTTAATCAACAACATGGGTTCCTATAGAACCTTAGTTAACAATATTGGGTTCCTGTAGAACCTTAATCAATAATATTGGGTTCCTGTAAAACCTTAATCAATAATATCAGGTTCGTGTAGAACCTTAATTAACAATATTGGGTTTCTGTAGAACCTTATTCAAAAATATTGGGTTCTCGTAGAACCTTAATTAATAATATTGGGTTCCTATAGAATCTTAATCAACAATATTGGGTTCATGTAGAACCTTAATCAACAATATTGGGTTCCTTTAAAACCTTAAAAACAATATCGGGTTCTTGTAAGAACCATAATTGAACAATATTGGGTTCTTAAAACCTTATGCTTTCATGTACTTATTGTATTTATATCCTACATTTCAAAACCACTCTAATCTCGTCTTTTCGAGCTATCATCCTACCTTTTTGTTTCAAATTCTCTTCACTTTAATCACACTAACCCACATACCAATGTTGATGCCTGTAACGTCCCGAGAATACACCATAGGTGTCACACGGTGCTTACAGTCTTGAGGGACTATAATCTAACATATGAGCTAGTACCTACTGTGAGCATTGATTAAAATAATATAAGTGTAAGAACAACTGATAAGCCATAAGGTTTTAACAACTGAATAAATACTGAATTATAAATCTGAAGAAAACAACTATCTGACAATAATAAAAATACTGATAAAATAAGTAATTAGCTGACATGTCTGAAAGACTCTAAAATGACTAAATATGAGTTGATGGGACAGGCCCCAACTAACTCCGACTAACTACTGAAATCTGAAAACATAACGCAAAATAGTCTGTCCCCAAAATATGAGGACTCACCACTGCTACTGCCGAGGATCGGAGAACTCTATACGTGATTCAAGAACTGGATGTTTGAACATATGATATAATATATCATAACATAAAAGAAAAGGTATACAAGCAGTACTTCAAATATACTGGTATGCTAAATGAGGTAGGACAATATGCATGGTTTCTCGAACATAGATAAGTAATCATCGGAGTATGTAGGCATAATATAAGGTACTAAATAGAGTGTATAAAATCTGTAGATACTAAGAATACATGGAGTCTGTAATTACTAAGAATGCATGAATACAGTAAATATTGAAGATACATAAAATCTGTATATACTAGGGATGCATGACCAAGCATATAACATGAATTGAATAAAATATGTAAACTAAACTACTGAAATAACTGATATCTGTATGCTTTGGTCAAACAACACTGAGACTAAGTGTCTGAACTAATTACTGGACTGAAACTGTAACTGAGAGTATGGGAGATATCATCTAACTGACATGCCCCAATCTGAGCTAATCGGGGTCCAACCTGTAACCCCAGTTGGAAGGGTGTTAGTACCGTTCCACGGGTACTAATGCTGGCTATGTGGATCCACTAAACTGGTATACTGTGTTTTCCCTTAAGGACTAAGGGTGTCAAGCCTAAACTGACGGGTGAACCCTACGATATAGTCAAGCCTAAACTGACGGGTGACTTCTCATATCCTACGCTGGCTACATAGTTCTGGAGTACAGGGAATGATACTAATGAATCTACCTATTTGATGGGGAAACCGTCATCTCTATACCTACTCGGTGCTAAATCCTACTTCCAATTGATTGACACTGGATTAATGACTATTCTGAGTTTAACTGACTGACCTAGTAATGCTCATAATTTAATCTGTAGTTATTCTGAAGATACTGAGATGGGATTAAGTAAAAAGCTATGGTTTTTGGGTATTCAAAACCCCCAAGACTCAAAAGTAGTAAAAGTAACATGATACTTAAGCTTAGAGGACATAACATGCAAGCCTTTATCAAATATCCATTCTTATATGCATTTTATCAAACACTTGGTATTCATAACTTAAGTAAATCATGGGAATAGTATTAAATTTGAAATAATAGCACGATTTCAAGATCAAAGACACCTGGTCATGATTTAATTTGATGAATAATAACAATAAAACATGGGAATTTGACCACAACAATAATTTTATTGAAACATGGTATAACATCAATATTCCTGGAAGTTCATGGAGACTCATAATTTAAAATCACAATTTAATATCATAAATCTTGAAAAAATGATAACTTTTGTAATTAAAGTGGGCACTTGGACTCCATGGGTGAAAGGAACCCATTAATGAACATTTAACATACCTGGGTTGATGAATTCGTGAGAATTGGTGGCAAGTTCTTTGGATTTAATCTTGAATTTAAGAGCTAGGGTTTTTGTTGTTGTGAAAAGGTTCTTAACTTTTTAGAGGAATTGAATAAATGATGACTACTTTGGTTGTTTAGGGGTTAAGTCTCATGTTTTAGGCTAATTAGGGTCGTGGAAATATACCTAAATACCCCTAAAGGAATTTAAAATCTCAGAACTGAAAGCTGAAATCCCGATTTTTTGACTTGGCGCGACGCGCCAAGATCGCAGAGTCTCACTGGAAATTGACGAGTGCCATTTTGTTCTTTGGCGGTGGAATCGCGGTCTCCCATTGGTTGAGACCTGGAAGTTCACTATGATGCAACCTTATCACATTGGCTCACTGGTTTCGGATAATTTCCATTTGGCATGCCTCGGCAATGTGTTGGTGTACCAAAGGTACACTATTTTAACAAAATAGCCCTAACTCTTCGCCCGGGTATTGGATTTGGGCGAATTTATATCGTTGGAAAGCTGACTGAATTTCTATGAAAGAGTAAGCTCTATACTGAAGAATAATGAGTATTTTGAAAATTTTATATATGAATACTCATGTACTGAGATTTAAATTATGCTAGAGAAATACGGGGTATTACAATTTTCCCCCTTGGGATTATTCATCCTCGAATGAGACTGGTTATGTTGAGAGAACTGATGGACGGAGCTTACACACTGGACATGAATATCTAATGCATGGAATACATGACTAATCTGATTCATGAGTGCACGACTGCCATGAGCATGATGTGAAACTGAAACTGAGTATGATAAAGAGAAATCTTAAGAAGATTAATACCTTAAACTGAATCTGAGTTTGCAGAGAAAATATGAGGTTACTTGGTTCGAATATCTGCATCTGCTTCCCAAGTGGCTCCCTTCATGGACTGATTCTTCTAAAGAACTTTGACTAGTGTAACTTCTTTGTTCCTTATTCTATGAATATGATGATTGAGGATTTGGACTATAACCTCTTTGAAAGAGAGATCATTCAGAAGGTCCATGCCCTTTAAGGGAACTATGATTACTGTGTCACCAATGCATTTCTTTAGCTAGGAGACGTGGAATACTGGGTGCATTGAAGCTAGATTTGAAGGCAAATCGAGCTCATAAGCTACCATTTTAAAATGACTAAGAATTCTATAAGGACCGACATATCGGGGACTGAGCTTTCCCTTCTTGCCGAACCTCTTTACCCCATTCATGGGAGAGATTTTCATGAACACAAAATCACCGATCTCAAACTTGAGATCCTTTCTCCTCACATCTGCATAGGATTTTTGTCGGATCTGGGCTGCCCTAAGCCTTTCTCTGATCAACTGAACCTTCTCTAAGGCATCAAATACTAAATTCGGCCCTACTACTATAGCCTCACCTACCTTAAACCAACCAATTAGAGATCTACATCTCCTACCATAGAGAGCTTCAAACGGAGCCATCTGAATGCTGGAATGATAGATGTTATTATATGTAAATTTGATCAAGGGCAAGTGATCATCCCAACTACCATTAAAATCAACAATGCATGCTCTTAACATATCTTCTAGAGTTTGAATGGTCCTTTCTGTTTGACCATCTATCTGAGGGTGGAAAGCTGTACTGAGGTGAACCAGGGTACCAAGACCCTTTTGGAATGCTTTCCAGAAGTAAGACATAAACTGGGTACCTTTATTTAAGATACTGGATACTGGGACTCCGTGTAACCTGACTAACTCTCTAATATAGAGTTTGGTGTAGGCCTCGGCTGAATAAAAGGTATGGACTGGTAAGAAATAAGCGAATTTGGTCATCCTATCTACAATAACCCATATAGAATCATGCTGACGATGAGTACGAGGCAAACCTGTCATAAAGCTCATGTTCACTTTTTCTAATTTCCATGTGGGAATACTGAACTCCTGTATGGAACCACCAGGATTCTGGTGATCATTCTTAACCTGCTGACACATAGAGCACTTAGCCAAAAACTCTGCAATCTCTCTCTTCATCCCACTCCACCAATAGATCTCTTGCAAATCATAATATATCTTAGTGGTCCTTAATGGATTGAGTAGAGTGCACCATATGCTTCTGCAAGAATTTGTTGCGTCAAGTTATCTACACCAGGGACACATAGCCGACACTGACAATGCAGCACACCATCTCCCCCTTGGGAGAAAACTTCTATCTTCTGATCTTTGACTGACTCTTTTAGTTTCACTAGATTGGGATCATTATCCTGCTTTTCCTTTACCTAAAAACTAGAGATGATTCGGCACTACTCTGTACCCACACACTACCCCCTGCTGAATTGACTAAGAGGACACCTAGTTGGTCAAGCTGATAAACTTCCTAAACTAACTTTTTCTTATAATTCTCAACATGAGCAACACTACCCATCAACAATCTACTGAGAGCTTCCCCCACTATATTGGCCTTTCCCGGATGATACAGAACACTTATATCATAATCTTTCAATAACTCTAACCACCTTCTCTGACGTAAATTCAAATCTTTCTGAGAGAACACATACTGTAAGCTTTTGTGATCTGTGAACACATTAACATGCACCCCATACAAATAATACCTCCAAATCTTTACGAAAAATACCACAGCTACTAGCACAAGATCATGGGTAGGGTAATTCCTTTCATGAGGCTTAAGTTGTCTAGAGTCATAGGCTATAACCTTACTTCTCTGCATGAGGACACAACCCAAACCTACCCGGGATATATCATAGTATACAACAAACCCATCTGAACTATCTGGCAAGGTCAGAACTGGGGCTGAGATGAGTTGAGTCTTCAACTCTTGAAAACTCTTCTCGCAGGAATCTGACCACTGAAACTTAACTTTCTTCTGAGTCAATATATACATGGGGGATGAAATAGACGAAAACTCTTCAACAAACCAACAGTAATAGCCATCCAAACCCAAGAAACTCCTGATGTATAAAGGAGAGATAAGTCTGGGCCAGTTTCTCACTGCTTCAGTCTCTTGAGGATCAACTCCAATGCCATCACCAAAAATAATATGGCCAAGGAAAGCTACTGACCTTATCCAAAATTTGCACTTACTGAATTTGGCGAACAACTGATGAGCTCAAAGAGTTTGCAATACAATTCTGAGATTGTTGGCATGATCATTTTCAGTACGAGAATAGACAAGAATGTCGTCGATGAATACTATAATGAACATTTCCAAATCCATTTTCATTTTACCCATTTTATGGCTAACAATATTTTCTTGTTTACTTTCCTTTGTACTCATGAACTATGTTTGACCTGACTTATATTTGGATACGTAGGCAGCCCACTTTGGGTCAGGTCTTAATCTAATAAATATTTTCCCCTCTCTTTCAAATATTTACACTTCTAATGTGGTGGGCTAATAGGCCCAACTCCTGAGCATATAAGAGCAGATTACAATTAAGGTTACGATATTCAAATATGGGACAACCATTTCTCTTGGACTAATATTTTGTTTGAGTGATATAGGAATATAAGACTCCAAAGACAAAATGGGGGCAGAATTTTTGAGGTTTCAAGAAAACCTAAAAAATTTCACAAGTAAACAATATATCAATTCACAATGGCGTGCAACATGCACCTTTCATTCTTAACTGGGGCAGAAGTTTTTGATAATTTCTCAAAAAATTCACCATGATGGAGTACAAGTCCCAACGTTCCGTGAAGTAGAAACAATGGCCAAGGAGTCAAATCGAGCAAGAGGCCAGGATTATATCACCAATAAGGGGAAAAAATAAGTTGTTCTGTCTGTTAACTTTGACGACATTGAGATCAATATTATATTATCAAACAGTATTGGGTTCCTTTTGAATCTTAATCAACAATATTGGGTTCTTGTAGAACCTTAAATATATAAATTTAACAACATGGGTTCCTGTAGAACCTTAGTCAACAATATTGGGCTCCTGTAGAACCTTAATCAACATTATTGGGTACCTGTAGAACCTTAATCAACAATATCGAGTTCTTGTAGAACCTTAATCAACAATATTGGGTTCCAGTAGAACCTTAGTCATTAATATTGGGTTCCTATAGAACCTTAATAAATAATATGGGGTTTATGTAGAACCTTAATCAACAACATGGGTTCTTGTAGAACCTTATTCAATAATATAGGGTTCCTGTAGAACTTTAATTAACAATATTGGGTTCCTGTAAAACCTTAATCAATAATATCGGGTTCCTGTAGAACCTTAATTAAAATATTGGGTTCATGTAGAACCTTACTAAAAAATATTGAGTTTCTGTAGAACCTTACTCAATAATATTAGGTTCCTGTAGAACCTTAATAAACAATACTGGGTTCATGTAGAACCTTAATTAACAATATTGGGTTCCTATAGAATCTTAATCAACAATATTGGGTTCCTATAGAAACTTAATCAACAATATCAGGTTCCTTTAGAGCCTTGAAAACAATATCGTGTTCTTATAAGAACCTCAATTGAACAATATTGGGTTCTTGAAAACTTATGCTTTCATGTCCTTATCATATTTATATCTTACATTTCAAAACCACTCTATTCTCATCTCTTCGAGCTATCATCCTACCTTTTTGTTTAAAATTCTCTTTACTTCAATCACACCAACCCACATACCAATGTTGACGTCTGTAATGCCCCGAGAGTACACCCTAGGTGTCACATGGTGCTTACAGACTTAAGGGACCACAATCTAACCCATGATATGGTACCTAATGTGAGCACTGAATAAGATAATATAAGTTGAAGAACAATGACAAGCCATACGATTTTAACAATTGAAACACAAACTGAATTATAAATCTAAAGAAAACAACTATCCGAATCTGATAAAAATACTGATAAACAGAGTAATTAACTAATATGTCCAAAAGCCTCTAAACTGACTGAATATGAGTTAATAGGACAGGCCCCAACTAACTTCGACTAACTACCAAAACCTAAAAACATAACACAAAATAGTCTGTACCTGAAATATGAGGGCTCACCACTGCTACAGCTGAGCATCAGAGAAATCTATACTCGATTCAAAAATTGGATGTTCGAACCTATGATATAATACATCATAGCTCAAAAGAAAATATGTGCAATCAGTACATCAAATGTACTGGTATGCTAAATGAGGTAGGCTAGTATGCATGGTATCATGAACATGGATAAGTAATCGTCTGCGTATGTAGGCATAACATAAGGTACTGAATAGAGTGTATAAAATCTATAGATACTAAGAATACATAGAGTCTGTAATTACTAAGAATGAATGAATACTGTAAATATAGAAGATCCATAAAATCTGTCGATACTGGGATGCATAACCAAGCATATAACATGAACTGAATAAAATTTGTAAACTAAAATACTAAAATAACTGATATCTGTATGCTTTGGTCAAACAACACTGAGATTGAGTGTCTTAACTGATTACTGGACTGAAACTGTAACTGAGATTGTGGGAGGTATCATCTAACCGACATGCCCCAATCTCCGCTAATCAGGGTCCAACCTGTAACCCTAGTTGGAAGGGTGTTAGTACCATTTCATAGGTACTAACACTTGCTATGTGGATCCACTAAACTGTTATACTGTGTTGTCTCGAAGCACAAAGGGTGTCAAGCCTAAATTGATGGGTGACCCCTGCGAGATAGTCAAGCCTAAAATGACGGGTGACTTTTCATATCCTACGCTGGCTAGGTAGCTCTGGAGTACAAGGAATGCTACTAATGACTCTGCCTATCTGGCAGGGAAGCCGTCATCCCTACACCCGCTCGGTGCTAAATCCTACTCCTAACAGAATAACACTGGATTACTGAAAATTCTGAGTTTAACTGACTGACCTAGTAATGCTCATAATGTAATATGAAGTTATTCTGAAGATACTGAGATGGGATTAAGTAAACGACTATAGTTTTCGGGTATTCAAAACCCCCAAGACTCAAAAGAAGTAAAAGTATTATGATACTTAAGCTTAGAGGTCATAACATGCAAGCCTCTATCAAATATCCATTCTTAAGGGCAAGTGATCATCCCTACTAGTTTAAAATCAATATCACATGCTCTTAACATATCTTCTAGAGTTTGAATGGTCCTTTCTAGTTGACCATATGTCTGAGGGTGGAAAATTGTACTGAGGTGAACCTGGGTACCAAGACTCTTTTGGAATGCTTTCCAAAATTGAGAGGTAAACTGGGTACCTCTATCTGAGATAATGGATACTGGTACTCTGTGTAACCTGACCAATCTTTGATATAGAGTTTGGCATAGTCCTTGGCTGAATAGGAGGTATGGAATGGTAAGAAATGAGCGGATTTGGTCATCCTATCTACGATAACCCCTATAGAATCATGCTGACTACGAGTACGAGGCAAACCCATCACAAACCTCATGTTCACTTTTTCCCATTTCCATGTGGGAATACTGAACTCCTGCATGGACCTACTAGGCTTTTGGTGCTCAATCTTAACCTACTGACACGTAGAGCACTTAGCCAAAATCTCTACAATATCCCACTACATCCCACTCCACTAATAGATCTCCCGCAAATCACAGTACATCTTTGTAGCCCCTTGATAGATAGAGTAGCGTGCACCATGTGCTTCTGCAAGAATTTATTTTCTCAAGTCATCTACACCAGGCATACATAGATGACCCTGACAATGCATCACACCATCTCCCTCTTGGGAGAAAACTTCTATCTTCTGATCTTTGACTAACTCTTTCAGATTCACTAAATTGGGATTGCTATCCTGCTTTTCCTTTACCTCAGAAACTAGAGATGATTCAGCACTACTCTGCACCCACACACTACCCTCTGCTGAATCGAATAAGCAGACACCTAGGCGGGTAAGCTGATGAACTTCCTGAACTAAATTCTTTTTTTCATTCTCAACATGAGCAACACTACCCATCGACAAACTACTGAGATCATCTTCTACTTCATTGGCCTTGCTCGGATGATACAGAACACTCATGTCATAATCTTTCAATAACTCTAACCACCCTCTCTGACGCAAATTCAAATCTTTTTGAGAGAATACATACTGCAAGCTTTTGTGATCTGTGAAAACATCAACATGCACCCCATACAAATAATGCCTTGAAATATTTAAGGAAAATACCACAGCTTCTAGTTCAAGATCATGGGTAGGGTAATTCCTCTCATGGGGATTAAGCTGTCTAGAGGAATAGGCTATAACCTTACCTCTCTGCATGAGGACACAACCCAAACCTATCCTGGATGCATCATAGTACACAACAAACCCATTTGAACCATCTAGCAAGGTCAGAACTGGGGTTGAGGTAAGTCTAGTCTTTAACTCTTGAAAACTCTTCTCGTAGGAATTTGACCACTGAAACTTAACTTTCTTTTGAGTCAATCTAGACATGGGGGATGCAAAAGATGAAAAATCTTCAACAAACCGACGCTAATAGCTAGCCAAACCCAACAAACTCCTAATGTCTGAAGGAGAGATAGGCCTGGGACAGTTTCTCACCACTTCAGTCTTTTAAAGATCAACTCTAATGCCTTCACCAAAAATAATATGGACAAGGAAAGATACTGTCCTTATCCAAAATTTGCACTTACTTAATTTTACGAAAAACTGATGAGCATTAAGAGTATGCAATAATATTCTGAGATGGCTGGCAGGATCGTTTTCACTACGGAAATAGACAAGAATGTCGTCGATGAAGACTATAATGAACATGTCTAAGTACTGCTTGAACACGTGATTCATTAAGTCCATAAAAGATGCTGGCATGTTGGTAAGACCAAATGACATGATTAGAAATTTGAAGTGACCATACCGAGTTCGGAAATCTATTTTCAGAATGTCACACACTTTGACTTTGAGTTGATTATAGCCTGATCAAGGGTCTATCTTTGAAAAATAACTGCCACCCTAAAGTTGGTCAAACAAGTCATTTATTCTTGGAAGTGGATATTTATTCTTGATGCTGACTTTGTTTAGTTGACGGTAGTTAATACACATTCTGAGAGAACCATATTTTTTATGTATAAATAGAACTGGCATGCCCCACAGGAAGACGCTGGGCCTGATGAATCCCTTATCTAGGAGATCCTTCAATTGTTCTTTTAATTCTTTGAGCTCGACTGAAGCCATTCTGTATGGCGAAATAAAGATAGGCTGAGTGTCTGGGAGAAGGTCTATTCTGAAATTGATTTCCCTTTCGGGAGGAACTCGAGGAAGATCCTCAGGGAACACATCAGGAAATTCCTTGACTACTGAAACTAACTCAAGAGTTGGAGTCTCTGAATCAGAGTCTTTGAATCAAACAAGATGGTTAATACACCCCTTAGATATCATCCTTCTCGCTATAAGGTACGAAATAAGCTGACCCCTAAGAGCTGTAGTACTACCCCTCTATTCAAGGTCTGGTTCATTTGGGAACTGAAAATGAACTATTCTTTTTCTACTATCAACTGAGGTATAACATGAGTGGATCCAATCCATGCCGAAAATGAGGACAAAATCTGTCATCTCTAACTCCACAGATCAACTGAAGTAACTTTCTAAGATATTTTGACTGGAGAATTCCTGTATACCTACCTGGATATAATGGAAACACTGACTGGGGTAGAAACTGAAAAGGGCTCTGCTAGAGTTTCGGGTCTGAATCCAAAGTTGCCGACTATATATGGAGTTACAAAAGAAAAAGAAGCTCCAGGGTCTAGTAAGGCACAAACATATAAATAAAATACCTGCAACTTAACAGTAACTACGTCAGGAGCATTTTCCTGATCTTTTTGGGACTAAAGAGCATACAATCTGTTTGGACGCTAACCACTAGTAGAACTAGAAGCGGCACCCTGTTGAGTCGGGCGACCGGCTAGAACTGACGACTGATGGGACTGGCTCTATTGGCTCAACTCTCTACCTTTCTGAGCAATTACCTGATACTCTCGAATCTGATAGCCTGCCTTGCCACACCTAAAGCACACATCACTGCCAGCTCTGCACTGACCCTGATGGTGTCTGTTATATTTATGACATAGAGGATTTGTACGGGCACTGTTAATATTACCTTAGGACTTTGAGCCTGGTGCCCTGTTCCTGTTATCATTTCTGAATTTAGGCACTGGGGCGCTGGCTGAAGAGGGTACTAGAGATGAAGATCTTTGATGAAACTGAGGATGGTTACCACCTTTTGACCTTGGCTGGGTGAAGTTAAAACTACAGGTCCTAGCCCTCTTGTTCTCTCTCTCCCTCTTCTTAGTCTTACGCTTCTTAATCTGTTGAGCATGGACCATTAACCTAGACAAGTCTATCTCCTTAATCAGCATTGTGGTCCTACACTACTTGACCACACTATCAGACATACCAGACACAAACTTGCTTATCTTGGATCTGCTGTCAGTCACTACATGAGGAGCATATAGAGCTATCTGAGTAAACTTGAGGGAATTATCCTTCAAGCTCATGCTGCCCTGGATGGGTGGAGGTGCTGGCTGGTTTCTTGTTTTTCTTCCATTTTTGTTTTTGGGAGGCATGTCCTATAAATAGAAAAGAGAAATAAATTAGATAGTTAGTTTAACATGAGCTCATGCTCAATCGCATGACGTGAATACTGAAAGAAGGGAAACGTTTCCTAAACTCCTTGTAGCCTCCTGCCTATAAGTGTGGCGCTCTACACACCCATGCGCAAGAATCCACTTGACACGACTTTCAGACTTCCTAGGATACTTTAAAACCTTAGTCTATGATACCAAGTTTGTAACACCCCAAGAGTGCACCCTAGGCGTCACAGGGTGCTTACAGTCCTGAGGGACAACAAGCTAACCCATGACCTGGTACCTACTGTGAGCACTGAATGATAATATAATATAATATAAGTGGAAGAACAACTGATAAGCCATAAGGTTTTACAACTGAAATAAATACTAAATTATAAATCTGAAGAAAATAACTATCTAAATCTGATAAAAATACTGGTAAACTGAGTAATTAACTGACATGTCCAAAAGCCTCTAAACTGACTGAATATGAGTTGATGGGATAGGCCCCAACTAACTCTAACTAATAACTAAAATCTAAAAACATACCGCAAAATAGACTTTCCCCAAAATATAAGGACTCACCATTGCTACTGCTGAGGATCAAAGAAGTGTATATGCGATCTAGGAACTGGACATCCGAACCTATGATATAATACATCATAGTGCAAAAGAAAAGGTATGCGATCAGTACTTCGAATGTACTGGTATGCTAAATGAGGTAGGCTAATATGCATGGTTTCATGAACATGGATAAGTAATCATCTGAGTATGTAGGCATAACATAAGGTACTGAATAGCGTGTATAAAATTTATAGATACTAAGAATACATGGTCTGTAATTACTAAGAATGCATGAATACTGTAAATACTGAAGATACGTAAAATTTGTAGATACTGGGTATGCATGACCAAGCATATAACATGAACTAAATAAAATTTATAAACTAAAATACTAAAATAACTGATATCTGTATGCTTTGGTCAAACAACACTGAGACTGAGTTTTTGAACTGATTACTAGACTGAAACTATAACTGAGACTGTGGGAGGTATCATCTAACCAACATGCCCCAATCTAAGCTAATCGGGGTTCAACCTGTAACCTTTGTTGGAAGAGTGTTAGTACCATGCCATGGGTACTAACGCTGGCTATATGGATCCACTAAACTGGTATACTGCTTTGTCCCGAAGGACTAAGGGTGTCAAGCCTAAACTAATGGGTGACCCCTGCGAGATAGTCAAGCCTAAACTGACAGGTGACTTCCCATATCCTACGCTGGCTATGTAGTTCTGCAGTACAGGGATTGCTACTAACGACTTTGACTATCTGACGGGGAAGACATCATCCCTGCACTTGCTAGGTGCTAAATCCTACTCCCAACTGAATGACACTAGATTGTTGACTATTCTGAGATTGACTGACTGACCTAGTAATGCTCATAATGTAATCTGAAGTTATTCTGAAGATACTTAGATGGGATTAAGTAAACAACTATGGTTTTTGGGTATTCAAAACCCCCTAGACTCAAAAGTAGTAACAGTAACATGATACTTAAGCTTAGAGGACATAACATACAAGCCTTTATCTAATATCCATTCTTATATGCATTTTATCAAACACTTCGTATTCATAACTTAAGTAAATCATGGGAATAGAATTAAATTTGAAATTATAGCTTGATTTCAAGATCAAAGACACCTGATCGTGATTTAATTCGATGAATAATAACAATAAAATATGGGAATTTGAACACAACAATAATTTCATTAAAACATGGTATAAAATCAATATTCATGGAAGTTCATGGAGACTTATAATTTAAAATCATAATTTAATATCGCAAATCTTGAAAAGATGATAGCTTCTGTAATTAAAGTGGGTACTTAGACTCCATGGGTGAAAGGAACCCATGAATGAACATTTAACATACCTGGGTTGGCGAATTCGGGAGAATTGGAGGCGAGTTCTTGGGATTTAATCTTTAATTTGAGAGCTAGGGTTTTTGTTCTTGGGAAAAGGATCTTAACTTTTTAGAGGAATTGAATAAATGATGACTACTTAGGTTGTTTAGGGGTTAAATCTTGTGTTGTAGGCTAATTATGTCCATGAAAAAAGACCCAAATACCCCTAAAGGAATTTAAAAAATCAGAACTGAAAGCTGAAATCCCAATTTTTATCCTTGGCGTGATGCACCAAGATCGCAGAGTCTCACTAGAAATTGACGAGTGCCATTTTGGCCTTTGGCGCGACGTGGTGGAAGCACGGTTTCCCGATAGTTGAGACCTAGAAGTTCACTGCGATGTGGCCTTATCGCGTTGGCTCACTGGTTTCGAACAATTGCCATTTGGCATGGCTCCACGACGCGTTGGTGTACCTAATGGTACACTATTTTACAAAAATGGCCCTAACTCTTTGCCCGGGTATCGGATTTGGGAGAACTTTATATCGTTGGAAAGACGACAGAATTTTCTACGAAATGGTACGATCTAAATTTAAAAATAATAAGTATTTTGTAAATTTTATAAATAAATACTAATGCCTAAGTTGAGGAGTAGCAAAAATTATTGAAAAAAAAAGTTCTAAATTTTATCCTGGACATTTTACAATGAACCTATTTTGGCCTTGGTACTTCTTGGACATTGTGCACCTCAACTAAGGAAAATTGCTTAAGTTGAAGTTGGCTATCATAAGGGTGCGTAACGTGAAATGGGAGCAATATATATATATATATATTTGAAAGGGTTGCGTACTCCCACCATAGTGTTATTAATTGAGTTTAATGGAATGGGGTGAAAAAAAAAGATATGGATAGATGAAAGTGGTGTAAGATGGTTGTTAGAAATTGATATTAGTTGTATAATGTAGTGTATTAAAGCGCTTAGGGAAGATAGTCACTATTTCTGGCCAAAATAGTTCCTACCCATCCTTTAGCCTACATTACAACCCGTAAAAGACCTATTTGATCTTAATCTTAGCATTCTGATATTAGTGGAGCATTAAACTAAGGGCAAGCCTTTGGTCATCAGTTGTAATTTGAGAATTCTTTGTGAGAGTGAGCGCAACTTGATTCTTGTACCCATTTTGGTAGAAATTGTATGATTGTGAGTGATTATGGGTAACTATCTTGTTGTGAGGGCACATGGTTTATGAAGGTTGGGTAATTTATATGATTTCTTTGCTTAAATGGTATGCATGAATTTGCCAACCTGATGAGTCTATTCTTGAGGGTAGGTTGTTTTCAGTAATGGTTCATGAATCTACTTCTTGTTTCATATTCGTTGTGTGAGCCTCTTTGAGCATCTTGTGTTTCCTTTGTGGGTTTTAAATCTTGTATATGCGTAAATGGATAAGTTGTTTGAGGAAGAAAAAATCATTACGTGTGGTGTGGTGATCTTTGGTGTATTTATACGCCTAAGCACCATAACTTACCCATATTTTAGCTAAGTTTTGAGAACAAAGCGCCTAGTTTCTTATATTTTTACTCTACTTTGATGTAATTGAGCTAACCTATGTGATTAGCATGATTTCAGGTGTTAATGAGTTAGATAGAGACATGATGGGACTACGGAATGCGGATGACAAATAACACAATAGAAAAGTAGCTTGTTGGACCAAATATGGCGCCTTGAAACTATGTCCAAGACTAATTTGTCATTTATAATTACTTTAGGGACTTAGAAGGCAATTAGGAGAGAAAAGATTATTAAAAAGACTTGATGCTGAAAATTTATCATAATGTATTATTCTGTATTATTTGGGAGGAGAGTGGAGGCTTAGCACAGAGGGAAAAACACGCAACTTCATCTTCTCTGCCAAGATTGTATTTACTTTTTGGTATGATGAATATTTCCATTGTGATTCCCGTTTTATTCATGAGTAGCTAAGTTTATTAGTTAGGGTTATGGAAGCCTTGTAACATACAATTTATTACTTTGAATTTTTGAATTCATCATGTATTGACCTTCTTATATCATACTCTCTTCGTTTATCTTGAATTCTCATGGTTGCAAACATAGAGGATGTGCCTTAAAACTCAACTTGTTCGATAGAAAAGTTGAGGTTTGAAAAAGAGAGTAGTGACAACAAAATAGGATTTCAGACCCCTATTTCATATGTTAATGCCTTAATAGGATTAACTACTTGGAGATCTCGTATTGTTTTTATAAACACTTTTGATTCGAGAGAACTAAAGTGAATTAGTCCTTGATGGTTGAGAAACACTAGGCTTATGTTATTAAATACAATATGTTTCTCTGTAAGCATGATACATGTATGAATTCGTAAAGCCCATAGTTAGAAATTATTGAAAACTACAAGGTTGACATAACCCTAGCTTGCTATTTCTCTGAATTTGAATACTACTACACATATTTCATCTTGTTAAATTGAAACCATTAATTTATGAACTGAATCAAATTTCCCCTTTTTGTTTTACGAAAAAGAATGATTAAAATTCAACTAATCGGCATACAACTTAATTAGCACCATATTCCCTGTGGGATTCGACCCCAACCTAGTTGGGTTATATATTTGACAACGACCGCTTACTCTCTTGTAAGAGAGGTGTAATTTGGGCGTATCAATTTTTTTTGCACCCATTTCACGTTACGCACCCCTATGATAGCCACCCTCAACTTAAGAAATTTTACTTAGTTGAGGTGCACAATGTCCAAGAAGGACTAGGGCCAAAACAGGTTCATTGTAACATGTCCGGGATATAATTTAAACTTTTTTTTCAACAATTTTTTCTACTCCCAACCACATCAATTGCACACACCAATAACTAGACTTTGGGGCATCAATTTCACCTTTTTCCTCTTATTGTCAAACTCTTAACTCAAATTGATTTTACATTAAAGCTCTTAGGAGATTTTGGATCAAATTACGATCTATTCAAAAGCGAGTTAGGCTACATATGAGGCTAACAAAATAATAAGCTAAAGGCTCAATGGGGCTAGCTAAGATAGCTTACAAAGGTAGGTCAAAAGAAGGCATGAACAATGGCTGTCAAAGAAATGCCTAAATCATGTCCTAAACTCACAATCTTTATTTCGCTTTGCACATACACCAGACAAGTTCATGCATCAGTTGTAATAAGGAATATACAATAGTCTTACACATTCATGTCACATGGTCAACTCAATTAGAAGCATTATAGATTCTCGACCCAACAATTAAATGAATTCAAATAAAACCAACAATCACAACAAGAGTCACAACTAGAGCCTAGGTGTTTCAAATGTAATGATCCATTACATACTTATGTTATAATATCATATGATCCATAAGAACAGTTACATGCAAGTAAATGACTAATTTTCTCTTAAGACGGTCGTCATCCATCCATCATTGAGTAAAGCACCTAATTATGACTAAATCAAACAAACATCTAACAAGAAACAAAATAAACAAAATAACTAATCCTATCACAGAAGTATACTAAGGAGAAGGTACTATTTTCTTACAAAACAAGTAGCAAAGTAACCAGCCACCCCACACTTAAGCTAAGCATTGTCCCCAGTACTAATAACAGGCTAAAGAACCTGGCTAGTAGTACTCCTCATCTACATTTAAAGTCATGCCACCTGCATGAAGATCATCATTGGAGCCATTTTTCCTGTATTCATCACATCATCCATGTCAGCCACACATAATGAAACTAACTACAATTAAGATGAAGGTGGTGAAGTCACCACCCCACACTTAATTTGTTAGTATAAACCAATTAAGTGTTCTTGTCGGGTACTCAGACTTTGCTGACATACACTCTGACATGGTGCACTAACATTAGTCAATACAATTCACTCACTTCAATTCCACCAATTTTATTTCAATGAAATAATCTTTGAACAAAGTTATGCCTTAGTGTTTCAAGATATCAATATACACAAAACACCATCACTTTCACACGATTTAACCAACACCATGTTCTATCAAGTAAGTTGTAAAATAATTACCACACAACTAAACTACGTTAGTCATGAACAATTCAATCACATACAAAATATCAAAGTACTACAACAATGGTGTTCACTACAGCAATGGTGTTTATCTTCCCAAGATTTTCAAAATCCTTTTTTGACATAGACATGGCAAGAATTTAATCCATAATCCTTGAGAAATCAATTAACAATTATAACATAAAGTTACAACATCAAAGGATTAAGAAAGAAAAACTTACATTAAAGATGGAAGATTGAAGAAATAAAGGAAGAAATTTTGAGATTATGAAGCAAAGAAGAATCTTGAAGGACAAAGGGAATGGTGAGATAGAAATCTTGCACAGCATCGAGGTGACATAAGGATGAATTTGGGAATTTAGGGCGTGGACTCTATTTACAAAAATAAATTCCGGGTCGGGTTGACCCAATTAAAAGTTGGATACTAAGATGAATGGGGAAAAGTGTGCGGTGTACATCTCATCGCACATGTTTAAGTGTGCGTCACATTAAGCATTGTACAAGTGAGATAGTAGGCATACGCGTTAAGGTGTGCGACACACAAGTTATCATACAAGTGAAAGTAGGCGGCGCATATGTTATCGCACAAGTTGAAGTGTGCGGCGCATATGGAATCGCACAAGTGAGGTAGTGAGCATGTGCGGAGGCTTGGATGGGCGCACATAAAGTTGTGCGGCGCATGTGTAATTGCTAACTTGAACCAGTGAGCATGTATGACTGGGTTGGCGCCGCACATGTTATCGCCTACATCAAGGTGTGCGACACACATCATGCCACTCATTTTCACCTAACATTTAGCCTAAGCACATATGTTAAGCGACACCTTTACCTTGGTCTATGTAAACTTGGACACCATGCACCCCATTATTCATATAAAGCATTGAGAAAGGTCCGTACCGCATGGACTTCACCCTTGCATCCCCATCAAGATTAGTGGTGGGATTTGGGATTGGGCCTAACGGCCCGATCCCTACGCTACCACCACAGACCTCATTGAAAATCACAAAATAAAGTCACACTGCAAAACTTTGGGGGACAGATTAACATAATTTGGGTCACAACTTTAACACGAATCATGACTCTAGCCTTAACATTTGACCACTCCAACTTACCAGTAATGTTCCCGTTACTCCTAACTTACCACTATTGATATGGCTTAATTCCAAACCAAATGTGGTACCAATCACCTCCTAAGTACTTCATGCACCTATACTTAATCAAAACAACTAAAAATAATTAGAAGGATGGGTTGCCTCCCACCAAGCGCCATAGTTTTGGTCGTGGATAGACTCTTATTTTTGCATTTTTATTTAACATGATAAAATAAGAATAAAATCATGGGTTGCCTCCCATTTAGTGCCTGATTTAACATCGTAGCACAACTCGATTATCTTGACTACTCAGGCTTCATCAAGATACATCAATTATACCATTTGTACCTCATCTTCATAGAATACATCAATGATCGAGAAAAAACTCATCTCTTTTTGTTGTTTCATGTATTTACACACTTTAAAACTAACCTCCTTCTTGCTGAGCCTAAATTTTAGCTCATTCGACTCAAGGTCAACTAACACTCTCCCAGTTGCTAAGAATGGCGTGCCCAAAATTATGGGTACTTCAAAGTCTACTTCGCAATCAAGAATTACAAAGTCGGCAGGAAATATAAAATCGGCCACCTTTACAAGTACATCATGTAGAATCCCAACCATCATTTTCACCGATCTATTGGCCATTACAAGTTACATATTTGTGGGTGTGGGGTCTCCCAAAACTAACTTCTTATAAATAGCTAGCGGCATCAGATTGATGCTAGATCCACGATCACATAAGGCCTTAGCAAAATCCAGATACCCAATCGTACAAGGGATGGTGAATGCTCCTGGGTCTTCCTTCTTCTGCACCAGTGACCTTATAGAAATGGCACTATAATGATAGAGGTTATCCATCGGTTCGTATCTTACTGCTCTTTTCTTTATCACAAGATCTTTCATAAATTTAGCATATCCTGGTATCTGCTCAAGTTCTTCAACTAAGCGCACATTCACTGTCAACTGCTTCAACATAGCCATGAATTTGCTAAACTTGCCATCATCTTCTTTATTCTTTAATCATTATAGAAATGGAGATGGTGGCCTTGGGATTTCAACTGGAGCAACTGTTAGCTCCTTTCTTATGCCTTGATCCACATCACTAACATGCTTTGGCTTAGGTGGTTGTACCACTTCCGCACTCTTCTTTTCTGAACCTCCCAGCTCCATAGGCACCACTGAAGATTCATCAACCATCTCCCAATCTATTTTGACCACATCAGTATAAGAGGATACTCCCAATCGTGGACTAGATAATATTTTACCTCTCCTAGTAGTAATATCCATGCACGATCCATCAGTCCTCATATTCTAAACTGTATCACTTGGTAGAGTCCTATTCTGTCTTTGATTAAATTTCGTGGATAATTTTCTCATCTATATCTCCAGTTGTTTAATAGAAGTGGGAATTTACTAGTTGACTCATAGAAGATATGTCACTCTTCATCCTAGTCACCCCAGAATTGGTCGCCTCAACTCCCTTTAATAGTTTCTCCATCATGTACTCCATGGACATTTTGCCTGAACTGGTGGCATCATTATCACGACTTCCAGAAGGTACATACAATCCACTCCTGTCACTTTTATTCTTCCAATCTCCTTGATGGTTCCAACCTTGGTTTCCTTCACTACCGATCTGGAAACCCCCTAGTTATGCAAGTAGTTAGACTCTTCCTCGGTGTTTCATTTAGCTCTCTTACCATGGGACCCCACAACTTTTACCTTTTCTACATTCCCTGATAGTAAATATTTTGTGAGTAGATTCATCTGGGTTTTCATATGAGCTATATACTGATCACGCTCCTCTTCTCTCCTATGCTGATTTGCTGATATTATACTAGATCCAGTATTACTTGATACCACAGAATCTCTGGTATGCTAAGCTCTACTTGTCTTAGTCATTCTTTCTAACATATCCATAGCCTCAGTAAAGGTGAGCTCCATAAAAGCTTCTCCTGCAGTATTATCCACAATTGGCTTTGTAAGTGAGTTTTAAGCTCTATAGAATATTTCCATCAAGTGTTCATCTGTCATTTTATGGTTTGGTCATTATGTCAACTTCTTTTTAAACCTCGCCCAAGTCTCATGCAAATCTTCATTAGCCAATTGCCTAAAGTTGCTGATCTCATCCCTCAACTGTAATATTTTGGAAGGATAAAAGAACCTTTATAGGAAAGATCCTTTCAATTTCCTCCAGTTTGTTATAGAATCAGGAGTTAGCTCATTCAACCACATAGTTTTCTCTCTAGACAGAGACAGTGGGAATAATATCAAATGAATATCATTTTGTCCCACTCCAATTTATCAAATGACTTACAAATATTGATGAAATTCACCAAATGTAGATTTGGATCATCACCAGGTAATCCAATAAAGAGTCCTTTCAAATTTAGTAGTTGGATCATAGTACTGGTGATGTTAAATTTCACCCCAGGAGCTAGTGGTGGTAGAATGATTGCCTCTGTAGCTCTAGCTTCATCTAAATTGTCCTCATCATTGTCAATATCAAACTGCACTGCTTGGAGGTCTAGTCTTCCTCTGAATGGACGATTTTGATTTATAGGTGAAACTACTCCAGCTGCACGCCTCCTATTAGCTAGGTCAATTAAATCATCATCTCCCAGATCCTCTTCATCTAGATTAGGTACCCGACCTGGGTTATCTATATTCTATTGATTAATTAAGCATTAGCCAAAGTGGCTAAACTTTTAGCTTCCTGTTGGTTAGCCATTCTTTTAATGAGATGAGGTTCAAGATTGAAGGGTAATAATGGTTCTCCTGAACTTCTGGTTTGTGGCATAAACAACAAATAAACGTAAAATAAGGAAACTTGACTAACAGTCAATTAACTCACATAAACTCAATCGAAAATCGTATTCCTCGGCAACAACGCCAAAATTTGATACGCCCAAATTACACCTCTCTTACAAGAGAGTAAGCGGTCGCTGTCAAATATAGAACCCAACTAGGTTGGGGTCGAATCCCACAGGGAATATGGTGCTTATTAAGTTGTATGCAGATTAGTTGACTTTTAATAGTCATTTTCGTAAAACAAAAAGAGGAAATTTGATTCAGTTCACAAATTAATGGTTTCAGTTTAACAAGATGAAGTATGTGTAGTAGTATTCAAATTCAGAGAAATAGCAGGCTAGGGTTATGTCAACCTTGTAGTTTTCAATACTTTATTACTATGGGCTTTACGAATTCATACATGTATCATGCTTACAGAGAAACATATTGTGTTTAATAACATAATCCTAGTGTTTCTCAACCATCAAGGACTATTTCACTTTAGTTCTCTCAAATCAAAAGTGTTTACAAAAACAATACGAGATCTCCAAGTAGTTAATCCTGTTATGGCATTAACATATGAAATAGGGGTTGGAAATCTTATTTTCTTGTCACTACTCTCTTTTCCAAACCTCAGCTTTTCTATCGAACAAGTTGAGTTTTAAGGCACATCCTCTATGTTTGCAACCATGAGAATTCAAGATAAACGAAGAGAGTATGATATAAGAAGGTCAATACATGATGAATTCAAAAATCCAAAGTAATAAATTGTATGTTACAAGGCTTCCATAACCCTAACTAATAAACTTAGCTACTCATAAATAAAACTTGAATCTCAATAGAAATATTCATCATACCAAAAAGTAAATACAATCTTGGCAGAGAAGATGAAGTTGCGTGTTTTTCCCCTCTATGCTAAGCCGCCACTGTCCTCCCAAATAATACAGAATAATGCATTATGATAAATTTTCAGCATCAAGTCTTTTTAATAATCTTTTCTCTCCTAATTGCCTTCTAAGTCCCTAAACTAATTATAAATGACAAATTAGTATTGGACATACTTTCTAGGTTCCATATTTGGTCCAACAAGCTACTTTTCTCTTGTGTGATTTGTCACCCACAATCCGTAGTCCCATCATGTCTCTATCTACCTCATTAATACCTGAAATAATGCTAATCACATAGGTTATCTCAATTACATCAAAGTAGAGTAAAAATATAAGAAACTAGACACTTTGATCTCAAAACTTAGCTAAAATATGGGTAAGTTATGGTGCTTAGGCGTATAAATACACCCAAGATCACTGAGATTTAAATTATGCTAGGGAAATACGGAGTATTACAACGCCCCATCCTTTATCATTAACAATCTTTAGAAATATTGTTCATTCCTAAATCTAGAATTACACAAGGCCTAATTCTCGTAAGACCAGAGATATTAGGCAACTTAAAACAAAAGTCTCGATCGTATTTTTTTAAAAATCACCCTCCTAAGTTCTCATTCCCACAAACCATCCTCTCGGTCGGACTAAATTGACTACCACGTCAACTTTAGTTGCTCGACCATTCTTTCATCATTCTCAAGCAATGAAGGAGCAATTTTTGACACCCAATTTTGACCGCCCGATACTCTCTTAGGCTTCTATTTTTGTCAAAATTACTTAACTTTTAATATTAATATTTTTTTACGCATTACTTTGGTATCAAATAATTTTTGACAAGTCACACTCATGATTTTAAAAATGTAAAAATTATTTTATTACTTTTTAGTATTACTTTTGCCATTTATTAATTCAAATAAGACATTTTATATAATTTCATTAAATTATTTTTTCATAAATATGCATACTCACAATTTACACATGCATTGTCTAGTTTCATTATTATTATTATTATTATTATTATTATTATTATTATTATTATTATTATTATTATTATTATTATTATTACTGTTATTATTATCAATACATTTATTAAACTAGCAGCCACTTTTATTCAATTTTTCTCTTCTTGTGTTTAATTTTAGTCTTTTTTTATTCCAATTGGTATCAATTTTAGCCAAAATTATATATCATTTTGGGTCCCTATTTAAATCCCAATTGGCCTACTTTTAAATGTCTTAATCTCAGTCGTTGATCAAAGTTGATCCAACGGCTGAGATCAGATCAACCCCTCTTTCTTCTTAAACCATAAAAGAAAACCCTAATCCTATTTTCTCGCAAAAACAACCGCCCATCCCCTTTCTATGTCTCTCTCTACCTTCTCTTCATCTCTTACCATGGCTATCACCACCATCTAGCCCCTGCGACTGGAGAACTCGGACACCTCTCCCTTCTCTCATCCTCTCTCCTCTCCTCTCTACAGCTGGAGAAAAACCAGCACCAACCACCCTCCGAGCGGCTCTGCTGGACAACAACAAGCATTTGCTCCTCCTTTCTCTCTTTTCTCTCCAGCAAAATCCCCTCATCTCCTCTTCTCTCTTTCCAACACAACGACTAGCGTTGTTGCCACTTCTTTAATTTGCTCCAAAATCCTCTACACCGGCGAGGCTGCACCAGCCACAACACCCCATCTACTTTCCCTCGTTGTCATTATCACTTTCTCTCTGCCGCCGCCGCCTTCCACCGAAGCATGCAACAGACAGCAACACCAGTCAACAATTGGCGAACCCCATCGCTATCAGCGGCAAAACAACCGGTGATTCTTCCCCAGGCCTAGAGATCTACCCTAACGCCGCCATCATCAGCCCACTGGTTTTCGCCGGAGTATTCTGTAATTTATGATGGATTCATAAGAATCCGTCCAGGTTTGTACCCTTATTTAATTTCGTTAACATTATCATCTCCTTTTTTTTCTTTTTCTTTTGATAGATTATTTGTAATTAGTGGCATTTGATTTTGATTGTCAAACTCGATTCTCTTAATTTTGTATTTGTTTATATTCTTAAAGTAGCATATGTTAAAATCTCTTAAAGTTACTAACTATCGCTAGACAAATTTGACACAATTCTGGGTAGGCTGATTATTATTGTTACTGTTGTTTGCTGGAAAATTCATACGTGTGATTATTGTTAAATGTCGTTGTTTACACCATTTTAAATTATTGAGTTTCTAATATAATTTTCATTCCTTCTTTCATGATTTGAATAATTGGTCCTCATATTTTACAATCACATTGATCAAATATTTTTTTTCTTTTTAATTTGACTGATTTTACTTGAAAAAATGGTTTTAATTGATTCTCACACTTCTAAAAGATTTTTCTAAACTAGTATTCTCCTCCTTTTTTTAGGCTAATTTATATACTCTGGCATAACGATTTGACTTAATTTGTGAGCATGTTTGAAAGAAAATTTGGATTGGTGGATTTTCAGCATTATCTTATTAATTTGTAGAAGAGATTTTCACATGCGAATTATTTTCAGCATTTAGGATGTAGTTTTCTGACACTACAAATAATTTTCAAACACCTTTCACTATTTTTACAACATGTTTCTTTTATAATAAAAGTACCGAGGATTACTCTCCAGCATAGTTACTTTATTTTGACATACTTTGCTTTTGAGCAGTTTGACAATTACTTTCCGTCAATAAACAGTTACTATCCACTTAGACATCATGCTTAACTATTTTTTACATAATAAATTAACGTTCTTATTCTCTCACGATTTGACATGTCCCTTTTTATTCTCAACAAATTTTTACCGCATTGTTTCGACAATTATTTTTTAATAAATAATTGTGTGACATTAGATATCATGCCTATAGGTTAATGAGACAAAAATAAGTTATTATTTGTTTTTGCATGTCAATCACATTAATTAACCCTTTAATTAACCAAGAGGCTCATTTGAGACTACTACGTGCTACTTGTTTGCCAACATGTTTTACGCGCCTTGAGTGTTTGAAAAACATAAATTTATTTTGTCTAGACCAAAAATCCAAAATAGCAAAGTCCAATGCCTCTTGGACGATAGGTGGGACGATAGGTATTACTAGAGACACTAGTTTTATCCCTTTTTAGTATGCCTTCAGGTTAGCAACCAGCCTAGGTGGGGTGGGACAGGTAGTCATTTGAAAGTGATGATCTCCAGAGACATTACATGACAGTTAACATTGTTACTTGTTTAAGAATTCGGCCAGTGGGTCGGATAAGGATTAAACAAGTTGGGGTTCCGATCCAAATGAAACCAAAATTTTCCTTTTCTTTTTTTTTGAATTTATTATTTTATTTATTTTACAAGTTTATTTATTTGGGGTAGTTTGTTTATTACATAAGAAGTCCCCTTTGTTATAATTTATATCACTTCTCTCTCCTCGCTTGTCTTATTTACATGTTTTACTTACTTTTATCACTTAGATAATTAATAATTAGAAATAATAAAATAACATGTGTTTGTTTATTAATTACTTTATCACTTAGTTAACAATTAAGTTAGAAATAAGAGTCCTTTATTTTATCACATAGAATCCCCCACGTAAAATATGAATTTGGCCGGGAACCACCTTTGTGGACTTCGAAAGTTGCCTAACACCACCTTCCTTTTGAGGTAATGTGAACCCTTACCCAAATCTCTGGTGAACTATGACAAAACAACAAAATAGATTCGTAGTAGCCTAGACCGGTGTCCTAACGCACCTTAATTCATTAGGTGGCAACTCTTCACATTTCCTCAAACAATCTCAAAAAAAGTGGTCACGTCGAATCCCGCTTTTCACAAGAAAAATTGGGCGCAACACATATGTCCGTCTATTTCAGCAAATCAAACAGGTCTTCATACTATTTTAATTTGTACCAACAAATGAGTCATTTGTTTCAACAGATGGGTTATCTCTTTGAAAGTATCGTAAAGCTCCTTTTACCTGTTCAAATTTTTCCTAAAAAATGATCCATCTGTTGCATCAAATAGATAATCTATTATATATCTATGATTAGTATTGACAGTTCTAATTTTTCAGGTGGATGTCATAGTAGAATCTACTGCTGAACAACATAATATCACAGTTGATAATCCACCAACTATTTCCAAAGAAGAAGAAAAAATAGAGCCTGTTAGGTCGGGAGAATGGAAGAATTACCCATTTTAAGGGTTCAACATCTCGGACAAGGCTCCAAAACAACTCACAAAGTTGATCAACAACTATTCAGAATGGATTACCGATAGGCTGTTAAAGCATCATTCCGAAAGGTACATAAATTATTTTTAAATATATAATTCTTGTTGTAAAAATATGACATTAACTTATTTAAATCATGTAGAAAATAAAATGATGAACACTACAAAATGAATGAATTGGGTCTTGATTTTGATATGTTCGACTTTGTTGTTGCACATCTCGGAAGAAGAATTGGTTCTATTTGATGTAACAACCCCAAACTTGGTGGAATGATGAGGTTTAAATGTCATACATATAACTATTATTTAATACTTTATTTAATTGCATCTGTGTATTAATTTTATTGTCACATAATATGAAATGTTTGATAATATGTGTAGCACATCTATGTCATTTTTTACTACCTCCGAAAGAGGGCCAAGTTGCAAACACAAGAACAATACAGATATACGATAGGAAATTATTTGTACAAAGTTTACATCAATAATGACTATGATAGGTATTGTCAACAATAGCCAGAAGTTTCCCGAATTAAGGAATGCTTAATCAACATCATCAAGGGTTTTATCATTCCAGCTGGCTTACCTTTACATTTGGTCGATAGAGTATACATCCCAATCAATTGTGGTAATGAATTTCATTGGGTGTTGGCTGTCGTCATTCTAAAAGAGAGGTGCATCTGAGTTTATGATTGATGTCGGAAAGGAGACGTTCTAGATTAAGGTCTGAGATACAAAAGCTTGCCAAAATATTGCCTACTTACCTTAATATAAGTGACTTTTTGGACCAAAAGGTTTGTAGTGTTTGGTCAATGATTGAAGTATACCAAGATAAAATGGGTAATCCATTTGATGTAGAAAATGTTAAAGGAATTGCTCAACAACCAATTGGTTGCCTATAAGTATCATGATTTAGTTTCATTTCATAAATTTCACAACGCTTACATGAATTGCAAGATATGAATTATCTGACTTTTAAAAACGTAGAGATTGTGATCTTTTTATTGCCGCTTACGCCGAGTGTTTGAGTGATGGATTACAAGTACCAAATGATGGACTTTATGTCATATTACTCCATACAAGATATACTACTTTTGTATAGAAATATAGAAAAACAAAACCTCAGAAAGTGTACATAAGCGACATTAAAGATCCACTACGACTAAAGCTGAATTCCATAGCACCGAATGATGAACAACTTATCCATATTGAGTAGATTTTTATAGTTTGAGTTTGTAAAAGTAATAACCTATCCTTAGGAATTATTGGCACCAAAGGTTAAATTATTGATTTATTTGTTGAGTAGATCATCTGTACCCATAATAGTTTTTTTTACATTTCATTTATTTGTTGAGTTATTTCAGGTAATTTCTGAAGGCTTTGATTTATTTTATGTTGTCTATGGATTTAATTTAGTCCTTAGATTTGAACTTATTAATTGAAATGAAATACTAGATTCAAATATCGCAAGAGATAATGCATCTGTTGCAACGAATAATTCATCTGTTGCAACATACAAAATATCTATTGGAAATTATCAAACAGATTTAGACAAATATTGCAGCATGTAGGTCATCTGTTGGAAATTATAAAATAGGTCTTCCTACTATTTTGATTTATTCTAATAGATTACTATCAGTTGCAACAAATAGACTATATGTTGCAACAGATTGTATATCTGTTGCGACAGATAGACTTAAAAATATTTGCATAATGCAATAGATGACCAATCTATTGCAATATATAATCAATCTGTAAGAACAGATAGACTATCTGTTACAAAAGATAGACAATCTGTTGCAATATAAAAAATTCAACTTTCATCAAACATTAAAAATTATCACTATATGTAAAGTGAAGTGGCTTGAAATAAAAAATTATTATGGTGTTTGTGTTTCTACATCTTCTTTATACATAGGCTCCAAGTATCTAGTTAGTACCCCATAAGCCCAAACCTCTAGCATTTTTGACACAACGTCATCACATAGAGCGGCCATTGGATTGGTCATTTCTATGTCGGCCAACCAACACTTAGGACACGTACGCCACATTGGTTTTATTTTTTGGAAGGTTCATGTCCTTGTTTCAACTTTCAAAATTTCATACTTTTTTCCTTAACTCTTTCGCTGGTAAATAATCCATCAGTTTACTCTGCCTCAATAAGTTGGGGAACAACTCCAACAGTGGCTACATGTCGGTAATAAAAACACCATTGTCAAAGATAGGTAAGTTGCAGTTATAAACCTTAATCTTTCCCTTCTCGAGTAGTACCTCAACAACCAGAAAATATTTGACATCCACGTTCATGAATGCAAGAATTCTCTTGCTTTGGTCTATCTCTTTCCATGTGGATATGGCCTCTTCCCTCTAATATATTTAATCATATCTTCATCCCATTAGAACTTAGAAAATAACCAATCAAATCCCGGGCTACCAGGAGTGTTGGTTAGTGTACTGAGCTCATGGTACCTATCCTTGAAATCAAGTTCAGGTCCATGATCCTATTGGCAGCACCATAAGCATTCGGGTACGCTAATTACCTGCCCCTCATAAGTCACAGAATTTCATCAACATATTGTGATCTAAGAAGATAATTTTAAAATAGGTTAGTAATTGTAAAGAATAAAAACATAGTGAAAAGATGCAATGGATGGTCCATCTGTTGCAAAGAGTTCTCTGAATCTGGTCACAGATTACCAACCTAATGCAACTTATGCTTGCAACATAACCACCACCAGTTCTACAAGAATACCCAGCTGTTGCAATAGATGACACATCTGTTGCATAGCTTCTTCTTTATGGAGTAGATTAGAAGGCTAAGTTAGGAAAAGTAAACTTACCTTGTCCACGTACCACTTACGTATATTTGTTATATTCTTGAAGTTTTATCCACGAAAAATATGCATGGTGTATTCTTATACACATTTTTTGGCATCATGGTCCTTCATAGATCCTTCTTCTCTCTGTCTCCGAGTGTCGCATATATGTCCACCTTCTTCAATGGCCCTGAACTTTAACAACTTTTTGAGAGGGAGGAGCTGCAATTTTTTTTAGTTTTAGATTGGAGAGTATTTGGCTAATTGCTCTTTTATTCCCCCTTAACCACCATTGTAGGAGTGTGTGGCTCCCTAAACTTCTTGGATTGTATGACACCCCTCTTGGATTTTAATTCCTCGGTAGCTTTAATGATAACCTCTAGTTTTTCAAGGAGTTTTTTGTAATGACCCGAGACTACTCCCTAGTCATCACATAGTGCTTGCGACCCCGAAGGACCACAAACTAACCCATGAATGATATCTTCTGTGAGCACTGAACAATAATACTGAAATAATTATGGAATAATAGGCTGAAATGCTATAAGATTCAAAACATCTAAAATACTGATAATAATAATAGTATCTGAATCTGAAGTACTGTCTGAAAATCTAGTCTGAAAAGCCTCTAACTGAATCTGTCTGAAAGTGGAGTTGATGGGACAATCCTCCAACTAACTCCATATACTAAAATATTGCTAAGCTAAAGTACTAAAAAAAAAGCATATCCTCGATAGATGATGACTCACTGCTAAATCTGCTACTGATGGCTGAATCTGGCTAAGTGCGGCCAGGAACCTGAGTGTCCGAACCTATCATATGAAATATCATAGCGCAAGAAACGATTATGCGGTCAGTATGTGGGAATATACAGGTATGCTAAATTAGGTAAGGATGAATGCATGGGTTTAAATGCATGAACAATAACTAACTAAATGACATGTAAGAGCTAGATTAACATATATGGAGGTTCTGTAACTACTGAACATACTGTGCATACTGTAACTGAGTATACTAGAACTAAATCTAATAATTGATAACTGAATATACTGATAATCTGAGATTACAAATAATCTGAATTACTGATAACTGAGTGACTGTATCTGACAGTCCTGATTTTGTAGAACTGAATGAGTTCTATTTTGAAAACTGAGACTGAAACTAAAACTGTGTGAGGTAATTATCTAACTGACATGCCCCATTCTGAACTAATAGGATAACTGACCTGGGGTCCAATCTGTAACCCTAATTGGAAGGGTGTCAGTACCGTTCCATGGGTAAAGAAAAGCAGAAGAGTCAACCTCTACTGGCAGGTTCCCTAAACGAGAACGACGGTACCCTCTACTGGTAGGTAGTGCACCTCATCAACCCTCAACTGGCAGGTTTGATGTCTCAACCTACATTGGCTATGTAGTTCTGGAATGCAAGGATTGCTTCTAAGAATCACACCCTCTGCTGGCAGGTGAACCCCCATCCTTGGGTTCACTCGGTGCTGAATCCTACTCCCAGGTGAAAGACACGGAACTGATTAACTGGACTGAACTGGATTAATACTGAGGTCACTGAGTTTTCCTAAGTTTTATGACTGACTGAGTTCTACTAAGTTTTGTAACTGACTGAGAGTACTACTGATGGTGACATGAATGATACTATTCTGTAACTGACACTGGCTCTAGATAAACAACTAAATTATCAGCTATTAAATACCCCAGGACTCGATAGCATGAAAAGTAAAGCAAAACATCATCTTGAATAACATAACAATGTTCACTTGGTCATAATTCATTCATAGAGACATTTCATCAAACACTTGTAATGCATTAACTTGTACATGGATGGGCAATACATGTTAGCATGCTATAATTGCATTATTTCATTCTCATAGACAATTTATCAAACACATTGGAAACATGCTTGGTTTATTAAATCATACACTTAGGGTTAACATGGCTACAAAAATCATCTGGAAAATTGAAGGGTTTATCATAAATATCATGTAATTCAACACATTCTAGAATCAATTCTTGGAACTTGTAATCTAAATCATGGATTAAAACCAAAACAACGTCATGAACATGGATACAATCAAATTCACACATAGAATTCATGAAAATCCAAACTTGTATTTCAAAAAGGGATTCTTGGGCTCCATGGAATGTAAGGATCCATGAATGAACATCAAACATACCTTAATTCGTGAGATTCTTGGAGTTCTTGGAGAGATTCTTAGGATTGACCTTGATTCTTGAGAGCTAGGGTTTTTTTTTCTAGAGAGAGAATTACCTTTTGATTTTGAGGAAAAGTGAATAAAGAAGGGTTTTACACATTTTTAGGGCTTAAATCCCACATCTGGGCGAAATAAAATTATAGGAAAAAACTATTTTAACCTTAGGCGCGACGTTAATTTTTCGTGAAATTTTCTCGCGTAACCGGTGCTATCGTGCCGTGTCACTGGAAAATGGTGACTGGTAAATTGCATTGTGGTGCGACGCGGTACAATCGCCTTACCACTTTAGATGCGAACTGGAAGTGCACCGCGACGCGGTGTAATCGCGTTGGTACACTAAAATTGACAATTATGAACTGGGTTTATGATGCGATGAACCAATATTGCAGAGAAACACTGGAAACTGACAATTTCTATTTTAACACACTCCGCGAGGCGCTACTGGCCTGAATGACGACGTTTATTGACTGAAACTTAAAATCACCATAACTTCTTACCCGGTTGTCGGATTTAGGCAAATTTTATATTGATGGAAAGCTTATTCAATTTCCCACACAATAAAAAGTCAAAATCTTAAATATTCCACATTTATAAAAGTACATTCATCTTTAAAGAAAGTTTTTGACATTTTTTGGACGAATTTAAGTTAGGTAAAAGTACGAGGTATTACATTTATCCTGTCTGTCCTTGCACACTTTGCATTTTCAATGAGAACATAAGGGTGAAGAGGGTGAGAGAGACCACTGTAAGGGTGAGAGGGACCTGTAAAAGGGGTGATTTCAAACATATTTATTTTTTCTTGAGCATCAACATGCTCATCATCACAATTAACAACAACATCAGT
This sequence comes from Capsicum pubescens, assembly GCA_030864215.1. Taxonomy (NCBI): domain Eukaryota; kingdom Viridiplantae; phylum Streptophyta; class Magnoliopsida; order Solanales; family Solanaceae; genus Capsicum; species Capsicum pubescens. The sequence goes on along the minus strand of CM061544.1, from coordinate 267,446,349 downwards.
ATTAGGATGGCTACCACCAACATCAATAACTCCACCAGTAACACCCGTAGAAGAAGCACCTGGATCTGTTGCAGTAGGTTGGTCATGAAAAGCCTCAACATTAGGTTGATCTTGCCTAACTGCTCTTCTTATAACTGTTTCTCCAATCAATTCCTTCTTTATTAACTCCACCGTTGGGTCTGCTATTATATCAACAAGACCTAGAGTAATAAAAAAAGTCATCCCCAAATTCTGCTCAGTAGGCATGATCCATGGATGCACAACCTACAGTAAAAAGACAGTTGGGTTATATTTTAACACAGATAACTTATGCAACAGCTGATCTGTCTGTTGCAATATATTAATAATATATTGCATTAGATTACCCATCTATTGCATAATTTATAGTACATGGGTAATTTGTTGAGTCGGGTTCAGAGAACCAAAGTAAAAGATGGGTAATTTGTTGAGTCGGGTTCAGAGAACCAAAGCAAAAAATGGGTAATTTATTGTAAAATATGGATCCTCTGTCACAACAGATTATCCATCTGTTGCACTAGTTGCAGTAGATGGGTAATCTGTTGCAACAGACGACCCATCTTTCGCAATAGTTGACACATCTGTTTCCATATCTTTCTTTGATTCAAATTATTTTACTTGAAAGAAGATGTACTACATCATCTATAGGGTTAAAGAGATCAGCCTCCTTAAATTCTTGTGTTGCTCTTTGCAGCCAACCACCTAAGGATCCTTGGATGAGAAACCTTAACCAGGTAATCCTTGACCTGCTTTCAGAAGGGAGAAATGTCTTTAAATTCCCAAGACTAAAATATGTAAATAGGAAGCAAGCAAAAAAGTCATAACAACTATTCAATATAAATTAATGGATGAATAAACAAATAGTGATTAAATTTTCCATGAAAGCCCAAGGAAAACTGTATAATGTGATTATTTTGGGGATAAATTTGCCAGTAAATACTTGACGGACAAGTTGTAGTTATCATATCCCCAGGAATAATTGTTAAATTTCTCAAAATCCTCAGCAAGCACCAACAAATCATCTTCTATGACTTTGTTGACGTTTTTTTACTAATATAATGGAATGGAAAAACTAAACTAAGCACAATTTCTCCCTATACTACTTTGGTATAGTTTTAACCTTGAGGTCTTCTATAAAATCTACCTCTTTGTAGCTATGTCCCTTAATGTCCAACAAACCATCTATTTTTTCCTTGCGTTTATTGGTTTTGGTGGGTGGTCGCTTAGACAGTGCCTTCCCTTTATTTGATGGGGGTGGTTTGGCTATCCTACTTGCCTTGGACTTTTTGCGGGGTGTTTCCATGATGAGAGGTTCTTTTGGATGATCGCATCTTAAGCCTGTCACTATGGCAAACTATTTCGTACCAAAACAAACCGGCATGCCACAATAGTTAATCCAAATTTCATTCATTTTTTGGCATTCCTCTGTCGAATATTTATCATCCCCCACGTACTTGGTCCTGCGCTTGATAAGGCCATATACCATGCTCATTTCAAAACGGGAAATATAGTCCTGAGATAGCTCAAGAAAGGGTCTAAAGCAGCTCTTCTAGAAAAGTTTGTCTATATTTTCATTATTCATAATATTCCTAAATTCATCAAAAAGTTTCCCCAACTGACATTTAAGTACAAGATCACCAGTTAGTTCTGCAGGGTCATATATTGGCATCACAACTTTAAACCTTTAAATACTAATAGTTTTGACAGGATCATGCTAGGATTTCGATCTTAATTCACGGTCCATTGGTGATGCATTGTCATCATGTTGATCATCATCCCTTTTCCCACTTTCTACTTCTTCCTCTTCTTTTTTATCATCATGTTGATCAACATCCTCTTTCTAACTTTCTACTTCTTCCTTTTCTTGTTTATATTCTTCTTCCTTCTCACTTTTATTTTCCTCACCAGCCTCTTTATACCCTTTCTACCTCTCTTTTCATAAATTTCCTCAGTTTTGTTTTTCTCTGACTGAGATTGTTCAAGAAGTTCTTATGAATCCATTTGTATTCTAGCCTTTTTTTGTTAGGTGGTCAGAAGTTAATCCACTTTCAGTTTTTTTCCTTTTAAGAGATATCTTTTAACTACGAACAACAGAAAAATAAAAAATACATTACATTTGATGTCTACATAATTTTTAAAAAAAGGTAAGACAAATTTTAATAAATTATTATATGCCACAATACAAAAAAATATTCCAATGGATAACCTATCAATTGAAACAAATGGAGAATCTGTTTGAAGACCTATTTAATATCTCCCAACAGATGTTTCACCTGTTACAACAGATGTGTAACGCCCCAAAAATGGGTCCCGAGACGTCAGACGGTGCTTGGACCATAAGTGATCCCAAGCTAACCCTTGTACTGGCATACTGCTAAGCAATTGATTAAATATGTATAAAATGACTGAGTTTACTGTGCGGAAACATAAAAATAAAGGAATCTATGAAATTACAATACTAATACAACTTTTACATTCCGATAAAGTTAGAAAAAAAGGGACTGAAATTACATAACTGACTCTAACTGATGTCTATGAAGTCTCTACTATACTGACTATATATAGCTGGGACGCAACTACAACTACCACTAATCAATACATATGAGTAAGAAAGTAAGGTACATAAATAACATCTAACTAAAGTCCCCAAAGTAGGAGGACTCATTATCTGTTGGCTCGAATTTTCAACTGTCTGATTCTGACTGTACATACCACAACTTGTACCTACATTATGAGATAATGTAGCACATAGACGTATATGTGGATCAGTACTTTGATGATGTACTGAGTATATGGGGGTGAATGCATAAGTAAAATATTATCTCATCATCATAATTTGTAAAACAATGCATTCTAAATGTAAATGACTCACAGAAGCTGGAATATCTAAAATACTGAAATATGAAATCATGAATAACAAATCATACTTTGTAAATCTAGTGAGTCATAACATTTAGTTCTGAAAGCTGTACTTGTATTCTCTCTTTAAACCATACTATCTAAGTGTAAAAAGGACTCACTACTGTATCTAAAATCTGAAAGCTGAAATCTATAGCTAATATCTTTCTGTTAAACATAATCTGAATAAAGTTATGAGTATAACCGAAGAAACCTCTCGTTGGGGAGAGGTGTCATACTTTTTCAGGGAGTATAACCTGTTTTTCATGTGATAGATCACAAGCTAAATCTATCATCCATATTGGAATGGGAATAATCTGAATTTGTACCTACATTGGCTCGTAGTTCTGTAAAAGTAGGATGCGCTAAACCCATACTTCCATCTCGGTGCTAAATACTACTCCCTTTAATTTGCTACGCTCATTCTATTGGAAATCCACTTTAAAAGTAGTATAATGGTTTATTACGAAATTAAAAATTCTTTTATTTGAGTCATTGTATAAATAAAACTGTTTTGAATTCTGTAACCTGTACAAGTTTTATAAAGTGGATTCCATAGCTAACCGATGACCCAAATATCAAAGCTTTACTAAAAATCTGTAAAAAATCTGATAATAGGATCCTTAACGCATCATCTTTCAAATAATAACGATATTCAATCTTGGGATAGTAACCCATGCTTCAAATTCATGTAAATTCATAACAAATCATCATGCTCAATATGCTTCTTGAAAATAGTTCAACAATATCAAAATAATAAAATCAAGAATCACAATATCATGCTTAAACTAAATTGGAAAATCGCATTATGCGCATAAATATATGAAAATAGTCATACAATTCAACATTCGGTCACTTGTAAATTCATAATCTTCAAATACTGATAATTGGGTATGAACCCTAATTTCAAATAATACAAAATTTGCTGAAAAATATAATTTTGGGCACAAGGACAAAAGGATTGTCCTTGTTCATAAACCCCACATACCTTGGTAGATGATTAGATGAAGAAATCTTGAATTATTGATTCCTTTTTGAATTCTTGAAGATGGATTCTTGATTTTCTTGTCTTGGAAATCTTCAATTTAAAGCTTTCTTGGAGAAACAATGGTGGAATTTGATTTCTTGGAGAAGGAGCTTTGAGTTCTAGGGTTATTGTTTGAGAGAGAATTGATGAATAATGAGAATAATAGGCTTAGAATGAGTTTAATCTTATGTTATACATGAATTAGGGGCTTGGGGATTAACCAAAATACCCCTCTTAAACTTCTAAACAGAATTGGAGAAAGCAACATTTCCCGAACTAGTAGGCCACCTCGACGTGCCACTATCACGGTGGCTCACTGGATAAGGGACAATTGAGAACTGGAGACTCAACGCGATGCGCCACCATCGCGGTACCCTATAGAAATGACATTTTGGTCATTGGCGTGACGCACCACTATCGCGTTTGACTACTGGAAATTGGCAAATGGGAAATTTGGCTCCTCCGTGATGCGAGCTTATCGCGGAGGTCCACTGGAATTGACAAATGGGAATTGTGCCCTCTTTGCAATGCGGTGTTAGTCGAGATGGCACACTGTCAACACTAAAAGTGTCATAACTTATCAACCGAGTGTCGGATTTAGGCAAATTTTGTATCGATGGAAAGCTTATTCAATTTTTCACACAATGGAAAGTAGAAATCTTGAAAATTCCATATGCATAAAATGATATTCATTTTTTAATCTAGTCTTTGACATTCTAAGAGAGAAATTAAGCTTGGAAAAATTATGGGGTATTACTAGATGGACAACCAAGACCACCAACACTACCACTAAAACCACCACCAATGCCACCAAGACCACCCCCAATGCCACCAAGACCACCCCCAATGCCACCAAGACCACCAACAATCCCATAAAGACCACCAATACCACCACTAAGACCACCAAGATCACCACCACCACCATCAACACCACCACCAATGCCACCAATACCCGCACCAAGACCACCACCACCAAGACCACCACCAATGCAGCCAAGACCACCCCCAATGCCACCAAGACCACCAACAATGCCACAAAGACCACCAATACCACCAATAAGACCACCACCAAGACCAACACGACCACCACCATAAAAACCACTACCAATGCCACCAATACCAATACCAAGACCACCGATGCCACCACTAAGACCACCAATACAGACACCACCACCAACAACCACCAACAACACCGCAAACACCATCCAATAATACGACGATAGTCAACAAAACACTACAATAAAACCTAGGGTTTTCTCAGGTTCTTCCTATATTTTTAGCATCAAAACTCATAAATTGTTAACCCATTCTCAAAGGTAATACAACTAAAAGTCTATTTTTTCATCATTAACTAAAAGGACCTAATTTTTAAAATAAAGAACAAATGTAGAACTCTTCTCAAACTCTATTACCTGCGAAGACAGAGAAAATGATGAATACAAACAAGAATAAAGTCAAAAATAACAACTATACGATATAAATGGGAAGAAAATCAATCTGTAATGAAGTGTTAAGAAATATGTTGAGCAGTTGCTGTCTATATTATTGTGAGAGAAAGAAAAAAGCGAGAACTCAAGATTGGGAATGATGAAATATTTTTCCCTCAAATGGATGATTTGTATTGGTTGATTTGTATTTTTGGAAAAGAATGACATGCTTTAAAATTATTAATTTGGTTCAAATTGATCTTAATTATTTTCAAAAAAATTTAAATGATATAATTTTTAACTGTCTCTTCATAATAAAGTGTATTAAGTTCAACTAGAACACTGATGAGTTTTAGGTATTAGCTTAATAATAAGTTAATAAGAATCATTTCAACTCAGATTAATCAATTGATGACTCAGGTCGGGAGGAACGTAATACCAACATCATGCAACTACAAAGACTCAATTGAACTTATAGTTGACCCTAAGAACTCATTCCTAGTTCTAGCAAAAGTAAATTTAGGTATTCGCTTAAAATTAAGTTAATAAGAATCATTTCAAATCATATTGATAGATTGATGACTTAGGTCGGGAGGAATGCAATATCAACATCACACAACTGCAAAGACTCAACTGAAGTTATAGTTGACCCTATCAACTTATCCCTAGTTATAGCTGAATTAATTTAGGTATTAGATTAATAATAAGTTATTATAACTCATTTCAACCCATAATGATCGATTGATGACTCAGGTCGGGAGGAACACAATACCAACATCATAAAACTGTAAAGACTCAATTAAAGTTGTAGTTAACCCTATTAACTCATTTCTAGTTATAGATAAATCAATTAGGGTATTAGATTAATAATAAGTTAATATGAATCATTTCAACTCAGAGAGATCAATTGATGACTCAGGTTAGAAGAAATGTAATACCAACATCATGCAACTAAAAAGACTTGATTGAAGTTGTAGTTGACCCTATCAACTCATCCGTAGTTCTAGCTAAATAAATTTAGGTATTAGCTTAATAATAAGTTAATATGAATCATTCAACTCAGAGTGATTGATTGAGACTCAAGTTACGAGGAATGCAATACCAACATCATGCAATTGTAAAGACTCAATTGAAGTTATAGTTGACCCTATCAACTCATCCCTAGTTATATCTAAATAAATTTAGGTATTATATTAATAATGAATTAATATGAATCATTTTAACTCAAAGTGATCGATTGACGACTCAAGTCCGGAGGAACGCAATAACAATATCATCCAATTGTAAAGACTCAATTGAAGTTATAGTTGACCCTATCAACTTATACCTAGTTATATCTAAATCAATTTAGGTATTATATTAATAATGAGTTAATATGAATCATTTTAACTCAGAGCGATCGATTGATGACTCAGGTCGGGAGGAACGCAATACCAACATCATGCAACTGCAAAGATTCAATTAAAGTTGTAGTTGACCCTACAAACTCATCCCTAGGTATAGATAAATCAATTTAGGTATTATTTTAATAATGAGTTAATATGAATTATTTTAACTCAGAGTGATCGATTGATGACTCGGGTCGGGAGGAACGCAATACCAATATCATGCAACTGTAAAGACTCAATTGAAGTTGTAGTTGACCCTATCAAATTATCCCTAGTTCAAGATAAATAAATCTAGGTATTAGATTAATAATAAGTTAATATGAATCATTTCAACTCAGAGTGATCAATTGATGAGTCGTGTTAAAAGGAACGCAATACTAACATCATGCAACTGTAAAGACTTAATTGAAGTTGTAGTTGACCCTATCAACTTATCCCTAGTTATAGCTAAATCTATTTAGGTATTAGCTTAATAATAAGTTAATATGAATCATTTCAACTTAGAGTGATCGATTGACGACTCAGGTCGGGAGAAACACAATACCAACATCATGCAACTGCAAAGACTCAATTGTAGTTGTAGTTGACCCTATCAACGTATCCCTAGTTATAGCTAAATCTATTTAGGTATTATATTAATAATAAGTTAATATAAATTGTTTCAACTCAGAGTGATCGATTGATGACTCAGGTCGGGAGGAACGCAATACCAACATCATGCAACTGCAAAGACTCAATTGAAGTTGTAGTTGACCTATCAACTCATCCCTAGTTCTAGCTAAATGAATTTAGGTATTAGATTAATAATAAGTTAATATGAATTATTTCAACTCAGATTGATCTATTGACGACTCAGGTCGAGAGGAACACAACACCAACATCATGCAATTGCAAAGGCTCAATTGAAGTTATAGTTGACCCTATCAACTCATCGTTAGTTATAGATAAATAAATTTAGGTATTATCTTAATAATAAGTTAATAAGAATCATTTCAATTTAGATTGATCGATTGATAACTCAGGTCGGGAGAAACGCATTACCAATATAATGCAACTACAAAGACTCAATTGAAACTGTAGTTGACCCTATTAAATCATTTCTAGTTCTAGATAAATTAATTATAATAATTTAATAAGAATTGTTTCTACTCAGATTAATTGATTGACGACTCAGGTTGGGAAGAACGCGTTACCAACATCATGCAACTGCAAAGTCTCAATTGAAGTTGTAGTTGACCCTATAAACTTATCCTTTGTTCTAGATAAATAAATTAAAATAAGTTAATATGAATCATTTCAACTCTGAGTGATTGATTGACAACTCAGGTCGGGAGAAACGCAATAACCAACACATGCAACTACAAGGACTCAATTGAAGTTGTAGTTGACCTTATTAACTCATTCCTAGTTCTAGATAAATAAATTTAGGTATTAGCTTAAAATTAAGTTAATAAGAATCATTTTAACTCAGATTGATCGATTGACGACTCAGATTGGGAGAAATGTAATACCAACATTAAGCAGTTGCAAAGACTCAATTGAAGTTGTAGTTGACGTTATCAACTCATCCCTAGTTATAGTTAAATAAACTTAGGTATTAGATTAATAATAATTTAATATGAATTATTTTAACTCAAAGTGATCGATTAACGACTCAAGTCAGAAGGAACGCAATACCAACATCAGGCAATTGCAAAGACTCAATTGAAGTTGTAGTTGACCCTATGTACTCATCCCTAGTTCTAGATAAATCAATTTAGGTATTAGCTTAGTAATAAGTTAATATGAATTATTTCAACTCAGATTGAACGATTGACGACTCAAGTCGGGAGGAATGCAATATCAAACATCATGCAATTGTAAAGACTCAATTAAAGTTGTAGTTGATCCTAATTCTAGCTAAATCAATTTCAAGGAAATCTATTGCAACAAATGATTGAGCTGTTGGAAATTTTTGAACAGATATTGAGATCTTTCGCAACAGATTACCTATTTGTTTTAAATATCAAATGGATATTTGCATTTGTTGTGACAGATAAATGAGTTATTGGATATTTTTAAATAGATGTTGATATCTATTGCAATAGATGACATATCTATTTGAGAATCTTTTTTTAATCTTAAATCAATTTTCTGTCTTAAATAAAAAAGATAATATACTAAGGCCGTAAAAAATATTTCTTGGATAACTCAAAAATCTCCTCCTTGAGTAGGCTTATCTTGTCTTTATAATGTCACCCATCGCCTTGTGCCCCTCAAATTTATTAATAAATATTAATGAATAATGAATATTTAAACCCATCTTTAGAATTATCACTCCTTTAGTCATAAATTAATTCATCTTTCTTTATTTTCTTTCTCTCCTCATTAGGATTACAAAACTATCTCCTTTTTATCTCTCTTTTCTTTCCTCTTTCTCATGAGGATCCTTTTAGATCTCAACTTATCTATATCCTTTCTCGACTGAAATTTTTATTTCGATCCCCTTGCTTTTGTCATTGCAGGTATAGTTCACTATTGCTCTTTCATTCTCGTCCTCTTTTTTGCAAGTTATTTACATCTATTTTTTTTTATTTAATTACCCTTTACCCATATCCTATTTATTTAAAAAATCTCAAGGAAAGTTGACTTTTTAAAAGCCTTGTTGGTAGTATCATTTTTTTGTATGTATTTTGTTTGTTTCTTTGTTGTTGATGCTGTTATTGATATTGTTGGTGGGGTTAGTAGGGTTGGAACGTATGGTGTATTTTTTATGGTGTTGGAACAAATGGTGTTATTTATTTGTTGTTTCTTTATTATTGATGTTGCAACAGATGGAGCAGCTGTTGGAACACTGCTTGAGTGTGTGTCAACACATTGACCTAAAACTAACATAACAAACCTCTATGTATCATTTAATCCTTCTAAAAAAAGTGTCCTGAAGGCCTTTTACAATGCCACAACTTCAAAGAAAGTGTTCCTCATTGACGAGCTCACAAAAGACCAAGAAATATATACTAACCTTAAAGATGACAATGATAAACTTGAAGACCAAATTAGCAAACTAGAGGCAAACTTGAAAATTATCGGGATTCTCATACTACAACAAGCCTCTAATATTCTCCAAGATATGTTAAAAGTATTCTAAGGGAAGAAAACACAATTAATTATATCTATATTTCTAAGGAAGTAATGATACTCAATCTGAATTTCATTCTTGTTTTTGGTTTTGATCAGGTCAATAGCAGTGGACCTAATTGAAACTACAAACAAGAAGGCATGGGATGCAACTTAAAATTTACAAATTGCTGCCTTGGCTTGATTCTTTATTTTAACTTCAGCTGTTCTTGGGGCATGTTTTTTTGACTTACCGTACATCATTACAACCCTCGGTGTTCGCAAAGTTTCTTTCTTGGTGTTCTATTATTTTCTATATAGGTGATCATTCCGACCATGCTAACTAGTTGCAGATCCCTAGAAAAGTGCCCAGTTGCATTATTTTTCTTTGAGAGATACAACAAACAAATTTTAATTATTGGATACAATTTCATATTCGCACTTGATTCAGATTTCTCATGTTTTAATTCAGTTTCATTGGCCAGATTTGCTAGAAGTTCCTTGCTACCCTATGTTTCCACTTTAATTATCTCTCAGATGATATAGTCTTTCATCAAATCCCCTTTTCTTTGCAGGTATTCTCATACGGCTCTTTTTGGCATATAATCATCTTCTCGAATAACCCTTCCATAAAAATTTAGGTCAGGGGAATTTCTATTGATTTTCCATTCTTGTTTATTGCAGTGCAATGCTTCAAAGCCTTCTCAGAGTCCAATGCACACTTAAATTTAATTCTAATCACTATTGAATCTCTGTAATGACACTAAATATTGATCCCTTCTCAAAACTTGACACGCATAAACATAAGCAACAACCATCATTAATTCGTAATAGGGTATCAATACCATCTTCATAGGCCCCTCGGCCTTATCAATTCAAACCTATCAAACTTAACTGTACAATGTAGGATCTTGTTTGAATGATCAATGCCTAATCGATTAAATACTGTATTCATAAAATCATTGTACTTTATTTGTGTTGTCTCGATGACCTTATCAGTAATACATAACTCCTACACATAAAAGTGGATTCATCCATTTGCACGCATCTTATTCTTTCTAGCCCATCTATGGCTTAATTTGAATAAATATATGACTAACCTGTTGCAATAGATGACACATCTGTTAAAATTATCAAACAATTATAGATATCTATTATGATGGATGATCAATCTGTTGCAACATATGACTTATTCGTTAGAAATAATAAAAAAGATACATCTGTTGCAACAGATTATCAATATATTGTAAATTATCAAACAAATAGAATATATTTTACAACAGATTACCCATCTGTTAGATTTATTTTAAAGAAATTTTCTTTTCTTTTCGAAATACAATAAAGATAAAATGTTGTATTTAGATCTATTTTTTTAATTTACATACTCGAAAAGTCACCAGTTTTATTTAATTAAGAGATGTAATTATTAAAAAAAAGGTGAACAGTCGTGGCTTTTTGACTAACCCATTCAAATTCAATCCTATTTGAATAAACAAATGACTAACATATTGCAACAGATGACATATCAGTTAAAATTATCAAATAATTATAGACATCTGTTACGATAGATGATCAATCCGTTGCAACATATGACTTATCTGTTTGAAATAATCAAACAGATATATATATCTGTTGCAACAGATTGTCAATATGTTGTAAATTATCAAATAGGTAGAATATATTTTGCAACATATTACCATCTGTTAGATTTATTTTAAAGCAATTTTCTTTTCTTTTTGAAATACAATAAAGATAAAATATTGTGTTTAGATTAACTTTTTAATTTACATATTTGAAAAGTCACCAGTTTTATTTAATTAAGGGATGTAATTATTAAAAATAGGTGAAAAGTCGTGGCTTTTTGACTAATCTATTCAAATTCAATCCTTTATAAATAGGTCTCTCCTTACTCATTCAGTCTACTCCACTTCTAGATATGTCTGATCCAAATTTGGACAAGGTGATAAATTTGGACTAGGTGATTCTACGCAACTCCATGCAGAAACTTGAAAGGTAGATTCATGAACTCCGGTGGGAGTTGCGTGACGTAAGATCAAGGTTGAGGAGGGTCCTGCAGCTGCCGGATGACGATCGGCCAGTTGACAATAATATTAATAATAATATTAATAATAATATTAATAATGATAATAATAATACTAGTAATAATGATAATAATATTAATAATGATAATAATAATAATAATACTAGTAATAATGATAATTAGTTTATGTTTTTTCTTTTAGCGTATGTATTTTCTTTAATTATATCGGATCTACCTAAGGGAGGAACCTAATGCATGTTTTATTTTTTGTTGTATATTTGTATATAATGGATTCAAAAATCTATGTTTGGTTGACTTTGAATTTTTAATTCTTATTTAATATTTAATTTTTATTCTGTCTATTAATTATTCTTAATAGTTCAACGTTTGGAGGTAGGTATTGAGCGTTTGTGGAAATAGATGGATCATATGTTGAAACAGATGGTTAATCTGTTGTGACAGGTGAATCATATATTTCAACAGACGATTATTAATAAAAAGGGGTTATTGTTATTGAGAGGGTAAAAGGCCATGACTTTTTAATTATTTACTATAAAAAATAGTTCATAAATAAATATTAAGAAAATAAATGATAAACACAATTTATAACCGTAAAAAAATAGTTATTTAATTTTAATAACTGATGTTAATTTTAAATAGGTGACAAGTCGTGACATTTCATCATTTTTATTTTTAAATCTACATTTTAAATTTATTTATTATATAATAAAAAAGTCAACACTTTGAATTAATTAAGGTATATACTGATTGTTAAAAAAGATAGATTATATGTTGCAACAGATAGATTATCTGTTGCAACATATGATTGAATTGTTGCAATAAATGATATATTTGTTGCCACAGGTTGGTTATCTGGTGCAACAGATATACAATCTATTTCCACAACTCAATAAAAATAGTTATTATTAAAAAAAATAGTTATTGAAAAGGTGAGAAGTCTTCAATTATTTAATTGAGAAAAATATTATTTAAATTTAAGAACTAATTAATAACAATAAGCTGAAAAGTCATGACTTATCACTATAATCAAAAAGTCAGTAACTTGATTTAATTAAGTCATAACTTTTCACCGTAATCAAAAAGCCACCAGTCTGAATGTAATTAATAAAATGGAGGTGAATAGTTGTGCCTTTTTGCCTAAATCATTCAAATTCAATCCTCTATAAATAAGTCTCTCCTTACTCGTTCATTCTACTACACTCTATTTATTTCTTGCATCTTGTCTTTCATATTATATCTTTAACCACTTTCTCTTCGAAGACCAGATACCTTTTTCCCTGACTCAGGTACGTTTTTTTCTTTTTTTTTTTATGTAAATCTACCCAATTGGTAATATATGTTGTATTACATTCGGACTCTTTTCTTTACTTGTGTTTTTATGTTTTTTGTCAATTCATGCATGTTCTAGATATGGTTGATCCTGTTTGAGACATTGCTATTCTGCGCGACACCATGCAGAAACTTCAGAGGCGGGTTAATGACCTACAATATGAGTTGGGCACCGTGAGAGCATGGATGCTCTGAGAAATCCGCAAGTTGAGTAGGGCCCTGCTGCTGTCGATTGGCGATTGACCGGCTGGCAATAATAATAATAATAATTAGGTTATGTTTTTTGTTTTAGCATATGTATTTTTATTTTTATTTATATTAATGTATTTTATTTTTATTTAATGAAAAATTTATGATTCTATCTATTTCTTCTTCACAACAAACATGTCAACGATTTACATAAGGAACAATTTGTAACCCAGTATCAGTAGCAAGTGTTTGGAGTGCTTTCAACAAATGAACCATTTGTTGAAACATATTGGTTATCTGTTGGGTTTGTGGTAGGAGTTGTTTTGTATTGTTCCAAATAGATTACTCTATTATTGCAATAAATTACTCCTCTGTTGTAACAGATAATGCATCTATTGCAACAGATAACTAGTTTGATGCAACAGATAACTAGTTTGTTGTAACAAATAACTCATTTATTGCAATAGATAACTCATCTATTGTAACAGATGACCCATTTGTTATAGTAGATAACTCATCTGTTTGATTCATATTACTGGCACTATATAGAACCATAAACATGAATCCAATATATGATTCTTCCGTTGCAACAGATAACTCATCTGTCGCAACAAATAAGTGATCTGTTTAAACAAATGACTCTTATGTTGGATTCATGAACATGTTCTATCCATTGTTGAAAAAACAGTAGTAGCAGTGTACCCATATGAAAATTCAACTAAAAAAATCATAATTTTACTTATCAAAGTCACTTATGAAGTAATGCCAAAGTGATGTACGAAATAAAATTTGACCTAAATATTTTGTTTAAGTAGCAGCAATAGCAGTAAAAATAACAACAATAATCGAAAAGAAGAAGATAAAGAAGATAATGAAGTAGAAGATGATAATAATAAAGCAGAAGATGATGAATAAAGCAACAACAAAAATTACCAAGAGAGAGAAAACAACAACGGATGAGAAGAGAGAGAAACACACCTTTTTCCCTTCGTTTCTTGTTATATTAACTAACATTTGGATCAAAGTGTAAATTTAAAAAATTGTGGGATATTTTCAAAATTTTCCAACTTTATTAATACATAATAAAGTAATTGTCACCCCCACTCAATTATTAAGACTTGAGTCACCTACACCTCATTTTCAAACTCTTTTGTCACTTTTAACTAAATGCCCTAGGTTTCTCATCAGTCATTTGAACTGTATATCAGTCTAAATTTTGAATGAGCTAAATAAGGTTGAACAAGTAAACAAGTATCCTTTCAACAAAAACATTTGATGCAGAGTTAGCTGGCCAAAGAATTTCCATTGACAACAACCAAAATGTACTTTAATTTTTTGAATTTTATTTTCTTAATGTGAGATTCACCATGAGAATGTGTATTGTGCACTATATATACATTTGTTACACACTTCATACATACATTTTTATATAATATACATAGAGAGTATACTTTATATATATTCTTATAAGTAACATTTTTTATATATACTTCATATTTACTTTTCATGTACAATATATAAACATTATATTCATTTTTAGCAGTACACTTTTCATATAATCATATACACTTCACATTTACTTTTTATACAACATATATACACATTTATACATTTTTGTTAGTACACCTTTTATACACACATCATCTACATTTATTCGGACTATATGCGGTGCATTCTACAATTATGATTATTGATAGATTGAAGGTTATTCAATCAAGGTTGAAATATGTATATGATTTAAAAGAGTTATGGAGAGTTCTTACTAAAGTCAGGGAGCTTGGGATAGGAGGTGATCCCAAGTTTCCTTACAAATTAATAATGTTAGTTTAGTGCACGTGCAACAGGATGAAAAAAATGTGTCTCATCAGACTGGTGATATCGTCAACCACATTTATATATCACCATCGACTAGAAATTTGGTGATCTCCGTTTCCTAGATTTACAAGGAGGCTAATTTGATAGCTGATGATTTAGTCAGTTGGCTTTTAGTCAAGAATCTCATTTTGATATTCACACATATCTTTAGATGCTGCTACCATATATTGTTAGTCTCATTCCCTGCTTAGATTTGGGCTAACTTCTCGTTATTAATTAGTTGTTTCAAAAAGGGAAAACAACATAAATACTGGATGTCTATCCCTAATTACAAGGCTCCTCCTAAGTTTTAATAATTATAGGATATATTGGAGAAATTAGTTAGATACACAAGCCAAAATTAATGTGTTGTAAGGACTTTATTCTGTGATTTTTTTTATTTTTAAATGTTTTGACTATTTTACCCTTATTTATGATTGCTACGTGATGTTTATAGAGTGTGGATATGGTTGGCACAGTTCCCAGTGCGATTCGAAATGATTTGTGCGAGCTTGTATTTTTTAGAGTTTAAAAAAGGCTTTATAGTTGACTTCGGTCAATATTTGTTGTTTAGTGCATCAGATGGTAAAACGAATTGCGCCAGTAGGTCCAAAACATCAATTTTTGGTTAGAAGCATGGTTGGTTTGATTTTATGGCTTTTGGATCTCATTTTAACCCTCGATTTAAAAAATTATGGAATTGGGTCTCCGGGGTCAATGTTGTGAAAACAACCTGTTTTTACAATTCGGATGTCTCCATTGAGTCCAGAATATCAAATTTAGTCTAGTAGCATTGTTTGCCTTCACGACATTCCAAATAAATCCCAAGGGCTTGGTCCACAATTTTGCATTTTTAGCAAAGTTGTTGGTGCAGCTATATCTGGTGTGGCCGCTTTAGCGGCCTAGGCACACTTTGGCGGACCCTGCCAGACATAGGCAACTACTGCTAAAGCAAAGGTTGGCCACTTTAGCGGTCTATCCTGTTTAGATCGGACCGCTTTAGCAGTCGACCTGCGCTAAAGCGGTGACCGCTTATGCGATCAATTGACCGCTTTAGCGGTCAATGCTAGATCAGTGTAAATAATGCTTTATCAAATTTTATTCCATTTTTGTGACTTTAAGCTTCATATTGAGAGAGTTTTGAAAGATTCTTTCATTCTTGAGCTTAGGTAAACTCCAAATCAGTATTTCAATTATTTTACTTCAGTTTTTGTCATCTAAAACTCGTTAAAATGTCATTTTAAAAGTGAAATTTGGGAGTTCTAGCCTGGAAGGCCTAAAATAGTTTTTCTTCAATTTAAACCCCATTTTAAACCCGTTTTCACTTGAATTTTCTTCTATGGATTTCTTTAATCACGGGTAAGTTGTTTATAAATACAAATTTTGATTTTATCCTTTTATTTCAAAAATTTATTTCGGAAGTCCGTTTTGATCCTAATTTAAAAATAGGCAATATGAATATCGGTGGCTTCATTTGATGCGTAAATTCTATATTTTTATGTTTTAGTTGATTCCTAGGCCGTTCGAGGGGGAAATGGTCCATATAAAAGGTTTTAGGCTTGGATTTTGTCGTCACGAGGTAGGTTATGACTTAACTTTCTTCAGACTGGACTGGGTAGTTAATATTTGTATAAAAGCATGTTATGGGGGTAGGTAATAATCATAAAAATAATATTATAATTATTATGTGCATTTGTGGGGGCTTATATTATTGTTGGTGGTGATTTGAGATAATATTTACCATGTGAGGGCCTTATCTGATATCACTGGCCTTGTGTATGCATTTGGTTGCTCTTTTCATGATATAAATACCTAAGTTTGGATAATGTGATATTATTGATGTCTTACTTGAATTTTTTACTCTAATGGTACATTGCTTAGGCGTAATCATGGTTGGTTGATATATTGAGTGGGTTTTGTGCTCATGTGTACATTTATTAAATGGGTTTTGAGATATTTGTATTGGTTTGTTGTGATCATTACATCCTCATATCATACATATATCTATGAGATATTGGTATCATTTTAAAAACATGGATTTTGACAGAATTGCGATATTATTTTTCAAAATCCTCTTTTATTTGTAGCCCATGAGTCAGACAGAAGATATATATATATATATATTGAGATTAGAATTGAGTATTGAGATAGTATATGAATT
Source organism: Capsicum pubescens (assembly GCA_030864215.1). Classification (NCBI taxonomy): domain Eukaryota; kingdom Viridiplantae; phylum Streptophyta; class Magnoliopsida; order Solanales; family Solanaceae; genus Capsicum; species Capsicum pubescens. Next base: position 267,428,900 of record CM061544.1, on the reverse strand, counting down.
GAAAAATCCCTCCACCCAGGGTCCTACCTGAAAGCGCTGAGGCTCGGTAAGTGTATACAGAGGTTATTCGATAACCTTAGTCATATCACATCATCATTATCATCATCATTTCATTTCATACATTATGCATCTTTAGTGTTGTACTTTTCTAATTAATTTGATACATATCTATTATGTTTTTTTATATACAAATTTCTTTCTTATGTGCTATAAATAGAATTATTTGTGTTGACGGTGTGAGCTATTATTTGTGATATTTTCTAATTGGTGGTGACGTGGTCATAGTATGTATTTATGTATCTTATTTTCTACTTTTCTCAGTCAGTCTATGATACATACTGAGTACAAGTGGACTATACTTATTCCTACTATGCTCTTTTGGTGCAGATCTAGGTACGAGTGTGTCACGCAATAACTGAGTTCGTGCAGTAATTTAGACACTTTAAGGTGTTGGCAGATCTACTCCTTCAGAGATGACCTTAGCCCTCTTCTTATCCATTTTATGTCTTATTTTATATTCAAGGATAGACTTGTGGTTTTTTTTTTTATTTTTAATTGTATTTTTAGATTTTGAGTTGTATTTAGATTATTCTTACAATGTGACACCAGATTTTGGGATAGTTGATGGTATTATTGTTATTCAGACTTCCTCTATTAATATACATGTATGGTTTGACTTTGCTCTAGAAGTTTTTCCTTGAAATTTGTGTTGTGATTTTCAATTGTATATTAGTATGGGTAATTGGCTTACTTATCAAGGCTTAGCCACGACAAGTTCCATTATGACCTGAGTTTTTGGGTAGTGACAAATTGGTGTCAAATCTGCCAGATCTTATTGGTCTCATCAGTATAAAAATAGGGTGTCTGGTATATTATCGTAGATCGACATGTAGACGTCTATATCTATCTTCAAGAGGCTATAATATATCTTTAGGAAACTTTTTTATTTTATTTCTTATTATGTGGGTTTTTCTATATTCTATATTCTAAACTGAGTTTAACTCTTTTTTGCACAAATGGTGAGGACTAGATATCGTGAGGCTATAGATACAGAGTTGACATATAATAAGGGATTCCAGCCTAAGGAATAAGGCAGGGGTCATAGATGAGCTTATGGTAGAGAATGGATACGAGGATCTTTCCCGTCTAGAGATAGTACTAGGGGGATCTACCTTTAGCTTGAGGTTGAGTATGCTAAGATGTGGGTCCTACTCAGGTTCCATAAAGTACTACTACCTTGGTCTTGGAGGGTTTATTGATTCGTTTGCTAAATTATTTGGAGGGTGTTCCTTTGAGTGAACCTAGTGTTCCTCCAGTTTTGAGTGTTGTACCCCCTTCTATTCCATAGACTGCTTATGATTTTTTCCAATTTTGAGTGTAGTTCTTTCATCTGTACTAACATCTACTAATGGGATTTTGCAGGCTCTACATGTTTTTCCTTCTTTTGTGCTAATATTCGAGTATGGTATTTTGAGTTTAAGGGTTTAGTCTTCCTCTATGTTACCTCCTCAAGTAGGATCACTTCCTTCTAGATTCACTATACTTTTTGTTGCTTTAGGTATCTTCTGAAGATCAAAATAGGTTTGAGAAATTTACTCACTTGGGTTCGCCTAAGATTAGTAGTGTTGTGGCTAGGATGCCTTTGAGTTCTTGATTGATTGCCGATAAAATTTTTATAACCTTGGATCGCTCGAGTCACATGAAGTTGCTTACACTACCTACCAACTGAGAGATATAGCCAGAGATTGATGGAGGTCACTTGTTAGTTGCAAGCCTCTTAGTTTGTCATATAACACTTGGAATCAGTTTGTTGAGGTCTTTTTGGATAGGTTTGTGCTATGCAGTTTGAGGAATCAGATGATAAATAAGTTTGATCACTTAGAGTAGGGCTCCATAATTGTTGCCGAGTACGAGGCATGCTTTCATGCTTCATCCAGATATTTTATTGCCAATATTGCCACTAAGTTTGAGAAGATTTAGCAGTTTGTAAAGGTTTTGGATAATACTTTTTAGTTAGCTACTGCCTAGATAATGGTGTCAGGGACATTATTTCAGAGTGTGATGGATCATGAAAAGATGACTGAGGCTACTTTTTTATCTACTCAGGGAGGTGACAATAAGGTGCGCCGTCAAGGCTAGTTTAGTGGCCACACCCCTTCTGGCAGAGAATTCAGATATTCTCATGGGTATCATGGTAGACCAGTGTTGGCATCTTTGCAGGGTTTGGGTAGTAGATTTTCTGGTTTAGTTACTTTGGGTACGGGTGTCGTCCTAGGGTGGTCGTTCTATCTCAGTCATACTTTCTCAGATTGAGTCGGGATGCAGAGATTGCTATGTGTGTGTGATGAGATTGGCCATGTGGCCAAGGATTCCCGCAGTGTTTTTAGGCCTACTTATATATCGATAGTAAAAGGTGGCCCTCAGGATGGTAGAAGTGCTACTAAAAATATATAAGGCAGAGGTGATAGTAATTGTGGTAGTGGTCAGGGCGACTCAGTCTACTAGCGGATGTGGATAGTGTTATGCTATACCTGTCAAACCTAAGGAAGAGGCTTCAAATGATGTTATCATTGGTATCGTCCTCATTTATTTTAGATCTGCATCTGTGTTATTTGATTTGGGATTGACTTTCTTTAATGTGTCTGGATATTTTTATTTTGGTTTAGATTCTACTAGTGAGATTTTTGCCATGCCTATCTGTGTATCTACCCCTGTAAGAGACTCTTTAGTGGTGAATCGAGTACACCAGTCTTGTTTTGTGAACTTCGCGGGCTTTGAGACTTGGGTAGATTTGATTATCCTAGATATAGTAGATTTTGATGTCATCTTAGATATGAATAGATTAGCTCCTATCATACTATCTAGACTATTATGTTCAGACTGTGACTTTAGCTTCACTGGGTGTTCTAAGGATAGCTTGGAAAGATACGCTTCATTTGGGTCCCAAGAAAGTTATATATTTTTTTTGGGTTCATTAATTGGTAAAGAGGGTTTGTTTGTCTTATTTGAACTATATTTGTGCTACTAGTGTTGATGCACCACCTTCTTTAGATTCGGTCTGTATTGTCCGTGAGTTCATGGATATCTTTCCTATGGTTTGCTTAGTATGCCTCCGGATTGTGAAGTTGACTTTGCTATTGATGTTGAGTCGGGCACTAAGCCCATATATATTCCTATTTATGGGATAGCCCCAACGGAATTGAAAGAGTTGAAGGATCAGTTATAAGACTTATTGGATAAGGGATCTATTCGACCTAGTGTATCACCTTGAGGTACGCCTGTCTTATTTGTGAAGAAAAAGGATAGGTCTATGTGTATGTGAATTTATTATCGATAGTTTAACAAGGTGATGATTAAGAATAAGTATCCTCTTCCTCATATTGATGATTTATTTGATTAACTTCTGTGTGCTTTGGTGTTTCCAAAAATTAATTTAAGGTCCGGATACCTCCGGTTGAGGATTAGAGCTTTGAATACTCTGAAGACATCTTTGCGGATTTGATACGGTCATTATGAGTTCTTAATCATATCTTTCGGGTTGAACAACGCCCCAACCGCGGTCATGGAGTTGATGAATTGGTTGTTTTAACCGTATCTCGACTCTTTTTTCATTGTATTTATAGATATCTTCGTTTACTCTAAGAGTTAGGCCAATCATGAGGAGTATTTGCGGATTGTACTCCAAAGATTAAGAGATAAGAAGTTGTATGCTAACTTCTCCAAGTGTGAGTTTTGGTTGGAGTCAGTCTCTTTCTTAGGTCGTGTTGTAACCTAAAATGATATCATGGTTGATCCATCCAAGATTGTGGCAGTTTGTGATTAGGATAGGCCTACTTCTCGTATTGAGATTTGGAGTTTTATTGGATTAGCAGGCTACTATTGATTCTTTATTGATGGTTTTTTATCTATTGTAGCTCCTTTAACCAAGTTGACTCAAAAGAAGATTTCTTTACAGTGGTCTGATGCTTGTGATACAAGCTTTCAAAAGCTCAAAGATTTATTAACATCATCTTCTTTCTTGACATTTCCCAAGTAGGGCATGGGTTTTATCATCTTCTTGGATGCTTCTAGTGTTGGGATAGATGTTGTATTGATATAGGAGAGTAAGGTGATTTTGCATGCTTCTCGTCAGGTGAACCCCATGAGAAGAATTACCCTACCTATGATTTGGAGTTGTGTGCGGTTGTTTTTGATTTGAAGTTGTGGAGGCACTATTTGTATGGAGTCTGTTGTGAGATCTTCTCGGATATTGATAACGCTCAACTTACACCATTATTTTGGTGCAAGGTGATCATTGTCAATACAATAACCCAACTTTAGGTAGGGTCAAATCTTCGAGGAGTGTTATTTAGCTTTTGAGACATATGTACATTGAAAGTTACTAGGTTTTGACCAACAATGTAAACTTAAAGCAAAACATAAATTAAATTTGGGGGGGGGGGTATGATTTAAAACATAGCTTAAACAAAATCTACTTATGACACTAAGTAAGAGCGACCAATTGTTGAATAAAATCCAATGAGAGGAAAGCCTTGGGAATATACTCTCCTAGGATTTAATCATGTATGGGTGTTTGTGGGTTAGTCCACTTCTTAGTCAAAGATTTGGGTAGGCTAGATTTTAACTCTTAGTGCTAGTCTTTCAGCAAAACACTAAGTTTCACTCATGGATTTTTTTGAATACCTCATGAATATGCCAAATTTACCAATCCAAGACCTTAACTTAGCATCCCTATTTGTAGGATGATGCCCATCTATCTTGTTATATCGCATATCATCCTTATTTCTAAGATAATGCTAAGGAGTTAACTAGTATCAAATAGTTGTTCACAATTAATCATCACCCACATCCCTCTTTCAAGGATGAAGTGGGATCCAAGTAAATTGGTTCTTTCGCCTACAACTCTTAATTCAACCATAGAGTAATAGCAACACCCAACATCAATAACTAATACTATAGACTAACAATCAACACTCATACACATTAATACCCTATTCAAGCATAATACTAAGATAAATATTTAGCTACTCATGATATTGGAGAAAAGAGATATACCCAAGATAACATTCAATGCTTCTACGGAAAATCAAAGAAAGAGTAATCCACACTTCAATATTGAATTATAAATAAAAATATCTTGGAAAATTTAGCAACAATTATCCTTTTCCCAATTTGGAATGTCTTCTCAACACTCAAAATTGAAAATTAGTTTCAAGATACCCAAATTGTACAAGGGTTTAAGATTTTAAGTCTTGGGATCCAGCTGTGCAGATTGATCATTATGCCCTTGGAGGATTTCCACCCCATCGTGATCTCCCTTGGCTGATCGCGATCGGAACTCTTGCAATCCTAGTGATTCCCTCGCTATTGCTAGGATTTGACCTAACTTTGACTTGGTGCGATCGCGACCCTTAGGATGCGATCGTGCTAACTTAGGGTCGATCCATGTTTCTTATCTCTAACTTGTGCAATTACTTTGCTATTTTGCTTCCCTTTTCAGCTTACTTCCCTCCTTTTCTTCCAATTACCTATAAACAAGAAAACCATGGGAATTAGTGCATTCAGTTGGAGAATTAGCCTAATTTACACAATTTAATCATAGTAGTGTGTAAGAATTTAGATATCAATGAATGGTAAATTTGCCACTCATCAACATCCCCAACTTAAATCTTTGATTGTCCTCAAGCAACACTACTTCTCTTTCAATGAGACTAATCAATTATCATCCTATTCATTTGACCAAATGATCACAATGATTCCGAACTCGATTAGTACCATCAATTTGCTGTCAAGCATGGGAAACGCTATTCTCACAACTCCCCTCAAACTCAATTACACTTTCAAGGATGCAAAGGACTTTTAAGAATAACCAAGCAACAACCACTAACTCTGAAGTAGTGACTCTCTATCAATAGTGACTCAACTACACTCTTTCACCTTATTTTTGGAAGATGACAACTTTACCCACCTCAATTAGTCCACATGTCTCCTCACGAAAGAAAGTCCCACACCAAAGTATCTATTATGCAAGACGGGACTAAAGTGCAAGAACTCACTCTCACAAAAAACCGCTCAACACAAATAAGTATCGTGCCATATTCTTGCCCTTATTTTCACTCGCCACTAAATTGAAAACACTTGGTTGGAGATCTCGAAAGACTTTTTCAATCTTGTAATGTATCTCGGGAAAGAGTAGGATAAATGATTGGGATCAAAGTGACTACACCCTCCTTGAACTTTATATACCACATTATCCAATTAAACTTTGGTTCATGGGGCACTTCATTTCTTTCTAACTCTCACATATGCCTACTTTTACTACCTTGATTCACCCATATCATTCAAAAACATTTTTTCTCAACTCTTTTCTTTGTACATTTCATGCATTTCTTTCCTTTGTTGAATCCTATCTTTTCTTATTCATTTGCTCTTGTTTGGCTCTTAGGAACTTGCATACAATTCTTTGGCCCAAAGTTACCTCTTCCAAGACTCACCACCCCCAACTTAGGCTTTTAGCCTCAAGTTGCACTATCAAGTTCAAGGAGGGTAGGGTTCAAAAGTGGTATAATGGTTGCCAAAGAAGGGTTCAAAGGCTTAAAGTGGGTGACTAGAGATACAATCTATGTACGGGTACGCTTTTTAGGTGAACATGGATTTCCATGTTCACCAAGAAGGCCTAAGATCATCTCACCAACCATGCATAATCAAGATTAGCTTTGAGAGACTAATGGGATAAGTTCTAGATAACACAAGTAACCATGAGAATTAAATGACTAAGATCAACACTATAACGCCCTGAGTCTGCACCCCGGATGTCACACGGTGCTCATAATACTGAAGGACCACAAGTTAACCCATGACTTGTACCGTTGCAATCACTGAGTAATAATACTGTACAATGTGGAAATTAGGCAAAAAATTGCCATAAGGTTCAAAACTAAAATCAAATACTAAAAATCAATGCTATACACTGAATATCTGTCTGAAATACTCTAGTCTGAAAGCCTCTAACTGTATGAATATGGAGTTGATGGGACAAGCCCCCAACTAAATCTGACTACTACAATAAACTGAATATTGAAAAACTGAAATAACAACTCTGTCCTCAAACTATGAGGACTCGCTACTAAGTCTGCTGCTGAAAGTCTGGGATGCTAAGTATGGTCAGGAACCCGTGCATCTGAACCTATGATATAAGACATCATAGCGCAAAAGAAAAGTATGCGTCAGTACTTTGAATGTACTGGTATGCTAAGTGAGGTAGGCTGATAAGCATGGGTTCATATACATGAATAATAACTAGCTGAGTAATATGGACGTAACTGAATAGGAGTATATGCATGAATACATAAACTGTAACTGCGATTATGTTAACATTGGATAATGAGTTTCTGAATATTGTTTAACTAATATCTGAGTTTACTGATACTGTAGTACTGATAACTGAGTGACTATTTCTGATAGTCCTGATTCTGTAAAACGGAACTGAGTTATATACTGAGTTGGGAGACTGTGTCTGACAGTCCTAAATCTGTATAACTGAACTGTGATTTCATGACTGAAACTACTGATATACTAAATTTTCATACTGAACATGCATAACTGAAGCATGACTAACTGAGGACATGATATATGACTGAGCTGTTTCATGAGGGTATGCATGATATGAGAATATTATGCAACTGAACTGATATCTAACTCATACAAGAAATCTAAATATGGAATTGAGTAAATTCAAGAAAAACCATTACCTTGAGCTGACTCTGAGTTTGCAGAGAAAAGGTGATGATACTTGGTCCGCATATCTGCTTCTACTTCCCAAGTAACTCTCTGAAAGGACTGATTTCGCCAAAGAACCTTAACTAGAAGGACTTCTTTGTTCCTCAGTCTACAAATTTGATGATAAAGGATTTCGACTGGAATCTCTTCATAAGAGAGGCTGTTCTGAACATCTAAGCCCTCTATAGGGACTATGGATGTTGGGTCACCTATGCATTTCTTTTGCAAGGAGACATGAAACACTAGATGGACTGAAGCTAAATCTGAAGGCAACTCAAGCTCGTAAGCTACCTTTCCGAAAAGACTGAGAATTTGGTAATGACCAACATACCGGGGACTGATCTTCCCCTTTTTTCCAAACCTCTTCACTCCTTTCATAGGAGAGATTTTCAAATACACAAAGTCACTAACCTCAAACTAGAGATCCTTTCTTCGCACATCTGTGTACGATTTCTGCCATCTCTGAGATGTCTTAAGCCTTTCTCTGATCAACTGAACTTTTTCTAAGGTATGAAATACCAAGTCAGTCCCTACCACTGCGGTCTCACCCACTTTAAACCAACCAATTAGAGATCTACATCTCCTCCCATAGAGCGCCTCAAATGGAGCCATCTGAATACTGGAATAGTAATTGTTATCATATGCAAACTCAATCAAGGGCAAGTGGTTATCCCAACTACCTTTAAAGTCAATGGGACACACTCTTAGTATATCTTGTAAAGTCTGAATGGTCCTTTCTTCTTGTCCATCTTTCTGGGGGTAGAAGTCGGTACTGAGGTGAACTTGGGTACCAACACCCTTTTGGTTTGCTTTCCTAAAGTTAGAGGTAAACTGGGTACCTCTATCTGCAATAATGGATAACGAAACTCCATGCAATCTGACCAACTCTCTAACATAGAGCTTGGCATAATCCTCGGCTGAATAAGAGGTATGGCTGGCACGAAATAAGTTGATTTGGTCATCCTGTCTACAATGACCTAAATTGAATCATGCTAGCGATGAGTACGGGGAAAACCCATCACAAAATCCATATTTACCTCCTCCCACTTCTAAGTAGGAATACTGAACTCCTGTATAGACCCACTAGGCTTCTGATACTCGATCTTAATCTGCTGACATGTTGAGCATTTAGCTACAAACTCTACAATGTCTCTCTTTATTCCACTCCACCAATAGACCTCCTACAAGCCGCGGTACATCTTGGTGGCCCCTGAATGAATCGAGTAGCATGCACCATACGTTTTTTCAAGAATTCGCTGCCTCAAGTCATCTACTTATGGTACACATAGAAGACCCTGAAATCGCTACACACTATCTTCCCCTTGGGAGAAAACCTCTACCTTATGATCTCTAACTAACTCTTTTAACTTAGCTAAACTGGGATCTCTGTCCTGCTTATCCTTTACTTCGGAAACCAAAGATGATTCCGAACTATTCTGCACCCATACACTACCTTCTGCTGAATCAACTAAGCGGGCTGATGAACCTCCTAAACTAAATTCTTCTTACCATTCTCCGCGTGAGCAATACTACCCATACACATCCTACTGAGAGTATCAACCACTATATTTTCCTTGCCCGGATGATACAGAACATTCATGCCATAGTCTAATAACTCTAACCACCTTCTATGATGGAGGTTTAGGTATTTATGAGAGAACACATACTGTAGGATCTTATGGTCTGTGAACACATCAATATGCACTCTATATAAATAATGCCTCCAAATCTTTAAGGCAAACACTACAGCTGCTAATTCAAGATCATGTGTGGGGTTGTTCTTTTTATGGGGTTTAAGCTGTCTAGAGGCATAGGCTATGACCTTACCTCTCTGTATCAAAACACACCCCAAACCAATTCTGGAAGAATCACAATATACCACAAATTCGTCTGAACCATGTGGTAGAGTTAAAACTGGGGCTATAGTGAGTCGAGTCTTCAACTCCTGAAAACTCTTCTCACAAGAATCTGACCACTGGAATTTGACTTTTTTCTGAGTCAATCTAGACATAGAGGATGCAATAGATGAAAATCCCTCAACAAACCGTCGGTAATAGTCGGCCAATCCCAAGAAACTCCTGATATCTAATGGAGAGATGAGTCTAGGCCAGTTTCTTACTGATTTGATCTTTTGAGGATCAACTCTAATGCCATTATAGGAAATGATATCATCAAGGAAAGATACTGACCTTAGACAAAATTCACACTGACTGAATTTGGCAAACAATTGATGGGCTCTGAGGGTTTGTAACACTATTATGAGATAGTCTGCATGGTCATGTTCACTGTGAGAGTAGACAAGAATATCATTAATGAAGACTACAATGAACATGTCCAAGTACTGCTTGAGCACACGGTTCATCAAGTCCATGAAAGATTTTGGGGCATTGGTAAGACCAGATGACACGACTAAGAATAAGAAGTGACCATATCGAGTTCTGAAAGCTGTTTTTGGAATGTCACATTCTCTGACTTGAGCTGATGATAGCCTGATCTGAGGTCTATCTTAGAAAAGTAACTGGCACCCTGAAGTTGGTCAAACAAGTCATCGATTCTGGGAAGTGGATACTTGTTCTTGACCATGACTTTATTAAGCTGCCAGTAGTCTATACACATTCTAAGAGAACCATCTTTCTTATGCACGAATAGAACTGGTGCACCCCATGGGGATATACAGGGTCTGATGAATCCCTTATAGAGGAGGTCCTTCAACTATTCTTTTGATTTTTTGAGTTTTGTTGGAGCCATTCTATAAAAGGGATAGAGATAGTTTGAGAATCAGAAAGAAGGTTTATTCTGAAGTTGATTTCCCTCTCGGGAGGAACTCCGGGAAGATCTTCGGCAAACACATATGGAAATTCACATGCTACTAGAACTGAGTCAAGACTGGGAGTACCAGAACTAGAATCCCTAACTCGAACAAGATGATATCATTCCTCTCGCCCTAAGGTAAGAAACAAGCTGACCCTTAAGTGCTGAAGTACTACCCCTCCACTCTAGGATAGGTTTATTTGGAAACTGAAATTGGACAATTTTGTTTCTATAGTCAACTGAGGCATAGCATGAATGAAGCCAATCCATGCTGAGAATGACATCAAAATCTGTCATCTCTAATTCTACTAAGTTTGTTGATGTAACTTTCTAAGATACCATAACCGGACAGTTCCTGTATACCCGCCGGGCTATGATAGATTTACCCACAGGGGTAAAGGCTAAGAAAGGCTCTGCTAGGATTTCGGGACTGACTCCAAAGTCCACAGCTATATAAGGAGTTACAAAGGACAAAAAAGTTCCTGGATCTAGCAAAGCATAAACATACAAATGATAAACTTATAACATACCGGTGACCACATCAAAAGAACTTTCCTGATCCTATCGAGACTGAAGTGCGTAGAGTCTGTTTGGGCGTTGCCCACTGGTGGCACTGGAAGTGGCACCCTGCTAATTTGGGCGAAGCTAAGGGACGATTATGCTGACTCTGTGAATCCACCTGAAAATATATTTTAATCCTATGAACTAGCTTGCCACACCCAAAACACACATTGTTGCCAGCTCTACAGACACCCTGATGGTTTCTGCTATATTTCTGGCAAAAAAGATTTATTCGGGTATTGCTAACACTTCCCTGGGGTTTAGGGCCTGATGCCCTATCTCTATTGTTGCCTCTAAATTTTTGTATTGTAGCACTAGCTGAGAACAAAGTTGGAACAAAAGATTTTGGACAAAATTGAGAACGATTTCCACCCTCTGACTTAGCCTTGGCGAAATTGAAGCTACCCATTCTAGCTTTCTTGTTCTCCCTCTCCTTCTCTTTATTCTTAGCCTCTTCTATTTGTGGAGAATAGAACATGAGCCTGGATATGTCCAATTCCTTAATCAGTATTGCGGTCCTATACTCCTTGACCATATTGTTAGATACACCCAACATAAACTTACTCATCTTGGATCTGCTATCTGCTACCATGTGAGGGGCATATCTGGCTAATTGTGTAAACTTAAGAAAATACTCTCGTACTGTCATGTTTCCCTTCTTTAGATTAATAAACTCAAAAACCTTAGTTTCCCTCAAATCCAGTGGGAAGAACCTATCAAGGAAAGCATTGGAAAATTCCTCCCATTCTATGGGCCTGCATCTGTGTCCCTCTCTACCTTCCACTGCTTGAACTATGAGTGAGCCGCATCCTATAACTAATATGCGGCTAACTCAGCACTCTCACTGGAAGTCACTTCCATAATATCTGTGACTTTTTGCACCTGATCAAGAAATTCCTGTGGGTCCTCATCCGACTTAAACCTGATAAATGATGGAGGATTCATTCGAGTAAAGTCCCGAATCCTGGCTGCAGCAGTATTGGCCACTGGGTTGGCCATAACGGCAGTTGGGTGTTTTTTTTGGGCTGCTACTGAATTTTGCTAGAGTAGTAAATGCAATCCTAAATTCTTCATAGGAGACATGCTCATCCAGAGGATCTGCCAGAACGGGCTGAGGGGCTGGCTGATTTCCTGTTCTTCTTCCATTCTTCTTGGGAGGCATGTTCTGTAAATGAAAGGAAGAAAAGGATTAGACTGAGAGTTTAACTTGATCTCATGCTTACTTGCACGATATGAATACTAAAAGAAGGGAAATTTTCCTAAAATATCTCGTAGCCTTTTGTCCATAAGCGTGGCACATCCATGCATAAGACTCTACTTGATGTGACTTTCAGACTTCCTAGGACTCTGTTGAACCTTAGGCTATGATACCAAGCTTGTAACACCCCGAGTCTGCACCCCGAACGTCACACGGTGCTCATAATCCCGAAGGACCACAAGCTAACTCATGACTGGTACCTGTTGCAATCACTGAGTTATAATACTGTACAATACAGAAATTAGGCAGAAATTTTCCATAAGGTTCAAAACTAAAATCAAATATTGAATACTGAAAATCAATGTTGTAAACTGAACTTCTGTCTGAAATACTGTAGTCTGAAAGCCTCTAACTATCTGAATATGAGTTGATGGGACAAGCCCCCAACAAACTCCGACTACTGTAATAAACTGAATATTGGAACACTGAAAGAATAAATCTATCCTCAAACTATGAGGACTCACCGCTAAGTGTACTACTGAAAATCTGGGCTACTAAGTACGGTCAGGAGCCCGTGCATCTGAACCTATGATATAAGACATCATAGTGCAAAAGAAAAGTATGAATTAGTACTTTGAATATACTGGTATGCTAAGTGAGGTAGGCTGATAAGCGTGGGTTCATATGCATGAACAATAACTTGCCGAGTAACATGGACGTAATTAAATAAGACTATATGCATAGATACATAAATTGTAACTGAGATCATGTTAACACTGGATACTGAGTTTTTGAATACTATTTAAATAATATCTGAGTTTACTAATACTGTAGTATTGATAACTGAGTGACTATTTCTGACATTCCTGATTCTGTAGAACGAAACTGAGTTCTATAATGAGCTGGGAGACTGTGTCTGACAGTCATGAATCTGTATAACTAAACTGAGTTCTATACTAATACTGAAATTGAAATTGTGGGAGGTAGTCATTTAACCGACATGCCCTTCTCCAAATGGATTGGGGTCCAACCTGTAACCCCAGTTGGAAGGGTGTCAATCTGTGCCACGGGTAAAGACAAGCTGTGAGTTAACCCTCTTTAATAGGAAGCACTTTCTTCAACCCTCGCTGACAGGAAAACTCATATGAGATGTATCAACCATAGTTTGGCAGGAAGATATCTTAACCTACACTAGCTACGTAGTCCTGTAATACAGGTATTACTACTAAGGGTTAAAACCCATACTGGATGGAATGCCCCCATACCTGGGTTTACTCGATGATGATTCCTACTCCTAACTGAATAGACAATGAACTGATTTCTAGACCGCACTAGGCTTGACTGAACTGTTACTGATCGTACTATCTAACTGAACTAAACTGAGTTCACTGGGTTTCGCTAACTGACAGAGTACTACTGAATTCTATTAAATGACTGAATACTAATGAGTTCTGGAACTTACTAAGTATACTGAGTTCTGTAATGACTGAATACTACTGATCAAACTATTTTTGAGACTATTTTCTGACTACTGTAGCTCTAGGTCAACAACTAGATTTTTGTGTATAGAATAACCCCAGGACTCGATGGCATGAAAAAGTATAAAAAAACATAGCATGACCTTAGAAGCATAATAGTACTTGCTTACTAACATTGCATTCATTTAGTCCTTTTGTCAAACACTTGATATACATGAACTTATGCATGAATGAAATCACATAATAACATGCCATGCTTGCACTAGTCAATTCACATAAGCACTTGGGGAGCATGGGTATTTCACATATAAATAAACATGTAATACTATCATGGATACTACATTCAACTTGTAATTCAAGAGTTCAACATGAAGTTCACATAATTCAATCCACAATTTAACTAGTTTTCATGAAACGTGCGATAAATCATGGAATTGAATACCCATTTAACATCATAATCAAGATTACATGCAAATCCAACATAAAATATATGACATCAATTAACTTGTAGTTTAAAAGAGTTTCTTGAACTCCAAGGGTGGAAGGAAACCCATGGGTGAACACTTCACATACCTTGGTACTTCAATTAATGAAGGTTGATGGTGAATTTCTTGAAGCTTGAATTGAAATTAAATCCCCTAGGGTTTTGTTCTTGAGTAATTTGAGAGAAATAATGAAGGTTTTTGCCCAAGGAATGATTAATTTTGTATTTTTGGGGCTGAATAGGGGTGGGAAAATGACCAAATACCCTCATGGATGCGGAGTTTTAATGACTAAAAATGTTCTCAACGATGTGTCGCGTCGATGGGGGCGATGCGATGACCGACGCGCCATATGGAGTCCGCATCGTTTCACTAGAAATTGGCACTGGGATCTTGAAAAAACATTTATCAACGCGATAGGCTACGTGGTGCATCGATATCACTTTGATCCACTGGTTTGGACTTCCAAACATGATTCAAACGATGTTCGAAAAATCTAAAATTTGTCCGAAAATACCTACTAACATACCTGATCGTGAATCAACCTAAAATTCAACTTTTTAAGGTCATTGGGGTCAGAAAATAGGATCGCCAACTTATGAGGCTAAAATAATTCTAAGTGTAAGAACTTAGCTGAAATTTCTAAGTATGGGACCCCTTATCAAGATCTAAGTATTGAGATAAACTTATAATTTTACGGGGTCTTACAACCACACAAGGCATGCAAACTATTCAAGGGGACTTAATTGCATTTTCTACTAGAGACAAAAGGAGAAATTTGTTACACACTACCAACTGAAGACTTTGGAGTCATAAAAAGAGAAAAGTGTTATTACAAAACCATTCACATCCATGCCCTTGAATTTCATAAAATTTTAGGACGGAGAGGGATGCTTGATTTGCATTTTCACCACGCACAAGATTGGATATTGTTTGCTCCAAATCGAGCCATCATCTCACATTTGGGATCTCACAAGGGCAAACCATATAGCAACTCAAACTTCACCATAGGCATAAATGCAATCCCAAATCTATAATGTCATTGTTACTCAGACTTTCCCTGCATCTATAGCTAAAAAAACCCAAAACACAATGATTTTCCCTAAAAAATATCGTTACGCAATCTATCATAGGGAAAGGCTCATCCAACATCATCATTAAAATAAGATAAAAATCTAAAAAAAAGGGAGCACAAATATAAGATTGAAAATAAGTGACTAATCCATCAAACGTAGGTAATATCAGGGTGCCTAATTTTACAACCCAAAATAAAAAAATAGCATCATCTAATAAACATAAAAATATCCAAATAATACAGACCAAATCAGATATAAATGAAGTATGGAGACGGGAGCCCCCAACTAAAAGCTTGCAGTGTCTTTACTACATACCAATAAAGCATAGTAAGAGCAAAAAGGCTCCCTGTAACCGCATTAAGTGTTGGTTTCACTCGTTGTCTCTTCCTCTTAATCTTTGGCCTCAATAGCAATTAGCTCCTCATCATTAGACTATGAAGCTGGGATCTCATCATCATTGTAAAATACCTCATATCTGACAACAAAATATGACTAATATTCAAAGGAATGTTGTCTAGGATACATGAAACCATCTGAACTCATGTATTCGGGACATAGGTCATGTTAGTGCATGGGCAAACCTGGCTTTAGATGATAGACAATTAAATCTGAACCTCATCCATGAAATTATGCAATGATATCCCCATATTTATGGCATCTGTCAGGACCTCTCTTCCAGGATACAACTTCTTAACTAGCCAGCTCTCTGGTTCACACCCTTTTGCCTCAAATTGTGTCATGTCTACATCCGTTAGCCCATATATGTCATTGATTTTATCATCCTCAAAGTGAACATTCTTCTCCTATATTCTTATGGCTGGGTGGAGAAATATATTACGTTGAGGTTAGCATAGAACACCCTAACCCAATGCTCATTTGTCCAGCATGGATCTAAGGTAAAGTATTCTAACCCGGTGGCCACCAATCTGTCATGAAATGTTGGAAGCTTCCTAACACCTTGTCCAAATAGATGCCATGCTCTAGGAGAAAATTTTTCTTGGGAAGGTTTGCATAGTACTGGGTTTGACAATCAAGGATCAAGAAGTGGTTTTGGTCATAGTTTTCCATTTTAAGCTTAGAAAACATGAAAAAAAAACCACAATATTAAGCATCAATGTCACCATGTGAAAACTATGTTATGTGACTTAATCAAGTTAAATAGATGGTTCCTTGGTGAAATTTGGGCTAAAACTGAGAATTCAGAGATTTTAACCTAGCTACCCCAAAACCCTCAGTTACCACAATCGTGAAACACCAAACCGCAATTGCGGTCACCTCGCACTTAGGTGACCGCGATCACAGTACCTGAGGCTATTGGCAAAGATCAATCATGTCCCAAAAAATTCCATTTTCTACCTCAATTTGTGTTCATAACCAACAATTTACACTGGGAACAAAAAACACTATTCCTAAACACTCAATTATACCCTTAAAGTATGGAAAAATTAATAAAGAATTCATTCGGGCATTTCACCGAACACTTGGTGTGCACATGCTATTTCTATCAATTTTGAACAATTTTGGGTACTCAAGATTTCCCCATCAATGTACATACCAATAATAGCAGTTACCACACCAAAGAGGCACAGTCTAACTCAAGATTTAGCACACACAACACAATATTAGGCCATTGCCCCTAAACATGTATTCTAGGCCCAGAGATTCACATTCAAGAAGGAGGATTAGATAACATACCATACCAAATAAGGAGATGCATATGAGATTATATGCACTTTGGGATGCTCTTAATATAATAAAAAATGGGCAAATTAAGAGAAATTTGAAAGGGAGTATGGGGAAAAAATAGGTGATTGTTCATCTTTTAAACCGACTTGACCACGATTGCGATCAAATTATCGCAATCGTAATCAAGGATACCGCAATTGCAATAGCACTCTCATAACGATCACAGTAAATAAGGCCAGTTATGTTCCCCTAATTTTTTTACTACTCAGGCCAAAATTCAACTCCACCATACTTACCCCTACTCAACCTTTTCAACACACCTTATAGAGCCATAATTTTATGGATTAATCATTAAAAAAAATAAAACCTACTCTAACAATCAAAATTCAAAGGATACAGGTCACTTTTGTTGCGTTGATGGGTTGCCTCCCACCTAGTGCCTAATTTATCATCGTGGCACGATATTCTTCAATCTTCAATTTGGATCCTTGAGTGATCCAACACCCATCTCCATGTACACTATATCAAAAATGGACACCACTTGTAGCTATATTGGTTATTTCTCAATTTTACATACCTGAAAGGATACTTTATTATTTTTTACCCAAAATTTCATATCCCCTTGCTCAATAACAATAATTGCTCTTCTAATTGATAGGAAGGGTCTTCCATGAATAATAGGTATCTCTTGGTTTATTTCATAATCAAGGACAACAAAGTATGCCAAAAGAATGGAGCAATCAACCTTCACCAAAATCTCATACAAGACTCCAACCAGTCACTTAATAGAGCGATATATATCAAGACCCTCGTTTTTATAGGATTAGGGGTGCCCAAACCAAGTTTTTGATATATCACATATGGAATAAATTTTATGGTTTCCCCAAGGTCACATAATTTTTTCTCAAATTTATGTATTCCAATGGTGCAAGGGGTTGTGAATGTCCTCGGGTCTTTTTTCTTTTTCGCCATATCACTAGGCATGATAGTGCTAGAACCATGGGTAACTTCAATGGTCTTACCATATATGAGGAATTTCTTGGGAATCAATGTCTTTATTAGCTTAGCATATCTAAAAATTTGTTAGATGGCTTCTAGTAATAGGATATTGATTTAATGATTGGTAAGCTTGGGAAGGAACTTCTTGAGTTTGACATTCTTCTCATTTTTCTTGAGTCTTTATGGGAATGAAGGAGGGATTTTCATTAGAGGCAAGGGTTCACATTGTGGATTATTTATCTTTTTTTCATCACTCTCAACTACTTTAGGAGTTCCTTCCTCATCAACCATCTCTTCAATTTTCATTGGATCTTTATCATCCTCTTCTAGAGACTTAGGAGTTTCATGATTTGAATCACTCATATGATTCCTCTTTGTGTTCATTTGATCATTATGAGATTTTTATTTTACCTCAACCTCACGTGCGCCAAGATCTTTACCACTTTGGGTAACAATTGCTAAGACATGAACATCGTTTTTGGGATTTTCCACCATATCACTTGGGAGACCACCTTTAGGACTAACATTAATTGTGGTTGAGATTTGGATAATTTAGGTGTGTAACTTTTTAATTGAGGCCGATTACGATATAACTATTTTATTTATTTGAGAAAATTCTTCATTTAATTCTCAGACCATCTTGTTTGTTCCTTCCACTCTCATCAAGATTCTAGCAAGCACATCCTTGATTTTGAACTTTTTGAGATCCACGGGATTTTCCTGCTTTCTCTTCACGTGGTCATGGGGGGAACATATCTATCATACTGATGTGCTATAGAAATATAGCACTTTTGATGCTTAAAACAAGGAAAATATACAAGTTTTTGAGGTTGTTTAGTTAGATATGATGCATTTTGGGTATATTTTACAAGAAATCATGTTTCGAATGCTAAGTTTATGAAAAAGATAAAAAAAAGTGTTTTTTGCAACTTATTGGATCAATTATGGATGTTTAGGACACTTTTTGTCTTGTTCGTGATCAAAGCATGTTCGAGAATTGAAGAAGAACTAAAAAGATGACTCTCGGTACTTACAAAGTCAACATGCGGACAACAAGTAGCACTTATGGACTAAAGTTGAAAAAGCAAGTACCAGAAGTCCAAAATATTAAGAGCTGACTTGCGGGAAATTTTTGTCCTGACACTTGATCCCGGTGCTTGCGTCCACCCTGCAGGCCGTAAGTGCTACCTGTGCCTAGGGTCAGGGCACAAGTAGGGAGTGTAAGTGGCCGCCGACCCTATTTTCTTCTGTTTCATTCAGACTTTGATTTTAGGGTTTTCTCATATACTATAAATACCCTTTATGTGTTTTTAGTACAGGTTATGCACTTTCGAGATTCACAGACATATTTTGATTCCAAGATTTGATTTTGATCTTGGGATTCTCTTGAATTGACTTTGGTTCATTAATTTATTTACGATTGTGGGTTTTTCTACTTCTTATTATCTTGTATTCTCTTATTATTATGGGTTGTGGAAACCTTAGTAGATTAACGAAGTAGGGAAAGTGCTATTGTTGAATTGAACCAATAACCATGGAATGCATTGCATTATCTTCACTATAATAGATTTCTTAGCCGTTGTAAACATTAGGATCCTACCTACATTATCGCTACTTACTCCAAAAGAAGAGTAGTGACTAGAAAAATATAATGAAAACAGTAATTTATAGTTTAATTGGCAATCCATGCTTTTAGGTTTTATCTTAGTAAGATGGTTAGGTTTCATCGAATAACTATCGACTCAAAAGATAATAATTAATTGTGATCAAGATAAGGGTTAGTAAGGTGACATCCTGAGACTCAAAAGGTAAAGTTTTAAATCCTTCTACTCGTCCAAAAGACTGTAGAAGGTACATAACTTATTGATCCTGCATGCAAGGTATTGGGTTAGTTCAACAAATAATGATAAACCTACAGAGTTGAGAATCTAGGGGAACACGATCATAGTGTTCACTTACGACTGATTACACAGAAGTTGATATTTGTTACTAGTTCAATACTGATACTCAAAACCCCCATTTACTTTTCGAGTTTAGCCCGCTGATTACAACAACTGAGATCTGTGAATCCACATATTCCCTTGGGATTTGACCACAACCTTTGTTGGGTTACTATATTTGGCAGCGACCATATCATCTTCTAAGAGGAGGTGTAGCTTGGACGTCACCAAATTTTGGTGCCATTATTGGGGACTATGATTTTTATTTGTGATTTAAAGTTGTTGGAGTTTATAGTCTTTTTTGTTTTTGTTCTAAGTTAAGTATACGCCAGTGTATGCCTAGTAGAATGGTGGAATAGAAAAAGGATGATTTTCCTCCCTTTCCTCCCAAAAAAGTTTTGGACATTGTTAATCAATAGACTAGTGAGCTTTTAGCTCAAGTTGAGAATGAAAGGAGGGCAATGGAAGAAGCTCAATGCATAGCCCGGGAAGTAGATTTAGTTGAGTAGAGATAGGTAGTATACCACTAAGAAGTACTTAGTAGAAGTTAGAATAGATTCAGAGAAGGCTAACCTCAAGTTATACCAGCATATTAGTATGTTCAGTAATATGAAGACGATGAAGAAGATATGGGATATGTTGAGACTACTAAGACTGGAGCCATTACCCTTCCTATTTTTCCCCCAGATGTTATGTTTAATATCTCAAGTGCTATGATCCAACACCAATACCTGAAGGGTGTATTTGCAGAGTTTCCTACAGATGACAGAAATATGCATATGGCAAATTTTACTGGGATTTGTACTTTATATACCATACTTAGGGTAGATCTGGAGGCATTAAGACTGAGGTGTTTTCCCTTTTCACTTACTGGAGAGCATCTTTATGGCTTGGGGAACTTCCAAAAGGGTTTATCACTACATGGAGTCAGTTACATAGACAATTCTTGAAGAGGTTCTTTCCTCCATCCAGCGTATTATAGCTAAAGGATGAGATTTATAACTTCAGGATGCTGAAATCAGAATCTATGTATGAGGCATAGTTCAGGTTCAAAAAGAAGCTTAGAATGGTGCCCTGATAACGCTCAAACTACAGCTCTCGTAAGAGTGTAAGCGGTCGTTGTCAAATATATAACCCAACTGGGTTGGGTATCGATCCCACAGAGAATACTTGGTCACTAAGTAAGCAAAGATTATTAGACTTTTGGTGCAAGTCTCGTAAAAGGGGGGATTTTGTAACGTGCAATAATGTAACAAAGTGAAAACGGAAAATAGCAAAGTAAAAAGAAAGAATATTTAGTAAGATGTTTAACCAATGAGAATTGAGAGTTGGGGTTATGTCCACCTTATGAGTTATACGTCTCTATTGGCTATGAGTTATGCGGAATTCAGACATGCATGTGCTTATAGAAAGTTGTATTCTATGGTAAATCCAGGCGTCTTTCGACCATCAAGGATTATTTCACTTTAAATCTTTCGAGCTTAAAGCGTGTCTAACGGTACGAACTCTCCAAGAGGTTAATCCAGTTACAAAACTAACTTTTTAACAGGGGTTGGTGCCCTATTACCTTGACATTATCTCTTTTCCAGACATATAACTTTTCTTTCGAACAAGTTAATGCTATACTGGCGTATTCTATGCGTTTGCAACCACAAGAATTTGCATTAATATGGAGAGAATAATGATATAAGCATCATACGAGTCATGAACTCACAAACTCATAGCAATAGATAGTATCTCATAAGGCTTCCATAACCCCAACAGAGAAGTTTAGCTATTCATGAGTGCAACGAAAATCACAATAGACTTTATCATTATACCAAAATAAAGATCTCACGTGTAGTAGGGTTTGGTATGGAGTTAGGCATGAATTCCCTTTTAGAATAGCGGTTCTCTTGTTGTGGAAATTAAGAATTGAATAAATGAACAGAAAGTAATTAATTTAAAGAGAATTATTTTCGGAACTAGAAGTAGAATGCTTAAAATCTCTAACAAAATAGGGTATTTATAACACCCATATCCTATTCCTACTAAGCTACTGCATTACTTATCCTAGTCCTACTAGGTTACTGCATCATTATCCTAATCCTAATAAGTTACTGTTGATCCCCAAAGTCTTTGGAAATGCTGTTTTTGCCCGGGACAGATATTCCATGCGTCACTTTTGGTCTTTGGCGTCCAAGCTTTCCCTTCCTTCTTTCGTGAATCTTACTTGGGCGTCAAGTTATCCATAATATGCTGAAATCTGCATCATTTATACCTGAAAACTTGCTAATCACATTTGTTAGCTCACTTACAGGAAAAAGGACTAAAAGTGCATGAATTATATATTTTGTCCTCAAAACTTAGCTAAAATATGGGTAAATTATAGTACTTTAGGCGTGTAAATACGCCTATCATCAACACCCCACACTTAATGCTTTGTTCGTCCTCGAACAATATATCATGTCCATATAAACATCTACTTAGGGTTTCGCAGTAACAACACAAAATTTTAATCAAGACAGGCACGATAATTATAAACAAAGAGTAGTTTTCTAATCACTTCTAGAAACAATTCAACCTCTAATATAGACTCGTGATGATGGTTAATTCGTATCCACAAGTTAAGCCACAAAGAATCATATAAGACTACCCAAAACTCATCAACCATGTGTGTCTCACATAAGATATTACCCATAATCACTCTCAAATATTGCATTTTTCAGAACATGGGTATAAGATTATCCCTGCTCTCACTCTCACAAAGAATTCATATGTTGCAATTGATGACAATAGGCTTGCCCTTAGTGTAATGCTCTACTAATATCAGAATGCTATGCTTAGGATCAAATAGGTCTTTTACAGGTTGTAATGTAGGCTAAGGGACGGGTAGGACTATTTGGGCAAGAAATAGTGACTATGTTTCTTAGAGCTTTAATACATCACATTATGCCATTAACACTTTCTTTTAATCAACCCTGCTACCTTTCTTTCATCTATCACCCCTTTTCACCTATTTTTCCATTCAAGCATAACTATCTTTTTATTTAATCATAAACACAATTTATCATTTTGTTTTTCTATTTCTTTTTTTTTTTTTTTTTTTTTTTTTTTTGTTTTTTTATAACACACCTCCATGATAGCCACTCTTTTTCATAACAAATTCAAGTACCAATACACTCTAAGGAATCACTCTCACCCAATTTCCTCTTATTTTGTCACATGACTTCACAATTTAAAGCACTTAGGAATTTGGATCAAATTATGGTCTTGAAAAAAATGGATTAGGCTTACATATGAGGCTGTCAAAGAAAATGGCTTAAAGGCTCAAAAGGGTTGACTAGGATAATATCCACGGGTAGGTAAAAAGAAGGTAAACAATCACAGGCTGCCAAAGAAATGCCTAAATCATCTCCTAAACTCACACTCTTTATTTCGCTTTACACACACACCAGGCATGTTCTAGCATCAGTCACAACACAGAATATACTATATCCTCACACACACAAGGCACATGGTCAACTTTATTGGGAGTATTATAGACTCTTGACCCTAACAGATGAATGAATTAAACCACACAATTATCACAAAGTGAGTCACACTTAGAGCCTAAGTGTCTCAATAGTAATGATTCTAGCACAAACTCTTGTCATAACACCATGCCGCCTATCAGAACAATTTCATGCATCAAAATATAAAAAAATCTACGACCACTAACTAAATCAAACAACCAAACATAAATAAATGCAAATGCAGATAAAGAAGTATAGCATGCAAATACCAGCACCCCACACTTAGACGGGACACACTGCCCTCAGTGGAAAATAAATAAGAAGAACCTGATTAGTCGGACTCATCCTCTATGTCAGGGGTCATACCCCCTGCATTGGAATCATCATCAGAGTAGTCGTCATCAGAGTTCTCTTCCACGTCGGAGTCTGGCTTTCGTCGATCATCATCGGTTGGCATGTCGTCATCAAGAGGTTCCTCAAAATATACACCTACTCCACACATCGCCCTCGCATGCTCATTCATTGGGTAGTCATAATCCAACTGTTGGAGCTCTACAGCAGTTGGAACACGACCCCCGCTCATCATGGTAAACTTCATCATGCCATATAAATGGCGGGAGAAGTTTTCGTCGCGAGCATGTCTTTCTGCAGTGGTTAGGTTGACGCCATGCATGGATTCAACATTTTTAACCTTTGTGAGGTCAACCTTCTTCGGGTTGTGTGGAAGCTTATGATCAGCCGGTTCCTCTTCGATGTCTTCCTTCCTCAATATTGCAGTCAACAGGTTGCCAAAGTTGAAGTGGGACCTCTTGTGTAGCCTAGCTTTCCGCATTGTAGATCGAATAATTGCCCCAATGTTGATAGGGACATTCGTCATCAATGCGTACACCAGGCACACTCTATCTCGTGTTATCTTTGTGTACTGTGTCCCTGGAATGAGGCAAGAGTTGACTATTTGTAGCCATATCCTAGCTTCTCTGTTCAAGGAGGCATACGGGAAGGTATTGTGCCGACCGGTATCCTTGTGATGACTCCACCGTGCCATTGATATTGTTCCGCATAGTGTGTGTCTGATTGACCTGTATGAAGGTATGCGATAAAGCTCCTTGAGTGGTGCAAGATTAACATATGGCAAACCTAGAAAGGAGTTGAAGAACTCCACATTTAGTTGCAGAACTTGGCCCGGAATCTTAACTTCACTCCCTGTAGTTTTCGGTGACCAGTTGGCATAGAATTCTCATGTTAAATCGAGATTGCACTCTCCCATATCTCGGAAGATGAAATCAAGATGTAACGCCATTATCTTAGCCAACATGCGAGGTTCTTTCTTTGCTAGGCTCTCCTTGTGTATCAACTCCATGTGAACATATTTCTTCTCTTTATTGTTCCTATACCACTCCTTTCCTTTCTCCTCTAAGACCCATTTAATTCCGAATATGCGACGAGGTATTTGCAACGAGGAGGATTCGCCTTGCTCTTTTCGTCCCCTTTTCTGGCCTTTTTGTGAAGTGGTTGCTTTATTCTTTCCTTGCCTTGCTTTTGGTGCCATTGTACCTGAGATTAAAATAATATTCATGTTAGGTTCATCTCGGTGGATACAATTAATGAACAAGCAGTAGTGGCACCACCCCACACTTAGTTTGTTGGTACGGACTAGTGAAGTGAACGATGTCGATTACTCAGACTTCATTGATATACGTTTTAGGCACTATATTCCAACAATATAATCAGTGCAGTCATACTTCCAAAAAAAAAATCTTGGCAATACTTTCATGGTTGATACATCTTTTGATCAAGACTACTACATAGAGATTGAATCAAGTTATAACATCTAGAAATAATCACAACCTCACAAGTTGGTAGTTTAACCATGATTCTCATCTCGATGAACAAGTCATTCCAACATGTAAGCTTTCTATTTACAAGATTATGAAATTTTTGTGCCCATGTCAATTCCGCAAAAGTATGACAGTGTATGAAAATCAAAGACAAGTTGGAAACAAGTTAAAATCATCCTTACGTATTCTTTCACTCACTTAGTAGTATCACAAAAAATCAACCACATTCAAATCACCAATACTACTTCAAGATCTAACAATTTATTGTAGGCGTAGTATTGTAGTACTTACGGAATATAAAAGAAGAACAAAGAAGTACTTACTTGGTTGATGCCTTTGGAAGATGTTCTTGTGAAGTAAAAGAGCAAAAGAAAAAATTTTGAGAGAATTTGGAGAGGTAGGCGGCGCTTTTCTTAGGTTTTCAATGTATTTTTGGTCTAAGACTAAGTTTCTTATTTATAGGGAAAGCTTGGGTTGGGTTTTGACCCATTTAAAATCAGATTTGGAGACCAAAAGTGACCATAGGCGGCGCCTTTTGCTTTGCCTATGCTTGGCATAGGCGGCGCCTTTTGCAAAGCATTGTCATGGCATTGTTAGGCATAGGCGGCGCCTATGCCATGGCACATGAGATTCAGAGACAAAATGCTTTTGCATAGGCGGCGCCTATGCTATGGCACACTTAGGCATGGGCGGCGCCTATGCTATGGCACACTAGATTCCGAGAGCTTAGGCCATAGTATAGGCCTTGCCTTGTCCGTGGCCTAGATTTACATAGGCCTTGCCTTGTTCTTTGCCTATATTTTCATAGGCAATGCCCAACCCATAGCTTTTTGCTTCTTCAATCCTAACTTACCACCTTGAACATGTAATTCTTCCAAATCAAGATTTGAACTCAATCTCCTCCTTTACACCTCTTGCACCTACACTTACTCAAAAGCAACAAAAATGATTAGAACGATGGGTTGCCTCCCATCAAGCACCTTAGTTTTGGTCGTGGCTTGACAAAATCTTAAGAAAACAAAACAATTAAAAATGATGGGTTGCCTCCCACCAAGTGCTTGATTTATTGTTGCGGCACGACATAGCTATCTCGATTACTTAGACTTCATCAAGATAGATAAGGCATTGTTTTCTGAATGGATTCAGACGACGCTGATGCTTACTTGTAGGCATGCAATCTCCTTCGAGATGAATCTTGTGCGTACATATCCCAAGAGGGATACCAATTATATCATCAATAGTCCAACCCATAGCTCTCTTGTATCTCTTCAGAGTAGAGATGAGAGCCTCTACGTGCTGTTCACTTAAATCATCCGTCACACTCACCGGAAGTGTATTTCTACTTCCCAAGCATGCATACCTTAGATAATTGGGGAGCTCTTTCAATTCTAGCACTGGGGGATCTTCAATGGAAGTCTTCGCTGTTGGTGACGGTTGATTCTTAAGATCAAGGTCCGGCTGTTTAGAAGTATGAGAATAGGACCCTATTTCTGTTAGAGCACACATGGTTTCTTCATAATCTTCATCATCCTTATTCTCAACATTCAACAGCGCAGCAGACAATGGCTCAACAGTAAGCTATTTCTCTAAAGATAATGCTTTCTTATCCTCATAATGAACATCAGCTATAGAGAACACATTCATATCGCTGGGATGCTTCATTGTTTTGCATATATCAAAGCGGACCACTTCATCATTCAACCGAAATAAAAGCTCATTATCTCTCATGTCAATAAGCACACTTCCTGTTGTAAGGAAAGGACGTCCCAAGATTATGGGAATTTCAGAATCCACCTCGAAATCCAAAATCACAAAGTCTGCAGGAAAAATGAAGGTAGACACCTTCACCAACACATCATTCAAGATACCCACAGGTCGTTTTACTGACCTATCTGCCATCACGAGCCGCATATTGGTTGGAGTAGGGTCACCTAACCCCAACTTCCTGTAGACGGATAGTGGCATCAAATTGATACTAGCACCCAGATCGCACAATGCCTTGGCAAAATCCAACGATCCAATCGTGCAAGGGATAGTGAAAGCACCGGGGTCAGCCTTCTTCTGAACTAGTGATCTGGTAGAGATTGCACTGCAATGATGAATATTATCTGCCGTCTCATAGCTTACTGCCCGCTTCTTTGTTTAAAGGTCCTTCATGAATTTAGCGTATCCGGGTATCTGCTCTAGCGCTTCCACCAAAGGAACATTAATAGTCAGCTGCTTCAACATAGTCATGAATTTACTGAACCTGGTATCATCAGCTTTCTTCTTCAGTCTCTGAGGAAAAGGTGGTGGTGGAAGGGGAATAGTTTTCTCCACCAATTTCTTTTTACCTTGCTTCCAACTATCAATCTTTTAAGGCTGCAAACGTCTAGGGGTGACGTCATGAACACACTCTTCAGCTTCTTCAGCCTCTTCACATTCTGCATCAATAACATTATCCACTATATCATCAACCACCTGCTTGTCCTTGGATGGATTTTCCAACACTTTACCACCCCGGGTAGTAATAGCCATGCATGATCCGTCGTTCCTTGGGTTTTGCACCGTATTGCTGGGTAGTGTTCCAGCCTTTCTTTGGTTGAATGCCGCAGATAATTGACTCAATTGTTGCTCCAGCTATTTTATTAAAGTGGAATGCGAGTCAACCAATTTCTTCATTGAGGAAAGATCATTTATTACCTCAGTTACTCCTGTGTTGGTTGCCTCTACTCCTTTCAGCATCTTAGCCATCATATCTTCCGTGGACATATTTCCAGAACCAGATGCAGCGGCGTCACGATTTCCAGGAGGAACATATAAACCACTCCTGTCAGTCTTATTCTTCCAACTTCCTTGATCACGATCCTGTATCCGGATTTATCATAATAGTTCCGACCTTGGTTTCCTTGGGCATTGCCTCGGAAACCCCCCTGATTATTCAAGTAGTTGGCTTCTTCCTCAGAATCAGATTCATCTCTTCCCTGTGACACAACATCGTTGACTTTTTCGGTCTTCCCTGATAATAAATGCTTGGTAAGAAGGTCCATCTGTGTTTTCATGTGAGCCATATCTTGGTCACGCTCCTCTTGTCTACGCCTCTTCTCTGCAGTTATGCCAATGGATATAGTAGAGCTTGATACCTCAGAATCCCTGGTATGCCAAGCTCTACTCTGCTTTGTCATACGATCTAGCATACCATTTGCCTCATTAAAAGTAAGGTCCATGAATGACCCACCTGCTGCGTTATCAACCACTGGCTTAGTCACCGAGTTGAAAGATCTGTATAATATCTCCATCAAGTGGACATTGGTCGTATGATGGTTTGGGCATCGTATAAGCTTCGTTTTGAACCTCTCCCATGTTTCGTGGAGATCTTCAGTTGGAAATTGTTGAAAATTGCTGATCTCATCTCTCAACTGCTCTCT
Source organism: Capsicum pubescens (assembly GCA_030864215.1). Classification (NCBI taxonomy): domain Eukaryota; kingdom Viridiplantae; phylum Streptophyta; class Magnoliopsida; order Solanales; family Solanaceae; genus Capsicum; species Capsicum pubescens. The sequence goes on along the minus strand of CM061544.1, from coordinate 267,400,151 downwards.
CTTGGATGGTGGAAAGAATCTTTCTAGGAAAGCATCTTTCAATTGCCTCCAATTAGTAATAGAATTAGGAGTCAGCCCATTCAACCATAGAGTTGCCTCCCCAGATAGAGACAATGGAAATAAGCGCAGCCGAATTGCATTCTGTCCAACGCCTGGTTTGTTGAATGACTTGCATGTTGAGATGAAGTTGATCAGATGCATATTTGGATCATCGACTGCAAGTCCACCAAATAATCCCTTGAGTTGCAAAAGTTGAATCATGGTGCTAGTGATATTGAACTTGGCTCCGGGTGCCAAGGGCGGAAGAATAATAGCTCTTGTAGCACCAGCTCCGTCCAGATCATCATCATCATCATCGAAAGGCATCTACATGGCTCAGCGTTCAGGCCTAAATCTGGCTTGACGATCTTTTCTGTTTGCAGGTGTCGCCACCTCAGCATCACACCTAGGGTTTAGTATCTCATCATCACCCAGGTCCTCATCATCAGAATTTGTTGCTCACCCTGGGTTATCAATATTCTGTTGATGTACTTGAGCAGCGGCCAACATAGCTAATCTAGCCTGCTCCTGTTGAGCAGCCCATCTATAAATGTCACGTTGCGCTTCCATCCTGCCAACAGAACCTGAATAAAACAAAAACAACAACTAAAAGTAAAAGTACGAGAATCTTTGACCAAAGGGTCTAATAACTATCACAAACTTAGTTGACAACCGTATTCCCCGGCAACGATGCCAATTTTTGATAACGCTCAAACTACAGCTCTCGTAAGAAGTTAAACGGTCGTTGTCAAATATATAACCCAACTGGGTTGGGTATCGATCCCACAGAGAATACTTGGTCACTAAGTAAGCAAAGATTATTAGACTTTTGGTGCAAGTCTCATAAAAGGGGGGATTTTGTAACGTGCAATAATGTAACAAAGTGAAAACGGAAAATAGCAAAGTAAAAAAAAAGAATGTTTAGTAAGATGTTTAACCAATGAGAATTTAGAGTTGGGGTTATGTCCACCTTATGAGTTATACGTCTCTATTGGCTATGAGTTATGCGGAATTCAGACATGCATGTGCTTATAGAGAGTTGTATTATATGGTAAATCCAGGCGTCTTTCGACCACCAAGGATTATTTCACTTTAACTCTTTCGAGCTTAAAGCGTGTCTAACGGTACGAACTCTCCAAGAGGTTAATCCAGTTACGACACTAACTTTTTAACAGGGGTTGGTGCCCTATTACCTTGACATTATCTCTTTTCCAAACATATAACTTTTCTTTCGAACAAGTTAATGCTATACTGGCGTATTCTATGCGTTTGCAACCACAAGAATTTGCATTAAGATGAAGAGAATAATGATATAAGCATCATACGAGTCACGAACTCACAAACTCATAGCAATAGATAGTATCTCATAAGGCTTCCATAACCCCAACAGAGAAGTTTAGCTATTCATGAGTGCAACGGAAATCACAATAGACTTTATCATTATACCAAAATAAAGATCTCACGTGTAGTAGGGTTTGGTATGGAGTTAGGCGTGAATTCCCTTTTAGAATAGCGGTTCTCTTGTTGTGGAAATTAAGAATTGAATAGATGAAGAGAAAGTAATTAATTTAATGAGAATTGTTTTCGGAACTAGAAGTAGAATGCTTAAAATCTCTAACAAAATAGGGTATTTATAACACCCATATCCTATTCCTACTAAGCTACTGCATTACTTATCCTAGTCCTACTAGGTTACTGCATCATTATCCTAATCCTAATAAGTTACTGTTGCTCCCCAAAGTCTTTGGAAATGCTGTTTTGCCCGGGACAGATATTCCATGCGTCACTTTTGGTCCTTGGCGTCCAAGCTTTCCCTTCCATCTTTCGTGAAGATTCCTTGGGCGTCAAGTTATCCATAATATGCTGAAATCTACATCATTTATACCTGAAAACTTGCTAATCACGTTTGTTAGCTCACTTACAGGAAAAAGGACTAAAAGTGCATGAATTATATATTTTGTCCTCAAAACTTAGCTAAAATATGGGTAAATTACAGTACTTTAGGCGTGTAAATACGCCTATCATCATGCCTAACCATTAGATTTTAGGTACAAGCTTATTGGAGATCTTCTATAGAGTCCTGACTATCAGTTCCAGAGCAATGACAGACACTATCTCCGGAGGAGCCTTCATGAGATTACAATGGGAGATGGCTTCGAGTATTATGAAACAGATTTTATTAACTAACCAAGGATGGATAAATTGAGAGGTTTAGAGAGGTTCTGATATTTATGCCATTGTAGCTTTTGGCGAATGGAGAGTAGTTGAGGATGTTTTAACTCAAGAGATTTCAATACTGAGGACATACATTGGTAAGTAAATCAAGCAATTTGCAATACTAAATTCTACAAAGGTTAATATAGTAGGGGCACAGGGTGCAGCTTCTAGGGTGCATAAGTCTGAGTTATAGGAGGCAAAGTATGTGAAATGTCTGTTGGCGGGTTTTTCAGCCTAAGGGAAAGGGAATCAAGGTCGGATCTATGATGATAGAGACAAATACATTCCACTTGGCAGATAAGATGCAGAATTAAGAATGGAAGAGATGCTGGCTAAGCTGATAAAGGGTCAAGAGAGTCAGGAAGTTTGCCTTAAAGAACTCAAGGTTGATGTTTCAGTATTTAGCCACAAGGTTAAATCACATTTAACTGCTATAAAGCAATTGGAGCAGTAGTATAGGCAAACCTCTGCCACTTTAGCCCAACGTCAGACGGTGCCCTGCCTAGTGACAACATGTCAAATCTTCCATCACTGGTTCATTGTATAGCTATTAACACGAGGAGTGATTTCCCACCTAATGAGCACTTTTTTCCTAGTACTAATGAGCCAAAGAAGGATAATATTGTTGTGGATGAGCCACCTGAAGCTGAGTTTGAGAAGCTGACTTGTAGTGATGACGATTTTAAGAGTGATAACGATTGGGTAGCAGAAGAGATCCAAGATATAGTGCAACAATTTACCATATATTTTCATTCACCATCAGTAGAAAATAAGAGAGACCCAGATGTAATCACCATTCCATGTTCTAAAACGGGCATTATGACATTAATCAAGCTCTATGTGATTCGGGAGCAGAAATAAATGTAATGATATTGGTAATATACATGATATTGGGGTTAGGCAAATTCAATCCTACATCTGTAAAATTGTAGATGGCTAATTCATCTGTAAAGGAGCCAGTGGGTATTTTATGCAGTGTAGAAGTAAGGGTGGCATCATTCATTTATTCAACAGATTTCATGATTTTAAACTATGAAGTGGATGCCCACTCTCTGATTATCTTAGGTAGACCTTTCTTTTCTACTGGTCGAGTATTAATTGATATGGAACTAGAGAAGATCACTTTCAAATAGAATAATAAGAAAGTAGTGTTGAATATATGCATGACAATTCAACAACTTAATGATATGAGAGTGATAGCATTGATTAATGCAGTGGATAATGATGTGGTTGCAGTGGATGTACCTATTGAGGATATATTGTAATACCCAATATTATTTTTAGCTCATTTCGGCTCTTAGTTCCATGCATAAGAGGCTTAAATCCTAAAAATTTCACTCTGTGTTGGGGACTCAGTCTTTTTTAAGGCCTCTTAACAACGAGGATTTTAAATTAGTCTTTCCAACACTGAGATGTTGGTTTTTGAGTTAATTCATGCTCAGGGGTGTAAGAGTATATCTCGGAGGAGTTTCAAATTTTTTAAACGAGGATTGAGTCATGTCAGCTCACCGCGATAGTGTCGCATTGCAGAGCTAATGGCTATGGCACTCTTACCGCATCGCGATGATCATCCAAATTGCAGTCCAGTTACAAATTCAATTGCCTGAGGGGAAATTATGTGTTTTCCCCTCAATCCAAGTGAGCTTATCATGACTTATATCTCTAGTTAGGGCGTTATTGGTGCCTCTTCTTTAATTCTCCTCTCAAGAAACCCTATTTATCTCCCAAAATCATCAATTCAATTACTTACTCTCCAAGGAAAACCAAGAATTAAAGTTCTTAAATCCAAGAACCTTCAATAAAGCATCAAGATTGGTGTTTCTCTTTCAAGATTAAGAGTTCAAGGTATGTGGGAGTTCATCCATGGGTCCCATTTCACCCATGGAGCCCAATAATCCTTTTTATTTTTAAATTATGAGATTTTACATGATCAAGTTGAATTATCTCCACTAAGATATTATTGATTTTGATTTTGAGTTATGTTTACAAGTGTTTTCGATGGGATGAGCCATTACATGTTTTGAATATTGAAATATTCATATTGAAATCCCTAATTCATGGTTTTAGTATTGTAATCATGTTATCCTTGCGTGCTTTACCTATTACCATGCTTAAGTTCATGACTCTCATATGTTTGATGATATGTCTAAATGTTGATTTTTGAACAATGATCCCCTACTATGGTTTTTAAAAGCTTTAAATGTCATCATTATTATTTCCATTCAGTGCTAGTGGGTTATGAATACCCGATACCCAATTGTTTATATAACTTCAGTATCTTCAAAATGATTTTAGATAAACCATAAGCATTGTCATTTAGTCAGTTATTATACATAGTAATTTATTTAGTTAAGCTTAGTTTAATCAAGTAATCAGTGTTAGTTTAGTTGGGAGTAGATTCAGCACTGAATGAATGCAGGGATGGTGTATTCCCTGTCACTTAGGCAGAGTCATTAGTAGCAGTCCCTTTATTTCAGAACTATGTAGCCAGCGTAGGATATGAGTATTCACCCATAAGTTTAGGCTTGACTTTCTCTCTAGGTTCACCCATCAGTTTAGGCTTGACACCCTAGTCCTTTGGGACACTAGATTAGTGGATCCACACAGCCAGTGTTAGTACCTGTGACACGGTACTTATACCCTTCCAACTGTGGTTACAGGTTGGACCTCAATGAGCTTAGGTTGGGGCATGTCGGTTACATGATACCTCTCACAGTCCCAATACAGTATTCGTTGTAGTTTCAGTTCTAGTTTGCTTTTCCAAAGCATACAGATTCTCGATTATTCAGTTATTAGATTTCAGTCTTTCAATTTATAGATTATTTTAGAAATATGCTTATGCTTGGTCTTGCATTCTTAGATATTAAAGTTTTCATGCATTCATGCTCAGTTATCTTATATTGTTCAGTTAGTCCTTACCTCATATGTACAGTATCCTACAGTTTTAGTTAAGTTATTCAAACGAAGTATAGTTCAGTTTTACATGATCAGTATTCAGTTATCAGTTAGTCATTTAATCATATCAGCTCAGTACATGCTATGTTTTGTTTTGTATATTTATGAATTCATGCTTAGTACATTTGTATACTCAGATCCTTGAGTTATATCAGTTTCTATCACGTAGTTTTAGAGTCAGAATTCGTACAGTATCCCTATTTTACTATTTCCAGCTTCAGTTCTACTTATTTTTCAAAAGTAAAGTTTTAAGAAACTAAGTGTAGTGATTTTCCAGCTTATCAGATTATGTTTGTTACTCATGTTTTAAGCTACTTCGGATTTCATTCTATTTCAATCTCTTGGTGAGTCTGCTTGCACTTAGCATGCATGTTTAAATATTACGTATGAAATCAGTTTTACTTACTACATTTACTCCCACTTAATAAGTATATTCCAGAAGTACTGATCCATATATAAGTCTGTGTGTCTACATTGTTTCAAAATGTAGGTACCAGTTGTTGTCCACGCATCATGACCAAACAATTGTAGTTTTTATCCAGCAAGTGATGAGTTCTCATATTTTTGGACTCCAATCAGATGTTTCTCATGTACTTTATTTTTATTATTCATATGTACTAATTAGAGGTAGTTGGAGGTATGTCCTAGATATCTATAATCAGTATAGTAGAGGTTTTATAGATGTCAATCAGAGTTAGTCATGTAGTAGGGATATTATTATGTTGATCTAATAGAGTATATATCCATGGGTCTATTTGTATAAAGGTGAATCAGTTGGCTATGAAGTATATGATGTTCTTATCAGCTAAGTTATGGGTTATATGATGATTTTAGGGTATGTTGGCATGGTGGTAATTCTCATAGTTAGAGAGAAATATAGGTTTAGAGATTTGATATTAGTAGGCTATTATTGAAGTTAGTATAGTTCATTAAAGGTTTAGGGATATCCATGTTATGTGTTAGAATCTAAGTTTGAATCTTTGAATATTAAGCTAATAGAAGGAAGAGTTGAAATTCTTGATAGTGTGAACTCAGCGTCTGGTGTTACTCATGAAAGTGTTCCCTCAGGAACTTATGCAGACTCTTATGTTAATCCATTCGTGCCAACTTTACCTTATTCTTGAGGCAACAGAAATAGTCAAGTCCAAATCTTTACAGATAGAGTTTTCTTAGACAATCCTCACAGACAGTTATGGGATTATTCACAGGCCCAAAAGTATCCCATTAGTGACCTTATATCCTAAACTTTGAAAATGTTCATTTTTGTTCATAAAAAAATTATGCATTGAGCCAAAGTCAAATGTGTTTTTAGATCCCTTCTCAGAATCCTATGACCACATACAATCTAGCGTAAGAAGCATGAATACAAAAGTTTAGCAGCATTAAAGTGGGGATATTGTTATGTTGATCTAATAGAGTATATATCCACGGGCCTAGTTGTATAAAGGTGAATCAGTTGGCGATGAAGTATATGATGTTCTTATCAACTAAGTTATGGGTTATATGATGATTTTAGGGTATGTTGGCATGGTGGTAATTCTCATGGTTAGAGAGAAATATAGGTTTAGAGATGTGATATTAGTAGGCTATTATTGAAGTAAGTGTGGTTCATTAAAGGTTTAGGGATATCCATGTTATGTGTTAGAATCTAAGTTTGAATCTTTGAATATTAAGCTAATAGAAGGAAGAGTTGAAATTCTTGATAGTGTGAACTCAGTGTCTGGTGTTACTCATGAAAATTCTAAGTTAATTAGTGTTTAAGTTGTTATATGATGACTATTGAGGCTATAGAAAGATATGAGTTGTATCTCAGAAAGAAGTACTAGCAGTGGGTCTTAAATTATCAGGTAGAGTCTTTCAGGGTGAGTTTATCATTTATGTGTATTACCCCAGACCCTAGAGTAAAGTGGAGGAAGTTCAGTTTAGACTTATTTAAAAAGGGTCCCACAGACTTAGCATAATGGCTTAAAGCTAAGAGGGAGATGATAGAACAAGTAACCAAGTCAGGCTCTCAGGTTTTAGTAGTGGTGCCAGTATATTGTAGAACAGCAGTAAAGGAGGAGGATGCTCGACCCATTCTCATATCAATGCAAAGTTTGTACTTCAGTCATCACAATATCTATGCTTGCCTTACATGTCAGTTTCATGATCATTTCTCATATTCATGCACTTTCCATAGAATGAGGTACGCTTCCAGTTCCTAGTACGAGGAGTTTCATTTCACTCAGTAGTATGGATCATGTCCATGAATTCATGAACTCCAAAATTAGGTCATACAACTCATGACTCATTCACTAATGATTTACAGTATGTTTAGTTCCAGTACTCATGTTGCACTTTTAATGACCAGTGAAATTCAGATTATGTCATATATATCCTCAGTTTTGATCTCTGTAATGAATCCATGTCATGGATATTCTATTTCTCAGGCCTCATTTAAGTGTCCAAGTTATTCATAGTATTCCTTCATGCTTCAGGTCCTTATGTTCACCTTTCAATGACCTCTTCTTAGGTCAAGATAGTGATGATGAACAATTGTTTAGATGGGACAGAGTAAATATTTCTGGTTGACGAAAGATTATTATATGATTGTTTTAGCTAAGGTTGTAAGTGTGAAGTTAGATTCAATCCAAGTTTTTGATATATGTCATGGTTAGTTTAACTTTTGTGTGTGTTTTCTTGGAGTAGCGCATGGAAGTTGTTGACGATAAAGGTTTGGAGGATATGAGAAAGATTCTTTTATGGGTGTTTGTTTAGAAGTGCATATGTGGTTATTAAGATAGGCTTGAATGTTATGTTTATATATATGTGTGTGTGTGTGGATGAATGCATTGCACGTCAATGAATGTCTAGTAAGGGTTGAATGTAGTTGTTCAAGTGGTAATAGGAATTATTCATGAGATAAGGGGTTGTGAAAACGTAGGGTGTATTGAATTCATGACTCAGACTAGTGTTATGGTTTGATGTGTAGCACTTTATAGATTCGAGTAGGCTTGAACATAGTCAGAGAATTTGGTTCAGCTTAGACTTCAGTAGATAGAGTTATAAGTGCCCATGTGAATATTTTAAGTAGCCTCAAGTGAAGTGCAGTTTTGAAATGGAATGTATAGTTGAGTAAAATATTTCAGTATAATTCATTTCGTATAGCCAGCAATTCAGTTTAGTAATCAGACAGACAAGTTACTATGATTCTCCATCTTTCCATCTAGTCTTACTATGCAAAGTTTCATGAATAAGACTATTACATGAGGTAACTTATCCGCAATCATGCAAGTTGCAAATTCAGTTGAGTTTTTACTTCTATTCTAAATCAGTCTTAACCATAAAGGATAGCTAGATTTAAAAATTATATTATGTTGGTTATCCAACTTCAGAATTTGGCCAAACAGTACTAATGGATTCCCAGATTTCAAAACTGTCACACCAGGCATTTATGAGTTTAGTTTAGTTCATGCATCATGTTTTTTATTCAGATATTCATAAATGATTTAGTTTGAAAGTGTCCTATGCATCATCTCAGTTTTTTCTTAGTATTTTATCCAAGTCAGTATCATTTGGGGGATGAACGATCCCAAGGGGGAGATGTTGTAATACCCTGAGTTTCCAGGTCCTAAACCTTTCATCTTTTCTTCACGAAATTAGATCCAGCCTAAAGTAATGGTTACTCATAAGTTGTCTCTCTCATTTCAATCTCATCCTTATAACCATTCGCATGTCATTGCATGTATTCAAGGAATCAGTTCAGTTTATGATATTCAGTTTATGTATCATGTTTCAGAATCAGTTATGCAATCATGTTCCAAGTCATGCATGTTCAGTACATTACCTCAGTATAGTACTTTCAATCTCCCCAGTCTCATTCGAGGATGAATGTTCCCAAAGGGGAGTTATTGAAATACCCCATATTATTCTTAGCTCAGTTCGACTCCTAGTTGCATACACAATAGGCTTAATTCCTTAAAATTTCACTAAGTGTTGGGGACTTAGTCAGTTTTAAGGCCTCTTAACTTTAAGGATTTTAAATTGGTCTTCCCAACTCCAAGATATTAGTTTTTGAGTTAATTCATGCTCAAGGGTATAAAGATATTATCTCGGGTGAGTTTCAATTTTTTCAGATGAGGATTGGGTCATGTTTGGACCATGATTCCAGCAGCTCACCGCGATAGTGCCGTGTCGCGATGCTAATGGCGATGGCACTCTTACTGTATTGCGGTGATCATCCAAATCACAGTCCAGTTACGAATTCAATTCCCTGAGGGGCAATTATGTCTTTTCTCCTTAATCCAAGTAGGTGTATCACAACTTATATCACCAGTTAGGGCATTATTGGCCCCTCTTCTTTAATTATCCTCCCAAAGAAACCCTATTCATCTCCCAAAATCATCAATTAAATTACTTACTCTCCAAGAAAAATCAAGAATTTAAGTTTCTAAATCCAAGAACCTTCAAGAAAGCATCAAGATTGGTGTTTCCCTTTCAAGATTAAGAGTTTAAGGTATTTAGATGTTCATCCATGGGTCCCCTTTCACCCATGGAGCCCAAGAACCCTTTTTATTTTTAAATTATGAGTTTTTACATGTTGAAGTTGAATTATCTCCATGAAGCTATTATTGATTTTGATTTTGAGTTATGTTTACATGTGTTCTCGATGGGATGAGACATTACATGTTTTGAATATTGAATATTCATATTGAAATCCCTAACTCATGGTTTTAATATTATAATCATGTTATCCTTGCATGCTTTACCCATTACCATGCTTAAATTCATGACTCTCATATGCTTGATGATATGTCTAAATGTTAGGTTTTGAGCAATGATCCCCTACTATGGTTTTTAAAGCTTTATATGTCATCATTGTTATTTCCATTTAGTGCTGGTGGGTTATGAACACCCAATACATAATTATTTACATAATTTCAGTATCTTCAGAATGATTTTAGATAAACCACAAGCATTGTCATTCAGTCAGTTATTATAAACAATTGTTTGTTCAGTTAAGCTTAGTTCAGTCAACTAATTAGTGTCAGTTCAGTTGGGAGCAGATTTAGCACCGAGCAAATACAGGGATGGCGGTTTCCCCTTCAGTTAGGAAGAGTCATTAGTAGCAGTTCCTGTATTCCAAAACAACATATTTAGCATAGGATATGAGGAGTCACCCGTCAGTTTAGGATTGACTTCCTCTCTGGGTTCACCCGTCAGTTTAGGCTTGACACCCTGGTTTTTTGAGATACCATATTAGTGGATCCATACAGCCAGTGTTAGTACCCATGGCACGGTACTGACACCTTTCTAACTGGGGTTACAGGTTGGACCCCAATAAGCTCAAATTGGGGCATGTCAGTTAGATGATACCTCCCACAGTCCTAGTATAGTATTCAATGTAGTTTCAGTTCAGGTTTGCTTAACCAAAGCATACAGATTCTTAGTTATTCAGTTATCAGATTTCAGTCTTTCAGTTTACAAATTATTTAAAAAATATGCTTATTCTCAGTCTTATATTCTTATATATACATTTTTTATGCATTCATGCTCAGCTATCTCATGTTGTTCAGTTAGCCCTTAACTCATATGTATAATACCTCACACTTTCAGTTAATTTATTCAGACTAAGTATAGTTCAGTTTTACATGATCGGTATTCAATTATTAGTCAGCCAGTTAATCAGATAAACTTAGTACATGCTATGTTTGGTTTTTTATGTTTATGCATTCATGCTTAATACATTTGTATATTTAGATCCTCGAGCTATGTCAATTTCCATCAAGTAGTTTCAGAGCCAGATTCATATAGTATCCCTGATTTACTGTTTCCCAGCTTCTGTTCTACCCATTCTGCAAAAGTAAAGTTTTAAGAAACTGACTAAGTGTAGTGATTCATCAGCTTATCAGATTATGTTTGTTACTCATGTTTTAAGCTACTTCAGATTTCAATCTATTCAATCTCTTGGTGATTTTACATTATTTAGACTTACTGTATTAACCCGCGCTTACACAGTATATTCCAAAAGTACTTATCCACATATACATCTGTGTGGATACATTATTTCATAATATAGGTACCAGTTGTAGCCCACGGATCATGACGAGACAGTTGCAGTTTCCAGCCAGCAGGTGATGAGTTCTCCTATTTTGGGGACTCCAGTCAAATACTGCTCATGTACTTTATTTTTATTATTCATATGTATTGATTAAAGGTAGTTGGAGGCATGTCCCAGCTATCTATAGTCGGTATAGCAGAGGCTTCATAGATGTCAGTTAGAGTCGGTCATGTAATTTTATTTTTTATCAGATTGTAAATTATATTATTATTATGATTCTTCCCAGATTTTGTCATGATTATATTTCTGCACAGTAGAACCAATTATTTTATATATTATAAATCAGTTGCTTAATAGTATGCCAGTTCATGGGTTAGCTTGGGATCACTTGTGGTTCCAAGCACCATGTTACGACTAGGGGGTAGTCTTAGGTCGTGACAGAATAAGGTTAGAAACATTAGCAACAGTGATCATGAACTTTTAGAGTAATGGGATAGATAAATATGATGAGTTGGTTCATGTACTACATGGCATAGGTTCTTATAAATATGCCCATAAGAAGCTGGATCTTGACTTGAAGAATAGAACTACACCTTTTGCAAAACCATTTATTGAGGAGCCACCGGTATTAGAATTTAATGCCCTCCCATATCATCTGCAGTATGCATTCTTGGGGGCCAACAAAACCTTACCAGTGATCATTGCAACAGATTTGGAAGGAGCACAAATGGAAGCTTTGACATCAATATTGCAGAAACTAAAGAGATTTATTGGGTTAACCATTGTCGACATTGTTGGGATTCCACCAGGTTTATGTATACACAAAATTTAGCTTGAGCTGGACAACATTCCCAGTATTGTGTCTCCTGTCTAGTTTGTACCTTTTTAGGTAATATGTGATACAAGTAGAGTGGACTTGGGAGCTATTCTAGGCTAAATAAGATAAAAGATATTGCATCCCATCTACTATGCCAGCAAAGCTTTAAACCCCGAACGAAAAAATTCTATAGTTATAGAGCAAGACTTGCTTGCGGTGGTTTTTGCTTTTGAAAATTTTTGGTCTTACTTGATTGGGACTAAGGTCATAGTGCACACTGACCATGCAGCCTTGAGATACTTGATATCAAATAAATATGCCAAACCAAGATTGATTCATTAGGTTATCTTTTTGTAAGAGTTTGCTTTTGAAGTACAAGATTGGAAAGGGAAAGAAAATCAGGTTGCTGACTACTTGTCCAGACTTGAGAGAAGACCATACAGAAATTGGGTGATAATCTTGAGATAGATAATACTTTTCCTTATGAATGAGTGTTGGGAACATCTCATGATCTGATTCCCTGGTTTGCTAATTTTTCCAACTATTTGGCAAGCGATCTTGTCCTAAAAGACATATTCTTTTAGCAGCGAAGACAATTTATGCATGAGGTAAGAAATTTCTTTTGGGATGATCCATATCTATTTAGTATCTACGTTGATGGTGTGATTCGTAGATGCATTCCAGAGGTGGAGATGATGAGCATTCTAGAGACTTGTGATTTATCACCAGTTGGAGGTCACCACAGTGGCACACGAACAACCCACAAAATTCTATAGTATGGGTTTTACTGGCCTTCAATTTACAAGTATGCTCATGATTTTGTAAAAGCCCGTGACCAATGTCAGAGTCAAGGTAATATTTCATGGCGCTAGGAACTCCCTATGACACTTATTTTGGATATAGAGTTATCTGATGTATGCGGGATTGATTTTATGGGCCCATTTGTAAGATCCTATGGCATGAGATACATTCTGGTAGCAGTTGACTATGAGTCAAAATGGGTGGAGGCAGTTGTGCTTCCAGATATCGAAGGTAGAAAATTCACCGCTTTTTTGAAGAAAAATATTTTTCTTGATTTGGCAGTCTACGTGTAATTATCAGTAATGGTGGGTCACACTTGTTCAACCACTTGTTCAAACCACTGCTTGATAGATATGGTGTAAGGCATAAGGTGGCGACACCTTACCATCCTTAGATAAGTGGGAAAGTGGAAGTCTCTAATTGACGAAGACTATGAATGCCAGCAGGACTGACTGGTCTAGAAAGTTAGATGATGCATTGTGGGCCTACCATACAGCCTATAAGACCCTCATACGTGCCTCTACATATCATCTTATATACGACAAAACATGCTATTTGTCGGTTGAGCTTGAACATAAGGCACTATGGGCATTAAAAAGTCTAAATTTTGAGTGGTGTGATACATCAAACTTGAGGTTTACAAGGTAAATGTGTTGGATGAATTCCAATTCCATGCTTACGAAAGCTCAATTATATACAATGATAGAATGAAGTTGTATAATGACAGAAAGATCGAGAAGAGAGTATTTGTACTGGGTGATTTAGTCCTGTTGTATAATTCAAGACTGCACTTGTTTCCTGGAAAACTCAAATTGAGATGGACTGGCCCATTCACTTTGTTTAAGGTATTCCCACATGGTGCTATTGAAATAAAGCGTGATGGTGATATCCTATTTAAGGTAAACGGGAAGTGGGTGAAGCCCTACATGGGAAACCTAGAGGAAGTTAGACTCTGTGTTGAGAAAGACCTTGGTGAAGTCTGACTAGCCAAGGGAGCTGAGTCATACCGCGATGGTAAATCAGGCACTGCTTGGGAGGCAACCCAAGGTACATGGACGCATAGTGCGTCCCAAGTATGTTCTCACTTTTTTTTGTTTTATATCATATTAGTGCATTAGAGACAATATACATTTTTAGTTGGGGGTGGGAATACCATGCCACCGTAGGTTTTTATTGCCATGATTCTTTTATGTCAGCCGTTGTATGGTTGTAGAACCATCATGTATAGTACAAAATTGTGTTGTATTGTGTTTTGCTTCATATTGTGGTATGTTTTTGTATAATTAGGAGATTTTTAAGTATTTAGGCCAATTAACAAGTATTTATGGATTTTTGAGAAAAATGATACCCCTCTAAAATTTTATGTTTTAGAACTGTGAGAATGTATATAAATGTGAACATTGTGAATCTTGTTATGGCATTAGGATTAGGGACATGATTATCACTTGATAACAATTGCATGAATCGAATAAGTAGCTTGTAATATTGACTCTGTGCTATGTGTGTGTGAGATGCTACTTAGTTCTCTTTTGTGTTGAATTCAGAACTTTCATGGTTAGTTTTACCTAGGTTGAAAGATAGTCGGTTAGGAAAGGATCATAGGTCTTTTTTATTTCAGTCCACTCTTAGCCTAAATGACCTTCTATGTGTGAATTGTATTCCTTGATCACTATTTTGAGACTTATATCTTGTTTTTCTTGTTTGACCTATTCACCTTCTTATTTGTGCTATAATGAACCTATTTTGGCCCTGATCCTCCTTGGACATGGTGCACCTCAACTCAAACAAAATGCCTAAGTTGAGAGTGCCTATCATAGGGGTGCATAGTGTAAAGTAGGTATGTCGAAGGGTAAAATAAGATAAAAAGTTAGTAGGGCTGGGTGCGGAAAAAAAGAAAAAGAAAATAAAAATTATAATAAAGTTAAAAAGAGAGAATAAAAGACAACACCTAACCTAAATGTGCAATAAATAATAAAAAGGGAGAAATAAGGGTGGAATAAAAAGAAATTTTCTAGTAAGTGAGGCCCCAAGGTTAGTGTAGTGCCAAAGAGGCTTAGTCACTTGATAGGTTCATATGTACCATACCATCCTTCAAGGCAACATCACAAGATGAGAAAAGTCCTATAGTGATCCTAACTTGATTATCTGAAAACTAAGGTAAAGAAAATAAAGGCAAGCCTATGGTATTTGACATGCATTGATTGGAAATTCTCTTCTGAGTGTGACTGTATCTTGATTATCCCTGCATTGACATGTATTATTTCATATGAGTGAGTGGGAAATCCTTGATATGAGGTCACTTGAGTCATATTTCCATCTAGTTACTTATTTCTGGTAGTGTAACTTTTATATATAAGGGGTTATCTGTTGCCAATGTAATTTCATACCTTGATCCCATTATGTCACATTGTTGTACTTCATGTTCATACAAAATTGATTTTGAAAAGTGAGATTGGAGGTGGGGTTATTTTCTGAACTTAAAGTGTTGACTGACTGCCTTGAATATCTTAGATTTTCCTAGTTAAGCGTCGTTTTTGTTTTGGTTGTGTTTTGTTGCCTGAGGATATGCAAACATTCTAAGTTGAGGTGTTTGATATGCAATAGAAAAATATAACACCTTCGATGCTTAAAATGAGGAAAATATGCAAGTTTTTAAGGTTGTTTTGTTAGATATGATGCGTTTTGAGTATATTTTGCAGGCACATTTCGGATGCTAAGTTTATGAAAAGGATGAAAAATGTGTTTTTGGATACTTATTGGAGAAATTATGGATGTTTGGTACACTTTCTGGCTTGTTCATGATCAAAGAATGTTCGAGAATTAAAGAAGAGCTGAAAAGATAACTCCTGGCACTAGCTAAGTGAACATGTGGACAACAAGTAGCAATTATGGACCGCATGTGGACAAAGCAATTAATAGAAGTCCAAAATCCCGAGTGCTGACTTGCAGGATATTTTGTCTTAGTACTTTCTCTCGGTACTTGTGTAATGCCCTAAAATATCATCCCGAGATGCCACACGGTGCCCAAGGCTACACGTATCCTCAAGCTAACCCTTTAAGCCAAAACACTACCCTTGGGTTCAAACAAAACAACATACACGCTACGCTAAGGATATATATATAAGTATATATCATATCACCTCGCACATGGCACGGAATATCGTTAGACTGTACATATATGGAATGTCTATACATAAACCAACCCAAAATTACACTAGTATGACATAGCCTCTATACAGCAAAATCAACGAGCCATTGGGTCAAACCCCCAACTGACTCAACAGACCAAAGGGATCACAAAACAACAGCACCAAAACTAGCAACTTGGTCCTCGAACCATGAGGACTCACCACTGAAGGAACGTAGATGCGGCCCTCGGAAATCACTGTCGCGGCTGCGGATGAGTACCTGAACCTACATCATGGTAAGAATGTAGCCCATAGATAAATATATGGGTCAGCACAAGATATGCACTGAGTATGTGGGGGCCCAAGTAAAATATAAATAATATCATAAATTTCGTAAAAACATACATACAGACCATAATGACACACCTGGATTGAGTGACATTGAACCATGCAACTCATAACATCTTACATAGGAAATGTAGGAGAAAAACCTCATAAATCATTATAGATCATCATAGGAAACTTGACTTACCACATTAAAACCGGATTGACTCGGTATTTCAATAAACATGACTCTTATGGACAGGGGAGTTTCCTATAACCGACAACCCCACGTGAGCTACGTGGAATACCAACGTTTGAAACCCCCGTTGGCGGGAGCGTCATACTCTTTGCCAGGGAGTACGACCTTAAAACTGCAATAATCACAATCGGGCTCTCTGGCCAATAATATCATCATCAAACAACCCTACAGTGGCACATAGGTTTGGGGAAATATCAAATTTCCCTCTCGGTGCTAAGTACAACTCCCCGACAAGCTCAGAATGCGTTAGGAAATCCACCACAATATCACAAGGGTCTATCATAAACACTAAATCAAATCTCTTTCTCATTTATCAAATCATATCAATTTGTGGATTCCTAACTCAACGCATTTTGGCTCAAAACATTTTAATCTTTCTCAACATCAACAAGGTATCAGTGCATTGAACCATAACCGACTCGACATTTGGAAAAGGATATGAAGACTCAATACATCATATTTTCAACAATTTAACTCATCAAAACCATCCGAAAAATACCAAGACTCATTGCAACTTCAATATCAACATTTCTCAATTTGTCATCCAACTCTCATTTAAAGGTACTTGAGACATCAACCCATAGTAGAGATATAGAATTTCCAATATCAATTATAAATTCATAATAAGGAAATAGTGGAATGATAGTATAAATCAAGGCTTAACAAATTAAATCATCATACTCTCACAATCAAATACTTTTTGGACATAATTCCATCTCAACATCATACACGTATCGGATGACATAATCCCATAGCTCATGGACAATAATATAAGATATAAAACCATGTTTCCAATTCATGGTAAAACATGTAAAATCTCATGTCAATGTAATTCGACAAAAATACCGGGCACAAGATCGAAAGGATAATCTTGTTCAAAGCCCCACATACCTAAAAATGGAAGATGAATATGAACTTCCGACTCCGGAACTCTATTCACGAAAATAAAGGGTGCTTCTCGAAGCCCTTAACATGATCAACTCAAATACCAAATCAATTTGAAATTTCTACGGTTCAATCAAGAGACATAGAAGGATGAAATTTGGAGTAGTAGGGTTGGGGTTTGGGCCTTAGGAAATTTTGGAGAAAAATGAGCTATTGAATGCTCTTAATGGACTTAAATCCATGGTTTACCCGGAAGGATTGGAGTGGAAATGACCAAAATACCCTTAAAAATTAAATAATATCAAATCTGTCCTTTGGTGGACTGTTTTGATAGGCTGAAGTAGATCGACCATAACGTTTTGCTCCGATGGCCAAATTAGATGAAACCAATTTCATTGGAAAGAGGACTTTCAGATCTTTATGTTTATATATAGTATCTCACCCAGATCATTATGTACAAGGAGTTATGATCATTTGAAGTTGAAGGTAAAATTCACCTGGCCTCAGTATTTTTTTCCTGCACATTTACTGTTCACCACTATTCACGGTTAGATCGAAATGATCATAACTCATCGCTCGAGTGTCCATTTAGGATGATCCACATATCGTTGGAAATATTATTCGATGATCTACGCAATGACGGGTTTCCTATCCAGAAATTCCACATAAAAAATTATTAATCATGATAAAGAACAGAATTCAACACATTTTTGTCCGAGATCTTAACGAATTTTTTTTTCCGGGGCATCACATCATCTCCCCCTTGGAAATATTCATCCTCAAATATTGATAGGTAGGTCAAGAATACTATGAAAATGAGTATATAGATAAAAATCATCTTGCCCAAGCATATACTCCATTCTAGATTTTTTTGCATATCGTAGAAAACACACAAGCCAAGATAAACATAGCAATAAGGATTAAATCAAAAGAGAACGATACCTTTGACTTTCTCAGGATTCATAGGAAAGAGGTGGGGATATTTGGTGCGCATATCCGTTTCGGCTTCCCAAGTATCACTCTCTACGGATTGATCTTGCCAAAGCACTTTAACAAAAGGGACTTCCTTGTTTCTTAGCCTACGAACTTGAAAGTCAAAAACCTCAACCGGAATCTCTTCATATGAAAGACTATCTTGAATACCTGAGCTTTTGGAAGGATCAATCACAACAGAATCACCAATAGACTTCTTAAGCATAGAAACATGGAAAACTGGATGGACGTTAATAACTCCACGGGCAATTCAACCTTATACGCTACCTTCCCAATGCGATCCACAATCTTATAGGGACTAATGTAACGGGGACTTAGTTTTCCTTTCTTCCCAAATCTCTTCACCCCTTTCATGGGTGAAACTTTTAAGTACACTAAATCACCAACATAAAATTCAAGGTCTTTCCTCTTTACACCTGCGTATGATTTTTGACGACTTTGGGCGGTTTTCAACCTTTCCCGAATTAACTTAACCTTCTCCATGGCCTCGAACACCGCATCTGGTCCAGTCGCGGCAGCCTTACCAACTTCAAACCAACCAATGGATGATCTACACCTTCTACCATACAAATCTTCAAATGGGGCCATTCCAATAGTAGCATGAAAACTGTTATTGTAAGCAAACTCGATTAATGCTAAGTGCTCATCCCAACTACCTTTAAAATCATGCACACAAGCCCTCAACATATCTTCTAAAGTCTGAATGGTCCGCTCGGCCTGACCATCTGTTTGCGGATGGAAAGCAGAACTTAAAAGAATTTAGGTACCGAGACCCTTCTGGAAAGATTTCCAAAACTGAGAGGTAAACTGAGTACCTCTGTCAGAAATAATAGACAAAGGGATTCTATAAAGTCTGACGAGTTCCTGAATATATATTCTAGCATAATCTTCAGCTATATACGATGAATACACTGGCAAGAAATGAGTTGATTTTGTCAGCCTATCTACGACAACCCAAATCGAATCATGATGGCGACGAGAAAGAGAAAAACTAACTATGAAGTCCATATTCACTTCTTCCCACTTTCAAGTAGGAATGCTAAACTCTTGCATCACGCCACTGGGCTTTTGATGCTCTATTTTAACCTGTTGACACGTGGAACACTTTGCCATAAATTCTGCTATGTTCCTCTTCATACCATTCCACCAATAGATTTCCCGCAAATCATGGTACATCTTGGTAACACCAAGATGGATGGAGTATCGCGTACCATGCTCTTCCGCCATAATCCTCTGCTTTAAGTTATCAATATCAGGAACACATAATATTTCTCGGAGTCTCAAAACGCCATCTCCCCCTTGGGAGAAAACCTCCACCTTTTGGTCTTTAACTGACTCTTTTAACCTGACCAAGGTGGGATCCCTGTCTTGCTTCTCCTTTACTTCCGAATCTAAAGAGGATTCGGAACCGCTTTGCACTCCTATACTACCCTCAACATCAAAAAATAACCTAACCCTCAATCTAGCCAAACGATGTACCTCACGGGCCAAATCCTTCTTACCAATCTCCACATGTGCTACCCTACCCATGGATTTCCGACTAAGGGCATCTGCTACTACATTGGCCTTGCCCGGATGATATAGCACGCTCATATTATAATCATTCAATAGTTCTAACCATCGTCTCTGCCTAAGATTCAACTCCTTTTAGGTGAATACATACTGCAAGCTCTTATGGTCCGTGAAGACGTCGTCATGGACACCATACAAATAATGTCTCCAAATTTTCAAAGCAAAAACCATGGTAGCTAATTCAAGGTCATGGGTAGGATAATTCTTCTCGTGAGGCTTTATCTGCCTGGAAGCATAAGCTATAACCTTGCCTTTTTGCATCAATACACAACCCAAACTGACTCTGGAAGTATCGCAATACACCATAAAACCATCAACACCGTCAGGCAAAGTCAACACAGGGGCTGAAGTGAGTCGAGTCTTCAACTCCTGAAAACTCTTCTTGCAAGATTCGAACCATACGAACTTCAATTTATTTTGGGTCAAACGAGTCATAGGAGACGCAATAAATGAAAACCCTTCAACAAAACGACGATAATAACCAGCTAGACCCAAGAAACTTTGGATATCAGAAGGAGAAATAATTCTAGGCCAACTCTTTATAGCCTCTATATTTTGAGGATCAACTCTAATACCTTCGGAAGAAACAACATGATCTAAGAAGGCTACAGAGTTTAGCCAGAACTCACACTTACTGAACTTAGCATACAACCGATGAGTTCGAAGAGTTTCCTCGGAGATGATCCGCATGATCACCCTCACTTCGGGAGTAAATAAGAATATCATTAAGGAACACTATTATAAGTAAATCTAGATATGGCCAGAATACACGGTTCATAAGATCCATGAAAGCCGCTGGAGCATTAGTTAACCCGAAAGACATCACTAGAAATTCAAAATGACCATAACGAGTTCGGAAGGCTGTCTTGGGGATATCACATTCCCTAACCTTAAGTTGGTGATAATTGGATCTGAGGTCTATCTTCGAAAAGTAGCTCGCACCTTGCAATTGATCAAATAAATCATCAATTGAAGGAAGCGGATATTTATTCTTGATAGTAACCCTATTAAGCTGTCGGTAATCAATACACATCCGCAAAGAACCATCTTTCTTACGCACAAACAAGATAGGTGCACCCCACGGGGACACACTAGGTCTGATAAAGCTTTTGTCTAAAAGATCTTTCAATCATTCCTTCAACTCTTTAAGTTCCACGGGAGCCATGCAATACGGAGGAATGGAAATAGGCTGAGTATCGGGAAGAAGGTCAATCCCGAACTCTATCTCTCTATCAAGAGGTACTCCAGGGAGATTTTCCGGAAAGATATCAAGAAACTTATTAACAACATTAATTGACTGAATGGTCGGGGTTTCAGACTTAGTGTCTTTAACCCGAACCAAATGGTGGATGCAACCCTTGGAAATTAACTTCCTAGATTTGAGATAGGATATGAAATGACCCTTAGGAATCACAGAACTCCCGGACCATTCGAGGATAGGTTCATCAGGAAATTGAAACTTGACCACACGGGCACGACAATCAATAGACGCATAGCATGAGTGAAGCCAATCCATACCCAAAATGATATCAAATTCAACCATATCTAGCTCAATCAAATCAGCATACATAACCCGATGAAAGACAGTAATGGGACATTTCTTATACACCCGCTTAGCAATGACAGACTCTCCTACTGGAGTAGAAACCAAAATAGGCTCAGAAATTAGATCAGGATTCGTTTTAAAATTTACAGCAACCAGAGGTATCACATAAGAAAAACTCAAACCGGGGTCCATCAACACATAGACATCAAAATAGAAAACACGGAGCATACCAGTGACAACATCAGAAGAGTCCTCCTACTCCTGACGAGGTGGTATAGCATAGAAATGATTCTAGCATTGACCTCCAGTAGTACTAGATGAAGCACCCTGAGGAGAAACTGGATGGGATGCGGGAGGTGGGGCACTGGTAGCCTGACTCTGAGGAAGGGCATCACGACTCTGTTGTCTGGCATATGGGCAGTCTCTAAGTATGTGGCCCAACTTTCCACAACCAAAACAGCCCCGCTGCCCCATTTAACACTCCCCAAAATGGTCTTTAGCACACAAAGGAGGATGAGGCCGGTTGCTTACACTGTCCTGAGACCTGGAAGGTACCGACCTATTCCCGAGCTCCTGCCTACCCCGGTATACGAGAGCACTAGCTGAGAAAGGCACAGGTATAAATGGATGTCTCTAAAACTGAGGGCGACTCCCTCCGGAGAATCTAGTCTGACCAGACCCTTGTTGCTCTGATCTGACTCTCTTAATCCCTCTTACTTTTTCTCTTTCCTTTATCTTGTCTGACTCAATCTGTTGGGCGTGAATCATTAACCTAGGAAGATCAATTTCCCTGTTGATCATAGAAGATCTATATTGTTTCACCACATAACTCGACATCCCAGTTAGAAATTTGATCATACTAGTCCTCGAGTCAGCCATCATATTAGGAGCGTACTTTGATAGCTGATTAGACTTAAGACAATACTCCTTAACCGACATGGGGCCTTGCCTCAAATTCATAAACTCCTCTATCTTAGCTTCCCGTAACTCAAGAGGAAAAAAAGCATCTTGGAATAATTGCCAAGTTACCGGAGCGGTATATCCCTCTCTAACCTTATTCCACATTTGCACCCAGTCATAGGCAACATCCTTCAACCGATAAGAAGCCAGCTCCACACTTTCTTCCCCGATCACGTGTATAATCTGTGTAATTTTCTTCATTTCATCAACATACATCTTCGGGTCCTCACCTGCTCACGACCCATGAAACTCTGGTGGATTCATCCGTATAAAGTCACAAATTCGTGTTGCTGTCGAATTATTTTCTTGCGGAGGTGGAGCGTTGGCCTGAGTATTGGTAGCAACTGCCTGGGCTAGCATCTAAAAAGTTATCCAAAATTCGGCATGGGATACCATCTCATGTAACGGATCAACGGGTTGAGGTTGGTTGTTGTTTCCGCGAGCTCGACGTGGAGGCATTTTCTGTCATAAGAATGCACAAATTAACAGTAGAAGGAAACAGTTGTAAGCATGATAGACTCTTGTAGAAAGAAAGAAATGACTTTTCCTAGAACGCCCCATAGCCTCTTGATCATAGGTGTGGCGCACTACACATCGATGCTCAAGACTCTACGTAACGCGGCTTGTCAGACTCCGTAGGACTCTTCACAACCTTAGGCTCTGATACCAAGTTTGTAATGCCCCAAAATATCATCCCGAGATGCCACACGGTGACCAAGGCTACACGTAGCCTCAAGCTAACCCTTTAAGCCAAAACACTACCCTTGGGTTCCAACACAACAACATGCACGCTACATATAAGTACATATCATATCACCTCGCACATGGAATGGAATATCGTTAGACTGTACATATATGGAATGTCTATACACAAACCAACCCAACAATACACTAGTCTGACGTAGCCTCTATACAGCAAAATCAACAAGCTATTGGGACAAACCCCCAACTAACTCAACACACCAAAGGGATCACAAAACAATAGCACCAAAACTAGCAACTTGGTCCTCGAACCATAAGGACTCACCACTGAAGGAACGTAGATGCGGCACTCGGATATCACTGTTGTGGTTGCGGCTGAGTACCTGAAAAAAATCATGGTAAGAATGTAGCCCATAGAGAAATATGTGGGTGAACACAAGATACGTACTGATTATGTGGGGGCGCATGCAAAATATAAATAATATCATAAATTTCATAAAAACGTACATACGGACCATAATGACACACCTGGATTGAGTGATATTGAATCATGCAACTCATAATATCTTAGATAGGAAATGTAGGAGAAAAAACTCATAAATCATTATAGATCATCATAGGAAACTTGACTTACCACATCAAAACTCGGAGTGACTCGGTATTTCAATAAACATGACTCTTATGGACAGGGGAGTTTCCTATAACCGACAACCCCACGTGAGGTACGTGGAATACTAATGTTTGAAACCCCCGTTGGCGGGAGCGTCATACTCTTTGCCAGTGAGTACAACCTTAAAACTGCAATAATCACAATCGGGCTCTCTGCCCAATAATATCATCATCAAACAACCCTACGGTGGCACATAGGTTTGGGGAAATACCAAATTTCCCTCTCGGTGCTAAGTACTACTCCCTGACAAGATCAGAACACGTTAGGAAATTCACCACAACATCACAAAAGTCTATCATAAAGACCAAATCAAATCTGTTTCTCATTTATCAAATCATATCAATTTGTGGATTCCTAACTCAACACATTTTAGCTCAAAACATTTTAATCTTTCTCAACATCAACAAGGTATAAATGCATTGAACCATAACCGACTCGACATTTGGACTAGGATATGAAGACTCAAGACATAATATTTTCAACAATTTAACTCATCAAAACCATTCGAAAAATACCAAGACTCATTGCAACTTCAATATCAACATTTCTCAATTTGTCATCCAATTCTCATTTAATGATACTTGAGACATCAAACCATAGTAGAGATATAGAATTTCTAATATCAATTATAAATTCATAATAAGGAAATAGTGGAATGATAGTATAAATCAAGGCTTAACAAATTAAATCATCATACTCTCACAATCAAATACTTTTTGGACATAATTCCATCTCAATATCATACACATATCGGATGACATAATCTTATAGCTCATGGAAAATAATATAAGATATAATACCATATTTACAATTCATGGTAAAACATGTAAAATCTCATGTCAATGTAATTCAACAAAAATACCGAGCACAAAATCGAAAGGATAATCTTGTTCAAAGCCCCACATACCTAAAAATGGAAGATGAATATGAAATTCCGACTCTGGAACTTTATTCAAGAAAATAAAAGGTGCTTCTCGAAGCCCTTAACATGATCAACTCGAATCCCAAATCAATTTGAAATTTCTACGGTTCAATCAAGAGACATAGAAGGATGAAATTTGGAGTAGTAGGGTTGGGGTTTGGGTCTTACGAAATTTTTGAGAAAATGAGCTATTGAATTATCTTAATGGACTTAAATCCATGGTTTACTCGGATGGATTGGATTGAAAATGACCAAAATACCCTTAAAAATCAAATAATGTCAAATGTGTCCTTTGGTGGACTGTTTTGATAGGCTGAAGTAGATTGACTATAACGTTTTGCTCTGATCGCCAAATTGGATGAAACCAATTTCATTGGAAAGAGGACTTTCAGATATTTCTGTTGATATATAGTATCTCACTCATATCATTATGTACAAGGAGTTATGATCATTTGAAGTTGACCCTAAAACTTGCCTGGCCTCAGTATTTTTTTCTTGCACCTTTACTGTTCACGGTTAGATCAGAATGATCATAACTCATCGCTCGAGTGTCCGTTTTGGATGATCCACATATATTTGGAAAGCTTATTCGATGCTCTACGCGATGACGGGTCGCTTATCAAGAAATTCCATACAGAAAAATTATTAATCATGATAAAGAATAGAATTCAACACATTTTCGTCCGAGATCTTAATGAAATTTATTTTTTCTGGGGCATCACAACTTGCACCCATCCTGCAGGCCGCAAGTTCTACCTATGCCTAGGGTTAGGGAAAAAGTAGGGTGAGTAAGTGGCAGCTGACCCTGTTTTCTCATATTTTATTTCGTTTTTGATTTTAGGGTTTCCTCATGTACTATAAATACCCTTTACGGGTTTTTTAGTAGAGGTTATGCTCTTTTGAGATTCATAAACATATTTTGATTCCAATATTTGATTTTGATCTTGGGATTCTCTTGTATTGACTTTGGTTTATTATTTCAGTTATGGTTGTGGGTTTTTCTACTTCTTATTATTGAGATTTCATCTATGCTTTCAAGTATGAATGTTATTGATTTTCTTACAAGCATGATCGGCTAAAAAAACCTATAGCTAGGGTTATGGAAACCCTGGCGGATTGACGATTTAGGTAAAATGCTATTGTTGAATTGTATGGATACCCATGGCATACATTGCATCATCTTCACTATAATAGATTTCTTAGCGGTTGTAAACGTTAGGATCCTGCCTATATTATTTATACTTACTCCAAAAGAGGAGTAATGACTAGGAAAATATAATGACAGTAGGAATTAGGAGTTTACCTATCGATCCATGCTTCTAGGTTTTATCTTAGTAAGATGGTTAGGTTTCATCGAATAACTAAAGACTCAAAAGCTAATAGTTAATTGGGATCAAGATAAGGGTTAGTAAGGAGATATCCTGAGACTCAAAAGGTAAATGGTGAAATCTTTCTACTCATCCAAAAGACTGTAGAAGGCACATAACTTATCGATTCTGCATGCAAGGTATCAGGTTGGTTTAACAAAGCACGGTAAGAATACAGAGTTGAGAAGCCAAGGGGAAACAATCCTAATATTGACTTACAAATGATTACAATCAATGTTGACATTCTTTACTAGTTTGATACTGATACTCAAAACCCCTTATTTACTTTTCTAGTTCATTCCACTGATTACAAAAACTGAGAGCTGTGAGTCCACGTATTCCCTTGGGATTCGACCCCAAACTTTGTTGGGTTACTATATTTGGCAGCGGTTGTATCATCTTCTGAGTAGAGGTATAGATTGAAAGTCACCACATACTCCTTTTCTTTATCCCTCCAATTATGTTCTCTATCTCTATCATGTCATTTCATTTCTCGATCACGATAGTTCAAACCTAGGTTCCCATCTTGCCTTTGATCGGCCGAGTGGGAACCCCTCGGATAGTTTGGAAAGTATCTTATTTATTCATCAAGGGCCCTTTCTTCATCCTCATCATACCCTTAGAGACCATGAAATTACCTCTTTTGCGGGTGTATTCATCACATTCTTTGTAAGGAGTTCTAATTATGTCACAATCTTAGCCATATTTTCATCCCTCTATTCATCTTTCTTTCTTTGCTCTTTGTTCACAATTGAGGTGGTAGGGTACCCCACAACTACTTTGGTGTCCCTTGTATGCCACCTCCTATTTTGCTTTGTGATTTGCTTAAGAAAAGTCAAATCCACTCCATATGACAACCTCACAACTGACCCACTGGTCGCATTGTCTACCACGGTCTTATTTTGTTGGTCCAATGCTCTATAGAATATTTAGAGAAGTATCTTCTTCGTTACTTCATAGTTGGGGTGTTTCAAAAGTTTTTCATAAAATTTATCCCATACTTCGTATAGAGGCTCCCCATTGAGTTGGCAAAAAATTGTAATTTTGTCTCACAATGGCAACATCTTTGAAGGAGGGAATATCGATCCAAAACCCAATTGTAAGATCGACCTAAGATATGATGGACCCGATGATAGAGACATCAGCCACAACATCACTTCACCCATTACAGAAAAGGGAATAGCCTCAACCTAATGGATTCTTGTGTGATATAAGCAATGTCAAATGGGGCAGACACCTCAAAAAAAATTCAAATATAGATTTGGATGTTCGTGATCTTGAACCCAGAATAGACCCTTTATTTGTAACATATGTAGCATCACACTCATAACATGAAATACTCTGTTTCCTTTATTAGGGGGAATGCGGATGACACTAGCACGCCCCATATCACGAAGATGATCCTCCTCATCGAGGTGCCCAATGAGCCCTCATGTCTTCCATTGTGACTTATGGCATCGTGATTACTATGAATATCACCTAACAAGACAAAAACAATAAACAATGTAAATAAAAACACTACGGGTAAACCCCAAAGTTACTAACAATACCACACAAGAAAAAACTAAGTTTCACTCTCTGGCAACGATACCATTTATGATAACGATTAACATACACCATTATTTTGGTGCAAGGCGATCTTTGTCAATATAATAACCCAACTTTGGTTGAGGTCGAATCCATAAGGAGTGTAATTTAGCTTTTAAGACCTACGTACGTTGAAAGTCACTAGGTGTTGACCCACAATGTAAACTTAAAGAAAAACATGAACTAAATTGGGGGGTGTGATTTAAAACTTAGAATAAACAAAATATACTTATGATACTAAGTAAGAGCTACAAATTGTTAATAAAATACAATGAGAGGAAAGCCTTGGGATTATACTCTCCTAGGAGTCAATCATTTATGGGTGTTTGGGGGTTAGTCCACTTCTTAGTCAAAGATTTGGGTAGGCTAGATTTTAACTCTTAGTGTTAGTCTTTCAACAAAACACTAAGTTTCACTTGTGGATTCTTTCAAATACCACATGAGCATACCAAACTTACCAATCTAAGACCTCAACTTAGCATCCCTATTTCTAGGATGATGCCGATCAATCTAGTTATACCGCATAGTATCCTTATCTTTATGATAATGCTAAGGAGATAACTAGTATCAAATAGTTGTTCACAATTACTCATCACCCACATCTCGTTTTCAAGGATGTAGTAGTAAAACCCAACATCGATAACTAATAGTATGGACTAACAATTAACACCCATACACATAAACATTCTATTCAAGAAAAATCCCAAGATAAATATTTAGCTACTCGTGAGATTAGATAAAAGAGATATACTAAGTTAACAATCAATTCTTCCATTGAAAATCAAAGCAAGAGTAATCCACACTTCAATATCAAATTATAACTAAAAATCTCTTGGAAAATGTAGCAACAATTATCCTTATCCCAATTTGGAATGTCTTCTCTATATTCAGAATTGAAAATTAGTTTCAAGATTCCCTAATTGTGAAAGGGTTTGAGGTTTTAAGTCTTGGGATTTAGTTATGCAGATTGACCATTCTGCCCTTGGAGGATTTTCGCCCGAAGGGCATTCTCCAGGATTTGACCTGGCTTTGACTTGATGTGATTGCAACCCTCAGGCTGCGATCACGATAACTGAGGGTCGATCCATATTTCTTATCTCCATCTTGTACAATCACATTGCTCTTTTGCTTTTCATTTCAGCTTAGTTCCATTATTTTCTTCCAGTTACCTACAAACAAGTAAACCATGGGAATTAGTGTATTTAATTTGAGAATTAGCCTCATTTACATAATTTAATCATAGTAGTGTGCAAGAATTTAGATATCAATGAATGGTAAATTTTCCACTCATCAATCACCGTAGCTTTCAGTATTTCTTCACCCAGTAGGATCGTAATATGAGTCAGTGTCGTTAGCTTAAGTTGCTTAAGGATTATGATATTTCTATTCTCTATCATTTGGGAAAATCTAATATGGTTGCGGATGCCTTGAGATGGAAGTCAACTAGTATGAGTAGCTTGGCACATCTTTTGACCCCAGAGAGTCCTTTGGCCTTAGAGGTTTAGTCTTTGGCTAACCAGATGGTTAGGCTTGATATTTCAACACTTGGGTGTGTTTAGGCATTTGTGGAGGCTAGATCTTCCTTGATAAAGTATATTCAGGATCATTAGTTTAATGATGCTAGTTTGAGAGTGAATCAGAATAAGATATTAAGTAGAGAGGCTAAGAAAGCCTCACTCGACTCTAATGGTGTTTTGAGGATTAGAGGTTAAGTTTGTGTGTCGAAAGTGGGTGATTGGTGAGACTAATTTTTAAGAAAGCTTATTGTTCTAGGTAGTTTATCTATATGAGAGTGACCAAGATGTATCTTGATTTAAGACAGCACTACTATTGGGGTAGTATGAGTAAGGATGTACCAGATTTTGTAGCTCGTTGCTTATGTTGTCAATAGGTGAAGGCCGAGCATTTGAGGCATGTGGATTGCTTCAGAGATTACCCATTCTCAAGTGGAAATGAGAATGAATCATTATGGACTTCGTGACTGGGTTTCCTCATACATCTCATAGTTCTAACAATGTTTGGGTCATCGTGGATCGATTGATCAAATCTTCTCATTTCATCCCTATTTAGGTTTTCTTCAGTGATGAGAGGTGGGCACATATCTATGTTTGTAAGATAGTACGTGTCCATGGTATATAGTGTTTAATATCTCAAATAGAGGTTTAGTGTTCACTTCTCACTTCTGGAAGGCATTTTAGGAGGAGTTGGGTACCCGACTTGATCTTAGCATAACTTTTCACTCTAGACCAACGGTTAGTCGGAGAGGTCTATTAAAGTGTTGAAGGAAAAGCTTCATGCTTGTGCTATGGACTTTGAAAGTCCGTAAAACAGCATATAGCTTTGGTGGAGTTTGCATATAATAAGGACTACCACTCTAATATTGAGATGGCACCCTTAGAAACTTTATATGGTAGGCGTTATTTCTCTCTAGTTGGTTGGTTTGAGGTTTCTAA
The DNA here is from genome assembly GCA_030864215.1 of Capsicum pubescens. Classification (NCBI taxonomy): domain Eukaryota; kingdom Viridiplantae; phylum Streptophyta; class Magnoliopsida; order Solanales; family Solanaceae; genus Capsicum; species Capsicum pubescens. The sequence goes on along the minus strand of CM061544.1, from coordinate 267,369,914 downwards.
GATTAGACCTCGGGGTACAGACTTGCTTTTGTGAGTCTTTGGATAGAGTTTAGGTCATTCAGGATAGACTTTGAATGGCTCAGAGTATGCAGAAGTGTTATGCGAATCGCAGACTTCGTTCCTTGGGATTTAGTGTTGGTGATCAATTTTTTCTTTGTGTTTGTGTGATGAGGTTTGGGAAAAGGATCAACCTTAGCCCCAGGTATATCGGCTATTTGGGATTCTTCAGACTATTAGGGATGTAGCTTATGAGTTAGCATTGCCCCTAGATTTATCAGTTGTTTATCTAAATTTTCATGTATCCATGCTGTGACATAATATTTTGGATGAGTCTCATGTCATTCGCCGAAACACAGTGCAGTTGGATGAGAAGTTGTCCAATGTTGAAGATCCAGTCTCCATTTTAGTCCAAAATGTTAGGAAATTATGTTCTAGGGATATTCCAGTGGTTAAGGTCCAGTGGAGACATCGTCCAATAGATAAGGCTATTTAGGAGGTTGAGTTCGACAAGCATAATAGTTATCCCTATATTTTTACTTATTCAGGTATTTTCCTTGCCTTTAGTCCAAGGATGAATTAGATTCTTAGTGGTGGATGTTGTAAGGACTCGATTCTGTGAATTTTTTATTTCTATGTGTTTTAACTATTTTACCCCTCTTCGTGTTTGATATGTGATGATTCTAGAGTGTGAAAATGGTTGGCATGATTTTTAATGCAATTTGGAATGATTTGTGTGAGCTTGGGGTTTTAGAAGTTAGAAAGGCCTTATAGTTTACTTCGGTCAACAATTGTTGTTCGGTGCGTCGGATGGCAAAATAGACTATTCTAGAAAATCCAAAATATCGATTTTGGGATTTTGGGTAGGTAGCGTAGGTGATTCAATTTTATGGCTATTGGATCACATCTTGACCCTCGGTTTGAAAAACTGTATAATTAGGTCTTGGGGGTCAATTTTGTAAAAAATAATCTTTTTAAAAAAAATTGATGACGCTATTGAGTCCAGAACATCGAATTTAGACAAGTAGCATTTTTTATTTACCTTAACGGGATTTAAAACAAATCCTGAGGGCTTGATCTGCAACTTTGCATTTTTATCAAAGTTGTTGGTACAGATATATCTGATGTGGCCGCTTTAGCGGACCCTGCCAGACCCAGGCAACTACTGCTAAAGTGGAGGCTTGGCTGCTAAAGCGGAAGCTTGGCCACTTTAGCGGTAGGGAACTGCTTTAGTGGTCTACCCGTTTTGGGTCGTACTATAAAATGGACTACGCCAAAAGATCTGGAACATCAATTTTGGGTTGATAGCGTGGTTGGTTTAATTTTATGGCTTTTGAAAATCATTTTGACCCTTGATTCAGAAAATTGTAAAATTGGGTCCAAGGGTCAATTTTTTGAAAACAATCTTTTTTCAAAAATTTGATAATGTCATTGAGACGTCGAATATAGTCTATTATTATTTTTTGCTTGCCTTCACAAAATTCTGAATGAATTCTGAGGATTTTATCCACAATTTTACATTTTTAGCAAAGTTGTTGGTGAAACTATATCTGGTGTGGCTGCTTTAGTGTCCAAGGGACCGCTAAAGCAGTAGCCGCTTTAGCGGACCTTACCAGACCCAGGAAAATACTGTTAAAGAGGAGGCTTGGCCGCTTTAGTGGTTTACCTTTTTGGGTCGAACCACTTCATCAGTCAACCCGCGCTAAAGTGGTGACCGCTTTAGCGGTCAGCACTGGATCAGTATAAATAATGCTTTCTCAATTTTTCTTCCACTTTGAAGACTTTATGCTTTGAGTTGAGAGAGTTTTGGATGATTTCTTCCATTCTTGAGCTTGAGTAAGCTCCAAATCACTATTTCAATTATTTTACTTTGCTTTTTGTCAGCTAAAACTCATTAAAATGTGATTCAAAAGAAGAATTTTGAGATTTTGGCTCGAAAGGCCTAAAATGATTTTTCTTCAATTTAAATTCCGTTTTCACTTGAATTTTTTCTATGTCTTCCTTTAATCATGGGTAAGGTGTTTATAAATAAAAATTTCAATTTTATTCTTTTTTTGAAAACTCATTTTGGAAGTCTTTTTTTATTCCTATTCAAAAATAGACAATATGGATATCATCGGCTTTCTTTTGATTCGTAGATTTTATATTTATATATTTTAGTTGATTCTGAGGCCATTCGAGGAATAAAATCTCCATGTTAAAGGTTTTAGGCTTGGATTTTGCCTAGACGAGGTAGGTTATGGCTTAACTTTCTTCAGACTGGATTGGATAATTAATATTTATAGAAATGCATGATATGGGCATGGGTTATAATTATAAAAATAATATTATAATTATTTTGTGCCCGTGTGGGGGCTTATATTGTTGTTGTCAGTAATTTGAGATGATATTTACTATGTGTGGCCCATGTGGGGGCCTTATCTGATATTGCTGGCCTTGTGTATGTATTTGGTTGCTCTTTTCATGATAGAAATACCTAAGTTGGGTTTAATGTGATATTATTGATGTATTACATGAAATTATTACTCTAATGTTACATTGTTTATGTGTAATTATTGTTGGTTAATATATTGAGTGAATTTTTTGCGCACGTGTACATTTATTGAATGGGTTTTGAAATATTTATACTGGTGTGATTGTAAGTATTACATCCTGATATCATACGTACATCAATAATAGATTGGTACCATTGTGAACGCACTAATTTTTGACAAAAATGAGACATTTTTTTCACAACCCTCTGCCTTAGTTCATGAGTCAAATAGGAGAAAATAATATTGAGATTGAAATTGAGTATTGAGATAGTATATGGATTGTGAAACCCCCTCCTCCATGGGTCCTACCTAGAAACACTGAGGCTCGGTAGGTGTATACGAAGGTTATATGATAACCTTAGTCACATCACATCATCATTGCATTTCATGTGTTATGCATCTTCAGTATTGTACTTTTGTGCTTAATTTGATGCATATCTATTTTGTTTCTTTTACGTAACTGTTTCTTGCTTATGTGCTATATTTAGAACTGTTAGTGGAGACGGTATGAGCTCTGATTGTAGGTGACATACTCATAGTATGTATTTATGTATCTTATTTTCTACTTTGCTCAGCCAGCTAATGATACCTATTTAGTACAAGTGGACCATACTCATGTTTACTTTGTAATTTCACTGTAGATCCATGTATGAGTGCACCACACAACAGCTGAGTTTGTGTGGTGATTTAGACACTTTAAGGTATTGGTCACTTTAAGTCTTTAGAGATAACCTTAGACCTCCTCCTATCCAGTTTATGTCTTATTTTGTATTTAGAGACAAACTTGTGATTTGTTTTTGAATTTTCAGTTGTATTTAGATTGTTCTTACACTATGACACCAGGTTTGGGAATGGTTTATGGTATTATTTTTATTCAGACTTTCTCTATTATTATACATGTATTGTTTGACCTTGCTCTAGAAGTCTTGCCTTGGAATTTGTGTTGTGATTTTTTATTACATATCAGTTTAGGTGATTGACTTACTTATCAAGGCTTATTCGCGATAAGTGTCATCATAACCTAATATTTTGGGTTGTGACACGTGTAATTGAACTACATAGAGCAAATCATGTGTATCCACCAAAGCCCATTGTCTAGACCCAAAACAACAACTAAATAACCACTATCCACCCGATATGAGCGTAGTTAGCAAGGGGAATATTATAAGGGGATTCTACATATGGATGATAGGTTGGATCCCAGAGGATTCTATATAGCAAAAAATACACAAGTCCATGAGCGATCAAGATGTCATTTGGACAATCAAGAAGGGCCCTTGTAGGTTATTTTCTAATAGCCACTTTTGGCCTATTTTTGTAGTAGGCTAGTTCTGTAAAAGCAATAAGTATAAATAGTTTTTTAGTCATTTTCATCCTTAGACTTTGATGAATTGAAAATTAAACTCCTTTGAGATTGTAGGGTGGAATTCCTTTAGTGTAGCCAATGTGTTAGTGAGATTAGTGATGGATGGATTACATTGTTGTTCTAAAAATTATTAAACTTGATTTTCACAAGAGTTACTCATTTGTGGATTCAAATCAGGTTTCTCTATTCTAATTGAAATCAAGTTCTCTTTTTCCTCAATTAAATAATTTAATTAGACGTTCACTTTTCTATTCTCATCTCAATTTCTTCTAATTCTCTTCTCTTATTTTTCACTATCTTTATTTTGTGTTGTTAATATTTGCATTTTTGATGTTGATTCTATTTATACGATTAGAATTATTATCACCACCTCCCTCCTTTCTCTTCTCTATTTAAAAACTAGCAAACCCATGCCATCTTCAATGAACAACTCTGGCGAAAACAAACCAACAACCATGAGCTCCAATGAAATCGATCTAGGGACGTCAATGATACCATCTGGATAGGCTTCTCTCATGTACAATAAAGTGAGTATTTTAATTTATATTGTTATTATGCTTGTTTTGTGCATATCTAGCCAAAACTACTTGCCTTTTTCAAAGAAATTACTTGGAAACAAAAGTTAAAATTTGTGTATCTGAGATATACAAGCCAAGTCGCATGTATCTTTACCTAAGATACATATACATGCCAAACCACATGTATCTTTACCAAAGATACATGTTTGTAGTATGTATCTGAGATACATGATGCTATAAAATAGGTTAAATTGTGTGTATCTAAGATACACAGGTCTAAAATACACACGATTTTTCAGATCCTGATATGTTTTGTAATTAATTTAAAATTAAGGGAACTTTTGTAGATAAACTATTATGTTTGATTATTTATGTTATATTCTCTTTTAAACAAAAGGTACAAGTTAAATGAGAGCAATCAAATAGATCGTCTCATGAAATTTTACAAACTTAAGTTCTCTATTTGGATTGTTCAGCCTGTTCTACTTTTCAAGAGGGTGGGGTACGAGCTGGCTATTTCACATGAAAGTAGAAACTTACATCAATCAAATAATTATGTCATATTCATTATTAATGTGCATGATAAAAGTTTATTCTTATTCGATATTTATACTAAGTTAATGAATGTAAAACATGCATAATTCACATATTTATTTAGTGCACTTTAATGTGTAATTGTTAAAGTTAAATTACTTCATTTGACATAATTCATCAGTTGCATATAAGCTTCACCTATTGGTTTAGGATAGTGGGGGTTTAAAATGATCCTAAAATAGAGGACTATTTCAACACGTCCATTTTTAACGTGAACTAACATTCTTCCACTTAGTCCGATTATACAAAATTTAAGGTATAAAATGAATCATAATACATAATCATGATAATAGTTCCTCTATAGCGAGTAGCATCTTTCCTGTATTACAATGCCTCATGCCCCTAAGACTTATCATTTTTTACTTAATGAATAAACTCAACAATTATTCTAGGTCCATACTTTAGATTTTTAAAATAAAATTGAATGTGCACACAGTTATAAATACAAAAAATGTCATATATAAAATGTTTCATAAACATTCATTTTTACAAAAAAAAAAATTACATAGTGGAACTAAGCCAATTGTAATTTATGTTTCTTAAATTTATGTGGTGACATGCCTTTCGTTAAAGGATCAACCAACATTACTTCAATGCTAATGCATTCAATGGCCAATTTATTATCCTTAACACATTTTCTTATGGATAGATACTTGATGTCGGTATAAGTGTTTCGACTATCACTTCTGTTATTCTTAGTCAAAAAGATAGCAACTGAGTTATCATAATATAAATTTAATTGCTTAGAGATAGAGTCGACTATTCTCAACCTAGAAATAAAACTATTCAACCAAACACCATGTAAGTTAGCCTCAAAATAAAAAAATGCACTCAACCTCTATAGTGGAAGTAGTAATTAGAGTTTGTTGGCATTTATCCAAGATATTGCTCCACCGGCTAACCTCAGAATATATCTTGAAATTGTTTTTTGTGAACCGACATAGCCAGCAAAGATTAATCAGAGTAGCCAATGACTTCCAAGTTATCTAATCGTTTATACATAGGTATGTAGCCTTTTGTATCTTATAGATATCTTAAGACTTTTTTGTAACTTTTCATAGGTCAAAATTTGAATTACCCTGATAGTTTTCAAACATTTCAACAACAAATGTTATGTCAGGTACAGACCTGAGCATTCATCAAGCGTCCAATAGCAGAAGAGTATAAAACTTCTTTCGGATACTAATTCAAATTGAATCTATCACCCTTCAGAATAAGAGCTACACTTGATGAATAATCTTTCATATCTAATATCTCTCTAAAATTTTATAGATATATATTTTTTGACATAGACCTAAGGTACCTTGATGTCTATTTTGATAAATTTAATGCAATGACATAAGATGTATCACTCATATCTTTCATATAAAAATTTTTAGAGGGAAATTATTTCACTTGATGGATTATTACCTTATTATTGGATTCAAGAAATATATTATCCATATATATGTAATACCCCGTGTTTCAAGATCATTGTGCAACGTATGATTCATTTTCTTAAGTCGTATACCAAACATACCAGTCGTATGTTGTAGTCGTATCCAAGACAGTATGAAATGGTTGATGTTCTGTTTTAGGTATGACTCGACCCTTAGATTCATAAGATTACTATACGCTTCGTATGAATTGAAGTTGTGAGTTCAGCAGTATAAGTTCCCCGAGTTTCTATCTAGCTTACGAGTGGTGGCTACAAGTCATAATGACTTATTACGAGTCATAAGATATGACCCGTATCCTAACCAGTGAATGATCCAAGAATCAAGCCTAATGTTTTTATAGATTTATAAGTTACTTGAGAATATATTAAGTCCTCAAATAGCTCCTTGCTCATGAACAAGTCAAAACATTCCTTAGCGATTAAATTCTTGGGATGTATATAACTATAATCATATTCAAATGAGAATAACTTCTGTTATACTAAGAATTTCTGAGCTCAAAACCCACCAACAGATAGATCATTGAATTATCTTTCCAATGATACCTATTTTGCCTTAAACTGATATTGGGGTGAAATGTTATGGCCAAATTACTGAAGCACTGTTAAAGCTGCCAGTGGATACGACACACTGATGACGACTTGTAAGCAAACCATATGAGTCATCAGGAGAAGTCATACCCACAATAGTAGTGGTCGAAATTTGGGCTCCTAGTGATGACTCAAGCTATGACTCATACCCAGAACATACAATTCGTATGCAAACATGTCGGGACAGCTTCCAAACGACTTCCAAAAGGTTTCTAAGGGTTATTCTGGTCTTTTCTCCTCTTAAAACCCACGACCTAAAAACATAAAGAGGCATTATTTTCTCCACTTTTTTCAATCTATTAACAACATATTCTTTCCTCCCATCTTCAAGAACATCAAGATTAGGGTTCCTCACCAAAAATTCATATTTCAAGTCCCAAGATTCAAATTCAAGAATATCAAGAACATCAAGATTAGAGTTTTCTCATCAAGTCATCTCTCAAGCCTCAAAATTCAAGCTTCTTCTCTCAAAAAACACAAGGTTTTAAGTTTTGATTTCAATATTTCTTCAAGAATTCATTCAATTAAGGTATGTGGGGTTTTGAACAAGGTCAATATTTCATCATTCTGCCCGAATGTATAATTTTCAAGTTGAATTAAAAATTTTAAGTTAGGGTTCATTCAAATCCTCATGTTTGAAAAGCATAGCATTATCATGTGATTCAAGGGACTAAATAGCATAATAGTTGTACTTAATCATATTTTAAACAATAAGTTTGGTACAGGTGCGGACCTACATTGTATTTTGGGGTGCTCCAGCACACGCTAAACTCGACGTAGAATAGGTATAATTACATAGAAAATATATAAAAATAGGCATAAACATATAAAAGCACCAACTATAACAAAAATTTAGTTGGGTGCATTGTCATTTAGGTTGATCTTAAGGTCTTTCATTGGAAGGGGCACCGAGGGTTTGAACCTCGTTGAGGTAATTTTTTATTTTTTCAGTTTTCAAATTTTTTAAGCACCCACTATCCTTAAATCGTGAGTCCTCCACTGGTTTGATATTTTGGTCTTGAATTTTGATATTTTGATGAGAAAGTGTTATTCTCCTAAGGATTATACATTCCCAAGCTTAAATTCATGTATTATACTTATTTATCGAACTTTCTAATGTTTTGAGTCCCTAAACTATGATTTTATATTACTGTTTTAAGAGTTGTTATTGTATTTTAGTAATCATTCAGTGTTGGTGGGTTATAAGAACTTGATACTTATGTGTGTACTTTCTATTTCAAACTTTTCAAATTAAAAATTAATCAGACCATGATTTTACTACTATTTTCAAGTTCAAGTTGATCCTTGCTAGTATAGTACCATGTTATGTTAAACCACGAATAACACTAATGTCGTTTAGTTGGGAGTAGGATTTAGCATCGAGAAGAAAGTGTGGGCTCAATGCATCCTACTTCCCAAAACTACGTGCCCTAGTAGGATTTGGGGACTCGCCAAAGAGAGTTTCCCCAACCTAATATGGGCTCAAATTAGTGATCACTCTATTTCAGGTTCCACATCGATGGAAAGAATAGAACATCCCTCCTCAACATGGGTCATACATTACACTCTGTGGTAATATCCATGATTTATGTCGGTTACATGATAGCTCCCACAGTTTCAGCCAGTATTCAATGTATCTCAATTTAGGTTTGGTTGACCAAGTAGATAGATTTCAGTATCAATTCAATCAATTTTACAGATTATTTTAGTTATTCAGTTACTTAGATCATTTCGATACATGTTTTGCTTGGTCTTGCATTCTCAGTTTTTCATGTTCATGTTAGTTTTCATGTTCAGTATCCACACATGATCCTCAGTTCAATTTTAAAGCATGTTCAGCTTTACATGATATTTTTATACAATATCCATGTTTTTTTACCGCTTTCCAACTTCAGTTCTACGTAATCTACAAAAGTAAAGATTTAAGAAACTAAGTGTAGTGATTCACCAGTTTATCAGATTATGTTTGTTAGTCATGCATTAAGATACTTTAGCTTTTAGTTGGTTTCAGTCTCTTGGTGAGTCTACTTGTACTTAGCATGCATGTCTTAAGATTATATATCTATTCAATTTTACTTATCTCATTCACCCCCACTTACTCATTAGATTCCAAAGTACTGATCCATATATATCTCTATGTGCTATATTGTCTCATAATATAGGTACCAATTGTAGCCCACACATCATAATCAGACAGCTCGCAATTTCCAACCAGCATATGATGAGTTCTCTTGTTTCAAGGACTCCAGTCAGTTGTAGTTCATGTACTATATTGTAATTATTCTTATGTATTGATTAGTGGTAGTTGGAGGCGTATCCCAGCTATCCATATTCAGTATATTAGAGGCTTCATAGATAGTCAGTCAGAGTCATGATATATAATTCAAGTCCTTTCATCAGATTTATCATGTTGTAAATTTTATCAGTATTACCTTAATTCAGACTTTCGAATGATCATGTTTCCACTCAGTAAATTTAGCTTTTATATAATTAAAATCAGTTGCTCAAGCAGTATGCCAGATCATAGGTTAACTTGGGATCACTTTTGGCTCCAAGCACCGTGTTACGACTAAGGGGTAGTCTCGTGTCATGACAAACTTGGTATCTAAGCATAGAGTTCAAGTGTCCTAGGGTGTCTATGAAATCGTGTCTAGTAGAGTCTTATAGAACGGTATAGAGACGTTTGTACTTTTCTTTGATAAGCTACAGGGAATTCAAGAAATGTTTTCCTTCTTTCATATATCTGATTATGTTATAGAAAGGATCTCTAAGAAACTTATATAGATTCTTCTTATGATCCATTCATGTCGACTTTACCTTATTTTCGAGGGAATGGAAACAGTCAGGCTTAAATTTCCACTAATAGAGTTTCTCAGACAGTCCCCACCGATAGTTATAAGATTGCATGCGAGATTAAAAGGATCACATCAGTGCCCTTATATTCTAATCCTTGAAAGTGTTTATTCTTATTCATAAAAACCGTGCATTAAGCCAAGGTCAAATATGCTCTCATATCCCTTCTCAAAATCCTATGAGAACATGTGATCTAGAGTTAGAAGCATGAACCTAGAAGTTTAACAACAGTAAAGTGAGATAGTGTTTATCTTGATTTAGTAGATTTTGTATCCATCGGGCTAGTTGTCTGAAAAGTAAACCAGTAGGCTTGAAATAGTGTATACAAGAATTTAAGTTGTTGATTCAAAATTAAGTATGATGATATATGTATGATCTAGAGGTGTACCCAAAGTGATATGGCATCGTATTATTTCTAAGTTTTAACAGTATGTGTGATTAGATAGTACCCTTGAGTTGTTAAGTATGAATTAGGCTATTTAGTATATGATGTTTTTATCAACTAATTTATGGGTTATAGGTTAATGATGTTGGGTATGTTTGTGTAATGGTAATTCTCATGGTTTAGGGGAAAATATAAGCTTAGAGATGTAATATTAGTAAGTTATGAAGGAAAAAAGGCAGATTATATATTAAGTGAGGCAAGTATGTTGTCAAGAAGGGTGGAAGTATGTGATGATTGTTGAAGATGAGGAAATTTAAAATGTTCAAGAATAAAGCTAGTAAAGTTTGTTAAAAGTTTGGGAATATCCATGTTATGTGTTAGAATCTAAGTTTGAATCTTGGAAGATTGAGCTAATAGAAAGAAGAGTTGAAATTCTATATGGTGTGAAGTCAGTGTATGGTGATACTCATGAAGATTCTAAGTTAGTAAGTGTTCAAGCTATTATATGATGACTAGTGGGTCTATAGAAAGTAAAGAGTTGTATCTCAGAAGGAAGTACTAGCAACGGGTTTTACACTTTGAGGTGTAGTCTTTCAGGGAGAGTTTATTACTTATGTGTATTGTTATATCTCAAACTCTAGAGTAAAGTGGTTGTAGTTCAATTTAAAGTTTATTAAAGGGGTCCACGGACTTAGAATGATGTCTTAAAGTTAAGGAGGGATGCTAGAACAAGGAACCAAGTCAGGCTCTTAAATTCTAGTAGTGATGACAGTGTGATATAGAACAACACTAGGGGAAAAAGATGCTCGGTCCATTCTTATCTCAGTGCAAAGTGTTGTATTTTAGTCATCACGACATCTACTCATGCCTTACATGTCATCTCCATATTCATAACTCATATTCATGCACATTCCATAGAATCATGTATGTTTCTAGTTCCTAGTATGAGGAATTCCCGTTCACTCAGCAATACAAATCATATTCCATGAATTTATGAACTCCAAACCTAAGTCATGAAGCTCAAGACTCATGTACTCATGCTTTACAGTATGCTCAGTTCCCATAACTCATGGTGCACTCTTAATGACAAGAAAAATTCAGATTTTGTCATGTGTGTCCTCAGTTTTGATCTCTTAAATGAATTCATTCTTTTGATATATGTCATGGTTAGTTGAGAATTCTATATGTGTTTTATTAGGTATAGTACATGAGAGTTGTTATTAACAAGACATATTTGAGAATATGGTAAAAGTACCTAGGTGGGTTGGTTGACCAGAAGTTTATATGTAGTTATAATGATAGATTTAAATGTCATGTTAGTATATAGTAGATGAATGCATTGTGCGCTAGTGAATTCCTAGTAAGAGTTTGAAGTTAGTAGTTGAAGTGGTAAGAAGAATTATTCTTGAGATGAGAGATATGAAAATGCATAGGGTATTTAATTCATGGTTTAGACTAGTGTTACAGTGTTATGTGTTGTACCCATGTGAGAATTATAAGAGGTATTGATAACGCTCAACTTACATGTCAATTTAGTGCAAGGCGGTCGTCGTCAATATATTTACCCAACTTTGGAGTCGGGGTCGAATCCACGAGGAACAATGTGAGAGGATTAAACTAATTTGAAACTATAGGTATAAGTTGAATTCAAACAAACGATACGAAAAAAATAAAATGGGGGTTTTTGATGATCAAACAATTGTTAAAGTTTTGACTTGCTTCAGAACTCAAAACTAAAATTTCAATAGTTCAAATCAGTGATAGAGAGGAACTAGGGTTGTGATCACTATGATTATTAATCCCCATTAAATAATAGTTGTAGTGTTAGGTTCTCGTGACTTGTGGGAAACACCAAACTATTAGTTTCGACAATCCATCTAAGTGTTTATCAACCTACTTAGATGTTGAACTCCTTAATTCTCTCGAACTTAGGAAATCATTCTATTCATACTGATTTTATCTCAAGTTGATCAATCTTGTTACAACATTAATCATTAGATGGGAGATTAACCTTCCCAAATCCTTGTTGATACCGCGCTACCTTTAGTTTATTTCTCAGTTCGAGTAAATCAACATAAGGCGGGATTTATTATTTGCAATCAATAAATAACAATCATAACAAAGGAATTATATGGATGTCCCCACAATCACTCAAACCCTAACCAACTATTAAATCCATAGAGGAATAATCATAGATCCCACAACCCTAGTTGTGGGTTTTAGTGCCACGTGAAAAAGAAACAGATAGCAACAATTATATTCATTATTCAAAGTAATTAAAATTACAAAAAATGAAGTCTGAAGTTGATTCTCTTCCAAGTTCAAGAGAAAATTCCCACAACCAAATCAAAGAGTTGAAGATTGAATTCTAAGTTAAGAGCCCCCAAAGAGAGGTGAACTCCTTTGGAATTAGTTCCAGTTGTTTCTATTTTTTTCATGAAAACCCTAGAACTTGTCCTTAAATACTTCATCCTAATTATGGAAACAAAATCACAGATCACAGCTTTTTTTCTCGGACAGATGATGTTATGGGTGACGGCATATCAGGAGTCTGACACTTATCAGGAATGTCGTTAGCTCCTCTTTACTTTTGACAATCTCTGCCTTAGGTTGACGATGAGGCGTGATGGCTTATCAGACCTTTGACGACTTATCACAGACGTCATCGATTATTCACTTCAAATCCCATTCACTGGCTAAGCCTAACGACAATCCTGATGGCTTATCATACTTCTGACGGCCTATCATAGATGTCATCACGTATTCCAGCTAAAGTCCATTCTCTGTCTAAGGATGGCGGCAAATCTGATAGCTTATAACAAGGCTAACGACTTATCAGATAAGTCGTCAGCTATACTTCCGTCTCTACTTACTCAGAAATCAACTCTTTTACTTCCATTATTATTGGTTCTCTTGCATCTTGACTTTTACTGCAATATCAAAGAGAAAACAATCAAAAACGATAAAAGTTGCTTAAGACTTTGTAATTATTCTCAGTCAAAAGCCTCAAATGTGTTAGCATCTGCTCACACATCAACACCCTCAACTTAAAACAATTGTTTGTCCTCAAGCAACTAAAACATAACTAAGAGGATACAAAGCACATTCGGCAGTCAATCATCCATTTTAGCTCAAAACATCTTCACCATCTCCAAGGTCAATTAATTTTAAAAAACAACTGTGCATATTATTGAAGAACAACAATGCGACACGCAGGAATAAAGATATGGCATCAATTCAGCAACAACAACCATACATGTACCAAGATTACACTATTTAAACAAGTTAGCAACTAGCAACGTAACTAGTGTGCCCTTACAACAAAGAGATCCCTCCTCACTCATATGTGAACCAAGCATGTCAATTCGGGGACGGTCAAGAGACACTCACTCTCAGAAAGAAGTTTCAGTCAATGTATGCCAAATACCATAAGCTTGCCCTTATTTTCATCACCAAAGCTTTCAGACAGTTAAGTTAGAATCACTATAGGACTTTTCTTCAGCTTGTAATGTAGGGTTGGGGCTGGTATGATACAAAAGGATATTTAAAGTAACTAAGCCTCCTTGGCACTACACTATTTTTGGGGTCTCACTTATCAACCTTTACCTTATTTGTCCGTTTCTTGATTAAAGCACATTCAAGCTGGGTGCAGTTTTTATTCAATCATTTTCTTTTTTTCATTCTTTTTCTACCACACCCAGCCTTGCATATTTTTTTTACCCTTCTTCATACTCACTTTACACCATGCACCACAATGATAGCCACCCTCAACTTAGGTTATTTGCTTAAGTCAATGTGCACAATGTCCAAGGAGGACCAGGGCCAAAACAAGTTCATTGTGATACAAATGGGAAGGTGATAGGTATAATAAAAAGAATAGGCATTCAGGCTCAAAATCAGGATCAGGGAATATTATTCACACATGGAATGTCATTTAGGCTAAAAGTGGATTAATATCAACAATGGCCTATGATCATCTCCTAACCGCTATCCTAAAACCAAGGCAAGATAAACTGGAAAAGTTTTGGATTTAACACACAATGGGAACTAGGTAGTATCTCACACACACATGGCACAAAGGTACATCACAAGCTACTACCCATTCGGTTTATGCAATTGTTTAGCAATGGTTATCATGTCACTAGTACTAATTCCATAACAAGATGCACAGTGGTCACACATAAATGCATATCACACAGTTATAAAACAGACCATTGGAGAGGTGTTCAAAAATCAACAAAAACATGTTAACTGCCTAAGGTACTTGTATTTCTCCTAGTCAACTACAATATTTTACAACAAATCACAATACTCATAAACATATAGGCTCTACTAGGAACAAGACTCTGGGGAAAAGAGGAACGACAAAAAAAACCCTAAGAGGACATCAACACCCACAAGTAGCCCTACCCTCAACTTAAAATCATGCAATGTCCCCAATGCGTCAAACCAAAACAAGAGAGTTGGAAACATAACTGTGGCACCATGGGTGCGAAGATCTGATGTCAATCACATAATATGAATACAAACAACAAAATACCTTGGGTTGCCTCCCAAGAAATGCCTGATTTAATGTCGCGGCACGACTAGGTTATCTTGACTACTCAGAATTGATCATGATACCTTAAAAGTGTTTCATCCTTTATCCATCCACTTAGACGATTTGAATCGTCGACCCATCTTTTGATCTTTACATCTTTTAGGTGTTTTGGGAAAATGTGAGAGCATGATAAGGAAATTTCTATCACGCCACTTCAAAGACTTGAACCGCTTGCCCAATTTTGCATCGAACTTTCGTGTGGGCTCATTTAGCAACGGTAAAAATCATAAAAAGTCACTAAATGGACATCGATATTTAAGTTTCTTGGCCTTCAAGATTGGGGTTGTATTATACCCTTTCGGAACGAAAAACTCCAAAATGTAGGAATTTTTCTCCTCATTTGAAAAATTCATCATTTGCTTGGGTAATTCGATTGTCATCACATCCACCAAGCATAATGTTGAAAAGTGATTCGAGTGAGGTATTATCACTAATTTAGTAGTTGCATCCTTCTCAACCTCTTCACCTTGAATTGGGCTAGAGTCTTTATAAGAGATTGGCTCGGTTTCTTCTTTTGACTCTAGCACCATTTCCTCAATCTTGGCATCATCTCTCATGGTTGGTTCGGTTGGTTGGGAAATCACTGAGGGTTGCTCATCATTAAGCTCAACATCAATATAGGATTATTTCTCCTCATCTTCACACTCTTCCATTATTTTAAATGATTCCACAGAAAAGATATCATCTAAACATAATATAGAAGAACGCTATAAATGATTGACCTCTATATCCATATCCATATGAATGATTGGATTCATGTATTTACACATATCACATACGATATCATACATTTCTTTCTAGAGGTCCAACATTCGTTGAAACATGGATTCAATGCCACTCTTCCCAGTGCTTCATTTTTCCTTTTCTTGACCATAAGACCTATCAAACTCATACGAAGAACTAGAATTTGGGTAAGTGAAATAGGGGGAGGAGGAGTTTGGGCAATCACTCCAATGTCCATCTTGACCACCACATAAAGAACAATCATACTCCTGGTAGGATGGAGATGGTGCACACATCTCTCTCCGGGGAGCATATCTACAATCTTGCCAAAAGTGAGGTCCATCATAATATGGAAATAGATCATCAAGATAAGATTTCCAACAACCAAGCTCATGTACATTCCACGATTCCATAGTAATAAGTAAACTAAAATAAAAATCTACCTAACACAGGAAATAAAAGAAAACTAAAAATAAATATTTACAAGTTTGAATTCAAGCAAGTAGGCTAAAATTCCAAACCAACTCAATACCCCAAATTGTTCCTTGATAACGGTGCCATTTTTGATAACACTCAACTTACACATCAATTTAGTGCAAGGCGATCGTCGTCAATATATTTACCCATCTTTGGAGTCGGGGTCGAATCCACGAGGAACAATGTGAGTGGCGATTAAACTAATTTAAAACTATAGCTATAAGTTGAATTCAAATAAACGATATGAAAAGATAAAATAGGAGATTTTGACGATCAAACAAATGTTAAAATTTTAACTTGCGTTAGAGCTCAAAACTAAAATTTCAATAGTTCAAATCAGTGATTGAGAGGAACTAGGGTTGTGATCACAATGATTAGTAATCCCCATTAAATAATAGTTGTAGTGTTAGGTTCTCGTGACTTGTGGGAAATACCAAACTATCAATTTCGACAATCCATCTAAGTGTTTCTCAACCTACTTAGATGTTGAACTCCCTAATTCTCTCGAACTTAGGAAATCATTCTATTCATACTTATTTTATCTCAAGTTGATCAATCTTATTACAGCATTAATCATTAGTTGGGAGCTTAACCTTCCCAAATCCTTATTGATAATTCGCTACCTTTAGTTTATTTCTCAGTTCGAGCAAATCAACATAAGGCGGGATTTATTATTTGCAACCAATAAATAACAATCATAATAAAGAAATTATCAAGATGTCCCCACAATCACTCAAACCCTAACCAACTATTAAATTCATAGAGGAATAATCATAGATCCCACAACCCTAGTTGTGGATTTTAGTGCCACATGAAAAAGAAAGAGATAGCAACAATTATATTCATCATTCAAAGTAATTAAACTTACAAAAGATGAAGTCTGAAGTTGATTATCTTCCAAGTTCAAGAGAAAATTCCCACAACCAAATCAAAGAGTTAAAAATTAAATTCTAAGTTAAGAGCCCCCAAAGAGAGGTCAACTCCTTTGGAATAAGTTCCAGCCATTTCTACTTTTTTCATGAAAACCCTAGAACTTGTCCTTAAATACTTCATCCTAATTATGGAAAAAAAATAACAGATCATAGTTTTTTTCTTGGACAGATGACATTGTGGGTAACGGCTTATCAGGAGTCTAAAGACTTATCAGGAATGTCGTCAGCTCCTCTTCATTTTTGACAATCTCTACCTTAGGTTGACGATGAGGCATAACAGCTTATCAAACCTTTGACGACTTATCACAGACGTCGTCGATTATTCACTTCAAATCCCATTCACTGGTTAAGCCTAACAATAATCCTGATGTCTTATCACACTTCTGATGGCCTATCACAGATGTTGTCACGTATTCCATCTGAAATCCATTCTCTATCTAAGGCTGACGGCAACTCTGATAGCTTATCACAAGGCTGACGACTTATCTGATAAGTCGTCAGCTATACTTCCCTCTCTACTTGCTCAGAAATCAACTCTTTTACTTTCATTATTATTGGTTCTCTTGCATATTGACTTTAACTATAATATCAAAGAAAAAACAATCAAGAACGAGAAAAGTTGCTTAAGACTTTGTAATTATTCTCAGTTAAAAGCCTCAAATGTGTTAGAATCTACTCACACATCAGGTATCAAATAAGCCTAGTATTTGAGAGAAAAAGCATAGTGGAGGGAATATTTAAGAAGTGTGTCTAAGCTTGAAAGTAGTCAATTGCATTGCTAAAGTCATAGTAATTATATCCTAGCTTATGATTTATAGGCCTATATTCCACGTTATAGAGTTGTAGTCATGTTGTGATTCCTTATTCAGATATCTTATTTAAATCATGACCAAACTTCTTTTCTCTCTAATGTTATTAGAACTTCTTACAAAGAGTGTTGAAGAAATACTCCAGTTGAGTATAAATTTTCAGTATGATTCAGTCTGTATAGCCAATAATTCTATTTAGCAATCAAATAAATAAGCTCATATGGTTTTCCATCTTTCTATGTAGTCTTACTACGCTAAGTTTCATGAGTATGTCTATTCCATGAGGTACAATATTCGCATCCATGCAAATTACGAATTTAGCTCAGTCTATCCAACATACATTAGTTTCAGATTCAGATATTAAGTCATGATTCAGCTCGTAAGTGTTTTGTACTTCATCTTATTCTTTCCTTAGTATTTCATCCAAGTTAGTATCATAAAGGGATGAATGATCCCAAGGGGGAGATATTATAATACCTCGTGATTCAAGATTATTATGCAACATATAATTCCTTTTCTTAAGTCGTATACACTATATATGAGTTGTTTGTTATAGTTGTATCTAAGACTGTATGAAATTATTGACGTTCTATTTTAGGTACGACTCGACCCTTAGAGTTATATGATTACTATATGATTCATATGAAGTGAAGTTGTGACTCCAGCAGTATAAGTTCCTTAAGTTTCTGTCCAGCTTACGAGTGGTGGCTACAAGTCGTAATGACTTGTTACGCGTTGTAAGATATGACCGGTGTCCTAACCAATGAATGATACAAGAATTAATACTAATGTTTAGATAGATTTATAAGTTACTTGAGCATATATTAAGTCCTCAAATAGCTCTTATCTCACGAACATGTCAAAATATTCCTTAGAGATTAAATTCTTGGGATGTATATAACTATAGCCATCTTTAAATGAGAATAACTTCTGTTATACTAAAGATTTTTTATCTTAAGACACATAAACAGATAGATAACTGAATTAGCATTCCAATGATACCAATTTTGCCTTATTCCGATATTGGGGTGAAATGTTATGGTCAAATTACTGAAGCACTGTTAAAGTTGTCAGGATACGACTCACTGATGATGACTCATAAGCATACTATACGAGTCATCAAGAAGATTCATATCCAAAACAATAGGGGTAGAAATTTGGGCTCCTGGTGATGACTCAAGGTACGACCCGTACCCAAAACATACGAGTCGTACCCAAACACGTCGGGATGACTTCCAAATGACTTCCAGAAGGTTTATAAGGGTTATTTTGGTCTTTTATCCTCTTTAAACCCCCAACCCATGACCTAAAAATATAAAGATCTACTATTCAATGAATTAACAACATATTCTCTCCTCCCATCTTCAAGAACATCAAGATTAGGGTTCCTCACCAAAAAATCATCCTTTAAGACCTAAGATTCAAATTCAAGAATATCAAGAACATCAAGATTAGGGTTTTCTCATCAAGTAATCTCTCAAGCCTCAAAATTCAAGATTCTTCTCTCAAGAAAACAAGGGTTTAAGTTTTTATTTCATGATTTCTGTAAGAATTTGTTCAATTAAGGTATGTGGGGTTTTGGCCAAAGTTAATCATTCATCCTTTGTGACCAAATGTATAATTTTCAAGTTGAATTTACATGTTTTAAGTTAGGGTTCATTCCCAAATCCTCATTCATTGAAAGCATAGCATTATCATGTGATTCAAGGGATTAAAGAGCATAATAGGTTTAATTACTCATGTTTTAAACAACAAGTTTGATATTTTGGTCGTGAATTTTGTTATTTTGATGAGAAAGTGTTATTCTCCTAAGGATTATACATTCCTAAGCTTAAATTCATGTACTATACTTACGTATTGAACTATACAATGTTTTGAGTCTTTGAACTATGATCTCATATTACTGTTGTAAGAGTTGTTATTGTATTTTAGTAATCAATCAATGATGGAGGGTTATTAAAACCCAATATGTATGTGTTTACTTGCTATTTACAACTTTTCAAATTACAAGTTAGTCAGACCATAATTTTACTACTATTTTCAAGTTCAAGTTGATCCTTGTCAGTACAGTACCATGTTATGTTAAACCACGAATAACACCATGTCATTCAGTTGGGAGTAGGATTTAGCACCGAGGGGGAAGTGTGGGTTCAGCATATCCTACTTCCTAGAAACTACGTGCCCCCATAGGATTAGGGACTCGCCAAATAGTATTTCCCCTGCCCAATATGGGATCATATTAATGATCACTCCAGTTCAGGTTCTATTCCAATGGCAAGGATGGAACAGCTCTCCTCAACATAGGTCAGACATTGGACTCAGTAGTAATATCCATGGTTTATGTCAGTTATATAATAGCTCCCACAGTTTCAGCCAGTATTCAGTATATCTCAGTTTAGATTTGCTTGACTAAGTAGATAGATTTCAGTATTAATTCAATCAATTTTACAGATTATTTCAGTTAGTCAGTTAGCCAGATTATTTCGATACATGCTTTACTAGGTCTTGCATTCTCAGTTTTTCATGTTCATGTTAGTGATCACATTCAGTATCCATACATGATCCTCAGTTCTATTTTACAGCATGTTCAACTTTAAATGAGATTTTTATACAATATTCATGTTTGTACCACTTCCTAGCTTCAGTTCTACTTATTCTACAAAAGTAAAGATTTAAGAAACTAAGTGTAGTGATTCACCATCTTATCAAATTATGTTTGTTAGTCATATGTTAAGATACTTCAGCTTTCAATTGATTTTAGTCTCTTAGTGAATCTATGTAACGCCCCGAGAGTACACCCTGGACGTCACACGGTGCTTACAGTCCCAAGAGACCACATGCTAACCCATAAGCTGGTACCTGCTATGAGCACTGAATAATAATATTATATAAGTGGAAGAACAACTAATAAGCCATTAGGTTTTAACAACTAAAACAAATACTAAATTATAAATCTGAAGAAAAAAACTATCTTAATCTGATAAGAATACTAATAAACTGAGTAATTAACTGACGTCCAAAAGCATCTAAACTGACTTAATATGAGTTTATGGGACAAGCCCCAACTAACTCAGACTAACTACTGAAATTTGAAAACATAACGCAAAATAGTTTGTCCCCAAAATATGAGGAGTCACCATTGCTACTGTTGAGGATTGGAGAAGTCTATACGCAATCCGGGAACTGGACGTTCGAAACTATGATATGATACATCATAGCGCAAAAGAAAAGGTATGTAATCAGTACTTCGAATGTACTGGTATGCTAAATGAGGTAGGCAAATATGCATGGTTTCATGAACATGGATAAGTAATTGTTTGAGTATATAAGCATAATATAAGGTACTGAATCGAGTGTATAAAATCTGTAGATACTAAGAATACATGGAGTCTGTATTTACTAAGAATGCATGAATACTATAAATACTGGAGATATGTAAAATCTGTAGATACTGGGGATGTATGACCAAGCATAACACATGAACTGAATAAAATCTACAAACTAAAATACTGAAATGTTGAAATAACTGATATATGTATGCTTTGGTCAAACAACACTAAGACTGGGTGTCTGAACAGATTACTGGACTAAAATTGTAACTGAGGTTGTGGAAAGGATCATCTAACCTACATACCCCAATCTAAGCTAATCGGGGTCCAACCTGTAACCATTTGGAAGGGTGTTAGTAGCGTGCCATGGGTACTAACGCTGGCTATGTGGATCGACTAATGTGGTATACTGTGTTGTCCCAAAGTACTAAGGGTGTCAAGACTAAACTGACGGGTGACCCCTCCGAGATAGTCAAGCCTAAATTGACGGGTGACTTCTCATATCCTATGCTAGATACGTTGTTCTGGAGTACAAGGACTGCTACTAAAGACTCTGCCTATCTGATGGGGAATCCGTTATCCCTGTACTCGCTCGGTGATAAATCCTACTCCCAACTTAATGACACTGGATTACTAACTATTTTGAGTTTAACTGACTGGCCTAGTATTGCTCATAATGTAATCTGAAGTTATTTTGAAGATACTGAGATGGGATTAAGTAAATAGCTATGGTTTTCGGGTATTCAAAACCCCAAGACTCAAAAACAGTAATAGTAAAATGATACTTAAGCTTAAAGGACATAACATGCAAGCCTTTATCAAATATCCATTCTTATATGCATTTTATCAAACACTTAGTATTCATAACTTAAGCAAATCATGGGAATAGTATTAAATTTGAAATAATAGCATGATTTCAAGATCAAAGACACTTGTTCGTGATTTAATTCGATGAATAATAACAATAAAACTTTGGAATTTGACCACAATAATAATTTCATTGAAACATGGTATAAAATCAATATTCACGGAAGTTCATGGAGACTCATAATTTAAAATCATAAATTAATATCATAAATCTTGAAAAGACAATAGCTTTAGTAATTAAAGGGGGTACTTGGACTCTATGGGTGAAAAGAACCCATGGATGAACATTTAACATACCTGGATTGACGAATTCGTGAGAATTGGTGACGAGTTCTTGGGATTTATTCTTGAATTTAAGAGCTAGGGTTTTTTTTATTTGGAAAATCTAGGTGCACTGAAGCTAGATCTGAAGGCAACTCGAGCTCATAAGCTACCTTTCCAAAATGACTGAGCATTCTGTAAGGACCGACATATCGGGGATTGAGCTTTTCCTTCTTGCCGAACCTCTTTACCCCTTCATGGGAGAGATTTTCACGAACACAAAATCATCGATCTCAAACTCGAGATCCTTTCTCCTCACATCTGCATAGGATTTCTATCGGCTCTGGGTTGCTCTAAGCCTTTATCTGATCAACTGAACCTTCTCTAAGGCATCAAACACTAAATTCGGCCCTACTACTGCAGCCTCGCCTACCTCAAAGAAACCAATTAGAGATCCACATCTTCTATCATAGAGAACTTCAAATGGAGCCATATGAATACTGGAATGATAGTTATTATTATATGTGATTCGATCATGGGCAAGTGATCATCCCAACTATCTTTAAAATCAACAGTGCATGATCTTAACATATATTCTAGAGTCTGAATGGTCCTTTCTGCTTGACCATCTGTCTAAGGGTGGAAGGATGTGCTGAGGTGAACCTGGATACCAAGACCCTATTGGAATGCTTTCCAGAAGTGAGAGGTAAATTGGGTACCTCTATCTGAGATAATGGATACTGGGACTATGTGCAACCTATCCAACTCTGTGATATAGAGTTTGGCGTAGTCCTCGACTGGATAGGAGGTATGGAATGGCAAGAAATGAGTGGATTTGATCATCCTGTCTATGATAACGCATATAGAATTAAGTTGACGACGAGTATGAGGCAAACCCATCACAAAGTTCATGTTCACTTCTTCCCATTTCCATGTGGGACTACTTAACTCCGGCATGGACCCACTAGGCTTCTGGTGCTCAATCTTAACCTGCTGACATATAGAGAACTTAGCTACAAACTTTACAATATCCCTCTTCATCCCACTCCACCAATAGATCTCCCACAAATAACAGTCTATCTTAGTGGCCCCTGGATGGATAGAGTAGCACGCATCATGCGCTTCTACAAGAATTCATTGCCTCAAGTCATCTACACCATGCACACATAGTCGACCCTGATAACGCAGCACACCATCTCCCCTTTTGGAGAAAAATTTTATCTTCTGATCTTTGACTGACTCTTTTAGGTTCACTATATTAGGATCGCTATCCTGCTTTTCCTTCACCTCAGAAACTAGAGATGACTCAGCACTACTCTTCACCCACACACTACCCTCTACTAAATCAACTAAACGGACACCTAGTCGGTCAAGCTAGTGAACTTCCTGAACTAACTTCTTCTTATCATTATCAACATGAGCAACACTACCCATCGACAATCCACTGAGAGCATCTGCCACTACATTGGCCTTGACCGAATGATAAAGAATACTCATGTCATAATTTCAATAACTCTAACCACCTCCTCTGATGCAAATTCAAATATTTCTAGGAGAACACATACTTCAAGATTTTATGATCAGTGGACACATCACATGCACCCCATACAAATAATGCCTCCAAATTCTTAAGGTAAACACCACAGCTACTAGCTCAAGATCATGGGTAGGGTAATTTCTCTTATGGGGCTTAAGCTATCTAGAGGCATAGTCTATAACCTTACCTCTCTACATTAGGACACAATCCAAACCTATCCTAGATGTATCACAGTATACAGCAAACCCATCTGAACCATCTGTCAAGGTCAGAATTGAGGCTGAGGTGAGTCGAGTCTTGAACTCCTGAACACTCTTCTTGCAAGAATCTGATCACTAAAACTTAACTTTCTTCTAAGTCAATCTAGACATGGAGGATGTAATAGACGAAAACCCTTCAACAAACCAACAGTAATAGCCAACCAAACCCAAAAAACTCTTGATGTCTGAAGAAGAGATAGGTCTGGGTCAGTTTCTCACCACTTTGGTCTTTTAAAGATCAACTCTAATGCCATCACCAAAAATAATATGGCCAAGGAAAGCTACTGACCTTAGCCAAAATTCGCACATACTGAATTTGGTTAATGAGCTCTAAGAGTCTACAATACTATTTTGAGATGGTTGGCATGATCTTTTTCACTACAGGAATAGATAAGAATATCTTCGATGAAGACTATAACGAACATGTCCAAGTACTGCTTGAACACGCGGTTCATTAAGTTTATGAAAGTTGTTGGGGCATTGGTAAGACCAAAGTACATGACTAGAAATTCGAAGTGACCGTACCGGGTTCGGAAAGCTATTTTCAAAATGTCACTCTCTGACTCTGAGTTGATGATAGCCTGATCTGAGGTTTATCTTTGAAAAATAGTTGGCACCCTGAAGTTGGTCAAACAAGTCATTGATTCTAGGAAGTGGATATTTATTCTTGATGGTGACTTTGTTTAGTTGACAGTAGTCAATACACATTCTGAGAGAACTGTCTTTCTTATGTAGAAATAGAATTTGTGCACCCCACGAGGAGACGATTGGCCTGATGAATCCCTTGTATAGGAGATCCTTCAACTGTTCTTTTAATTATTTGAGTTTGGCTAAAGCCATTCTGTATGGTGGAATAGAGATTGGCTGAGTGTCTGGGAGAAGGTTTATTCTGAAATCAATTTCCCTTTAGGTAGGAACTCCAGGAGGATCTTCAGGGAATATATCTGGAAATTCCCTAACTACTAAAACTGACTCAAGAGTTGGAGTCTCTGAATTAAAGTCTTTGACTTGAACAAGATGGTTAATACACCTCTTGGATATCATCTTTCTCGCTCTAAGGTATGAAACAAGATGACCCCTAAGAGCTGTAGTACTACCCCTCCATGCAAGGACTGGTTCATTTGGGAAATAAAAATAAACTATTCTGTTTCTACAATCAACAGAGGCATAGCATGAGTAGATCCAATCCATGCTGAGAATGACGTCAAAATTTGTCATCTCTAAATCCATGAGATCGACTAAAGTAACTTTCTGAGATATTTTGAATGGACAGTTCCTGTATACCTTCCTGGATACAATGGAAACACCGACTGGGGTAGACACTAAAAAGGGCTCTGCTAGAGTTTTGGGACTAACTCTAATGTTGACAGCTATATATGGAGTTACAAAATAAAGAGAAGCTCCAGGGTTTAGTAAAGCATAAACATATAAATGAAAGACCTGCAACATACCAGTAACTACGTTAGGAGAATTTTCCTAATATTGGCGGAACTGAAGAGCATACAATTTGCTTGGACACTGAGCACTGGTAGCACTAGAAGCAGCACCCTATTGAGTCGGGCGACCGGCTGGAACTGACGATTGATGGCCCTACCTTTCTGAGCAACTATCCAATACTCCCGAATCTGGTGGACTGGCTTGACACACCTAAAGCACACATCACTTCTAGATCTACACTCACCCTGATGGTGTCTGCTATATTTCTGACATAGAGGATTCGTACTGGCACTAATAACACTGCCTTAGGACTTTGAGCCTGGTGCCATGTCCCTGTTATCATTTCTGAATTTGGGCACTAGAGCACTGGCTGAAGAGGGTGCTGGAGCTGAAGATCTCTAATGAAACTGAGGACGATTACCACCTTCTGACCTTAGCTAGATGAAGTTAAAACTACCCATCCTAGCCCTCTTGTTCTCTCTCTCCCTCTTCTTAGTTTTCTACTCCTCAATCTATTGGACATAGACCATCAACTTGGATAAGTCCATCTCCCTAATCAACATTACGATCCTACACTTCTTGACCACACTATCAGACATACCAGATACAAACTTGCTTATCTTGGATTTGCTGTCAGTCACTACATGAGGAGCATATCTTGCTAACTAAGTAAACTTAAGGTAATAATCCTTCACGCTCATGTTGCCCTGTCTTAAGTTAATAAATGCTAACACCTTGGCCTTTCTCAACTCCAATGGGAAGAATCTATCTAGGAAAGTTGTAGAAAACTATTCCCATTCTAAAGGCCCTGCATCTGCACCCCTATCTACCTTTCACTATTTGAACCATGTATGGGCTATATCCTGCAACTAATATGCAGCCAACTTAGCACTCTCACTAAATGTCACCTCCATAATATCTGTTACCTTCTGCATCATATCTAAGAACTCCTGTGGATCCTCTTCAGACTTGGATCCCGTGAAGGAAGGAGGGTTCATTTGGGTGAAGTCCCGAATCCTGGATGAAGCAGTATTGGCCATTGGGTTGGCCTGAACAGCAGTTGGCCATTCATTCTGAAATGCTACGGAATTAGCTAGAGTTGTGAACGCAGCTCTGAATTTTGTGTCGGAGACATGCACATCCAGAGGATCTGCCTAGACGGGCGGAGGTACTGGCTGGTTTCTTGTTCTTCTTCCATTATTTTTTTGGGAGGCATGCTCTGTAAATGGAAGGGAGAAATGAATTAGACATATAGTTTAAAATGAGCTCATACTCAATCACACGACGTGAATACTGAAAGAAGGGAAACTTTTCATAAATGACTTATTACCTCCTATCCATAAGTGTGGCGTGCTACATACCCATGAACAAGACTCTACTTGATGCGGCTTTCAAACTTCCTAGGACACTTTAAAACCTTAGGCTCAAATACCAAGTTTGTAACGCCCCGAGAGTATACCCTGGGTGTCACACGGTGCTTACAGTCCCAAGGGACCACAAGCTTACCCATGAGTTGGTACCTGCTATGAGCACTTAATAATAATATAATATAAGTGAAAGAACAACTGATAAGCCATAAGGTTTTAACAACTGAAACAAATACTGAATTATAAATCTGAAGAAAACAACTATCTTAATCTGATAAAAATACTAATAAACTGAGTAATTAACTGACATGT
Source organism: Capsicum pubescens (assembly GCA_030864215.1). Taxonomy (NCBI): domain Eukaryota; kingdom Viridiplantae; phylum Streptophyta; class Magnoliopsida; order Solanales; family Solanaceae; genus Capsicum; species Capsicum pubescens. Next base: position 267,342,730 of record CM061544.1, on the reverse strand, counting down.
CCAAAAGCCTCTAAACTGACTAAATATAAGTTAATGGGACAGGCCCCAACTAACTCTGACTAACTACTAAAATCTGAAAACATAACGCAAAATAGTCTTTCCCTAAAATATGAGGACTCACCACTGCTATTGATGAGTATCAAAGAAGTTTATACGCGATCTGGGAACTGGACATCCGAACCTATGATATAATACATCATAGCGTAAAAGAAAAGGTATGCAATCAGTACTTCGAATGTACTGGTATGCTAAATGAGGTAGGCTAATATGCATGGTTTTATAAACATTGATAAGTAATCGTCTGAGTATGTAGGCATAATATAAGGTACTGAATAGAGTGTATAAAATCTGTAGATACTAAGAACACATGAAATTTATAATTACTAAAAATGCATGAATATTGTAAATACTGAAGATACATAAAATCTGTAGATACTGGGAATGCATGACCAAGCATATAACATAAATTGAACAAAATTTGTAAACTAAAATACTGAAATATTAAAATAACTGATAAATGTATGCTTTGGTCAAACAACACTGAGACTGAGTGTCTGAACTGATTATTGGACTGAAACTATAACTGAGACTATGGGGGGTATCATCTAATCGACATTCCCCAATCTGAGCTAATCGGGGTCCAAATTGTAACCCCAGTAAGAAGGGTGTTAATACTATGCCACGGGTACTAACGCTGGATATATGGATCCACTAAACTGGTATACTGTGTTGTCCCAAAGGACTAAGGGTTTCATGCCTAAACTAACGGGTGACCTCTCCGAGATAGTCAAGCCTAAACTGACGGGTGACTTCTCATATCCTACGCTAGCTATGTAGTTTTGGAGTACAGATACTGCTACTAATGACTCTTCCAATTTGATAGGTAAGCCGTACTTACAGCACCCGCTCGATGCTAAATCCTACTCCCAACTAAATGACACTGGATTACTGACTATTCTGAGTTTAACTAACTGACCTAGTAATGCTCATAATGTAATCTGGAAGTTATTCTAAATATACTGAGATGGGATTAAGTAAACATCTATGGTTTTTGGGTATTCAAAACCCCTAAGACTCAAAAGTAGTAATAGTAACATGATACCTAAGCTTAGAGGACATAACATGCAAGCCTTTATCAAATATCCATTCTTATATGCATTTTATCAAACATTTGGTATTCATAACTTAAGCAAATCCTGGGAATAGTATTAAATTTGAAATAATAGCATGATTTCAAGATCAAAGACACCTGCCCATGATTTAATTTGATGAATAATAACAATAAAACATGGGAATTTGACCACAACAATAATTTCATTGAAACATGGTATAAAATCAATATTCATGGAAGTTCATGAAGACTCATAATTTTAAATCACAATTTAATATCATAAATCTTGAAAAGACGATAGAGTTTGAAATTAAAGTGGGTACTTGGACACCATTGGTGAAAGAAACCCATGGATGAATATTTAACATACCTGGGTTGACGAATTCATGAGAATTGGTGGTGAGTTCTTGGGATTTACTCTTGAATTTGAGAGCTAGGGTTTTTGTTCTTGGGAAAAGGATCTTAACTTTTGAGAGGAATTGAATAAATGATGACTACTTAGGTTTTTTAGGGGTTAAATCTTATGTTTTAGGCTAATTAGGGTTGTGGAAAATGACACAAATACCCCTAAAGGAATTTAAAAACTCGAAATTGAAAGATGAAATCCCGATTTTTAGCCTTGGCGCGACGCACCAAGATCGCAGAGTCCCACTAGAAATTGATGGGTGTCATTTTGGCCTTTGGCGTGACGTGGTGGAATCACGGTATCCCACTGGTTGAGACCTAGAAGTTCACCGCGATATGGCCTTATCGCGTTGGCTAGCTGGTTTCGGACAATTTTCATCTGGCATGCCTCCGCGACGTGTTGGTGTACCAAATGGTACACTGTTTTACAAAAATGGCCCTAACTCTCTGTCCGGGTATCAGATTTGGGCGAACTTTATATTGTTGGAAAGCTGACTGAATTTTCTACGAAATGGTAAGTTCTATACTGAAAAATAATGAGTATTTAGATAATTTTATATATGAATACTCATGTACTAAGATTTTAATTATGCTAGGGAAATATGGGGTATCACAGTCTACTTCCACTTAGCATGTATATCTTAAGATTATGTATCTATTCAGTTTTACTTATTGCAGTCACCCCCACTTAATCAGGACATTCTAAAGTACTAATCCATACATATGTTTATGTGCTATATTGTCTCAAAATGTAGGTACCAATTGTAGTCCACACATCATAATCAGACAGTTCACAGCTTCCAGCCAGCAGGTAATAGGTTCTCGTGTTTCAAGGACTCCAATCAGTTGTAGTTCATGTACTATATTGTTATTATTCTTATGTATTGATTATTGGTAGTTGGAGGCATGTCTCAGCTATCTATAGTCAGTATAGTAAAGGCTTCATAGATAGTCAGTCAAAGTCATGATATATAATTCAAGTCCTTTCTTTAGATTTATCATGTAGTAAATTTTATCAGTATTACCTTAATTCAGAATTTCTCTTGATCATGTTTCCGCTAAGTAAATTTCGTCTTTATATAATTTAAATCAGTTTCTCAAGCATTATGTCATATCATTGGTTAGCTTGGGATCACTTGTGGTTCCAAGCACCGTGTTACGACTAGGGGGTAGTCTCGGATCATGAAAATATTGAACTAAGAAACATATTTTACTCTCACTGAATTTCTGGTATATATATTGATCCATTATGTTCTCAACAAAGTTGAATAAGAAGATAACATTGTAAAATTTCAAATAACATTGAGGGAGACTTTTTTTAATTCATATATGGATTATTTTCTTAACTTACATACCAAGTTCTCACCATTACTAGAGGATAAACCTTTAAGTTGTTTCATATAAATATCTTCCTTTATATCACCATTGAGAAATGTGACTTTCACATTTATCTGTTATAATTCTAAGTTAAAGTACGCTATTAATGTCGTTATAAAGCATAAGGAATTCTTTTTAGACATACAAAAAAATATATATGTGTAATCAATTTCTTATTTTTGAGTTAATCCTTTAGCAACTGGTTTTGCTTTATATTTTTCAATGTTGCTTGATGAGTCTTTTTTAATTTTAAAAACTCATTACTTCCACTGAATTTTACACCATTAGAAAATTCAACAAGATCCCAGAGTTTATTACTTTTCATGAAATTCACCTTTTCTTTATGGCATTGAACCACATTTTGGCTTTTTGCAATTCATGACTTGTGAAAATGACATAACAAAGTCACTAGAAATGTTGATTTTCTTTATCTAGTAGATCTTCTTAATATTTCACCAATATTTTTTTGAGGATCATTTGGTTAACCAGTTATTTAATAATTTCTAAAATCACTTGAACAACTTGATCTACTTGAATATTTTCATCAGTTTGTTGAAATAATTGGTTATGCAATACCCAACTGTAATTAAGAGGTATTATATACGATAATCAATCTTTGACTTGTAGTGAATGGTTAATTTCTTACAGAGATTGTAATCTAAAATTTATCACTCCCGTTATTTAAGGCATTCTCAAAAATTTATATTTCTTGATTCCATAATTCTAGGACTTTCAACATATCCAATAAAATAACCACTAATGATACTAAGATTCAATTTTTTTTCTTATAGGTTGCAGATTCTCACTTATGATGAGCATCTTCAGATGTGTATATGTGTTAAATTCGATTTTTAATCTTTGAACAATTCAAAAGGTGTCTTTGGAAAAAACTTGATTGGAACTCAATTTCTTATATATATTTCCATATTATGAGCTTTAATCCACAAGGACTTAGTTAGCTTAGGGATACTTAGCATCATGTACAATAATGTTTGATTTTCTTCTTTTGGCTACACCATTTTCATCTAGACAATCAAGCATGGTGTATTGGGAAACAATCTTATTTTCTTGAAGAAACTTTGTGATACAATCCAAATAGCATTAGGATCATTAGAGAGGATGCTTATGGGGTCAAGAGACACTTATGACTTCTTGGTAGCTATCAAAAGGTGAAAATTTGATGATTATGATGATCAAAGGGGTTCAAGGGGCATTAGAGAGGCCAAGGGAAGGAAAAATGGGGCTAGAAAACCTTTGGAAGATGAAATGTTCCTCACATGCTTTGGAGGTGCACCCAACCCACTCTAGAACTGCTAGATAAGGTCAAAATAGTCCACTATGTACCCCATGTATGCCCCATATGCTTTAGAATTTCTCAAGCGGATAATTAGTGGGCTTTTATACCTTGTCTTTCCCAAATGGATCAATTTTGAGCCCATAAGATGTAATAATTAATCCTAGACTATAAATAGGGCCTTATACATTTCATTTCCTTAGACTTTGATGAATTATGAATGTAAACTCTATTGAGAGTATAAGTCAAGCTTGGATCAGCTTGGATCAGCTTGTGGTAAGCATGGAATCGCTTGTGTTGATCTTTTGTTTAGAAACATAGGTAGCGTGGGAATCCAATTTCCTTGAGGTCTATGTAAGAGATTGGTGTTTGTGGGTAATCAATAAGGGAGGTTTTTAATTTGATACACCCTTTGGTTGCCCTTTTGTTTTCTTCTTGTGTCTATCTATCTATCCTTCTATTTATCCTTTACTTTATTGCTCTTATATTTTCGTATCTTAGTTTAGTTTTTACTTCCATACATTGTGTTGGTAGAATTTAGTACCAGAGTCGAGCTTGATTTCTTTCCTACGAAGTCAATCTTGGGTGTAGTCGTGTTAGAAAAATGAAAAATCACAAAAAAATTACTATCCACGTTTTTGTTCTTAGGTTAAATTTGGAGTTTTTTATTTTATGTTTTTGTCATATTCCTAGTGTTATATTTGTGTTCTCTAACACTATAGGAGTCTAGGTTTCAAATTTGAGCTTAATTGGAGTCATATTGAGTGAGCTACCATTGTTGAAATCTTGGACTTAAAGAGAAGTGAAGTGGGTTGAAGAATCTCTAAAATTTGTGAATAATTTGAGCTAAATGATGTTTGTAATAAGTTTAGAAGGTCTTAAAGTTCCTACATTCAAAATTTCAACTTATTCCGAGCTATGGAGAAGAAGTTAGGAAAATTGGTGTTCTTGGTGAAGCTTGCTATCTTCTAGTTGAATATTTCAGCAATTGTCATGTTTGATCCAAAAAAAAAGAAATAAAAAAGAGTGAAAAGTTTTTTTACGAAATAATCTAAGAATATTTCAAGTATATTCCAAGAGAAAGGTACAATACAGGGACCATTAAAGGGCAAAATCGCCCATTCACCTAGGAGGGGCGGCCAACTTGCTTTGCAAGTGCGCCCCTGGTGCATTGCAAGTGTCCCAAACCTTATCAAAGAGGTAAAACTAGTATAGGGACATCCTACATTCATCCAAGGTGCTACACACCTTCTGTAGCAGGTCTCAATGCATCCCCAACGCAGATCAAACCTAGATCAACGCAAATCAAGTTTCCAAACACACTTAAGGCTTTACAATTTCATTTTACTCAAGGTTTGGTTCTGAAGTTTTATATTTTTTATTACAAAAATCTTTTCTTGATTTTTAAAATACTCATCAACTAGTAATTCATACTGATTAGTTCTTGAGTCCCATTTCCTTCATCGTTCAATTTCTTTCAAGCTTTTCTCTTTTTAATTCGTTGTGATTTCTTGATTGAAGTCCTTGATAACACTCAATATACAGCTCTCGTAGGAGTGTAAATCGGTCGTTAGCAAATATAGAACCCAACAAGGTTGGGTGTCGATCCCACAGGGAATAGCTTGGCCAACAATTAAGCAAAATTACTAAACTTTTGCTACAAGTCTCGTAAAAAGGGAGGATTGTAATGTGTCACCAAAACAATTAAATAAAAGCTGAAAATAGCAAAGTAAAAGAGAAATATTGTTACGTAAGTTGTAAACAATGAGAATTGAGGCGTTGGGGTTATGTCCACCTTCTGAGGTATACGTCTTTATTGGCTATGAGTGTGTAGAATTCTGACATGCAACTGCTTATAGAGAATTGTATTCGATGGTAAATCCAGGCGTTTTTCGACCTATTCGAGGATTATTTCACTTTAACTCTTTCGAGCTTAAAGCGGGTCTAAAGGTACGAATTCTCCAAGAGGTTAGTCCAGTTACGGCACTAGCTTTTTAGTAGGGAATTTTAGGGGGTGACCCTACTACCTTGACATTATCTCTTTTCCAGACAGATAACCTTTCTTTCGAACAAGTTAAATGTTATACTGGCATATTCTTGCGTTTGCAACCACAAAGAATGTAGACTAAGATGAAGAGAATAATGATATAAGCAGTATACGTGTCGCGAACTCACAAACTCATAGCAATAGATAGTATCTCATACGGCTTCCATAACCCCAACAGAGAAGTTTAGTTACCCATGAATGCGAAGGAGATCACGATTGACATTGTTGTTATACCACAAGATTGAGTAATTTCGTGTAGCTTAGGTGGTAGGCGTGAGGCGTGAATTCCTAGGCAAAGTAATGATTCTCTTGTTGTGGAATTTAAGAATAGAAGAGTAGAAGAAGAAAAATAGAATTAATGGAATGATTAGAAGAGTTGTAGAATTGTTTGTAGTGGAAGATGAGAGGGATGGAAGAAAGTATTGTGGTCTCCCTCCTTCCAAATTCCTTCCAAATCTCTAGCATGATAGGGTATTTATAATACCCATATCCTAATCCTAATAAAATATCTAACCAAATCCTACTAGGCTAATGTAATACTTAACCCAATTATACTAGGTTAATGTAACATTATCATAATCCAAATAAACTAATGAAATACATAACCCAATTGTACTAGGTTAATGTATCATTGTCCAAATCCAACTAAGTTACTGCAAATCCCCAAAGTCTTCAGAAATGTTGTTTTATCCCGGAACAGATTTTCCATGCAGCAGTTTTGGTCCTTAGGCGTGTAAACTCCCTTCCCTTCCTTCGTGAGCTTTCTTTTGCGTCAAGTAAGCCATAAAATGCTGAATTCTACATCATTTATACCTGAAACTTTACTAATCATGTTCGTTAGCTCATTTACAGGAAAAAGGACTAAAAGTGCATGAAATATATACTTTGTTCTCAAAACTAGGCTAAAATATGGGCAAAATATATTGATATAGGCGTGTAAATTCGCCTATCATCAAAACCCCACACTTAAAGCTTTGTTCGTCCTCGAACAAAATATCATGTCCCTCTAAACATCAACTTAGGGTTTCACAACAACAACACAAAATATTCATCAAGACAAGCACAACAATTATCAACAAAGAGTAGTTTTTCGATCATTAGTAGAAACAGTTTAACTTCTAGCATAGACTCGTGATGGTGGTCAACTCATATTCAAAAGTTAAGGCACAAAGAATCATACACAACTACCCAAAACTCATCAACCATGTGTGTCTCACAATATATTACCCATAATCACTCACAAGTATAGCATATTTTTCAAACATGGGTATCAAAATATCCTTGCTCTCACTCTCACAAAGAATTCATATGTAGCAACTGATGACCATAGGCTTGCCCTTAATGTAATACTCTACTAAATGTCAGAATGCTAAGCTTAGGATCAAGTAGGTCTTTTGATGGTTGTAATGTAGGCTAAGGGACGGGTAGGACTATTTTGGCCAGGAATAGTGACTAAGTTCCTAATCGCTTTAATACATCACTTTGTATCATTAACACTTTTCTTTCTAACAACCTTTCTTTCATTTATTCTACCACCCTTTTTCTCCTCTTTTGTTTTTCGATTTTAAACATGACTAACTTTCCAGTTTTTTCTTCCTTTTTCTTTTCATAACATACCTCTTATGATAGCACTTATTTTTCATAGCAATTTCAAGCACCAATACATTCTAAAGCATCATACTCACCCAATTCCTCTTATTTTGTCACATGACTTTACACTTTAAAGCACTTAGGAATTTGGATCAAATTATGGTCTTGAAAAAAAATGGATTAGGCTTACATATGAGGTTGTCAAAGAAAATAGGCTCAAGGCTCAAAAGGGTTAACTAGGATAATGTCCATGGGTAGGTAAAAGAAGGTAAATAATCATAGGTTGCCAAAGAAATGCCTAAATCATATCCTAAACTTACACTCCTTATTTTCGCTTTGCATACATACCAGGCAAGTTCTAGCATCAACCACACACATAGAATATACGATTATTTCACACACACAAGGCACATGGTCGACTTGCTTGGAAGTAATATAGACTCTCGACCCAACAAGTGAAGGAATTGAACCACACAATATCACATAATGAGTCACAACTAGAGCCTAAACGTCTCAATAGTCACAATTGTAGCACATACTCTTGTTATAATCTCATGCTGCCTATCAAAATAATTTCATGCGAAGCTAGAAAAAACAACAAAAACAAAAAAAACTGAAACACGAAAAAAAAGAAAAAAAAAATAAACAAACATAGATGCGATAGAGAAGTATAGCATACGATACCGCCACCCCACACTTAAACGGGACACTGCCCTCAGTGGAAAATAAATACGAGGAACCTGGTTAGTCAGACTCTTCCTCAATGTCGGGGGTCATACCCCCTTCGTCGGAATCATCATAAGAGTCGTCGTCAGAGTTCTCCTCCTCGTCAGAGTCTGGCAAGCGTCGATCGTCATCAGTCGGCACATCATCATCTAGTGGTTCCTAAAAGTATGTACCTACTCCACACATCTCCCGTGCATGAATATTCATTGGATAGTCATGGTCCAGCTGTTGGAGCTCTGCAGCAGTGGGAACACGACCTCCGCTCATCATTGTAAACCTCATCATGCCATACATATGGCGGGAGAAACTCTCATCCCGAGCATGTCTCTCTATCGTAGTAAGGTTGATGCCATATGTTGATTCAGCATCTTTGACCTTTGTGAGGTCAACCTTCTTCGGATTGTGTGGGAGTTTATGATCAGCTGGTTCCTCTTCGATATCCTCCTTCCGCAAGATTGCTGTCAACAGATTTCCAAATGTGAAGTGGGACCTTTTGTGGAGTCTGGCCTTCCTCAAGGTAGAGCGAATGATTGCCCCAAAGTTGATAGGGTCATTCGTCATCAAAGCATAGACCAAACACACTCTATCTCTTGATATCTTGGTGTATTGAGTCCCAGGAATACGGCATGAGTTGACAATACGCATCCAGATTCTTGCTTCCCTATTCAGTGAAGCATAGGGGAAGGTGTTATATCGCCCTGTGTCTTTATGTCTGCCCCACCTTGACATCGATCTACTTCCACAAAGTGTGTGTCTAATTGCTTTATAAGGAGGCCTGCTGTACAGCTCTTTGAATGGTGTTGGGTCGACCGAAGGTACTATCAACGACGCCAATTTTTGATAACGACAACGGCGCCAATTTTTTATAACGCTCAATCTACAGCTCTCGTAGGAGTGTAAATCGGTCGTTAGCAAATATAGAACCCAACAAGGTTGGGTGTCGATCCCACAGGGAATAGCTTGGCCAACAATTAAGCAAAATTACTAAACTTTTGGTACAAGTCTCGTTAAAAGGGGGGATTGTAATGTGTCACCAAAATAATTAAATAAAAGCTGAAAATAGCAAAGTAAAAGAGAAATATTGTTACGTAAGTTGTAAACAATGAGAATTGAGGCGTTGGGGTTATGTCCACCTTCTGAGGTATACGTCTCTATTGGCTATGAGTGTGTAGAATTCTGACATGCAACTACTTATAGAGAATTGTATTCGATGGTAAATCCAGGCGTCTTTCGACCTATTCGAGGATTATTTCACTTTAACTCTTTATGTCTGCCCCACCTTGCCATCGATCTACTTCCACAAAGTGTGTGTCTAATTGCTCTATAAGGAGGCCTGTTGTACAGCTCTTTGAATGGTGCTGGGTCGACCGAAGGTAAGCCAAGAAAAGAGTTGATCTAGTCCGCGTTGAGCTGTAACACTTGGCCCTGAATTTTGACTTCGTTGCCTGTTGTTTTCGGCGACCAGTTGGCGTAAAACTCTCTTGTCAAATCAAGATTACATTCTCCCATATCGCGGAAGATGAAATCCAGCTTCAATGCCATGATTTTCGCCAACATACGCGGCTCCTTCTTCGCTAAGGTGTCCTTGTTGATCAGGTCGACGTGAACATATCTTCTTTCTTTGTTGTTCCTGTACCATTCTTTGGCTTCCTCCTCAAGAACCCATTTTATTCCAAACATTCTACGGGGTAGTTGTGTTGAGGATGATTCTTCTTGGTCCTTTCTACCTCTCTTCTTGCCCTTTTGGGAAGTGGTAGCCTTCTCCTTGCCTTGCCTCGCTTTAGGTGCCATTGTACCTGAGACTAGAAATAGTGTTAATGGCAGCACAATCTCAGTTGATACAATCTATAAACAAGCAGTAGGGGTACCACCCCACACTTAGTTTTGTTGACACAAATCAGTGAAGTGAAAGTGGTCGATTACTCAGATTTCGTCGACATACGTTTAAGGATTATATTCCGACAAGAAAATCAATAATGTATTACTACTTGAAGTCATTGCACTACTTTCATGTTAGATATAACAACACTACTACATAGGGTTTGTAACATGGTATGGATGTTTTCAATAATCGCAACCTCCTAAGTCGGTAGGAAACTATAAGGCTTATCCCGATGAACGGGATAGTCTAGCATGTAAGTATCCAAGTAACAAGATCATAACATGATAGTCAATGTTCATCACCATAGAAATTCCTCAAATCGTATAACAATGCTATTAAAACCAAGTTCAAGTCGAAAACAAGTCAAGATTTTCCTATGTATATGTTTACTCACATGATTTTGTATCAACGATCAAAACACATGAACATCACCAATCAATCTTATATGATGTAGAAATTTATAATAGACCTAGCAACGTAGTACTTACGAGAAATAAATGAAGAATAAGAGAGTACTTACTTGCTTGAAGCTTTTGGAGATGGTTTTATGAATTGGAAGAGCAAAAAGAAAAATTTTGGGATGGTTTGGAGATGGAATGCGGCGCCTTTAGGTTAATTTCTAGTGTGGTTATGTTTCAATACTAAGTCCCCTTTATATAGGAAGAGAATGGGTCGGGTTTTGACCCATTTACAATCGGTTTTGGAGACAAAAATGCTACATATGCGGCGCATAATGCTTGGCATAGTCATGGTATATGCGGCGCATAGTCTATGGCATTTAGGGACATATGCGCCGCATAGTCTATGGAATATGAGATACTGAGACCTAATGCTATAGCATAGGCGGCGCATAGTCAAAAGCACACTTAGGACTGGGCGGCGCATAGTGTATAGCACACTAGATTCCGAGACCTTAGGCTATAGGATAGGTTGTGTATCGTTCGTGGCCTAGTTTTACCTAGGCCTAGCCTTCCTCGATGCCTAGTTTGGCATGATCAATGCTCAATCCATAGCCTTATGCATCACTATTCCTATCTTACCAACTTTACCATACAATGCGTCCAAATCGTCAATTGAAATCAATCTCCTCGTTGAATACCTCTTGCACCTATTTTTGCTTAAAACCAAATGAAAACGATTAGTACGATGGGTTGCCTCCCACCAAGCGCCTTATTTTTGGTCGTGGCACGACTCTTATTTTTGGATTTTCATTATCAAAAGCAAAACAAGTAAAAAAAAATGATAAAACGATAAAACGATGGGTTGCCTCCCATCTAGCGCCTTTTTTATTGTCGTGGATCGACATAGTTACCTCGAGTACTTAGACTTCGTCGAGATAAGTGATGTCCATAGAATTCATCGAGTCAAGAGGACCGATATAAGGCTTAACACGTTGGCCATTCACCTTGAAGACAACACCATTATTGTCTTCCAATTCGACTACTCCAGACGAGTAGACTTGGATAACTTTGAATGGACCAGACCACTTAGACTTTAACTTACCTGGGAAGAGCTTCAATCTAGAGTTGAAGAGAAGTACCATATCACCCCTTTGGAAGTTTCGTCGAACAATCCGTTGATCATGATACTTTTTCATCCGCTCCTTGTATAGGTCTGACCTTTCATATGCATGGAGACGGAATTCATCCATCTCGTTCAGTTGCTCCATCCTCAGCTTCATTGCATCATCCCAATTCAAATTCAATCGTTTCAGCGCCCACAATGCCTTGTGTTCGAGCTCGATGGGTAGATGACAAGCCTTCCCATAGACTAGTTGATAAGGAGACATGCCAATGGGTGTCTTGAATGCAGTCCTATACGCCCATAGTGCCTCATCTAGCTTTCGAGACCAATCCTTTCTATTCGCATTAACCGTCTTTGCAAGGATTTGCTTGATCTCGCGATTGGAAACTTCTACTTGTCCACTAGTTTGGGGATGATAAGGCGTAGCTACCTTATGTTGCTTCACACCATACTTGGCCAAAACTGATTTGAATAGCTTGTTGCAGAAGTGAGATCCTCCATCACTTATGATAGTACGTGGTACTCCAAAGCGAGAGAAGATATTATTCTTTAAGAACGCTACAACACGCTTTCCTTAGTTGTCGGCCAATGCTACAGCTTCTACCCATTTTGAAACATAATCCACAGCAACCAAGATGTACTTCATTCCAAACGAATTCACGAATGGACCCATGAAATCAATACCCCACACATCAAAGAGTTCTACCTCAAGAATTATGGTCATGGGCATTTCATGGTGTTTTGAAATCGCACCTTGACGCTGGCATTGGTCACACCTTCTAACATAGTCGTAGGCATCTCTGAATATCGAAGGCCAATAATAACCACTTTGCAATACTTTTCTGGCCATCCGATTTCCTGCGTGATGTCCTCCAACTTGCGAAGTGTGGCATGCTTCCAAGATAGTAGGCACCTCTTCATGGGATATACATCGTCGAATAATACCATTCGCACATCTTCGAAACAAATAAGGCTCATCCCAATAGTAGTGTTGTACGTCATGCATAAACTTCTTCCTTTGGTGTTAAGATAAATTGGCAGGTATCACATTACTCACCACGAAATTTGCAAAGTCAGCATACCATGGTAATTTCTCCATTGTTGTCGCTAATATCTTTTCGTTCGGGAATGCATCATCAATCTGAATTTCAGGTTGTGCCACATGCTCATTCTCAAGTCGAGATAGGTGATCAGCCACTTGGTTCTCGCAACCTCGTCTATCTTTGACTTCGAAATCAAACTCTTGCAGCAGAAATACCCATCTAATCAACCTTGGTTTTGCATCCTTCTTTGTCATTAGATACCTAAGAGCTGCATGGTCTATATGAACGATCACCTTAGTACCCAATAGATAGGCACGAAACTTCTCAAATGCATACACAACTGCTAGGAGCTCTTGTTCAGTAACAGTGTAGTTCCTTTGGGCTTCATTTAGGACCTTACTCGCATAGTAGATAGGATGAAATAATTTCTCCTTTCTCTGACCAAGAACAGCACCAACGGCTACACCACTAGCATCACACATGACTTCAAACGGGAGAGTCCAATCTGGTGCTACCATAATAGGGGCTTCAATGAGTTTTCCTTTAAGGCATTCAAATGCCTTTAAGCAATCGTCATTGAAGTCAAACTTTGCATCTTTCTCCAATAGTTTGCACAATGGACTCGCAATTTTGGAGAAGTCTTTGATGAACCTACGATAGAAACCAGCATGGCCAAGAAAACTATGAACTCCCTTCACCGAAATTGGAGGCAGTAGCTTCTCAATAACCTCAATTTTTGCTCGGTCAACCTCTATTCCTCTTTCAGAGATCTTGTGCCCAAGAACGATTCCTTTTTTACCATGAAGTGGCACTTCTCCCAATTCAGCACAAGGTTGAACTCTACACATCTTTGTAATGCCATGCTCAAGTTTGCCAGGCATGCTTCAAAAGACTCACCAACAACTAAAAAGTCATCCATAAATACCTCCAAAGTATCTTCAACCATATCAGAGAAAATAGACATCATACAACGTTGAAAGGTGGCTGGTGCATTACATAACCCGAATGGCATACGTTTGAAGGCAAACGTACCATATGGGCATGTAAACGTTGTCTTCTCTTGGTCTTCGGGTGCAATACAAATCTGATTATAGCCTGAATAACCATCCAAGAAGCAAAACCATCCTTTCCCCGCTAATCGATCTAGCATTTGGTCCATAAATGGCATTGGGAAGTGATCCTTGAGTGTCCAAGAATTCAGCTTGCGGTAGTCCATGCATACTCTCCATCCAGTGATGGGCCTGAGTGGAATAAATTCATTCTTTGCATTCGCGACCACCGTCATACCTCCTTTCTTGGGAACACATTGTACAGGGCTTACCCATGTACTATCAGAAATAGGATACACAACTCCTGCGTCTAACCACTTGATGATCTCTTTCTTCACCACTTCTTGCATAGGTGGGTTTAGACGCCTTTGATGCTCAATGGTGGGTGTGCAATTTTCTTGAAGCTGAATTTTATGTGTACAAATCCCAGGTGGAATACCAATAATATCCGCAATGGTCCATCCAATAGCTCTAATATACTTGCGTAGAATAGCAATAAGAGCTGCAACTTGTCGCTCACCCAAATCGGCTGCCATAATGACTGGAAGAGTGTTTCCGCTTCCTAAGAATGTGTACTTCAAATGACTTGGCAGCTTCTTCAATTCTAACGTGGGTGGCTCTTCAATAGATGGCTTAGCTGGTGGTGTAGGCCGATTCTTGAGATCAAGATCCAGCTTCTTGGGAGTATAGCGATATGTTCCTAATCCCGATAGAGCACAAATGGCTTCTTCAGAATTTCCAGCATCTTCCCTCTCTCCATTCATGAGCACAACCTCAAAGGGATCATCAATAATTTACTCTTCTTCAAGTAGTTCTTTCTCATCATCAAAGAAAACATCAACCACCGAGAATACACTAAGATCTTTGGGTTGCTTCATTGTTTTGCAAACATCAAAATGAACCACTTCGTCATTTATTCAGAATGAAAGTTCATTAGCTCTCAAATCAATGAGCACACTTCCTGTAGCAAGGAAAGGGCGCCCCAAGATTATGGGAACCTCAGAATCTGCTTCACAATCCAAGATGACAAAGTCTGCTGGAAAGATAAATGAAGAAACTTTTACCAAGACATCGCATAGAATACCAACAGGTCATTTTACCGACCTATCTGCCATGACGAGCTTCATATTGGTTGGAGTAGGATCTCCTAACCCCAACTTCTTGTAGATAGATAATGGCATCAAATTGATGTTGGCTTTTAAGTCACATAATGCTTTGTCAAAGTTCAAAGATCTGACGGTGCAAGGAATAGTGAAAGCTCCGGGGTCGGCCTTCTTCTGAACTATCGATCGGGTAGCAACTACACTACAATGATGCACATCGTCTTTCAGCTCATAACTTGCTGCCCTCTTCTTTGTCAAAAGATCCTTCATAAACTTCGCATACCTAGGCATTTGTTCAAGTGCCTCCACCAATGGAACATTAATGGTCAGCTGCTTTAACATAGTCATGAATTTGCTGAACTTAGTGTCATCCGCCACCTTCTTCAGTCTTTGGGGAAAAGGTGGTGGTGGGTATGGAAGTGTTCTCTCCACGGTTTTCTTCTCCTCTTGCTTCCATTTTTCCATTTTTTCAGGCTGCACGTCACTGGGCGTGACGTCCTTGACGTCAGGACTGGTTGTTGCGGCATCTTCTCCTTTTGCGTTATCATCCATGTCCGCAACTTCGTCAACCACTTGCTTGCCTTTTGCTGAAGGTTCCAGCACCTTACCACTTCTGGTAGTGATGTCCATGCATGACCCATCATTCCTTGGGTTTTGCACAGTATCGCTAGGTAAAGTGCCAGCCTTTCTTTGATTGAGTGTTGCTGAAAGTTGGCTCAATTGCTGCTCTATTTACTTGATTGAAGTGGAATGAGAATTAACTAATTGCTTCATAGAGAACAAATCATTTATTACCTCCGTTACTCCTGCGCTTGTTGCTTCCACTCCTTTCAGTAGTTTAGCCATCATGTCTTTCATACTTCCAGAACTAGATGTGGTGGTGTCACGTCTTCCAGGGGGAACATACACACCACTATTGTCATTCTTGTTCTTCCAACTACCTTGGTCCTTGTTTCCAGATTTCTCATAGTAGTTCCGACCTTGGTTTCCTTGGGCATTGCCTCGGAAACCCCCCTGATTATTCAAGTAGTTGGCTTCTTCTTCCGTATCAGCTTCGTTTCTTCCATGTGCTACAATGGCTTTGACTTTTTCGGTCTTCCCTGATAATAGATGCTTTGTAAGAAGATCCACTTGTGTTCTCATGTGCGCCAAATCTTGATCACGTTCTTCTTGTCTTCTTCTTTGGTCTGCAGTCATGCCAATAGATAAAGTGGGGCTTGCTACCTCGGAATCCCTGGTATGCCAAGCTCTACTTTGTTTCGTCATGCGATCTAGCATATTGCTTGCTTGACCAAAGGTGAGGTCCATAAAAGATCCTCCAGCTGCGTTATCCACCACTGGCTTAGTTACTGAATTCAAGGCTCTATACAATATCTCCATGAGGTGAACATTAGTCATGTGATGGTTTGGGAATCTCGCTAGCTTTGTCTTGAACCTCTCCCATGTTTCATGAAGAACTTCAGTGGGAAGCTGACGAAAGTTGTTGATTTCATCTCTCAATTGTGCCCTTTTGGAAGGCGGAAAGAATCTTTCTAGGAAAGCGTCTCTCAATTGCCTCCAATTTGTAATTGAATCAGGAGTCAGCCCATTCAACCATAGTGTTGCCTCCCCAGACAGAGACAATGGAAATAAACGTAACCGAATTGCATTTTGACCAACTCCAGGATTGTCAAACGACTTGCATGTAGAAATAAAGTTGATGAGATGCATATTCGAATCATCGCCTGCTAGTCCACCAAATAATCCCTTGAGTTGCAATAACTGAATCATGGTGCTCGTGATGTTGAACTTGGCTCCGGGAGCTAATGGCGGAAGAATAATGGCTCCAGTGGCACCAGCTCCATCAAGATCATCATCATCATCATCGAATGGTATTTCACGTTGTGCATCCATTGATGTACTGAACAAAAAACCTGCAGTAAACAAAAACGAAAACTAAAAGTAAAAGTACGAGAGTCTTTGACCAAAGGGTCTAGTAATTATTACGAACTTAATTGACACTTGTATTCCCCGGCAACGGCGCCAATTTTTTATAACGCTCAATCTACAGCTCTCGTAGGAGTGTAAAGCGATCGTTAGCAAATATAGAACCCAACAGGGTTGGGTGTCGATCCCACAGGGAATAGCTTGGCCAACAATTAAGCAAAATTACTAAACTTTTGGTACAAGTCTCGTAAAAAGGGGGGATTGTAATGTGTCACCAAAACAATTAAATAAAAGCTGAAAATAGGAAAGTAAAAGAGAAATATTGTTACGTAAGTTGTAAACAATGAGAATTGAGGCGTTGGGGTTATGTCCACCTTCTGAGGTATACGTCTCTATTGGCTATGAGTGTGTAGAATTCTGACATGCAACTGCTTATAGAGAATTGTATTCGATGGTAAATCCAGGCGTCTTTCGACCTATTCGAGGATTATTTCACTTTAACTCTTTCGAGCTTAAAGCGTGTCTAACGGTACGAATTCTCCAAGAGGTTAGTCCAGTTACGGCACTAGCTTTTTAGTAGGGAATTTTAGGGGGTGATCCTACTACCTTGACATTATCTCTTTTCCAGACAGATAACCTTTCTTTCGAACAAGTTAAATGTTATACTGGCGTATTCTTGCGTTTGCAACCACAAAGAATGTAGACTAAGATGAAGAGAATAATGATATAAGCAGTATACGTGTCGCGAACTCACAAACTCACAGCAATAGATAGTATCTCATACGACTTCCATAACCCCAACAGAGAAGTTTAGTTACCCATGAATGCGAAGGAGATCACGATTGACATTGTTGTTATACCACAAGATTGAGTAATTTCGTGTAGATTAGGTGGTAGGCGTGAGGCGTGAATTCCTAGGCAAAGTAACGATTCTCTTGTTGTGGAATTTAAGAATAGAAGAGTAGAAGAAGAAAAATAGAATTAATGGAAAGATTAGAAGAGTTGTAGAATTGTTTGTAGTGGAAGATGAGAGGGATGGAAGAAAGTATTGTGGTCTCCCTCCTTCCAAATTCCTTCCAAATCTCTAGCATGATAGGGTATTTATAATACCCATATCCTAATCCTAATAAAATATCTAACCAAATCCTACTAGGCTAATGTAATACTTAACCCAATTATACTAGGTTAATGTAACATTATCATAATCCAAATAAACTAATGAAATACATAACCCAATTGTACTAGGTTAATGTATCATTGTCCAAATCCAACTAAGTTACTGCAAATCCCCAAAGTCTTCAGAAATGTTGTTTTAGCCCGGAACAGATTTTCCATGCAGCAGTTTTGGTCCTTAGGCGTGTAAACTCCCTTCCCTTCCTTCGTGAGCTTTCTTTTGCGTCAAGTAAGCCATAAAATGCTGAATTCTGCATCATTTATACCTGAAACTTTACTAATCATGTTCGTTAGCTCATTTACAGGAAAAAGGACTAAAAGTGCATGAAATATATACTTTGTTCTCAAAACTAGGCTAAAATATGGGCAAAATATATTGATATAGGCGTGTAAATTCGCCTATCATCAGTCCTTAAGTAATTTTTATTTTGAGTCATTCAAACAAGAATGTTTTCCGAACTCAAGCCACAATTGGTATAAAAAATTCTCATTGTAGTATAAGGGATCTATCAACGCTTACGACGCCAATAAAGAAACAACACAAAGGTGTAAACTTTGCGAGATTTTGAGGTTGATTTTCTAACCTTAACTTGTTTGTTGTTTTTATTTTATTTAGTATTTATTTTATAAGGTACCATGGATGACAACACCTCAAATTCTATCTTAGCAGTCCTTGAAGCTCTCAACCATAAGATAGATAACATGTGTAGGAGGACAGATAACATAATAGATCATCTAAACTATCGTAATTCCAACGTTCAAGCTCCCTTGAGTGGAAATGCTCAAAACGAACTTCAAGGTAACTAAGACAACTCTTTGAAACACCCCGGATTTTGGCCCTTGAAAATTTCCTGATCCTTGAGATCACTGCCCTAGTTATGAATGAATCCCTTGAGTAGTAGGGTGTCCTGGCGACTCGTTGGGATGAGTCGTAACCAAACCAGTAAGTTTGTGACTTGATTTTACTCTGAGTATGAGTAGCTCATTAATATACGTAAGGATATGTCACAAGTATTTAGGTGTAATTGTAGGATGTCCAGTATTCAATTCATTTAGCTCTTGTGTTGATCACGACTAGACCTTATGAGTCGTAAGATCTCATTATGAGTGGGTTGGTGGAATCATAAGGTGGCCAGTGTAGGAGGTCCTAGTCACTGTCTTGGTTACGACTCATGTTCGTGAGTCATAAGGTGTGGGTACGATTCAAGGGGTTGACACGTAATCAAAGGCAGCTTTTTTCTAGCTTTTAAGTTGAGAGCATTTTGGACATTTCCCCTCTTGTCAACTTGAAATCCACATCCTATAATGTTGCGACTCAGGCGCACACGCAAGTGTACATGGTCTGATAAGTAATATAGTGGCCTTCAAAAAAGCCGAATATCGATCCCACAGAGACAAGATTTGGCAATGATTTAATTTCAGTTCACAATTTAGATTCAATTGATGCAAGCGTAACCAAAAAGAGCATTTGTAGTTTATAATTGCAAGAAAATAAATAAAACGTAAGTAAAATAAAATCAATAGGAGAAAACCCAGGGTTGAAGCACTTCGAACACTCATATTACGTATTGAACTTCATTCATTAATATACTTATCGTGGTTGTTGATTCGTAGGATTTATTGCATGATTACGGTTTCCCAACCTCTAATCGTTTACCTAAGTTGAACCTTACACCTATATCGTTGAGTGGGGATGTAATGATTGACTTAAGTTCTTTACAAATATCATCCTACATTTGATTCAAGTATGGTATCTAAGTACATCCCTGTCCTAGATACTAATTTGAATCTCTTATTGCATAAAGAAAAACAAACCATACTCTGCTTATTCCCATGTTTTATCTCCCTATTCCCTCTCCCGAGTTTATAAGTCGACAATAAATATATTCTACGGGTTATCAATCCATATAATAATTATAACAAGAATAAGCAAACAACCAAAAGTGATAAGCAAATCAAACAAATTCAATTCAAAACTATAATACTCATGTTCTTGGCTTCAACCCCAGAAGGAGGGCGTTTAGCCATGCATAGTCATAATTGAAATCACAAGGTTGTAATTAACGACTAAAAATATGTATGAACTAAATGAAATTAATAAAAGCCTATGATGAAGTTGTAGCAGTCCCTTGATCTCCAAAATACGTCCAAAAGTATGTAAAAATGTGATACAACATGTATATATAGCATAAGGATAAGCCAAGTTCATGTTGGAGTAGAATTGAAGTGAAAAGACCAAGTGTGGAGTGGATCATGTGTCGCATGCTATTTGCATGCACTCACTGGAACTTGGCTTCTTAAATTTCTCTAAGGCATTGGACCCCTGAAGTAAAGCATGCGGGACACGTTGTATTGCGCCGGAATGGAGCGTGCGACATATGTATATCACATGTACACACTTTATTGGGTCCCTTCTGAGTCTATTGATGTGTTTCAATATCCCATACTCCTTCCCACGTGCCCACACTCTCCCAGTACTTTTCAGGTGTCCAAATTGGCATCAAACTGTGTTTTGTGCTTCCGTGATCCATTCCAAGCCTTTTTGAGTTGTTTCCACTTGATTTGAAGCTTTTATATCCTTAAAATATCATCATTATACATTCACCAAGTATCCTATAGCATTAAACACAACAATTTAGAGCTCAAAATAACACAACATCCAACACGACGAAATAAAAACAAGTTCACCTTGATCTTTAACTTGTTGTTTTGACTCTTGTCTTGATCCACTTGACCCTTGTACACTCATAAAACTTAGTTCCACATATAATAATACATTTAAAACCATAAGGAACATAGAGAACACAATAGTATCCAACATGAGAGGCTAGACAAGCACCTAGCATACGCTAGAACGACTAGTTTTTTCTATTGAACTCTAATTGATTCTTTTTGGTACAAAGTTGCTTCGAATTCACTTTGAACCATATAAACACATGTTTTAACACATTTATCTCATTATAAACCATTATATCTTAGAATCGTCATCAAAAAAGTCTAAAAGGGCTAGAATGGTGACACTAGAATGCATAAATACACCCAACATCACCCCACACTTAAATCCTTGTTCTTTCTCGAACAACTCTTGAATACAATCATCATCAACTAAGGAGACGCTACAATTCTACTAAATGCAATACACTCAAGCTAGTACTACAATTACTACATAGAATGCAAGTTACTACATTAAGCATATTATTTACACAATTGAAAGCTCATGAACTCTACTTCAAAACATCCTAGCTTCAAGAATTGACTCACCTAGTTGGCAAACTCATGCTTATCATTCAATCAAAGATATCACATAAATCATCCATATTCATCAAACATGTGCCCTCACAACAAGAGAGTTACCCATAATTACTTACAATTAAGCAATTCATAACATGATGGGTACAAGAATCAAATTACGCTCACTCTCAAAAAGAATTCACAAGTTACACACAATGAACCATAGGCTTTCCCTTAGTGTAATGCTCCGCTAATAGTCGAATGTAAAGCTTAGGATCAATTAGGACTTTTCCGAGTTGTAACATAGTCTAAGGGACAAGTAGAAACTATTTGGGAATAGTGACTAACCTCTCTAAGCGCTTTAATACACTACATAATGCAATTATAACCACTCTCCAACAACTAAATTATACTTTTTCATCCTCCCATACCTTTTATTTTCCCCCCATCTCTTTTAAGAATTTTGACAAACACTTGGTGGACACATAGTTTACTACCACAAGAATCAATTTTTCTTTATTTTTTTATTTTTCACAATTATGGCAATATTTTTAGCAAAAATTATACCACAACCATCCATAAAACATCAATTATACACCAACCTTAGGGCATCAATTTCACCTTTCTCTTCTTCAATTTCTCAAACTCCTCTTACTAGTTCAATTTTTCATTAAAGCACTTAGGAGCTTTTTGGATCAAATTAAGGTCATCAAAGAAAGGGAATTAGGCTACATATGAGGCTACCAAATAAAAGGCTAAAAGATCAATGGGTTCAACTAAGATAATTCACAAGGGTAGGCAAAAGAAAGTATTAAATAAGGCTATCAAAGAAATGCCTATATCATCTCCTAAATCCACATTCTTTATTTCGGTTCACACACATTCTGAGCAAGTTCTAGACATCATATGCAATAAAGAATTTACAAAATAACTCACATGTACATGGCAATGCTCAAATCACATAGGATCATCATAGACATCCAACCAAAAAATAACACAAATTCAAAATTAAGCCAACAAGTACTAGAGTCGTAAACATGAGCCTGGGAGTCTCAAAAATAGTAATTCATTCAATCAACATGCTTTTACAAATAAACCCACTTGCATCATGTAATCAAAAATAGCACCAACAAGAATATCTCACTTATTCTTATCCTAAAAAATTTTGAAATTTTTAAATTGAGCCAAAAATTAGGAATTTCCTCACCCCACACTTAAATATATACTTTGTCTCCAAAGTGAATTTAAAAATATAAAGATAGAAATACTCCCTAAGGCATCTAGTCCTATCTAGTAGCATCTTCACATAAATGAGATCCATGGGACCCCATACTCAATCTTTGCCATACTTCAAGCTCAAGATTATGGTACTCAGACTTTTCATTAACCTGTGACTCAACCAAAAACAAAAACCTTCGTGAAATAAAAACTAAAACTGAAAATAAAACATACCTAATTTAACTTGGGTTTCCTCCCAAGCAACGCCTGATTTAGTGTCGCAGCACGACCCAACTCAACTCAACCATATTCCTTCACCTTTTTACTCCCTTTTGGGAGCCATTTTTTCATTCTTTTCAGACCTCTTTTATCTTTTAACATGTTGGGAAATGGTGGTTTCATCATAGGCCATGCAATCAGATATTCAGAAGAGGTATTTAGTGGCTTGGGCACCCTACACTCATCCCTTTTAAATACATTGATATTGCATAAATCTTTATATAAGGGATTTTTAATGGGGGGCTTGTAAATATCAAATACCACCTCTTCATCATCTACCCTCATCTTGAGCGTTCCTTCTCTAACGTCAATTAAGGCCCCTCCAGTTACTAAGAATGGGTGCCCCAAAATAATTGGTACCTGTTCATCTGCCACAAAATCAAGAATAAAAAAATCAGCAGGAATAACAAATTTACCAACCTTTATAAGGACATCCTTAATGACTCCCTCCAGATATGCTATGGACCCGTCTACAAGCTGCATAACCACTCGTGTCTCTCTAGGCTCTCCCAAGCCCAATTTTCTAAACAATGATAGAGGCATCAAATTTACTCTTGCACCCAAGTCACTTAGTGTATGAACCTTTTTACTCCCAATTTGAATAGGGATGGCAAACTTCCCTTGATCTTTCAATTTCTTAGGGATTTTTGCGTCATCACAACACTACACTCTTCAGTTAGTGTGACTGCTACCACATCTTGCAATTTCACCTTCTTTGCCACCACATCTCTTAAGTACTTAGCATACTCTGCAAAACATCTAAAAAAGGTAAATTAATATGAAGATCTTTGAATGTATCAATGAACTTCTTAAACATGGCATCGTCATTTACTTTAATTTGCCTTTGAGGAAAAGGGAGTGGCAGTCTCTTCTTTACTTCTTGTACAACCACTTTTTCCTTCAAGTACTTAGACTTCCTTGAATTTTCAGCAACTCTATCATTTACCTGTTGGGTCACCATATCAGCATCTACCTCCATTGTTACCTTGGGAGGTTCTCCTTGAAGCTCCTTACCACTCCATAAGGTGATTGCCATAACTTGTTTTGGATTTTCTATATCTGTTGGCAACCCACCTTGGGGTCTGGTGTTTAGTTCTTATGATAATTGGCCCATTTGCAACTCTAAACTTCTTGTGGCCACTTATTGATTCTTTAAGTCTATAGCAAACTGTGTCTGATTAGCTAGGATCTTCTTCAACATCTTCTCTGTATTGATAGTTGACTAATTTGATTGTGCCTGAGGCTGTGGAGCGTTCCATGGTTGATTTAGTGGTTGAGTCTGCCACTTTATATTGTAGGCATTATCGTAATTTGGCCTTTGGGCATTACTTACGTACATCACAGATTTAAAATTTGAAGCACACATGGCCACTGAATGGCCATTATTTTCACATCCCTCACACCAACCTGCAGCTTGTTGAATGGCTTGACTGTGGTTGTAGGTTGTGCTGCTCCCAACTTCATGCTGCTGAATAATGAGTTGATCAAATTTTGTAGTGCAGAAACCTGCACTGATAAGGCTGTGAATTGGTCCACCTCCACTACACCCGTAATTTTTTTTGTGGCACTTCTAGAATCTGAATGTCAATCTGGATTTCCTTGTGCTATACGGTTCAGCAATGTGTACAGCTCACCATAAGTCAATTCCAGCGCTTGATCACCTACACCTGAATCTACCAAACTCTTCGCATTGTGATCAAAATATTCTACAAAAGTATGAGCAAGTACCTCATTCGACTGTTGGTGGTGTGGACACTCCCAAAGAAGATCCTTGAAGTATTCCTAAGCATGATAAAGGTTTTTATCAGGCTTCTGTTTAAAGCTCACTATCTCACTGCGAAGTCTCGCAGTTTTGTCTGATGGAAAGAATCTGAGGAGGAACTTTCTGGCTAAGTCATCCCATGATATGATTGAATTGGCCAGCTCCGCATTCAACCACCTTTTATTTTCCCCTAAAAGTGAATGGGGAAATAGTGTTAGCCTCATATAATTTGGAGTCACCCCAGTTGGAGTGAATGTATTTGTAAGTTCAATAAAGGTCTGCAAGTGGACTTGTGGATCCTCGTGTGAAAGCCCTGTAAACTTTCCACTTCTAATAAGAAGCTACACCATATTATGTTTCAATTCGAAGTTCCCCCCAGCTGGCAGTTTTTGAATTGGGGAAGTCAAGTTTGTTGGAAGTGGGACTGCCAAGTCCCTCACGTTCCTACCAACTGATTGTTGTTCAGCCATAGAAACAGTATTCTCTTGTCCTTCTTTGATTTGAGGAATTCTAGGGAGAAAGATTGCTTCTCTCCTATGTTGATGGTAAAGTTGCTTAGGTTCCGGGCTTAGTTCTACCAACTCCCAATCCCTTGAAAACTTATCAACTTAAAAACATATTTCCTACAAGAACAAAACCAATACCAAGCAAAAAACACAAAATAAACCTAAAAGTAAAACTAAAATAAACAATTTCCAAATAATAAGTCCCCGGCAACGGCGCCAAAAACTTATTGCGACTCAGGCGCACATGTAAGTGTACATGGTCTGACATGTAATATAGTGGCCTTCAATAAAGATGAATATTGATCCCACAGTGATAAGATTTGGCAACGATTTAATTTCAGTTCACAATTTAGATTCAATTGATGCAAGCGTAACCAAAAAGAGAGTTTGTAGTTTATAATTGCAAGAAAATAAACAAAACGTAAGTAAAGATAAAAAGACAATCAATAGGAGACAACCCAGGGTTAAAGAACTTCAAACAATCATATTACGTTTTGAACTTTATTCGTTAATCTACTTATCATGATTGTTGATTCGTAGGATTTATTTCATGATTACGGTTTCCCAACCTCTAATCGTTTACCTAAGTTGAACCTTACACCTACATCGTTAAGCGGGGCTGTAATGATTCACTTAAGTTCTTTACAAATATCATTCTACATATGAATCAAGTATGGTATCTAAGTACATCCCTGTCCTAGATACTAATTTGAATCTCTTATTTCATAAAGAAAAACAAACCATACTCTATTTATTCCCATATTCTATCTCTTTATTCCCTTTCCCGGGTTCACAAGGTCGACAATGGATGTATTTTATGGGTGATCAATCCATAAAATAGTTATGACAAAAATATTCAAACAACCAACAGTGATAAGCAAATCAAATGAATTCAATTCAAAACTATAATACTCATGTTCTTGGCTTCAACCCCAGAAAGAGAGCGTTTGGCCACGCATAGTCATAATCGCAATCACAAGGTTGTAATTAAAAACTAAAAACAGGTATGAACAAAATGAAATTAATGAAAAACTAATTATGAAGTTGTAGCAGCCCCTTGATCTCCAAAATATGTCCAAAAGTATGTAAAAACATGATACAACATATATATAGCATAAGGGTAAGACAAGTCCGTAGTGGAGTCAAATTGGAGTGAAACGCCCAAGTATGGAGTGGATCATACATCGCATTCTATTCGCATGAACTCACTGGAAGTTGGCTTCTTAAATTTCTCTTAGGCATTAGACCCCTAAAGTAAAGCATGTGGCGCACATTGTACTATGCCGGAATGGAGCATGCGACGCACGCATATCATAGGTACACACTATTTTAGTTCCCTTTGAGTCTATTTCTGTGTATCACGCACCCAGACTTCTTCCCACATTCCCACACTCTCCTAATACTTTTCAGGTGTCTAAATTGGCGTCAAGCTGTGTTTTGTGCTTCTGTGATCCATTCCAAGACTTTTCGAGTTTTTTATACTTGATTTGAATCTTTTAAATCCTTAATAAATCATAATTATCCATTAACCAAGCATGATATATCATTAAACACAACAATTTAGAAATCAAAATAACACAACATCCAACACAACGAAATAGAAACAAGATCTAAGCATAGGTAAATTTCACTTTGATCTTTAACTTGTTGTTTGACTCTTGTCTAGATCCACTTGACCATTTTACACTCATAAAACTTAGTTCCACATATAATAACATATTTAAAACTATAAGGAACACATAAAACACAATAGAATCCAACAAGAGAGGCTAGACAAGTACCTAGCTTATGCTAGAACGACTAGTTTTTTCTATTGAACTCTAATTGATTCTTTTTGGTACAAAATTTCTTGGAATTCACCTCAAACCATATAAACACATGTTTTAACACATTTATATCATTATAAACCATTATATCTTAGAATCGTCCTCAAAACAAAGCTAAAAAGGGCTAGAATAGTGACACTAGAATGCATAAATACACCCAACATCATATAACTTCCTTAGGGAATCATTAGATATAAAAAACACATTAATAACCTCTCAAAATACTCATAAATTCTCTCTCAAACTCTCAGTTCAATGTTAAGGCTAGGGTTTAAAGAGGTTGATCCATTAGGGCTCTCAAGTATGATTTCTCTCTGCACATCTTACTATTTCAGGCATGTTACTCTTCCCTCATTATTAATTTTGTAGAATCATGTATTTTAAAGTATTATCCATGTGATGTTTATGTTGGTTTTGAATAAAGGTTGGGGTTTTTTGCATGTTATGAATTGAACAATGTTTCTCATGGTTTATATATATTATTTTCATGTTTTTAATATGATTTTGGACTTGTGAATGCATGGGTATGGTGAATGAATTAGGGAATTGTGATTTTACTAAGCTTGTGACTTTTGAGGTGGTTATAACCTCAACCCCATCATGTGAAATTTGCTCTAGTTATGAGAACTGTGGGAATTTGTAAAATTAAACTAGTCTTGAACTATTGCATGATATAAAGAAATATTTGAAATACAATGATATAATTTAATAAACAAAGGAAGTCGGTGTTTCCCAATGTGTATTAATGAATAAAGGGAGTTGTTCTCCCCAGTTAATGGAAATTATTTTAGCATGATGTGTTACCTTGCAAATGTAGTTGGTATGACTATACCGACAATGTATGCATAAAAGTGTATTGTGGTTCATTGAATGGGAATATATGACAATAGTTTTAATTAGGCTCTAATAAGGATTGTGCAGCTGAGTTGTGAAAGTAGAGGTCCAAGTGATTGATACTGGAAACCCCATTTGCCGACATAGAGGTTAAAGTGACCAAGGAGGTTCAAGTTTTCCTTATTATTATTTCATGATTAGGGAGGTTCGAGTCCTCCGTAAATTATTCTATGATTGGGTGCTTAAGTCACATTGGTATATATTGTGAGGTTCGAGTCCTCATGTGCATATATATGAAATTATTATTTGGTTCGTGCGGCTACATGCACTGGGGCCCGACCAGGAGGTGAGATTTGGGACCAATATATCCCATGGGTACTACTATATGATGGTTGAGCTACATAATCCAGGCTAAAAATTTGAAAAGCATGTTAAGCCTTGTTCTCTATCCCGACATGTGATATATATATATGCATTTGGTTATGTGTGTTGGATTTTAAATAATTTTTAAACTGTTTATCATATCATTATCCTTGAGTTACATACTAGTGTTTACCCTGCTAATGGTCTTTGAATATTGTATCCCCACGCGATGTTGGAACTGGTCATACTTCTACTTCTCCTTCTTAGTGACTTGGATTTGGGATCAACTTTTGAGTCAGATTGAAGTGGTGAGTTTCCATACTTTAGAGGACTCCATTTCATGCTATGGATTTCTTTATGACTTTACTATTCCTTTGGTCTTGGTTTTGGCTATGGTCGAGGGCATGTCCCGATTGGATATTCTTTGGTTTTGATTAGAGGCTTTATCAAACTACAGTGGGCATGGGTAGTGTCGGTATTGGTATTGGTATTGGCATTCATACTGGTATTGGTTGGTTTCTTGGTTATGGATAGTTGGTTATGGTTATAGACTTACTATAATGTCTTAAATTGATAATCTCTCATCTTATTATATGTTAGAAATTCAGCCGACCATGGGTGTGGTGTGTTTGGTTTGGTTAGGTACAAAGGTGAACTCTAGTACACATGGGACTTGGGATACCCGTCACAGCCAGGACTTGGTTCGGGTCATGACACTCTTGTACTCTAGTAAATATGAAAGATCATTGTGGGGAAAATAGCTAATTAAGTGTAAGTGGTAGCTTATCTTTAGATGAGCCAAATATCTCTTTACTTCAAGATGATAATGTATAAGTTGAGAGCGTAGATATACTAGTTGATCCTAATGATGATCGAATTGACTCTTCTAGTAAGATCGATTTATGTCCACCTAGTGTTGAAGCCATCATGATGAGTGATAGTATATTGTCTTGTGGAAATTATATGGACCAACTTGTTTGTGAACCTAGTCCAGCACTTGAGGATGTTTGTGATGTGGTTAATGAACCTCAAGTGAGTGATGATATTGAAAATTTTAGTCAATCAAATAGGAGTGGCCCTCTCTTTGCCTTTGATGATGCTCATTATGGTGTAGATGGTATAACTCTTTGTAATTGTGGTACTCTTGAGGGAGAGGGGTGTTGTCTAAATTGATGTTTATGGACACTCTACCCATTTTATCTCGGTGACCAAGTGAAAAGTGGCAGTTATTATTCACCCCACTTGGTGCTTGGTCAAGATAACAAGCAAACTATGGTTGAGGTTGTTGAAACTTATCCCTATGGGGGAGAGTCCTTTTTGAAGATTTCTGATCTACTTGAGGGACCAAAGTTGTGTAAGGGAAGGATCTCCAACAATGATGAGTGTTATAGAGAGGTTATGTGCTTATTGAGACATAGAACCCATGTGAGCCTTCATGACAGGTTAATTGATTACCATGATTCCTTTATCCTTCCCTGTTGTCCAAATCTCTTGAATGTCCAAGTAGCCTCTATAATATGGGGTTACATACCCTTGATTTATCATTTTGATGCTTGGTTATATCTTAAGTGTGAGAAACCTTGTCATGATAATATTTTTCTCATATTGAGATTGTTTGGAAATATTGTTAATGGATCTAACTTAGGAGAATTTCTTGATGCTTATCATAGCCAACTCCTTTGCACTTTAAATATTGACTTCTCTTCCATTGTCTTGAAGGATGTTTGGTTATATATGAAATGGGTGTCGCCTAGGCATCGATGTTTTTATTTTAACCCTTGTGCTAACCTTCATACCTCGAGGAAATATTTGTTCTGTGTTCTTCTCTTATGTTTAAAGGTTATAGATTCAAGGACGAATATTCTTCGAGAAGGAGAGGGTGACACAATCCAAATGGATTTTGAATTGTTAGAGAGGATGCTTATGGGTTAATAAACACTTGATGACTTCTTGGTGGCTATCAAAAGGTGTCCATTAGATGATTATGATGGTCAAGGAGGTTCAACGGATGTTAAAGAAGCCAAGGGAAGGCAAAAAAGGGCTAAATAGCTCCCGAAAGACGACATGCGCCCCACATGCTTTGGAGGTGCGCCCAACTCACTCTAGAACCGCAAGAGCGGGTCAAAATATAAACTATTTTCCCTATGTGTGCCTCATATGCTTTAGAATTTCTCAAACTATGCTTAGTGGTCTTCTATGCTTTGTGTTTCCCAAATGAGTCATTTTTGAGCCCATAAGATGTAATAATTAACCCTAGACTATAAATAGGGCCTTAGACATTTCATTTTCTTAGACTTTGAAGAATTATGAATGTAAACTCTAATGAGAGTGTGAGGCTAGCTTGGATTAGCTTATGGCAAGATTAGAATTGCTTGTGTTGATCTTTCATTTAGAAACATGGGTTGCTCGGGAATCCTATTTTTTGAGGTATACGTAAGAGATGGGTGTTTGTGGGTAATCAAT
Source organism: Capsicum pubescens (assembly GCA_030864215.1). Classification (NCBI taxonomy): domain Eukaryota; kingdom Viridiplantae; phylum Streptophyta; class Magnoliopsida; order Solanales; family Solanaceae; genus Capsicum; species Capsicum pubescens. The sequence goes on along the minus strand of CM061544.1, from coordinate 267,311,998 downwards.
AAGGAAGGTTTTAGGGTTTGATACACCCTTTGGTTTCCCTTTTGTTTTTTTCTTGTGTCTATCTATCCATCCTTAACTTTATTGTTTTTTCATTTTCATATCTTAGTTTAGTTTTCATTTTCATACATTGTGTTGGTATCACTTTGCAAACGAACCGTGTGGTTAGTATCTACTATAGTATTCACCACCTCTATAAGTTCTGATAATCTTAATTTTCTTTCTGCATTATTTCTCTAGTTCAATTCTAAAATTTTGTAGGCTTCTAATACTTCGCTTTATTATAAAACATGTAGAGATACATATATCATGAGTAATCACTTATAAAGGAGATGCAGTATTTCTCACCATATGCATTCATATGTGGACAACATATATTTAAATACATGATTTCTAATTTGGTTGAACTCATCTTAACATATTTTTCTGCTTTTACTTAATGCAGTCCACACAAGTATCGAAATTAGTAAAATCTAAAATGCTAGGTGCTCCATCATTTATTAATCTCTTAATTCTATATGTGGAGATATGTCCAAATATCTGATGCCATAAAATAGAAATCCTCATTCATAATAGCTTCACAACAAACAATAGAGATTGGAATACTTTTCTTTTCAATTTTTTATTGGCTTGATAGATCTTCTTTCATTGAGTAGTCATGAATGCACTTTTTCCTTTTTCCATTAGTAATCGACCATCCTCTTGAATACACATGATCATAAGATCATTCATAGATCATTATCTTTATGTGTATCAAGGGAGATCTTAATGGGGTTTTAATGTCCAATTAGATTATACAAAATAAAGTGCACAAGAAAAGTTTCAGACATTTGTATCTCAAAGGTCTTTAATTGAACCGCTAAGTGTCATCTTTTCATGATATGCTCACGCACACCTCACACAGAGGTGAGCTTCAATGATAAAAATTGCATAATTAAGGTGCTGGCAAGTATAATGCCCCAAATCTGGTACTCGAAATGCCACACGATGCTCATGACCCCGAAGGACCACAAGCTAACCCATGACTGATATCTGTACCTGAGAATTGCATAACATACTGTATAAATGCAGAATAAAAGGCTGAAAGTCCATAAGGTTCAAAAATCTGATAAAACATAACATCTATATAATACGGTATCACAATACCAAAACTGAAATAACTGTCTGAACATGCTAGTCTGAAAGCCTATAAAACTGACTGAATAAGGAGTTGATGGGACATGTCCCCAACTAACTCCAGCTACTAAAATAAACTAAGTACTGAAAGAATGAAATAATCAAATAATAACATCCTCGAATGATGAGGACTCATTGCTAGTTTGACTGCTAAAACTGAAATGCTACTGATACTCTGGAGCTCGTGCTTCTGAACCTATGGTATAAAACACCATAGCACAAATTCGTCAGTACGATTGAATATACTGGTATGCAAGTGAGGTAGGCTGAATGCAAGGGTTCATATGCATGAACAATACTGACTAACTAAGTAACATAAACGTGAGAATACATGTATAAATACGTGAACTGTAACTGAGATCATGACAACAGTGAATCTGAATACTGATAACATAAGTTTTCGTATAATTGATATACTATTATCTGAATGACTGTATCTGGCAGTCCTGTTTCTGATGGAACTAGTTGAGTTTTGTACTAAGCTGGGTGACTGTATTTGACAGTCCTGAATTCTGTAGAACTATCTGAGTTCTATACTGATACTGAGACTAAAACTGTAACTATGGAAAGTAGTCATCTAACCAACATGCCCTAAATAAGATAATATAATTGAGTTGGGGTCCAATCTGTAACCCCAATTGGAAGAGTGTCAATATCGCGCCAATGGTAAGGACAAGCTGTGAGTAATCCCTCATCTAATAGGTACTCTAAGGAAAATGGTTGGACTCTTATATAATAGGTTAATCCACCTCATCTATCCTCAACTAGCAGGTTTGATGTATCAACCTATGATGGCTACGTAGTTCTGGAGAGCAAGGATTGCTTCTAAGAATCATACCCTCTAATAATAGGTGAGTTCCCATCCTTGGGCTCACTCGGTGCTGAATCCTACTCCTATCTAAATAGATACTGAACATGATTAACTGGACTGGACTGCATTCATTGAGTTTTGTTGACTTATGGAACACTACTGAGATTACTGAATTTCTGAGATTTCTGAGATTACTGAGTTTACTAAGTTTTTTGAGTCACATAACTGACTGAGTTCTATGAATCATGGCTTAACTGAGAGTATCTGGAAAACATAATAGTGGCTCTAGGGACACAGCTAAATTGTCGGGTACAAGTACCTCCAGGACTCGATAGCATAAAACTGACTAGACATGACACTTCTTGACACATGATCATAGTCAAAAATTCATAGTACAATCATTGGAGATTTTCATGAAGTATTCGCAGGCTATAAGCTTACACATGAATAGGAATGCATGTAAACATATCATAATTTTATAAGCCTAATCTCATGAGCATTATGTCAATCCATTACAAAGCATAACAATAATATGGGAGTCATATCAAACATAAAGGAGAAACATGGATTCATTAATTTTGGTCACAAATGAGTCATAAGGCATAATTCCTATTCTCTTAGGCATTTTATCAAACACCTTACATGCATATCTTTAGGCTTAGGCATGAATATTGAAATAATTCTTCATGGCAACATTTTACACTTCCAATGCAAGAATTTCAACCACATACTAACATATTTTCATGAGAGTCATTAAAGACTTCAACTTGGAAATCAAACAATAACATAAACATGGATATAATTCAATTCATACCATGGAATCCAAAGTCTATATTTCAAATAGGTTTCTTGAGCTTCATGGGTGAAAGGAACCCATGAATCAATACTTGACATACCTGGGTGGATAATTTCTTAAAGAATGGTGGAGGAAATCTTGAATTCTTGACTTGGAATTAAACACCTAGGGTTTCTTGTTCTTGGGGATTGATCTTTGAGAGAAACCCTAATTTGGTGTTATAGATAAATAATAAAGTTATGAGTTCTGGTCTAGTTTAATTAGGGGTTAAAATGGGTGGAAAAAGACCCAAATTTCCTTTTAAAAATGGCTTAAAATTACTGATTAGAAATGGAGACGATTTGGGCGATGGTCCGTCGGTCCATCCCATCGTACTTGGCCAGAACCTGAATTTCCTTCCTCGTCTGTGACGGTTTGGGTGATGGTCCGTCGCTAGATCGATGGTCTGTCGGTCCTGACAGTCGTACTTGGCCAAAAGATGGGTTCACTACCTTAGTCGAGACGGTGCATTGCTAGCTCGATGTTTCGTTGCTAGCTCGATGGTCCATCGCTAGATCGACGGTCCATCGGCCTGACCGTCGCTTCTGGTCAGTTCCAATGGTTCTCTGTAAAACGTCCATAACTTTTTACTCCGATACCGGATTTGAATAAAATTGGTATCGTTGGAAAGCTAATTCAACTTCCCATATGATAAAAATTTGAAATTGGGTAAATTATATCTGATTTAAACATTAATCATTTAGGAAGTCATCACCAACTCTTCTGGAGACTAGATTTGAATTAAAGAAAGTTTGGGGTATTACAATATCTCCCCCTTGGGAACATTTATCCTCGAATGGGACTGACTAGACTGGGAATGTTGATAGACTGATATTACTTAAGGGACGTGAACATTTGAACATATCTATATGACTGGAACTTCTGATATACTGAAATCTCATACTGAATATGCATGTCTGATACATGGATATATGACGGATAGTCTTCATGAATGCATGACTGAAATTACTGAGATGCTGAGTTTCTTTTTTTGAGAATGCATATCAGATGCATAAATACGTGACTGACATAATACATAAACATATGACTAGATATGCAAGGGTATTTGATACCAAGTTTATAACTGAAATTTGAACATGAAACTGAATAATCTTAAGAAAATTTATTACCTTGGGATGAGTCTGAGTTTGTGGAGAAGAGGTGAGTATACTTGGTCCGCATGTCTGCTTTTGCTTCCCAAGTAGCTCCCTCAACGGACTGATTCCGCCAAAGATCTTTGACTAGAGGGACTTCTTTCCTCCTCAGTCTGCGAGTCTGGTAGTCAAGAATTTCCACTGTGATCTCTTTGAAAGAAAGGTTGTTCTGAATATCTAAGCCCTCTACCAGGACTAAAACTGTTGGGTAACCTATGCACTTATTTAGTAAGGGGATTTGGAACACTGGATGAACTGAGGCTAGATCTGAAGGCAATTCGAACTCGAGATCCTTTCTATGCACATCTGTGTACAATTTCTATCGGATCTGAGCTGTGTTGAGCCGTTCTCTGATCAACTGAACTTTCTCTAAGGTGTCGAATACCAAGTCAGGCCCTACTACTGTGGCCTCACCCACTTCAAACCAACCGATTGGAGATCTGTACCTCCTACCATAGAGAGCTTCAAATGGAGCCATCTGAATACTGGAATAATAGCAGTTGTTGTATGTAAACTCAATCAAAGGCAAGTGGTCATCCCAACTCCCCTTGAAATTAGTTGCACACACCCTTAGTATACCTTTTAAGGTCTGAATGGTCCTTTCTGTTTGACCATCTATCTGAGGATGAAAGGTTGTACTGAGATAAACTTGGGTACCAAGACTCCTTTGGAATGATTTCTAGAAGTGAGAGGTTAACTGGGTACCTCTGTCTGAAATAATAGACAACGCAACACCATGCAATCTGACCAACTCCTTGATATATAGTCTGGAATAATCCTCGGCTGAATAAGAGGTATGGACTGGAAGAAAATAAGTTGATTTGGTCATCCTATCTACAATGACCCAAACTGAATCATGCTGTCGACGAGTACGAGGCAAACCTATCACAAAGTCCATGTTCATTTCTTCCCATTTCCAAGTAGGAATACTGAATTCCTACATGGACCCACTAAACTTCTATTGCTCTATCTTAACCTGCTGACATATAGAGTACTTATCCACAAACTCTGCAATATCTCTCTTCATTCCACTCCACCACTATATCTCCCGCAATTTGTGGTACATCTTAGTGTCCCCTGGATGAATAGAGTAGCACGCACCAGTCTTATTTGTGCGCAAGAAAGATGGTTTTCTTAGAATGTGTATAGACTACCATCAGCTCAATAAAGTCACTGTCAAGAACAAGTATCCACTTCCCAAAATTGATGGCTTGTTCGATCAACTTCAGGGTGCTATCTATTTTTCTAAGATAGACCTCAGATCAAGCTATCATCAGCTTAGGGCCAGAGAATGTGATATTCCAAAAATAGTTTTTCGTACTCGGTATGGTCACTTCGAATTCTTAGTGATGTCCTTTGGTCTTACCAATTCCCCAGCAGCCTTCATAGACTTGATGAACCATGTGTTCAAGAAGTACTTAGACATGTTCATCATAGTCTTCATAGATGATATTCTTGTCTATTACCGCAGTGAGCATGACCATGCAGACCATCTCAAAATAGTATTGCAGATTCTCAGAAATCATCAGTTGTTCGCCAAATTCAGTAAGTGCAAATTTTGGATAAGGACAGTAGCATTCCTTGGCTATATCGTCTCCGGTGATGGCATTAGAGTTGATCCTCAAAAGACCGAAGCAGCGAAAAACTGGGCCAGACCCATCTCTTTATCAGATATCAGGAGTTTCTTAGGTTTGGCTGGCTATTAACATTGGTTTGTTGAAGGATTTTTGTCTATTGCATCCCCTATGTCCAAATTGACTCAGAAGAAGGTTCAGTTTCAGTGGTCAGATTCATGCAAAAAAAGTTTTCAGGAGTTGAAGACTCGACTCACCTCAGCTCCAGTTTTGACTCTTGCAGACGGTTCAGATGGATTCGTAGTGTACTATGATGCATCCATAGTAGGTTTGGGTTGTGTCCTCATGCAGTATAGTAAGGTCATATCCTACGCCTCCAGACAACATAAACCCCATGAGAAGAATTATCTGACTCATGATCTTGAGTTAACAGTCGTAGTTTTTGCCTTAAAGATTTGGATACATTACTTGTACGGTGTTCATGTAGATGTATACAAAGATCACAAGAGACTTCAGTATGAATTCTCTCAGAAAGATCTTAACCTTGGTTAGAGAAGGTGGTTAGAGCTCTTGAAAGATTACGACATGAGTGTCCTTTATAATTCGGGCAAGGCCAATGTAGTGACTGACGCTCTCAGTAGATTGTCTATGAGTAGTGTTTCTCATGTTGAGGAAAGTAAGAAGAAGTTAGCTCAGGAAGTCCATTGTAACGCCTCGAATCTGGTACCCAAAATGTCATACGGTGCTCATGACCCCGAAGAACCACAAGCTAACCCATGACTGATATTTGTAACTGAGAACTGCATAACATACTATATAAATGCAGAATAAAAGGTTGAAAGGCCATAAGGTTCAAAAATCTGATAAAACATAACATCTGAATAATACGGTATCACAATACCAAAACTGAAATAATTATTTGAACATGCTAGTCTGAAAGCCTCTAAAACTGACTAAATAAGGAGTTAATGGGACATGTCCCCAACTAACTTCAACTACTAAAATAAACTAAGTACTAAAAGAATGAAATAATCAAATAATAACATCATCGAATGATGAGGACTCACTGCTAGTCTGACTGCTGAAACTGGAATGTTACTGATGCTCTGGAGCTTGTGCTTCTGAACCTATGGTATAAAACACCATAGCGCAAATGCGTCAGTACAATTGAATGTACTGGTATGCAAGTGAGGTAGGTTGAATGCAAGGGTTCATATGCATGAACAATACTAACTGACTGAGTAACATGAACGTGAGAATACATGGATGAATATGTAAACTGTAACTAAGATCATGACAACACTGAATCTGAATACTGATAACATAAGTTTTTGTAGAATTGATATACTATTATCTAAATGACTGTGTCTGACATTCCTGTTTCTGATAGAACTAGTTGAGTTCCGTACTGAGATGGATGACTGTATCTGATAGTCCTGAATTTTGTTGAACTATCTGAGTTCTATTACTGAGACTGAGACTAAGACTGTAACTGTGGGAAGTAGTCATCTAACCGACATGCCCCAAATAAGATAATATAATTAAGTTGGGCTCCAATCTGCAACCCCAATTGGAAGGGTGTCAATACCGCGCCACTAGTAAGGACAAGCTGTGAGTAATCCCTCATCTAACAGGTACTCTAAGGAGAACGGTAAGACCCTTATATAACAGGTTAAGCCACTTCATCTACCCTCAACTAGCAGGTTTGATGTCTCAACCTACGGTGGCTACATAGTTCTGGAGCGCAAAGATTGTTTCTAAGAATCACACCCTCTAATAACAGGTGAGTTTCCATCCTTTGGGTCACTCGATTTTGAATCCTACTCCCATCTGAATAGACACTGAACATGATTAACTAAAATGAACTGGACTGCATTCATTGAATTCCATTGACTGACGAAACACTACTGAGATTACTGAATTTCTGAGATTTCTGAGATTACTGAGTTTTCCTGAGTCACATGACTGACTGAGTTCTATGAATAATGGCTTGACTGAGTGGCAATGGTCCATCGCTGGTTCGACGGTCCGTTGATCAATTTCATCGTACTTGGCTAGAAACTGAACTTTCTGCCTCGTCTGCGATGATTTGGGCGACGGTCTATCGCTAGCTCGACGGTCCATTGGTCCTGACCGTCGCACTTGGCCAGAATATGGGTTCACTGCCTTAGTCACGACGGTCCTTCGCTAACTCAACGGTCCATCGGCCTGACCGTCGCTTCTGGGCAGTTCCGACAGTTCTCTGTAAAACGTCCATAACTTTTATTTCGATACCGAATTTGGACGAAATTGGTATCGTTGGAAAGATAATTCAATTTTTCATATGATAAAAAGTCAAAATTGGAGAAATTCTATCTTATTTAAACATTAATTATTTAGGAAGTCATTACTAACTCTTCTGGAGACTAGCTTTGACTTAAAGAAAGTTTGGGGTACTACAGCAAGTGACTTATATGAAGTCTCAAATTGTTCATCAATAGCCTTCAGTAATGTCTTGACATTGTTACATATTTTGATAGAATCATGAATACTTTGGTCTTACTAAACATAACACTCAGCAGTTAGAGCGCTCCATTATTCATGAAGAGCAATCTCAACTTGAGTGCTAATTTTATTAATTGGAGATTTGTCTTTCCTGATAGCATAATCAATGTGAAGGAGAATTCTCTCCCTCTAGATTGTATATTTCTCACCATTCAATTTGGGAATATCATTAACTTTATAATATTATTCAATTAACGTTATTATGGCTAGGATCTGTTTAAACTTTAATTATCTGAAACTATCCAAAAAGAAATTGCTTCCCTTTATCAGAGATAAGAACTGTCCAAAAACTATTTTGATGGATGAACAATTAATAAATGACATAATCGGTTTGTCCCTAAGTACTTCTACAAAATTTCCACACTATCCAAGAATAGAGGTTGAATAATTAGAAGGCTCCGAAATCAGAAAACAGACGTCGATGACGCCAACGATCTTCGACTACTCCGACCATGATTGGAGGTATGCTAATATTAATTTCAATGTGCCTTTGCTCTGTATTTCTAACATCACCCACATATTACTGAGTTACACTAAATTAATTATTTTATCTTAATTAATGAATTGATTTTATTTGATATCAATATATTTACAGTGTAGACATCTAAAATTTATGGGACTCTACAAGAAGAATTCAAAATATGTTAGAGTATTTGGAGGCTACTTTTGTTAGGGTTTTTGCCTTGTTTTCCTTACCAAGTTTAAGTTTTATTTTTCTTAGAAGAAAATTAAAAGTAATAGCATAATTACTTTTATTTTTTCTGAAAGAAAAATATAAAAGTTTTCCATATTTGACAAACCTCTTTCTAAGAGAAAAGGTTTGGGAACTCTATAAATAGAAGACTCTCCCTTCTCATACAATAACACAATAACATCCACAATGTAGTCCTTAAAGAGTCTTGTTTGTGGGGAGATTTTCTCTCTTAGTTTTTACATATTTTTTTATTTTTTTTTAATATGTAGGCCGATTAGCCAAACCATATCAATAATATTATGCTTTTTTAGTTTAGTTTTGTGTCATCTGAATTATCACCATAATATTTTGGAAACTTTAAGCTTCCACATGACGCCCTCTTGATTTCGAACCCAACAAGTGGTATCAGAGCCTACGGTTCAAAGGTACAATGGTTTGGTAAAACGAGGTTGAAGACAACTTCAAGGCGGTTCTAATCAATTTGCAATCAATTTGATGATAATGAAGATTTTTTGTCTAACTACATATGGAAAAGAAGTTCTAAACATATTTCAACATTCCTGTTGTTGTTCTTTAAAAATAAAAATAAAATATTTATTTTTAACCCACTTTTAACCATAATATTTTTAACCATGGCAAGCAGCAGTGATGAAGAATATGTGAAGAACAAAGAGCATGCACGCGAAGAAGGTGGATCAAATTATATTAAGAAAATCAAGCCAAAAGGGAGAGATTTATTAGGGGTTTTGCCCTGATTTTCTTACCAAGTTAAGTTGTATTTTTCTTTGAAGAAAAATAAAAGTAATACCATAATTACTTTTACTTTTTCTGAAAGAAAAATATAAAACTTTTCCATATTTGGCAAACCTCTTTCTAAGAGCAAAGGTTTTGGAACTCTATAAATAGAAGACTCTCCCTTGTCATACAATAACACAATAACATCCACAATGTTGTCCTTAAAGAGTCTTGTTTATAAGGAGATTTTCTCTCATAGTTTTTTTATGTTTTTTTATTTAGTTTTTAATATGTAAGCCGATTGGTCAAACCATATCAATAATATTATGCTTTTTTAGTTTAATTTTGTGTCATCTGAATTATCACCATATTAGTTTGCAAGCTTTAAGCTTCCGCATTACGCCTTCTCGATTTGGAACCCAATAACTTTACCCTAAACCTAGCTTGAAGGCTACTCTACCCTAAACCCTGAATTATGTCTATATAAAGGGGTAGATATTCCATTAAAAAGGCATCTCCAAGATCTCCAATATCTCAGAAATACATCAAAGTCCTCTCTTCTTGATAATCAAATACATCAAGAAGACCCACAAACCCTCCTTTCATAGAAATCAAATCCAAATATTCCTACGTTCGAGAAATACGTCACTACGGGCTCTCGAATTACAAAGAAATTCATATCAAATCTAAATATGCCTATGTTCAGAAAATAAGCTACTGGCGGCCCTCAAATTACGAAGAAAATCAAAAGAGAAAAATCACGGGAGGAATAGATTTGTATCCACATCGTTTATTAAAAGAATTATATTTCTTCATATTTTTATTTGTGATTGTAATTTATTTCTGTCATTGTAAAAATTATGTTGGAAACATATAGTTTTTTCCAACAATTGTTGTGGCAACGACAATGGCACTTCAGTACTCAGCCTCATCTTTTATCAATCATGACCTGACTGGTTTTTTGCTCTTGTGATACTAGACTAGATGCACTGGTATTTACATATACATGTACTAGATGGCATTAGCCCGTGCTAGCACGGGCCCAATAATTTATTTTGTCATATTTTTTTCTCCATTTTATTTTATCTCATCTTATTTTAATATTTTAGATTTTTTTAAAAAAGCTATCCTTATTAAATTTATAATAATTGAACTAATTTATTTAATGTTATATTAAACGATAATTCTTTTATAGTTATAAAAATGTTATAGCATGCTTAACATCGCATGATTAAAAAACATAACTGTCTTACAAATTTATTATGATATATTTAATGTCATAAGTTTAAAAATTCTATGCCAAATAAAATAGATTTACATAAATTAACATGCATGAAAAGTATTTGTTGATCAGCAAACATGAATGACAATCCTGACTCACTTTTCAAGTGGCTTCTATATATTAGAATAATGCAACTTTTTTTTCATCTAAATAAATAATATTCTCTTTTAAATTTGAAAATAATTTGACTTAAAAATATTACTCACATCATGTTTTAAAAGTCATTTGACAAAATAATTTCTACCTCTTTCTGCATTTATTTTACTTGAGTTTTTCTTTATAAAACTATTTTTTTCTTAAATTATGAAAGCACCTTAAATAAAGTTAAAGGTGTCAAATGGGCCGGTTTAACCCGGTCTGACCCGATCCATTTAAGAATCCGGCCCGATTTTACCCGGTCCGGTCAGCCTCGGGCTGTAGGGTTCCGGGTCCCGGGCTGGGCTAACTTTTTTTGGGCCCGATTAATCGGTCCGGTTCGTTTTTTTTTTTTTAAATTTCGGTTTGTGACCATTGGGCCAAAGTAGCCGTTGGGTCCAATGGATATATGGCTGTTTAGATCCAAAAACGGCTATTTTTGCCTTTTTTATTAAAAAGGAAAAAAAATTAAAATATTTTTTAAACTCAAAAAAATTCCTATAAATACCCTATACTTTCAAATCATTTTCCACACAATTTTCATTCTCCCAAATCTCATTCTCTCTCAAATCTCAATTCTCAAAAATTCTATATATCTCCTAAAGTGCTCAATTTAATTTTTTTAATTTTGCGATTACAATGTACGAGTGAAAGTTCCTAAAGTCGCAACTTTCGGATACTTTTAAAATTTGGTATTGTTGTTTCATATCTTACCTTTAATTTTTAATTAGTGTATTAATTGTTGAATATTAATTTTATTATTTTTGTGTATTTTAAATTTTTTTTAGTTTGATTTATAATTTTATATTATGGATAAATTAAGAAACTCTGTCAGTAAAAGTGTCAAAAAATTGTCCCGAAAGTGCTAGTGGTAGTAAAAAGTGAATTACTGGCGTTAGAGGTAGTTCAAGTAGTAGATATACCTGTGTGTCTCCGGTACTGTTTAGTCAATCTTTTGAGGAAGAAGTAGGTGTAGGTGTACACGATATGGATTATGCAGAAGCTCAAGAAAATTACAGTATAGAAGAAGAAAATGAAGTAGATGTGGTTGATTTAGATGAAGATGATGAAAATATTGGTGAGACATCCACAGTAGAAAATGCTAATGTCATGTTAGATCTGAATTGGTTAATCACCCTCACCATCCTCCCCTTGCCCTAAGAGCTCGTAGAACAACTAGTATTGTATGGCAATTTTTTACACGTATAGAAGGAGATACTAAGGTACAATGCAATATTTGTCAACAAGTATATAAGCATAAAAGAGGAGGCAATCAAGGGGATACGGGTACGTTAATGAGACATATAATTGATAATCACGAAAGAGAGTTATTTATTGCACGAGGTGGTGAGGATGTTGGTGGGCCAACACAAACTAGAATGGACCCAGCAACCGGTCAAGTAATTAAGAAGTATAATAAATTAAGGGACCGGGAAGAAATAGAAAAAATGATAGTTATGGGTTGTTTGCCTTTCAATTATCCTTCTTTGGATGCTTTTATTCATTATATTCAAGAAATTTATAATCCTAAATTTAATGGTATTCCTAGAAGTACTTGTCGGGCCGATATTTTTAGACTTCATTCACAATATATTTTTTATTTATCTACATTGTTAAAAATATTCAATGTAGAATGGCTATAACTTCTGATATTGATTATGCTATTAATAAAAATAATTATTTAACCATTACTTGTCACTGGATAGATAGTAATTTTTTAATGAAAAAACGTATTTTAACTTTTTTGTATGATGAAGATCGTAGACATACTGAAAAATTTATTGCTGATTCGATTAGTAAAGTTGCAGAATTTTATGGTATTGAAAAAAATGTCTTATGTATTACTTTTGATAATGTTTCTAACAACAAGACTGCTATTACAAAGTTAAAAGTTAAGCTCTCTCCGCCGTACTTAAAATATTTCATGTTAAGTGTGCTTGTCATATATATATTTAATTATTAGAGATGGTCTTGAATTTTTTGAGCTTTATATTTAAAAAATCCGGCTTGCGGTTGGCTTTATTCAAGGAAATAATCGAAGAAAAAGAATTAGAGAATTTAAAGTTAAATGTGAACAAAATGAACTTAGACCGATATTGATGCCTGAAGAATGTGATACTAGATGGAATGCTACGTATGATTATTTAAAAACTTGTCATGCTTATAGAGTTCCTATTACACTAACTTTTAATCAACATTGTGGTTCATTTGCTGATTCGGCTGAATGTATGCTACATGATTCTGATTGGACTGTAATTGATGATCTTGTTAAGTTTTTGAAAAAAAATTATATAGCTACGGTTGAATTTTTCAGTGCTTATTATCCTACTATTTGTAATATTTTAGTATATTTAACCGATATTTCTTCTTTGCTCAATGAATATAAGAATAAAGAAGATTACAAAGAAGTTGTTAGTGCTATGTTTGCTAAATTTAAAAAATATTTTTTTCTGATTTCCCCTATTTACTTGGTTGGTGTTATGCTAAATCCATGTATGAAATATACTACTATGTGCCACTTTAGTACTCTTATTCATTCTAACTTAGAGATAAATACTAACAATGATTCTGATAATGAAGAACAAGAACAACCAGATTTATATACTGCTATGAGTGATGCGAACATTTACATAGATAAATTATATAACCATTATGCTGATTCACTTGATTTAGTTGTACCAACAAATATCACTCCAACTGTCGCTCCTCATCCTCCTGAGGAGCCATCATCTTCTAAAAGGCCGGCACATAATGGTTTTCTTGATTACTTTTATGATTTAAATGTTTGAAACAATTTTGAGGTAGAAACTTACACAACAGCTTCTCGGAAAGAACTTAAGTATTATCTTCGAACGCCGCTAAAGGATCATAGACGACGGATCAGCGCGTTGGATTGGTGGAAGAATAATGAAACACAATATCCTGTGCTTTCAAAATTAGCTAGAGATATATTGAATGTTCCAAGGTAAACGGTTGCATCGGAGAGCGCTTTTAGTCAGGGACCACAACAGCTTGGAGACAACGAACACTCATTGGGAAGAAATGCTATGAATGTTCTAGTTTTCCTTAGAAATTGGATTAGAGCGGAACGAAGAAATCAAGGAATGGGGGTGGAGCCAACAGACGAACAGAATCTTGAAGAAATTATGAATTCAAGGGAGAACTCAGCACAATCAAGTCCAATGCATGGTTTTGCCCCCATTGATTTTAACTATCCTATGCAAGTTTTTGTTAATGTTAACATAGATGAGTTGAAAAAAATGATGAAAAATTTGTAGATTTTTCATTCATGTACATTATAAATTTTAAATTATTTTGCAATCAATAAAATATAACATTCATTTACTCCTTACTTTATAATTTTTTTCATTTAATGATTTAAATTGAATTTCTAGTTTAAATTAAATACTTAGTTTTAATATATTACTAATTTACTATCAAGTTTTACACTAAGTAATAGACAATTAAAATTTAAACATAACAAATAAACAAACATATAATCATATATACACATAATGAAAAAATAAATTTCTTTTAAGTTCAAAACCTCAAGTATTATTAATTTATTATATTAAGTAGCGTTTTATTTAAAGTAGTACATATATTGAATGGTACGTATATATGTGTATATATTTTCTATAGACTCTAAAGTAGTATATATTTAAGGTATACATGTGTATATGTTTTATAAATTAGCATATATATTGTAGTATATTGTATATCTTGTAGTATATGTTTTATTTAAAGTAGTATATATATTGAATGGTACGTATATATGTGTATATATTTTTTATAGACTCTAAAATAGTAGTATATATTTAAGGTATACATGTGTATATGTTTTATAAATTAATATATATATTGTAGTATATATCTTGTAGTATATGTTTTATTTAAAGTAGTACATATATTGAATGGTACGTATATATGTGTATATATTTTCTATAGACTCTAAAGTAGTATATATTTAAGGTATACATGTGTATATGTTTTATAAATTAGTATATATATTATAGTATATTGTATCTATCTTGTAGTATATGTTTTATTTAAAGTAGTACATATATTGAATGGTACGTATATATGTGTATATAATTTTTATAGACTCTAAAGTAGTATATATTTAACGTATACATGTGTATATATTTTATAAATTAGTATATATATATTTTAGTATATATCTTGTAGTATATGTTTTATTTAAAGTAGTACATCTATTGAATGGTATGTATATATGTGTATATATTTTCTATAGACTCTAAAGTAGTATATATTTAACATATACATGTGTATATATTGAGAAAATACATCGAAACTCCCCCAAACTTGTCGCCAAAACTTACTTTAGACCCTAAACTAATCGGGCAATTATATACCCCTTTTAAGAACTTTGAACTGAATTTTATACCACCCCAAAAGTATTATACCACTTTCACTACGGAGAGTGTAATACACTCGCGTCATGTCAGAGCCACGTCAATAAATTTTTTTAATAATTTTCAAATCAATTATATATATATTAAAAAAAATATTTCTAACCTTATTTATTCTATTTATTCTCCAGCCCCACTCCCCCACCCCCGATCCCCCATCATTCTTCATCTTCTCCAGTACCCCCCCACCCCTACACTACGCACCATTTTTCATCTTCTCCAGCACACACACCCTCCCTCCCACCCACTATCTCCACCACCATTCTTTATTTTTTTCAGCACCCCCTACCCCCACACTACCCCACCACCATTCTTCAGCACCCCCACACTACGCACCATTTTCCATCTTCTCCAGCGCACCCCCTCCCCCCCCACCCACTATCTCCACCATCATTCTTTATTTTTTTCAGCGCCCCCACCCCCACACTACCCCACCACCATTCTTCATCTTCTCATCCCACCCCACCCACTTTCCCACCACCAAATTGAGCTTCACTAACTCTCCTGCCCCTTCCTTATTCTTTCTTATTCAACTTTTTTTTTATTCTAAGCATAAATTTTTGAAATTTGATTTATGAAAATTTAAACTTTGATGAGATTGTATTTTGTTAGTGAATTGGCTGTGGATTTCAGATTTTTCACACAAATTCAATGATCTCACTATCACTCTTTTTGATGTTGTGAAATTACATTTTGATTTGTTGAGCAATAATTGTTTATCTTTCGAATCTAACTCGAATTTTGGCATAGGATACTATTGTCTTTATTTGATGGAAAATTAATGCTTGATTACTTGATTCTTGTCTTCTGCTAATGTTTGGATTCAATTAAGAACCTGCAATGGAGAAACAAAAAAGTTGGAGAAGACAACCAAATTAAAAATAAAAAATAAAAAGTGGGACCACATAAAAAGTTTAAAAAAATGAAGTAAGATACTAAAAAAAGAATATTAAATATATTAGTTATATGTTATCAAATAAAATAATGTCACGTGTATGATTATATTAATTCAGATTTCTTTCTCTTTTTTCACACGGTTTTTGGAGAGTGAATACACTCTCTCTGTTAAGGGGTGAATTTAATTCAGTTCAAAGTTCTTAACAACCTGTTTGGATGGTGGTTTGCCATGGTTTCATAATGTATGGTATGGTGTAGTATGGTATGGTATAGTATGGTATGGTACAGTACCATGTTTGGATGGACTGTATCATTCACTGCGGTTTAATAATAGATTTTTTGTTTGGTTTGATGATATGGTACGGTATGGTAACAGGTAAATTTACTAAAATGCTCCTAATTGTAATACATTTGAGATATCAACTCTTTTATCCATATTAGTGCTAGCGTAACCAGTTGTCCTTTCTTTCTTGATGCTTCTCATAGCTACCCGATGATCCTTTTAAGACGCCAAATTCACAAGGGTATTTGCTAAACAAAGGTTTGACGAACACAAACTAATGCAATCGGGAAGTACTTCCCAATCAATAAAATAATTGGTATACATGTATGTATCTTAGAGTTCAAAAATCACTTCCCATGTATATGTTTTTTGTGCATTCACTCTGTTTCCCTCTATTTCAATTTTTAATTTTTTTTGATTGAATTGAGTTTTTATTGGCATTAAAAACTACTACTGAATAACTGTGATCATTTTTCTCACTCTTTGAATTTTTATATTGCTAACAGGAAGTCTTGCAATCTTCGATCTTGTTAACAAATGCGTAGTCTTAGCATGTATTTTGTTGATAAGGATAAAATAGGATTAAAGAAAATTATATAAGGGTATAGTTGGAAAAGAAAAATGAAAACCATGGCACACCACCAATTTGGTGGTTCAATAAATTACTTTATTCCATGGTTATCAAACCATGGAATAGTAACATACCATACCACCATTTTTAGAAAACCATGAAAACAAACATGGTTCCCATGGTAACCATACCATGGGAAACCACCATCCAAACAGGCTGTAAGGGGGGGGGGGGGGTAAATAATTGCTCGATTAGTTTTAGGGTCTAAAGTAAGTTTTAGAGACAAGTTCGAGGGGGGGGGGGGGGGGGGGGGGGGGGGGAGGGTCGATGTATTTTCTCGTATATATTTTATAAAGTAATATATAACTATATATATAGTGTGTGTATGTATTGTAGTATATATATTGTAATATATGTTTTATTTAAAGTAGTATATATATTAAATGGTACGTATATAAGTGTATATATTTTTATAGACTCTAAAGTAGTATATATTTAAGATATACATGTGTATATGTTTTATAAATTAGTATATATATTGTAGCATATATCTTGTAGTATATGTTTTATTTAAAGTAGTATATATATTTAACTAACGTACAGTCGTATACATGATTACATATGTAATTGTGTATATGTGTTTTAAATTCTAATGTAGTATATAGTATATATAGTGTATATATATTGTTTAACATATTAAAAATGTATATAGGTGGGTATATATAGTGTATATTAGAGAAAAAACTTTTAATTTTTTTTTGTTTTGACCGATTTTGACAGGATTTTCGATCGGTTTTGATCGGGTTTACCCGAGTTGGACTGGGTTACGTATAATGGGCCGGTCTCGGGTTGTTTATTGAAAATTTACTGTTGGACTCAAAACCAAACTGATCCGTTAAACCAGGCCCGGAACCAAACCGACCCATAACCCGGTTAAAAGAGATGGGCCGGTTCCGGGTTGACCCAGCCCGACCCCGTTAACTGGCTTAAATAAAGTAATAACCACTTCAAAATATGAATATTAACACTTTGTTGTATTTTTAATCAGTAAATTATTCAAAGATTGTTCGCCTTTAGTAGACCTAAGTTCAATATATATAATTGATGTGTTTTACTTTCTTTGTAATCCATTTAATTTATTTTTTATATTTAGTAAGTCTTTTATTTCAATATTTTAAATTAACTCCTAATGAAACTATAATTTACAATAATTGATAATTCAAGATGAATGAAAAATAACTGTTAATTATAACTTATTAGAATCTTGAAATTTGAATATATCCATAAATTAAGATAGAGAGTGTAAACTTTTGTTAAATTATAAATAAATTAAATGGGAATAAAACATAAATTACCATTTAGAAAAATAAATGAAGTTTGCAAATAGGATATAGAAATTCCAGTAAAAATATAACGAAACGTCCAAAAAAAGAGTGAAAAGTTGCATAATGATGTCAGCAGGGGTAAATCAATCAAGATGTCCAAATGTTTGTACCACAGCAACAATAATTTGCTTTTTACAAAAATATTCTTTGAACCTATTGGGCAAAAAGACATAAACCTGCCTTATGGTCATTAAAGCATTAAATACGAAGGAACAAGTAAATTTTGCACAAAAACTTACCGAAATGACTAAATTATCCTTTGACCAGCAAGCTGGCAGGACGACCGCCAACTGCTTCCAAGCCACTTCTGTCACACCCTTTTTTTTTTCGCTCGCAGGGTCGAGGTTGAAAGGATTTTTTCAATTAAAGTGACAATATTGAATATGAATTATTTTATTTATAGAGTCGCCACTTGGAATTGAGTTATGGTGTTCCAAGTCACCTTTTTGAATCCCTAATCAAAAGAAAATGACTCTTTGTTGGTCTGCGAAAATAGAAGACCGAGTAAGGAATTCTGTTGACCGAGGAAAAGGTGTGAGGCACCCCTCGAGTCCCGTGGTTCTAGCACGGTCGCTTTGATTGACTTATCTTGACTTAAATTATTTTAATAAATTATGTTAAAACCTAAAATCGCTCATTTTTAATATCTAAAATCTGTCTATATATCTTATATTAAACTAGTGAAAATTAATTTTAAGACGATCTTTGTCGAAGTGTAAAATTGCATCCTCAAATTACTTTAAACGTCTCAAAAAGATGCGTTCCCCGCATTCTTATTCGAGATAAATATTTATGGAAAATATATCTAAAATTTTACCTAGTTTTAAAATCGTTAATTTGTTTTTGTAATTGGAGAAAACTTTTCTTATCTATTTATTTTTATTACTTTTCTTTAAACTAGTAGTAAATCGAATTATTAAGAAAACGAGCAAAGATCAGTTAATTTTTTTTAAAAAAAAAAATCATCCTGCCACTAATTCAATTTTGCTACCATGTAGATAATAATAATTTATAATAATATATCAAAATAAAACCCCATTAAAAATAAAAAAATAATAAAGCAGATTAACAAAAATTCCAAATCTATATCATAATCTTCAATCAATATTTAAAGCCAAACGCTCCCATAAATAGCAAGACCCCAAAATCGGATCGAATCTAGACTAAAAATATTTATGGTTTCCAATTCCTAATATTATCAGCGTTAACAGCAAAAGCTATTTCCGGCGAATGGTTTTAGTTGTCGCCGAAAGGAAGAAAAGAGAAAGGCGGCACCATGGCTGGTGATTGCCAGATTTTGGGACAACATGGCGTGATGGGTTGGTCAACGGAGGGGTCGCCGACGTTATTGTTGGTGGTTACCGGTTTTGGGGTGACGGGAAAAAGGGAATGGTGACGTAGCAATGGTCACCGGGAAAGGGAGAAGGGCGGCAGCCATAGGGCTTCGCCGGTGGATCTGAATGGAAAAAAGGGAAGGGGAGATCGGCGCGATGACGCCATTGTTCTGTCGGCTAGCAGCGGTAGGGAAAGAGGAGGAACGTGGCGCCGGATTCCATGGCTAAGGACGACTCCTACGAAACGTTTCACCGAAAAAAATGGAAGAAAACTGTTTGGCCATTTTTTTTTTTCATTGATTTTTGTCTCGATTTTCCTTACTCTGTTCACTCTCTTTCGCTATTTCTGTGGTTATATTAGTATTTGTGTATGTGTACAACGTTGATAAAAATGTGAATTGTATGAATAATGTAAACAGTGAATTCATTTTATTTTTAATAAACAATAATTATATACAATATTTAAGCATTCAACATATTTGCATACAAATATATACATATTCTGTAACCCGAATGCTAACCAATGTTCAAAATTACTTTAACATAATTTATTAAAATAATTTAAGTCAAGATAAGTCAATCAAAGCGACCGTGTTAGAACCACGGGACTCGAGGGGTGCCTCACACCTTCCCCTCGGTCAACAGAATTCCTTATCCGGTCTTCTATTTTTGCAGACCAACAAAGAGTCATTTTCCTTTAATTAGGGATTCAAAAAGGTGACTTGGAACACCATAACTCAATTTCAAGTGGCGAATCTATAAATAAAATAATCCCTATTCAATATTGTCACTTTAATTGAAAAAACCCTTTCGACCTCGATCCTGCGAGCGAAAAAAAGGGGTGTGACATCTCTGGCGACTCTGTTGGGGAATAAACTAGAATTCGAGTTTTATATATTGACTTATACTTGCTTTAATTATTGTTGATATTGTGTTTGTTGGCCTTGTGTGCTACTTGTTGCTCATTTACTGCTTTGATATTATTTAAACTGTATTATATATTATCTTCTCTCACGTACCCCCTCTGAGTCTCTGAAATAGGATAGAGGGAATGCAGCATATGTATCCCACCTTCTTTTTGAGATAGCCGAAGTGTCAAGGTACCTGGTAAAGGATATAGTCACACATGTTAGGAGGGGTTTGGATCGACAACGAAGGCGGTGTTGCCCTGCTACCGACCAAGTTGTCCCTCTCCGGCTCGAGTGTCCGCTCGGGTAAGCCAGTCTAGACACCTATCCCTATTAGGCATAAACTTAGAAGAACTGAAAACTCAGAATCTGGTTATCCCTATCAGGTACGGCTTTATTTGCATCATATGCATTTGACTTAGCAGGACTCGGCACAGGGGCCGAGTCTGTCTAGGACAGGTGACCTAATTTCTAAAGTCCAACATGTGCATCCTACGTGCTTTTTGACATTTGCTTGGAAGACTATTTATTTGTTGATCGGCTTTAGGCAATTTTAAAATGCAAGAGATTAATTTATCCTCAAATTTAGTCAATCATTTTTGAAGGAAAATTTTTACTTTTAAATAAAGAATTGTTTTATTATTTTTTAAAAAATATACAGCAATGCAATTTTTACAATCTTATGAACTACGAGGGTCTGATTCTCACATTTTAGTGGGATACGTAGGAAGTCCTTCCCAGGATACGAACTTATATTTTGAAAAATTATTCATAGATTTATTGGGGAATATTTTAAAAATATGATTACTTTCATAATTATTTTTCTAATTCTCAAGTCCAATTTTTATATATATTTTAATAGCCCTGGATCTTTAGGGATCATGAGGCTAAGGTTTTACAAAAATAATAATAATAATAATAATAAAATAAAAATATATTTCAATAGCCCGGAATCTTTAGGGATCACGAGGCTGAATTTTTACTAAATAAATAAAAATAAAATATGTATTTTAACAGCCCGGAATCTTTAGGGATCATGAGGCTAAGTTTTTACAAAAAATATATATATATCAATTTTAACAGTCCTGAACCTTTAGGGTCGTGAGACTGGAAATTTTATACAACTTCATACATAAAACGGTCATGCTATTTTTCTTTATTTCTGAGTCCTTTTATTTTATTTTTGTACTTAGGGAATATTGTCTTCAAACATATAAATAAAATTGTCTAGAAGTCTGTTATAGCAAAGTTTTTGATAGAGTCAATTTAAATAAGTGTTTCCGTAAAAAATATTATCAATCTTGTTTCTCTCGCTTTGATTTTTGATAAAATTATTCTTTGCAACTAAGTCCAAATAATGGTCGCACTAGGTTTTACAAGTTAAGTTATAAATTCTTTTCAAAATTAATAAATTAAGTTATGTCTAAGTCTAGATATTTATTAATCTTATGTCCCTGTCAATAAGTATAAAATGTCCCCCCTTGTTCGTGGAAAGCGTCTAAAGAGAAAGAGAGATGGGAGTGTACCGCTTCAGGTTGTGGATTGTACCCCTTTGCAGCTTTGGTTATGGTGGAGCGAAATGGATACATTCGATTATGACGAGATACATAAGTATTTGGGTTTTTTGACGAGTATCATGAGAATCAACCCTAATAGGGAAGTGATTGTTGCTTTACTGAATTTCTGAGACCCGAAGAATAATGTATTCCGCTTTTAGGATTTTGAGTTGACACCTACTTTAGAAGAGATAACGGGCTATGTTGGATATGGGGATATGCATCGGAAGAAACTTATAGCCCCAAGACTTATTTCAATAAACAGATTTTGCAAGCTCATGAACATACGGAATACGAAAGAAGAATCAATGAAAAAAGGTTGGGTTTCCTTGCAATTTTTGTATGACAGATACGGAAGGCAAGAGGGATTTGAAAAGTACGGTAAACAACTTTGTAGTAAGGGGAGTTTTGAGGCTTGAAAAATTCACAGACGATTTGCATTCATGGTAGCCTTTTTAGGCACTATGGTCTTCCCAAGAAGAGAAGAAAAAATTAATATTCGTTTAGCGGGAGTGGTACAGATACTGATTAAGAAAGATTACACTATGGTACCAATGATCCTAGCTGATATTTACCGTGCTCTGACTGTTTGTCAGAAGGGAAAGAGTTTTTTCGAGGGATGTAATATCTTGTTACAAATATGGATTGTGGAGCATCTTTATTAACGTCCTACATTGACAAGGTTCGATCCTGAGCGATTTAATCGCATCAACGGTTACGAGGAAAAGATGGAGAAATATAAATGTCCAAAAGAAATTGGAGATTGGGTTAAGCTTTTTCGTTCTTTGACAGCAGATAAAATCACTTGGAATCTCCATTAGTTCCCTTGGAGACAAGTCATACATAGTTCTGTCATTCGCCCGTTCTTGTTATTAATAGGTATTAGAGGTGTTCAACCGTATGTTCCATTGAGGGTTCTACGTCATCTAGGCAGGCGTCAAATAATTCCCATAACGGAAAACATGACTGAGTTTGTATTTGAGGTCAGACCAGAGATTCCACTTCCAGAAGATTTGGCCCAGCAGTTTTGGGAGGGTTGCCGTATTATGAGGATTGAAACAATGGTCATAGAGCATGAGAAAGGAGAAGTGCACCCAGATTACTGTGAATGGTTTGAAGAACAGTCGAGTCCGCCAGTTAGACCAGAAAGATCGATTAGGGGACCTATAGATCAGGAAGCTGCAATCAAGATAGGAATTGAGAGAGTCATGCGAGAACATCATGAGGCCAACCAAGCTTTGAGAGAAGAATTAGAGCATGCCAGGGAGAAAATAGACGAACAACAAAGGGAATTTACTGAAGAGAAAGTTAAGTCAGCAGATATTGAGGTTGCACTTCGGGGACAAATCAAGCTTGCTACCACTAGGGGGTCACACGTTGCAGAACTTGTCGCATCTCGCCGACAACAACTTCAAGAAGTTGAAAAGAATATGCAAGAAGAATTTGATCGAGAGAGATCTCAGTGGATTCGTGAAAGAGGAATATTGCGAGAATAGTTGGAGGTTGCTTCTGCTCGTGAACAACCTGCAAGAGAGATGGTTGATTTCCGAGATCAATAGGCCCAGGAATGGGATCAGGCTTTCAGTTCCCTTCGAGGGAAGGTCCGCCGTGTAGCACAGGATACTGCCAAAATGGGTTTGGATTATCAGCAGTTGGATTGCGAGGACTTTTTGGCACAAGTACCAGCTTTCGCACAACGACTCACTACTTCATTGGAGGACATATATTTGAGTTTGGGAGGACATATTAAACCGAAGTCTCCTTGAATGGATCATTGTTTTCTTTGTCATAGTTTTTTATTTTCAGTTTTAAAACTTCTTGTTTAGATATTATGTCTTTTAGTTTTCAGATGTCAGTTAGTAGGTTTTATTTTAGGAGTTGAGTCAGTTATTTTGTCGTATTTATATTATAGAATGTAATGAAGTTGACTGTTTATTTCTATATATATTACATATGTTTTACTTTACTTACTTTATTTATTTTCTTCAATAATAATAAAAAAAAAAACAAAATAATTTTGTTAAATTCCTCCCGAACTACGCAAGATCTGATTCATGTCTTGGCATGATACGTAGGTAACACTCCAAAGGGTTCGATCATAACTTTTAAAAATATGCCTAGAAAAGCCGGGATGAAACACAAAGCTTCCATGATAGGTTGGGAAATGCATATAGAAACATGACATATAACGTGGCATTATAATGTGTTAAATATATAACACTCACCCGTTTGCTACTTGGTTATAGAAATATAAAATAATTGGTGGTTGGTTTGTGGTTTAAACTGGCATCACATCCGTATAACACCAGAAACAAGGGTAAAAGAAGAATGACCCGCAGAGAAGGTATAGGGTCTGATAGTAAAGAAGAGCAGAATCAGTTGATTTCGCAGAAAGTAGCATCAATTGAAGAAATAAAGTCATTAAAACAACAGATGGAGTAGATGTACCAGGCTTGGTTGAATGGACAAACCCCGCCTTCTTCAATCCCTGGACTTTCAACTTCAAATGATCCAAATTATGACCCAACTCAAACTAGTGATCCATTTTACCCACTAGGATTTGGCCCATTTGCTAATATGTCTGGAGTTGCTGGTACTTTTACCGTGCGCCCACAAAATCCATCTGTTGCAAATAACCCACTTTTTACTTCTGTAGCGCCAGCTACTGCGGGTACTCAACCGACAGTACCGAAGAATATGGGAAAACCAAATCATGATATGTTATATCCTCCTGAAATGACTTTCAAATCCCAAAATCCACCTTATCATGTCCATCAACACGATACACCTATCGTGATTGAGAAGATTGCTAAGAATGAGGAACAAGAAGAGATGGCTAAAAAAGTTAGAAGCCTGGAACAAAGTATGAGAAATATGCAAGGAGTAGGTGGACCAAAAAGTGTTTCATACAATGATTTTTGTATGTTTCCTGATGTACATTTGCCGATAAGGTTCAAAATACCAAAATTTGACAAATATGAAGGACACGGCGATCCTGTAGCTCATTTAAAAAAGTTTTGCAATCAATTAAGGGGAGCAGGAGGAAAAAAAGAATTATTGATGGCGTACTTTGGAAAAAGCCTTACAGGGATAGCTTCTGAATGGTTCATTGACCAAGACATTTCCCGTTGGCACATGTGGGACGACATGGCTCGAGATTTCATTCAATAATTTCAGTATAACATTGAGATAGTGCCAGATCGCACTACGTTTGCCAACATGAGAAAAAAAATGACCGAAAGTTTTCGAGAATATGTCGTCAGATGGAGAGAGCAGGCTTCAAGAGTCAGACCATCGATAAAAGAATCTGAAATGATTGATATTTTTCTATAAGCACAAGAGCCTGATTATTTCCATCATTTGCTCTCTACTATCGGAAGCACATTTACCGAAGTTATCAAAGTTGGAGAGATGGTAGAAAACGAAATAAAATCAGGAAAGATCATCAGCCAGGCCGCTTTGAAAGAAACAACACAGGCAATTCAAAGTGGTGCAGGAAGTTTTGGGGGAAAGAAAAGAAAAGAGGATGTAGCAACTGTCGTGGCAGGTCCACGATAAAATTGGAGAGGTGCGCGTCAACCATACACACAGAATCCATTATATTTTGTTCCATCCCCCCAATATCCTATTTATAATACACAACCATATGCTCGGGCTCCTTCATACCCGCAGTGGCGTGCACCAGCAATCCAAAATCATCCAATGGCCCCGCAAGTTCAAAGAGGCCCTCCGAGGTCTAATTTTCGGCCTAGAGCAGAATTCAAAAGGGATAACATGGTAAAAGATAATTTCACTCCTATTGGAATATCTTACACCAGTTTATTTCATAGACTGAGAAAAATGAATGTTCTAAACCCAATTGAGAGAAGGATCCTGAATCCTCCTCCGAAGAATTTAGACTATTCTAGAAGATGTGAATACTGTTCTGATGCCCCAGGGCACGACACAGAGAAATGTTGGTATCTGAAAAGAGCCATTCAAGAGTTGATTAATACCCAACAGATTATGGTAGAAAGTCCAGGCGCTCCAAATGTTAATCAAAATCCGTTGCCATATCATAATGAAACAAATATGCTCGAAATGATACTCAGTGGTGAAGATTCTATGATTTCCTTTAAGACGATCATTAAAATTAAAACTGATTCAGAAAAATCAGCAAATGTTGTGGATTTGACGAAAGAAAGACCTGCAAAAGCGGAGGTGGTGATAGCAAAACCCGAATTATCAAATGCTCCCTTGGTGATGGGGAGAGAGATTTCAGAAAATATTGGGTCAAGTCAAATAAAGCCGAAACTCATTATTCCCGAAAGATCCAATAAGCCTCCTTTAATCATAAAAGGAGATCCCGTAGCTCCTATTGTTATTAAACCAGTGTCACAGCTGCCTATGGTTGATACCAAGGTAGTCTCTTGGAATTATGATCGTGTTATGGTGATACACAAGAGGAAAGAAGTGACTGAAGATGTAGATGAAGTAGGGGGATTAACTCGATCTGGAAGATGTTATGCTCCAGTAGAGTTAAGAAAGAATAAACAAGGCGGTGAAGAACGAATGACAGTCAAGAAGCCTGTCACCGATGAAGAAGCTGAAGAATTCTTAAAGAAAATGAAATTGCCAGAATATTCTGTTATAGAACAGTTGAAGAAGACACCAGCACAGATTTCTTTGTTGTCTTTATTGATACATTCAGAGGAACACCGCAAGGCTGTAATGAAGATTCTTAATGAAGCATGTGTTCCTAGTGAGATTAGAGTAAATCAGCTGGAAAAAGTTGTTGGAAGGATCCTTGAAGCAAATAAAATTACTTTTTCAGACGATGAATTGCCTATGGAAGGTACGGAGCATAACAAAGGTCTGTACATTTCTATGAAATGTGAACATTCCATCGTCACTCGAGTGTTAATTGATGGAGGATCAGGCGCTAACATTTGTCCTATGTCAACTTTGCAAAAGTTGAATGTTAATGTAGAAAGAATCCGACCTAACAATGTGTGAGTCAAAGGTTTTGACGGATAAAAAACTGATGCCATTGGTGAAATAGAACTCATATTGACAATCAGGCCTGTGGATTTTGCTATGGATTTTCAAGTGTTGAACATTGATGCTTCGTATAATATGTTATTGGGAAGGCTATGGATTCATAGGGATAAAGCAGTCGCATCAACGTTGCATCAAATGGTCAAATTTGAATGTGACAGACAAGAGATAGCTGTTCATGGTGAAGGAGACTTATCAATGTATAAAGACTACTTTGTTTCTTCTATCGAAGCAGATACTGCCAATGTGTTAATTCATCAAGCTTCTGAGGTAGTGGCTGTTGAGCATATCCTCGAGGAGAATCTCATCGCAAGACCACAATTGTCCTCTGCATCTGTTATGGTAGTGAATGAAATGTTGAAGCATGGTTTTGAACCAGGAAAAGGTCTAAGGATGTTTTTGCAAAGCATAGTTCATCCGGTAAACCTCTATGAGAACTTTGGTACTTTTGGTTTAGGCTACGAGACTACTGCTGAAGATATAAAGAAGGCTAAAAAGCGTAAGAAAGAGTCATGGTCACTTACCAAGCCGATACCGCCACTTCACGAGTCTTTTATCAAATTCAGTGATGTCGGATCCTCCAAGTTACTTGCTGCAGAATCAATGAATGATGATGGTACAGAGTTGATTGACCTTTTTCAAAATATGTTCATTGAAGATGATATGGTTGAAATCAGGAAAGGTACCAGCAATGCAGATGTGCAGTTTGTCGGCCCTGATGTCCAGATTAACAATTAGGAGGCCACTCATCTCCCTATTCTGAAGGAGTCTTGGTAGTTTGTTTGTTTTTCTTACAATCTTAGTAGCTTGTTTTTCTTTCTGTAATTTGAATAATTTTAGGATTGTAATTCATACCTTTACCTTGGTATTTTAGGTTAAAACTCTTTCTAGCTTTGTTTTTAATAAAGTGCAGTCTTCTTTTGTTTTATTTTGGGTCTGACATTTATTTATTTATTTTCTATCATACAGTTCTTTCTATGCCGATTCTAATGATATGACATGCATGAATAATTGTCAACCAGATTTAAAAACCCAATCTAATTTTGAAATAATGAATAAAGAGGTTGAATACGATGAAGAGGAAACATTTGAGGATATAAGTAAAGATTTCAAACAGTTTGAGAATAAGACAAATCCCTATTTGGAAGAAACTGAGGCGATCAATTTAGGAGATCTTGAAAATATTAGGGAGACTAAGATAAGTGTTCATGTTCAACCACAACAAAAGAAAGCTATAATTGAAGCTTTGCATGAGTATAAAGACATCTTTGTGTGGTCTTATGATGATATGCCCGGTTTAAGCATTGATTTGGTAGTTCACAAGTTGCCAATTGATCCTGCTTTTCCTCCTGTCAAGCAAGAGCTAAGAAAACTCAAAACTGACATGAGTGTAAAAATTAAAGAGGAAATTACAAAGCAACTTGAGGCTAAAGTCATTCGAGTGGCCCAGTATCCTACTTGGTTGGAAAATATTATCCCTGTTCCAAAGAAGGACAGTAAAGTTCGGATGTGTGTTGATTATCGTGATTTAAATAAAACAAGTCCGAAAGATAATTTTCTACTTCCCAATATTCATATTTTGTTGGACATTTGTGTCAAACATGATCTTGCTTCTTTTGTGGATTGTTATGTGGGGTATCACCATATCATTATGGATCCAGAAGATGCGGAAAAGACATCATTTATTACTCCATGGGGGACATATTGTTATAGAGTTATGCCTTTTAGATTAAAGAATGCTGGGGCAACTTACATGAGGGCAATGACCACAATGTTTCATGACATGATGCATAAATAAATTGAAGTTTATGTGGATGACGTGATCATTAAGTCGAGAGAGCAATCTGATCATATCAAAGATTTGAGAAAATTCTTTGAAAGGCTTCGGAGGTATGATCTCAAACTTAATCCAGCAAAATGTGTATTTGGAGTTCCATCAGGAAAACTCTTGGGTTTTATAGTCAGTCGACGTGGTATTGAGTTAGATCCTTCAAAAATAAAAACTATTCAAGATTTGCCTCCACCAAAAAATAAAACGGAGGTGATGAGCTTACTTGGAAGGTTGAATTATATCAGTAGATTCATTGCTCAGTTTACAACAACCTGCGAGCCAATATTTAAGTTGTTGAGGAAGAATGCTAAAGTTGAATGGACTGAAGAATGTTAAGAGGCATTTGACAGAATTAAGAAGTACTTGTCGAATCCGCCTATTTTGGTTCCTCCAAAGCCAGACAGACCTTTGATATTGTACATGTCTGTGTTAGATAATTCTTTTGGCTGTATATTGGGTCAACGTGATGTCACGAGTAGAAAAGAACAAGCCATCTACTACCTCAGCAAAGAACAATCCATCTACTACCTCAGCAAAAAATTTACAACTTATGAGGCTAAGTACACTCTTCTTGAGAAGACGTGCTGCGCCTTAATTTGGGTAGCCCAAAAGCTGAAAAATTACTTGTCATATTATACTACTTACCTCATCTCTCGTATGGATCCTTTAAAGTATATTTTTCAGAAGCCTATGCCTACAGGCAAACTCGCGAAATGGCAGATGTTGCTCACAGAGTTTGATATTATTTATGTGACACGAACTGCAATGAAAGTTCAAGCCTTGGCGGATCATTTGGCTGAAAATCCTATTGATGAGGAGTATGAGCCATTGAAGACTTATTTTCTAGATGAAAAGGTATTGTATGTTGATGAGTTTGTTTCTAACGATTGCCATTCGGGCTGGAAGTTGTTCTTTAACGGAGCTGCTAATATAAAAGGGGTGGGGATAGGAGCGGTTCTTATTTCTGAATCAGGATAATATTATCCTATAACAGCCCAACTTCGATTCTACTGTACCAATAATATGGCATAATATGAAGCTTGTATCCTGGGATTGAGATTAGCCATTGACATGGGGGTCCAAGAATTATTGGTATTAGGAGATTCAGATTTATTAGTCCAACAAATCCAAGGAGATTGGGAGACTCGTGATTCAAAACTCCTACCATATAGAAGTTGTTTGCAAGATCTCTGTCAACGATTTGTATTAGTGAAGTTCAAACACATTCCCAGAGCTCATAATGAGATTGTTGATGCTTTGGCGACCTTATCTTCGGTGCTTCAACATCCCGATAAAACTTATATTGACCCTTTGCATATACAGATTCATGATCAACATGCATATTGTAATGTGGTTGAAGAAGAATTTGATGGGGAGCCGTGGTTCTATGATATCAAAGAATATATTCAGACTGGGAAATATCTTATACATGCTGATGGTAATCAAAAGAGAACCATTCGACATTTGTCTAGTAGATTTTTCTTAAGTGGAGGAATCTTGTATAAGAGGACTCCTGATTTGGGACTTCTGAGGTGTGTAGATGCTAAAGAAGCTTCAAAAATCATGACTGAAGTACATTCTGGGATTTGTGGACCACACATGAGTGGGTATGTTTTGGCAAAGAAAATACTCCGAGCAGGCTATTAGTGGCTCACCATGGAGCGAGATTCCATCAATTTCGTTCGTAAATGTCATGAATGCCAGGTACACAGAGACTTGATACATTCCCCTCCATCTGAATTGCATACAATAACTGCTCCATGGCCTTTTGTGGCTTGGGGAATGGACGTAATTGGACCAATTGAACCAAAGGCCTCGAATGGATATAGGTTCATCTTGGTAGCTATTGATTATTTCACAAAGTGGGTAGAAGCAGCGACTTTCAAGTCAGTGACCAAGAAAGTTGTGGTTGATTTTATTCACTCCAACATTATTTGTCGGTTCGGCATTCCATAGATAATTTTCACGGATAATGTTGCGAATCTCAATAGCCATCTGATGCAAGAAGTGTGCCAGCAATTTAAGATTATGCATCGGAATTCAACTCCTTATCGTCCAAAGGCGAATGGAGTTGTAAAAGCTGCCAACAAGAATTTAAAGAAAATACTCCATAAGATGGTGCAGGGTTTCCGACAATGGCATGAAAAGTTATCTTTTTCTCTGTTGGGTTATCGTACTACAGTTCGGACTTCAATTGGTGCAACTCCTTACTTGTTAGTGTATGGAACTGAAGCAGTTATACCTGCAGAAATTGAAATTTCATCTCTTCGAGTAGTTGTAGAAGCTAAAATTGATGATGACCAATGGGTCAAGACTCGTTTGGAGCAATTAAGCTTGATTAATGAGAAAATATTAACACCAGTATGTCATGGACAACTATATCAGAAGAGAATGACACGAGCATATAACAAAAAGGTACGTCACAGACATTTTGAAATTGGTCAGTTAGTACTAAGACGCATCCTACCCCATCAGATTGAAGCCAAAGGCAAATTTTCTCCTAATTGGCATGGGTCATTCATGGTGAAGAAAGTGTTAGCTAATGGCGCGTTATATCTGACTGATGTAGAAGGCAAAATGGAAGGAATGTCGGTCAATGCTGATGCAGTTAAAAGATATTATGTATGATATTCATGTACAATTATGTTATGTATGTTTTGTACTTACATTTTTAAGGATTTGAAATAATGAAGGCATTTTGTTCTACTATCTGAATAATATATCAACCTTTGCTTACCCCTTTGAGTTTTTATTTTTCTTCATACCCCTCCTTTTGGAATCAAATTAAAGTAAAAAAAAAATGGCCAAACAGTTTTCTTCCATTTTTTTCGGTGAAAAGTTTCGTAGGAGTCGTCCTTAGCCATGGAATCCGGCGCCACGTTCCCTCCTCTTTCCCCACCGCTGCTAGCCGACAGAACGATGGTGTCATCGCGCCTATCTCCCCTTCCCTTTTCGCATTCAGATCCACCGGCGAAGCCCTATGGCTGCCGCCCTTCTCCCTTTCCCGGTGACCATTGCTACGTCACCATTCCCCTTTTTCCCGTCACCCCAAAACCGATAACCACCAACAATAACGTTGGTGAACCCCCCGTTGACCAACCCATCATGCCATGTTGTCCCAAAATCTGGCAATCACCAGCCATGGTGCCACCTTTCACTTTTCTTCCTTTCGGCGACAACTAAAACCATTCGCCGAAAATAGCTTTTGTTGTTAACGCTGATGATATTAGGAATTGAAAACCATAAATATTTTTAGTCTAGATTCAATCCGATTTTGGGGGCTTGCTA
Organism: Capsicum pubescens; assembly: GCA_030864215.1. NCBI lineage: Eukaryota > Viridiplantae > Streptophyta > Magnoliopsida > Solanales > Solanaceae > Capsicum > Capsicum pubescens. The sequence continues at coordinate 267,279,538 of CM061544.1, read as the reverse complement.
TTTATGGGAGCGTTTGGCTTTAAATATTGATTGAAGATTATGATATAGATTTGGGATTTTTGTTAATCTGCTTTATTATTTTTTTATTTTTAATGGGGTTTTATTTTGATATATTATTATAAATTATTATTAGCTACATGGTAGCAAAATTGAATTAGTGGCAGGATGATTTTTTATGTTTATTTTTTTTTAAAAAAATTAACTGATCTTTGCTCGTTTTCTTAATAATTCGATTTACTACTAGTTTAAAGAAAAGTAATAAAAATAAATAGATAAGAAAAGTTTTCTCCAATTACAAAAACAAATTAACGCTTTTAAAACTAGGTAAAATTTTAGATATATTTTCCATAAATATTTATCTCGAATAAGAATGCGGGGAACGCATCTTTTTGAGACGTTTAAAGTAATTTGAGGATGCAATTTTGCACTTCGACAAAGATCGTCTTAAAATTAATTTCCACTAGTTTAATATAAGATATATAGACAGATTTTAGATATTAAAAATGAGCGATTTTAGGTTTTAACATAATTTATTAAAATAATTTAAGTCAAGATAAGTCAATCAAAGCGACCGTGCTAGAACCACGGGACTCGAGGGGTGCCTCACACCTTTCCCTCGGTCAACAAAATTCCTTACCCGGTCTTCTATTTTCGCAGACCAACAAAGAGTCATTTTCTTTTGATTAGGTATTCAAAAAGGTGACTTGGAACACCATAACTTAATTCCAAGTGGCGACTCTATAAATAAAATAATCTCTATTTAATATCGTCACTTTAATTGAAAAAACCCTTTCGACCTCGACCCTGCGAGCGAAAAAAAGGGGTGTGACAACTTCTATATATTTTAGTATACATGTATATATCAAGAAAGCAAAAGTATCTAGTTCAAATGAAACCTCAAGTGATTTAACTTAAGTTACTTTTCTCAAAATCGCATATCAAAAAATGGAAAAGCATACACGTGAAGGATTTCACATCGGTTCGTTAGGGATGAATGATCTCAGTAATATGACTTGAACAGTCATCACTTCTTGAGCTAGCTTTTGATGTTGAATATAATCCAAAATCCATTTATTAACAATAGTACATATCTCGTGTGGTACTGCTCTTCATATAATATCCTTGAGACTCTAAAGATGTACAACACCTATTCTTTTCCAACTTCTTCACACCACAGTATCCAAGAATCACACTAGACAACAATAACAAACCCAATGAAATTTCATAAGTGAGGTTTGGGGAGGGTAGGGTGTACGCTGACCTTACCACTACCTCGTGGAGGTAGAAAGGTTGTTTCAGAAAGACCTCAACTCAAGTGCAACAAGTCCAGGTACAAAGAAAATCACACTGGATAAGAAAAAGAAAAAAAGGGAGAACAAGTCAATCCATGGATCCTCCTACAAAATCCAACATAAATGCAGGTAGGTAGCTATAAAAATTGGGCAAAGACATATTTCATCAGAAAATCAGAAATAATTTGGTTTGTTTTGTCCGTCACATGGAATGCGTCCCAAAATACGAACTTGCTTGCATCAGTGCATGTCAATGGGCTTAACTTATCGCACAAGTAACCCATCTCAAATAATCCTGTGCCACAACATGCTACACTTGCCACTTGAAACCCTGCAATTGTTAAAATGGTACCCAAACAAGTAATTTGGTTAATTGCTAGGCATGACCAGAGGCGGACCTACATTGAGTGTAGGGGTGCACGTGCACTCGCTAGCCTCGAGAAGAACTTTGTATATATAGTTCGTATATCTATATATATATCAGGGTGTTATGTTAAATATATGTCGTGCACCCACTGAAACAACTGATTTGGCTGGTGAAATGGTTGGGCTTGCCACTTGAAAGTTGCTCTTTTTACCTGATTGCTCAAGTTCGAACCCCAACAACAACGTTTCCTTATTTGTTATTACACTCTGCAGCATTATTGTGCAAATGTACATATTTATCTTTTGATTTAAAAAGAATTCCTACTTAGTAGTCATTTATTTTACATCTTTTCTTTTATGTATTGTGGATATTATTGACCTATTTTTTATTTTATTTCAAAATATAAGTTTCTCTCCAACTTTAAAAAGTAGATATTCTCCCTAACTTATAAAGTATAATATTTATTTTCTTTAATCTTTTGATCATTGAGTTATTTTTTATTTAAAAAATTAGCAATTTAAAGTTCGAGATAGGCTTAAATCGAACATTACCCGTTGCAACCATCTGGCAAACAAATCTCTCGAATTTCATATTTTTCAAAAACTTTCTATTATTGTTCAAAATATGAAAGTGCGTTGAATTTAAATACGGTGAATAACATACTTTTGTCATATTAAATCTAATAATTAATGATATTCAATAATATTAAAATTTTGCTTATAAAATACTATAATTAATAAATTTTCAAAGAACTGTATGTCGAACTTTGATACTATTAATTACTATATTTAAATATAGAGGTGCACCCATCAAGTTTAAATCCTGAGTTCGCCTCTGGGCATGACGTGGAGTACTATTAAGAGATTAATTATCTTTAACAGCCTTTAATTTGGAAGATATATAGAGGGGAGTAGCAATTTAATTTGTAGAACTTTTAGCAACAGTGACGTATTACCAAACCTCAATAAGATTTAAAAGGACTAAGCTACTCTTTAAATTTATACCCGCAAAGTTCAACCAAATAAATATAATTTAATCCTGAATATCCCCCCTAATCCTATGAACCAAACGACGACTCCTGAAATTTTTGACATGATATTAGAGCAAGACTCGATCATCCCAATTCTCGTTCACGATATTAAAATATTCTGTGCTCCGATCTAGAAGTCCAGCCCTAAACCTGAGGGGGTGTAGAAGAAGGCCATATCGGTCAATTATGGAACGGTGGTCTCTTTATATGATCCGGATAATTTCCCTCTATTGAGCTAACTATGAGATAGTTACCTAAATAGGATATAACCTGCCTCACAAGGAAAAAATGTTTTTAAGGGGTAAATAAAAATGGAAAATGCATTAAAAAAAGATTCCATATATTGAAAGAAAAACTTACCAAATGAAGAAGGTTTTGTAATCATTTGTAGCAAAAGATCATAAGCATCAGAAAAGACCACTCTAATCCCCGGAAGCTCATTATTTAACCTCTGAATCAAATCAACCAACATGACATTGAAATGCTTAGCCACATTATTATATTTCTCATTGCATCCATCTCCATTTCCACTTACATAATTTGTTATTCTTTCCAATGGCAAACACCCCATTGGTGGAAGTCCAGTTAAGGATATTTTCCTAGCACCCATATGATATATTTGTGTCACAAAATTTTGAGCAAGTCGAAGAATGAAATCTTGAAATTGTTCTTCTGTGTATTGAGAAGAACGTGGGCTTTGTATTGAGTAATAATTTTCCAAGAAATCATTTGTTCCAATGCTGACTAAATAGAGTGCCTCCCTTATTATGTAGTTGGCTTTCTTTCTACCTGCGTATGCTCTTAGTTTCATTTGATATTCCTTGAAGTACTCCAATTCCTTCCACAAAGGTAGCACACGCTGCAAACCAGAAAAGGCTATAAATAATAATGAGAGCGGCGAATCTAGGATTTCTAGAACATGGGTGCATCACTAAAATAGAGAAGGAAAAAAATATGCTTAGTGAGAATTGATCCCCCTTTCTCAAGGTAAATGAAGTAGTAATTTAATCTTTAACCATGTGCAACATTTAGACAATATATAATACATAAAATTTAATTTAATTAAAATTTAATTTAATTTCAGGAGAAACTCGACTTCACGTGCCCCAAATTTTACCTATAAATTCGTCCCTGACTGTTACTATTTCTTGTAGTGGTATTTATCATATTACTTTATTCAAAATAATGTCGAACAAACTTAAATTACCTATAAATTCGTCCCTGACTGATACTACTTACTGGTATTTATCACATTATTTTGAATTTATTTTATTCAAAATAATGTCGAACAATATTAAGTAAGAAAATAATGGTGGTGGTGGTGGTGGCGGCGGCGGTAGATAAGTTTTGATTATCTACCGAACACAAGAAAATAAGGAAAAAATCCAATTATTTTCTAGAAGATATTTTTCATAAAAAAAAATATTTTCCTTCAAACCAAATTAAAAAGTTGTAGTTTCACAACTAGTGCATAGTTGACTCCGACTTTAAACATAAGACAAAAATAGACCATTTCGCAAATTACAAGAATAGTATAAAAAGTTACTTTAACTCCCATCGTTCTATCAAATCAGACTTCAAATATATATATGTGTGTAGAACAGCATCTAAAATTGGGAAAGAGGGGGCAAAAAAAAAGGAGATGAAATGAAAGCTTACAAGGACATCAGAAGTGGCATTATCATAACCAGTACCAGCAGAAGCAAAACAAACCCCTTGTGCAAAATCAGCTATACTATACTCCCCATCCAAGTAAGCTGGAACAAATGGCCTTAGTCCAAAACCTTCTGATATAAAATCAGGTGGAATTCGCCCGTTACAGAACCTTCCTGTTGGCTTTCTATTGTAGAAATCTCGACCATATGGCTCGAAATTGCTCTTAAGTACCGTGGCAATCTGGTTGTTATTACCCGAATCGACTGATGAATCCCCGAATACTATAATTGCTGGAACTTTGCTAGCCAAAGTTGTTGCCACTTGTAATAAAAATTGACTTAGGACTATAGTGATGAAAGTGGTAGTATAAGACATTTTTGAGTTCGGATTGTTGTGTGTGTCTTTGGTGATTTTATTTTATAAAAGTAATAAATTGGGTTTGGTGGCATTATTAATTGCTGTCAAAATTGTTATAACTAGCAAGATTTTTTTGATAGTAGAAAAAGTTTTGAGTGGAAGCAATTAATGAGACTGGGTTGAGTAAGTATGTAAAGGACAGTTCAGCGTTTATTGTTGCCAGTTTCTGGACTTACGGGTTCTTTAATTTTTAATTGGAAATTGTAATTTTATCACTCCTCTAAGGTTCTTGGTATTTGGATGGCAAATTTTAGTACTCCAATAGATTGTGATAACCTTGCTACTAGCTTCGTCCATCTTTATTCGTTTATGTGTGATTTGGCATATTCTTTAAAAAAATAATAAATAAAAAAATAATTTTACTATATCACCTAACTGCTTATAAGTAACGATAAAATATATCTTAGTTTTTCAAACCACACAAATATAATTAAATAAATATTTATAACATATTGAACAAGTAAAAATGAACGAAGAGAATAGTGCATAAAAATTGCTCTTGCATTTGAACCGAACCTACTTCCAATCTGTGACGTTATCTTTTATTGGAAAAATAATGTATCTAACCAAACACACCTAGAATAACTACGCAATCACACGATACTTCAAGAAATTACATATTTAGATGCCACTTCCGTAAACTCCCTCTCCCTCGCTTCTCTCCTCCCTCTCTCTTTCTAAATCTCCTTCTCCATACAATCTCACTATTCTTTGAGATTGATTGTGTTACCAATCAATTTCTCTTCAGGATTCGGATGACTAAGTTGGAAATCAAATATGAATACTTACTTCCAAAAGACGAGCAAGGATGCTATTGTCATTGTTGCCCAAATTTTGTAATGGATTTCATTAATTATGTTCTAGTGAATTCAGATGAGTTTCCCGTGTATCTTCTTCTTCTAAGTATCTGTTATGTACAAATATAATACATATAATATCAATGCATATTTGGTATTGGATACATTGGATGAATTTAATATCCGATATATTAGATAAAATTGATATTGTGTATACTGAATGTAATTGATACTGGATACATCAAATTAATATTGTATATTGGATGAAATTGATAGTGGATATTGATACACTAGATACATCAGTGTATATTTGATATTGAATACACATATACATGAAATGGTAAAAAAATAAATATATTGTGAAACATAGATACATAGAAGGAGAGAAATGATAGAGGAGAGAAGCGAGTGAGAGAGACAGTCTTAAATGAGATATATTTTTTG